>OU696530.1:5000000-10000000 GCA_916048285.2 Bellardia pandia | reverse complement strand
TTCATATACGAGGTCTGCTCAAAAAAATAACCGTTATTTTCAATGTTTTCAAAAAGTATTTATTTATTCATAATGTCCCATTCAAAGTATTCCCCCTTTAGATATAATACACTTATACTTACTTAAATGGCCTTTTATAACAACCCTTGTGGGTCACTGGCCGAACTAGTTTTCCAGGCGCTTCGGTCTTCTGCTCTTCTTTTCCAATTTCTAACTTTGAGTTTGGAAATGTCTTCCTAGACCTGATCCTTCCAGCGGAGTTTTGGTCGTCCCATTTTTCGCCTGAATACAGGATCATATTCGAACACCTTTTTTGCTGGAGCATCTTCATTCATTCGCACAACATGTCCTAGCCAACGAAGTCTCTGTATTTTGACACGTTTTACTATATCAATGTCGGCGTACGGTTCATACAGCTTTCGCATAATACACTTATGCCAGCGTTTATTACAATCCTCCAAACACTTCTGAAACGCGCTTTTTGGTATCACCAACAGCTCCTGTTTCTTCAGTTTTGGGAAAAGGAAAAAGTCAGCAAGGGCCAAGTCCGGTGAATACGGTGGGAGGCATGATAGCGGTTTTGTTTTTGGCCAAAAACTCACGCACAAGCATCGATGTGTAAGCTGGTGCATTATCATGATGCAAAATCCATGATTGGTTTTTCCACAATAACTTCAAGGTAATATTTCTTATTGACCGTACGACCTTGTGGCAAGAATTCATGATGCACCACGCCATTGCAGTCGAAGAAAACAGTGAGCAATACCTTCACATTTGACCGAACTTGACCTGCTTTTTCCGGTATTGGCTCTTCTGGACGTTTCCATTGGGATGATTGGGCTTTGGTTACAATGTCATAGCCATACACCCATGATGCGTCACCAGTGATGACCTTTTTGAGGAAATCTGGATATTCGTTGACGATGTTCGACAGCTCCTGAGCGACCACCATGCGACGTTGTTTTTACTCAAAATTTAGCAATTTTGGAACAATCTTTGCTGTCGCACGTTTCATGCCTAAAACATCCGTAAAAATTGCTTGGCATGAGCCGAACGATATGCCAACATCATCAGCAGCCTCTCTGATAGTGATTCGACGATTATCCAAAATCATTTTCTTCACTGTTTCAATGCTTTCATCGGTTCTTGACATACTAGGGCGACCAGAACGCGCATTGTCATTGACATCTTCTCGGCCTTCTTTGAACTGGTTACACCACAATTGAACTTGTGTTCTGCTGACAGTAGACTCGCCAAAGGCCACAGTCAACATTTCAAATGATCTTGTGCATTTAATTTCATTTTTAACACAAAACTTAATACACTGCGTATTTCGATTCGAAAGCAAAAGCGATATATACAAATACAAATTCGAATGATTTTCTTTTCGAATCGAAATACGCAGTAACCCCCCGGTTGCTTTAATTATTTTTTTCGAATAATAAAAAATCGAAGAGCACACCAAAACACGACTAACCTTTTTATCTGTCAAAAACAAACTGACAATCCAACATAGCTGATAGACATGTGCATCAACATAACAGCAAAAGAAATGCTAAAATCGAACATACGTAACTCACGAAATTTAAAAATAACGGTTATATTTTGATCAGACTTCGTATCTGCCAAAAATTGTAACAGCGTCAAGGTGCTGGACATAAACACCAGGACATATTACCCCTTGGGTGTGTTCTCATTGATTGTACTCCAATTTTGCAAAAAAATTAATTCGTTATAAGCAAAACTATTAAAGAGAACTTTTTTTAACGCACATATGAACAAATGGACCCCTGAATATGTATTTTTAAAGACAAAATTTCATTCGTTATTGTTGGAAATTTTATAATCTTTTTTAACCATCAATTTAAAATTTCCTATTGGGCTTTAAGATTGTCATGCTCTTATTCGCACATGCACTTTCTATCTCACTTTCTCAATATTATTAGTTATAATATGGTAATTTGATCTCACTTTGATGCATTTACTTTGGTCTCACTTTATTAAATCTGATTGCATTTTCATTATTCTTATCGTATTTCTATATTCTCATTGCATTTAACTCAATACATTTACCCTATGGCCCACGATGTCGAACGATAACGTTCGCTTAGATAAGACTTAAGACACACACTTTTTATCGTATCTATTTTTTACTCAATCAAGTTTGTTTATTCCACAATCAAGTTTGTGTCTTAAGTCTTATCTAAGCGAACGTTATCGTTCGACATCGTGGGCCGGGGGGTTATTCTTTTTTATAGCAATTATTTTTATTGCACTAAAATATTATTGTGCTATATTGATATATGCTGATCTTGATATTTCATTCAATATTAGGTATGATTAAAGTCAAAATTAAATTTCTTTATTACTTTACTTTTTGTTATAAATCAACAACTCTGCCTTGCTGCTTAATAAACTTTAAATTAAAATAAAGTTAAGTTTGATTATTTCTCATACATGTCGCAGAATTTAATTCCATACTGAAGTGGAATTAATTCCGTATTTGGTTTCTATAGAAAAAGTAAAAGGAAACATTTTTTAGGAATGAAACCTAGATGTGCTTAAAACTACAATTCCACATAGCAAACTAAAAGTGGTTTCATTCTGAAAAAAATTTCGTTTTGCAGAACTGTCAAAATCTACCATATGATTTTTATGAACAACTTAAGTTGTATTTAAATGGACGTAGTCAGTGATTTAAGTTATATTTAAATATGATCTATGAAAATGAATTTGGTATTTAAACAGAACTCAAGTTTAAAAACACTTTAATTTTTAAGTTAAAAACTGACCTCACATCTGAAAGCTCACATCTACTACAGTTTTTTTTACCCTCTGTTCTTTGTTAAATAATTTTTAAACCAATTTGTTGTCTCATTTTCTATAAAACGTATAAAAACAAAAGTCAAACTTGCCAAAAATTTAACTTAAAGTAATAATCTAGTTCTAGTTATAAAATAACTTTACATACAATTGATTCAATTTACCGAAATTTACAACAGTCTCCGACAATTTAAAAGACAAAAAACAAACTGAAAAAAAATACCATAGGTAAGTGTCTCCTCAACATGTGGTCAACGAATTATCCAACCAATTATATTTGGTTTCTAACAGCCGGCAAACATTAAGTAAAGAAAAGAATTTTCGAAGTCACTTCAAAGTTAGAGTCATAAATATTTAGTGCCTTTGCCTGGCCACATAATTGTGGACATGTGTTTAATAATTCTTTCGTACTTGTATTCATTTTGTTTTGACATCACTTTGTGTTAAATGTTGTATGTTGGCTGCCTGGTGAGTGATGCCAATGGTTGGATGACTTTGCAAAGGCCAAGCTAATTATAACGAAAAAAAAGCCAGTAGAACAGTGTCAGCATTAGCATCAGTACTAAATGCCAAAATCAAGTGTCTGAGTTTTTGTGTATAGCAGAAGAAGTTGGCAGATTATTTGAATGAAGAATTATACATACATATTTCCTTTAGGTAAAGAACTTACTCATACAGTTTAATAAAGCTATACATACATAAAAAGTTGCTTTAAACAAGCAGAGCAAAAAATTCTTTTAAACAAAATAAATGAAAATGAATAAATGTATAAGTATTTTAGTAGCAGTGTGTGTGTGTGAGTTTATTTGTTTGCAGGTAGTTTGGTTAGAACGCCTAGACTAAAGGTAATTTCAAGGTAAGAAACCTTCATCAGACCGTATAATTTACTTACAAAGAGCAGAAAAACATAGAATTTAACGAAAAACAAGAAGCAAAGACACAAAATAATAAGAAAACCAAAACAACCATCATTAAAACAACAATAACAGCAAGAGAAAATATTATCAAAAATCCTGGCAGGACTAAACAAACGCACATACAAACACAAATACAGCAAGGACTTTTTAAACAAACACACATTTATACTCATACACAGACATAGTTATGAAACTTAATTTAAAGCTAAATAAAGGTAAGTACAGACTCTTGGTTACCAGCTGCTTAATTGCTAGGGCTTCATTTTGTAGGCCTTATAAAAAACAAGTTTACATATTCTAAAAAGTGCGTTGCTCATTACTTAATTTGTGCTTTTCCTTCCTAAAAATTTCATTAGTTAAAAATCAAATGTTATTCTATATTTCACAACCAAACAATTAATTATGCTCTCTCAATTCAGTCTCACACCAATAACTGGTCTCAAAAGGCCAGCAGTGCTTTTGGCGCGGAATCCATATGCTGCCAGAGAGATGGCATAAGATAGCTCATACTTTGTATAAACTTTTATTGTACAGGGTGGCCCAGAAAGACCGCAGTGGTGTGAATTCCTTAAAACGTTTTATTTAAGACATATTTTTTAATTTTTTTTTTAAAGACAGTAAATTTATAGGGCATATTTTTTTCCCAACACATTTTCCATGACCTTTCGCAAAACTTCCGGTGTTATGTTGTTAATTTCGTCTCGAATATTGGTTTTTAATTTCTCAATAGTCCTGGGCTTATGAACATAAACTTTCCCTTTTAAATAACCTCAAAGGAAAAAGTCTGGAGCGGTTAAATCCGGGGAACGCGGAGGCCAATTAAAATTGTTTCTACGCGAAATTATTCTTTTACCAAAGATGTCGCGTAAAAGAGCCATTGTGGCCCTCGCAGTGTGCGCTCTGGCTCCATCCTGTTGGAACCATATTTGCGGATAGTTTTCCACGGCTGGCCTTACCAAATTTTCCAACATGGCCCGATATCAGTCAAGGTTAGGTTGTCTAACTGACATTACTCTAGTTGGGGTCCCTGCCCATAGTGATTACTACAGTAATGAGAGGGCGGACGAACTGGCCAAAGAAGGATCCGATAGATGTCTCAACTGGCGTTTCAGGCGCAACACTATTTGGGACTATTAAAAATGAAATCTTCAGACACTATTTTCAAAAGGCTGGAATTAGATGGCGTAATCTGGCCACCTGCACGATCACTAGAAATATGTGTGCAGCATACAATGAGGAGTACAGTTTGCAGCAACTGAATGTTAAACGAACGGACATCTCGGGAATCATAAAGGTGTTAATCGGTCACTGGACGATTGGTTAGCATGTGAGCAGACACAGACTTGCCTTCAATGATCACTGCCGCAGTTACCAGAACCGGAAGAAAGAATAAACTTTATTTCCTCTTCTCTGTGAATGTCTGACTCTTCAAAACTCTAGATTCAAATTTTTCAACAATCATATACTAAACAACCTAGCAGAGACATCTAGAGTACTAGATGGTGCGATTTCATCGGATAACTGAACGCAACAGGCTGGATATAGTATCCATTATACACTAGCTTTTGAAAAGGATCCGTTCAACAAGTTGTGTGGTAGTTTTCAAAACTAAATCAAAAGATTGCACTTGAATGCCTGTAGGCAGCAGGCAACCACGTATACCAACCAACCAACCAATAGATCTTGATTCAGCAGGCCTTTAATCAGGTTTCCTTATAATTTGTAAACGGAAGAAATTGAAATACGCCTTCTTATGTAGTTGTTTTGCTGCCAATTTAAACAATTTTGCAATGCGGCTGGATATACTTGCGTGAGTAAAACAAGGCCCCTTTACTGCATATTACCCCCCTTAAGTCGTACTGTGTATTTGTGTTCAAGTGTGAGTGTATATGTATTTAAGTTGGTTGGTAATAATCTTAGCTAACTTACTTGCAGAAGTAGACAAATTTTGTGGTAAAATTAAAGTCGTTTAAGTTGTCTTTAAAAATTTTATTTTATTTTCTTTAACGTTTTTGTTGCTGCTGTTGTTTTTGTTATTATTGTTATTGTTGTTCAACGAGTATTTTATTTAATTTAATTGCTTTTCAAAAGTTTGCTTTCAAAACGAAAAAAAAACTATTTAAAAGTTTTTTTTTTTAAAGTTCCTGGATATCATTGAATGATGCTTTAATGCAAATGTGTTTATTAAGAAAATTACCTGGGCCATACAGGCTGCAAGCAAACATAAAACAACATTATATTCAATTTTTATTACTGCTACTTTTTTCTGTTATTATTTAAGGCATATTTTTATTTAATAAAATAGAAAAAGTGCCCAACCAAAAAAAAAAAAAACAAAAAACAAACAAAACGAGTAAAGTAATTTAACTGTTAGTTATTGCAGCGAATGTGGAGTGTCAGTATTAAACTTCCGTTTTTAATGGGTTTTTAGGAAGAGTATGTTCACTCTCTTTTTAACAACGGAAATGAAAAACTTAACCATGAATACCAACAGACAAAAAAGTGACACTCCCCTCTGAAAACAAACTAAATGAAACGAAATTAAATGAGAAAAGCCAAAAACAAAATAAGTTTTCTACAAAAACATTCGAAAAAAGCAGCAACAAACTTCACACATTTACGGTAATAAAATGAAGCAAAAACTAAAGGAGAAAAAAAACACAAAAAAGCAATAAGTAAAAGTTTTATATTTTGCCAAAAGCAGTTTTTGTAGATACCCTATATAACATAAATAAAAATTGCCCAACAAAAATTATACTTTTTTTAATATTAAAAAACAAAATAAATTTAAAGATCGCTGTTTGCTATAAAACTTAAATTTAATTCTCTTACAGCCAATATAAAAGTATTATAGGCCAATGTAAGCGGCATGCCGCCACGGACGGCAGAAGTAGAATTTTGTTCAACTTTGCCGCTTAAAACGATGTTGCCATACACATGCACATATGTACATACATATATGCTGAATTTCACGTCAAGTGACCCAATGTTAAAAATCGATTTGGATGAAATTTGCACCAAGGTTAGTACTATTGGAACTAAAAAATAAATTTTTTGATAGATATCCCAGTCGCATCCCATTAAGCGATTATAAAGTAAATTGTATAAGTTTTCTTTTGAGAAAAAAAAAATTCAAAAATTAAAAAAAATATATCTTTAAAATCATTGAAGAAATAGCTATCTAAAGTCCTTTGTACAATTTTTGCTAGGACCAATAGGTGAAAAGTTACACTCATTTAAAAAAAAACCCCCGTATGACCAAAATAGACCAAAATGTCCAAATTTGTCCCCCTCTAACTCCGGCACCTCTGGACTGATAGAGCTGAAAATTTGAGTCTGACCTACTATCCAATAGTACTAACCTTGGTGCAAATTTCATCCAAATCGAAAGACATCGATTTTCAAAATTGGGTCACTTGACGTGAAATTCACCATATATATGTGACATATGATGAGTTTAGTTAAAAATTAAAATTTATTTCCATTTTCCTAATTCTTTTTACACAATGTACACACTAATAAACGTTTATTTAAGCTGATTGCCGCCCGCGGCCGCATACCGCTTACAGTGGCCTTCCACTATTAAACATATTTTAAACAAGTTTTAAAATGCCGACATCTGTTTAATAACTGCTGTACTATTGTGATGAGTGTCAAAAATCACCATCAACCATTATATAATAAAGGTGTAATAGGTTAGGTTAGGTAGGAAGGCTGGTGTGAGTCACCTCATACCCTCACCCAGAGACCAATATGGTCCATTGCGATGCCTTAGATTCTCTACCAAATGTCTGACTAGTTTGCATATGTCTGACTGGTCTACAAATGTGTGACTTATCTCCATATGTCTGACTAGTCTACCCAGAGTCTTTGGCGGGAATCGAACCCGCAACCCTTTCACTGATAGTTAACGGCACTCTATCGCATAGTATATCAGGGCACCTCAAAGGTGTAATCACTTTCCAACAAAACTCCTGTGCAAGTTAGCTTCAGAGGTTGTAATTTCTTTTTTTTTCTTCTCTGTCGAAAAGAAAATAATTTCGCAAATTTTTGGCAAAACTTTTAAAGGAATTTTTCGTATGTTTTTTAATAAACTGTAAAAAACAAATTTAAATTCAGCATATGCAGACTTTTACAGAAATACAAGTTTATCTGTAATTGTTTTTGATTAATTTAGTTCAGGTTGTATGGCAGCTTAAATCAACTTCTCTTTTAACAAAAACTTAGTTTTTCAAATAATACAAATAATTTATGTTTATTGCGTTGGAAAGAGTAAGATCCGACCATTATAACTGAAAAATTATAACAGACAGGATGCCGATTTTTTTCTACCAAATTATCGAAAACATTTTGGCAAAATGGCTGGACCATTTCGTTAATCATGTTTGGAATTTGAGTTTTAAGGCTGAAATCTATTCGATTGGATCTGTATGGACTTTATGTTTAATATTGCATATTTAGCAAATTATTAACGACTATTTATTATTTAAAATTAAATGACATGCATGCGTATGATTAATATATAATAATATATAATAAGTACGGGCAATTCCAACATTTTTTCACCCGCCTAGATATTTAAGGTATGGCCACATTTGGCCAATATTTACTCAAAAAAGCGTAACCACTTATTTAGCACAAATTTGTTTGACGTTGTTTACTCTTACAAGAGTTTTGCAAGATCAACCAGCATCAATATTTGTTGTGTCCTGACAAACAAGTTTAAATTTATGTTATTTAAGGTTACATGTTTTTCGGCAAATATTAGCAACATCAGTTTTATTGAAATTCAAGCTCTACATTCTGCTGCCGAATTTTATGCACATTTTTTGATTAATAAATCAAACTCATCTCATAAAGGGTTATTTTTTAGCAACTTTTTTTTTTGCAAGTCTGTCTTGGTAGCTCTGCTGCTTTTGTGTAATATTACATTGTTTTTAAACCTGTTCAGTTTGGTCTATAATTTAACCATGAATCGACTTACAGATGAACAACGCTTGTATTTTATTATCAAAATTCAATTGGATAAAGATGCAATATTTTTTTGTTCAGCGAAGAAGCTCATTTCTAATTAAATGAATAATTAAACAAGCAAAATTATCGTTTTTAACGCTAAATGAAATACAAATTTGCAGACAACCATTCTTAATATGATGGTGAAAGCTTTAAAAAGTTATATCTATGTATGTACGTTATTTCATTTAATGTCAAAGAAAGTCAAAAGGCCAAACAAATCGATTTTTTTGATATTTAATTTTGGAAAAGTTATTCACAATTTATCTAAAATGTTATTTTCTACATTTCGTTTGTTGTTATCATCATTCGTTTTGGAGTTATAAGCAATTTCTGTGCCTTGGCAGTGTTGTTTTCTAATCTCAATATATTAAACATTAATAAAGCTGTTGGATAATATTCTTCTCAAGCATTAGTAATCAAAACGTTAAAACATTTTAAAATCACTTGCGTCTCAGAATCACTTTCTAGACCGTAGTGCAATGTCCGTTAATGTTAATTTTGTAATAAGGCTACATGTTTCAATTATGATTATAACCCAGCAAGCCATATGAGTCCGAAAAGAGTTTTTTCTGACACCTTTTCCGCAGCGTTTATGCTCTTTATGAGCCCAAAAAACAATCATTATTGCTCCGAAAACATTCAGAAAAGAGGGTCATTACATTCGAAAATGGTCCGTCAGAAAGAGCTCTTAGATAATGTCAGAAAAGAGTCTTTTATGAGGGTTTTTTGGGCTCAGAAAGAGCTCTTACATCATGTCCAGAAAAGAGTCATGGCAATTTTAAATACAACAAATTAAAATTTCACATTTATTATTTTTTTTTTAAATTATTTTTACTTAAACAAAAAGAGAATTCATTTACAAATAAACTAAATTAGAAATGGAAAAAAATAAATAAATTGTATTTACAGTAGAAAAAAAACATAAAATGGAATTCATTTAAATAAAATATATAAAAATGGGGAAAAAAATAATTTTTTAAGCAAAATTTTCTTTCGCTACGAAAATGCTTTTTAGTTGAACTCTTTTCTGACTCCTTGTTCGGAGCGCTCCTAGAATGGTATGCTGGGAATTTGATAAAACTTAGTCTACATCATGATATCATGTATATATATAAAGGGTGTCCCAATTAGAACGCAATGGTGTCAATGGTGTTTGGTATCGTGAAATGATAACCAGTTTTTTCTTGTCTAGAATTGAAGAAATGAATATGGAGGGCATGTGGTTTCAACAAGACAGAGAAAATGCATCAGTCATTTCCCGGTCGTGTTATTTCTCGTTTTGGAGACCAGAATTGGCCGCCTAGATCGTGCGATTGATTTACGCGAATAAGCCGACGACAACTCAAGCCTTAAAAGAGGAAATTGGACGCTGCATTATTGAAATACGGCAGCATTTATGCAAAAAGGTCGTTGAAAATTTCATTAAAAGATCGCGTGTGTGCCAGCAAAGCCGCGGCGGCCATCTGCATTATATCTTATTCTATACATAACCTCATTCTGTCTGCTTTACGATATAATAAACTTTCACGATTTTTTTTTAAATATCTGTGTTTTATTTAAAATTTAAAAATTGCGTTCTAGTTGGGTCACCCTTTATATACACATATACCCTTAGGGTATTTGCCGAAAAAGACTTAACCATTAAATAAAAATATATTTAAACTCGTTTATTTCATTAAAACAACTTCGTTTATTTGGGTCAAGACACAACAAATATTTAGTTTTATTTTATTTGATGCTGTTTGATCTTGCAAAACTCCTGTAAGAGCAAACAATGTCAAACAAATTTGTGCTAAAATAAGTAGTTACGATTTTTTGAGTAATTATTTGCCAAATGTGACATAATTTAGAGTATATACATAATGCATGATGTATAGGACAACTTGAAAACTCTTTTTTTTGGGTCGAACACTTTGGAATTGCCCGTATAAATTTGTAACCCAAAACGATATTTTACATATTGAGAAAATTGAATACTAACAAAATCAGTGCCATAAAAGAATGCATTCACTGAGTAAAATTACACTACATAATTTAAGTTATAAATATATTTTTATATGTAGGTATAAACATTTTATACTTCCTTTTGTTTTTCGTTGAAAACTTCTAGCGAATTTCTTCCATCAAGTGCAATTGTTAGAAAGGTCGGGCCACAATAAAACATAAAATGAGCCAGCATATTTACAAAAAACAAAAAAAAAAAAATAAAATAAAAGCGAAAAGAGAAATTAAACCATATTGCAGTGCAGAATAAATTGTTCAAAAACAATCTAAACAAAAACCGAAGCTCTGAGTGTGGGTGAGTGCAAGATTGAAAGAATATTTTCTTGAAAAATGTAAAAGCTTAAGAGTTATTATGCCAACAAATACCGCTTACACACACACACAATGGAACATACGTACATACATATTTATACACCATGCCTTTTTAAGCGAAAAGTGCACTTATGCAACAAACTTTTCAGCACAGGAAATTAAAAAACAGCAAGCAATCCTTAAACGAACAAAAAGTCTACAAAAAGAAAAAATAAAAAAAAGAAACCTTCATACACTCACAAACAAATCAAATGATGAGAAAATTTCAGAAAGCTAAACGCAAAGAAGAAGTAGTATGTTGTATTCATACAGTATTTAATGTATATTTTTGCCATTTTCTTTTTATGTGTTAGCAAAAAATATATAAAACAGGAGGGTGTGAAAAAGATGTGTTAATTTAAAGTGTTTCAATAGTATGAACATAATATTGAAAATGCACAATTGCAGCAGATTTGTTTGAAGTAAAAACCCCAATATTAAAATGCTGCAAGTACTTTTAGGGAAATTTCTATCTTGCCAAAAACTTCTTACCTGCTACACCCTTTATTGGTTGGCTAGCATGGATTTTTGCATTTAATGCATGTGGTTACCACTTTAATTTTCCACTTGACGTAGCCAACCAAAGTCTTTAGTAAATTCATATAGCGCTGGTGGTGCGCTCTTTTTTAACGCCTTGGTTGAGTTTAACTTTTACTCACTTGGATTTTTTTTCACTGTTCTTGCAATTCTTTTTCTTTTATTAATTTTAGATACTCGTACTCGTACATTTGCCGGTTTATGTCGTAGGTTTAATGCAGAAATAACATTATAAATTTGCTTACATTTCAACATTTAAGATCTACGTCATAAGAGTGTTTAACTCTGTTTTAAACTCTCTTTATACAAAGCTAAAATCCAATAGTTTGTAGTTTTAATTAAAAGAGCACCTACTGTTTTGATACGCCTAATAGTATGATTAATATTAATTCGGAAAATATTAAAGAAAATATCCTATAATGACCTTCTTTGTCAAACTTCAAACCCTATCTACTCTTTTGCAGATGATAGCAACATTTGCCATTCATACTCATTTAACCATAGACCAAACCCTTTGGAGATTGGGGAAATGAGACGAAATATGAATGATACGCTGAACCGAGATCTTGAAACAATCTCGGAATGGGGTTGTACGAATAGAGTCGATTTTAATGCATGTAAGACTCAGTGTTGTTTATTAACGCACAAACGCACAACAGATTATATTGCTTCATCTGTTTTTATGGGCGGTGTAAATATTAAGGAATCAGACGCTCTTGACGTTCTAGGCATGAGAATCCAGTGTGATGTCCGCTGGACCAAACACATTTTTCAAGTGTCAAAAAAAGAGCTCAAGTGCCTTGGTTTAAAACGGTGTAGAAAATACTTCCCTCCATCTGATCTTTTTACTATTTACACCACCTATATTGACCGAAAATGGAATACAACGTACATGTATGGGCCGGTGCTTCGAAGTCTATTTTAGAGTTAATCGACCGCGTACAGGAGAGGGCGAAGATGCTTATCGGTGACAGTAGGGTATCCAACTCTATTGATTCATTGGAGCTTCGTCGTAATGTGGATTGTGTTTCACTGTTCTATCGATACGGAATGTGTTCTGCTGAAATCAGGGAACTTGTTCCTGAAACACACAGTTTTTTCCGTAATACACGTTCTTCAGTCAGGGCTCATCCTTTTATGGTCGACTGGACAGTGGATCGCACAACACACTACAGGGAAAATTCGTTCTTTAGCCGTACTGTCCGTATGTGGAACAAACTCCCAGCAGAAGTATTCCCTGCCACTTTCAATATAGAAAAATGCAAGTCAAATGTTCACAAACACTATTCCCGCTATCCTCCCTCCCATAACCTATTTTCCTAGTTCCAACACAATGCATTGAATAAGTAGGGGTCATCCCTTGAGTGCTGGTTCAAAAAAATAATAATTTGTAAAATTCCATAGATATTCTTTCACCTAATAAAAGCTAAGTAATTTGTGGAAGAATGTCTTGGATTTCTATTCGTTCCTAGTTAAAAATAACGCCATAAACTTTTTTTCATTAAGCCGGCGATATACCGACAGGGCATATATCCTTATTACATGTTTTATTATCTATAAACAAAAGCATACTCATACGCGCAGTAGTTAAGAATAACCAGCCAGGCACACCTAAGCTTTTTTCTTCATAATTAAATATCTTTCATCATTTACAATTCTTTGGTATAGAGTGTGTGCGCTTTTATGCATATACTCATATTCCTGGTTGTTTTCATTCTTGCTCGTTTTGTTTGTTTCATATTTAATCGTAATTTTCGTAGTAACTTTTTGTTTGCATCTTGCATCGAAAAGGTACTTTTTATTATTTTCGTTTTAATTTATTTTTTTTTGCTGTTATTGTTCATTATTCTGCGTAAAACTGTTTACTTTTAATAATTTAACACGTTACATTCAAAATGGTCGGCGTGATAAATGGATGACTGAACGATGGAATGGTTGGATGGACGGATGGCTGCAAACGAGAGGGTGGCAGTATGTGAGTGCACCGAACAGTAGTTCTGAAGAGTGTCCTCCCGACTCATTGATCTTAGCTAATATTTGCTGTTTGTAAATTGCTTATTAACTGGAACAAATGACGAATTTTTGGTAGCGATTATTTGTCTGTAAAAAATACAATACATTTGTGTATATTAAAATACTCACAATAACAGCCTTTTCACACTTGTCAACAGCTAACATCTACCATCAATTTGCAAAGAAGTTGAAATTTTCCCATAAGAAATTTCAAGACATTCGCAAGATGTTCCTAAAGCTATGTATACACCATCGTCAGATATTACAACGTTGTCAGATCTAGCACATTGCAATGTACTGACATTGAACAATTGTCAGCAAAAGGTAAATTGTCAGTTTACACGACTGTAAGAAAACTAACAATTTCATTGGCACACAATTGTCACACAATGAATTTATCTGTCAACCGAAATTGTCAGTTCGCACGGTTGTCAGATTGTTGTGTGGCATTGTCAAATTCGTTTTGCAGCGTTGTGTGTGTGTTTAAAAATTTTTAATATTGTCAAGGAACAAAAAAGAGCAATTGAAACTATTTTATCTGCCTATGTCCTAAAAAGTAGCAGGAATGAAAACAAAATAACAAGAGGACGCCGCAAAGTTTGGGTGAAGAATTGGGTTGGGTTAATGCACACTTTAATTTAATTCTTTAATTTTCTTCCAGTTTTTTCAACAATATTATTAATGCACACTTGTTTGTTTATGTGTGTATTGCAGAGTTGCATTTAGAAATAATTTCTATGACAATGCTGCCATTGGCAGATGCATAAACTTTGCACATATGACAATGAAAAGTGTTTGAAAATTGTCTTAAAACAATGAAAATTAAAAAATTGTGAGTTTACACGATTGTTAGATGTCTGATAATATTTTTGTGTTCCAATGTATTGAAAATGCTTTTTCTTACAACATTGGTAGGCAAAAATTTTAGGTTCACACGGTTGTTAGACATTTTCTGAACATTTTTCGGACAACGTTGTAATATCTGATGATCGTCGTGTATACATAGCTTAACTTATTTTGTTCCCATTTAGAGCTGCCGATATTTTTAGTGTCATCACTAGCAACACTGATATTTAAAATAGCATTTAAGTTGCATCACTAACAAAAGTGACATTTATAGTAAAAAAAAAAAAGAAAAAATCAACAAACAAAATGAAATTGGAATTTAACAATTCATCATCATCTTCCTCCAATATACATTCTAATAATAACTCTATTCAATAATATCTGCGATTGCTCTTGCAAACGAATTATCAATCCTGTATTAAATCTTTTTCAAAATTCATTTTACTTTTTTAAAAGCGGCTTTACATTTTCAGCATCTATCATGCGTTCCTTCTAAATGTATGCCAGTGTGAAAATGCTATAACGGCATTGGCTGAATTCGCCATATGCGGCGAACTCTGAAATACAGTATATTTCTATTTGTTACACCATCGAACAATGAAAAAACAATAAGGGGTGACCATGTTTCGTTTTACTTTTTAATGTTTTAGTAGAAAAAAAAAATTTTTTTTTTACTTTAATTGTTGTTTTATATTTTACTTTATATAATTTTAAATAAATATACAAAATAGTTAACAAAAAGCAAAATATGGAATTAATTCCACTTCCGAACGGAATTAAACACTGTGACATGTCTAAAAATTTTAATGATTTTCATATAAATTCTTTGTTTTGCAAAACAAAATTCTCGTTGAAAACCCCGTTATTAAATGTCAGGTTTTAAGTAGTTGTGTAATAACGTGCATTATCTATATTAAAAACAACTTTGTCCCACTTACTTTTCCTTCTAATTCAATTTGAAATTTTGCTTTATCGCAGGCGTATGATTAATATTAATTCTGAGAGCATTTAAAAAAACAGCCTATAACTTAATCAAATTTTAAGATATTTGCGAAAATATTTTACAAAATAAAAACCAAGAAGTTAAGTTAAAACATTATGAAACTTTTTCTTGGACAACTAGTTTAGATATTAAAAAAATAAAATTATAATTTGTTAAACTATTTGTTTGACTGGTAAATAAGACGTTTCTGTATTTCTATACAATATCGCTTTTAAAACCTAAACCAAACAGGGTGTAATTTCGTTAATAGAGTGTTTCTTACCAAAAGCGGGTAACTTGTTCTGTAACACTAGTGCCATGAAACGCCGGGCATATACTCATTAATGAATATATATGTATATTATTTTTTTGCATGCAAGTCTTGTGTGGCAGTAAAATAATTGTGGAAATATTAAAATAATGGTCAGTGCTGGTTAAACCTTGATATGTAGGCGGGTTTTTTTTGCATTGTTCCACTCAATGTCTATAAAAATAAAATATTAAATGCTAACAAAGTACATAAACACAAACTCATTAAGAATGTATAAGCAATGTGTGAAATTTAAAATGGGGTTTTTTTATACATACATATTTTTTTTTTTTTGATAAATAAACATTTAGTTTTTGTGTATAAATATAAGTTTACATAAGTATGTATTCAATACATCCTTACTTGCTCATAAATGTTTTTGTTAAAGAGGCAAAAGTAAAAAAGCCTACAAATGCTAAAGATCATCAGGAAAATGTACAAAAATTTCTTGGAAAATTCATGTGTTTATTCATATTTGCAATTCAACAGTATACAGTGGTTAAGATCGTAAAATAAATGACTATAAATGCATATGAAACCAGGAGAAAATGTCAAAATACAGCTAATGAAAAAAAATGTTACAAATGTTGTTAAATAATAAATAAACCTGTAACATAGCCGCTTTTATATTCATTCATGGACGTTATGATGTACAAAAAAATTCCATAATGTCCATGGACTTAATGGCACCTTAATTTCAGATATAAAAATATTTAAATATTTGTTATGGTTTCCAGGAGTTGACATAACTAACTTTAAAAAGTTACCAATATCGAGCTCCTACATTACCTGTATAACATGTGAATTATGTTATACATTATATATATATACATTATACATTATTTTAATAACAGAATTATGAATTAAACTGCTGCAAAACAATTTTGGTTTCAAAAATGAAATTATATTAAATTATTGGGAAGTCATATATATTTTTTGTTTAAGCAAAAAAGCAACAACAAATTTGTAGTAATACAAAATTTGTAATAATAACAATAAAGAAGAATACACAGACATTGTAAACGTAAATAAAAATTTCGCTCAAAATTATAAAATGTAATAAGAAATATGATAATTCTCGAATTCTATTTCTCAAAAAAAACGGTGAGTTAAATAGATGATGTTTACAAGTACATCTTGGACAATAAACATTGCTGATGATGCCCTTGGCAGGGTAAAAATGCATTTCAGTGTGCCAATTGTCTAGAAAAATATAACTTTACAATGGTATTCTTTGAGTTATTAATTAAATGAACTCAAGCCGAAATAATAAGAAATTTTCTCTAATAATTTTCTATATTCTATAATTTTTCCAATACTTAAAAATATATTAGTGCTATTTCAAGTAGTTTTTATTCGACCTTTTCATGTGTAATAAATAAAAATGCTTTTATTTCAAGCTCCAAATATCGGCAAATAAAATAAAATAAAATTTATTTTCAATACTGGCCTCGAGCTTGAAATAAAAGCATTTTTATTTATTATAATAGTGTTATATTAAAAACAAGTTATGCTATAGCTGAGGTTTACTGAAAGATTTTTAAAAATACGTGTTAAATTGTAAAAAATATAGGCAGTTATCCTCGATAATCTCTAAATTAATATTAATCATACGTCTGAGGTTAAACAAATTTTAAAGTTGTTTTAAAAGCAATATGAGTTGGGTAAAGGTAATATTTTATAACAAAAATTTATTCATACGAGTATTATTTGGTTAAGATGAAATATATACAAAAGATTATAAAAATTAAAATTAAATTTTTGCTAGTTTTAAAATAAGGTTTTTTTTGATACTTAGGTCTGTTTTTATGCGGATTTGAAGTTATGCGGTTTTAAAATGGACTTTTTTTTTTGTATGTATTATTGTTTTCATTGAGTTTTCATAATTATTTTGTCGTTTTAAACGTTTTCAACGCTGGCTTCACTATTGCATAGTAATTTTCAAAATTTTAATGAAAATACTGAGAATCCAGAAAGTGATTGTTACGAAGACATTATAGCACCTCTCAATGTTCAAACGGTTGCAAAAATTCTTCAGACAGCTAATGAGTTACAAAATCAAATCCTTCTGAACGAACAAGATACTGCAAAAGCCTTAAAACTCAATAGAGAAATTTGTAACCTTATGTCAGAATATCGCGAACAACACAATCAGTTAAAAAAATACAACTCAAAAATTAATGACAAATTATTTAAAAACAACAGAATAAAATATTCTAAATACAGATTGTATGCATTACCAATAGTGATTCCGATAATATGTAAAGTCTTACTTTTAAGTATCAAATTTTAAATTCTATAAATGATTTTTTTTTTTTTTTTTGGTTTTTAGTTCGACTTATTTATTTTTTAACTTTTATAAACCGGTTTAACCAGATAAATGTAATAAAATGGACTGTTTTCCCCCTTTTCTAATGTGATTTTTATCATAAGTAAATGAATTGTTTTTGGTTATTTTTTTATCTTGTGATTTTTTTTATGCAATTTTGGTCTAATTTTTACACCTAAATTTGAAGTTATGCGGTTTTTCAACTTTTCGGAACGAATCATCCATTTTGTGTGAAAATCAGTTTTTTATGCGGATTTTCTTTATGCGGTTTTCTTTGGAACTCATCTACCGCAAATTTTAAAAAAAAAATTTTTAGCAACATGTTTAAAATATTAAATGCTGCAGCAACATGTGTGTACAATAAAGTGATGAGCAACAGGTTTATAGGATAAAATATTGCAGAAACACGTTTACAGAAAAACATTTTATAAAAAAAACATGTTTATAGAATAAAATATTGCAGCATAATGTTTACAGAAAAACTGTTGCAGCAACATGAAAAATAAAATGTTGCTTCAACATGCTTACAGAACAAAATGTGTACAGAAAAACTATTGCAGCAACATGCGTACTGAAAAACTGTTGCAGCAACATTAAAAAATAAAATGTTGCTTCAACATGTTTACAGAATAAAATGTAGCAGCAATATATTTATAGAATAATATTTTGCAGCAACATTTTTATCAATAATATTTGTTTATAGATAAAATAATGCAGAACAATTTTTATATGCAAAAATATGTTTATACAAAAAGAAAATTTTTTATTTTCAAATTTTAAAGAAAATGTTTTTAAAAATTTAATTAAATTTCCTTGTTGCTCATACAGTTATATTTTAAGAGCGACCCCACTATATCGCTTTTTATTTATTTAATTCTATTTTAACTCATTATATTCTATTTCGTAGAAAATAAACAAGAGCAATAAAAATTTCATTTATTTATATTTAAACTGAAATAAAAACATTTAGTAAAATGAAAAGCACATAAAAATGTCAAAAACAAAAATATATATATATGTATTAGGCCGGGCCAATTTGTATGGAGCCGAAAAAATCGATTAGAGCCGCCCCCTAGGATGATTCTATGGACAATTCTAAGCAACTTTGGTGAAGGAACCATGGGTCTATCTCGATTTTCGAGTCTCCCACTTTTCAAAAATGATTTTTTCCCCTATAACATCATTTTGATTCGAAATTCGATTTTTTATTCATCGTTATATTATCTTTTTTATGTGTATATGGGGGGTTTTTGGGGTCGAGAAATTCATTTTTGATCTTTATTTTTACCTATGAACACCACCAGAGGGCGTTTCATGCATATTTGTAATATTTTTCGTCTATTTTCCGAGAAAAATTTTTCGGTAATTTCAGTTATTTTTTAATTCTTTTAGTAAAAGTGTACAATGGATCCAAATGCATTGCCGTCTATATCGCAAACCGCAATAACATCAACGAGTACCGAAAGTCATTTGAAGCATTTGTGTTCGCACGATGTTGAATTTTTTTAAAAGTGGGAGACTCGAAAATCGAGATAGACCCATGGTTCCTTCACCAAAGTTGCTTAGAATTGTCCATAGAATCATCCTAGGGGGCGGCTCTAATCGACAAAAAATTTGGCCCGCCCTAGTATGTATGTATGTTTTCCAAAACCTTTCCGGCGTCCTTTTTAGTATTTCTCTCAGTGTAGTTAAATATATGCGCGGCTATAAATTATCATGAAATTATTTCCACGAATCTCTATTAAATAGATTTAACGCGTAATACAATTTAATTATTTTTTTTTAAACATATGGCGGTACTTTATCATAATTTTTATACGTTTCATAAGTGGTTTTTTATTTCTACACTCACAGCAGTCTCCTTTTGTATGTAGAGAGGTAGTGTGGGTGTAGGGTTCATTATGAGAGTCGTTTTACTTTTTGTTTCACTGTTTTTTGTATTCACTTATTAATGTTTATTGTTGAGATTATAATCATCAATCCTTCAGCCAGCCAGTCATCCAGTGGAAAGAGAGTTGTAGTATTGTTGAAGATGAGTGGAACAGACACAAGCGAATGAGAATAAAATGAAATAAACAACGTAGAAAAATTAAAAAAAAATATATATAAATGTAAAGAGTTACACTGACAAATTATGAATGCAAAAAATATACAAACAATTTGTTGAAATTGTCGCTTACAATAATAATTGTAATCTTGAAAGCAGTAAAAAAAAAAAAATAATGTCACTCGCATGTCAGCTGCAAAATACACAGACAAATATACATACATACATACATACATACATACATACATACATACGTAGATTTGTTAGAATGAACTTTTTGTTTGCTGATTCCGTATGAAAAGTTACAAACAAACAAATATGAACGAATTTGGAAGGTAGAAACACATATATAGAATTATGTAAGTTTGATTACACTCAAAAACCAGTTGACAGTTAAAGATCTATTAACATTATCTATTGCATAATCGGTTATTAATCTCCAAATAAATATTATTTAAATATTTATTCAACTTCTCATATATTCTAAAACTAAATGTAGCTACTCCCAACATAATCTCATTTAGTTTGACAAATACATGTTAACAATGAAATCATCGGTTTGTTGATAGTATTTAAACTTATTGCTGGTGATGTCAATCATCTGGTGATGTTGTTACACACTTATTCTACTCCATGAGTGTAAAGTCATATGAGTCTGAGTGAAGAAATGAATGACTCTGTCGTACGTACATCTGTGTATTGGTGTGAGTTTAACATACAAAACTTGTTCAATTCATTTTACTTTTTCTCATACTCTAGGTACATACATATCTACTTTGCAACTTAACTCGATTTGTCTCTTTTGGTTACTGGTGCGATGCGGTGCGGTGCAGTGCGAGGTGTGGTTTTTGTTTCAAGTCAGTGTTTTATGGGTTTTTATGTTTTCTTTAAACGACGACAACAATTGTTCCCATGCGAGACATTCATTTACAAAATCGCAGTAAATGCCAAAAAATTCTAACATCTACAGCAAATAAGTAACAGCAATACGAGTAAGAAGAAAAAAATTATAGAAACTTTTATAATTTTTGCCAAGAGCTGGCTGTAATATAATCTTTAGCCCAAACACTTTTTGCCATAGATTTTGTTTGTTTATTTGTGTTTTTTTTTTGTCAACGATCCATTTATTGTTTTAATTCTCTTTTTCTATATATATATATATATGTATATATATGTAAGTGTTTGTTTGTTTGTTTGTTTTTCTTAACGCTGCGAATCATTAAAAGTATTTGGGTGGAGAAATGAGTATCATTAAACGTAGAAAATATCATGTGGCTTTTTTACGGCTTATAGTTTATATAAATAATGTGAATTATTTATTAAATTTATTGCTTTAAGACATCTACTCATAACATACTAAACATGTCCTAAGATTTAAGGGCATAGACAAATTCTATACATATCCATACATATTAAGAAATAAAATCAAAGTAAAACACACACGTTTTCCAGTTTATGTGGATCAAATCACAAAAAAAAACCCTTAATACTCGTACTTACAAAATAATACCCATATATAAGTCTAAGTAATGGTTTAATTTTTGTTAAAAAAAATATCTCAATGAATGTATTTTGAGAGAAGAAATAAAAACAAAACACACGTCTTTCAGTTTTCCTATATAAAACCGTTCGCTTGAAAAGTGTGTGACTTAATATTTATTTACGTTAATTATAAATCACTCATACAACCTGTAGCCCAAGACATTTCATAATGGAGCAATAAAACACGATTTTCTATGGATTATGCCAAAATGTTTAACTAAAATGAAATGGAAAATACGTCGTAATTGGTTTAAATTTATTTGTGTGTATGGCTTAAGTTTCAGCAAAATGTTTCTGATTAAAATAAAATGTAGCAGTAAGTAGTTTTTAAAATAAATATGCAACAACTAGTTTATAAAAGATCTGCTGCAACAAGATATTTATAAGAAAATTGTTTCAGCAACATGTTATACATGTTGTAGTAACATATTTATAGACAAAATGTCACAGAGACAAGCAGCAACTTGTTTACACAGACAAACCGCAACATGTTTCCACAGACAATATTGCAGCAACATATTTACAGAGACAATATGGCAGCATTATGTCTACAAAGATAATGTTTGCAACAACATGATTATAAAGACAATGTTGTACCAACATGATTATAGAGACTATGTTGCAGCAACATGTTTAAACGAACAATGTTGTAGTGATATGTTTACAGAGACAATGCTGCAGCAACATTTTTATAGGGACAAAGTTTCCGTGACATGTGTATAGAGACAATGTTGCAACAACATGTTTACACAGACAATGTGGCAGCATCATGTTTACAGAGACAATGTTGCAACTGAACAATGTTGCAGCAACATGTTAACAGAGACAATGTTGCAGCAACATGATTATGAAGACAAGTTAGTAGCAACATGTTTATAGATACATTTTTGCAGCAACATGTTTATTGTGATAATGGGGCAGCAACATGTTTACAGAGACAATGTTGCAACAATATATTTACAGAGACAATGCTGTAGCAACATGTTTAAAGGAACAATGACTCAGTGATATGTTTACAAATACAATGGTTCATCCACATGTTTATAGGGACAATGTTTCCGTGAGATGTTTATAGAGACAATGTTACAGCAACATTTTTATAGATACAGTCTTAGAGCAACATCTTTAGAGAGAAAATGTGTACAAAGACAATGTTGCAGTAACATGATTATGGAGACAAGGTAGTAGCAATATGTTTATAGAGACATATGTTTATGTTACATGTTTATAGAGACAATGCAATAACAACATCCCAAACCATATTAATAATAGAGAAAAACGTATCGCAACTTATTTATATAGAAAATGTTTTAGCAACTTGTTTGTTGAGAATTTTTGTGAAACACGCTTATGTAAAAAATGTTGCTGAAAATGTGCTGAAGTATATTCTGAGTAAAAATGCAATTAAATCTGCAAACTGAAAATGTGTAGTTCTACCGATTATTAGATTACTGGTGGCTATAAATGCCAATAACTGTTCTACAAAAATTGCAATTTAAGGCTAATTTAGGGAACATGCGCACAATAAGTGAACTTTATCCAGCTAGTTTTGTACTACTTAGATGTTTTAAAATGTAAATATTAGTAAATCATTAACAGACAGTGCAAGTTTTCTTATTAATAATACAGATTAAAATGTTTTTAATTGCAGAAAACTATTTTCATATTTTAAAATAAGATTTGTTGTAGTCTATTTTTTATAAAAAGAACAACATGTTTTTATGCGTTACAGAAAATCATTAAAAAAAATATTTGCAATATTTATTCAAAACTCGTAATAAGAATATGCTTTTCTTTATCCCTATTACACAATAAAACGATGGTAGAAGAAATCAATAAGACTAAAAGTAATGTTTTTAAACAACAAATGGAAAACCAAACAAAAATATATTTTTAGTACAAATATTCTCTCTAACGTCTCCCGGCCAAAAAAAGTTGTGTACAAAATATATTACAAGTAATTCATGGTCCTAATAAATAATTTTAAAATTTCTGGTAACAGTTACTAGATACGAATTTTGTTTGACAAAAAGGTTTTTCTCAACAAAAAAAGTTTGTTGTTTAAGTGCTGTTTTCATTAAATTGGATTTTCATGAAACTTTTTTTTAAGTAAGTGTTTCTTCCTGAAAATAGTTTTTTTTTTACCAGCATAAAATGTAAAGAGCAGTGAAGTATGTTAAAGTAATTGTTAAAATTTGTTTCATACTTTTTCTCAGTAGTATGATATGTACAATTTTAAATGTATTATTTTAAAAGCTTTTTTCCAATTGTTAAACTTTTATAATTCTTTTAGTTTATTAGCTACTGGGATACTCAATGAAGAATTGCAGAAAATAAGAATAAAAAAAATAAAAAAAAATTGTTTGTTTTGGTTTTTAGTTACAAATTTCGAATATTGTTCAAACAAAATATGAACATATTTATAACAAAACATGTGTAGCTAGATGCAATAAGGTGGTACAAATAAAAGAGTTTTTAATATAATTTTACTAGAAAAAATCTTGGTTATAGGTAAAGTAACATAGTTGTTAAAGAATTCTTATTAAGTAAAATAAAATAAAATTGGTTTAATATGTTTAATATCCGAAATCTAATTCTCAATAATAGTGGGTAAAATAAATGATGTTTACAAGCAGATCTTGGACAACAAACATTGCTGAGGATGGATTCCAATGTGCCATTGTCTAAAAATATGACTCTACAATCGTATTCTTTGACTTATTAAATTAAAGAACTCAAGTCAAATGAAATTTTCTCTAACATAAAAATAAAATAGCTGAGAATTGGCTGACAAAATGAAGACGATAATCAAGTAATTCGAACTTAATGATTTCAATAATTTGTCACACAATGTTTTAGATTATATTATATCAAATATTAAGTAATTGATTCAAAACTATTTTGAGATTTTGTATATTAAACAAAAAAATTGGTTTTGAAAATAAACAGACATGCTGATACGTTCATTATATACAATACTTTATTCAGCCCTATTCATTTTTATAATGCAGTGGTCGGAAAACACGGAATATGAATTAAAATAACACTTTAGCACTTTGTTAATCGTTGTTAGCGATTTTTTTCTGCTTACCAAAATTATTTTCCCATAATCCCATTTTTTATTTCACACATTTCTCACAGAACTCTAATGTTCGTAATGCTGCTAAATACCTTGAAGATGTTGTGATGGTGTGAAACTTTTTACAATGTTTTTTTAAGCGGTATTGTTTAAAACTAAGAACACAGTATGACAGCTATAGCGTGATCTGTCAAAAAAAAAAAAAAAATAAAATTAAAAAAGCTCTAAATAGATCATCGAAGCAGCTTGTGTTTTCTTCGATCATTCTAATTTTTTGAAGATCCAAGCTTCTTGTAGAACTAGTGTCTTGTAGAGAGAGATAGTTAAGGAAACACCCTAATAAACAACTACACACATTAACAGTTGTTTAAATGCAAGTGTAGTTGTACAAACCCACAACATAGACAAATCTGGAAGAACAAAAAGATTATAATCCTTATCATGTGCTTCCATAAATGTTAAAAGATGCTTTCGATTGTGTTCATATTAAAACAAATACACCCACAAATGCCTACACTCTTGCATATATACACAGACATGTGTGTTTAACAAAACTCATACTATTGCAACAACTAGGATGTACCCAGTGGAAAAAAGATGCTGTAAAGAGGCCTAGATGCTAGAGGGCCCTGTTTGACAGTCAAAAGTAGTTCCAGCCGCATTGCAAAAACCCTTCAATTTTACATGACTTGTCATTGTTATTCAAGGTCTAGCCTGCTCGCTACTGGTTAGATGCCTGCTAAAAGGCCTATTTGAGAAAGGCAATTGGAAGTTCTACCAACTAATGCCTCATACAGACCAACTAAAGGTCTGCTAAATTAATAATTACATTTAGGAAAGATAATAAAGGGGTTTTAATGACTCTTTCAGACCGTGATGCATCGATTGTGCAGGTGGGTTTAATTTTAAATATTTTTGCTTCTGTTAAGCCAATTTCAAATAGGCTGGCATGCATCGATTGTGCGGATTATTTTTTATATTTGCTTTTCACATTTCTCTGTTCTGCTTGAATTATGTCGAAATTCTTCAGTCACATTTCAGTTTTAGCAAAATGAGCCGTAAGTGTCTTTAATAATAAAAGTATTAATGGTTTACAAATAATGAAATGCACATAGTATATTAACTCAAACAAATGATAAACTTTAATATTTCAAACTAATTATAATCGTTTCATGCAATAAAAAGTGTGTTTTAGTTAAAAAAAATATTAATAAAAATCAACCGAAATCCATTAATTGTACAGGATACGCATATGCTGAAAGGGATAATAGAAGGGGTTAATATTATTGCTTCACGCGTACTTTACACCACAAACTTTCATAAAGAACTAAATTAATAGACGTTCTCTGTATTTTTTCTTATTACTCGTATAATAAATTGAGCAAAATAATGCTCAAACTTAGCTCTTTTCATGCTAGATTTAGCCCGATTTTAGTTACTCAAAACGCGAAAAATTAACATTGGCCCTAAACTAAAAAACGTATAAATCTAGCACGTTTTACAATTATCTTTTAGCCCTTTTAGACCGTTATTTATTTTTGCAATATATGGCTACATTTTAGTTTTTTCGTACTCTTTCTTCCTTTAATCTGACATATCCGTACTCAAACGCAGAAGTTGAGAGGAGTTTTAGTGTCATGAATTTATTCAAAAACAAAATTAGAAACAAAATGTCACTATTATTATTTTTTTTTTAATAATTAACAAACACATATTGCGAAGCTTTTGGCTTATCTGCAGAAAACACCCGGGAATCGAACCCGCAACCCTTTGATTGATAGTCCGGCACTCTATCGACTAGTCTATCGGGGCACTCTAAATACGTGGAACAGTTTTACACACATTAAATGTAGCCTAAAAAGAGATAATGTATGTTGTTCAAACTACAAAATACCTGAACAAGTGTGAATTAAAATTAATTCGACTGAAAATTGTGATGAACAAGAAATCGAAATTTTGTTCAGTAACGACCAATTTTAAATGTATACTATTCAATACTATGTATTTAATCTACGTATGTACCTTATTTATTAAAATGTAATATGAAATGTAATTGAAATATGTATCTCATGGTAGTAGTTTTTTTGTAATAAAATATTTTATAAAAATGTGTTTGTTGTTTTGATTTTTAAAAGAAACATTTTATAATTTAGCCCCTTTTCACACTTTATCGGAAATTTTGATAACGAAGTCTCAATAATGCCCTAGGGGCGCTGATACCACATTATAATGTAAAATTGTAATTTTGAATTAATAAAAATAAAAAACATTAAAAAAAATGTGGCTTTAAACGGATTTTCTTCAATTTAGCCCATTTTTCAAAAATGTTTCCGCGTTTTGAGTCTCAAAAGTTGGCATCACTGAAATAGTGATTGTAGGTGAAGTGACGATGTACAGTAATAATTGCAAAACCATTCATGTTTGCTAATGAATAAAATGATTTGTTGACATTTTGTTTTACATGCACTTTTGAATGTGTATGAAGGGCCGTCTAGAACACCTTCTGAGAGAAGGCATAGTGGAATGAGTATTGAATTTTTTAGAATGTGTAATCAGGTCTTCTATAAGGCCTGCAAATTTTTCCCGCTGGGTAAGTAGGTAACAGAGTGAGGGAGCGTGTATAAGTATGAGTGTGTGTGTTTATGTTTTGTGTTAACTAAACAAAAGGCCATCATTGAAAAGGGCAAAGTTTTTGTGGATAACTAAGAGCAAGAAAACAACAAAATCAAAACAATTTAAGAAATTTGTTAAAAAGCTATCGTCTACATTCTAAAGAGCAAACAACAATCTTAAAACACACAAAAAAAAAAAAAAGAAACAAAAAGGGAATGTATCCTTGCCCTTGGGATGCAGGGGTATTATATACATATACATATGTATATGTACTTACACACATGCCCTAAGCGAACTTATGTGTTAGTCAGTTACACTCTCTCTCTGGGGAAAAAACTGCTTAAGACTACAATTTCAAATCCACTGGCAGACTACAAACAATAACACATAATATTGATTGTTTGAGTTTTGAGCAATAATTTGATTAAACACTTGTATTTTAATGTGTCTAACAATTTACATCATAACAATCTTTTTTCTTAAATCTTGCGGTTTTAATAAAAAATAACAAAAATTTAATTTTACCAGAAGTTAAATTTATACTCAAACCAATTGTGGGTTTGTTTATGATTCTTGATTATATGTATGTATGAAATTAATTTCGGCCAACCAAAAGAAAACAATGAGCAAACCGTAAACAGATTATATAAACAGAAAAAAAGAAATGGTGGAAAAAAAATTACGGTTTGCTGTTAATTAAGTTAAAGTCTGGGGGAAAATAAACACACATAGAAAAAAGTTGATTTCTTTTCGTATTCATTTTCTGTGCGATAAGCCGCAACTTTTCAATACTTTGTGGCATTTTTGGTGGAGTTGTATCGTGGTTGTATGCTGTGCTTCGCTTGCTCCTGCTCCTGTTCTTGTCCTGGTTCCTGTTTTCGAGAACGAAACTTTCTAATATACAAAACTATTGGTATTGTAGTTTTGGCCCCATGGGGTATTTGAGTTTGTTTAACATACACCACTGAGTGCATGCCATGCTAAATAGAAGTTTTAACAAGTTTTCTTTTCCAGTTTGTTGTTTCTGCTTATATTTGCAAAACTTGTCGGAATTGGCCTTGATAAACACTGCCACCATCGTCATCAGTCCAATCTTCAACATACATCCAGCATTTGTTGCTGACTCAAATCACCTACACATAAACACTCTCTCTCTCACACATTCATTCAGACACACATACTCGTACATACTTTTTTCTGTTTTGTTTTATTATTATTTCAGTTTTTTTTTCGATTGCTTGTTTAATTTTGTAACTTTTGCCACTGTTGCATTGTTTAGCAGCAAGTACCTACTAGTTAGTATTAACATACAGCAACACACTTGTATATGAATATCGGTGTGTTTAAGCCTAAAACCACAGCATACACACAACATGTTGCAACTGGCTGGCTGGCTGGCTGGAAACTTAAAAATACAAATGTGAAGCATGCGGGTGAAAAAAACACAGTGTACCAGCTCTTGCAACTACTGCTAAAACAAAACCACACAATATGCTGAACCGGAAATTGTGTGTGGTAGCGTGGCAGAGTTTTGCTGCTTCTGCTGCTGCAATTCTTACTACAGCAGTTATTGCTATTACAATTTAGGTTTACGTAAACCAATACAAAGTATGGCATAATCGGAAAAGGTCTGCTGTGTTTTTTTTTCCAGTTTTAAATTTTTTTTTGCTGCGTACTTATTTTCTGTTCAGAGGTTGATTTGCCTGGCTCCTTTAACATGACAACAGGTACTCGTATATGCACTTACTTGTATGCAAGCAAACCTATATATGGATGTATGTATGTGGGTTTGTGTACCCACATCCAGTCACATTGAGACAGAATTATTAAAACCGCTGCTCTAAACTGTGCAAAATGAAACAAATATGAAAAAGTTACACTAATGTATGACTATACATAAAATATATAAATACATATGTACGAGGTCTGATCAAAAAATAACCGTTATTTTCAAATTTCGTTAGTTACGCATGTTCAATTTTCGCATTTGTTTTTCTGTTATGTTGGTACACATGTCTATCAGCCATTTTGGATTGGCAGTTTGTTTTTGACAGATAAAAAGGTTAGTCGTGTTTTGGTCTGCTCTTCGATTTTTTACTATTCGAAAAATTGAATCAAAGAAACTGTATTAAATTGTGTGTAAAAAATTAAATTAAATGCGCAAGATCATTTTAAATGTTGACTGTGGCGTTAGGCGAGTCTACTATGAGTAGAACACAAGTTCAATTGTGGTATAACCGGTTTAAGGGAGGCCGAGAAGATGTCAATGACGATGCTCGTCCTGGTCGCCCGAATACGTAAACAAACGAAGAAAACATTGAAACGTTGAAGAAAATGATTTTGGATAATCGTTGGAAACATCCAAAAGAGCCAAAACCGAAAAATGCACGTCAAGTTCGGTCAAATGTGAAGGTTTTGCTCACTGTTTTCTTCGACTGCAATGGCGTGGTGCATCATGAATTCTTGCCACAAGGTCGTACGGTCAATAAGGAATACTATCTTGAAGTTATACGCTGTTTGCAATTCCTCAGAAACGCACAGAATTGTGAAAAAAACCAATCATGGATTTTGCAACATGATAACGCACCAGCTCACACATCGATGCTTGTGCGTGAGTTTTTGGCCAAAAACAAAACCGTTATCATGCCTCAACAACCGTATTCACCGGACTTGGCCCCCGCTGACTTTTTCCTCTTCCCAAAACTGAAGACAATGATGAAAGGAAAGCGTTTTGCTACGATTGAGGAGATAAAAGAAAAATCGAAACAGGAGCTGTTGTGTTTCGAGGATTGGAAAAAACGCTGGCATAAGTGTATTATATCTGAGGGGATTACTTTGAAGGGGGCAAGATAGTTATTGATGAATAAATAAATACTTTTTGAAAAAAATTAAAATAATGGTTATTTTTTGATCAGACCTCGTATGTACATATATATTGAAATAGTTGTATACATAGGATGCTGCAAAATATTTAAGATTCACTTTTTTATGGAATTCTCAAAACGTAAATTCATAATCAAAAATCTTTCTGATATGATTTTCTTTTTTCTTACTTTCATCTTATCAAACTGGAGCCCATCCCTTGTAACATCTGTCTTCATATTCATGTTTATTAGTTAGAAAATTGACAAATGTGTCTAATTGAGATGATATTTGTAAAATGCATTTGTGAATCCTACTCAGTGAACATGAATTTCTCATAATTATTCTTATAACTCAGCAGTTTGGCAATAGAACTGAAATTTCAGCTAATATTGTCCTGTTGCATTTTGACAGAAATCTGGAGAAATTCAGTGTCGCTGATAACGACTGCTGTCATATTGTCATTTTACATTTAAAGAGTATTGTTTGACAATTTATCATGGAAAGGCTCACAGCGCAGCCACGTGTCGAAATTCATCCACTGTGTTACGAAGATCAGCGCTCTTTGAGAAGCACGTGCAATAAACTATAGCTTCGTTTGAAAATGATTATGCTGAGTCAAATGGCAGCCTAGAACTCTTTAGTTTTTTCTTTTAAATTTAGTGAATTCAAACGTTATTTGCTTGACTCTGCTAGCAATGCTAAACATATTTATTATTCCCGAATTACCGGTAGTAAAGCAGGAATAAGTAATAAATTTTGGAGCTTCTGAATGAACCACCTGCAGCGTAGTCACAGTTAACATATGAAAGACATTATTTTCAAAACAGTAAATGCCAAAGATTGTTTATTCGGGCAATTATTAAGATTCCGACAACTGTGTAATTATCAGGCATGGAATGGTTTCAATTCCTTATTTGCAAATCGATCGTTTTTACTTTGCGGTCTCTAGATTCCGATCGATTTTGTTTATTCCCAAAAAAATTTTTTCATTTCGGTTTTTAACGTTGTGTAAACGAAAATAAAAATCATGTGATTTTTATAATAAAAAGTATAAATAAAGCGAACAAAAAGAGCGCTAACAAAGAAATTTTAAATAAAAGTGAACAAAATTTGTTAAACATTTCAATTGTTGTTGTTTTAAATTAACACAGACATCAAAACGCAGTTCAAAAGCTACGAAGAAGAAATTTAATCAGATGAATCCCGATCTTCTGTCATATTACAGTGCTGTGTAAATATTTTTAATTTTTGTAATTTTTTGACAAAAGTTTTCTTGTTGCTGACACTAACTTTGAAATTTTTAACATTTTATTTAAATATCACTGAGATAATTTAAAAAAAAAAAAAAAAAAAAAAAACAATGAAATAATAAAATCAATTATTTAGTTGTCATTATAAAATAGTAGTATGAGTTTTTTGTCAGTATAAAATCATAAAAAATAACAATTCCACCGTAGACATTTAGAGTTGCTTCATTCCGAAAAAAATCGTTTTTCGTTTTCTAAAGCCTCAATTTACGGAACCGGAATTGAGTTCTGTGACACGACTGTATATTTTCAGTGTTTTATTTAAAATTAAGAGAAAAGTTTTAATGAATTTCCCTTATAAACTAACGCTTTAATAAAGTTAAACCGTTAACGTCAAGAAAACAATGTAACATATTATAGAGGGTAATTCTGTGAATGTTAACTGAGAAGCCTGGCACTATCTATGATATACATTAGTTACATTTGGAAATGGAGAAAAAAAGTTTTAATTTAGTAAATTGTTGAAACCTTCTTTGACGTTGGCTATGAATGCAAGATTCAAGTAAGAAAGCCATAAAATATAGTTTACCTTGGATACAAATAAATTATTGGATACCAAGAAAAAACTTTATTTGAGTCTCTCCCAGTGAGTTGTCGGTTGTTGCTCTTTCCTACTTATCAAAAAAACTTGTGCTCAATCATACTGATATTTAGTAATTCCCAGTTGACCACTGCTCTAAGGATGCGTTGGCAAAATGTCTGGTTATTCCATTGCTATAATTTGTATTAAAGAGCTTATTTTACAGCTAGAGCTTATTTTTGAGCTAAGAGTGAGTTGGAGAACCATCAGTGTTTGGAGGTTGGTTTTCTTTAGCAAAATAATTTACGCAAACAAGTCCTGTTTCACACACCTCAGTTTTATCTAACCAGTTGTTTAGTTCAATTGTCTTTTGAACTTGCCATTGCATTCACACAGGTCAATTCAATTTTCGTACTTTTTAGTGCAAATCAACACAGATGAAAGAAACAAATAAACAAAAGGAAATACGAAAATTGCATAGTAACATCAGGTAGGTAGGTAGGTAGGTAGGTAGGTAAGAAGGCCGGTGTGAGTCATCCTCACACCATCACCCAGAGAGCAATATGGTCCATTGTGATGCCTTATATAGAAAGAGAAGCGAGAAAGAAGGTGAAACAAAAGCGAAAGTAAAAGACACGAAAGGAATAGTAGAGATAGAGGAGAATATAGAAAAGAGAAAACCTGACCAAATCCTACTCGAACACATGCCCTCCATTTGTGCGACCAGCACCCAGTCTACTGATAGTAACATCAAGTTTGAACCCATTTTATTCTCTTTTCCCTTCTTACCCAAAAATACTTGCCTTGATGAGAATGTGAATTGAAGAATGTGAGAGCGGTCCAGGTGATGATATATGCATTAGCTTTGAGAGATTTTTAGCAAAGCAATTTTTTGTAATATTTTGATTGTCTTGGGTTTTAGTTTCACATGCCACTTTCTTAGAGCCATTTTAAAGTTCTTCAGAAACCAATTCGAAAAAACTTTCTCATATAAATATTAACCATACCTAAAAACCCTGGTAAACTAAAAATTTTATTAATATAAGCTGGAGATACATTTCTTGAAATTCATAAATGTAGCAAAAAATTGCAAATGTGTCTTTCTGCAGCACCCTAATTTGCAACGAAATACTAACACATGCATCAATGGTCCATGACAATGCAGCATATGTCTGCATTTGGCATGAGTACATGACAAAGTATTAGTGTGCACAAAGCAACAAATTGAAATCCTTTCAAAAAAAAAAAAAAAAACAAAAAAAAACTAAAAACTGAATACGAACAAGATTTCCATGAGCTGATTTTGAGGTTAAAAATTCAATATTGTTAATCTACCGACAAAAGACGAATGATTTAGTATTTGCACAAAGATAAGCAACAATTTGTTGCTCTGTTGTTAAAAACACCAAATATAAAACTGGAGATTTTAACAAATAAAATTATTATTGAAATAAAGTAAATATTGTCACAATTTGAAAGTTAAATAGAAAAACAATGATTTTGAAACTTGTGTATGTAATAAAGGCTAAATTAAATTGAATTTTGCTTAATTTAAAGAAATATAAAAAGAAATCTTAACGATTTTTCTAGCATTTACTAAAATGACATATAAATATTTATGTTAGTAACGGAAATAATGATGGTGTGTAGCTGTGTGCTATAAATGAAATTGTTTTCACTTAAATATTGTCCACTTGTTGTTGTTTGTTATGCGAACGAAATGTGCTGGCATCAATTGAATAAAGTATAACATTTAAGCTAGTGGTCTCAGAAAACACTAAAAATAGTCATCAAAGCTAAATTTAAGACTTCACGTTCACAGATTTTATGTCATATCCGTCTGTCCAACTTTCATTTCAGCAATAAAATAAGTAATTCTATCACCAAAGTATTCGGACACACCGCACAATAGACAATGTGTGGCTTAGCATAAGTCAAGTAAGTGAATTGTGTGTTGGGCTGTTGACCAAGCAAACAAACATGATTGTGATTAAAAACTTAAGTTTGACTTAAGGTAATAGTTAGAAAAAAAAAAAACAAGCTGACTTTAAATGATTTTAAATAGTCACATGCGGTAAATGCTAGATTTTCATTTGAACTGAGATGAGAATTTTCAGTTTATCAATTAGTTAAGTAAATGTTTACTGGGTATGAGAGTATGTTTGTCTACATACACACACACATACAGGACAATAATTTTGATGTGTGTTAATGTATTAGCAACCCCAGGCAGGGTTTGTAATTTTTGATGAGCATTTTCGAAAAAGCCTTTTAAGTTTTTCTTACGAACATATTTAATGATTCGCTTTAGGATATATTGGGACTTTGGCAATTTAACATGATTCTCTCTTGTAGGCACTTTCTTCGTTTACATGCCAGCTGTATAAAATGTAATTAATCACTACTGCTGCCTATTTATTTGTCAATGAGTGACGTTTACAGCTTTAGCCACCAGGCAATCCGTCAATAGACTATGACTTTAACTATATTTTGTGAAGTTCATGCAACTGTACTAAAACTAGGCTTCTTTCAAAATTAGTAGCAAAATAATTTTTCGCACTTTCGTATATTGTCACAAATATTAGGAAAGTGCATGAGAACGTAAGCAGGAAGAAAGGATGTTTAATTTACTTTGCTTCAGTTCTCAAGGTTTAAAATCCCAAGTAATTGAAATTGCGATCTTTCGTTTTCATATACGAGGGGTGATCAAAAAATAACCGTTATTTTTAATTTTTCAAAAAGTATTTATTTATTTACCAATTACTATCTTGTCCCCTTCAAAGTAATCCTCGTCAGATATAATACACTTATGCCAGCGTTTTTTCCAATCCTCGAAACACTTCTGAAACGCGCTTTTTGGTATCGCCAACAGCGGTTTTTGTACCTTTGCGCACTTATAAGCCTATAATTTTGTTGATAATGATCCGCTTTTCAATTTTTTACTAGATTATGAAAGAAGAAACTGAGCTCTTTCGAATGATATATAATTTATCAAAAAAAAACTTGAGAAATGTTGGTGTTATTGTCGAGAAAAATGTGTTGTAGCAAATTGTCTTATTGCTCGACAATAACACCCAAATTTCTTAAATTTTCTTAAATAATAAATATATATCATTCGAATCTAGTAAGAAATTGAAAATCGGAACATTATCAACATTATCAACGGTTTTTTAATCGTAAAACCGGATTTTGGAGGTGTCCGGCATATTTCACTATTGGAATCTTGTTTTACGCGACAAGCCCTACAAGAAAAATAATATCCGGTCCCAGGTTTTTTCTATTTCATTCAATTTTGTATCACTGTGTAATTTAGCATTGAATTTTAATATAAAAAATGTTAAAAGGGAACAAATTTCATGTGTAATTTTTATTCACGATAAGGGTGAGTATTTTAGATTTTAATTTTTCTCACAATTTCACTAATAGTTTTTTTTCTCATCATTAAATTTACTGAAGAACTCTGGTTTATTCAGTCATATTACTGTATAAGAAAAGACTTTTCAATCCCTGTTAGTTAGTAGTATATGTACGAGTAATATAAAATCTCACTCGTAAATTAAAAATAGCTGTACCGTATGTCTTTGCCATTTTATTAAAACAGACATTTATAGGTTCATGCATCTATCCATCTATCTATCTATCTACGTATCTGTCTGTATATGTAACTACCCATCTGTCGGTCTTTATGTCTGACCAGCACAATGATTGGATATAGAAGTTAGTAAGTTGTATAGTAACCCAGCAAGCCATATAAGTCCGAAAGGAATCTTTTCTGACACCTTTTCCGGAGCATTCATGCTCTTTATGGGCCAAAAAAACAATCATTATTGTTCTGAAAACCTTTAGAAAAGAGGGTCATTACATTCGAAAATGGTCCGTCAGAAAGAGCTCTTAGATAATGTTAGAAAAGAGTCTTTTATAAGGGTTTTTTGTGCTCAGAAAAAGCTCTTACATTATGTCCAGAAAAGAGTCATTGCAATTTTAAATACAAAAAATTAAAAGTTTACATTTATTATTTTTTTTAATTGTTTTTATTTCAACAAAAAGGGAATTCATTTACAAAGAAACTAAATTAGAAATGGAAAAAATTAAAGAAACTGTATTTACAATAAAAAAAAATAAAATGGAATTCATTTAACCCTAAGATGTTCAACTGGGCTTTTCGAGGTCCATTTTGATTTTGAGTAGTCGCCAAGCTTTTACCTTTGCTCTGAGCGAAGAAATATTTTATGTCAACTACCGCTAATGCCTTCTGAACATAATGAATTCAGTAAAATATTGTTACTATTGATTTCGTAGAACAACCTTGTCTGTTTATGTAAAAATGTGGTAAGTGTACCTACTGGGCCTCATGAAGCCCATATGGAAAATTAATGACAGCTGATACACATTCAACACAGTTGATCTTCTGATTGACGTTGAGTTGCAAAAATGTGAGTATTTTAAGGTATCATTAATACCCACCCCCATCCCACGCCCACTCCCAAGTCTGAGCCACGCATTAACTAATAGTATGGTACAAGACTTCTAAACAGTACACAATCCCAGCAATCAATTAAAGGCTTAAAAGGGGGGGAAGCCTAAAAGGGGAGAAAAGGGCCTCGCCAGGCCCAGTAGAGTCACTTACTACTGCTTAGGCAGTCAGACATCCTAGGGTTAAATAAAATATATAAAAATGAAAAAAAAATAATTTTTTAAGCAAAATTTTCTTTCGCTCCGAAAATGCTTTTTAGTTGGACTCTTTTCTGACTCCTTTTTTGGAGCGCTCCTAGAATGGTATGCTGGGAAGTAGATATGTACAACTCACAACTAAGTAAGCTGTTCGTATGTATGATCGATCCCATTGCTATAAAAATGTGTTTTTATTATTGTTTATTATATCGTGACCACATAAATGCAATACAAGAATTCGTACTTTATTTCTGGTTTATCTATATTTTGAGTTATAAAATTGTTCTTGTTACCGCTGCTCTATGTATGTATATCTGCCCCACGCTTTCGCTCTGTGTTTATTGGCTTTGCGTATGTGAGTGACAAATAATTACAGCTGGGCAAGAGCAATAGCCGTAAAATTGTTGTATGTAAGAGTGGAGTAAAAACGTGAACAAATAAAATACGTACATATGTATGTATGTGTGTTTTCAGACTTAATATTTTTATTATTATTGCTGTTAGACACACTTGTATATTCATACATAAAGAAGTGCTAAGGAAAAAGGACATACAACCACTTATATTGTAGATATGTATGTATGTATGTTTAATAAGAATATGCCACGACAATAAAACAACAATAAATGATATTATTAAATGATATAGCTTACAAACAACAGGAAACTGTTGTCCAGTGATTATTTATGTATTATGTAATGGGCCTAATTAAATATTACCCACAAGCTCTGGGAATACATAGTCGGTAGTATGTAGTAGCATTAGTATTTAGAGCAGGTATGTTGCTTGGTTTCAATTATAATAAACCAAATAGAAAGATATTTTATGCTACAATACTACCAGCAATAATGTCTGATTTAAAAAAACATTTTAAGCTATACGCTGCCACTATTTAATGAGAAACAATGTTATGACTTGTTTATATTAAACCCTGGCAAATAATTGTTAAAACAAATAGACATAGAAACAAGTAACAAACAAGCAACAAAGTCAAAAGTAATTTCCACAGATTTTCAAGGAATTTCAAAACATGTTGATCTGCCATTGCACTGATGCCATTGCCACCTTTCAAATAACATAAGGAGTTTTTTAACGAGAACTATGTTTTTCAATAAAACATTATACTTAGCAAATAATTTGTTATTTTACTAATTGTTCGACCTTTGTATCTTTATTAAAAGTTATTTTTTTTTTGAGCTTAAGGTCAATTTCTTTTTCTTTATTTTTTATTTATTTCAATGATTCACTACAGCTGTGTTTAGCATCTTCAGGGACAAATTTATAAAATAGCAGTAAACATTTTTTATAATACAAAAAGAAAAATATGAAAAAATAATTTAGTTTCCTTTTCCGTTTTTATAAATTAAGTGTCTATAGCTTTGATCCACATACATTAGTGTGATTACTATTTTTATTATTTTACATTACAAAAATAAAACCCCTCAAATTCGAGGAATAATTGCATTCAGATGGCATTAGTAACATCAAATTTAAAAAAGTTCCCCTTTTTTCTAATTGATGAATACCATGCTTGGAAAAATATTCTCATGATAATCTGCAACACAACATCAGTAAATACTGGTCGTTTGCACGAGATTGTAAAGCTGATACAAGATGATGTCTTGTGCAAGGGCTTTCAGAAGCCACAATACATTGGCTGTCAGCACCATGTACTCGACCTGCTTCTGAAGCACGTCATGAATTTTCTTTTCAAGAGCCAATGAACAAACCAGAACTGAACTATTCCTTCATTGACAAATTAAGAGAAAACTATGTCTCTCTTCAGGCTCATTACCATCAAGTTGCGACAGATGATGTTAACACAGACGAGAACCCTGGATGGCGAGATGATTTAAAGTTCTTATATGAACTATGTCAGGCATATCGTCAGTACAAGACAACTTCACGATGGCCCCGAATCAGCTGGAAGAAACTCCCAAACTTACAACAGGCAAGATGGAACTCGCATGCAATATATGCTGTTACAGCCTTTTTTTTGATGCCAGAGTGACGCCGCACAGTGGTATTTTTTTTGGCAAAAAGTCTATTTTTTTACAGTTATTTTTTAGAAATCTAATGATGCAAGTCTGTAGAGAAATGTTTCATTAGTAGAAAACCATGATTTGTTTTCGCAAAAATTAAAATTTTGTATAAAAAAAAAGTGTGGTGAAGTTATCTAAATATTATACAACGAAAACTGATGAACATTTTACTACATTTCAGTTGTTTATACAATAAATATGGTTCAACTACTAATAGTTTTAGAGCATTTTTATTAAAATATAGTATTTTAAATTTAATAGGAAGAAAAAAAAATATTTAAATTACATATATAGTTTAAGAGATCTGAGCAAATCAAAATGACTCCAAAAAATTTAGCATTTTCAGTTTTCATTAGAAAAGAAATAAGTTAGCTCGGTCTACCTCCGTGTTAGTACTACTTCTAAATGAAAGTTTGGAATATTTTCTTTCATTTTATGTAAAAAAATTCTGCGACTTTTTGCGATCGCTGAACAAACTTATAAATTTTGTGATAAAACTCACGTATTTTTTATGAATATTTACAATAAATTGCAATGCATATTTACAATAAAAGGTTTTGTATACTTTTAGGCTTTTACTTTTACTTTTTAATAATTGATTGACAGCAATATCGAAAAAGTGCATAACAAAAAAAGAAAAACAAAACCATATGATTAATTAAAACGTTATTTGAAATAATAATATTTGCAAAAAAAAGTCTAAGAAAATTTTTAAACGTAACTAATTTTTAAAATGAATTCATTTTGTGTTTCATATAGTTAATTGTGCAAGGAACTTATAAATTGCAATAATAATGTGGATTTATTAACTGATTTCATAAAAACTAAAATCATGGTGGTTACTATTCATGAAATTCAAATTGTGAAAAAATCAGTTCAGAAGCGGTTTCTTCACTTTTTTAAACGTTGCAAATCATATTTTTTTATGAAAAATTATACTTGGCTAAAAAGTACGTTTCAAAACAAAATAATTAATGTGTACTTTAAATATTCTATCGGTACGAAATGTAACTTGATGATATAGTTACTGAACTAATAGATGATGAATAGAACTCTATATTTAAATGCATGTATTGAAATTTATTTGTAAAATAATTAGTTTTGGTAGAGAAACAAAAAGTTGTGGGAAAAATATAATATGGGTTATATGGGCAGTAAGTGGGGGGCGTTAATTGAGCTATCCAAAGGCTCTGTGCCAAATTTCAAAAACTTTGGGCCAAAAATAAATTTTGGGTTCTATGGGCGGTGGGTAGAGGGCGTGTCCAATTTTGATGAAACTTTATATTTTTCTTAATTAAGCTAACCAAAGGCTCTGTGCCAAATTTCAACATTCTGCGAGCACTCCTTATATTTTTTGCCAAACATTGTATGAACAAATACCACTGTGCGCCGCATCCTCGGTACAGCATGCGGCTTCATCTGCTATGAATGGGCAAATGCTTGGTTCAAGTCGCAACACTACAACGAAGCCTCCTTCAATGAACTTTTAACCTCACTAACCAAGACAAAATGCATAAAGGCAATTAAGTGTTTGAAGACGAGCTGCTCGGTCGAGGAGTCATTGCTTGACATTCCCAGATCTAACCAAAATGCTGAACCTGCTTTAAACCTGATGGAGGGACTACATGCCAACTCGAAAAATTTTGAATTTCTGAATCTAAAGATCATAGGAAAAAATAATTTTTAAACATTTTTTTGTTCATTCTGTACTTAACTATTACTAACTGTTTTATATTATTAATATTTCTACTTTTAATCAGTTGAATAAACCAAAAACAGCATGTAATTTAAAAAAAAAAAAAAATTAATTTTTCACTTTTTTTCATCCGAATGAAAGGGGGAACTTTTTTTAAAAAACACAAAAATGCAATTAATATTCTTACATTATACAAAAAACTTCCTCGATTGCAAGTGGTTTCATAATTTTTTTTTTGTAATTACACTAACATACATTATCTTTATCTGCTTTAAAATTATCCCCTGGCCCACGATGTCGAACGATAACGTTCGCTTAGATAAGACTTAAGACACGAACTTTTTATCGTATCTATTTTTTTTACTCAATCAAGTTTGTTTACTCCACAATCAAGTTTGTGTCTTAACTCTTATCTAAGCGAATGTTATCGTTCGACATCGTGGGCCAGAGGGTTAATTTTAAGATTTTTTTTTACATTAAATTAAATTTTGGTTTCTTCGACCTTTTTTTTTTTTGATAAAATAAAAAAGTTTTTTCTAGCTCGAAATAATATTATTTTTTGGTACATTTATAATTTCTAATATTTCTAACATATAACGACGTTTATAATTATTTTATATTTTTAAAACTGATATGTGCAAAAAACGTTATAAAATGAAAACATTTTAATTGAAAATCACGATATGTACACAGTTTTTATTTTATAACGTTTTTTGCTTCTCCTGTAAAATTATGATAATGAGGGTTACGTCTTTGGGCATTTTAGGTGACGATATACTTTATTATATGGTATTTTTTCAAACTACGTTTGACATTTCTAATTTATGTATCCTGTTTTTTGTTTTACTGAATAATCTGCCTACTGTATTATACATTTCAGGAGCCATTTTATATTTGTTATTATCAAATAGATTCGATTTTTCTACTCCTTCGGATATTTTAGGTATATAAGTTAATGATTTATATATTTTAGGTTCAGAAAATCTTTTTGTGTTATACATTTAATATTTAAATTGTCTTATTAATTTACAGATTATATTAATAGGGAAATTATTATCGTTTAATAATTGTTTCTATATTCTTCTTGTGGAATTCCTTATCACTTATTGTAAATATTCTTTCTGTAAGATATTTAGCTGTATTAATAATAATTCTTTAAGGATGTTTTGAATAATAGTTAATGATCCTTCCTGAGGATGTTGGTTTTTGATACCAGTCTATTAATAATTCATTAGCTCTCTTTATTATTAAACTGTCTAAATAAGGAAGTATAGAATTACATTTGTTTTTCTATAGTAAATTTAATGTTAGGATGAAATTAGTTAAATATTGTCAATATAATTCTATCTCACTTTCTGAAATTATACAAAACAAATCATCTATCATCGTATTTAGTTAAAATTTTTGGTTTTATAGTTTAATTTTTCAATACAAGTGTCAAGTAGTAGTAAATAATTTATATGAAAACAAGTAAGATTTGATAATTATAAATAAACTGGCAAAATATTTCGCCAGTTTTATTAAAATTTTCAAAATCATTTTTGCCAAATGGTCACCGGTCTATGTTGTTAATAACGTCAAGGATTCTTAGTTTTAAAGTTTTAATCGATTCGATAGGCTGTATCCTTTGATGTTAAATTGTATGATAAAGGCAGCCAACAGCTTGATTTCAACAGCCAACAGATTTCATGAAATTATGTGATCGCTAAGTTTAACTTACAATAAATTTCTTGCTTCGATAGCTGTGAGGCATGTCGCGATGTCCTGTTAAATTCCCTTATCATCAATAATATGATCCATTTTCATATTGAATTTTGCTGCGAAATTGAATATATTGTAACATTTGTCAAAGATTCCACTACTATGAAACTTTTTTTGCCGCTATTATAAAACAATGTTTTTGCTGTTAAACCCTTTAAACACACCGTCACACAGTCAAATTCAATTGTAACATTACGTTCATTGTTTGTTTGTATGCCATTGTGTGCATTTATGACAACCATAAACACCAATTTGCACAACACAGAGGGCGACTGCATGCTACACTCTCCCGCACTCATGCACTTGCACATATACATACACATATGTACATGAGTTAAGCTACAAGTATTGAATCCACATTATGTGGCAGTGCCTTCATGTGTGTCTCTCATGTTGTTTTAAATCCTTAAACCCTGCATAAAGATACACTTCTTCTTTTGCATATAAATGTATTATTTTACAACAATAACCAGACCCACACCGGCAGCCGTAAAAATAAGTTTGAAAATTGTAAAAAAGAGTTAAATTGAAAAAATTCCTTCCCTACGTAGACATATCGTTATAAATGTATGCATGTGTACTAGGTGCACACAGTAAGACGTATGTACGTAAAAGGAAAACAAGCAACAAGGAAAGAAAAACGTATTTAACATGTTAATACACGCAGTAAAAATGTAAACTTTAGCACCAGAGGGAGAGTAACAATAAAAAAAACGTATATATAGAGCTGTCCTTATTAAAAACACATATTTATAGAAACCAATCCACCCCACCACGTACTGGTGGGCTATTGAGCTGCTGCCCAGCAAACAACACAGAATTAATTACATTAATCATTTGCGATGTTGGCTATTATAAATAATTTATGAATATTGCTATTTATGTTTTCTATAGCCTAAGAAAGTACTTTGCGCAGAAATTTAATTTTAATTTTGTTTTTGTTTTAGAAATAAAATTTAATGTTTTCAACAAGAAATATGTTTAAAATAAAACAAAGATTTTATATGAAACTCATGCAAATTTTTAGCGCATTGGAAAAGCTAAGGTTTGACAACTAAAACTAAAACAATTTATTGGCCACACATTTCACTCATATTTGTACAAAATGGCTGATTTATTTCGTTAATCACTTGAAAGATTTTAATTTTTAAGGCTGTAATGAATACGATCCACTATACAAAAAGTAATCTACCACGGGCGTCAATGCTGTTCATGGTTTCGGTGACTTTTACAGATCCACCATTTTCTTTCTAATATGACCGTGTTGGAAAACAAAGTTCTGGTTTAAAACCCCTTTACAATCATAGCTATTGATTAATGAATCCTATTTTAGTTAATTTGAGGGTGCTGTAGCTTAATTGGTTAGCGCATTTGATCATTAAACATGAGTTGGTATTTATAGCCTGGGTTTGATTCCCAGCCGCTGCCACTCAAACAACATCAGTTTCTGATAATTATTAGTTTTCTATCTATCCATCATAACTAATATTTATTACAGCGTCTATAAAATCAAGCTTTAACATTAAGGCGCCTACTCACCACCAGAGGCGCTGCAATTCTGCACTAAAAACAAACATAATGCGCAATTGCAGAGTTGTGATATAAAAAAAGCTTTCTTCTTTCACCACATTTACTTCTTCAACTATCCCCTTTCCAAAGAAGGTAACCCAAATATAGGCATATTAATTGCTTGAGTGTTACTTCTCTTTAAAAAAAAAAAAAAAAAAATTAATTTTAATATTTTTGTGCTGTTTTACACGCTTTTGGTTTTAGCTGACCAGTTTTTGTTCAATTCACTTTTCAACCTGCCATTTCGTTCACACGCGCAGCTTAAATTTTAGCTGTATTTATCATCAATATTCTACTTTTTCATGCAAATTAACATGCAGATAACTTTGCTGATAATAAGGCGGAAAAAATAAAAGCAGAAAACGTTCAGGATATAAGAAAATTAAATATTAAAAAGAAAATTCGCTTTTTTCTACTCACCCAAAAATACATACTTGCCTTGAAAAGTCAGAATTCAAACGTGTGAAAGCTGAATTCATACACAATTACAAATGTCATTTGTTTAATTTAAATCGGGAGTTAATTGCCAAAAAATCGAATGAATTCTTTAAAGGAATAAAAAAATTCTTTCGAAAGTTTATAACTAAAGCATTGATTAAGTGCGATAATTTGTTTTAAGAACTTTTAAAATCAAGCTGATATTAATGGCCAGTTCTGTTTAAATACCAAATTCATTTTTATAGATCATATTTAAATATAACTTAAATCACTGACTACGCCCATTTAAATACAACTTAAGTTGTTCATACTACCATATGATTTTGACAGTTCTGCAAATTATGAAAATTGCGCATTGAAGTTTTTTTATTATTTGATAAAAAATATTTAATAAACTTGCCGCGAATAAAATCATTGTGCTTATTATTATCAATATCAACTAAATGTCAAATAAAACAATGAATTTAGATGAAGAGAACATGAATGATGCAGCTTTTGTCCCTTTAGATTACAACAATTTGTAATCAGCTGTTAAATGAAAAAGTTGTTTATATTGTTTTGATATTTAATAGTGCTACCATACTTTTATCATAACTAAATATCAAAATTTATTTTAGACTGAAAAAATGAAACCGTATTTAAATACAACTTAAGTTTAAGTAAAAATTAACTAATTTCGTATTTAAATATGAAGTTAAAAAATGGCCAAAAGTGTGTCACAAGAAACTTTTTTTTTAATTGTCCTCCCACAATTAAGCCACGTTTTAAAGTGGTAAGTTAAATCGTTATTGAACTACTAGATATTTTAAATTGCAGTTTTAAAACCAGTTCTGTAGTTCCAATCACATTTGATTTCAATTTGCCGTCATTTGTGCAGAAAAGTTTTGGCTGAACAATAACTTAAAAACAATGAAAATTTGGTGGCTATGGTATGAACAGTAATTAAGCATCCTAAGTGGTCAAGTACAGTTAAACCTGGATGGATCTGCTAAACGTCAAAATTTCAGCATTTGAAGTTCAGAAAATTCACATACCATTTGCCAAATAACTCCCTTCATTTTATTAATTATATGAGGAGGTGAGAAGCAAAACTCGTTCGTTCCATGTTTACAAAATTTTGGTAAAAAGCTAAAAACTTGCTACAGCTTAGTAAGTGAGCCAAATAAAGCTACTAATTCTTAAATATTAGGATATTATTTATTAAAACCTTAAAATTTACAAAATCAGTACTCCTTAACTAAAGAAAAATTAAGTTTTGAAGTTTGGAACGAACAAGTTTTGCTACGAATTTTCCAAACAAACGTATTTTGCTACATTCCATAGTGGAACGAACGAGTTTTGCAACCCACCATTAAAATAAATTCTTTAGCTTTGATATATATTACACATATGTAAATTCAACCAATAACCCAGGTTCGAATCCCAGTTAAGAAAAATTATCAAAAATAAATATTTTTTTCAAGTTGTAAAACAATTCCTACTTCAGTAAAAATAATTTAATGAAAATTAAATTTAATGAACTCAAAGCCTAACTAAAGAAATATCAAAAATTAAAAGTTATATTAATTTATTAAAACTAAGGAAACTTGTTAAAAAATGAAAAGAAAATACATATATGAATTTTAAAACAGACCAAGAAAACTCCTCGTTGTTTTCTTCCACGTCATGACCAGCATTCTCGTTGTCCAAAATCGTAACATAAAATTTGTATACTCATATGTGTTACTCTCTCATTCGTATGTAACAAGTACAAGAATTGCTAGGACAATGTAGTGTGTACTCGTGTAACCACGATGTCTAAAAGGTAAGCAATATTGCTTCAATATTATCGTCGTGTAAACCGGGACTTAATAATTGCGAGTAATAACATTAACAATTGCAGTAATATTAAGAAAAATTAATACATAAAAATATTTAGAATTTCACCACACAATATGGCACTTTGACTCAGTTCAAACAGGGAACCAACGAATTTTGGTACGAAATATGCAACGAGACAGTTTTGACCATGATTTTTAATTGGAACGAAACAGTTTTGCTACGAACTTCAATTTTATGATATAAAAAAACATAAGAAAGGATATAATTTGATAAAATCAGTATATTTATCCTTATAAAGTAGCAAAAGCAATATCAGCATCCATTATTATCTCATTTTTTAAATTTATGGAACGAACGAGTTTTGCTTCACACCTCCTCATATATATTATCAAATAAAAGCACATATTAAATTATTTTTCAAGTTTTGCCTCTACTATTAAACAAGAATGATAAAATAAAGATTACGCCATGCGCACGATTTCCCGTTATGTGACGTAGAAGGGCCATTCTAAGGGTTACCAATAATGTTTCATTTGTTAGAATTAAAATTTCTTGCGAAAAATGTGTGTTTTATGTGATAGTTGGCAACCTTGCAATTGAAATCTCTGAGAGTTCTAAAATAAAATCAGTTTAAAAAAGAAAAACAAATAAAAAAAAACAACAAAAAATATAAACATGAAGAGTGCAGTGAGCAAATGCAAGCAAAACATGAGTAAAAAAAACAAGTGAGAAAAAATTAGCCAATAGAAACACAGAATGTGTGACGTCCCAGGGCCTAAATGCGCAGAACATTTTAAAATTTTACGCGCATTGGCGTAATCTTTAGTTTATCATTCTTGCTATTAAACAACATCATTCAACTTTTTGCTCTCTCTCTCTCTCTCTGTCGCTCATTTTCACTGGGCAATCAATACAATCCTTAATCTATAAACAAAGAATATACTAATTAATTTATCGATTTCATTTGCATTATAAATATATTATAAATAACATTAAAATGTAATAATTTTCAACTACATTTATGAAATCCAGATGATACTTGCACTCATACAGGCAATATTTAACTAGAAATTGCCAAAAGGTTTATTAAATATAAGATGTTCTTAATTAAATCCTAATTGAAGATTTGAATACATTTTTTGAATACTTATTTTCAATTTTAAGGATCAGTGTACGATGGGAAACATAAAGTATGTTACACACAGAGTATCTGCAAGTGAGCAAATGTATGTGCTGGAGAATGTCTGCTTGTAGTAGAAACTTGTGTGTATGTGTGTTTAGGTTTAGAAATGGATGTTCATTGTCAACAATTTAAATTCTAAAAATACAACACTTTGCCGGTTAACAAGTATGAAAAGACAAACACTTTTACATGTAGGTAAGCATAAATACACACACACACACACACACAAACAGATACTGCATAAACTTGCTTATAAATGTAAGTATATGTAACTACATATATTGAACATATAGTTATTAACAAACTCACACATGCATGGTATAAAATGAAATGCAGATAAACATATATCCATATGTACATATGTATGTAGATGTGCATATGTATGTAATGATATTGATGTGTATCTTACTTTATAGGTACGTTAGTTGCATGAATTTACAATGTATGTATGTAAGTATTTACAGTATTATAAACACACACAGTTACATACACCTACTTACACACACTCACTCACATCCATGGACATTTGCATTTTATTCTACGATTTAAATATTAGTTTGCATGTGTGTATATTGATAAACTAATATTTTATAAAAGTAGATATGTGTGTGTGTGTGTGTGTGTGTGTGTGTGTAGCATAAATACAAATAAATATGTACATATAAAGTTGTAGATATTTCTATTGCTGTTAAAACATTAATGTAGATATGTATGTATGTTAGTGAGTGTGAGTGTGTGTGTGTGTGTGTGTATGAGAGCGTGCTCTTAGGACATCCTTTAGATCCTTTTAAATGCTGCTATGCCACAGTTTAGCTTATTCAAGCGCATACTGATTGTTGCATAGTTGAATAATTTTATGTGTGTGTGTGTCAGTAGCAGTGTGTACATTAGGGCTGTAATTATTTCCAAACCTGCTACTGATCGGACTTAGGTATTGGCGCCTTAATGGAGGAGTTATGATTTTGGAATAATGTCTACAACAGATTAAGGGTAAATAACTTATTTGTTTGTTAAATTTTCAAACATTAATTTTGATTCTGAAGCATTTTATTAACAAGCAGATACAGCTACATATGTTGCTCGTTTTAGCACGTGTGTCAAAATAATTTCAATGGAAATTATTATTAATTTTTTTTTACTTTATTAATTCGGCTTGAGGTCTCTTTTAGTAATTTTTTTAATTTTTATTATCTTTTATTATTTGTTGTTTTTGTTCGGCTGCAGGTCGTTGAATAAATAAAAATTTTGATTTTTATTTTAAATATTTTTATTATTATTCCCAATATTTCAATTAGCGTCGCTAATCATCTTCGGGGGTCTAAATAAATTCAAAGAACAATTTTTTTTTTTATTATTATTAAACAAAAAACGAACATAATATATTGACGATAATTACATTTAAAAATAATAAATAACACAAACATTTTTCTTTTACACTTGCTGTCCCTCTGATTGGATTACTAAACTAATTTGTCGATCGTCCGTGTTTTTTAATTAATTGTCTATATATGTGTGCACAATTTTCTGTGTCTTGTCTGTAGTTGAGACGAAGCTCCGGTCTTACATTTATTATATGTAGCGTATCTAATATGTGTCTCCTACATACATTATCTTTTATTAATTTCCAATATTTCGATCAACTTTGCTGATCATCTTCTGGGAAGAATTATAATTTAATGTTTAATACAGTGTTGACCGATGTTAATGTCTTAAGTTTCTTTCTTTTATTTGTCTTTTAATCCAAGAGCAATTTGTTGAAAAGCCTCTGCATGCTGAACGTGTTACTGTATTGCGCATTATATGTTTTTTGTTGTCTAAAATTTGACTAGAAATGTTGTTACGGTTAATGAATCACGCTAACAACAGAAGTTGAAAACAAAATGTTGGCCTATTGTTGATTGAAATGTGGTTTCAACAGACATTACACAAAGAACTTATAGCAAACAAAATTTCCCGCTTGCACAATTGCACAAAATTTACCTGCTAATTGGCCGCCCTAATGCAGCGATTACAGCCTTTAAAAAATTAAAAATCTGTTAAATATCAATGAAATACACCCATCATATGGCCAAGATATGCTTGACGATATTTGTAAAGAAACAAATTGGCAACTTTGTGCGTGGTCGTAGTGGATATCATTCCACAAGCGCTTATAATTTATAATTATCAAACATACCACTTTGAAGCTTTCCATCGTAACGGAGTGCCAATGCGTTATGCCTGTGTTGTTGACTTTCGGATTTCTCATAATAATGTCCAGGACTACTTAAGACAGTAACAGCAATAAGATACAGCCTTGAGAAACTGCTGTCTTAATAGTAACATAGTAGCAACGCATAAAACATAGACCCGTCTAATGTGCAGTCTAAGGAATGTGTTATGTACATCAAACATACACAAACATTATTAGACAAGCCGTACGTACGTACCTACAATACCTACAAACACTAACTTACCAATATATGTATTTAAGTTTTCATAGTTGCCTTGCTGTTCATGGTACGAGTTCAGCGTTTAAATATGTGATATTTTCACATGATCGTTAATTTTAAATTTGCGACCGTATAAATAACTTTTAATGAGTTTATGGGTGTTAGCAGGCAGAGTTAATTTTATTTTGTGCATTAAACCGTCATGCCAAACTTTGTCGAACGCTTGCGACACATCAATGAAAAGGGCGGAGCAGTATTTTTTGTCTTCAAACGACCCTCTTATCACATTTACCAATCTGTGTGTTTGCTCGATGGTGCTGTGTTTAGCCCTGAAGCCGAATTGATGATTAGGAATACATTCAGTGTCATTCAGAATTGGAGTCAATTTAGTCATTAACAATTTTTCAAACAGTTTTGAAATTGTCGGCAGTAGACTAATTGGCCTATATGACTCCACTTTGGTATGGTCGTTCCCTGGCTTAGGAATCATAGTGATCATAGACACCTTCCAATCTGAAGGATAGTATTCTAGGCGCAAAATAGCGTTGAAGATAAAGAGGATAATTCTTCTTGCTACACGAGGTAACTCCACAAGCATTTTATTGCTGATTTTATCCATACCTGGAGCCTTTCTAAGGTTCAGAGTACCAATAGCGTTTTGGACATCACGAAAGTTTAGTCTTAGAGGTACAGGAGGCCTTATAACAAGTGGTGGCAAATCAGATTCGTTATTATTTGAGTTGTTTATAGTAAACACATTTCTCAAATGGTTAACAAATAATGTCCCTTTCTCGGAATCAATTCTAGCCCAGTCACCAGTCGGATTTCGCAAAGGAGGTTTTCCTCTTACTGGTCTTTTTAAACCTCTTGCCGCCCTCCATAACGAGTAGTCAGATTGTGGGGTACTATCAAGACCTTCCAAGTAAGATCTAAGTGAGGCCGTTCTTTGGGTTTCTAAGAAATGTCTTAGTATATCTCTACATTCCCGTAGCCTAGCTTTCAGTTCAGGAGACCTGTTGAAGAGTACGCGACCCTTTGGGGTTACCAGACGTGAACCCCAAAATGTGTGTTTGGCGTTAAAGTCACCAGCAACTAAAAATCTAGCTCCAAGGGATTTAAAGAAGTTATGGTATTGGTGTTCTTTTATTGAAAATCGAGGCGGAGAATAAATCGATGATAAAACAAATTTGTATTGACAGAATTCAATGCAAATGTTTGTTGCTTGGAGGTAATCCTCACTTATGTTATTCATTAGATAATGCTTTATTCTGTTCTTTATAAGAATTGCCGAACCTCCACAAGCTCTTCCGCGGGGGTCTTTAGTATCGTAGAACTCGTAGCCATTAATTTTGAAGTACCCTGTCGACGTCAAGTGAGTTTCAGCAATCATCATAACATCAATCTGCTTATCCATCAGGAAGTATTCCAGTTCATTTTTATGTTGGCGGAGGCCGTTCGCGTTCCAGAAACAAATTTTTAAATAAATCATTTCTTTAAAATGGCTTGCAAGATAGTGGATTGCATTTTCAGCATTTCCTGCATCATGGATGTCATGGTGGTCGTGAAAGTGTTCATAGTTTGGACAAGTGTCTGCAATGTTGCCTCTAGATTGTTGATATGCGGCTCAGAATATTGGGGTTTAGGTTCCTGCTCCAGACCTGGCATATTAGATTTAACGACGTTTGCGTAAGAAACTTGTCTAGAACTAGGCGCGTTTACATGACTAGTGGACCGGAATAATTGAGGGAAATTGTCACTCGATGCTAAATTTGGCTGTTGAGGGCGATTAGGCAATACTGACGTCTTGTTGGTTCTTATGCCTTTCAAATGAGTGTAAATTGGACAACCTCTATAATTTGCGGTATGATTACCTCCGCAGTTACTGCATTTTTTGATTTTTGAGTCAGTTCTCGACTTATCGCATTGAGCAGTTGCATGTAGCTCCCCACACGCAACACAAACTGTCGGCAATTTACAATACGCCTTGGTGTGACCAAATTCTTGACAGTTGAGACACTGTACGGGTCCCTGACGCTTATGTGGTTCTTCCACGGTGATTTTACGATGCAGAAAGTACATCAGATTGTAAATGGGATGGGACTCATTTTTCTTTAAGACAACATCTCCAGGTTCCAATTCTACCCTGAACATGGGCTGAGGGATCTTTTCACGGTTTCTAATATTTACATGAAGAAATTTTCATTGAAAATGTTGATACAATTTTTTCCATGAAATTTCTCCGGTGCAATTCTTATTGCTTAAATCGCTCGTTTATTTATTTGAATGTATATACGAGTACATATTTGTAATACAAATAGGATATTAACACGAATTGATTGATATAGATTATTCTTTTTCAACTAGATTTCAAAGAAAGAAAATATCAGAGACAGTAACTATTATAAGTTTTATTATAAAACTTAATATATAATAATTATTTTTCAAGGACAAATTTTGTTTTCCTCAGAAATTTTTTTTTTACATTTCTTTTTTAAAGAGAAGTAACACTCGGGCAATTAATATGCCTATATATAGTACTTGCGTTACTTTCTTTGTAAAGGGGATAGGTTAAAGAAGTAAAGGTGGTGAAAGTAGAAAGTTTTTTTTTATATCACAAGTCTGCAATTGCGCATTATGTTTGTTTTTAGTGCAGCATTGCAGCGCCTCTGGTGGTGAGTAGGCGCCTTAATGTTAAAGCTTGATTTTATAGTCTTTATTTAATTATTTTACTTCGTTGGCGTTTCAATGCTATACCAGCGAAGGAGGACGCTGTGATAAATATTAGTTATAACAGGATAGAAAACTAATAATTATCAGAAACCTTTGATATTTCTTTAGTTAGGCTTCAGTTCATTAAATTTAATTTTCATTAAATTATTTTTACTGAAGGTAAGAATTGTTACATGAAAATTATTATTAAAACTTATTGATAATTTTTCTTGGCTTAGGATTCGAACCTGGGTTGTTGGTTGAATTTACACATGTTTCGAGAAACACCACTCAATGAAAATTAAATTTAATGAACTCGAGCCGAAATTAAAGGAATATCAAAGGTAATAATTGTTCTTAATTATCAGAAACTTTAGTTGTTTAATTGGCAGCGGCTGGGAATCGAACCCGGCCTACAAATACCAACTCATACTTAATGATCAAATGCGCTAACCAATTCAGCTTTAGCACCCTCAAGTTTAAATTTATGTTCAAAAAATAAAAATTACTTTATGTTTTATTTTTCGATTAAATAAAATGCTTATCTCTTGAATTTTATTTATTATATAAAAAATAATCATTATATTTGAGTTTTATGGGTTTATTTAAAATATAAAACGAATGTATTGAGTTTATGAATAAAATTATTTACGATTTTTCATGATAATACTTATATATCTCCAATACACTGGCTAAATATTTGATTATTTATTATGAAAGGCCAAGTCCAAGGCAATAAATAAAATGAATAAAATATTTAAATGGCGAAATTATAATAAAAAAAAAAAAATATTAAATTTTGTATTTGGCTTCTCGTATATAAAACTATATTTGAAGAGTTTTAAACATTTTAAAAACTTTTCATTCACAAGAACATTTTATGTAAGGTAATCCAAACCAATATTTTAGGTATTGCTGAATCCTAATTATTATTACATTTAATTTTAATAAAATGTTGAATGTGTTTAACATAATCATAGAGCATAAATGACATTATTTCGGTGGTGATATATATTACCATCGTTTATATTGTTTTGGGATAAATTTACATAAAACTTTCCAAATATAAAATGTAACATGATACAAATTTTAAGCACCTAATTAAAAAAAAAAGGATACAACTCCCAAAACATAAAAAATCCACTACGAAAAACATTGCTGTGAGGAAAGTATTTCTCTAAACAAATTCAAAAACACCTTAGCTCTGACTGTGGGAAATTTCATTAAATTATCTTTAATAGTTCATATAAAATGTTTCCAAATTGTTTATCGTACCTATAGAAATACATTAAGAGAAACAGTTACATATGTAAATATTGCTTACAAATGATACATTTTAACATTTACAAAACCCATCTCGTTTGTAAATTCATAAACATATTTCTAAATTATTTTTTTTTTATAATTTAACACAATTTATAACACTCAGAAGAAATACATTTCAGTTTTCAGGCAAAATAAAAAGAAAAAGTTTTATTTTAAATTTAAAAAATAAAACCTAAAAATAATCGTCATAATTTGAACAAAAAATAAAACTTAAAATATGATAATGACTATTTCCTAAGTAATAAATAAAACATAAAAAAGCAATCATTAATATTAAGTTTTTAACTTAAAAATTTAGAAATAAAAAACATGTTATTTTCTGACAGTACATTTGCTTAAGGTACGGTCACATTTGGCAAATCTTTATTTAAAAAAGCGTAACCACTTGTTTCAGTACAAATTTGTTGACGTTGTTTACTCTAAAAAGAGTTTTGCAAGATCAAACAACATCAAATAAATAAAGACTTGACCCACGATGTCGAACGATAACGTTCGCTTAGATAAGACTTAAGACACAAACTTTTTATCGTATCTATTTTTTACTCAATCAAGTTTGTTTATTCCACAATCAAGTTTGTGTCTTAAGTCTTATCTAAGCGAACGTTATCGTTCAACATCGTGGGCCAGGGGGTAAATATTTTTTATGTGTTTCCTAAATAAACGAAGTTTTTTTTTAATACGTCTTTTTCGGCAAATATTTGCCAAGTGTGACCGTACAAAAATATTTGTTTACCCCAAACTTTTATGAACTTGTTCCTTATCTATGAATTTTTTGTTTTAAATTTCAATAGTAATCATTATTTTATTTATTTATTTGTTTAATTATTTCTTTATTTATTTCTATCCCTAAATAATATAAATCTAGTTATAGGGTGATCCAGGGTAACAAAGCGTAACTAGAGGTGACCTAAGTTCTTACTTCTTATTAGTATCGTAGCCGAAACTCAGTTAATTACTCAAAAACAAAACCTCTCTGTACACAACTTTGAAGGATGCCTAAAGATGCCAAAGGGTTGAAAAATAATGTTTTGCTTGTTTGCACTTTATATCTAACATTTGTATGTATGTATAGGGTGTTTTTTTTGCGGTACTTTGGTTTGGAGACTAAAATGTTCAAACGAAGAGATCGTCTCATGTAAAACTAACGTCTTGAATATCAATTCGAGCAAGTGGATATTTCGAATATCTGCAATCTCTTTTCTTAACTCTTTTACATAAATTACCCAAAACTTTAGAACTTTGTTTTTTGAACGATCTGGATTACATATCTGCAAAAACGATTAATTGTTTTTCCTTAACAGCAACAAAATGCAAGCGATAAGTTAACTTTAGCATACAAATTTCGGTTGTTGTACTCTTCAAACGAAAATAGTGAAATGTAAAACCAGTCTCAACGAATGATGTGATACAGAGGAATCAAATAAAAATCTCTCGAAATCGAGGAACAAGCCGTTATATTTAAAAATATGTAAGCTTTATTTGTATATATTTATAAATGGTTAAAACTTTCTGATTGTTTTTGAAGGCCTGACTATTAAATAAGAACAGATGCTTAAATATTTGAACTGTTACTTCCTTTATATTAAACTTTTAACATCATTTTTGTAGACAATTTTTATGTCCAACTTTGACCCCCTCTAACTCTGGCACTTCTGGACTGATAGAGCTGAAAATTTGTCTCTGGCCTACTATCCAATAGTGCAAATTTCATCCAAATCGGAAGACATCGATTTTTAAAATTGGGTCAATTGACGTGAAATTTACCATATATATATGTATGTAAATAAAAATTAAGAAAGACTAAAAATTAAATATCGTCCCTTTATTTTTACCAACACTGTATATACTACAAGTACAAATATAAAACAAATTATATTGCATAATTCACAAGTAACTTTAACAAAAGTTAAACAAAGGAATGTAAAAAATAATTAACCCCCTGGCCCACGATGTCGAACGATAACGTTCGCTTAGATAAGACTTAAGACACACACTTGCTTGTGGAGTAAACAAACTTGATTGAGTAAAAAAATAGATACGATAAAAAGTTCGTGTCTTAAGTCTTATCTAAGCGAACGTTATCGTTCGACATCATGGGCCAGGGGGTAAATTTTAATGGAAAACTACCAAATTTTTCGCGTCAAAATAAAGTAAACAGTTACATATAATAAAATTATATAAAACATTTTATTTAATATTTTGTTTGCAGTCTTTTTGTCTTTATCACAGCTGGCAATCTTCTACACAAACATAAAATCAACGAGTCTGTTTGAGCGAAATCAGGTAAAGTTTTTTTACATTCATTCTGTATTACTGTGATCCTGGTAAGAAATATTTATTTGGCTAATTTTCTTGTCCAGATATTCCCACTGATACTCAATTGAATTCAGGTCTGGGGACTGCGGATGATGATCTAAGGTTTATGGGCAATGATTTCTCTTCTCCTTTATTATTTTGGGGGTATGCTTGCTGGAGGTATCATTTGGAGAGTTTTCGACTACAAATATCTCAAAACTTACTTTCATTGGTGAAAAGAACATTATTCCAAAAACTTTGAGTCACTTGTATATATTTTTTTTGCGAAATTCAAACGCCAGTTAAAAAAGTGTCGCCAACTAAAGGTTCTATACATCAAAAAAAAAAATATGTATGAAACTTATATACAAGGTGGCGCAAAAGTAATCCTCCTATCAGAAAATGCTATAAATTTTGCGAGGCCCCTAATGTCAGTTCTGTTTTGACATTTGTGTAGTAAACACATGCGAAATACACGTTAATAAACAATGTTACGCTACACTGTTCCAGAACTCGGAATATTGCAGAACTGACATTAGGGACCAATCGCAAAATGTATAGCATTTTCTGATAGGAGGATTACTTTTGCGCCACCTTGTATAATATAATATAAAATAAGTGCTTGTTAAATGCAGTAAAGTAAGTAAACTTAGTTTGAAAGCACTTTATATTAAAGCATTTTATTATGTAGGTATTATCTACATATATTTATGTAATTAAAGAAAACTCACTCTCTTCTTAATATGGTTTTTGTATACATAGAAAATCTACTTTGGCAGCGGATTTGTGTGCAGAGTTTTTTGATCTGCCGGGTATTTTTGTAATTGTTGATGTGTGCGACTAAGTATACTTCATTGACTGCAGTTTGACGCAGTAAATTGTATCACCTAAATATCAATGCATACTAATAATGTTTTCCTTTTACTTCATTTTAGCATAAACTGCTTTGTGAGTGTGTTTGAGTGTTATCCTATTTTTTACTCTCAACATCAACATTATCAGCATCACTATTAATGTCATCTCAGCTATAAATGAGTTGTTGTTCTACAATGAATTTTCTTTTTTCAACTACTCGATATTGGCAGGTAATATTGGACTACTATAAAAAAAACGATAACTACCACATCAATATGTACTAATATAACTGCTAAGAAGGAATTGTGGCCATAGGATGGCTATGATTTGGGTGTGAGGGGCTGGTTTGCCATCAACATCATTCTGGTAGTGTTAATGGCATGAAATGAACTGACGTTTTTCGAGTGTAGTGCAGTAAATTTGATGATGTTCTTGTTGTTGTTGCTGTTGCTGCTACTGTGTACAACATTCTCTAGTGAATCGTTTAGAATTTTAATGTGGCTTGTCTAACTATTGCAGTTACTGTTGTGTTTGTTGTTGTTGTGCTGATAGTGTTGCGTGTGTGAATTTAAGTGTGAGAGAGTATGTATGTGTTTTTTTTTTTATTCAGCATACTTAATGAGTACATGCTCTAATGGGTATCTATAGGATACGTGTTAATTTACATTGAAAAGCTATTGGCTTTATCTACATATTTACTAATGATAAACTAAAGTGTTCCGTAATGGCCAAGAACACACAAGTACACCTACATTTATACTCACTTCATTCACAGTCAGTGTAATCAATGGATGGATGGCTCATTAACATTTTTTGTTTATACCGTTGCAAGACAATTAAGCGTTTTTATTTTGTTCTCGTTTTTTCTCGCTCGCTCTCGCTCTCTGTCGCTGGCTGTTTTGTTTGTTTTTTTTTTGCTGTTAGAAAATCAAATTTGTCAGATGAGTGTGAAGTATTATGCCGAGTATTGATTGCGAATAGTTTAAACAAACTGTGTTTTAGTACGTTTATTTGTGTAATGAATTTTGCAAACCAAACTTGAAAACGCCAACGTTTGGAGTCGCATACGTATTACAGATAAGTAAGTGACATTTAACAGGTGCTTAATGAATTGTTGCGATGTATTTTTTATACAATTTGATGTACGAGTGGGAGGTATGTAGCATATATATATGTACATTTAATGAATTCGTAATACATATCATTATTCTTAAAAAAAGAAGTATATATGTATATTAAAAACAGCATTAGCATTGTAAAGAAGTATGCAAATGTTTATTAAATCAACATGTAGAGGTTTATAATTAAGTAAGTGTAAGTACACATAAAAAGGCAAGTAATGTGTTAAGGTCCCATGGGTCAAACATGTTATCTGAGCCATACTTGCAGCTAAACTTATAATTTTGAATTTTAAATAAAGACATCGTTTTCATTTATTTTCACATTATAACAATACACTTAACTTCCATTAACATTTGCTAGCAGACTCATCTAATTACAATATAAATTACATTTACATGCTAATTATTTTGTTTAAATGACACTTAATAAAATTTAAACTACGACAAGAATTGACATAAACAATTAAAATACCACTTGTTTGTTCTGCTATTTTGAAACATGTGAATTTCTCTGTGAGCGCAATTTGGTCAAGTAATCTGTTTGTTTATACAACAGAAAAACAAAACACATACAAGTGAAACATAGCCAAAAAAATAAACACACTAAAAATATAAACAACAAACAAAAATAAACATTGAAAACGATTTATAAATTTACATATATTTACATACATACATTCACACGAGTATATAATAACTAGTATGTGTTTAGAAAAGTCAGGCAGTTCATGAAACTGTTTTTAAAAGAACGAATTTTGTAGGATAATTTAGTCGATGCGATTGGCTATATTGGCATATTCAACTACTGCCTTCCCTTGTAGAAACTATTATTTTTTGGAATGACACAAATTTTATATTGCCATTTGTGTGTTTTTAGAACAAAACTTTATTGCCTAAGAAGAATTGATGTTGATGGCGGTAATTAGGTATAATGCCGAAAAACTACCCCATGGTTACTACTTTCAATGTAAATTCTATAATAAAACTAGTCAATAAACTACATTCATGATTACCAGTTACCAGATTTAACGGTAATCAGTGTGATATAAAAACCGAAAGAAACCAGTTTTCGTTTTCGTGCTGAAAGGATCTACATTTTTTAAGTTTTTTTTCTAAGTTAAATCGATTTTGAGTCAAACACATGAGTAACCAATAAATGAGGATCATTTCATCATCTGAACGTATGTATATCTACAAAGATACTGGGGATTTATGTAGTTTTGAATTTATTATTAAAAAAAATTTTATTTTCCTTAAGATCATTAGTTTAATAATATTTCAATGAATACCATTATACAGTAATTAAATATGGTTTTGTTTCGACCTTTTAAATTCCAAATAAATTCGGTAAATAATCAGGCTCGAGGTCTGTGTTATAATCAATCGTTCTATTTATTTATTTCAATATTTCGCCTACCATCGGTAAGCATCATCAGGAAAATCTATACACAAAACAGAAATAATGCAAATTAATTTACTTTAATATTGCAACAGAATATAAAGATAAAACTTACAACAACAATGAGTTACAATAATCAAAAATTAGTCCTTACAGTTAAACATTTAATATTGTACTAAATTTTATGTTTTGTTTTATTTATTATATAAGTATAACTCTTTGATAAGTTTTCTATATCGGTCCGGTAGTTCATTCTCTTATCTTGTTCGACCCTGTTGATGTGCAACATTTCCAATGTAAGTCTCCGTTTATATATTTCTTCTCTTTGTAAAATTTGTACATTGTCAAAATCTGGTGTATGTCCTCTCATTGCACAATGGGCTGCAAGTGCCGTTTTTTGTGTTGATGACTTATCTCTACATCTTATGTCCGATCTATGTCCTGCTAACCTAGTTTTCAGCTTGTTCTTTGTAGTCCCAATATATACTTGGTTGCATATGTTAGTGTTGTCCCCCATGCATTTTATTTTGTAGATAAGATTTGAGTTATCCATGTCGTTAATTCTACTTTTTGTATTTGAAAAAAGTTGTCTCAGAGTGTTATTTGTTTTTGGAGCTATTTTATATATTTCTTTGTTGTAAATATCCGAATTATGAATCCTTTCCGAGATTTTTGGAATGTATGCCATTGATTTATATATCCTATTAGAGTTGTCTGGTAAAGGTATATGCTTAATGTTATTATTTTTTTTTTATTTTTAATTAAGTAATATTTTTTAGACAATTGGCACACTGGAATGCATTTTCTGTCCTAGCAAGGTCATCATCAGCTGTGTTTGTAGTCCAAGATCTACTGGTAAACATCATCTATTTTACTCACTATTATTGAGAAATAGATTTCGGACATTAATCATATTTCTTTTTTACATGTTACGAAATGGAACGAAACTTACTTACATTTACAATATGTGTACATTCTTATTAATATTACAAGTTTTTTTTTGTACCCTCCACCACCATAATTGGTGAATGAGGGTATACATACGTTTGTCATTCCGTGTGTAACACTGAGAAATACTCATCTGAGAGCCAACAAAGTATATAGATTCTTGCTTCTTACGAAATTCTAAGTCGATCCGTCTGTCTTTCTGTCCGTTTAGCTGTCTGTGTAAAACACTCTCACGTCCAGACAACACAACCAAAATCAGCAACCCGCTTATAGTTCTCCCAAGCAGTTTGGTATTAAAAATCAGCAAAATCTGTATAGTAGAACAAGAGTTATGGTTCAAAATGTAAGACAATCTCCATAAAAATTGTTATTTTTAAACATTTTTCTTACTATAATTTTAAATAAATTGCAGATAATACCATGCAATTGTGTATACGTTGTTTTTATGATAAAAGAAGAAAGTGTGAGGAAAATAGTAAGAATAGGTCTATGATTTCTGATAGTCCCCCTACAAAAATCTTCGCGAAATATTGCTTAATTATATATAAATGCCTACAAAATTAGAATATCTGTAGAAAATTCAGCAAAAATGACTTTCATGCAAAAAGATATCGCAAAACGAATTTTTTTTTAGTTCGGTCCATGTTTGATCATAGACCTCATACAAAGTCCACTTCCAAAATTCACTTAAATACGTATAAAACAGATACAAATAATGTTAAACGGCTAAAATTTGACATAAATACTCTTTATAGGCAAATAAATTGTTGTACAAAATTTTATGGTAGTCGGCCCATAATTGGTCATAGCTCCCATACAAGGACCACATCTGAAAAATACATTTTTCCCCATATATATTGTATAAATATCGGTGCCGACTCAAAACCTTGCACAGATCATTTTAATATATACAAAAATCATCCCACAAAATTTTGTGAATTTCGGTCTATTTTTAACCGTATGCCCCATATAAAGCCCTCTTCCGAAAATCACTTTAATACTCATAAATCTCTTACAAATAACGGTACCAATCCAAAATTTTACACGGATCATTTACATACATGCCTAAATCAAACTGCTGGATTTTGAGAATATCGGTCCATATTTGACTATATCCCCCACATAAGGTCCACTCTCGAAATCCGCGTTAGTGAAATATCCTCATATGCATGAAAATAACTATTCCAAAATTTAAGAAGATCGGCCCATAGTTTGTCATAGCTGCCATATAAGAACCATTTCCAAAAAAAAAAAACAAATAAACCTACAAAAATGTCTAATAAATATCGATATCGAACCAACTTTTATATGGATCAGAAATTTTAATCCAGAAATCATACTAATATCGGTTATACTGTAATTATGCTTCTTCGTTTTGTAGCTGTCAGTTTTCTAAACAATAATGCATTGTTGATATAAATTATAAAAAGCAGGTGGCAACATATCCGTTTAATATTACTTATTTTTAAATAATTATCACGGTTATTATTTAAAATGTAATCAGTAGAAATATGCTTGTACGAATAACAAAATTACAATATGTGTGTATGTTTAAGTGAGCTATTACCCCCAATTGAAATGTTTTCAAAAATATATGCCAACTTATATATTATTAATAGCTAGCTATAGAAGATTTTATACATTTAAACATCAAACTTTTAATTTTGTATTCTAGCCCCCAACTAGTGCAAAATTCTCACATGCCACCTTTTAAAACTTCAGGGTATATACTCGTGTACATTGACACATACACTTAAGTACTTGCAGACATACACCTTTGATTTGTAATTGTCAAACACTTTTACACCCATAATAATAAAAGGATAAATTTATAGTTAAAGATCAAGTAAAGCAATTTGCATAATCTAAATAAATTTATTTATTGCTAAGCTTTTATACTCTCTTAAAGGGATAAGAAACCACATTAACAATATGTCGATTTAAATACAGGTAAGTAGTAAAATGAATTAGGCACGACCAGCATTTGTAAGTAGATATTTTTATGTAAGTACGAGTATAAACAAAATGTAGTTATTTAATTTCACTTCAGATATTTAGATCAGAGAGTCATCTGTCACCAGCTGCTTTCGACCATCTTATTATTATTATTATTATAGCTGTAGGCCAACAAATTAGCTGTGTAAAAGTAGATATTCATATACGACGAGTACATGTACATATGTATGTATGTGCAAGATCTATAGCAACTAATTGAATAATATTATATGTAACCTTCATTTAATGACAATAATAAAATAAAATAGGATATATGTAAGTCCTTTACAGAATTACATTTGGTTTGACTAATATTTACATCTACATGTAAATAATGTTTCAACGTTTGTGAATGTACACATGTAAATCTATATGTGAGTTTGCTTGAATTAGTTTATCATGGCATCTGCATATACATACATACATACATGTGTATAAATATGTTCATATGGATGTGTGCACATACGATTATAGGTATCAATAAATATACATATTAATGTGTATTAGGGAGGCCCTCGTTTCTAAGGAAAGATAAAACGTAACAAATATCTTCCAACTGAAAATAAAGACTTTAATTCTCAAAAAGTTTGTTCTAATGTTAACCATTGTGGAGTGAGTCTGCAATCAAAATATGTATTCTTTAGATTTTTATGATTTTTCAAATATTTGTTTGAATATCTCTACTTTGGATATCATCACCCCTATCGTGAAATCTCTGTCTTTATTTTTAAGCAGCATCGTTATTAACATTTTAAAGTTGTTTAAACGGAATTGTTTAAAGTTATTAGCTTATCTTCAGACAGATAAATCTAGAATAAAGGGTGTAGCAAAATCTATATTAAATAAATATTTGTTCGGAAAAAGTTTTTTTCATAAGAAATTTGGCGTATCTCATTTTTAAAGAGAGAGAGAAAATATTCATATTTTGTTCGGAACAAATGGGTGAATCCACCTTAAGTTATGACCTTTAGTTAACTAAGAGTACATAATATAAAAATTGTATATGGTTGCTTGGAAACTGTTTTTAAATGTTATATAAGGATGTGACACCACCCTAATATAATATAAAATAATATCACATACTTACCTATTTACATATTTATATGTTATTGGCTTGTAATTGTGTTTGATGTCTGTAAGTTATTAGTTGTATTTGTGGTGTTGTTTTGCTGGTTACTGGTATAGCCATGTTGTTGTTGTTGTGTGTGTGTGTTTGTGTGTGTCTAGCTGTGTCTCTATGTATTTGCATTTGTTTGTTTGTATTCATACATTGAATTTTGTATTACCTTGGCTAATAATCATGTTAAGCAAATGTTTGCCAAATATGCGGTAACATTATTTAAATGACAAACAAAATTGTATTTATTGTACCATTGTACACAAAAACACACTTGCACACTTATATTTATGCTAACTACACTGCGCTACAAAAACTTACGCTTTTTGTTCGTTTTGTATGATATTACATATGGAAATGGTAATAAAAATTATTTAATTGTTGCTGTAATAAAATTTTGAAAAACAACTTTTAGTTGTTAAACAGAAAATGTTGTTCTTTTTGTCACGTACTTTTATTGCATTTATATGATGGTTGTTGTAATGATAATTACACATATAAAAATGTATATATGTATGTATACATATTTGTACACTCCCGGTAGTGTTTTGTGTGAACTGAAGTGTTTTTAATTGCAAGAAAATTATTAGCAGAAAATCAATTAACGTCTAATTAGCGATTAATTGAAACGACTTTACACCAATCTGAATCAGACATAAATAAAATTAAACACCTTTTTAAGATATACTGTGAGTGTCAAAATAAAGTTAATAGTTATTTAATTAATTCAAAAAATGTTATTGTAAAGTTATGTTTTTAGATAATGGGTACATTGGAATGCATTTTCTGCCCTGCTATTTAAGTATAATGGAATTCACAAAAAAAGAAATAAAACAAGAGCATATATAAATTTGATTGATTTATTGTTAATATTGATTCTAAGCATCAAAATAACATAAACAGTGGCATAAACCTTATGCAAAAAAAAAAAACACTGTCATTCCAAAAGTATTCCAAATTCTTTAAATTTTTCTGTAGTTCAAAGTAAAAAGCCGTTTAAAATAATTTGCAGTTTTATAATTTATCATTGAAAAATATTAAGTTGTAAACATCAATTGAAACTTTACAAAACGTCATAGACTTACATAGAAAAGCGTGAAATAGATAAAATCGTTGGAAGACATCATTGTACAAAAAAAATATACACAAGTATACGAAACACAATACCGTAGAAAATATGCCTGATGCAAAACGATTAAAGCTTCATACAAAAATTTAAGTATAAGCTATAGTAAGAGAAGTAACAGCAAAGCCAAAATCTAGAGCTGTAAAAATATCTAAAAATGTTGCAAAAACTTTTGGCAAACCTGTAAACGGGAGTGAGATTAGAAAAACTCAAAGACCAAAATTGCCTACATGGTAGAGTGCGACGTAAAAAGTCATTTATATCAAAAAAACAACCAAACCAAACGTTTAAATTTCGCAAAAAAATATATAAATGAGTCTTAAATTTTTTTGAAATAATATTCTTTTCACCAATGAAGGTAAGTTTATGATATTTGGAGTCCAAAACCCTCCAAAAATAGAGCGAAACAAGAACGAAGCTTTTAGTAATGACTAAGTTAACAAGGTTTACAGGTGCCGATAATCTTACATTTATAGAATCTACAATGAAAAGGGAAGATTGTGTCGACATTTTAAAAACCAATGTAGTCCCTGGTGTAAAGAAATTAGAACTAGACAGATCTGGATTTTCCAACAGGACAATGATCCTAAACATAACTCCAAAATTTTGAAAAAATGGTTGCTCAATAATTGTCCAAAAACTTTAGATCATCCTTCGCAGTCCTCAAACCTCAAACTAATAGAGCAGCTATAATAATATCTGGACAAAAAAAAATTACCTTGGAACGATAACACTAATGGCCAGTTTTTAACTTGATATTTAAATACGAAATTAGTTAATTTTTCCTAAAACTTAAGTTTTATTTAAATATATTTTCATTTTTTCAGTCTCAAATTGCGTTGGGTATTTAATTATGATAAAAGTATTTTGACACTATTAAATGTCAAAAAAATATAAACAACTTCTTCATTTAACAGCTGATTTACTATTTAGTTTGCAAATTGTTATAAACTAAATAGACAAAAGCTGCATCATTCATATCCTCTTCATCTAAATTCATTGTTTTAGTTGATATTAGTTAATCTTTTTATTCGCGGCGAGTTTATTTATTGAATATTTTTTATCAAATAAAAAAAAAAACTTCAATGCGCAATTTTCATAATTTGCAGAACTGTCAAAATTATATGGTAGTATTAAAAATTTAAGTTGTATTCAAATGGACGTAGTCAGTGATTTAAGTTTTATTTAAATATGATCTATAAAAATGAATTTGGTATTTAAACAGAACTTAAGTTTAAGATAAAAACTTGCCATAAGGTAGTAATAGAGGATAAATGAAACAAAATTGCGCCTGATTTCACTAAAAACTTGATGATTTTATATCTAGAAGATTGTCAGCTGTGATATATGTAGACAAAACCACTACAAACAAAATATTTGTTTAATTCACAAGTGATATTATAGTGACGTAGGAGTTATACGTCGCCTAAATTTACAATATAGAGTATTTTTTGTATTGTTTTTCAACTGTCAAATGATTGTTGAGTAAACTAAAAATTGTGTATGCCTGAATACTTAAAATAATATTGTCAATTAACCGAATATTGATACAATTAAGTTTGATATCTGAACAGTTGGAAAACAAAACAAAAAATACTCTATATGGTTGTTGTGCTTCTATGTAAACAAACTTACCTTCACATTGATTTTTCAATGATTTCTTTTGTAGACATTTGCCATTTTATACAATATTGTTCACTAAACACAGTTGTGAACAGTGTTGCATTCGAAATTTTACTCAATATAATAACAATTTCGTACTTATTGCGCAATAATTAATTGAGATTTTATATGGAATATTGAGCTCAAAATGGCGTTAATTGCGATTATCGCAATTAAGGTTCATATCTGAACACGCTATAACAATATAATAAAACATTTTTTATAAACTATATTAGGTGTTTACTTTATATTGGCGTTCACTGTATACTAAGTGTTAGCGTTAGTGTGCAAAAGTTCCAAGTGCCTTTTCACAAATAATCGTTGCAAAATCTTTTGGCTTAATATTTGCGAAATCTATTAATGTTGTTTTTTTTTAATTCTTTAAATATTTGTACTTATTTGGAGATTTATAATGATAAATAAATTCAGTTTGGGACTTTACTCATTTTCCATTATTTAGTGTGTATTTTTGGTCAATTTTTACACATTTGCTTAGAAATGTGTTTCTTTGCTGTAATAGCTTTAAAGTTGCATTAAAAAAGCAATAGTGCAAAAGTTTTTGATATCAATATCAATATCAGAAATTAATTTCTACGATTTATTAAAAAATGGGCATGGCTCTATATTTTGGTCACCGAAAAAAAAACTGCATTCAATTGATTTGCTATTTTCCTTTCATTACACTCATGTAATGAATCTTTTTTTAGTAATTTTTACTTTTTGGCGATTTTCCTAGTGTAGTTTTGTACTATAGAGAAAATAGGAAGACAACAAATAGTTTAAATGTAGCACGAATACCTGTCTTAGTTGACAGTTTCCGGCTTTAAAACTACAGGTTCCCTTCCATACAATCACACACATAAAATTAATAATGTACCCTGCAAATAATATTGGACTACGTGATCCATTTTAGATGATATGGACTACTCCCAACATGGTCCAATGTTATGCAGTCATGGACCATGTCATAGTTAAACAAGAGTTTGTAGTTAAACGACATGGTTTCGTGTTAACACGATTGCATATTGAGTTGTTGTTGTTGTTTAAAACTAACCCTCGTGAGTACTCCATGGAGTAGTTTTGGGACTACTCCGATGGGTTATATGGTCCAGTCCTAGGACATCGCAATGTTAAATGGACCACCTTTTTTTCATATATTTGGAGTAGTTTTGGAGTACTCCTACTCCTCTTTGGACTAGTCTTTACATGCATGTATGGACTAGTCGCGTTATTTGCAGGGTACATACATACTTACACAAACACAGTAAAAACAATAAAACACTATCATACAATACAAAACTCACAATGCGTACTCGTTTAAAATTTAACTTTTTTTCTCTATTTTAGAACAGAGAATAATTTAAAAGGGGGCTGAGGGGGAGGAGGTTTAAAATTTGTCATCTGTTCCTAGTATGTGATAGTATTTTAACATAGTTTGTATTCATATATTTATGTATGTACGAGTATTTTAACAAAATATGCGAATATTGTTTTAATACAAATTCGTATAAAACATTCACATTACCATGGAAATGGGCATTTGCCAGAGGTATATTTCCAATTGATGTACGTAGAGACACACACATGCAAACAAACATATGCACGTGCATATGTGTATATGGTGGATTGTGTGCATGTGCCTGTGTTTATGTGAGCATACGTATGAGCGTTAAGTCAAGCATATAATTGCCTGTGAACTGTCGAAATAATTTGCAATTTAATGTTGCAACTAATGGCTAAAGAGCTTTAGGTGCTTCTAACTTTTCCCCAACGTTTTCGATCAAAGTCTCAATTGCTGTTATTGTTATTATTCTTGTTGCTATTGTTGTTGTAGCAGCAGTTGTTGTTGTTGTATTATTATTGCTGCTGTAGTCTAAAGTGCTTTTCACAATTAAATCATTTAAGCGTGCTGCTCCACTAGAATTGCAATTTTTAACAGAAAATTCAACTAATGCTCAGTAAATTTAACACAAAATGTACAATAATATTGCAGTTATTGCGCCATATATGTTTATAGACGTAGCTGTGTTATTGCTGCTGCTTTTATTGTTGCTTAACAAAAAATAAAAAATAAAAACTATTTTACAAATATGATTTTCCAACTTTGGTTACATGCCTGCAAGTTTAAAACTTGTTGTTGGTATAGTTTTTTTTTTAGCTATTTATAACCTACACCAAAATAGTGGGGAGGATATATTGGATTTGTGCCGATGTTTGTAACGCCCAAAAATATATTGGTCCAATACCCACTTTAAAGTATACCGATCGACTAAGAATCACTATCTCAGTCCGTCCGTCCGTCCGTCTGGCTGGCTGCCCATGTAAAGCTTGTGCGCAGAGTACATGTCGCAATTTTGAAGATATTACAATAAAATTTGTTACGTGATATTTTTTCGTCCCAAGGACGGATGGGATTGAAACTGGTGAAAAGCGGTCCATTATTTCACCTGGCCCCCATACAAATGTCCTCCAGAAATAGGAGTTTAACGATCATAAATTTTTGAATTATGCAAGTATACAAACAAATTTCATCACAAATGAATAGTAAATGAAGCCAAAACACATCTATAAATTTTGTGAATGTTGACTCATAATTGATCATAGCTCCCATATAAGGCCTACTTCCGAAAATGACTTTAAAGTGCATAACTCTTTTAAAAATGTCGGTATCCAAATAATATTGCACGCAATTATGATTCGTATTTATAAAAATATTACGGTACAATTTTATGATGATTGGTCCTTAATTAGTCGTAGCTTCTATATAAGGCGGCTCACTTCTGAAAATCACTTTAACGACCATAAATGTCTTAAAAATGTTGGAATCCAAATAAAATTCAACAAAAATAAGTTTCATATATAAAGAAATGATGACACCTTATTTTATAATAGACCCTCTCCGTAATTCACTTTATCTTCATAAATATTTTAAAAGTATTTCTATCGAGATAAAGCATATGTATATATTTATATTCACGGAAGTCATGGCACAAAATTTTTGGATAATTTATTTATTTATTTATTTATTTATTTATTTAGGTCAATAGATTTTACATCCTTACTGACTACATATAAATGACAAAACAGTAATATATATATATATAAATAATTAGTTCAACAATTTAGATATAAAGTAATTTTTTTCTTCAGTACGTCGTTACTCTCAGATATGTTCATAAGGTGATAGCATTTATTGAAGTTAACACATGCACGACGAAAAGAATCGTTATTAGCATATACAGAACGGTAGTATTTTAATGCTAAGAGTTCAAAATTGCGGGTTGGTCTAACAGGAACATTGAAGTTTAGTTGACTAAGCAGGAACTCCGAATCAACATCACCACGAATTATGCCCAGAACAAATAAAGCACTCAGCATCAATCGTCGACTATTTAGAGTTGGCAATTTTATCAAAGCAAGTCTACTTTCATACGGTGGTAAGACATAAGAATTCCAACCAAGATCACGGAGACAGAAAATTAAAAATTGCTTTTGTACCGATTCAATACTATTGATATGAATTGAATAACAAGGATCCCAAACAATTGATCCATACTCAAGAATTGGTCGAACAAGAGAAGTATATAAAAGTTTTGTAATATAAGGATCTAAAAATTCCTTAGACCAGCGCTTCATGAATCCAAGTACCCCATAGGCTTTATTTACCATTATAGAGATGTGATCGCGAAAATCAAGTCTATGATCCAACAGTAAGCCAAGATCCCATATGGTTTGAACTTTATTTAAAATAACAGTATCAATATAATAAGAAGTCTCAATCGGATTGTGTCTAAAAAATGACATGTGTTTGCATTTCTTAATATTTAACTCCAATAAATTAAATCTGCACCATTGAGAAAAATTGTAAAAGTCGGCACTTAGTAAACTATGTCCATTTGTATCATTAAAAGAGTTAAAAAGTTTAACATCATCGGCATACATCAGTACATTAGAATGCAAAATAACAGTAGGAAGATCATTGATGAATAGCGTGAACAAAATTGGACCCAGGTGGCTACCTTGAGGAACACCAGAATGTACTTGAATAATTTTTGATATAACATTCCCAAATTTGACTTGTTGAGTTCTTTGTGATAGATAAGAGTTTAACCATTTTATAGCTGAGAAACTAAAGCCCATAAGTGATAATTTGTGTAATAGAAGATTGTGGTTAACTTTATCAAACGCCTTACTAAAATCCGTGTATATCACATCAGTTTGCATTTTATTTGTAAAACCTTCATTGACGATAGTAGTGAGTTCCAAAACATTAGTTGTAGTTGAACGGGACTTACGAAACCCATGTTGACATGGTGATAGAAGGGAAGAAATTTGATGATATAAGCAATCTGTAAGAATTTTTTCAAGGAGTTTTGGAATTGCATTAATTTTAGCGATACCTCTGTAGTTAGATACATCATTTTTACTGCCATTCTTGAATAAAGGAATTATATATGATGTTTTCCACACTGATGGCAAATAACACGCTACAACAGATTTGTTAAATAATGCAGTAAGAGGCGCGGACAGTGATGCTGCACAGTTTTTAAGGATACTGCTTGGAATACCATCAGGACCTGGACTAAACGAGTTCTTCAGCGACTTTAAGTTCGAAAGGACAGTATCAATATTTATAAATGGAAAGTAAATCCCACATGAATGAGTCGTAGTATAAGGATATTTTGTTGTGTTAGAATAGGACTTGGTAGAATAAGTTGTTGAAAAGAAGTCAGCAAATATATTGCTTATTGAAACATCGTCATCAGCAGTTAAGGAGCCATACTTCAATTGCTTTGGATAACATGAAGAGCGACGCTTGGAGTTTACGAATTTATAGAAAGATTTGGGGTTTACTCTTATATTGTTTTTAATACGATAAATATAGTTATTGTATGCAAGTTTATTAGTAGTGTTGTATTCAGATCTTGCTATAGCATATTTACGAAAATCAACCAGTGCACCAGTTCTCAAATATTTAGCAAAACATTTATTTTTCTTATTTTTAGCATTTCGTAAGTGTTGATTATTCCATGGCGGCCCATTATTATTGTAGAATTTACTTTTTGGAACTGTGATACTAATGAAATTATGCAAAATATTATAAAAGCTTGATACATTATTATCTAAGTTATCATCAGCAAGTACATAATCCCAATTGACATTAGATAGCAAGCTGTTAAGTACAGTATAGTTAGTGCGAGTAAAACAGTAAGATTGCAATGGTATAACATTTTGTATTCTAGCCATAGATTGTTCATTATCCGGCAATGATAAACCAATTTCAAAAGGAGGATGGTGAAGGTCAACGGGATACGACACAGGCAATGTATCACGAAGACAAAATTCCAGAGGATAATTAACGAAAGCAAGATCAAGAATATTTCCGGATTCATTTGTTATATGGTTTAATTGGAAAAATCCGCATCCATGCAGGGAGTTTAAAAAATCGGACATAATTGTTGGTAGCAAATAATTACAATCAAAGGATTGAACCCATTTTACATTTGGAATATTAAAATCGCCAAGTAGAAGTACTATATCGGATGTGTTTGATTGATTCAGAACGAATTTAATAGCGGAAAAATGTTTATTATATATTAAAAGAGATGAGTTAGGTGGTATATAAGAACACGTGACAAATAATTGTCTATGACCAACACGAATTTTAACCGCAATAAACTCAATTTCATCATCAATGTCATCAATTAAAACATTTTCTATAATCTCACATAGCAAAACATCAAGGACAGCAATAAGTACTCCACCACCAAGTTTTCGCATACGATCATATCTAAATATTTGATATTTGGAACATAGAATTTCATTGTTATGAATACATTTTTTATCATTCAGCCAGGTTTCGGTAAATACAATAATGTGGTATGAAAAATCAAAACTGTTTGCAAAAAGATTAGTTAATTTAGTATTGAGACCCCGTACATTTTGGTAAATAATATTAATGAGATTATCTATCGATAGTTGAGTTAGTTTTTTGAAGATGATTGCGGTAGATGAACAATGCCAGATGTTGAAGTATTTTTATACTCGTATTCACGAATAAGAGCATTTGGCGGCCAAAAATCTAGATTCACAATTGTATCAAAGTACTCTTGAGGGACGATTATTTTAAAAGATGCTTTATTTCTTGGTTCAGAATATTTAAATTTGAAAACAATCATATCAATATTGGAGCCAATTTTATCAGTTATGTAATGTTTGATGTCATCAGTAGTTGTAAAGGAAGCAAATCGAGCAGCAAATATAGTTTTTTTTGGAGAAATAACTTGAAGAATTGGAGTATTGTTAGACGGTATAGCAACAGGAGTGGGCGGATTTAAGTTAGTTGAAACAGATGAACTTGTTGAATTGTTTGGCGGATTAAGAACTTGTTGAATAGTTTTGTGGTTTGGTGGTTTAAAAACAGGAGCGAGTTGATTTAGATTCATGGGAACAGGTGAACTTGTTGAATTAAGATTTAAAGATAATGGTACATTGTTTATTAAGTCAGATGAGGGTATAGAAATAGTTGCAGGACTTTTTTCAGTTGTTAATGGGTGAACCAACGACAAGGAAGAACTGGTAGATGAAGATGAAGATGCAATTAGTGGATTATCAGAAACTTTTTCAACAGCATTAGCATTAGTTATAGTTGTAGCTTGTTTCTTTCTTTTCGGTGAGCTTGGTGTTTTTTCAAGAAGTTCTTTATATTGCGTAAATTTCTTAAAAAGGTTATTTAAGTCATTATGAATTTCATTAAATTGATTACATGTGTTTTTAAAGAATGAGTAAAATTCAATGTCAAGAGCCATACATTTTTTGCAGCACCAGCGCAGACCATTATTTTCACGCAAATTGTCAACAGTTCGAGCAGCCAAATCAACACATTTAGCATGATAAACGGAATCACAAAGCCAGCAGGAAACCATCAATTCATCGGATTTATTACGGCATTTAGGCTTAGAGCAAGACATGATAACAATTATAGAGTTGAGATTATATAACCGACTTTAATATATTATAAATAATTGATTTTATGATTTTATGTTAAACACACGAATAAAGAGGTTCAGGTGTAAAATGTATAAGAGTTTTATATCAGAACAAATACAAATGAGTGTTATTGTTTTTATTGTTCTCACGAAATTATTTAAAGTGAGCAGCAGTTATTGTTGTTGTTATTGTTTATGGTTACAGTTTTTAAATTTGCTTTGATTATTGTTATTGTCTTTTAATATATTTATATAGAAAAACAAGATCAAATGAAAGAACAATGTAAAGGTTATTGTTGTTATTGTTTATTGATTTATTTACGAAAACAAAATCAAAGAAAAAACACTTTAAAGTTTATTATTTCTGATGTTATTGTTTGTTTGTTTGTTTGTTAAATCACAGCCTGTTGTAACACAGAACTAGTGATTGTTTTTTTTTTTTCTTTTTTATAAAAATGAAATCAATTAATTAAATTCATAAAATCGAACCAATTTTTTTTTTTTAATTATATTTTTTTTTTAATGAAACAGTTTTAACAGTTTTAAGAAAGCACAATAAAACACGTCTTATTCTCACGAAGTCTCGGAGCATAAAAGGCAATATTTCCTATCGGTGTTGCCATTTTAGCACTTTCAGTGCTAGATTTAGCAGTTTGTTTCTCGAAAATGCATTGAAATTTTAAAAAATTATGCTAAATGCTTTTGATAAAAAAAAATTTTTTTCTCAAACAAATTTTTACTTTTTTACTCCAAAAAATACTTTTGGAGAAATAAAAAATAATTTTTATTAATATTTCAACTAAATTTCTTTCGGTGTGGTAAGTAAATAACCATGGAAATTTTTGAATTAATATATGAAATGTAATCTATTAAAACAAGTCAACAATTGTTATGAACAAAATTAGAAAAAAATATAATTTATATTTGTAACATTTGAAATAAAAATTGTATTGTAACATTGAAAAAATTTAGCCCTTATTTTTTCTTCTGTAGAACATTTTAGCACTTAGTTTTTCAAGTTTTAGCATATTTTGAAATTCATTTTCTGGCAACACTGTTTCCCATATAGCGCCCAAATCTAAAAAAAAATGTTTTATTGATATACTGGGTGTAGGGTATTATATGGTCGGGTTTGACCGGTTATACCTTCTTACTTATTTTTCCTCTCTTGCTTCATTCAGCATAATTGTGTTTTGGCTTCGCTGCCTCAGTTTGCTGACTAAATGCTGATTTGGGTTATTATTTATAAGCAGCCGTGTACTATTTTGCTAGTGCAGGCGAGTAAAATGGGCATAATTATACACAAATATACAAACACCGAAACTCATATATATTATTACATTTCCTCTATTTTGTTGTTTTTACTTACAATTCATTGAATCACATGTTCTACGACAACGATGAGAAACAGGTGTTATTTCAAACAATAACAACAACAGCAAATGTGCTTAATTGACTGTGAGTGCATTAAGTACACTCTAAAAGGAACACACTAGCACCAGGAAACTTAGGCACACACTCTCAACACTAATTTACCTTGTACATGCATAAATACATTAACATGCATGCAGGTTTCTTTGTTTGTATGCCTGCTGTTCAAATACAAAACAAAAAAGAGTAGAAATTTTAATTGTACTCGTTTATTTCTTGTAAATTACATTAGTTGTTTATAAATTGTTTTGCTGTATGTGACCATAAATTATCAATTACATTTACATATGTACTCATTTTATTCTACATAAATACGCACACAAATTGTACCTATGTATGTTGGCTGGCTGGCTGGCACAAATACACTTACCGCAGCAACCATTTAGACATGGATTTATGTGTGCTAGCTAGCATGCGAGTACATATACACATTTAAAATCAGTTTAAGAAAAAAAAAAACGCAAAGTGGTGAACATTTGTTTTAAAAGAAAATCATGCATAAGAGAAAGACTAAAGTATGTACATCAACACGGAATAAATTAAGGACTATACACTTTATATAATTTACTCTACAGCTTTTATGCTGGAAATAAATATTTAATTTTACAACAAATACTGTTTAATTTAACAGATTTTTCAATTCTTTTCTTTTTTTTGATAAATATTAATTTTATAAACAAAAAATATTTTTGATTAAAACTTAATGCAAATGGTTGACACACATTAACACTTTTCAAACGTATGAGTATGAGTAATATTGAACTCGAGTAGAGTTGAATATTACTCACACCACTAGTTGAGCACTAATACTATTTATGCTCACACCCCAATCATGAGCGAGACAACTTGCTTCACCATACAAAATTCCACTCTTCTCTAATTTGTATAACAAGTTTATCTGCACCAGTGCTGCCAGTATTTTTTTAGAGCTTATCCCTAATTTTTGATTTGTCATCCCCAAAAATCCCCAAACTGATTTTTTTTATTCATATTTTTTTTTGAAAAATTTTTATTTTATTAAAAAAATAATATAAAAATAATAATAAAAATTCATTTTTATCGATAGCTACATATATTAGTATTCAAACTAATTAGATTTGTAATTATAAATCTTGTAAAGAAAAAATTTAATTTAATATATAATTTAATATATAGAAGTATACAAAATTATTTACCAGAATTTAGCATTTCAAAAACTTCAGAATCAAAATCTTCTGATTCATCAGCCTCAGAATATTTGTTGTACATATTGCTTGTATTAAAAAGCTTTAGCATTTCAGCAGATGGATTGAATTTCTCAAAACAAATTTAATTATTTTTAAAGTATGTGTTTATTCTGAGAAGTGCTTCCAATAATTCATATTGCATTTTGTTACGTATTATTGTAGTATTCATTATTGAAAAAACGCATTCAACGCAAGCGTTAGCCTTTAAAAATATACTCGTATATGTATATTTCAAACCTTTTGCCCAATCTTCGCGTTCCCAAGAAGCATTATGATTTTTGTTAATAAAATTAGTATTTGCAGACATATTAAACGGTAAAAAATATACTTTTTTTTAAATATTTACATACTTCTTTTTTATTAGAAACCATACACTATAAATAATAACAAACATTTTTAGACTTGCCAGACGCACATTTTTTAGCTCCAAAGTCATTCTTGTTAGCTTCACTTTAAAAAAAATAACCCCAAAAATCCCTTAAAATTTTGTTGTCATCCCCAGCAAATCCCCGGATCCCCAAGATGACATTTTTATCCCAAATCACGAAAAAAAATCCTCAATTTGGGGATAAATCCCCTAAACTGACAACGCTGATCTGCACTAGCTGTGTTGTAAACAAAGCAAATTATCAATTAAATAAAAGTGTAAGGAAAATTCATAAAATTTAATAAAATAAAAAAAAAACAATGGATAAAACAAAAATTGTTAAAATGTTATGGAGGATTCAAGAATGAGCTTCTTAAAAATAAATAACTTGGCCCATTTGATCGCGTATTTTCTTGTTGCTGTTAGTAAATACGTACGAATGTATGGTTTTTTTTTTTTTGCAAATCAGCTAACTAATTTCCACTCACTTTTTTTGTCCATTAAAAAAATTATTTTCCACAAATTGTAAATTCGGTTTTCTTTTTTAATCTGTTTGTTTATTAACAAGTAAGAGTGCTATAGTCGGCTGTGCCGAATCTTAAATACCCTGCACCTAAGCGTAATAAGAAATACAAAAACTACACTGGTTGTAGGACTAGTCTATCCTTATTCTGTGTTTTCTATTCTGTCTTAGTGTAAATTTTATTAGTATTTGATATATTGTTTGAAAGACAATTTTACGACCAACATAATTTATGTTAAATATTTTGAAATTTTGTCTAATTTTCACCATTTTTAATTGATTTAATTACCAATTCTTGCCATAATTTGCAGAGTTTGTCTGATGTTCGCAATAATCTTGAGTGTAATTTAACAAACAGAGTATAAAAAAGGGGAACAATTCGGTTTTAGTGACTTTGCTCAAAAAAAAAAAAAAACAAAATCAAATAGGGCTTTTAGAGGAGATGCCAGCAAAAACAAAAATTATATAAAGGCATATAGCTCGGGAACTACTAGGTGTCTGATAATTTGTAATACATTAAATAAAAGTTATTAAAAATACCTTTCCAACGATATATATAATGATTATAAAATATGAATCGAATATGAGTTAAATCCGAAAAGAATATTTTTTGACCCGAATTTATTTGTTTTTTGGAAATGGTTCTTATATGTCAGCTATGACAAATTATGGGCCGATCTTCTTAAATTTTGGAACAGTTATTTTCATGCCAATGAGGATATTTCACGTCGAATTTCAACATAATAACGATATATTTAAGATATACATTAGTATTAACGTGGATTTCGGGAGTGGACCTTATATGGGGGATATTGTCAAATATGGACCGATATTCTCAAAATCCAGCAGTTTGATTTAGGTATATATGTAAATGATCCGTGTAAAATTTTGGATTGGTACCGTTATTTGTAAGAGATTTATGAGTATTAAAGAGATTTTCGGACGAGGGCTTTAAATGTAACTAAACCAATAATAAAACTATTTTGTTTTTAAATTTCCAACAAGTGTTTCAATTGAAAAACAAACCTAACACATTAGATCCCAACAAATATTGGCTTTTGTAAAAAAGTTTTAATAATTTTATCATAAGCAAATAATAGATTTTATGAGAAAACTTTAAACCAGAAGAATTAGATTGTATTAAATAAGAATAAGTTAACAGGAAAGTTTTCAAAACTACATATTTCTAGAACCATAGACAAACACTAAAATCGTTTCTTTTTAAAAACAACTTTAAACGTAAAACCTACTTTTAATTAATTTGTAACTATAGTCAAAATTTAAGGTCGTTTTAAGTTAAACCGACTTTAACTGGGTGCCACCTCATATGTAGAAAATAATTTCATACAAACTGTAATACCATGTTCACACTTGAGTTTTTAAACGCGTTTATGCAAAATGTTGATTAAGTTAATCAAAGCCGTTCACATTACATTTGAGATGATTAAGTTGACAGTTCTAGACAGGTTATAAATAAACAACACACAAATTTTGTTTTAAATATTAAACATGGAAAACAATTCTTTAATAAAGTTTTAATCAGATTATTTTAAAGTAATTAATGATGGAATTGTGAACATCCATTTTTTTAATTTTTTTAAATGTTCACGTTCTGTCAAAAATTATTTATCGGTAGTACACCTATAAGGTATGTTCACTATGACCGATGCTACATCCTAATCAGTTTGAGGTATGTTCAGATGATTCTATGTGATTAATGAAATGATTAAAATGTAATCATGTCAATATGAAGTGATTATCAAATCACTTCAATGTATGGTTAATCATCTCAATTTTGAAGTGATTAGAGCTTAATCACGTTTGAGGTGCTTAAACGCGTTTAAAAACTCAAGTGTGAACATGATATAAAGCAAAATAAGCAAGTGACAGCTTTAAACAGCTGTCATTGAAAATTGCAAAAAAAAATCGCCAAAATAATAAAATTAAGCGGGAAAATTTAAGACAAGTGTCTGCGGTGGAAAAATGGAGAAGTTAAGATTAATATCATAATTAGGCTATTTTGGCGTTGTTTTTTTGCTAACTCTTTACAGGAACAAAAAAAAAAACAAAGAGAATTGAGTGTATAAGATGGTGTAAGATTTTTTTTTACTTTTTTATATATTTCTACACATCCAGTTTTTGTTCTTTGCATAAACAGCTGGTTGTTTTTAAAGTGATGTTAAATTATTTAAAAGCAACTTCAGCTGGTTTTAAATTAAAAGTATGTTTTAGCGGTTATAGTATACTTTTGCGTGTCTATAGTTAAAGTAAAGTTTACTTTTAACAAAAGTCAACTTTTTAACTATTAAAGGACACTTTTTTGTGACTATGATTATGGCCCAGTATCATCAAATCTACTTCTTTAACGACACCAATAAAAAACGTTAGCTGCAACTCAAAAATATAACTTTGACTGGTCGACTAGTTCTACAACTAATAAAGTAGTAACACGGTTTATTAAAAGTTATATTAACAAACTCTACTGCTAAATATAAAAGTTTAGCGCTATTCGTCACTGGACAGGTCATATAACACTTGAATTTAATAAACAACTCCAAAATATAACATTGACTGACTATAGGAACTAGTTCTACAGTTTTTCCTGGTTTGTTAAAGTTTAGGAAATAAACTCAAAATTATTTATGTATATAAAATACATTAAAGCAAATTTAGAATGTTTAAATGAGCTTTTATCGCAATGAAATTTCAAGATTGACGTGCGATTTTCACACATTAGTTAAAAATAAACAATTTTGTTTTACGTTGTTTATTTTAGTCATTGAAAACCGCAGCACTTCATTTTCTCAACAAAAAAGTTCACTCATTTGGAAAAGTTTATAAAATTTAATGATTGTTAAAGTTAAAATTTCTCCTTGTCATCAAAATGTATGGCACAGGAAACAGCCGACAAAACCTAAACGAAAACGGGTCTATCGGCACAAAGCAAACATACGAGTACGTATCCAGCATACATAAGTATGTACATGCCAACAGCCAGCAAACTTTCAAAGACTGCGGGGGTATTTGTTGAGAAACACTCACGTTAATGATTTAGGATTTTCTGAATGTTTCTCGTTACGTTCTTTTTAGACGCCACCCTACCAAAAGCAGGACAGGGAATATGACAACTAACAGCTAATAAGTATTTACTTATTGAGCATTTTAAGCCTGTATGTTAGAATTTGCCTACAATTTCCAAATTTATGTTATGAACCAGCTATACTCACATTATCTTCTCTGCCAACTTCTTCCGGGTAGGGGTACCATTTGGCTTTGTTTAACTGTTGCTAATTTAATTTTTCCGTTCTTGTTTGCTTTTTCTGTTGTTAATCTATTTTGTTTTGTTTGTTTTAAGATCAATAATGTTCGTTCGTGGCTTTAATTAAGTTTTATGGTGACATTAAAAATAATGTACCAACATTTTCAGTTTTCATTGTTTGGCAAAAACCGCAAAGTAACAAAGCAAAACAAAAAAAAAAAGAAATTCAAAAATGAATGAGGAAAAAAATGCTCACACAAAGCATGAGAAAATAAACTAAAAAAAAAACTGAAATTTTTAAAAACGAAATTCCTTATTGTAGCAGCACAGTTTATTGAAAGTTAGATTAACAAATTCTACGACTAAATATAGAAGTTTCGCGCTGCTCGTTACTGGACCCGTCCTATAACACTTAAACTTTATAAACAAGTTAACAATAATAGAAACAACAAAAACAAAAGGCAAAACTTACACAAAAACAACTAAAACAAAAAATAGTAAACCCCATTAAGCAAACAATATAAACGGCCAGTTGACCAAACTTTCATAAACATGTGCAATTTTCGAGAATTTTTAGGACTATGATAAGTAAGTTTTAGTATTGAAGAAAACAAAATATTTACAACATTGTTTCAAACAAATATTTGAGAAGAATTCTAAAGGTGGATTCACCCACTAGCTTAACAATTACGGCCATTGATTTATTTTGCTTTAAACAAATATTAAAGTATTTTAAAAATACATGAAAAAAGAAAGTTGCTTTTGCTGATGACCATGAAAATATATAAGGTAACTCAGTTTTGTTCAGACAAAATATAAGTTTCACACTCTTCAGTTTTAGCTGACCAATTTTTGTTCAATTCTCTTTTGAGCCTGCAATTTCATTCACACACGTCTTCTTAATTTTAGTACTTTTTAATTTAAATCAACATGCATGAAAGAAAAAAAAACAAAATGAAATAAGAAAATTGACTAGTAACGTCAAGTTTGTACCCCTTTTATTCTCTTTTTCCTTCTCATCCAAAAATACTTGCCTTGATGAGTCAAAATTGAAGAGTGTGAAAGCGGACTAAAATTAAACCAATTCAAGCTGAGAGTCAGCGATGCCTTTTCGGGCTAGATTTAGCCCGATTTTAGTCACTCAAAACGCGAAGCAAAGAAAACTGGATGTGGTTTTATATGGATTTTTTTTCATTTAGCCCATTTTTCACAATTGTTTGCGCGTTTTGAGTCTCAAAAGTTTGCATCACTGCTGAGAGTTGTATGTAAAAAATATTTTCTCTCTCTCAAAATGAGACACGTCAAATTTCATATGAAAAAAAAAACTTTGTCCGAACAAATATTTTGTTCGAATATTTGCACTAACTGGTGTAGACATGGTGTAACTATACAAGGTGAGTGCAGTAGCACAGCTGACTGACTTTATTTACAATTTATGTATGTCAAAAGTAATACTTTTTCAAGTGTTTTTGACAGTAGTACATTTATTTTACACCAACAAAATGCATGTTGTTTCTGTATTGTGTTGTAGTGGTTGCACTCACCTTGTATAGTTACACCATGGGTGAATCGACCTTAAAAGGAAAGTCTTATTATTTGAATACTGAACTCTAAATATATTATAGCCATTGGTGTTTGTATGCTTTTTCTAAATAACTTGAAATCAGGATTTTATTTCCGAAAGCAATTTAATTGTCCTAATTTTTGTACACAGTATCGCTTAAGCTGCCTTAAATGGGAATTTTAAAGGAATACTTCGTTAATATAAAATATGCGCTACAACAAATGAAAATGTAATTTTCTTGTAATTATTGTAATTTAAATGGAGATTATTGTAAACTATTATTATCATCCGTTAAGTTGTTGACAACAAAGTGGACTTATTGGACTCATCTCTCTATTATAATGCTTAATGACTTAATATCTCTTACTGTCTCGTTGAAAATTTAATATTAACGTTGAAATAAAAGACGACTTTCAAATGATTGAAATGGTTGAATAGTAATAATTAACAGTTTTGTTAAAGATCTTTGACGATACTTTCCATTAACGTTCAAAAAGGCCCTCCATGAATGAATTGTTGGTTAACGACAAAATTAACGCTCTTATAGTTTATCCTGATTTTCGTTACACTTGTTTGAAAACGTCTAAGTCTGACAGATTCTTACTTGTCTTTGCTGGAAATAATAATTGGAAAATCGTTCCAGATCTCAGACAAGAAATTCTATTTAACTTAAAGAACTCTTTAACATCCATATTATGTTTGAAATTCAAAATAAAGATTCGCAACAAAATTTTCGCCCATATAATCATTGCCAATAAGGCGGCTGAATTACTTTTCCATAAAGTTGTGATAAAAATATTAAAAAGGAACTTGACATTCTCGCAATGCCAATATGCTTCTAAAGTCTTGCAAGATTTCTCCGCCCTGGTTTGAAAATCTGGTCAGGTGGGTTGCCAAAGTAAGAAAATGTGTGTGTGTATATGTAAAAGTATTAATACAATAACAACCAATACCCAATTGGCTTCGCAAATTGTTAAAACAAACAAAAAATAAATATAAATATAACGTTGAGGTGCAGAGTCGCTGATTATGATGGCACACGATATTGTAAACAACAACAACAACAGCAAAGTTTCTGAGCTGAAACTCTTATTGTTATAATCATGAATGATGTGATGTTCATTATTGTTATCACCGACATCGACATCATCATCATTCTGGTCTCCATCTTTGTCATCAGCATCAAAATATTTCAAGCTTAAATGGAAAAAAAAATAAACAAGAATAAAATACGACAATAAAAGTAAGAATAAACAAATACAATACTTGCATTTTAAACAGTTTTTTTTCTTGCTTTTTATTGCCTTTGTTTCTACCAATGCTTGTTAACCAAAGTGTTTGAAGAGGCAGGGATGAAGTTTTAATAAGCGCCCAAGTAAATCTCTCAATACAAAGTTTGACCAAGGTGTCTTTTGTATATGGGCTCAGGGAATTGAAAGTGCTGTCTGTAACACTCACTTGAAACAGTCATTTGACATTATTCAATATGCCGTGAAATGTAAAAACTACGAGTATAATAAATTATTGGGTTGTATGTAATATCATGCAAATGTTAATGTGGCATGAGCAAAGAAAAAAACTCTAGAATACTCTAGTGAATTAAACATTTGTAATTTGGCCATAAATAGTTTCTTAAAATGTAACATGTAATAACATCTAACTATTAAATTAAAAATGCTGCCAATAAAAATAATACTGCCACAATATTGTGTAATATTGCCACTACTTATTTTTAAGCACCACAACCACTTAAGTCAACCATCGTACTTCAGTATTTCTGGCATTGTTGTTTGTCCATAATTCAATGAAATGCTGCCACAGAAAGTGTTAATAGCTCTCAACAGTTGCAGCAACCCACAGAGGAATGGATGGATGGATGAATGGATGGCTGTCTGTCAAAGCTATTTTTCCTTCTCAACATTACCCTCATCTTAGACTTTTGCACAGCTGTGCAATGCTGCAAGATGCGCTTTTCTTTACAGCAATGTAAATGTGAAGCAAGAAAAAAAAAAAGAAAACCAAAAGAGAATAAAAAAAATGGTTAAACGACCATGAGAAATTACTTTTGGTCCTCTTACAGATATCCATAACTAATAATGGGTTTTCTTAAAAACTTTCGCTCTCTCTCTCTCTTTCTCTCTCTCTCTTTATCACAATGACTCACTACAACTTCAATATACAGCTGGCAGTCTTTCTTGGGTCGTCGCAATGCTGTTGCAATATTTCTTGGCAGTAAGATGCAAACACAACGAAGCAACAAACAAACAAGCAAACGAATTGCTATTGAGGAGCACAGTATGGAACGGAATTCATTATTTTACCATTGACACTTGTGTTTAACCTATTTATGCTGATTTTACGACATCCCATAAATAAAGCGAACATCAATTGGGATTTGGTCATGAATGCGCAATTACATATTTTTACGTTTATAGTTGTAAACAAGGACAGATCATGCTTATTCCTACACACAGACACACACGTAAAGGGTTTTGCAATGTGAAATTTGTATTTCTAAAAAAAATATAAAACAAGAAATTTATATAAAAATCTTGCAAAGTTTTAGAGTATTAAAAAGTGTAAAGTTTTGCAATGTAGCGTACACAACCTGTCGCTGCATGCATATGTAATTGTATTCTACATTAATATTGTTGTTGTTCATAAAATAAAAAAGTTTTTTCGAGCTCGAGGCCAATTATTTGTAAAAAATTATTTATTAAATTATTTTTTCCAATATTTCGATATCCTTCGGATATCATTATCAAGGCTTTAGTAACAATATAAGAAAAAACACAAATGTACGAAATAAATGAAAAACGATTTCTCCTCTATGGTACACAGAACACCGGCTTCGCATAGTACAGACTCCCTGTATTGCCGGCCTACGGCCGGGCGGAAGGATTTTCTCCTCTATGATATACAGAACACCGGCTTCGCATAGTACAGATTGTATTTTTTATGGTGAAATGTTATAATCTTTCTTTAATATCTTCGGATTTATATTACCTACATTAAATTAAAGTTTAATTTCTTGACTTTAAAATATTGTAATTTATCTACTTACTCACATAGACCTTTTTCCCGGATTTTTTTTTTAATTTTTTAAAAAAAATTCGTATCAAAAAATAATTTTGCGAAATTCATCAATAGGTGGTCCATATAAATAGGTCATGTTAGATATCGTTGGAAAAGTCTTTAAAATACCGATCATTTGATATATATATATCGTCTAATAAAAAACCTTGGAGCCCCGCCCACTCGAAAATAGGCGTAACCGCTCCAATTTTTTTTTTATTTTAATCACAATTTAAAATTCTATTAGTGATACAATTTTGATAGTGATTAGAAAAAAGTCACTAAAAACGACTTAAGCCTAATTTTCTAAGCTTCTAAATATCAGCATGTCAACAAGTAAAATGTAAAAATGTTCTTGGTATTCCAAGATGTGCCTGTTGGCAAACAAGGTTGCTGTTGGAAAACCCTTTACTTATTGGTTGGAGTTCATATAAATCTGTATGCCAGGTTGTGTGTTTGTGTTTATTATAGGTATGTATGTATATGTTTGTAATTTTTAATACATATTATTTATTTTATTTTTGTTCTTTTTATTTGTTGCAATATCCACACAAATGGTTGGTTTGGTTGGCTGACTGAATGAATGAATGAATGAATAAATGACTGTGTTTGTTACTGACTGACTAAATGACAACCAGGCTGGTACATACACTGGATGAGTACTCGTACATATGTGTGTGTAGATATATTTGGTTGGTCTTGGTAATGTTTATATTGTTGATGATTGTGTGACGATGTCAGCGGTGTTGCTGTTTGTTGTTGTAATAAAGATTGTGTTGGTGATGCTGCTGCTGATGATGATTATTACATTACTCGTAATATTGTTCCCTACAAATGTTACGTTTTACAGTGTAAGCTGTAAAGATTGTCTCCAAAGAACTTTGAAAAATTAAACTTAAACAGTTTTGATAGCAAAAACTCGTATACTCTTGATATATTTGATATCTTGCTTTATTTTCTTTACCTTTAAAGTTTATTTCCATTTTCCTATCTGTAAACTCTTAACTATTGCTATATTTATCAACATAAATGGCAACAGCAGTTCAGGCAGGAACCTGCACATCTACATACATAGAGTTTGACATACAAACCAACAAATAATGCGACACTTTTTAACTGTCGGTTTGGTTTGCTATTTTTTTTAGTTTAATTCATTGCTCACCAAAAGTAGAGGTGTTGATACAGTCAGCCAAAAACTATTAAAATTTGTTTAAAAAAAAAGCACCAACAATAACATTGTTGAGTTTTTTTTTTTGTTATTCTTAATGGTAGTTTTTGTTACCAATATGAGTGTATTGGATTACACTGTAACTCATTTGTAACTACATAAATTTTCACAAATAATGAACTAAATTTTTTATTTTTGTAAAAAAAATTACAGTGTTTCTTTGGTCATACATATTAGCAGCCTGTTGTATGGTGTGGTAAACTGTTTTTTTTTTTTGTTGGACTGTTGTAACAGTCCAATAGTTCAGGTTGTTTAATTGGATTCTGAACAAACATACTAAATTTGAATGAAAAAGAACATCTATGTACATTAAATTAAATTCAGTATGAATGTACTATACGCAATAATAAAAAACTAACTCTCTTATTAAAATTAAGATTTGGAATAGAGGAGTAATTTCAGCAATTATTTGGCCGCATTTATTATTTGAAATTTAAGAAATTTTAATGTTAAGAAAAGCCAAATTGTATTGTAGTGCATGTGTTGTAAACATGCATACCCAAACAAACAAACATGTGTTATAAACATGCACACCCAAAAATATATATATACATATGTATGTAGAATAAGTTAAAAGAAAAGTAATTAATAAAACCCTTACATGGCGATCCTGCCAAATTAATTGAAAAGTTGATAATTTTTGAACGGTTGGCATCTGTTTCAAGTCTTGACGCGTAGCACCCAGATGAGCGTGGAAGAAAAGTTAGAAACAACCAGGCTGGAAATAGACAATCTTTTAAGAAGTGGGAACAACTATTAGAAAAAGAATATGTACCTACACCTATAGTTCCTATCCCAGAAGTCCCCAAATATAGTGCCAGCAAAAAGAAGATACCTATCAAAGAATATCTAAAACGCCTACAGAAATCAAAGGTACATTCACCAATCCCAGAGAAACCAAAGGAAGAACAGAAAAAGAAGAGAGGCGGTAGAGCAGTAAAGAGGCGAAAGCTCATCGGAGAAACCTACCGGAAATTCCACCTTACCGGCAACAAGGCCGAGAAATCGAGATTGCTAAAGGAGATTCGGTCTATAAAGGAAAATTATAAAAAAGAAAAAAATATATATAAATAAATAACAGCAATAATGGGAGGTTGGTTTTCAAAAGAAGACATTATTGTGAACGAAAACAATAAAGAGGTCATGACGGTGACTCAAAACCATATGCAGATGATAATCCTGATTCTTTTAGTTGTATTAGTAATAATTAAGTTAAATGAGTATTACAAAGAATATATGAAAAAAAAGCAATCAAGTTCGCTAATAAAATAGAAAATGTGTAAATGGATAGACTAATAAGTATTTATAAAAATTTAAAAAAAAGTCCAAACAGAAAATATACAGAAGATTATGTAATAAAAACATTAAAATTAATTGAGGAGTTGAAATTTATTGCATTAAATGAGGGCTATCCTTTAGAAAATATTAATGAAATTGAAGGAAAAATCTTAAATTATTTAAAACTAAAAGAAAAAATAGAAATAACAGCCATGGCATCATTTGGCATTCTAGATGCATCCAAAATAATACCAGAGTTCAATGGTGACTTCGGACAAATTAGTAATTTTTTAGGTATAATAGAGTTCTATTCTGACACACTCAAAGTTGAAACAGAGGTTGCTAGGTTAATAAAATTCGTTTTAGCCACTAAATTAACAGACAAAGTAAAGAATAAGTTAATTGCAGAAGAAACACCGAACTCGCTAGAAACTTTCAAACGTACACTTAAGAAAGTATTTTCCCCCAAGAAATCACTCTCTTCAGTACATACCGAATTAGCAAAACAGATGCAAGGAAATAGTTCAGTAACACAATTCGCCAACAAAGTTGAATCACTTGTAGCTTCTCTTAATGAATTGCAGATCTCAGAAGACATAATTGTTTTTGGAATTAATAAAACCCTTACAGTATAAAGGTCAAGGAGAGTTATTAACTTAAAAATATGCAGGTTTTCCACAATTAGTCATGCCGAAACCTTGGTTATATCCCGTCAAAGTTTTATTAAGATCGGTCCAGCGGTCTGGCCTTCTCGGCAGGCGTTGTAATTAATTAATAAAAGTGGGCGTTAGTGTAGGCGTATTCATACCAACTCAGAAACCTTTCCGAGCTCATGCACAACAACTTTGCCGAAGATAATAACATGATCAAATGCATAGTTTCAAAATAGAATAGTAAAAATGAATTTCTAAAAAGTACCAATATAAATGTACTGAAATTTGGCCCTTTTTATACCTTTATCTTTGAGTCATGATTAGCATGTTCTGGGTTCTTTTTTGTGTGGATGGAAGAATATTTTATCTTTTTTTTATTTTTAAATTGAATAAATTATATCAAATGTCCGTTTTTACCCCGTTTTGCCCCTTTTTTGTCACCGTGAAAAAAAAAATTTCAAAAAAGTACCTTTTAATTATCCGTCATATGTATTATTTGAAAATAATAGTTTATGGAATTTTTAGTGAGAAAATACATTTTGATAAAAAAAAAGTATCAAAAAAGAATAAAATTTTTAGGCCATAGGAATTCGAATTTCAAAAAAGTACTAAAAAGATTTCTAGTCTTTATTTATCTGAGCCAGATGCATTTAATATAGTATTTCTATGTCTATTTATGTAGGGGATATATATGTTAATGTAGCGTTTTACGGGGACTATTTTTACCCCATATGGTCACTTGAGTTTCAATTTCAAAAAAGTACCAGACACCTGTCGGCTCTTTTTTTGATTAAAGGCGAACGCATTTAAAATATTATTTCTAAGTTTATTTGTTTTGGAGATATAGAGGTACTGGTTTTACCCATTTTTGCCCCATTTGTCCCCCTTAATTGTTATTATTTATTTATTTAATAATTTATAATCATAATAAATTATGAATACAAACAATATTTACATAGGTACTAACAACTAAGGATTTTGACGTAATATTTTTTAAATAAGATTGTATATATTACAGTATTTTAATAGTAACATTACAGTCTTTATGTTTTCTATATTTACAGTTTTTAGGAGATCTACTAGGCAAATTTTATCGAAAAGATTTATTTGAGCTTGCTTTATAAAATTACATAAGCAAAGTAGATGTTCTGTGTTTAGAGTTGTTGTTGTATTACAAAGTTGGCAATGATTTTGGTTAGTGTTATTAAACAAATGTTGTACAGTTAAGCGGGTATGTCCTAATCTTAATCTAATATATTTTTGAAGATCACTTCTTTTTGCTTCATTGGGATATATTGGTGGAGTTTTATCTGGGTTGAATGTTTTGTATATGTGTTGGTAGTTGGCCCATTCAATAATTGTTATTAATAGTTATTAAATAAATAAATTTTGAAGAAATTTTGCTGTTTACACGAGTTTGAAGCATTTTGAAGAGCAATTTTGAAGAAAATTTCAATCGTGTAAATCTATCTTTATTCATATTTTTTAATAAATTCTGTTTCTTTTTTTTACAATAATCAAATCAAACTTTAACTTTTTACATATTATTAGCTTCTTAAATAACAACAATAAAAAAGCAACAAAAGTACACTTTCATTAAGTAAGTAAGAAATATAAGTAGAGACAAGTTTTAAGACAAAGATCTAAGTCCTTGAAAACATACAAACTAAGCAACATAAAATGCTCGAAGTCCAAGAAAGCTTTTATCTCGGCAAATACATATTTTTTCATTTTGCTTTTACGCGCAAATAAAAAACAAAGAAAAATACAAAAACAAATTGCATTTACAGAATTCAAAAATGTTTATTAAAAAAAAAGTTTCATTGTTTTTTGTCTCTCCTGTAATATTGTAAAAAATGGACTTAGAGCTTTTACATGTTAAGCCAGCGATATAGCATTATATTTGTTAAACATCACTTCTTTGCTTTTTCAGCATAAGTTAAATAACCTGAAATCAAGGTCCCCTGTAAACATTGGAATAGAAAAGTTGACTTTTCAACAGGTTTTAAGAGCTCTCAATTACTAAATACACCCAGCTCTTCTTTTACACGGTAGATACGTTCCTCAGAAATCCGTGCAAAAAAAAGAGGCGTTTCCTATAGTAAAATGGGGGATACGTTCCATGTTATCTAAAAACCGTGTAATATGAAATAAAGACCTATATTTACTTCGAAAAACCGTGTAAAAAATTTTGAAAACTATAAAATTTCAGCTATGCATACAAATTGTATGTTCATATGATATTTTATTGAGCATTAAAACTTAAAATACATAATTCATACAGGTGAAAAATGGGTACAGCAAGCAAAAAACAAAAGAAATCTGTTAATCCAGAATTAAGAACAGAAAAATTAGAATAGAATAAAACATGCGAACAAAATGTGCAGGTAAGAGTTATCGAATAAGGGGATTTCCCAGTTACTACTATGTATGTTCATTTCAGTAATGGTGCCAAGTGTGGTAAAAGCAAACATAATTATGTACAAGACAGTGATTTTGAAACCGTACTAGATTAAAAATTTGTTACAAAAAAAAATTTTTTTTTCAACCATGTAACTTCAAATACGTGTAAAAAGAAACCTTAAAATTTTAAGAGTTGAAATTTCATACCAAATAATTTTTATAAATCCAACATGTTTCATAAATTTCAAAATTTTGTTCTTTAAAAATGTTTTTAATATCTGCAAGTCTATTTACCAAACACAAAGAGGGCAATTTGTGTGTGTGTGTGTGGTAGATAAAATTGTAAGATATTTCTTAATAATGTAAAATTGTATAATACAACTATCAGTCATTCATTATAATCCATCTAATATTTTGCACCTTTTTTTGCAGTTCTAATTCAAACAAATGCAAAGTAAACATTCGAGGTGTGAAAAGGAATAACGCACACACATTATTACCACATATTATAGGTACCTACATTTATGTACATTATTATGTGGGTGTTTATAGGGGTATTTGTCAACAGTCATTTAAAGACTTTTTATAAGCACATACACCAGCTTACTAGCAAACACGCATATATTTATACACAGACATCCTAAGTAAACATTTGAGTATTGAATAGAAAGAATCTTTGTTCTGATGTTCTTGCATTTAATTGCATGCACGTTTAAGATGCTGAGAATGGAAGATGAAGATGAATGGAAAATAAAACATAAAAAATGAAGAAGAAGTGCATGCATACATGATGCACTTTATCAACTAGATCACTTCGATAGAAACTAATTTCCTTGGAGAACAATTCATCTTGGTGCAAAGAAAAGGTAAAACTCTTTACTTAACTTAACTTTTCTTCTACATTATATTATTCATGGCTGTTGTTTGTTTTAGATAAAAGAATAAACTAGAATAGACCAAACCATACCAAACGAAACGAAACTAAACTCAAGTGGATTAAAAAAAAGAAAAGAAGAAAAAACTGGTACTAAAATGGCCTTTGGATGAATGGCCTGCCTGCCCGGCTGCTGTATGTTCGGTTTGCAGTTTGTTTGGTTTGTAAATGTGTTCACTTGGTTTAGTTTATTTGATTTTGTTCGCCATTTTGGTAAGTGTATGAGTGTGTGTGTGTGTGTGTTTGTGTGAGTGATTGAGTGCATGTTTGAGAGTGTATGTATGGGTAAGTGTGTTGTTTTTGGGTAAACACAATAAATGCTTCATGAAGTATTCAGGAAGTAATCAAGACTCTAATCGTTGTTTACCATCATAATTTGCATAAGACACTGCTTTAATCTCATTGTATGCTGTGCAATATATAGGGTTTTTTAACAAAAACTTTGTTTTACAAAACAAGGCATTTATATGCAAATCATTGAAATGTTTCAGGCTTGAAGATTATGGATGAAAAAAAGAAAGTATAGTCGTGTCTATGAGCAAATAAAGTTGATTTTAGAAATGCATGCTATATGAGAGTTGTGGCCTATTATGTACCGATAATCATAAAATTTAGTAACATGACTTCTGGGCATATTTAAATTATACATGCGTAAAAATCATTTTCAGAAGAGTGTTGTGTGTGGCAACTAAATGACTAAATATAGACCAGCGGTAGGCAAAGCGTAAAATGAAGTTGTGTGTGTGAGCGAACTACCCAGCAAACATAAATATAATTATGGTGAATTTCACGTCAAGTGACCCAATTTCAAAAATCGATGTCTTCCGATTTGCACCAATTTTCATTTTCCCCCATTTTTTATTTTTTTTTCAAAATGGAGTTTTTTTTTATTTTTCCTCAAAAGAAACTTTAGACCATTTCCTTTAAGAGCTTTGTGGTCACTTAATGGGATGCAAGTGGGGTATCTATAAAAAAAATTTCCAACTCAAAGAAGAAAGTGTTTCAATTTTTTCCATATGCACTATTTTCATTTTTTTTCTATTTATTACTTATAATACTAAATCCTTGATTTAACTCAAGCGCAAAATAGATGACTGGATCAGTTGATGTGAAATTTTTTTAGTATCATAAAAATTTTTGTCTAGCACTGGCTGGGCTTATTATTTTCATTTTAGTATTAAGATTTGAATACTTATTGTCATTTCAAATATGAAGATTCAATAAATAATTAAATGCAAAAAAAAAAAAAAAAAATAATACTAAATAAGAATAATAATAATAAATAATTTAATAAAATATTGAAAAATCCTATTCTTGAGTTAAATAATAATTTTTTTGATAGATATCGCACTCGCATCCCATTAAGCTATTATAAAGGCCTTAAAGTAAATTGTATAAAGCTTTCTTTTGAGAAAAAAAAAACGGCCGAAATTGAAAAAAAAAATTAAAAAATAAAATATTAACAAATATTATTTTTATTTGAACTGTTAATTTTAAATCTTTGATATTTCTCTTATTTCGGCTCGAGTTCATTAAATTTAATTTTTCATTAAATTATTTTTACTGAAGGTAGGAATTGTTACATGAAAATTATTATTAACATTTATTGATAATTTTTCTTGGTTTGGGATTCGAACCTGGGTTGTTGAAAAAAAAAAAATAATTTAAAAAAAAAATTTTAAAATTCAAAAAAAAATATTTTTGAAATGATTGAAGAAATAGCTATCTAAAGTCCTGTGGAAAATTTTTGCTAGGACCAATAGGTGAAAAGTTACACTCATTTAAAAAAAAACCCAGCATGACCAAAATGCCCAACTTTGACCTCCTCTAACTCCGGCAGTTCTTGACTACTAGAGCTGAAAATTTGTGTCTGGCCTACTACCCACTAGTAATAAAATTGGTGCAAATTTTATCCAAATCGGAAGACATGGATTTTTAAAATTGGGTCAATTGACGTCAAATCCACCTTATATAAATTATACAAAATAATACTTCAAAAGCTGATTTATTTACACAAACAAATTATCTGTATTTATGCTGTTATGGCAATTTCTTATTAATAAAATGTGTTTTAAATTGAACGAACTTAACTTATTGCGTTGCTTGGAACAAATGAATTTTAAGTCTGAAAAAATTATCAATCATAAAATATTTTCGTAATTCATTATTAAGAAATGTTTGTTGGGAAGTATTTCTGAAAAAAATATAGAAGCATCTGCCGCATGTGCACACATTGCTGTCTCAATGACGACTGAATGAAATAGATTAAGTGTATGTGCCAAGTGATCTCTGCACAGTTGTGCTATAGGATGCCTACCGCTGGTATAAACCAAACATCATAAAATTATATGACATGACTTTTATAAAAAAACCTATTTGTGTTGAATATAGTGCCTCAAAAAATAATCCTGTGATGTTAAGTCACAGCTGAAGTTCTTGAAATGATGCAATCAGGGATTTTGGTTTGCAGTAAGTATGACCCTGTTGGAAAACAAAGTTCTTGTTGCAAGCCACGTTACATGTGTAACTTTGAAAGAGGCTACAGATATACATATGTATGTGGGTATATAATATAAGGCCATTAATGGTTTTATATGAACCTCTGGTTGTAGTCTCTTTTGTTTTTCTATAATATTTTTTCGGTGGTTTTATTGTCTCCGAAAGTAAATATACACACACACACATTTATAAACTCCATATAAATAGCTGTGTGTTTGTTTAAGTAAATGCAAGTGTTTTTTATTTTATGTACATGCATGAATGAACATGCATGTATTGTGGAAAAAATTATAAGCCAAAAGAAAGATAATGTAAAATAAACTAAACAAATACATTTTAAATAACTTGGCCTTTTTGTGTTTGAGTGTAAGCATGTATAGTACATATGTACGTTATACTTTTTCTTATTCATCGCCACATTGTATTATAAGACAATTTGCTCAACATGTACAGCTAAAGTCCCTTGAGGTTTCTTTTGAAAACAACACTCAGCTTTGACTCATTCATACATACTCGTACCCAAATACATATGTATGTATGTATGTCTTCCACGTAGCATGCATGTGTAGTTAGATTGTGGAATAAGCCATGGGGCTAGAGAGAGTGAGATAGGGAAAAAGACTTTGTGGTTTCCCTACAATTGTTTTACATTTGTTTCCTTTTCTTGGATTTTCATAATGCTGCACTAAATATCACTTGTTTATTGGCCTGGCATCTGTAATAATTCAACAGCTACACGCTAAACAATGTAACGTTTAGTCAGCCAAAGAAGAAACAACTGAAACGACCAACCACCCAACCAGCTGACAAACAAAACAGCAAACAAGATATGGAGAGCTGAAACAAAAAAGAAAGACAATAACAAAAATGAAATAATGCCAGAAGATGTGTCCCTTTTGTTTTTCTGTTTACACCTTATAAAATTTTGATGAATTTCATTTCTTAGTTTTTTGGTTTGGCTTGTTGGTAAGTAACCTGAATGCAAACTATGAGCACACATACTCATACTCATACATATTTAGATGATGGTGCAGCATTGAGGCAACATGAGTATTTACGGGCATGTTACAAAGCCAACCAAGAGTTGTAAATGGTTGTGTTTGTATGTAAACATTTAAGCTATTATGTGAGCATTAAACCTGTCCTCCATTGTGTTGAATCTTTTTAGAGTTATATGCTTTCCGAAACTTACTAAAATCTCCCTTTGAAATGGTCACACAGCTGTTGATTTTTAATGCATTGCAAAAAGTTCCTCAAGATTATTTTTATTATAGGTTTTTTATATAAGATTCTGAATAGCAGCTGATCTTTGTTCTAAGGCTTCCATTGCTCAAACTTAAATTTAGATATTAGATATTTACTATTGAAAGCAAATCCCTCTAATATCTAATAATTTTCAGGGCAGGTCTACAAAAGTTGATAACTTTTTTTTCTGGTCTTTTGTAGAGTATGTACATATGCATGTTTCAAGAATTGTAAAGAAAAAGCGAATTGTTTATTCACTTACATTGAAAGAAGATGCAAATTGTCTTCCAACCAAACTGTTTCACACATTTTAGTTGGTTGTTTAGTTAGATGCCGTAAGCATACATATATTCATTCATATGTGTGCAGCTGAGCGTTTGTTGAAAAAATTTCTTACAAGACAGGTGTTATTTAAACTGAATTGAATTGCACAGTGTTTTCTATAAACTAAACAAATTCTTTGTAAGTTTTAAATTCAGCTTCTTATAACTGCAAATATAACAAGCAATAATTGTTTTCCCTAAACATCTCTTAAAAAAAAAACTAAAATAAAATTGAAATAAAGTAATTATTCTTATACAACTTAAATGGAAAAACTCTTTAACATATAAAGACTTTTTGACAGATATTTGGTTAAAAAAACAATAAAATAAAACAAAAAAAATGAAAATCATTAAAATTTTTATTGGATTGAAAAAACCTGGAAATAATTCAGTTACACCTACTAGGATTAAAAAGCTACCAAGTGTGGCAATAATTGTGTTGTCTATAATATAAAATGCGAGCTTTAAAGCTGGAGTTTTTCCGACAAATTGGAAAACTTCTCAGATAATAATGATACCAAAGCCAGGTAAAGACTTGACCGTACCATTCTCCTATAGACCAATAAGATTACTTCCTTGCTTATCGAAGCTATTCGAAAAGTTGTTGCAAAAGAAAATCATACCATTTTTAAATGAGAAAAATATAATCCCAGTTCATCAATTTGGTTTCCGGCAGCGACACGGAACAATTGAACAAGTTAATCGTATAACTGGAGAAATAAGAAAATCCTTGCAATAAAAGAAATATTGTTCAGCAATATTTTTGGATGTCGCTCAAGCCTTCAATAAAGTATGGCACAAAGAACTGGTATATAAAATAAAATGTTTGCTTCCACCATGTAGGGGAGAGGGGGGCACCTTAGAACACTTTTTGCTTTCAAGCCACATACAAATTTATATTTTTGAATTATTGGCCCATAATCATAGTCATAGAAAAAACATACTTTAAGCAAAAGCATGCTTTTGTTTTAAATTCAGAACAAAATATATATGTTTTTGTTGCTTAAAAGTCTACTTTTACTTAAAGTATGCTCTTTCTATGACTATGATTATGGGTCATTGACTTTTTACATAACTTAACTAATATATATGGAAATAAACTTTAGCTTAAACTTATTTTTAGTTCGATTTATATTTTTTTTTTATTTTTTTAATGGATGAAGTCATTGCGTTCAAATGTGCCCCCCATACGGGGCAGCTTTGAACTAGGCTGGGACAGCTTTGAACGGAAATTTTTTCTTGTAGCGCTTATATCCAAAAATAGCATAAACAGTTATATTTTTTATATATATGCACATTGTACATATTTGGTGTGTGACGCTCAAGATAGAAATCATAGAAAACCAAAAAAAAAATCCAAAAATATAGATTTTTTGAGAGCCTAAAAGTACCATCGGATTCTTCATCAATTTCTACATAAATTGGCCACTCTTACAGGCGAATTGAAACAACTTTAAAAATAAGCAAAACAAAACTCGTTGTGTACGTTTTTTTGAAATTAACCCAATTATAAAAATATTACTTATACCAATTGAAGTCCAATTACACAAGAGTGTAATATATTCGTTGTTCTTTACTATTTAACTAACCACTTAGCCCAATTCACATATATTTGCAAAATTTTATTTAAAATTACTCATACCACCTGTATGGCGTGCGAACAAAAGATAACAATTGAGTGGACAACGGGTGGTATGAGTAATAATTTTCTCAATATCAATTTGCGTTGTTAGTGAGAATGCCAATTGGTTAATAAAATGCAGTATTTCAGATATTGTTGGAGATAACCAAGGATTTTGTCAGGACTTTAAAAGCATTTTGAAATTTGTATGTATGTAGGTATTATAATTGAAATGCTGATGTTTAAAGTATGATTAAATGATTGAAAGTAATTTTTGTATGGCTTTAAACACTGTACAATGTCTTGAAATGCTAAAAAGACTCATATGTACGTAAATAATTAAAGCGGGCCAGGGAGGCAAGCCATGAGTGTGTATTTCAAAGTGTCAATCAGTGAATAAGTGAATGAGGGAGTGAGTCAGTGAGTGATTGAGTGAGTGAGTGACTGGCTGCATGAATGAGTTAGCGAGCGCAGGAATGTGTGTTTGTGTTGAATTATTTATGTCATAAAATTGTGCAATTTGCCTTGAAGCAAATTGGATATCTAAGATTGTTTTATGAAGATAAAGCGCTGCTGTTGTTGTTTAAATTATGACAAGCGACAAAGGAAATTTATTTATGAGTTTTCAACAAAAAAAAAAAAACAAAAATGATTTTATGTGGCTAAAAGTTGTGCATAAAGAAAAGCTACAAGATTTAATATTTTTTAAATCTTATTGCTCAAACTTGCACATATTTTCCAATGAAAAATGAAATAGTTTAAAACAATAAAACTTACTTAGCTATGTTTAAATATGCTCTCAATTTCAATTTCCTGTTGGTATAATCATTGTTGTTCTTTTTTTTTTTTTTGTTTTCTTTGGCCAATAATTCACTCTTCGTTCAAATTTAGTTACATTCCAGAGGAGTAGAGCAAGAGCATCAGTAAATAGAAATATAAAAATAACTTAGAATCATCCAAAAGAGGGTTAGACTGAGTTTAGTTGAGTTGAGTTCAGTTGAGTTTGTTATAATCCTCGTTATACACTTTAGACCCAAGTGACCTTTATTTTTTTTGTTCACATGTTATTGTTGTTGTTGCTGCTGCTGTATTCCATTAAAGTTAGTTTGTAGAACTTGTAGAGATTCGAACTACAACAACCAGAACCCACTAACAACAAATAGAATTGGTTCATTCAGGCGAATGTTAACACTTGCTCAGGTGGAAAAATTGCAGTGTCATATTACCGTTTTTTGCCCTCTTATAACTAAAATTGGAAAGCAAAAGCAAAAAAAAAAATTGCACTCAGATAACTACCTTAGTGTAACATAGCTCCAAAGAGCCTTACGTATATACATATCTATACAGACTAACAAAGCTATTCGTTTAGACATACAGGACTGCCAAGAAATCGTCAATCATTCAGAAAAGTAGATGAGACCATTGAAGCACAAAATACACAGTAGCCAACGTTAAAGCACATAATACACACACACACACACACACACACACACACACACCATGCAAACTCTATAACAAGTACTAACTAGAAAGTCCTAACAAAAAATCTTAAAAAAAAGTAAGAAGTAGTAGCAATGGAAAAAAACTAATCAAAGAAGGTGAGAAAAATTACTTGCAAAAAATTTAATCTTGTATTTATGAGTATTTGTGAGTGTGTAGAGAGCAAATGTCATTTGTTTAGCTATAAATGATATTTATAGATTTTCTTCTGCTCTTTTTCACCCCGTTTCAATGGAGTTTTGTGGCACTAAACTCTGGTCAGAGAAAAACTAACCATCACAGCATATTTCCATTTATTTGCCATTTCTTCTAAGGCCAGTCTAGTTTTGTTTTTCAGTTTATTTTTGTTTTAAGCCACCACGTACACACACTTTTATAGAAATTTTGCTGCTGTTCGTTCGTTTAATTTTGTAACATTTTCAAAGATGAGTTCAGTTGGAATTTCATTTCCAATTTCATATTGGTCTCACGTGCAACAACTGTAAAATTTTGGCAGTTGTTACAATGAAATTCAAGAAAGAATATCGATACAAGCTGTCAATTGTGTATAAATGTTTGAAGCTTTGTATTAGTGTGTGTGTGTAAGTGTGTAAGCTTCTTTGTGTATGTTTGTAAGCATGGCGAGAAGACGACAACGACGTTTAAACTTGCTCTTGTTATTCACAATATTATTGTTGTCGTTGGTTGATGTTGCTGTTAGTGTTGAAACAGCCATCTGAAAACGAAATTACAATCTGATACACCAAACACGATTTTCATAATGGCAACGTTTAGTGCAAATTGTTCAGCAACCACAGAATAAACACAATCTCAAACAAGTTAACGTGCTTTAGTCAGTTAAAACGAATTGTATATGCCCTCTTTACTACTATTTAAATATCAATATCTAAAAAAAAAATAATAATATTTTTTAAAAGTAAAAGGAATTTATCTGATATGATGCCCTCAATAGGAACATAACAAATGATTTGCGTTTAAGCATCTTAAATTTGCTTCAAAATTTTCAAATTTTCCATCAAGAGAACGTAACATGAAAATCAAAAAACTACCGAATCGAATTCCTCTTGTGTGGACAACTCTTGTTCGCGTTGTCTCGTAGACCGCACTACCACATATATCTGCCATTAAACGTAATATTCCCACAAAAGGTCTGCCATTGTAGAAAATTACTAAGAACAGTATGAAAATGAACAATTTTGTGTGTGTGTAATTCTGCCGAAATTTTGCTCATGTGCACCCAAAACGATGTGTTGATGTCAAGGCGTGGGGTTACCTAAACAAATTTGTTCATGTTATAATGTGTTAGGAAAACGTGTCGATGTTCAATCATAACTTTCCTTGCAATTGTTTTAAATAGTGATTTTGTTAAAGCTTTCAGATTTGATTAAAAAAACACACATAAAGTTTAGAGAAATGTATGAAATATTTATTTGAGTCGATAGAACGATCATATGTTAGGTCTAGTTTTGGCATATACTCTCTAACATATCGACCGTTATCTCGCAAATAAATTTCTCAACATTAGCTTCTAGTATGTCAATCGTTGCGGAATTATCTTTAAAGATATGAGCCTTAACATAGCGCCAGAAAAAATAGTCTAAAGGCGTTAAATCACACGATATGGCCGGAAAGTTAATTAAACTAATAATTATTACTTTTCTTTCTATCCATCATAACTAATATTTATCACAGCGCCCAACTTCGGTGGTATAGCATTGAAACGCCACCGAAGTAAAGTAATTAAATAAAGGCTGTAAAAGCAAGCTTTAGCATTAATGCACCTACTCACCACCAGAGGCGCTGCAATGCTGCACAAAAAACAAACATAATGCGCAATTGCAGAGTTGTGATATAAAAAAAAAGCTTTCTTCTTTCACCACCTGTACTTCTTTAACCTATCCTCTTTCCAAAGAAAGTAACACAATTATATAGCTATGTATACACGATCGTCAGATATTACAACGTTGTCAGATCTAGCAATGTACTGACATTGAAAAATTTTTAGCAAAAGGTAAATTGTCAGTTTAGACGACTGTAAGAAAACTAACAATTTCATTGGCACACAATTGTCACACAATGAATTTATCTGTTAACCGAAATTGTCAGTTTACACGGTTGTCAGATTGTTGTCTGGCATTGTCAAATTCATTTTGCAGCTCTGTGTGTGTGTTTAAGAATTTCGTTAATGCACACTTTAATTTAATTCTTTAATTTTCTTCCACTTTTTTCAAAAAATTTATCAATGCACACTTGTTTGTTTATTATTTATGTATATATGCAGAGTTGCATTTAGAAATAATTTCTATGACAATGCTGCCATTGGCAGATGCATAAACTTTGCACATATGACAATGAAAATTGTCTTAAAACAATGACAATGACAAAATTGTGTGTTTACACGATTGTTAGATGTCTGACAATATTTTTGTCTTCCAATGTACTGAAAATGATTTTTCTTACAACGTTGGTAGGCAAACATTTTAGGTTCACACGATTGTTAGACATTTTCTGAACATTTTTCGGAAAACGTTGTAATATCTGACGATCGTGGACACATAGCTTATGTAGGCATATTAATTGCCTGAGTGTTACTTCTCTTAAAAAAAAAAAAAAAAAAAAAAAAAAAAAAACATTTCACTGCACTCGCCTCTCAATTGGGCTATTGTTTCGCGTGTTGTGTGGCATCTGCGAACCAAAAAAAATAAAAAAATTGTAATTATCGCATGGTAACGCTTGCTCTAAACACTATTTTCCGTTAAAAAAAAAGTGGATCACCGAGCATGGGTTTTAACAATTAAATTCTATAATCTGCATGCGTTGTTCATTTGTAAGTCGATTCAATGTTAAATTAACATTGACAAGTGTAGTCTACACGAGACAAATTCATGTGTGGACAAGAAATTGTTAACAAATTAATGGTATATCAAGACCGGGGATTAAGAGTTGGAGCGATAAAGTTTCAGCTTTTGAGCTTCTGCAATTTCAAGAGCAAATGGCTGAGAATTCATTGCATGCTGAACCTGTTACAGTGTGCTCCGCTATGTAGTCCAGAGGCGCGATTCGGTATATGTTTGCAAAACTTTAGCTCGAAATGTGATTACAGTGAATGGATCACGATATCAAAAGATGTTATCAACAAAATTTTGGTCTATGTTTAATAAGTAATACTGATTTGTTTGAATGTGATTAAAAACATTCTGGCATAATTTTTGAAAGTGTAAGAAGAAAGATATAAGAAAGAAAAATAGAATTCAACTTACTTATGAGCATTAATAAATCCTTTGCTATAACTATCTATAAGAAACAAGCATATCAATAGAAAAAGAACAAACGCAACGACTAACTTATATGTAGGTGCCCCTACCACTCAAAATGAAAACGAATCCAACGAATCCAACGAATTCAACGTTCATGCAGCAACAAATAGCAACAGTAAGAGTAAAACAGCACAAACTTATAACGCTTTAAAAGTATGTAACTTGACTCTCAATTAGGAAATTGGAAAAATTTGTGTGCAATTGTATGTATGTACTCGTATTTATGTGTCTGATGTGTGAATGCCAAGGGAAAGGCAAGATATTTTTTTGATGGGTTTTGAGTAGGGTTTCATTTAACTGCTTCTTGGGGATTAGCATACTCATATATTGTAAAAATATACACTTACATGTTTACATACAAGTACATACATACTCGTATGTATTTGTTAAAAATGTAGATTTCATTACATTTCGAACAGTGTGTCAAATGTAATAGATTTGTTAAGACATATTGTATTTCTTTAGTTTTATATTTAAAGGAGTTTAAATAAGTTCTGGTATTAAAATTGTTAATTTACAGGTTTTACAGAAAGTTGCTAAGAATTAAATTGGAAATAAAATTTTCCTGTAAAACAACATGAACAAACTCAAGTAGTGTCTACTTATGTAACCCACTGTTGTTTTACTAAACTATAACATTAATTCATGTTAATATTAATAACATGTTGCCTGAAAGAAATAATAAACTCACATATCCTTACGAAAATACAATTCTACCACAAATATTAAGTTTCTCAGCTGTACATGAAACATTAAAACACAGCACGACCATTTGTTGCTGGTTTTCTATATCTTCACCGTAAGAATTTCATTAAAATCATTTTGATTTTTTCTTTATTTTTTGTTTCTTTCATAAGTTTGATTTGTGCAATTGATTTGACATTCGATACACGAACTCTCTTGATAACTTTTCTTACGCACACGAGTAAGAAATTGTATTTTAAGGTGATTTCCGTTTTCCATTTCTGAGTTTTTCTTTTTTGTTTACTATTGGATCGTACATTCATGCAAATTCAATTATGAACTTAAGTTGGAAAATTCCCAAGGAAACTATTTCACAATATTTGTTGATGTGAATCTAATAGAAAAGGTATATGATTATTGGTTGGCTATTACTGTGTGCCAATAATAATCATAAAAATAAATTATGTATAGAGTTTGGTTTTTAAAGAATGGGATTTATTAAAGATAGCTTAAAGAAATTGCTGTAAAATGCTTAACGCTGAAAATTTGATTTAAGTAAAAGTTAAATTTGAGAAAACCAAAAACTACCTTACTACATGAAATGAAAAGTACTTTTTTTGTTACTGTTTGGCACCTTTTTCGTGCCAGCTTTTGTATGCTTTAGGTTTAGCTGGGTTTGATTATTCTAGTAAAGCTGTTTGTGTCAGGTATTGTGTAAATTATGTCGAATTATTTACGATTTTTCTAAATTATATTTTTTATTAAAAAGTAATAAAACTACTACATATTTACCTTTCCAATACCACAACATTTTTGGTTGGTGATACGCGTTGTAGTAACTGCGTTTGTTTACTGCACATCACAATATTGAGTCGTGCAACCTAGGACCTAATAGTTTCTCTATAAAGTGATCGTTTGCCACGATCGACAGAATGATTTTTTTTGTCTGAACACCATCATTTGATTAACTAAAAGAAAGCTTTAGTGAATTTCACGAAGATGAATTAAAGAGAAAGTTTCATGAAACTGCATACAGAGAAAAAATATAGTTGTGCATGTTTACCACAACAACGTTAACATTTTTACATTTTTTTTAACAATATTATGGTCATCGTAAGTATTTATATGATTGTGGTAATCATAATATGGTTAAGTTACAATGCAGATGATTACTACAATCATATATACGATTTTATTAACTATGTATGCATATGTGGCAATCAGGTTTATGAATTCATTTATCATAATACATTGCTCTAGGATTATGTTTGAGAACAACATAATATGATATGATCTTTCATCATAAAATTTACCACTACAAACATTACATAATTACTGTAATCATACATATGATTGCTATAATCATGTGAATTATAAATTAACCATATTATGGTTGCCGCAATCATATAAATAACTACAGTGACCATAATATTTTAAAAATCATTAATATTTCTTTAATTTCGGCTCGAGTTCATTAAATTTAATTTTTCATTAAATTTTTTTTACTGAAGGTAGGAATGAACTCGAGCCGAAATAAAAGAAATATCACTGATTTAAAATTAACAATTCAAATAAAAATAATAATTGGTTTTAAAAATAATTATAAAAATGTTGGAAGAGTTGTGGTAAACATACACAACTATATTTTTTCTCTGTGTCTTCATTGCTGCTGTTGGAATATCTATTTTGTGATGCACTTCTCAGGAAAATCTCTGACACTCGCAGACGATGTTGATAACATTAAAAGTACCAAACCAGACTAGCAATGGTCGCATATTGTCCCGGTATGACCCAAATGTAGCCATCATTCCTATCTGGCCAGTCTGGAAGTTTTTTGCTGGCATGCAGGCGCTACGTTGTTTATACAAAATAATTCCCCAAAGCACAAGGCTAAACCTTTCAGGCTTGACGCAAAACTATCAGGATTTTTTTTATAATTTTTTGGAATATGTCATCTCTACAGCGTATGAGAATATAATCAATTGATTAGGTTTTATCATTTTTATATCCCTCAAGGATTTTCAGGACAGGCACACTTGATGCATCATCAACTAAAACACATTTTTATTGCATAAAAGCATTTAAATTAGTTTGAAATATAAAAATTTATAATTTTTTTTGATAATATATGTGCACTTCATTATTTGTAAACAAATAGTACTTTTGTAATTAAAGACACTTACCTACTTCCACGGCTCATTTTGCTAAGACTGAAATGTGACTGAATTGAACAGAAGACAAATGTGAGAAGCAAATATAAAAAACAATCAGCACAATCGATGCATGCCAGTCAATGTATTTCAATTGGATAAACAGAAGCAAAAATATTGAAACCGAAACCCACCCGCACAATGGATGCATCACGGTCTGAAAGGACTAAGATAACCATGAAATGGCTTAACCTTTATGTCAACAGCTACATACCCGGGTATGTTTTGAATTTTAAAAACGCTGTATCTCTGAAAGTGGCTATTATATCTATCTGAAATTTCATGATATCCTCACTAGAAGTGTTTTCTACTATATTCTGATGTTTGAATAAAATTGGACAAATCAGATCATAAATGTGGTCATTTTTTCATTCCTTGTTGGATTTTTATGTTCATAGAATTGAGAAACTAACAAGTATTTGTCCCTTATTGTAAATATTCATACATGAAGACGAAGACAAAATTTAAGTATTCATGCATAAAAACAACTCAAAGTAGGGGAAAAACACAAACAAAATCCAAATAAAACATATAAAAACAAAAACATATTTAGAAATGTGTGAATTCCCGTATAAAATGTGCTTGCATACCCGGGTATGCTTGCTGTTGACGTAAGTATAATTTTTCAGCTGTTGACATAAAGGTTAAGCAGCGCAATATTAACAAAATTAACGATTGGCCCCCCGTCATCGCCGAAACTTAACTCAATCGAAAATTTCTTTAATGTATTTTTAAGAAAGAAAATAACGATGTGAGTTCCAACAACAACAATATAGGATTCAGCTTGTCATTAAAGCCAAAGGTGGCTATATTATATACTGAGTTATCCTTTCAGTAGATTCCAAAAGTGTTCATTAATTATTTTTTATTTTTTGCTTTACTTATTTAATTTTTTATTAAATAATTTTTAAGCTTGAGGTCACTTTTTGTTTTTTATAAAAAATTTTTTATTTTTATATATAAATTACTCGATATTTCGATTTCCTTTGGAAATCGTCTTCAGGAGTTATTTAATTTAATATTATAACAAATTTTTTATATGTGAAAAAATTATTTAATAAAAAATCATAGAAAAAGGTCGAAGAAAATAGAATAAAATTATTTACTTATTTCATTATTTTAATTTATTATTATTTTATTAATTTTTCAACACGTACTGAATTTAAAAAATAAAGAATATAAATCACATGTTGTTACAAACATGTTTTACTTAAAAAATGTTTAATTTAATATTTTAATGAAAAGTTTTGGAGCTCACTGTACATCATTTGAAAGAATACAATTTGAGCTCAGTGCCCATGTTCTGTAACTTTAGTGAAAATTTCTCGCGTCGAAAAAATGTGAAACAAAATATTTCATCGTTTTTCGATTAGTGAGAAAAGAATGTATCTGAAACTCATGTCAAAAACTATCAAAAGAGATTACGTCATTACGTTAGAAATGCCAAAATAAAACCGTCGGCTATAAAAATTATGTATACTCGTAGGACAACTTTAATATTTGTTCTTTACAAAATAATTTGCAATAAAATAAAAATAGTTTGGTGTTGTAAAAAAGTGTATTAAATATAATATATAAAATATTTAGTAATGTGTTATTATTTATTTTTTATATATAAAATTATATCTTGACGCTTTTTTATTTGTGAGTATATTGGGGAACTTGTCTTACAAAAATTTTACAGACACACCTTTTCTGTAAGCTGACGAGTAATTTGCTGGCGTGTCAGTGATTGTTCGTCAAAAAAAGTTATAGAGACAGTTTTGTGTGAAAAACAGCTGTTTGTTTCATTATATGACATTTCTGTTGCATTCCAAACATTTCAATGGAAAAGTTTCTCGACGCGGGAGTTACAGAACATGGGCACAGGAATTACCAAGTTGTGGTTTACAGTTCTGGACTAATAGAAGGCTTTTAAGGCTATTGATCAAAACAAAAATTCTACTTTTTATGAAAAAGTATTAGAATACTACAAACAAAAACAAAAGGTACCATTGGCACAAAATGTACTTTTAAATGACATTCGATTAAATAAGTAAATAGTATTTATAAAATTAAAATAAAGTTATATCAACAAATTTTTATTTAAAGAAAAAGTACTATATGAAGAAAAAGTACCATTAGAAGTAAATAGTACCTTCGGGAAAAAGAACCATTTGAAAGCGTGGAAAATTATTTAACACAAAAAACACAATTTTAGCAAAATTTTAAGAAAATTACTATAAAACGTGTGGAAGAAATAAAGAAGTAAAAAGTACTATTAGAAGAAAGTACCATTATCAGCAAAGAGTACCATTGCAAACAAAGTATCATTATCATTAGTAAAATTTTAAGAAAAATATTATAAAACGTATTTGTTATTTTTATGAAACTTTATTTCAACCCATAAGAAATCAAAAAGTACTAATAGAAGTAAATAGCAACATTAACTGTAAAAAGTACCATTAAAAGTTAAAAGTCACATTAGAAGTTGTTATTGCATTTATAAAATACATGTCCAGATTCCATTTAAAGAAGACAAGACAAATATGTAGTATCATAAAATATACTTTTCAAAGGATCTTTATCACCCAATAACAAAATATATAAAAATGGTAGTTCAAAGACCTTAAATAAAAAACCCATTAAAGACAAAATAAATGTAAAATAAATATAAAAATGCTTTTCTTTAATACACAATTTAACTAGATGATAAACACTCTTTTTCTAACAACATACAAGCTTATTTTTATTGATTCTATTCCATATACATACGAGTACATTCAATAAATTCAAAAAGTCACTAAAAAGGCTTTGGCACAAATTTACATATTTATGTAAATTTATTGTTCTTTCTGTGCACTTACTCTGCACTTAATGTGCCCTTAACTTTTGTGTCATTTTAAATCACAAATTTCAGTACAACCAATGACTAATATCATAAATTTCTGGGCCCTTTTATTATGCACAAATATGCTGCCATTAAGTTTTTGTTTTTTCTATTTCTTGAGCAATGCTTGGGAGAAACAGGAATGAAAGTAAATAACTTAAACGTCTTCTTTCGTCTTATTAAAAGCGTTTTCTTTTATTTTTAGTACAAGTATGTGTCATGACTAGTTACATGTTTAAGCCACATATTTAAACATACATAGACAAAAACAAAACTAGCGTGGTATATTTTAACAAACAAACTAAAAAAACAAATAAAAATAAAAATTATGTATACTCGTACATACGTTCAAGGAATGACTGGCACGAGGATGTTGTCGTATGTAAATGTCTAATTTTCTTACAACTCGACGGTTATGTTATGTGCTTGACTATGTAGAATATTGTGTTGCCGTTTGTACACATTTAGTACATCCGCACTTAGTGCATATATACACATACATACATACGTACGTACATACATACAGACATGTGAATGTTTGTATGCATTTATGTATATGTAGATTTTATGAAATTTGCATAAACTTCTCGTAGCAAACATTACTGTTATATTTGAATGCACACATACAAATTACAACAAAATATTAAAGAAAAAAAAAACAAAAAATAAGAACTAAAATTCATAATACACATTTGTACATTCTTACATGTATATGTGGAGTACTACTTATGTTCAACTAATTTCGTTTTACTTCAAGTCTAAGCTGTATTTTTGTTGTAAAGTTTCGAATCCATCAAATTGTAATATATTTCGAAGACTGCTATTACATCGTAAACCAGCCGATTTTATACACCGGAATGATACAAGTTGCTCGGCCATGGATTGTCAGCACCTGTTGCCGGATTGCTGTTCAACTGCAATAGCATCGAGAAGAGACAAACTTTTTAATTCCAATTCAATATTCAGTCCAGTATAGAACTTTTCTCTCGATCTTGATACTAGAGACCAATACCTTGAGGTATTGCGGTCTGGTCAGGAGTAATGGACTTAGAGATCTGGGTCTGTAACACCTATGTTCCAGTATTCAACTGTCCAACAGGCCACCTTTCCCCAACTGTATTATTGTTCTATTAATAGCATTAGTTTCTCTAGAATCAGACCACCTCTAAATAATCGTTTATCTGGATAGATTTTATCGCGGTTACTGCGTTGATAGTTTCCAGAAGCTTCCTATTTAATTCGAATACTTTAGACAAGACATCTAAATGTGTTTATGTACATGCAAATGATCCGTGTACAATTTTGGATGGTTAACATTATTTGTAAGAGATTTATGAGTATTGAAGGGATTTTCGGAAGAGGCCTTTATATAGGGGATACGGTTAAAAATGAACCGAACTTGAAAAAATTCTGCAGAATGTTTTTTGTGTATATGTTAATCTATATAAAGTTTTGAGTCGGTACCGATATATATAAAGATTAATGACTTTTTCGGATGTGGTCCTTGTATGGGAGCTATGACCAATTATGGGCCAACCACTATAAACTTTAGTACAACAATTAACTTACCTAAAATGATTATTTATGTAAAATTTTAGCTATTTAACATTAATTATGTCAGTGTTATACGTATTTAAGTAAATTTAGTAAGTGGACTTTGTATGAGGTCTATGGTCAAACATGGACCGACCCAAGAATGATAAAATAAAGATTACGCCATGCGCATGATTTCCCGTTATGTGACGTAGAAGGGCCATTCTAAGGGTTACCAATAATGTTTCATGTGTTAGAATTAAAATTTCTTGCGAAAAATGTGTGGTTTATGTGATAGTTGGCAACCTTGCAAATGAATTCTCTGAGAGTTCTAAAATAAAATCTGTTTAAAAAAGAACAACAAAAAATATAAACATGAAGAGTGCAGTGAGCAAATGCAAGCAAAACATGATTAAAAAAAACAAGTGAGAAAAAATTTGCCAATAGAAACACAGAATGTGTGACGTCACAGGGCCTAAATGCGCAGAACATTTTAAAATTTTACTCCCGTTGGCGTAATCTTTATTTTATCATTCTTGGACCGACCTAAAAAAAATCGTTTTGTGATTTCTTTTTATATACCTTATACCCTCATTCAGTGCTGATATTCAGCCGGTTCGGACCGGTTACATATTCACCCTTATCGTGAAAAAAAATCCACATGAAATTTGTTCCCTTTTATTTTTTAACATTGAATTTTAATAGGAAAAATGTGAAAAGGGAACAAATTTCATGTGAAATTTTTATTCACGATAGGGGTGATTATGTTTTTTGCTTTAACGGTTTTATATAATTGGGGGATTCACAAGGTGTCATAAAGTCATATGTCTTAAAATAATAACATGCAAAAATACGACTGCTGTGAACAACCCCTCATAATTCAGTGTGCTATTTTGAATTTAAATCAGCTGATTTAAAACAAATATAAAAATTAATATTGTTTTCCACAATGCCAAAAATAAGTGAAAAAATTAAAATAATAGCCAGTTTGTGCGAAAAATACATTTTAGATGTTGTGATTGCAAACTCAGCTCAGCCGCTCAGCGCAGGTCTCTTCTGATTAATTACGACAGCACAATAAACATAGCAAGCAAAGTTCTATTAATTTAAGACACTTTTTGTTTACAAAGCAACAACAATATTTTTAAACCATTGTAAAATGTTAGAACATTATGACAATATAACATGATAGCACACCTTGTGAATACCCCAAATGTGTATTTATCAAGGTGATATAGTCTCGGCAACAAACACAATATTGTTCAGTTGTTCATTGTCCAAACGTCCAAACAAATGATTTTATTTTGGTCATACATTGGATTCTTTTATGATGATGTTTTCGTTAGCGTTTTCTTCAAACGTTTGAGAAAAAAATAAAACAATTTTTTTTGACTTTTATTTTGCAAAATCAAAACTATTTTTTGTTAAAAACGTAACTTTTTTGCTCTGTTACTAGGATGCGACTTTAAAATTTTCGGTTTTTTTATCAAAATTTGGCAAAAATATAATTTTATCAAGCGAACCGGTTGTTAATTGTTTCGAATATCACCACTGCCCTCATTCACCAATTATAGTGGTGGAGGGTATAAAAAGCGTAACTACTTATTTTAGTACAAATTTTGTTTAACGTTTTTTACGCTTACAAGAGTTTTGTAAGATAAAGCAGCATCGAATAAATTAAAATTAAATACTTGTTGTGCTTTGGCCTAAATAAGAAAAGTTTTTTTTAAATAAATAAATGAATTCGGATATATGTTATTATTTTCCAAGTGTGACCGTACCGTTGGGAATCCGCAATTTTTAAAATTTATCAACTAACTTCTTAATAGTGGCCTTAAGGCCAAAAAATTTGCATTAAAAATATTTGACCTAAATTTAAAAAGCTTCGTCAAAGCTGCTACTACTGATATGTATGTCAGCAAGGCATATTTATTATATTATAAGTCAGTAAGTAATATCTCAAAACCTTAATTTTATTATGTTGGAAAACAAAGTCCTTGAGAAAAAAAAAACATTTCAGAATTGTTGTAAAAGTTTTTTATTCGAAGGTTTACTTCTAGTTAAACACAAAAATTTATTTAAAATTTATTTTTGTATACCTCTGTTATATGTTCTACATAGCTTTTCGTTGGAAAACATAAATGCAAAATCATACAGAAATATACAAAGAGACACTAGCAAAAAAAAAAAAAAACGGAAAGCTATGTAGAACATATAACAGAGGTATACAAAAATAAATTTCAAATAAATTTGTGTGTTTAACTAGAAGTAAACCTTCGAATAAAAAATGTTTATAAAAAATTTTTACAATTAATACTCGCAAGAGGAATAATTCTCATTCATTTCAAAATTGTTGTAAACTATATAACAAGTCTACTGTTAAATAAATACTTTTAGTTGTTTTCTTCGGCTTAAAACACAAAGAGTGGCCCACGTCTAGATGTGTATGTGTATGTATAAGTAAATGTGAATGTTTCTATTTACATATATGGAAATTTTTGCATACTATTCTACTCTTATGCGTTTGTTGGCATTTGCTAATAAATTCCTTGTTTTCTTGTTTGTTTTCATGTCTCAAATTTATACACGCGAAAATTTTTTCAGACACAAAACAACACACACCCCAGCAAGCCATATGAGTCCGAAAAGAGTCTTTTCTGATACCTTTTTCGGAGCGTTAACGCTCTTTATGAGCCCAAAAAACAATCATTATTGCTCCGAAAATCTTCAGAAAAGAGGGTCATTACATTCGAAAATGGTCCGTCAGAAAGAGCTCTTAGATAATGTCAGAAAAGAGTCTTTTATGAGGGTTTGTTTGGGCTCTTAAAGAGCTCTTAGATAATGTCAGAAAAGAGTCTTTTATGAGGTTTTTCTTGAGCTCTGTGTAATGTTGTTTTTATCATTCTTGTTTGGTACAGCTATGTTTTTTTTTTGTTCAAAGCACAAATAGCAGGAGAACAACGCTTTGATACACACATAATTGAGTGGAATTTCTTAATCATACTGTCGACACGCAGGACAGAAACAAGAAAATTTTTTTTCGCTCCGAAAATGTTCTTTTGTTGGACTCTTTTCTGACTTCTTTTCTGCGCTCCTAGAATGGTATGCTGGGACATACATTTACATATAACTGTGTACATATGTGTAGAAGCAGTACGTACAACTCACGAGACTGTGTACTAACTATTGTACATCTCTACATTAGTTTAAGTTTAAGGACTCGGTGATGTAGCTGGAGAACTGTTTGGATTGTACGTTGTTACAACAGCAGTAGCAATAGCAACAGCAGCAGATAACAGCAATTATAATCTACTCTTTTTTGCTGGCTTTTTATCACAAACGAAGAAAAACTTAAAAGTAAACTACATATCCATATGCTGTGTTACTCAACCAAACAAGAATTTTTTAATACAAACCCAACGGAATTGTTGCACCCTATACCTCAAGATTTACAAGATATTTAAACAAGTTTCTGTTATGAACTAAAACTTCCAGAGACACATTGTAGGTGTTTGCAATATTATTATATTTATTCCTGGTAAATTTGATTCGTCCCCTTTAAGATTTATGCTTTATTTAATTTAATAAAATGTTGTTAAATCTCTGGAAGATATAGTTAAAAGAATAATTGATAACAACAAGCAAATTAAATTACAATGAAATCAGTTGCAGCAATTTAAAATTTATCGCCAGCTATCGGGTAACACTTTATAGCTGACACCATTGCACCCCATCTATCCACCAATCCTCCAGTTAATGTCAGTTTATTTGAAAATGTTGAGAGACTAACAGCGTCACACTACACTTTTCATAGTTTTCTGGGCTATAGAACAAAAAATTAGAAAAAAATAAAAGAAAAGTGAATTCCATTGCTGCTGCTGCTGTTGCTAGTGATGTTGCTGATGATGTTGATACCATTGTCGTTGTCATTGCTTTACAGGCTGAACATTTGTTGTGTCGTGTCTTGTACATATTGTAAACTCTTCACTCTTTGTGTGTAAGTTAAGGAATTTTTTTTTCACGTCTTTTGTGATTTTCTTTCATTGTTGCTGTTTTTTCGTTTTGTGTTTTGTATTTTGCTTTTCTTGTAAATGTTTTTGTTTTAAAAACTGCCGCAGGATATGGAAATTTTTGTGTGTGCAATTTGTTGTTGTAGTTGCAGGTGGTATTGTTGCACATTTTACAGTTATAAAATACAATATTGTTTGTATATTTTTATACATATTCATTACTTTTTTACTGTAAATGTATTGTGTGGCAAAAATGTAAAAAAATGTTGCTACAAGTACATATGTATGTTAATGTAACAATTAGAAAATAAATTGTAAATAATTGTATGTTTTCCATGTCCTGGATTTATGTAATTGCATTATATGTAGTTATGTACTATGTAAATTATATTTTTACAATTAATTCTAGCAATTAAGTTAAATTGAAATTTTATACAAGACTTTTATTTATAAAGGAAAATAAAAAATACTTTATTTCAGATTGACACATTGTGCATAGATTGCAAACATCCCAGTAAAAAATAGGATCATCCAAGCAGTAATCCTGGAGCGCTCCTTTGCGAGTAATGGATTACTCCATAAAACTCCGAACCTCATAGGATTTTTAACACAGCATGTCCGCAGACACGAGTACTCCTTTTAAGCTCCTTATGGAGTACTCCCTTTGATATTGAAAATGACGACAGAGGGAGTAATCGTTTTTGTCTACTAAAAGAGCATAAATACAAATTTGGTTATTTTTTACAAAAACAAGAAAGCCACGAAAAATAGCAAAGGCGGAAATGAAATTTGCAATCCCGTTTTTTTGAATTTGAGTGGCATTACCGGAAATTAATTGAGGGAATTGAGGAGATTTTTTAACAGCAACGAAAAATAGCAACGAATGCCACTGAATATAGAAAGTTTTCCGTGCAAAAAATTGTCTGATTTTTATCTTTATCCCAGAAACTAGCTCTAAATAGAAAAACAAAACGAACTGATACATCCCTCATTGATCCATTTGGAGTATTAAGCGAGGCATAGACAACAAAACAAAAAAAAAAAGTTTTGATAGCTCGATACTCCAAATGGATGAACAAGTCATTACTCCTTTATTGCTCGATTATGGATTAATCCATATATTTTTTACTGGGATAATTAATAATTTAATGTCAATTAATGTGAAAGACAAAGATATCAGTTGCCATATTCGTTATCAATTTAACCACAGTTTTTATACCCTCCACCACCATAAGTGCTGAATGAGGCTATGTATGTATAAGTTTGCCATTCCGTGTGTGTTAAGTAATTAATCAAGCAAAAAAAAAAAAAAAAAAAGATTTGAAGGTCAAACGAATAGTTTAATTATTTTTCAATTATTCATTTATTTTAAAAATAAATCACAAAAAATTTATCTTATTTGCTTGAAAGCTTTTTATCAAGTGAAACCGCTAGGTTTAAGAGTGTTATGTGTACATACATAAATTGGAATTGATTTTAACGTTTATTATTCTTTAAAGAAATACGGTCTTTTCAATACCGTTAAACAACGCTATGATCTACTACTCACCAACTTTTACATTACCAATTGAGAGCAACTAATTACACTCGAATGTATGTAGTAAAATAAGAGCATGCAATTTACTGGTGTGCGATTAAATTTAAAACAAGAGCGAGTAATTACACTCATTTTTAAATATGTATTTACAACTGATAACTATGCATTTAGTATTTTACACTTCAAAGCAATTCGAATAGGTACACAATTATAATGCGAAAATAACACTTACGGTAAGAAGCAAAAGAAAGATTGTCTGTATATGTTAGAATCAATAAGCTCAGGTTAAATGCTAATAAAACCAAGTTTATTCGTTTTAGGCCTTATATATTGAGAGGAGACAGATTCTGTTAAGTATTTCGGCATGCATTTCTCTAGTAATTTGCAATGGGAAGATCACATTAGCGCTTTAAAATCCAAAATATCCTTGGCTTTAGGCGTTTTATATATATTTAAAAATAAATTCGATAGACATACAAAAATGTTGATATACCAAAGTCTGGTTCACAGCCATTTGACGCATCTTCCATTAATCTGTGGATATAAAAACAAGGCTTTATTAAAAAGTCTCTAGTCGGTACAGATTTAATCTACCATTTACTTATCATACCTTGGATATCTTTAAAAATTATGCTACCACTATTCTTTCAATCAGAGGCTTATACAAAACTCAAATAGTAAAGTTTGTTTTTAAATCGATCCGAGGAGTCGAAAACTCCTCAATACAGTTACAGCGGAATGTACAAATAACGAATCGCCAGACAAGACAGAGTCAACTGTTGTCAAGAATTATCTAAGCAACGTATTTGTTTTGCTGGACCAACCTAATTTAATTATCTACCTGAATCACTGAATCAGAATATTATGACTCTATATACATTTAAAAAAGAACTTAAAATTTATTTATTGAACGACATTGAAACACTTCTTATGTAACTCTAAACTCTTCTTTAGATTTTGTATTATTATCTTTTTTTTTTGTTATTAAAAATTATTATTTCTTAATGAAAATGAATATGTTAAATAATTAATATAGATTCTTTAAAATATTGAATAATTTAATGTATATATTGCACTAGTTGCCTGTATGCCTCTCTAATGCCAATCTTGGCACTGAGGCTCTTACTTAAATGTAATAATTTATCTCACGTTTAATTCAGTCTCGTCTCATCGAACTGTTCGGACGTGTTACTTTTAGTGCGGCTGAATTTTCGGTGAAAAAATCGTAATAGGTGAAAAAGTGTAAAAAGTTGAAATTAAACAAAAAAGTGAAAAAAAATCGTAATAGGTTAAAATATATAAAAAAAAAAAAAATAAACATTAAACATCACATAAAAACTGTATGAGTGTTCCTCTCAGATGTAATTCTGAGAAAGAGCTTAGCTCGACTAGAAAAACTAGATGCATCTCTGAGGAAGAATCCATAAAAAAATCTTTGGAGAATTTTCTCACTGCAAGAGCCGTGGAACGGCGTCGTTCCTGTTCGCCCAATATTGTGATTTCAACAGATGTAAAAACATCATCTTCATCAAATAGTGCAGTCAAACCCAAAAAACAAGTAGGTATGGATAAGTACATAACCGTTCTCAAGCGACAGAGGAGCCCGAAGTCTGCTCAAGTGTCATCAAATGCAAAAGCTCCTAAGACCGTGAGTAATGATCAAAATAGGTTTGCTCTCCTCCAGACGGATGAGCCAGAACTTCCGAAGAAGACGTTTAAGCCCCCACCAATTTATCTGAGAGAGCCGACTTCCAGTAAATTGGTACAAGGAATTGTTGCTGTAATAGGTGAAAACATGTTTAGCGTAACCTCAATGAAACATGGAAATATCTGCGAGACAAAGATTCAAGTGAATAGGGAAGATGATTTTCGAAAATTGTCCAACCAGCTGGAAAGGGAGACTAGGGATTTCTATACCTACCAGCTCAAAAGCGCAAAAGGACTCCAAGTCGTTCTAAAGGGTATAGACCCATGTGTTGATCCCGCGGAGATAAAAACCGGTTTAATGGACAAAGGGTTCAAAATCAAGAGCGTAGTGAATATTAGAAACCGTGAAAAGATCCCTCAGCCCATGTTCAGGGTAGAATTGGAACCTGGAGATGTTGTCTTAAAGAAAAATGAGTCCCATCCCATCTACAATCTGATGTACCTTCTGCATCGTAGAATCACCGTGGAAGAACCACATAAGCGTCAGGGACCCGTCCAGTGTCTCAACTGTCAAGAATTTGGTCACACGAAGGCGTATTGTAAATTGCCGACAGTTTGTGTTGCGTGTGGGGAGCTACATGCAACTGCTCAATGCGATAAGTCGAGAACTGACTCAAAAATCAAAAAATGCAGTAACTGCGGAGGTAATCATACCGCAAATTATAGAGGTTGTCCAATTTACACTCATTTGAAAGGCATAAGAACCAACAAGACGTCAGTATTGCCTAATCGCCCTCAACAGCCAAATTTAGCATCGAGTGACAATTTCCCTCAAGTATTAAGGTCCACTAGTCATGTAAACGCGCCAAGTTCTAGACAAGTTTCTTACGCAAACGTCGTTAAATGTAATATGCCAGGTCTGGAGCAGGAACCTAAACCCCAATATTCTGAGCCGCATATCAACAATCTAGAGACAACATTGCAGACACTTGTCCAAACTATGAACACTTTCACGACCACCATGACATCCATGATGCAGGAAATGCTGAAAATGCAATCCACTATCTTGCAAGCCATTTTAAAGAAATGATTTATTTAAAAATTTGTTTCTGGAACGCGAACGGCCTCCGCCAACATAAAAATGAACTGGAATACTTCCTGATGGATAAGCAGATTGATGTTATGATGATTGCTGAAACTCACTTGACGTCGACAGGGTACTTCAAAATTAATGGCTACGAGTTCTACGATACTAAAGACCCCCGCGGTAGAGCTTGTGGAGGTTCGGCAATTCTTATAAAGAACAGAATAAAGCATTATCTAATGAATAACATAAGTGAGGATTACCTCCAAGCAACAAACATTTGCATTGAATTCTGTCAATACAAATTTGTTTTATCATCGATTTATTCTCCGCCTCGATTTTCAATAAAAGAACACCAATACCATAACTTCTTTAAATCCCTTGGAGCTAGATTTTTAGTTGCTGGTGACTTTAACGCCAAACACACATTTTGGGGTTCACGTCTGGTAACCCCAAAGGGTCGCGTACTCTTCAACACCATTGCTAAAATGGGCTTAGATGTACTCTCAAGTGGACATCCCACCTATTGGCCGACGGACCGACGGAAGATTCCCGATGTTATTGACTTTGGGGTAATGAAAAATATCCCTGTAGAATGGATGCAAGTGGATCCTTCACTGGACTTGTCCTCAGATCACTCTCCTACTATCATTTCAATGCATTTCCCTCAAGTGTGTGGTTCTCCATTTATGAACATGACTAAGACCCGAGTAAGTTGGATAAAATACAAAAAGTATTTAAGTTCTCATTGCACGGAAAATGTTGTGTTGAGAACTACCGACGATATTGATGAGTCGATTGGCAACTTTACCGAGGACCTTCGACGAGCTGTGCATCACGCTTCCACTTATCACGTTGAATGTAGAAATAGGACAAACAGAACTTATTTCTCTGAACTCGAACATCTCCTATCAGAAAAAAGAAGAATGAGAAGAGAGTGGCAAATTCACAGGTCTCTTGAACTGAAAGCTAGGCTACGGGTATGCAGAGATATACTAAGACATTTCTTAGAAACCCAAAGAACGGCCTCACTTAGATCTTACTTGGAAGGTCTTGATAGTACCCCACAATCTGACTACTCGTTATGGAGGGCGGCAAGAGGTTTAAAAAGACCAGTAAGAGGAAAACCTCCTTTGCGAAATCCGACTGGTGACTGGGCTAGAAATGATTCCGAGAAGGGGACTTTATTTGTTAACCATTTGAGAAATGTATTTACTATAAACAACTCAAATAATAACGAATCTGATTTGCCACCACTTGTTATAAGGCCTCCTGTACCTCTAAGACTAAACTTTCGTGATGTCCAAAACGCTATTGGTACTCTGAACCTTAGAAAGGCTCCAGGTATGGATAAAATCAGCAATAAAATGCTTGTGGAGTTACCTCGTGTAGCAAGAAGAATTATCCTCTTTATCTTCAACGCTATTTTACGCCTAGAATACTATCCTGCAGATTGGAAGGTGTCTATGATCACTATGATTCCTAAGCCAGGGAAGGACCATACCAAAGTGGAGTCATATAGGCCAATTAGTCTACTGCCGACAATTTCAAAACTGTTTGAAAAATTGTTAATGACTAAATTGACTCCAATTCTAAATGACACTGAATGTATTCCTAATCATCAATTCGGCTTCAGAGCTAAACACAGCACCATCGAGCAAACACACAGATTGGTAAATGTGATAAGAGGGTCGTTTGAAGACAAAAAATACTGCTCCGCCCTTTTCATTGATGTGTCGGAAGCGTTCGACAAAGTTTGGCATGACGGTTTAATGCACAAAATAAAATTAACTCTGCCTGCTAACACCCATAAACTCATGGAAAGTTATTTATACGGTCGCAAATTTAAAATCAAAGAAGGTGATTTTTTAAGTACCGCTCAGCCAATTGAATCAGGTGTGCCACAGGGTAGCATACTGGGTCCTACTTTATATTTGATATATGCCTCCGACATGCCGTCAGACCCTAAAATCCATACGTCAACTTTTGCAGACGATACAGCCTTTATCAGCGTCCATCAGGACCACCAAGTTGCATCACAGAATTTGCAGAATTATGTTTATAAACTAGAGAATTGGCTAGAGCTTTGGAAAATCAGGGTTAACGAACAGAAATGTATTCATATAACTTTCACATTGCGAAAAGATACCTGCTCGTTCATCAGAATAAATAATCAAATTATCCCGCAACACAATGAAGTCAAATACCTCGGCATTCACCTCGACCGCCGTTTAACTTGGAAGTCTCATATTGAAGCGAAACTTACACAAATGAGATTAAAAGCAGTGCAACTTAATTGGCTAATCGGCAGAAACTCTACATTGAAATTGGATTGCAAACTTTTGTTGTACAATGCAATACTAAAGCCAATCTGGTGCTATGGAATTCAATTATGGGGTACTGCCTCAGCATCCAACATTGAAAAAATTCAAAGGGGTCAAAATAAAATTCTACGTATAATTACTGCAGCACCATGGTATGTTAAAAATTCTCGAATCCACAAAGATCTAGGCGTGCCATTAGTAAAAGTCGAATTTACAAAATATGCGTCAAAGTATGTCAGCAAACTTGAACACCATCCAAACCCCCTTGCACGAGACATCCTTAACTTTAGTGGCCACAATCGGTTGAGAAGGAGGGATACCCTTGCTTTAACTCAAGCGCAAAATAGATGACTGGATCAGTTGATGTGAAATTTTTTTAGTATCATAAAAATTTTTGTCTAGCACTGGCTGGGCTTATTATTTTCTTTTTAGTATTAAGATTTGAATACTTATTGTCATTTCATTTTGAAGATTCAATAAATAATTAAATGCAAAAAAAAAAAAAAAAAAAAAAAAAAAAAAAAACGTTTAAAGGACACAACCGAAATCAACAACGTTTACAAAAAACCGCAGTTCGGTATTGAAAATCATCAAAATCTGTATAGTAGAACAAGAGTTATGGATGAAAATATATGGCAACCTCCATAAAAATTGTTATTTGTAAACATTTTTCTTCCAATTTTTTTAAATATATTGCAGATATTCCGATGAAATTTTGTTATTTTTATGATAAAAGAAGATTGTTACGTAATTTTTTCTATGTATTTTTATAATTTGGATCGTTGCCGGTAACTGTCTGATGTCCATTTTAACATATGTTTCACGATCCATAATAAGGCCGGCTGTTTATAGCAACACGATTCTAATTTTGACTATGAATTGGAAATTGATTTGCGTGATACGTCTATATATCATATATGATATATAATTGAAGCATAGCCGCGAATAACGTTGTAAGCGATAAAATTGAAATTGTTCACAATTCGTAAAAAGCGTTTTTAAAGTAGCAGGTAATATCTAGATAATTTTTTTTAATTCATCATGGACGTACTTGGGTTAAAAAACTAATTTAGTGAAAAAAATAATTTTATAATAATACTTGGTTAATAAAAAATTTATTACATATTTTTTAAAATGGAAAAACTTTACATATCCAAAAGTTATTGTCACATAAAACGTTATTCCATTTTGCACATGCGATGGCATTTAAAACGTTCTTCGCTCAAAAGAAACATTCCTATTCAAGAAAATTTGTGTGATTTGTTTTTGTTCTTTAAATATGTAAAGGGTGCATTATGCAAATTAAATAATGTTTTTATTAAAAAAAAAACTTTATAACAAAAATATAAACTCAGTAACATAAATAATAAAATATTTCAAAAACGTTAATGATGTATGCTCGTTAGCTTTGAAATACAAAGACATTTATTCAATTTAATTGCAGACCGATTTGTAGAACTCGGCGTACTTCTCAGGGAAATATGATGCCATTGCAAGGAGATCCTTTCTCTTTTCGTCATTTATTTTAATACGTTCTTCCCGAAGTAACTGCATCCTATAATTTTGTAAGCTTCGTGATCTTTTGGAAAAAAAATTATAACAAGACCACTTTTCTGCAATACTATGATTTTTTCGTACTCTTAGCATATTTGGATCATCGATAGAAATCTGAATCCATCTGGCATCAGTTATTTTACATTTCGGATCTTTATATAAATTTTTGTTGAAAACATCAAAATTTTAGAAATCATTTAAACTCATTTGATGTACGTTAAATGGATTCGACTGACTCGCAGACTCAATTAACCGGCAAACATCTTCCGGAATAAAAAGTTGTGATGTTTTCTTTTTTTTTCAATAAGTGCAAAATCTCGATCACATGGAAGAAAGCTATGCCCAGAAGTTAAAAATTTTTGATTTATTTCAGAAAAATACTTTGGTAGAAGGCTGTGACACAATGAAATTATTGTCCAGTTATTATTCTGGCAAACGCATCTATCGGACCATATTAGCATAAGCAATCACAAATCTATATGAAAAGAATTCAATTAAAAAATAACGCAATGTGCACTTAAAATGTTTTTCCACATTACCTGTTCTGGGGCATTTTTGGAAGGAACACTTTTATTTTTTCTTGTTATATACTCATTTCCACTATTTCTCAATCTTTTTCTTTCATTATCTTTCCAATTTTCTACATTACACTTTCTTTTTGTGCCTCTGTTACACTTATCAATTACTTTTGACAATGCTGTTCGTATCATTTTGTGTGTAACGTTCTTCCACTGACTAACACTTTCTAATTGTATTTTGATAGCGATAAGGTGCATAATTTTGGCTGATTTGGTGATTGAGCAATGTAAAAAAATCAAGTTAACTGTAATCTGCAAAAAAACAGGTTTTGTAAAAATCGGCTTTTACAACGTTATTCGCAGCTATGCTTCAATTATCGAAGCAAGCCAACATTTTTCTATTTCTCTATTAATTGTTATATGAAAAATATTTACAATTATAATTTTTTAATTATAATTTCGGGTTTTTTGCTAAATGCAATAAACTAAACAGTTTTCGAGTTACGCGAATATTTATTGTGCAACTTCCCTTATTTTTTAAATAATGCTATATCTCGAAAACTGCATTCAGCGTACTTGATTTGGCTTTATCCACTAGATGCCCGCTAGTCGGGTTTTTTAACTAGCACAGTGTTATTAGAGAAATTTAATTTGGCTTCAGTTCATTCAATTCAATTTAGTAATTCAAAGAATACCATTGTAAAGTAATGCTTTAAGCAATTGGCACATTGGAAGGCATTTTTTGTCCTGCCAAGGGCGTCATCAGCAATGTTTGTTGTCCAAGATCTACTTGTAAATATCGTCTATTTAACTCACCATTATTGAGAACTATATTTCGGTAGTTAAACATATTTCTTTTTTACATGTTATGAGTTAGAACGAAATTAACAAATATTTACAATTTAGAATTTATAATGATACAGCAATACAAAATAAGTTGTAATAACTGCAACCAAAAATTCACCAAACTAAATTTTAAATATTTTGTAATAATCACAAGCTTTTAAAAACATGTGTATAAATATTGAGAGAATTTTTGAAAATTGCTCTTGAAATGTTTTTTTTAACATACATATATTTTTAAGAAGAATCAAGTTTTAAATAGTCGCCTTTATTCGCAATAAAACCCAGGTATAATTTAATACTTACATAAATCCCTATCTATATCCGTCATAAAGATTTTTCTTTATAAGAAACAAAAAAACGCGTTATAAAAAACTCTACACCAGCTGTGACGTAAAAGCAGTGCAATGCCAACACGCAATGTACTGCAAGAACAATTTAGTAACACGCACTTGTCACAGACTTCATGGTGGATTTAATGCTATAAATAGGATTGGTAGGTTGGTAAGGTTAGTGATGCAATAAATACATGCATACAGTCACTCCCACATACATATATCCTTTTTTTTCTGCACAAACACACATAGACTCTTCGGCACACTCTATTAAATTTTGTGAAACTAACAAACAGACAGACATCAGCTGCGTTCTCTTGTTACTACAACTGTTGTTGTGCTATTGTTGGTGTAAATTTCAATAACACAATCCTTCTGGCATTTTCTTATATGTACATACAAAGAGTGCTCTTTTCATAGATACAAAACATTGAAAAAATGCACGCATAAACGAACACGCACTTGCATACCTATACATAGTCAAACAAAAATTTACAGTGAACGAAATAACGGAAATCTAATGTTACTAAACTTACGGTCACACTTGGCAAATATTTGCCGATATATTTGAACTCGTTTATTTATTTAAAAAAAAACTATATTTAGGACAGGATACAACAAATATTTAATTTTAATTTATTTGATGCTGTTTGATCTTGCAAAACCCTTGTCAAACAAATTTGTGCTAAAATAACTGGTTACGCTTTTCTGAGTAAATATTTGCCAAGTGTGACTGCACCTTAAGAAAGTAATCTGACAGCAGATATTATGAAAATAATAACATTTAGCTTTCACAAACCACAAATACATAAATTTGAAATGTGCTAATTAAATTCCATTCTGCCAAATGTTGGCAGTATAAAATCAACAGTATATTCCTAAAAAATGTGTTAATACGGAATAGGATGCACGTTTTTAAGTATTAACGAAAGTCTGCTAGCCAGGGGCCAAATTACCGCATTCGTAATCGGATGAGCTATCGTATCGAAAAATTATTTAGATATCGAAATTATGATAAAATGTACTTAATTTCTTGCTCAATATCGAATGCCATAATCTCAAATAAGAAAATTACGATCAATTTTACACGATATCGAATGCGGTAATTTGGTCCCAGGAGTGTAAAATTTCAAACTTGTTGCTTAATACTTTCCATAATACTTTTCAATCACATTTTGACTTTACTGCATATTTTTCTTATTTAAAATCTATATAATTGTGTTTTTGTATGTGTGTGTGTGTTTTGTGTGTTTGTGTGAATATAAAAACTATTTTTATTTTTATGTATGCATGTGCTCTAGTAAAATGAAATGTATATTCAAAGGCACGTAAAAATATAAACGAACGCCCTTCACCTACATGTGAAATATGGAAAAAAAACATTTATAAAAAAAAAGAATAATAAAAATACAGAATGGTGCCTGTACAATTCCAACTGAAATGTGCAACACAAAATATTTTATAAAACTAAATAAACGAGACAAAAGGATGTGCAACTTATGTATGTATGTATGTATGTATGTGCAGTAAAGATTCCTCTGCTGCCGCTGTTGCGAAATAAACACCAAGTTATATAAAATATAAAACTTAAATGGATGGTGGAGGTGCTGATTGCTTTACAGTGTGTATTTTTTCTTTTGTAAAAACTTACTTGGAAGATTGCTAAATTACTTGCACGCGCACTTACACATCTTCCTACATACATACATCCATACATAAGTACTCGTACATTTAAAAAGAAAATCTTTATAAAGATTTAAACAGTTGACTGTTTATACAAGATTGTTTTTTTTTACGTTTACAAAAGTTTGTTAACATTTTTTGGTACGTTATATTTGTAATTAATTTTTCCTACTGATATACTTAGTTACTTATATATTCATTGTTAAACTTATATTTAGCTTGGCATTAATCCAGCTAGAAATTTAGGGTCATTAATGCAATTTTTACTACGAAAAAATCACCATAGAAGTTAAGTTTTATTTTATTTGATGCTGTTTGTTTTTACAAAACACTCGTAAGATTGAATATCGTCAAACAAAAAATATTGATTACGCTTTTTTGAGTAAATATTTGCCAAGTGTGACCGTGCCTTTAGACGTTTTTGTTAATGTGTGTATCAGTGCTTTTAAAAATTATCGGTTTAATTGATTTTACATAAAGTACTGTAAATCGTGCATGTTATAAAACAAGTAAGAAAGTATAGTCGGTCAAGCCCGACTATATAATACCCTACACCCAGTATATGTATAAAACAGTTTGTCAGAAATGGGCGTTATATGGGAGATATTACCTTTTGTGGATGAATATAAATATTGTGTATGTTAAACTTTATCTAGATATAAATAGTTTTAAAAAATTTATGGAGGTTAAAGTTGATTACGGGGAGGGTCTTATATGGGAGTTTCGACTAATTACAGACCGACCATTACAAAATTAGGTGTCATCATTTCTGTACATTATATGTGTCGAATTTTATTTGATTACCAACATTCTTAAGAAATTTATGATCGTGATTTTCGGAAGTGGGCCATTTATGAGAGCTACGACTAATTATGGATTATGTTGTTAAATCGCCAAACACGCCTTCGGATTACATAGCGTACAAAACAGTGACATGTTCCACATGTAAAGAATTATCAGCAATTGCTCTTAAATTTACAGAACTTCTTAAAAGCGATCTCAGAATGACAACATTGCTGACCGAAATTATCACGATTTTATGCTTTTAAAGACTTAAGGCCCAACCATAATGTGCATTAACTAGCTTAAGTTAACTTAAGCAATGGTGCGAATACATGTAAAACGTATGTGACAAACCATAATGTGCATAATGAAACTTTTCTTCAAGTTTCGTTAAATTTCATTTGGTTAAGCAAAGTGCCAAACTGAACACACTTTCCGTTTGCATTAAAAAAATAAAAAAAAATTAATATTCAAAATCAAGAAATAGATGAATGATATTACTCATATCTTATCACTTTTTTATTATTTATTCAACAATTAGCAGTTTTTACTGTTTGCAAATTTTAAATAAAACATCAAAAAAACAAATACAGGGCTGTAATGTTTGGTACTTTTTAATTTAAAGTACTCGCAAGAAATAAAATACTGCACAAATATGCAACAAGGGTAACATGCATCATGTAAGTACATTATGGCCACTTAAAAGTCTTCTTGAGTTTAATTATGCATTTGACAGACTTTTCGTTCATTTTTGACATTTGCAGCTAGCTTATGCACATTTTGGTTGGGCCTTTAGGCCCATTTTCGCTATGTGTCGACAAACTGCCTGTTACTAAATGTCGACATAAATTTATTATACTGATAATATGTCCGTTAACAATTTTGGTTTTCTCAATATACCGACAGAAACATTATTTTCAGTTGGCAATACCTCTCAAAATGTATGTGAAAATTGGAAACTCTGTCTTCCAGTGACAAATTGTTGATATAAATCAACTGTTTCCAAATGTGAAAAAATAACAAAAACAATAAAATCAAAAAAACAAATATTTTAAAAAATAAATAATAAACATGTCTGCCAGGTATTTAGATCTGGCATGATAAACTTATTCAATATTCACTTGGAATTCATGTTTTTCGAGTTCATACTCCATCAAATTAATGTTGATTCCTCTATTAAACATTTTTGCTAAAATCTATTTAATTTTTTTTTTTTTTTTTGCAAAAACTCAAGGTATTGATTGCCACATAAATAATATGAACAGCAGTCAGCTGATTGAATTTATCTGTACAACAAAAAAATAATCGGCAGATGATGGCTGGTTAGTTTTGCTACAGAATAGAAGCAAATGAGATATTGGGAAAACCAAATTTCTTTAATCGGCAGTTTTTTGTTGGGAAAAAAGATAATCGTCTAATGAGAAGACAGCCTTTAGTGTTTTCATTTCAAGCCCTATTGAATTCATTGCAACAATTTTTAAAGCTTCTACTGATATGTCAAAAAAGTAATATCTCAAAATGTGCATGTTCCTTTTGAAAAACAAAGTTCTTGTCAAAAAAAACCCATTACATTACAATGTTTTATTTTGTTTTATTAGGCGGATTAAATGCTAGTTTGTTGATAAATTTTCAAGTTTTTGCAACAATTCATAATATGGAAAAGAAAACCAAAAACAAGTATCGACATATACATACATACATACATAAGTACATATGTATATGTGAGCCTAAACTGGCCATTGTATATGAAAAACGATTATTTAACAAACAAACAGAAAAAAATAACTTTAACCAAGTGCATAGAGGATTATGGTGAGACTCAAATAAAATCTAGCCACGATTGTAGCCACAAAACTTTTTGGCTTAAAAGCCTTTAGAACATGAACAATATGTATGTATAAATAAGAAGGAAAAAAATAAGTTCAAAAGACTGTTTGCAAACATTTTTTTATAACTATTTATCAAAACCGTTTTACATTTTCTATACATGATCTTATACAAAAATAGAGAAATAGACCGGCTGCCATACAAACTAAATCACAAATTATGAGTTCGTTCACATAACGGCAGCAATTGAAGTTAAGCAAAATGTGAATTTAGCACTTGTAAGTTTGTATACGAGTTCGTATTTATTTACAAGACATGTCCTGGGCAGTAAGTAAGTGTAGGTTGTGTGTGCTTCATTAAGACTTATACCCAGCGGGAAAAATTACAAGCGCTTCCATTTGCAGGCCTTATAGAAGACCTATTTAAAAATGTTAAAAGATTCTATACTAATTATATTAAAAGGCGCTTCATACTCATCCAAAACTTAATTTCAAAAGAATATCAACAAATCATGATTTCATTAGCAATTATTCCTGTACTTTATCGTCAGTACAACAAAAAACATTATTTTGCTCACTTTATTCTATGAAGTAACTAGAACGCAATTTTTAAATTTTAAATAAAACACAGATATTTAAAAAAAAAATCGTGAAACTTTATTATATCGTAAAGTAGACAGAATAAGGTTATGTATGGAACAAGATATCGTGCAGATGGCTGCCGCGGCTTTGCTGGCACACAAGCGATCCCGCCCATTTTTTTTCTGATTTAAATCAGTAACATATGGGATACTGCCATGTTTGAAAACTCTTGCTATCACAATAGTCGAGATATATGATATTATTCAATTTATGTGGGTGGGGCAACGCCCACTTGAAATATATATAGCCGTAAACCTAATCTGGACTATAACCTTGCAAATGAAATCAGTTTGGGCCAAATCGATTGGATAGTGTCCTCTATAGAGTCTATAGAGGACAAACATACAAACATTGTAAGATACAAATTAATAAAGACAGCGTCTATAAATTTAGTCTTTTATATAAGTTTGTAGTGTAATCTACGTAAAGTAAAGTATATATCGTCCCCTCAATATAACAATAGCGTATGTGCTCATATTTTATTGCATATTTAGAATCTCCATCATTGATTATATGTCTGGTCAAAATTTTGTTAAATTCTACTTCCAAAAAGTGAATCAAAATAATTGGTTGTTCAAAATTTTCCTTCAATAAGTGTGTAAGCTCATATGCGCTATTTTACTTGAAATTGCCACTCCAAAGTTGTTAAAAGAATAACAGTGCATACGCATTATACTCCATTTTAGCCTGTAGAAAAAAAAAATACAATTTATGAAAACTTTAGCTCATCAACTAGCTGATAATAATATACACTATTGTTTCAGAAATAGTTACATTCCGACCTTTTCTATATCCAAAATTTGTGCAAAAAGAATGTAATTTCTAGTGGCTCGCAGTCATTTTTTTTTAACTTACAAAGTGGAAAGAAGCGAAATTGTTTAGATGAGCCAGATGTAGCAGAGGAAGAGAAAGAAGACGAATGAATTTCTAGTTATTTTTGAGTTACGCAACAGATACTTTAATTTTTCATAATTTCTTGTTTATAATAACCCAAATTGAAAAGTAATGAATATATGCCACTTTATTAACAAAACTATGAATTAATCATTGTTTTATAATGTTACAAATTGATATTTTTTGAGAACAAATATTTTAATAAAAATACATGTAAAATTATTGAATAAAACAGCGTATATCATACAAAATAAAATAGTGTATCTGATATATGGAGGACTTGCGCTTTGAATGACATAATTATGGTCTTAAATAATGCGTAGAATAAAACAAATTGGTCAATTTAAAGACTAGTAACGGTATTAGGTATTCGCCGAAAGATCCAATATAAAGAATTTTTATTTACCGCGATATTGAGGTTTTAACAGACATCCGATTTGACAAAAACTTTAAACTCTATTTTCTCAAAATCACAAAAAAATTATACGCTATTGTTATATTAAGGGGACGATATGTACATGTGATTTTGTAAATTAATTTATTTTAAATTAAAATTAATTTATTTTAAATTAAAATTAATTTAATACTTTTACTTTTCTCAATGAAATTATTAATTTAGCAGACCTTTGGTTACACCTTTTGTGAGGCATTACTTGGTAGACCTTCTAACTGCCCTTCTTCAGTAAGGCTTCTAGCAGGCATCTAACCAGTAGCGAGTTTGACCAACAATGACCGCCATGTAATATTGAAACGATTTGGCAATTCTAGAAGTCGTCTTTACAGCATATTTTTCCCGCTGGGTATATATTTATATACGAGGGTGGTTGGCAAACTTCTTAGCCTAGAAAAGAAACCACGGTATACACAGAAAAATGTTAAGTGTTTTGGAAACTTCCATATCATGCATATCATGGGCATCTCAAATGATCGAGTCCATTTAATTTTGCATGAAGGACTACAGATGCACAAGCTTTCTGCAAGATGGGTCGATTACATCTTGAAAAATAAAAGCGTTGTTTCATAACAGTGGATAAGACATGGATCCATCACTATACTCCAGCGACAAAAGTACAATCCAAGCAATGGACTGAAGCTGGAGGAAGTGCCCCAATAAAGTCAAAAACAATTTAATCGGCTAGTTAGGTTATGACAACAGTTTTTTTGGGACTTATTGATTAACTATCTGCAAAAGGTTAACCCTGCTACTACGTTTAGGGTATTTTGATGACCCATTCGAATTTAACATTGCATAACTTGCAAAAAAAAAACGTGTTTGTCCGTCAGACTGACACACAATCACTCTAACGACGATATATTGCATTGATCACAAGCCTTAAAAATATTTTCCAAATGTACAAATTTGAATTTTTTCAATAAAAAAATGTGGGCTCAAAATATGACCCAAACATAACATGTGTATTTTTTTTCTAACATAGTAGCAGGGTTAATAACAATAAATTCAGAGTACTATTGCAACATTTTGTATTAATTTTTTTGTTTATTATTATTTTTTCTTTGTTTAAGTAATTACAATTCATATTATTTTTGTGCTTCGGCGCCTAAAAGTCATTATTGAAGCAGGAATTGGCAAAGCCATAATTTATTTACATTTTAATATAATTGATTTAAAATTAATGAATAAAAATAAAGTTAATTCATAAATAATGAATACATAAGTATGACTTTATGCAATGAATTCTTCAACATGTTGTAATAAAAAAATGTTTGAGGTTTTTCTTAAAAGTTGAAATTCTAGTTTCAGTTAAACTCATGATTTCCAATATACTCTATACGTTGTTTGGTGGTTTCAAGTCGAAATCTCTTATTATTATGTCTTGTGTTTATATAATGCTGATGGCTACGAAAAGTAATGGTATGATGACCAATATTATTGATACATTTAAAAACGAACAAGCACTTTTAAATGAATTAATTAGGACATACTTATGTCGACTTAAATTATGTCGCATAGTTACCAAGCAAGGGTCTTATCGACTCTAAATTATATTATCCATTTAAAAAGTCTCAACTTATAAATTGATAAAACGTATACTGCTTTTAGTAGATTTTAGTCTTTTATTGTTAAACTTTAATATACAATGGTGTGTTAAACAACTTATATATTGCAATTGAAATTAAGTTTGTATTCATTACAACAATTGCGAATTGCGCATAAAATTATGAGTTTTTAAGATATTGACGTCAAATAAAGTACATTTGAATTCTGTAATATAATAGTAAAATGTTAGAAAGAAAAATTGGTATGGCTAAAGCAAAAATTTTTCAATTATGTACTGACCCATATGTAATCGACCCATAATCTTTGCTACATTATTGCTAAGTATGGGTCTAGTCGACCCAGGCTGTTTTTTAAAATAATTTTATATGCATAATATCATAAATATTTCTTATGTTTATTGTTTATAAACGTTTAAATATAAACAAATTTATATTACACATATATCTTGAGTTAAAATATCTTGCTTTTTTTTTTTTTTTTTTATTTAAAAAGTTTTGCGTGTCTGGGTCGATTCGACCCACAGGTTAGTAATGGAGCGTTAAATAATTTTTTAATAGTAACATCTTCTTTCCCCAAATACTATAGTACCGCAAGTTTTTTATCATAATGTCGTGGTGAATTAGATCAAACGCTTTGAACAAATCAAAGAAAACACCGACAACGATACTTCATCTAATCCTTTACAAATATAATTCACAACATTAACAACTGCTTCTTCTGTTCCACATCCTTTTCTAAATCCACACTGAAAGTTATTCAGCAAGTTATTGTTTTCCATCATCTATGTTGAAGTCTGGTTACATAAAATTTGGAGAAAAACGTCCTGGCTTACAACACAAAAAAATAATTTTTCATCAAGACAAGGCACCAGGGCACAAGAGTGTTTCAGCAATGGCGATAGACTAGGCGATAGAGTGCCGAACTATCAGTCAAATGGTTGCAGGTTCGATTCCTGCCAAAGACTCTGGGTGTTTTTTGCAGATAAGACAAAAGCTTCGCAGTTTGTGTTTGTTAATTATTGTTAAAAAAAATAAATAAATAAATAATCAAAGAACCTTATTCTTCTCATTTAACTCCCAGTGACTTTTACCTGTTCCCAAATCTAAAAAATTTCCTAGCTGGCAAGTGTTTTACCTCAAATGAAAATGCAATTACAGTTTTAAACCACTATTTTGAATACCTTGATAAAAACTATTTTAATCAAGGCATATAATTGCTAGATAAGTGTTGGACTAGGTGTATTAAAGTTTCAGGAGATTATAATGAAAAATAAAAATGTTTTTGAAAAACTAACTTTCTGTTCTATACTAAGAAGTTTCCAAACCGCTCTCGTACATATGTATGTACATGCTCTCACACATCCATATATGTATGTATAATGACAAAGTTTAGAGAAAAAGTTGCTAAAAATTAAAAAAACAAAAAACAAGTATAAGATGGAAAAATATATACGAGTATGTATGAGTAAGGAAAAAACTTTTACAATTTACCTAACTGCGATAATAAGATTTCACGTGTCTGATGTCATTTAAAGCCGTGATTTTTATCTTTATTTTACTTTTTCTTTATTTTTGTTCTTGCTGCTACTTTCACATTTGAACATAAAATTTGTACTCGCTACGTTGTGTCTTATTTTATAACTAATACTTAGTCATACACATATGTGAGTAAAATCTGTGCAAAACCCTGCAGTGCTTGGTACTATATATAGCCAAGTTACTCAGCAACTCCTTTGCAAACTTTTAACTAGACAATTTCACTTAGCCAAGACAAGATAACCATTTATTGAAATTATTTGTTTAGTTTATTTTGATTTCGCTTTAACTAGTGATTTTGCTGGAGAAAGGTAATGCAGAGAAGGTAATTTAATTTAACTGCTATGAAAGAAACAATTAACAATAATTATTAAATAATTGTTATAAAGGTCTCTAAAATAAGATAAGTTATATACACTGCGAATTTCTCTGTACTGCTGGGTAGTTTGCAAGTAAATACCCTCAAATTTAGCTACTCACATGATGATTATCTTGTATCTTGTATCATGATTTTAGTCTGGTTTTGTCTCAAATTTTACCACTTTAATTTGTAAAAATGTATGTTTGTTAAAATGTTAAAAATAAAAACTGAACAATGAAAACAAAGGTCGGAACTCTAAATTTCCTCAAATCTACTCCCTAAGGCCAAACGAAAAGCATAACAACAAATATGTATGTATGTATAATACTAAAGGTGAAATGGATATAACCTTGCTAGCACACATTCATATGTACACACTCACACACACACACACACACACACAAACACTTTTACAAAACTTTAAACAACTTTTGTCGCTCTTTATGTTCAGTGTCATTCAGTGTTTATTTCCCAGTGTATCTTCTTTATTTTGAAATGGCATGGAAATTCTTAAGCAAAAGTTGTTTTTTCTTATTGTTCAAAACTGCAACAAACGCAAAAGGTAAGCAAAAGTTAGACCCACTTAATTTTGTTCCACTAGGCGATAACCTTTTGCTTGCGTAGCTTGTCTCTATGCGCTTAATACAACCAGGATTTAGTTGTATCGAAAGGAACATTAAAGTTTTTCTTGTTTTTTTTTATTTACGTTTTTTTTTTGCTATCTTTCCCTCTCTCTCTCTCGCTGTTAGAAATTGCTAGAATAGAAACACATACAAGTGGAAGCAGCAGACTTATAAGTAGTTCTAGGAAAACAATTTATTTATGTGTTTTTGAAGAGGAACAAATTAAATTGTCATTTGTGGCAGTTTATTAATATTTAAACAAGCGCATTTTGTCTCTTTCAATAAATCATTTAATAAACCGGATTATGGCAGCTAGCTGTACAAATTAGTGTTACGGTGAATGCACATCTAGGGTGTTTCAAAGAAAGAGAAAAATAAAATATTTTGATGTGAATTAAATAGCTTCAGAAGTTTCATTTTTTTTTCTACGAGTGCATTAAAAAAAAAATTGAGTAATCCGTACTTAAATCAATCCGTAGCGGTGTCAATAGTAGGGTAAGTACGGATTTTCTTATACCGAGTACAAAATACTTGATTCAAGTACGGATTCATCAAGTCAAAAAATCTTAATTTTAGCTCTCCTTAAGAATAGCTGAGATTGAATTAATCCCTAAATAAGCTTGATTCAAGAATTATAAACTAGATTTAAGCACGAATTTGTACTTGATGTAATTCAAATCCCTAATCCCAAAATGAGCTTGGTTCAAGAATTTTGAAAAAAGATTTAAGCTCTAAAGGCCCAACTATAATGTGCATATGCTAGCTTAAGCCCAACTATAATATGCATATGCTAGCTTAAGCAAATTGCAAAAGTTAACGAAAAGGCTGTCAAATGCATAACCAGTTCAGAGTTAACTTTTAGGTGGCTACAATGACTTTGAAACTTTTTGTCCACAGTTGCTCATTTATGTTTAAAAAAAATGTTTTTATTTTAACAAAAACCCATTAAATGACTATATTTTATAAATATTATTATATTATTTTATAATTAAAAGAAAACTTCGTACCAGAAACGCATAAATTTTCCTTTTTTTTAATTTATCGGCAAAAGTACTAAAATGTACAGCTGTGGCAGCACTACATTGTAAATAATAATAAACGTTTACATATGTTTTGTTAATTTTCGTATTGTGGTTGCAAAAATGGAGAAAAAACTTAAAAATTTAAATAATATAAAAATATTAAAGTTAGCGCTTGAAGGCCTGCGCACATTAAAAGAAATAAGTAAACTACACTGTAAAAGAAGAATACGCTCTTGTTCTGTCAGAGAAATAAACCACGACAGAAAGACATTTTTGTTAAAATAAAAAGGACCTCTTTTATTGTAAAGGCACTTATTTGTTTCCGCATTTTCTATTAAATTTAAAATAAATATATTTTCTTCCATTTTGTTCAAAACACAAACAAACAACAACAAACAGCTGATTCCGTACAGAATGTGCGATCAGTTTCGCTTTTTGCTTAAGCAAATGACAGTTGAAAAACTTAACGAAAAGTTTCGTTAAGTACATTATAGTTTGCCACATACAATTTATATGTGTTCGCACGTTTGCTTAAGCTAGCATATGCATATTATAGTTGGGCCTTAAGTTTTAATTTTCGCTTTAAGATTTATCTTCTTGATTTAAGAACAAATTGGACTTAATTTAAGAGTTTTTTACTTAAATTAAGAACAATATTCTTGCTTTAAGAAAATCTGCACTTGATTTGTCTAATCAATCCCGATTTTTACTTATTTTAAGTATGAGCTAGTAAAAACGTACTTGAAAATTTCAGGCTAAAACTGAGCAAAGTAAACTTAATTTTAGAATGCCATTTTTCTTTCTGTGGGATGGTGATTCTGCAGCATTCATAGATACACTTCAGTCATCTATTATATAAAACACTCTCCAACGATTTCGCATAGCAAACTGCAATTACCCTGGAATACTTGTAAAACTCTGATACAATTAAGAAGTAGTTCGTGCAGTATTCTTAAATGTTATCTTAAATAAATAGTCGCCGGTACTTGAAATCCATGCCTGCTTTCACACCTCTCCTGATACAGTGCTGCTCCTTTACTGTTTCAACAGATTAACAAACTTGCTTAAATTTGCAAGACAAATTGATATGACAAGATACTGCAGCTGCGTTTACTACTCAATGACATTAACAGAATATACTTTGAAAAAATTTTTAGGAAAGAACTTTTGACGATAGCAGAACTTTTACAACAACAATAACAGAGTCCAATTCAAGTGTGTCAAGATTTAGAAAAATTTGATTTAATACCACAATCTATAAGGTGTCATCAATTAAAGCTTTCCAATTTCCAATTTTTTATATGTAAAACTAGACTGTGTAAATTGGCACTAATCTAGGTCAAGCCATATTCAATAACTTTCATAAAAAGTAAAAGAAATGTTTTTATTCCTTCTAGGGTAGATATAAATTCAAAATTTTATTTTGTAATGGTTTTCTTGAAGAAAAGATTAGATCAAAGAATCAGAAAATTTCAATTTGTTTGGTTTTTTGTGGGAGCACCCTAAAACAAACACCTTCAAAACAGAAACTAAATTACTAATTGTTTTAAAAAAAGATGAAATTTGAAAGCAATATAAAAGACAAAATTAAATTATTTGCAAAAACTTTTTCAAGAACTTCAAGAGAATTAAATTAGAAAGCAATCTAGTTAAATGAATTTGTTTTCTGTAAAATCCCAAGAATTTAAATATGACAAGTGTGCGTGTTAGAAGAGAAAAAAATAATATATACACAGATACAAACAGACAAACAGACATACATACATACTATATATATATGGTCAAGTCGTCAGTAGAGTACAGTGTAGTCAGCAAGCCAGCAACTTGCGAGTAAATGAAAAATGAAGAAATTAATCATTTAAAAGAAAAACTCTACTTTACAATGACAACTGAATTGTTTTTATTTAGTTGTCGGACATGAAAAATTTTGTCATTTCAAACTTTTCAGTTGAGTGTTTGTTTTTATTTTTCTTTTTTTTTTCCCCGGTATCCTATTTAACTGTTTCTTTGTGTAAGCACACAGATTTACACACTTACACATTTACACAATAAGTACAACACACAAAGTGTGTTTTGTTAGCTTCAACATGTTTCGTTATGAACGTGGTTGACTAGCTAAAAAGCTCAGCATCACAAAAGCTGTCAGAATTGGAGAGATGCAAAAAAGTAGTGAAAAAGAAACAAGACTTTAACATCCACTAAACAAAACACTATTAACATGGTAAAACGGACAACTATAATTACAATTACAGACAGCACAAACAGCAGTAGTTTCAGTAACAGTCGCATTTTAGAAGTATGCAGTACAAACTATAAAACAAACAATTTAACAAATTTAAGAAATGAAATTAGAAAGCATACAAAAGACAAATGATGTTACAAGCTGTATTTGTACGAGACCATGCATTACATTACTGAGTAGTAGCAGTAGCAGTAGTAGTAGTTATAGTAGAAAACAAACAAGAACAAAACTAAAAAAAGAAATAAGAAAACAACAACAACAGTATTTGTGAAACAGAATGAAGGATACATTCTGTATGGTGAATATATCTACAAGGACATTTCAGTCAAAGATGGTTGAGTGACCATTTCTATAGAAAAGTGTCTGTATTACATATATTTCCTTAGAATGGTGTCTGTATTATAACGTGTTCAGATATGACCCTTAATTGCGTTAATCGCAATTAACGCCATTATTGAGCTCAATATTCCATATAAAATCTCAATTAACTATTGCGCAATAAGTACGAAATTGTTATAATATTGAGTAAGATTTCGAATGCAACACTGTTCACAACTGTGTTTAGTGCACAAAATTGTATAAAATGCAAATGTCAACAAAAGAAATCATTAAAAAATCAATGTGAAGGTAAGTTTGTTTATGTAGAAACACAACAACCATATAGAGTATTTTTTGTATTGTTTTCCAACTGTCGAATGATTTTACATAGAAACACAACAACCATATAGAGTATTTTTTGTATTGTTTTCCAACTGTCAAATGATTATTGAGTAAGCTGAAAATTGCGTATGCCTGAACACTTAAAATAATATTGTCAATTAACCGAATATTGACTCAATTAAGTTTCATATCTGAACACATTATTAGACACGTTTAGACACATTTCCATAGGACAGTGTCTGTATTAGATACATTTCCAATTTTTCTTAATAGACGCGCTCTATCATCTAGTGGTCCCATTACGTCTTCAATTCACACTGGGACTGCGTCAACATTTCATTAGGATGGGTGGTTTATTTTGGTTTAGCTTCATTATGGTTTCGTCCTATCGTGAGAGATTTGGAACTATCAAGCTCTTTTTTATACCCTACACCACAATAGTAGGGGGTGGTGGGTAAACTAGATTCTTGCTAATGTTTGTAACGCCGATAAACGACTTAGAATCACTTCCTAAGCAGATTTAACGATGACCGTCCGTCCGTCTGGCTGGCTGTCCATGTAAAGCTTGTGCGCAGAGTACAAGTTGCAATTTTGCAGATATTTCAATCAAATTTGGTAGGTGAGATTTTTTTGGCCCTAGGATGGAAATCGGTTCATTATTTCACCTGACCCCCCCTACAAATTTCCTGCCAAAATAGAAGTTTAACGATCATAAATGTTTAAATTATGCAAGTATCCAAACAAATTTCACCACAAATGAGTAACAAATAAAGCTAAATCACATATTGTAATTCAGATTTTGTTAAGATCGGTCCATAATTGATCAGCTCCCATATAAGGTCCACTCCCGAAAATCACTTTAAAGTGCATAACTCTTTTGAAAATCATATTGAACACAAATATGTTTCGTATATGTATGTGCAGTTCAATCTTGGTATAACGAATCTTAAGGGGATTAGAAAAAAAACCGTTATATGAAGGTGAAGTTGCACTTCTATTCGTTGTAACGAGGTAATAAAAATTTTTGTATATTAATCATCATCTGCTTACCATGTTATAGCGAACGAATTCCGCTAATAAATCAAAACAAATTTGAAGGAATCACTGTACACAAACACTTGGCAACAATAAATTTCTCTTTGAATATTTCAGTCGGAAACAATAATTTTGTGTGTATCTGTTTCATATAATTTGGATTAATTGATGGAAATCGTTATGAATCGTTAGTCTGCAGTGAATGAAAATTCGTTATAACGAGGCTATTGACAAATGTATTCGTAATAGAGAGTTTTATTTTGTATTAAATCTTATGGAGCGTTGTAGGGGATTTAAAAAAATTCGTTAAATCGAGGAATTCGTTATAGTAAAGGTCGTTATACAGTCAAACGTCGAGACTGTATATACAAATAATATGGTATAATTTTATAATGATCGATCTATAATTAGTCTTAACTTCGATATAAGGCCCACTTCTGAAAATCAATTTAACGACTATAAATCTCTTAAAATTTTGATATTCAAATAAAATTCAACACAAATAAGTTTCATATATACAGAAATGATGACAGCTAATTTTATAATGGTCGGTCTATAAGTAGTCAAAACTCCCATATAAGACTGTTTCCGTAATTCACTCTAATCTTCATAAATCTTTTAAAAGTAATTATAACGAGATAAAGTTAAACATACACAATATTTATATTCACGGAAGTCATGGCACTAAATTTTTGAATGATCGGCCCACAATAGGTTAAATTTCCCATATAACGCCCATTTATGAAAAGTGTTTTACACATATACTGGGTGTAGGGTATTATATGGTCGGGCTTGACTGTTTAATAACTGTATAAGTGTAGTTATCACAGAGATTCCATTCTTCTCTCAACTTAAGCATTATGTTAATTTGCTGTTTCTACACTTGCTGAGCATGTCAGTGTTTCTCAAATTAACCCTGTTTAAATACTGGTTGAATCTTTCATGGTGTGTCAAAAATTGGGCCATATATCGTCGCCTAAAATGCCCAAAGACGTAATCCTCATTATCACAATTTTACAGGAGAAGTAAAAAATGTTATAAAATGAAAACTGTTTAATTGAAAATCGCGATTTTTTCACATCTTGTCTTAAGATAGACGCACATATTGCGATTTTCAATTAAACAGTTTTCATTTTATAATGTTTTTTGCTTCTCCTGTAAAATTATGATATTGAGGGTTACGTCTTTGGGCATTTTAGGCGACGCTATATATTAGCTCACATTTCCCTTGTAATATTTTGTTACATTCTCTAAAGTTTGAAATCAGTTGAAAGGTTAATCTACCGGTCGTCTCTTTTTGTATTATTTCTATAGAACAGTGTCTGTATTATACAAGTGTTTTAGAAATCAACTGAAGTTATAGTTATGAAAATTAAAAATTGATTGTCACACACGTAAACTGCATCAGTCCTACACAAATATTCCCTCACAGTTTAAACATATTTGCAAAGTAAAAATTTACAAAACGCTCATATGCACAGTAGACAGTTACAAAATACATATTTTGTTAAGAACGTTAGCAAGATCTCAGAAAACAGAAAGAAGAATATAAATGAAATCTCTTAATTGTTGCTGTTACTAAGCGTTAAACAATTTGTCTTCCTGTTATGCAGCAATAAGACATCTTTATCCTACAAAGCAGCACACTTTGCCAGAAGTTTCCAAGCACCAGCAAAGACTCCAAACCTTTAGATTGAAATACAAAATACAAAAAGTAAAGTAGAAAGTGCCTAGAGAAGGTGTTTACAAATAAGCTGCATTCAGTTTAGCTTAATATAAACTTATAAAAATGATCAAATCTGTTTTATTAATTCAATATACGAAGCTCAATTTTAAGGAGAACTGAATGTACAAGAAATATTTGAAAATATTTATTTTTTTACTGAAAATAAAATTTTTATTTTAAAGCTATTTTTCATTCCACTCTTTACATTAAAACACAACATTAGTTAAAAAATATTTTAAAGACGCTGTACATTTCTCTTGATTCGACTTATATCTTCAACAATGTTCTTTAAATATTTTCCCCTCGTATTCTTAATTCATGCCCAACGTTAGTAACTCTTTGCAGGAATAAAACAAAACAAAAACTATTCACACAAAAAAGTTTAACTTTTCAAAAGCAGTATTTTTCACATAAAAGGATTTAAAGTTGTTACAACTACGTAACAAAAGTAACACCGTCCGCTACCGCCCCTGTTATATTGCACAGAAACGTAGTTTACGTGCTTAAATAACACTTTTACTGGGCACTCGTAACAGCGTAATAGCGGCAAAAAGGGGATTTTTTACGCTTCTCCTTTTGGATTAACAAGATTTAAATTAAAAGCATTTTTACTTTCAAGAAATAATAATGTTGCAAGAGTTTTACTTTGTTTTTATACCCTCCACCATCATAAGTGGTGAATGAAGGTATAATACGTTTGTCATTCCGTGTGAAGCTTTTCATCTGAGATCCAACAAACTATAAATTTTCTTGATCCTTATGAAATTCTAAGTCGATTGGGCCATGTTCGTCTGTCTGTCCGTCTTTCAGTCCGTGTAAAACACTCTCACGTGCAAAATAAACAACATAATTTCACAGAATTTCTAGGAAACTGTTTTGTATTTTCTTGGGCAGTTTGGTATTGAAAATCAACAAAATCTGGGAAGCATAACCAGAGTTACGGACCAAATTGTGAAATAACTTCCATAAAAATTTGATATTTTTTTTTGTAGATTTTATTGCAATATTTTGAAGTATACGTTATTTTTATGATAAAAGAAAAACGCTTGAGGAAAATAGTGTGGGTAGTTTTTGTATTTCGTATTACGTTTAGGTGGAGGGTATTAAAGATTCGTCACAGCCGAATATAGCACACCAACCTGTTTGTTTTATTTTTCTGTTGTTGGTGATTGTGTTAATTGTTGTGCATGTGCAAAATTTAAACGTTCAATGTGCGAATAACTTTCAAATTTTATACGAGTACATATTGGTGTTGTTCTTAATCTTGTTGTTGTTATTCGTTTTTTTTTTATTATTATTGTAATACATATTATAAAAGATAAAACTTCGTTATATGGAAGTTTTGTTTTTTATGCTAGTGTTATATTAATATTTGCTAAAAGCAGCCCCATATTAATTGTTGACCGTTCTTAATTTAGTTAAGTGAAATAACTTATGCCCAATAAAACAGTGCGTATTTAAGTGTAGTTTTAGTTAATTTTTATAAAATCTTAAGTTGCATTTAAATACAGATTCATTTTTTCAGTCATACTTAATACTATGTTTCCACGGTACATGCTTCGCTCTCTATTCATGCTTCACACCCCAATCATGTGCGAAACAACTTGCTTCACCATACAAAATTTTAAGAGCGAATCAAGTAGATTCATATTGAATGTACTTGCGAAGCCCGAAAAATTGCACTCTTCTCTAATTTTTATCGCAAGTTTATCTGCACTAGCTGTAAAAATTTGATATTATTGTAAACAAAGCAAATTATTTTCTTGTTGCTGGAAGTAAAGAAAGTAAATACGTACGAATGTATGTTTTTTTTTCAAATAAGCTAACTAATTTCCACTCATTTTTGTTTGTCCATTAAAAAAAATTATTTTCCACAAATTGTAAAGTCTGTTTTTTATTCTGTTTGTTTATTAAAGACAACTGTCAAATCGAATCAAGTTTATTAGTCATGTAAACAGCTTGATTCATAAACATGATTCAGAAGGCGAAGCAGGTGATTCAAGTCATCGTGGAAACATAGTATAATTGCTGTTATGATTTTGTGGTAAAAATATGGTAGCACTTTGAAATGTCAACAAAATTATCGATATATTTCAGAAAACAGGTGATTTTTTGAATAAAATTTGGCAACAATTTTGTGTTTCGGTTTTTGTGTTTACTTGTTGTATTGTTTTGTGTGTTTTATATATTAAATTTGGTGGCATAAATATGGATAAAAGAAGTCCCAACTTTTGACTTCTTGTTGGACGCTGTTAAAAAATACAGCAGCATGATTGAAAAGAAAAAAAATCAAAAACAAATGTCAAAACCATATGTTCAATGTTTACAACTTAAGTTGCACTTAAATAAACATCGTTGGCCATTTACGTTGCATTTAATTTTTCAGTGAAAAACAAAATTTTGTACTTAAATGCACTTAAAAAATAAATGGCACTTAAATACGCACTGTTTTATTGGGCCTTAGTTACATAACATATTGACATGAAATATAAATTAATATTAGAGTAACAGAGTTTGAAAATTCAGTGTAGTTTTAAATTTGGCAGTTATTTTTTCTCACAGAAAAAGTCCTGCTTTTCCAAACTCTTAAAAATTAATAGCGACAGCTATTGTAAATATTAGTCTTTAAATATTATATGAAGAAAGGTGTTTTCAAATTTGTTGCCATATACATATATGTAAGTGACAATATATGTTATTCACATGTCATTTGTCTGTCACATTTTTAATTGTAAAAGTAGCTGTATTTTTCGCCAACTATTTCATTCTTTGATTTCATCGCGAATGGCAAATGGATCTTAATTTTTTTATTGCAGCTTTTTCTACCCTACACCATCATAGCGGTGAGGATATATTGGATTTGTGCTGATGTTTATAACGCACATAAATATTAGTTTAACACCCACCTTAAATTACCGATTGACTCAGAATCATGTTTTGAGTCGATTTAACGATGACCGTCCGTCCATCCGACTGGCTGGCTGTCCATGTAAAGTTTGTGCGCAAAGTTTATTGCGATAAAATTTGGTGCATGAGATTTTCTTAGACCACTGACGATTGGAATATAAATTGTAGTTGAAGTCAGTCTATGTTTCACCTAGCCCGCATATAAATGAAGAAAGGTGTTTTGCCATATACGAGGTCTTGATCAAAAAATAAACGTTATTTTCAAATAACGTATTAATATATAACATGTCTGTTATATATGTTGGTAATATCAGCCATTTTGGATTGTCAGTTTGTTTTTGACAGTTAAAAAGGTTAAGCTAGATTTACACGATTGAAATTTTCTTCAAAATTGCTCTTCAAAATGCTTCAAACTCGTGTAAACAGCAAAAATTCTTCAAAATTTATTTATTTAATAGTTATTAATAGTTGTTAAATAAATAAATTTTGAAGAAATTTTGCTGTTTACACGAGTTTGAAGCATTTTGAAGAGCAATTTTGAAGAAAATTTCAATCGTGTAAATCTAGCTTTAGTCGTGTTTTGGTGTGCTCTTCGATTTTTTGCTATTCGAAGAAATGGATTAAAGAAACTGTATTAAGTTTTGTGTAAAAAATGAAATTAAATGCGCAAGGACATTTGAAATGTTGACTGTGGCGGTTGGCGAATCTGCTATGAGCCGAACACAAGTTCAATTGTAGTGTAACCGGTTTAAGGAAGGCCGAGGAGATGTCAATGACGATGCTCGTTCTGGTCGCCCAAGCACTCAACAACCGATGAAAACATTGAAGCAGTGAAGAAAATGATTTTGGATAATCGTCGAATCACTATTAGAGAGGTTGCTGATGATGTTGGCATATCGTTCGGCTCATGCCAAGCAATTTTGACGGATGTTTTAGGCATGAAACGTGCGACAGCGAAGATTGCTTCAAAATTGCTAAATTTTGAGCAAAAACAACGTCGCATGGACATTGCTCAGGAGCTGTTGAACATCGTCAACGACGAACCAGATTTCCTCAAATAGGTCATAACTGGTGACGAATCATGAGTGTATGGCTATGACATTGTAACCAAAGCCCAATCATCCCAATGGAAACGTCCAAAAGAGTCAAGTTCGGTCAAATCTGAAGGTTTTGCTCACTGTTTTCTTCGACTGCAATGGTGTGGTGCATCATGAATACTTGTCACAAGGTCGTAGGGTCAATAAGGAATACTACCTTGAAGTTATGCGCCGTTTGCGCGAAGCAATTCGTCAGAAACATACAGAATTGTGCAAAAACCAATCATGGATTTTGCATCATGATAATGCACCAGCTCACACATCGATGCTTGTGCATGCATTTTTGGCCAAAAACAAAACCGTTATCATGCCTCAACAACCGTATTCACCGGACTTGGCCCCCCTAACTTTTTCCTCTTCCAAAAACTGAAGATAACGATGAAGGGAAAGCGTTTTGCTACCATTGAATAGATAAAAGAAAAATCGAAAAAGGAGCTGTTGGCGATACCAAAAAGAGCGTTTCAGAAGTGTTTCGAGAATTGGGAAAAATGCTGGTAAAAATGTATTATATCTCAGGGGCATTACTTTAAAGGGGACAATATAGTTATTGATGAATAAATAAATAGTTTTTGAAAAAAATTAAAATAACGTTTATTTTTGAACAGACCTCGTATTTGCAAAATATACCTTTTCGAAAGGTCTAAAACTCTAGAAGGGGAAACACAATAATAAATATTCTCACAGAATCGAATATATAAACTTAAGATGGAAGAATGCAAAGATGAGCCCAGTCAGATCATATAAAAATCGAAAAAATCTTGTAATTAGTAGCAGTTTTTTGAAGTTAGGTATCTACTGAAAATAAGTGATATTTTTAGCATTTGGATTTGTGTGACAAGTTCAATTCTGTCACAGTTTTATTTTAAAGTTCTGCATTTTTTTATTGTTGTTATTGTTTTAACAGCAGTGTTGGCAGAGTTGTTAGATAGTGGCCGATAGGACTGGGGTCTTTTCGGTGTTTAGAATTGACTGTCGTGGAAATTATTTTGTTATTGCAGATGTTGGAACAAATATACTAAGTTATTTAAATTAAATTATGTTGTCTATCCTAGCATAACTTGTGTATGTATTTGTAAAAATTTAAATAACTTTATACATGCTCTTTTCGTTTTGTTTTTGATGAAATTTATTTAGTTGTTTACCCCTACCAAAAAATGGCCTCAACATCATGTTCATAATTCCAGCATTAATTACTATTTAACTGCAAAAGACTTTTTATTTAAATTGTTTACACTTGTAATTGAAATGGTCAATTAAAATTCATACTTTTAAAATGATATCAAATAAATACATGTCTTTAGCTTAGATGACAAAAGCGTTAACTCAGCTTTTTCAATGTATCCTGCATTTTAGTATTTGTTATTTTTATGTTAAATTTTAATTCAAATGGTGTAAAATAATTTTTTGCAGAAATAAAACGTCTGCTTCAAAAACAAATCATAGAATTCAAAAAATGTTTGCTGTTGAGAAAAAAAAAAATCTTTTCAAAATTGGCAGATTGTCGATCCAAATTTCCAAGATCTGGTTTATGACTTGAAAGTTCCTTAAAATATCTTTAATTTGATAAAGATATAGCCTATGTGCAGAACTAAAGCTATGTGTCGACGATGGTCAGATATTACAACGTTGTCATATCTACCAATGTGCTATCAATGTACTGACATTGAAAAATTTTTAGTAAAAGGTAAATTGTCAGTTTATACGACTGTAAGAAAACTAACAATTTTATTTGCACACAATTGTCACACAATGAATTTATCTGTTAACCGAAATTGTTGTCAGATTGTTGTGTGGCATTGTCAAATTCGTTTTGCAGCTCTGTGTGTGTGTTTAAAAATTTTATTAATGCACACTTTAATTTAATTTTTTAATTTTCTTCTACTTTTTTCAAAAATTTTATCAATGCACACTTGTTTGTTTATTATTTATGTATATACAGAGTTGCATTTAGAAATAATTTCTAAGACAATGCTGCCATTGGCAGATGCATAAACTTTGCACATATGACAATGAAAAGTGTTTGTCAATTTTCTTAAAACAATGACAAAATTGTGTGTTTACACGATTGTTAGATGTCTGACAATATTTTTGTCAGAAAATGCTTTTTCTTACAACGTTGGAAGACAAAAATTTCAAGTTTACACGGTTGTTAGACATTTTCTGCACATTTTTCGGACAACGTTGTAATATCTGACCATCGTCGACACATAGCTTAAGTATGGTAAATAGAGGCAGAAATTAAGGCTTGGATATAACTCTGCCATTTCTACAGCCTCTAATAATTATGAGTTAAATGGGTTACCGTAGAGAACAAACCGGAAATATTTGAATTATAGTTTCTGGTTTTTGGTCAAAGCAAAATGTAGAAATTTTCAGAATTTTTTCTCTTCTGTTGTTTTTTTCCAAACCGACTTAGCAGCTTTGCCCCCTAATATGTTTAACAAAGTGTTCATTATATATATAAATAAAGTTTGAAATATAAAAATGATTTACAAAACCAATTCAACATAAATATGGCAATTTATAAAGTTTTACAAAAATATATATTTTTTGTTATTTATGGTTTATTTGCGGGAAAACAAGACACAAAGAGAATACGAGTAGCGCTAGCAAAAGAAAATTAACGAACAAGAGAAAAGTCTGTTTGAGAAATAATTTAAAATCAGTTTATTTTAATATTTTTCAAGTATGTCAATTAATAGCAATTTAAACTTGTTAGTTTAATTGGATTTTAATTTTTATTTTATTTGTAAAGTTGTACGCTTCTTCTCCTTTGTGGACATTTTGTGAACATTGTAGTTGTGTGCAAAAGTGCAAGAATTGAATTGTAATTCCGATGGCAAATAAACACATATTTAAAGTCTTAATGGCAAAATGACCGCAAATATTATTCGTGCGTAAAATACAATCGATGATGATGTTGATGATAATGCTACTGCTGATGATGAGTATGAGAATGAGAATGAGGCTGACGATGATGATGCCCTCAAGTAATTAATTAACGCACGACTACTTACAAAATATAACATATACATACACGCTCATACGCACATACGCATACATACATTTGCATTTATACATTGACACACGCATTTATTAATGCACGACTACAAGTTTATATGATTTTGCTTTTCTCTGCTCCGGTCTGCCCAGCTCTGCCCTCTATTCAAGTGCTGTAAATAATTGCGCCATTTAAAGGTGTGTGCGTATGTTATAGATGATGTGCGTTCATTACCCATGAACGCATCCAAAGATTGTCCAGAAAAAGTTTATTTTAATGTACAAAAATTAAAATAACATAGAGCCGCTTGATAAATTTCTATAAATTATTGAAAATTTTAGCAAAGAAAAGGAAGTCATGACTTTTCTTTTATATATCTGCCATTTATTAGACGAGTTTCGATTTGTAAAATCTCAGATTTCTGACAAATTATCGATATTTTGTATGAAAAACTCAAAATGTACAAAATCTTTAATAAATAATCTTTTAGTAAAGGAGCTTAATCTGTGATCTCTAACTTTTCCTACTAACAGGCATGTCACATAATTCGATCGGAATGATTTCAATTCCGTATTTGCATATCGATCGTTTTTACCTTACGTTCTCTAGGTTCCGATCGATTTATTTGTTCGCAGAAAATTTTTAAATCTCGGTTTTTAACTTAACTATGGTAACAAACCAGTAAAAGGGCGGTATTTGTAGGCGTGGCAAAAAATAAAAAAAATATTTCTGCAATTGTTTTTACAGTATCCTTAATTCTAGGGGGTGACTGACACAATTTTTTTTTCGAACCACTCTACTGTACTGTACTTGCATGTTAACTTTGAAAACTTCGATATGGGACTCTTGATATTGCGATAATATTGTCTTCTTAGTTAACTTTCTTTGACAAGCATGATACACTGTTTAACAATAAAACCTTGCACTTCGCGGCAACTTTCAAAACACACTAATTCGTGTGCAGTCTTTAGTTTGAGCCATCAAAAAAGTATGAGAGTATAAAATAAAACTATTTAACAAAAAAAGAAAAACAAAATCGCAGTATATCCAAACAAACACAATAATAAAGAATCTTTGAAATTCATTAAAAAATCATAATTATGCGAGCTGAATGCAGAAACAACAAAATCAACATAAACAATATTTATACGCAAAAAGCAACAACAACAACAAGGGAAACAATATTGAGTATAATTGATTTTAAATGAACACGATGTTCATGCGATAAAACTGCAAGCGGTACTAAAGCTATGTGTCCACGATCGTCAGATATTACAACGTTGTTCGAAAAATGTTCAGAAAATGTCTAACAACCGTGTGAACCTAAAATGTTTGCCTACCAACGTTGTAAGAAAAAACATTTTCGGTACATTGGAAGACAAAAATATTGTCAGACATCTAACAATCGTTTAAACACACAATTTTGTCATTGTCATTGTTTTAAGACAATTGTCAAACACTTTTCATTGTCATATGTGCAAAGTTTATGCATCTGACAATGGCAGCATTGTCATAGAAATTATTTCTAAATGCAACTCTGTATATACATAAATAATAAACAAACAAGTGTGCATTGATAAAATTTTTGAAAAAAGTAGAAGAAAACTAAAGAATTAAATTAAAGTGTGCATTAATAAAATTTTTAAACACACACACAGAGCTACAAAACGAATTTGAGAATGCCACACAACAATCTGACAACCGTGTAAACTGACAATTTCGGTTAACAGATAAATTCATAGAGTGACTATTGTGTGCAAATGAAATTGTTAGTTTTCTTACAGTCGTCTAAACTGACAATTTACCTTTTGCTAAAAATTTTTTAATGCCAAGACATTGCTAGCACATTGCTAGATATGACAATGTTGTAATATCTGACGATCGTGGACACATAGCTTAACAGTGTGAGTTCAAGTATATAAAACTCAACCCAGCATACCATTCTAGGGAGCGCTCCAAAAAAGGAGTCAGAAAAGAGTCCAACTAAAAAGCATTTTCGGAGCGAAAGAAAAATTTACTTAAAAATATTTTTTTTCTATTTTTATATATTTTATTTAAATGAATTCCATATTATTTTTTTTCTGTAAATACAATTTATTTAATTTTGTTTTTAAATTTGTTGTATTTAAAATTGCAATGATTTTTTTCTGACATTATCCAAGAGCGCTTTCTGACGGACCATTTTCGAATGTAATGACCCTCTTTTTTGAAGGTTTTCGGAGCAATAATGATTGTTTTTTGGGCTCATAAAGAGCATGAATGCTCTGGAAAAGGTGTCAGAAAAGACTTTTTTCGGACTCATATGGCTTGCTGGGAAATTACGGTGCATTCCATATAAATAACAATGCAAATTATAACATACAAAGCGGAGGCTACAGGTTTCTTATATTAATTACACTGGAATACGAAAACTTTCAGCATGCTACACTTAAATATTGCATAATTTCAATGGCCTCGTTGTGCTATATTCAACATTGTACGAGTATATTTAATAACAAAAGTGTTTCTTAAAAACAAAGCTACAATAGAGCATGTCAAACTATTAGCAATTCTGTCCTCATGCCGATGTGATTTACTATGTGTAACATATTCAGTTCTTGCCAGTAGAGAAAAAAGCAAGGTGGTGTTATGATTACAGTAATTTCTTTATCTGATTTAAATGTTAGCCAACAGTATTATAATCATTGTAATCAGTTATATGACTGCCGCAACTATATTCTGTTTTGGATAATGCTAGCAAGACTGCAGCAATTATACATGTGTTTGCAATGATCAGGTATATATGTACATAGCAAGAAGTGCTTTTCTTATAAAACTATAGTTTATCACTTCAGACAAATATAATATGGGCAGGATTACATGGATCGTAATATTGTTCAATAACTATAATCAAATCATAAAAATGTCTATAATAATATATGTTTGTATGTACAGGGTGGGGCAAAAGTCGCGAAGGGATTTGAAACAGTCATAACTTTTCTAATTTAATTTTTTTTATTTTTCTTTTTAGGACTTGTAAAATAAATCTGGGAGATTAATTATGGAAGGTTACATCGTTATCCAGCGAACCAAAATCATAGAACTTTATTTTGAACATCATCGATCAATAATTCAAACTCAACGAGCCTATCGTCCTCATTTTAATGTGCGGAATTCACCATCCGAATCAATGATTCGACGCTTAGTGACACGTTTTCAGGAACAAGGCTCAGTGAGGGATCTTCCACGAAGCGCAAGACCACATTCTGTAATTAGTGAAGCAAATATTCAACGCGTTCTGGAGAGTGTTGAGGAGAATCCTGAAACATCAACTCGAAGGCGCTCTGCTGAGCTGCAAATGTCTCGGCGGTCTTTACGCAGAATATTAAAGGGAAATTTACATCTTTTCCCATATAAGGTGCAGTTAGTGCAAGAACTAAAGCCAGGAGATTACCAAGAACGAAAAAAGTTATGACTGTTTTAAACCCCTTCGTGACTTTTGCCCCACCCTGTATATTACAGCCCTGTGGTTTTCTCTCGGCGAGTGCTGTGCTTAAATAATATATGACTTATGTATGTCTTCATGACTTTCGACAAGTGTGTGGGAATGCATATGAGTGTAAGTATTGCTAATGTAATTGTTTTTATATCAAGAGAACATCGATATTTACTTTCATTACAGTTCACATCATTATTTAATTAAATTTCAGTTACCACGAATTTTACAATCCTTTCAACCAAAAAAAAAAAAAAACTGATTTTATATAAACATTTACATATGTATATGTATGTACAGTGCACTCACACACAAACTTTTACAATATATACGAGTATTAAGTTTATGAAAACATTTTGTTGCCCACTTTAACTTTGAATTAATATCTTTAAAGTGTGCAACTCACAATAACCATGATGTATGTATTTGCCTCTCATCATATATAGTACACACACTCAAATTCCACCGCAAGCATTTCGGAAATGTTTTCCACTGACTTCTCTATAGTATTTATACGCTGCAGAGCACACACCCACACGGCTGAATAGGATACTGTGTATGTTTTTGGCCTGATGTGTTGTAATAAAATAGGAAGCCAACCAGCAATTTAATTAATAGTTAATAATGATTAAGTGCTGATGCCCTTAATGGCAATAAACACTCCCCCTATTCCTAGGCAGTATTACGTTGAACAATAACATGCGTACCCTTTAGCTAGATATTCCATATTTCTATATTAATACAAATCACAAGTGTCGTAATGAAAACAAAAATTAACACATTTTCGAACTTCACATGCCCTTCATGATGTGAAGTAAATGTTTGGAATACCATTTGTAATTTCTAAATACAAAATGTATTTGTGTGTGATTCTATAAATGTGTAAGCAGTAAAATATATTATTTAATCCTTAGAATCTGAAAGTCGAGCAGATAACAAAAAATGTAAATAAAAACAAGTAAGAAACCATATAATACCCTACACCCAGTATAGTTTTAAAAACAGGGGCCATTCGATATCGAGCAAGAAATTTAGTACATTTTATCATAATTTCAATATCGAAATCAGTTTTCGATACGATAGCTCATTCGATCATGAATGCGGTAATTTGGCCCCAGATTTTCAGAAATGGAGCTGTCATGTTTAATGGACCGATCCTCCAAAAATGTAGTGCCATGAATTTTGTGCATATAAATATTATTTGTGTTAAATTTTATCTGTCATCCTTATTTTTTGTACACTAACGTCATCCTTCGTCATTTTGACTACGATCTATTTCATACAAAATAAGTCATAAATAAATATAGATACCAAAAAATATTTATTATTTATATTTGGCTGCTTTTTTGCTTTTTAATCAATATTTATAGAAATTCATACATTTTTTTTTAATTGTTTGACTTAAAATTAACATTACATAGCCGTCCTTCAATTGGCATGGTTTTTTTTTTTTTAAATAACTATAATATAACATACAAATTATAAAATATAACACATGTTTTCCATTTAGTCTTGTAGTTTCTTATAATATATATATTAAGCTAAAAGAGGAACATTAGTTTAATGGTAAATTGTTTCATATAAAGCACGAGGCATAAACTTCAATTTTGAGCTCGCCACACAGCCTTTTGTTACACTTTGCACTAACTACGTTTGTCATTCTTCGTTTTGACGACGGACAAATTACGCATATCTTCCATTTTCCAGTTTCATTTCTTTAAATTATATTTTCGGAATCTATGGAGTTATTAATTTGAAGCTAATTTTGGATATCATTTCTAACAGTTGAGGTTATTGTTGGCATATCAAGCCTGCCATTCAGTTGATTTTTTACGAGTCTCGAAAAAAGAGTTTTCATAAAATTAACTCGACTTAGAGGCTTTTGGCCGCCTTGGAATATATTGTGTGAATAAATTACCTATGAATAAATAAAAGATATGTTAAGTATTCCGAAAAATTGACATAATGGCCACCTGTTCGTTTTTCTTGAACAACTCATAACGTGCAGCGTCTGGTCTAATGTATCAACTCCTCCTTTGGTACTATTATAAAACTCCACCACTATTTCTGTTGGGATTGAGAGTGCCCTATTCGTTACATGACGATAAAAAATAAACCATTTTGTTTGGCTTTGGCTTATAAGATAACAGTGTTAAGTTATTGTCGTAGCAAAACATGACCGATTCAATTTGATCGACTTCTGTGTCACAACCTGTTTCACTGAGATCACTTTCGAATTCATCATTGTTATCACTCCAAGAGAGAAACTGCTCAATTCGTTTATCTGTTAGTGATCGTTGATTATCCATCTTAGAAATAATACAAAATTAGTTGTACTAGATAAACGCACTGAAAAACCTGAAAGTTACACAAGCGCCATCCTTCGTCATTTTGACTACGCCTAAAAATTAAAAGCGAGAAAAAAAATACTTACGATGTGCACAGTTCGCTGCACGTCTTCGTACACCAAAAGCTTACAAGCGACTAAAGCTCCGTCGTCATTTTGACGAAGGATGACGGTGCAGGGTTAAGAAAGATTTATAGATGTTAAAGTGATTTTTGAAGGGATCTCATATGGGAGTTATGCCTAATTATTATGGACCCACCGTTATAAAATTATTTGTCAAGATTTCTGTATTCTATATATTAAACTTATTTGTGTTCAATTTTATTTGGATAGTAACATAATTTAGAGATTTATGGTTTTGTAAAGTGATTTTGGAATGCGGGCCTTATATGGGAAGTATGACTAATTATGCACTGATTTGCACAAAATTTGTTGATGAAATTAGACTTCATGTATAACTTATTTCTGGAGAAATTTGTTGGGACACGTTTATAAATCAAACATTTACAACCGATAATTCCTATTTCGGTAGGACATTTGTATGGGGGCTACTAGAAATAATGTACCGATTTCAATCCCAAGGGTCCTTGATCTCAAAAAATATCATGTAACAAATTTTATCGAAATATATTCAAAATTTCTACCTGTACTCTGCGCACAAAGTTTACATGGACAGCCAGTCAGCCCAGACAGACGGACATCGTATAATCGACTCAGAATCATATTATACATTAGTTGAGCAATTTTTGGACGTTACAAACATCAGCTCTAATCCAATATACCCTTCCCACTATGGTGGTGTAGAGTATAATAAATGAGAGTTCACTCAATATAATTTTGGTATGCTATAGACAAAAGCCAAATCAATCAAAAAAAAAAAACAATAGTTTCTAGAAATACTTTCTGAAACATGTCTCAAAGTATTAGCCAAATCTCAATATTTTCTCTCTCTCTCTCTCTCTCTCTATTTAGAAATTAGCATTTTATTAGCAAAAATTCCAACGCAAATTCTCTAGTAAGTAGGATTAAGTTGCTGAAAAAGTTAATTAATGGCTGAACAAAAACAAGTAATGTAATGTGTCAAACCAAACGCCATGGCTGAAAACAAAGTTCCCAATTGAAATGCATAAAGAGTTCTGCAATATGTTGTAAGAGCTCAGCAACATGTTTCAGAAGTACAACAACATTTTGCAAGAGGCCATCAATATTTTGCTACAGAAATCGACTATCAATCGAATCAATTACAAAGTCTATCTGGAGTTATTATCAAAGCTACTACTTATAATCGCAAAAGATTAGTAAAGACCTCATGTACTTGTGATTAAATGCAGTAAAACAACACCTTCCTTATACATAAAACATACCAAATGATTTTTTTTTTTTTTTTTTTTTTTTTTTGCATATTCTTTTTTATTGTATCTTCATTTTAAATGAACTAACAATAGGTATTCAAATCTTAAAACTAAAGTTAATTAAGATAAGTCCAGCCAATGCTAGGCAAAATCTAGTTTTCAAATTCGATAGGATATAATGAGCAACTTATATTTATTCATCTGAGAGCGGTGGTGTCCCTCCTTCGCAAACGGCTATGACCGGGATGTTGTAAGATGTCTCGAGCGAGGGGATTTGGATGAGTTTCCAGCTTACCCAAATAAAGGGCCACGTGTTTAGTTATTTCCCATTTGACAAGTGGAACATCAAGATCGTTGTGTATGTTGTTGTTTTTAATATACCAAGGAGCGGTAGTTATCATTCGTAGAATTTTGTTTTGACGGCGTTGAATTTTCTCAATATTGGAGTTGGAGGCAGTGCCCCATAACTGGATACCATAGCACCAAATTGGCTTTAAGATTGAGTTGTAGAGTAGAAGCTTACAATCGAGCCGAAGGACGGAGTTTCTGCCGATGAGCCAATGAATTTGGGCTGCTTTCAGTTTCATTTGAGTCAGCTTAGCATCTATATGTGGTTTCCATGTAAGGCGACGGTCCAGATGAATACCAAGATATTTCACGTGTGAGTTTTGAGGCACTATATGGTCATTAATACGAATAGGGGGACATGATTCCCTACGTAGAGTAAATGTTACGTGGGTGCATTTCTGTTCATTTATTTTTATTCCCCATTGTCTTGCCCATTTCTCCACTTGCGTTACGTGGTGCTGTAATTGAATCGAGGCATCTTTTGGATCTTTGTGAGTACTGAGAAATGCCGTATCATCAGCAAATGTTGACGTGTGAATTTTATTGTTTGTTGGCATGTCTGCTGTGTACAGCAAGTATAGAATTGGTCCTAAGATACTACCTTGAGGGACGCCAGCACCTATAGGTTGAGGACGGCTTAAATAATCACCTTCTTTAATCATAAACTGACGGTCGATTAAGTATTTCCATAGTAGGTGTTGAAGATTCACCGGCAAGTTCTGCTTTAATTTAGATATCAGGCCTTCATGCCATACTTTGTCGAAAGCTTGAGAGACGTCAATAAAGAGTGCCGAACAGTATCTCTTTTCCTCAAAGGTTTTTCTTATGACTTGTACCAATCTATGTGTTTGTTCTATTGTACTGTGTTGACGTCTGAAGCCAAACTGGTGATTGGGAATGCAGTTGTTTTCATTCAAAATCGGAGTCAGCTTGGTTATAAGCAATTTCTCGAATAATTTGGACATAGTTGGTAATAGACTTATTGGCCTATACGACTCAACTTTGCAAGGATCTTTTCCCGGCTTAGGAATCATCTTTACTAGTGCAATTTTCCAAACCGGAGGGTAGTACTCAAGCCGTAAGATGGCATTAAAAAGAAAGAGGATTAATCTTTTTGCAATGCGAGGCAGCTCAAAAATCATTTTATTGCTGATTTTATCAAACCCAGGTGCTTTTTTAACATTTAAATTATCAATAGCCTCAACAACCTCCAGATATTGAAATCTTATTTGTACAGGTGGTCTGGCAACAACAGGCGGTAGTTCGCTAATGTCAGTATCCGTATTGGGAGTGAATACATTTTTTAAATGACTTACGAAAAGGTTGCCTTTTTCTTCGTTATTTCGTGCCCAAGATCCGTTCAAAGTACGCAGTGGAGGTTTTGCGATTACGGGTTTTCTTAGATTTCGGACTGCACGCCATAATGAATAATTTGACTGGGAAGTTGCGTCTAGACCTTCCAGATGTTGTTTGAGAGACTCTGCTTTTTGCGCTTCTAGCAAGATCCTAAGATTTTTGGTACATTCTCTCAACCTAGTTTTAAGTTGGGGCGATCTGTGTTGTTGCCACTCTCTTCGGACTCTCCTTTTTTCAGACAATAGTTGCTCAACATCTGCAGAAAAAACTCTGTTGTACCTATTCGGGCGGTAAGTGGAAGAAGCATGTTCTGCGGCTTTCTCGACATGTTCATTAAGACTTTTTATACAGGCATCGATGTCTTCAGCAGTTTTTAACGGGAGTTTCTCTGTGCAGTGAGTGCTGATGTATTTTTTGTATTTTAACCAATTCAGACGTTTGACAAGAAGTGAGGCATCAGTTACGATTTGCTGAGGACTTCTGATGGTGATTACAGTGGGTGAGTGATCTGAAGAAAGATCCAGTGAAGCCTCGACTTCAATGAGTTCCGGGGATACCCCTTTCGCCACGCCGAAATCGATAACGTCAGGAATTTTTTGCTGGTCAGTTGGCCAATAAGTTGGTTGACCAGTTGAAATCACATTCAGTCCCATTTCAGACAGGGAGTCGTACAAGATACGACCTTTAGGGCTAATGAGTCGTGAGCCCCAGAATGTATGCTTAGCATTGTAGTCGCCAGCCGCTATGAAACGGCTACCTAGTGATTTGTAAAAATCTCTATACTGATCTTTTGTTATTGAAAATCTGGGCGGACAGTAAACTGACGAAATCACGAGGTTTTGACAAAAGTTCTCAATACAGATGTTTGTTGCTTGAAGGTAGCACTCTGAAAGACCACCCAATGAATGGTGTTTGATTCGCGATTTGACCAATATTGCCGAGCCACCACATGATCTATCTCTGGGGTCCTTGGTGTCGTAGAATGTATAACCACTTATTTTAAAAATGCTTCTCGACGTCATATGAGTCTCGGAAATCAGCATTACATCAATTTTCTTATTAAAAAGAAAATATTCAAGTTCATTTTTGTGTTGGCGTATGCCGTTTGCGTTCCAGAAACATATTTTGAGACAGTTCATGGTCTATTAAGTATGGCCTGCAGTAGCGTGGACTGCATTTTTTGCATCTCCTGCATCATACTTGTCATGCTTGTCATGAAATGATTCATGGATTGCGCCAGATTCTCCATTATACCTTCAAGACGGCTAAAATTATGGCTGTTTGTATCATTTATTGGTGATTCATTTTGCACTGTTGGTTGGTTAGATCTTAGCACGTTGGCATATGAAAATTGGCTAGTGGATGCTTGTGCTACGGGGGGAATAATTGTAATAGGTACTTTTGTCGTCTGAGTAGGGTTAGAAGCGGGTTTGTTGATCAAGGAGCGTTTAACGACCTCGAAAACAGGGCAACCCCTGTAGGTGGCAGTGTGGTTTCCACCGCAATTGCTGCATCTTTTTACCCTGGAATAATCCTTAGGTTTATCGCACTTTGAGGTGTCATGAAGATCCCCACAAACAACACAAACAGTAGGCAACTTACAATAAGATTTAGTGTGACTATATTCTTGGCAGTTCGAACACTGTACTGGGCCAGATCGCTTATGAGGTTCTTCCACTGTAACTCTTCGGTGCATTATGAATTTCAAGTCATATATAGGATGTGTTTCATTTTTCTTCAGCTTAACATCACCAGGTTCTAACTCCACTCTAAATAATGGTTGAGGGATCCTATCTCTGTTTCTTATATTTGATACGGCCTTGATTTTAAAGCCTTTGTCGGCCAAACTGCTCTTAATCTCCTCAGGATCAACAAAAGAATCAATTCCCTTAATTACGACTTGTAGACCTTTTGCGCTTTTAAGTTGATACGTGTAAAAATTCTTTTTGCGTTTTTCAAATTCCGAAACTATTCTCCGATAGTCGTTTTCATTATTAACCTGAATCTTTGTTTCATTAATATTGCCACGCTTAATTGGAGTCACATAAAAAGAATTTTCACCAATTAATGAAACTAATATTTTTATAAGTTCGTTTGAATTTTTTTTCTCTTAAATATATTGGAGGTGGTTTTACTGGCTTATTCACAGCGTTAGGGACATCATTTTTCTCTTGGAGGATGGCAAAACGATTTTGCGAGCGTGGCTCTTCAGCATTCTTTGATAATTTTGCGGCTGGTGTAATTTCGGCAGATTTTGGGCTTCTGCCTCTCTTCGATACTGTTATATAACGGTCCATTCCTACCTGTGTTTTTTGTTTTTCTTCAACAGCAACTATAGGAGCGGTCTTATTTGTAGGACTTAATGTGCCTTTTGCAGCTGTTGACGTCTCTCCAATATTTGATAACGGGGACCGTGAAGAAGACGGTCCTTCAGTGATTTTTCTATTTAAATTAAATATGCTTTGGGCTAAGTTTGTGCCCTGTTCAACACATTTATTCAAGTTTGGTGCACTTGCACTTAAATTCAGATTTGTGCTTATTTTTGGTTTCACAGTTAAGTAGTTTTTATTAAATTCGGGATTTTTAATGTTCTCATTACTAACACTTGCCGAGCTCAACACGAAATAAGCATTTCGGCTCTGGGGCCCACTCGCACTGTTAGAATTGTTACTCATTCACTGTCTCACTGTATTTAATTTTGTAGTTTTCAAATAATTAAAAATAAATTATTACAATTTATTAATTTTTTATTGCACCTAGTGCAATTATTTGACTTTGTAAAGTTTTTCACCTATTACGAGTTTTTTTCCACTTTTTTATTTAATTTAACTTTTTATACTTTTTCACCTATTACGATTTTTTCACCGAAAATTCAGCCGCACTAAAAGTAACACGTCCGAACTGTTCGATGTATCAAGCAGAATATTACCAAATGATAAAACTATAATTTTATTTTAAGCTGTGATTTAAATGAAATTTCGTGTATTTATGTAAATTTGCTTTAAGTAAAGTGTAAAATAATTTAAGTGCTCTTGTATAATCTTTGTATTATATTTAAAATTTGCATGAATAATATAAATAATATAAATGCGATATGAGTTTTGTACATGGATATCTTTTAAAACACAAACATGCATTTCGTTTTCAAAATGAATATATGTACATACATACTACATATGTATATGCAAAATGATATATAAAAATATGTATAAAAAAGTATGTGCACGTTAGGTTGGCCGCAAAAGGTCAATTTAAATAATTCTAGGGTTGGACGTTAAATTACAAAGAAAAAAAAGTTTTTTTTTTTTCAAAGGGAACCTCAAATATTTTTAATAACAAATAAAAGATTTTGAAAAGGTGTTTATGATTTATAGAAAGTATTATACTTTATTTAAAAGCACTATGTTTTGGGTTTACTTGTTAAAAAAAATTGGTCAAATCTCTTTTACTAATGATTTAACACCTTTAGATGACTGCACGCACTTGGTTGCAGGTGTTTACTCCATTACCTCTGTAAGAGTCCATCACTTTTACTTGTTAAACAAACAAATAAAATAAAAAAAAAAACACTGAAAAAAGAAAAAGTTAAATTACGAACGAAAAACACAAATTCAGCAGTGCGTGCGTTCAAGTGGGTGAGAGAGAAAAGTAAAAATACCAGCATCATTTAATTACAGTAAAAATTGCAAAATTTAATTATAATTCTTTTATTATTCATATGTATGTGAGTTTTTACATACATGCATACATTTATACAGCCAAACTTATAAGTGTATGTATGTATGTATGTATTTATATGACTTTAATGCAGCGTGGAAATGTTTGCTGAATCATATTTTTTATTATTTTTGTTATTTTTTTTCGCCATTTCGGTATCATAAAGACAAACATGAGTGCACATACAGACACACTTTTATACACACACACACACTGTGCACTCAAATACAGAGAGCCCGTAAGTACCTACCACTCGTAAATCAATCTCTATACTCGTAAAAAGAATGCAAAAAAAAAATTAAATAAAAATACACACACAAATAATTAAAAACGGTTGTCTTTTTTACTTCGTTAACCACAATAAGTGCAAGCACGAGTACCAGCAATAATAAAAACAAAAATGTTAAAATATAAAAATAAAAAGCGAAATCTAATTAAAACCCCTGAAATGCTTGTGCATCAATATTATTATACCCTGATGTATATTGCTGGCTGGCATATGATACGAGTACATTAAGGGCTGCTGCATAATTTCGTAGGTGTTTAATAAGATTTGTCATTATTTGGGTTTTAATATTTCTGTTTTGCTTTGCTTTAATGGGAATTGAAATATATACCAGCAGGCTGAGTGCTGCACAGAAAGGCTAATATGTAAAATACATACATATACATTCTTAAAAACATCTATACAGATGCAATAGACTTGCAGAAAAGTTTAAAGTCCCTTGGATAAAAATAGAACTTTGAATGTTCGAACATTTATTGATTAAATAACTTGATTGTAGTAAAATATTTAATATACTTCAATTCATTTCACTTTCTGAAAATGAAATTTTATTTCTATATAAAAGGCTGACCTTAATGACCTTATGTACATGAAAAATGTCCACACAAATATCATGTCATTAATATGATTTAATGTACACGCTTTCATTGAAGTGCTAAGAACATTTTTATTAACAATATTTCATTAAAAATGTGTGTACTTATAGTCAATTAAATATGACATAAAGTAACAAATTAACCACATGTCAATCAATTGTTATCGATATGAACATACGTTATTTATGTGTGAATATTAATATACATACATACACACATACATATAACTATTACGATGGCCCCAAAAAAATGTAAAAAAGTTTTTTTTTTATAAAAAAATATATGTTTTTAATTTTTTATTACAAAGTTTATTACAAAACTCACAGACAATTTAATAGATGTTGTCACAAAAAAAAAAATTCAAAGCTGACAGTTTGGCTTAGCAGTAACACAGCATAACATGACAAAACGGCGTTTTTATGTCCGACATTGTTCTATAACTTCATAAAAAATATACTAACTGGAAAGAGATTAAATAAAATACAGGCAGATTGAATCAATTAGTATGCTAAGCTAAGAGGCCCTTTACACGATGCAATTTTGCACGCAATTGATGATTGTTGGCGATCGGGGTAGAGAAGCAAAAGGGGTAGAAAAAGTTGCACGACTTTAGTTTTTCATGAAATTTTTATACCCTACACCACCATAGTAAGGAGGGCATATTGGATATGTGCATATGTTTGTAACGCCCAGAAATATTGGTTCAACACCCACCTTAAAGTATACCGAACGACTTAGAACCACTTTCTGAGTCGATTTAACGATGTCCGTCCGTCCGTCTGTCTGTCTGGCTGGCTTTCTGTTCATGTAAAGCTTGTGCGCAGAGTACAGGTTGCAGTTTTGAAGATATTTCGATAAAATTTGGTACGTGATATTTTTTCGACCCAAGGATTGATGGGATTGAAACTGGTGTAAATCGGTCCATTATTTCATCTGGTCATCATACAAAAGTCCTCCCGAAATTGGGGTTTACCTATCATAAATGTTTGAATTATGCAAGTATCCAAACAAATTTCATCACATATGAGTGGTAAATAAAGTCAAATCACATCTGCAAATTTTGTGCAGATCGGTCCATAATTAGTCGTAGCTCCCATATAAGGCCCACTTACGAAAATCACTTTAAAGAGCATAAATAACTCTCTCAAAAATGTTGGTATCCTAATAATATTTAACGCAAATATATATCATATCTATACAAATAAAAGGGTCTATTTTTATTATGATCGGTCTATAATTAGTCGAAATTCCATATAAGACCCTCTCTGTAATTCACTTTAAGCTCCGTAAATCGTTTAAAAGTATTTATATCGAGATAAAGTTTAACACATATAATACTTATATTCACAGACTCCATGAGACTTAATTATGGGATGATCGCTCCATAATAGGTCATATTTCTAACATAGCGCACATTTCTGAAAAACTGTTTTATACATATACTGGGTGTAGGGTATTATATGGTCGGGGTTGACCGACTATACTTTCTTACTTCTTTGACATTCCTTTTACCATCGTTTGTTTTTTACTTATTTTGTTTTATTCTAATTCTGACTTTGAAGTGTGCATTATAAAAATTAATGCGCAAGAAAATTTTCAATTACTTCTTCTGTATTAAAATCTTCCATTTTTTTATATTTTAAAATTTTGTTTGCTTTGTTGCGAATGAAAAACTAAAGAGGAGTGTGTAATTAAATATCAGAAAATTTCATAATTTGTTGCACGTAAAATTGCATCATATAAATGCACAACATTTTACGTAGAAATTTTAAAAGAGAATGGAAAAAATTGCATGCAATTAATTCCATCGTGTAAAGGGCCTCTAATATGAATGCTGCTAGACTTATGAATAAAACATGTTGACAGGCTTATGCTTATGTTTTACTAAAGGTCATCAACATTTTAGAGGTCGAAAACATGTTGACAGAGTTCATCAACATTTTCAGTAACATGTTTATGGAAGTAAACAATATTTTAGAGTTTGGCAACATGTTGCTAGAACCATAAAAATGTCGCTAGAAGACACCTACATGTTAATAGGGTTCAGCGTGTTGCCAAATATCAGAAAACATGTTTCTAAAATTCAGCATCATATTACTAGAGTTACGAAACATGTTGCTGGAGATTATTATTATTTTAGAGCTTATAGAGCTGCTCAGCAACATGATGCTTGAGAGTTCAGCAATATTTTGATAGAGGTCTAACAAATTTTGGTAGAGGTCACCAATATGATGAACTAAAACTATTATTTTATTCGCAGCAGTCTCTGTTACTGGTGATCGATATTTAGACGATAGACCGTGTTATATACCATATATTCCTTGAAACAATTCAATTGTTCCACCATATAATTGTCGGTCCCGTAATATCAATAAAAGTAGTCCCAGAAAAAAGCGACAAAAGATGTGCTTGCCACTTAAGTTTTAGTTAGAAATGCCTAAAGTAATTTATTTATATAGAAGTTATATTTCATATTTCAGTTCATATTTATTTTGATGCAGGCAAACTTAAGTGTTTCACAAATACGAGTCACTATTTCTACTTTTTCATGCTTTTTTAATATTTTTCTCAGAATTTATATATAGAAATGTAAAACTGGCCATAACTTTGTTCATGCAACAATGTGTATTCTTTTGTGTTAGCTGGTTGTGTGGGTAGTAAATGTAAATTTAGTTTTAATGAACAAATACATACAAACATTAAAGAGGAGAATGTGTGTGTGTGTGTGTGTAAAGGGGTGTAGAGACGTATAGACTATAATGAATTTCTGCATATATCAATTTATTTTATGATACTGAAAAAGATAAGAAAGTTGTTAAAGATTCCATTTAGTGAACCGCTTTACTTGGGCATATATATTAGTGCAAACATAAACACACATTCATATATAGTATTTATACATGTGCATACATACATATATGTTTGTATATATAATCAAATATATACAAAATACACAAAATAATTAGATAAAAGTAAGCACATCATATAATTGCCATACTTGTGATTGAAGATTTGAAAATACCCTCTTACTAACATTTACCAAAACTGCTTTAATAGGGTGGCTATTTTACTATGAAGTTAAACTAAATTTTTAGCTTTAAACTAAAAATTTAATTCATTTTTATTAAAGTTAAAAACAATTCTTTCCATTAACTGTTAAGTTAATTTGATTTAAATATGAAATTTCTTATAACTATTGTTGGAGTTTAAGATGTTGATAAATTGTTTTAGAAAAACTGAATATATGTGCTTTTTCACAAATATGTTATTGGAAAGATGTAAGATTTTTATGAGGGCCTCCTTAATGGACACAAATTTACACAAACAAACAACAATTACCAAACATGTAAGTCAACTCCGGCAACTTTAGGGACAAATAATGTAAATACAGAAACAAACATACATACATACATACATATGTATGTATATGTAATGGGTACAACTATTTGTACATACCCTGCCAGCAATTGGAAGTTTCTTGTATCGTCCATCGTCAAAGGCGTTACGTCTTACTCACTTCCAGACGTTAATTGGAAGATAACAATAACAATTTACATTGCAGTCGTCTTTTAATCATCCAGACGACGTTTGGAAGATTGTTTGTTGTTTACAACACCAGCCGAAAATGACATGTCCCGTTATAAAAGAAATGAAAAGAATGCAAAAAAGAAGTTTTCGACATCATCGAAATTAGTTTTATTTTGTCATTTGCTGTGGTCGGTCAGTGGTAAAGTGTGATTGTTTTGTTATTGTTGTAGTTTTTACATATTTGTTATCCCATAGTCAATATGAGTGTATTATCTGTAAAGGCAAAAAAAATCAAAAGCAAAGAGAGGCGAATAAAATAACTTCTTGAAGTTACGCTGAAGTGACTTCTTGAAGTTACGCTGAAGTGACTTCTTGAAGTTACTTCCGGGGGGTACAACTTCTCAATACGGAAGACACTTCTACGATCAGAAAATGGTATCGCAGAAGATGAGTTTCAACTTCTTAGCGTCACTTCTGAGTCACTTCCGCAATAGAAAATGTTGGCAGGGTACCCTGCCAGCAATTGGAAGTTTCTTTCATCGTCCATCGTCAAAGGCGTTACGTCTTACTCACTTCCAGACGTTAATTGGAAGATAACAATAACAATTTACATTGCAGTCGTCTTTTAATCATCCAGACGACGTTTGGAAGATTGTTTGTTGTTTACAACACCAGCCGAAAACGACATGTCCCGTTATAAAAAAAATTAAAAGAATGCAAAAAAGAAGTTTTCGACATCATCGAAATTAGTTTTATTTTGTCATTTGCTGTGGTCGGTCAGTGGTAAAGTTGGTTTCGATTTGTTATTGTAATTGTTGTAGTTTTTACATATTTGTTATCCCATAGTCAATATGAGTGTATTATCTGTAAAGGCAAACAAAAATCAAAAGCAAAAGAGAGGCGAATAAAATAACTTCTGGAAGTTACGCTGAAGTGACTTCTTGAAGTTACGCTGAAGAGACTTCTGGAAGTTACTTCCGGGGGGTACAACTTCTCAATACGGAAGACGCTTCTACGATCAGAAAATGGTATCGCAGAAGATGAGTTTCAACTTCTTAGCGTCACTTCTGAGTCACTTCCGCAATAGAAAATGTTGGCAGGGTATGTATATATTCTTATTCTACATATTATATATGTAATTTAACCAAACCAAAATATCTACGAAATACACTATGAAAAACAAAACAAAACAGCTACAACACAGCACAGGACAGTACAGTACATCAGAGCACTACTATAACAAACTAAGAAAAACAAACAAATAAATGTTTTTGGAAAATAATTAAAATATTTTAAAAATTGTATATGTACTCGTATGTATATGCAATATATTTTGTTGATTTATTAAGTTGTTAAATAAAAATTTTGTTTACCATAAAATTTAAATAAAATAAATAGATTATTAGAGCTAATTAAATATTTTAATTAGTGAGTTTTTGAAATAAAAATAAATATTAAAGTTTTTGGCAATTGCCACAGTTTTATATGAAATTTCTGAAAACATTTCTGTACATCATGTACGGTTTTTGGACCCAAAATTTACTCAAAAATTGATTTTATTAGAAAAGAGAGTCTCTTTCTTTAGATTGATATTTCGCTATTGAATGCACTAGACAGGATCAGTTATGAAATTGAACATCGGACAAAAGGCCTATAAAGCTTTTCAACCACATACACACTTGATTTAACCCTTTCAAACCTGACGCCACACTACCAGGATTTTTTTATAATTTTTGGAATTAATGATCTCTACAACGCCTGAAAATATAATCAATGATTAGGTTTTGCCATTTTTATATCCTTCAAGGATTTTCAGCACATGCACAATCGATGCATCTCGCACGATTTTCATTAATATTTTTAACTAAAACACTTTTTTATTGCATGAAATGATTTCAATTTTAATTTTTTTTTAGTTAATATATGTGGAATTAATTATTTGTAAACGATTAATACTTTTGTAATTAAATAGACTTACTTTCACGGCTCATTTTGCTAAAACTGCAATGTGACTGAAGAATATCGCCACAATTCAAGCAACGTTAAATCAAACAGAAGAGAAATGTGAGAAGCAAATATTAAAAACAATCAGGACAATCGATGCATGCCAGTCTATACAAATTGGCTTAACAGAAGCAAAAATATTTAAACCGAAACCCACCCGCACAATCGATACATCACGGTCTGAAAGGGTTAAAAAAACCTCAGGAAAAGTTACCTAATAATTTTGAATTACACGATCTTGGGGGCCAATTCAAATCTGTTTGGCATTAGACACCGTCTTGTTGAACAGAGATGTCGACATAAGAAATTCTACTATCATCTCTCGATAACAGTAACAGTCACTGCTTTATCAGCCTTATTTTAGAAAAGTATGAACCAGTGATACATCCAACCAAAATTCCCAACTGAAATTATATATATATACATTACCTTTTATTTATATTTTATTTATATACTGAAATTAGCTGTTACTTAATTTATGTGGGTTTTTTAACTCTCCAAATGCCGCAATTTTTATCTCTAACTAAAAATGTGTTTAATTGACCAATTGTTGATGTTTCGCTAGATTTCTGCTAGATTTCTGTTCATATTTGAATTAAACTTTGACCGCGTGTAGTCTTAGATCCTTAAATCTTTTGTCGCTTTTTCGAATTGAGGCACCTAAATTTTACACAACTTGATTTAAGACAATCATTCTGTTGAGTTTGACCAACTGATCCAAGCTCTCTGAACTTTAAGTTTTCTCTTTCCTCTAACTCTCGCCTCTAAACCAAAAGCCCAATTTAATAACGCCCATCATGGATTTTGGTAGGATGTTAGACGGATTAGATGGACCACTAGGTCTCCGAGTGGAAGTGCACTTTATGCACTACCCTTCTATCCTAGACGTTATTATTCTTTGCAGATGAGAATGGAAGGTTTAACATGATCAATGGATATAACATAAAAGTATAAATTGATAAAGTGTTGCGTATGATTTGGTGACTTCTGTGATTAACTCTGGTTATGGTTTTCAATATGCCTGCCAGATAAAGCCAGCATATTTCAGGCTTAAATATAACGACCAGCGAAGCATGTACAATTCTATGTTAAAATAATTCTTGAATTCTACATTTATCAGACAATGTAAGAAAGAAGGATATAACGTCTATTTGAATCTCCTTAATAAGGGTGTCTGCGCAAACAGACTATTATGGATGATCTCGCTTTAGATCCATTTATCCTTTTTTATGTGTTTTTTATACTGTCATCTTATTCTACCCTACACTCCGGCACGGTGGAAAATATTAGAGGTGCTCAAACGGGAGCTCAAAACTGGGAAGAGTTGCTTGTATCACTCGAAGTTGACTAGAGACTTATCTAGTACCACTTGATCAGTTAGAAGCTCGGGGATTCATCTTTAACTGATAATGTATTGCAGGTTTCCTTTGGGGAGCACGTGGTGGCTGTGGTTTAAACCTAAAATCACAGGAAGAAGATAGTTGGTTAAGAGACTGATGTTTATGCTAGTGGCAAATTTCGGACCATCATATTATCTCAATTCGCTCTGGACATGGTTACAAGAGCGGTTTAAGATAGGCCGCTGTAATTACTCGTTCTTGGCAGTAGTGGCTGATCAGTGCGGTGCTAGACCAGTTAGCAGCTGTCGCGATTGCTGTGTGTCCACTAATTGTCTTGGCTTAAATTGGTTGACTAAGCTATGGAAACCCTCCAAACAGGTGTTTGTACAATGATCTGTGCAATTGCTGTATGAGAAGTTGTGAATTGTGTGTCTTGGGAGACATGCAATATTGTATGCGCCAAATACAGATCACAAGTTTGAAGATACGTATTTTAATAAAATGTTTACATAGAAAAGGACGGTTGAAATTGATTGAAATCGGTCCGTTATTTCACCTAGCTCCCAAACAAATGTTCTCACGAAATACGACTCTATCTACATCTAATCACAACCCACTTACGAAACTCACTTTAAAGAGCATAAATCTCTTAAAAATTTTGGTATCCAAATAAAATTCAACACAAAAAAATTTTTCATGACACCTAATTTTAAAACGGTCGGTTCATAATTAGTCATAGCTCCCATAAAATACCCCCTTCGAAAATCAATAATATATAAATATTTTAAAAGTATAAGTATAAAATATAAATCTTTTAAAAGTATTTATAACGCAATAAAATTTAGAACAAAATGTATTTATATGCGCCGAGGTCATGCTACTAAATTTTTGGATGATCGGTTTATAATAGGTCATACTCGTAGCTCCCATATAGCGCTTATTTCTGCAAAATTCTTTACACATATACTGGGTGTAGGGTATTATATGGTCGGGCTCGACCAACTATACTATCTTAATTGTTTTTATTTAGCAGTGTTTGGAAATTCATCATGGAAAGGCACTTACTGTAACACGGTCTCAGCTGTATTAAGAAAATCAATATTCCGAGAGGATATTTGAAATAAACAATGGCTTTATTGGAAATAATTTTGATGAGCTGCTAATTTCGCGGCCCGCACTTATGCACTGGATACCTAAAACTTGTTTCTATATAAAGTGTTTTATTTAAATGGAATATATTAGTACTTTGCGTTTTGGAAACCATAATATTAAATGGTTCAATCAAATAATACATACATATGTACATATTTAATTTAATTAAATGCTATTTAGAAATGTGTTTGTAGAATTAAACAAATCAATTTCTATTTTGATTTGGAAAATAATTAAATACAAATTACAAACACATTGGCTCATTTGAATGTACATATGTATATCTATAATAAAACATTAATAATATTCGAATATTCAGATGAAATTTGTAGCTGTGTGTTTACGTTTCCCAACGATTTAGACCCAATAGGAATTTTGTTATTAATATGTTTAAGGATTTTGTCTGCCGGTTTAGTTAAAATTGTAAGATTTTCCAATGGGGAAATTAGTGTTGTTAGTTTGGCTTTCTTGGTCTCAGCAGACGAATGTTTTCTTTATTTTTTTTTTTTTTTTTTTGGAATCCATGCTGAGGTTTCTTTGAGTGTAAAACCAAAATGTTATTATACATGTAAATAAATATGTTTGTGAGTGTGTATTGTAGCCATAAATAAGTAAACTAATTGGTTACACTAGCAGTCAAGTTTGCAAATATTTTTGTATATGAATGTTGAATAGAGGAACACTGCCACTACGCATATATTTTTGCTCTAAGAATGTTCCTGTAACTACAACATTCAAGTTTACATAAGGGAGTTTTACTTACATACATATGTACATACATACGTATGTATGTGTGTATGTGTTTTAGAATATGTTGTTATCTTTATACCAGTTCGGTATGTAATGATGCTGCAATTTAGAAACCATAATTGCAAATAGTTTCGCATTTCCTTAATTGTCATTGCTTACTTAAGATGAATTTAAGGCATCCCCCAGAAACTCTTCATTGCCATCTACACAAGTGCTCAGCTGGGAAGGAATGGGTTGGGCTGGGTTTGAGTGTAAAAGATCAAATGTTGCAAGGAAAAAGGAAGCTATTTTAACTTTGACTAGAAGAGAAATTAGTGGTTTCCATGTACGAAATTGGATTTCTTTCATAAATTGTGCATAAAAATTTGTTACATTTTGTGTGTAAGTACAAGTGTAAATATATACAGTGGTTATAGGAGTAGGAGTATTAAATGTTGTTTTTTGTATTTTGTTGTTGTTTGCACTTAAAAGAATTTTAATTTCTCATCAACTCTTTAAATACATTTAAAAGTAAAGAGCACAGCTCTTGCATAACTAATACATACATTTGTAGTATGTATGTACATATGTATCAATATATATAACTGTAAATGTAATGTACATACATACAATATTACACCGCAAAATAATTTGTCAAGTTTTATTACATCGAAACGACTCACAGCCAAATATAAACGCACACAAACACAAATACACCTGAACATATACAGGTATTTACTGCAATGCAATAAGCATCATTTATGTACAATATACATATGTATGTATGTATGTGTAAGCAGTGTATATATTTGTTTGTGGTGGTGTTATTGGTTGTTGGAAATCAATGGATAAATAAAACAACAGACATCGTATAAAACAAGCAGGATAATGAAACACATATACATAGATTAATACACACACACACACACACATACACATATGCAGTCACATTTATTTATTGTCTATATGAAAGTGTATGCATGCAGACAGTTGCCAACATATCAGAAGCCGGTTAAGAGTGTGAGATTTCTGTTATATGAGAAAGAGTAAAAATATCATCAGTTCAGTTGAATTGAGTTGAGTTCAGTTCAATTCGATTGCGAATAGATTGCGGATAGGAGACATATAGCGTTGACAGTTTCATTAAAATTTTGCTTTTCCGCTAGCAATTTATTTGCATTACACACAAGTGACATTATAGTACAGAATTGAATCGACAGTTTCTGGAATTACCAATAAAACACAAAAAATATACTCTGCAACATTCGTACACACATCAGACAAACCAATATATCAGATACATCTGCAACAGCATACTGACAAACTATGTACATGCAGGAATACGTAGTATATTAGTCGAGCTCAGGAAATAATGTTACCTTAAGATCACCGCTGAAATGATGACACTAGGTAACCTAACCTAGAAAACCTGAAATAGAGAACTTGAACTAAAGAAACTGAATTAGATAATTTGGCACTAGAGAACTTAATAAAAGAATTTAAACTAGAGAAACTAAACTAGTCAACCTGAATTAGAGAACTAAAACTGAAGAACTTGAATTAGATAACTTGATCTAGAACACTTAATAAGAGAACTTAAGCTAGACAACCCGATTTAAACTAGTAAAACTGAATTAGACAAGCTGAACAATAGAACTCAATAAGAGAGAACCTGAACTAGTCAAGCTGAGTTAGAGAACTTAAACTAAAGAACCTGAATTAGATTACGTAAACTAGAGAAATTAATAAGAGAATTTAAACTAGAGAACCCGATTTAAAGAACTTAAACTAGAGAAACTGAATTAGACAAGCTGAACAAAAAAACCTGATAAGAGAGAACCTGAAGTAGTCAACCTGAATTAGATAACTTGAAATAGAGCACTTAATAAGATAACATAATCTCTAGTTTAAAACTAGTCAACTGGAATTAGAGAACTGAAACTGAAGAACCCAAACTAGAGAAATTAATAAGAGAATTTTAACTAGAGAAACTGAACTAGATAACTTAATAAGAGAATTTAAACTAGAGAACCCGATTTAAAGAACTTAAACTAGTAAAACTGAATTAAACAAGCTGAACAGTAGAACTTAATAACAGAGAAACTGGAGTAGTCAACCTGAGTTAGAGAACTTAAACTGAAGAACCTGAATTAGATAACTTAATAAGACAATTTAAACTAGAGAAACTGAACTAGACAACTTAATAAGAGAACTTAAACTAGAGAAACTGAATTAGACAAGCTGAACAAAAGAACTTAATAAGAGAGAACCTGAAGTAGTCAACCTGAATTAGATAACTTGAACTAGAGCACTTAATAATAGAACTTAAATTAGAAAAACTGAACTTGTCGGAATTAGAGAACTAAAACTGAAGAACCTGAATTAGATAACCTAGACTAGAGAAATTAATAAGAGAACTTAAACTAGAGAAACTGAACTAGACAACCGGAATCAGAGAACTGAAAAACCTAAACTAGAGAACTTAATAAGACAATTTCAAATAGAGAAACCGAATTAAAGAACTTAAACTAGAGAAACTGAATTAGACAAGCTGAACAAGTGAACTTAATAAGAGAGAACCTGAACCAGACAACCGGAATTAGAGAACTGAAACTGAAGAACGTAAACTAGAGAATACAATATGATAATTTAAACTCGAGAAACTGAACTAGAAACTCTGAACAAGAGAACCTGAACTATAGAACTTAATAAGAGAACTTAAACTATAGATCCTGAACTAGAGAACCTGAACTTAGATAACCTGAACTTAATAAGAGAAATTAAACTAGAAAAACTGAACTAAACAACCGGAATTAGAGAACTGAAACTGAAGAACCTAAACTAGAGAACTTAATAAGAGAATTTAAACTCGAGAAATTGAACAAGAGAACCTGAACTATACAACTTAATAACAGAACTTAAACTATAGATCATGAACTAAAAAACCGGAACTAGAACATGAACTTGAGAACATAAACTAGAACCTTAATACAAATTTGAATCAATGAATGGATTTTTAAAAAATCTCAAAGACCACCAACATTTTTGGATTCATTGAAAATATTTTCATTTTTAGTCAATGGCACTTTAACGAGAAATTAATTTTTAAAAACAAAATAAAACAGAATTTATATGAAAATCATTAAAATTTGTATTGTATTGAAAAGTGTTTGGATAATTGAAAAAAACTTAAAACTGATATCGATTCTTTTATCAACATTTTTCATCATATTTCTAAATAAATACGGGTTAATCATGTCGCAGATTTTAAGTTTTAGAGCTGTAATCTGTATAAACTATATCTATAAGAAAGTGATGTTAAAACGCATAAAAATTAACATGGCCTGAATTTTCTGAAATTATGCGATCGGGCTACATATGTATTTGGTTTGCAATATCTTTATGGTTTCAATGGCAACATCCTGTTGAAAGCACATGTCAAATAGTTGAAAGCATAAACAAATAGTAATAGCCTGTTTATAGATCATGAAAGATAAGCGAACGTTAGATAAGACTTAAGACACAAACTTGATTGTGGAATAAACAAACTTGATTGAGTAAAAAATAGATACGATAAAAAGTTTGTGTCTTAAGTCTTATCTAACGTTCGCTTATCTTTCATGATCTATAAACAGGCTATTACTATTTGTTTAATTACCTTTTAATATTAATATGCAGCTTTTGAGCGTAATTGAATTCATTATAACAATTTTTAAAACCTTCTACTACAGAGTAAAATTAAAACTTACATGTTATTCCAATATTCCCCTATTGGAAAGCAAAGTTCTTGTTGAACAACACATTAAATGGAATTTAATGAATTACTAAAAATCCAAGTTTATTATTAAACAGATCGTGCAGGTTTAATGTACTTATATACTTATGTATATATTTATATGGATTTGTATTTTTATCTCAAAATAAATACAAAAATATTATGGTAGATACATACATACATTTACACTTAAAAACGCACACACTCACACACACACACAGTCATAGTAGTTATTTCCTATACAGGGTATAGTGTTAGGATGAAAAAACAAAAATTTGTGTGGCAAAACTAAATTGACAATTATTTAAATTATGGCTAAATTAGTTTAGCTTTAGATTTATTTATATTATTTACTATAATGAAATCTTTAACTAAATAATCTTTGCTGTTTGAATTGACATTTGGGTTTTTTTTATTTTTTGCAACATAAAGAATTGGAGTTAAGTTTTAACCCTGTAAAATATTGTTATTTGTTAACAAATACTTGCTTTAAGTATGTGTAAGTATAAATATTAAGTTACACTCTCTCTCTCTCTCTCACACATACATACGTGTATCCACAAAACAAATCACCTGAGATTGAACTGCTGATGGTTTATTTTTATACTTTCATCTGTGTTGTTTTTATACCCTTCACCTTCATGAGAAGGGTATATATTTATAAGTTTGTCATTCCGTTTGTAATTTTCACAATATAATTTTCCGATCCTATAAAGTATATATATTTTGGATCCTTATAGATACCGGAGTCTATTAAGTCATGTCCGTCTGTCTGGCTGTTGAAATCAATTTTCTGAAGTCCCCACATATGTTCAGGATCCAAGTGTTTAATAATTCTGTCAGACATTTTTCCAAGAAGTTTGTTATTTAAAATGAGCAAAATCTGTCCATAAATAAAGGAGATATGAGCAAAAATCCGAGACAACCTCTGAAAATTTCATCAAAAAAAATATTAATATTGTTACGAATAATTTCATCAACAGATGTTTATCGACATACATAATTATGCATAATATAATTATGCATCCACAGCAAAGGTGAAGAGTATATAAGATTCTGCATAGCCGAATATAGCATTCTTACTTGTTATTTTTCTGTTTGTTTTTAATATGACATCATCACTAGATAAATGTTATTTTCACAAGGTATCGTATGACTGTCTGTCTGTCTGTTTGTCTGTCTGTCTTTCAAAGATAATGAGATGTTGTCACTTTATATTTGGTGTCATCAATAGATTTATTTATTTCAATTGCATTTGATTACGGAAACCGTTTGAAATTTTCTGTTTACGAAAAACAAACAAATAAATGAGAATTACATATACAATTGCATATATGTACATATGTATGTATATAATACATATACATACATCCCTGATAAATTTGTAATATTACTTAAAACTGGTATGAATGCTCAATTTCTGCATTATTAAATTTTGTGTACAATATTTAAAAATCAAAAATTTTCAAAATATGAAGCACAGCAAACAAAAAATATGGTTGCAATGACCATAATATTACGATTGGGTAATGCTTAATGTCAAATTAAATTCTGGGTACGTTAGGCCGGGCCAATTTGTATGGAGCCGAAAAAATCGATTAGAGCCGCCCCCTAGGATGATTCTGTGGACAATTCTAAGCAACTTTGGTGAAGGAACCATGGGTCTATCTCGATTTTCGAGTCTCCCACTTTTCAAAAAATGATTTTTTTCCCTATAACATCATTTTGATTCGAAATTCGACTTTTTATTCATCGTTATATTATCTTTTTTATGTGTATATGGGGGGTTTTTGGGGTCGAGAAATTCATTTTTGATCTTTATTTTTACCTATGAACACCACCAGAGGGCGTTTCATGCATATTTGTAATATTTTTCGTCGAGAAAAAATGTTCGGTAAAATTGATATTTATTTTATTTTTTTCAACAGAAATTCAACCTAAAAATAAGAACATGTGTAAAAAAAATTAATTTAGTGAAAAAAAGCGGAATCAGTTATTTTTGAAAGTCTTTCTTGCTTTCAAGTCATTCATTTTTTGAAAAGTGGGAGACTCGAAAATCGAGATAGGCCCATGGTTCCTTAACCAAAGTTGCTTAGAATTGTCCATAGAATCATCCTAGGGGGCGGCTCTAATCGACAAAAAATTTGGCCAGCCCTAGGGTACGTATATAATAATATAATAATTTAATTCCTTGTTATAATTATTAGTTTATTGATAATCAAAATTTGATTTGTAATCATATTATGGTTTAATGATCGTTTAAGGTAGCACAACAATAATACAAGTAAGTAAGAAAGTATAATCGGTCAAGCCCGACCATATAATAGCCTACACCTAGTGTACGAGTATGTGTAAAAAAATATATATTCAGAAATGGGCTCTATTTAGGAGCTATAAACTATTAAGGACCGATAATCCAAAAATGTAGTGGCATATAAATATTCTTATGTTAAATTTTATCTCGATATAAACACCTAAAAAGATTTATAAATGTTAAGGTGATTTTCCAAAGCCAGCCAGCCAGCCAGACGGACGGACGAAAGGCCATCATTAATTATCAGGAAATGATTTCATTCTACACGATTGAAATTTTCTTCAAAATTGCTCTTCAAAATGCTTCAAACTTGTGTAAAGAGCAAAAATTCTTCAAAATTTATGTATTTAATAGTTATTAATAGCTATAAAATCCACTATTCGAGTACTAAAAAAACTTCGTCATCGGTACATATTGTCTCTTATAGTTAACGAGATATTCGCATATGAAATTTACATTTTTAACTTTTAAAAACCCTTTTGCTCTAACTATTTTTCTTTTATTGATTTATAAACCACGAGAATTGTTTAAAAATCTCTACAGACTCAAAAATTATACGCCAACTTATAAAATATTAAAAATGTGATTTTCGACCATTTTTTGACATAAAAAGTTACTTTTTTCCTTTTTACATTATTTAAGAAATTTCCAAGAAGACTTATAACGTATTATAGTTTTCGGAAAGCTGGCTTTAAAGGGAATATGGTATAATAAAAAAAACATTAAAATTTTTTGATAACGAGGGAAGCGGAGACATTAAAAATATAGCAATTTTTATGTAAAATTCAACTTTAGTTCTCAAATTACTCAGTAGCCAAAAATATTAGGCGATCAGCTGTCAAGTGATTTTTGTTTAAAGTCGCTAGTCTGCTCCGATGAGCCCGAAACGATTGACCACTTGAAGGACAACATTCGCCGCGTTATTGCCTTTATACGGTCACAAGTGTTGGAAAAAGTAAACGAAAATTGGAGCTCCAGGTTAAACTACATCCGAGCCAGTTATATGCCAGAAGTCATATTTAAATTATAATGCCAAAATATTATCCTTCGAATAAAGTAAATTTAATGTCAATTTAAAAAAATCCTCTTTGTTTTATTCCATTTCAAAGTTTTGCACTTTGCACATCTAAAATGTAAACAGAATGATGATTTTTAAAATAAATTTGCACAATTTGGAAGAGTTGTTAGAGGCGTCAGTCTAATTATCACCTGACAGCTGACAAAATGGCCGCCAGTTAAAACAGTTTTGCCAACTTAAAACTCTATACACCTAAAAAAAACACCCTATATTTATATTTTTAAATGTTTGCTGGGTTATTAGCATTTATTGTGAATTTAACTATTTTCTAATTATTCTTTCATTTCATTATTTGCAATTTTCTAAACAATATATCATCATGCTCTGCCATGAACTTCTACATCAAGCTGCTTTATTACTAAATAGAAGAAATATTAACAAACAAAAACTAAAGAGATTTTCAACAATAACTAAAATACCAAATACCAAAATTCGCTATTGAAATGCCACTGACGAACTACGAGTAACATTAAACGTTTAAATGAAAAAGATTCCTGCTCTGAATTCTGTTTAAATATTGTAATTTGTTTCCGTTTAAAATAAGTAAAGCTGCTAAAAACAAACCATCACAACGATTAACATTTAAATGAAGCATATAAATCTTTTGTTTAGATTTTGGGTCCTCTTTTGGTGCAAAAAGAAAGCAATATACTAGAAGAGAACAAAGAAAACAAAATATTCAATATTCAACCCAGTTATCAATAAACAATTTATGGTGTGTTGTATGAATGTTGTATGTACTTGTATTTGGAGCGCAGCAAGCAAGTTTCTACTCATTCAATAAATAAGCGAGATTTTTCATTAAATATTTGCTTTCATTTTGAAGCAATTTTGTTTTGTTGTTGTTATAGTTGTTGTTGTTGTTTGTATCTTTATGCTGCATATACGAAAGTATAAAACGAGTATATCTGTTTTTATTTATTTATTTATTTGTGTTTTATTTCATAATGACTGTGTGCAGAACGAATCCAGCAACAAAATCTCAAATAATCAACAACAGCATTGGCAGCAGCACCAGCAGCAACAAAACTTTTATACCACCTTCCAAATATTTATGTTGAGAAACTCGTGCAAGTATTAAACAAATTCAAATTCCATAGAAATATTTTTCCATAAAGGCAATATTGACTTATCGTCTTCTACTGCTTAGTTGTTGTTGTTGTTGTTGTAGTTCTCGTCATCGCCGTTTTCTTGGTGGCAAATACCCTTATTTAATACCTACTTTCTCACTTACTTACTTACGTATGTATAGGATTCATTTATATTCTCCCAAATCCCTTATTAAACTCTAAAACAGGGTGTCAAAATTAAGCAGAACAAGTTAAAGTGCAATATTCGTCGAATCTTTAATACCCTCCACCTGAACGAAATACAAAAACTACACTGGTTATATGACTAGAATATTCTTATTCTGTGTTTTCTATTCAGTCTTAGTGCAAATGTTAATAGTATTTTTATATATTGTTTGAAAGACAATTTTACGACCAACATAATTTATTGTAAATGTTTTTAAATTTTATCTAATTTTAACCATTTATAATTGATGTAATTACCGATTCTTACTGTAATTTACAGAGTTTGTCTGATTTTCATAATAATCTTGAGTGTAATTTAACAATTTATAAAATTAAAAGAAAAATTTTCCATATTCACAACAAGTTAAGAAACAAAGTATACAAAAGGATAAGATATAAGTTGAGGATTTTTGGTGTGAATTTGATCTCAATAATATTATTTACAAAAGATTTATGGGTGGCATAGTAGAAGTGGACCAGTAATGGACTGATAGCTTCTAAATGCAGTATCCACTAATGTGTTTTCTACGTATTTGAGGCTTATTTTAGTTGTTTAGTATGCCCCGTTTTTAGAAATTCGAAAAAAGAGATAGTTGATATGTTCAAAAATGTAAGAACAAATCTTCATATTCGTCAAAGATAGTTTTTTTAATATATGTATGTATGTATGACAAAGATCTAGATAAACTTAATTGGGCAGATTTAACAAAAGTATCACAATGGGAAGATGTTCAAAAAGTTTTAGATATATTGATTGAAAAATAGCATATCGATTGCAATAAAGATACGGAAGTATTTGATGAATATTCACTCGTATTTAAACAAACAACAAAATATTTCTACGGAAAATGGTTAGGTGAAAGTATTTAAACATTTTAAAAGCAATTACCAAAACCATGCAAATTTTCAAATTATCGTTGAATATATTTTATGTTTACCTGGATCAAATGCGCCAGCTGAACGTGTATTTTCTTTGATGAACAAGTTGTGGACCGCAGACAATAACTCAGTTAAGGGTATCAGTGCTTAAGGCAATGTTAATTGTTAAAATTGATATTAAAAAATCCTGCCAAGAGTTCCACACATATTTGAAATCGTCACCTAAAATTTGTAAACAAATGTGTACCTCTACAAAATATAACAATGTATAAACAATTTTTTTTTTGTAGTGTAACGTAAAATAAATAATGCCATTCATTACAGACAAATTAAATATTTTTATTTCATATAACCGAAGCCATCAGAATTATTTGACGTCCCGTTTTCAGATTAAAAAAAAAAAAAATATGGTCACTTTACGTATAACCGATATTAGTATGATTTCTGGATTACAATTACTAATCTATATAAAAGTTGGTTCGATATCGACATTTGTTAAACATTTTTATGGGTTTATTTGTTTTTTGGAAATGGTTCTTATATGGCAGCTATGACAAATTATGGGCCGATCTTCTTAAATTTTGGAACAGTTATTTTCATGCATATGAGGATATTTCACGTCGAATTTCAACATAATAACGGTATATTTAAGATATATGTATATTAGTATTAACGTTTATTTCGGTAGTGGACCTTATGTGGGGGATATAGTCAAATATGGACCGATATTATAAAAATCCAGCAGTTTGATTTTGGCATATATGTAAATGATCCTTGTAAAATTTTGGATTGGTAGCCTTGTTTTTAAGAGATTTATGGGTGTTAAAGTGATTTTCGGAAGAGGGCTTTATATGGGGCATACGGTTAAAAATAGACCGAAATTCACAAAGTTTTGTGGGATGATTTTTGTATATATTAAAATGATCTGTGCAAAGTTTTGAGTCGGTATCGATATTTATACGATATATACAGGGTGGCGCAAAAGTAATCCTCCTATCAGGAAAATGCTATAAATTTTGCGATTGGCACCTAATATAAGTTCTGCAATATTTTGCATGTGTTTACTACACAAATATCAAAACAGAACTGACATTAGGGGCTTTTTTGGATATGGTCCTTATATGGGAGCTATGACCAATTATGAGCCGACCGCTATAAACTTTAGTACAACAATTTATTTACTTATTTATGTCAAATTTTAGCCGTTTAACATTAATTATATCAGTTTTATACGTATTTAAGTGAATTTTGGAAGTGGACTTTATATGGGGTCTATGGTCAAACATGGACCGAACTAAAAAAAATTTCGTTTTGCGATTTATTTTTGCATGAAACTTATTTTTGCTGAATTTTGTATTGATATTCTTGATATTTTGTAGGCATTTACAGTATGCCAAATTATTAGTTACACTATATTAAATAAGATTCAACCGCTTTTAATACGTATATAAATTTATTTCTTGTACCAGATGTTTTCGTATTTTAATTCTGGTAATATTTAACAGTATTTTGTGCAGTGTCAACAATGATTGGTGACATTAGAGTGCAGTTGTATATCTTTATCTGTCATTCTGCTCTGAAGTGTAAAATAAATTGATTAAAGTCTGGCATGACGATGCAGAACTAAAATAAAATGTTCAAAAATGCATTCAGAGCATGCCAAAAAGGGTGCAAGCTGTAATTGATGCCAAAGAAAGATTTTTTTTTTCAAAAAATTTTTTAAAATTTCTTTTCCTCAAATATATATTTTTAAAACAAAATAGTTTATTTTCAATTGAATTAGAAATTTATTTAATTTACCTAAAAGAACAAATAAAAGGATAAATTTACACTATTTTAAAATGTTATACGGCTTCAAACTAAACAATTTTGCATGTGTAACTAATAATTTGGCCACCCACTGTATGTATAATTGAGCAATATTTCGGGAAGATTTTTATATGGCGGCTATAAGAAATCATGGACCTAGTCTTACTATTTTCCTCAGACTTTCTTCTTTTATTACAAAAATAACGTATACAAAATTTCATGGTATTATCTGCAATATATTTCAAAATATTGCAATAAAATGAACAAAAAATATAAAATTTGTATGGAGGTTGTCTCACATATTGGTCCATAACTCTGGCTGATAAACCGATTTTGCTGATTTTAAACCCCAAAGTTACTTGCAAGATAAGAAATGTTTTTCTGAAAATTTTGTTTGATCAGTTGTATAGTTTTGACGTGAGAGTGTTTTACACATTCGGACTAATGGACATTCATAAGGATCAAGAAAATATATAGTTTGTTGGGTCTCAGATGAATATTAAAAATGTTTCACATGGAATGACAAACGTAATATACACTCATTCACCGCTTATGGTGGTGGAGGGTATAAAAAGCAATAAGCTAAAAAAAAAGAAATCTATGTAGAAAATAATATTTAACGAATGTTGTTTGTTTGTTTGTTTGTTTTTGTTTTTACATACTTTTATAGGGTGTTTTTTTAGATGTATAGAACTTTCTTAACGGGCGGCCTTTTTATCAGCTGCCAAGTGATTTATGTTTAAATTGCTTTCAACTGACGCCTGAACAGGCTTCCAAATTTTGCAAATTTATTTTGAAAATCATTATTCATGAAATGAAATGGAATTAATCAAAGATGAGATGAATTGACATGAAATTTGCTTTATTCGAGAGATAATCTTCTGGCGTTATAATTTAAATATGACTTCTGGCTCGAACGTAGTCTATTCTTTCAATTCAATTTTTGGTGACTTTTTCCAACTTTTGTGGCAATAACGCTTCGAATGTTGTATCCAAGTGATCAATCGTTTCGGGCTCATCGGCGTAGACTAGCGAATTCAAACCTAAATCACTTGACAGCTGACAAAATGCCCGACAGTTAAGAAAGTAATGTCAACTTAAAGTTCTATACATCTTAAAAAAACACCCTATATATGTATAAATGTATATTTGTTTATTTGTTTGTAAGAGCGTAAGAGAAAGTTATTTAAAAATATATTAAAAATTGTTTTTAATCTAATTTGTAAATGAACGCTAAAAGTTATTGTAAAGTTATTTAAAGCAGACAGAAGTTATTTCAACTTTGCACACACAAATATTTTTAAATTGTTTGGAATAAATAATTAATAACATGAATTCTACTGCATTTAATTCGGTGTAAAGCAAAATTGTTTAGAGAATTGTTATGTAGATGTAAATGTATGTAGCTGAGAAATTTGTTTAAATTTGTTGCAGGTGTCTTCTACTAAAATTGTTTGTTTATAATTTAATTTTGTGTTTAGCTAAATTTAGGTTTATGTCATTTTAGTTAAACCAAATTCATTAAGATATAGAATTGAAATGGATTTCATACAACTATAATCAAAGAACATAACATAAACTGCTTTGGTTTATAGTCAAGATATCGACCTATAGTGTTCGTTACATCCTTCGAAGAAAGCAAATTTACACATAACTAGTTAGTTCTAATAACAGGTTGTTTAGGGATATGTACCGATTGTAGTTCTAATTTATAGTTTAAAAATAGCATAGTAGGGGTAACAATACACCTTATAAATACTCTGTGATAGGTCACAGGTTTTGTTAGTGTTATTAATCTCACAATTCAATTATGTAATTGATTATTTTGTTGACAATTGTTACAAAAGTCGTTGTTAGTAAAAACGGAACTTCTACATATAATCCAGCTATTAATAATGTATGTATAGTGATTAAAAAGTATGGCTATTAGTAAAGGCAGTATATTAACATCATTTTAAAGAATTGGCTGAAGCTTTGTCTATTACGACGTGCTATTTCAAACATTTTATTTCTAGGACTTATGATTGTTTAGCTCAATTGCAGGCAATATTTTTGTATTTTTTTTCAAAGAAACTATATTAAGTTGGAAATTATATAAAACAAGTAACACAGTATAGTCGGTCAAGCTCGACCATATAATACCCTACACCCAGTATATTTTTTAACTCAAGAATAAGATTTTTCAATATTTGGCACATGTATGATTTTGATTAATATATTAATTTTATTAAATTATATATTATTATTATTCTTATTTAGTATTATAAGTAATAAATAGGAAAAAAAATTAAAATAGTGCATATGGTAAAAATTGAAAAATCCTATTCTTGAGTTTAAAAAATTATTAATCGCATCCCATTAAGCCATTATAAAGGCCTTAAAGTAAATTGTATAAGCTTTCTTTTGAAGAAAAAAGGGCCCAAATTGAAAAAAAATTAAAAAAAAAATATTTTTCAAATTAAAAAAAAAATTTTTTTGAAATGATTGAAGAAATAGCTATATAAAGTCCTTTGGACAATTTTTGCTCGGACCAATAGGTGAAAACTTACAGTCATTTTAAAGAAAACCCTGTATGACCAAAATGTCCAACTTTGACCCCCTCTAACTCCGGCACATCTGGACTGATAGAGCTGAAAATTTGTGTCTGGCCTACTATCAATTAGTACTAACCTTGGTGCAAATTTTATCCAAATAGATTTTTAACATTGGGTCACTTGACGTGAAATTCACCATATGTTAAACTTTATCTTGATATAAATACTTTTATAAGATTTATGGAGGTTAAAGTAAATTATAGAAGTTTCGACTAATTATGGACCGATCATTATAAAATTATACAGTATTATTTGTATATGAATAATATTTGTGTTCAATATTATGTGGATACCAAGATTTTTAAGAGAGTTACGGTCGTTAAAGTGATTTTCGGAAGTGGGCTTTGTATGGGAGCTGTAATAAATTATGGACTGATCTGCAAAAAACTTGTAGATGTGATTTGGTTTTATTTACCTCCCATTTGTAGTTAGATTTGTGTGGATTCTTGCATAATTCAAACATTTATGATCGTAATGTGCTCACACGATTGTAAGATATCTGACAATATTTGTGTACAATGCACTGAAAATGCTTTTTCTGACAACGTAGGAAGACAATAATTTTATGCTCATACGGTTGTTAAATATATTCTAAACATTTTTCTTCTTTTCTAAACGACAATTGTACATGTCAAAAGGTTAAAATATTTAAGAGCTTAGTTCACTGAATATTGGTCTGCGGTTGTGGAAATTAAATGCAAAATAAAGATGGCGAGGGCCTCATGTCGTAAATAACAAGACAATGAATTATACACCAACGTTCCTATTGGCATGATGAAATGATACATATGATAAATAATTCCCAATCGAAACATGGTCTATAAAATACATGAGCAAATTTGAAAGATTTTAAACATGGTATCCTACATAGAAATATTGAAATTAAAATATCACCTAATTCTTAACATTAAACTAGGAAAAACTATTTATTTTGTCCATATGATACAAGAAACCAAATATAAACGTCTTTAACTTAAGTTAAAATTGAAACTAGAAGAGTTATTGTCAGTAAAAAACAACCGAATAAGATCGCCAGGAGACAGTGGAAATTTGACAGCATTTATACAGAACTTAACATGTTTAAAACGCATCTAATATAAACACTTTATTTACGGTCATTATTAGGTAAAATTAGACATTTGAATTGTAACTCTTCAATGTCTTCATACAAAACTTAACTTTAATCTTAATTCGTTTAGTTCCTGAAAAGCAAATGCACCTCAATAGAGAGATTAATTACCACCTCTTTATCAATCGTTGTCAATGCAAACCCCTAATACTTGCGATAATATTTTACCCAGCACTATTTACAAACATACTAAAGTCAATTTGCCATGCATTTTATTGCTATTGATGACTGAGAAGGTCGTAGATTTTACGCCAATACTCCAAACATTCCTCCTACACATTAATAACCCTAAAGCCCTCTGCAGAAAGTTGCGCAAATTTATTTTACCATAACAAATGAAAGGATTCCTTCTTCTTTCTCATTTCGCACTTCATCAAATGTATTTCCTCTACGTTTTCTTTTCTTTTTTTTCTTCTTTTTTTTAATTTTGTTTACTCTGCCACCATATTTAATTTGGAAGAGTATTGGTAGAGTTTTCCGATTTAATTTTAATTAGGTGCTATTCAATTTGTGTACGAGGGAGTATTGTGTGAAATACAAACACACAGGGCTACAAGGATACATTAACGCACATTTTGGGCAAAAGTTTTTGTTGTGTATGTTTGTGTTAAGGAAGGGCACAACACAACAACAACAACAAAAACATAAGTATAAATAGGCGAAGAGAAAAAAAACACCAAAATAAAACTTTTTCAAAGATTTTTTAGTTTATGGCTAAATGTGAGTGTGTGAATGTTTAAAGGAAACAGGGGACAGCAGAGAAGATTTGTTAAAGGCAAAGAAAAGTGTTTGTTACAAACAGCTAAATATATATAATCAGTTACACATACATAAATACACACAATCGAAGTTAAATACCTTCAACAAAATGTTGGTTATGTTCAGTGTTGCCAGTTTAGGAAATTATTTTTGGCAAATGCTGATGAACAAATATACAAATATTATTGGGGAATTTTAAGAAATAAAAATATTTCATATTATTTCATTTTACAATTCAGTTGCAACCTACAATATTTGAATTATATGATTTTTATTAATAATTAACAAACACAAACTGCGAAGCTTTTGGCTTATCTGCAGAAAATACCCAGAGTGTTTGGCGGGAATCGAACCCGCAACCCTTTAACCGATAGTCCGGCACTCTATTGCCTAGTCTATTGGGGCACTCATATCATTCTTTCTGATGCAATTTTTGTACAAAACAAACAATAAAGTATAATCGGTCATGCCCGACCATATAATATCCTACACCCAGTATGTATATGTATAAAACAGTGTTTCAGATATGGGCGTTATATGGGAGATATAACCTATTGTGGACCGACTATTCAAAAAGTTAGTATCATGATGTCTGTGAATATAAGTATTATATGTGTTAAACTTTATCTCGATATAAATAATTTTAAAAGATTTATGGAGGTTAAAGTGGATTTAAGTAAGTGGGCCTTATATGGGAGCTACGAGTAATTATGGACCGATCAAAATAAAATTGTAGCGTATTATTTTTAGGCATATGAAATATATTTGCGTTAAATATTGTTTGGATACCAACATGTTTGAGTGAGTTATTCTTTTTAAAGTGATTTTCGGAGCTGGCCCTTATATGGAAGCTACGAGTAATTATGGACCGATCTGCATAGATGTAATTTGGCTTTATTTACCACTCATTTGTGATGAAATTCAAACAATCAAACATTTATTATCAGTAAACTCCAATTTCGGGAGGACATTTGTATGGGGGTCAGGTGAAATAATGTACCGATTTCCACCACTTTCAATGTCATCCATCCTTGGGTCGAAAAAATACCACATACCAAATTTTATCGAAATATCTTCAAAATTGCTACCTGTGCTCTGCACACAAGCTTTACATGGACAGTTAGCCAGCCAGCCAGACGGACTGATGGACGGACATCGTTAAATCGATTCAGAAATTGATTCTAAGTCCTTCGGTATACTTTAAGGTATACCTTAAAGTACACCGTCCCCTTATGGTGGTGTAGGTTATAATAATTTTGTTTGCTGTGAAATTTCAACTACAAGTGGTGGTAAGTAAAAACTTTATATTTATAACAAATTGTTAATTGGGGATTTTTGGGGATAATACGGAAAAAATACTGGCAACATTGGTCATATTGTTAAGTCTAAAGAGTTTATTTAGTTAGAAATTCATTGTAGGCCGGCCGGTCGGCTGACTGACTGACAGTGTACACACAAACATCACACAGACACAAAAATAATAGAAATTAATTTAAAAAAGGGGGCGGTTTGTGGTAGGAGTTGGCGTGATAAAAGTGCCAGGCATTAATAGCAATAATCACAAATTACTTATTCATAACTTTGAATTTCATAATTAATAAATAATACTCATAATACTTGAACACACTTTCTTACAGTAATAGCAACAATAACAACAACAACAACAACGACATTTGTATTTGTTTTTGTATATTGAAATGTAAGTATTTGTTTTTGTAACATTGTGGGAAATTAAGAAACAGAACTTCTTAATAGCTGGTATTGTTTATTGAAAGCAAAAATAATTAAAGAAACACAACAACAATTAAATACTATTATATATTAATATATGTATGTAACAACAAACACAATAGTTGCTATTGAACATTAATGAAAATCTAGAATAAAAAGAAGAAATTTAAATATGCAAATATTCTCTCTCGACAATATTTAGTGCTTGGTAATTAAGATCTGGTAATTGAAACTCACTTTTATGGCAGAATTAATGAACTGAAAAACACAAGGATATTTTACGTAATTTTAATACTTATTTACGAAAAACATGATCTACTTGGAAGTTATGCAAGCAGAAAATTACTGAAAAATATACAAAAGAAAAAAATACTCTTTATTTTAACTCTGTATATGCAGTCCATTTTCCAAGGGGGGTAGAATTTTTTTTGTTTTGTTTTGTTTTTCAATTGACAAACTGCATTTTATGTTATGTTATTTTCTGTATTTTTGTATTATTTTACAGGCAAAGAATATAGGGTCCTGTAATCATTCGTTTGAAAATTATTTACATGTAGAATTTGTATTCAAAGCATATGTATCATATTTCATATTTGTCCATAAATTAGACCACAAAAAGAAAAAAAAACAGACAAGAAATAAAACCATACAATTTACACAAAATAAAAAAGGGATTTTTTCCTTGGCTCACTCGGTAATATGTTGCCGAGTAGTTCATATTTGTGTATGTAGAAATGTAGGTATTTATTTGATATATTTGTACAATAGAAATGAACATAGTATATGGGCTTTGTATGCTTACAAATGTAACCTCCCCCCCGCCACCGTACTGATACTTGGTAGCATTCCTAAATGTATTTAAATGCACATTTATGTTATAAAGGGTTTCTATTACCTAAAACAACAACTGTTAGCCATTAAGAAATTTGTGAAATATGTATTTACCCCAGCACCATGTTTAATGTGGGTAATGAGGTTCCATTAGCATGCATATTACTGCTAAATAGGCAGCCGTTACAGTGGCTGAATATTTTGTAATAGACTTTAATTTAAGTTAGTCTATTAATTATTAAGCGCGTGACTTAATGATATAATTTAATTCACTTTGAAATGGCTTAATTTAATAAGACATTTAAAAAATACATAATAAAGTAACAAATTTTCCAAACGAATAGGAAAATTTATTCATTGTTTAAGCAATAAATATTGAAAAAAATTTATATAAAAGAGAGTGTTTAGGGATTTATGCTGAAAGATTTAAAATTTTGACTATTTTTCAATTCACAAGTGATGTTGTATATGATACAACTGATACAACTGTACGATACAACTATCTGAATGTGAACACGCTTTTGACCAAAGTCGTATGTTTATGTTGTCAAACCTTCAAAATTACAACAGAAATAGATTTTAGAAACAAATATACAAAACATAAAATATGAATAATTACTAAAATTAAAACATACCGTAGAATTCTCAGCAGTAACAATTATTAAAAATTTGTGTTTATTGATTTTATTTTCTTGTTTTAAATTTGTCAATCAAATGTGTTTTCGTTTGGTTATTTTTTTTTTTTTTTTGAAATTAAAATTAATAATTTTTATGCTAAATTACAAATTTAAAATATTGGCAACACTTAACCCATTAGAAGCAGTGTTGCCATTTTAGAAATAAAGAAAAGCGTCAAGTGTATAGTAAAAACGGGTAAAAAGGGCAAAAAAACATTAACAAAAATTTTGGTATCGTGGTTTTGCTTTGCAAATTACAATTAAAAAGAAGATTAAAAAAAAACAAGAAACTTAGAATATCAAAAAGCATGTTAAAATTTTTAAATAAATAATTAATTTTATTATTAATTCAGTTAACAAAAAATTAAAATGAAATAACAATTCATAAAAAACAAACTATAAAGTTTTATAGAAGAACAATTTAATTTTCTCAAAACAGATTTAATGAAATATTCAGACCTTTTATAAGTTTGATTTGAATTAATTTTTAAGTAAACACTTGAAGGTAATTTGTAATTGCAACAACAAACTTTTGGCTGAGTTCAAAGAAAGTCGTTTTCTGATCTTTTGTTAAAAAAAATTCATTAAACTAAACGTTCTTTCGACTTGGGCATTTGAGTAAGGAAAAGAAAGTATTCGAATAACAAAGTCAGCTAGTTCATGAAAAGGATTTTCTTCCAAATAATATTTAAAATTGTAGACTTCAATCCAAAATTCATCAGTTCTTTCAATATTTTTCCATTTTTACAATGTTAGATTCTTAAGGGAAATTTCTATTTTATTTATTAGAGACGAATCATCAATGAAGTTTTGTATGAAATCAATAATATCCGCTTCGCTATTTTTAAAAATATTGTCAACACTAAATAACGATATTTTTAAAGCAATATAAAATTTGAAGGAAGTCTACGTCTTAGTTCGAGTACGTGATATTTTGTAAATTCTATTAAATTGTTCTATCTATTTTATATTCTCTGCAAGACTTTTCGAAATGACAGCCAAGATAACAAAATTCGTTAACGATTTCATCTAAATTACCTTCTAGATAATCAAAGTTTGTAATACTTTTAATCAGGTAATACAAATCGCTATATAGCTTGACATGGTCCGTATTGACTGACTCGAAAGCTAGATTTACTTTTTGGACTTCTTCCAAAACTGCACCAAAAAAATAGAAAAAGTGTCAAAAATACCGTTTTTTTAAAAAAGGGTATTTGAAAAAAATAAAAGGGTAACGAGACCAAAAAAGCGCCATAAAATACCCGAAAAGCGTCAAAATGGCACCACTGATTAGAAGTCACTGTACTCAACTGAATACACTTGTATTTTTGCGTGTATCCCAGCAAAACTTTACAGCCCACAATCTGTTTACCTTTAATTAGTTTCACAACAACAATACCAAGAACCGCAGAAAAAGATTTTTTGGGTATATTCTTCTGTTTATACAAAACTTTTAGTCTGAACTGTGGTTTAGTCAACTATTTTTTAAATATTTTAAGTAATATTAAAAGATTTTTTTTTGTTAGATTTAAAATATGAGTGGAATACGTTTTAAGGATCAGCAGGGTTTCAGAGGACTTCAAGAGGCCGCTGAAAGCATATTAGCCGATAGTATGGTCACCATCCCGCTAAGCAATTCATTCGTGAAAAGCCAGCTCGATTCGGCTATAAAAACTGGGCTAGTTCTACAGGCTATTGCTATACATTTGATTTATACATATTCCGGAAAATCGCAGGTTGCATCTACGCATCCATTGAGTTCGCGTGTTGTCAAAAAATTATTAGAAATACTGAATTGTACCGCAGAAAACCATTGAATTTTCGTTGACAACTTTTTCACCAGTTACGATCTTCTCCTCGACCTTAAAAAGTTACTGTACCGTGCAACTGGAACTGCTTCGGAAAACAGAATAAGCAAATGTCCTTTGACCAGCTCGGAAGAAATGAAAAAGCAAGATCGAACAGCATATAATTACAGATTCGATAAAGAAAATTATCTTTTGTTTGTCAGATGGCAAGACAGTTAATGTTTGCACAATGGAAACCAACTGTGACACAACAGAACCGGTAGGAACTGTTAAACGTTGGTGATCAACAAACCATGAGGTTATACCCAATTTATTTCAAAATTACAATAATTACAATAAATATCTTTGTATAGGATTGCTGTTCATTGAAAGATTTAATAATTTCTTACGCTTGGCGGCTACATGTTCTGAGCAGTGAGAGTCCCATGGATCGACTTTTGTTTCACCATCACTTGCAAGTTATTATTTACGCCAAGATGGGCAAAACAAATCACGGCAGTCTGCATCAATACCTGAAGGTTTATCTCCAGATGTAGTTGGTCACTATTCCGCTAAAATAGAAAAGCAGTGCGTAATTTGCCATTTCGGAGTACATTGGCTGTGCAACAAATGCTTTAAAACACTTGGTGTCGAAAAGCCATGTCTCGAAAAATTTTCATACTCAGTAGGAGAAATTTTATTTGGCTTGAGTTCATTTAATTGAAACTTGGCATCAACGAAATTTTGTCACATTTATTTAAAATCCAAAACATACAATTTTATTGTCAAACTTCATCATCAACTTTGCCATATTTAGTTATAAATAGGACAACCAAGAAGAAATTTACCAGGTGGCCAAAAATTAACGTTTGGTGCGGATTTATTCGAAAACTTCAACGGTGATCAAAGATGACTTATTTCTTTTTGCTTGTTTAAAATGGCATGGTAGTGGAAGATATGTGAATCCAGCAGGTAAAAGTTACATGCCATCCAGCTAAAATTGACATTATGCATTATCGATTTGGGGGCATGGTTTTTCTCGCCGTGTCGATGAAAATTGGGCACCAAAATATAATAATTTTATCGAGCTTGACTTTTATTCATGTGTTTTATGAAGTCCAAGTGTGTCAACCTATCATAAAATCAAGTATTTTTAAATTGAAACAGACAACTCGAATTCGTTAATAACTCACACACAGCTTATGTTAAGCAATACATTCGATTGCGGTTTCGATACAAAGTTGTCCGTCTGTTTGTCTTTTGCAATCAACTATCCAAAGCCTCTAAATACATATAGTACAAACAAACAGGAAAGATACTTCAATATATTGGATATAGTTCCGAGTTTTTCATATAGACCTACTGTTCATTTGTCATCATCTATTGTTAAATCTTCTAAAACCTAATATGATTTACTATTTTAATGCGGTAATAAAATTAGTGTAATACAATTTAGGAGACCTCTGACCAGCAATCAATATTGGCTACGTAATTTATTGATACTTTTACCAGCTAATTTATAACTAAATATTGTTAAATAAAGAAATATTTTTCATAACTCTTTCTTTCATGCAGGTCCTGCAAATTCAAAGTCGATTTAACTACATCTGTCTGTTTGTGTAAAACACGCTGTTATCCAAAATACTCCACCGCAATAATTAAGGTTTACTCAAAGTTACTTATCGTTGTCCTAAGCAGAACAGTATAAAAATGTGCAAAATCCATTCAGGAGAAAAAAAGTTATAAATCAAAATGTGAGACAGGTATACGAGTGAAATAACTCCCAAATGAAATAAGTCCCAATGGAAAAATGAAATAAATCCCAAAAATTTTTCCATACAGATTGGGAGTTATTTCATAATTTTTGTTGGGAGTTATTTCATTATGAAATAGCTTCCAAATGAAATAAGTCCCAACAGTTTTTTTTTTTGTGAGTTATTTCATTTGGGCGAAAGGATTTTCTCCTGTATGGTATACAGAATACCGGCTTTGCATAGTACAGATCCCCTGTATTGCCGGCCTACGGCCGAGCAGACGGATTTTCTCCCACATGGTATAGAGAAAACCGGCTTCGCATTGCACAAATTTCTTGTATTGCCGTTAAATCATTTTTATTGGGATTTATTTTTACATTTTGAAATAAGTCTCAAAAAATTGGGACATATATCCTTTGAAAGTTATTTAATTTTTTTCATTTGGGCGTTATTTAATTTTTCATGGGACTTATTTCATTAGGAGTTATTTTACTGTACCTGTGAGACAACCGCGAAAAAATTAAATATATTTGTAATATTATTACGTTACGTTACTTTGTCTCAATTTACACGAAACTCTTCTTTAAGTTGAGCAGAAAATAACACGATCACACACTTGATTGTACAAGCAATTCGTGCTACTCTCTTGGTTGTATTGCATATGCGCATAGCTGCCATATTTGACGACTTATCGTCGTTTTGACGATTTTTTGTTTCAATAATAGCAAAGCGGCGATTTGACGATTTTTCCTTTAAAAGTGACGATTTTCTGAATTATTAAAATTTACGATCATTGGTTTTTTTTATTAATGTTTTTGACACCAACTTCTTGCTTTTTTGTTTTGAGACAACAACGTTTTTTTCTCATTTAATATCATAAATAGTAAGAGCAAATGGACATAATTCAAGAACAAACTAAATGGTAGTGATGTTTTCTAAATTATTGAGTTTAAGTATAATAACTCCAATTAAGAGTATTATAAGATAAGATAGTAGAAATTACTTATTCTATTGGTAAACATGAAAAGCAATTTTAGATGCTGAATTCCGTGAAATACAATTCTTAGAAAAAACAATTTTTGGAAATTCAACGGGGAAATTTTACAAACAATTTTTTCTATTTTAACATAACGTCGAAAAAATATCAGCCACATAAATTTAAATAAAACAGAAATATGGTATTTAATGAATTCTTTACTTAAAATATTTTTCTAAACTTAATAAACTTATTTGTTTTGACATTGTAATTAAATCTGAATTTAGAAAATTTGTTAGTTTTATTTCAGTTTTAGCTGACTAGTTTTTGTTAAATTTTCTATTGAACTTGCCATTTCTTTCACACACATCAATTTAATTTTCGTACTTTTGAATGCCAATCAACAAGCATGAAAGAAGAAAAAAACAAAAGGAAATAAGAAAATTGATTAGCAGCGAAAAGTTTGTACTCCTTTCCCTTCTCCTCCAAAAGTACTTGCTTAGACGAATCGGAATTGAAGAGTGTGAAAGCGGACTAATGTATTTTGATATATGCAATGTATTAGAGACTATATAAACTTGAATTTTTATGTTTCCATATAAACAGCTCTTAGAATTATTGAGTTTTTATTTTAACGATTTTTTTTTGGCGATTTTTAAAATTCGCAACGACGATTTTTTTCCAAAATTCAACTGACAGTCATGCATAGGTGTGTATAAAAATACCAGTGATTTAAACAATTATATTATGCTGTGTAAACACCGAAGAAATTTCAAGGAAAAAATTGTATCAATATTTTCCATAAGAATTGCTTGGTGTAAATTGGAACTTAGATCTATGTTGAAGCTATAATTGTTGCTTTTATAATATTGAAAAATAACATGTGTGAATAGGCATAATTTGAATTGATTTTCTTTTGATGAAAACTCACAATAATTTACACGTACAGAATAGAGGCGATATGAATTTCCGATAAAAAAAAAGGTATAAAAAAGAATAATAATAATAATATAAAAAAATTAATCACATGCCTGATGAATTGCTTCAACATAAAGATATATTACCAAGTGGACTTAATAGTCCATTAGCATTACTAAAATATCCAGTTTGGTTTATTGACTCACTGTAATGACAGTTTAATATTTTTCATATGTGCAATTAAATGCTATACGAGTACATTACAGTGGTTGGGGAATCAAGTAAGTAAGTAAATCGATTAATAATTTGAAAATATTATCTCTTATTAAGGTTAATCAATCATTATTATTTGTTCACTATTTCTGCCTAATTTTGGTTATAAAGTATTTAATATTCTATTAGAATTAGAAACCCTAAAACATATAGATAGACATACGCTCCAAAAAACAAAAAAAAAAACACACACAGGCAGACAAGAGTTGCAGACAGAGACAAACATTTATGTATGAACATTTAAAACACTTCCTTGTAAAATACATTTATGAAAACATAAATTATGATCCTATATTTTTCGGATAAAAACCCATTTACAAGAACCAAAAGATGCAACAAAAAAAACACACACACACAAAACGAACAAAAAAATGCACAAAATTCGAAATGAAACAGACACAAGAACCAGCCCATTAATTTGAAACTCTTTTTCAATGAATAAAACGAAACCAAGAACAGGAAAAAAACTAACTAAAAAAAACAGAGAGCATGTTAGTTGAAATCGAATAAACTTTAGGCTAACGTAGAAAACAGACACAGAAAAAGCTATTCAATAGCCATTTAAATCAGAGCTTAAAGATACAGTTGAATGTTACACTTATGTAGACAGAAAGGTGTATTCTCTGAACATAAAGTCTTTTCAAATAAGGATAAGAAGATTTGTGTATGACTAAAACATAGCTTAGTTGAGAAAATGTTGGTTTGTTAAAACAAACTTAGTCAAATTTGTGCTAGTGAACTTGATAATTGTAAAGTATTGCTCACAGAAAATCCGTTCACATGACAACATCTTTTACATAATGCGTATTATGTTTGGAAACGATACAAGGAAACCTTTTTTTGAATTTTCTCAAAACTGTTAGGTAGTTTCATAGCAACGCCATTTTAATGTTTTGCTTGGTATTCTTTTAGCGATAGTAATACTTATGCCAGTGTTTCAAGGTCACTACAGGTGACTCTGCGTGCCAGATTTTGGTTTACTGCCTTAAATCCAGCCACATGACATCTTAAGATTATGAACAAAAAGAAAGCAACTCTTTGAAATCATAAGAAATTGAACAAAAAGAAAGCAAGTGGCTGGATTTAATGCGAACAATTAATTAAAATTTGGCATGCAGCATCGCAAAAAGAGTACGAAGTAAAAACTTAGAATGGTGTTGCTTTCTTATGTTACTTGCGATCACTAACGCGACACGATAACATAGTTATGTAGTGCACTACAAGTGAATTCAATAAGGCGGTTTCACATTCTATACAGCAATTAAAGGAATCCAATTTCTTTGAATTAGTATGCAGGTAGATCAAAATATTAAAAATATCAATCAACATATTTTAAGTTAAGTTTTTGCTTTTAGCTTTTTATATCCTACACCACAATAGTGGGGAGAATATATTGGATTTGTGGATATATTGTTGTTTGTAACACCCATAATTATTGCTCCGGCTGGCTGGCCGGCTGTCCATGTAAAGCTTGTGCGCAGAGTACAGGTCGCAATTTTGAAGATATTTTGATAAAATATAACGACCATAAATCTCTTAAAAATGTGGATATCCAAATAAAATTCAACACAAATAAGTTTCATAAATAAAGAAATGAAAACACCTAAGTTTATAAATGTCGGTCTATAATTAGTCGAAATTCCCACTCTCTCCGTAATTCACTTTAACCCTTAAGCAAACACCAAATTGTGTGCACATAAGTGAACCCCAGGGCTTAGCTGTAACTTTTTATAATTTATATGGCTTCAAATTAAAAATCTTCAATTTCATTATCAATTTCTAACTCGTTTTCAATATCAGAAGCATTGTCTTCATTTGCATAAACCTCATTCTGAATTTCGTTTTCTATATCATTGGCAATTGCCTCTGCCAATCTGTCATAATTAGGGTGAGATTTTGAAACTGTTTCAAAGATTTTGTCTAATTTAGTACTAATTGTAACACTATTAACACTTGTTAACTGCCAGCACAACAATAAAAAAACTAATTTCTGAAACGTTCAAGCACATTAATTCTGCTTTTTATCGGGCTGGGCCCTGGTGTTACAAACATGTTGAGAGTAATTAACACGCCTAGAGATAAAATAGTTTAAGTTTTTTTTTCAATTTTTTTGTACAAAACACCTTTATTGAGGAATTCATAAAAAGTTAAGGGGCTCCGCCTAAGTTATCTAAGTAAAAAACTATAAAAATTTTCAAAAATGCCTGGCCAGGCCCTGGTGTTTGCTTAAAGGTTAACCTCTACGAACCTTTTGAAAGTATTTATATCGAGATAACAAATATTTATATTCGCGGAAGTCATGGCACTAAATATTTTGATGATCGGTCGATAATGACCCATTAAGCGCTCATTTCTGAAAAGGTGTAGGATATTATATGGTCGGGGTTGACCGATATTACTTTCTTGAGGCAGAATTAGTTTTACTTTCTGTTCCGTTCCAAAACAGCTGACTTGATTCTATTAAATAGAAAACGTGTAGAAACTAATTATATGTTACTTTCCGTGCCGTTGCGGACGAACCTGTTGAAAACAAAAAATTGCTAAGTAATTGTAAGTGACAGCACAAAACAGCTGTCATCCGCACAACAAGCAAATTATTTTCAATTTCTTTGAATTTAATTAAGTTTTTGTATAAAAGTTATAAAAATATAAAAAATAAACGATGGATGACGAAAAACTCATTCCTTTAGACGAAAGTAATGACATATATTGTACAATAAAAAAAACTTTGATTTGTATTTTTTGATTTATTTTCGCGGTATGTGTTGTCTGTTTACCTAAAACAGCTGATACGTTTATACGGAAAAACAAACTACAAAAATTCAACACCAGCACGACACGGAACAGAACAGCAACAGAAAGTAAAGACTAAATATTACAATGTGGTCCGAAAAATCTTCAGAAAATGTCTAACAACCGTGCGAACTTAAAATTTTTGTCTTCCAACGTTGTAAGAAAAAGCATTTTCTGACAAAAATATTGTCAGACATCTAACAATCGTGTAAACACACAATTTTGTCATTGTCATTGTTTTAAGACTAATTGTTTCAATACAAACTATAAATGGTATTAAAATTGCTGGGGTACCTTGAGGGACTAAATGTGTAAATATATGTTGTGTGTTATTAATTCAACCAAATAATATAAAACATAATCATAGTGGTAAAGCTAATGTAAGAGTTAATGTTAAATGACTTGTTCTTGTAAAAATATAAGGGAATAATCCTATAAAATTATTAAGTAAAATTATAGAAAATAAGGATACAAAAATAAGGGTTGATCCGTTTGTTCCTATAGGACTTAATAATGTTTTAAATTCTTTATGAAGAATTGTCATATGTGCAAAGTTTATGCATCTGCCAATGGCAGCATTGTCATAGAAATTATTTCTAAATGCAACTCTGTATATACATAAATAAATAAACAAGTGTCGATTAATAAACTTTATGAAAAAAGTGGAAGAAAATTAAAGAATTAAATTAAAGAAAATAAAAAATGGATAGCGATATATCTTTTAATGAATCCAGTTTCATAGAGTGCAGATAAAATTGTTTCAATTGCTCTTTTTTGTTCCATGACAATATTTAAAATTTTTAAACACACACACAGCGCTGCAAAACGAATTTGACAATGCCACACAACAATCTGTTAACCGTGTGAACTGACAATTTCGGTTGACAGATAAATTAATTGTGTGCCAATTGTGTGCAAATGAAATTGTTTGTTTTCCTACAGTCGTCTAAACTGGCAATTTACATTTTGCTAACAATTTTTCAATGTCAGTACATTGCTAGCACATTGCTAGATCTGACAACGTTGTAATATCTGACGATCGTGTATACATAGCTTAAGGAATATTAATTTGTTTTTCAATCGCTTTATTGTTACACAAATATTGTAACTTTTCTGCGACCGGAGTGTGTTCGCATACGCTTTAGTATTGAAAATTAACAACAAAATGTTTCAATTTTAACTGCTTTACCAGCTGTAGGGTGAAAATTTATAAAAGTGAATTTTATTTTTATGGTCAAAGAAAAACATCATTAAGCCAAAGAATAGAAATGATGCCAACCAAGGTTGTGAAACCATTACTACATTTATCATTCGAATTTGAATTTGTTTCCCATACAAAATACGCAGAAGACTTGGTAAAAGAAGGACCTTTAAAGACAAAGCCAAAAATGGAAAAAATAATAAAGAAACAACACCACAACAACAACAAATTTCTATTTCAACTTAACACGTTCACTTACACTTAAAACTCTAAACATGCATCGCATTCAACTGACAAAAAAAAAGTGAAATAAAGAAAACAAAAAAGGAAAATGAAAATAAAGAACAACAGCAGCAGCCAACAATAAGTTTTGAATAAGCTCAATGCACAATCATGCAACATCATGTCATTTACATACAAATAAACACACATGCACATCGACATGGACATGGACATGCACATGCATGCTTAAAATAAAAAAATAAATAATTTTAAATATTAGACCAAAAATAGTGTACATGGTAATAGAGAAACACAAAAGCTAAATAAACAGTAAGAAAGCATGAAAATAAATAAAGAAGTAATAGCAACAGTCCAATATCACTCGGGAAATAACTCAGACCGTTGCTGTGATGTGCTGTGGTGTGGTGTGGTGTGGTGTCTTTGCTGGCACAACACGTTCCATGTGACATGTGAATGCTACTCTATGTACATACATATGTATAAATGTATGTTTGTTTAGATGTAAATATGCACTTGTTTGTTTGTTTGTTTGTTGTTTCCTTTGTTGACTTTTCGGGAGGGGTTTTTGGGAAAGGGTTGGTTGCTATAAATGAATGAACGTATTTGAATGTGTATAAATGATGATGTGAATATTTTCTGACTTGTACAAAAGACCAAAAACCAAAAACTTAAAAAGCAAAAACACTCACACATAAAACAGCACAAAACATTTGCATAGCATCGAAAAAGTATCAAAACACATTTTAAACATAAAAGTAGAAATAGAAATAGCATAAGAAAAAGAGCATAAAGAAAAGGAAACTTTCGCAAAAACACAAAAAAACTTTTCAAGTGAGTTGGCCGATTGTATATTGAAGCCATCCATATAGACGCTGCTGGTAACCAACAGCAAAATGAAAATTGTGAAAACCAAATTTCAACTCAAATTCACACTCGTACATAGGAAAATAGTTTTTTTTTCTCTTGTTGTTGCTTTGCACCCCATTTATTGACAGACGGCACCACACATTTATTCAGTTTGTTTACCGCGGCTGCTGCACTGTGTTCAACGTCACATCCGGCGTAAAACTTAAAATCAAATTTGAAACATTTGGCCAAATCCCTTTTGGAAACTTCAATTCTTTTCGTAAATCGTATTCTTTATTTTTTTGCTGTACTTTTGTATAAATTCTTAATACTTTTCGTATTCAACTTGATTTTTGTAGTTTTTTTTTTTTTGTTTCTGCTAGGAAATTTTAGTTTTTGTTTTTGCCATAATGGATTTTATTGACACGAGTGGCTGTACAAGTTTCTATTTGTTTGAGTAGCTTAGGTTTCATCGAAATTATTGGAAATTGAATATGCTGCGAGTAGCAGACAGCTTTCAAGCTCAAAAGAAGTTTTTTTTTTTTGTGAATTATTTGATTCAGTTTATAGAAAATGGTTTGAGTAAAGGGTTTTATAAATAATTGGGAAATATTTAGATGTGACTGCAAACTATTTCACAGACATACTAATATAATTGCTACCTTTAACCATTTACGCTAGTAAAGAGTTAAACCTGTGTGGCAAGCGATCTCAATGCGAAGCCGTGTGCTTCTGGCATGCACAATTATCATCAACGAACTAATTTACGGATATGTAGAAGAATGTCTTGCTATATACACAAGAGACAAACAGTATTATTAGACATTAGAAAGTATGGCAATAGAAATGAAAAATTTACATTTGAAGCTGGGAGAAAATGTTATACTGGGGACGGCGTTTTTACTTCAATAATATACAGGGTGTCCCAACTAGAACGTAATTTTTAAATTTTAAATAAAATACAGATATTAAAAAAACAAATAGCGAAACTTTATTATATCGTTAAGTAGATAGAATGAGGTTATGTATGGAACAAGATATCGTGCAGATGGCTGCCGCGGCTTTGCTGGCACACACGCGATCTTTTAATGAAATTTTCAATGACCTTTTTGCATAATTGCTGCCCAACAGCGAACAATTTATTAAATAGAACAGTTTCGAAGCTGTTTCAATTACATAACCTTCTGATCTAAATAAAGCCACCTGATCATCAGATATTTTGAAAACGTCATCTCCTAGTGAATATAGAAGTTCCTAAGAAATTAAAAAATCTGTCACTGAACTCCCTGCTCGCAATGAGTTAAAGTATGAACATAATTATGAGTGTATTGAAACTATCACAGATGCATAGAAAACATTAATATAAATTCAGCAAATCTCAATGGCTGTTTGGACTCGAGCTAATTCAAAAAGCATTTCCACCCCAAAATTTATAGATATTGATATTGGGGAATGTAGTAAAAGCCAATTAAGAAACATACGTTCCGATCTTACGTACGATCGCTTTGATTTTTTTTTTGCAAACCACGAAATGTCAAATTAAAACTGCCTTTATCAAGTCACGCAGGGTTTCTGGGCTAGTTGCCTTCGATCGTTCTCCAACCATCTGACAATATTACTCCATACAAAGATTTTGATTGGTTATTCAAGGTCTTAATTCCCTCCAGGAGTGAGTGGAGTAGGGGTAATCTCGTGAACAAATATGACACTGGGATACATACAGACGGTTCTAAGATGAGCTGCGGTGTTGGTTCTGGAGTCTTCTGTGACGAACCTGAGGTAGGCATCTCGTATCGTCTTCCGAATGAGTGTAGTGTTTTGCAGGCGGAAATTTTTGCAATCATGGCAGCTTGTAATACACTACATGATCATAATATACGCGGCAATATAGGTATTTTTGTCGACAGTCAGGCGGCACTCCTCTCACTGAATGCCTACACAATTTCATATTCACTAGTTAGGCAACGTGGGAATCCTCTGTCAAGGCTAGGTCGTCTATCTGATATTACTTTGATGTAGATACCTGCGCATAAGAACCACTACGGCAATGAACGGTCAGCCGAACTAGCCAGAATGTGAGCTACCTTAGATATCTCCGATACGGTATCAGTAGCAATTCCACTGGGGACTATCAAAGGTATCATCTTCAGAGATTTTCTTACAAAGACTGAGTATAGGTGGCGTAATTTAGACACATGTAAGGTAGTCAAGTTGATGTGGCCGTCTTTTAACGAGAAACATACTATGCAACTGATAACCCGGAATAGAAAGGATATATCAAGGTTGCTGGCAGTATTAACGGAACACTGGACGTTAGGCAAGCACGCTAATCGCCTGGGACTTTTTACTTTTAACGACAACGGTAGTTGTAAAGATAGGGAAAAAGATGAAACGATTTTCCACCTTCTCTGCGAATGCCCAGCCCTGAGTGTCAAGAGACATAAATTCATGGGAAACTATACATTGAACAACCTTGGTGAGGTAGCCGGATCAAAACTCAATGACCCACTGAGATATCTCACAGCTGCAGGTTGGGTCTAGCAAGACACGACTTTTTTTACACATTTTAGTTACATTATGATGTAAATGACAGTAAATCTGACGAGTGGTGTGGTCTTATTAAAACGGGGTCCCTTCAACACTTAAGTAGAGTGTTCGCAAGTAGTGAACTACCACGTAAACCAACCAAAATATTGCATACAAAAAAATATTACAAAACGAGTTCGAATTAATAATCTTTGCAGAATCTGAGCCAATTCGTAAAACAGATGAAAATTGTTTAGGATATGGAGTCCTTCGCTAGACACAATTTTTTTATATTCTCCCAAGGAATGTAAAACTGAATCAGAAAATGTTGCTATCTCTTGGTATTTAGGATCCTTCGGGACTATTCTATACGTCTACGGAGTTTGCAAATCCCTTTATTTTTTAATTATAGATCTTTGAGTCATAAAGACATAGCGAACTAGTCCGTGGAGGACCACGGACATACACTTTTTTAAATGCTTTATATGATTCTTCCAAAATCTATACCCATAAAAACATTTTGCTTTTTTTAATTAACGAGTTATATGCATTTATTAAGTCACATCTTACAATTTCAATTTAACTTGTTCCGTGTTTTTTCAAAATATCAGTCAGTCAATTTATTGCCAAAGTTCTTAAAAATATTAGTGTACGCTAAACAATAAATATTATATTATGAAATTTGAAATTTAAGAAGTGCGTCTAATTTTTTTTCCAGCACGATTCACCCATTTCAAACGTTTATTCTGGAACGATTTTTCTCGAATGTCAAAGCTGCCATATCTATTCGTTTTATATATTTTGTTTTGGTTTTTAAGTGTCAAAACACAAATATTAAATTATTTGCAAATATTTTCTTTATTTTTCAAAAACAATTTACAAAATTTTTAATAAATAAATAAAATCAATAATTTAATTTCACAAAACAAACACAAATAGAACTGTAACATATTGGCAACTCAGTTCATTTTTGTCCAGACAAAATATAAAATTAAACCAATTCCAGCTGAGAGTTGTTTGTAAAAAATATTTTCTCTCTCTCAAAAACAAAGAAGGCAAACTTCATAGGAAAAAAAACTTTGCTCGAACAAATATTTTTTTTAGAACGAATGGGTAACTAACTAACGCCGCGTTTTCATTATGTTTTCACTATGTCATTTTTGTTGTTAAATTGTCCAAATTGTTGGCAATTGCATGAAAACGGGTTGTCTTATGGCGTGATCTATGATTGCAAACATAAATGATGCCATATGACAAAAAAAAATTTTTCTCTCTTTCAAAAAGAAAGAAGACAAACTTCATACGAAAAAAACTGTGTTCGAAGAAATATTTTTTTTAGAACGAATGGGTAATTAACGAATGGGTAATTAAGCAATTGTCTCGATATTGGGGCCTTTTGATTTGGATAGGCTAAAACAAAACTTGTCAAGGTGATATACAAAATTTGCAAGACTTTAAACTATTACTTTTAATTGCTTATTATAATATGTAAATTAATACATGAACAAATATTTGCTTTCAAAGAAAAAGTATTTCGTAACAGGTTTTTTGCTTGTTAACTGACAAATACTTTCAACAACAAATCGAGTTAAGGCTTGTACTTTATTCCCATTACAATCAACCAGCCAAATGAGCTATTAAAACCAAACAAATCACCCTGTTAGTATTCTATCCACACTTTGGTGATGAATCATTACAATAATGCATTTAACTACCACAATTCTGTATCAATATTAAATGGCCACACTGTACATAATTTTCTTTGAAAAGCTACTGCCAGAAAAAAAAACTAAATAAATAAATAAAAGTCAGTTTGGGTTTTTATAACCTACACCACCATTTGTGCTGATGTTTGTAACGCCCAGAAATATTGGTCCAACACCCACTTTAAAGTATACGGAACGACTTAGAATCACTTTCTGAGGCGATTTAACGATGTCCGTCCGTCCGTCCGTCTGGCTGGCTGGCTGTCCATGTAAAGCTTGTGCGCAAAGTACAGGTCGCAATTTTGAAGATGTGATAAAATTTGGTATGTGCTATTTCTTCGACCCAAGGATCGATGGGATTGAAACTAGTGGAAATCGGTCCATTATTTCACCTGGCCCCCATACAAATGTCCTCCCGAAATTGGAGTTTACTGATAATAAATGTTTGAATTATGCAAGTATCCAAACAAATTTCATCACAAATGAGTGGTAAATGAAGCCAAATCACATCTACAAATTTTGTGCAGATCGGTCCATAATTAGTCGTAGCGCCCACATAAGGCCCACTTCCGAAAATCACTTTAAAGACCATAACTCACTCAAAAATTTTGGTATCGAAATAATATTTAATACAAATATATCTCACACGTATACAAACAATACGGTACAATTTTATTGTGATCGGTCCATAATTAGTGGTAGCTCCCATATAAGGCCCACTTCCGAAAATCACTTTAACGATCATAAATTTCTTAAGAATGTTGGTAATTAAATAAAATTCGACAAAAATAATATACAGAAATGATGACACCTAATTTTATAATGGTCGGTCCGTAATTAGTCGAAACTCCCATATAAGACCCTCTCCGTAATCCACTTTAACCTCCATAAATCTTTTAAAAGTATTTATATCGAGATAAAGTTTAACATACACAACATTTATATTCACAGAAATCATGACACTAAATTTTTGGATGATCGGTCCCCAAAAGGTCATATCTCCCATATAACGCCCATTTCTTAAAAACTGATTTATACATATACTGGGTGTAGGGTATTACATGATCAGGCTTGACCGACTATACTTTCTTACTTGTTTTTTGCATTTTTTTTTTTTTTTGCTCACACACACCAAAGGGCCAACCGTAAACGGCAATAGAGAGAAAGTAAGCAAGAAAGAAAGACAGAAAGAACAAAAACTAAGAGTATGTATATGAAATTAAATTAAATGAAATAAAAAAACAATCTATTATATTGTCCTTTTGTGGGCTTTTTCTTGTGTGAATGCTTTAGCAATGAAATGGACCAATAAATCACGGCAAATGCCAAACTACTACTGCCTTCATTTTAAGATTATACGTTTAAGTAGGAAAAGGGAAAAAACCCAGGGCCAGCAGAGCAACTGCACATAGTGTAGCTATACATAAAGAAATAGGGAAATATAAAAAATAAATTGTAGATATCCCAGCAAGCCATATGAGTCCGAAAAGAGTCTTTTCGGACACCTTTTTCGGAGCGTTAACGCTCTTTATGAGCCCAAAAAACAATCATAATTGCTCCGAAAACCTTCAGAAAAGAAGGTCATTACATTCGAAAATGGTCCGTCAGAAAGAGCTCTTAGATAATGTCAGAAAAGAGTCTTTTATGAGGGTTTTTTTGGGCTCTTAAAGAGCTCTTAGATAATGCCAGAAAAGAGTTTTTTATGAGGTTTTTCTTGGGCTCTGTGTAATCTTGTTTTTATCATACTTGTGTGGTACAGCTGTTTTTTTTTTGTTCAAAGCACAAATAGCAGGAGAACAACGCTTTGGTACACACATAATCAAGTGGAATTTCTGAGTCATACTGCGTGCCGACTTAGGACATTAACAAGCAAATTTTTCTTTCGCTCCGAAAATGCTCTTTTGTTGGACTCTTTTCTGACTCCTTTTTCGAAACGCTCCTAAAATGGTATGCTGGGATGTATCTGTGTACGTATATCTGTGTGTGTGTGTGTGGCTGTGTGTGTATGAGTATGTCGACTTTGAACAAGCTTTTAAAATAGTGTTTGTTGGTCTGGCTTCATGCCATTGCCGTTGCCACGTACTTCGATCCGGTTGAGTTTGGTTGGCTTGTTAAGAGCGTCAAAGAACAAACTTGAAAAATATTTGTTGTACCTTTGGTTTTTTATGTGGCCTCTTCATGGGTAGCGAATCGACAAGCAGTTATTGTGGCTGCAAACGTTTGATCACTTGGATAATTTGCTTTTGAAAGCAAATGCTTTTGCAATAATCTGGAACATTCGTAAACCCAGCAAATATGTTCATAACCTTAAAGAAGGAATAAGAACACAACACATTATCAGGTAACAACTTTCATTAACAAAGTTGACCAGAAAGTAAACAGTTACACAACAGACAATAAATAAGTCATTACACGACTTCTTCTATGTAATGCAGACGTTATTTTTAGAGGTCATTGAATTTTTTCTGGGAATGTTCTGTAAAGTTGCTTCAAAAATATTGTGATTGTGTTTTTGAGTCACAATCTTTAATTTGTTCTTCTTTTATTCATTTCACTAGTGTTTAATACAACTGACTTTAATTCGCTGGAGTACGGCCTCTGGTGGCCATGAGTGCCGAACACTAATATAGTTTCTAAACATTTGTTTTGTAGACCTTAGAACATTTTAAATCAAAGTTATTTAACAGAAGTGTGGTTTGTGATATGCGTTATTTTTAGTATTTTAAGGTTTCTGTAAATTTTATTTCATTTCAGTTATTTTTTCATCGTTTAACATTAAACACCTAAACATTAGAGGGCCTACCGAAAACTATATGCCAAAGTTTTCAATAAAATAAAAGTTGATTTCATTTTCAGACACAATTTCTCACTATTTTTGTTCAATAAATCAGTGATTGATTTTAAAATCAAAATTACAAAGCGATTCGTTTCTAGATTAACCGATTTTTCATAAAATTTTTTAGTTAGAATCCATACATAGTTTTGGTATCATAAAAATTAATTTTTAAAGGTGCTGAGAATTCGATTAAGGTGGATTCAACCATTCATTCGTTCATAACAAAAAATTTGTTCGAAATTTTTTTTATATGAAGTTTGACGTCTCCATGGCCATGAGCAAAAGCAACTTTCTTTTTTCATTTATTTTGAATTTATATCTGTGATTTTGAATACACAATACTTTAAAATAATTTAATATTTGTATTTTGACACTTAAAACCCAAAACTAATAAATTTTGTTTACATATGGCAGCTTTGATTTTTCAGAAATGGTTTCGAAATGGGTGAATCGTGCTGCAAAAAACACTCAGTAAAAAAATGTTTCTCTGAAAAAAATTTTTCTTAAGAACAAATGGGTGAATCCACCTTCATTCACCACCGGGGAACGAATTTGAAGAAAACAAAAAAATTATAAACAGCCAAATTGGGTATTTTTTCAAATTCTCGTTGTACCAACAGCTGGTTTAAATACTTCTAAGATTTTACAGAATCGAATTTTAACCAAATTTTCCAAAAGCATTTGTCCTCTGTTTTTCTACCTACTTTTCATATGCGCTATTTTTTCTTTTTTTAGCCTAACATACAGACACAAAAGTTGATTCATTCGAGAGATCACGCAAACCTCAAATAGTTCTATTCAGTTTTAAAACGAAAATTAAGTAACATACGATTTGTATCACCAAACATGACTGATTTCACGTTCCGAACCTGTCAAATAGCAGCCTAAATTAATGGAAACCACACCGATTTATTTTGCGTGAAGACAACTGTCTTCGTTGATATACCAGCAAGACTTGCAATCCTGCCTTATTCACGCAATTAGAAAGTTTACGGTAGCAACGATGCATAGAGTGATTAAAAATTACTCCTTCCGAAGGGACCAGCCACAACATTTGAATGAAATTACTTTATAAAGTGAAAATCACAGATTAGTTTTCGGAAAATTTCAACATTCAATTTTGTTTTATTTTTACAACCTACACCATCCTAGTGGGAAGGGTAAATTGAATTTGTGCTGATGTTTGTAATTCCCAACAATATTAGTCCAAGTATCAGAATGACTTTCTGAGTCAATTTAACGATGTTCGTCTGGCTGTCCATGTAAAATTTGTGCGCAAAATATAATTCGCAATTTTAAAGAAATTTCGATAAAATTTGCTATATGATATTTTTCGGCCCAAAGAATATTGAGATTGAATTTGGTTGAAATCGGTCTATTATTTCACCCAGTCCCTATACAAATGTCTTCCCGAAATAGGGGTTTTTGGATTATAAATGTGTCCAAAACGTACCCAAACAAATTTAGCCATATTTAAGTTATTTATGAAACCTAATCATACCTACAAATTATGTGTACATCGGTCCATAATCCGCAATAGCTCCTATATAAGGCCCACTTCCAAAAATCATTTTAACGAGCATAACTCTCTTAAACATGTCGATAGCCAAATAAAATTCAAAACAAATATGTTTCATACATACACAAATTATTCGGCTTAATTTTATGATGATTGGTCCATAATTCGTAATAGCTCCCACATAAGACCCACTTCCGAGAATGGCCAGCAATTAACTTTCACATATATACATTTAGATACCATGAAACCTATTTTTATGACGTTAATCGAAACTCTATATAAGGCCTCCTTTGAAAATCTGTATAACATGTATAAATCTATTAAAAGTGTTTACATCGAGATAAAATTAAATCCACAAACAATTTATGTGTTCAGAAGTCATGGCAGAAAATGTTTGTATGATCGTGCTATATTAGGTCATAAATCCCATATAGCGCCCATTTCTGCTAAACTATACTGTGTGTAGGGTATTATATGATCGGGCTTGACCACTTCTTACTTGTTTTATTAAAAACTAACAAAGAAAAGTTTAAATCATTCAGCCTTTAAAAAAAAATATCCAATATTCATTTTTTGAATTTAATTTAAAAATTTATTTATTTGTTCGGACAAAGTTTTTTTCATATGAATATTTTCTCTCTCTTTAAAAGAGAGGCGTCAAAGTTCATATTAAAAAAACTTTGTCCGAATATTTATTTTGTTCACAACGAATTTAAGCAGCAAATTGTAATCAAAAGTTCTGTAGATTGTAGATTAAACTCTTTTAAAGCACTGGCTTTAAAGCTAAGCCACTTGGTGCGTTTCGTATCATTTTTAGTGTTTTTTTTAAGTTTTTTTTAGTTGGTTAATTTCAGTGCGTTTTTTCTTAATTTTGCCGATTTTGTGATGAAATCTCTATTTTTACTAATTTTTAATTGCAGTTTGTTAATAATTCATTATCATGAAATTCAGACGATGAAAAGAACCCCATTAACCAGGCATTGACACATGCAAGTGCAAGTTCGAAAAGGTCAATACATTCACACTTTTTTACTAATACACTCACATTTTTTCACTTGCAGAGCTAGTCGAGTTTTTAGAATAAGCTTTCGTATATAATACGTGCACGGTACTTGCATGTGTAAAGGCAGGGTAAATGTGTTTTAAATACCAATGTATGATAAATGAATACATACTATCAAATTCGTCACATAAAGGTTATTGCTAAAGGTGAATGGGGTGAAAATCTTTGTTTAAAAATAAAATTAACAATTTAATCATGGAAATAAAAATTCTTGTATAGTCTGATAGTTTGGTCTAGTGAACTGTATACGAATAACCAGGTTTAGAGTCCCAGGGGAGCCCTAAAAATTTTTATTGAAAACATTCAAATAGAAGTACATAAAATAGAAAACAAAAATAATTAAAAAAAAAAGTACCAAATATGTACTGGAATTAGCCCTTTTTACCAATTAGTATGTACTTCAGTTCAGAATATCATATTGTGAGTTAAATTTTGAATGGTTAAATGCTTATTAGCTCGTTTATTTAAAAAAAAGCTTTTACTATTATTACTTTTACTAATAATCGTTGATAAAAAGTTTTATATAAAATTAATGAAATTAAAAAAATGTCAAATTAAAGAAGAAAAAGAAATTCTAAACTTGGTGCGTTTTTTTCCATATTTTGGTGCGTTTTGAAATTTCAAAGTTGACAATGCTGATTACTACTGACTAGTTCTTTTCAATACAAAACAAATACAAACATACTATTTATCTACTAAACTTTAGCATTTTTCGATGCTTTTTTTTAGAACCTACACCTACTATCATGACTCTAACTGTTGGGGGTTCTAATAAAGCTGCCATGTGTGTGTTTTTTTTTTGTTATTGAGTGTTTATGGTCACAACACTACATGAATGTTTTTGGTAATGTTATTTGAAAGTATGTGTGTGTGTATGAGTGTGTTCATGTATGTGATCACTAGTGATTTTAAGTTATTTTAGAATTTAAAAAAAATATATAACTAAACAAACCCGAACAGGCATGTCTGTACGTACCAAGTAAAACTATTAAGATGTTTTTTTAGTTACAATATAAATTTACAGAATATGTAGTAGAACAACATCTACTACTTATGTACATACCTACATGAAAACATGTTTAGTTGGATATTGTTGCAAATTATTTCGATGCATAAGAAGACCCATAAAAGTTTAAGAGGAACAACGCTTTTGTTATGTACAATGACCCTAATTGCACACGTAATATTACTTATTTTAGACATTGATTATGTATTCGAAAAATATTTTATTCACTACAAACGTCTTGCTTGATTAAACATGTTCGCCGTTTAAATTATTTGTGCTTGGTTTTGAAATACCATTATTCGGTTAACAAAAATTAATTGTAAAAAATTACTTTTCAGCCATAATTGTTTCTATTTTAATACTGTAAAGACATTTTTGTAGGATATACAAATTTTTATATTGCCGATTATTCGAATAATTTTTTATTCGCTGAATTTTATGCAAAATTTTTATATTTTTTAGGCAGACATTTTATTATTTAAGGGTTTTAGGGAAATGTATGTACATATGTCATATAAATAATCTTATATTACCTTTTATTCGAATAAATTTTTATTCGTTGTAAAAGTAGAACTTTATGCAAATTTTTTATAATTTTGATATTTTTTGGGCAGCAATTTTATTACTTAATGGTTTTAGGGAAATGTATGTATGTCATATAAATAATCATATATGCCCCATTATTCGTATATAATTATTCGAATAATTTTTTATTCGTTGAATTTTATGTAAAATTTTTATAATTTTGATATTTTTTAGACAGCCATTTTATTATTTAATGGTTTTAGGGAAATGCATGTCATATAAATAATCTTATATTACCCTTTATTCGTATATAAATATTCGAATAATTTTTTATTCGTTGTAAAAGTAGAACTTTATGCAAAATTTTTATAATTTTGATATTTTTTGGTCAGAAATTTTAATATTTCATGATTTTAGGGAAATGCATGTCATATAAATTATCTTATATTATTCGTATATAATTATTCGAATAATTTTTTATTCGTTGTAAAAGTAGAATTTTTATGCTAATTTTTTTAACTGTTGGTATTTCAAAGAGTCTTTTTCTGATATGTTTTTCTTTTACCTTATATTCGTTTATAATAATTCAAATACTTTTTTATTCGTTATAATAATCATGTCTATTTCAATATATTTCACCATATTTGCTATTTATTTCTTTGCGTTCTCACTCTCTGCACCACTGCGGCGCCCGCTAGCCAACAGTCAAACATCAATCCTTTAACCAGTATTACTGGTGGTTCGTAATTTGCTGTAATTATTATTTTTCATTTATTTTAGATGTTGCCTTCTCTTTCTTCAGTTTTTTCGTATTCATGCCAAGAATATCAATAAATTTTTAATAATAATAATTCAGGAAAAATAATTTAATGAAAAATTAAATTTAATGAACTCGAGCTGAAATAAAAGTAATATCAATGTTTTAAAAAACAAATAATAAATATGTCTGCCAGGTATTTAGATCTGGCATGATAAACTCTTTCAATATTCACTTGGAATTCATGTTCTTCGAGTTCATCCGCCATCAAAATAATGTTTATTCCTCTATTAAACATTTTTTCTAAAATCTATTTAATTTTTTTTTTTCAAAAACTCAAGGTATTGATTGCCACATAAAAAAATATCAACAGCAGTCAGCTGATTGAATTTATATGTACAACAAATAAATAATCGGCAGATGAGGGCTGGTTAGTTTTGCGACAGAATAGAAGCAAATGAGCCATTGAGAAAACCAAATTTCTTTAATCGGCAGTTTTTCGTTGGGAAAAAAGATAATCTCTTAATCTTAAAAAAAAGCATTTGTGTTGTGTTTTAGTGAACGATAATCGGGGCCTTTATTTAGTTTTTTTAAATAAATAGCTTTTATTATTAATAAACCAATTTGTTTTAATAAGCAACAAAAATTCTGAAAACCCGAAAAGCCCGAAATCCCGGGATTTGCAAATCCAGTCCCGTTTGCCATCCCTAGTATACATCATGCTTAAATCATAGAATTTTTTTTTCACTTAAATACTTAAAAAACTAAAAGCATATGTATGTTTTTCGTGTATCAAGAAATGTTGAAGACTTTAGGCCAATTCTATAAATGTTTGTCATACAATGAACAATTTTAAAATTCATTAAGGCAAAACTGCTAACAAAGTAATACTAATCAGAAACCGATGACAACTAAACTTTACTCTGCTCTACAACATATTGTAGTTGAATAACGAGTATAATATAAATCTGTTCATTCTTGCCAATGTTTCCAATAGAAATCCTCTTGGCTTTTGCTAGTATTTAGTAATTTAATCTTCTCTATTTAAAATTAGTGTATAGGTATTGAGTGTACGAGTATGTATGTGTGTGTGTGTAAACAAACATACATAAATGCAGACTTTCAGTTTACAAAATATTTAATTTTAATGTCATTTTAATACATTAATTAAAAATTTTATTTTATTATACCATAAACCTAAACTTTAGTTGCTTGCTTCTGTGTTATGCTAAATATAATTGTTGTTGTAACAAAATTAAATACTTACACAGACACACACACACACACAAGTGTATGTGTATAATGGAAAATTAAACTTATACAGGATTATCTAGCCAAGCATACATCCTGAAATATGTTTATATATGAGTTAGTATGTGAGTGAGTGTGTGTGTGTGTGTGTATGTAAGCGTATAAATAAATGCACAAAATGTTTACTCACCTCTTACTCTAATTCACCTACTTTCTTCAGTTTAAGAAGTCAAATCTAGAATGAATAATAATAATAAAACAAGTTAGTGGAAATGGCTAGAAATGGCTAGATGTCACATGGACTGTTGTATAAAATTAAAATACAAAATAGAATCTCATCACTTAAGCCTCTTTGCTTAGATTAATTTAAAGACAATGAGGTGTTATATTCTAATTTTCCCAATAACATTATGTCTCCTCGTAAGCCCATGGAAACAGGATACAACAACAAATGCGCAACAAAGCGTGTAATTGTTTTGACTGGCAAAAATATGTTGACCGAAAATCCATGCAACATCCTGACATCCATACAAACATCACAAACATACATAGCATATACATACGTACAATAACTCATATACAAAAGCATTTGTTTTTCACACATACATACATACATACATACATATGTATATACTGTGTATCTAAGTGTGTATCTGTATATTTGCTTGCTAACAAACAGGTATGTAAAATATTTCAAAATGGCATCTTATTGCCCAACTATGGAGAACTGATACATAGAATTCGCACCGATATACACATCCCAGCATACCATTTTCGGAGCGCTCCGAAAAAGGAGTCAGAAAAGAGTCCAACAAAAGAGCATTTTCGGAGCGAAAGAAAAATTTGCTTGTTACTGTCCTGAGTCTCAGTATGACTCAGAAATTCCACTTAATTATGTGTGTACCAAAGCGTTGTTGTCTTGTTATTTGTGTTTTGAACAAAAAAAAAAAAAACATAGCTGTACCACACAAGCATAATAAAAACAAGATTACACAGAGCTCAAGAAAAACCTCATAAAAGACTCTTTTCTGACATTATCTAAGAGCTCTTTAAGAGCCCAAAAAAACCCTCATAAAAGACTCTTTTCTGACATTATCTAAGAGCTCTTTCTGACGGACCATTTTCGAACGTAATGACGCTCTTTTCTGAAGGTTTTCGGAGCAATTATGATTGTTTTTTGGGCTCATAAAGAGCGTTAACGCTCCGAAAAAGGTGTCAGAAAAGACTCTTTTCGGACTCATATGGCTTGCTGGGATGCATATGTGTATATGTATGTATGTTTATTTGTATGGTGTGTGTGTGTACATATATAAATAAACAACTAAATACAAGAAATAATTGGTTGGTGTGTTTCATACACTCCTGCATAGCAGCTACCTACATACATACAAATAATGTTAATAAACAGAAAGAAATTATAATATCATGCATATACAAATACAAATACTTATTTACTTGGCATGCATGTATTTGTATGCAAATATATAATAAATTAATAAATATTCATATGTATGCAAATATGAATATTTGCAGAAACGAAACGAGTAATTTACTGAGAAAATGGAACAAGTAATTATTTTAAAATACAAAAAAATGCTGTAGAAGGACTTTTGCAGTCTATGCAATTACATATATCCTTCTGTTAGCAAAATTATGTCTGCTGAGGTGGCTCGTTTGCAATAAATACTATTTAAGGGACTATTACTATCACTGCATTGTGTTAGAACTGCAGACAAATGAAGAAAAGATAGAGGGAGTAGTGTTTGCTGACGTTTCATTTGTATTTTCTTACATATGTACAGTCGCAGTATAAAATGTGCTCAAAAAAGAGCAGGTTTTATGTATGAATTCATACTTAAAATTGATTCAAACCTGCTTATGGAATGTATGATTTTTGTATGAGCTGTTCCCGTTTTGAAGGCCACTTTCTGCTGATAATAAGCGCTTCTTTTAACCTAAACAAACATGCAAATAAAACACTTTCCTAAAGTGTTTTACGTCGCTTCGCGCACACCAATCAAAGAACAAATTCTCTCTGAATGTTTTTGCTTAAGAAAAATTCATAGTAACTGAGAAGCGCGATATTCGTTTTGTAATTGAAATTCGTTGTCATGCATAAATCTGTAGGCTATAATTTAATTTTTGTTTTTTCGCTTTAAAACAGACGTGTCCAAGCCCTATACTCTTGGTGCTCTTTTGTATTTGTAAAAACTCTTAGCTATAGGCTGTGTGTTTTTTATACTCATTACATCACTCAGCACTAGCAATACGTAATACACAAACAACTTTGCCTTATTTGTTTTTTTTTGTCGTACTTCACTCTATATACGCAAGCGCAAAGCAACAACACTTTCGTATGCTCTACTGGTAAACATTGGTGACTGCGATCGTCAATGTAGATTTTGTTTTTGTTTAACGTATGATACCGTTTAAAAAAGTGTGTTGTTTCTTTGTATATATTGGCTTTTACAACAAAAAATACTGAATAAAAATTGGTTTTTATTTAAATGTATTGTTGTTTGCTCTTCCATAAGCAACTTTGGGCACTCCTGCTTTGAAACCTTCTTCGTTGTCAGCACTAAAATAGCATCTTTTTTGTATATTTTATTCGTAAGCATTTACTGCTTCAAAAGAGCTCTCTTATTGAAGCGCTCGATTATGCGCTTTTTCTCTTAAGTGCTTCAAAAACCACGAATTGTTTTTACTGGGGTGGTTCACAGTTTTTTCTATGCAGCGCATTGAAAAAAGAAAAAATGTTATAGTCTTACAAACAAAAATAATTTATTGAAAAAACAGACCTCAAGCCGAATTAATAATGTTTTTAACAATAAAAAAGTTCTTTCTAGAGTGCACATTTTAATATATTCAAATTAAAAATAAACAAAAAATAAGCTGTGAGCCACTGTATACTGAAAATACCTACAAAAGAGCGTAATGTGTTGAGCTATCCACTAAAAAAGTATACTACATATAGATGAGCCTTGCGTAAAAACCTGCGGGTTTCATAGAAGTTCCTTTATTTAAACAGCATACGAGTACATTGCAACAATGCTCCAACTTCATTGGATAGCCCACAAATGAATGATCCATGTAAACTTTTTTCATTTGATTTTTCTTTTGTCATCTTATTTATATTCAGAATTGTTTGACCATTTACTATTGAAAGTCTCACACCAAATTATTCAGCTGTATTACTAAAAAATAGTGTTTTGTGAAAAAAGATTTTCTTGCTCTTCAATCAACATATGATGGGCACCATCAACCTTCCGAAACCACTTTAATCAATACCATCTGTAAATTTGAGTTCAATTTTCGTTATTAGATGATACGTTACCGGTTAAACTACATTCAGGCCGTAGTGCAGAAAATATTACAGATGTAGCGGAGAATATAGGACCGTAACAAATTGATTCATCCCCAACTTTACGCCATGATTTTGGTTTAAAGCTATACCAAATCCAACACGTTCAAGAACTAAAGTTACCAGATATGATTTTGAGCTTTCATTTCAGTCAGCAGACTCTGTAACAGCGCAACGTAGATCCCCTGATTTCACACTGAATTTTTTTCAGTAACGAGTTAAACTTTTGGCATTTGGACGGATGAGCCATTCGAAAGTTTACTCGAACTACTGTTACATTCAAAAATATACACTATTCGGTATATCTATGAAAATAATGCCACACAGAACACAACCGTCAATGGTAAGCGCTACCACAGCATGAAAACGGATTGTTCTTGCCTGAAGTTATTACTTGTGCTGCCAGTAATATTTGGTTTCAGCAAGACAGTTCTAGGACACACACAGCTTTAAAAAACCAACATTTATACATATGCTTCTCTCAGTACTTACTCTGCTGTTGTTTTTGCACAGTGTTGTCATGATGGAATATTATAGAGTGTTCAGATATGAAACTTTATTGAGTCAATATTCGGTTAATTGACAATATTATTTTAAGTGTTCAGGCATACACAATTTTCAGCCTACTCAATAATCATTTGACAGCTGGAAAACAATACAAAAAATACTCTAAATGGTTGTTGTGTTTTTATGTAAAAAAAACTTACCTTCACATTGATTTTTTAATGATTTATTTTGTTTTCTTTTGTTGATTTTTGCCATTTTATACAATTCTTACTCAATATTATAACAATTTCGTACTTATTGCGCAATAATTAATTGAGCTTTTATATGGAATATTGAGCTCAATAATATCATTAATTGCGATTATCGCAATTAAGGTGCATATCTGAACACGCTATTACGCCTTAATATCTGGCCGCCTATTATGGATGTTTTTCGGTTAATTCTCACTACAAATGAATCAGTTGCAGTTCGTACAGTTTATCAATGACGGTCTGGTCAGATTTCAGTAGCTTAGCCTTTTGGTCCCACCAAATACAGAGTGTTACCTTAGTGCATTTATATTTGGTTTATATTTTCTTACGCTTTGAGTTATTGTAATGAATCTATTTTGTTTGCAAGTACTGATGCGGTGCAAAAATGATTTTCAATTCATATGGAAGTCAATTTTCCTGCTTTGAGCCCTGCTGCCAGCAAACGATTTGATATCACTGCAGGAGTAGCTTCCAATGATTTTGCTATCTCTGGTTAAGATTGACTACAATTTGCTTGGAGCAATGTCTCAAATTCTGTGTCTTTAAACTTGTTGTGTTCCCCGTCAATATCGTTGAAATGATGGAATACTTTCCATAAGCTTCAATGAGCAATCGTCCCACATTGGCGGAATTTGGATAAAAAAAATATATAAATCTGTATTTTTAAAATGGTAAGTCCAGTTGCAATAAAATTATACACGCCCAGAGAGGAAGTGTTTTTTAGTTTAAGTTTAGAACTTGGAGTTCATAAACCAACCTGGAACTGTACCAGCGATCTCCAATTGGGGAACCTCAGGATGTTTTAGGCATGAAACGTGCGACAGCGAAGATTGTTCCAAAATGGCTAAATTTTGAGCAAAAACAACGTCGCATGGACATCGCTCAGGAGCTGTTGAACATCGTCAACTAGGATCCACATTTCCTCAAAAAGGTCATAACTGGTGACGCATCATGAGAGTATGGCTATGACATTGAACCAAAGCCCAATCATCCCAATGAAAATGTCCAGAATAACCAAAACCAAAAAAAGCACGTCAAGTTCGGTCAAATGTGAAGTTTTTGCTCACAGTTTTCTTCGAGTGCAATGGCGTGATGCATCATGAATTCTTGCCACAAGGTCGTACGGTCAATAAGGAATACTAACTTGAAGTTATGCGTGGTTTAAGCAATTCCTCAGAAACGCACAGAATTGTAGAAAAACCATGGATTTTGCACCATGATAACGCACCAGCTCACACATCGTTGCTTGTGCGCGAGTTTTTGGCCAAAAACAAAGCGTTATCATGCCTCAAACACCGTATTTACCGGACTTAAGCCCCCCCCCCCCCTAACTTTTTCCTCTTTCCAAAACTGCAGACATCGATGAAAGGAAAGCGTTTTGCTACGATTGAGGAGATAAAAGAAAAATCGAAACAGGATACCAAAGACCGCGTTCCACAAGTGTTTAGAGGATTGGAAAAAACGCTGGCATATTTTTTGATCAAACCTCGTACATATCTAGTGGTTATGTGTAAGTATTTTAAAATATTTATATATTATAAACATTATTAAGTTAGCATAATTCTATGCAATTCTTTAATTACACTTGCATACATACTTACATACTATAAAACAATACTTTTTTATAAGTATGAGTTTGACTTTACTCACATCTATAAACATGTGTGGAGAGCTATGTCTGAATAAAAGGGAGTATATAGGGGAATGATGTGAAAGTCAGTTCTTGTTAGGGAAAAAGTGCTAATTTGCTCATCTTTTTGTTTTCATGTTTTTATAATTTATTTGCTTTGGAAATATTTATGTTGCACCTTTCCTCACTCGCTTCTAGAAGTGCATTATGTTAATTATGTATGTGTGTGTAATCGTATATGTTTATTTATTAGAGTGTGTCAGCAGTGGGCTTTCATAGTCATAAGGGAACGAATGCAACCGAATAAGAAGAATATTAACGATACGCATAAAATAGCTTTCAACAATGCTGGATTGTGTCGTAAAAAGCATTGTTCACATAAAATCAGTTCACCATAACTATTTTTAAAACATGTATTAAAGTGGACCTCAAAAAGCTATCGGGATTAATTTGTTTTGCTGAAACGTCTCAAAATATACAAAAATATATAAAATGTATAAATTTTGTAAAAATACAATGGTTTAGCAAGCACTTTGCAGTTGTGGTCTGAAGGGCACCTATTCAACTATGGTTTCGTTTTTTTTTCTATAAAAGAATATCTGCATAGCCTTGTTGCGTACTTTTCTTCATTGAGCTATTTATAATAATTCAAAAGCTAGATTGTTATCGAATGAAACATTTCGACGTAATAGCTACGGACTATTTGAACAATATGAGCTGTTGTCAAAGGCGAATTAAAAGCGGAGTGGTACTGAGGCTGGCAAAGAAGAGACTTTTACTGATGCTCTACACAGGGGAAAAATATAGTTGTACATTACAATACATGTAATAAGAAATGTGTTTAATTCCCAAATTCTATTTCTCAATAAATGGTGAGTTAAATAGATGATGTTTACAAGTAGATCTTGGACAATAAACATTGCAGATGACGCCCTTGGCCGGGTAGAAAATGCATATCAGTGTGCCATTTGTCTAGAAAAATATAGTTTTCACAATGATATTCTTCGAGTTATTAATTAAAAAAAAAGATGAACTCAAGCCTAATTAAAAAAATTTTCTCTAATATATTTACAATACAACATTAACATTTTTACAAGTTTTTTTTAAAAATATTATGCTCACTGTAATTATTTATATGATGGCGTTAACTATAATATGGCTAATTTTAGATTCGTATATATGATTGTGGTAAATAAGATTCAGATGATTACTACAATCATATATATGTTTGCGGTAACTATGTATATATTTGTGGCAATCATGCTTATGATGAATCCATTGATGAATCCCCTTGAGTATGATAGAAAACAAAATAATATGGTATAATTTTTTATCCAAAAACTGATTACCATAGACATTACATAATTACTATAATCATATATATGATTGATATAATTATGTAAATCATAACTTAAGCATATTATGCTTGCCGCAATTTTGTAAATTTGTAAAAATGTTGAAAATTTTATTTGTTCTGTGCGTGTAGACATTGTGATGTGACAGCAGAGTCTTTCTGCATAAATTGGATGATATTGATGTGTAACAGTATCATATTGCCTATGAAGCATTTTAATTACAGTAGGAGACATTTCCTGGTCGTATAATCTCTCGTTGCAGTGGTCAAAGTGTGAGCTGGAATGAATTCTTGATAATTTTTAAAATTTTTTTCAAAATAGAGGCAACGTGGACATTAAAAGTTTAATAGGATCTGTAAATTCGCTATTATTAAGTTTCTACAATTATGGTTTTTTAATTTAAAGTAGCTAAACAAATACACTTAAAAATGTGACATGCATTTTTTCTCTCTCTCTCTCTCTCTCTGCCGATCACTGGTACACACAAATACTAAATATATTCAGCCAGGTTATATTAACCCAATAAGCATTTCGGCTGGAATTCAAGTGGAATTACATTTGAAATCCAGTCACAATTTCCAATTTGCAGTGTTGAATTACAATTGAAACACAGTTGAATGTAATAGCGAATCCAGCAAAATTAACCATTGAATTACAGTCGAACAGAATAGTATATTTACAGTGTAATTCCAGCCTTAAACAATACGAGTGTTATTCCAGTTGAACCGAACCTGTTCTCTGAAAATTTAATTTAAAATCTTCATCATCACCGCCGCCAATGATTTGCATCAACTCTGTGCCATTATTAACTTCAAACAGACTGGAAAGAGGTTGGATTTCAAATGTAATTCAAGCTTGGATTCACACTGGAATTCCAACATTTGAATTCACAAAAAAATTGTGCTTATTGGGAATACAAGTCTATATAGAAACATACACACACAAACAAGCATGTACAAACACATGTAAATACATAAATATACATTTTAAATCGCAACACACTTCCGTTCAGTGCTTAATTCATCCGTTCGTTGTTATTCAGTTTGTAAGGGGTTTAGTTTTTACAACCTCAACGACCTCCACGCCCATCGCTATCTTTGTCTCTTGCTGTCAGTTGGCCGTGGAGTAAATCGTAGTAAATATTATATGTACGTTTAAATGTACGATAGTTTATTTATTTGTCTGAAATGAAAATGACTCTGCTTGTTGCTGCTGCTGTTGCTATTACTGCTGCTACTGCTGCTAAAACTGTTGGCTCATTACAATTGGACTTGATGTAAAGCTAAATGGCTGGTATGGAATTCCACACTTCTAAGCACTCCATAAATTAAGCTACTAATGAAAGGTCCTTGTTTCGTATTCAGATAATTAATTTGTGAGAATAAGTGCAGCACACATACCACATGTGCACATGTGTGAGGAAAAATATGTATTTATGTGTATGTGCCATATATGTACATATGTATTTGCATCTACATATTTATACATGAATGCAAGAGAGATAACTCCTGCACTTACTTACACACTTATGAAAACATTGGTCTGTATCTGCATGATACTGGTTTTATACATAGAATCATTATGTAACATTTTCTAAAAAATAGAAAGAAAAAAAACTGCAAAAAATAACAAGATTCTTTTCATTCTTGTATGCACACATGTTGTATAAAAACTATTATATTTTTTATAATACTGGCTATCAATGCATGTGGGTGTGTGGGTTTGTAAGTGCCCAGCAGTTTTACAAGTAATAAGTCAATGTTTCTTTTATGGAGAGTAATGTCTGATTAATTGGCTGTCTTTAGTTTATAAATACATATATTTTTTTGGTATCTATAGTGCAACGAAAAGTCAATTGTTTACTTTATATAGCCCAGGTAATCTAGCGTAAAGTCACAATTGTCACTTTAGTTTCTCCAAGTAAAAGCAAAATGCATGATGTGCTATTTATGTCTCACGATTTTTGAGTTATAAACATTTGAAAATTTAAGGTTTAAATCAGTGTTGCCAGAAAATTAATTTCAAAATATGCCAAAACTTGAAAAACTAAGTGCTAAAATGTTCTACAGAAGAAAAAAATAAGTGCTAAATTTTTTCAATGTAACAATACAATTTTTATTTCAAATGTTACAAATATAAATTATAGTTTTTTCTAATTTTGTTCATAACAATTGTTGACTTGTTTTAATAGATTACATTTCATATATTAATTCAAAAATTTCCATGGTCATTTACTTACCACACCGAAAGAAATTTAGTTGAAATATTAATAAAAATTATTTTTTATTTCTCCAAAAGTATTTTTTGGAGTAAAAACGTAAAAATTTGTTTGAGAAAAACATTGTTTTTTATAAAGCAAATTATGCTAAAAAGCATTTGGCATCATTTTTAAAAATTTCAAAGCATTTTCGAGAAACAAAATGCGAAATCTAGTACTAAAAGTGTTAAAATGGCAACACTGGTTTAAATTGTTTGCGGCACTCTGGTCCTGCTTTTTTAAATATATATATGTAGGCCAGAATTGTATCAGAATAAAATGTGTCATTAGACGAAAAATATTTTAACCCTCTCAGACCGTGATGCATCGATTGTGCGGGTGGGTTTCGGTTTAAATATTTTTGCTTTTGTTTACCCAATTGAAATATATTGACTGACATGCATCGATTGTGCTGATTGTTTTATATATTTGATTCTCACATTTCTCGTCTGTTTGATTTACCGTTACTTGAATTATGGCGAAATTCTTCATTCACATTTCAGTTTTAGCAAAATAAGCCGTGGAAGTAAGTACCCAGCAAGCCATATGAGTCCGAAAAGGGTATTTTCTAACGCCTTTTCCGGATCGTTCATGCTCTTTATGGGCCCAAAAAACAATCAATATTGCTCCGTAAACCTTCAGAAAAGACGGGCATTACATTCGAAAATGGTCCGTCAGAAAGAACTCTTAGATAACGTTAGAAAAGGGTCTTTTATGAGGGTTTTTGGCTCTGAAAGAGCTCTTACATCATGTCAGAAAAGAGTCATTGTAATTTTAAATACAAAAAATTAAAAGTTCACATTTATTATTTTTTTTAATTGCTTTTATTTAAACAAAATGGGAATTCATTTACAAATAAACTAAATTAGAAATGGAAAAAATTAAATAAATTGTATTTACAGTAAAAAAAAATAAAATGGAATTCATTTAAATAAAATATATAAAAATGTGGAAAAAAAATATTTTTTAAGCAAATTTTTCTGTCGCCCCGAAAATACTTTTTGGTTGGTGTCTTTTCTGACTCCTTTTTCGGAGCGCTCCTAGAATGGTATGCTGGGATGCGTTTACAAATAATGAAGTGCACATAGTAACTCAAAAATAACTGATAAACTTTAAAATTTCAAACTATGTAATTGAAATCGTTTCATGCAATAAAAATGTGTAAATTGTAAAAATTTGTGTTAAAAATATTGACAAAAATCGACCGAGATGCATCAAGTGTGCGTGTCCTGAAAATCTTTAAAGGATAAAAAAATGATAAAACCTAATCAATTGATTATATTTACATACGCCGTAGAGATCGTATATTCCAAAAATTATAAAAAAAATCTTGGTAGTTTTGCGTCAAGTGTGAAAAGGGTAAAGCACTGAAGCTTTTGGTGAATTTGCCCTAAATGTTTTAACGATTTGTCTTCCGTGATTTTGACACAGATAAAGACAAAGATCGCCTCAGGCAGCCAAACAAGTTTAAGGTCCATAATTGGAGGCATTAGTTCATTAAGATTGTTGTCCAACTCAACACCAGCTTGGAAGCTATTCAAACACCATTTAAAAGCAGTGAAACTGGGTGCTATATGAATTGAAGTCAAGCGACATTAAAAGACGATTTGGCATGTCTACAATGCTGTTTAAATGCTATAAAAATTAAATCATGTTTGCACCAAATGATTTATTTTTATGAGAAACTAGCTAAACCCGGTGTGCTTTGCTACCCCCTCCCCCTCGTCATAAAATAAAATAAAACGTATTTATATATTTACAAACATTTATTTATTTAATTTTAATGTATTTATTGCAATGCTTTAGGCGAGACCATGCCCCTTTGTCCACTTACATAGTCAAGAATTTATTATTTCGTAAGAATATCCTATTGTGAAAATTTAATGACGATCGGTCAAGTAGTTAAGACTATATTACGATGTTTAATTTTCCTAAAAAGGGGAGTGGTCCCACTCACTTTTCTCCTGGTACGTATTCCTAATTATGCCAATACCATATGTACCAAATATCACCGACGAACGTCAAAAAATGCCCAAAATATGGCGGGTTAAATTTGTGGGTTATATGGGCGGTGCCACCCCCGTTTGTACAATCAAAACTTCATATAGCCTATTATTCCTTCCAGAGTCACAGTAACACGCTGTAAAAATTTCAGGCAGATTGGTCCAAGGGTTTGGCCTCCTATTAAGCACAAACATACAGACACACATTCATTTATATATATATAGATTAAAAGCAATATAATTTAAGTTGAAATGGGGCGAAAAATGGGGATTTGGTAATAAAAAAATGTTACTTTAGGTAAATACATATTAAAAAAAAAGTATTTTGTATAGCAAACATTGTTAGTGGTATACGTAAGTATCTGAATTAAAAAAGAGAGCGATGAAGTAGGCGTGGTTCATAGTTATATGGTGACGTTAACAGTATTAAGAGCAATATACTACCAAATAAAAAAAATACGTTGGAATGAACAAATTTGTATAGAGAACAAAAAGTATAAAACATTCAAAAATTTGGCGTGAAAAGGGGCGTGAAAGGGGCGTGGCTTAAGAAATCTTTATTTTTACCTCGCCTGGAGTATATAATGTGTATACAATTTGAAGTAAATCTGTTAAAAACTATATGGGAGCAATTACATAATTTTTAAAAATGGGCGTGGGCAAAAAAAAGTACCCTATTAATCATACCAGAGCCCCAGTTAAATGCTGTGAAAATTTCAAAAATATCGGTCCAGTGGTTTGGTCTCCAATTACAATATTTTAAAAAAGTGGGCGTAAAAGTGGGTGTGGTAAAAAAAGTACCCTATTATTCCTTCCAGAGTCACAGTAACATGCTGTGAAAATTTTATCAAAATCGGCTCAGCCGTTTTGGAGTCTATACGTTACATACATACATACATACATACATTGAATTTTATATATATAGATTTATCCAGTACGATAACCCGCAGCGTAAGAAATCATAGGTAAAGCCATGCTACCGAAACAACAGCAAAGCCAAATATCCCACGGTAATGTTGTGTATTGGTCGGACCAAAAGGTTAATATCTATTATGAGCTGCCCAGGAAACCTGTACCGATTGAAACTGATTCGTTTGAAGGTATCATTGGCCGAAAAATTAATATGCTTCCACACATGAAAATGTAATATTTCAACATGCCTACAATAGGCCACATGTTGCAATACCTGGTCACTTCTATAGGGTATCAGTCAGACAGTCTACCTGTTATGACTATCATCTTAGAACACACATCTGTTAAAATAATCATTCCAGTTGCTTAATTATATAATCAGTGTTGACCCTTAAATATTAAGTGAAATCACCTGTCCGGGGCAGTCAACCAGAACTGCTGGGTATACCCTGTAGGAAGTCAAACACATTTTTAAGTAACTTCAAACTGGTTTTTTAATAAACACAACTAGTTGCTTAAGTGACTTTTTTTCTTGTCGTCGACTCATTATTTTAACATAGGCATGTCATAGGCTGTAGTCAATTGGTCACCTCTACATGACTTTTAAATTGACTACTAATTACTTATTTCCCAACCAATTTATAGTTAATTAAAAAATTGGTTATTAATAATCGCTTTATACTAAATTATTTAAAAACCACTTTCTTTTAAATTAAATTTTAAACAATTTAATTTTAATTCTTTTTTGTCAAAATATATACATACATATATATATATACGTATATACAATATATATTTATAAATAGAAATAATTATTAAACTAAAAAAAAATAAAAAAATAAATGACTTAAAATAAAAGTTGTAATGAAAACAAGTAAAATGCAAAGTTTGTACTGCTCATAGAAAGGCTGTTTTCATAAACGCAGTATGCAATGCAACATTTCATTGCATAGAGTTCATAATAGCATTTAGAAATATAATTTAAAAACTTTTATCACATAAAATATAAAGATATTAAAATTGAGCACCGTTTACCTCAAAGACCTTGTTTGCTTTGATTGACATGTGACATTTGACTTCAGCTTCTTTTGTTTTCTTTTTTTACATTTTGCTTTTATTTATTTCTTACATGTTGTGCTTCCCCCCTTTCAAACTCACTTTTCAAAGAAAACAACAGCGCAAGAGACTTGCGCAATATGTTTGGTTGATATCTGCATGAGATTTAAACCAATTTGTAGTCATTTGCAAAATAATTAGTTTATAATTAATGTTTTTTATCAACTGACTATTTTATTTACTACAGGGTATTGATAAATGTGTTGCTGTATGTATGCGTGTGAGTGTTAGCTTTTGTAGGTGTGTTGATCATATGCCTTTCAACACTAAAGAGGGAACATTGAAGTATTTAGAACATTGAATTTAACCCAACCAGATGCATGCACGTACTCATACGAGTACATACGTTTGTTCCTCGTTCATAGTTCCTATAGTTGTATGCATGTGTTTGACAGGTATAAAATCCCAGCAAAGTTTGTGTTGTTTTTTTTTTTTTAAAGAAAAACAGATTGTTATTTGTTGTATAGAAGAATATGAGTATTTAATACACAGACCTGTGAAATTGTTTGTATTAATTTGGTCAATTTTAAGCATTTATACAAGTGTAGTAGATGTATGTATGTACGAGTATAACCAAGTACCATCTATGTATAACAATGTATTGTACTAATACTATTACGTAGGAGAACAATGTACCACACACTACAATGGCTTGAAAGTATAAAAAGCTGTCAGTTGCTGTTGCTGAGTCGGTGTCTGTGTCTGATTAGGATTACGGTTTCAAATAAAACAAAACACTAGAGCACAGTTTAGAAGAAAACAGAATAGAGTTGAGTAAAATAGAACCGAACAAATAGGTTAAGTACAATCGAAAAATATATGAGGCAATTAATTGTGAATATGAATGGTGTCACAGCTATTAAATGCTTTTTGTAATGTAATATGTACATTTCTTTTGCTATTTTTATATTATTTTTATTATTTGCACAAGTGTTTGTGAGTGTGTGTGTGTGTGTGTTTTATATTGCAACAAGACTGATGACGAAGGTAAAGTACCATACGTACCTGACAGTAAAACTCTTTAGAAATTGAAAACAAGAAATACAATAAAAAAAAAACATCATAAAACTTATAAATAAAAAACAATTAGACTTTGACATATTTGTTTAAAAACCACTTGTACTTCTGATTCGAGTTTGCTGGAAGAAGAATTGGTTTTATATGTACGACTATGACCCATAATTCCTATATGAATTGCAACTTTTATTAAACAAAAAAACATGATATGCCTGATGGCTTACGGTTTAGAACTCAAGGGAAAAATATTGCAAACTGTAATGTTTTTTTTTTTTTCACATATATTGCAGTTATATTTAGGATTCATAATCTGTATTAACCTTGAAAGAAACCAAACTGACTCAAAACAACACGCAGTACAAAATATACATTAGCTGTTATATGTATAATGGCAAGAGTCACAACATGTTGCAGTTACGATTACAGTGTTTATAATAATATTAAATATCCTGCAATCATATTGAAATGATTACTGTGACTTAAGATACGGTCACACTTGGCAAATATTTGCCGAAGAAGACGTAACCACTAAATACTCGTAGCATATATTTGAACTCGTTTATTTATTTAAACGAAAAAACTTTCTTATTTAGTCCTGAGATCTAAAAATGTTCAGCTGGTTACTAAGAAATGCTTAAAAGAATTTTCACACTGCATCATTTAGGATATATCCGTAAAGCAAATAAAGGGTGGTTAAATTGTAAGGGCCGATGTTGAATGTGAACCACACCTAAACGCCAAGTTTTTTTTCCGAATTTTATTTGACATTTCTCTATTTCAGACTTACTCAATTTGAACCATGGAGAGATACACAATCCAACAACGTGTTAAAGTTATCCAGACTTACTATGAAAATGGGCGTTCAAATCAAAATGCATATCGTGCACTTCGTGATTTTTTTTTGGTCAATTTGATCGTCCAAATGTGCGTACAATCGCAAAAATCGTGGAAAAATTCGAGAAAACCGGGTTTGACACTGTTGGACTTCTTTCTTTGGGGTTATTTGAAAGAAAAGGTGTACGTCGATAAGCCAGCAACAATTCAAGAGCTAAAGGATGAGATAATTCGGCACATTAACGGCATAGAACCTCCATTATGCCTCAGGGTCATCGAAAATTTGAACCATCGGATGGAGGTGTGCCGCCAATTACAATAATTCCCTAAACAGTTTGTGTTTTATTCAAAATCAACATCGGCCCTTGCAATTTAACCACCCTTTATTTATAAATAGTTTCTAATACCGTAATCCTTCTTCTGTTTTTAGAAAATGTACCACAGTTTCTAAACTCATTAAAAAATCTAAAATTTCCATTTATTTTACGCCACATTTTCTCTATAATCACTACACACCATATAAATACATATAAATCATATACAACGACTTAATTAGCTAGCACTCAAAATCGCATCGCTAAGCCTTTGTAATTAAAGTCAATTGAAGGTCATCCATTTATAAGTACGCGTGTGCATATTAAAACATCTATAATTAAGCACAAGAGATCTGAACTTGAACTAATTAATGACATTATGCTTCCTTTACTTAAATAAATACGCGGTACACTGTCACCGTATCAAATCAAAAACCTATTCAAACATTTTACGTACGTACGTATGTACCAGAGACTGTGAATGTACTAGAAGAGTACCATAAGTAGCAGAGTTTGTGTTTGAGTGAATATTCAAAAGGGAAGTTTTATTAAATTTTGTTTGCCAAAAATAGTCAAGCAAGTGTCGCTTAACGTTTTTTACACATACAGCCAGACGTAGCTACAAATTCATATTAATTATAGCAGGCATCAGTAAAAATTATTCAAAAACGTTCAATAAAAATTAGTAGATATTGATGGGACAGACATTTACCACATCCGAAAGGAAGCTGTAGCAGTAGCAACATCATTATCATTCTCATCTAATGACTCTCAATGTTGAACTATACTTGAGCTTATATGTGTGTGCGTGTTTCTGAGTGCGTGTGAGTGTGTGTGTGTGTCAATTTGAGTTTGTGTATGCAAAGGGAATACATATTATCATTAAAGCTGGAATCAATAACATTATTTCATTATGGGCCATTGTGCACTGGTTGTTTTAGAAGGAAATATTTACGTATGTCTGTATATAGAGACAAATAGTAGCTGTGACAGCAGCAGTAGCCACACTCGTACCAATGGTAATGACATTAAATTGTTGTTGAATTATAAACAAACACAAATACTTACACCAATACTCTTTGTACATATATTAGGAGTGATCATAAAATATGTTCTTTGTCTCCTTTAAATGAAAATGACATCGAATAAACAGTTCCTCGGTGTAAAATGGATATTTGTATGCAAAACATTGCCTGAAACTGACTGTTCTACATAAAATATTTTCAATAACCTTGCTTTTGTCATCCAGGAGCAGACACTCATAAATGTTTGGAGTTCAACTTGTACGAGGTTTGATCAAAAAATAACCGTAATTTTTAAATTACGTGAGTTACGTCTGTTCGATTTTCGCATTTTCTTTTTCTATTATGTTGATACACATGTCTGTTATATATATTGGTAATATCAGCAATTTTTGATTGTCAGTTTGTGTTTGACAGATAAAAAGGTTAATCGTGTTTTGGTGTGCTCTTCGATATTTTGCTATTCGAAAAAAATGTATCAAAGAAACTGTATTCAGTTTTGTGTAAAAAATTAAATTAAACGCGCAAAAACATTTGAAATGTTGACTGTGGCGTTTGGCGAGTCTACTGTCAGCACAACACAAGTTCAATTGTGGTATAACCAGTTCAAAGAAGGCCGAGAAGATGTCAATGACAATGCGCGTTCTGGTCGCCCTAGTATGTCAAGAACCGATGAAAGCATTGAAACAGTGAAGAAAATGATTTTGGATAATCGTCGAATCACTATCAGAGAGAATGATGATGATTTTGGCATATCGTTCGGTTCATGCCAAGCAATTTTTACGGATGTTTTAGGTATGAAACGTGCGGCAGCTAAGATTGTTCCAAAATTGCTAAATAATATAAAAAATGCAACATTTTTATACAGAAGAAGTAATTGAAAATGTTCTGTCTTGAGTATTAATTTTTATAACGCACACTTCAAAGTCAGAATAAGAATAAAACAAAATAAGTAAAAAACAAACGATGGTAAAAGGAAATGTCAAAAAATTGCATGAAACACGAAAGTCGTGCAACTTTTTCTACCCGTCTTGCTTCTCTGTCCATCGACTTATGGGTTTGCCAATTGCTATAGAAGCATTTTTTGGTGTAAAACTCTTGTCTCTTTCCATTTGTGTTGTCATGAAACATGAGTCCGCATACGTTAATAGCTCTTTGTCATCACTGACTTGTGTTTTGGTGACTGGCTCACTTTAAGTTGTTTAGCTACTAAAACATATTATAAAGAGGTGACAATTTTGACGTTTCACAAAGCCAAAATAAGTTTTTTAAAACAGTACTCATACAAAGAAAACCTTTTAGTACCTAATTTATTGTGTGTTAAGTGTATCGCTTAATGTTACATGCTGCAGAAATATAAACAAAAGGCAGTTCTGAAAGAAAGAGATAAATATAAAACTTGATTATTTTTTTTTTGTCTGGTGAAATCGCTGTATACTTTGTACTACTACTCGCGTTGAATAGCTACTTTTTAATCATTGCTAGAATATTGCCCTCAATAGCTTTTGTCAGTTTCTTCATTATTTATTATAATTTGCTTTGTGTTGAATAATTTGCAAAAAGTGTTTAACATATTAAAATAATATCAAACTAGTGCTTTTTTAGAGTCATAAACAAAGCAAATACATACAAATCTAATGGCGAACTTTGATGTTTTTGTGCAAATATTTCAAAAGACAAATTTGTGCAAAATTCAATTCCTGCAAGTTTTGTTATGATTATTATTATCCATTTTGTTTACTTTGAATAAATGACGAACATGTTTTTTCCAATTTTCGTTATTAGTTTTATTTTTATGCAATATAAAGTGCACAATACTCATTTGTGCTCCCCACTGTATGTTTTACAGTCAAAACCTATTTTTGTAAATGCCAAGGAAGAAAAGAGGAAAAAACTATGAATAAAAAATATTAGAAAATTAAGTATATATTAAAATCAAAAATATTAATGAATATGTAAATGTATAAATAAATGTGTTTTTATAAATAAAAGGCAGAATACAAATCATATCGCTTCATCTTACATACTTACATACAAACTGTGAAGCTTTTTGGCTTGTCTGCAGAAAACACTCAGAGTCTTTGGCGGGAATCGAACCCGCAACCCTCTGACTGATAGTCCGGCACACTATCTTAGAAGTGGTACCCAAAACAAATGAGATATTATTGTGGGCTGTGTTTAATACACAATGAAAACCACAAACCCCGCGCATTAAAAAAGAAAATTCAAGCCTGACGTAGAAAACTTTTCTTTAGAAACCGACCTAATATTCAAATGATAGTTTGAATAGACTTGTATTAAACACCAGAACATTTTACAAAACACACGCATGCACACAACTAAACTAGTAAGTATATACATGTACATACATATACATATATATGTGTTACTGTTAACACAAATATATCTAGCAAACACTTACATACTTGTAAGTACATGTATATGTAAGTCCTGCTACTTTATACTATACGAGTATATATATTGTATATCTGCCCAGCGGGAAAAATATACTGTAAAGAGACCTTCTAGAAGGCCTTCTTTGGCAGACACAAACACTTTCAGCTGCATTGTCAAATATTTTTTCAATTTTACATGGCGTGTCATTGTTAGTCACTCGCTACTGGTTACATGTCTGCTCGTTGAGAAAGGCAGTTGGAAGTTCTAACAACTAATGCCTCATACAAGGCGTAATAAAAGGTCTGATAAATTTATAATTTCATTGAGGAAAGTAAATGAAGGTATTTTAAATAAAAGGAAGGTTTTAAATTAATTTAAACAAGTAAGAAAGTATAGTCGGTCAAGCCCGACCATATAATACCCTACACCCAGTATATGTATAAAACAGTTTGTTAGAAATGTTCGTTATATGGTTGATATAACCTATTGTGGACCGATCATCCAAAAATTTAGTGTCATGATTACTGTGAATATAAATATTGTGTATGTTAAACTTTATCACGATATAAATACCTTTAAAAGATTTATGGAGGTTAAAGTTGATTACGGGGAGAATCTTATATGTGAGTTTCGCCTAATTACGAACCGATCATTATAAAATTAGGTGTCATCATTTCTGTATATTATGTGTGTCGAATTTCATTTGATTACCAACATTCTTAAGAAATTTATAATCGTTAAAGTGATTTTCGAAAGTGGGTCTTATATGGGAGCCACCACTAATTATGGGCCGATCACAATAAAATTGTACCATATTGTTTGTATATATCTAAGATATATTTGTATTAAATATTATTTGGATACCAAGATTTTTGAGTGAGTTATGCTCTTTAAAGTGATTTTCGGAAGTGGGCTTTATGTGGGTGCTACGACTAATTATGGACCGATCTGCACAAAATTTGTAGATATGATTTGGCTTTATTTACCACTCATATGTAATGAAATTTGTTTGGATACTTGCATAATTTAAATATTTATGATGGGTAAACCCCAATTCCGGGAGGGCATTTGTATGGGGGCCAGGTGAAATAATGGACCGATTTACACCACTTTCAATTTCATCGATCCTTAAGTCATAAAAATATCACGTACCAAATTTTATCGAATTACTTCAAAATTGCGACATGTACGCTGCTCACAAGGTTTACATGGACAGCCAGCCAGCCAGATGGACGGACGGACAGACATCGTTAAATCGATTCAGAAAGTGATTCTGAGTCGATCGGTATACTTTCAGCACAAATCCAATATACCCTCCCCACTATAGTGGTGTAGGGTATAATGAGTAATATTATAGAGATTTACAATATTTTTAATTTACTTTTTTAAGATTTCAGATGAACTTTCGAATGAACAATTGCATGTAGCTTCCCAAACATTATCAACAGTTGCCTTTGAGCTGCCAAAATTAGGCATTCCACGTGCCACATCTTGATGCTTTTGCATTTCAACTATCAACAATTGTGGCGTTGCGTTTTACAAAATTAGGCCCTAAATTTATAGATGCTCTTGTTATTCATTTTTATTACTCGTAGAACAAAGTGAGCAAGTGAGGATGGAACTTACAACTGTGATACTAAGTATTAAAAAATTTTAAAACTGTGATATACTTATTTATTTTTGCAATTATATATTTTTAAATTAATTATGTGTTTTATGTCGTGTTATATGTAGGTTGTAAAACAAATATTGTTTTTGAAAATTAAATGTGAAATGTAACTAAAGATAATTTATTAATAAAAAAATCAATCGCTGAAGATGCTGGAAATATCCCAGTGAAACGTTGGAGAAAGAAAAATTAAACAAATTGTCTTTTATTTGAATGGAAATACAGACCTTGAAAGCCTGATTAGAAAATTCTAAAACATAAAACGGAGCAAAATAATGTTTGTTGTTGTAATGACGATATACAGTAATAATTGCAGAACCATTCGTGTTTGCTATTGAAATCATTAAATCAAATTTTGAATGTGTATAAACTCCTGCTAGAAGACCTTCTGAGCGCAGGCATAGAGGAATGAGTATCGAATCTTTTAGAATGTGTAAACAGGTCTTCTATAAGGCCTGCAAATGGAAAAACTTGCAATATTTCCCGCTGTGTATATACATATGTGTGTATGTATGTACATACAATGTATATCTATTTTCGAGTATATTTGTTTATCTGAGTGTGTATGCGTATGGATTTATATATTTTAAACGAAAATACGGTAAAATTGTATGCAAATCCTAGAGAGAGCAAAATTAAATGAAAAAAAAAATATTCCTGAAATGAAGCGACATTAAGCGACATAAAACAAAGCAGCAACATAATAAAACATCCATTTATACTTAATGCCGGCAATTTCAGTTGCACTAAATCCACTCAAAGTCAACCAACCAGGCTGCCAAGCCACGTATTTCAGGCCGTTTTATTCGCTTTTTTCTTGGTTTTTTTTTCGTTTAAATGTGTATTTTAAATTTTGGTATATTTGTGGCGTTAAACAAAAGAGGAGTCAGAGAGATCTCTGTTTGTTTTTATATTCAAACTGAACTTCATAATGATGACGAGAGAGAGAGAGGCTGCTGATGATTAATATACATTTGGCAATACTACATGCATATAAACATGTCTGTATGTAAAAATGTGTGTGCGTGTGTGTGCGCGTGTTTTATTAGTAGTTGTTGTATTCATTGCACATCAAGTTAAAGTGGGATTGACTGCGAGAGCGTTTACGGGAATTTGGCGGTATAATTTATGCTTAAACGTTTTTAATGCTGGCAATGCTGCTGCTTACACACACTACAACACAAAAGTAATAATGGCGGCAGTGACAATGTTGCTAAAGCTGATGCTGATGATGTCTTTCAAAATAAATCGACGGATGTTTACTTTTATTTCGTTTCTTATCAAATTGACAATTGACATTATTTTGTTAAATTTATTTGTGTTGCTTGTTTTGCTTTCACTCACACACACACACACACACACATTCCTGTTGTTGTACTTTTTTATTTGTATTTTGTATTTTGTATTCCCTCATTTTACACTTCAAATGCTTATCCGTCTGATATGAAAATTTAACTTTCTCAAGTGTAAATCTAAAGCCAAAGACAGCATGTTGCCATCATGATTTTCTTAAAGTCCTTCATTACCAATACCAATACCAGCCAGCAACAGCAGCATTTTGATACTTTGTATAGAACTTTGATGATAATGAAGTATTTCCCAAAGGAAGCATTCAGTATCCGTCTTCTGTTTAAGCAGAAAAAAAATATATAAATATATGTACTTGTATATATGCATAAACAATATACATACAATATACATAAATATATTTAAATCATGCCCTTTTTATCTTTTTTGAATGAGGAACACGTACTCCAAGCAAAGTGACAAAATATATTGGAATTGTATGAATTGTGGTGTATAGAGGCATGTTGACTCAAATCAGTAACAATAAAGTGAGTGGTAATGAGTGGAGTGAGAAAACCCATACCCTCTCCCCCATTCACCAAAGCAGTGTGGTTGTGATTTTGTACAAATTGTTAGCAGCATTGTCATCAATTGTAACTGTTTTAGATTTAAAATAAATTTACCACCACTTTGATTATAGTTTAAATGGATTACTTACGTAGACAATACATTGGAGTTGCTGGTTTTCTTTTGTTCTCTCTAAAATATTGCACTTTTCAATTTGTCTTATCGTTAACATTAGACAAAAATGACAAAGACGGCCAAGGCAAAGTTAAACTTGAACGTTTAGATGTGTTTAGATGTTTAGTTTTTGTTTGGTTCGTATTGACACATACAAATATTTATCAAACGATTGGCCAAAAAGCTGTAACAATGAAAAAACTATACAAATATTTAACAAGCATTTTGTTTGCCAACCTCTCAATCAGAAATTAACACAGAACAGAACAGCACAGCACAATTTGCTTTTGACCGAATTGAGTTTGTATATTCTTTCACATTACCAGATTTCTTTTACTAGCATAATGTCTAGGCAATAAATCAAATTTTAATAGATTCGGATCGTTTGTACAGGATCGAATTGAATTAAATCATGTCAAGAGTATCTTAAATAATGATTAATCACTTTGTCAATCTGTACACTGTTGGCCATTAATAAATGCCAGCACGTACAGTCTCTCCTTCAACTCCAGCACAAGTGACAAATACAAAGTGTGTAAATAAATGGAAAGCTTTTGAAACATACTCACACTCAACTACACACACACACAGCGTTTCTCAATGAGAATTTGGTTTTTAAAAATAAAATAAAACAAAGAAGAATAATAATAAAGAATAATCTTAATCTTTTAATTGTTTTGAAAAGAGTTAGCTTTGACGATTATAAATGAAAATTGATAAACGGGCAATGGTCCACTACTACCAAGTATACAGATGTCGATTCTGTAGATTTGGCCAAATCTATGTCGTTAATCATTTCACTTTGACAAAGTCCACAAAACATAATCCAATGGTGTTAAAACATATTATCGGAGCGGCCAATTTAAAGCAAAATTTTATGATAAGAACTATTATTATTTTTATTTTGAACTGTTTATTTTAAATCATTGATATTTCTTTTATTTCGGCTCGAGTTCATTAAATTTAATTTTTCATTAAATTATTTTTACTGAAGGTATGAATTGTTACATGAAAATTATTATTAAACTTTATCGATCAGAATTCTTTATGTTCTCTTTACGTTTTATTTTATGAACTTATCATATTGGAAAGTTTGGTTTAACAGAAATTAATTTTTAGTTACTCTGTAACACGAGTCAGTCCAGTTGAAATTACATGCCATTGATATCCATATAATTGCTAATAGGACAATATTTTGTTGTTAACATCTATCGATATCATCCCATCAGGCCTCCAGACTACAAAGAAATTTCTTCCCAACAATTAATTAAGTAGGTTTTGCTTTTTGGCTTATCCAGATAAATTAAAAAAAATATATTCTTCCTGAAAAACCAGCGGCTGGTTCTAGAATGAATTCAGCAAATAGTTAGCCCGCCACATTTGCAACTTGTAAATCTTTAAAGCCAAATTCTTACGCCAAATTTGTCTTCATTGTGGATAGAGAGGAATTGATTAAATCAGAACTTCTTCAAGACTTCGCCTCACAGCTGAAATATTTTCACCAAAACGAAGTGGCAAGCCATGCAAATTAAATTCAGTGACTAAAATCGTAATAGCTGAGTCAGCAGAACAATTATGTAAAACGAAAATACCACGAATTGTAACTGTTATAGAAACACAAGTTTGCAACAAAAACAAAATTTTCATGTTATTTCAATATACTCCTGTTGGCAAAAAAAAAAAGTTCTTGTTGAAACCCCCTTTACATACCTATACAAACATTCTTACACATGTGTATGTATAAAAACACACATAAATTAATCTATAGTCACATTCCTTTTAACAAGTAAAAAATTCCTGCGAAATATTGACCATATTATGCGACAGGAGCGTTATTCGTTGGTTGTTACATACATCTATACACTCAAACAATATATACCTACGTATAGACACATACATCTATACATTCTTAGCTGTTTGTGGGAGTGTGTCTGTTTTGTAACCAAGTTTTACAACTCATACTTTCTTGTTTGCCTTTCTCACATGTCACTAGAAATTTTTCTGCTGTTTCTGTTTCCCACAACTGGATGAATGGCATTATTTTTCTTTCTGTTAAACACATATACAGTGGTGGCCATATAATTAAAAGATTCTTCCAAACTCACTCAATTTAAAATTGTTAATGCTTTTTTTTTGCAATTTTAACGACACATTTACACAATAATTATTCCGTTTTATGTCTTACGCTTCTAATTGCTCAGTTATTTCTCTCTATCATGAATTTATTTTGTAAAATATTTATTATTTTTTATTAATTAGCGAAGAAATTGAACTAATATTTATCTTTTTATGAGAAAAGTTTTTTTTTATATTCAGGCTAATAGTTCGAATTTTCATGAATACTATTGTACCGTATTGATCTCTGGGTGATGGTGTGGGGACAACCTCACACCGGCCTTCTAACCTAACCTATTGTTACGTATTGGAACAATTGGCAAATTGGAATGCATTTTCTAACCGGCCAAGGGCGTCATCAGCAATCTTCCTTGTCCACGATCAATCTGTAAACATCATCTATTTAACTCACTGTTTATTGAGAAATAGTATCCGAGAATTATCATATTTCTTTTTTTACGTGTTGTGAGTTAGAACGAAATTTATTATATTATTTTGCGGTAATATGTTTTGTGGAGTGGACACAGAAGTAAAACATTTTCAGGGTATCTTAAAGTATACCGAACGTCTTAGAATCACTTTCTGAGTCGATTTAACAAGGTCCGACCTTCCGCCTGGCTGGCTGGCTGTCCATGTAAAGCTTGTGCGCAGAGTACAGGTCGCAATTTAGAAGACGTTTCGATAAAATTTGTTACATGATACTTTTTCGGCCCAATGACGAATGGGATTGAAACTGGTGGAAATTGGTCCATTATTTCACCTGGCCCCCATACAAATGTCCTCCCGAAATATCCACACAACTTTCACCACACATAAGAGGGTGCCTCGATGGACTAGGCGACTATCTGTCAGAGGGTTGCGGGTTTGATTCTCGTCAAAGACTATGGGTGTTTTCTGCAGACAAGCCAAAAAGCTTCGCAGTTTGTGTTTGTTAATTAAAAAAAAAACACACATCACATCACATCTACAAATTTTGTGCAGATTGGTCCATAATTAGTCGTAGCTCCCATATAAGGCCCACTTCCGAAAATCATTTTAAAGAGTATAACTCTCTTAAAAATTTAGGTATCTCAATAATATTGAACACAAATATGTTTCATATATGCAGAAATAATTTTATAATGAACGGTCGGTTCATAATTAGCCAAATCTCCCATATAAGACCCTCTCCGTAATTCCAGTATAACTTTTTTTTAAAAGTATTTATATTGTTTAAATTTTTGCATGATATACTTTCTTACTTGTTTTCATATATTTTTTACCGTTTTCTTCAAATATAATGCAGATAAACTCGTGAAATTTCGCTCACTTTATTTCTGTTATAGAAGGACAAGTCCTGCTGAAAATAGTAGGGATCGGTCCACGATTTCTCATAGCCCCCATATAAATTTCTTCCTGGAATATGGCTTTATGGTACATAAATGTCTATAGAAAAGCCGTATCTAAACAAAATTTTACAGTAATAAGTTTGAAGCAAATTGAAATCGCAAAAAAATATTTTGTTTGCATCGGTCCATAATTTTGAAATAGCCCCATACAAAGACCACTTTCGAAAATCACTGAAATGAGCATAAATCTTTTGTCAAAAGACTATCAAGTTGAAATTCGACACACATATGCAAAATATACATTTAAATCGTCGTACCAAATTTTATGATGATCGGTCCATATTTGACCGTAGTCCCCATATAAAGTCTAGAACCGAAAATCACTTAAACGCGCATAAATCCCCTACAAAATCCACTATTAAGTTTAAATTCAACACAAATAGTCCATACATATATAAAAATCGTCATTCTCAATATGATGATGATGGATCCATATTTGACCGTAGCCCCCATATAAACTCTACTTCCGAAAACCAATAAAAGTTCACATAAATCTCTTATAAAAACCACTAAGAAGTCGTAATTCTACACAAGTAATACGTATATACGTTTAAATCATCTTTACTAGATTTCTTAATAATTGTTCCATATTTGACCGTAGCCGCCATATGAATAGTGATGGCACGATTAATCGGAAAAACTAGTATTAATCGATTATTTTTCTTTAATTAACGATGTAATTGTATCGTAAATTCTCTTTCGATTAATTGAGTTAAGCGATTATTCCAAAAAATAATCGATAAACATCCAGGAACAAAAAGAAATAGAAAAAGAGAAGAAAATTGAATGTTCATCTCCATTGGCAAGTAACTTAAAAAGAAACATTTTGAACCAGTTTCAACGTAGCTTTGTGCAAGTGGAATATTCATTTCTACTGGCAGCATCAAAATTGCTAGACCCAAGATTTAAAAAAATTAATTTTGAAGATCCCTTAACTTTATTAACAGTCATGAGACATCTAAGAAATGAAATGTCAGAAATTGCTCATATAGATGACAGCATTGGAAGCGGCAGTGAAACGTCTTCTGTTGGTAAAGTGGAATTTGATTTATGGGCTCACCATAAATCTAAGCCCACAAGCAAAGAAGAAAGAACAATGACTCAACACTTCCTCAAGATGAACTAAGCTTCTTTCTCAATGCTCCAGTACTAGAATTAAAGCGCAACGTTATAGACGCATGCATGGGAAGAAATTAAGTCTGTCTACCATAAGCTGTACTCTCTTGCACAAAAATATTGCTTTTTGATTGGTACATCTATACCATCAGAGCGGCTTCTTTCCAAAGCTGGTGCAATAGTAACGCAAAAACGGAACAGATTAACCACGAAACGGCTATCAAAGCTTCTATTTTTAATTTCTATGCCAAATAAATGATTTTATTTTCATAAGTAATAATAGTTTTTTTATTTATGATAATTTTCAATTTTACCTAAAACTATCGATTAACGACAACGTTCGCTTACATAAGATTTAAGACACAAGCTTGATTGTGGAATAAACAAACTTGATTGAGTAAAAAATAGATACGATAAAAAGTTTGTGTCTTAAGTCTTATCTAAGCGAACCTTATTGTTCGAAATCTTGGACCAGCAGGGGGTTAGTATATTTATTTTTAAAAAAAACATAAGTTTATATTTGTTGTAATACCTTTAAGTAAAATCTCAAATAATGTAATTATTAAAAAAAAAAAAAAAAAATTTAATTGATGATGATAGAATTTATAATTATTTGACGGAAATTAAAAAATTATTATTAATAATAAAACAGTGGTGAATTATTTGTACTATCTCATTTCTTTATTTTCATAAACTTTGAGGGGCTCAAATAAAACTAGCCAGGCCAGGTAGTAGAAAAATGTTTGTTATCTTTTTATAAATAGAAAACAAATTGAATAAGTTAATGTCCTGATAAAAGTTTTAATTATATGACCACCTCTGTAATTACTAACACCTACACTTTTAATTATTCATGTGAGTATGTGTGTGTGTGTGTGTGGTGTTGGTTATAATTATACTTATATGTATGTGTGAATATTTTAATATTGTTTTGTTTATTTGTATTGATTAACCATTAATCGATTATTCAATTAATTAAATTCAATCAATTTATTTGCCGTGATTTATACAAACACACAATAATAGATTTATAAGTATGTCATTTAGTATGCTATACTATACTCGTGAGAAATAAACATTAAGGATATGTTACAAAAAAAACTCGAAATTAAAAGTAGGGCAGACAGACACTATTTGCATAAACTTGCCAATTTTGAACAGTGAGACTGATACCCATAAAGTGGTAGTGATATGTATAACCTTTGAATTACTAGTTGTATGTCAAAACTGCCTACAATGTTGTGTTTCAACAAATGTTTTGCAATTAGCTCAAAACAAATTCATCTTCGTTTCATCTGAACAAAGCTAATTTGCTCAATTATCTTGTTGTAAATGTTTCTTAGATCCAATTTACACGAAGCAATTCTTATTGAAAAAATTTTTAAAATTTCCTTGAAATTTCTTGGGTATTCACACAGCACAATTCTTATTGCTTAAATCGCTGGAATTTTTATTTGAGAGTATACACACATTTGTTTACACACACATACATATGTAATACAAATAAGAGAGTAACACAAAATGCTAGTGCAATCAAGTGTGTACTCTTCTTATCTTCCCCTCACCCCGATGTCGCAAATGTAATCAGCTTAGCTTAAAGACTTGCTTCGTGTAAATTGGGACACAATCTATTTTTAACCCTCTGTTTGTTTAATAAAGGTACCTTCTTGGTATAACGGACTTTTAATCCAGCTTGCTGAAGCCTATATAAAATTTTTCAACACTGTACATAAATATCATAGAAGAGGAGCCAAGATATCAGGTACTAAACACGTAAGCGTAATATAGGAATTAAGTTCGTACCACGGGCCGTTAGAGTTGACCACCTGCGAAGTAAAAGTAACTACACCAACTATTTATAATGAAAGGCATTTTCAACAAGAACGTTGTTTTGCAGCAGGCGCATATTTTAAGAATTTGAACATTTTAACGTTCTTCTTCATGTTATAGCTGTAGTGGAAGCTTTGACAATTGTTACAATGAATTCAATTAGGCACGAAATTAGCATTAAAATATTAAAAATTCAATGTGTGAATATAGAAACTGTAAAAGCTACATTCAGTTCTACTAATTGGCCAACTGAAACCACTATTTACACTGTGCTCGCAAAATATGAGTCGATGGGTTCATTACATCAAGTGTCAACACTAAGGCCTGTTCAACCGGGTCCTTCAACTGAAAATATCACTGCCCTGAGCCGCAGTTTGTCAAGAAGATCCAAATTTGTCAATTCCTCTTAGTTCTCAACAATTGGTGTTATCCACAAAAACCATAATACGAATTTCACGATGAATTCGCTACAGAACTGGGAAAAAAATTTCACACGATTTTTCTGGACAAGCTAAATGCCGCATTTGCTCTTTTGAAAATTCAAGAGTAGTTGTTGAAAAAGCTCTGTATGCTGAACGTGTCACTTTATGGTGCGCTGGAGGAGTGGTCTGGAGGAGTGATTGATGATACATTTTTTTAAAAACCGGAGAAAAATTAACTTGTACATTTTGTGCGTATCTAGAGCAAGTTTTTTAAATTCATACCTTTCCTTAATTGTGAATAAAAGCGAAATGCGTTCATCGATTTTCATGATTTCTGTCTCAAAGAGCCTAAAACGTGACAAATTCCCTATACGATACTTACTAACTTCAAATCGATACATCTCGATTCCTAGATGTGACCCAGCGAAACGCCGGAACACGTATAACTGCTTTTTTACCGATATAACATTTCCCGTTGATTTCATCCCATCCCGATTTTGAATGACGCATAGTGTAATTATTAGTATTCTTCTATCTCTCATAATTAATATTTATCACAGCGCCCTCATTCGGTGGTATAGCATTCAAACGCCACCGAAGTAAAATAATTAAATAAAGGCTATAAAATCAAGATTTAACATTAATGCGCCTACTCACCACCAGAGGTGCTGCAATTCTGAACTAAAAACAAACATAATGCGCAATTGCAGAGTTGTGATATAAAAAGCTTTCTTCTTTCACACCTTTACTTCTTCAATCTACCCCCTTTCCAAAGAAAGTAACGCAAGTACTATATATAGGCATATTAATTGCCTGAGTGGTACTTCTCTTTAAAAAAAAAATAAATATTGGGATATTGTCGTTTGGATCGTTCTAAGTACGAATTTGAGGTTTAAAATTATTCAAAGTATTATATATTAAATCATTAATGCGATAGGATTTTAGTACTAAAACAGTACTGACACTCAGTACTGTTTTATTTAGAACTAATTTACTGAAATGGTCTGTGTCTTCTTAGAGATAGAAACATTTATTATGACTAGAGTATTAAAACATTCACATTTACAAAGTTTAATTTTATTTTTAAAATATACCTTATTTTGTTATTATTATTATTGTTTATGAGAAGAAAACAAAACTGAGTATATTGCATTGTGATTTACATTTTCATATTATGTATTTTTTTAGATCTTGCAATAAGTTCGTAATACTTTTGCTCTTTAAAAAATGTTTTTAACCAAAAAATATGTGTACTAAGCAAAAGCTTTTAAATTAATAAGGAAGTCTATAACAAAATAGAGTATGTATAGCATAATGTATTATAGTCATACTAAAACATTTGTACATTGTTGTGTGTTTATACCCTACACCACCATAGTTTTTCATTAAAACCAAAACAATTTATAAATCGCCATTTACCCGTTTTTATATCAAGTTGTTATTTTAAAGCAGCAAATAACAATTGTTAAAAATTCCTTGTACTTCTTATCAGTAAGTTTAAAATTTGATGTCCTGCAGCATAAACCTACAATGCGATACATTTGGTAGTTGGTATTTCAATTTTAACTTAAATAAAGAAAACTGGTTATAAAACGTAATACAGTCATATATAAACTTAAACATATACAAGCGTTTACGATATACAATGCTTTTATTTTGTAGTAAATACCATAAACATTTCATTATACAATATCGAAGCAACAACAACAACAACATAAAATATAAAATATAAAAATAAAAACTATAAAATACAATAAAAAATAATAAAAAACGATGGTAGAAAATCCGCTTTTTCACATGTATTGTAATGTTAAATTCGTAACAAAATGTTACGACTTCTTTTTGGTTTTTTGCTACTGCTTTCTACACGCCACTTATTCACAGATTCAAACATACACACGCATATACTTACACACATACAGAGAGCAGAATTTAACCACACTTACATATACACAAATACAGTACACATACACACATGTGATCTATACATACACATGTGAAATATCACAAAAATATAGAAAAACCAAACATATTTATTTCAAAAACCATTTTCATTTTAAAATCATTTCTCACATTCAACTCTTCTTGTACAGGATTTTTCTTGTTACAAAAATTGCAGCAGCAGTGCCAGCCAGCCAGAGTGTTAGTGGCAGTTGCAAGAAGAGCAAAGCGCATTTAAATGCACTTTGTGTAAAAAAAAAAAACAAACCAACATTTTCTTTTTAACGTTACCATAGTAAAAAGCTTTTCAAAACGAGCAAACCAACTTGGCCAAAAAAAATATACATACATATATGTATGTATATGTATAAGTAAGTGTATGAGTATTTGTTTATTTATAGTTTTATATACATATATGTGAGTAACAACAATAATAACAACATAAATACATACAAGAAAAATCAATTCTGTATTTAAGAGAGTGTGAGTGTTAATGTTTGCCAAAATGAGTTGAGAAAAGTTCAAAAAGATGTTGAAAATGCGTGGAGCAGTTTTTAAGGACCAGAAAAATACAACTGCTTGGGTATTCTAAGACTGCGAGCGATTTATTCTCTAAATTCTACAGTTTACAGTTGTGTGTTCCAGTTTTTAAGACTAATTTATATATAAAAGAAAAAATAAATTAAGAAATAAAAAAAATAATATTGTTGTCACGTTCTTGATCGGTAATAGTACTTATGTTTGGTACCGCTGGAATGGTAATTATTTATGCACTACTATACTAATACTCCAATATATAGCTGTAGACTTAATTTGGTTGGTGGTTTTTGTCAGCTTAAAAATGGTTTTTGGGGTATAATTTTTTTTAGAAATTACGATTTTAGTAACATAACTGAATAACAGTAAGTAAGTTAACTTAGTTAAAAGAAAAAATTAAAACTTAGCTAAAATATTACCTTCAGGCTACCTTAACATAATATGCAATCATTAGTTTTTGAGATATAGCCGAATATATGATGAAAAAAATATTATTTTAAAACATTTTTTTTGTTTTTCAAAAATTCCTAAAAAATTGAGTTACATCCATGTCACAGAATTTAATTCCCAGAAGTGAAATTAATTCCGTATTTTGCTTCCATAAAAATAGTAACATGAAAGATATCTCTAAAACTAGAGCTGCTATAAAAAAAGTTTATTTTAGGCAAAAAAGCCCATTACAAACTGACTATTTTGACTCATTTTGTCGGGCTGTGTTAAATATAATTTTAAGTAATTTGAAAACTGAGTTACAATATTTTTAAAATTAATTGAAATACCCTTTTTCTATATATATACATTTGTAACTTAACCCCCTTATTCATAAAAACTTACAACAGGTTTATAACAGGTTTATATGAATAAGGGCATAAGTTGATACCATATTTTCAGTACCAATCTCTCTGTTTAATAAAATAATTTAATTTAGTAAAACTTTCAACAAATACGTAGTTAAACATATTATTTCGAGTCTATACATAAAATTCTGAAATAACTTTGCACATAATTTACTCACTTTAAAATCGTCTAATGTTCAATTAACCCACTAGCAAATATTTTTAGCTGTTTTCTTGTTTTGACGCACAAAAATATAAAAACTCAAGTTTATATGTATAAGTAAGTAACTATACACACACACGCACACACAAACACAAACACTTACAAAACCTCGAACACTATTTAAGTATACAGTCAGAAGGACAGTGTTGATTGAAAAGTTAGAAGATATTTAGTTGGAAATTTGGCAGCAAAGCAAGAGTTCTCTATACATAGGATTACGATTATGAACTTTGGAAGTGAAATTTACAAAAATGAAAATAGTATATGATCGAACTTGACGTGCTTCTTTCGGTCTTGGCTCTTTTGGACGTTTCCATTGGGATGATTGGGATTTGCTTTCAAAGTCATAGCCATACACCCATGATGAGTCACCAGTTATGACATTTTTAAGGAAATCTGGATCGTCGTTGACGATGTTCAACAGCTTGTGAGCGATGTCCATGCGAAGTTGTTTTTACTCAAAATTTAGCAATTTTGGAACAATCTTTGCTGCCGCACGTTTCATGCCTAAAACATCCGTAAAAATTACTTGGCATGAACCGAACGATATGCCAACATCATCAGCAACCTCTCTGATAGTGATTCGACGATTAACCAAAATCATTTTCTTCACTGTTTCAATGTTTTCATCGTTTCTTGACATACTAGGGCGACCAGGACGAGCATCGTCATTGACATCTTCTCGGCCTTCCTTAAACCGGTTACACTACAATTGAACTTGTGTTCTGCTCATAGTAGACTCAAATGTACTTGCGCATTTAATTTAATTTTCTACGCTTAATTGAGTTTCTTTTTCATTTTTCCATTTTTTTCGAGTAATAAAAAATCCAAGACCACACCATTTTACACCTTTTTATCTGTCAAAAACAAACTGACAATCCAAAATGGCTGATATTACCAACGTATATAACAGACATGTGTACGAACATAACAGCAAAAAAAATGCTAAAATCGAACTTACGTAATTCACGAAATTTTAAAATAACTTTTAAAAACAAGTAAGAAAGTATAGTCGGTCAAGCCCGACCATGTAATACCCTACAACCAGTAAATGTATAAAACAGTTTTTCAATATTATTTGGATACCAACATTTTTAAGAGAGTTATGTTCCTTAAAGTGAGTAATTATGGACCGATCTACACAAAATTTGCAGATGTGATTTGGCTTCATTCACCAGTCATTTGTGATGAAATTTGTTTGGATACTTGCATAATTCAAACATTTATGATCGGTAAACCCCAATTTCGGGAGGACATTTGTATGGGGGCCATCACATCTCGATTCCTAGATGTGACCCAGCGAAACGCCGGAACACGTATAACTGCTTTTTTACCGATATAACATTTCCCGTTGATTTCATCCCATCCCGATTTTGAATGACGCATAGTGTAATTATTAGTATTCTTCTATCTCTCATAATTAATATTTATCACAGCGCCCTCATTCGGTGGTATAGCATTCAAACGCCACCGAAGTAAAATAATTAAATAAAGGCTATAAAATCAAGATTTAACATTAATGCGCCTACTCACCACCAGAGGTGCTGCAATTCTGAACTAAAAACAAACATAATGCGCAATTGCAGAGTTGTGATATAAAAAGCTTTCTTCTTTCACACCTTTACTTCTTCAATCTACCCCCTTTCCAAAGAAAGTAACGCAAGTACTATATATAGGCATATTAATTGCCTGAGTGGTACTTCTCTTTAAAAAAAAAATAAATATTGGGATATTGTCGTTTGGATCGTTCTAAGTACGAATTTGAGGTTTAAAATTATTCAAAGTATTATATATTAAATCATTAATGCGATAGGATTTTAGTACTAAAACAGTACTGACACTCAGTACTGTTTTATTTAGAACTAATTTACTGAAATGGTCTGTGTCTTCTTAGAGATAGAAACATTTATTATGACTAGAGTATTAAAACATTCACATTTACAAAGTTTAATTTTATTTTTAAAATATACCTTATTTTGTTATTATTATTATTGTTTATGAGAAGAAAACAAAACTGAGTATATTGCATTGTGATTTACATTTTCATATTATGTATTTTTTTAGATCTTGCAATAAGTTCGTAATACTTTTGCTCTTTAAAAAATGTTTTTAACCAAAAAATATGTGTACTAAGCAAAAGCTTTTAAATTAATAAGGAAGTCTATAACAAAATAGAGTATGTATAGCATAATGTATTATAGTCATACTAAAACATTTGTACATTGTTGTGTGTTTATACCCTACACCACCATAGTTTTTCATTAAAACCAAAACAATTTATAAATCGCCATTTACCCGTTTTTATATCAAGTTGTTATTTTAAAGCAGCAAATAACAATTGTTAAAAATTCCTTGTACTTCTTATCAGTAAGTTTAAAATTTGATGTCCTGCAGCATAAACCTACAATGCGATACATTTGGTAGTTGGTATTTCAATTTTAACTTAAATAAAGAAAACTGGTTATAAAACGTAATACAGTCATATATAAACTTAAACATATACAAGCGTTTACGATATACAATGCTTTTATTTTGTAGTAAATACCATAAACATTTCATTATACAATATCGAAGCAACAACAACAACAACATAAAATATAAAATATAAAAATAAAAACTATAAAATACAATAAAAAATAATAAAAAACGATGGTAGAAAATCCGCTTTTTCACATGTATTGTAATGTTAAATTCGTAACAAAATGTTACGACTTCTTTTTGGTTTTTTGCTACTGCTTTCTACACGCCACTTATTCACAGATTCAAACATACACACGCATATACTTACACACATACAGAGAGCAGAATTTAACCACACTTACATATACACAAATACAGTACACATACACACATGTGATCTATACATACACATGTGAAATATCACAAAAATATAGAAAAACCAAACATATTTATTTCAAAAACCATTTTCATTTTAAAATCATTTCTCACATTCAACTCTTCTTGTACAGGATTTTTCTTGTTACAAAAATTGCAGCAGCAGTGCCAGCCAGCCAGAGTGTTAGTGGCAGTTGCAAGAAGAGCAAAGCGCATTTAAATGCACTTTGTGTAAAAAAAAAAAACAAACCAACATTTTCTTTTTAACGTTACCATAGTAAAAAGCTTTTCAAAACGAGCAAACCAACTTGGCCAAAAAAAATATACATACATATATGTATGTATATGTATAAGTAAGTGTATGAGTATTTGTTTATTTATAGTTTTATATACATATATGTGAGTAACAACAATAATAACAACATAAATACATACAAGAAAAATCAATTCTGTATTTAAGAGAGTGTGAGTGTTAATGTTTGCCAAAATGAGTTGAGAAAAGTTCAAAAAGATGTTGAAAATGCGTGGAGCAGTTTTTAAGGACCAGAAAAATACAACTGCTTGGGTATTCTAAGACTGCGAGCGATTTATTCTCTAAATTCTACAGTTTACAGTTGTGTGTTCCAGTTTTTAAGACTAATTTATATATAAAAGAAAAAATAAATTAAGAAATAAAAAAAATAATATTGTTGTCACGTTCTTGATCGGTAATAGTACTTATGTTTGGTACCGCTGGAATGGTAATTATTTATGCACTACTATACTAATACTCCAATATATAGCTGTAGACTTAATTTGGTTGGTGGTTTTTGTCAGCTTAAAAATGGTTTTTGGGGTATAATTTTTTTTAGAAATTACGATTTTAGTAACATAACTGAATAACAGTAAGTAAGTTAACTTAGTTAAAAGAAAAAATTAAAACTTAGCTAAAATATTACCTTCAGGCTACCTTAACATAATATGCAATCATTAGTTTTTGAGATATAGCCGAATATATGATGAAAAAAATATTATTTTAAAACATTTTTTTTGTTTTTCAAAAATTCCTAAAAAATTGAGTTACATCCATGTCACAGAATTTAATTCCCAGAAGTGAAATTAATTCCGTATTTTGCTTCCATAAAAATAGTAACATGAAAGATATCTCTAAAACTAGAGCTGCTATAAAAAAAGTTTATTTTAGGCAAAAAAGCCCATTACAAACTGACTATTTTGACTCATTTTGTCGGGCTGTGTTAAATATAATTTTAAGTAATTTGAAAACTGAGTTACAATATTTTTAAAATTAATTGAAATACCCTTTTTCTATATATATACATTTGTAACTTAACCCCCTTATTCATAAAAACTTACAACAGGTTTATAACAGGTTTATATGAATAAGGGCATAAGTTGATACCATATTTTCAGTACCAATCTCTCTGTTTAATAAAATAATTTAATTTAGTAAAACTTTCAACAAATACGTAGTTAAACATATTATTTCGAGTCTATACATAAAATTCTGAAATAACTTTGCACATAATTTACTCACTTTAAAATCGTCTAATGTTCAATTAACCCACTAGCAAATATTTTTAGCTGTTTTCTTGTTTTGACGCACAAAAATATAAAAACTCAAGTTTATATGTATAAGTAAGTAACTATACACACACACGCACACACAAACACAAACACTTACAAAACCTCGAACACTATTTAAGTATACAGTCAGAAGGACAGTGTTGATTGAAAAGTTAGAAGATATTTAGTTGGAAATTTGGCAGCAAAGCAAGAGTTCTCTATACATAGGATTACGATTATGAACTTTGGAAGTGAAATTTACAAAAATGAAAATAGTATATGATCGAACTTGACGTGCTTCTTTCGGTCTTGGCTCTTTTGGACGTTTCCATTGGGATGATTGGGATTTGCTTTCAAAGTCATAGCCATACACCCATGATGAGTCACCAGTTATGACATTTTTAAGGAAATCTGGATCGTCGTTGACGATGTTCAACAGCTTGTGAGCGATGTCCATGCGAAGTTGTTTTTACTCAAAATTTAGCAATTTTGGAACAATCTTTGCTGCCGCACGTTTCATGCCTAAAACATCCGTAAAAATTACTTGGCATGAACCGAACGATATGCCAACATCATCAGCAACCTCTCTGATAGTGATTCGACGATTAACCAAAATCATTTTCTTCACTGTTTCAATGTTTTCATCGTTTCTTGACATACTAGGGCGACCAGGACGAGCATCGTCATTGACATCTTCTCGGCCTTCCTTAAACCGGTTACACTACAATTGAACTTGTGTTCTGCTCATAGTAGACTCAAATGTACTTGCGCATTTAATTTAATTTTCTACGCTTAATTGAGTTTCTTTTTCATTTTTCCATTTTTTTCGAGTAATAAAAAATCCAAGACCACACCATTTTACACCTTTTTATCTGTCAAAAACAAACTGACAATCCAAAATGGCTGATATTACCAACGTATATAACAGACATGTGTACGAACATAACAGCAAAAAAAATGCTAAAATCGAACTTACGTAATTCACGAAATTTTAAAATAACTTTTAAAAACAAGTAAGAAAGTATAGTCGGTCAAGCCCGACCATGTAATACCCTACAACCAGTAAATGTATAAAACAGTTTTTCAATATTATTTGGATACCAACATTTTTAAGAGAGTTATGTTCCTTAAAGTGAGTAATTATGGACCGATCTACACAAAATTTGCAGATGTGATTTGGCTTCATTCACCAGTCATTTGTGATGAAATTTGTTTGGATACTTGCATAATTCAAACATTTATGATCGGTAAACCCCAATTTCGGGAGGACATTTGTATGGGGGCCAGGTGAAATAATAGACCGATGTACACCAGTTTCAATACCATTCATCCTAGCGCTGAAAAAATATAACGTACAAAATTTTATCGAAATATCTTCAAAATTGCGACCTGTACTCTGCGCATAAGCTTTACATGGACAGCCAGCCAGACGAACGGACGGACGGACGGACATCGTTAAATCGTCTCAGAAAGTGATACTGAGTTGATCGGTATACTTTAAGGTGGGTGTTGGACCAATATTACTGGGCGTTAGAAACATCAGCACAAATCCAATACACCCTGGGTATAAAAATACCAGAGAAAGACATAAATAAACGCAGCCATTGAATTTGTCGAGCAAAAGAGCAAAAAAAAAAAAACAAGAAATGTACAATATACATTATCATAATAAGCCTGAATAAACTTAACGCGTTGCTAGGTTGTGTATCTTTCCATGGTACAAATTAGTTAGTCTGAAATAAAAAAAAAATCTAATGAAATGCAAAAAAAACCAGACGTGTAGGTGCGGTTGACATTCAACATTGGCCCGTACAATTTAACCACCCTTTATTAAGGAGGGTTACTCTCTATTGCAATGCGAACGCAAATTCGATATGATAGGCGTACAAATTGATACTCTTACGCATCGAATTTTCTTTCGCATCGCAATAGAGAGTAACCCCCAAGGTCTGACAAACATCAATAATGAATGGCAAACAGGTACATTTTAGTATATAATTGTCAAACCATAATCATTCCATTGCAATAATCATTTGAATGATTTGCGTATAAATTATTTGTCGTTCTTAGTATCACGACAATGGGAATGATCGTGAATGATTTTCATATGAATTCATTAATTTTGAAAAACAAAAATTGTAAAGTCAGCGAAATTGTAAAATCAACCGGAAGCTATTACTCCTGAGAATAACTCTCGAACCCAGTGGAACTGTGGAACAATAAAAACAATCAACACACGTCTATTCTTTGGTTTCTAAGACATCATTACTTATTTTATTATATTTTACTAATATTTCTTTCTGCACTGTGTGCTAATGCACAAAAAACTGAGAATATAAGTACAGATATAAAATTATAAGTGTATGTCTGTAAAATCGCTGCTTTATGTTTCCAACTGTTTCAATTCCTGTAACGCAACCAAAAAAAAAAACAAAAAATAAAAATGAACACTGTTTAGAGGAAAAGCAGCAAAAAGTTTTTGGAAGAAAAAAAAAACAGAAAGCAAGAATAAAGTTAAAAGAATGATTGCCGGTCGATAACACCGAATCTTGAAGCTTAGTAACATGGCAGCCACAATGAAATAATGAAAGAAGTTAAGCGGAGTCAAGCTCAAATGAAATTCCTTTTAGCTTAAGAACTAAAAGCACTGCTGCTGCTGTTGCCACACATTACAGATGGCAAAATTGCAATACGAATACCAAAGCACAAACACACACACACACATATGCACGACATATATAAACACACTTATACAAAAATGTTGGCTTTCAATTCCACAAAAACAGAATGAATATAAAGAGCTAGTAGTTGAATGCCGCTGTGTATAAATGAAGCATGTGTTTGTCGAAAGGAGGGTGCATTCACGGGTAAAGGTTTGCGTTTTAGCCGTGTTGTTGTTCTATAGAATAGAGTTTTGCAGCGTGTCTTTGCAAGTGAAACTGATGTTGAGTTATGACTTGATATCAATTTAATGCGGTACTTATCAGTCATTGTCAGTCAGTCATTTAGTCATTCCGTCCGTCAGCCAGCCAAACAGGTTTTTTTAATTTTTTTTTTTCTAAAGTTAAATTATTGTAGCAGTTACTAGACTTCCAGCGTTCTAGCTCAACCATGAGGGAAAACTAAATGCCAAGAAATAAAAGATTAAACAATCGCTCACACACTGTCGGCTACTATCAACAGCATTGCCACAGCCATTGCCACAATCAACAACACACATCAATTTATATACATACTCGCATGTAGTACATACAAACTGTTTTTACTTTTGTTACGTTTTCTCCCAATTCCAGTTGCTCTGTATTGTTTTGTAAGTATTTCATCAAATGAATTTATTATTCAGTTTACTTTATCGTTTAAGGATATAAAGGGTCCACCAAATAACGTTTTTTTTTTGAAAATACTATAAAAAAAACTACTGAATATTTTCTCAAATTTATTTTTTTATTTGAAAGTACAATGGAAAATAATTTCATTCACATGGCTGTCTCGGCTGGCCATACAGCAGCCTACACGATCAAACCAATTTTCTAAGCACATTATCGATTGTGTGCAGCTGTATTTCACCAATGGCTTCACGAATATAGTCCTTTAAAGCGTCAATTGTCTCTGGCTTGTCGGCGTAACACTTATCTTTGACGGCACCCCACAAATAATAGTCCAACGGTTTCAAATCGCAGCTCCGAGGTGGCCAAACGACATCAGCTCTGCGGCTGATAATGTGATATCGATAACGATCGCGATTGACTCATTTTCAAAGAAAAATGGCCCAATTATGCCTCTGGACCAAAATCCGCACCAAACAGTGCCTCGTTGTGGGTGCATTGGCTTTTCAATGTATGCGTGCGGGTTTTCTGTGCCCCAAATGCGACAACTTTGCTTGTTTACATACCCGCCAAAATCAAAATGAGCTTCATCTGAAAAGATGATTTTTTTTGGCAAAATCGGCATCTTCTGTAAGTCGATCGCAGGCCCACTTTTCGAAGCGAAAACGCATAGGATGGTCAGTTGGCTTCAACTCCTGAACCAATTGGACTTTGTATGGCGTCATTCCAAGGACTTTATGCAAAATTCGTCTCAATGATGTCTCCAAAATGTTCAATTGTTGAGAACGACGGTGAATCGATGTTGATGGCACTTCACACACACTTTCTGCCACAGCAGCAATATTCTCGGCTGTACGCACTGTTTTTTGCTTTTCAAGCTTTGGTTTATAGATGAGGCTGCCAGTTTCTTTCACTTTTTTCACAAGATAACGAACATACGGAGCTGACGGTGCTTCAGTTCTTCCAAAATCCGTACTCAATTTTCGCACACATTCTGCATTATTACCATGATTTTCAAAGTAATGTCGCAATATTTCCCAGCGTTGTTCAAGCGTATACACAATCATATTCGTTCAGCGGAAGGATAAAACTAATTATCTGTCAAATCAGACATGAGCTAAGTGTTTACCATTCACAAAATAAGCACTAGCTGGAAAAAAACGTTAGATGGCGGACCCGTTACTAGCTAAAAAGTTTATCAACCAGAACTTTGTTTTGTTTATTGTATTGCTAAGACTAAGGTTTAACAATTATAGAACAAAAATGTTAAAGGACAAATTTCCACCACGACCACGTGTTGATTATCTAATCAAGTATTCAAACGCAGTTTGGGAAAAAGTCTAGTACTATATCGTTAATCAAGTCTCGCTGTAATTGACTTCATTGACTCTGCTTAGGGTCTATCTTTAACCCTATTTCCATCCGTATTTAAAAAAAACAGTGCAATCACGCCTCCAGTACACATAGCAAACCATATACATAGTGACACGTTTGCTCTAGCATTTTCAGAAAGTAAAATGCGCTAATTTTTTAAATAACGATTATTTTGGGGTAAAACTTACTCTTTTGATGGCAGACATAATTGTGCGAACAGATATTCTCACATCAAAAATGCTCCATCAAAAACATAATATCGCCAAGAATTGTCCACACAAGACAAATGCATATGCAGACAAAAACCAGTTGTTAGCCGAGTAAACAAATTGATGACATGTCAAGACCAAAAGTAACAAAGTTCTTGTGTAAAACCCCTTTAGTATGCGTATGCCTGTGTGTGTTTATATGCATATGGTGGCGTTATTACCAGAAGTAATCGCTAGGTAAATGGAGTGGGTGTGTATATGTCAGTTTGTAGTAAGTATGTGTGCTGTGAGTAATTTCCTTGAATTTATTTTCGTTTTCATTTCTGGTTTTTTCTTGTTGTTGCTGTATTTTCCTTATGTTTTCCTGTGGCTTTACGGTTCACAGACTTTGATGCTGTTTATTTATGAATCTGTGAATAAGAAGTAGAGTCACAGACCAAGGAAAAAGCAGCAACAACAACAACAACAAAAACAATGATTTTAAATTAAGCATTTTATGCAAAACGTACTTTGCTAACTTTCATAGCCAATTTATAAATACACAGTTACCTCACACACACTCTGGCTTCGTTTTGTTATAAAACAATCATAATGCATTGTGTTACAGGGGGCAGGCAATAATTTTGAAAAAATAGTTTCATGTACTTAATCCAGAGAGTGTGGACTTGACCTTCAAAATGATCTATCAATATAATTCAATTTCAGTTTTTCATAAAGCAACATTGTAAAACCAATTGTTACTGTCATCAGTCACTCAGTCATTCACTCATTCACTCATTCATTCGTTCGTTCAGTTAGTGACCAGCGAACACAAACAGTTGGCTGCTCTCACTAAATACACATTGCCAGTGGCAGCCTTTTATGGTGGCATGCTTTTATTTTGTTTGTACCTGATGACTCAATGAATGAATGAATATCGGATTACTTTTCAATCGTTTGTTTGTGAGGAGACACCGGTCTCTAGCAATAAGAGTGTATAACTGTGTTTAACACATGTACTGCGTTCATGTTAACATTGGCAATAAAATGCAAACGCATAAATCAAAAAATATATATTACTTTTTTCTGTATGCCAGCTCCTTCTGTGTTTCGTTTCAACTGTATGCAACAACATATTATACACACACACACAAATATACATACATATGTATGTATATGTTTATTAAAGTATGAGTATTTGTGCATTCATATTTATGTTTGTTTTCAATAACATCGTTTCAGTTGAGGAGTGTGTATGACGCTCATCAGACATCGATTACCCGCAGCTTTTCAAAACATTTGCATACAAAACAATAAATACAAAATAAAATCATAAAAAAACGTTATGATGAAATTTTCTAACCAACGAACTTGGGCACTTATATTTGTAGCTCTTCAGTGATAAGGCTAAATGTTGAAAATGTTCTACACTAAACTTACATCATGTTCTAAGAATACAAAAGTGCCAGAGCTTCACAGTTTATTGAACAGTTCGTATTCTCAGTAGTCAATAAATTCTTATAACTTCTCATAATATCCGTAGACCAGCGAAAAACCTCATGGCAAAAAAAGAACTCTGGATCAAAACCCTAGTCTGTAAATCACCCTACACCACAATAGAGGGAAAGGTATATTGAATTTGTGCTGATGTTTTTAACGCCAATAAATGTTAGTCAAACACCCGATCTACTCAGAATCACTTCCTGCATCGATTTAACGATGTCCGCCTGGCTGGCTGGTTGGCTGGATGTCCGTGCAAAATTTCAATGATATTTTGATAATATATTCATATAATTTGTATAATATTTTCTTATACCAATGACGGTTGGGATTGAAATTGTAGTTGAATTCAGTCCATTGTTTCACCTAACCACCATACAAATGTCCTGCCGAAATGATGATTTTTCTGTCATCAGTGTTTTTTTTTAGACCAGAACTCAAGTGACGTCAGCAATGCATTGTGTTGGAACTAGGAAAAGATGTTATGGGGGGAAGGCTAGAGGGAGTAGTGTTTTTGAACATTTGACTTGAATTTTTCTATATTGAAACTGCTGGTAGTTTATTCCATATACGAACAGTACGGCTAAAGAACGAATTTTCTCTGTAGTGTATTGTGTGATCCACTATCCAGTCGATCACAAATGGGTGTGCCCTGACTGAAGAACGTGTATTACATAAAAAACTACGTGTTTCAGGAACAAGTTCCCTGCTTGCAGCAGAACACATTCCATTCTAGTATCGATAGAACAGATACACAATCCACATTACAGCGTTGCTCCAATGAATCAATAGAGTTAGATACCCTACTGTCCCCGATAAGCATCTTCGCCCTCTCCTGTACGCGGTCGATTAACTCTAAAATAGACTTCGAAGCACCGGCCCATACATGTGAGTTGTGTTCCATTTTCCGCCGAATATAAGTGGTGTAAATAGTAAGAAGATCAGATGGAGTGAAGTATTTTCTACACCGTTTTAAAAAACCAAGGCACTTGAGCGCTTCTTTCGACACTTAAAAAATGTGTTTGGTCCAGCCTACATCACACTAGATTCTCATGCCTAGAACGTCAAGAGCGTCTGATACCTTAATATTTACACTGCCCATAAAAACAGGCGAAGCAACATGATCTGTTGTGCGTTTGTGCGTTAATAAACAACACTGAGTCTTACATGCGTTAAAATCGACTGTGTTCGTCTTAAGATCTTTGCTCAGCATATCATTCATATTTTGTCTCATTTCCCCAATCTCCAAAGGGTTTCGTCTATGGTTAAATGAGTATGAATGCCAAATATTGCTACCATCTGCAAAAGAATAGATTGGGTTTGAAGTTTGACATAGAAGGTCATTTATAAGGATGATAAATAAAGTGGGAGAAAGAACGGAGCCTTGCGGTATCTATGATTTAATCTTGAACTCGTCTGATGATATCCCATCTATAACAACTCTTATAGTGCAATTTCTTAGGAAACTCGATACAAACCGAGAGAGGCTATCACCGACACCACCAGCAATGAGTTTCGATGTATAGCACGACTCCATTTTTCCGATAGGAAGGCTGGCTGTCAGTAAGTAAATTGTTGGACTCTATATATTTAACAGGATGGTAATTTACCATACTTTCCATAACATCCGAAAGTGCAGAATAGATTGCTATTGGGCGATAATTGTCACGGTTTTAAGCCTCTCCCTTTTTAAGAATCGACGTTAAATAAGCAACCTTCCAGCATATGGAAATTAACATCCGCTAAAACCCTGCTTCATTTATAAACGTATCCAAACAAATTTAGTCAGAAATAAGTTATATGTGAAACCTAATCATTCCTACCAACTGTATGAAAATCGGTCCATAATTCTTCATAGCTCCGATATAAAGCCCACTTTACAAAATCACTTCAAAGAGCATAACTCTCTTAAAAATATTCACGCAAATATGTTGCATCATTTTTACAAGTTTGCAAACAATGTTATGGTCACTGTAATTATTTATATAATTGCGATAACCACAATATAGTTTAATTACTATTGCGATGATTACTATAATCATATATACGATTGCAGTAACTATGTATTAGTGCTGGCAAAGTATAGAGTAATGGGTACCGAGTACCGAGTATTTGCCTTTTTTTTTTTGGATACTCAATACTCAAAAGTAGTTACTCGATACTTTCTGAGTTGTATTTTTAAGCAAGTTGAGTGGGTAAAATAGTGCATAAAAATACATCAATGTATAAAAAGACAACAATGTGTAAGCTATAAAATTCATTAATTTTCCAAAGAATTTATTTTAATTATTTCTTAAGTTGTTGTTAACGTTGAATTAACAGTTAGCTTTACATTTATTTTTGATTTAATAATAAAAGACATACAAACCCAATAATAGTTGAAGATCTCTTTTTATATGAAGAAACTACTTCAATTTGCAGATAAAAACTATGAGTTACAATTTCAAAAAATTCGTTAAAAGTATTGAGTAGTATTGAGTAATGGAAAGTATTAGAATTTGCCAGCACTACTATGTATGTATATATTTGTTGCAATCATGTTTATGATGAATCCATTTATCATAATTTGTTGATCTTTAATTACGACTGAGAACAACATAATTGTCATAATCATATGTATGATTATTATAATCATATGAATGGTAAACTTGACCATATTATGGTTGCAGAAATCATATAAACAATTACAGTGACCATGATATTTTAAAAACTTTGTTACAATGTTGAAATAGTTGTGGTAAACATGCACAACTATATTTATTTCTCTGCGTGTATAGATATGATGTAATTGTTAACGTAATAAGATGGAGTAAAGTAGTTCTTACACCATTAAAAAAACCTAGGCATTTGTATTTTCTAGCTGTTTATTTCTCTTGGAACTTAAGAAATATATAAATATAGCAATTTTATAGCGTTTCACAAACTCCTAGAATATATTTTTAACTAAATTTCTAACGCCTACTCGTAATTAAGGCTAGTTACATGCATGGTGAAATTAAATACAAGGTGACAGCATTGCTACAACAATTACAACAAGGCAAGAACAACAGGCATTTTGTTTGTGTAAAATACTTTCGTTACTGTCAAAAACATCTGGTATAAAATAAAGAAAACAAACACAGGCATTGATAAAAAACAGAAAAATTTTATTTTCTTTAAAAATTTTTAGCAAAATAACTCAAAAACAACCACACTATTTAATATAATTTAATATAATAGAATTTTAAACTATTTAACGCAGATAAAACGGCGACAAAAATTCAATTTTTCAAATACAAAATAATTTTGTAACGTTTTTATATAAACTTTGACTATTTGTAAACAACTTTTTGACATTTTCAATTTCACCATGAATAGAGCAAAAAATAATCAGCTTTCGCTATGCTGTCACCTAGTATAAATTCACCTTGGTTACATGGAAAAAATTTTGAATCACTTTAATATAAATACATACATCTCTACAATTCCTTATAATTATATTTACAAGTGTGTATCCGGCATATGTATGTATTTAAATCCCCCAATTATATAGTATATATTTAATGTAGATTTCATCTTGCCAGCGTTTAATCAATGTAATAAAATTCTGTTTCCCATTTTAAAGCAAATTGAAATGGCATAAAAATACACACATTTACTGCTTGACTTTATGGCGGAAAAAAGTAAATTTTTTTCCATTACTTCTTGCTATATTTATTTCTTAGTTTTGCACTCTTTAACGTAAAAAACATATTGAAAATTTAACCCAATTCACGAGCAAATGATTACTCGTACCACAAAAATACTGAGAGAGAAAAAAATATAACGAAAAGCGCAAACATATATAGGTACATACAGAACTCAGCACTAATTAAAATACTAGCTTGTGGCACTTTTCACGCCATCATCACGTTAAGCCATGTTGGAAATTAGCGTGCCACACATTCGTACACACACACACACAAATATACCTATGTACGTATATTTAGTATAATATTTAAACAGAAACAACAAAAAGGAATAACTAAAAAAAGCTAGTCAGGAAAAAAAGCGGAAAAAGTTCATGCCAATCTCGTACAATCTACACCCACTATATATTTGATATGAAATTGCTTAATAAGGTTGTACGTAGTAAAGTGTAAATGTAACAATATTGTAGGGTCGCTTTTTTTGGGAGGGACATTCAGTCAGTTGGTGGTGGCAACGGTTGTAACGGTCACTCGTTAATGTCTACAAATGGAATTACAAACAGAAATTTACATAAAGTTAGATTTTATTAAAGTTGAAATACGAAATCAACAGCTACAGCAAAAACTACTGCTGCAGCATACAATATTTATATTAAAGTATTGTAACAACAACAAACAATTTACATACAATAACAAACAACAAAGAAGCAGAACAAAAACAAAAACAAACTAACTAACAAACGAATGTTAAAATATGTATTAATAATTCACTTGTAATTAATTGGACCAAAAATGTAAATGTAACACAGAAAGCGCGCCAAAAAATATATATGTATTTTATATACGTAAATACGTATGTAAGTGTGTGTAAATATATCTATGTATGTGTTTATATTCACATGCTACACAAAATTTAAATCTGTATGTATGTTTGTAACTAAACAACCAACCAATCATTAATGTACGTTTAAAGGTTTGTCTGAACAATACGTATTATATGGGTACTAAGTACGTTTTGGTACCTTTTTTTTTAAAAATAAAAATTAAATAAATAAAATTAAAATTATTTTTAACAGTTGTCCGGGGAATTAGTAAAACCTATACACACACAAACACACGCATTCAACAACTGAAAACCTGGCATGTGAAAAAAAAAACTGTTATCAAGTAATCGCCATCATAATGTACGTCTGTCAATTAGACTGCTGCATGTCTGTGTATCCTGTTAAATGGCTTTACACAAAATATCTAAGTACGTACTTTCCTCAGACTTGTGTTTTGCCAAACGAAAAAGTATTTGCGAAAAATCTGTTAAAATTTTTACGAATTTTAAAGTCACTATAGACAAGCCTAGCATTACCAAGTCAAACGCCACCAGTTGCAGACACGAAATTCGCTTTGAATATTGATCTCTCACCAAATAGATCTAATAACATATGGGTAGCTTAAAATACCTGTTTCACACTCTTCAGTTTTAGCTGATCAGTTTTTGTTCAATTCTCTTTTGAACTTACCATTTCGTTCACACACGTTAATTAAATTTTCCTCCTTTTTAAAGCAAATCAACATGCATGAAAAAGAAAAAAACCAAAAGGAAATAAGAAAATTGACTAGCACCATGAAGTTTGTATCAATTTTATACTCTTTTCCTTTCTCACGCAAAAGTACTTGCCTTGACGAGTCAGAATTGAAGAGTGTGAAAGCGGACAAACTAAAACATTTATATAAAACTTGAAACTGTTTCTAGATAAAGCGTTATTCATATCAATTAATTCTAGTTTATTAATAAATATTGTTAAACAAATGAAAAGTGTTAATAATATGCAATCAAATAATTTAAAAATTATGAACGTCAAGTCCCATTGAAAGTGGAATAATTCCGTTTTTTTTTGTTTATATAGAAAAAAAGTAAAACGAACAATTTTTTCGGAATGAAACCTAAAAATGCTTCAAAAATGTTTCCTTGTACTTTTTCTATAGAAGCAAAAAACCGACTTAACACGGAAATAAATTCTCTGACATGGCTGTATAATTAAATTTCCGTACATCAGAGCGTATACTTGCAAAAATTGTTCCTAATATTACTCATACTACCCGTAATCCAGATTGTAAGTTTATTACGTATACGAGAATTTAAATTTTCACTAACGTTTCGAAAATCAATGACGGTATTTTATTTTATATAACAGCAATTTTGATCTGACTTAAATGAAGAAGAAATGCCTTTTTGTGGAAAGGTATTTTTAATACCTTTAATTTAATGTATTACAAATTATCAGACACCCAGTAGTACTCGAGATATAGGCCTATATATTTTCAACTTTACGGGCCCGCCCCATCGAAAATAGGCGTGACCGCCCCAATGTTTTTTTTTATTTCAATCAGAATTTAAAATGTTGATAGTGATTTGAAAAAGTCACTAAAACCGACTTAAGCCAATTTTTGAAATGCATACCTTTACGTAACTGTGAATAAAAGCGAAACGCGTTAATCGATTTTCATGATTTATGTCTCATTTTGTTCATAGGTTATGCGACTTTACGTGAAAGTAATATGACTTGACACTTTTTTACCGTTTTGGATTTTTTATGAATTAAAAATAAAAAAATTAAATTTTTTAGGCAAAAAATAGTTTTTTTTCTTCATACATTTATTTATAACTGTGAAACTGTTGCTTATGTAGCAAAACATTGTAAGAACCGATTAAAGGAATTGTAATTCTTAATTTTTCTAAACTTGTTTCAGCTTATACGGACTAGCGGTTCTGGAGTTATGACAAACAAAAGAGGCTAAAACGTGACAAATTCGCTATACGATACTTACTAACTTCAAATTACTTTTTAAATGATGCAGAAGTTCTTCTTTTTGGGGCTACTTTTATAAACAATTATCAGAATTGAGTCCCGAATCAATCACCTGAAAAATGTTGTACAGTGTTATGAAATGCATGAAACAGGTTCTTCTCAATAAAAAAGAGAAGCAAATTAATAATTAATTTTTTAAATACTTGTATTTTACAAAATTTAGTTTAGCGCTAATATTTATAGTTTATAATTAAAACCAGATTGTTATCACATAAATCGGACCTAAAAATTAATGACAAATCATTTACACAAAAAACAGCACTTGCTGCCCACTGTGCAATAACTGGACATCGACCAAACTTTGATAATGTAAGACAACTTGCGGAGGAGGATAATAATACTAAACGATATATGCAAGAGATGTTACATATAATTAATACTTCAATAGAGAAGAGAATTAACTACAAAACAGACACTGATAATTCCGCTCACATACATATATAGACATACAATTAACAAATACAAAAAATAATAATAACCAAAAATTAACAACAGTCTGTGAAAGAAACATAAGACATCCATTTCGGACAACACTGCAGAAAACTTAAAGTATATTGTTTGTTAATATAATTCTAAGAAAATGTTTACAATTACAATATATGTTTTTTAGATTCTATTTTTTCCAAAAGATGACTAATAAAATTAATCGAAATATTGGAAATAAATTAATGAAAAATTGAAAACGAACCAGAGTTTTTATACTTTTAATAAAACAGACCTCAAGCCGAATTAATAAAATAAAAAGATTTTTTTAACAATGTAAAAAAACATAGTTTATAATTTCTAAAATTGTTATTGAATTACGATTACAACGTTTCTGTCAAAATATTTCTAAACAATTTTTTTATTAATTATTTCTAAAATTAATAACACTTATACGCCTGGTTTATTTTTATTAAAAATTAAAATATATTTGAAACTACTCCAACGTTTGACATGAAATATAGGTCTTTTTTAACAAGCCAATGTGGATTTTTCCAGTACAAGACACAATGGGCTGTGTGAGTAACAATGTAGTGCTAGCTAAAACTTGCAAATTTTAAGTTTAAACTAGTTTTGGAGTGAATAAAACTTTCAGATATAGCTAAGTACTTTTTTCAGTCTAGCACAAGCTAGTTTTTCCAGCATTTACTGAAACAAGGTGTGATTAAAAACTAGTAAATACTTAAAGTAACTAGTTTTAACTTAGATTTTTGTAAGCATGTCATTGCGGTGCTGAAAATCAGTTTATTGTTGGTCAATTAGTCTAAAAGTGAATTTTAGTTTGTTTTTATTTAGATATGGCTGCATTTATGAATTTAAAAAAGAAAGTGTAAAATGGTTAACGCAACATTTTTTGGAAGAAAGCCATGAAAACCGAAGAGCGTCCTTGTCAGAAATAAAAATGATTTAAATATTTCTGCGATTCTGGTTTTTAAATGCAAACTGCAAAAGAAGAAGGAATACATCGCACAAACGTTTGTAAAACAGTGAAAATGATTTTAACGAAGATCACCGATAAAGCGCATTTGTGGAATAAATTTCCTAATAATAATGACAAAATAAAAATGGCTCAAGAACAGTGCGACTTTTTAAAAATAACTAAATATTTTTCTAAAATATAAAAAAAAAATTTGCATTATTTTTGTCGCCCATCTTGTCATATAATTTATAAGAAAATAACCATATTTTTCAACAGAGGCAACTCTCAAACAGTTTAAAATTTCCAGTACTAGCTGACACTTTCCAGTACTAGTTACGTAGTACTAGCAAAGATTTATTCACACTTTTTATAGTTTAAACTTTTCAGCATAGCTAGCACTAATAAGTAAAAGATCGTACTAGTACTTATTACTATAGGGGAGAGGGGGGCACCTTAGAACACTTTTTGCTTTCAAGCCACATAAAAATTTACATTTTTGAATTATTGACTTTTTACATAATTTAACTAATATGTATGGAAATAAACTTTAGCTTAAGTCTGCAAATAACTTATTTTTAGTTCGATTTATATTTGTTTGTATTTTTTTAATGGATGAAGTCATTGTGTTCAAATGTGCCCCCCCCCCCTACGGGGCAGCTTTGAACTAGGCTGGGGCAGTTTTGAACGGCAATTTTTTTCTTGTAGCGCTTATGTCCAAAAATAACATAAACAGTTATATTTTTTATATATATATATAATAAATTCGATTTATTTATTAAGAAAAACATAAACATTAACAATTAAAAAATAAAAATAAAAAAAATTCACATCAAAAATAAGTTTTATATTATTAAGACGGAAAAGGCCTTGAGATTTCAGGTGACATTACATTTTCCTTTAAAGCATCATGATCAGCATTGGCTTCGTCATTTTCAGAAACTAAGAGAGAATCAACAATGTTTGGTACTTCGGTTGATAAATTAACATGTTCAAAGGTGCCCCCTTTTTCTTTGTTCAAACCTGAATGCCAGCCATTTCACGGAAATTTATAATAAATATTTTTTTTTACATAAATATCAAATAATTTAACTTAATTTTGTTTGAGATGAATTTTGGACTGCAATAATTTTCTTTCACGAAAGAAAACGATCACTGAATACTTTTTACACTCTTACAAAAAAAATAAAATAATTTACAATGACACTGCGAAAACTTGTTCACCCAACTACATTCGGTCGACGACTGAAAAAACTAGCAAAAGTTTTTGACGTTGCTAGAAAACAAGGTTGCCATGTGAAAAACTCGGTTAAGGGTAGGAAAAAATGTTAAACTGAGATTTTATCAACATTGTTCAAAGGTGCTCCGGGTATAAATGTGCCCCCCTCTCCCCTACATATAGTATAAACTACCTTTTTATTCAAACAGCCCAATATGTTACCATACAAACATGCACCAGTCTAATAAACACACAATTTCGACTTTTTCTATCTATATAAATAAACACATTCATTACAGTAGCGAAAACACAACAATAACAACAATAACAACAACAACAACAGCAACTGCAAAAACGAAAACAAAATTACAAAATAATTGGTATTTACATTAAACAATCATAAATTTTTGAAAATAATGGCCCTCATATTTATTAAAGGTAGAAAAATAACAATAGCAACAAAAAAAAAACCAAGAAAATAAATAAACAATAGACAGCGAGAAAAAACAAAAAAACTAAGGAATGGCTGTTATTTGCCAAAAAGTGAAAAAAAACAAGAAATGACAGCCAAACAATATTTATCTATGTACCTGTATCTATAAAAGGCATAGAAACAATAACAAAAAAAACATAAAAAGCATACAAAACGATTGAAGGAAGATGTTAAACATGGAAACAGTGGTTTAGCTTACTTTTGCAAGGTTAGACGAGCATTTAGCCAACGTTATAGCTGGCTGAGTGTATTTAAATCCCTAAACAATTTTTACTATTCCCCAGCGAAATACATATTTTAAACTGGTTATTATTTGTAAATTTTGTTGGCATTTTAAAAACAATTTATGGCAAAATGTCAACTTCCTTGGACAGCCAGACTACTGTGTGTTGCGGCCAAAATAACTTAGTTGTACTAAAGACCATAGCATGGTCTACAGTCTTATGGGAAGACGACAATACATAGAATGCCAATTGACTGGGTACCATCTTCATAAGACACACACTTACTCCTGTAGACACTTACATATAGGACAGGCACCAGCAACAGCAGCAGTTTTTTATAAGCAGAGAATAAAATTGTTAGAAAAACAAAAAAAAAAACTCGTAAATATGCCATAAATAGCACTGTAAACGAATATTGTTGGCAAATGCATGATTACCCCAGATGGGCAAGTAGGGGGCCATATTTACCCTGTAAAAGCCAGGGAACATAGCAAAGAAAACAATGTTAAACGACCAAAGCGTGCAAAGTGTCAAACAAAAAAAAACACACTATAGGCAACAACAAAACGTTGCAGAATTAACAACAACAAATACTTTACAAATCGCACAAAGCCAGCAACAGAAAACATACCGAACAAGAAAATATTTCCTTAACCATAATAGAGAGAAAAAAAAAACACAAACACACAACGATAGCAAAGATAAAGAAAAAAAATTTCGGCAACTGGAAAAAAAACCAAGAAATATAAATGAAAAATGAAAAACGAAAACATTATTGTGCAAATATTTGAAAGCTTAACGAGGACACTGCAGAACATAATGTAAACGTTGTTGTAGTTTAGTATTTTTGTATTTTTCTACTTTTATTGGGTTTTTTTCTACTTTCTGCTTTTTGCTTTCTAGCCAACAACAAAAGTTCTTTCATTTCTTCCGTTCATTTGCCGCGACAAATTCATCTTTATTTGATTTATTAGAAAATTTTCACCAACGACACACAAAACAGTCAGAAAAAAAAAACGAAATAAACAGACACTAAAAATAAATAAGAATAAAACTTGAACCGAAAATTTGAAGACTTGAAAAGAAAACATTTGAAACATTTACACATACCTACAAACTTGCATTTGCACATACATATGTACATATATGCACTGCCAAATGTGTAGATATAAAATCAAATATCCATACACCATTCAATTTTATACGATTTTGTTCAATCAGCCAGAACAATCAAACCAAACAACCAACCAGTCACCCATCCACCCACACACAAACACCCTCCCAAGCCACCCACCTAACTACCTACCTACCTACGTACTTCATATAAATTCTTAAATCTGTACACATTCACGCAAACACATGCATACAAACAGTTGTTTAACATTTTGATGGAGTTATTTGATAAAGAACAAAAATAAAAAAAAAAACTAAACAAAACAAAAATCAATGGCTAGAAAAACAATACAAATAGGAAAAAAAGGAAAAAAATAAATAGAAATAACATGAAAAATAAAGCCCTGCTGGTCATGGAACTAGTTCAGCTAGGCATTTAAAATTAAACACTATTTACCGTTTGACTTACTTGCATGGCTTCCGACTGGCGAATTTAACCCCCTGTTTCACGATGTCGAAAGATAACGTTCGCTTAGATAAGACTTAAGACACAAACTTGATTGTGGAATAAACAAACTTGATTGAGTAAAAAATAGATACGATAAAAAGTTTGTGTCTTAAGTCTTATCTAAGCGAACGTTATCTTTCGACATCGTGAAATAGGCCATACAGATTCCATTGCATTGCTAAGCAGCATTTTCACGATGTTAAAGCTCTTAACAAAATACTCACGATTGCTGTTTGATTTGTTTTAAATTTTTTATAAAAACTAACCACGATTGATGTTTGATTTCTTTTTCTTTAAGTTTCTACCGATTGATGTTTGAAAGCTAGACGGATACTATTTAAAATTATGTCTATAAAATATTCACGATTGCTGTTTGAAAGCGGCATGGTAACAACTTAAAATTTTATATAAAAAACAACCATTATTGGTGTTTGAAAGCAGCACGGTAACGGTTTAAAATTTTCTTTAGAAAAAACCACCATTGTTGTGTGAAAGTTGAACGGTAACGGTTTAAAATTTCCTTTAAAATATAACCACGATTGGTGTGTGAAAGTTGAACGGTAACAAAATTGTCCAGTACAAGACACAATGGGCCTCATGCATAAAACGTGAGCTTAAGCTCGGACTCGATTTGTTGAGTAAAAGGTGCTTGTCGTATGCATTATAAAATGTTATGTATTTGCTTTTACTCACTGCTCACGTTTGATCTCGTCTTGCTCAGTTTGAAGTAAGTTAGATGAGCTTGTGCTCATTTCCATATGCATAAAAACAGGCTTTTGCTTTCTTTTGTGAGCTCTTGCTCAAATTTTGTTGAGCATGCCTTATAGTTGACTCGCGTACACTAAAAAGGAAGCATGACTGAATATTTTGTGCCACAAAGAAATACAAAATGTTATCAAAAGCGTAAAACAAATTTATCAAATGAGCATAAAAATTTATACAGGTTCGTATTCTTAATTATTAATTATTTTTTTATAATTAATAATAAAATGTTAAATACATAGGTTTGATGATAGTAGCATCTGCTTGTTGGTTAACTATGTTTTTTCTGAGTCAGAAGAAACACGTGGTGGTGGTCTCAGCAACATTGATAAAATTTGATTTAAGATTTTGTGCAGATCCTGGATTCCAAAATGGTATAGCCACAGATATTGGTGTCCATCATTCAACTGTGTCGCGAACTATTGCGGAAGTTGCGAAACTTATATCTGCCAAAGCAAGCGAGTGGATAAAATTCCCGAAAAATGCAGATGAAATAAAAGATGGTCTAATGAAATGGCAAGCAAATTATTGCTTTCCATTGCAATTGCAGTGATTGATTGTATTCAAATAAAAATTAAAAAACCAACAAATCAAAGCGATGAGTATATTTGTAGAAAAGGCTTCCACTCTATAAATGTGCAGGCAACTTGAGACTCGTTTTTATGCATGAGACCCAATATCTCACCAATAGTAATGGTTTAGAATTTTATTCATAAAATAACCACGATTGATGTTTGAAAGCAGCACGGTAACGGTCTAAAATTTCTTTTAAAAAATAACCACGATTGCTGTTGGAAAGCAGCACGGTAAGGATATTAAATTTCCTTTTTAAAATACACAAAATTGTGGTTAAAAAGAATCATGGTTATGACCTTAAATTTTGTTTATAAAATTAGAATTAAAATGAAAGGCAAATCATTACGATTTCATTCAGTTTGGAAGACAAATGATTACGGCTTTAGTTTTTATTTTAAAATACTCAGGATTACAGTTTGGGAGAAGCTCGATTACATCTGAAATATTGTTTATAAATTACCCACGATTACGTTTAAAAAATCACTATTACGAGTTTAAATTCTGTTTATATAATACGTTTGACATAATCACTATTACAGTCCTAAATTTTGTTAATTAAATAGCCACGATTGCGTTTTAAAAATTTCACAATTACGTTCTTAAATAAAATTTAATTACAATTGCGGTAAAAAAGATTATTGAACACGTTCTAAAATATTAATTATAAAATAACCACGATTTCTGTTTAAAAGACTATGGAGCACGTTATTAAATTTTCTTAATAAATAGTCACGTTAACGGTTTTTTCTTATACTAGAACAACGATTGCAGTTTGCAGAATCCACTATTACGGTTTTAAATTTTATTTAAAAAACACCCACGATTCTAGTCCGAATGTAATACGAATATGGTTTTAAAGTTTCTTTAGAAGATATCCCAAAACCCGCATTTGAACTAGCGATTTTGTTGCTGAAACTTAACAAAAAAAAGCCACCAATTGATACTTTCTGCATAACTTTTGATTAGAAAAGTAACTACTAACTCAAAATTCCTTCTTTAAAACTGCGGGGAGTATGCAAGTATGTGTCAGTGTGTAAGTGTGTATTCACTAAATGAACTCGCCATAAAAAAAAAACTGGTTATTTGCAAATGAAAACTAAACACTAACTCACTCTCATACATAAAAAAGCAATCCAACACACTCTTACAACACAATACAGCAAACAACAGCAGCAGAAGCAGCAACAAAAAAAAGTTGTTTCTCGCTTGAATGCTTCGAAAAATTTTCAAACTCAATTTGATTATTGTTGTTTTAAATGGTTTTCTGTTTTATTATTCTTTCTGAATTTGTTGTTTTTCTTCTTTGGTTTTGTTTTTGCCTCTATTTTTGTTTTCATTTTTTTTTTTCTTCTTATTTCATATTTATTTATACACTTTTACTCTGCCATCCCTTTGTCTTGTGTCTCGTATTATCCGTTTTGTATTTTAATTTTTTTTTTTTACTTTTTTTATAATTTCTATTTCTTTATGCCATCCATGGGGCACTTGAGTAATTGGAGCAAGTGTCAATATATACGGGTATTGTTGTGGACACACAAGTTGAGGTTTATTTTTCTAACAAAACACCAAAAAAAAAAAGTATAAAAAAAAGAGTAAAATAACAAATAAATTGACAATAGTCGAGTTAATAAAATATGGGCCATTTCACGTGATAGTCAAAGAAAGTAATGCAGACATACATACACACACATACATATATCCAAACAAAATTGTTAGCTCGTATTACGGAAACCTTTTTCTAAGACTATAAAGCGATTAAGTTTAAAACTTTTTTTTCTCTTTCACTTTGAGCATAATTTGATTGAATTGTTTAGGTTCCACTCACACTTAAATACCAATTTTAATAGCGGAACAATAGACAAAGCAAACGCCTGTGTTTACTACGTCAAAGTCCCTTGTTTAATGTTTCAAGTTTATATCTTACAATTGTCACAGATTGCCACAGGAGTTAAGAGAGGAAGGTGGTCAACAACCCATAACTTTTGTTCAAAATTGCCAGTTTTTATGAGTTTTTTGTTTATGCACAGACGTCACTATAGGCTTAATAAAATAGCAAAGGTTTAAATATAGATTATTAAATTTATAGCCAATATTATTTTCTGGTTGGAAATTAAATACGCATAAACTGATATTTAAAAGAAATTGCAAATAACAATATTATAAATAATCAAAAATCATACAATTTTAGCTTATACGTGCAAATGTGTGGAAAATAATATATATTAGCTTGCCTTTATTTGCCTCTTTAATTACTAGTTTAAAAGAACAACGATGACGGTTTTAAATTTTCCACGTTTACAGTTTTTAAGAACAACGATCACGGTTTTAAGATTTCTTTATAAAATGTCCACGTTTACAGTTTGTAAAAACAATGAATACGGATTTTTTTCTTGGACCAGCACTCAGGGAATGACCCCTACTTATGCAATGCATTGTGTTGGAACTAGAAAAATAGGTTATGGGAGGGAGAGGTGTTTTTGAACCTTTGGTAGTTTATTCCACATACATACAATACGGTTAAAGAACGAATTTTCCCTGTAGTGTATTGTGTGATCCACTATCCAGTCGATCACAAATGGGTGTGCCCTGACTGAAGAACGTGTATTACGTAAAAAACTACGTGTTTCAGGAACAAGTTCCCTGCTTTCAGCAGAACACATTCCATTGTAGTGTCGATAGAACAGTGAAACACAATCCACATTACGACGATGCTCCAATGAATCAATAGAGTTACATACCCTACTGTCACCGATAAGCATCTTCGCCCTCTCCTGTACGCGGTCGAGTAACTCGAAAATAGACTTCGAAGCACCGGCCCATACATGTGAGTTGTGTTCCATTTTCCGCCGAATATAGGTGGTGTAAATAGTAAGAAGATCAGATGGAGTGAAGTATTTTCTACACCGCTTTTGAAAAACTAAGGCACTTGAGTGCTTCTTTTGACACTTGAAAAATGTGTTTGGTCCAGCGGATATCACACTGGATTCTCATGCCTAGAACGTCAAGAGCCTCTGATTCCTTAATACTTACACTGCCCATAAAAACAGTCGGTTGTGCGTTAATAAACAACACTGAGGCTTACATGCATTAAAATCGACTCTGTTCGCACAACCCCATTCCCAAATTGTCTTAAGATCTTTGCTCAGCATATCATTCATATTTTGTCTCATTTCCCCAATCTCCAAAGGGTTTGCTCTATGGTTAAATGAGTATGAATGGCAAGTTTGACATAGAAAGTCATTTATAAAATGAGAATTAAAATGGGAGAAAAAACGGAGCCTTGCGGTATCTCTGATTTAATCTTGAACTCATCTGATGAGATCCCATCTATAACAACTCTTATAGTGCGATTTCTGAGGAAACTCGATATAAACCGAGAGAAGCTATCACCGACACCAACAGCAATGAGTTTCGATAGGAGAGCACTATGCCAAACTCTGTCGAGCGCCTTAAAATTATATAGAGCCACTACTTCACTTTCGCCAGAACGATGTATAGAACGGCACCATTTGTCCGATAGGAAGGCTAGTAAGTCACCCGTAGAGCGTCCTCTACAGAAGCCTCTACTGGCGGTCAGTAAGTAAATTGTTCGACTCTAGATATTTCACAAGATGGTAATTTACCATACTATCCATAACTTCTGAAAGTGCTGACTAGATTGCTATTGGAAGATAATTATCAGGGTTTATAGCCTCTCCGTTTTTAGGAATCGGCGTTATATCAGCAACCTTCCAACACATGGGAAAATTACCGGCACGGTTAAGGTGCTGAAAAGTTTAGCTAATCGACGAGCTATCGTCGAAGGACACTGCTTCACCACCAGTGCTGGTATGCCATCTGGCCCAGGAGACTTATTTGTGTAAAGATCCGCTAAAAGCCTTTTAACTGCGCGTGTGTTAAAGAATGTTCTTGGCATAGTTACTGCTATTCTTTCGAGCACGGGCAGTGGTTGATTGCTTTCTGGTAAATTGGAATTATTTGCAAATAATTCAGCCAAAAGGTTAGCTTTGTCAACTGGGTCAGTGAATGGTTGGTCATTCTTTAAAAGAGTAGGAATTGAAGAACTAGCATTATCCTTTGTTCGAATGATCAAAAGCTTTTACTGCCCCGGAAAGCAGTAAAAACTTTTGCACGGAGGCGTTGCTCGGGTAGAGATTTTCACATATCAGCCCATTTACAGTTTGTAAGAATAACGATTAAGTTTTCTTTATAAAACATCCAGAATGCGATTTGAACTAAGAGCGAATACGGTTTGAAATGTTCTTTATAAAACAGCCACGGTTGCACTGTGAAAGACAAACGATTACGGTTTTAAATATTTTACTTTGACAGTGTGAAAGAACAAAAAATTTTTCACGTTTACAGTTTGTAGGAACAACGAATTCGGTATTAAATTTTCTTTAGATTGTAGAAACAATTACGGTTCTAAATTTCCTTTATAAAACATCTACGATTGCAGTTTGAAAGATAAACGATTACGTGTTTAAATTTTCTTTAAAAACATCCGGATTGCGATTTGAACGAAAAGCGAAAACGGTTTTAAATGTTCTTTATAAAATAGCCACGATTACAGTATGAAAGAACAATGATTGCGGTTTTAAATAATCCACTTTTACAATTTGAAAGAACAAACAATTTTTCACGTTTACAGTTTGTAGGAACTACGAATTCAGTATTAAATTTTCTTTATAAAATATACAGTTTGTAGAAACAATTACGGTTTTAAATTTTGTTTATAAAATAAAAGATAAACGATTACGGTTCTAAATTTTCTTTATAAAACAGCCACGGTTGCACGATTACAACGATTACAGTTTTAAATTCGCCACCTTTACAGTTTAATAGAACAACGATTACGGCCTTAAATTTTCCACGTTTACAGTTTGAACAATGCATACGGTTTTAAATTTTCTTTACAAAATATCCATGCTTGCAGTTTGAAATAAAAATTATAAAATTCTTAGATTTAAGAAAAATAATAACAACAAAAAGCATGACTACGCTTTACATTTTGTTTGCAACAGGGACCAAAACACTATGTTGCGTCGAAAGGATGTACAAGGAGAAAATGTACAAATTTGTTACATAAAAGCAATGTTTGGTCAAGCAATTTACAGATATTTATTTAAAAGAATACCAGCTGCGAAAAACTTACGGATTTTATGTGAACAATAGTTTAATAAAAGAAAACGATATAATCCGGAACAACTGCCACCAATTGTGAACAAATTTACATTTTGTATGGGACGTGAGTAATGTTTTTGTGAAGTTTTGTTTTTGTCTGCTATATATTGTCATAGTCTTAGATAGTTAGTAGTTAATTATATCTATAGAGGGCATTTGTAATCATTACCCTTCTACTTCATTTTTCTTAAAAACATTTTATAAATTTTTTGCTCTACAAATATACATGTCCTTGATTCTAAATTACGCGAATATGGACAAAGAACATTCATAAACTAATTAGTTAGATTTGTCGGTGAGCTGCTAAAGTTTTGTATATATATATTTACTTATTTAATTGTTGGTTTCTATTAAACATGTTTCATTTGATGATGATTTTCGTTTTAATTTAAACTCACACAACAATTGCAATTGCAATAATCTGATCTCTGTTCCATAATGAAACATGATTGGTTGTCTTTGCCAACTTACACCACAGCTAGCACGAGCAATGAGAATTTTTATTATAAAAGCAAACAAAAAAAAAGCAAATTCTAATGAAAAATATTAAACAGTTTTTTTTTCAAATTAAATTTTGTTTGTTTTCAATAATTATATTAAAAAAATTAAAAAAAATGAAGCAAGAGAGAAAAAAAGTTTAATACCTAGCTGCCAATTCAATTGCAGATAGTTTTTTTTTTTGTTCTTATTTCACACTAAAAATGAATTGGAAATGAAATCAACAAATAAATGTGTCCCAAGCTCCCACACATGCAATTGTGGAAATACACATGAGTTTTAGTTGTTGTTGCTGTTGTAGGGTTATGGGTAAAATTTTTAAGTACAGTATGTTTGAGACTGTGTTGTTAGTATGTACAAATTAAAAACTGTGAAAATTGCGCGAAGCACCATAAAATGCAAACGGAAGTTTCAAATTGCATGCCACATCCGGTTTGCTTTACATGTGAATACAATGTGCTTTTTTATGTGGCAGTTCTATTCTGCATAGTACTGAAATATGGAGAGCTTTTTTTTTCTATGTATGTTTTTTTTTTTAATTCTACTACAATCTGACAACTATGTGTTTGTTTGTAGTATATATTAGTCCATTATATGAATGGTAGGTATGATGTGGTTGGTTGGCTGCATGTATGCAAACATTTTTTCAAATATTTATTTTTTTTTTTTTTAGTTTGGTTTGCTGTATTTGAATGTGGATTGTATATGGAGTAAATGTTAATTTGAATATCTTTAAATGGGTGTTGGAGAGGAGACTCTTGAAAACCTTCTACCATTTCAGAGGTTTTCTTTTTTTTTTGCCATATCATTTTTTCGCCCGTACTGCCATACTTTATTATTTCCGTTTTTTATTTGTTTTAGTGTTAAAACAGTAAAACAGAAACAACAACTACAGGAAAAAAAAATAAAAAAAAAACACAAAAACATTTATATGCACAATAGTAGTTAGTAACTACAATTGTGTAACTGTATAAGTAGACAATTTAAATTGAGTTGCATGAATGTTGTGTGTAGCATACATAAGTCATTCCATGTCAGACCGAACGATTTTTGCTAAAAATTGACTTTGATGTCGCCAAAGTCTTGCAAAATTTTAGCACGTATTCTTCATTAAAAAATATTTTACACGTATTTCCAGAAAAAAAAAGAAAATTTTTTTTCAACAAGTTATGTGGATTTGAAAATCATGAAATATCTTCCGACATGACAACTTTTGAACTAATATTTCGCAAAACCTTGTGGATGGATTTTAAAGACCAATACCTTATTTTAAAGGCATTTGAACCTCCTTTTTAAAAATTATTATTTAATTTTTTTTTGTAATATTTTTTATTTTTAAAATTTGCTTTTTTTAATTATTTTCTGTTTTCCACCACCTTCGAACAAGTCAAAAAATCTAAAAAAAATATTTTCTTAAGGCTCAATATAACCTTAATATTTCCTATAAATTTCAGAATGGAAGTCGAATGAATTCTATTTTTTTCCGATTTGTTTCCATTGTAGTACCATGAAAAACTAGATTTTGCATGTGAACATTATAAAAACAAAAGCTTACGACTGGACAACAAACTTAACAGAGTGAAATTTGTTTTTCATTTATTTATTTTAAATAACCCCTGAAGATGGTCAACAAAGTTTTTTTAATGAAGAATATGTCTGCAAAATTTAAAGTAAATCGGATGAGGTGCTGTAAAAAAGGTGTTCGGTCTGATATGGAATGACTCACATACGCTCGCATACACAAACAGAAATTTACATACAACAATCAGACACACTCACACACGCGCTCACACTAACATAAAGACAATGGTAACAGTGGGGTTGCTTGTAAATGCAAATGTTATGTTGTGCTGTTAGCAATTTAATGTAAGCATTATACCACTACACTGCACTGAACTGAACTGAACTACACTATACTGCTTCAAACTTCCAACAAAATCCATCAACAACAACAGTAAAAACCAACATAAAATACAGTAAATATAGCAGCAGAAACAACAACAACAACAACTAAAAAGTTGTCCACACCAAACAGGCGGACGGCCAGCAAAAAACAGCACTCATACTCTCATTGGCACAAGTAGTCGAAGAGTGATGATCATCATAATGAAGCCATGGGCATTTATATTTATTGACCATCACACACAGTGAGAATTGATTAACAAAAAACAACTACAACACAACAACAACAACAACAACAACAGCAGCAATAAAACGCAACAAAAAACCCAACACACACGAAATATAAAATAAATTATTTAGTATTTGAATTGGTATTTGTTGTATTTGTGTATAAATAAACGTGTGTATGTGTGTGTGTATGTGTTTCTCTCACAGCAAAATCAATATTTATATAAAATACTATATTTACTTTGTATAAAACTACAACAACCTCCATCACCCGCAGCAACAGCAACAACAGATGCAACAGACTTTATGCACACCAAAAAAATGTCTAAAAATAAAAACCCACAGTTTCTAAAATAAATTATAACACTATAATAGAGTTTTTAAACCGCAATATAAATATTTATATTACATTATTTTTATTTTAATATCAAATATATAGACATGCATATGTATATATAAAATATATATATATATATACATATATTCATTTATCACAATAACAATTTTTTCTCATTTCCTTTGGCCTTTATATTAAAGCAAATAAACCGTAAAGTAGTAGTAGCAGTAGCAGTTTTAGCTGCTAGTTTTTATCGATAACAAATATTTATGTAACAATACAACAGCATGTTGTAGTAAAAAGTAATAAATACTACTTCCACTGAGTTAGTTCAATAGTAATTAGTTCAAATTACTAGAAAACATAAATTGTTTATCAACTTAGTATTTTAAAAGCAGACAAATAATTCACTCTTACGAAATGCATCTATACATGTATTTATGTATGTATGTATGTATGTGTGTATGTATATGTTAATAATTGTTGCAAATGGTTTCAGTAGCAATAACTATGAGTTACGAGTACATATACATATTTGGAAATTTTGGTATTTTAAGAGTTAACTGGGAGTATGAGTGTTATTGTTTAAAGGGAAATTGTAAATATTAATCATACGCTCTGTATATTTTCTTTAAACAATTGTAGTTACGAGCAGTGTTGCCAGGACCAGAAGTGAAAAAGGCTAAATGGGCTTAAAAAAAGGCTAGATTATTTCAATTCAAATTTCATTGATTTATTAACAAAACATATAAAAATGAAGGTTAAACTTAAAATAAAACTTTTATTTAATTAACAATAAACTTCACCGTTAATAATGTTTTATAAGTACATATAAACATTTTTTATTAAAAACAAAAATTATTTTCAAAAATCGAAGACAACTAAAATGAGTAAAATACTAAAAATAATGTAAAGGTTTATGAAATGTAATAGCTGCCGGTATTGGCCCTGCATTTGAACTACCCACGATTGTTGGTGATAGTTCTTATTCCAACAGCTATTGGATTTCATTACCACCTGAATCTTTTTTTTTTAATTCAAAATCTTTATTTTTAATGTAAAAAATTCAAGTTTTTTGAATGACTTAAAATATATATAGAAATTTATAAATAATTTTATTCTATATTCTTCGACCTTTTTAATGATTTTTATTAAATAATTTTTAAGCTTGAGGTCACTTTTTTGTTTTTTATATAAAAGATTTTTTAATTCTTATATATAATTCACTCAATTTTTCGATTTCCTTTGGAAATCTTCTTCAGGAGTTAATTTAATATTATAAAAATTTTTATATTATATTATTTTATATTATTAAATTTTTATAATATTAAATTAACTCCTGAAGAAGAAAAGTACGTATTGTTATTTTTGTTTAGCCTTAAAAAGGTTACAATGAAATTGCTTAACTTCAACTAAAGGTTGATGCACCCATTTGTTCTAAACAAAATATTTGTTCGAGCAAAGTTTTTTTCATATGAAGTTTGAAAATATTTTTCACGAACAACTATCAGCTTGAATTGGTTTAATTTTATATTTTATCTGGACAAAAATGCACTGAGTTTCCAATAGGTTACATTAGGGATGCAAAATAAAATTTTACAAATTGTACTAAATTTCCAGAAAAAGTGTACTTTTTTCAGCCCAATTGTAGTGGAGAGAGGGGCACCTTTGAACAATTTTTGATTTCAAGCCACATAAAAATTTATATTTTTGAATTATTGACTTTTTACATAATTTAACTAATATATATGGAAATAAACTTTAGTTTAAGCCTACAAGTAACTTGTTTTTAGTTCGATTTATATATTTTTTTATATTTTTAATGAATTAAGTCATTGTGTTCAAATGTGCCCCCCATACGGGACAGCTTTGAACTAGGCTGGGGCAGCTTTGAACGGAAATTTTTTCTTGTAGCGTTTATGTGCAAAAATTACATAAACAGTTATATTTTATATATATATATATAATAAATTCGATTTATTTATTAAGAAAAACATAAACATTAACAATTAAAAAACAAAAAAAAATTCAGATCAAAAGTAAGTTTTATATTATTAAGACGGAAAAGGCCTTGCGATTTCAGGAAACATTACATTTTCCTTTAAAGCATCATAATCAGCATTGGATTCGTCATTTTCAGAAAAGAAGAGAGAATCAACAATGTTTGGTATATCGGTTGATAAATTAACATGTTCAAAGGTGCCCCCTTTTCCTTTGTTCAAACCTAAACTGGCTTGGCCATTTCACGGAAATTTATAATAAATATTTTTTTTTACATAAATATCAAATAATTTAACTTAATTTTGTTTGAAAAAAATTTTGGACTGCAATAAATTTCTTTCACGAAAGAAAACGATCACTGAATACTGCTTACACTCTTATAAAAAAAATTTACATTCGGTCGACGACTGAAAAAACTTGCAAAAGTTGTTGACGTTGCTAGAAAACAAGGTTGCCATGTGAAAAACTCGGTTAAGGGTCGAAAAAAATGTTAAACTGAGATTTTATCAACATTGTTCAAAGGTTCCCCGTGTTCAAACGTGTCCCCCTCTCCACTACTAAATTATTTTCTTATTTTTTTATTAATTATTTTTTATTAAAAATTAACTAAAAACCTACATAACAATTCATTTGTACATACATATATATGTGAATAAAAAACTTTACAATTAACAAAAAAAAAAAGAATAATGGCATTCATCTTTTGTTTTATAAAATATGTTACTAGTTCCTACAAACTTGCGAGCAAAAACTAACAAAATATATAAATTTACTAATGAGAGAAGGAAATGAACTAATATTTATTTTTAAGAGAAAAGTTTTTTATTCTGGCAAATAGTTCGAATAATCAAGAATACTATTATAAAGTACTGGCCTGAATAAAAATTTTTCTCTTATATATAAATTTACTTTCACGTTCTAAATTATTATCCAGCTCCTAATTGCAGCCTCTTAATAACAATTAACAGAAAATAGAAGAAACAATTAAGATGAGATAAAAGAAAAAAACTTTTGAAAACAGCACCATGTCCTCCACTGTATATTCCAGCTGATTAAATTGTTTGAAAGAATAAAGTCAGTTATGTCTTAAAGCAACTAACTGAAATAACGAAAGCTTTTAAAAAGCTTTTAAAGAATGACCCGAAATTTTATGTGAACAATGTTTAGACTTGTATCTAAAGTGCGAACTGCTTCTTGAAGTTTATTGTTACTAATATGATCAGCTTTAAGATTTTTGAAATTGTAGTTAACATCAGCGATGCCAATTTAGCCCTTTTCGGGCTAGATTTAGCCCTATTTTAGTCACTCAAAACGCGAAAAAAAGAAAATTGGCCCTAAACTAAGAAACGCGTAAATCTAGCCCGTTTTACAATTATCTTTTAGCCCTTTTAGCCCGTTATTACTTTTTGTTTTAGTTTTTTCTTACTTTCTCTTCCTTTTTTCTTCTTTAATAATATCAAAATAATGCCATTGGTAATAACCCATTCCTTAAACTGTTTAGTTTTACCTTACACATATTGACATATCCGCAATCAAACGCAGAAGTTGAGAGGAGTTTTAGTGTCATGAGTTTATTTAAAAATAAAATTAGAAACAAAATGTCATTAAATACGTGTAACAGTTGAATACACATTAAAATATAGGCTAAAAAGCGATACTGTATGTTGTTCAAACTACGAAATACCTGACGAAGTGTACTCAAAAATGAATTCGAATGAAACATATAAAAAATCTAAATATTTTATTGATAGTGTCATATGGACTGAAAATTATGATGAACAAGAAATCGAAATTTTGTTCAGTAACGACCAATTTTAAATGTATACTATTTAATACTATGTATTTAATCTATGTATATATGTACCTTATTTATTAAAATGTAATATGAAATATAATTGAAATATGTACATATCTCATGGTAGTAATCTTTTTTAATAAATAAAAATAATAAAAATTATTTTGTTTTGATTTTTAAAAGAAACTTTTTATAATTTAGCCCCTTTTCGCATTTTATCGAAAATTTTGACAGGATGTGGCTTTAAACGGATTTTTTTCAATTTAGCCCTTTTTAGCCCTTTTTCAAATATTTTTACGTGTTTTGAGTCTCAAAAGTTGGCATCACTGGTTAACATATTGTAAAAACCATGCCGAATTAAGCCATATTTTGTATGATTTTAGTTCTACCTACAAGTATGATTGTTATTATTTTAAGAATTATTTAAATATTACGCATACGCAACGTTTACCAGTAACATTAAGAAATAATTTAGTAATTCACATACTAAACAACTTATAAAGTATTAAATCAAACTCTATGAAATTTAAAACATGGAAAAGATTAGACTTTCAAGATATTATCTAATAGATTGTAATAGTATTCAAAAACACAAATTTAGCTATTGTGTATCAAAATTGACCATCCTGGCTGGCAATAAATTTACATAACTTTTAGTTTTTAAACTATGATAAGCTCTTAAAATTTTTGATTTTAAACAGTCAAGTGAAGAAATACAAAGTGAAAACATACATATGTTTGCATATTTACCTGTATGTTTATCATCAATATGTATGAGTGGAACTAGTGTGACCACCTCAATTTTGAGCGAAACCGGGACATTTTTCGAAAAAAGCACTAAAATCCGGAACATTCAAACTTAAAACCGGGCCATTTTTTATGGGAATAAAACTTTATTATTCAAGTTAAATTTAGACAATTACAATGTTATAAGTAATTTGAATCTAATATTCTGTCGCTTTTTGTTTAAAATCGTATTTAAGCTGTGAGGAAATTTGCTTCAGCAAGGTTGGGGATTCTTTCAAAAAATTGTAAAATTCAACGTATTCGTACTTTAAATTATATTTGAGAAATAGCATATGTTTCAAAGTATCTAGCTTGAGTTGCGATTTTTCTTTTGTCCATCATTTTGCGATCAACGAAAATATACGCTCTACACTGGCAGATTCGCGCGAAGCGAGTGTACGGTACATTCTTACTTTGAAAATGTTTGAAACATTCCACCCAACGTTGAGGTGGTTTAAAAGAACGTGGCTTAGTAGGAGGATTATTTTCCATTCGCTTATTTTCTCTGGGGTAATAAATTTTCAATATGTAACCAAACTCGTCAAACAATTCTACATTGTTGTCTTCAGGTTGTAACCAATTCTTTTCAACCATAAATTTGATCGTTGTTTCTACATCTTTCCAATTCGGTGCAGCAGCGAGTCTTTTTTTTGTATTTAAAATTGCAATGACTCTTTTTTGGCATGATGTAAGAGCTCTTTCTGGGCCCAAAAAACCCCTCATAAAAGACTCTCTTCTGACATTATCTAAGAGCTCTTTCTGACGGATCATTTTCGAATGTAATGACTCTCTTTTCTGAAGGTTTTCGGAGCAATAATGATTGATTTCAAAATGAATCATTCAAAAGAATTAATTTCCATTAAAATATGATGCAAATGTGCCAAATTTCAATAAAATAGACTGTTTTGTTGTTCAAGTCCACATATTTTTTATTTAATTAAATTCAAAATAAAAATCCGGGCAATCCGGGGGATGTCACCGGGACATTGGTTTCAAAACTGGGCCATGGCCTGGATTTTCCGGGCCAGTTGGTCACACTAGTGTAACAGATAAATGAAATTATTCATCATACGCCCTGGTAAGGCATTTTGTATGATCACATAGCGCACCATACAGTGACACGTGCAGCCCATCTACTGCAATTTAGCTTGCTGATGTATCCAGACAAATAAAAATGAGCTCATTTCTCCAAAAAAAAAAAAAAACAGCGGTTTATTCTGCGAAATTGAATTCATTGTAACAATTGTCAAAGCTACACATAATATCAACAAGTAAAATATGCCAACTTTGTGTTTAATCCAATATGAAGCTTTTGAAAAATAATTTTTTGCGAATTGTAAAATATCGGATGTACATGCAAGGAAATGTCATTAACAAACGTGCAATTGAAAGCTAAGCAAAATAGACAGCCTAACAAACATTTGCCAGATGTATTTAACAAAAAGAAATCGAATTAAATTTTTGCTTACACAAAATCCATCATACATTTTCCTTGTACGAGTATTATGCCTCAAATAAAACACATTTTTAAGTGTAATGTACGAAATATCCAAAATACTGCTACTTACAGAGCAAGTGTATAAAAATCAAATCAAATTGAAATAAGAAAATAAAATAGCTCAATGTGAATTGATACCAAGTTAAACAAGAAAATCCCATATCATAGCATTCATAAAAATAAACAAATAAATTTATGCTAATCGGCTTTTTTTCTTAAATTTCATCCGAGAGTCTCCTTCTACTTTATTATAATATAATATAACAGAATATAACATAACCTGCCATCAACACCCTAACAGCATGTCAGCATAGCACAGTCTTGCATACCAATAATGCCAAACGCCACAAACGATGTTACAAAAATGAATTGTTGTCTAAAGTATTTACACCACAAATGTAATGAATTGAAGAATAAACGATAAATTCAACTGCTGCTACTTACACATACATACACAGTCGTATTAAATAAAAGGCACAGAGATAGACAGACCGACAGACAGACAGACATTCCAGAGTTGTAATAAAATTTGGATTTTCTTCTTTGATTTTTATTTAAATAATGATTTACGAGCATTCCAGAGTTCTAAAGGCACAAACATTAATAGTACAATATACATACATCTATACGCACAAATATTTAAATGCTTATATACCTACAGATATACATACATACACAAGTGTATCTCTGTTTGTATTTACAAAAGTGTTGGTGTAAGTGTTGGTGTAAGTGTATTATCATTATTGGCGACTAGTGTTTAGTGTGAAACAACTCTAGCACATTATTTTATTATGCAAATCCACACAGTTCAGCCAGTTCAATTCATGTTAGTCAATTCGCCATTCTTTTTTATTCATTTTTAGCAGAATACACACTTTAACAGCAAGCCAAACACTCACACTCACTCACTTACTCAGACAGTCAGTCGGTATCTGTGATTATAGATTAACATTTGTTTTTTATTTAAATAAAATATAAAATAAAATAAATAACTAAAAAAACTAAACAAAACAAGTCAGGCCATAAAGCCAGTCTACTCGGGAAATAGTAAATAAGTATATAAGACTCCATATACATATATACAAATATAGATGTATGTATTGTCTGTATATAGATTTATCTATATATACTTTATCTCTTACACACACACACACAATTATATTCATGTTTACACATACATGTTTGTTATGCCTTTTGCATTAGCAAAAGGCCAAAAGGCATTATTGTGTATATGATTTGTAATTTAAACCTTTACTTTTTACTGCTTTTTCTTGCCTGCTGGCTTAAAATCATCATCTCTTTATATTTCTTCTTTGTGTTTGTTTGTGTGTTTTTCTGTTGCTGTTTCTGTTTCTGCTTTTTTTTTCATTTTCATTTTCTTGTTTGTTTTTAATCGTAAATCAGTGTTATAATCATCACCAAGCCCTCTAGAAAAAGGCAACTTGACTCCCACAGGACCTTGGTCAGCAGTTCTTCCAATATCGAGATCAACATTTGAAATGTGGCTGTGTAACTTGTAACAATCCAATAAAATAAAATACAATAAAATACAAGAAACCCAATAAAAGCTTTTCACCAAATTTCTCATATAAAATCACATTTAAATGTAAAACCATCATACATACATATACACAAAAACAGTCAGTTAAAGACCATAAACTCTAATACTCTAAATATTTGTAAAACAACTACATAACAATCCACACAAAAAAAAGAGCAACAAACATGCCACAAAAATATGAAAGGTGTAAATCAATGTTTTTATTTATTTATTTTTTTGTTTTTGTTTGCCTTTGACCACTTACTACAAATCGAAGACATTGATCTACTTACGGTTACAAAGTAAAACATGAACACACACCCTATAAAATAATTCAACACAACCAAAAAAGACCTTTAAAAAGCTAAAAGTTTATGCACTTTCTTTAAACTAAGCCAACCAAATCACTAACGTTACGTTACACGGATAACACAGTGCAACACTGAAATTGAGCAAAGATTACTGTAACGCGAAAGCTTATTAGTATATTTAGTTAAGCCTTATATTTATGTGTAACCTTATTATTGTACGAGTACATATGTATGTAATAACAAACTCTGTAAAAAAAAAAACATTAATCAGTCGGAATTTATTTGTTTCAAAATCAAAATACAAACAAAATCGTGCAAAAATTCCTAAAAAAAAATTCGACATTGTCATGTTCAATGTCTGCAAAAACGGTAATGCTTCCAAAAGGTATTGTAAATAATGTTACAACACAATACAAAAAGAGATCTCTGCGAAAATGACCGAGCAAAAAATTATAACACCAGAAGAAGTAGCGCAAGAAAAGCACATGCGAAAGCTGGTTTTCAAATCTTACTCTATACGATAAAGTTTTAACAAAATCCTTATTTTGGTTAATGAATTCAGAGACCGAAAATAACAGGTTCACTTTTATTTACATTGAAAAAGAATAAAGAAAAATACATATAAAAAATTATAGAAAATTTCATAAAAATCAAGAAATTAATTAAGAAATCACTAATTTAAAAAAAAATCAGCAATTTATTCACCTAACACAACACATGGCTTGACTTAACATGACACTTGTTTTGATCTTTGATGTCTATCATGAAGAATCATGACCTTACTTGGGGCATGTCGCGATCACGTGGCATTTTATAATGTATCACGTAAAATGCTATTATCAAGCACGCGACATGCCCTGATCAATCACGCGACATATCATGATCAACTACGTAACATGTTCCCACCTCTAACATGACATGAAAATACAAATAGTAGTGCTAAATTCGGCATTACTTTTATATAGGGTTCTCCTTATTTTTCGATGCTTTGAGCTAAATGTACATACATACATATATACATATATATACATAAATATATAATGGGTGTCCCAACTAGAACGCAATGGTGTCAATGGTGTTCGGTATCGTGAAATGATAACCAGTTTTTTCTTGCCTAGAATTGAAGAAATGCCCTCCACCATGTGGTTTCAACAAGACGGCGCCACATGTCATACAGACCATTGGAGACCAGAATTGGCCGCCTAGATCGTGCGACTTAACATTTTTTTTGAAGTCGATGGTTTACGCGAATAAACCGAGGACAAATCAAGCCTTAAAAGAGAAAATTGGACGTTGTATTAATGAAATACCACAGCATTTATGCAAAAAGGTCATTGAAATTTTCATTAAAATATCGCGTGTGTGCCAGCAAAGCCGCGGCGGCCATCTGAACGATATCTTGTTCCATACATAACCTCATTCTGTCTGCTTCACGATATAATAAAGTTTCACGTTTTTTTTTTCAAATATCTGTGTTTTATTTAAAATTTAAAAATTGCGTTCTAGTTGGGGCACCCTTTATATTATGGCGGATTATTTTTTTTTATGAAGTGTATAGCAATAACGTAATCTATAGGTCGGATTTGGAGCCCCCCAAAATTTTAAAATAGATATTTTTCCATATATAGGTACATAGAATAATTTAATTAAATTTGTCATAAAATCGGATAGAATTATAGTAGATTTCTCAATCAGGACTTGTTTTAAAGGTATTTTTATCACCTTTCTGTATTGATACCAACATTTTTTTTTTTATTTTTAGTAGAGATGTTAGGAATTTATTGTCGAAAAATAGCTTAAAATGAATTCTGAATTTTCTTCGATTTTTTTCGATATTGTTCTTTGGCAGATTATGAAAGTTCAGATAATTTCCAACAACTTTTACTACGATCAATTTTTTGTTTTCAAACTCATTTTTGTAGGAAAATTGATCTGAAAAAAATAACATTTTTAAGGTTTCAACAAAAAAAAAACACTGGGTCGAATTATTCATTCCGTTCTGCGATTGCGGAAAAAAATTTTTGTGCTGAAGCATAATTTGAAATTATTCATTCCGTTTTTCCTTTTTGCAGTATCATCGCTACACAGACAGTATTGCGGCATGCCGCAAGAATGCATAACTTAATTTTACATATCGATCGATATTTCATTCCGCTTAGTTTTTCTATTTACTATTTTTACATTTTTAATTCAATTTATTTTTAAATATTATTCTCGTCCTACAATTTAATGTTTTAATATGGTGATGTTATTTTTTAAGGTCCTTTTTACTTTACATTCGAGGAGTTGTCTTATGACTTTCTAATGTCAGTGTCATAACTCCTTCACGATTCTTATATAATACCTTTCAAACAAGCCCAGATTGAGAAATCTACTATAATTCTATGACGAATTTAATTAAATTATTCTATGTATATAGTATATGGAAAAATATATTTTTTGAAATTTTGGGGGGCTAATACATATATATATATATGTATATGTATGTATTAGGACTTCCACATTTAGCTTGAAATTGCGAGTTTTGGGTAAAAAAAAAATACTTTAACTAAATTATATTTATTTAGAGACTCAACAAATATTTACTACATAATTGTTGCTAAAAAAAACAAATTTATTTATTAACATAAAGCAATGAAATTTTCAACCTACATACAGTGGCTTAAAGTTATAATGGAACAGTATTAATTCAAAAGAGTTTTCCTTAACAACAAAAAACTACACATACTTTTTCAAAACCATTTGTTATTTTAAAAATGTCTATTAGAGTGGTTCAATACAAAAATAATTTTGTGCCAGTCACCCCCTAAAATTTCAGATAATGTAAAAGCAATTCCAGAAATATTTTTCTAATTTTTTTTTGCCACGCCTACAAATACCGCCCTTTTAGAATTTTGTTCACTGTGTAGCTATTTTTAATCCGATCATAACAATTTGTATAGCGGTGTATGGCTCTTTAAGGGCTGCAATTATTGTTTACTAACACCTCAAATTGTAGTTCATGACTTTAAGAAAAAAATATTTAGCATTATTGTGGGGACGAACCGAGTTTTTAAAAGTCATGACCAGAATTTGAATAAATTATATCTTAATCATTTAGAAATCGCAGTTTTACTTTACTTTGATTTCTGTATAAAAGTATATGTAACGATGATTATTTAACTGATTGTTCGACCTTTTTATTTATTAAACAATTATATTTTATTTGTCGAAATTAAGGTCTAATATTTTTATTTTTTATTTATTTCTTCCAATATTTCGCTACAACAATATGTAGCATCTTCAGGGAAACAATAACAAAACTTGAAATTAATAACAATAAAAATATTTTTCAAAAATAACAGTAATTGTTAAAAATTAAATATTACACAAACAAAAATATTAATATGAAAAATATTTTAGTTTTTGTGTTTTTATAAATCAAGTGTCTATAAGTTTAAGCAAAAGATTTGTTGGTACATTAATAATTTCTAACATTTCTAACATATAACGACGTTTAAAATTATTTTCTGTTTTCAAAACTGATATGTTCTCAAAGTAACGATTATTACTGTTGAGTTTTATTCTGTTGGTCCTACTATGGGAGCTATGACTAAATCTTAAAATTATTTGATATGATTTTTTTGTATAATAGACTTTGTTCTCAAAAATAATTGTAAATTACATTTATTTTTAAATAAAACTTATTTCTGGCTAAATCAGAAATATATGACCGATTTCGGCAAGACATTTAGTGAAATAATGAACAGATTTCAATAAAAAAAAAAAAAAAAAAAAAACGGTCTGTATGATTTTTTGTGATCTTTGTACAGCTTGTCCTGTGATAAGTTACAAAAATACATTACGTTGTAATCGAGATGTAGGCAGGCATCGAGCTACGCATATTTTTTTTTTTATCTTATATTTTCAATGGCACTGTAAAAATCATGTTTGTATGTTATTTTGTGACTTTGGATAGTTGATTTCAACAGACAGACGAACAGCACTAAATCAGAATATACACAATTTATGGAAGACACCCTTACCACACATGATGAAGGGTAGAGTAATCGATATGTGAAGGACTAAATAAATACGCAAACTACGCAACAACACAATCACGCATAAATTTGGCTTAAAAAATAAAAACTTTACATGCATTTAGCTGTATACCTTACATAACGTACACAACCACTCGCCCCTACAGCCGTTTACACATTTGAATGTTTATTTGTTTGTTTATATGTATGTGTGTATGAATGTATGTGTATAGTGAGTCTACTTGAATGTCTGTCCATTTGACATTCGAATTAGTTACACACCTTTAGAACCATAAGTCAAAAAATTGACATTTATCCTTAGAACAAAAGATACACTCAGACAGACACAGACAGATACAGAGGAACAGACACCAGGTAAGAGGAGAAAATGAGCGAGAGTGGGAGCAAGGATTAGTGTGGTGTTTGTTAGCTGAGTGTGAGTGTTGGAAATGTAGAAAAGTTAAGCTGGAGCTGGAGCTGGTGTAGTAATGTTATAGCAACTGGCAACTAGTAGATTTATAAACGTAAAGACGACAATAGCACAAAAAGCATTGTTTTAACATGTGAACATTTTGTTTTGTTGCTATTATTGCTATTGTTTGATTTGTGGTTGTGCTCATGTTTGTATTGATGTTAATGTTGATGTTTGCATTTGTATTTGTATTGTTTGCATTGTGTTCTGCTGTATTGAGCTGTGCTGTGTATATGGCCAACGTATTAGTAATGTTTGCCTTAAAAGGGATCTACTAAATCTAAAAAAGTACGAAAGGTATAACAAAAGGTTTCCTGTTGAAGGCCATCAACATACATACATATACACATTCATATTTTACTACTGTAAAATACGCGTTCAGTTTAGTATGTCTGTCTATAGGTGAGTTTATGTACATATGTGTGAATGTGTATGTATTCATTTGATAACATGCTCATACTCAGCCATATTTAGTGTGTGAGTGTGTGTGTGTGTGTGCATTTGTGGGTAAGTGTTTTCATATGTATTTAAACAAACATGAAATGATGAATGATTTTATGGTTTGTTTGGCCTGATTTTGTTTTTTCTTTCTTTTCTACTTTTCCACTATTAAACATACATATAAACACTTAGACAACACACTGCACAGTGGGGCAGAATAGAAATTTTTTGGAAATAAATCTGATGTTTTTTAAAGTTTGGCCTGATCAAGAAAAGTTTTGCATACGAAAAAGTTATTAAATGTTTACACCCCTTGCTTTCTTTTGGCCCACCCTGTATATATAGATACAGTCAAACCTCGATATAACGATCCTTACTATAACGAATTCCTCGATTTAACGAATTTTTTGAAATACCCTACAACGCTCCATAAGTTTTAATACAAAATAAAACTCTCTATTACGAATACATTTGTCAATAGCCTCGTTATATCGAATTTTCATTCAATGCAGACTAACGAAATATAGAGAATTATTTACCGCTATTTAACGAATTTTGTCAACTTACAACCTTTTCATAACGATTTCCATCAATTAATCCAAATTATATGAAACAGATACACACACGACAATGTATCCAGCAAACCTACATTCGTAGTCGACTAACGGCTGAAATATTTGAAGAAAAATTTATTGTTGCCAAGCGCTTGTACGCTTGTTGCAGCAGTTGTCGTTGCAATCTAGCTAGTTAATCAATGGCTCAGACATATTATTTTATAAATGTAAACTATTTTTGAATTTTAAAACTACAAAATACAGTGTTTTCCTTCAAATGTGTTTTGATTTATTAGCGGAAATCATTCGCTATAACATGGTAAACATAGAACATTTTTTATTACCTGGTTATAACGAATAGAAGTGCAACTTCACCTCGATATAACGAACCTCATTGTAACGAATTATTCGATATAACGTTTTTTTTTTCTAATCCCCTTTAGATTCGTTATACCAAGGTTGAACTGTATATGGATTTAATAAGCACAAATTTTATAAAAATTTCCATAGATTTGCAAAAATCGGCAACAATTTGAGCCATAATTTTTTTCTGAACTAAATTCTATACCAAACTTGTAACAAAATCTGACATTTGATCTTAAGGAAGAAAAAAAGCTCTAAAGTGATATCGATCGAAAATATGTCGTTTTTGCCCCACTATTCACTGTACTGTACGTATGTATGCCTGCTGATGTTGAATTTCCAAGGAGTGTTATGATGTAAGGCAAGGTATATACAAACATACATACAAAGAACAAAAATAAAATCAACAAAAAAAAAACAGGAAGAAAAAAGTGAAATTTTATGTTTGCATAAGAAATTGGATTTTTGCATTAGTTATGCAAAGGAGAAGTTTAATTTCTCGACCAAAAATCAAATGGAAAATTTTATACTTACAACTATAGTAGTAGTTTTCCTAGTTGTTGTTTCAGCATTTTTTTCCATTTCATGTCTTTTTTTTTTTGTTTTTGTACTTCTTTCCAAAAAAAAAAAAGTTGTAAGAGCTTTTAAAAGCAATAATTGATGTTCCGTAGAGTCCTAGAAGTGGTATTATAGTTGTGCATACATGGCACAAATAGATTTTTTATTTCCTATAATACTGGCACATACACACACATACACCCATATGAATACAGAAACACATACTCGCATGTAGCTAAAATATGATGCCAAAAAACAGAAAAGTGGATTAGTTTTGTTGCTGGTAACAAAATATATTGCACATATGTATGTATGTCTGTGTATATATGGCCATTAGAATGGCCCTCTTTGTAGGGTGTAGTTGATATTTTCTAAACGAAATGAAAGTTTAGTTTATGCTGTGATAAAATTTCTAACAATTAGAGATATTAAAAATAATTATTATTTTCTAGTTTATCTATAAAAGAACAATATACCTATTATGGTGTTTTGTTAAAGGTATTTGTAAAGAAAATATCATCAAAAATAATAAATAGTATTGCCAAGAAATGTCAGTCAGTCGTAATTTGTTTTACCAAGACATTCTACTTTACCTAACGATCCTTTCTCAACGGATGTCAACTCAGCAACATCTATTTATTCTAGACTTTGGCAGACTTCTACTGGTTCGCGCTGGACATGAAGAATATCTTGAACAACAGTTCCGCCAATCATGTCATAATGCACTAAATTTCCATCTAACAAGCATTACTTTTTTTTCATCTAACATCGCAACAACGATTGTCACTAAATCCACTGCTTTAACAGTATTTTAAGCAATTTAATAATATGTTCTGATTCGTCTCTAAAGTGACACTAGAATACTTTGATGTTTTGTGAAAGTTATTTATAAAGAAATTAACAACAATGTTGCTGCATAGCTGTCAAATATTTAGTTTTGAATGTCGGAATATCATTTTCCGACAATGTTTACGCTAATCGTCTTGCTTCACACTGGAAAAGAAGAAAATCTTCGAACAATAACTTTGCTGTTCATGCTGCATTTTAATAATCTTCCGAATCTCTTTGAAGTATTTGAGCCAAAGAAGAAGTTCGGCATAATTATTGCGGCAGATACTGCTTAATTAATTACCGCTTGTCAAATATATTGAACGAGACTTTTCAATTATTAATTTATATACTCAAACGTATTAATTCACGATCCCAATATCTGCCTCTTGTGCTCATTCGCCAAGCTGGAGATGCTCGATCATTTAACAAATTTAATAAACTTAATTACAAACTAGTTGTGATCTATTTTACGTCATCTCTCGACTTTAACAATATTTGTAATATGTTTGACGTACAAGAGTCCAAGAGTAGGGGAGAGGGGGGCACGTTTATACCCGGGCCACCTTTGAACTATGTTGATAAAATCTCAGTTTAACATTTTTTCCTACCCTTAACCGAGTTTTTCACATGGCAACCTTGTTTTCTAGCAACGTCAAAAACTTTCGCTAGTTTTTTCAGTCGTCGACCGAATGTAGTTGGGTGAACAAGTTTTCGCTGTTCCATTGTATTTTTTTTTTTTTTTTTTTTTTTTTTGTAAGAGTGTTAGAAGTATTCAGTGATCGCTTTCTTTCGTGAAAGAAATTTATTGCAGTCAAAAATTAATTTCAAACAAAATTAAGTTAAGTTATTTGATATTTATGTAAAAAAAAAATATTTATTATAAATTTCCGTGAAATGGCCAGCCAGTTCAGGTTTGAACAAAGAAAAAAGGGGCACCTTTGAACATGTTCATTTATCAACCGAAGTACCAAACATTGTTGATTCTCTCTTATTTTCTGAAAATGACTAATCCAATGCTGATCATGATGCTTTAAAGGAAAATGTAATGTCACCTGGAATCGCAAGGCCTTTTCCGTCTTAATAATATAAAACATATTTTTGATCTGAATTTTTTATTTTTATTTTTTAATTGTTAATGTTTATGTTTTTCTAAATAAATAAATCGAATTTATTATACATATATATAAAAAATATAACTGTTTATGTTATTTTTGGACATAAGCGCTACATGAAAAAATTGCCGTTCAAAGCTGCCCCGTATCCATTAAAAAGATGAAAAAAATATATAAATCGAACTAAAAACAAGTTACTTGTAGGCTTAAACTAAAGTTTATTTCCATACATATTAATTAAATTATGTAAAAAGTCAATAATTCAAAAATATAAATTTTGTATGTGGCTTGAAATCAAAAAGTGTTCTAAGGTGCCCCCCTCTCCCCTAAGTGTGATGAAACGGTCGCAGCAACTAATGATTGCCGAATGTAGTGATGGACCACTACCCAACTGAACTTGTCGACTTTCAACTCATATATGATTCCAAAATGTCACATCTACTACCTGATACCATCAAGTTGCCACACGCACAGAAAAAATATAATTGTGACCGTTTACCACAACAATTTCAATATTTTTTAATATCATGGTCAGTGTAATTATTTATATGATATCGGCAACCATGATATGGTTAAGTTACCATTCACATGATTATAGCAATCATATATATGATTATAGCAATTATTTAGTGTTTATAATGATCAGTTTTATGATGAAAGATTACAACATATTATGTTGTTCTCTATCATAATCAAAGAACAGCAAATTATGATAAATGGATTCATCATAAACATAATTGCAAGAAAAATATGTATACATAGTTACTACAATCGTTTATATGATTATAGTAATCATCTGAGTGGTAACTAAACCATATTATTGTTAAAGCAATCATATAAATAATTACAGTGACCATAACATTGTTGTGCTTAACATTTGCAACTATTTTTTTTTTCTGTGTGCAAATGTCTTGTTCCTGTCTTCATTCACCAACCTTAAGTAGAAATGTTGGTTAGTTGTGGTTTCTCTCCGATATTAATCGATCGATTAAGTTTACGAGTATCATGAAACAGAGATAAATTGAAGGTACAAACTATGAATTGTCATGGCAACTGAATTCAGTTAACAGACAGGTAAAAGAGACCTTGGCATACTGAAGGTAAAAACCTCTTGGTTTTAGGAAATTGCCTTGGTTTCAGAAAATTTACTAATCACTGTTTCTATTATCGTCTGAATCTTTTGAAAGTAAACGAAACTAATAGGAAGTTAAAGGTTTTACTTTATCTGGTGGTAGTTTAGCAGAAATAAAGGGATTACATCAATCTACTACAGTTTAAAAGTTTTGAAAAGTTACTTCTAGGTAAAACAAAAAGTTAAATTACATAAAGACATGTAGTTTCTAAAAGTTTTCAGTTTTCTAAATTCTTACTAATTTGTAAAGTCATTTCGGAGGCCAACCTAATTAACCTAAGATCTACTGTCTATATAGTAGACAAACATCTATAATAATATATCAACATATTAAAACACTATTACATACATACTGTATATATGTATTTGAAAGTATTTATGTATTACAGCTATTTTTGAAAATAGGAACCCAAGGAAGACCAATAAATAAATTATTACCCACAAGCATTCAAACAAATGTAAAATACATGCACACACATATACAACTACATATACTCAGTAACTCAACAAAAAATGCCAAAATTAAACACAAAATAAAAATTGGAACTTTCATAATAAATGTTTCAACTACTACTGGACACCAACACATTCATACTTAACTATGTATATGTAACTATAAATGTAACTCAAACAAAAATATCTATCAATGTTCATATAAATGAGACATAGTACCCAGCAGTGTTACAGGTAATTAGAGCATCCACCATAAACCTAAAGTATGGACAGTAATTTTCACCAATATCTGATTAGTTAGCTGCAGCCAATTTGTATGTTTCTGGCATAGTTGCCAGATAAATAAGGGTTCAAATCGTCAAATCTTGAAAAAAAAATAGTCAAATCGTCAAAATGCATTTTTCAAAATCGTCAAAAAATCGTCAAATAAAATAAAACTTTTTATCAATTCAATATTTTACTTATTTTTTCTAATTAATTTTTTTAATACATAAACAAAAAGTGGAAAAAAAACAAAAAAAAATAAATGTTCTTAAACACATCGATAAAAGTTTAAAAAATAGTTGTACATATCAATAATAAAATAAAAAAGAGTAATACATCACAAAACAAAACATAAAAATTAATGTAAAAGTAATAAATTACTTTTCAAAATATAGTTTTTAAAATCAATTTTTTAAGAAATTTTTATCAATATTTTTTAAAAAATTTATATAATTTTTAATATAAAATAAACAAAACAAAAAAATTCTTCATAGTAACAATGTAAAACATAAAAAATTCTACATCTAAATACAAAATATCACCCTTTTACAACAATAACCGTTTTAGAATTTTTCAATTATATTTCAATTTTTTTATTTACCCCCTGGCCCACAATGTCGAACGATAACGTTCGCTTAGATAAGACTTAAGACACAAACTTGATTGTGGAATAAACAAATTTGATTGAGTAAAAAATAGATACGATAAAAAGTTTTTGTCTTAAGTCTTATCTAGTTGTATTTCAAAATATTCTTATCTTGATATGTTTGGATTCTGAAATACAATTAAAAATTTCTCAAATGCATTTGAAATTTTTTGAAATACAATTTGAAAATTCTATAATATTATTAGAAATTTCTAAAATATTTATAATTGAAAATTTTTAAAATATAATTGGAAATTGTGAAGTTTAGTATATTTAATTTTGTAGGAACATTTCCCTATTAAAATTTTTAATAAGCATTTATTTAGTTTTAAAAAATCTTTAGTGAATAAAATCCCTTCCAAAGAAGGCGTTCCTAACCTATTCCTAATTTTTGTTTTGCTTAAATTTACCTGACTAAATACTCGTTCGATATTTGCTGAAGAACGAGGTAAAACTAAAATTGTTTGGTTAGGATGGGAAACAAGAGATTTGAATCCTTCTATAATAAAAATATAGAGTGCAAACTTTCATTATATTATCTGCATTATATTTGAAGAAAATTGCAAAATATATCGGAAAAATATTGAAGTTGTCTGAAACTTTAGTATATAACTCGGATCCTACTGGACCGATTTTTCCAATTTTCAATACCAAACATTTAGGTGGAACAAATAATGTTTGGTAGAGATTTCATTGTTTTATGTCTTTGTTTTTTGAATCTCTATCGTGCCTTCAACAAACGGACAGACGTAAGAACATGGCTTCATCGTCTTAAAATCTTATAAAGACCCAGAATATATATATAGTTCTACGATTTGGTGGTAAGTATAAAAATTCAATATGAAAGATTGTACTTTCGGACAATGAAAAAGATTCAGTTCTATTTTACGTGTTTTATATCAAATTGTTATAAAGCTGATAAAGAAACAAGTTAGGCAAGGTGAATCTCATGAGTTGACTATTTTTAACCAGCTATCAGATAGACTATTTGTAATCTATGTACACAGAGGGAAAAAAGACGTTCTAAAATCGTAAACGGCTGGTATCAAATTGAGAACGAATCGTGAACAATATTTTGTTAACTTTCGGTATCAAATCAAGCTTAATATGTTATTAAATTAAGAACAAATGGTACAAAAATGCCATAAATTAATAAGTTAAAAAACATATGGTATTACATCAATAACGAAGGGTAATAATAATAATAATAATAACGGTCGGTAGCAAAATATAAACAAATGGTGTCATAATGAGAACGGACCGTTACCAAATTAAGAACAAACGGTAACAAAATATGACGGGTACGGTATCAGAATAAGAATATTTAGTTATCCAAATATTAACGATTGGTAATAAAATGATACCGAGTTGTTCTTGAAAGGGTGATACCAACTGTTATCAAAGTAAGCACAAACGGGCTTAACTCAATTTCAACAACAAATGGTATCAATTTCGGTATTATACTACCGCTTTTTCCCCTCTGTGTAGCTTTAATTGATTTGCACCTTATGTCACGCACGTGTTAACAAAACCAGTTACATGGATAAGAAAGTGGTAGTTAATATGTAAATTCCATGCTGGACCAGTTACCCTACAGTATCTTTGTAAACTATGTAGGGGCATGTAACCAGTGCTGACCCCACATTATGGGTAATATCACTAATTCCGGGCAGCTAACCAGAACTGTTGGGTAGTAAGCCTGTTGTTTTGGTGAATGTTTGTCAGTGTCTGTTTATATTACTTAGTGTATAAAAGGCTAAGAATGTTATAACTCGTGCAAGGATGATTTGATGAGTTGCCAAGGGCCAAAAAGTCAAACACTAACTAAAGTCGTCGCCCACAATGAATTCTACTAATACAAATGCTACAACCAATAGCATCCAGCAGCAGCTGTAGTATCAACACCACCACCAATACCTTTTTACTTTTAACATTCCTGCTAACAATGCACTGAAAGGAAATGTACATGTGCATAAGTATATATGTATGTATACATATAAGAGTGTGTGATTGTGTTTGAGGGTACGTGTGTGTTTATGTAGTAGTTATTTGAAAAAAAAAACAACAAATCAGTATGGTATTCATAATGAATGTTGTTGTGAATATTTGTGAGCGAGTAACAAGCAAGTAGCAGGCAAGGAAGCAAGCAAGCACATGAAAATGGATTGGATGGCAAACATCACTCATCATCGGAATCAACTTTTGTTGATGGTTTGTTGTAAGTATGTTTGTCTGTCTGACTGCTAACTGTACAAATGTATATATGTGTATGTGTATATGTGTGTGTGTGTGTTTGCCAATATATGCTACATAGTACATATTTGCTTGAAGCATAAAAGTCAAACAAATATTAGGAGAATATTGCACACCATTGCCAATCGAATGAAATGAAATGAAATCTCAATTGGACCGAATAAGAATGAAGCAAATACTAGCTCAATGGCTGTTTGCAAGCAGCGCAGTTGGTAAAGTAAATAACAAGGCCCTAAGTTAAAAAAAAAATCCCAAGATTTTGTTTGTTTTATTCTACTAGAAGGCCAGAATCTACAAGGCCCTTGGCAAAACTATTAAACCTGGCAAACTCTTTCAGTTTTAAATAATATTGTTTTGTGTGGCAGCAGCAGCAGTATAGTTTTATATTGATATGTTTTAATGTGGCGCAGTAACTCTGAAACATCTACAATCACATAATAATAAACAATTTCGTTTCCAACTTCACCAACATAAATACAAACAAATAACAGCAGCAAACAAACAAAAAAAAGAAAAACTCTAGCAATAATATAAGCAACAATGACACTTTTGGCCTCAATACCAGAATGAAGAGAGCCTCTAGCATCAACAAACATCAAGACAATGTTACATTCATACACATCAACATATAGAAACACAAACACACACACACACACACACAATGAATACAAACATTTATACAAGGACCAAATACAAATTGCTGTTGGTAAGTTGGCAACGTTGTAATCGTCATCATCCAACTCTGAGTTTTAATATTGCAACTTTTTTAATTATTTCCTTTCTTTAACGTTTTTCAATCAGTTCACTCGCACACACCACCCTCTGCCGCCCGCTGCCCTGGCCCCTGCACCACCAACTCATTTTCAACCTCTGCGAATTCCCTTTTCTATTTTAGCAGCTCCATTTGTAACGCTATGTATGTATGTATGTACCTACATACTCGTTCGTTTATTTATGTGAGTAAGAGTGTTAATGTTTTCAACGTTTCAATATCGATTGATTTGCGTTGATTTCATTGTTGTAGCTGTTGTACTGGCAGTTATTATTACTGTTGTTGTTGTTGTTGTTGTTGTTTTGCTGAAATAAAAGCAAACAGTGTGTTGAATAATCTTTCAATACTTTTGCTATTGTTGCTATTGTTGGCGTTGTTCATTTTGTTGTTGTTGTTGTTGTTGCTGCTGCTGTTCCTGCCATTCTTGCTGTTATTACTGTTGCCACTGTGCTTTATATAACAACAACGTTCTCATACATTCTCTTGCAAACACACACTCATGCACACTCACACACATATTTGCCATTTTAGCCATTTCAATTTTAATCGACTCCGTGAAATTGTCATGTATTGAGTTGTACTATTGCAATTCTTTGGCCAGTGCTCCTCTTTTTTGTCTTCATTAATGTGTATACCGCTGGCTTTCGTGTTCAACAACCAAACATTGTAGCAAAAATACTCCAATCCCAACCAACACCTCCTCCATCCCCCCCCAACCCAGCACCATTCAATTCACTAAAACTCCACTGCTTAGTTTGTCTTGGACTAAATTGTCGAGATTCTCTATTTATTATTAGTTTTTGTTTTTGTTCTTTTAGTCATTGAATATTTTTTTGTCACGCCCATGAACTAAAGTTTTTTGATTATTTTTGTTTTCGCTGTAGTGTAGTAGTAAAAACTAAATTTCTGCATGTCAATTTGGCTGTTGTGTTTTTAAAGAGTTTGAATATTATACATACACACACTATTGTAATGAGTGGCTGCGTTAAGCTGAACGAAGTTGTTGCAGAGCTGCCATTACTGCACTAATAATCGCTTTAAGGTTTGACAATCATCAAATGCAGCTGGACAGTGGTTAAGAAAATGGTTGAATATATTTGAAACTGATTTAAGGTTTGTAATAGAAACTGGATGTAAGAAAATGCTATAAACTTTTGCAAATAGCAACAACTGTCAGTTTTGCCTTCATACTTGCAAAACATAAATGTCCCTAGACAGTTTAATAGAGTACATCACAATTGAATGCATCGAGCATAGTCCCTGAATTTTAATTTGTGATATTAATGATGGCGTTCGAAATAAACCAGAGAATTGTTTTGGAAGCAATATTAAATATTTCAATATTTTCCTTAAATTAATTGACATACATATGTATGTATGATTTGCGACATAATCTGAAAGCTCTGAAATGTAATAATGTCTGTTAACCCTCCGATGAGTTAGAAGGTTGCCTTTTCACACTAAAATTACATCTACTTCGGCCACTACAACCCCCCACCCCAACAAAGTTGCTCTGTATTCCAAGAGTATTATCAAGCCGATCGGATCATTACTTTAGGAGTTATTGAGGTTTTAGTGAGAATATTACGCGGACGTGTGAATACGGACCTTGTACTGAATTTCACTAATAAATGCATGTTTTTGGGCATCATTATAATTTTTTTATTATTTCAACACATAATTAACTTGTTCTGTAAACAAAGACCTAAACTCAAAGACATTAGGGATGATGATAAAAGCAAAAAATTCTAAAAAAAATTCGAAGACATGAACTTTATTGCTTTCAGGGAAAGGCAAAATATTTTAATTTTATACTACTAGCAATAAACCAGTTCTTACCATTTTTTGTTTTTATCATCATCCCTAATGTCTTTGAGTTCAAAAATTTAAAAAATTATTTTTGTATGTAGAATTTAGTTATAAATAAAAAAAAAAACAAAAAAAATCAAAAAAAAAATTTTTTATATGAAAAAAACATGATTTACAAAAAAGGTCCGTAGGGACCTTTTCACACGGCCGTGAAGTTCAGAACTGTCACTCATCGGAGGGTTAAGAGTGCAACAATTTCTCATCAAAATGATTGAAAAGCAGGTTGTTTTTGAGTTACCCTTAATAACTTGGATAAACTTTAATACCTGCTGAATGATTTTTAGATAATATAATATCAAATAATATCAAAAAATTGTAACGTGAGACTTTAGACTTGTTCCAACTTTCTTTGTTTTTATATATTGAAGAGTTCAATCGTTATTATTTAGTTCCTCGAAGTATGAATTTTTAATATCTTGTGGGTTTATATTTACGAAACCATTTAAACTGTGTAGTTAATTCAGAATTTATGAAACATTTTTTTTTAATGTATAAAAAATAATTTAATTCATATGTAAATAGATTTTTGGTGACCTTAGAAAATTGATATCAATAACTAGAGGTAGAGACCGGCTAGTTCATATAAAAGCTGTACCTCTAACCAAGTTAAATCTAAATTTGAGAACATTTGTGCAATAAAGTATTTCCACTCACAAATATAAAATTTGATAACTGACAGTTTAGTTTTTGCGTCGAAATCATCCTAAACGATGAATCTTTGTTAATCGTCAAATTTTGCCGCAATTTGGGTTTCGAAGAAACAATGCTTGATTGGCGAAAAATAAATGCTTACACAACGTTTCACTGTTTTGTAAAAAACCCTGAAAGCAGGATTCACCATTGGGCAAAAATTTCTGTTTCAAAAATGAATTTTTCTCTGTCTAAATTGAAACATATTGATGTTGACTTCATGCGTTTTCAACAAGAATATGCCAAATTTCATACAGCCCGGTAAAAAAAATGCAATTACTGTATGTAACATTTGTATTCTACCTTAACTACTCTTCAGCATTCTGCTTGACCGTATAATAGAACGATTATATCAAAACTACAGCGAAATAACATGGAATTTACAGTGTGATCTTTCATATGCGGCCACCTAAGGGACTGACAAATTTGTCCGCTTAGATTAGAACTGGTCAGTTACCTTGATTGAGTCATGGAAGCAAGTTGGACAGGACGCTTTATAAAGAGCTTGACAATGACAAGTTGAATGGATCGAAGGAATAGAAGGCCCTATGTTATTTTTATAATTGGCAAAATTATGTATTGACAAAATAATATATTGTTACGTTTTTACCATTTAAAAACGGTGGTTTATTTCCTTTAAATAAACCGGATTCCTTTTAATTGCATTTATCTTTTGCTACACTTCTACAGTTGACTTTAAAACACTTAAATTACAATTTGAGAACACTTTTATGTTTACACAACGATGACTCAAAATAAACTTATTAATTTGAGAGGCCTTTCATCATTTCTGGATTATTCGGAGCTAAAATACTAAAATATTCGAATACAAAATATTCAGCCAAAGCTATTAAAACTTAATGTTGTCATAATGCTAAACAATAATGTTTATTAATAAAAACTTCTAATAATGCAAATGTTGATAAACATGTTGAATGTTGATAAACTTGCTGTATGTTGATATTAGCCGTTAAATTTATATTGAAATATAATATGATACATTTCCAACTCGAAACCTGCATCAACGAAATTCAACACCATTTATGCCAAACAATCATGAAAAAGTTGGACATAATTTGCCCGAAATACTATTCCATACTTAACCCTATCCATTATTCTACACACGACATATTTATCACAACAATGTTAAAAATTTTACAAAATTTTAACAGTGTTATGGTCACTGTAATTATTTATATGATTGCGTTAATCATAATATGGTTAAGTTACGATTCAGATGATTACTACAATCATATATACGATTGTAGTAACTATGTGTGTATTTGTGGCAATCATGTTTCTGACAAATTCATTTATCGCAATATATTGCTATTTGATTATGATTGAGAACACCATAATATGGTTTAAGCTTTTATCATAAAACTGTTCATCACAAACTTTACATAATTACTGTAATCATATATGTGACTGATATAATTATGTGAATCATAACTTAACCGTATTATCGTTGCCGCAATCATATAAATAATTACAGTGTCCATAATACTTGAAAATAATTATAAAAATATTGCAATAGTTGTAGTAAACATGCACAACAAAATTTTTTTTCTCTGCGTATATATGATGCCGTAAGAACTAAGAATCTAAGGACATTTTGTTATACTCCTTATTATACATTCACCCTTAAAACGCATTGTATATCTTTATAATATATAAAGTTAATAATAACATTATATATTAATAGTGCCACTGTACTTCTTTTGAAAATGAACCTCTCCCAAAGAAACTATTAAACAAAGCGTACAAAGACGCACTTTTCATTTATCCAGCCCAAAGTAATAATTGCCAAAAACCTTTGCTACAGCTGAAGGGATAAACATTGCCTAATGAGTTTTTAGTTTTTGGCGTTTCCAGAAATTCTTTGGCAAAACATTGATTTTCAGGCACATAAACGTATATCTTTAGATAAAATTTTAACGTAGCTTAAATCAAACAATTAGCAGAAATACAAAATGAGTGTTGAAATAAATTTACAAATATTATAATAACGAAAGTTAATGGTCGATTTTGTTTGTTTGAAAGTTTCTTTTAATTCTATAAAATATTAAAATACAAAGTACGTACTCTGTTTTGTCTAATGGTTTAAATATATCGTGAGCCATATTTGTGTTAAATTGCACAATTTCAAACCATACTCGTATTTTCTTTAATAATTTTAGTTTAGTTGTTGCAAAAAAGTTTCTCTCAAATGTTCTGTAAGAAACTCATTTTTTAAAATGTTTTTTAGATTATTTGTTTTTTTTTTTTTTTTTTTGTTTTTTGGATTTCGTTAAAAGCAAAGTAAAAGATTTCACATGAACCACTATTTATGTTTGTTATAGTCGTAAGTGCAGACATTTTGCACATAAAAATCAATGTTAGATAGAAGTGAAATAGTGCTTGAATGAATTGCTTATTGAGCACCTTGAGCACAAAATAAGCATTGAATATGTTTCGATTGTATCACACACAAAGAAACACGCACACACACACACATACAAAACTCTAACAATATCAAGTTTGTATTTGTATAGGAAAATTTATTTCATTTGTTGCTGTAGCTGCATTTTGCGAAACAGAATTACATTTTTCAACCATATGAATGAATGAATGAATGAATTCATGGCATTGTGCTAAAGCTGTAATGTTGTGTTAGGAAAAATAAAAGACCAACCAATATATTAACAAAAATTTAAATACATTTTTATTTGTTGTTGATTTGTTCTGTTACATACAAAAGTAATAAAAATAAAAATAAAAACTAATAAATAAATAGCGATAAGCAATGAATAATAAATAAATAAAGAGCCCTTTTTCGCATACATATGTGTGTATGTAAGCACACACACACAAATACATACTCAAACATTTGCTTGAGATTATTTGTGGAAAATATTCCGTATTTTAGGTTACACAATCTTGTTATTGAGATCTGCAATTCGAATATTCTAAATTGACACAAAAAAATATAAATTGGAATTTTATTGCTTTTAAGATCATATCATTCTACCAAATCTCTAAAACATGACTACGTACGTCAATGTCAATATTTTGTTACAAAAAAATAAAATGCTTTTTAATAATAATATTTTTTCTTTGTTATTGTTGTTTGCGCGTGTGTGTGTCTTTAACTTGAACACATCTTTTCTGCCATAAATATTAGAGCTTCTACGTTAACCCAGTAGTTCGGGAGGGTGTCAGGCAACCAGAGAATTTACTCAACTTTTCAAGTCACTATTGTTTAGCAAATGTGACTAATACTGATATATACACAAGATTTTCTATAGAAAATATTGCTATACACAATATTACACAGCGAAAATATTACAAACTACTAAATCCATAATATATAAAGTAGAGAATTGTATTACAAAGAACACCAAGTGTTCTGTGAACCGATAATTTATAAATTGAAGAACATACACTGTGTTGAATTACTTTAATTACACTTGATGTTAGTTAATTGCTGTAAAGCTACAAACTGTTTTTTGAAACGTGTAAACTTTTTAAAGCTCACGGTTAATGATGTATTTGTATCCAAAATTTGGCAGCGATAAATTGTGCATTAAAATTTTATTAGTGTTTCACAACTATAATTACATTTTTCGATAAACAAAAAACAATACTATAAAAACAAAAGTATAACTTTTATTTATTCTGATTGTGCAATTTTCAACAATTCGCTATAAAATGCCGCGTGGTTCGTACATTAGAGATTTTGAAAAAGGTCAAATTTAATTTTATATAAAAAATGGCCTCAGTTCGAGCAATCGCCATTAACATAAACGGCCACATGTTGTAGTAACAAATTTGGCAGATAATTCGGATTATAAATAAAAGTGCCAGCCCGTCAAAATAGCCTTCTGAACGGGACAATCGCAGAATTATAAACTGGGCCAGCAAAACAATGAAGAGTCTCGGTCATATTGGTTATGAATGTGAGGGAAATGTATCCCAATCTATCATAAGCTAAAAAAAAATGCCAGACAAAAGCTGTTGTCTGTAACAAGCCCATTACTTCTGCACAAAACTGCAAGATCTAAATTTGCTAAGAAAAACTTACAAACTAAATGGAAACAGGTAAAGTAACCTGAATAAGGTTTTTAATTTTTCCGATGAAAAAAATCTCAATCTTGATGGTCCAGTTGATTTCAAAAACTATAGGAAAATATGAACTGAAAGAAACAGGATATTTCTCAAAAAGAAATTTTGGAGTTGGCGTTTTGATGGTTTGATGAGCTTTTTGTAAAGACAGTATCCTTGATTTGTCGTTTTTAAGCACCAAAATTAATTCTTCTGATCACACAAAATTTCTAACTAGATTAGTTTTATAGAAAATATTAATTAAAAACAATTTGTTTTTTAACAACACGCACAGAAAAAAAATAGTTGTGTATGTTTATCACAAAAATTTCAACATTGTTACAATTTTTTTAACAATGTTATGGTCACTGTAATTATTTATATGGTTGCAGTAACAATAATATGGTTAAGTTATGATTCAGATGATTGCTATTTATATAGTTGTGGCATTCATGTTTATGATAAATCTATTTATCAAAATATGTTGCTTATTGATTATGCAGAGAACAACATAATATTGTATAATATTTTATCATAAAACTTTTCACTACAAACAATACGTAACTACTATATAATATATATGATTGCTATAATCATGTGAATCGTAACCGTAACCATATTATGATTGTGGTAATAATATAAATAACTACAGTGACCATAATATATATTAAGTGTATTATTATAAAACTCTCCAGATCAGAACCTCATTGAGAACATTTGGAGAATATCAAATCGTACAATTTATGCTGAAAACCGACAATATGAAAGCATATACAGTTTAACCTTGGTATAACGAATCTTAAGGGGATTAGAAAAAAACGTTATATCGAATAATTCGTTACAATGAGATGCGTTATATCGAGGTGAAGTTGCACATATTTGCAGGAAAACATTGTATTTTGTAGTTTTAAATTCAAAACTGGTATTGTATTTAATTCAATAATAGTTTACATTTATAGAAAAATAAGTCTGAGCCAGTGATTAACTAGCTAGATTGCAAAACAAACTGCGTACAAGCTCTCTCAACAATAAATTTTTCTTCGAATATTTCAGCCGATAGTAATGCATACCGCTGTCGACTGAGAATGTAGGTTTGCTGGAGATATTGGCCTATAATCATAGTCATAGCAAAAGCATACTTTAAGCAGAAGCATGCTTTTGTTTTAAATTCAGAACAAAATTTATATGTTTTTGTTGTTTAAAAGTCTACTTTTACTTAAAGTATGCTTTTTCTATGACTATGATTATGGGCCAGTGACGTGTGTGTATCTGTTTCATATAATTTCATATAAAAGGTTGTAAGTTGACAAAATTCGTTAAATAGAGGTAATTAATTCTTTCTATTTCGATAGTCTACAGTAACGAGGCTATTCGTAATTCGTAATAGAGAGGTTTATTTTGTATTAAATCTTATGGAGCGTTGTAGGGGATTTAAAAAAATTCGTTAATTCGAGGAATTCCTTATTGTGAGGGTCGTTATATCGAGGTTTGACTGTAACACCTACAAGAAGCTGTTACAGCTGCTTGAAGATCTATAGCGGAAATAAATACAAATACATTTGGTGAATGGTGTGCCTAATGAAATTTTTGCGTTGCTTGAAAAGGCGGCCAAAGACATTATTCAATTCTAAATTTTTTTTTTGGAATATTTGTATTTTAAGTTATATGAATTACAGTGTATTTATAGTTATGATAAATTTCTTTATATATTTCTAAAATTAAAAATAAAGATTTTTTTATTAACTAATATTTGAGAGTGTGTTTTGCTTGTTTCACATAAATGTATGTTAAAGCGTTTTACTTTTTCTTTAACATACAAAACTGAGAAAAGTTATATGTATTTATAGTTATGCAACGCAGTATAGGTAAATAGAAATTTCATTGTCATCATCAAAACTGTTGGGTTGCTTGCAGAACATATAAAGAATTTTGTATACAGCTTTCAATACTCATAAAACGATGTCAAAATACCAGCATAAGAAGGAAACCCAAGTTGATGACACAAGTAACAGTGTATTCATATACCTGGATGGATAGATAGATGGATGAATGGTTAAATGGATGTTTATATACATCTAAAAATGTTTTTGTCATTGTAGTTACAGGTAAATGTTTAAGAGAGTGCATACATGGGGAGAAAAGGGAGCATATTAGACTGCTGCATATATGCTTTTAACGAAACAAAAGTTTAAGTCATAAACGGTATACAATTCTTATCACACAGGTTAAAAATAATAATATTATCAACTTTTTTTTATAATTTTTTTGGTTTATTTGAAGCTTATGTATTATTGTACTTAACTGATAACAATGCTAATTTAGCTGGTATGTAGCAGCCAACATAGAGACAATTGTCACTTAAGAGTAGCTCAGTAATCAAGAGTGTAATCAGTTGTACTATTTTTTTTATTTTAATTTATTATGTCAATAGAGGTCCTTATTAAAATAAAGCTTAATTGATTACTTGGCAAATATTAGGTTTTCGATCGACACAGTTGTCACTTTAGTGTCCCTAAGTAGTCAAGAGTGTAGTCAGTTTTACAATTTTTATATTTAAATTCTGCAAATGAATGAATCTATTGTAGAATCATTTAAAATTTTGTAGTCCGGTAATTTGACCTCCACATAGCACAAGCATATGTTAAATTATCTCCAGCTATAGCCAATAGGGTGAGTGTTACGAGAGACCAGAACTGTTGCAAGTTTTGTTATCTTACTCATTTCTCTGCACCAGCTTAGTGAGCTTTAGTGCTAAATCCCCCAAAAAGTATTTGTTTTTTTTTAAACACACTTTTCTGCTTCGTTAAGCAGTAGCAAACATGTTCGTGTATTGATTTTACTAGAAGTGATTGAATGATGTATAGACATTGGATTTCTGGCAAGATCAAAATATTTTTAAACATAATCATAAATTGAAATTGAATGAAAACATTTCCAAGAGGAATACGAATAAGAAAATGCAACAAGAAACAATTGTGTGTAGGTTGGCATAAATTTACCCACTCACTCGCTTACTCGTGCTCATGAATGTTTTTGTTTTCAGCTGAAAACAAATATTTACGTTTACTACTTGTACGTATATACATATGTACGTCATGCAATAATAGCAAATGTTGATCGATCACAAAAGGAAATCAATTTCAGTAATAATGTCGTTATTATATTGCAGCAAAGTGTATGTAAACAATGAATATAAGTCTAAATGTATGTAAAATATGCTTAGTTTGTTTACAGAACTTTCTTGTCTACTAACAATTTTTGTTTTCAACATTTATATGCCAAAAAAAATAACGACATTTCTTTAATATAAGAAATTCATTCCTTCAGTTAGTCATTCTTTCTTAGTTTTCTGTATGTTGTTTTGTATATTTTTGCAGTCACCAATAGTTGTACAGAAACCTGCAAGCCGGAGAAAGGGAGATTTATCGTTGATGCCCTTTCTTATGCCATTACTTTTTTCTTATTTTGTATTTACGTTTTTAAATGTTATTTTGCTCTAAAATAAAATACTTAAAATATTGCAAAGTATTTTAAAATATTTTTGGGGGGGACAGCAAAGAATGTAATGCTTGTAAACAAATAGCAAAACACAGATTTCGATATAAAATGCATAAAAAATATATTATTTAAGTACTCATGTAGATCTACATATATTACAATGTAAGTTATATGAACAGGGAGAAGAAATAAATGTTGGAAATTTCAACTTAAGTATCTCTTAAACTAGTGACCGACAAAGGTTTTTTGTACAATATATACATATGTATATACACTGTGTTGCATAACTATGAATACATAAAACTTTTCTCAATTTTGTAAGTTAAAGAAAAAACCAAATGTTTTCTAACAAAAAAAAATATTATTTTTATTTTAAAAATGCATATAGATTTTAAATAGTGTTTCATAACTATAAATACAGTGTATTCTCTCTTATAATTGTCCGCTTATGAGAAGTCTCGCTTTAAGTTTTCTTATGACTAAATAAGTCTCTTTATAACAAGTTAACTTGTTTTCAATTTCATTTTCTAGCTCATCTTCAGACGAGCTTTCCATTTCTTCGGAAGCTATTAACATTTCACTACTAATGCTTTACACATCTTCATCATTAATAACTATGTCATTATCTATATTGATATAATATTTGACGTCAACTTGTATCTGGCTCTGATTTCGATTAACGATATTGGAGAACTAAGCAAGCGCTGATAGTGCAAGCTCATCTTCTGCAGTCCGACAGTCATCATCATTTGGACTATAATTTTCTGTAAAACCAGCTTTTCTAAAGCAATTTTTCACTGTCAAGCTTTCCTGTTTATGGGGAAATAAAATGTCATACATCGTGAAAAAGTGTCCGCGTCCTGTTATGGGAGAGGGAAATATTTTTAAAATCCCCTAAAATTTTTTGGTACTGCAAAAAGTGTCCGCTTATGGGAGGTGTCCTTAAGGAGAGAGTACTCTGTACATTGATATTAAAATAACTTAAAATGTCAATATTCAAAAAAAAATTTAGACTTTAACAATATCTTAGGCTTCCTTTTTATTATTTTATCTTCAGATATAGATCTTCAAGGGTCTATAACAGCTTATTTTAGGGTATTTTAGGTGATAAGCTTTCATATTGTAAGTTTTCAGCTTAATTTCTTTAAATATTCTCAATCGGGTTCTGATCTGGAGAACATATGAGTAATTTCATTTAAGTACATTAATATTTGTTGAACATAAATATCGCTTTATTTGGCATATGTATTGTTAAAAATTTAATTCTTTTTTATTACAATTATCCGAAGAATTCATTTTGGTGCTTGGAAACGCCAAATGAAGCATACTGTCTCCACAAAAAGTTCCCCAAACCGTCAAAGAACCGCCTTCGAAATTTCTTTTTAAGAAATATCGTGATTGCTTCCTTAGATCCCTCCACTAGCTGTTGCACCAGCTAACATAAATACGTAAAGGCCCAACTATAATGTGCCTATGCTAGCTTAAGCAACCCTGCGAATACATATAAATTGTATGTGGCAAACTATAATGTACTTAACGAAACTTTTCGTTAAGTTTTTCAACTGTCATTTGCTTAAGCAAAAAGCCAAACTGATGGCATATTCCGTACGGAATCAGCTGTTTGTTGTTTGTTTGTGTTTTTAACAAAATGGAAAAAGAAGAAAATACATTTATTTTAAATTTAATAGAAAATGCGGAAAAAATAAGTGCCTTTATAATAAAAGGGTCCTTTTTATTTTAACAAAAATGTCTTTCTGTCGTGGTTTATTTCTCTGACAGAACAAGAGCGTATTCTTCTTTTACAGTGTAGTTCACTTATTTCTTTTAATGTGCGCAGGCCTTCAAGCGCTAACTTTAATATTTTTATATTATTTAAATTTTTAAGTTTTTTCTCCATTTTTGCAACCACAATACGAAAATTAACAAAACATATGTAAACGTTTATTATTATTTACAATGTAGTGCTGCCACAGCTGTACATTTTAGTACTTTTGCCGATAAATTCAAAAAAAAGAAAAAATTATGCGTTTCTAGTACGAAGTTTTCTTTTAATTATAAAATAATATAATAATATTTATAAAATATAGTCATTTAATGGGTTTTTGTTAAAATAAAAACATTTTTTTTAAACATAAATGAGCAACTGTGGACAAAAAGTTTCAAAGTCATTGTAGCCACCTAAAAGTTAACTCTGAACTGGTTATGCATTTGACAGCCTTTTCGTTAACTTTTGCAACTTGCTTAAGCTTGCTTATGCATATTATAGTTGGGCCTTTAAACTCAGCTAGCAAACTCATTTTCGGACTATAACACACTTGAGTGCCTCCGTTAGATCATGCTGGATATAGTTGTAAGAGATAACAGCAGCAAGCAGCAGCCAGTTTATCGTAAGCATTGATTGCCTCAACATTAAAGTGTATTGACAAGTTTTTTAAAGAGTATTTTACAAAAAGTAGAAATACAACCTACCAATCAATTATAATACAATCAGGCATGTGATGGAAATCGAAAACGAAAACAAATGAGTTTTAGAAGACAATTTTTTCGTAATATTTCTGTATTGACAAGCTTTTATCACATAAAATATAAACTGAAGAGAATGTTAAAACAAAAATTTTAAAAATTAGATTATAAATGCATTAAAATGTATTTCCAAAACTGATTCGTTTTCGATTTCGATTTCCATTACATGCCTGAATATTTATAAACCAGAAACATTTCAAACAAATTATAATTCATTTGTCCCAGTTATTGGGGTGCTCTATACAATAGACAATATTATGCTAGACCAACAATCTGAGGATTGCAGATTCCAATCACGCCAAAGACTCTGGATGTATATCTAGCCAATCCAAAAGTTCTTGAAGTTTGTGTTTGTTTAAAGAAAAACATACAACTTTATAATCAATTATTTGCATTGATAAGTTTAGCATCAGAATTTTTATTAGAAATTTAAATATTTCCTTCCTTATTCAAATAGTTTGAATTATACATACAATACACAATTGTTATACCTTTCATATACAAGCAGTTACAATCACAATTTGATAAATACATATTTGTATTTCCTAAAATACATGGAATAAATAGAAATAAATAAAATAAAAAGGGAAACAAAAACGAAAACGTAAACAACAACTTTGCAAAACTGATTTTCTATAAAGTAAATAAATAAATATTCTAATCCACTGAAAAGCTGGCGAAAAAAAAATAGATCACAATCAGTATTCTCCTGTAATGAAAGATTTTAATTTAAATTTAAAAAGAAATGTTGTTTCAATTTCGGAATTAAATAGGACAAAAAAAAATCAATTGTGGTCAAATCTTAATTGTTGTGTAGTTTTATACAAATAATTTTCAGGCAAAAAAAAATCACGTCAATACAAAAACTGACAAAGCAAATGTAAATACAAACACATTTACATAAACATGAACAAGTACGAGTCTTTGGTCATGGCACAAGTTAAAGTGAAGCCTTGAATCAACTCATTTCCTTGGCAAAGTCAGCAGCAAACAACAGTAAATGTTGAGGAGCTGGGTTTTTGTTATATATATTTTTTTTTGGAATTGTTGCATCTGCATGTGAATATTGCTATTAATTGGTATTCAATATACTTACATGTTGCTGTCAAAGTAAGTAAAGCCAACCAAAAAAATGAACAACTACTATAATATATACATTAGGGTGGCCCCAAAATAAAATTGCGGATGTTCCCGACTAATATGAAAATAATATGACGTAGTCTTACGTTTCTCAATTTTTTTTATCCTGGGGTCAATATTTGGTGAGCTGGAGCAAAGCATTAAAACGTAATTTTTAGAGGTTTTTGATTTTTTTGTCACATTTCCCCCAAGGGAACTATATGTGATTTTAGTATCATATGAAAGGTCTTTGAGAGGCGCATTCAATGGTTTATCAAAACTTAAAAAAACAATTTTTTTCAATTGAAAAATTTTTAAAATTTCCGACTAAATTTTAGTGTTTTTTATTTTTTCATAGAATTTACTTAAATAAATAGTTGAAATTTCGTGATTATAAACATCATGCAATTTAACCCAAAAGTTTTTTTTTTTGATGCCAAATTTACATATAGTTCCTTTGGAAGAAATTCGAAAAAAAATCAAAAAAGCTCCAAAAAGGACATTTTTATCCTTTGATCCAGCTCACCAAATATTGACCACAGGACAAAAAAATTTAGAAACGTAGTTTTAAAATGAATCAAATTTTCATATTAGTCGGGAACATCGATACCTTATTTTTTCTCCATACAAACGGGGCCACCCTAATATACATATGTACGAGTATGTAGGTATGTACATACATACATATATACACAACATTATATTTTCATGTATTGACCAAGACATCCAGATATTATCAAAAGAGCAAGACAATAAAAAGCCAACAAACATTTCTACATAGTCGTACATCACCCCTTGCAACATACAATACATTTAAATGCACACAAAAGGCAACTGGCAACATTTTATATGGAAATATATATATTTAACTTAAAAAATCTTTTTACCAATATTTCTTACTCCTACATAAATAATTTCAATAAAGTTCGATTGCATGTATGTACATTAGAGTGGTTCGAAAAAAAATTTGTGTCAGTCACCCCCTAGGATTAAAGTTAATGTAAAACAATTCCAGAAATATTTTTTTTTTTTTAATTTTTTGCTACCGCCCTTTTAGTATTTTGTTCAGTGTGTCGCTAGTTTTCGTCCGATCATAACAATTTGTATACCGGTGGCTCATGGCTCTGTAAGGGCTACATTTTTGTCCTTAATCATTTTTACTTACACGTCAAACTCTAGTCATGACTTTCAAAAACTCACTTCGTACCCACAATAATGCTAAATATTTTTGTACGAATTTTTAAAAGTCATGACTTGAATGTATGGAAGGCGAACTACTCTAATGTACATCCAAGTAGGTTTTTTATTTTAAACATAGTTATGTATGTATACCCCAACTTGCAACACACAACAACTAGCATTTGTATGTTGCATATAAATACAAACTCACATATTTCAACTGTCATTTGTTATTATACACACAGAGCAAAACTATAGTTGTACATGTTTACGACAACAATGTCAGCATTTTTACAAGTTTTTCAACAATATTGCGATCACTGTAATTATTTTTTATGATTGCAGTAACCATAATATGGTTGCGGTACGATTCAGATGATTACTACAACCATATAAACGATTGTAGTAACTATGTATACATACATATTTGTGTTGCAATAATGTTTATGATGAATCCATTTATCATAATTTGTTGCTCTTTGATTATGATTGAGTTCAGCATAATATGATATAATCTTTCATCATAAAACTTATTACCATAAACATTGCATCATTGCTATAAACATATGTACATGCAAAACAAAGCATTAAAAATTGTTTACAAACTACCAATACTGAATTCAACTGTCACATTGTACAAAGATATAAGCAAAACAATTTTACCAATTTATGGATTGCATGAGTGTCAGGTGTTAATGTTTGTTTTTAAATGCATTAACCATATTGGTCACCAAAGCATGACATTTTCTCAACAGCAATTTAATTTTAACACACGAAACATAAAAAATTTAAGAATTCCTCGATGTAGACTAGAAACTACCAAGCAACGCATCGATTACGTGGGTGCGAATTTCACTATTTAAATCGTCTTGTAAACAACATTTATTTAACAACATCGAAACGCTTTTGTAATTTTTTATTTTTTGTAAAACAGTTTTTATACATATTTTTTGTAATGAATGAGAATTTTTCCTCTTGCGAGTACTAATTGTAAAAATTTTTTAAAAAATTTTTTTTTTTATTCGAAGGTTTACTTCTAGTTGAACATAATAATTTGAAATTTATTTTTGTATACTTCTGTTATATGTTCTACATAGTTTTCCGTTGGAAAACGTAAATGTAAAATCATATAGAAATATACAAAGAGACACTAGCAAAATGTAATGCATTTTCTGGCCTGCTAAAGCCTTCGTCAGCATTCTTTGTGTCTATTATTTTTTATTTTCAAACTTCTTATATTCAACTTTTTAAATTTACTGAATGAGAATTTTTCCTCTTGCGAGTACTAATTGTAAAAATTTTTTAAAAAATTTTTTTTTATTCGAAGGTTTACTTCTAGTTGAACATAATAATTTGAAATTTATTTTTGTATACTTCTGTTATATGTACTACATAGTTTTCCGTTGGAAAACGTAAATGTAAAATCATATAGAAATATACAAAGAGACACTAGCAAAATGTAATGCATTTTCTGGCCTGCTAAAGCCTTCGTCAGCATTCTTTGTGTCTATTATTTTTTATTTTCAAACTTCTTATATTCAACTTTTTAAATTTACTGAATGAGAATTTTTCCTCTTGCGAGTACTAATTGTAAAAATTTTTTAAAAAATTTTTTTTATTCGAAGGTTTACTTCTAGTTGAACATAATAATTTGAAATTTATTTTTGTATACTTCTGTTATATGTTCTACATAGTTTTCCGTTGAAGGCTTTAGCAGGCCAGAAAATGCATTACATTTTGCTAGTGTCTCTTTGTATATTTCTATATGATTTTACATTTACGTTTTCCAACGGAAAACTATGTAGAACATATAACAGAAGTATACAAAAATAAATTTCAAATTATTATGTTCAACTAGAAGTAAACCTTCGAATAAAAAAAATTTTTTAAAATATTTTTTGTAATTTAATATTCTTAACCTTAAGTTAAATCTTTTATTTGTACTTTTGATAATGAATTAATTTGCCAACTTGCCTCAATAATGCTTTAAGGTGCTGAGGCCGAAATTGAAATGTATTTAAAATATTTTGTACAAATAAAATTTTTTCTGTAGAAAAGTTTTTTCTATAGAAAACAAAACAAAAAAAATATATATATGATTGCTATAATCATGTAAATGGTAAACTTAAACATATTATGGTTGCAAAAATCATATAAATAATTACAGTGACCATAATATTTAAAAAAAAACTGCTTAAAAATGTTGAAATAGTTATGGTAAACTTGCACAACTATATTTTTTTCTCTGCGTGTATATACATATATATATGTACAGCAGTCCCCGTTTGTTATTTGTTATATTTTGTGATTCCTTTTTAGTTTATCAATTTTTACTTATACTTGCAAAAATTTCCAATCAATAATTTATTTAAAAAATATTTTGTGGTACCTTAAACATACAATCAATTGTAAAATTGTAGGAAAGCAGAAGTGTTTGCTTTAATTTCTATGTTGCATATGCATATGTATAATATTAAATAAAATATTTACAAGAATACTTTGGCAGACAATAACAAAATCCAAAAAAAAAAAACATTGACAACTTATTTTCATTTAAAATAATTGTATAACGAATTGTAGTAATCTTGATACATATTTGTACCAATTAAAAGGAGAAAACAAATCTACAGAAAATCTTATAAACGTTTAAATTGTATTTGCAATGTTCTCCCTCATAATGCTTTTAGTGATAATCAGCTCAATGTATTGCTAATCTTATAAGAGGACAGGACATTTGCTTCAAAGCACAAACAAAAATGGTACAAAATAAAACAAAAATGTTTGCCAAAAAATGAAATCAAATAAAGCAGTTGTAACGAATTTGTTATGCGGTAAAGACAAACAGCTGGAAAGTTCTTTAATTTGTAAGTGGTCTTTACTTTATTCGGGTAAATTGTGGTTTATTCCCAGTTACAGACTTTGAAATTTATGCTTCATACAATATCTTTCTAAAGCTGACAATAGCTGGCGTAAAATTTGAAACATGCAAGACTATTAAAAAACTGTGACCAGAAGAAATGCTGTACACAACTTCTGAATAGCCAACGAAAAGACATTTCAAACCTAATAGCAGTGCTAACTAGTCACTGAGCATTTGGCAGGCAAGCAAGCAGACTCCCTTCAATAGTTATTGCCTAGTGGGATGTCCATTCGTATAATCGAACAATTTCTTACGAATAATTTTTTGAAGATCTTCAAACTGACCATTTCTAAATAACGAATAAAGCAGAATAATCGAATAAAATGTAAAATATGTTTATGTAAATTTATCGTTTCTGTTTAAAAATATTCATAATTTTATTATTAAAAAAGTCATACATATGTTCAATTCACAACTGATATTGTAGTGTCGTAAAAGTTGTACTTCATCTGAGTTTACAATAGTTGTACAAATGTTGTTGATAAATTCTATTGCTAGAAGTAAAAATATGTATCTCAACATAAAAAAAATTACTCATTTCAGTTAAAAAAAATAACAAAACGGTAACACTCAACTCATAAGCTATGTATAGACGGTTGTCAGATCATACAATATTGTCAGATCTATCAATGTGCTTACAATGTACACACTGACATTTAAAATTTGTTAGCAAAAGTTAAATTGTCAATGCTTTTTCTTACAACGTTGGAAGACAAAAATTTTCAGTTCACGCGGTTGTTAGAAATTATCTGAACATTTTTCGGACAACGTTATTTAATGTTGACTAATTTGTATTTCAGTCGTTTAAATTAAAGGTTGAATTTTTATTTTAAACGAAACTTAAACAAAGTTTATTTATTTAATGAGTGGCTTTGTTAGCTTCTTATAAAAATACTTGGCTGCCCCGATAGACTAGGCGATAGTGTGCCAGACTATCAGTCAAAGGGTTGCGGGTTCGATGCCCGCCAAAGACCAAAGATAAGTCAAAAAGCTTCGCAGTTTGTGTTTGTTAAAAAAAATATAAATGTTATTGCAAAGAGTTATAATTCTTAAAATAAATCTGATATTTAGTTAAACAAATACTAAACATGTTTGAAATGAATTTCGAAACCGATCTTTTAGAGTCCACATTTTGGCGAAATATTATATTAACTACGCTACAGTATAAGTATGCATTTGCTCCTTATTGACAGTTTCAAAAAAAAAAAAACAAAGTGATATTGAAAGAGATTTCATACAAAATATTATGTAATAAAAACACAGAAGACGAGGCTATATTAAAACATATTAGACATCGAATTGAAATACATATGATATACAAGAAAACGTAATAAATAATATAAATAGAATCATAATGGAAATCTTTGATTTCAATATTCCAGTGTCATCATTACAAACTAACATATAGGCGGAGGTGAATGAGATGCTGAATATGTGGAAGAAATTGATATTTAAGATGACATTGATGATGATAACGTTGAAACAGATAAAGAACAAAGAACTAAGTAAAGCTAAGTATAGACGATATGTTGAATCAGCATATTTATGCTAAAAAATTTGTGACAAGTGCTTACATATCGTGTAAACGCAAAATTTTTTCAGCATACGTATGTTTAACAACATTTGCTAACACTTTGTTAACAATGCCAACAAACGTATGTTGGTAATTTTAGCATATCGTGTAAACAGCATATTATTAGTGTTTGACAAATTTCCTGCGTATGTTGACAGATATGTTATTTGTTGAGAAGCGTATGCAAGCTTTTCAGCATATGGCAAATTCATATGCGATCAGAGTTGTATTTTCTAATAAAGCTGATAAGAAAACAACAATGTCGGCTTCATTGATTTAAATCACAAATTATAATCTAAAGGACAGACGACGTTTAACATTTTTTAATTGTTTGTATAGTTTATACAATTTATTATATTCACATATAACAACAAAATAATTGAACACAAATATTAATTTAAATGGCGGAAAACTGCGTTTGTTGACATTAGCAAAAACATATGTTTTTGCATCTTTTTTGTGTAATAGTGTGGCACCTATGACATACTTTGTTGCGATTTTTTTTTTGAGTGTGATAGAAATCGGTCAGATTTTCCACTAAATGAACCTTACGATTGTGTACGATAGTGTATCACGATCTTTAAGCCCACCTGCCGATAGTTTTTTTTATGTAAATACAATTCTTGTTGTATATGTACTTACACACATACACACACAAGAACACAAAACGCAATATAATGGCCGGCGGCATTGTTCAAATTAATCGACAAATTACCGCATTGGTGATCGAATGAGCTAACGTATAGAAAAATGATTTCGATATCGAAATTATGATAAAATATACTAAATTTCTTGCTCGATATCGTATGCCATAATCTCAAATAAGAAAATTTACTCGATATCGAATGCGATAATTTGGCCCCAGGTCTCTAGAAATAAACAATAACCCCCTTATTCAAAAACGATTATTAAATTTAACAAACGTTTATTATGACAGATTTGCATATAAAAATTTGCTTAAAAACGCAATAGCTAGACCAATTTCCTCCCACGTCATCATTTATGTTTTTTTTTTTTGATATTTTTATTATTTAATTTTATTTCAAAAATTTCACATAAAATACAGAAGTTGAATAATAATTGAAAAATGTTGTCAAACTGATTAATTTCACAAACAAATGTTTATACGACTCAGCATATGTAGCACCACATAAAATTCAACATATCGTATAAACCCAAAAATCGTATGCTAACTCATATGTTGACATTTCATTTGCTGACATATGCTGACATCAAAAAATTTGCTACTTTCAACATATCGTGTAAACGTCTAACATATGACATAGGAATTTGCTGCTAATTGTAATCATATGGCTGTCAGCATATATATGCTGATTCAACATATCGTCTAAACTTACCTTAATATTAATTAATATTGAAATATTGAGAAATAACGCATTGAAATTATGACATGTTGATATTGTTGATATTGAGAATATGCAAATTGGAATTGAGAAATGGAAATTTTAATTGAGAAATTAAAATATGAATGAGATTTTTCAAATATACTCGTATTTTTTTAATTATAAAAATAATGTACTACTGTCGAAAATAATTGAAAAATTATTATTCTTGGCATAAGTCAGCTGTGCTACTGCATATTATTTATTATTTTATATTTCTAAATTTCAATTTGTTTTTTCTCAATATCAATTTTGATTACTAAATTTAAATTTATTTCTCATTATAAATTTGAAATTTCTTAGAAAGGTGTAGATGAAGGAAAAAACTTAATATTTTTCTTTATATAAATTTTGTTTGCATTATCCGAATAAGTCGATTAATTTTAAATATGTGATATGAGATGCCTTTTCAAAACGGCATCAAAAATATTTTACTTTAATGCTTATATGCAACGAGCCACCACATTCAATTTCCCAGAAGCCAGGAACGTTATTACTAATTAACATACCTTGTAATGGATTTGTATATCTTAAGGTTTGTTCTACTAAAAATTATTTAATAATCGGTAATTGTTATAGATATTAATTATAATTATTGTAGATAATCATAGTTATGCCTACCATTACTCACAAATAATCAATAGCGCAATTCACAGTCTTGTGCAAATGGTATTGCATTATTGTATTTGTAATTTTTGTAGAAAATTGTGTAGAGCGAAAATGTGCTAAATCTTTTTGCAAATGCAATAATGCAATAGATACCATTTGCACAAGATTGTGAACTGCCCTAATATAAATTGGCAAAGACAAATTAACCCCCTGGCCCACGATGTCGAACGATAACGTTCGCTTAGATAAGACTTAAGACACAAACTTTTTATCGTATCTATTTTCTTTATTCAATCAAGTTTGTTTATTCCACAATCAAGTTTGTGTCTTAAGTCTTATCTAAGCGAACGTTATTGTTCGACATCGTGGGCCAGGGGGTAAGTTGTAATATTTTCTTCTAAGTAAGAAACCACTCGGTCAACAGTAGCGTGTCGTAGCTTACCATATCAATAAAACCGACTTTTTGTTTTAACGATTAAAGGCTCCGGTAAATCTCCACATATAGAGGTTTTATAGTTCTTGTATTTAACTTATTTTAGTGAACCCTATAAAGGCATTATCTATAGATAAGGAATGAAGAGTCATTAGCATTTTGAGCCATTTATTAATAATTATTAATTAATAATTAATGTATTTCTTGTACTATAAACCAGCCGCAAATCTGACGCCATCTATTTCAATCAGAAGTTCTATTCTAACTTTGCTGTGTTGTTTCCTTTTAACAAAATAAATAAATTTAATTAAAAAAAACTCCTAAAGTTGTGAAGCCGGATTGGCAGTTAACTATGTGGATGAAAACATAAGGACGCTGTCAGCTTTCTGGGCCTAAGTTGGAGACAGTACAATCAATAAGAGACCAGAAGCCATTAAGAATGATGTTCCAGTATGTCTGAAGCAAGGTCAGAAGCTCACAATCTCTTCATCATCATCAGCAATAGGCGGCATTAATACGGCATCCTACGAACGTGCAATTGATGGCAACAATTAGAATGTTGTTCAAGCTGGCGTTTACGATTTCCTAAGCAAGAGACCCTACACATACCTTTGTATGATACTAGTACATACTGTGGTTTTATCAGACATGCCTTGTGGAAGGAAGCTTTCAACTTTGTGATGTCAAAGTTTGGATGTCACTCATCCCACGACGTTCTAAATGGAACTGTTAAATCAATATGACGCTATGTTCCCTGATGTATAAAACCTTTGTTTCATGAAAATTGTATTGGAAAGTTATTCAAAGAAAGTATTAAATATTATTTCAGTGGATATCACTGAACAATCTATTGATTTTTAGAAAGCTAGCAAAGTTTATTTAGCCAAGATTGCCTGCTAATACTTTAAGAACCCAGCGTGTGCCATCATACGTGATGAACTACGATGCCAAAGTTGAAGTTTAGCGCTTTCGATCAACTGATAGAGACCCTTGTCTTGACTTCTACATAGATAACCATTTGCTGTAAAACAAAAACCATCTATATTGGGCAATTAAACGCATTATTTTCATCTTAACACACTGAGTTGCGAGAGGAAAAGGTTAAGCAAGAATGGCGATAGAACCCAGGATCATGTAACAATTGTCTGTAAATGCCACAGACCACAGCTGGCCACTTAGATCCATCTCTTCGTTTAGTTAAGAATTGTACACAACTTTACTTGACTGCGTTGTTTAAAGTTTCCAAAACATACAAAGGTTTTCAATGTATTTGGATGACCTTCCATTGAATGAGTTCATAAATGGTGGGTTCACAATACAGCTGAATGAAAGAAAGCTGAAAAAGCAACATGGGAAAAGCAACGAGAAATATCAAATTAAAAGGTTCCCAAAAATTGTGGATATGACTCTCAAGAAATTGGAAATATGGATTTTTTAATAATTAATTAAAACATATCAGAAGTTTTTAAATTCATTGGAGGCTGCCATAAAACCAATACGAACTGGGAAATGTTATTTTGAAAATTGCCTTGATTTGCCTAAAAAAATCAGAATTGAACCAAATACCTCTTGCTTTCAAGAATAATTAAAAACATGCAACACCAAAAACTCTGGAATAAAACGATTCTTGTTGCTGACTGTGTTTTTTTTTTTTTTTGCTTTACAGGATCATTTCATTCCAGAGTTATTGGCATTAGCGAGTGGAGCTGCTTTGGTTTGGATAGAAACTACCGCTCATTTACATTCAAGAGTTTCAATGGATTAGGGAGGGCATGGTGTATGCATATAAGTTGGTTGTTTTAGATTAATGTGGAAACGTGCAACATTAGGAGCGACTGCTTAATTGAGTGTTTCTCATCCTGTTTAAGGAATTCATTGCAAATGAAATTTTGCGCTAAATACCAGCAACAACTAAATGATTCTGATTTAATTAAGGTTGGTATGGCAGATATCAGTAGGAGCTGCCATAAGCTACCTCTGCTAGTAATAGATGCAACCGAACTGGTGTATGTTTAGCCGTTAAAAAGTTGTATATTGGTATTGTAGAAATTGCATCCGGGAACTTGTAAAGACGATCAATTCTTTTATCGATTTTGACTCTGGAAATATTTACAAATGAAGACTTGAAGCAATTAACCAATTTAAAACCGGTACTGGAAAACTCATCATAACAGTTGGCTTTTTTTAAATTGTATGTCAAAAATATTGTTGAATTTTAATCGGCTATTAACAAGCATTATAGATCATTCTACTTGCTGTCTCCTAATGATGTACGAGTTACCTTTTCTAAACTTTTCTTATGTGATATTTCCAAAGGATAAATTTGTATAAATTTCAGTTGTGCAAATTGAAATTCAAATCCAGCTTTAAGTCGTTGTTGACCATCATTAATTTCTTTTGAAAAACATACACACAGACATACATCTAAACTTCATACTCTTTTGCTGTGAATTTTTTCCCGTTTAGTTCAGTTCTTTTAGTTCTTCTGCAGAACACAATAAAAGTCGACGATAAGTTAAGCACTAATTAAATGATTCAATGATTTTATTTTTTTTCATTTGCTTTTCTTTTGTGTCTTTCTATTTTCTAATTCCTTTTTATTGTTTTGTATGTTCTTTCAATTGCCTTTATGTGCAAACAAGCAATTTTAATGTAACTCCTTCAATTATTTGCCCAACATGAGCCTTAGCGTGTGTTCAATTAGGTTTTACTGCCAACATGTGGTGGTGGCACTAGGTTACAGCCCCACACATCAGCACAACTGCCTCCTGCCACCCGTTCAATAGAGCTGTGCAAAACTTTGTGGATTGATTAAACTATTTGCGAAAGACTAAATTAAAACAATTAAATATTTCTTCTTTGGCAGTTAGTTAACATTTCGATCTCTATATAAAGATATAACTCAGACTTTTTACACAGAGTCAGTCAGTCAGTCAGTCTGGCTTATGAGTAAAAAAAAAAGAAAGAAATAAAATTAAATGAAATAAAAATAAAAATAAATGTTCAATTGAATGGCATTTAAAATAGAAAACGTTTGGTTACTCGTTGCTCATTTAATCTTTAAATGTTGATATTAATGTCCTGGCCACAAACGTGTTTGGTTATTGCGTTGGCTGTGGCTTCAGTGGGGGTGTGTGTGTGTGTGTGTGAGCATGTGTTAATTAAATTTTATCAGTGAATTTTCGTTTGTGTGGTTTTGTTGTAAAAGGAAACATGTTGCGATTTCTCTTACATATATTTTCAGTAAATAACAGCTAAAAAGTAAGAAAATGTGTGATTTAAAAATAGACAGACTAACATTTTTTATATTAAATACAAGTATTTATGTACATTTAATTAAAATTTTTGAAAGGAAAAAATATTTAACTGTAAATACAAGCTGTAAATTCTAAGCAGTTTCGAGTTATACGAAGATAAAATGGAATCATATCGATGCTTATTGAAGCGATTCTACTTGACAGTGATCAGCAGTTATAACCATAATCGGCCAAACATGTCAACTTATTTTTCATTAAAAATCAAAACCTTGAAAATGCATGTCTCTGCTGACATCTTCTTCTGAGTGTCTTTAAAAAGATCTGATGATAATCTGTTGGACAAGAAAACGTTCGCAACTCGTTTCTCTTCTATTTACAGTAAAGGTCGGTTAGAAATGGAAATTAAATTTATTTACATTTAATTAAAAAACATAAAATTTTAGATTTTCGAAAAAGAAAAACATTTAAAATGGAACCTAGAAACTTTAAGCAACAAAGTCAATGCTAATTTAAAGCGATTCTACTTGGCTGTGATCGACACTTATAGCCATCAGTTGGCGAACATGTAAATACCATTAGTGTCAACAAACTTCATACACAAAAAATACGTATTTTTCATTGAAAATCAACGCAGGGAAATTTAATGTCTCTGCTGATTTCCACCACTGAGTGATGATAATCCCTGAACTTCTTATTAAACAAAATTGATATATTTCTTATGATATTTGGCCTTTCTCATTAATATTTCACAAATTGTTCAAGCTTAAGGTCTTTTTTTTTATTAAAATAAAAATTTTAATTTTTTCCTAAAGAAGCTACACAAAGACGTAGCGAAATATTGAAAATAAAAAATTTTATTTTAATATAAAAAAAAGACCTTAAGCTTGAACTATTTCTGAACTACAAAATTAATTTAACTTTCAACGCTGAATTTTTAAAAACTTACTTTTTTGGCCAGATTGTTTTTGGCAGCTCAGCTGTCTTTGTGTAACATGTTACTGTTCAGTTTGGTCTATTGGCTTGCAGATTAATGAATTTTATTATGAAAACTCAAGCTCCATTTCACTTCTAGTTGAATGGATACATTAGCAAGTAAAATTGTCACGTTCGGTATGAAGAACAGCCAGAAGCATTGCAAAAACTACCAATGCATCCCGAAGAATACACTGTTTGATGTGGATTTTGGGCCGGTGGTATCATTGGACCGTATTTTTTTTAAAGATGACGAAAGTAAGAACGTTACTATGAATGGCGAACGCTACAATTTTTTTTGCGCCCAAAATGGAAGAGCAGGACTTGACTGAAATGTATTTTAAACAAGACGCTGCTACTTGCCACACAGCACGCGAGACAATGGCCCAATTGAAAGGCGATTTAGGTAAACAGTTTATTCTATGTTTGGTTCCGGTCAATTGGCTGCCTAGATCGTGCAATTCAACACCTTTAGATTATTTTTTGTGGGGCTATCTATAGGGACAAACGGTTGACGCACTATTAGCAAATATTGAAGAGTTTATTCGTGAGATACTGGCCGATATGTTGGAGAGAGAGTATGCCAAAATTGGACCCTGTGTATGAATCAATTGAGGCGTAGCATAGGGTCAAGGTTTACTTGAAATCATCTTTAAACATTGTATTATATAGATCATTCTATAGACTCATATAAAGATTTCATACATTTCTTTAAATTTCATGTGTTTTTTAATAAAAAAAATTACACTTTGTCTTCTAAAAGAAAATGTTATAGATGCTTGAATATCTATTAGAGAGCTGCGACGAGTAAGTTTTTTCTTCATGTGTGAAACTCGCTGTCGAATGTAGTATATATTTGTACTCTTACCCAGAGAACAAGTAGGGAAGTGAAGAGAATGTTTGCTTATTAAATACGAATATGTAAGTAGCCGAAGTTAATAGAGTACCAAAAAAAAGAACTTATGCAATATGAACAATAAAAAAGAAGTACCTTAAAAATCATGTTCTCTTCATGGTGGTAAAAAATGCAAATAAAAAATAATAAAGACTTAAAAATAGTTTTCAATAATTTAAGAAATAACAAAATATATTTTAAACTTACCTCATTTACTTCCATTTCTTATGAAGAGAACGTGAACACTTTAACAAAATATTAAATTTAAATTTTATTTGCCAAACTTCACGTAGTACTGCAAGCACCACGTGAAGTATTGTTATCGCTTGATACTCGATATGTTCTCTTCATGTATCGTGAGAGTGCGAGCTTAAAATAAACCTGTACTTATTTCGTAACCATAAAGCCGAGTAACAGCGTATACATATTCGGTATTTTTGTTGTACTCAAAAATAAGAACTTTTTTTTTAAATATACTTCGAGTAAGTGCACATATTTCGCAAGTTCATGTGTACTTCTTAACAACAAATACATGCATGCAGAGGTTTAATATATATAACTGAAGATGTATGAATAAATTTGGTGAATAGTATGCCTGCTCGAATTTTTGAATTGATTCAAAAGTGTACTTATAGCTATAAAACAATTACATTAATTTCTTTATGAATTTTTAAGAGTTGGAATAAAAAATAATGATTTTCTTATTAAATAATATTTGTTTTTCTTGCTCGTTTAATATTAATTAATATGAAACTGTTTTACTTATTCTTTGACTAGCAAAATTGGGAAAAGTTTTATGTATTTATAGTTATGCAACGCAGTATACCAGTGCTTGTGTAGAAAAGGAGGCACAAAGCTAAACCATTTGAATTAAATTACAAAAGATATTTATAGCACAAAATATCTTACAATACAGGAAATATGTATGTATGTATGTATGTATGTATGTACAAGTTTGTAGCAGAACACAAATAGATTTCTAAATAAAATAAACCACAAAATGGGCAAACGTCCAGAAAACATTAATTGCCAGCTTCTAAAGCAAATGGTTTGTTTGTATGTATAACTAAGAGTGTGTGTGAAAGTAAGCCTGTGTGCGTGGAGTGTCAATGTTAACACGTGTCTACAAGGAAGTCACAAATGGCGTTTTCAATTAGAAATCCAAAATAACAACAAAAAAAAACTGAGAACAAGAAAGAGCCTTACAAACAAAAAGAACAATGAAAATGATTTGTCTAACAAAAAACTGTTTGGCGCTAACGAGGAGTAAGTGAATGAATGAATGTGTGAGTGAGTAGGAGAGTGAGTGAGTGAGTATTTTGTCATTTTAGTATTTTGTATTTTATTCTTTTCTAATTTTTACATGGTGTGATTTTTATGCGAATTTTATTTCTATATAAATTTTGTTGTTTGTTGTTTATAGATGATGGTGTTTTCTTTATATTTCTATTTTTACGTGTTTATGAAGTAGCCAAATGAGTGGGTAGCAGCAGTAGTTCTATTGTTATTTTTTCCACTTTTCTGTACACTTTTTTTTCAATTCTATATTTAAAAGTACTACTGTGCAGTGGCAGTAGTACTGATGTCCTTGCCTAGTTTTTTTCTTCTGCCTTCATATATATATGTATGTATGTATATATTTATTATTATTTTTTTTTTGTTTTGTCTTCAGTATTTTCCTGTTTAATGTCGCCTGCTGTTGCTCAAGTGTCATAAAAACTGACACTTGTTTTTATGCAATGTTTTTATTTTGTGTTACGTTGTTTACAATTCGTGTTAAAATGTTTTTATACAAAAGCAAAAAGATGAAGAAAAAAAACCAACACAACACAACAACACACAAAAATGATGAAGAATAGAAAAAAAAAAGTGGAAAAACCATTTTTAAATGGCATAGATGCCAAGTGGTGCTGGTGTTGGTGGCTTGATGCCCGGTCTGGTTTAGTTAGTTTGCTACGTTTCGTTTTGCTTTGGTGGGTTTAGAGGAGAGTATATTTCTTTGCTAGTTTATTTGGAGGTTGTTTCATTGTTGTTAAGTCTCAATAGTCAAAAAAAAAAAAAAACAAACAAACAAAATAAAATGCACAGCACAGACTAAAGCTAGATTTACACGATTGAAATTTTCTTCAAAATTGCTTTTCAAAAAGCTTCCAACTCGTGTAAACAGCAAAATTTCTTCAAAATTTATTTATGTAATAACTAATAATAACTATTAAAAAAACAAATTTTGAAGAAATTTTGCTGTTTACACGAGTTGGAAGCTTTTTGAAAAGCAATTTTCAAGAAAATTTCAATCGTGTAAATCTAACTTAAGTAAGAGCAAGATTTCAACTAGCATAGAGCAATGAAACATTTTTACCACAACGCTACTTTTGTTTGTTTTCTTTTTCTTTTTGTATTTATTTTATTTTTACCATTTTTATTTTCTTTTCTAAATAATAATAAAGAATAAACTTGTGTAGTTTTTGGTTTAAGGCTTATTTATAAAATATCCTGCAAATGACATACAACACTAAACTATACTACAACATATAGCCAACACCAACAGCAACAACAACAACAACATATAGCAAATTCAAACAGTGAAAAGAAAACTAAATACAAACATACGAGTATACACCAAATCATGCTGACTGGCTGCAACAAATTTTTATAGATTGTTATGAACACACTACCCCACATGTGTATTAGGATGGCTCCTTTTATAATGGATTTAAAAATGGCTGACCTTTACTGCCTTTACTATTGTTTGTTTGTTGTACAAAAAAATTTAAGTGAAAATAGTGCTGTTTCACACCCATCAGTTTTGTTCAATTCTCTGTTGAACTTGCCATTTCATTCACACATGTCAATTCAATTTTTGTACTTTTTCATGCAAATCAAAATGCCCAAAAAATACTTGCCTTGACGAGTCAGAATTAAAGAGTATGAAAGCGGATTTAGTAAACCTGCTAAAGTTTCGAAACACCAAAAAAAAAAAAAACGATTTATAAGAAATAGAAATTTGTTAGTAAAAAAAAATTCACAAAAATACAAATTTTTCTTGGGAATTTTTGAATGAAATTTACACAAGTTGAAAGTTTTTACAAGTTTTGTTACAATGAATTCAATGCCTGTTGAAAATTAACTATATAATTTTTAGTTTAATATTATCATCCTTCTGAGACCACTACACAGTGGGACAGAATGAATTTTTTTTAAATAAATCTAGCCTAGTCCGATCGAGTTGAAATTATAAATGGACTTAGCCAAGAGGCATTAAAATTTAAATTTTAAAGATGGAGTCCATAAACCTTTCAAGGACACAGCTGTTGGGCTCAAAATAGGCCACCTTTGACATACATATATAAGATTAATAGCCGAAAGGTACAAGATTGGATTCACTTTAAAGCAACAAAACTAAAGCAAAATTTAAAATAAAGCGCTTGTGGAATATTTACATTTTTTTCACATTTTGTAAAGGGTGATTTTTTAGCAACTTCCTTTTTGGCAAGGCTGTTTTTAGCAGCTAACACATGTTACACATGTTCAATTTGGTCTATAATTTAACCATGAATCGACTTACAACTGATCAACGCTTGCAGATTATTAAATTTTATTATAAAAATTCAAGTTGAATGAAGATCCGCTTTTTATATCGGAAAATTGTGTTCAGCCACGAAGACCATTGCTGATTGAATTTATACGTAAAGAAGCCAAATTGTCGTATTTGATGAGAAGAGCAGTTAGAATCATTGCAAGAATTGCCAATACATTCGGAAAAAGCACTGTTTGGTGTGGATTATAGACTGTACTTTTTCAAAGACTACCGCTACCGAATCTTTGCTAAGAATCTTTGATTTTTATCCAAAATGGATTGGCTGACTTGTGGCTTCAACAAGACGGTGCCACATGTCACACAGCACGTGAAATAATGGCTTAATTGAGAGAAGATCAGTTTATTTTACCTTTGGAGTTGGTCTATTGGCCGTCTAGATCATGCATTTTAACGCCTTAGACTAGTTTTTGTGGGGCTATGTTAAGGCTCATACTTATAAGAATAAGCCCGCAATGGCTGAGGCACTGGAAGCTAATATTTAAGAATGCTAAAATAATTTTATTTTTCAAATGCAGTTTTTTACATTTTTACTTTCAGAATATGTATATAAAAATCTTAGATATCTGATGGAAAATAAAGGAAAGAAATTGCATGCCAAAGGTGTATTTTGCAATTCCATAGCTCCACCCCTGGAGGCATTGTGTCATTCATCTTCCACAGTTAAACTCGTATACTCATTGGCTGTTCCCATGTAAAATTTTATAGTGATAGTGATTAAGAAATGCCTGATTTATTTGTGAAAATTTCGATTCTGCCCCACATTAAAGCAAAACTATTATTTAATAAAAAAAACCACGACTGAAGCTGATATTAGACTTCATGACGATTGGACGTTTAAAATTGAGCTTGGACTAACCTTTGACAAAAACTTTTACTTTATAATGTAACACGTTTAAGGCCGATCTTGAACTCTAAAAAGATCAACGATTGACGCTATAATTTAATTTTTTTTACAATTGAATGTAAAAGATTGCTGTATAAAGATTTACAATTAAAAATATTATTTTGGTATTTCAATTTTTTTTTTCTTAAAATTTTAACCAAAAAATTTTTTCTAAAAAAACTTTTTTCTAAAGATTTTTTCATCAAAAAAAAGCTTTTTTATCAAAACTGTTTGCCAAACAACTTTTCATTTTACGAAAACTATTATCCCTTAACTACTAGTCAGCTTTATTTTCAAAATTTGAACTGGCACAAAATTTCTTAGGGCCATCCTAATGTATATTTGTGTTATTTTTATTTGCTTGTGTGTATGAGTTTATTCTTTAAAAATAAATAAATAAGCAACAATAAAAAGCTTAAAAACTATTTCACTAACTTACATAGAGCAAGTTTAAGTGTATATCTATTGCTATGAAAAAAAAAAACCTTTTGCGGTTTTGCCAAAATTTTGTTTTTATTTGATTTTTATTTTCACCATAAAAACTAGTCAAACACACACAAGTCCTTAGAAAAACAAATAAAAAATGAACAAATCCATATATGTATATAAATAATTGTGTGAGTAAGCCAGAGAAATGTGGTGTAAGGCACATTCCATACTGATAGTCTGTCTGTCCGTCTGTCTTACGCTGTTATACGAGTAGTAGATAAGTAAAGAATCTTTGATTTTCATTTCAATTAAATCGCCATTTAACGAAACTAAATGAACTTCTAAATCTATTTTATGTTATTTCGTTTTATTTAGCAAACGTCCTAAGTGTGCATGTGTTAGAGGGCAAGAGAGGAGCACTAAGCTGAGCCAGCCCTATAACCAATTTGGCAAGTCAACATCATGCCAATTTTAACCACCTCCGGCGTTTGTTGTTATCTAATCTAGCACTGCTATAAAAACTACTGTACACACTTAGCCACACACACACACAAAAACACATACTTACTTACTAAGAGTCAAACAGGCATTTAGAGAAAAGGTCTTCTTAATTCCTAGCGAGCTTAACTGCAAACAGCCTCAAAGTGTAATTTATTGCCGTTTTCTCTAACCGCAAGGATATTTAAACATATCCCTTACCAGAAATAGCTACAGCAACAGCAACAACAATAACAACATCAACAAACAAATCCCGCACACATACACACAACAATAAAAATTACAAAAAGAAAAAAGAAAAAAAAAGAAAAAGAATTAACAACAAAACCTTGTTGTTAGCCAGCATTTTAATTGAATTTCTTTTACAACAGACATTTTTGGCTGCATGTGTAAGTATAAGTGTGAGTGGCCCTCTTTTTTATCATCCTTGCTACTTTAAAGAATTCCTAATTAGTTTTTAATACACATACTCGACACACAAGCACAAGTAGTACTTTTTGAGTTTCAGTCCATAGCTGTAGAAGGAGGCGTGTAGGTATATATTTTCATGTACGTTTATCTTTAAATACTTAATTTAATTATCAATTGTCGATAATCAGCCGTCGTTTCCTTTAGTTTCCTTTCTTTTCAACTTTCTCTATTTTCTTTTCTTTGTCCCTATATTACTTTTGAATTAAGAAAACTCTAGTACCTGCAATTGAAATCTGTTGAGACATGCTTGTCGTGAAAAGAAAAACAAAATTTGTTGCAATTAAGTGTTCCATTGTAAATATTTAAATACCTTTAATTTCAATGTAATTATAATTAAGGAAATAGTTTTTGTGCAATAAATAATTACAGTTATTATTATAATATAAATGTCATTTAAAAGCAATTGTTCCCAAACACTTAAAAACTACCTGTGCCGCAGTTCCTTCAACCACTTTAATGAAATTGAAAAAAAATTATTTGCTATTACATATTTTCTGGCCTTTTGTTTAACAGTCCACTCAAATTTTCTATGTAATTTTCATTTTCTCAAGACTTAGGAATCATTTTGAATTTTTAAACTTGAGTATTTTTGTTTAATGTTTATTTTTTTATGCCAAAAATGCCTGTATTGTATGCGTGTTAGAAATTTAAGCAGTAGTTCCCAAAAAGAAAATCAATACTTGGAAAACATGACCACAAAGCATTACACGTTTTGCTCGTTTCAATTTGCGTGCTGTTAATTGCATCGACTTGTAGTGAATGGAGGATTTCCTCTTCTTGTTTTCAAATATAAAACTTTTATATAGTACGGGTCTGGTCTGGTCTGGCTGGTTACAATACGTGCACAAAGTATTGGAAACATTTTGAATTATATTTGAAAATTTACGAATTTCAAATTGACTTGACGTCACACGAAACAAGTTTTTTAACAAATTACAATAACTATGTAGCGACTATTTCAAAAAACAAAATACCATAAAGTGTTGATCGCCAAAACAAATTAATAAAAATAGCAACACTTCTAAAAGAATTAGCTAGCTAGCAAATGTCTTAAAAATTTTCTACAAATACAAAAAATAGCTAATTTTTCCGCATACAAATTCCCCTAAAGAATTTACTACATTTATAAAATTTGCCAAAAATGTACTTAAAATATTTAAAGCTAATTTATAATGTTATTGAATAGCAAATTTCTCAAAAAAAAAAAGACTATAATGAGAAAATTACCTTTAAAAAATTGCTGAATATTAAAATTTTCAGAAAAGTTACGGTTTCTCTAAAATTTGCACAAATAGAAAATTTCCCAAAAAGTTTACTACTATTGCAACTTGTACAAAATTTAAATAGCTAATTTCGCACAAAATTACTATGAGCTGCATTCGACAATCGATATTCGCTGGCTGTCGAAAATCGACTATCGAAAGTAATTTTTGTAAAATGAGTTGGCATCGCTGTCGAAAATTTCGTTGTTTAACGAATTTTTGATCGAACACAAATTTGCTGTAGATGCTGTATAAAACTGTGTAAAATTTATTTAAAATGTAATTATTTCTTATATTTTTTTTTTTTTTTTTTGGTATTAGTCAACCAAATACTACTTTTGAATTACTTTTGTTAATATCTTGCAGGTCGTAAGTAGAAAACAGCAATTGGAGAAGCTCGTTTCTCTCATGGAAGAAAATCCACTGTTGGCAAAAGATATTTGCTCTAAAGTTCAAGCAGCCAAAAAATGGCTGGGCATTACACAGAAGCTTAATTCTATTCATCAGACGAATCATTAAACCATAATTCCGTGGTGGTCATTTCAAATTTAATTTATTTTTCTTTAAGAATTTGCAAACAAATATAGCGCCAGCTGATAAAAATGTACCATTGTGAATAACCCAAAAAAAGTGATTTTCACAATAGCGTTTTTTCATCGAATGTGCCCATAATACCAAATGAAAATTCGTTCGATAAACATTTTCGACCATAGTCGAAAATTGAATTTTGCTCATAATAGGCACCTATAAAAAACAAATCTCTGAAATATCAAATCCTTTCAAAATTAGCGATAAATAGTAAATATAGTAAACTTATTATACGTTTACTATACCATAGTAAACTTACCACACATTTACTGTAACATAGTAAATTTGCTAAAAATTTACTACAGTAAATTAACAATACATTTACTATATAATAGTAAGATTACGGCTCCGATTACCGTTCACAACACTAAGTAATTTTTTGTTGTATGTTGTAAACTGCGATTACGATTCACAACACTTATCGGCTTAATCATATGAAAAATGCATGTTGTGTTGTAGTCGAGACAACACAACATTTTAGTGTTGTGAACGATAATCAGGCCCTACTATACATTTAATATGCCATAGTAAACTTACCATATATTTACTATACTATAGTAAACTTACTATGCATTTACTATGTATCAGAAAATTTACTATGTATTTACAATACCATAGCAAACTTACCATAAATTTACTATATAGTAAATGTAAACTTACCAGACATTTAATATACCATAGTAAACTTACCATACATTGAATATACCATAGTAAATTTGCTTACCATACATTTACTATATACAGTCAAACTTGATGGGACCAGAAAATCACTTCATTATATAGAAACTTCATTATACAGAAATTATATTTTCCCCCACTTTTTATTTAAAATAATTAGGCATATTAGCTTGGGTTACACTTTTCCATTTTTCTTCCACCGGCAACTGATGTCAAAATTGTTATTGATGTGTTTCTTCTTTTTTTTTTTTTTTTTGTTCTTATTTTCCTCTTTTGGGAATCCCCTCATTATATGTGGCATCTTTCTCGGTACACAGAGTTGTTAGTATGCGTAACAGAAAATTGTTTGAAAAATTCATTATATGGAGACAAAAACGCATGTGAGTCAAATATTACACCTGCAAAATTGCTTCATTGTATAGAAAACTTCATTGTATGGAAATTCATTATAAGGAGATCAAAAACAATGAAATTGGAACGGAAAAAGTTGTGTGTTTGAAATCAATTCATAATAGGGAGAGCTTCATTGTATAGAAGTTCACTATAGAGAAGTTCGACTGTAGTAAATTTACTATACACTTACTGCGCCATTGTAAACTCACCATACATTTACTATACCATAATAAACTTACCATACATTTACTATATCACAGAAAATTGGCTAAAAATTTTTTATATAATAATAATCGTTCACTTTAAACAAATGAATACAACCCTTAATGAATGTGATTTTCTTATTGTCTTTTGATAAACATCAGCTGAACGAAATTGATCCGTTACACTACTGAACGAAAACCGTTCAGTTAAATGACCGGCTCATTGAGCTGCCGTTGTGGCTTCTTTTTTCGCCCTAAGAATAATTTTAGTAGTATTTTATACTAAATGAATATGTTTGTAAATATTTACTAACATCGTATTAATAAAGTTCCTATAAAATATTTAATTAATTGAATAATTTTGTTTTTTTAATAATATTTTATTTCAACTTTTAAAACTAACACTCAGAAAATTGAGGCGTTAAATTTGACAACGCAAGTGATAAAAAATTTAGCGTTGCTTTTTACAAAATACACAATTTCAAACTGTTGTATTCACAACAACGTAAGAATCAGGTGTTATAACGCAAACAATCACTTGAACGCCGTGATTTACAAAATGTAATTTAACGCAACAACAATATTAGGGATTAAATATTCAATGCTTTACATTCTCGTACATCAGAACGTATACTTAATAAAAAAAAAAAAATGCAAATAAAATAACTCATACCACCCGTAGACCATATTGTAAACATAAATTTAAATGAATATTTGTAACTTGTTTGGTTATAATAACATTTCCCTCGACTGTTTAATGTGCATGTTCATATTTTTCTTGCTTGTATTAGACATTCAGAAACTTACTAACAATGTATATGTGGCATATGCACTCAAACACTCATTCATTTTTGCGTGAGTTTGTGTGTATATAAATAACCACATATATACAAACATATAAATAGGTATACAGACATACATATGTGGGTCTTTAGAAGTGGTAATAGAAAGGTGAAGAGAGGTAGAGAGACATGGAAAACAAAAAACGCAACTTCAAATGAAAATTGGTACATACTGGTAGTTCAACACGAAACAATTTATGTATGTAAGTATTTGAAGATAATTAGCATTTCAACCACAACAACTAACATGTCGTCTGCACACACATGGATATATAAATACATACCCACTTACATAAGTACAAACATAAATACAAACACAAACACACACCTACATATGTGTAAACGTTTATTTGAAAACAAAGGGAACGAGTTAATAACAAACACAATTACTTTTTGTATCTACTTTATACAAGAATGTTTGTATATATTTGCTTATGCACATACCTACATACATACGTAACGTTCTTCAAGTGGTTGTTAGATGGTGTTTTTAGAAAACTTGCTAAAGAATAATTCAATTTTATTGTAAAATTTTGTATGTAAAACAAGAACAAAACTTTAAATATTTTCAATGGCTGTGTGAACATTAAATCAAAAAAGCAAAGCAAAAAAGCTTTACTTTACAAGTACAGCACACTTTTAGGGTAGATATAAATGTAAGTATGGAAATAAAAACCATTGAATAGATTAACAAGTAAAAACAGAAAACAAAGCCAAATAATACTTAAAAATATAGCGAAAATAATTAGATAGATTTATACAACACACACATAAATACATAAATAAAGTGTTGGAAATTAGAATAAGAACGGCTACTGCATTGACCACGATGCGAATACGAACAACTAAGAAAGTACACCGAGTGAGTATAGTTCTGATGGCAGAACCTTCCTTTGAAGGCCACAAAATATAGAACGTGACACCAACTAGCAGTGTTCTCAATTTTGTGCGTTTCGCACCATTTTTGGTGCTTTTTTAATTTGTTTTTTAATTTTTCCAAAAATGCGATGAAATCTTTATTTTTACTCATTTTTAATTGCAGTTTTTTCAATAATTCATTATAATGAAATTTATACGATGACAAAGGACTCCATTAAATGTATTTTAAATACGAATATATGATAAATGAATACATACCATCAAACTCGGCACATGAAGGTTATTGCTAAAGGTGAATAGGGTGAAAATCTTTGTACGAAAATAAAATTAACATTTTAAACAGGGAAATAAAAATTCTTGTATAGCCTGATGGTTTGCACTGTAGAAAAACAATCAGGGTTAGAGTCCCAGTGGAGCGCTAACAAATTTCATTGAAAAAATTCAAATATAAGTACTTAAAATAGAAAACAAAAATAATTTAAAAAAGTATCAGATATGTACGGAAATTTGCCCTTTTTACCAAATAGTACCTCAGTTCCGAATAGCATATTGTGAGTTAAGTTTTGAGTGGTTAAACGTTTATTTTAACTTTATTTATTTATTTATTTATTTAAAGATTTATCATATAATTGCAAATTATAGGATAAATTATTTTATTGTGAGCAATAGCAACATAGGCCTTCAGCTCAATATACTTAAAATAATTTACATAGGTGTAGTTATAATATTATAGTTAGAAAGTAGGTTTTATATTACATTATAAAGATTTGATTTTTTTAGGAATTTAGTTAGTAGCTTTATATTTTCAAAGGAAGGGTGAGACAGTGTATATAAAGGATCTGAGTTTTGAAAAATACTTATCCGGGAATTACGAGTTTTTGGACAATCACAAAGAATGTGGGAAGGTTGTATTGGAAATGAAATGTCACAATTGCAAAAGGGTGTACCATTGGAATTAAATAGTGATTCGTGTGTTGCTCTAGTGTGACCCAAGCGAAGTCGTTCAAATTTAATGCAATCTAGTCTTTTAGCATTCGTTTGACTATTATAACTGAAATCGTAAATTGTTCTATGTTCACTGTTGATTCTTCTATACCATGATGAAGTTAAGTTGAAAATATTATTTCTATCTTCTTCTGAATATTTAGTTTCTATTAGTAATTCCAGATCTTTACGGTATATATTTTGTGTTGAACACAGAGGATGATTAGCAGCATTTTTAGCTGAAAAGTCTGCATACTCATTTCCCTTTATACCATTGTGACCAGGTACCCAGACCAGTTTTAAGTATGGAAATTTCTCAATAAGGGTATTCCTAATTTGTGAAGCGTAGTAGTCATTGTTCGATATATTCTGTATTGATTTCAGTGCGGAAAGAGAATCAGAACAAATTACAAATTTTCCTCTTTTTCCCTTTATATGTAATATTGCTTCATGAATAGCTATAAGTTCTGCCGAAAATATGGAGCTTTGGGTTGGAATATGAGATACTTTAATTATACTATTCTCTGTTGTAACACTATAGGTCGTCGAGTTGTCAGTTTTCGATCCATCAGTAAATAGGAATTTGTAATCTCTTAATTCATCTTTAATCATCGCAAACATAACTTTGTATTGAGATGAGTTTGTATCAGATTTAGATCGGTCATGTAAAGTAATATTAATTGATGTTGATTGAAACGACCATGGTGGGAATTGTTTCGATTTAAGAGTACTATTTTGCAAAGGTATGTCGAGTTTATTGCAGTTTTGTATGATTCTGTAAATGATCGATGGCACCTTGGGTATTTTCTTAGATCGTTTTACCTTTTTCGCTAATTGCGTGAGCAGTGTATTTGTTTCATACAAAAAGATTCGGAAAAGTTTCGTTGTTAAAATTTCCCTCTGAGTATTCAGGGGTCTAACCTTTGTTTCAAAAAGCATGTTTGTGATTGGTGTAGATCGAAATGCGCCCAAAGTAATTCTCATTGCCGAGTTCATTATGCATTCAAGTTTCCTGATTTGGGATTTAGGTGCATATCCAAAAACGGGAAGACCGTAATTAATCTTAGAAAGTATAAGGGCTTTAGAGATCGAAATGAGAGAGACTGAGTTACAATTAAATCGCGAACTGGACAAGCATTTTACAATGTTAAGTCGTTGAGTCAGTGAAGAAGTAAGATAGTCTATATGATCATTCCACCTGTAGCTCTTATTTATCATAATTCCTAGTATCCTTAGTACGTCAACTCGAGTTATTGCTATGTTAGATGTTTGTATCCTAACATTGCAATCCTTTAATCTACAAACGTGAAGATATTTACATTTTGTAGAAGACAGTGTTGCACCAGATCCATCACACCATTCGCCTATATCTTTAAAGAGATCGTCCAAGTTCAGCACAGAACTTTTTCTTCTGTCACTTCTGATTATTAAATTAAAGTCGTCGGCATAGGCACAAAAGTCAACTTCCTTATGTAGTGATATGACCGAACATAGTTTGTTGTAGGCGATTACGAAAAGAATGACAGATAACGGCGAACCCTGAGGGATTCCATTGTGTAGGGGAAAAGATTTCGAATAGCAATTGTCTATTCGGACAATTATTCTTCTCTTACTCATGAAATTCTTAACATATCTAATTATATTAGGTCCCACTCTCCACTCGGCAAGCTGATTCAGTATTGTATGAAGCCCTATTTTGTCAAAAGCTCGTTCGAAGTCTAGCGAGATTACAGTTGCATGTTTCCGTAACGAGAGGCAATTTGCAATCTGATAGTCTGCATAAAGTAGACTGTCAGTTGTCGAGCTTCCCTTTTTGAAACCAAATTGTCGGTTACTCAGTAGTTTGTTGGTAGTAACAAACCACCATAACCTAGTAGCCACAATTTTGTCCAAAACTTTAGATAAACAGGGATTTAGCGAAATGGGACGATAAGATTTTATCATAGTCTTGTCTGTTCCGGGCTTAAGAATGGGTATGATTACACTATTTTTGAATTGTTGAGGAATATAATTTAGAAATATATTGTTAAATAAGCTTAAAACCCTTTTTTTTAGTGAATATGGTAGCATTTTTAACATTGGATATGAAATCCTATCTAGTCCTGGGGTTCTTCCCCTTAAATTACCTAAGGTAGAGGAGAGTTCGGTGAAATTTATATTGCCTTCTATTGTAAGTGCTACTGGACATGTTGTAGTTGGGGTATAATTTTGTATTGAGTTATGTTTGTTTAGTCTGAAGTTATGCGAAAAGTTTGAATCTGAGGAGTTATCTGACAAGAATCTGCCAAATTCCTGTCCCATTTCCATTCTATCGGTTATCATAACATTCGGATTATCTATTTTACCTATGCAGTGTATTTTGTGTGTTGTTTTGTATCCGGTGAAGTTACGAACATTTGCCCATATTCTGTCTAGTGGGGTATTTGGGTTAATTGTAGACGTGAAGCAAGAAATAGACTCTCTTTTCGCTATTTTAATTGCCCTCTTATACAAAGCATTTGATTTTTTATAGTTCAAAAGATTGGTTTGGGTGATGTTTCTTTTAAAAATATGCCAGAGTCTATTCTTTTCTACTTTAAGTTCTTCTAATTCCCTATTCCACCATGGGACCTTTCTTTGTCTATTTCTGGACTGAGGAATGGATGTATTAGCTGCCTCTATTATTGTTTTACATATGTTTGCTGTTTCTCTATTTATATTTGTAGATAACGGTCTCTTGGTTTCGAGACTATTGCAGTAGTTCTGAAATTTGGACCAGTTGGCGTTTTTCACGTTAAATTTTGGCTTACTTAATGACCTATAATCTATATTTGCAGGAAATAATGAAATAATTATCGGAAAATGGTCACTTCCAAAGAGATTGTCTGTTGTTTTCCATTCTGCTTGGGAGGCTAGACTTGGGGAGCAAAATGTTATGTCTATATGTGAAAAAGTTCCATGAGTGTTCAGGTGCGTAGGAGATTTATCGTTCAGTAAAACAAAGTCAGATGTATTGATAAAATTAGCCAAAATAGTCCCAGTACGACTGTTGGAGTTGGAGCCCCAAATTTTGTGTGGACTATTAAAGTCTCCTGTAACAAGTGATTGTGTATTCGATGTAAAAACATTTTCAAGATTTCTGCTATTAAAATTTGGTGAAGGTGGTAAATACGAGCTAAAAATTTTAAATTTACTTTTAGATGTTATCTCAACACATACCGTGTTAAAGTCCATTGGTACCCTAATTTGCTTTTGTTGTAAAGATTTATGAACCAGTATTGCCACTCCTCCATACCTGGTAAGGGATGTATTAGAAGCATACATAGAAAAGTTAATGGGAATGGGGTAGTTAGTTAGAGAATGAATATGGGTTTCTTGGATACAAATTACTTTTGGATTGTAGGATTTGATTAAAATTTGTAGTTCATTAAAATTATTTAGATAGCCGTTCATGTTCCATTGTATTATGTTAAAAGACATTATGATTTACTATCATATTTAATAATTTGATTATATAAACAGTTAATGTCATTTATTAGCAAAAAGAACGGCCCTAATGATATGTACTTATATATGAGTTGTAATGAAATTAAATAGCTAAAAATAAGAGAACGGATTAAAGAGGAGTATTTTATAAATATGTATAAATGTGAGTAAACTAATAAACCAGAATGATGAGATTTTAAATAGGTATGGTTTGACTTATTGATGTACATTTGGTATAAGATTATAATATTATTCTTAAATATAGGAGAAGTTACATTTTTGATATGCGTAAATTCATTAAGAACAGCCGTTACTTGAGAACGTAAAATAAATATTATTTTAAAGAGAGAGAACATTGTGAGAGTGAAATAGAAGAGAATATAATTTGAAGAATATTTACAGCTTTTGAATTGAATTATGATCAATGAGAATGATATGGAATAAATTGTAAGAGAAAATAGATGCGAAATATTTATAATGAATTTATGAATGCTTTTGATAATGTAATACGGGGGCTTATATTGGAAATCCTCCATCTCCCATACGATGTGCATGGAAGATAAAGAATTTCGCACATATGCCCACGAAGAGTATTTAAATTTTAACATGTTTTGATTATTTTTTAATAATTCTGTTTGATTTTCGAGTTGCTTCTTTTATTTGTTTTTTTAATTTATTTGAAGCATTTTTTGGTAAAATTATTGGGTCGTTTCCTTTTAGTGTTTGGGATGAGTTACTTATCTGGTCAGTTTCCATTTCAGATGCTGAATTATCGATATCACTTATGATATCTGAATAGTTTTTTACAAATCGAGGTTTTTTGATGTCGGTTGCTGGTGCATAATTACAGGAGGAGGAGGAGGGTTTGTCAAAGTTAGATTTAGCTACTGTAGAGTAAAGTGTACTCTGCTGAGGATGGCGTTGTTTATATATTGCTGCAGCTTTCTTTTTCCCAACTTTTTCTTATTTTAACTTTATTATCTCGTTTATTACTATTATTATATCTACTATTAATCGTGGATCTCTTTTTAAAAAGTTTTATATAGAATTTCTGAAATTAACTTGGTTCGTTTTTTTTTAAATGACGCGTTTTTTTCTCCATTTTGGTGTATTTTGAAATTTCAAAGTGGCACAGGTTCGTTAATGATGTAGGATTGTGTTTCTTCGTCTGCTGCGGATAGATGGTACACTGTGGACTACGTAGAAATATTGCAAAATCAAGTGATGTATAATGATTCCACTTAAACCGCATTGAATCACTTTGCATAGTCCTTGGAAAGAAAATATAACAAATCAAGAAAGAACGGAATTTCTTATCTCGTGTAATACACATTTACACAGAGAAACATATAGTTGTGCATGTTTACCACAACTATTCCAACCTTTTTAAAATCATTTTTAAAATATTATGGCCAATGTAACTATTTATATGATTGCGGCAACCATAATATGGATAAGTTACCATACACATGATTATCAAATATATGATTACAGTAATTAATGTTTGTGGTGATCAGTTTTATGATGGAAGATGATATAATATTATGTTGCTTTCAATCATAATCAAAGAATAACATATTGCGATAAATGCATTCATCAGAAACATGAATGCCACAATTATATATATAGTAATAATCTGAATCGTAACTTAACCATATTATTGTTACTGGAATCATATAAATAATTACAGTAACCATAACATTGTGAAAAAATTTGTAAAATGTTAACATTGTTGTGATAAACATGTACAACTATATTTTTTTTCTGTGTGTATTTGCAAAACTTGCGAAAAAATGTTAAAAATTAAAACAGTTTTAACTCAACATCGTGATTGTGAATCATAGTATTCAAATGATAGTTTTGATAGACATTTTGCCATTTGCAATCTGTTCAATTTTTAGAAACTTTAAAATCTTTGCTAAAAAGTATTCGCAACAAGGAAACAAGAGATGTGTTCTCAAAATTTAGTTTAGTGAAACATGTTGAAACATGATTGGGACGCGAATGAATGGAAGACCGAATTTTGAACACATATTTATGCCTGTTTCTGTAATATTAATAGCATTAATATTATGTGACACATAAAGATATATGTAGACTGGCAGAATGTTGGAAATAATTGTGAGAAAAATATATTGTTTGTGCTTATTAATTTGATCAGAATCTTAGGTTTATCCTTTACCAGAGCAAAGTAAAAAAGATTGTGCTTTAATGAATTGAGAAGTAATGTCCTTATTATTTTCTCCAATATTGTATATCCACCTATGTATCCTTCAACACATACCTTAACACAAAATCAATGGTCTACATGTTAATGTTTCTTTTACACTAAAAACATCATTATGAATAAAAAAAAATAATTTTGATTTTGTAGCAAGAAGCCTCCTTGCAGCCAGTTGTACATGCTGGTGGTGGATATAAATAAACCTAAAAAACTAATCTCATTTTCATTCTAATATCCCTTAGACACGCAAAACATAAATAAACTAATGATATTATGACCACAAAAGCACAAACAAACGCTGCTACATTATTTTTGGTCTTTGTTTTTAAATTTGTGTTTTCACAAACTACAATGACTAAAATGTAGAAATTTTTATTTAAATCATAAAAACGCAAAGAAAACTGTAAGTACTCACAAGGTCTGTGTGTTAAATAAACTTGCTATCTCTTTAATAGGCCACTGTGGCAATACACTCAACACACACACACCATTGTTTACTATTTATTTACACTTCTGTGATTGATGGATTCACAACTGATTGTTGTGTTGTGAAAACAAAAATACACATGCATACCTATGCTATACATGAGAGTTTACTTATATTTATTTGTATTTATATGACATCACATTCACTGAAACATTAATTGAGTTTATACATTTGTGTTTCTTACATCAACAGGTATTTGTAAGTCGCTCCCCATAGTCCTTACGTTTTAAATGTTGTTGTGTTCTTTTTTGGAGATTAACGTTTTATTTAATTTCCTCTAGCGTATAAATTTGTCTGAATAAATATTATTTTATGACCTTCATAATAAAATAAAAATTTAGTTAAGCTTAAACATACGAGTACAATGTAAATTAAATAGCCCCTGCAGGGGGATTAATATTAACCCTTAAATACCTGAAATTGAAAATACGTTCCAATTGCAAAAATAAATTTTTGTTTTAGCATGTATTTCATATGAAAATTATGAATTTCAGTTCCAATTCAAAAAAAAAAGATACTTCTGGAAAGCTTCAGGACAAAAACAAGGAAGACAGTCTGTAGACAGTCTTAGTGGTTAAACGGGAAAACCCCGGTTTTTTTTAATACTCAACTGATGACCGTCTATAGACGGTCTTAGGCGTTAAAGGGTTAAACAACTATTTTTTGCTTCAACATCAAATATTTTATTAAACATCTTTGGGAGCATAGAATTTGTCAAACTCTTCACAATAGATAAACATTTCCGACAAGGCTTTCATATTCGTATTTTATTGTATTATTCGTTGATTTATTAACATGTTTCAAAACCAAAAAAGCCAGATCTACTAAATAAAAGTGAAAAGTAATTTGATCTAAGTTTTAACAATAACAGCTAAATACCTGAAGCTATAGCTGGAAATTTAAACTGTAAATTGCTATTACAACATAGTTACACATTTTTGAAAACTCCACACTACTAATAATACATAAGCCTTTTTCAGTTTTGAAAGTCAAAGAAAAAATAAAACAGTTTAACCTACATACGAGTACAAGAAAATAAAAACAGGGAAATGATATCGGTCACTAGATATTTTGAATATTAAAATAAAATAAAACTAATTTTCTTTTTCTTTGTGGATCTCGCCACTTTGGTTTGGTCACCTGTGTTGTTTTCTCTAGCCAAGTAATAGGAAACATGGCCCTCATCAATTCCATATTGGAGAAAACCATATTGGTGGTTTTTTATAATTGCTGTTTCAAAACTTAAATATAAATAAATAATAGTCACAAAACAAAAAATTAACTGTAATAACGAGTTAGGTAGCCTTTTTTGAATCAATTTACAAATTCGATCAGCCATACCATTCAGCAGACTTATTTTTATATCTTCAGTTACAGATCTCCAAGCATCTATAACAGCTCCCTTCAGCTGATATATGCTTTCATATTGTCGGTTTTCAGCATAAATTTAATGGCTTAATATTCTCCAAATGTCCTCAATGGGTTTTAGAGAGCACACGGGTCATTCAAATACACTCATATTTTTCGAAGACAGCCATTCCTTTATTTGACGACTTAAATGCATAGTTGAGTTGTCTTGTTGAAAAAGAAATTGTTTTTCATTATAATTTTCTAAAAATTACATTAATTTCTCATCTAATAATTTTGTAAACTCAGAAGAATTCATATTGATTCTTGGAAACTCCACATCAAGCTACTGTCCTCACCAACTATCAAAGAACCGCCTCCGAAATTTCTTTTTAAAAATATCATCATGCCTTCAGTAATATCTCTAATAGCTGATGAAACCACCTGTACCATCAATATTGAAAGTTTTCTCAGGGCAAAAATTGTCTTAGAAAACTTAAAAACTCACATCACTTTAAATAGCATTTTAGCAAATTCAGGTCTAGAAGTTTTGTGTAGCAGTAATATCCTTGAGACAATCCAAAGCTATTGTCGAGAAATAGTATGCGATTTTCATGTGCCCCGATTTGTATTGCGTGTTTTTGTTCCTTTTTTTAACTTTAGTATAATTTAACACGCGACATTATACTCTATCAGGTTTGTAATAATGATTAGTTCAAGTTATTCTAATAAAAGCTTTGTAATTGTTATGTTAAAACAATAATTTAAAAGAGACTCACTTGCGATAGCGAACGAGACATGTTTTGAAAAACAAAATCAAATACTTATTATATGCAGTAACTTCATTTTAAAGCCAACAAATTTTAATTTTTTTTTTTAAAGAGAAGTAACACTCAGGCAATTAATATGCCTGTATATAATTGCGTTACTTTCTTTGGAAAGGGGATAGTTGAAGAAGTAAAGGTGATAAAAGAAGAAAGCTTTTTTTATAACACAACTCTGCAATTGCGCATTATGTTGTTTTTAGTGCATAATTGCAGCGCCTCTGGTGGCGAGTAGGTGCATTATTTTTTTAAAAGTTTGATTTCATAGCCTTTATTTTAAACAGCCACTTGATTAGAACTACCGTTGTGTACTGATGGTAATCTTTGATTTAGATACACGAACGCGACATTTTTATATTAATTTGCTTTTGATAGAAAGCTTTCATAAGATGTGGGCAATCATGGGCGTTTGAAATTTGGGCAATTTTAGATACTTTAGCTACTCTAGAATTTAAAGGTATACTCTTCTTTTGTAGAAAGAAAATGAAATACTGTCCGAAGGTGTCTTTAATAACACCTTTTATGTTAAGTTAGTAATATAAACCTGCTCATTTTGTAAATCCTTCTGAGATGGTAGAGACTTTGAATATAGAGTCAAGGTATTGTTGATCGTTTTACACTCTGTAGCTTTCGCATTAGAATTCTAACTCGTTCTAATGATTTGTATGGTGAGCGATTCACCATCACACAGCTACTCATAGGCTTTAGCTGGAAAATCGTTATTGAGTATAACATTCAGAGATTCTATAAAGAGGATTCTGAACAGGAGACGTTAATGGTTTTAACATAGAGGAACAGATTGGAGTGCGCCAGATAGGAAGCATGTAGTATAGCGAAATTCGTAGTATTCTCAATATAACCATAAATTTATTTTCGGTAGAATATCTTTAGTATCTTCATCTGTGCATCAGAATACTAGGGGTACTTAAACCAGACAGTTCTTAAAAGACTTCTGATAAAAGTTTTTGCCACATAGAGCAATCATATCTCAATACATTATATATAATGACATGACATACCTTAGAAGTAAAGATAAAGGCATTAATTGCTTGTTTCTGTATACCGAACGAATATATTATCTTACAATTTAATACGGAAATTTTGGGCTGAAAAATGCGACTGCTGAAGCAGTGACTGTTACTATTGCTCGACCTCAAAACTTTATAAAAAAAAACTAGTAAGAAATTATAGTCGGTCACGCCCAAACCAGTATATGTGTAAGAACAGTCTTTCAGAAATGGACGCTATATGGATGCTATGACCTATTATGGACCTATCATCATACAATTAAGTGGCATGATTTCTGTGCATAAGAATAATTGCTGTATCAAATTTTATATCCATATAGACACTTTTAAAAGATTTATTAAAGTGATTTTTGAGAGCGATAAATAAATGAAACATATTTGTGTTCAATATTATTTGGATACCAACCAGAGATCGGCAATGAATCGTTTTTTTACGATTCACAACTACTCATAACATTTTAAGTATAAGTGGTTTTACATCATTGTAATTTAACTAATCTGAGTTACTCAAACTCACACCAACATTGACTTATAAATGCGGGTGGATATAAGTATGAGTACTACGCCTACTTCGAGCTCATACCATTCCCAATATGTTTGATTCATAAACCGCGGTATTTAGATTTACATTTTAAGAAAAATACTCATATACTCATAAAGTATTCAACTCATTTAAGTCATTGAAAAAAAATTTAGCTTATTCCGTTATTAAGGAAAAAAGAAATATAAAAACATACAAGTAAGTTTATAGGAAAACATATTGGGGAAAATATAACATTTATTATTTTATATAATTTTTATAAGCGGACTGTAAAAATGAACGACACTCGCATGAGTGTATGCGAGTCATACTTATTTTTTTTATCGTCTACGTACATTGAGTTAAGGAGAGTCAAAATAAACAACATCATACATGAGATTAAGTATGAATATAATGAGTACTTCAAACTTTAAAGATGAGTAGTGGTTTGATGATATTGAGACAAGTATGAGTACGTATAAGTATAACAACTTATAAGAAATGATTCAAGTATACTCACTTTTTCAGTACTCATAACTGATCTCAAATACCAACATTTTCAATAGAGTTAGTCTATTAAGCTAGGACTAATAATGGACCGTTCATCATAAAATTGGGCCAATGATTTGTGTATATATGAAACATGTTTGCGTTGAATATTATTACAAACATTTTTAGTAGATTTATTTTCTTTAAAGGAATTTTTGCCAGTGAACTTTATGTGTGAGATATGGTCAATTATGGACCGATCTGCACCGAATTTGTAAATGACATTAATCTTTATTTGTTAGCAAAATTTGTTTGGTTAAATTCATAAATCAAACAGTTATGACCGATAAACCCCTATTTTGGAAGGAAAATTGTATGAGGGCTAGGTGATATAATGGACCTAATTCAACAAATTTCAATCGAAAAAACTTCATGTACTAAATTTTATGGGAATATCTTCAAAATTTCGGCCTGTACTATGCGCACAAGGTTTACATGGACAGCCAAACAGCCAGGGAATAAAAACAGATTTATTTCTGCCTAAATTGAAAAGGGTGAGAACGCAAAGAATTCTGATGAGAGAAAGTGGTGTTTCTCGAAACATATGTAAATTCAACCAACAACCCAGGTTCGAAACCTAAGCCAAGAAAAATTATCAATAAATTTTAATAATAATTTTCATTTAAAAATTGCTAGCTTCAGTAAAAATAATTTAATGAAAATTAAATTTAAGAACTCGAGCCGAAATAAAAGAAATATCAAAGATTTAAAATTAACAGTTCAAATAAAAATAAAAATTGAATTATGTTGATATGGATGACATGGTACATACCATAAAATGATGCTACATGCCATACCCCAGCTAGCATTTGGATGATTGTTTGACGAGCGCGATCATTTCGCGACTCTTTTTTTAATCGTTCAGACGATTGTTAGAGTAGGTTTATAGTTTTCGCTTGCAAACGGTGCTTTTGCTAGTCATTTCGACGTTTGTTGGTAGCATTTGGATGATTGTTTGACGAGCGCGATCATTTCGCGACTCTTTTTTTAATCGTTCAGACGATTGTTAGAGTAGATTTATAGTTTTCGCTTGCAAACGGTGCTTTTGCTAGTCATTTCGACGTTTGTTGGACGAGTGAATCGTCGTTTTATGCATTTTGGCTAGCATTGGAAGATTGTTTGCAGTAAACGATTGTATTTAGCTCTTCAAAATGATACATTCATCGCATCGTAGACGACGCATATGGAAGAGGCGCCGTCATGACACAGTTTCTACCGTTGCACTAAACTTCCGCGATCGGAATACGACATAGCGGACGATAAATTTAATCACCAGCTCCGATCGCAGAAGTGTCCTCTATGATTAAAAATGCTAGCTGGGACTTAAACAATTCAATTGTTGTATGACACATTTACTAACATAATTAGCATCCAAGAGCAAGTGATTTAATACCATTGAATTGCATTTATGGAGTAAATTAAGGTCAAAGTACTAAGACAAAAAGGTCACACAGTAGAGTACTAAACGCAAGCAGAATTCAGCCAATGACCTAATTTTACATTTTCCTTACTTCTAATGACTCTTTTCGATTCTTTTAAAGGAATTTTTTTGGAAATAAAGTAATTAAATTTGGCACCTTTGTTTCCTTGGGTGAACAAGGAATCTTATATACAAGCACTGAAAGAAAAACAATTCAACAAAACTACAATAACTTATAAAATTCTGTTGAATTGTCTACAATCTCCACTTGCTTTGTTATGTAAGCTTACACTTCCTTCCGTTCTACAATTTCTCAACAACATTAACAAACTCTGGTTTGTTTAGTAACAGTCGTTTTGTCGTTTATTTATTATTTGCAAACAATCAACGAATGCATTATTTCCGAACTCAATAAATGTAAATCAAAATAGTCATTTAAATCTAGAGGTCATTATAGTTAATTAATATTCGTCAACTTTTACTAAATCATCATGCTTTTCGTCATTCCCTTCATGCCACCTCTTACACCAGTATATTTGTATTTTCCTACCGTGTTTGTTTTGGCTCTTAAGGAATAAATTAAAAAAACAAAAGCAAGGCAAAAAAAAAAAAGAACGCACAAGAAATAAAAGAAAAATATGCAGTTAATAAATTCTTCTTTGTCACTCTGGCTAAATGTAAATTTAAAAAGAAAAAAACAGCCAGCAAACTCCATAAACTAACGGAAATCAGTGCTATGGACACTTGAGGTATGTGAATGTGAATATATGAATGACTATGAGTACCAGCTAACAGGGGAATAAGTAAAACATACTCGTTCACTCACTCTTACTGCTAAGTGACAGGAAATGTTTGTAATAAACCTAAATATTGTAGTGGCACAGTGCTGGCTGCTACGCTGCTTAGCGTTAATGTTAGAAAATAATATTGTACTAAATATAATAATAGCCCATAGTGATACAATCATAATCCTTATTTCATAACTGCAGGAGAGTAAATGGCAGACTTAAATTTATGGAGTACTTAAAATAAAATATCAAAACAACAACTAAACCATCAAGCTAAAGAGCGAGTGAGTGAATGTAACAAGAAATTGTTGAAATAAGTTGTTGAAGTTGTACTCTGCTAGGAAAATAATAATAAATACACCAAGTTTTCTTTCTGGCTAAATATTGTAGTTGACAAAAAAAAAAACAAAAACAAACAAATAATCAGAAAAGTAAAGAAAAGCTAAAACTCTTTTTGTTCACTTCACTTAAGTTTAGTGTTGAGTTTAGTTGAATTGAGTTGAATTTTTAGCTGGATTGCGGTTTTAAATAGTTCGGTTTGGCTTAGTTTGGTTTATGGCCTTCATTATTAATAATGCCGCTAGCTGGTGGAAATAATAAACTCACTTTATTCAATTCGCTTGTCTTATATATACGTCCATGTTACGTTAAGTATAAATATTTCTGTGTGTATGCTTAGGTTTTTTCGCTCTTTTGTCTTTTTTTTTTTTTTTTTTGTTATATTTAATTTTGCTTTGTTTTATTTTATTTTAAGGTTATTACTACTGCGACAACACATAATTTAAAAACAAATAGAGGAAGTGAAGTATCATAAAAATTCTAATGAAGTTTTTATACTCAAACATTATTATCCTCCACTTCTCCACTTTTGTGTGCCTTTTCGTTTGATAATTTAGGATTTATGCAAGTTTGTATGTGTATGTGATAATATCTGTTATATATTTATGTACAAGAGTTTACGAATAATATCATAATAAACCCTTTTTTAACTACTCTATTAAGCTACACTAAGGGCCGAAAAAGGTGCAGAACCTACAAATGTTTTTTGTTTACCTCTTAAAGGCTGCTATGAAAAAGAAGCCTAAATGTTTGAATTTATTGTGCTTGAGAAAATCATTACACAAATTATAAAGATTTTAAGTAAATGCGCACTTATCTTGGTTAATTATTTTATAGAAAGCAAAAGTTCCATAAGAAAAATCTTTTTCCTTAAAGAATTAAGAAACCGCAAAGAAGAAGTTGTTTTCAATGACCTCGTAAAATTAAAATTCAACGATGGGTTTTCAAAGCTATCGTGCATTTAAATATGCAAATCGTTAAAACGGTCATGCTATAAAACAAAATTCAACAATTGCCTTATTCGGGATGAAACTTATGTTAAATTGGACCTCAGACACTTTATAATATTAAGGAAATTTTTTACTGACTTGTAATAAAAAATGTCTTTGGCGCCATACGACAAACATTACATCCAACAAAATAAGTAAATCTTCCTAACTTCTAGTTCATTATTTTTTTGAGTGTATGGTAGCAACATTTTATATTGCAGCTAACCCTGCCTTTACATATGCAAGTACTTGCATGCAAGTGCCGTGTACGGACTAGCTCTGCAAGTGGAAAAATGTGAGTGAATTAGTAAAAAAGTGTGAATGTATTGACTTTTTCGAACTTGCACTTGCTTGTGTAAATGCCGGGTAAACAAGGGAAAGCTAAAATCCATACACTGTGTTGCAATACTATAACTTACACATGCAAGTGCAAGTTCGAAAAACTCAATACATTTACACTTTTTTACTAACACAATCACACATGCAGGCGCTTGCAGCTCACTTGCGAATGAATTTAGCTGGACAGTGATTTTTTGACACTTTCAGCAATAAAGTGACAGAAAGGTAAACAGAGTTGCCAAATAAAAAAATTCAGAATAAATTTAATGGAGTGTGGTAAAATAATTAATAAACATTTAACTTGTTTTATGTTTATTTGTAAAAATAAAAATATATTTTTTTTCAAATATGAAAAAAGAAGTGTATTGATGTCATTTTAGAGCATTAAATAATAATTAAAATAATAATAATAAATTGTAATAATTATTTCCCTACAATTATACTCATGTGAAGGCCATGGAAACTCTTGGTAAACAAATACAAACTTTGTTCGCCATTTGTTAATTTAAACTAATTTTTTGAAGTTTACGCTTTGACAACATTTTGAAAATGAACTTTCACTGTCCTGTGTAAACACTAATGCTACTTGCCAAATGATTCGAGTCTTTCGAATAAGTTTTCGTATATAATACGTACACAGCACTTGCATGCAGGTACTTGCATGTGTAAAGGCAGGGTAAATACACTTGATGGTTGCTATTTGTTGTTAAGTTACCAACAGTTTTTTAAAACGTTTAAAATTTTTTATGCTTATGGTCAATGATATCTTCTTATCTAAAATTTGAGAGACCACTTCATTAATTTAAGCGCGAGATTGTGCATTAAAATTTTGTTCGTATTTTATAACTATAATTGCATTTTATGATAAACAAAAAAAGAATACTTAGAAAAACAAAAGTATAGCTTTTATTTATTCTTCTTATGAGTGGGTTCACATGCTGCGATTTGACACCGCGACTTAGCTGACGTTCTCTTTTGGTGTCCCTTCTAAATTCATTGCCTATTCACATGATGAAACATTTGTTGCACAATTCTTGCGACATTTTGACATTAAATTGTTAATTTCTCTTATTTGCTCATTCGCAGATAGGACCTAGTTTTTAGTTTTGGAAATTTTTTATATATGTATATATTTAATAATAAAGGGTGTCCCAACTAGAACGCAATTTTTAAATTTGGCGCCATTCGAAGTGTCATTGTTTGAGATTTGACCAATTGTTATTATTTACAAGTAGAAGGTATGTGGTTAGTAAAAATGGAGCGCTACACGAATAGACAACGCATTCTCATTGTGAAATTGTTTTACCAAAATGGTGAAAGTTTTGCGGCTACAGTTCGCAAATTGCGATCAATTTGGGGTCAAAATAATGCTCCAAAAGAGTCAACTGTAAAGATATTAATGGATAAATTTCCCGAAACTGGGTCTGTTAGTGATGTAATGACAACAACGCGCCTTCGACCAGGTTGATCGACCGAAAATGTCGCAGCTGTACGTGATGATGTCGCTCAAACTCCATCCACCTCAATTCGACACCGATCTCAGCAAATTGGTGTCTCCAAATCCACTATGCAGCAAATTTTGACGAAAGATTTGCATCTTTATGCATACAACGTTCAATTGACTCAGGAACTGAAGCCAGCTGACCATGGACAGTGAAGGGAGGTCGTTAATTGGGTATTGGAGAGAGACAACATGAAAATGCTGATTTTGCCGATAAAATCATCTTCAGTGACGAGGCCCATTTCCATCTTGATGGCTTCGTCAATAGGCTGAATTGTCGCATTTGGGGTTAGGAAAATTCTCGAGTGATTCACAAGTGTAGTGTGGTTTTTGGGCTCGAGGAATCATTGGACCTTTTTTATGAAAATGAGGCAGGTCAAGCGCAAACAGTCAATGGTGTTCGGTATCGTGGAATGATAACCAGTTTTTTCTTTCCTAGAATTGAAGAAATGAAAAATGGAGGGAATGTGGCACGCCTAGAACGTGCGATTTAACACCTTTAGGGTTTTTTGAAGTCGATGGTTTACGCGAATAAGCCGACGACGACTCAAGCCTTAAAAGAGGAAATTTGAAGCTGCATTAATGAAATACCGCAGCATTTATGCAAAAAGGTCATTGAAAATTTCATTAAAAGAACGCGTGTGTGCCAGCAAAGCCGTGGCGGCCATCTGCACGATATCTTGATTCATACATAACCTCATTCTATCTACTTTCCGCTATAATAAAGTTTCACGATTTTTTTTAAATATCTGTGTTTTATTTAAAATTTATTTTATTTATTTATTAAAAAATTTATTATAATTAAAATTACAATAAATCTAAGGCTAAAAGCAATAGCATCAATGGCTATCGGCTTAAATTTAAAATTTGCGTTCCAGTTGGGACACCCTTTAAAAATAGAGTGTTTAAATAATAAGTGTTTTAATATTTTTATTTTTATTTATTTATTTATTTATTTTATTTTAGGTCTACGGAATAAATCCTTACAGACCAATTATAAAAAATTTATATAATATACAAAATAATAAAAAAATTAGACAACCATTTAATTACACTGATTAAGGTACAAAGTGATATTACGTTTAATTACATTAACATTAACAGAAAAATCAATTAGAAAATAAAAATAATTATAATGTTTACACAATTTTCTAAGAGAATCAGAATTAGCATAATTTGTTTGATTAATTTGAATATAAATTGGAATGTAGAAACGAGTTAATCGATGAGGAACATTAAAGTTTATGTTGCTGAGTAGGAAGTCAGAACAGACTGCACCATTTATTAGGTTAAATAAAAATGAAACGCTAAGCATAGTTCTTCTGCTCTCCAACGTTGGTAATTTTATTAATGCAAGCCTTGTAGTATAAGGAGGAATAATGACGTTAGGATTCCATGTTGAATTACCCAAACAAAAAAGGAGAAACTGTTCTTGCACTGATTCTATTATGTTTTTAAGATAATCCGCATCCGGATCCCATATAACAGATCCATATTCCAAGATTGGTCTGACTAAAGATGTGTATAACCGTTTAGTAATGATTGGCTCAGTAAACTCCTTAGCCCAACGTTTTATAAAAGCCAACACACCACGAGCTTTGTTTACCATCATATATATGTGTTTTTTGAAATTTCATTTAGGATCCAAAAGTACTCCAAGATCTGAAAATTCCGTAACCAAATCAAGTTGATGTCCGCCCAATGTAAAGTTACGAACAAATTCATCAACAGATGTTTATCGACATAATTATGCATAATATAATTATGCATCCACAGCAAAGGTGAAGGGTATATATGATTCGGCATAGCCGAATATAGCACTCTTACTTGTTAGAAGTAAATTTTTTTGATTTTATAATTATAACCTATTTAAGATATATCTAATGTAATTCTTTTATATATAATAAGTAATACAAAAAGTAGAGAATAAAGCTACGAAATAAAAAATCTGGAAATCATTAAAACTAAGAATGTAAGTGAAGTAAAGTTTAAGAAAAAAAAATAGAAAAATTAAGCAATATTTCAACGAAAAATGAAAACATATTTCTAGCACAACATGACAGCTATTCATAAGCCATTATATTAGAACTAATTTAATTTTCACTTTGCGCTTGTTTTGCCAGACAGTGTAAGCTTATTGTGCTTGTCATATTTTCTTCTACTTCGTTTATGAAATAATCCCATATAATGTTTGAAGATAATATGACAAGAGATTTTAGCACAACAACTACATAGTAGTATTTAGTTTTTGATAAATTTGTTGTTATCGCTGTTGGTGTTGTTGTTGTTGTTGTTGTCATCATTGTTCTTGTCAATTTCAGCATAGCCGCTGAAACGTAACCATATTTGAGATTCGTAGTGATTTCAACAAAAACAACATAAAAACAAAATTGTTTAGAAGAAAAACAACACAGTATAGCACAGCACAGCACAACACAGCAACAAATGTAAACAGCAAGAGAACGACAGTACAGCAACAACAAATGGGAGAACAACAAAGTTGTATACTTTGCCAAACTCATTGTTAGTAAGTAGTAGTGAAGTACCACTTTGCGTATGAGTATTGTCAATTGCAATCCATATACTCGTACATACATACATACAAATATAAAATACACACTACTTAATATAAATATCATCAACAACAACAATAACAAAAAATAATAATAAAAGAAAAATATAAAGAATGAAAAGTTTTACTTTTACAAGTGAAACACTTGGGAAAAACAACATCAAGTTTTTGGTGTAAATTGTAATACAATATCTTGAGTTAAGTAAAAGCAGCAAGTTTTAATGTCATATTAGTTGCACTCGTTATGTCCAAACACATCTATTGTATTTCAGCCATCCAATCCATACCATTCTAACTTAATGTTCATGTTTGTAGCCCCCCCCCCCCCCACCTCCCTTATAACCCAACCATTTAAGAAGCAACCAAGCAAGAAACTAACTACCAACCAGCCAACCAAAAAAGCAGGCAACTACAACAAATTCTTTTTTTTTTTTTAGTTTTTAAACACTTGTCGCACTGCAGTTTCGGAAAGCAGTAAGAAGCAGCAGCACAGCTATAACAACAACAACAACGGCATCAAGTATAGAAAATACAATTACCAATTATGACGACGATTGGAGAGAAGAGGAAAACTTTTTCGATTCTTAACTTGTTGTAAACACGAAAAGTTTATAGTTTTTTTTTCCACCATCCTCATCATCTTGCTCTTGCTCTTCCATTTTTTTCATATTCTTGAACAGCAATTTCTTTCTTTTGCTCTGTAATTCTTTTGTTTTTCCTCATCAACTATATTGTTGTGTTATTTGTCGCTTTTGCCAACAACAGCCATAGCTGAAGATTTTCTAAACATATTGAAATACAAAATGCTATGTTGTATGCCACGGCATTATGTGGCATACAAGCAACATAGGTCAAAGGTTCATATTCCCTCAGAGGCAAGTTGCCTTGTAAAAAACCAAACAAAAAAAACCTCTACAAAAAACCAACAAACTACTCTCATAAACATGTATTTATCTATATATGTACATTTATACATATGTAGGTATGTATAAATGTAAGTGTGTGTAGCCATACTCAAATGCTGGGGAATTTATTGCTCACCTTAAGTCAAGAGGGAAATTAAATAGAATGAGTGAACAAACAAACAAACGGCCAACAAAAAAATTGAGTAAATTTTCGATATAAATATGTAATACAACTAAACACTAAAGGTAGATTATCTCAATTCAGAAATAATACAATCGGTACAAAGAGTTTGTTTGATGATAAATCACAAAGACGTTTTTAAATGGCTTTAGTGTCTATAAAGGTTTTTTTTTAAGAAAACGATTAAATTGGCTAATTTTAATTTTCATAGTGTTGGTTGGGTTCTTAATCAAATGTCTTCAAATATAATTTGCGCGACTTTTGTTATTTTGTTTCGGAAAAATCTTGATTCTAAAAGGTAATTTCTTTGGCCACTTTATATCGGCAAGACTGTTTTCGACAGCTTAGCTGTTTTCCTTTAACATGTTACAGTTAAACATGTTCAATTTGGTCTGTCATTTAACCAAAAATCTACGTACAAACGAATTTTATTGCAGATTTTTTCATTTATTACTAATTTAGTTTTATTACTACGTTTTACGAAAGTGTCAATACCTGATTACTTATTTAATTCTGGACATGCGTTGGTTTCGCTGTCTTATCGTGCGACGATTGAACAAATTTCGAATGATTACTGGTATAGGGACTTTAACGCGTTTAATATGGATAATTATCTGAATCGGTTAAATGCAAGTGTTAATTATCAAACATGGATTTTTAATGAAAATATTTTACTAATTTTCCACGAAAACGTTTCACTTAGAAAAACTTGTACTCGTAGATAGATGTGATGGTTGTATGAATGCTCCAGAAATAAAAGTAGCAAGAGTCCGTAGAAATTTAGCATGGCGTACTTATAGTATTGTGAGAATTCTTCTGAGGAGAATCGCAGAAAGCACTGTAAATACCGAAACAAGGTCAAAACAGTAAACCGACGTGTAAGAAGGAACAACTGCATGCAACAATTTCAAAGGTGTACACCGTCACAGATGTGGCATAAACTGAGATTCGATGCAGTTGTTGGGGATGATTTTGGTACCAATCGAATCGCTGTTGATGAATTTAAAAGAAATTCTATACTTCTTCCTGTATCTACACCATATAACTTGCCTTTTTCTTTTCATAATGATATTGGTTTTACTTTTCGAAATGTTAGTGAAGACGATATTTACGAGGCGATGATGGACATAAAAACTAATGCTACTGGACCTGATGGAATACCATTAAAATTTCTAAAGTTAATTTTTCCCTATATTTCTCGCCAATTGCTCTTTATTTTTATAGATATTAAAACTTATTAAAACTTCCAGATAGTTAGAAAGTTAAGAGAGTTATTGCAGTTCCGAAAATTAAATCACCTCGTCAGATTACTGATTATTGCCCTATAAGCATATTGAATATTTGCCCGAAAATACTTGAGATTATTTTGAGAACATCTTAATTCTCGCGAGTATTTGAATAGATATCAATCAGGATTTAGAAAGCGATATAGTAATACGGGCTTAATGTTACATTGTGTAGAAGATATATGTGTGTAAGAAGTAATATGGACCGAAAAATTAATACAGTTCTTATATTTCTAGATTTTAGCAAAGCCTTCGACTCCTTAAACCATGAAATTTTATGTAATCGATTATCAGTACAGTTTGATTGTGGTTCATCTATCTGTAAGCTAATCTGGTCTTTTCTTAATGACAGGTATCAATATGTTCAGTCTGGAGATACTATTTCAATAACTTGAAAAACCTTTAGAGGGGTGCCCCAAGGCTCTATTTTGGGACCTCTTCTATTTATGATTTATGACGTTCAATTACTGGCAGATGATAAGGAAGTTGGTCTAGATTTTTTGGAACGCAAAGTTAATGAGGATTTGAGGCTTATTAAGCAGTGGTCTGATATGAATTGTTTATGTTTGAATCCTTCTAAAACGCGATGCATGTGGTTTTCGCAAATTATTAGTAAACCATTGCTGATATTAGACACTGATGTGTTTGAATTTGTTTCATATTACAAGAATTTAGGTTTATACATTGATAACAATTAAAATTTCGACTTCCATGTGAATCATGTTATGTCTAGGATTAATTTTGTTCTCAAACGTTTATATAATATTCGTTTGTATTTACCTGCTGAAGTATATCACGGAATGGTATCAGAAAACTTAAACAATGCTTTAATAGGGTGGCTCGTTATATATTTAAATTAATATATGGTTCTCATAAACATATGACATCATTATTAATAATCTTCTGCGATGTGATTTTGAAAGTTTTATTGACCTTAGAATATTGTTGCAATTTTATAAGGCTACGAAAATTGCGAAGCCAATGTAATGTAATGTAGAACTAATTCATTTATTCTGCCTAGATATTCTTTCCAGATTATGAATAGATCTTTTGTAGTCCGAGTTTTAAGATTATGGAACCTATTGTAGCTTATAGAGGACGACTTTTTCGTATTTAATATCGAAATTTAAAAATATTGTTTTGGAAAATCTATAGAAGGTTCACAGCCACACTCACCACAATCCAAATTGTTTTTTTATTACTTTTAGTATTCAACATTTGTGCAATAGGGGGGGTCAAAATTATATATACAGAAATTTTTTAATGTTTTTTTTTTTATATTAAATAATACTTTTGTTTTTGCCATATGGGCTAATTCGAAAAATTTTAAACCAAAATCCAAATGTTTGTTAATGGAATAATAGGATATATATTCAAGCTTAAAAATATATAAGCAATAAGATTTTACGATGGTTTGTTTGTTCTTGGCAGAGGTTAACCTAAACGTACCTCTTGCTTTCAATTATTCTTGTAAAAAAAGACTATTTTTCATGGTTAAAAAAGTGTGCAAAACAGTCGTTTCAGTATTTAGCGTTTAGCAAAACTTTAATTTGTTTAATTTTCTTTTATTTAAGATAAAACTCATATTTGTAAGTTATCTAATATATATTAACAATTTGAATTAAAAATAGGTACACTGTGTGTAACGTCCGTAACGGACGTTTTTGAAATTTAACAGAATCAATTTTAATAATTTTGTTTTCCAAAAAAGAGTTTTTTATGCACTTTAATCTGATGAAAAACAATAAATACCTTTATTACACTTTTTTAAAAAATATAAATGACAAAGTGTGTAACGTCCGTAACGGCATGAAAATACCCAAAAATTTTATTCTAATATTATGAGATGGAAGTAAGTGTTTATAATGGATTTTCAGCTGTTGAATCTGAATCTGGGCTTAAAATTGCTCTAGGTTGCCGAGAATCTGAAAAACTTCACCTCAAAGTACAAAAAATATGTTTAAATAAAATGCGATCCCCCAATCTGCAACTTAAATTGAGATGAATTTCAAATTCTTCTGAAACCTAAAATAATTCCTGAACATCAATAACTAATAATTAATAACCATGTTGTAAGTCGCAATCCCCATGCCCCCTTCAAATATTTGGTGGTACGGCCATGCATGCAATGTTTACGTACTGGATTTTCCGTTAAAAATCTTTAAGAAATTCTTGCTTTGATATCAAAATTTTGCCAAACTTCATTTCAATTATAAACGCGAGTGGTGACAAATATATTCGTATTAATTAAAATGAGTTCAACTGCAGACAGACCAAAAAAAATTGTTAAGCGAAAAGTTTGGCATCTAGTAAAAGCCCAAAATCTCATCTTAAAAACGCTAGAGATTTTCACAAATTAGCAAAAAAGAATATATGTATATAAATAGCGTTTTTCTAATTTAGGTTGGTAAAAATTATGTCAAAACTACATCTGACGAATTATCAAAAACGTGGATAAATGTAAAAAAAATAGTCTAGCTCTTAAATCATATCATTATTTTTTGGGATTTTCCAATGAGAATACTATAAAAGTAGCACGAACAGCTGGGTCTATTAAGCATAAGATACACCCCCTGGTCCACGATGTCGAACGATAACGTTCGCTTAGATAAGACTTAAGACACAAACTTTTTATCGTATCTATTTTTTACTGAATCAAGTTTGTTTATTCCACAATCAAGTTTGTGTCTTAAGTCTTATCTAAGCGAACGTTATCGTTCGACATAGTGGGTCAGGGGGACAATGTTAAACATTTAAAGAAATTTCGGCTCGAGTTCATTAAATTTAATTTTCATTAAATTATTTTTACTGAAGGTAGGAATTGTTACATGAAAATTATTATTAACAATTCCTACCTTTAGTAAAAATAATTTAATGAAAATTAAATTTAATGAACTCGAGCCTAAATAAAAGAAATATCAATGATTTAAAATTAACAGTTCAAATAAAAATAATAATTGTATTTAAAGAAATAAATGAATATAAGCCAATGCAAGAGTAATGAAATATTCTATAATATTTTTGTAACTAATAAATTAATAATTACAAGGTTAAAAAGATAATGGAAAAACTGTAACGTCCGTAACAGACAAAAATTAAGATTTTTGTATAACGGGACTACTTAGCCTTCTTTTCTAAGCCGGATTGATATAGTCATATATTCCAATTAATTTTTTGTATTTGCACTTTTTTTGTTTATTATGCAAAATTAGCTAAAAAAATGTGCAAATGCACATATGCCTCAAAGTCGACTTCCGTTTTTTGTAACGTCCGTAACGGAACTTTAAGCTAGCATAACTTTTTTTCAAAAACAGTTAATCTTTAAGTTTAAAACAAGTTTTAAAGAACTGCATTTTGCAAAAAAATTCATGAAAATATTCCAATGCAAACGCCAGCTGTGTCAATTTTAATAAGCAAATTTGCGTGCGAATGTAACGTCCGTAACGCAGGATTAGCCCATATGAAGAATCTGGATAAATTAGACCCTTACAATCGAAATAAAATATAAATAAATAAATTAATTAATTAATTAATTAAATATTATTGAAATGCTGAAAACTGTTTATTTCTATAACATAAATCAGACTTATGAAAATAAACCGAAAACGGACATTGTTTTATTTAAAAAGTAACCTTCAGGCAAAATGCATCCTTATTGAGGACAAAAAGCAAAGTTTTCTCTACTTTGTAACCTTGCTTTTGTCCTTTATTTTTATAATTGATTCATTGTTGTAGAACGGGTTACTTAAGTAACATTTTTAATGTGATTATTGTTGTTGTTTGTCTTGGTCGGTCCCTTTTGTGTCCTATTTCTTGTTACAGATTTTCTTGAAACAATTTTCATATGTATTAGATTCCAAGGATTAAACAATATTGTTCATTTTACGCTTATTACATTTTTTTAATGTCGATTATTAACGCAAAATATTTAAAATGCAGCCCGCAGCAAGAAAACTCATTCAATTTTTGTGGCATTTTTTTTTTATTATTTGCTGCTGCTGTTGCTGTTTTTGCTACTTGCTAGTTGCCACCAACTTTTTACACAATATAAAAATATGTCCTTTTGCACAAGGATGCTGAAATAATGAATGTACCATAATAAAAAGTTTAAAAGAAAATAAAAAAACAAATTGTTAAACTCTTTTTAAGGAAACTTGGAATTTTCTCTGCTTTTTTTTGCTGTATTCTTTTTTTTCTTTACAAAATAAAATTAACAACAACGTTAAAAATACATTGTAAAGAAGAGAAGTTTCCAATTAACCATTAAGATTTAAATTCTAAGTAATTTCCGTTCTTATTAAATTTCAGACATTTTGCTGTTTGTGAGTTGTCTTATTTATGAAACTGAAATGTTACTTTGTGATATTGTGTACCAGGAGTTTTACGTTGTCTGTATTAAATGCACTACAAAGAAGCTTTAGAATTGACAAATCAAAAAGTTACACGTGCGTGTTTGTAACATTTTTAGAAGATAACAAAATTTAAATGTCCCTATTCATACTGATACTGCATCAACAACATCATCAACAGCAGCATCATCATCATGAGCAGTAGCAGCATCAAACGTTCACGATTTGAATCTAAAATCTATTCAAGCATATTTCAAAAAGAAATGGAAATGTAAATACTCGATTACTATATAAATACAAACACACATACACACATACATACATACATACATATATGTATGAATAATTTCTGTTTTCTTTTTAATTAATTTACGAGTAGTACTCTACAGAGATTTCCACAAAAGTTGAAAATTGTTTTTTTAAAGATCTGGTCAGAAGTTGTTACTTTAAGCTTTACTTTAGTCGCCAGGAAAACAATTTTTACAGTTTGCAGAATCAAAAAAGATTCAAATATTATAGACACTTTAATATTCACTGTTAAAAATGTAAAGGCCAAAGTTCAAATTTTAAAAAACCGAAAGATTTGTAAACAACGTAGAAAAAATCAGTTTTATTCGGGTTATTATATGAAAAAATTCTGCAAATTTCACTCAAATCAGGCAAATCTTTAATTAGGTCAAAGGTCAAATTTTAGAAAACTTAAATTTTTCATATAAATATAAAGAAAAAACTAAAGATTTTTTGGTTAATATTAATATTAAACTTAGAATTAAATTAACCTTTAATGCCTTTAGCAGAGAGATCGGCAGTAATAGCCACCAGGAGCGAAGGAACATAATCGTTTATTTATCTGTTAACAATACGAATGTCGCCCAAGGGTTAACTTTTTAACTTAGGATGCAAAAAATTTGTAATAAGTAACGAGTTGAAATACTACAAATCGGCAAAAAAAAGTCATTACCCTGTTCTTTTATAAATAGGGAAGTTATTGCTATTAAAACTTTTTTATAACAAATTGACTTTAAAACATGTAAACATTATTTATTTTCTAAAAGATTAAAAAAAACAGATTGAATTTTATCATACTAATGAATGAATATTAATATGAATTAATTCTGAGTTTCATATCAGAATATACAGTGGGTGGCCAAATTATTAGTTACACTTATCAATTAACCCCATGGCCCACGATGTCGAACGATAACGTTCGCTTAGATAAGACTTAAGACACAAACTTGATTGTGGAATAAACAAACATGATTGAGTAAAAAAAATAGTTACGATAAAAAGTTTGTGTCTTAAGTCTTATCTAAGCGAACGTTATCGTTCGACATCGTGGGCCAGGGGTTAAGATTCAACCGCTTTTAATGCGTATATAAATTTATTTCTTGTACCAGATGTTTTCGTATTTTAATTCTGGTAATACTGTTAAATATTTTGTGCAGTGTCAACAATGATTGGTGACATTAGAGTGCAGTTGTAGATCATTATCTGTCATTCTGCTCTGAAGTGTGAAATATGCAATTTTGATTAAATTAATTAAAGAGTGGCATCACGATGAAGAGAAAATGTTCAAAAATGCATTCAGAGCATACCAAAATGGGTGCAAGCTGTAATTGATGCCAAAGAAGGTTCTACAAAATATTAAGATTTTTTTTCAAAAAATTTTGTAATATTTCTTTTCCTCAAATATATATTTTTAATACAAAAGAATTTATTTTTAATTGAATTAGAAACACTTAATTTACCTAAAAGAACAAATAAAAGAATAAATTTCCACTATTTTAAAATGTTATACGGCTTCAAACTAAACAATTTTGCATGCGTAACTAATAATTTGGCCACCCACTGTATGTCTGCCATTACTAAACTACTTCTAACTACATAAAGCTTGTATGAAATCATTGAAAAGTAAATTATTCAGTTATTACAATTCATTACCAAGTTTTCATTAAAAACGCCGAAAAATATTTTTTTTAATTCACCTTTGACCTTGTTGGTAAATGTTGTCTGATTTTTACCAAATTTAATAATAATATTCACACAATTAATTAAAGTTCGTTAAAGTTAAAGAAACAAAACAAAACAAAACAAATTAAACATTTACAAAATCTTGACCTTTAACCTTTATACAAAATGTTGTTTAAATTTGATAAAATTTACAGCATAGCATCTTTAGAAGCTTGATAGTAATATTTAGTAAGCATTTCAATAAATTTAGCAAAATTTTAAAAATGTGGTCAAAGAAAAAATCGTTAATAAACTGGGTGGAAGCTCAAGGATCAAAGCTTAAATATTTCTATGGTTCATCTATTTGAAAATGTCGTTTTACAAATTTATTCCTATAATATGCTGAATTAAAATTGAAGCCACCCCTAAATTAAAGGAGAAATTGAACATAAAACCATAAAATTTTTAAAATTTAAATTAAATTTTGATTTCTTCGACCTTTTTTTTTTGATTTTTAAAATTTTTTAAACAAAAATTTTCGAATTTTCAAATTTGAATTTTGTGATATTTTTTTTTATTCTTTGCAACAATAAATTGAAAATTATAAGCGAACAGAGTTTTTATTATACAATATTTAAGCTCCACCATAACAGTGAAACCTTCCTGGTCAAATTGAATTTGACTTCGTTATTCTGGTATACTATAATACTATAAGTATAATGAATTTAAACTTACGCAGTTGGGGACTAAAAACAAATTTAGAAATTTTTGTTGAAATTTTTAACATAAATTTTCAATCAATAAAAATTCTTTTAAAATAAACAATTTTAAAAATCTTAAATTCAAAATAAAATTTCACCAAAAAATTACAATTAAAATTATTTTTTTTTTTAATTCTTTAATGATACTATTTTATAGTACCTTAAATACTAAAAATAAAATTCGCCCATAAAGAGATTTTTTTAAATTAAAATAGGAATTGTAGTATTTAAGGAAAATTCACATATTTTCAATTTAATATTTATCTTCAATAGAAATTCTTTTGAAATAAAAAATTTTCAAATTCCTAAATTCAAAATATAATTTCCCCACAAAGGGATTGTTTGCAATTTAAATGGGAATTCAAAAATCATAGACAAAATGTAATTGTTTTAAAGATACAATTTTAAAAAATTTCTATAATGAAAATAAAACTACCCCACAAAGGGATTTTTTTTAAATGTTAATGAGAATTCTAAAATTTTAAGAAAAATTTAATTATTGTATTGTATTGGGGACTTAAAACAAATACGTATAGAAATTTTTGGTGAAATTTTTAACATACATTTTTAATCAATAAAAATTGTTTTAAAATAAACAATTTTGATAAATTCCTAAATTCAAAATAAAACTTCCCCACAAAGAAATTTTTCAAAATTCAAATGGGAATTCAAAAATTTTAAGAAAAATTTAATTCTTGTAAAAAATACTTTAATAATAAAATTTAAATAAATTCCTAAATTCAAAATAAAACTTCCCCACAAAGGAATTTTTCAAAATTTAAATGGGAATTCAAAAATTTTAAGAAAAATTTAATTCTTGTAAAAAATACTTTAATAATAAAATTTTGATAAATTCCTAAATCCAAAATAAAACTTCCTCACAAAGGAATTTTTTAAAATTTAAATGGGAACTAAAAAACTTTAAAAAATGTCTATAATGAAAATAAAATTGCCCCACAAAGGGATTTTTTAAAATTTAAATGGGAATTCAAAAATTTTAGAAAAAAGTTAATTATTTTAATGAATACTTTTAAGATACAATTTTAAAAAAAGTCTATAATGAAAATAAAATTTCCCCTCAAAGGAATTTTTTAAAATTTAAATGGGAAGTCAAAAATTTTAAGAAAAAATTAATTATTGTAAAAAATTCTTTAATAATGGGAATTTAAAAACTTAAATAAAAATTTAATTGTGGTAAAAAATACTTTAAAGATAAAATTTAAAAAAATTTCTATAATGAAAACAAAATTTCCCCACAAAGGGATTTTTTAAAATTTAAATGGGAATTCAAAAATTTTATTTATGTATATCGAGACAAATAATTTGAACGGTAGCCACATTCTTAAAATGATTTTACTTTCTGTAAGGAGTTGGTGTAAAATTAGGCTGTGGTTTAATGTAGTTTGTGCAGGAAACAAATTTTGCTGTGATTTCTTTCTTATGTAAGCATGACAGTTTTTTTTCTACATTTCAGATAGTATCTTTGATATGATGCTTATAATTCAACATTAATGTTTAGCAACCGCAATTATTTCCATAGCTGCACATTAACATACTTACTCAGAATAAACTCAGAAATGCTCAACCATATAAAAGAGAAACTTGTTAACTAAATTATGTAGTGCTATAAATATGTATGTGTCTACATATACATACATATAGTTTGTCTACAAACTCAGCTAGTTGCGGCGCCATCGTTAAAACTGAAAAACTTAGGCCTGTACGAGTAATTGAATTAGTCATCTTGTGCTTTAATGTTTATGTCATTTGTCATTATGGAAATTGGAAAGCGCAAAATAAGTCTAACAGCAGTATGTTTGCCAACAAGCCTGACTGTCTTTCTGTCTGTCTGTCTGTCTTTCTGTCTGTTTGTCTGTCTGTGTCTGTTCCTGTGCTGGATGGAGTAGTGTAGGTAAATGATGAGAATAAATACAGTTGAACATTAACAGCAAAGACTTCAAACAAAATGGTTTTATTTTCCTTTTCTTTTTTTGTTTTGTATATTTTTTCTAACCATCACACAGAGCATATTTAATATTGTATATCAATGTTTCAGTTAGTATTTAGAGATACAACTCGATGATTAAGTGCTTCTGTGAAGTTTTAGCTACGATTTCCCTCCTCACCCCATTTAGACAGTCAGCCAGCTCTTCAGCTGTCTTTTGTGCTGTAGTCTGTTTTGAAATTGTTTTAACAACTTTTCCATCTTCTATTACAGCATCATATTGTTGCGAGATAATGACAAAAAGTTACAACAAAAAGGTTAGGGTCAGGTGGTGGAAGTGTAGTATAAAGGGACGGGCGGGCGATCGTACGGCTCTATATGACGCGGTTTAGCAACGGAAGTTGTTCAGATGCAGAGTTTTTAAGTAAATTGCAATATTTGCCTTTGGTTTGTTTTCATACTATATACCTAAACAATATATAAAGTATTTCCCCATTAGAAGTGCAGAATGAAAACAAAATCATCGTCATTTCATCGGGGTAAATACCAAAAACAAGAATAAAGAAGAAAGAAAATATAAAGATTAATACAAAGCAACTACAAACTAGTAGTGCTTCTTTTTTCTAACTTTTAATTTTTTTTTTGTCGGTATGTACATATTGAGTAAATAATAGATTAGAGGGCGTTTCTTGAAATTATAAATTACCTTTATGAAAATTAATGAAAGATATTTTGATAATTATTTTGCTTCTACTCGAGTTTTATATAAAGTTCCAAATATACAAAATTGAAAGCGAAAATGTTGTAATAATAAGGAATAGTAGGATGGTCCATTTTTTCTGCCCTTAACTATTTTTTAAAGTTTATTGTATGAGAAGTTACTGTTATTTAATAATAAAGAAAAGAGTTTGAAATAAAAAACTGATCTGCAATAGCAAATAATGTTTTAAAGGATTTTATACTCAAATACAAAATATTAATAAACTTTGCACAGTGGCTGCAATTTGTAAATTCTTGAACATTAATTTAATACATTTAAACACATTTATCAGTGATTTAGTTGTTTGTTTTAATATAGCAATTAAGCTACAGTCGGAAGCAAAACTGTCCGGATGTTTTGCATTGAGGAAGTATGGTAGTGAAAATAATACAAATATAGGTATTTTTTCTAAAAAATTTTATTCGAAGGTTTACTTCTAGTTAAACATAAAAATTTATTTGAAATTTATTTTATCCGTTGGAAAACATAAATGTAAAATCATATAGAAATATACAAAGAGACACTAGCAAAATGTAATGCATTTTCTGGCCTGCTAAAGCCTTCGTCAGCATTCTTTGTGTCTAATATTTTTTATTTTCAAATTCTTTATGTTTAACTTTTTTATTTACTGAATGAGAATTATTCCTCTTGCGAGTATTAATTGTAAAAAGAAGTAAACTTTCAAATAAAAAATTTTAGAAAAAATTTTTACAATTAATACTCGCAAGAGAAATAATTCTCATTCAACAAATATAGGTATATTATCATATACCAAGAATGATAAAATAAAGATTACGCCAACGCGCGTTAAATTTTAAAATGTTCTGCGCATTTAGGCCCTGTGACGTCACACATTCTGTGTTTCTATTGGCTAATTTTTTCTCACTTGTTTTTTTACTCATGTTTTGCTTGCATTTGCTCACTGCACTCTTCATGTTTATATTTTTTGTTGTTTGTTTTTCTTTTTTAAACAGATTTTATTTTAGAACTCTCAGAGATTTCAATTGCAAGGTTACCAACTATCACATAAAACATAAATTTTTCGCAAGAAATTTTAATTCTAACACATGAAACATTATTGGTAACCCTTAGAATGGCCTTTCTACGTCACATAACGGGAAATCATGCGCATGGCTTAATCTTTATTTTATCATTCTTGATCATATACTATATATGGGCAATTTTACGTCAAATGACCCAATTTTTCAAATCGATGTCTTCCGATTTGGATGAAATTTGCACCACCCAAACTTTCAGCTTTATCATTCAAGAACTGCCGGAGGTAGAGGGGGTCAAAGTTGGACATTTTGGTCATACAGGGTTTTTTTAAAATGAGTGTAACTTTTCACCTATTGGTCCTAGCAAAAATTGTCCAAAGGACTTTAGATAGCTATTTCATCAATCATTCCAAAAATATTTGTTTTAATTTTTTTTTTTTTCAATTTGGGCCTTTTTTCCTCAAAAGAAAGCTTATACAGTTTTCTCTAATGACTTTATAATCGCTTAATGGGATGCGAGTGGGAAAAAAAATAAATGAAAAAATGGGGGAAAATGAAAATGATACATGTGCCAAATATTGAAAAATCCTATTCTTGAGATAAAAAACAATTTTGGTGCAAATTTCATCCAAATCGGAAGACATTGATTTTAAAAATTGGGTCACTTGACGTTAAATTGTATTTCTTTTATTTAATTGAACCTTATTCTAAATTATAAAGCACAAAAACTCACATAAACTGATTCAAAAAAATTAAAAAATTAAAAAACAAAAATAAAAAATTCACTATTCCCACACTTTTGCACAGTACAAGGAATAAACATTATCACGATATTGATCTGTTAAAATGTAACAGTATTTGACCCGTTGGTTATTTTGTTTATTGCGATCTCGTTATCAAGCCTTTATTGCTCTATTTGTGCAGTATTGTTTGATCTGTGAAGTGATCAATTTGATTTTTAAATAAAAAATTAAAAGAACCTTCAAAATGAGAAAAACGTCAACTGATATTGAAAACAATATGATAAATTTGTTGCAAAATAATTATTCATGCCGTAAAATTGCTAAAAAAAATTGTAACCTAAGTAAATCCACGGTAACTGATATAAAATTACAGAGTAATGTAGCTTGCAATAACAACCAAGGGGATCGACCAAGACTGCTTTCTGATGATGATGCCGGGCTCAAAAATGCTGCAAAAAGTATTGGTAAGAATATCAGTTCCTGGACAGTTAGACGCGCATTTAATAGAATTATTTTAGTAGCCAGTGTGAAAAAGAAAAAGCCAGCATTTTCTGATAGAAATGTAAAAAAACGCCTTCATTTCTGAAAAACAAACAAAAATTGGACAGCAGATGGCTGGAAACGGGTTATTTGGAGCGACGAAATGAAAGTCAACCGATACCAGTATAATGAAAAAGAATACTATTTGAATAGTCCGCATGAACGCATCCAAAAGCACCATACTTTATGCAAAACATCCGGACAGTTTTGCTTCCCACTGTATGTACAGAAGGTTTTCAGATCTTTTTGTCTTTGTCAGAAAAAGCATTTATTCAACAACTGTGCGCACACGTTTTGCCATTGTAAGATTGTTGTAAGATAATTGTCAGTTGTGCAAAGTTTATGCATCTGACAATGGCAGCATTGTAAGAGAAACTATTAATATTTTTTTAATAATATTTAAAAAAAAGTGATAGAAAATTGAAGAATTAAATTTAAGAAAATAATAAATAGATAGCAACAATTCAATTAATAAATCCAGCATCATAGAGTGCAGCTATGAGCCAATTGAATTGAGATTTCTTATTCAGGCGCCAACGGGCTCCAAAGGCGACAAAGAATCAAGGTCGAAACAAAACTATTATCACAAAAAGGGTAGAATCCGTGTGGTCACATGAAAGTGTTATCAAACTTATCGAGGAAGTTGAGGCACGTCGAAGTTTATGGAATGCTGGTTGCGTTGAATATAAACATACCAAAGATATTTTAGGGCAAGAGGTTCCAGATTCCATACAGTTAAAAATACTTTTTATCCAAACTTTGCGGCGTTTTTTTTTTTTGTCTACATTCTCGCTACTTTCTAGTACATATGTACATATATAGCTAAAATTGTTTAAATTGCTCTTTTTTGTTTAAACACCCACACTGTTCCGACAATGCCTGACAACGAATTTGACAATTTTTGACACACAACAATCTGACAACCGTGAGAACTGACAATTTCTGTTGCAGATAAATTTATTACATGACAATAGTGTGCCAATGAAATTATAAGGTCGTGACTAAAAATTCGTAGTTCGTCCCAGTTGTTTTCCTAGCATTAAGGTGTGTGTTGGACTAATATTTTGGAGTTTTAAAAACATCAGCACAAACCCAATACACCCTTTAACTATGGTGGTATAGGGTATAATTAAACGTTTTAATTTCTACCTTAACCCGGCACTGCTTCTATGTGTCTTATAGTTAAATCTATTGTCTAGTCGAACATTACTGATGTTGTCTGTGCGAATATAAATGTCATCTGCATAAGCAAAGTGTTTTAACTTTGCAGCGTATATCGTTCAATACAGCTGCGTTTAAAACTTCGAACATCGCGAATATAAATTTAATATGAAATAAATTTAGTCCTTGCTTATGTCTTTGTAATAGAAACGAATGGTTTAGTCATTGCAATTATTTTGGTGCGACAAATCTTCCCTGAAATGCAGGCCAGAGATGAAAGAAATTAAAAAAAGCTTTTAAAATAATATGACTACAGTTGAGAGTATTTATGAAAATGATTCAAGCAAACTTTTTTTGATCAGAACATTACAGAAACAAGCTTGTAATCCAACTACATATTGTGGTCTCGTGGTGATAATTCATACTATCTAAGGCAGGAGTGCCCAAGCCCTATACTCTTGGTGCTCTTTTGTATTTGTAAAAACTCTTAGCTATAGGCTGTGTGTTTTTCATACTCATTACAGCACTCAGCACTAGCAATACGTAATACACAAACAACTTTGCCTTATTTGTTTTTTTTTTTGTCGTACTTCACTCTATATACGCAAGCGCAAAGCAACAACACTTTCGTGTGCTCTACTGGTAAACATTGGTGACTGCGATCATCAATGTAGATTTTGTTTTTGTTTAACGTATGATACCGTTTAAAAATGTGTGTTGTTTCTTTGCATGTATTGGCTTTTACAACAAAAAAATACTGAATAAAAATTAGTTTTTATTTAAATGTATTGGTGTTTGCTCTTACATAAGCAACTTTTGGGCACTCCTGATCTAAGGGTTGGCTGGTATGAAATACATCAAAATGGTAGAGTAAATTAAAATCGTTCACAATGTGCAAAATTAAATTAAATTCGTTCCAACTATAAAAATGTTTATGAGATTTTATGGTAAATATTAGTTGACCGGAAATCTTAAAATAGATTTTTTTTCTTGCTCTTTTGTACTTTTAATGACCTTTTCCCTTGAAATATTTATAATGATGTAAATATGAGAACATCATCTCATGAACAAGCTCGATTTGATTTTGTTCATGTTCTAATGTCACGTTATTGTTATAATTATTTATTATGGATACTTCGTGATCTTGCTAATTAAGTGGCTAAACATTTTAATTTAAATATACAATTAGTAGCTTTAACTAGACAGAGCAGAAAAACTTACTCAATAGACTGCAGAAACATTCTAAAGAAAACGAAAAGTTTTGATATTTGCAAACAAACATTAGAAAAAGCCGTAATGAAGACAGAAAATGTATTACCAGTTGGCTTAGTTAAAAAAAATTATTGAAGCACTATATACAAAGTATGACATAATCACCCCTATCGTGAATAAAAATTCAACACGAAATTTGTTCCCTTTTCACATTTTTCCAATGTTAAAAAATAAAAGGGAACAAATTTCATGTGGAATTTTTATTCACGATAGGGGTGAATAATAAATAAATAGTAAATAGAAAGCTTTTGTTAAAATTACATGGATTAATTTTTATAATGAACGGGAAGAAAAATATGTCGCGTGCAAAATATACTTAAATTTCCCAGAATATATGAATGCAAATATTTCAGTTGGTAACAAACAAATTCAAATTATTGCAAAATCACATTAAAAACTTATACTTTAATTTACTGATTTTTGGCTTTTTTAGATACAATGGGAAATTAATTTGTTTGTCGCGTTCTTGATGACATGTTTAATGCTTACATGCTGGCAACAACAAAATGAGAAAAATCTAACAAAAAACTAAACACTCTAACGGTAAATGGAAAAACCTTTTTGAGATTTCTTTACTTTTTCAGTTCAAAGGCATATGACTGTCGCGTTCGGGACCTTCATTTAAGTAAGCATTTCGAAAATAAAGGCATCCAAATATAATTATATGAATAAATTATGTATGTGTATTAATATAGATATCCACTTAATTTAGTTTTTCGCTGAGTCGTTAAACATTGAACATTTTAGCCTGGATTCGTTGCAATACAAGGAACCACTTGCCATAAAAATGCTATTGTTTTCTACTTACGACTATTTTCTTACTTTATAAAGTTGCAGCATTAATTGAAACATTTGACTTTTAATATTTCGATATGATCTTTTTACAAAGCTCATATTTTTTTATAGTTTATATATGCATTTATTTATTTCATTTTTTTTTTATTAGGTTTCATTTTTTCTTTCTTTCATTTATTTTTTTATTGAATAACAAAAAGTCTTTAATTTTAACTTATACAATGTATGAGTATATATGTAGATGTATTTACCTAATGTATACATAATACATACATATATTTATTAATTTTATATACTATTTTTCTTTGCTCTTTCCTGTACATTCACACTTACATTTACATGTTTATTTTTAATGTTTTTTTTTTTTTTTGTTTTTTAAATTAAATTTAATTTGCTTTGTTTATGACTTACAATACAATAGAGAATACTTGTACGTATGTATAATTGTAATTACTTATAATTAACTTATTTAATAATGTAACAAAATGTTCAGTTCAAATCGTCAAGTATCATTGAACTATGTGAAGTGTGTGTGTTGAGAATGTAACTATGTATGTATGTCTGCTGTATGGGCATTAGGAGGGCTTTAAATGTTCACTGTTAAAATAAAAAAAAAAACTTTTTAGCATTTTCGGAAATTACTCATATAAAACGTTTAAAAGGACTCACAGGTGCTTTTAATCTAATCCAACTTTTTATAATATGATAAAAATAAGCTGGACTTTCATTTCAGTAATAAGAACATCGACTTTTTGGCCATATAACTGAAGACCTCCTAATAAACATACCTCTGTAAATATGTATAAATGTATATAAGGATACATATGTTAGTATAGTGTAGATGAGTATGAGAATGTTGGTATGTACATAATTTGTAGTGTATTGTATTTAAGTGTGTAGTTGAAAAAGTGTAATTACACGAGTAAAGTTCTGTGTTTAACCGTATACATGTCTGTTTACTATAATTACTATTTACATGCATGTAATGTAATGTAATGTTATATACATACATAAGTATAAATGTATATATATATAGTGATTTTTAGGTTATGTATTGTGTACCCAATATATGTACTTATGTATGTATGTTTATTTTCACACAATATTCATCTGTTTTTTTTTTACTATAAATGAGAACATTTTTACACAAATTAATGTCAAGGTAAGGTTGATTGATGTCTTTAAAATAAAAAACAAACGAAATGAAAAACGTACATACGTTTTTTTTATAAGATTGCTTTTTTTTAAGAATTCTTTTAATGTAGCTATATGACTGTGAATAGCTCTGCAACAAAATGTAACAGAGAAAGAAGAATTTTCTATTACTTAAGTAATTACACTTTTTCAAAATTATTCAAGTTTAAACAATGAGCAAGATCAAGAAGAAACTAAATATGTTGTAAATACATAAGTATGTGTATATATGTATACGTATATGAGACAATGTTCAAATGTTACAATGATTAATCTGATTTAAAGTGCACAATTATTTGTAACTTGAACGGCAAAAACATTTTAGTGAAATTTCTCTCATGTTGATGGATTAATGAATGTCCTTAATTTAAAGCTATGGAATTAAAATTTAAGTGATAATTTGAAGTCTTAAATGTTATCAAAATTATTCAATTACAAGCCTTTGCATTTCAGAAATTTATTCAATTCAGCAAACCTGAGTTTAAAATGCATTCAAATGCAAAGTTTTGTAAGGATTGGTCAAACGGCAGTAAAAAGTTACCTAAAGGTCAAGAGAACAGTTCTTAGGTGGTAAGGGATAGTTGTAGTTTTAACGGTTACTGTTAACGGTTAATGTTATGCATCGGTCCGTAAAAAAAATCTGGATCTCTGTTGTAATCTGACTGATGATTTTAATTTTAATTAATTAATTAATAGTTTTTTACTGGTAAATAACAGTTTTTTTCTGTCACTGGTGGCTATGGGTCTGACAACTGATTTAGACACTTTATAAAGACTAGTACCAAGGTGAATTTATACTAGGTGACAGCATAGCGCCAGCTGATTATTCATGGTGAAATTGAAAATGTCAAAAAGTTGTTTACAAATAGTCAAAGTTTATATAAAAACGTTACAAAATTATTTTGTATTTGAAAAATTGAATTTTTGTCGCCGTTTTATCTGCGTTAAATAGTTTAAAATTCTATTATATTAAATTATATTAAATAGTGTGTTTGTTTTTGAGTTATTTTGATAAAAATTTTTAAAGAAAATAAAATTTTTCTGTTTTTTATCAATGCTTGTGTTTGTTTTCTTTATTTTATACCAGATGTTTTTGACAGTAACGCAAGTATTTTACACAAACAAAATGCCTGTTGTTCTTGTCTTGTTGTAATTGTTGTAGCAATGCTGTCACCTTGTATTTAATTTCACCATGACTAGTAATCTGTTCAAAATTTCAAGTGGAATGCTGTCAAAATACACGTTAAAAAAAATCAGATGAAATTTTCATGAAAAAATGTTGCAGAAGTAATGAAAAACATATGAAATGTATCTGGAACATTATTTTTTCACAGCGAAATAATTAAAGTAGCAATTGTTTCATGTGGAATTTTATTCCAAAAGCTCTTCTGTCGTAACAACAATATCTATGAGTTGTTGTGCTGCTGCACAAGCGGCCAGTAATATTTGTTTATTCATTTTTATTTAACGATTTTGATTCAATACAGATTTTTAAATATTTTAACTTTTATTTATTTTCGATTTAAATTCACAAAAAAGCAAAACATATGTGTTTTGATTTTATTTTAATAAAATAAAAAATAAAAATTTAATTTCATATGTGTTTAGTTTACAAAAGTACATTAGCTACACGTCAAATTTTCCGTATGAAATAATTAATGTTGCTCAACATTTTTCCCAAATTTGAACAGAGTACTAGGCTTAACAGTTAACGGAAAACAAACATGTTTCAGAAACCTGTCAACATGTTGAAAATATATTGCAACAATATATTTATACTATTTTATACATCTATTAGAAATATGTTTGTGGGTAAAATATACAATTTTATAGTAGAATATGTTGCCAAAACATGTTTATAATAGAAAATGCTGCAGCAATATGTTTATAGTGGAAAATGTTGCAGCAAAAACTTTATAGTAGAAAATGTTGCCAAAACAGTAGAAAATGCTGCAGCAATATGTTTATAGCAAAAAATGTGGCATCAACATTTTCATAGTAGAAAATTTGTATACTAAAAAATGTTGCAAAAACATGTTAATAATAGAAAATGTTGCAGCAATATGTTTATAGTAAAAATTGTTGCCGCAGCAATTTTATATTAGAATGTGTTGCAGTAACTTTTTTATAGTAAACAATTTAGCAGCATCATTTTTGTTATAGTGAATGTTACAGCAACATGTTTATAGCAGAAAACGTTGCAGCTACATGTTTTCATAAAAACAATGTCTCTGCAACATGTTTACAATCAAAAAACAGGAAAACCTTGGACTCAACTTGCATTAAGTGCAGAAAGTTTCAATTTGCAAAACAGTAAATAAATTGGAGTTAAACAAATTAACATCTGTCAGATATTCAATACTCAGCAATTGAAAGCAAAAGTGTCTAACAAGTTTTTCGTTGCAGCAACAGCTGGAACTTTTGGTTATGTTATTAAACTTGAATTATTTGATGTCCAATAAATTTGGTTAGTGAAATTAGACCCAGCAATTTAAAATTACCACTATTTGCATTTATAAAAAAAAGGAATTACTTAGACTTACTGTTATAAAAAGTGGTTCAATCATTTGTCAATCTTTCGTTTGCTTTTAATGTCTATTTTTCTTTGTGTTTTATTCTTTATCACCGGGAATATATTTTTCTTTTGTTTCTATCGTACTCTAGTTTGAAACACTATTGGATACTTTTGAAATATTTATAAAAAGTTGTTTCATCAACACGTTTACATTAAAAAAAATATTCATTCACCTACATGTTTATAGTAAACCATGTCTCATCAACATGTTTATAAGAAATAAGGTTGCAGCAACATGTTTATAGTAAAAAATATTACCGAAACATGTAAAAAACATAATAACAAAATGTATAGTAAACACTTGAAAATTTAGATGGCAGTGTTTGTTTCTCATTGCTGTTTTTGCTCTATAGATTTTAAACAAATAATGAATTCATATTCTAAATGAAAACCTATTTAGAAAAATTCCTTTTCCAAGTACATCCGTAGAGATTATGTATGTTAAATAATAAAAATTATTTCAAATCATAACAAAATTGTGCCCATTGTTAAAATAAATCATGTACATTCAAACACATAAGTATGAATGTATTTGATTTCTATCAATTATTCTAATTAATACAAATTTATTTGTATTGATATTAATTGCAAACATTAAACAACGCAATTCTCATTTAGAATAAATAATATAAAGTACATTAATATTTATCAATTTAAATAAAGCTCTAAATATAACAAACTTCACTCGTAAATACACACAATTTTATTTGAATGTATCAGCAATGCTCGTAAAATGTTGCTGCATCAAGTGATTTACTCCAAATGGCCGGCATTATACAAATGCTTGCAGTCATATCTATATGTGTGTGTGTATCATACGCATACTCACACCCCCATTTACAAAAAACAACAATAATGATTTTAAAAATATTAATTTGCATAAATTTGTTTTAATTAAATATGTTAAATAAAATACGATTTACTACAATATTTGTCAGTTGCTTTAATTGCAAACAAAAATTTATGCATTGATTCGCTCGTTTGTCGGTTCATTCATTTTTCCACATACTTTCCATAGAAAGTCCTCACTCACTGGTTGATTATAGCAATGACTGACTATAGCAATGGATGTATGAATGAATGAATGCTTGTGTATTGTTATTTTATTATACATACATATGTATATGTATATTAATTTCATTATTTAACCCTAAATAATGTATTTTCACTGTGTATTAACCCCAAAAGACCAGAACTGCTGGCGCATTGGCTAATTGTATAAACAGTTTTTATATTTTATTGTTTAATCATTATTTGCAAATGAAAACATTTATTAATAAAGTTTTATAAATCATTTCCCATATTTGCAAATAGTCTACATTTCCATGAAATATCAGTAATTAGAAGAACAAATTAATGTTTGTTGAGGTGTAAGAAAATTGGCATCAAATAAATTCTTTCTCAAATATAATAAACGAAAATATTGAAGCCTTATCTTCAGACAGAAGAATTTGAATTAACAGAAATATGTTTTAGAATTTAAACATTCTACAACTATAAATTTAACAAAATTCTTATTAGCTAATTATATATTTATGCTCAAAAACTTTCAAAACGCTTTTGGTTTTTTCCCAATTTTTCATAATCTAATTAAAACTTTATTAATAGATATTGTACTTGAGACATAAAGGATTATTAAAGTTAATAAAGGTTTTATAAAGCAAAAAATTTATGAATATATTCAAAATTCCTTTACAAAAACTTTGTTAACTTAAACATCAGCAGCGTAAAAGTTTTTGCATAAATCTTTTTTTTTTTTTTTTTTGTTTTCGTTAATGAAGAGCATCAATAAATAAGGCAAATTTAAAATAATAAAAATACATAAAAAACAACAAAACTTATACATTTTTTGGATGGTATTACATAAATTTGACTAATTTTATTTGACATGTGAAGCGGAAATGTAGATAAGGTAGTTGACACTTTTAATAGCAATATATTCCGAAATTGTTTTATTAAAATTATGTATAAATATAGATTTAATAAATTGCAAAATGTTTATAGTAAATAATGTTTCAACAACATTTTCAGTGATAAAAATGTTTCAGCAACAAGTTTATAGTAAATGTTGCATCAGCATGTTTATTAAAAAAGAATTACCGCAACATGTTTATTGTTAAAAAATTCTGCAACACGTGTATTGTAAAAAAGTTTTCGCCAACTCTTTTATAAAAAAATTGTTTCAGCAACATGTTTATAAGAAAAATATTACAGAAACATGTTTGTAACAAAAAAATTTTGGTGCAACAGCTTTATTGTTAAAAAAAAAATTATGCAACATGTTTATTGTAAACAAGTTTTCGCCAACTTGTTTCTAAAAAAAATTGTGTCAAGTATATGTTTGTAAAAAAATATTACAAAAACATGTTTATAACAGAAACATTTTGCCGCACCATCTACATTGTATAAACATTTTTCAGTTTATTATAAAAATAGTTTCAGCAACATATTTAAAAAAAATTCAGCAACATGTTTACACATGTTTAGTTCATTCAACTACATGTTTTTGATAAACACAGTATCATCAAAATGTTTATAAGAAAAAAGGTTGCAGCAACATGTTTATAGTAGAATAATTAAACGAAATATGTAAAAAAACATAACAATAAAATTTATAGCAAACACTTGAGAATTTAGATGGTTTAAATTTGTTCTGCATTAAAATTCTATCTGAGATATTTTATTAATTAACAATTAATATTAAAAATAAAATTATGATTTGCTTAAAAGATGTACAAATGAAAATGTTTAAAACCAAAAAATCTTGGGCTCAACTGAAATGAAGTGCAGAAAGTTTTAGTTTTCCAAACAGTAAAGAAATCAGAAGACAAAAATGTGCATTAATACCCCGACAGACATTCAATACTATAACAAAACAAAAGTGTCTTACAACTTTCTGGAGTGACAAGATATTTGCAGTTGCAGCAACAGCTGGGCAATTCGGTCATAAAGACTAAATGATTTAATTGGCATATACTACATACATACATATTTGTCCATAAATTTAAATACCCCGGCAGGGAGTGAAAAATTTTCAAATTTTAAACGTTATTTTTTTAAATACTAAAATAAGTTTAAGTAGAGCTCACCTGTCCTCAGTAAAGTTTTGAACCGAGAATAAAAAATTTTTGCGATTTGGATTCAGTTATTGCGATCCATCAAAATAAAAAAAATATATATAATTACAGGTTCTTCTTGTGGCATTCCTTATATTTTTTAATGAGTGTATATTTTTGCTTCAAAAGTATGCAATCATTTTTTTTTCTTAAATATACAGTACACTCGCGAAAATATGAACACCCCAAAATATAAACACTTTTTCTCTACCATTGACTACTCCAAAATATGAACTTTATAGAAAAGCTTTAAAATATGAAAATTATTTTTTTTATTTTGAAACGGATTTCAGTTACATAAAATGCATAATAATTTGGGAAAAGCCCGAGCTATTAACATTTGAATGCCAATTGCCAATGGTCAAACAAACAGATGCACTTTTTAGTTAGTTTTTACATGTACGCAAACTCATGTTTAGCTTTTAAGTGTTAAGTAAAAAAGAATAGTTTTTATAATATTTATACAAAACAACATAAATTTCTAACTTTAAAGAAAAAATATAAAGTGTTGGGGAATTTACAAAAAGATGCAAGTAAAACTAATTTAGCGAAGAAATGTGGAGTGACAAAGTCCACAGTATCTGGAACAGAAAAGAATAAAAATGCAATTTCAAAATGTGTCAACAATACATTCATCGGACCTGGAAAAAGAAAAACTATGCGCATGATATGCATAGTTATGCGTATGATGGATAAGAAATTTCCAATCAGCGGGCTAATGTTGAACGAAAAGGCCAAGGAGCTTCATTATAATATTTATTTATGTTTTAAAATAAAACAAAAAATTTAAACTATTTAAATTAAATTTTTATTTGTACAGGAAAGAACTTTAGGTGGTAAGTAAATGACTTGGTTTTATTAAAATTTTCTGAAATTTGTAAATATGAATAATCCCAAAAATTTTAACTGCCCTTGTTTTCATTAGTTCATATTATCGCGAGTGAACTGTATGTATGTACATTTATACGATATATGGCTAGTACATACATATATGAACAATGCTTTAAACGATAGTTGTCACCAAATACATAAAACTAAATCTCTTAGTAGCCTGAAGGAAACTCCTTAATAATTATAAATCTCTTATTATTGTTTATTTGACCTTTTTTTATTAAGATTTTGGTAATTATTAAAGCTTTGATAAAACTAAATCCTTCTTAATTTCTAAAATTTTGATATTTCCAGTCCAAAATTCCAGAACAAAATCTTGAATACAAAAGAAACACAGAAATGTTTTTTAATTAAAACACACGTTGCTCTCTAGTGACAATAAAAGTTAGTTAAACAAATATTCTTTGAAAAATACACAAGAACACTTAAGTGGTTATAAACAGAACATAAGAACTTGCAAATATACTTACATACATACATACATTTATACATAAGCTATTTGCTATGAAAAGAAGTGTAATTGTTAGCCAACGTATGTCAATATGTCAAAATAATGACAACACTTACGGTTAGCCACCACAACTTATCTGAGTATGTCATCAACATTTTTGTCCAAAATATACAAATTATAATAAAGGATTAATAACACCGTATACATATAAAGAGAACTTGATTTTATCTTTGTCTTTTACACTCTCTCGTATTTAATAACTTTCTTAACAACAATCAATTGCCACTTGAAATTCCTGTATGGCTGTATGTATTTAACAAAAAAAAAAAAAACAATTTGTCGTGGCTGCCAGCAAAGTTCGTCTATACAACGAACATGGTTTAAGGGTTAAAACGAGTGCATACGTAAATGAAATTTGGTACTTTTTCAATTTTTGAACATGCGAGATAGCAAAAACCCATAAAACTTAATAAAAAGTTCTTATACTCTTGAAATAGTCTTCTTATTTACTTAGTTTTTTTTTTTTGGAATTTGTCCATAAATGCAAAAGACATGTCAGATTAAAACAAAAATAAAGTAGAAAAACAACAAAAAGTGGAAATACAAAACTTTGTAGGAAAACTTTCACATGACATCCACACCGTAGAGGGGGTGGGTGGTGAGGGGGATGAATGATACAAATTAAGACAGTTACAATGTGTTTACGGTTTGATAAACTTCAAACGTTTGATTTAAAACATTAAACTTTATTGTGCGAGCGAGGTTTTCTTTTCGTCGAAACGCAAAACAAAACTCCAGTACATATTTCTTTACGTCTAACAACAACAAATTTGTTAAAGTACAACAATGTCATGCATGGATAACGAATGTTGGTGGTGTGTTTGTTGTTGTTGTTGTTTTTGGTTGGTTTATGTACATATTGTTGTTTTTGATTTGTATGTTATACGTATGTATGTATGTATGTCTGTAAATACAAATGTGTCTATGTAGTTTTATGAATGGATGAACAAATGAATGTATGTACGAGTATGTACATATGTATGTTGGTATAAATGTACTAATGATGTATAGATGAATTGTGTTACACAAAAACACACAGCTATGTATGTACGTGTGTCAGTATAATTTAGAAAGTGTGTATCAATATGTTTACCCCGACAGTTTTAAATGTACCTACATTGTATGTAATTAAATTAGCAAAACATTTTTCCATTCAATTTTGATTCGAATTGAATTAACAAAAATTTAACAATGCAAAGTTTGAATGAGTTTAATAATATTAAATTAATTTCATTATGAATTCTTTCAACAATTAATGAATTCGATTCAACTAAAACTAAAAAGTTTGTTTTATTAAAAATAGTTCTCTGTAATTAACTGTATTTTTTAGGGAAAACATTTAATAACTCCAACATTTTCCAAACTATTTTATACTTTTATAACTTTTTATAAAGATAATTTTATAGCCATATAATTAAAACATAATTCCAATCTCATCTAATTTAAAATTTATAACGTTTCTGTGTTATGTCTTACGCTCTTAACTTCTCAGTTGATTCTCTCTATCATCAATTGATTTTGTAAAATAATGGTAATACGTTTTGCAGGGTAAACACATTTTTAAAACATTTTTCAATTTTGTTTTAATATTAGTTTCATAAAAACATATTTTTAAATTGTTTCCCAAAACTATTGTCGCTACCCAGTAAAAAATGGTGCTTACTGGTAAGCAGGTTTGTAAGGGAGAGAAGCACAATTCCCCCTTACAAACCTGCTTACAAGAGGCATGATTTTTATATGGCGAATTCCCACTTATAAGTATTAAAAAAAGTGTTTTCATTTTTAAATTATAAAATTTTACATTGTTAGGTATGGATAAAGCACCAACTTGTTCCGAAAAAGAAAGCAAATATATTAATAAATTAAAAACCGTATTAAAAATTTCTAATTTATTTGGTTGCTTTTGAGGAAAAGTAAACAATGTCATCAGTCATTTAAATGCATACAGGATAACCACAAATGTTACAAGACCATCCAAACAAAAAAAAAACAAGAGAGAATATCAAATTATAAAAAGAATTCATCAAGCTGATTTAAAACTGCCTGGAAAATACAGATTGAAGTGCAGTCAATGAATGGGATTGAAGTTTCAATGAATTTTCTCTTTATGGCTGCATTGCACAACACAAAACTTTTGTTAAAAAAAAAGGAAATCTAATAAACCCGATAAGTTTTTGGTAAAACGTACTTTGGAATTATGAAACATAGTTTTGCCACTGGGGATATGATGGTAAACGGTATGGTCGGCGTCCGATTAATTAGCAGCATTATGCAAAGTATAATAATAAAACAATTAAACACGTTTTGGGATGCGTTTTCTTGGCTTGAGATTGGGCCTATAGCCAGAATGGACATAGAATATATATGGAATTTTATGCATGACAGTGAACCCAAATGTCTTGAAATGGACAGTCTCCTGATTTCAATTCAATTGAGAACTTCTGAAACAAAGTTGAAAAAAGTTTGCAAGAGAAAAAATGCAAAAATTTAGATGAAATGTGGGAAAACTGTAAGGCTGCCTGAAAAGCTATACCCATTACACTTTGCTGGCCAAATAGATGTGATAACAAATAAGGGCTTTCCGACAAAATATTACAGGTAAATTTATAATTATTTGAAGGAAATTGGAAAATTATTAGGAATAATAACTAAATGTTTTAATTATTTGCCCAACTCCATTAACGTTTATCTTCAATTTTTATTTAGTTTCATAGATTTACGATTCCGTTTTAAGGGGCGCAAATTAAGTAGACAAGAAAATATTTTTGTTATCTTATTATAAATAGGATATAAATTGAATAAGTCTTAATTATATGACCACCACAATTACTTTATAAACAAATATGAAAAATTTTATTTTATGACAATTGTTTGGCAAAAACTGGAGAAAATCGAAATTTTCAAAGCACGTTTTCAAATTATACGATTTGAAGATTTTTCAAAAAAATATATTCCTTTTTAATATTTTAAATCTCAGCCACGTTTTCGGAACTTGTTCTAAAAAAAACTAGTTCTAGAACAATTGTAATTAGAACCACTTTAAATTCTTTAATGTCAGCCTATCAGGTATATAGTAAAACTTCTGTAGAACTAGTCCGATTGTAACAATTTCAAACAAAAATCATTGATTAAAGAACCGTTTAAAATAAAATTAGCTTCGTAATCAGTTCTTGTGGTAACAATTTCAAACAGCAACGAGTACTGGCTGTATGCATGCATTATAGAGCTAGTTCTGGAACCAATAACTTTTTTCCTTGAATTCATATCCATTGTGTTAAGGAATTTAATATGACCCTTATCACTACATATAGTTACTACTATTGTCATTCACTAGTGATTTTACCGGCGAATAGTAATGCAGAAAGTAACAATTTGATACCACTTGATAAAATCATCATATAAAAGTCTTGCAAATAGATTAGTAGGTAACTAGAGGTACATTCGTCAAGGCGTAACTACCCAACGAGAAAAATATGCTGTGAAGAGGCCTTCCAAAAGAGCTTATTTTGCGTTCACAAGGACTTGAAGCCGCTGCATTGCAAAATCATTTAAATTTTACATGGCGTGCCATTGGTAAAATTGACCTTGCCTCGAGTATTAGAAGATATATCAAATAGAAGGGGTAATTAATAATAAAAATTTAATTAAGAGAAATATTCTTTATCTATTCAGCACAAGACTTTAAAGAAGGGATTTGAATTAGTTAAAATAAAAGTGTAAAGTTCTTTACGTGTATTTTACACCACAAACTTTCATAAAAGACTAAATTTATAGACGCGTTCTTTATTCTTAAGGTGGATTCACCCATTCGTTCTTAACAAAAATTTTGTTCGAGCAATTTTTTTTATATGAAGTTTGACGTCTCTCTTTTTGAGAGAGAGAAAATATTTTTTCCGACAATGAATTGGTTTAATTTTATATTTTTTCTGGACAAAAATAAATTGAGTTGTCAATAGGTTGCATTTTTTCATGCAAATAACAATGCTTTGTGTATTTCCATGACCATCAGCAAAAGCAACTTTCTTTTTTCATTCATTTTGAATTTATATCTGTGATTTTGAATACACAATACTTTAAACTAATTTAGTGTTTGTATTTTGACACTTAAAACCCAAAGCAAAATAAATCAATGGCCGCACTTGTAAAACTAATAGATTTTGTCGACTGGACAGTGGATCGCACAACACACTACAGGGAAAATTCGTTCTTTAGCCGTACTGTCCGTATGTGGAACAAACTCCCAGCAGAAGTATTCCCTGCCACTTTCAATATAGGAAAATACAAGTCAAATGTTCACAAACACTACTCCCACTATCCTCCCTCCCATAACCTATTTTCCTAGTTCCAACACAATGCATTGCATAAGAAGGCGTCATCCCCTGAGTGCTGGTCCAAGAAAAAAAAATTAGTCACCGAAATAAAGTTTATTGTTGTAAGGACGATATACAGGAATAATTGCAATTTTGAATGTGTATAAAACTCCTTCTAGAACACCGTCTGAGGGAAAGCATCAAATCTTTTAGAATGTGTAAACAGGTCTTTGATAAGGCCTACAAATGGAAACACTAGCAGTACTTTCAGCTGGGTAGTTCCAAGCACTACCGGGTAGTTGTTATAACTATACTCGTATCCATTTTGTAGCTAGTATATCAGATATGTTTATATGTGTGTGTGATATGTGTATGTTGAAGTGTCTATATATGTGTAAATATTTGTTTGTAATCCTATAAAATGTAAAATGTTTTAAACAACTTTTAGTTTTTAGTGTTTGTTTGTGTGTCTTCTTTAGCACTGGAAGATAATTTACAATTAACTTGTACATATTAATGAAATATTTCATATTTATAATAATAATAATAATAATAACGTTAATAATGTGCAGTTATTAGCTACAAATATATAAATGAATAAATAAAAAAAAGAGAAATTTACATTTTACAGTTACATACTATACATACATACATCATAATTAAGGTTTAAATATGTCTTGTATGTATAACTTATGTATAGAATTAATTAACCTTTTTACATCATTTAAACATTTTGCATAATTTCTTCTATAATTTAGTTTGTAAGGGAGAAGGGAGAGGGGGTTTTCTTGCCGCAGGTGGAGCTGAATATTATCTTTTCCTTCAGCTTTATACTTTCTGCTGTTGTGTTAATCCTAATGTGGTTTTAATTGGGAGTAATTAATTCTGGTTTCTGTTTTATATTTTTTTGGAATTTTTTTGATTTTATTATTTTATTATTTTTTATACAAAATTATTATCTATTTACGCATACACTATCACAATCCTGTTGACACGCATTATGAGCGTATCTTTACTTATTTTTTTGTTTTAAATTTATTTCTTTAGTCAGTCCACAATCCATTAATTAGATGGTTGATGAGAGAAAATGTTGAAATGCATTTGACAATGATGATGATGATGATGACAATGATGATACTTAAGTTTAGAGATTATTATTGCTTATACAAGTATCGTAATTGATGATGAAGTAGGTGCAACTAAATTCAGTCAGGCGCAAATGAGATGCTGCAAAACACCATCTACCTTCATTTACAAAGCGTATTTTGAATTGTTTTTCTTTTTTTGCTTTAGTGTTTCTTTACTTTAAATTTTTGTCGTGTTTTTTTTGTTTGTTTGTTTGCTTGTTGCTTAACTTGTACAGTAGGAAAGTTGAGATAAAGTTTTATATTTTTTTATTTCATAGTTTACACATCGGTGCCACAGCCCTCTTGGTAGCCTTCATCGGGCGAATTGCGACTCGTGCTGATTAGGGCTCTTTTGATGGCGGTGACGGGTGGTAGGACGGGTACTCCTCCCTTTTGCCACACTCGTATCGTTTTGGCATTCACCGAGGCTGGATTTATTAAGACATTATTGTGTACCGGCGAGCTCCTAGAACTGTTGGCATCGTAGCTGGTTGTGGGCTTTTGACGGGGCAGCGTTCGACTTGTAAATGGTGGACTGCTACTGCTGCTGGAATTACAGGACATTAGGGTGGCTCTGCTAAGAGGATTGCTAACACTGCTTCTGCCCAAAGTACCGCCCAATAGTTGTTTCTGCAACGAATTCATGTGCATATGATGATTGAGCTGTAGTTCGGCTCCGGGCACCACCGGCAGGCCATAATCGTTGGGATAGCCACCCATTACAATGCCTGAACCGGAATTGGATAGATTGGTGGTGGTGGTGGAGGCGGTAGATTCTGTGTTTATATTGCAACTGCCATCTGCAGACTGCAGATTGTGATTGAAGCTGGTGCGTGGAAAAGTTTTACTGAAATTTTCATTGCTAGTGCTGCCGTCATGCATGTCATACAATTGAGTGGCATCCATTATGGGTGTTTTATCGGAATAACGACGTAGGAACAAATCATCCGCAGAGGAGGTACAGGTCACTGATGTTATATCTTCCCATAAACCAGAGGGGTACAAGGAATCACAGCCTCCCGCTCGTTTATATTCGCCATTTGTTGTCAAACTAGCCAGATCTGTGGCCAAGGCCTTTGTTAGTATGGGCGGTATCTTTAGATCTGAGAATTCCTCTCCCTCAAAGCGTTTAGTGTCATTAATCAAATCAGGATTGTTGCCGGCCGAAGCAGTGGGCGAAATGAAACAGGGGGCGGTAACTAAAACACTACCCGCCTTATCGTAGCTACTTGTCGCATAAGCCATATCTGTAAGGCGTGGTGGTTTCTGCAGAGGGTTGGCATTTTCCGTTCCTGAGCTATCCATGTTGATGGTTTCATCGGTTATTTTCACATCACCCATAGTGGAGTTTGTTGAATTAACAGTGCCATTCGCTTGGGTTTTGTTGATAATCATGTTTTGCTGGTTAATGCTGGTAATAACTTCCATATGGTTGGGAGTTTTAGTGTTATTGTACGGTTCCCGCTTTAGCCTCATCAGCAGGAACATGACAAACAGCAAAACAAACAATATGAGCACAACCAAGGCAGCGCTTAAGCCTACAATTTGTCCACTACCCAAAGAGGCCATGCCAGCAGCCCTCATCTTGACATGCAAAGTAAAATTGGCCTCTGACGATCCAGCACGGTTTTCCGAAACACAAAAGAACTCACTGGAATCGATTTCCTGGGCATTGGTCAGTACTAAGCGTGAGGTCTTCTCAAACCCACCATGTTCGAAAATGTGCAATCTTTGGTGGGAGCTAAAGGCAGTGTTGTTTGTTAGTAAACGTCCGTTCCAATACCAATTAACTGAGGGCGCTGGTATGGCTTTCGCCCTGCATAGTATTGAGGCATTTTCACCCATAGTAGCTTCAACGTAATGATTGGAAGGTAAAATCTCTGGCTTACAGGCAAAATCATCGATGCTTAGTTCGGCAAACGTTTGATCTAAAACTCTTTCGGGACCACCGGCACATACTGGTGCCACTGGATAGGGTATATTCTTTTGCATTAGCCACAACTTGGCCTCACGCAATCTACAATCACACATCCAGGGATTGTCGTGCAATTCAATGCCATGCAAACGGCTCAGGGTTTCTATAGTCTTGGGCACTAACTCACTCAACTTGTTGCCGTTCAAACGCAACAGTGTAAGACCCTCCAAGCCCTCAAAGGCCTGAGGAGCTATCTGTTGAATATCGCAGTGCGACAGATCCAGTTTATGCAAAGCCGGTGTATCAACAAAGGCATTAGGTTCCACCTTTTGTATGCGATTCGAAGCTATAGTCAAGTCCCGTAAAGAGGATATATAGCTGAGAGCCATAGAGGGTACTGTAGCCAGTAGATTCTGTGACAAGTCTAATTCGACCAGATTTGTGAGACCCTTAAATGTTTGCGGCTCTATATGTTCTATACGACAATTACGCAGATACAGTTTTTGCAAATTCAAAAGATTGGACCGCACGAACTGTTCATTGAGTAGGGTCTGCAGTCTGTTGCCCGACATATCCAAAACCTGCGTTGATGGATCTATATTTTCGGGAATTCTTGATAGAAGCCGATCAATGCATTCCACGGTTTGTTTGCCGCCCTTCCACTTGCAGGCACACACCGTCTGACACGTACTCATCTGTTGATGATTGACAATCAATGTGTTGTCGGATGACTGTTGCGGCTGTTGCTCATTAAAAGGATCCAAGTATTTCTCAGACATGGCCGGATTGTCAATCATGGCGTACAGATTGCTGCTAACATTATCCAGATGCTCCACTTTGCGCTGTCTAGAGCTGGCAGAGTGTTGAATGGCATCGGCGGGATGAGAAGTTGCCACAGCATCTGTGGGATGGTGGTATGAAGTGCCACCAGCATAGTGTTTCACTTTCTGAGCACGACCGTAATGTGACGAAGAGAACACAGTCGGTGTTAAATGCAAAACTAGCAGATGAATTAAAAATGTCATTTCGAGAACTTTTGTCATTTTTCGTTTTATTATTTTGTTTTATTTTATTTAATGTTGTTGTTGCTGCTGTTGGTTTTAATACTATAATCTCTTAATGGCAATAAAAACTTTCTCTAAGCTATTTGCTTTTATTTTTCTTTTCGTTAATTTATGCCAGTTGTATGCAAATTGTGATTTAATGCACTAAAGATTTTGTTATACATTTTTATAACTTTGTTTTATGAATTTTTTTGCTTTACAATTTTTACATTACAATTTACATATTTATTAATTATTTTTATTCTTTTTTCTTCTTCTTTTAATTTGAGCAGATTTCTTTAGATTTTAATTAAATTTTGTATTTCTTTTTTCTAGATTCTTTTCTTGTTTTTTTTTTTTTTTTTTGTAATTGCTTTACATTTCCCAAAAACTGAGGCTTAATGTTACAATTTGTTTGTTAATATGCGTGTTTTGTTAATTAAACACAAATTCTGTCGTGTTTGTTTCTGTTTGTTTATTTTGTTATTTTTATATATTGTAATATCGCCTTTGATTGACCTGGTAACGGTAGTTAAATACAACCACTTTTTTCCAATATTCTTCAATATTCATCATAGTAACACGCAAAGACACACGCACTCTTCAACTTTTATACTTTTCTATTTCTACACACAAATTTTCTTATGCTTCATACTTTTTGGGTTCGACTTTACGCAATTTCAATTAATTTATACCAAATCCGTTTTAAAGTTCTTTCAACCGTATCCTGATTTTTGTTTTTCGTTAACGTTTTCGATATGTATTTATTATTATTTTATTATTATGTATATGGAAGTTAATTGATATGCATGATTAATTGCGTTTCTTTTTTTTCGTTTTAGTTGATTTTCTTGTGTAGTAGGTTGGTTTCTTTTTTGTTTTTTAGAAACTTTTTTTATGCATTTTAATTTCTATTTAATTTAGATTTTAGATTTATATTATAATGAATTTTGTTCACTAGATTTGTGAACAATTTAAAACACCCAACCATCGGCCACGGCAAATCGAAACGAACTGAAGTCTCGACAAACTCAAGGCAATGACAAAGTGGAAACGTTTTGCTTCGTTTCATTTCTTAACTTTCGACCAGTCATGCTCAGTAAGTTGCTGTACTCACGTTTTAAAGAATTGAGCAGAAAATAAACTTGCAAAAAAGAGTTTTTCTTTGTTGTTGTTTCCAGTCAACATGTTGAGATACACATCAGTGTTGGCCGGTGGTTTTTAAACCAGCAACATTTGATGTTTTTGAAATTTGAAGTTTTTATAGTTTTCATTCTAATATTAATTGGTTTGAAATGATTTTGTTCGATTTTTAAATACCATTTGTTAAACATGAAGACATGAAACTGCAATGACTTTACTTCCCCTTGAATTCCTGAATCCATGTTTTGAAGTTTGAGAATTGAGATTGTGAATAGGACCTGATGAATGCAGGAAAACTTCTGCTGGTCATTAACGTTCTAGTTCTAAAACCATAGTGAATCCAAATGTCATCCATATTAATTAATCTTGATAAAAATTTGTTGCTTTTTTTCAACTAATCCAAAATCTTTGATACATGTTCGTTTTTAGTCAATTTTTAACGAACATTAAAGATTAGCTGTTATTATCTCTATGAGAATATCTTGAGATAATACAGCTTTTGAAAAAAGCTCTTAAGAAGCTATTTTAGTCGTATGTAGATCGGGACAAATAGAAAGTTTTTTTTCAATTCTTCCTCAAATACCTGCAAAATGCTATAGCAGCAATTATGTTTTACACATTAGCTGTTACTATTCGAGATCTGCATTTTCTGACAAATGTAACTAATGCCACATCTTGGAGAACATCTTGGGATAATCCGGATCAGGAAGGAAGCTCTTAAGAAGATGTTTTAGTATGAGCTTATCGGGTTAAATATAATATATATGTCTACGCCCTTACCAACCTGAACTTAAAAAAACATGACTGCCGTGTGTACATTTTAATATTTCAGACCGAAAGAAATACAACCAATCATGTTTAAAGCTACGAATTTTCAATAATTGAGCATTTTGTTTCATAACAATGCGCCCCACGCTTTTCTTCAAGGGCTGTGTGAGATTTTTTCCATATTGATTTAAAAGTTTATGTTGTTTGAAATGTTCTTATTTTTTACTTTTAGTCGATTTTTTTAGTATTCATATTTATTTTGTGTTCACAACGGATCAATATAATACATTAAAATTTCCATGCTAAATAAAAAAAATTTTTTACATGTTTTTTATTTTATATTCATATACATACATAATAAAAAAAAATTTTATTCACATAATATAACTTTTCGAAACCCATTAAAAGCAGTCAAAATCGTTGTTTTTAAACGCTTTTATTTAGCTTAACTTCGGAAAATCACATCTTGTAACGGATTTTATCCTGGTGAATGCCTGCAATGTTTTATCCAATTGCATTGAGTAGAAGGCAGTCAAAAAAGAATTTTACCAAAAAAAATGTTGCTCCCCCCCCCTAGATTTTATCCTAGCTACGCCCATGTATTCGTGTATTGTCATCGGGTATATGTATGCCTGCAAAGTTTTACCCATTTTTATTGAGTAGAATGCAGTCAAAAAAGCATTTTACCAAAAAAAAAAATTTTGCAACACCACCCCCCCCCCTTGATTTTATCCTGCCTATGCCCATGTATTTGTGTATTGTCATCGGGAATATGTATGCCTGCAAAGTTTCATCCATTTGCAATGAGTAAAAGGCGGTTAAATTAACGTTACAAGATTTGATTTTCCGAAGTGTAAGTAAAGAAAAGGTTTTAAAAAAAGTGACCTCAAGCTTAAAAATTATTTAATAAAAATCATAAAAAAAAGTCGAAGAAAATAGAATAAACTTATTTATATTATATTTCTCTAATTATATTTGAAATGAAACAACTTGGATATGATTAAATGAAAGCACTCTTTAAAATTAATGTTTTGTAGTCCCGTAAAATTAATTCGGTCTCTTTAATTTCTTCGTATAACCGTGTCTTCACTATAGTGGAACAAAAACTCATGTCTTAATATTTTGAAAGTTTCACTAGTTATTACAATATGCATTTGTAAAGCGATGGTTTACTTTGCAAATTTTTGGCAAACTTATCCAAATTTGCTTTGCAAAAATAGAATTTACTATGTATTTGTTATAGAACGAAACAGCAAAATTATTTGTAAAATCTTTGCAAATTACTCTTTTCAATATTAACTTTGCACTATGCACAAAAGACCGTATGTGCATGTTGCAGAAATTGCAAAGAGAATATAAAAATTGCAAAAACTTTAAAGAATTACACTTATCAATTTCAATTTATTATTTAGCTAATTTTATAGTTCTATGGAACATAAAGTTTAGCAAATTGACGAAAAATTCCATAAGTGCAAAGTGAAAAGTTGATAGAATTACACTTATCAATTTCAATTTATTATTTAGCTAATTTTATAGTTCTATGGAACATAAAGTTTAGCAAATTGACGAAAAATTCCATAAGTGCAAAGTGAAAAGTTGATAAGTTGTTTTGTGGAATAGGGCTCTTAAGTTCTTTATTGTGAAGTTTTGCTGGTATTATGCTGAGTCCTGAATTAACTTTCGCAAAACTAATAGTCTTACATCGCAGTAAAGACTATTAGTTTTTCAATATTCCAATCAAACTTGATTACTTTGCTTTCCTCAAGTACCATTTTCACTGAAAACCCGAATATTGTTTTTTTATTTTTATTTAACTTTGGACTCTTCAAAACTTTACAGATATCCTTTTAAAACATTGAGCAGTTTCCTTGCTACGGAAACCTCCCTTAAAAATTTGTTTTGATAAACAAGCAATTAATTATGATGTAAAACATCACAGCAACATTTGTTGCTAATATGGAGTTTTGTTACTCAACAGCACATTGTTTACAGGACTTCCAATGGACGATGTAGACACAACGTAAAATATTCACAATATTTAACTAAAGCTTTAAATGTACCACAACTATACGTACGTATGTGCTCGTATATAAATATTTCAGAATATTCAGTATTCCTCATATAAATACTATGTGAGTTTGTGATTATTTAATATGCTGGGAGCAGTATTTTTTTTTTTTGTTGGCAAACAACAACAAAAAATAAATGAAAAAACGACAAGAAAAACTAAACCAAACCAAACTAATCTATAGGTATATGTAGCAAGACGAAGAAGTATTATTCAATACGAGTATGCTCTTCGACTAAAAATGTTGTTTTCTTGACAACTAGGCTAATCGATTTATAACATTTTCCGCAAACCAAAAATAAAAATATTATTTAAACAGTAGCTATGTTACATATAATAACAACAAGAATTTGAAGGAAGATAATTTTGGAACAATGAATAATTTTATAAATCAATATGACGAAGTCAAAAGAAATTTAAGCATCAATATCAGAGCATACACTCCCACATAATAATAGATACTTTTATTAATACATACATACATATATGTAGGTTTATGTTTTAGACTTATGCACGTGTATTTATAGTTATGTATCTACAAATGTTTAATTTATGAAAAACTTATCGGCATCTGTCAACTTAATTTTCATCATCAATATTCTTATAAACGCAACCACTTTTTCCATTTTTACTTCATTCATATTGACATTTATTATGCAATTGAAATGATTATTATTATTATTAAATTTATTTTAACATTACGACAAACATGTATGTAAATAGAAGCACACGAGTACATATGTATGTACAAGTGAAGTATGTTTACGGTTTTGCACACAATAATAGTAAAATATATGAATGTAAATATGTATTAGGGGGCCACCGAAACAGCGAAACCCAAATTAATTACTTTAGCAGTTATGACAACATTCTGTTAGGCTATACGAGGGCGGTTCGGAAACTTCTTAGCCTAGAAGAGAAAGCGCGGTATAAACAGAAAAAAGTTAAGTGTTTTGGAAGCTTGCATCTGTGCTATGAACACATGTTAAATTTCTTTTCGATCTGCCAACTCCTTCATATAGAAACAGGTGTTCAAAAAAGACGCATCCGCGATTTTTTTTACAATGGCAAAATTAGAAATTCGTTGTGTCATTAAATATTTAAATAAAAAAAAAGTTTATTGAGACAAGAAATTCATAATGACACGGTGAATGTGTTAGGTGAAAGTGAAACAGTCAAAAATTGGGTTGCTAAATTTAGACGTGGTCGTACAAGCATTGAGGATGAACCACGTAGTGGACAGACAACAACAGAAATTGTAGCCAAAGTGCATGAAATGGTATTAAATGATCGACGAATAAAAGTGCGTAAAATATCTAATATCATGGCCATCTCAAATGATCGACTCAATTTAATTTTGCATGAAGAACTACAGATGAAAAAGATTTCTGCAAGATGGGTGCCGCATTTGTTAACAGTCGACCAAAAACGCATAAGCATAAAAATTTCTCAAGCTTGTTTGAATCGTTTTAAGAAAAATAAAATGGATTTTAAGCGTCATTTCCTAACTGCTGATGAGACATGGATCCACCACTATACTCCAGAGACAAAAGTACAATCCAAGCAATGGACTGAAGCTAGAGGAAGTTCCCCAAAGAAGGCAAAAATAAATTCAATCGGCTAGTTAGGTTATGGCAACGATTTTTTGGGACTTATTGATTAACTATCTGCAAAAGGTTAATAACAATAAATTCAGAGTACCATTGCAACATTTTGGATCAATTAAATGTAAAAATTCGAGAAAAACGTCCTGGCTTACAACACAAAGAAATTATTGTTCATAAAAACAACGCACCAGCGCACAAGAGTGTTTAAACAAGGGCTTAAATCAACGAAATAAAGAACCTTATTCTTCTGATTTAAATCCCAGTAACTTTTACCTGTTCCCCAATCTAAAAAAAAATCCTAGCTGGCAAGTGTTTTACCTCAAATGAAGATGCCATTACAGTTGTAAACCACTATATTGAAGGCCTTGAGGAAAACTATTTTTATTCAGGGATAGAATTGCTAGATAAGCGTTTGACCAAGTGTATTAAAGTTTCAGGAGAATATATATATAAAAAATGTTTTTAAAAAACTAACTATTCTTTGTCTCTGCTAAAGCTAAGAAGTTTCCGAATCGCCCTCCTATAACGGGCATTTATTTAAAATAAACGTTTATAATAGGTTAACACCATTCTTTGATATTAAATTTTTAAAGATAACTGAAGACACTGTAGGTGGTCCATTCGCAATGTCTTATTTCCAAGCACTCTTTCCTGTATTGCTATCGGGTATATCTTGAATTATGCCAGTAATGTTGGCTTCCAAGTCTTGATTTATAGTAGGCTTATTGACAAAGCCTTTTAACTTAAAAGATGTTTTCTTCTCAAATTTGCGGATGGTATTGACAATAGTGGACTCGGTAGGTCAAACCATATACAGCTTGAAGTGAAAAATATTTCTCTTAAAACGTTAATTTTTGTAATATATCGGGGTTTTCAACAAAAACTTTGTTTTGCAACAGGCACATATTGAAATACCATAAAAGTTTTAACATTTTACTTGTAGAAATGAAAGCTTTAAACATTTTTACAATGAATTCAATTTCGCTCGAAAATCGCAGTATAATATTAATAATTCATTTAAGAACATCTCCTTGATTTTTCTGGAAAAATATATTTTTTTTTCAACCGAAAACCATTTTTCATGGATACTGGGTAACGCCAAATGGTCGCATTTGGGCTTCTGCAAACACAAGAGCAATTGTTGAAATCTTGCATGTGGAACATGTTACTCTATCAAAGAAATCAACTTGTCATTTATGCAATTTTTTGTCAATTTGCAAAACTTTAGGTTCCTCAGAACTATAAAATTTGATAAGTGATAAGAAGAAATTGATAAGTGTAATTTTTAAAGTTTTTGCAATTTTTATATTCTTTTTGCAATTTCTGTGCCACGTACGTTCTCTTGTGCAAAGTGCAAAATAAATTTTGAAAAGTATAATTTGCTGTTTTGTTCCACAAAAACTGTAAATTTTATTTTTGCAAAGCAAAGTTTGTCAAAAATTTGGTAAAACAAATTCAAAGATTTTTGTTCGACGATAAAAAAAAAGACGCGGTTATAACAAGAATTTATAACGATCGAAGTAATTATTCGGCTCCAAGCTGATTTTATTTTAAATATAATTAGAGAAATATATAATATACAAATAGAAATATATAGAGAAAAATTAGAGCACAATACACAGCACAGTCATGCTTTGTCGGTTAAAAAGCAACTGTCAGTGTACTGGCGTTGCAGCTATGCATGGTGTTGCAAGACCGTCCATGGAATTGTCGACATTTTATTTTGAAACACAATGCAGTGCCCCGATGCTGCCAGTAGTATTGCTGAAAAGTTGTTTAAAATAAGCTACACATTTTACAATGTAAATGCAAGCGTTCAAAGTGAAGAGTATTAAATGCAAAGATGATTAAAAGCCTTGTGGGACACTTTGCACACTCACTTTGCAGGAGAGCGCATAGTTTTTACAAAGAGTGTAAAAATTTGCTTAGTGCCAAAAACTGCAATTTGGTAAGTGCAAAGTGAAAAGTTGATATGTTGGTTGTGAAATGTTGCTTAAAATGCGTGAATAGATCACGCTATCCAGAGACTAAATTTAGGCCTATTAATAGTTACTAAATTCTTTCAACTTACATATTTGCAGCACCCTAATCAACATGTAGAAAATATGTTTATAAATATTTTGCAATAGTGCATATGTGTTTATTATATGTAGGAGTGTCAGGGTGTTGTGTATGTATATATAGGTATGTGTTTATATGTATATACATATATTATGTTGTACCTACAAATGCACTGATACGTAACATCTTTAGATAGTTACGCTTTCTTAATGCTGCGCCACATCATGTCACTTTTAAATTACACGTTGTTGAAAATTATTTCCACAATTTTTGTATTTCTTTTTTTTCTTGTTTTAAAACTCTTGTTTATTGCACTTTTAGTCAACGACAAGCGGACTAAGTTGTTTTTTTTATATACATATTTATATAAATGTAATAGAGTCATAGATGAATCCAACAAAATATCTTTTGGTGGAGAAATTCCTGAAAAATTTATTTTAATTTGTTTTATCAACTGTTGAAACTTTTTTTAATAGGTGCAATTGTTTAGAAATTGAAACATATGAATAGAGAAATAATTGAATAAAAAAAACGCCCAATTACATGAGTCTTTAATTACTTGTGAATAAAGACCCAAATGAGTGACTATCACAATTTCGATTTACCCAAATCTAATGCGAATAATCGCCTATTAATAAAAAGGTTGCTGTAGCTTAATTGGTTAGCGCATTTGATCATTAAGCATGAGTTGGTATTTCTATCCCGGGTTCGATGCACAGCCGCTGCCAGTCAAACAACATCAGTTTTTGATAATTATAATTATTAGTTTTCTTTCTATCCATCATAACTAATATTTATCACAGCGCCCTCCTTCGGTGGTATATCATTGAAACGCCACCGAAGTAAAATAATTAAATAAAGGCTATCAAATCAAGCTTTAACATTAATGCACCTACTCACCACCAGAGGCGCTGCAATTTTGCACTAAAAACAAACATAATGCGCAATTGCAGAGTTGTGACACAAAAAGCTTTCTTCTACTTTCACCACCTTTACTTCTTCAATCTATCCCCTTTTCAAAAAAAGTTACATATTAATTGCCTGAGTGGTACTTCTCTTTAACCCTCTCGTGGCTATTTGGTCGTTTCATATAAATTCTTGGAAATAGATAACAATAGTATATAGAAAAATATTACCTCTTCTAGAAATAACTTAATTGAAAATGTGTTTCTTTATATTAGTAAAAGACGTTTAGAGCGTCTAAATGTTGCACCCGTCAGAATAGAATCTCCCATTACCTTTTAGACATGGTGGTGAGGGGAAGATAAGACAAGTACACACTTGATTGTACTAGCAATTCGTGTTACTCTCTTATTGCTACTACATACATATGTGTATAAAAATGTGCGTATACTCTCAAATAAAAATACGAGCGATTTAAGCAATAAGAATTGTGCTTTGTGAACACCAAAGAAATTTCAAAGAAAAAATTGTATCAATATTTTCAATAAAAAAAGCTTCGTGTAAATTGAGACTTTGTGATTAATTGCAATTAAAGGGCAATTTGAGCTGGATAATAATTTAGTACGTGAAAGTAAATTTATATATTCTGTTAGTTTTTCACGGTAAGTTATTAGGAATTAATAAGTTCTGAAACTATTTTATAAAAACTTAAAGCTTAAGGTTTATAATACACTATTTAGACATGCCTAACAAAGTGGAGCACAGAGGAACAGCGTAGGGTTATCAATCAAATATACTCTAGAGGGAGCACCATTGCGAGATTACATGTATGTATTTTAAAAACCAAAAATTTGGTTGACTTGTGGAGTGAAATCCAAAATGCTTGCTACACAGTTTCAAAACAGCACTGTATGGCTCTTGTTGAGAGTATACGCAGGAGATGTGAAGGTGTTATTTAAAACAAAGGATATCTTACTAAATATTAGAATTTGAATGAAGTTTTTTTTTGTTTCTCTTATGAGCAGAGAATTAAAATAACTCGTCTCATACGATCAAAATACAAAATAGTAATTTCTATTTTGTTTTTATTTAAAAAATAAATCACTGTTATAAAATAATTTTTGTTTTCGTGGTTTAGTATGACCTTTATAGTTTTTTGATGTTTTTAATGTGTTGGTGGGACACAAACTATTTCAATTATGGTTGATTATAATAACTGTGAACATTCTTTCTATTTCATTTACATACTTAACGGACATTTTTTTTTAAATTTCAGTTGGGACTAGAGTTTGATTTTTTTTTAATTTAAATTGTTTGCAAAATTGTGGATTTTGTTTACATACGTTAAAAAAATTTCGATTTTTTGCGAAATTTTAAATTTTGCATACAATTATGTATAATTTTTATATTCAGACATCGTTCTTAAATTCTAAATTTTGTTCAACAATAATTTATAGACACAAAACTAAATACCTATTGTGAATTATTATTAAAAATGTAAAATGAAATATTAAAGTAACGAATTACTTAAAATTATTGTGAATTATAAGAAACCATAGAAATAAGTTTCCGGTCTAGCTTTAAGAATAAAAAGAACTCACTATCACTTCTTAGAATATAAGAAAAGGGTGAGAATCTAACTTACATAAAATAAATAAAACCTCTAACCTCCATTGAATTCCAAAAATCCCTTTTTCTATTTATTATCCATCATCATTTTGGGTATTATAAAACTATTGAGGCACAGGCTTTTTTTCTTCAGGACCACAACTCTATTGTATACAGTCCACCACATCCCTCAAAGAATTAATCATCTTCCCATACATAGAATAATTCTAGGGGTGAGGACGGTCAAAATTCGCCATTTTATTATTTTGGAGCACTCTAATATACAATTTTGCAAAGGCAGCTAAATTGGTCAGTAAATGGCTGAGATCTATGCACTAACAACAATATCAATAAAGTAAGAAATAACATTTGCTATTATCAAATAAATAAATTCCCCATAGTTGGATACGACCGAATATTGGTCACCACCTGTTCTGGTATTTTATTTATGGGAATTATGTATATGTAAAATTTTTATCATAAATAACTTTAATAATATTTTAAAAAATAAAAAATGACTTACCATAGTCTCCAAATATTCCGTGCTGCAGCTGTTTCGCAAATATTCATTACATATTTCGATAATTTGTTGAATTTAGATTTATATTATTTGATCTTAATAACAGTCATATGTTTAGTCGTCTATTATAAAGATAAATTTTTTAATAATTTTTAAAAATTTAAATGATATTAAATTATGTGTAAGTTCACTTTTAAAATAAACCATCCCGAAAAGACTTTTAACCCGCAAATTTTCAAGTAAAGGCGTTTAAAACTATTTTTATATTTTATTATAATTTTGTTTGTTAAACTTTCATATATGTATGTATATAAATACTTCTTTTTTAAGTTTACTAATTTATCTTTTGTATTTTCGCCAAAATTAAATTCTATTTTATTAATTATTACCATTTATTAGAGAGCTCGGTTATTTGTTTCAATAAATATTGCCATAAAAAATTTAAAAGATTCTAGAAAAAAACTTATAAAATCAATACTTAAACTAAATATTTGATATATTTGCAATGTATTTGAAAGCATTTAAAGTATTTCTAAGAATTTAACATTTTCAAGTACATACATACAAATTTAAACATATGTACATTAGGCCGGGTCGATTTGTGGGGAGGCAAAAAAATCGCCCATGGCTCAGTGAAAATCGTATTCTAGGGATCAAAATAAGAAACTTTGCCTGTAATTAATTTCATGTTTCTTATCTCCAGCAAACTTCATCAACAAAATTCGGCCAAATATTTGCAACTCACTCACAATGGTTGAGAAAATATCATAACTGTGTCAAAAATAAAGTTGAAAGAACAACAAATATTGTGCAGTCATACAGCCGCACACACATGAATGAAGTTTATAAAAACAACATCGAAACAATAATAACAAACATACATGCATACATTTGACAAAGAGCTCCCTAATTCATTTTCAAAAGACAATAGCCAACAAGCCGGACGCCATTCTAAATTGAAAACAAACACCCACCCATCTTGTTATTAAACATTGTCAATTTACTTTGTTAACTGCTGGTTTCATTATTTATCCAATATATTTTGCAAAAACTATTATTATATTCTTAGCTTTTTTACTTTTTACACACACACACATTCACTTGTACACTTGCTTTTGCTTTTCTGTTACAAATTTAATTTGCAAAAAACAATAAAACCACATCATATTTGGAAAATATAAAAGCTATTTTCTTAATATATTTTATTTTTATAACTTTTGATTTGCGTTTAATATTATTAATTTGGCATTAAAAGTTAAGATTAAGATTTTGTTCACTTGTGCCGGTAAATGAAAAGCGCGGAAACTAAAGATAACAAACAGGAACTGTCAAAGTTGTAATACAGAAACAAAGAGGAATTGAAACGAACAAAATTGCCAATAGAAATTGCATGCAGTGCTGCCAGATTGTTTATATACAAACTTTTGAATTTCCCGATCAAAAATACAAACCGCATATAGATTTGTTAAAATGAAATTGTTAACAAGAATTAAAAAAATGTTAAAGTTATTACATTTATTCATGTATTTATTGTAAAATAAATAAAATTATTAATAAATTGATGGTAATATCATTAAAACTTATATCAAAAAAAATTACATATTTTATATCAATAAAAGGTTTTTCAATAAGAACTTTGCATATCAAAACAAAATAAAACAAAGAATTTATATGTATGAAAATCATTAAAATTTGTGTTGTATTGAAAAGAATAAGATTTGATAATTAAAAATTATATCGTATAGATGTACACCATTTTTAATCACATTTTGCCAAAATGGCGCTTTTGAGTTTTAAGGCTGTAATCGATTCGAATGGCTTCCTATAGCCCCGCAATAAACATGATAGGGGCAGAACAGCCGAATTTCGTAAAATTTGGTTGCAATAAATTCATTGTTTCGGCACCGTGCTGTTGTAGTTATATCCATATCATCAATAATAGCCCAAAATTTAGTTGTTTTAATTAAAAGCCCAACTAAAAAAAAAGACTTGTCACGCCTCCATACCACATAGCGACTCATACAGTAAAACGTTCTAAATGCAAAAGCTTTCCAATAATTTTTAGTGTTTGCAATTTAGCTTGTTGACGTATCCAGACAAATTAAACTTTATAGAAATCAAACCGAAGCTAGCGACAAAATATAAACTTGTACTTTATCTAATAATACATCTTAGTTTTATCAATTAAATTATTACTTCTTATTTACCTTATTTTTATTAAACCATAAATCAAATGAAAATCATTCAGTTACTAAATTGTTAAGTAATTTTTATTAATTCAATAATTTCTCTACTTAAACCTTCAGTTGATAGCCAAACAGTATTGCACTTAAAACGTTTGTCCTTCTCAATCAACTGTTCAAACTGTCTTAAACCACCACCAACACCAAAGTAGTATATTTTTGCGGCCACCAAAGCTATACCATTTGGCTTTAGTTTGTCAAAAAGGCAGTTGAGTAATTTCTGCTGATTTTCAGGATTGTAAATTGTTTCGGAAGTTAAAATTATGTCGTATTGTTCCTCCTTTTCAGTCATTTGACTCCATTTACTCCAATCGCCAGAGTAGAACTGCACATTTCCTTCTAAAAGCTCAACGTCATAAAATTCATCTTCGTCTTCTTTTTCACTTTCCCTCAAAGTGTTTAACAAAACATTTGGTATAGTTACCTTCTCTAAGACATCTTTATTCTGGAAAATATATAAAATACATTTTATTAATAAATAATATGTAATTGTAATTTCATCTGACTTACATAATCTTGAAATGTGACTTTAGCTCCTTTAAGAAATGCGTAAATCCCTAATAAACCTGAACCACAACCTAAATCCAAGACCTTTGATTTATTCCACTTATCGTCCTCATACTTATCGGATAAGTATTTTAACAAATCATCAGTACATTCCCATATTTTAGCACCACCCTCATATACTCCCGGTATTAAATCCGAGTGTTGGTCTTCAGCTTTTTTAATGTCCAAATCGCTGTTGTCATTATCCTTAATGTCTTCCAATAAGAACCCAGAAACGATGTGTTGTATGTTTTTGCCATCAATAGCTTTTTGTACAGAATTTAATTTGTAAATATCCAGATTTTCAATTATCTCTTTTGAAGGCAAAATCTCCTCTGAATCATACCAATCTATGGAGGAATCATCAGACAAACTAAAATTTTATGACATGATTTGTTTGCAGGAACATAATAATATATACAATAAAGACTTACGCGTTTTCTTTTTCTGTGGAATGTTTATCATCCACAAATGGACTTTCCTTTTCTATTTCTCCCACTTGAAAATCAAATTTAAACATAATTTAGCTTTAGTTTAAAAAATCAATTATGATACTTGTTATGTTTCACATCTCATATGTTTCCACGTGCGTGTAACATATATGAAAACTATTCACTTTATATGAGGCATACAAAAGCTTTATATTCTGGAAACTTAAAAACAATTTTCAAAATTATTCAATAATTAACTGTTCTTACTGTTAATTACTATAATGAAGTTATAATTAAAAATTATTAAAAAAAAAATAGCTACAAATTATTTATATATGTTATGTTTTTATATAATATACAATTAAACATCAAAAACTTGGCATCACTTTTAGTTTGTTATTTTTTTTAAACATTAACCAAATGTCAATTGGTTCACATTTGTCAAAAAAGAAATAGGCTGGCAACGAAACAATTGCAAGAAATTTACTTTTTTCAGAAAATTACATTAATATTAAATTTTTGCAGTGTTTATTGCTATTGAAAAACCATGGCTGATCCTTATGGCGAGGTAAGTTTTTCACGGCTAATCATTAATCCTTTCTTTTAAATAAATTGTTTTTATAAAATTTAGTTACAACCAAATATGCCGCCAGGTGTCAGCGGAATGCCACCGCCACCAATTATGGTCGGACCACCACCAGGTATGGGACAACCACCAGGTATGGGACCACCACCAGGTATGAGACCACCCCCGCCAGTAGTGATGCCCAATAATTTCCCAAATCAACAAATACCTCCACGACAACCGTGGAATAATCCCCATCCAACTGTAGATGCTAATAACGGGCCGCCTGCTGCGCAGCCTTTATCATTGAGTGATGTTAATACAAATGGCAACACGGATAGTACGGAAAATATCATAAACGGCGACGGCTCAGAAGAGAAAAAAGATCAAAAGCCGACGGAAGTTGTGTTACCCAAAGCATTGGAAGATGTTTTAGCTTTAAAAGATCAAAGAGCGGCTGAATTTAATATAAATTCCGATGATTTTACCAACAACGATACTAGTGGCCAGCTGGTAAACGACTATGATGCTGGTGAAGATTCTGAAGAAGAGGGCGATTTTCAAACAAATGGTGGTGTTACTATCAAGCCTGGAAAACTTAGTAAAGTTGAGAAAAACAAAAAGAAAAAGCGGCGCAAGAAGTTAAATAAAAAACTCAAAAAACAACAAGAACAAACCAGAGCTGAAGACCATAGCAAAGAAGATGAAACAGCTGAAGACAGTGAAGAAATTCATGAGGAAAGTAAAAATAAAGATCAATTAGTTGAGGATACTGAAAAAGAAAAAAAAGCTTCAAAAGAAAAGAAAACAAATTATGTAAACGAAGCTACAGAGCAGGAGACTTCCACTGAAAACGCAGAAGATGTAACCATTGAGTAAGTTTTTTACATAACAAAAGAAAAGTGTCTTATTTATTTTTGTTTTACAGATATGTGCCGGAAAAGATTACTATTGCTGATTTGGCTCCCATGTATAGGCAATTTTATAGAGTATTTGAAATATTTAAATTAGAAAATAAGCCCAAGGTTTCAGAAAAGGACAAAACTGCCAGCGATGGCGCCGAAAACAAAGCAAATCAGAAGAATTTAGCCAATAAGTTGCAGGACGAGGGTGAAGAGGATGATTTTGATGAGGACAACGTGGATGATAAAGAAAAACTATCGAAACGTAAGCTCAAGAAATTAACCCGTCTTAGTGTGGCTGAATTGAAACAATTAGTTTCAAGACCAGATGTGGTGGAAATGCACGATGTTACAGCTCGTGATCCAAAATTGCTAGTACAATTGAAAGCCTACAGAAATACTGTACAAGTGCCAAGACACTGGTGTTTTAAACGCAAATACCTGCAGGGAAAACGAGGCATTGAAAAGCCGCCCTTCGATTTGCCAGCATTTATTAAAAAGACCGGTATAATGGAAATGAGAGAATCGTTACAGGAAAAAGATGACGCCAAATCATTAAAATCTAAAATGCGCGAAAGAGTGCGACCGAAAATGGGAAAGATCGACATAGACTATCAAAAATTACATGATGCATTCTTTAAGTGGCAAACAAAACCACGCATGACCATTCATGGCGATCTCTACTACGAGGGCAAAGAGTTTGAGACACGTTTAAAAGAGAAAAAACCGGGCGACCTGTCGGAAGAACTGCGCATTGCATTGGGAATGCCAGTGGGGCCAAATGCTCACAAGATACCACCGCCATGGTTGATTGCTCAGCAACGTTATGGTCCTCCACCATCGTATCCCAACTTGAAAATTCCTGGTCTTAATGCTCCCATACCAGATGGTTGTTCGTTTGGTTATCATGCTGGTGGTTGGGGCAAACCGCCAGTCGATGAAAATGGCAAGCCATTATATGGCGATGTCTTTGGCACCAATATTATTGATATGGATGTGAGTAGTTTATAAATTTGATATTAAAAAATTTTCAATTATTGAGGAATTACATTTTTAGAATGGTGTAGATGAAGGCGACATTGAGCGTAATCAATGGGGTGAATTGGAATCTGAATCAGAAGAATCCTCGGATGAGGAGGAAGAGGAAGGCGAAGATATGGCTAATCCTGTGGATGAAAGCGGCTTGGTTACCCCCGCCGAAGGCTTAGTTACACCCTCGGGTCTAACAAGTGTGCCAGCGGGCATGGAAACTCCCGAAAATATTGAATTACGTAAAAAGAAAATAGAACAAGAAATGGAGGAGTAAGTATTTGTGTTTTGAATGGTTGTCTCACTAAATTGAATTGTTTTTTTTTTAATTCTCTATAGCAATGAAACACCTGTGTTGTACCACGTTCTGCCTGAAAAGCGTACAGAACGTATTGGTGCTTCTATGATGGCCTCCACTCACGTCTATGATGTAGGTAACGTTAAACAGACAGCGACCAGAACAGCGGTAACTGCAGATCGCGAGGGCACCGTGGAATTGGCTTTAGATCCTTCAGAACTGGATATGGATAATGAAGCCATGGCCCAACGTTATGAACAACAAATGCGTGAGCAACAGAATCACCTACAAAAAGAAGATCTTTCAGACATGTTGGCCGAGCATGTGGCTCGTCAAAAATCAAAACGTAAACGCCAACAAGCCGATCCAGCCAAGACTACGAAAAAATATAAAGAATTCAAATTTTAAGATACTTGTACTTGAAGTAAGTTTAATATAAATTCATCTATCCCTAAACTTTAAATTTTTTTTAAATAAAAATAAACCGTCACCTCACTTTGAAGAACTGTAGTGTCGGGCAACACAATAATAAAGTTTCCAATAACATTTCCAAAACAAAGTTGTTTGTATGTATGTATGTGTATTTAGCTTAAAATACTTTTTATCATTTCTCATCTTTTAACTGAACTAAGTACATTTATTTGTGGTTATTACTGACTTTTAAAGTTTGTAAAAATGTAATAAACCAAATTTTATTACAAAAATAGAAGAAAGAAAAAAATCATTAATAATCCTTTAGTTAAAATTTAAAGATTATAAAAAAAAGTAAAATAATCAAATTGACAACATAATAAAGTAAAGAACAAATTATTGCAAAGCACACATACTATTTATATAGTTCAGTTTGTTGTCTGTCCATATCAAAGAATAATATAATAAAAAAAATCCTAAATAGTTGTAAACCTAAAGAGTAATTTGATTTATACAGTATTCATTCATTCTCTGAATCATTCTTCCATCTGTTCGTTCAATTGTGCCAGCAATGCTGCTCGTTTCGATTCCAGTTCCGATTCACTTAAAGCCTGCTCATCAGGATCGTTACGTTGGCTCGAAGGAGAATGTCCCACATCTGAATGATTACTAGCAATGGGACTGAGCGGTGTGGTAGAACGTTGCTTATCATGATGATGTCTTCGCTCTTTGTCCTTTTTATTCTTTTTCTCCTTTTTCTTCTTTTTGCTGGGTGCTGAACAAAATTCTTCAATTGCCAGGGCCGACGGTGAGCCACCATCTGCGGACAGTTGTCGTTCAGATTCACAGGATGACTGAAATTAGAAAAAAATTATTATTTAGATGATTTTAATAGTTGTTTTGAATTAGACACTTTGTTTAGACACTTACATCTCTAGATGATTTCTTGTTCTTTCTCTTCTTTTTCTTTTTTAAAATGCGATCGCTTTCCTTACTTATGCTTGAGCTAACAGAGAGCTGCAATAAGTAGTAGAAATTCAAAATTATTTGTCCCTTTTTTGTGTTAAATATGTTTTTTATGCAAAACCATTTAATTATTTTTAATAAATGTGTTTCTACGTAATTTTTGTTAAAAAATTGTAAATGTAATTATTGTTTAAAAATGTAATTTTTAAACAAAATATTTGTGTAAAAAGATAAATATTTTCTAGAAAACGTGTTTTTTCTGCTCAAAAAGGGATTTTTGTGTGAAACTTTTGTCTTTTTTTTTTTGCACAAACACGCTTTCTGTATATGTAATTAAGTTTTTCGAGCAAACCAATTTTTTTCGGAACATTTCTTCTCTTAAACTTACCGATCTTGATTTTGACTTCTTTTTACGTGCTCTCTCCATTTCCATTGGATCGTTCTCTATGTCAGATCTAGAACTTGATCGTAAACGTTTCTTGTGCTTTTTATTCTTTTTGGATTTCTTCGATCTGGAATGATGATGTGTGCAAGCGTCTTCACTTTCACGCACAAAGTCTTCCCAAATTTTATGCACACCCAACTCCTTTTCATATATAGCATACGACTCCAAATGTTCCACTAACTTTTGGGCCGACTCGTAGGGTTCATGAGGCGAAACATTGGCCTCCAGCCAGGCTGCTTTAATTTCATTTTCCAATTTGCGTAAACGTTTGGTTTCTTCTTTCACGCGTTCCTTTTCAATAGCTTCCGCCTTTTCCAACAAAGCATTGTAGGTGAGTTTAACATTGCCCGCATCTAGAGTAGCTGAACGTTTATCCTCACACACCACAGTGGCGAAATCCTCAAATGTGGTGTTGGCCTTAACGCTGAAATCTTTTTCTTTGAGAATTTCTCTTATGATTTTCTTCTCGTCGTGATAGCGTGCTTTCAAATCTTCCACATAGAATTTGAAAAGATCTAAAGGTGTAGAGCCATTCTGTCCTAGCATGGCTGAGAAACGTATGTCAGCCGATATGATGGGGTATAATTCCACCCATAGCGACATGGATGTTAGTTTACCCTCTTCATGCAGTGAATCGAGTAGTGTTAGGAAATTGTCGCGGTTCTTACGTTGTTGACGTTTTAAACGTTTCTTTTCTTGTTCTTTTTCTTGGTCTTCCTCTCTTTCCAACGTTCTGATATGTTCTTCGAAGACTATTAGAGCATCTTCCTTATCCATACCCAAAAGGTTGACGTCATTTTTGAAAGCCGAGTTTTCCAGTAGCAATACTTGAGCTTCCGCCCATGTTGTGGAATATGTTATGGCGGTCATGGACTCCAGTAGTTCACCTAAAACTTTCATATTGCGTTTTTTCATTATGCGTGCTTCTTCCTTTTCCCGTTTTGCCAAATTGAAAATGCAATCTTCGTAAATGTCTCGACGATCCTGTTCGGGCACAGAAGTCCAAATTTTATTACTGGCAAATATTTCTTCACATTTGTAATACTTTAAAGTGGAGTTCATTTTGTCTGTGGTCATTAGGAACTTTTCCAAATCTTCTTTAGCTTTCTTAGCCCTAAGACGCGCTTCCTCTTTTTCGTCTTTTAGCTTTTGTGTCTTGTAAGCATTAAATGTTTGTTTCTTCTCGTTTAGATTTTTAAATGAATTGTAGCGTGGATCTTTGGAAATAATCTTGACACATTGATCCCAGTTGGCATTCGAAGGTACGTTTTTTTCACGTAGCAGTTCTTTAAAAGCTTCAATAGCTTCTTTTTTGTCTTTGAATACAAGTTTTGGTTCGTCAGCAGCATCGCGTTTGTCTGAAGAGAAAATAAAAATTAAACAAGAATTTATAATTTTATAAACAACAAGCACACTTACTTTCTTTATCTTCTTTGTTGGAAGAGGGAATTTCTATTGAAGCCAAAGTGGCAGCCATTGCCTGGTCCATAGCTGATGAGGAATTTTCATTGCTACCCGGTGTCAAAGGTGAGTGAATATCGGGAGTGTGTATCTTAGGGATGGATGGCAATGTAGCGGGCAATATATTTGCTAAAGCTGCAGGGGGAACTATACCGGCTAAACTAGAGGAAGTCATAGCCGCTACTGCTTTGGCAGCCGCCGCAGCTCTGTGAGTAAGAATTTAATTATTAGCTTTTTCTTATTTAGATTTTTGTTTTCAAATGGCTACTTACTCTTCTGCTTTAACCTTTCCTTGCATTTCTATAAATTCTGGCGGTGGCTCCCATCTTGACTCTTTCGTTGTGACATTATGATAATAAACCTTACCAGCATCTGACCGGTATTCTTTCCAAGGGCACTGATGTTGCAAACGTTCTATGGGTGTCATTAGGGCTTCCGGCTTTTCCCAAGAGCTTTGTTTAGTGATGTTATTGTAAAAATATGGCCTGCCATCCGGTGCCTTGTGCTCGGTCCACTCAGTATTGGGTGGTGCAGCACCAAAGGCCGCGGCCAATTCGGCCGGTGGTGGACCTCCAAACCCAGGTGGTGGTATATTAAATTGAGGCACTATGGTAGGTGGAAATCCCAAACCTCCCATTGACGGTGGTACTGTTGGGGCTCCAGCAGTTGGTGGTACATTCATTTCTTTTTTATTTTTGGTTTTCTTTCGTAGACCACAAATTTATTTCTAAATATTTTTTGTTTCTCTCACAGTTGATGTTGCTTTTTTCTTATCATAACCTCAATGCCCAATGAAAATCTTAGTTTTTAGTTTGCGTCTGTTTGCAGAACAATCACCGCAAGGGACTTTCCTGGTTTAAGTTTTAACAAATGTTGGAATAACTATAACTTTTATAAAGTTTCACAAACAATTTTCTTTTCTGTGGAAAATACACCACAAAGATTTGATGCGGTATTTTTTCACTCACGGCTTTAAAAAACACTAAATGTCAATAAGAGAGAGAGAGCACTATGCCAACAAAACAGGGTTGTTGTAAACAATATTCTGACATTTGCTGTTGGTGCTGCCTTATTGTTATTGAATAACAAAACATACTTATGTATTAAGATTTTTAATTAAAAAATAATCATTTTCTTAATGTATTATATAAAACAATGATGCTCTTTAATATTATTTTAAAAAATTAAATTTTATTTAAATTTAAAAAAAAAATTGTAATGTTTATAATATAGCTGCATCAAGTCAATGGCATATATCTGGCAATATCATTAAATGATGGCGGATATGTTGATGGCAATGCCATTGCAATGTCGGCGGAAATGTCATTTAGTTGTTATTAAAGTTACTATATTAAAATTAAATAAGTTAAATAATTAAACATTTGAGAAAAAATTATAGCTGTGCTGAAAATATTAAAGGTATTAAGTGCATGTAATGAAAGTAAGTTATGTTTTTAATTAATTTGTATTAATTAAAGGGTTTGTAAATATGAATGGATTACTGTGTAGAATTTTTTCGAATCCAATAGGCAAAAGACATGAAGACAATTACTAGTACATAAGTGTTTTTACCAAAAGCCACCAGTATGTGCTTACAGACGATTTGTTACGATTGTTTGTTTTAAAATCTTCGTCGGCATAAGGAGTTGCCTTATATTTTTGTATGAAAAGTAAAAGTTGTATTCTTCTTTGAAACCAAAACCGCTATTTAAAATGGCTAGCAAAATGGTGATCTACCCAATGACAATTGAATCTTCACCAAGTAAAAAGCCCGACAAAGATTTTCAACCAAAAAACTTTCCACAACAATGAAACTATTGCAACAACAAACCGTAATCATTCGTACAAGTATATTTCCTACCAATAATTAAGAATATTTTAATAAGAACACTGAATTTGTGTGAAATTTAAGGTGCTTATGCCAATAATCAGCTCAGCTCACTCTTAATTCATACAAGAATCTAATCAATTTAATGAATTCAAAATACTTGTTTTTATTTATTTTTAATCACATACATTGTACTTGTTGATAACGTAAACATGCGCCAATATTATCTTCAGGACTTCCCTTGCCGGCTCCGTCACCAAAATGTATGCCCACATAAAATGGCGTAACGGTTGATTCAATGCGGCACGGCCAAATGCCGGTTGAACAGAATTGCATACCACAATGTACAGGTTCACAACCTGGTAGTGGACCCAAGCCAGTTCCTATGAAATCTTCAATAATGCAAGGCATGGTAATGCGATCTCTACAATTGCTATAAAACTGTCGCATTTGTCGTTCAGTTAAAGGTTTCATTTGTTTACTAGAGCGAAAGCCAAAATCGAAAGTACTTCTCAAGAAACCTAACAAGTCAAAGCCTCCTCTGGTAGGTCGTGGTCTTCGAGATACATTGGAAGAAGAAGCCGTTGGCCTAAAACGGGTATTGGTATCGACATCATCGCCTCCAGAACCCTCAATATCGTCATTTAATGGGGTGGATGTAGTGGATAATGTAGTAGATTCTGTAGTTTGCGCAGCTGTATTTAGATCAGCAGGATTAGCTGAAGAAATATCAGCTGCATCATCTGCTAATGAGGAGGCTGTGGAGATATCCATAGCTATTGCTTAAAAGAAACTTTAAAATTTTATTTGTATTAATTTAATTAAATTATTTAAAAAATTACTTGTACTCTCTGACACACTACTGGTTGCTGGTGTAGTTGTTGTCAAAGCAGGTGTTGTTGTCACACTCACAGCCGACTGTGATGTACTGCTAATGATGGAGTTTGTTGTCGCTGTTATGCCCGCTTGTGCATTTGTTGCATCATCTGCTAAAATTTGCATTTGAGGTGGGTTTATTTGAGGCATACCATTGCCACCATTTACAGTAGTATCTTGATTAATCGGCAAACTTTGAACGCCATTAGTACCCAAGAATGAATCGTTCAAACTACCAAACATTTCCTGTACTGAGCTGGGTCCTATGCGAAATGATTGTTCATCGCAAGGCTGATAGACAATCGAACACATATCCACCTCCTGCCGCATACATATACGATAATCCTGATTTGCTAAATGACGACCATTATCGGCAAAGTTAAATGTCTGAAATAATGCCAATATCTTACTGAAATTGTGAAAATATAAAACGATGCCAATATACTTGAAATACGCCCTCTGCCCCGGTAAAATATTGTAAACAACCAGCTGGCGCTCTCTGGCTAAAAGGTATTTGAGTTATACGTATTTCCCATAATCTTGAGGGTAAGAATCGAGGAGCAAAATTCAGCTTTATATCAATTTCCATAGTTGTGTCATTGGTACTGTTGCGTCCTGGATATAAATCTTCGTAACGCAGTGGCTTTAATGATCCATATAAAGTGTGACGCGGCAACATGCGACCTCCAACGTCATAATACACTGAAATAAAATTGTGTATTAGTTATATTATATATACATACATATAAGCAAACATACATACTGTTCTCACATATAGAGAGCAAAGTTTTATTTAATCAGCTGAAAACTTTAACGTAACTTTTTAATAAAAAATTAAAGAAAATCGACTAGATAAATTAACTTCTCAGAAACAATAGTTGTTGTTTTTCTAGAAAAAAAAACTTTCGGTTGATACAGCTGTCGCTGAGTTGACTATCAAGTTCTAATTGTCTTTTGAGTGATGAATACTACAAATTTTGTATGGTGTATTCGGTAAAACTCAAATGATGCGTAATCACAAAATAATTTCGAAAACTTAAGCTGATTGCTATCTGGTGCTCAAACTTCTAAACATTTAATTAATATTATGAATATTCCCTATCTTAAGACATTGTAATGAAATAGTAAATACAGTGGCTCAGAGATTATTTTATGCAGTGAATTTTTTGTTTGCAAAGCTCCATAAAAGAAAACTAACAGGAACTTAAGAAAGTAATTGGTGTCATTTAAAAAATAAAATGTTATAAATCATAAACATTTTTTGCTAAAATGTACATTAATTTTATTCTATATTCTTCGACCATTTTAATGATTTTTATTATATAATTTTTAAGCTTGAGGTCACTTTTTTGTTTTTTATAAAAGATTTTTATTTCTTATATATAATTTACTCAATATTTCGATTTCCTTTGGAAATCTTCTTCAGGAGTTAATTTAATATTATAAAAATTTTCTATGTGTAAAAATTTTTTTTTTTTTTTTTTTGTTTTTTTTTTTTTTTTTTTTTTTTTTGTTTTTTTTTTTTTTTATATAAGTTTGAAAGGGGTTGACAAAATTGAAAACATGTTTTACAGAAAAATAATTTTAAATTTTCGATAATAACATTGAACAGTAAAAAATTATAACAGAAATATACATAGTAACATTTTAAATAATAACATTTTGGAATTATAACATTTTTTAAATACATAAATTGTGTTAATTTCTCCTATTGTTAATATTTATATTTTTGTTCAATAGGTGTCTGTAATTTTGAGCTAAGTTTTCTGTGTCTTTCTTATCCTTCTTTCTGATGGTACATTATTTATATGTAACATTTCTAACATGTATCTTCGTTTTGTATGATTTTCTGTGTTCAATATAGATGTGTTATCAAAATCTGGGTAGTGGTTAAAATCTCTACAATGGGTTGATAAAGCTGTTTTTTGTGTTGAATTATAATTTCTATATTTCTGGTCATGTCTATGTCCTGCTAATCTAGTTTTAAGTTTTGTCCCTGTTGTTCCTATATATATTTTGTTACATTGTCCGTTACTATTACCACCACAAGGAATTTTATATACTAAATTTGACATATCTGTCTTTTCTAATCTATCTTTAGTTTTTGTGAATAATCTTCCTACATTATTATTTACCTTATGTGCCATTTTGTATGTTGTTTTGTTGTATATGTTTAAATGTTCTATTCTTTCTGAAAATCCAGGTATATATGATATTGACTTATAAATTTTTGGTTCTGAAATTCCATTATTAATATAGGATTTCTTTGTATTAAATTGTTTTATTAATCTGCAAATGAGTTCATTAGGAAAACTATTATCTATTAATATATTTCTAATTATTTCTTTATTTTTCTTATGAAATCTTATTTATTTTTCTTATGAAATCTAATGTTAATATTCTATCTATAAGATTTTTAGCAGTGTTTATAATAATTCTTTTTGGGTGTTTTGAGAAATAATTTAAAATTCTTCCTGATGAAGTTGGTTTTTTATACCAATCAAATACTAAATTATTTCCCCTTCTTTTAACTAATATGTCTAAATATGAAATTGAAGAATTTAATTCTTTTTCAATAGTAAATTTTATATTCTGATCAAATGAGTTGAATGTTGATAATAAATTATCAATTTTATTATCTTCAATTATACAAAATAAGTCGTCTACATATTTTGTTAGTATTTTTGGTTTTATTGATAATTTTTCAATACATGTATCTAATAATTTTTCCATTACAATATCTGCTATTATTGGAGATGCTGGTGAACCCATTGGAAGTCCCTTTTCTTGTTTATATATTTTGCCATCATATTGGAAATACCTATTGTCAACTATACAGAATTTTATGATTCGTAAGAATAAATTTTTATTAATATCAGTAAATTCGGAAATTTTGTTCCAATTTTCTTCTATAATTTTTATTGCTAGGTCAACTGGAATACTTGGGAATAATGAAACAACATCAAGTGATATTAATTTTTCATTATTTTTGATAGAAATATTTTTTAATTTATCTTTAAATTGTATTGAATTATTAACATTATATTTTGAATTTTCTGTTAAATTTTTAAGGATTTTAACAATATATTTACATAGATTATGTGACGGTGAATTTATTGATGAACAAATTGGTCTTAATGGAAAATTTTCTTTGTGTATTTTAGGTAATCCATATAACCTGGGAGCTATAGCTATAGAAGTTTTAAGTTTATTTTTCTCTATTGGTGTTATTAAATTTAATTTAAAAAGTTCGTCTATTAAATTATTGTTAATTTTTTGAAATCTGTTTGTTGGGTCTTTCTTTAAAACTTGAAAAGTTTCATTGTCGTTTAAAATGTTTTCAATTCTAGATGTGTAATCTATTTTATTGATTGCTACTGTTGTGTTACCTTTATCTGCTCTTAAAATCATTATATCTCTATTCTTTTTTAGAAATGTTTGGCAATTTTTTACTTTATTTATTGTAAATCTATCTCTATTATTTAATGAAACTTTGTTTAAATGACTATCAATTACCGTTGTAAAATTTGATCTTGCAATTTCTCTTTCTTCTTTATTCTCTATAGTTTCGATCAAATCTTCTCCTTCAGATATAATTTTTAACATTGGAAAATGTTCTTTACTTTCGGGAAGTGCGTGTTTTTCACCTAATGATAAAATCCACCTAACAAAAAACTTAGCTCAAAATTACAGACACCTATTGAACAAAAATATAAATATTAACAATAGGAGAAATTAACACAATTTATGTATTTAAAAAATGTTATAATTCCAAAATGTTATTATTTAAAATGTTACTATGTATATTTCTGTTATAATTTTTTACTGTTCAATGTTATTATCGAAAATTTAAAATTATTTTTCTGTAAAACATGTTTTCAATTTTGTCAACCCCTTTCAAACTTATATCAAAAAAAAAAAAAAAAATTTTTACACATAGAAAATTTTTATAATATTAAATTAACTCCTGAAGAAGATTTCCAAAGGAAATCGAAATATTGAGTAAATTATATATAAGAAATAAAAATCTTTTATAAAAAACAAAAAAGTGACCTCAAGCTTAAAAATTATTTAATAAAAATAAAATGTACATTTTAATATATTTAAAAGTGTTTTTTTCACCGCTTATTTCATGCACTCATTTTCTACTGCACCGATAGCTCAATGCAGCGTTGTTGGTTTTTCGGTTTTTTTACTCTTATCAACGCGTACAACGATAGGACAACGAGAATTGGGTTTAAACCATTTTAAAAATGGCCACTCATAGCGAAAAATATCAGCAGAAATGGTTGTTAACATTAGAGTTTCAACAGTCCAAAAAATCATTGAAAGCTTCACCCATAAAAATCGGGTTTATAACAAAAGCAAAAAGGGAACAATTCAATGAGCATTATAAACGACACATTATAAGAAAGAAGACAAATTAAAGGCTGTGAAGACAAATTAAAGGCTGTCAGCTTCACAACTGGCCTCCGAAGTTAAAGCTGAACTGAGCAAACTATGTTTTTAATGGCCGAGTTGAACGGTACTTATAAACCCGAAAATCAGCGTAAGAAAAAACAAAATTTCTAACAAGAATTTAAAAAAAAGCGCTACTAACGGTCGCATCTATCGCAATAAATCGCCTTAAATCTGTTGTAGATAATAAAATATTAAACCGAGTAATTTCAGGTTTTTTAAATCCTTAGATAACTGTATAAAATAAGCTGTGACTTAAAAAAACGTTTTTTTCTTGTTTTCTTTTTTTTTTAATGTACATTTTTGCAATAAATTATTTTTGTTTTATAACAAATTTCTTTTAAATGACGCTAATGTCTACCAATGATACCAAATATTTATCCAAAAAAATATTTTGATTAATTTTATAACAAAAACCTCAACCACACAAATATTTTAAATTGATTGCCTAATTTAACTGCTCAGGACGAATTTAGTGGTAAATTTAGGACCGTTCAAAAAAGTAATCTTCTCGGAGATCATAAAAGTAGGGATTTTCATTGATAGTAAAGAAAAATCTTTCACCACTTACTATGCTGTCCGCTATTCTGACCACACAACGAAAGAGTACCGCCCGGACCACCAGAAATACTAAAAACATCACCGTCACAAACGCCTGTCCGACGATTAGGTTGGCCCAATATAAAATGATAAAAATCAATACGTAATTGACTGATGTCATCGTTCATTAGCCTGATTTTTAAACTGCAATTGGTGACATTGTTGGGCATGAAACTGGGAAACTGAGGAGACACTAGATAAGTAATATTGTTGCTAATGGTTTCATTGCAATTAGCGATGACTGAAAGTTATAAACAAATTATTAAATTATCACACAACTATGAAGGTATTTAAATAGCACTTACAAATACAGCAAACGCCAAAACCTAAAGCGCATTCACCTTTTGCTTCGCCACCCTTATTACGACACTCATAAGCATTAAAACAGGAGCCAGTACGACGGCCATCGTTCGATAAGCATTCGCCATCAACAGGCACCGGAAATAGATGTATAACTATAATTACAATAAATCTTAATATTATTATTAGTTAAGTGCATGCAAATGTTAAACCCACCTTTACTTTGTCTTTTTGAGACTTCATTAAAACTCACTGTGTCATTGTTATCAATATCATTTACCGCCAAATTCTTTAAAAATTGCCTAGAACTAAATGCAATATTTTCGTACAATTTCTGTTTAGACATTTCGTCCTCATCTTCATAAATTGTTTGCCTCTCATTTGCTGCACTGCTTACATAACGTTGGTCATCATTCCAAATATCATGATGCTTCATTGGAGGCCAAACAGCATGGTTGAGCGTTACAGACGTTGTGTTATCACTAACAGCATGAGGCGCCGCTCTTACTACAGTAGCCATTATCAGCAACGTCATACCTAATACAAGTATGAGTATTTGTAAGCACTTTGCTGTTAGTTGGTTGGTAAAAGGAACACTAATTATTTTATGGCTAACACTGTCGCTTTGTCTCACAAACACTTTCATTATTATCAGTATTTTGTTTTGTTTTAATTTAAATTGTTGTTTTGTTTTGTTTTTATTAATTTTTTGTATTTTCTAATACTTAATAAGATTTTGTTGGTGTTGTTTGTTGCTTGTTTCAGGTCATTACACTTTGGCTTAGGAAATCTTTTTGAACAATTGTAATCATTGTTTTCCTTTTTGTTTTCAGTTTGTTTTGCTTTGAAACCTTTTTGGAAATTGTTCACGTTTTTAACTTAACGTCGTGTGTGTACAAAAATGACAATGTTTTGTTAGAATTTTTATTATTATTTCGTTCGTATGCATGTGCTCTCCGTCTTAATGTTAAAAACAAAATAAGTCTTGTCTGGATAATGCCACCAATTCAATGCTGCTGTCTGTGTTGCATGGTTTGTTGTTTTGTCTTGGACGAGTTTTTAAAAATGTTGCAAAATTACTTTATTCAAAGAGAGAGTTGCAGTTTTTATTCAATAAAATTTGCAAAATTTCTTTCAAATAATTGACAAATTTAAATTGCTGTAAATGGGATTTTCTCTCTGGGATAAATATTTGATATAATATGAAATAGTTGTTGTTGATAATATTCCTATATTAAAGCAATAAACTCATTATTATAGACATTTAAATGCAACCAGTAAAGATAATTAACCAAATTAAGTTTATGGAATTGCAATAGAATTCTTAATTTCTGTTAGTTGTTTATTTAAATAACTAGTGCAGCTTAATAGAGTGATATTTTATCTACTTATAAAATGTTGTAAATATTGAAAGGCCTAAATAAATCTTTATTTACTTGATTCAGAAAACTATTTAAACGTGTTGTTGTCGTTGTGACAGTTGCACTGTTAAAAAAAAGTTTTCTGCCAGTTGATACAGTTGTCTCTAAGTTATTAATTTTTGATGAAATGGGAATCGGGAAAATTTTAAACTCAAAATAAATATGTCTCAAAGATCTTTTCAAATAATAAATCTTCTCATATGCCGATGTAGGTTGACCGTGTTCAGGATTCTAGTAACATTATTAGTTTTGCAGTGCATCAGTTGGAGTTCGATATATTAAAGATCTAAGGAATCTGTATCTCTTGATTGTTGAAAGGAAGTCTGAGTCGAGTTGTATGCTTACGTAGCACCAGAGACCGATCAAAATACATGATCAAAATACAAAACAGTGATTTATATTTTGTTTTAAAAAATAAATCACTGAAAATACTGTTATAAAATGATTTTTGTTTACATGGTTTGATATGACCTTTATAGTTTTTTGTTGTTTTTAATGCATTAATGAGAGACAAACTATTCCAATTGTGGTTGTTCGTAATAATTGTTAACATTCTCTCTCTTTTTACACCCTTCACCATCATGAGAAGGGTATACATATACAAGTTTGTTATTCCGTTATTCCTATAAAGTATATATATTCTGGATTCTTATAGATAGCGGAGTCTATTAAGCCATGTCCGTCTGTCTGTCTGGATGTTGAAATCAATTTTCTGAAGTCCCCAGATATCTTCGGGATCCAAATCTTCAATAATTCTGTCAGACATGCTTTCGAGAAGTTTGCTATTTAAAATCCGTCCATAAATAATGGGCATATGAGCAAAAATCCGAGACAACCTCTGAAAATTTCACTAAAAAAACTTAGTGTATTAATATTGTTCATCAACAGATGGCGTTGATCACACAAAGTGTTCGAAAACTTTAAGTGTGTTCTTAAACCGTAATATAAATTATGCATCCACAACAAATGTAAAGGGTATATTAGATTCGGCATAGCACTCTTACTTGTTTTACTTACAATTGTAGACTTAATGAATTTTTATTTTTTTTTTAAATTTATGGCATTGCAAAATTTTAATTTTTTTAAGAAATTGTGGATTTTGTTTTAATTGTTTGAGTTTTTGAAAAATTTACGTTTTTTTAATTACATATGTATTTTTTATTTTGTTTTAAAATTTAAGTTTTTTTCTAAACTTTTAAGTTTTTTAAATGTTATTTTATTCTTATTTGACCTTTATTTTTATAATGACTTTTTTAATTATGTAAGCTTGAGGTCTTTATATTAATAAAATATTATATTTATTATTTTCGATATTTCGCTAACCTTTGGTTAGCATCGTCAGGAAATTATTAACAAATTTTATTAAAAATAACAAAAAACGATAACAAATTTATGAAAAAATATTTTTCTTTTTTGTCATAAATTAAATTCAAAAAAATATTTGTCACAAAAATTTCTTAACCTAGTAATAATACCTATATATCTTACATACTTATAAATAAATACATTTCTAATTAAACTTATTTTTTTATGTATGTTAGAATAAAATAAGTTTAATTAGAAATGTATTTATTTATAAGTATGTAAGATATATAGGTATTATTACTAGGTTAAGAAGTTTTTGTGACAAATATTTTTTTGAATTTAATTTATGACAAAAAAGAAAAATTTTTTTCATAAATTTGTTATCGTTTTTTGTTATTTTTAATAAAATTTGTTAATAATTTCCTGACGATGCTAACCAAAGGTTAGCGAAATATCGAAAATAATAAATATAATATTTTATTAATATAAAGACCTCAAGCTTAAATAATTAAAAAAGTAATTTTAAGTTTTTTTGTAAAATGTTTTGATTTTTTGTGAAATTTTAAATTTTACATAGAATTATTTATAATTTTTATATTTAGGCATCATTGATTTGCATCAAATGAACTTTTGCCATTTATTAAAAAATTTATTTTTTACAAAAAAAAAAATAATTATAAATTACTCATCTTGATTATTTCCTTTTTTTCTTTTTTTGCCAATTAACCACTAAAATTAAAGTGGACCTATTATATTCAGTCTCTGCCTACCTGTTACTATAAATGACCTGTACAAGATTTTTCAGAAGACAGAAAACTTGCAAAAAATTCATATGAAATTGATTAATTTTCCAAAGTGACAGCAGTAGCACAGCTGACAGACTTTGTTTACAATTTTCTTATGTCAAGTGTTTTTGACACTACACAAACAATATGCCTGTCGTTTCTGTATACTGTGTATTTGGATTCGAAAGGAAACGTTTTCGAAATACAATATAAAAAGTATACAAATTCGAACGATTTTCTTTTCGAAACAAGTTACAAAATAACCACCTGTACATGTCAGATCTCCAAGTTTTACTCCGGAATATTTTGAAATTAAGTACGTGAATGATTTCTTGTAAAATCTGTAAATGTGGCATATACTTGAACAAGGATTTAATAGCAATCTGTTGAAATAACTAACATTGAAGAATAATTAGTTCTTTACAAGAAACCAGGGACACTGAAATGCAATTGTTACTTCGAATACTGATTGAAAACCGTGAGTTACAACTTTTAACCGTTTGAGAAACGTGTATAATCAATCATATGATCTACTCCAACTGAAAATAAGAACGCTTATAATGATGCCACCGGAATTTGCTATCATAATCTGGGAATTGTCTACAAAGGATCAGTGGTTAGGTACATAGCATTGAATAATCTGTTTATGATCAGTCGAACTTCAGAACAAGTAGTTTACAACACTGCCGTATTTAACGGGAAAGTTTACCGTAACAAACCCAAATTATTACCAGACATACAGTAGGTTAATGGTATTTCTCAAAAGAGGAGTAATTAGATAAAGATTATGGAAAAGTAAACGTGCCTATATAATCGTCATCCCTTCACACTTCAGAGCAAGTAGTTTCTAAAGAAACAATCTTATTTGAGTGGAAAGTCTCCATTGAACAAAGATTAAATTAAGACAAAATGGAAATGAAGGTAAAAATGTATCAATTACTATTTTGAAAAAACAAATTATTCTAAAATCATCATTCTGCGGCTGCTCATTTTTTTCTATTTGTGTGTCGAATTTTATTTCTACGTATAATGATATGGAAATCGTAATATATAAATAACCAATTTTAATAATACATATTGATAAAAATCCTTTGACTTTTACTCATTTGAACTTTTTACTATTTATTCCGAAAATGGAATACAGTTTTCTTGGCTGGTGCTTTGCTTTTGAGTGTATTTGGAGCCTTTCCACCACGTGCAGTGCTCTCATCTCTCTTGATACTCATTATTCTAGAAGTAGGAGTCATACATTCTATTAATTTGTATAGTCTTCCCATTGACTTGACAAAAAGTTCAGATCGATTCTTTACACCTAATTTAATGCTGTAAATTAAAGTTTCTTAATAACAACCAAATATAATAATAACTTAAATGTCTAGCATAATAATTTGTCATTATTTTATACGAGAGACTTAAAAAGCTAAATTTACACTGATTTATTATATCCCGTAAAGAAAAGACTTAAGAAATAAGCTCCAACTGAAGACGACATGATAGTTCGAGAAAATCACTTTAAATTCAACTTCTTGGAAAACTTTGTAATATCAAACGCATTTTTATTTGAAATATTGCCTCTAATTTCCTGCAATTAATAATAATTAATAGTAGGACAAATACTTATCTTATGAACTAACTGAAATATAATATAGTAAATAAAATCAGTTTAAATAACTTAAATAGTATAACATTCAATGAGACGATGTAATACACTCCAGTCATATGTTCTACATTCAAGACTATATACAAATCTATGTCTATAATATTGTTGTTGATTATGGTTGGCCATAAAAACAAACAAACCCATTTTCTAATATTTTTCTATGTCAACTTGACCACATTCGCGAGATGCTAGAGCGGCAAGCACTACACTGCAATAGCATCAATAGTGTAAATAATACAATACACTAAATAGTATGCTGCACTCAAATCTACTGGATATGGACGATGCAAAAATAAACTTTCATTCCATGGTCTTGTTATAACAACAAGTTGTTTAACCTGATTTTCCCCACCATCCATGACATCTTGTTGCATGAATGGCAATGACAAAAAATTAAACACAGAATGAGAACACAAAAGATAACAAATACATTCATACATACATACTTGCATATATGTACATATATATCACATACATAAGTACTTATATTTAAATGTTAAAAAAAAAAGTAACGTACGAAAATATAAATCGAATTGCTTTGACTATAATGAATGAATGAATGAAATATTTGGTGGAGAAAAAGAAAAAAGAAAGACCTGGCATTCATGTAAGCAAGCTGCTTTAAAACTTTACCTCCAGATACTTAACATATGCTATAGTTTTCTGTGTCTCTGTATTATAATACTCGTATTGAATGGAGTTACATTGTTTGTAAAATTATTTGTATGTGGGAACATCCGTTGCAGCATAAAAGTTCATAGGAGAACACTGCAACAAAGAAACTAAAAGAAACAACTATAATAACATGTAAGCGCAAACAATAATACAGCAACAACACAACAACAACAAAACAATCAATGAAAGTAAAACTTATAAAAATTCAAACAAATTGTTGTTATAACAATGAAATGAAAATAAAAAGCGATGAAAATAAATAACCCAGCAATTATTACGACGTTCGATGTGTGATTACTGCACAGCACAGCACTCCACTCACTTCACGTACATACTAGTACGTAATTAAATGTTGTTCGAGATGGGATGGGAAAAATACACATAAAAAGAAAAGTGGGAAAATAAACTAAAGACAAAAACCATCTTGCATGATGCACAGCAACCAACCAAATGGCTTATTAGCATGAACACTTTATAATTTGAAACTAAAAAGCATGTTTTTCCGTTGACATTTGCAAATGAATTAACACTATGCATAGTTTCTCAATGATTATTAAGAAAACTATTTTAGTTGCCTCAAAACCGTTAAGTTGAAAAAATAGCGAAATGCTTTATTTGCGGCCATGGCAAATCATTTACAAATTAACGTGGAAATGATTAACCAGTTTAAATTTATATCTACATACATATGTATGTATGGGACATTTATATTCTTCTTTTAAGTACATACATATGTGTAACAAATATAATTACTCAAGCTGTGTGTACACTGTTTGCTAAAATTACTCAGAGTATTAAAAAAATTAGATTGCTGTTCTGGGCCGATAAACTTAAATAAAAATGTATTTACTGATACCGTATCTCCAAAAATAACCTTCCAAATTAACAAACATTATTGCTAAAGTATTGTTGCACACAGAAAAAAATAAAAATGAGTTTCAATTAAAATATTTGTGGAATCAATTAAAAATTTAATTGAAATTTTACCTGTAAACAAAATGATAGTATCAATTTAAAAAATTTGAGATTTAATTGAAAATATCAGAAAAATCAGAAAAAGTAATTGAATCAATTAAAATTTTAATTGAAAATTATTTTAAAATCAATTAAGGGTTTAATTGAAAAAAAAAACATGATTTTTTTTTCTGTGTAATATCTTCAATTGCTGTAACCCAAATGATGGAAAATATCGTTGGTTGGTTGGTTGGTTTACGTGGTAGTTCACTACGTGCGAACACTTAAGTAGAGTCGAAGGGACCCCGTTTTAATAAGACCATAGATTTATTGTCCTTTACATCATAATGTAACTAAAATGTGTTGAAAAAGTCGTGCTTGCTAGACCCAACCAGTCGCTGTGAGATATCTCAGTGGGTGATTGAGTTTTGACCCGGCTACCGCACCAATGTTGTTCAATGTATAGTTTCCCATGAATTTATGTCTCTTGACACTCAGGGCTGGGCATGCGCAGAGAAGGTGGAAATCCGTTTACTCTTTTTTCCTATCCTTACAACTACGACAATGGTTGTTAAAAGCGAGTCCCAGGCGATTAGCGTGCTTGCCTAACGTTCAGTGTCCCATTAATACTGCCAGCAACCTTGATATATCCTTTCTATTCCGGGTTATCAGTTGTAAAAGGAAATATATTTTTTTTATTAATGTCCAAAATAAAACACTTCTTTTAAAATATTATCAAGTTGTTTATTAAAATAAAATATTCATGACCGCTCACGACAAACAATTCTTCTTGACTGATGTTAGTTTGTTTTCTTCTTTATTACACCACTTCATTAGAGATGTCAACTTGCGCTTACAGTTGCATAGTACATTTAACGTTAAAAGATTTCCACATTAACTACTCTACATGTGTCTAAGTTACGCCATCTATACTCAGCCTTTGTAAGAAAATGTCTGAAGATAATGCCTTTGATAGTCCCCAGTGGAATTGGAAAATATCGTTAGTGTTATTGTTTAAATTTTGTAAATTTTATTATCGTAAAAAAACGTGTAATTTTTTTTATGATTGCAGTGATCATGTTCAACAATATTTTTTTCTCTGGGTTTGGAATAACAACAATTACCGAAATAAATGAAAGTACAGTTGCCTCAAAAAGAGCGCTACCGATGAAAACTGAAATTTTTAATGAAAAAATTAGTTTTTAAAATCCTTTTTTTAATGAAACATTATTTTTTTTAATGAAAATCGTTTTTAAAATGAAAACTGATATTTTTAATGAAAAATTATTTTTAAAATCATCTTTTTTTATAAAAGTTTTTAATCGAAGTTCACTTCAAGTTAAAAATTTTACAATTAATACTCGCAAGAGTGTTTTTGCAAAATACTTGTGATTTACGCAATTATTTTATTTTAAATAAGTTTTTTTGAATTAAAATTTAATTTAGTTATACAGTGTTTGTCATAAAAATTTAATGTATAATGTTTACTATTATTACTAGAGTGTTGTTTATTCAAATGCCTTTTATATTCTCTATAAAAAAAGTGTTTGTCAGCACAATATAATTGCTTAAATCACTCGTATTTTCAATTGAGAGTATACACACATTTGTATCTACATACATATGTAGATACAAATAAGAGAGTAACACGAGTGGCTAGTAAAATCAAGTGTGAATTCGTCTTACCTTCCCTCACCCCGAAGTCTAAAAGGTAATCAGCTAAGCTTAAAGAATTGCTTCGTGTAAATTGGGATTAAGTTACACAAGAAATAAATTGTAGTCTATTTACTATCAAAAATTCAGATCATAAATTAACAGCCAATTATAGAGTCCTCTTGCATGGGTTCTCTCATCAAACAACGTTTCGTCTGCAAAAAGTCAATTTAACCCTTAATGGCAAGAAGCTAATTAAAAGAATTTTGTTTATTATTGTTTTAATTACGAATGTTTTTTTTATTTCATCTGGTTATCAAAAATAAATTAATAAAAAAAAAATATGAAAAGATATAAAAAGTTAAATTCTTAGAAAAACTAAAAAATGTACAAACATTATTAAACATTCAATCAAATTTATATATTTTTTGAAATATATAATTGATAAAAGTCTTCATTGAAATGGGGAGAAGAAGTATTAGTTAATAACTTACATAAATACATTACATACAGGCGTATGTATTTAGAAAACAATTATTGTTAAAGCTTACATAAGACACATTCATACAAGTAAATAAATATACACAGATGTAAATGTCGTGATGGTGTCGGCATTAACCTGACACCATCTTAGGCCATCTTTTCAACTGGGCATATGTATTTCAATAGCATGAAATATGTGTAGATATTAGTGCGTTTTAGTGAGAAAGAAGAAATTAAATATTTTGTACAAATGCTACTAAAACTACTTGGCGAGTGTGGGGGTCAGAAACACTAAACGTGCAGAAAATTGTAACATCAATTTTTCTCCAAAAGAAAAATAGAAGTTCAATTTGAACATTGTTAAAATTTAGCAATGCAAACAAATGCCAATGAGCTGAGCAATTAGTATTTCAATTCTAATTCTAAAGTGTCTCTAGGGCTGTGGGTCCATTAGGGCTTCCCTCCAATTTGCGCCAAACCACATTGCACATTTCTCGCACTAATGCCTTCTCACCATCGTCCATCTGATCTATTGTTTGACCGGTTAAATTTCCCAAACGATCGCGTTCTAACTGCTCTCGTACCTCTAGCACCTGTAAAGCTCGTACCACAGCTTCCGGTCGGCCAGAAATTGGATCAATTAAGCCATCGCTTAGGGCAGAAGTTTGTTGTTGATTTGATTTTTGGTTGTGAGTGGTGGACGATGCTGGTATGCAGGCGGATAAATGTGGCGGTGGCTGTGGTGGTGGTTGCGCTTGACGGCGTTGCTGCAGAGGACTTAGTATATTTGCTGTGGGTGTTGGTGTTGTTGAGGAAACATTGGTGTCATTACGTTCCTTTTCTAGTTGTTGTATACGTCGTTCTAGCGATCGCACATATTGTAGGGTTTGATCTTGCAGTGTTGATCGTAAATGCAGATCCTGTGAAGTAAACATAAAAGCATAGGTTTGATTAGAATTATATAAGAGTAAAAATACTAAAATATAAATAAAAGACTCTAGAGTCACTTTGCTTTAACTTTGCTTCAACTAACTAACCAGACCAGTCAGCTCATGTTTCGTGCTCTAACAATTTTTGATAGTATGAATTTAAACTAGCTTTATTTAGTTTATGTATAACAAGGACTATAGAAGTACTGCTCTGTAAGAAAAACTAAAGAAAGAGCTACGATTGACGGAGAAGGAGACACGATTCATTATATTATGATCTTCAGAAAGAGCCACGATCGCTTTATAATAAAAACTCCCGATTCTTTTTAATAAGTACTACAGAAAGAGCCACGTTTACTTTATAAAAAAAAAACTAAAGAAAGAGCCAGGGGCAGAAGCAATCAAAAACAAGGAGAAATACTTAGCATATCCTCATAGGAAAACTTCTCGCTTTTTCGGTATACATTAGTAAACCTTTCTGCCAGTGTAAGAAAACTGTTATATATAAGATTGGTGCAAATCGAGCAGTCAATAAACGTGACGCTAAAGATCATATTAAATATCCGACTGTTGTTGATGAAAGACGAGACATTCTGACCGAAAATCTTGTCTTTAAATGATAGAAAGTATGTATCTATAACTCATTTGGTAACTAAATATGAAGACATTAAATGAACTTCTCATAAAGGATAAATGGAACCTACTACTCTCACACGTATAGTCCAGCACTCTATTGTGGCACTAATTATCCCGTATTTTGTAACGGTACATTCTTCCACTCATTTATGTGAAACATTAGGCATTTGGTTTCCTTTCCAAGAACTCAGATTTTCTGTTGTACCATTTTTTTTCAAACTTGAACACAACATTTAAGGGAAAGAACATTTACTCACCGGCAATTGACTTTCATAGTTTCTCAGAGCTGTCATGTTTTCATCAGCATTCGTACTGGAACTAGAACCATCACCGTCATCCCTTAATGTATTACGAGAACTAGCGCCACAATTAACACACATGGAGTTGGCAGCTATGTGCGCTCGTTCTTCGTCCAAATACAAACACAGTTCCTTTAACTCCAAATTGTCCGTTATAAGTTCTTGCTGTTTATCGTCCAATTGGCGCAATTTATTCTGTAAGACATAATAAGAACGTAATTAATATCTAATAATAGAAACTTTATATAAATTATGTCAATGTAAATGCCAATTAAAGGCATTTAAACTCACCTGATAAGCTGCCACTTCTTGTCTCATAACACTTGCTGTATATCTACCAAATCTTTGCCATTCTCTGGCCAGTTTTCGGCCTTTTTGACGATCATCATCCAGGAAACAACACAGATCTCTTAGTTCTTGATTGTCATCCATTAATCTTTGATTTTGTTCTTTAAGCGAGCGCAACTCATTAATTAATGATTGCAGTTGGCGATTTTGTTCGGCTGTTAAACGACCGGCTGAGGCTGCTAGGCCACCAGTACCGCTAGATGTTACCGAAGCATTTGGTGAAGGATGATCTTGATCGGGTTTTCGTACAAATTTTAACATATCCTGGTGCTGCTGCTGTTGTTGCTGCTGCTGCTGCTGTTGATCGGCTGAAGGCAGCTGTTGCGTAGAATGACCGTTTGTTGTTGTTTGATTAACACTACTACGCAATCTCTGCTGCAATTGAACTTGATGATTAGTTTGTTGTTGTTGCCTTTGTGGAAGGCTGTAACGTGTCGAATTGGGTGGATTTTTCAAAGAGTCTGGTATGAAAACACTGGAAAGCTGAGGAATATCGGGCGGATATTTGAGATTATTTAAATGATTTCCTGACGCGTCCGAGGAGAAATAAGAAGGATACGCAGATTTCGTAACGCTGCTTAAACGTTGGCTATTTAAATTCTTTAAAATTCCTGTTGTGGGATTTGTGTTGCTTTTCGGTTGGGGTGGAGGTTGATAGCGTGGCGGTATGGAGTGAGCTGGTGCTTTAAGACTATTGCCAGCAGATTTTAACGTTTGTAAATGATAGAAACTTCGTCGTGTTACGGTATTTTCTGTGCCACCTCCAGTTGTGTTTGTTGATGTTGGGTGCGTGGTATTATTTGACTCTGCCGTTGCTTGAGCGTTACGTTGTTGTGCCTGCGAGGACGGCTGGTGAATTGTTGCTATGGTTTGCAATTGATTTGCTTGTGTTGGAGCTGAAGCAGTTGCAGTTGACGATTTTAGTAACGTAATGGATTGTTGTTGTTGTTGTTGCAGCTGCTGTTGTTGCTGCTGTAACGACACAGAAGGTATTAACGAACGCTTTTGATGTTGTTGCTGTGGGGCTTGCAATTTCGTTGTTACTGCTGATAATTTTGCGGAATGTTGTTGCTGAGCTGCATGTACGTTGTTGTATGATTTCTGCAGTTGTTGTTGCTCCTGCTCCGTATGATAATTATGATGCGCTTGATTACGATGAGGATTGGGTGTCAAGGATTTACTTTGCGTTGTAATAGCTCCTGCCGTGGTTTTGTTTGATGTATTAGAAGTAGCAGTATTCGAACTAACAATCAAATTTCCATTAATTTTATGTTGATTACTAACGGCTGACATTGTCTTCGTCTTCGCTTTGCAGTTGTGATGTCATAAAGCAATAGTGCTGTCTAATATCAACTCAATTTTCGAACATGAAAATCCACTTTAAAGTATTTTGTTGAAAAACATTTTGCTGTAGTTCAATTTAATGCAATCAACTTAAAACTGAAGAATGAATCTGCAAAATGGATTTATGTAATTAGCAAGTTTTCATTTATTTTTAATCTCATATTACAATTTGCCTAAAATTTAAACATTTTTCATTGTTTGCAAAATTTTGAATTTTTTCTACTTTTTTTTTCTTGCACGCATGCATTCACATACATATACTGTGGGGAACAAAATAAATTAAACTATGTATAAAAGTGTTCGAGACAACCATATTTTTAAGTTGCGAACAAGTAATAAACAAAAATAAACTTGACATATTAACGATCAAAATTCAATTTAAATACATGGATTTGAAACCATTTAATATTCAAAATAAAAATTAATAAGATTTATGTTCAACATTTTTTGATTGTCACTGTATGTTTGTAAAAATATACAATTTATACAACTCCAGTTGTTATTATTACACAGTTTATCGTAATTAAATTGTCATCGTGACTTTTCCATTTATCCATAATACTTATATGTACACACATTCATATATATATGTATGTATTGATGTATGTACATATGTATGTGTGTACATACTTTAAATAGTAGAAAGTGAAATACTAGACAGATTGCATACAATGGTTGAGACACTACTCAAGTAAAGCCAACCATAAAAATTAGGTTGACAAACTTAAAGTGTTCCACAATTTTTTAAAAAAAAAGTCATTTCAAAACAGTGAATCGTATAAATGTTAACTAAACAACTTAAATTATATTTAGTAGCATTTTGCTAAACATAAAAGCTAAAATAAAAATTCCATAAAAGTACTCATGGTAATTAAGTACTTAAATTCTATACAATATCTGTTTATTAAGCTTTATTTATAACTACATATTTGTTGTTTTATACATTAAGATTGGAGTTTAACAAAATGTTACACAAAACTACCTACAGCATGGTTTTTTTAAGCCCTTTTTTGGTTTTCTCTGAAATTCGACCTCAACTTAAAACATAAAAAACATAAACCTGGAAAAAGACATAAAAAATATTAAAAGAAAACAAACAACAAATAAACCAACGTTAAATAAACATTTACAAGATTTGCATCTGGAGAATGTTTGAAACAGAAAGAAGCATTATTATGGGATTCTCTAGTTGGTACATTTGTACACTTTTTAGTACTTTGAAAATAAAGTTTTAGTAATTGCTGTACAAAAAACTAAAAAAAAAACATTTTTTGTACAAATACAAATATTTTTGAAACCATTTTCTTTATTTTGGGCATACCTCCCCAAGATTGTCTTTTTATTCGAAACAGTAAAAACGTAACGGTAAAGTTAATTTAGATTATTTTTTTTTTTTTTAAACAAACACAAACACGTGCACCCTATATGGGAGCTATGGTCAATTATGGACCGATCTGCACAAGATTTGTAAATATGTATACTGAGATGAAGCCTCAGTAAAACTTATTTTTTTGGGATATATTTATAAATCAAACATTTATGGTCGATAATTCGAAATTTCATAGACCGATTTCAATCACAAGCGTCCTTGGGCCGAAAAAATATTATGTACCAAATTTTATCGAAATATTTTTAAAATTGCGAACATCATTAAATCGACTCAGGGAGTGATACTGAGTCGATCGGTATACTTTAACAAACATCAGCACAAATCCAATATACCCTCCCCCACTATGGTGATGTAGGGTATAAAAATGGTATTAATTTAGAAATATTTATTTAAGATTATTTCTGTAACAGTATTTGCGCTACCATGTAAAAGTATTATGTGTCATACTTGGTCGTAAAATAAAGTTTCGACAGTCGGATGGAGTAAACTAAATATACTCGTACATACAGAAATTAATATTGCAGAAATTTCAAATGCAATGGCACTGCGGATCTTGATGGCACTAAAGAAGAAATATTGTGTTTTGCATCCCAATAAAGGAGCTAGAGCATAAGAAATGAGGTACTGGCGAGGTTTTATTCATTTAATATTACGTTTGATTACAATAACATGGTCACACAAAGTCTAAGGGCTTAATACTTTATTTAATTGAGTAAATAAACAATGGTAACAATATGTTGCACCCAAGTTAGTCTGCTGTGATACAGATTAGAGAAAAATGTACGGCAAATATTCGATATCGTTCATTATAGGCGGCCGTAGGATGGATAGTTCGATATTTCGGAATATTCTCTGAAGCTAAAAGACGAATGGGATTTCTTGTTTGAGAATTTTTTAACATCGTGCTGATCCTTTCACTAATCAATGCTTTCAGTTTATATAAGTATAATGATGTTGAAACGCATACTGGTCTTTTATGCCTCAATATACGAAGGCGACAAAAAGTCCACTTAAAATTAAATCAATTCATAAAGAAAATTCTGACTGCAAAGTTGGTCTAAGATCACGTAAGGGGGTATCATAACTTCTTTATTTATATCGAGTTTGGCCAACTCTTTAGAAATACAAGCTTTAATATTTTAGTTGATATTTCTTGTAAGAGCTAGTCTTTGACTGGGATGTGTCGCCATCTTCTGATTGATTCGTCACGATTAATTGGAGGGGAAATATAAAGAAAAGAGTTGATAACTTTTGTATACTTAAGAGCATCCACATAGTTTTAAAGGACTTCTAAAGTTCTCAGTAGCGGGAATACCTCAACTAAGTATGAGTTCAAAGGGAATATATTAAAAATATACTTTTCTTACAAAGTTTCTTTTTCTTGAAATCATTTTTAATCTTAAACAAAACATTTTTGACTAAAGATATCTTTTTCCAAATTGGAAACAAATGATAGGAGCCGTTAAGGCAAGCAGCTCAAAGAGTATACGGCATGATGAGACAAAGTATTTATATAATAAGTTTGTATGACACTAATTTTTATTGCCAAGGGTTAAAGGACTAACTCAAATCTAGTTACGATACTAATTCCAAATGACAGGAATCAGTTCCAGTACTACTTCATACTCTAGGTGTTTTTTTTTACAGGTTTGTTTTTCGAAAAGAGATAAAACTGGCATTTTGTGGTCAAATCTGGCAACTCTAATGTCATTTATGTTCAGTTTGGTTTGCCATTTCATCATGAACAGGTTGACAAAAGAACAACGCTTGCAAATCGTGCAAATTTATTTCGAAAATAACGGTTCAGTTCGCGAAGTTTACCGCAAGCTCCGTCCGTTTTATGGTCGACATAATCGTCCACCAGAGCAATTAATTCGGTTAACCATGGATCGTTTTCGCACTACGTTTACTTTATGTGATAATACGCATCCGCAGAGACGTCGAACAGTGCGCACCGAAGAAACAATTGCCGCTGTAGAGCAAAGTGTTGAAGAGGACGCGAATGAATCGATTCGCCACCGTGACCGGTATAGAGCCATGATAACCGACTATTTTGTTCCCGAATTGGATGGCATGAATGTGGATGAGTTGTGTTCCAACAAGACGGCGCTACATGCCACACAGCGCACGCCACAATCGATTTATTGAAGGAAACATTCGATGAACGCATAATTTCGCGGAATGGACCTGTCAATTGGCCACCAAGATCGTGTGATTTGACACCATTGGATTAGTTTCTTTAAGGATATGTGAAGTCGCTCGTCTACGCCAACAAACCAGAAACGTTAGGGGAATTGGAAGCCAACATTCGTGGCGTTATTGCCGACATACGGCCCCATATGCTCGAAAAAGTGGTTGAAAATTGGACCTGTAGAATTGGCTTTATTCGAGCCAGCCGCGGCGGCCACATGCCTGAAATCATATTTAAACATTAATGGCATAAAATTATCCTTCCAATAAAGCCAAATTGATGGTCATTAAAACGATTTTCTTGTGTTTTATTTCAATTCGAAGTTCTATACCTCTCAAAAAAACACTTTAACATGTCAATGTTCTAGGAGCGGGTAAATTAACACCCTTTAGACACTCTGTAACTGTGCACGGAAGTAACCCAGAAGCATCTGTTCTGTAGAAATTTATTGATAAATTGTAAACTTGTTTCGCAATTGGACAGGGGAAATTATATATTATCTTCTTACATATTAAGGGACTATTTCGTTTAAAACAATTGACACAAATTTCCCTCAGACAGTGATCTATAGATCTGTGATCTGTAATTCCTTTAAGGAATTAAGCCTAAAGATGAATGTTTGAATTGATTGATTAAATTCAATGTTGGAAATAAACTATACCTAGTTATAATTTTTACAAATTTATTTTAACCTTGGAAGCCTATTTAATTTTGAATTACTGAACTCAAAAAAGTACAATTCTTAAAAACACTCATGTTTCATCACTACTACAGAACACATTGAAGATGAAGAGAATTAAAATAAGCGTTTCAATAAAAAAAATTAACAACTGAACTGAAACCATGTGAAAAGTCATCATCACACAGTTTACAATGTTGGTACAACAACGTCAACGTCAAAGTCGTCGTCATCATCATCATCATCATCGCCACAAAACACAAATCTAAATCTGTCAAGGGATCGAGCTGTGCCGCCACACAAATTGCAAAATACCAACCAAAAAATTAAACAAATAAAAACCAGAAAAAAAAATACACAAAAGCAAATCAAAATACATAATACTGAAAAATCGAATCGAAATAACGCCAAAAATAACTTCGTGTGTCTGAGTTACGGTTAATGAGCAGTAATGCTACATTGATTACCCGGCTTGACTTGAAGGCATTTAGTTTCGTGTATATGATTTGCAATGTACAACTGACTGGTGAGTACTAAACATAGTACGGAAATGAGACAAGATACAAACTACAATAAGAAAACAAAACAAACCCCAAAAAATGTTGTTCACATAATGTCAAAAACAAAAAAAAAAACAAAATAAAGAAAACAATCAAAATAATACATATTTACAACAATACATACATATGAATGTATATACACCGATCCATACTTAGAGATGGATGTGTGAATGTTGCAAGTATTTTAACGTGTCTGAAATTCTTTGATTCATGGTTCTTATTGAGTGGGATTTTTTTTTTGTGTTTTTATTTGATGGTTTGTTTGTTGTTTTTTATTAATAATGATAGCGATTGGTCTGATATTCATATTAAAAGATCTTACAATAGGGAGAAGAATTATTCAATGCATTGTATTCTTACTTACTTGCATAGTACGTTCACATAGTTATGAACACACTACACTACTTACAAACAGACTTGTTCCTACTTGAAAAGGAAATAAATTTTAGCAAGCTTGGCTTGATTTCATATAATTTATGTAAGTATGTGTGCCCCCTACAAATGATTGTCTAGGTACGTACTTGGTTGGAAATGTTTTCGAAATTATGTTTACAGATCAGTTTTACAAGATACAATATGCATATTATTAAGTATGTATTATGAAAACTTTTCATAAAATTAGCTTTCAAATATTTTTGAAATCCTAAATTCAACTGCTGTCTCCCTCTTTTGAAATTTAAGAAAACAGAATTAGTCTATAATTGTTTTTAAATTGTATAATGCCACATATTTAACTAAACAAACCATTAAAGATAATTTTAATTAAGAAAAAAAAAACGGCATGACGCTAAAAACGTACAGTAACGTTTTAGGCATACATATCGTACATGCGTTTTTATTATAAAGACTTAACTTTTTTATAATGTTCAAGGTTGAAAATTTTAAGTTTAATTTTATGATTGTACAACTAATAACTTCAATGCCGGCTGGTATGAGTGTAACACAAGAAAAAAACAAATAATAATGGCATTATCAATTATGTATTTAAGAAAAATAAATTACTAAGCAATCAAATAAATAAAAAAAATAGTCACAATTCAATTTATGGCTTCCTCATTAATTAAACTGAGAAATGAAATTTATTAAAACAGCTGATTGTCTAATCTGCTAAAACGTGTAGATACGTTCAATGTTTAACAGCGTTTAATTTTTAATGATGAGCACAAGTAAAAATAAATTAACAGATTAAAATACCGCGCTGTCAAATGCATTATGATATGTATGTATATGAGATATCTTAATGGTACATTATTCTAATCAATATAGTACTTTTTAAAGATTTACCCCCTTATTCAAAAAAGATTATTAAATTTAACAAACGTTTATTATGATATATTTGCATATAAAAATTTGCTTAATAAACGTTTGTTAAATTTAATAAACGTTTTTGAATAAGGAGGTGAGACTTTCAATTTAAAAGTACTTAATACATGATACATATCCTTAGACTTAAGGTACGCAAATATTTAACAAATATAAGACGTAATCACTAAAGAAAATTTGTTTTAAATCTTGTGTTTATTTAGAAAACTTCTATTAATAAGTACTATATAAATAACAATAGAAATTAATTTTTATTTTATTTAATGCTGTTTTTAATGTATTTAATGTCTTATAAAACGCTTGTGAGATTAAACATTGTCAAACTAATTTGTGCTAAAAATACGACGGTTTAGATGAACAACTTTATATATGTACTTGTATCTCTGAAACTAATCGATTAAATTATAGACCAAACTGAACATGTTTAACAGTAACATGTTACACGAAACTGCTGAGCTGCTAAAAACAGTCTTGTCAAATGGAATGTTGTTAAAAAATCACCACTTAATACGACGCTATTCGATTATGGCCACCACAGCCATTTTTTTTTACTTTGTCTACCTTCTTCCGATATTATAAATGTACTTGTAAAATTTTAATAAAACGAATTGAAACATTTTCTACCAAATCAATTTAAAATTCATTGAAATCTTCAGCCATGTTACAGAACACAATTTCGATCGAAAGTGGTTTTAATTCCGTAAATCGAGTCTTTAGAAAACGAAAAACGATTTTTTTTTTTTTTTGGAATGAAACCACTTTAGATTTTTAAAGTGGAATTGTTATTTTTTATGATTTTATACCAAAAAAAATCATACTACATACTGATTTATAATGACAATTAAATAATTAATTTTATTATTTAATTTTTTTAATTATCTCATTGATATTTAAATAATATTTTAAAATTTTCAAAACTAAATTCTGACTGTGGTTGACAGCTGAATGATTGGTGGAATATCTGACGGTTTTAGATGTGGCTTAATTTTATCCAAAACCATAATAAATGCTTCTTTACTTAGGCGATAATAACTAATAAAACTGAACAGAAACGCTTTTAATAAAATTTAAAAATCACAGCACTGGAATATGACAGAGGATCAGATGCATCCCTTAAATTTCTTCTTTGTAGCTTTTCAACTGCGTTTTGATGTCTTTGTTCACTCCAAACAGCAACAATTGAAATTCCACACATTTTTAAAAAATTTTGTTCACTTTTATTTAAAATTTCTTTGTTAGCGTTTTTTTTTTTTGTTCGCTTTTGTTATAGTTTTTATTACAATTACCATATTTAAGTTAAAAAAATTAAAATTTTTTGGGAATAAAGAAAATTGATCGAAATCTTGAGAATGCAAAGTAAAAACGATCGATTTGCAAATACGGAATTGAAACCATTCCGATAACATTATGTGACATACCTGCTTGTCTGCTTTTGATATGTGTTAATTTACATGTCCTTTTACAACAATTTACACCAATTTCACAGATGAAAAGTAATAATGATATCATTTTCGTTTCGTATTTGAAAGTCCTTTGAAGAAAATTTTATGTGGAAGAGGAACTGGAATCTACTTTAAAAAAAAGAGAAGTAACACTCAGGCATTTAATATGCTTATATATACTTGCGTTACTGTCTTTGGAAAGGGTATAGTTGAAGAAGTAAAGGTGGTGAAAGAAGAAAGCTTTTTATATCACAACTCTGCAATTGCGCATTATGTTGTTTTTTAGTACAGTTGCATTAATGTTAAAGCTTGATTTTATAGCCTTTATTTAATTATTTTACTTCGGTGGCGTTTCAATGCTATACCACCGAAGTAGGGCGCTGTAATAAATATTAGTTGTGATAGATAGAAAACTAATAATTATAATTATCAAAAACTGATGTTGTTTGAGTGGCAGCGGTTGGGAATCGAACCCGGGCTACAAATACCAACTCATGCATAATGATCAAATGCGCTAGCTTAATGATAAGCTACAGCACCCTTTTAGTAGATAAATAAAAAAATAAACAATAAATAATGTCCAATAAGCAAATGAATTTAATGAGCCCATATTAGACGGCAGTCAAGATGTATTCCAAGGTAACAATTTTGATAGCATTTTAAAAACTTTATTTATGTACAGACATTATGAGTAATACCACCTTTTTAACAAATATCTAGGTACCTCTATTTTTTTATTTATTTATTTATTTATTCACAGTAATATAAGGCCAATTAACATATATTACAAGAATTATTCCTGAATAAAGATATCTAAAATTAAAATTTTATCACACCAATTTCAATTATTAGTTGATAAACCGAAAAACAATCTAACAAATTTATTACCTAAACAGTGTTGGCGAAAATTTTATAAAATCATACACTACAGACAAAAATTCTAAAAAAAAAAGTAAATTCAATTAAAAAATCAAATAACGTGGGCTGCCTTCTTTTAAGTACCATTTGCTTATAAACAAATAGATTCTATAATTTAACAGACTATAAGTAATTGAACATATACACATGATAAATGCTAAGTACATACTCTGTACATAAACAGATTAACTTCAATTCTATATGCATATATTATTTATACCTAGTACATAGATACACATTCGTATATGAATCTAAAACTTGGTGTATGAGTATGGTACATACAAATGTACATAGGTATATTATTTGCATGTATGTGGTAACTTTCGATTTTGTAAACCAGTAGTTGGAGATTTAAAATTGTTTTGCCATTTAATTTTACACAGTACATTATTAACGGCATATTTGATTAATGGTTTTATATGTTACCAATTTATTTTTGAATCTTTTACTAAATGGTTTCGAAAGTTGCCTGACAGCTTAAAATAAAATCAAGTATCATCAATAGAACTCCATTCAGAACATACTTTGTGTTTACACATCGTCCAACATAGAATTTGGAAAGTCGTTGCAGATTTTATTTCCTCCCAGTCAGAATAAAGTGATTATAACTTGATAAGTGGTAATAAATGGCGTCCAATAGCAGTTTGTTCTTCCCTTACTAATATTATGGAGAAATATTATTTGGAGTCCAACGATCACGGTTTTCGCAGAGGAGGCTCTACGGAAGACTTGCCAGCCTTCCTGTCGGAAAAATTAACCCGTTTCACCGTTTTGGCGAAATTAAAGTGCTGGCTCTAGATATTTCCAAGGTGGTCGGGCTTAGCACTTTTAAAGTAATTGCTTATAGTGTCTTTATTAACTCCTCTCGATTTATGTCCGTTTGTTTACCGTGTAAAATATCTAGTGGAAAAAATTATATAAAATAAATAAATAAATAATATATGTAATGCAGTTAATGTTTATTAACATTTATTGAAATTATGGGCATTGTGTTGAAATTTCTTAGAGAAACCATTGTACGAATTCATAACAAATACAGGGGTAACGCAAAGCTGCGTTCTATTTCCTACTCTCGTTAATATTATAGAATTAGACAATCTCTATGTTCTGTAAAAGGAAGCATTCAAGTGTCTCGGTTTTTGAAACAGTGTAAATAAAGAAAATACTATATAAACATACGAGTACTATATCTGGCCACAACAGGACTACATCTCTCATATATACGTAGGTCAGAACTGCAAATCTGTATTTGAGTTTTCGAATGCGTACAGAAGAATTCTCATCGGTAACAATAGGGTATCCAACTTATTTGAAACGCTGGAGCATGTGTTCAAGATTCTGCAGAAATTAGAGAACTGGTTTCCTGATACCCAAAAATGTGTTATTTACTTATGAAATTATGTCTTCGATTAGACACTGGACTCCATAACACTCTATAGGAACAATTCGTACTTTATGTTCCAATAAGCTTTTATCCTAGTTTCAACACAATGCCTTCCATGAGTAGGGGTTATCATCCGAATGCTTGTCAACAAATTTCACGCTGGTCACCATTTATTTTACTCGGATTTCAAAACCATTGGCTCGGCTGCTGGCACATTAAAGAAGAACTAAAAACTTCGCAGCTGCCGGTATATTGAAGAAGAACGCACATTTTTTTTGATGCAAATTGTCTTTAACGACTACCCAAAGGGTAATATGTCCTGGTGCATGTCCATCACCTTGACGCTATTACAATCCTTGATTTTTCCTCATTTGAACTCCCAGCTAATTAGTGCCAACACCGCACCGGGGTCACGTGGTGTTTGTGGTTGATACCCAAAGCGGGAAGAATGGCAGTTGGTTAAAAAACTGATGTTTGTTTGAGCAACAAACTTCGGGTCACCAATGTGTCTCTAGGTGTTGTTGCTGAAACAACAGAGCCATTTAAAGTAGTGTTGACACTTTCCGCTGTGCTCAGAAAATGTCCAAACGATCCGCCTTTGGGCAGGGTTAGATAGCGGCCTATGGCAACTGCAGTAAATTCTAATTTCTGTTCTTGGCAATAGTGGTCGGTCGGAGTGTTCACCGCGTTTAAGTGCGCCAGGAGGTTAGGCCGAAACGTAGAGTACTCTGGTTAAACTTGAACAAATCTGTCTATAACGACTGATATAGTTTTAACAAATTAGAATATTGTGAACTCTATTTTATTGGATTATAAAAAGGCAATTGTCTTAATGATAGATTACTAGGGAATTATAAAGTAGACAATAAACTTATTTTTACATTGCAACTAGCAATACACATGAAATTACCCAAAAATGTAAAAATTGGAGTCAGCCAGTAACTAATATCTAAGTCAAATTTAATGTCTATGCAGAACACGGAGCAAATTTTTAATCTTATTTTTTTTTTAATGGAAAGACAATATTGTAGTTTGATATTTAAGTCGACTTTAACCGTTTATTTCTTTTCTGATTGTTCTAGCGTATGCATACATATGTATGAGTTGTGCCTGGGTGTTTTCGCAATTTCGTTTAAGATAATTTTCAACTATTTGCCGGTTTTGACTATTAAAGCAGTGTGTGCTTCTTTTTAATACGTTTTCTTCTCATTTCGTATTATGTAAATGATTAATTGTCTGCTGTTTAGTTTTTTTTTTTCTCTACTTTGCTAAAACAAATGATTCTTTGTTAATTTGTATTTATGGGCTTGTTCCGGTCTCATGATTAAGTGTGCTTTATATAGACTTCAGCATACTTTCAACAAGATTTTATTATTTCTAAATTAAAATGTGCGTAGCCAAAATTTGTATTCCAAATAACACATTATCTAAGATTCATAGATTTCTTATCAAGCTCTAAAACACATTTTCCGAATTTTGACCATATGTTTCGCTTATTTTTTAAATATCACATGCAACTTAATCTATTTATTATTTTTAATCATTTTGTTTTCTTTTTTTTTCTTTAATGCTAAAGTAACAATTTTTAAACCCACAAAATGATAAATCTTCATAATGGTTTTAAGACGCTTAGAGTTTCTGAGTCAATGTTTGATTTTGTGTTTGAATGAAAGAAAAGAATTATTTATAAAATTTACAAAAACATTAAGTAAAGCAAAGCAAAAACGCCTAAAAGGCTTAAAAAAGTAACATGAGTCTCTTTTGTATGGTTGGTAACTTTCAAAACAGCAACATTTTTTTATACTTTTTATTTAATTGTATTTCATTTATCTATGTTTGGTTGAATGTTTGACGCTTTTTTTGTTTTTGTTTTTTCTTTAGTACGGATTGTTGGGTTTCATTCATGAAATGCTATACTATTATACATCGTTTTAACTGAATCATCACCGTCATCCTCATCACGATTGTCATACAAAGTCAACACCGTCTTGTATCATTTGTCATTTGATCGAACCATGAAGGCAACAAAACAAAACAACACAACATCAGGAATGTTTGTTGTGTGTGAAGTGAGGTTGGGAGTAAGTTTGAGAGTGTATGTGTTATGATTTTTGTTTTATATTTCGCTTCAAATCTCTGACTGACTGAATATCTGAGTGACATATTGTATTTTGTTTCGAATCTTACAAAAAAAAAAGCGAAAAGAAAAAAACACAAGCTTTTGTAATGTTTCGTATGATGCATACAATTTTCAAACAGATCCAATATGATCAAAACAACGAGTTAATGGAGCATTAAGGAAACTGATCAATGTACTTACATATACACACACAAACATACATACATACATATATATGTAGGTATATTGTGTCGATGTGTGTTTAAGTTAGTGAGTGAGTGTAGGTGGATAGACTTAGTGTCACATTTCCGGCGCTTGTGGGAGTTTTGTTTTCCAAAATCCATACACATAAATACATTTTTACGTTCATCATATCTCATTTTATATGAATATTTTTCATATTTATTAATGTTTTATTGAACAAAAAAAAAACTACACAAAAGCAGAATCATTAAAGAAAATAGAAAATGTGATTCGTAAAAAATAAAAACATACAACAATATCCAATTTCAAATTCTATATATGTGCATACGAGTATGTGTGTGTGTATGTATGTACTTCGTTAGTTATTGCTATTTCGTCGAAATATTAATAATCATTATTTTTTTAAATTAAATTAAATTTTAAATTAAATTTTTTATAACTATTTTAAAACTACAATTAGATTATACAGTTTAAAAACCGAATAATCTAAATAATCTAAATAATCTAAATAGTTTTTATAAAGCTAACTAGGTATGTATGTACATATTCACTCATAAAAGTACACAACTTTGTAAAGACTCTTCTTAATTGGCGGAAATACAAGCAGCTTATGTCAAACAATAGATTAAAAAAAAAATGCCAATAATTCTTCCGTTTAAAGAAGGAACAACATAACAAATGGCACGATTAATTGTTACCCACATGATTCATAAAATACACATACTGTGAACGTCAAAATAAAGTCAACACAGTCACACTTATTATTAAAAGAAGAGCTTAATTATATTATATGAAAACTATATTGCATTTTTATATAGTTATTGAAGTAGAAATGAATCCACAAAAAAGAAACAAAAACAACAACGTATACAAATATACTCGTACAGTGATTTATTGTTGAGATGGTCCAATTTTTACGCGTCATAATAAAGTAAACTCAGCATCATCCTGAGTTTGAAAGTATAACCGTAAAATGCCGTAGAAAATGTAAATCCCTGTTTGGTAAAATCGTTGGAAGGCATCATTGTACAATAAAAAAAAAATTATATACAAGTATAACAAACCCAATATCGCAGAAAATTTGCCTGGTGCAAAATGATTAAAGCGTCTTACAAAAACTGAAGTAAAAGCTATAATAAGAGAAGGAAGAGCAAAGCCAGCATCTAGTGCTGTAAAAATAGCTGAAAATGTTACGGCCTACATGGTAGAGTAAGAAGTAATAAGCCTTTTATATCAAAGAACAACGTAACAAACGTTTGAATTTGACAAATAAATTTTTTTGAATAATATTCTTTTCACCAATGAAAGTAAGTTTGGGATATTTGAAGGCAAAAAAACCCAAAAATATGGCGAACCAAGAACAAAGCCTTTAGTAATAAATGTTACCAAGGCTTAAAAGCATGGCAGCGGCTCAGTAATAGTCTGGGGTTGTATGGCGGCATCAGACGTCGGTAATCTTATATTTATAGAAAAGATAATGAAAACGGAAGAGAGAAATTAGTACAGAACTAGAATTTCCAACAGGAAAATGATCCTAAGCATACTTCCAAAATTATATTAGAGTGGTAGTTCAATCATTGTCCAAAACTTTCGATCGTTCTCTGCAGTCCCCAGACCTCAATCTAATTGCGCATCTGTGGCAATATCTGGTAAAAAGAAAAGTATTACTTATTAAATACAATGTTTTACATAATTTTAATATATATACCTGTTTACTTTATTTTGATGCGGAAAATCTGGTATTTTTCCATTAAAATTTGAATTATTTTTCTATGTTTTTAAATTTTCTAGTTATTCTGAATGAGTTATATTTTGCTTAAGCTAGTTATGAATTATGCAATTTATTTTGTTTTAAATTTGTACTTGTAGTATTTATAATCAACAAGTTCTTATTAAACAATATTAGATGTTTACTTTATATTGACGCTCACGGTATATACATTAGAGTGGCTCCATTTCTTAGATCCATTTATATTTTATGGTTTTAATATTTACGTCAAATCTTTTGTATTTTTTTATTTTAATTTTAAGAAATAGTTCAAGTTTTAACTTTCCAAATTCGGTCACTAAGGCTGAATGATTCAATTAAAGATATGTATGCAATAGATGCAGAAATCCAACAAGTGGAACCAAATCGAACTGCATTGGTACACGTATCTAGCCGACAATGTATCCTCACTGCATATTTTCCCGTGAGTAGACTTTTAAAATTCCTGCTGAATCAACATCAATACATCGTGCAAAGTAATTTCACATCCTAGACCTGGCATTAAGATGAGCACTTGGTCAAAATGTCTCTAAAGACGAGCGTCCACCACTATAATCTAGATGTTAATTACAAAAATTAACTATCAAATTTGTTTAAATCCTTACGGATGGTATTTTCAAATACAATAAACGCATTTTTGATGAAGATTAATGTTTATTTTATTTTATCCAAATATCTGTATCTATTATCACATAACCTATAAACAACTTTTCGGCAGATCAAAAAAATACACACATTTTTATTGGGAATTGAAAAAACGACGTGACGTGTTTAATTAAAAATTGGTTCTAAAAATAAGGCTTTTTACAGGCCAGATGATTTTCTTCATAGTACACCATTTTTAATACTATTTCAGAAACTCCCATCTTTGTTTCAGAAGTGCGATATTTCTAAAATACAGTAGAAAATCTTTTAAATACAATTGGATAATTCTAACTTGCAATTTCAATATGCTAACACAGAAAATATAATTGGAAACTTCCGAATTACAATGGAAAACGGTGTAGTGTTTAAACAAAATTAAAGCATTAATATTTATTTCAAAGTATTAGTAAAGATATATAATTACAAATAAAAGAAAATAATTTCGAAACAACTGATGCTCTAATACAAACATGATAGATAGAGAAGTATACTGTAAAAAGTGTTAAAGGTGGATGCTTCCGTTACTGCGTTATTGTTATTATTTATTAAACCGGGGTTTATTATTGATATGCTCGTAATACGTATGTATGTCTTTATAAATATACATATGTATCTACGTATCTTTTAGATTCCTACTAACGACAATAGCAAAAACAACAACAACATCATCAACTTAGCAAAATATAAGATTAATAAAAAAAATATAGTAATAATAAAAACATAAAAGAAACAAAATAAAATGGAAAAAAACAAAGCGGTTGTTGTTGAGACATTGTTCTACATAAACAGCTCAGTTTAATGTTAGATTTCAGCAAAAAAAAAAACTGAAGAACTTGTTTTTTTTCAAGAGGCTAAACTTTAGAAATTAGAAAGTACATGCTTCTGCTGTCATAAGTAGAGGAAATCATAGTTGTTTGTTTTTGGCTTTAAAAGATTGATAAACATTTCAACATACATATGTACAAAAGACATTTTTACATTTGGCGTAAACAAAAATGGTTAAACAAAAGTCAAACGTTAATCCATCAACGAAGTATGTGGGACCAAAATTTTACTTGTTTGGGATATAAAAACCTTAATTTATTTCAGTTGTCATGCGTTTAACTGCTTATCATAAAATTAATATGAAATAGTTTTGTAAACAAGTTTAAGATTTGGAAATTATGAAAGAATTTAAATTGCTAAACTGGGATCAACAAATTGTATTTACAATTTTGATTTACTTAATTAAATATGTACATAAGCTAATTTGCCAAAGACGCATTTAAAAAATATTTCATATTCATAATTTAAAAGAAAACAATTAAAATAAGTTTTAAAATTTGTAAATGCCAACATTTAAATTTTAAAATAGAAAATACATGAACATACATATGTACATACTCGTGTGTACATACATATGGGAGCAGAAAAGAAAGTTTACTATTATTTCATTGACAAATCCAACGAGAAACGGCAGCAACAAACAAGTTAGCTAAGGTTAAAAAGCAAAAACAATTAGTTATCATATGTATGCACATATTTCGGCGGCGTTGACTGTGGAATACCCTGCTTTAAATAAGTAAGAAAAAAGAGAAATAGGATTTTGATTGTTGGACATGTATGTCCAAAATAGAAAGAAAATCTCTTAAATCCTACATTGACGGGTGCAATGATTAATTTGAGTGCCCCGATAGACTAGGCAATAGAGTGCCGGACTATCAGTCAAAGGGTTTCGGGCTCGATTCCCGCCAAAGACTCTGAGTGTTTTCTGCAGATAAGACAAAAGCTTCGCAGTTTGTGTTTGTTAATTAAAAAAAACAAAAAAAAAAATAAAAAAAAAGACAGATTAAGCTATCAAAAAGCACTCTAAATGATGTTCTTAAACGATACAAGCACGCCTTATGTTCAGATCCTAAATAAAAGAAAGCATAAATATTATTAATAGAAACCAGAAACTTACAAAGCAAATTCTCCGGGTCTCTACGACAATGCCCTCGCATAAAAATACAACAAGAAAACGTGTGATCAACCAGCACGTTTAAACTTATAGTGCAATTAAATATCCAATTTGTAGCCGAATAGTGTAGCTTTGCTTTTAAGCTTTAAGTTTTAACCAAACTTAATAACAGATTTTTTATACCCTACACCACCATAGTGGGGCTGGCTGTCCATGTAAAGCTTGTACGCAGAGTACAAGTCACAATTTTGATAAAATTTTGATAAAATTTGGTACGTGATATTTTTTCGGTCCAAGGAAGGATAGGATTGAAACTGGTGGAAATCGATGCATTATTTCACCTGGCCCCGATACGAATGTCCTCTCAAAATTTACCGATCATAAATGTTTGAATTGTGCAAGTATCCAATAATGAGTAATAAATGAAGCCAAATTACATCTACAAATTTTGTGCAGATCGGTCCATAATTAGTCGTAGGTCCCATTAAGGCCCACTTCCGCAAATCACATTAAAGATCATAACTCACTTAAAACTATTGGTATTTAAATAAAATTGAACGCAAATGTATTTCATATGTATACAAATAATAGGGTACAATTTTATTATAATCGGTCCATAATTAGTCGTAGCTCGCATATAATGCCCACTTTCGAAAATCACTTTAACGATAATAAATTTCTTAAAAATGTTGGTAATCAAATAAAATTCGATCCACTTTAACCTCCATAAATCTTTTAAAAGTATTTATATCGAGATAAAGTTTAACATACACAATATTTATATTCACAGAAATCATGACACTAAATTTTTGGATGATCGGTCTATAATAGGTTATATCTCCCATATAACCACCCCCATTTCTGAAAAACTGTTTTATACATATTCTGGATGTAGGGTATTATAGTGTCAGGTTTGACCGACTATACTTTCTTACTTGTTATGTATGTAAATTTAAAACTTGATCTTAAATCGCTACTGCTGTCTACATTGTTTGCAGCGCATCGAGGGTATGGCGACGATTAAAAATTTTATTTTTGTAATCGTCCTCATGCTTTACAGTTACATAGATATTAACGTATTAAATTATTGAGATTTTAATGAATATTTTAAATATTTTGAAGCTTTCAACAAGTTTTTATAGAATTATCAGCCTTCTTTTATGAACACGCTTCTTCAAAAAATCCTCTTTAAAACAAAAATCATTCCCAAAATGATCTTAGGATCTAAAAATTCAAGCATGCATAAAAATTCAACATTTACTTGGAATTTGTATTGAATGCAAAATGAATAAATTTTAAACACAAAAAATATTAAAAAAAAATTTCAATAATACAGTTGCTAGAATTACATACATATGATTTCATCATAAATTCCAGCAAAAATGTCAATTGGGATAACTATACAATACTTATTATAGAACCATCCATCTAAACAGGATTTTTGAGTTGGGAGTCCTAAAATGCTTACGAAATGATCTCCAATTAATTTTGACCATCTAGATTGGAATTTCGAATCGATGATGAAACGGAAGATTTAAAAAAAATAAATGTTTGGCGGACAAACAATTGTTGGATCATCATTAAAATAAGGCTTGTTTAGATTTGTCCGAGAAAATAAATCAAAATACATCTAAGAACCCAAAATAAAATACATACATAGTCGACTTTATAAAACTTTGGCCGGTTCTTAAAAAATTATAAATATGTTTTCAAGAGAGCATTAAATCCATGTGAAACTGTCGGAGTTAGAAAAGGTACCATCATCAAACAACTTAAGGTGGATTCACCCATTTGTTCCGAACAAAAATTTTGTCCGGAGAAACATTTTTTTACTAAAGGCCCAACTATAATATGCATAAGCAAGCTTAAGCAAATTGCAAAAGTTAACGAAAAGGCTGTCAAATGCATAACCAGTTCAGAGTTAACATTTAGGTGGCTACAATGACTTTGAAACATTTTGTCCACAGTTGCTCATTTATGTTTAAAAAAAATGTTTTTATTTTAACAAAAACCCATTAAATGACTATATTTTATAAATATTATTATATTATTTTATAATTAAAAGAAAACTTCGTACCAGAAACGCATAATTTTTCCTTTTTTTTAATTTATCGGCAAAAGTACAGCTGTGGCAGCACTACATTGTAAATAATAATAAACGTTTACATATGTTTTGTTAATTTTCGTGTTGTGTTTGCAAAAATGGAGAAAAAACTTAAAAATTTTAATAATATAAAAATATTAAAGTTAGCGCTTGAAGGGTTGTGCACATTAAAAGAAATAAGTGAACTACACTGTAAAAGAAGAAGACGCTCTTGTTCTGTCAGAGAAACAGAAACAACAGCGACAGAAAGACATTTTTGTTAAAATAAAAAGGGTCCCTTTTATTGTAAAGGCACTTATTTTTTTCCGCATTTTCTATTAAATTTAAAATAAATATATTTTCTTCCATTTTGTTCAAAACACAAACAAACAACAACAAACAGCTGATTCCGTACAGAATGTGCGATCAGTTTCGCTTTTTGCTTAAGCAAATGACAGTTGAAAAACTTAACGAAAAGTTTCGTTAAGTACATTATAGTTTGCTACATACAATTTATATGTGTTCGCACGTTTGCTTAAGCTAGCATATGCACATTATAGTTGGGCCTTAAGAGTTTTTTGCAGAACAATTCATCCATTTCGAAAGATTTCTCTGGAAAATCAAAGCTGCCATATGTAAACAAAATCTATTAGTTTTACAAGTGGTAATACTGCGGCCATTGATTTACATGTTTTGCTTTGGTTTTTCAGTGTCAAAAAATAAATATTAAATTATTTTAAAATAAAATTTTTGTAATTATTAAAGCTGTAGGTCTTTTTTATAAATAAGACCAAAAAAGCATTTGGCATTTTATTTAGCATTTCTTAATAATATGTTTAGCATTTTTTAGCATTTTAAAATTTAAGAATACTAATTTATTTTCTGTTCAAAATAGCTTGAAAACAAAAAAAGGAATATTATATGAAAATTGTAAAACATATATATATATATCTGTTCCTTTAAACTCCTACAAGGAGCATAGGGCCAAAATTGTAAAACATATACATATGACAAATTTATTAACAGATGAAATTACAACTTTTGAAATAAAATGGCAAAAATTATCTTCATATGAGTGGGAAAATAGAAACTCAACCATAGAATTTTGGAAGCAAGTTTGGGAATACAAAAATGCGTTTTATAAAAACTGCCTTTCATCTTTTGTTATGAAGATTTTAGTTTTGCCATTTAGTAATTCAGAAGTTAAACGTATATTTAGTAAAATTAATTCTATAAAAACCAAGTTAGAATGTATAGTCAGTCAATCCCGATTATAATGCCTGTTGAAGTGATTTTCAGAAGTGATTTTTATGTAAGAGCTATGACTAATTATCGACCAATTGTTATAAAATTTGGTGCCATGGTTTCTAATTCGTAGTTGCACACTCTTAGAAGATTTATGGTCGTTGAAGTAAGTTTCGGAATGGAGCATTGACTAATTATTGACCGATTTGCACAAAATTTGTAGGTGTGATTAGCTTTCATCTATAACTTATTTATGACAAAATTTATTTGTATACGTTTATAAATCACACATTTATGATCTATAAAGCCCTATTTCGAGAGGACATTTGTATGGAGACTAAGTGAAATAATGTACCAATTTCAACAATCGAAATATCTTCAAAACTGCGAGCTGTACTTTGCGTGGACAGCCATTAAGTCGAATCAGAAAGTGATTCTGAGTTGAATGGTATACTTTAAGGTGGATGTTAGACTAATATTTTTGGGACATACAAACATCAGCACAAAGGTAATATACCTTCCCTACTATTGCGATGTAGGGTATAATAAAAAAAATAAAAAACAATGATTTTAAATACCATGAAATTTATTCTTTATATTAAATTTGGATCCAAAAGATTAAATAAATGTTTCAAATTACAGAAGACTTATTTAAAGCCTGATAGAGTAAAAAAATATGAAAATTTTTATGAAAAAATATTTAACAACTGAGTTATTTTTAAGGTTAGATTCATGAAGAGAACCTTAATTAGTTTTCTTCTCGAATTCAAAGTTGTATTATTCATATAAAAAGTTTATTTTTTAATCATGTTTGTTCTTAGATTGTAAAAAATTATTTCAAGAAAGTATTTTAAAAAATTAAGCACATTTTTTTATTGGCATATTAAAAAAAAGTTTTAGCATATTTTAGCTTATTTTTAAACTGATTTAGCCGCTTAGCTTTTTGAGATCTGGTCACACTGAAACCAATCAAAAAGCTGAGAATTGTTCGTAAAAAATATTTTCTCTCTCTCAAAAAGGGAGACGTCAAACTTCATATGAAAAATACTTTGTCCGAACAAATATTTTGTTCAGAACGAATGCGATCCCGAAACATGTTGTGTATTTAAATATTTTCAAAAAAAAATAAAATTACTTATAAAAAACACTTTTCTTAAAAATGTCGTAAATGGAGCTTCGAATTAATCATTTAATTATTCACTAAAATCTTAAAACAGAATCACAAAATATCAACAATGGGTTATGGATTCACAAAACCTTTTCCAGCAAAATAAATAACTTTGCTTGATTCAAAGGCTTATATTTCAATAGAATACAATACGTTCTTTAATCAATTCATAATGGAATCAATTCATAATATAATTGGTTTTATTTTTATTAATTAAAATCTAAGCCAAATTTGTTTTTGTTTTGTTTTTAATTAATTTTGCAAATTGTTATAAGCATAAGCAATTAAGGCAATGGGTGTATTTGCAATGTAAGAGTTCTGAGATAAAATTAAACTTTATTTTAAAAATTCAAGTCAAATTTAATTCTTTTGAACCGTAATTTATTTACATAATATAAGATTTGAAAAGTAATTGTAAATATATACCAGTCGTGTGATCTATGCAGACTTGAAACAAATTTGTGTTACATTTTATTACTGTAATTGAGTCTTATGGTTAATTTCATCTCAATAACGATATACGAGTATTTTAGAGTTTTTTGGGTATCCAGTTATTTTCGGAAGTGGTCGCCATATGGGAGCTATTTTGTGCCGAACATTCTAATATATATATATGTGGATTATTTGTGTTGAATTTAAACTTGATAATGAAGTTTATAAGATGTTTAAGAGATTTTGGAAAGTGCACTTTAAATTGAGGCTCTGGTCAAATATGGACCGATTAACATAAAATTCGTTACGATGAATTATAATGTTGTTTATAACAGATTCATGAGCATTTATTATTATTTTCGGAAGTGGACTTTATATGTTTTATGATTTCTCTTTTTATGAAACTTATTTTTGCTGAATTTGATATGAATACTGCTTTTTAATAGACCATAGAGCCAAATTCCGGGAATACATTTGTATGGGTGCTATAATAAATGGTAGATCGATTCTTACCGTTTACAACAGAACTATTCATTCTATAGTAAAAAAAAAAGTATTTTGTACACTTTTCATAAAATTTGAAGATAACAGCGAAAAATATTTGAAAAATATCGAGGTTGTCTGAAACTTTAGTCTATAACTCTTACAGGATCGATTTTGCCCATTTTTTAATAATGAACGTTTCGGTGAAACAAAGAATACTTAGGGACAAATTTCATTGTTCTAAGTCTTTGTTTCGGAGAACTGTCGAAATAGCAGTGATGAGACCGGAAAATACTGAAGCTGTGGAATTGTGCATAGAGAAAGATAGATAGCTATATACAAGTATATAAAGTATTGTGAAATCCGGTAGAAAGACATAACAACAAAAAGAGAACAAACACATACACACCTTAGTCACTACCCACTTACTTTAAATTAATGTAAATCTATGTAAATTATTTATGGAAAAATTAAATTTCTTTCAACTTTTCATTTATCAATTAAAGTTACACCAGCTAAAACCAGCTAAAGCGGCTTAATCCACAGAGAAAGGTGTTACAAACGTAATAACGAAATAAATAATCTATTCCCTACGGTTTTAAGCCGGTGTGAAGAAGTAAAAAACAAACAAATAAAAAAAAACATCACAATCAAATCAAACGGCAACGAACTTTGCATATCAAAATTAAAAAAAAAGAAAAGAAATTTTGGAATTTTGTTGCTTTCAAAGACACAGATGAAAATATGGTTAAGAAGCAGTTGGTTTTGAAGTGCGTGGACTTTATGGCTTTGCATGACATGGATGGAGAGTATAAAAGAAAGGGCTTGTTATTTATAGCGTTTGATAGTGTCGTCGTGCTGCAGATGTTGCATTCTCAGTTTACATGTACACTGGGTGTTGTGTATGTTTTTAACAGGTTGTTGCGGTTTTAATTCAACTTGAAACAAAAATTGCTGGGAAAAAAATAATTGTAACAAAATGTTGTCAGTTTTTCTCAGAATTGTTTTTTAAAACTACTTTATTTCAGCATAGTTGTGAGTTAATACCGAAATTAGTTAAATTTTAGATTTAATTAGAAAATAAATAGTGGAAATTGCTGTTTATTTTTAAGCTGTTTTAGAGAGTTCCAAAATGCATGGTAAAATTTCCTTTCCATTCTTAAATATATATCATCTATTGAAACGAAATTCTTATTCTTATTACATTGGTTGGTTTAACCCTGCTACTACGTTTAGGGTCTTTTGATGACCCATTCGAATTTAACATTGCATAACTTGCAAAAAAACGTGTTTGTCCGTCAGACTGACACACACACTCTAACGACGATATATTGCAATGATCACAAGCCTTAAAAATATTTTCGAAATGTACAAATTTGAATTTTTTCAATAAAAAAATGTATGGTCAAAATATGACCCAAACATAACATGTGTATTTTTTTCTAACATAGTAGCAGGGTTAAGTGGTGGTTCACTACGTGCGAACACTTAAGTAGAGGCGAAGGGACCCTGTTTTAACAATTCTTATTACATTATTTGCTAGTTTTTATAAAATATTTTTAAGAACATTTGATATTTTGAATAAAAAAATAAATAAAATATTCGAAAATAATACCTACACTCTGAGTTACATTACTATAATTACACTTTGCTATTTGTTGTAAAGTTACAAACAGTTTTTAAAACATCTAAAGTTTTTTAAGATTATTGTTAATGATCTCTTTTTATCTAAAATTTGGCAGACCTCTTCATTAATTTAAGACAGAAATTGTGAATTAATACTTTGTTAGTGTTTCATAACTATAATTACATTTAATACTAGAAAAACAAATTATGCAATTTTCAATAATTTGCTATAAAATGCTACTTTAGTGATTTTGAAGACAGTAAAATTTCAATTTATATAAAATATGGCTTAAGTTTTTGAGCTATTTCCAAAAAAATAAACCGGTAACATGTTCCAGTAACTTTCCGGTTTATTTTAAAAGTGGCAGCCCGAAAAAAACGGGACAATCACAGAGTTATAAAATGTGCCAGCAACACAATGAAGAGTCTTTATCAAATTATTAACGAATGTGAGGTAAATAAATCCAAATCAACCATAAGTAGACTGCTAAAAAATCCCAGACAGTTACTTGACAAAAGCTGTAGTAGTCCACGTCAAGGCTATTACTGCGCCAAAAAACTGCTAGACTTGAATTCTGTAATAGAAACATACAAACTAATAGCTATTGAAGAGACCTACGGAAGAAACTACGATATTTCTCAAAACGAAATTTCCGAGGCGATTGACTTCCTCTAGATGAGAATTTAGTGCCATTTTTAGAAAAAAGTAATGAAAAAGAATTTATTTTTCAACAAGATCTACACATGTAAGTCGTAACAAACAAAGGAATGGTTGTTTTAATATAATATTAATGTACTTGAATGGCCCGCATGTTCTCCAAATCACAACCCAATAGAGAATATTTAAGGAATATTAAGACGTCGAATTTATGCAGAAACCCGACAATATAAAAGCATATGTATATCACCTAAAAGAAGCTGTTATAGATACTTGGAGATCTAAGAAAGCCTGCAGAAGACGTCATCACTCTTCTGTAAAGTTTTGATCCAATTTTTCGCCCAGTCATTATTCAAAAACTGCAATAGATGGTTATCGCAGAAATCAGGCCGAATCAGTAGAAAAACATATGAGAAAATTTTTTAAATTGGCTGTGGCACTGTAGTTCTTGACAATAATTATTTTTAGCGATATGAAATAACTATTCAATAAAGTTAGATCGAAATGTTGTGGAACAGCAAATGCGATGCATGAAAACAAAAACACGGGATTTTATAATAGGAATTATATTTTAGTTACTTGTTTTAGCTTTTCTTAAATATTAATAAATGAGTAAATATTTGTGATTCCAAAATACTTCGCCGCTTCTTTTGTTATTTAAGTCCAAACTATGTTTTTCATACATCGTATATTTAGATTCAAAACATTTTACCGGTTCAACCTATTTAATTTATTTTTTGGTACTTTAGCTATCTTTGGTATCAAATTTCGGATTTCTAGCTCTGCTTGATTAGGTTCAATTGTGTTTTTTTTTTTTTGTTTCCAAACGTTGGACGGACATTTTGTTCTAAATTTTTTTTTTGTTGGTCCAGCTTATCTCATTTCCAATACAAAACATTTCAGATCATTTCAGACAGACGGACATAGATTGATCGTCTTAGAAGGACCAAAAACAAAATCGATTTCAGGTGGAATTTAAATCAAAATAGAAAGTTTAAAATCAACATCCTGATTCATTAAGACACTTTCTCAAAGTAAATTAAGTAAAATAAAATGTTTTTTATTTACAATAAAAGCAGGAAATAAAGCATTTTTATAAGTGTTTTTACTATTTTCGTTTAATAAATTCTTTAAACTTTCATTTGTTTAATTATGAATTAATTTGTATCATTTTAACAAAATTATTTTACATTATTAGCTATTTTTCAACCAGTCTTTAATAAAAAAAAAACAAAATAATGAAAATTTGTCACACCTATCTAAGATCGTTTTGAAATTTACATTTAATTCTTATATTTATTGAAGCAACACCTTAATTTGTTTCTCAAACAGTTTTTGAAATCAAACAACACTCCTCCTTTTCGTATTTAATCGAACAAAATATTTTTGTAAGTTGTTCCCTAATTTTAAATTAAAATTATGTAATTTTTAACCAGATTTGTTTCCATTGAACAAAAAAAAATATCCAACCTTAACAACGCAAAATCCCAGCAAAATAATAACTTCTTACCTGCTTAAATACAATAAAACAAAATTAACGAAATTCCTGATCGTTTTCCCAGAGATCCCTAAACTAGGCGCTGCTGCACAATGATGATGTTTACAACGTTTGTTTATTGTGCTGTAGTTGTAGAACTTTGTAGAATGCCTTTTTTATGTGATCTGCTTGTATAACAAGTAATTTGGAATTTATTGTTCCCTGCTCCTCTCTACTTTATCTCATACACTCACTCTTTTGTTTGATGTTCTTTACAGGTCGGTCGCTTTCAGCCTTTTTCAATGCCACAACAGTTAGCAGTCCTTGCTTCGTCTTTAAAGTGGTTTGAAATTTTTCTATATTTAAGGAATTTTCATCACTCGTTTTCAAGGTTTTTTTACGTTTTTTTGTTAGGTTTCACTACGAATATTTTTTTTTTTTTGTAAAATTTGCTTGGCTTTTAAAATACGCAATTATCTTTTAATATTTGGCGTTTTTGTTGTATGATTTAAACTTTTTTATTTTTGCTACAAGATTATTAAAATAATAGACATCTATTTATTATTTGTACAGGAAACAATTTTTGGCCACCGCAATATTAGCACTAACACTTAAACACGCACACCGCGCCGTTCACAAACATTTACTCAAGATGAAATGAACACGACAACAATAATAAAAGCCTCAACATTCCAAAATGTATGTACTCTGTAGTAAGATGTATTAAGAGTATGTACATATGTATGTATGTATATTATATACACCGATCTTCTAACCACGCAACTACCAAGTAATTATAAACAAAGTAAGTACGTGCACGTATTTTTTATTTTATTATTTATTTTTTTTTTTGTTACTGTTCTAATTACTCCAATTGACAGACGCACTGCACTCTTCAGTTGGATCTTTTTTCTTTGTGCGTTTTTATTTTTTTGGATTAAATAAATTCTGGTGTTCTAAATATAGCACCAATCAGGAATTTAACTTCACAAAAAATTAAACAAAAATTATTATTCTGTTTACTTTAGTTTTTGCAGACGTTATATTCGTTCGCTCCGTTTGTGTGTGTGCCCAGTATGTATCTTTGCATTTATTTTTTTTATACTATTTTTCTTTAGATTTTGTTATTGTAGATATATGTATATAAATCGTGTTTGAATGTAGTTGTTGTTTAAACCTCAATCGGGATTGAATTGCGCTCTTTACTCTTTTTTTTGTATTTATTATTATTATTTTTTTCTTATTCACCTTTTACGCATTCGTATGTTAAGGTTTCCGTTAATAAAAGCCGACACGATCTTAAACGTTACGCGATCATTGCTGAGTAGTAACTGAGTTTGTAATCCAGCAAGTATCTCAAACTAGTTGAAAACTAATTTCTTCATTTGAGATGGGAATGGAGACGAGTTTCTTTAATTTGTAATATGGTACTAAAAGTACCATGAATCACAGATGATGAAGAGTTACCAGATGGAAAAAAACATAAATACGTAAAAGTGATGCCAAGTATATTAATTTCTTTCGTCGTTTTGTCTAAAATTAGAATAAAATTCATTCTTTTTTCTAAAAAAGTTCGCATAAATAGAACATCCGGTGTTGTTTTTCAAAACACGAAAGAACCCACACACCACCCACACACGCACACATGCAAAAAGGACGACGCCGCACTGGACGTGTGCGGAGCGGACCGGCGACGGATGACCGACGACGACACACGCATATCATCTAGAGACGACAGGTGTGGTGGAGCGCTGACTAAATGGAGAGGAGAGAGAGTGGATGGTCGGCCGGACGGGTGGGGGGTTGACCGACGGAAAAATTTTTTTTCTGTCATGTGGTGAGTAAAAAATCGTGGTGAGTATAAAAAATCGTGGTGAGTATAAAAAATCGTGGTGAGTTTTTAGAAATTCACCACAAATTCCGTTATTCCAAATTTTTCAAGGTCATTGAAAATTTGCCATCCTAAAAGCAGGCAATGGATTTGCGGTTTACAGTTTTACGGGTGGTTGCTGAATTAGCTAACCAATAAGAAATTCACCACAAATACCGTTTTTCGAAAATTTTCTCATATTAGAAGAATTTGTAAAAAATGTGTTCTTTTTTAAGAAAATGTGCAAGGTGCCAAGAAAATGAATGCCTAAAGATGCCCTCTCGCATTTGTTTTTCTGATCTTAAGAAGAAAATTGAAATATGTGTTTTTCGAGGAACGCAAGCAGCCACGCTGTGAAATGCGTATATTCTGGATAGGTAAGTCATGTTTTTTAAAAGTATGTACATATCTAGTAAAAATAAGCTCTTGAAAATCAATGTACGTACGTACCTATTATGTGTATGTGTACATAATAAATAAATTAATTCAAAGATTTTCGTCATTTGCGTAATTTCGCAATGAGTAAGTACATGAGCAAAAAATTGTCTAACAGGCATGGAATGTGGGTATCAAAATAAAATTCAAAATGCCTTATGTGTAGGAGTACATAAAAAATAATTTCAAATACTTACGTTTTCTTTTCTGGTATAAAATATTTTGCACTTTTTCTGAGCCGTTTTGTACAAAATCTTGTTTTTGTAATTAATAAATTTTGTAGGTACCAAATTATTGGTATATTAATTAACAAAACTGTATCTTTATATAAGTTTTACTATTTGTATTAATAATAAATACCAATAATTTGGTACAAAAATTATTTGAATAGAATATTTTCTAATTACAAAAACAGGATTTTAAACAAAACTAGTCAGAAAAAGTGCAATATTTTTTTCAGCAAGAACTTTGTTTGCCAACATTGGTAAATAAACATGAATGTTTTAAACATTCACTATAATAAATTTGTCAATTGAGAGCTTTGAACCTGCGGTTTACCACCACTGGATTATTTTTTGTGGGGCTATGTTAATTAAGGTAGTCAGAGTCATGAGGGTCAGTCGCATCGATTATAATTTTAAAACAGAAAATCCGTAAGAGATAACCGTGATTAGTTAAAATTGGTAAAATTTAAAAGAAGAGTATGTCGATTATTTTGCAAATTAAATATTAAATTCATACAGAAGTCTGAACTATTTCGACTGGAGAAATGCTTTTTTAATATTATTAAAAATATCTACATCTTGTTTTTTGTTCAAATAAGTCAAACTTTTTCTTCCTCCAAATTAATTTTGAGTTTCTTTTAATAAATATTGTAAAGAACATAATTTTCGAAAATATTTTCTTAAAATATGTGTCAGTTAAAACGAACACTTTATGTTCAAAATCTTAGAAAAACCATTCACAGAGGGAAACAAAAAGTCTTTTCACAATCTAAATTTAAATACACTAATTAATATAAATTTGACAAAACTCAAAAACACAATTATTGATAGTGCTTATTTTGCCACTCAAAATGTTTTTAAACTAAATTTTTTAAAAAGTTGTAATTTATACTTTTTAATTTAAAAATATTTGGCTACAAATATTTTTTGACATCCTTAAGTTATGCTTAGACATTTTCTTAAAAAAGAACACATTTTTTACAAATTCTTCTAATATGAAAATTTTCGAAAAACGGTATTTGTGGTGAATTTCTTATTTGTTAGCTAATTCAGCAACCACCCGTAAAACTGTAAACCGCAAATCCATTGCCTGCTTTTAGGATGACAAATTTTCAATGACCTTGAAAAATTTGGAATAACGGAATTTGTGGTGAATTTCTAAAAACTCACCACGATTTTTTATACTCACCACGATTTTTTATACTCACCACAATTTTTACTCACCACGATTTTTACTCACCACGATTTTTACTCACCACGATTTTTACTCACCACGATTTTTTCACCACATGACAGAAAAAAAAATTTTTCCGTCGGTCAGTCAACCCCCCGTCCGGCCATCCATCATCACTCTTCTTTATTTATTTTTCGTAAGTCAGCGCGCTCCATCCACACCTGTCGTCTCTAGAGTGTCAGTTCCGTCGCCGGTCCGCTCCGCACACGTCCAGTGCGGCGTCGTCCTTTTTTGCGTGTGTGGTGTGGTTCGGTTTTGAAAAACAACACCGGATGTTCTATTTATGCGAACTTTTTTAGAAAAAAGAATATGGGAATTTTTATTCATTCTATTACAAAACGACGAAAGAAATTTTACCAGTGTTGTCAATTTGAGTGTTTTTTTACTATATAAAACACAAGCGGCCGTTTTTACATCGGCGTACACTGGGCGTTTTTACATCGTAAATTTCGGCTTTTTTTTTTTTTTTTTTTTTTTTTTTTTTTTTTTTTTGGTGCTTCAAAATCTTCAGAAGTCGACAATCTCAAACACCACGACATTAATGAATGAGATCTTTGAATTTGAGAAAAATCTGCAATGGACAAGTTCTCGATACATGTCACCTGTTGGTATACTGTCGGAGCCAATTGAAGATGTCCCCGACCCTTTTGTGATGCCCAGCTTCTACAACAAGGTTCTTCCCGGTTCCCATAGGGGCTAGGGGTGTTAAGTAAGTTTTTATTTTTTTCTAAAAAAGTCTTTAACAGGATTGTTTTTTTTTTTTTGTTATATTTATAATACAGAAATATTATACTTTTTATGTGAAATTAAAATTAATTCAATAAATATTTTAAATAAAAAAGATCTAAATTGGTGCGATTTTTTCAAATGGCGCGTTCTTCTCCATTTTGGTGCGTTTTTTAATTTCAAAGTTGACAACGCTGTTCATTACACTATTGTCAACACTGGGCGTTTTTACATCGTAAATTTCGGCTTTTTTCTATTACTTCATTTTCATGGTGAAAATTCTCAGTTTAAAACGAAATCTACGAGGAAAAAGATCAAAAAGAAGTGTATAGCAGAAGCGCTGTAATAAAAACGAGTTTAGCAAAAAACAAACAATTAAAATTATTGCTGTAGCAAATATTTGTAATTGAAGTGTAGTTAACAAATGGTATATATTACAATTAGAAAACTTATAAATTAAATGGTAATTAGTGAATTTGGAGGCATTGTTAACTAAATAAGTGTTTTATTTATAAAAGAAAATGAGTAAAAAAGCGCGCTTGTATTTGCATTAAGTTAAAAAAATATCTTAAAAAAATACAGTGTGGTTTAAATACTATTTTTGCAAATCTGCATAAATAAGAAATCTGTGACTCATTAATAAATTAAAATAAAAAAGTTATTGAAAAGTAAACGTCATCGACCACTATGATATTTACCTATATTTGTTTTTTTTTTATTTTTATTTTTTTTTTAAGTTGTATTGGAAGCGTCGTTGTCGATGCTGCTGTTCTACAATTTGTTTTATTTTCTTTTCCTTGCTTGTTGTTTGTGCATTATTTCATTATAAGTCGTGTATTATTATCACATCTACAGGGTGTATGCGGGTTTGTGTGAGTGTGCATGCATTTTGTTGTTCCAGTGCGTGAAAGAATGCAACAATAAAAATTATAATTTTATTAGCTTGAATTGGAAACATTGTTGATATAAAACAATGTCGTATTTGTACATACATTGTGTTAACAAAAAGTTTTCGTTATTTATTATTTTTATATTGATGCAATATGCACAAATTAGATGTGACAATTTTCTTATATGTTAATAAAAGTGGGTGTGGTCTTTTTTAATTCTTTTTGTTGTTTTTTTGTGGTGATTTTTTTAGAAAGCGGAAACTAACGCATATTTACAATACCTATAAAAGAATAAAAATATACAAAATAAACGACAAGGTACCTAGGTTATAAATGCATTTTATTTACACTTGCATAAAGATACACGACCAAACCTATACTATGACATTATTATTTTGTTATTTTGTTTTCTTTCGTTGTTTGTCATTATTTTTGGTACCTTTTTTCATTACGTTGCGCACCTGTTGCTTGATTATTTTTGTTTAGTTTGCTTAGTACACATTACGTTTTGCCATTTGTCGGAATCTCTTTTCTTTAACATTCCTTTCTCTGGAAAAGAGTCTACGCATTTTTTGCCTAATTCCTACAAATAAAAATATTTTCACAAGTCAAGGTCATTGTAGATTTATTATTGTTGTGTCTCTTGTGCTGCAACATCTAGAAAAGAACCAACCATCTAAATTAGCTTTACATAATTAGAACATCAGACAAGTTATAATTCATTAAGATTATGATCTTTTCTAATAGATTATTTCTCTAATAAATTAATTTTTGAATGGAAAATAAAACACATTTTTATTTTATTTTTTGAATGGCTTACTTGCATATATGTTTTTTGCAGAAACCTTTTAAATGCAAACAATATACATATTTACAACTAACACAGTTTTTAAAGTTGTTTTCAATTAAATTTTAATATTTATATGTGTACAGCCATGGACATATAAATGGCACATTTTCCCAAGAAGTTTTTCTTCTGCTATAATATCGTAAAAACTATTAAAAAACAAACATTTTAGGTTTTTTCCTAAGGTTTATTATGCATTCTTAAAATTGATAAAAACTCAAATTGAAATTAATTTATAAATGAAACAAAAAATCATCATTAAGAAAAATACCACTGAAATGGCCTGGACGCATAAATGGCACAATCTCTATAAAATAGAAAAAAAAAATATTTTAGTATTGAATTTGTTGTTTTTTTGTTTGTAAAAATAATTTACCGTTAATATTTAGTACTGTAGTCTTTATTTCTGATGACAGCTTCTCACCTGCGACCCATACTTTCCACAAGTTTTTGGCATTTTGTTTTGGATATGGCATACCAAGCTTCCTGAGCTCCCAACCACAGGTCATCCAAAATTTTATAATTTTTTTTTGCGATTTCAACCTTGACTTCGTTCCAAAGGTTCTCTATTGGATTTAAGTCAGGGCTCTGGGCTGGCCAATCCAAAACGTCAATGTTCTCTGCACAAAACTAATTTTTTACTAGTTTGGAGGAGTGTTTGGGATCATTGTCCTGCATGAATTTTCACTTAATTGACATGAAATCGAAGGCATACGGTTCCATATGGTTTTTTAAAATATCTAAGTACTGAAACTTGTCCATTTTTTCGTTAATTTTTACAAGGGGACATACGCCATGCCAAGGAAATGCACCCCATATCATGATGCTACATCCACCGTGTTTTACCGTCCTCTGAGTGAACCGATGATTGTATTCTTGTCCTTTCGGACGATGAACAAAGGTTCTACCATCTGGTCCTATTCTATTAATTTTTGCTTCGTCACTCCATAACACGTTTTTCCAAAAATTAATGGGTTTTTCTTTATGGGTTCGGGCAAAGACTAGTCGCTTTGAAATATTTTTTTTTTGATAGCAGTGGCTTTTTTCTAGAAATTCGCCCAAACAAATTTGCCTCACTTAATCTTCTTCTAACAAGTCTGCTTGATATTTCCAAGTCCATAGATTCATTAATTTCTGATGCTATCTGCCGTTATGACTTGAATGGATCAACTTTCGCCAATCTGACAATAGCTCCATCCGTACGCACATCTGTTTTTCGAGGCCTTGGCTTCCGACTTTTTTCCTCTATCAATACATGGGGATTCTCAACATATGATTTAATTGCATTGTACACTTTATTTTGAGAAATTTTCATTATTTCAGAAATTTCTGCCATTTTCTTTCCATCTTCATGCATTTTCAATATGATCCGCCTTTCCTCAGTTGTGGTATGTTTCCCTGATCCCATTTTTAATAATTTTTTGCACTTTACACTTATTTTTTAATTACGCAAAATATCAAGTTATTTAAACAAAATTGACGTTAGAACTGCCTATACTAAACAAATTGAGCCATTTATATGTCCACTTAAAATCAGCATTCTTTTTGCAAAACATAATAACGGTAAATTATAAGCAGAATATAGTGGAAGATTTGAGCGCTGTTAAGACAAATATTCCAGCAACAATAATCATAAGACATAAAACTTCCATTTTTGGAAGTTTTTATTTGGAAAATACTTAAGTTTATGCTCAATATAAGTTTGTGCCATTTATATGTCCATAGCTGTATATCTTTTAAAGAATATCATTTTAAAATAATGCGGGTTTGAAAATATTTTATGGTAGATTTTCATATTTTCTAGTCACCCTTCCAAAAAAGTTACGGGTGCTGATTAGTCAGAGTATACCTCTCTCCATCGAATACCAGTATCCTGCTCAAAGAAATGGGAACATTTTTATAAGTTTTCAATCCCTTGGCAGCTGTTTTTGATTATTCTCTTCTTTCTCCATTTTTATTATTGATTTGAAATTGTGCGAGTTATTTTTGCATAAAGAGTGGAATTTAAATAATATTACCATTAATGTGTGCTTCGAATAATTAAGAACATATGTAATAAAAAGAAAATAATCTGCATTAAGGTAAGACTTTAAAAAATATAAATGAAATATTTAATGCAAAGAGTAGGTCATTTTTATGGAACTCCGTTGATAGCTCTTATTATTATTTTGAAATGGTGTCTGCAATACCGGACCGGCATTTTTAATTCAGAAAAGCGATTGACACCCGGAGCCGAAGAGGATTATTTACTTGACTGTAAACAAATAATAAAAGAATGTTATACTTGATAGAAAGAAATAAACAAACAAGATAGAAAAATCAGATACAATAGTAGTCAGATTACAATAGATAATGAAAATGCAAAACATGTAGATTCTGATTGAAACCTGTTTTTTCAGGCCGAAACTATGTATCTATCTGAATGTTAACTTTAGACTTTAATCGAATTTGTTCATTCATGTTAAAGTGAAAATTTTTTGTGAGAAAACAGTTTCTTTTCTAAATGCTTGGACCTATTGCAATAAAAATTTAAGTTGCTGTCATCTATTTATTTTACTCTCCTTCAAAATTCCTTAATATATTTGTTTTTTTTTATAAAAGTATAATCTGAAACCGAATATAAAGGGTATGATACCTACCACCATTGACTGTTTGCGCTTAACCTGCCTCATTTTCATAAAAAAAGGTCCAATGCTTCCTCCAGCCCAAAAACCACACCACACAGTGTTACGTTGAGGATGCCTTTGCTTCTCGTGAATCACTCGAGGATTTTCCTCACCCTATATGCGACAATTCTGCCTATTGATTAAGTCATCAAGATGGAAATGGGCCTCGTCACTGAAGATGATTTTATCGGCAAAATCAGCATTTTCATGTTGTCTCTCCAATACCCAATTAACGAACTCCCTTCACTGTCCATGGTCAGCTGGCTTCAGCTCCTGAGTCAGTTGAACTTTGTATGCATGAAGATGCAAATCTTTCGTCAAAATTCGCTGCATAGTGGATTTGGAGACACCAATTTGCTGAGCTTGGTGTCGAATTGAAGTTGATGGAGTTTGATCGACATCATCACGTACAGCTGCGACATTTTCGGTCGATCGACCTGGTCGAAGGCGCGTTGTTATCTTTACATCACTAACAGACCCAGTTTCGTCAAAATTATCCATTAATCTCTTTACAGTTGACTCTTTTGGATCATTATTGTGACCCCAAATTGATCGCAATTTGCGAACTGTAGCCGCAAAACTTTCACCATTTTGGTAAAACAATTTCACAATGAGAATGCGTTGTTCATTCGTGTAGCACTCCATTTTTACTAAGCTCGTACCTTCTACTAGCAAACAATAACAATTGTTAAAATGTCAAACAATGACACTTCGAATGGCGCCAAATTTAAAAATTGCGTTCTAGCTGGGACACCCTTTACTATAGGACTTTAAAAACATATTATTGTAATTCATGTTCAATGTTTATGCTTATTTAGGAACATTTCAAATGCCGAAATTTTGGAATTTTTAGTATTTACAGATTGAATTTAAATAAATGTCAAAAGCAAACATTTCCAATCTTGGTATTTGTACCAAAAACTTGCGCTTTCAATAAATTTTTGAAATTTCAGTTTTAATTTTTTTATTTTTAATCTCAGGTCTCTAATTTGGACCCATGTCTGTTTTTTACTACTTAATACATGGCGATCACTAAGTTTAGATCAAATTTGTCGACGTCTTTTAAAACTATTAAATAAAATTTTGATTCTCTTGCATTTCTTATATTTTCAATTCGTATTTATTTTACCAAGTTTATTGTTATTTTAATCAAATTATTGTAACACAAATCATATGGAGTTCCACAATTATATTCTAATTTCCGGACAAAAACGTGCAATGTATTTAAAAATTAAAAATTCATAATATATGTTCGATTTAAAAAGTAATACTTGCTGTCAGCTGATGCATACATTTATCATAAACTATATTGAGCTCGAACCGCGAAAAAATATTATGTTCTACACACAAAACGTTAAAAGAGAAGCAATCACTTTATAATTGCTTTTTTAAATTTAATGTAAACAACCGACCAAAGTGAACTTAAGTTACAATTACATTTGATGGAAAATTATTAAGGATTTTTAAACACTTTGCTATTTTCAAATATAATGTGAATAATATAAATATAATATAATATAAATAAATAAATGTTCATCAAAAAATTAAACTTAAATACCTATAATGTTTTATTACTTAAGCCATTAATTTTTTGTTAGAATATTAAATTTTTTAAATTTTTAAATTAAGTTTAAATTGTTTGCCATTTTATGCCATGTATATTGACAATAATACTTAAATTGTATTCAAAACAAAAGACAAATACATATGGTAATACTTAAGCTATTTCCGCATTCATGGTTCCAAACGCTTGTTTCAGATATGCAAAATCGTGGCAGATATACCAACTTGATAATTTTATCATTTTGCAGAATGTTATACTGTTTTACAGTTTTGGTTGTATTTAATTGAAACTTTAATTAAATTCTGTATATTTGCTAACAATTCAGTCTAACAAATTTTAAACTAATATTTGTCTTTTAAAACATTCTACAAATTTAAAAGTAAAAGCAATTGAATGGATTCAATTAATGTTACCAAAGCATACCAAAATTAAATTAAATAAACACCAGCTCATGTTTGTGTATTTTTTTTTATTTATTTGCGGTATGCTAACAGTCCATAATAAAAGTACTTTAAAAAGACATATTAAGACATTTTAAATAACCATTTACATTTGTTTAATACAAAATAACCATATAATAGCATAAGAAAAAGAATTTGGTACAAAATAAAAAAAAACGACACTGTGAGCTAGATGATAGGTAGTTAATTTTAACCACCAATAAGTCAACGCTCAACAAAAATTACGAGTATGTATTTGTTCGTGGTGGTATGTAACTAGTAAATTCGATACCAGACAAGTTTTTGCGAAAACCAGTTTTACTTTGAATATATTAAAATAAACTCAATTGAATTAGAAAATAGTATTTCAGATTTTCTTACTTTATAGGTACTTTAGTGTTGGTTCTAAATTGTCGTTTACATACACAAATACATTCAATATGTGGTTAGAGTACACAATTTATGCTACATTTACTTTTTTTTTTAAATAGAATAAAAATGAATTTAACGCCTACAGTTTGTTGTTTATAACTACTTATGTATGTTAGATTCAAGTAGGCTGTAGGCTAAACAGTTTCTATTCTATTTGTAGTTTGTACCTTAAATTATTGTTATTTGTATTGACTTTCGTATACAGTGAGTAATAATATGTATTTGATTTTTTCTATTCTTTTTATTTTCAGTATTAATAGCTAACACTGCCATTATTTTATAAAATCTCTTATTGAGATTTAAAACAAAACAAAATTATTTTTAACTAATAGAACTGGAGAACTGACAACATGTTGAAATTTATACGTGGCAAAGGACAACAACCTTCGGCTGAAAGGCAACGTTTACAAAAAGAATTGTATTCATATAAAAAGGTAAGTTCTAAATTAGTTTATTAATTTTATTATTCACAGGAGACAGTTTTGTTTTATATTGTTGGAAACTTTTCGACTAATCTAGTGTGAAATTGTAATCTGCTTCTTTAATAACAGTCGGTAATTTCTTTTAAGAATGTTGTTTTATTTTAACCCGGGACTCACCTACCCTAAAATTTTTTTTTGAGTCGAAACCGAATAAGCTCAAGCTTAATGATATGTTGCTCTGATACTAAATACCGGTCGAAACCGATCATTGTACAAATGCCAAACTCAATATTCGGCCAATCTTAAGTTATTGGACATGAATTTCGATTTAACTTAACAAATGTTGATCAATAGTATTTTATTGTTTTTATTTACATTATGTTTTGAACTTTTGAAAGTTTTGTTAGTAAAATTTAAAAAAACTAAATATCTTTTCATATATTTATATAGAACATCAGTAACAATATAAATAAAACCGACATTAGCTCAATTTCTCTTCCAATTTATCTTTGGCATGTCATTTGATATTGATTTTTGTTTAATTTTTTTATTATAAACTAGCTAAACCCGGTGTGCTTTGCTGCCCCCCCCCCTCGTCATAAAATAAAATAAAACGTATTTATATATTTACAAACATTTATTTATTTAATTTTAATTTATTTATTGCAATGCTTTAGGCGAGACCATGCCCCTTTGTCCACTTACATAGTCAAGAATTTATTATTTCGTAAGAATATCCTATTGTGAAAATTTAATGACGATCGGTCCAGTAGTTAAGACTATATTACGATTTTTAATTTTCCTAAAAAGGGGCGTGGTCCCACCCACTTTTCTCCTGGTACGTATTCCTAATTATGCCAATTTCATATGTACCACACATCATTGACGTAGGTCAAAAACTGCCCAAAATATGGCGATTTAAATTTGTGGGTTATATGGACGGTGCCACCCCCGTTTGTACAATCAAAACTTCATATAGTCTATTATTCCTTCCAGAGTCACAGTAACATGCTGTGAAAATTTCATCAAAATCGGTTCAGCCGTTTTGGAGTTCATACGTTACATACATACATACATACATACATACATACATACATACATACATACATACATTGTATTTTATATATATAGATGAATAAATTCTAATAAAAATAAAAATAATTAGACTCGCTGTTTCAAACCTTTTAATTTGCGAGAGTTTTATAAAATTATTTAAAAATATTTGATGTATTCTGTTTTATTTCTATTAAATTTTAGAAATTTTTTTTGTCGCCATCGGGAAAATATGATAAAATTGTGTTTTTTTCAGAGCAATTAAAATTTAAAATAATATGAATAAAATTGTTATATAGTTATAAGATAGAGCATCAAAAATACTACTAAATAAATAAATAAATAATAATAAATAATTGGTAATTTAAAATTATTAGTTTGTCTAAAAAACCGCACCAAGTTTTCGCACAAAAAATTTAAAAACGCACCAAGTTGACGAAACTGATAAACATGTTATAAAATTAAAATAAATATTTTATTATTTATTTATTTATTTTTTTATGTAAAATAATAGAAAATTTAAAAAGTTTGGGTTTCTTTCGAATTAGGTCGAATATTAGTTTCGTTGCGGTTTTCTTAATTTACTTTTACAAAATGTATAGTGAAATATTTTTAGTTAATTTTGCAATAAATATTAATATTTTTACATCAAAATATTTCCAAATATTTCTTTTTAATTTCATTAAAATCTGAAATATAAAAATGTTTGACCTTTGACCCGGCGGCTTTAATTTTTTTATTTTTACTAGAGTTAAACATTTTCTATGCAAAAATTATACAAAATACTAAAAATAACATTTTTTAAAGTTTCATCGAAATTAATTAGCATGTACTTATATAAAACATAGGTTTTTTTTATGCGAAATAGCAAAACATTATTTTACAAAAAGTTTTACATACAGATAATAATTCTTTACAGATAATAAAACTTTTGAGCCGAAGCGTCTATTGCATCATAACATCTATTTTGGTATCTCTTTCAACTATGTTTTTTGAAATTACCTTAACATTTTATAATTTAATTTCAAATAACATAATAATACTCATTAACCTTCATTTTTCTTATCGTTTTTTTCCATATAATGCGCAACACATAATAACATAAAACAATTTCGATTTCTAAATAATTATAAATTATATACAATATTTATACAGCGTTTTCAGAACGCAATGTTCTGCGTTCATTATCTTCTTATCAGTAGTAACACCATTTCACCTCATTTACTTTTAATTGTGTGTATACTTTGTATCTTTTGAGCAATTTCGAAATTATTTTTGTACATGTTAATATTAAATAATAAATGTTTGTTTTTTGTTTTGTTGTTCTTTTATCATGGCTAAAAAAACATGTAATGAGATCACTTTTATAAATACTTTTTCTTTCAAAATGATCATTATAAATATATAAATAACAATAAGAATGCATGTGTTACACTTTACATCATAATAAGCTAACTGGTGCAGTTGCAATAAGTGCCGGTATTACTGGCGCTGGCTATGCAAAACAAGTTTTGCAACACTTTTATATTGGAAAATATATGCATATGTACATAAATGCTTTCACATACATACTATTATATGCACTCTTACATGTTTTTTGTTTATTTATTCATACCATATTTTGAATACCTTTACAAAAACCAACAAATATTCAATTTCATATTGGCATGTTATAAAATGTTACTTTGTGGGCGTTAGTTACTATGTATATGTACATAGTTGTTGTTTTATACTTTTCAAAATATTGTGTGGAAATTGTAGTTAAAAAAATGTTGTGTAGTGTTTTTTTGTATCATCAAAGGTTGCTTAGGTTGACTTATAGCAAGGTGTGGTCGTTGTCTTCGTCTATTTTAGTGTTTACTTTCGATAACAAATTCATTAAACGTTTGCGTGCAATATATCCATATTCATAAAGGTTTCTTCTTTTACTAAACACACCATGAATGTACATAAAAATATACATCAGAACATTTTTGTGGTTTTTTTCCGGCAAATTTCTTCTCTATTTTCCACACCATTAAAAGCTCTAACATGAATCACATAATTAATATTACGAGATGGTTGGTTACAGTGTAAATCATTCTCAATATATATTTAACTGACCAAACAGAAAATGTTTAGAATTGTATGTGTGGTAAGCAATAGTTTGAATATCTTACAAATTGAACTTAAATATTGTCATGACTAACTTTTGTCACTTTTAATTACTATTCTTTTAATTCAAAAAACAAACAAAAAATAGGTATGAGTAGAGTTCTTTTGTCAAATATTTGTACAATATTCAATACACATTTCACAAAAAAAGAAAAATGTAAATGAATAAATTAATTTTAAAACCAGCAGCAGCAACATTAAGTAAAAGTGTGGCACGTGATATGATATATTACATATGACATCATCAACATCATCATCACTATCATTGGTTTTATATCTAAAAATATTTGTCTTCTGGTTTATGTTGGAAAATATGTATAACAAAACAAAGCCTTTTGTCTGTTTAGTTTTCATATGTGTGGATGCATGTTTACCTAAAATTTAAAATTTTCCGGATGTTTGAAATGTAAACCATTTCCGTTACTTCTTCAATGCTTTTTAAATATTTTCAAGTGTTAGAGAGGTGAAAATAAACATATGTATATAAATGTACTTTACCATTAGGTAGCAGTGTTTTTTTTTTTTTAGAAAACAAAACAAATGTTCAATTGTTTTAATGTGTTTTGTTACTGTAGCACAATTTTTTGTATTTGATTTGGCTGCATTTTTGAAAGAAACGCTTCAAAAGTGTTGAGCAGGCATTTTTATTTATGGAAATTAATTTTATGTCAATCATAACTGGTATTAGTTTATAAAGTTTGTTTTGCCAGTTTTTTAAGTTATGTTTGTTTTTATGTGTGTACGTACAATTTATTTTATTTTATCAATTTGATACTTATGACACAATTATTTATTACAATATTACAATATTTTTTTTTAAACTTTGGTTATATGTATAGAGTTACAATTACAACTACACCAGTATATTTGTATGTTGATTAAAATACTCTTCCTCATTTTATCTGTTCAAAGGGTGTTCCAAAATGCGTTATTATAACCACCACTAAAAATATGTTGGTATATTGTCTTCATTATTCCATTTGTTACACATTGAAAGAAAGGGCTGGTAATTAAAAATGTACCAATAGTATTCTAAAAAGATAAATAATAGAACAAAATGTTCGTCCGTAGCGTAAATAGCTATTTTGTTTCCAATAATATTTAAATACACTTTTTACATCGTAATACGATTATTCACACAAAGTTCAGTTTTTAACAAATAAACCGATTCTTGCCACAAAAACGTAGTTTTTATACAAAAACTCCAGTTTTACACAAAAACTCTATTTTTACACAAAAACTCTAGTTTTACACAAAAACTTTAATTTTACACAAAAACTAAAATTTTACGTTTGAACTGTGATTTTACTAAAAAATTAAGATTTTTCAAAAAATTATAGTTTTTCATCAAAAACTGATGCTCTGCTCAATTTCACTAAAAAGTACTATTTTTTTGTAAAACTTAGGTTAGAAGGCCGGTGTGAGGTTGTCCCCACACCATCACCCAGATACCAATACGGTCCATTGTGATGTGTGAAAACTTAAGTATTTTTACAAAACCTTGTATTGCAAATCAACCTACCTTAATGTTTAAAGGCGTAACAGCAAAATTCTAAAAGAAATTATTTCATTAAATAAAATAAATTTGTCTTTATTTAATGCTCTTCTTTAGTGTTCATTCCATCAGATAATTATAATTCTTATACACATTTTTCGCTTAAACAAAAAAACTGAAATAAAAAAATAGGCAAATGACCTCATCAATTGAAAATGTTCAACTCTTAAAGTAATTTGAAATTTCATGACTATCTGTAGTATTCTTATTTAAATTAATATACATATCTTTTTTTTAATGAAAACGAATTGTACAAAAACTATAAACATGTGTGTGCATATGTACGTACATATGTACGAGTATGTACTGCACATACCCAATAAAAATAATAAACATTTAAGAAAAAATGTAGAATATGCTGCAGCAGTCAACAACTATTACTTAAACTACTTGAGATGTATGATACACTAAGGCCTTTAGTTGTGTCTACAACTGCTACATGTCATCATTGTTTAGAGAAAAATTTAAATACATAAATATTAAAATTAAACAAACCAAATAACATTTTTAAAAATATTTGATGTGCATTAAAAAATAATTCAAAAACAAAACAATAAAATCATATTTAAGTTATTATTAGAATTTAATTTTTCCGCCAGAATGTTATCAGGCTTGGCCTTTATTCTCTGTCAACCTGCTTTAACTTTATAGCCAAAAAAAAAAACTTAAAATTCCATTTAAATGTAATAAATATAGACTCGTAATGAATAAATAAAATTATAAACATTGGACATAGATATTTTCCTTATCTTATCATTATTGTGCTATACATGTAAAAGATCTAATGAGGAGTTGTTGAGTACATAAACACAAAGTTAAATATATCGACTTCATTTTTATTTATTTATTATCAGAGTAGCAGGTACTGCGGCTTTTATTTTTATTTTTTAAATGATAAGAGCAGCAACGATAACATCCAAATCTAAAGTAAACACAGTCATTTTAAATGAACCACTAAGTCAATAGCTAACACATAAAATGATTAATGCAAGTTGGATTGATACGATTTAAAAAAGAACAAAATGTAATAAACATTACACAAAAATTGTTGACACATATTAGCAGACATAAACTTTTTTACACAAGTGCAAAAGTAATATTAGTTTTAGGGTTAAGTAATAGGGTCATAAATAGGTCGCCCACATTAAAAAAAAATTATTGTAGTCATTTAAGCTATGTACGAGTATGTTATATAAACAAAATGGCTGCAGCAAAAGTTCTGAGTAATAATTTAAATTTAAATTGAAATTACTTATCGTAATGCACAATAAGTACTTTTTGTGAACTCTTAAAGCTAAGAATACATCTTATAGGCTTATTCAGATTTAATTAAAAGCCACTTGCAATTATTATAATCATATACATTCTTTACATTACTTTATAGCCAAATTTTAAATTTACTTACAAAATTATGATTTATGTATTATTTATAGGGACCACACATTTTTTCCACTATAAACGCTTTTGGTAATTCAATTTTCTTTTTCATGTATAAATTATTCCAGCATACATCCAACCAATCATTCTCACAACAAAACTCTACCCATATACAACTATTTACCTTAATTTCGATAATTTTTGTTAAACGAGAATTTCTATATTCAATAAATCAAATCGTTTAGTTAAAATGTTGATAACTTTGAAAGAAGACAAAAACAATAAATTCGTTTTATAGTTTTTGAGAAATATTCGTGACTATAAAATGTAGCAATAAAGTGGCAAACTTGAAAACCTACACATCACCGGAGTGTCCCGATAGACTAGGTGATAGACTGCCGGACTATCAATGAAAGGGTTGCGGGTTCGATTACCGCCAAAGACTCTGGCTGTTTTCTGCAGATAAGACAAAAGCTTCGCAGTTTGTGTTTGGTAATAATTAAAAAAAAACATGTGTAAATTTTCGAAATATGTAATATGTTTTTTTTTATATACAGTGAGCGTCAATTTAAAGTAAACACTTATTTTTGTTAAAAATACCAAAAAATAGAAAAATAAGGAAGATAAAAAAATTGTACTTAAATTTTAACAGAAAAGTACATTTTCGCGTCAAATTAAGTAAACATGTAAACAGGAGAAATTGTGTTCCATTCATCCTGTTTTAGTACCTTTAGTTTATCCTTGCAAGGATAATCTAATTTTTTTCCCCAGAAATTCCCACAACTGCTCAATTGAATTGAGGTCTGGGGACTGCGGATGATGATCAGAAGTTTTTGGACAATGATTGCGCAACCACTCCTTTACAATTTTAGAGGTATGCTAAGTATCATTGACTTCTTGGAAAATCTAGTTCTGCGCTAGGTCTAATTTCTCTACACTAGTGGCTACATTCATATTTAAAATGTCGACACAATCTTGCTTTTTATTGTAGAATCTAAATGTAAGGTTGCCGACCCCTGATGCCGCCATACAACCCCAGACCATTACCGCCGTCATGTTCTACCATCTTGGTAACATATTTATAACTTGATTCGCCATATTTTAGGAGAGTTTTTGACTCGAAATATCTCAAATTTGATGCAAAGATCTTCTAATCGTACTCCCGCTTATAGGGTACAGGTAAAAGTTTTCGTAACACTTTCTGCTATTTTTATAGTACTTTATAGTACTTTATGTTGGGTTTGCTCTTACTACTCGTATAGTTCTTAATTCATGTTTTATAAGACAAGTTTTGTACGGCTTTTCATTTGTTATATAATTTTTTTTATTGAACAGTGATGCCGTCCAACGATTTTACATATTTCAAGCAGGAATTTACCTTTTCTATGTAATTCTATTATGATTTGCCGAGTCTCAATTAATGTTTGTCTTCCCATTGTAAATTCTTCACGTCTTAAAGTCAGAACGTCCTTTAATGATAAACTATGAAATTTGCAATTATTTTGAACAGCACTTTCAAACAATGAAAAATTAAAAGAATTGCCACTATTTTTGGAATGACAAGGATATTTTTGACATAGGGATTATGCCATTGTTTACTTTATTTTGAAACGTAAAAGTTGGTATATTTTAACAATAAATCAATTCAATTTGTATACGCTTTTATTTTTGTTGGGAATTTTTATTGCCCATTTCGAAATAGATTAAGAAATGATGAAGGCGTTTATATAACAGGAGTATTATTCACCTAATAAGATTTTTATTAAAAAAAAAATTTGTTTCTTTTAAGAAAAATATGTTAATAAAATAAAGCACGAAACAATTCTTCAATAGCTATAAACAAATTTTAATTAAAAAGCTTTTGCACAAATTCAACTAATTTTTACTGTAGAAAAAGCTTTTTTATAAAATAGCTGTTTCTACTAAAGAGCTTTAAAAATATTATCCAAAAGAATTTTCATAAAAAGCTTTTTACTTTAGAAAGTTTTTTAACGAAAAACTTTTTCATTAAAAAGCTTTAGAAAAATAGGTTTCACTAATACAGGGTGGGCCAAGTTTGACTGAATGATTTGAACTCTATTGGCATATTGTAGCCGTTGTGGTGCATCCCTCGGCAATAATTCTTGGGCCAATTGAATTTTATATGGAAACATCTTCAGATCAACTTTTAGAATACGTCGTGGCGATGTTCTGGAGATGTTCAATTGAGTATTAAATTAAAAATGCAAAAGTTATAAGCATTTCAAATCAGTCAGTCCAAGTTGGCCCACCCTGTATTTAAAGCTTAGTTTACGAAAATTACACTTTTTCATTGTAGATGTTTTTCACAAAACAAAACTTTTCCAAAGCTTTACAAATATTTTTAGGATATCACTAACAGCTTTTACACTAAATAACCTTTTATACTTAATAATAATTTTATAGGAATAGTTTTTTTTAATTTAATACAACTTTTTAGACTTTTTTTACAAAACTGTCAGTACAAATTGTAATTATGCTTATTGCTTTATTATATTTATTTATGTAATTAAACATTTTCCCAAAATGCTGGTTTTTACTTGCAAAATCGCCTCAACATAAACTAAATAGAAACTTTTTTTAATTCCAACTTAGAGCTGTTGTGTTAGAGCTAACAATAACTTAACTGATTTAATACTTCACCAAATTACGTTGACTCCAAATGTACAAAAAGTAAGTAAACTTTCCTAAGGCTATAACAGCATGACGATAACATAGAGCAAAATAGTAAATCACAACTGGTTTGCAAGAAAAAATCAACACTTAAACTCCACTCATATTCTCCATGAGAATGTAAGCAATAGATGGAGTGAGTTTTGTTTAACTGTAACTCTCTATTTAAGTATCTATCTAGTACAGTTGGACCTCGGTTATCCGTGATTCGATTAACATCAATTATCCGGGAAAGAAGCAGAATTTTTTTTTTGGTTTGCACAGGTTTAATTTTTTTGCATTGATTAACCGTGACTACCTCTATTATCCGGTATTATAAGCATATTTTTTTGATTACTTTTTAACAATCAAACAAAATATGAACAAAACGAAAAATTGGAATTCCCTCATTTCCATACGATTAATCAGTAATTTTTTTACGAAATTAATAAACTTGAAATCTTTATGAATAGCTCACTGTTTTCTTTTTATTTTATTTTTTAAATATATTATTTCAACATGTATCTACATATACAACACTTGAAGTGGTTATTATATAAATATGTATAACAAAGTCCATTAATTAATAAAGAAAATTATTAAAAAATAAAACTACTCAAAATTGTCCCTCAATTAACCGGGGAAAATCGATTATCCAGAATGCTTCCGGTCCCGACCATCACGGATAATCGAGGTTCAACTGTATATGGAATCATAGCAAACAGTAGTTTGAGTTAAACTTACAACAAAACAACTCCAAGTTCAAAAACTTTAAACAGAAAATGAAAGAATAACAACTATATGTAGGTATACAAACTACAATTATTTAACTATAACAACATTATGATAGATTTCGGTAAAAGCATTTTATTGCCTTGGTTTTTTTTTATTTTTTTGTTTCATTTCTTCTATACGACTCAAATGAACTTTGTTTGTTGGGCTTTTTAGTTTTGTATCATAAACCATGCGATTCAGTTAAACAATGTTATTTTATACAGAAGGTTTTTATAATATATTACGTTTCGTCGCTGGTGACGGAGAAGATGCAAACGGCGAACATAGAGTTCAAAAGGTATAGTAGTCAATAGTAAAAATAATAACAAGTTGAACGTAAATACCTTACATATGTACATACTTCAATGAAAGTTTTGTGCATGAACAAATACATACCTACATACATATATAATTTGATTTTCAATTCTACTGCACAGCTAAAAGTGAAAACCAACGAATTTTATTTTTGCTTTAAAAAATGGTCAAATTATAGTTCATTCATTATTAAAACCAGAAATCTTTAGCTTAAAGACTTTGCAGAAAAAAATTGGCCAATTATTTATTTTATTGTCGTTAATTTCCGTTTTTTTTTTTCATTTCATATTTATGTATTTTTGTGTCATTATGTTTAACTAGAACATGTTCAACGTACTCGTATGTATGTTGTGTATATACATATTCATAAAATGAAAAGATTTTTTTGTTTTAAGCTTTACACAGTGGCTGTATTTCAATTCTTGCTTGCTTTTTCATAGTTCTTTTGCGGAATTAGTGCAGAACGGTAAAAAATTATTATAGACAAATGTAATTTAAAATAAACCTACAATCATACGAGTACACATATCAAGAGTTTAAATAGGAAGAAATCATTTGTGAACAGAATATTAAAGTTAAGTTTTCTTCTACCATTCCAGACTACTCAACATGGATTTCCACACAAGCCTTCCACTTTGGCTTACGATCCGGTATCAAAATTAATGGCCATTGGCACACAAACGGGAGCCGTCAAGGTCTTTGGAAAACCAGGTGTTGAATTTTATGGCCAGCATACCTTTGTTAACAATTCCGGAGCTGAGCTCAACATACAACTTATTGAGTGGGTGTATGGCACGGGTAGATTATTGTCTCTGACTGCCGCTAATCAGCTAATTTTGTGGGAACCATCTGGGGCAACCTTGGTGGCTATTAAAGTATTACCCTTTGATGGAAAATTGAAAAAGGTCTCCTCACTTTGTTGTTCGCTTAACAAGGATATTGTTTGGATTGGCACAGAAGGCGGTAATGTTTACCAATTCGATTTGCAAACATTTTCGGTAAGAGAACCTGTTATCTACCATGATGTGGTATTGGAACAAATACCGCCCTCCTATAAACTAAATCCAGGTGCAATCGAATCTATACGTCAACTACCCAATGAACGCAATAAATTGCTGATTGCTTATAATCGTGGCCTGTGTGTTTTGTGGGACTTGGAAACTTCATCTGTAGTGAAAACTTATGTCGCACCTGGTCATGGTCAAAGTGTGGGTTTATTCATAAACGCCAATGGTTCTCAGTTTACTTGGTATCATGCTGATGGCTCTTTTGCCACCTGGAATTTAAGCAATATAGATCCACCCAAAAATGTTAATTATGTACCATATGGTCCGGATCCCTGCAAGAGTATAAATCGATTATTTAAGGGTAAAAGAGGGTGAGTTACATGAACATAACACATAAATAGATGATTTAATAATAAACTTATTTTCTGTTTTAGATCCGTGGAACTCTCCATATTTTCCGGTGGTATGCCCAGATCTGCCTATGGTGACCACAACTGTATATCGGTTCATGCCACAGATGGCAATAAAGTTTGTTTAGATTTTACCTCTAAAGTTATTGACTTCTTTGTCACTTATACTGAAGAAACCGACAACGCCGAAGTTCTTATAGTTCTTTTGGAGGAAGAGTTTTGTGCCTATGATTTAACAGATCCAAAAGTTCCACCAATTAAGGCTCCTTATTTACATTCTGTTCATGCCTCAGCTGTAACCTGCAATTATTTGTCGTCACAAGTAACAGCAGAAGTTTATGAAAAAATTGTTAAAGCTGGTGAAGATCAAGATCAACATTACAGCAACGCTGATTGGCCTATAAATGGTGGCACATTGCCTGACGATGAGGAAGAGAATAACGAAACCGCTACTCAAGCATATGAAATTTTATTGACGGGGCATGAAGATGGCTCGGTGAAGTTTTGGGATTGCACAGGGGTGGTTCTAAAACCGATTTATAATTTTAAAACTTCATCACTGTTTGGGTAAGTCCAAAAAAATTAATTTAAATTAAATTAAAAACATTTAAACCGTAAACAATTATTAAAAATTTTGATTTTCAAGAACAATTATTATTTTTAGTCGAACTGTTAATTTTAAAATTTTTTTATTTCTTTTGATTTTAATCTATATATATAAAATTCAATGTATGTATGTATGTATGTAACGTATGGACTCCAAAACGGCTGAGCCGATTTTGATGAAATTTTCACAGCATGTTACTGTGACTCTGGAAGGAATAATAGGGTACTTTTTTTACCACGCCCACTTTTACGCCCACTTTTTTAAAATATTGTAATTGAAGACCAAACCTTTCGACCGATATTTTTGAAATTTTCACAGCATTTAACTGGGACTCTGGTATGATTAATAGGGTACTTTTTTTTTACCACGCCCATTTTTACGCCCACTTTTCAAAAATTATGTAATTGCTCCCATATAGTTTTTAACAGATTTACTTCAAATTGTATACACATTATATACTCCAGGCGATGTAAAAATAAAGATTTCTTCAGCCACGCCCCTTTCACGCCCCTTTTCACGCCAAATTTTTGAAAGTTTTATACTTTTTGTTCTCTATACAAATTTGTTCATTCCAACGTATTTTTTTTATTTGGTAGTATATTGCTCTTAATACTGTTAACGTCGCCATATAACTATGAACCACGCCTACTTCATCGCCCCCTTTTTTTTAATTCAGATACTTAGTGGTATAAGCACTAACAATGTTTGCTATACAAAATACTTTTTTTGTAATATGTATTTACCTAAAGTTTTATATACTTTTTAACTACATACATTTTTTTATTACCAAATCCCCATTTTTCGCCCCAACGAACGTGTGTCTGTATGTTTGTGTTTAATAGGAGGCCAAACACTTGGACCAATCTGCCTGAAATTTTTACAGCATGTTACTGTGACTCTGGAAGGAATAATAGGCTATATGAAGTTTTGATTGTACAAACGGGGGTGGCACCGCCCATATAACCCACAAATTTAACCCGCCATATTTTGGGCATTTTTTGACGTACGTCGCTGATTTTTGGTACATATGGTATTGGCATAATTAGGAATATGTACCAGGAGAAAAGTGAGTGGGACCACGCCCCTTTTTAGGAAAATTAATCATCGTAATATAGTCTTAACTACACGACCGATCGTCATTAAATTTTCACAACAGAATATTCTTACGAAATAATAAATTCTTGACTATGTAAGTGGACAAAGGGGCATGGTCTCGCCTAAAGCATTGCAATAAATACATTAAAATTAAATAAATAAATGTTTGGAAATATATAAATACGTTTTATTTTATTTTATGACGAGGGGGGGGGTAGCAAAGCACACCGGGTTTAGCTAGTTTTCTATAAAAACAATAAATATATTCAGAAAGTTGCTTTCGTACTAAAGCATAGATTTTTACAATGTAATTTATAAAATTTTCATATTCTTGTTTTTTTATTTCAGTCATGAAAATCACGATGATTTACCTGCTGAAAACTCCGAACCACTGGATGAATCCGAGCCTCCTTTCCGTAAGGCCGGTTTATTTGATCCCTATTCAGATGATCCACGTTTAGCTGTAAAGAAAATAGCCTTGTGTCCTAAAACTGGCCGTCTTATTGTGGGTGGTACTGCTGGGCAAATTGTTATTGCTCATTTCGAAAGTGATGAAGAGAATAAAACTCCCTTAAAGGTCAGCTCTATGAATTTGGTGAGTGATCGCGATGGTTTCGTTTGGAAAGGACACGATCAGTTAACTGTGCGCAATAATCTTTTGGAAGCTAATGCCGAACCGGTAGGAGATGAAGGCGTTCACATAACAGGGGTCTTACAAGTATTACCTCCCGCCAGTATTACATGTTTAGCGCTAGAAGCTGCTTGGGGTTTAGTGGCTGGCGGTACGGCCCATGGTTTGGTATTATTTGATTTTAATAATTTTCTACCGGTATTCCATCGTTGCACTTTAAATCCTAACGGTTAGTTGACAAAAAAAATATCTAAATTGATAAAAAATTAACAATTTATTACTTGTTACTAGATCTCACTGGCGCTGGTGAACAATTATCTCGCCGTAAGTCCTTCAAAAAGTCATTAAGAGAGTCATTCCGCAAATTGCGAAAGGGACGTTCGACGCGCAGTAATCCCTCGAACCAACTACCCACTACTGTAAGTTTTTAAATAGTTGCACTAATATGTACATATATTTTATGTTTATTTTGAATTTATTTTATTTTATTTAGCTTGAAGCTCGTCCTATAGAACGTCAGGTTGAAGCTAGAACTTCTGGTGATGATGGCATGGGTTCTATGGTGCGTTGTTTAATTTTTGCCAAGACTTATATAACAAATGGTGAGTATATTTATATGATTTGTTATAAACTTAATAATAAAACTGAACAATTTTAAAAGTCAACATCACATCACCCACCTTGTGGTCGGCAACAAATGCCAGTACGGTTTCTGTATTCTTATTACATTTGCCACCCACGCAAACTGCAGCCACTGCTGTGCCTCCGACTGGTGGAGACGTGGCACCGGCACCACCACGCCGAGTCTCTGCGCAGTTAGCCAAAGAAATTCAACTTAAACATCGTGCCCCTGTTGTAGGAATTGCTGTCATAGACTCTACCGGTTGCCCGGTGGAACAGCTTGACGGCGGTAATGGTACACCACCACATCGTGTTCTTATTGCCTCCGAAGAGCAGTTCAAGGTATTTTCTCTGCCTCAACTCAAACCCATTAACAAATATAAGTTGACTGCAAATGAGGGAGCTCGTGTTAGGCGCATACATTTTGGTTCTTTCTCATGCCGTGTACCCATCGAGATCATACAAGGTGCTATGTCTAATAGTTCGCCCACTAAATCAACACGTTCTCAAGATAACAACGAACCCGCAAATACCAGTTTAACCTCAGCTGGTGGCGTGGGAGGAGAACATTATCAAGAAATGGCTTTAATTTGCCTAACAAATTTGGGCGATATTATGGTTCTTTCGGTGCCCGAATTAAAGAGACAGTTGAATGCTGCTGCTGTTAGAAGAGAGGATATTAAGTAAGTATTTACACCCTTAAGATAAACAAACTCAAGTTCATAATGAACATTAATTTATTTACAGCGGCATTTCATCCCTTTGCTTTACAAATGCTGGCGAAGCCTTGTACATGATGTCTTCCTCGGAACTACAACGCATATCATTGGCCACCTCAAAGGTAGTTAACCCAGAGGGTACCGTAAATGTGGAACACTTACAAACAATCGAATCTGCAGATACTGACACTGCTGATCTGGCATCAGTTAGAGGTGAAGAAGATGCTGAAGTTCCTACAGCTACAAAACGTTTAGTTACCATTACCTCCTCTTCGGCGAAAACTAATGAAGTTAATATTGATCATGCCGCCGGGCTAACTAATGGTATAAGCGGGGGAAATTCACCCAACCGGGCTAATGAAACTATCACTAGTTCAATGGGCGATATAACAGTCGATTCTGTTAGAGATCATTTGAATACAACGACAACAACTTTATGTTCTACCACCACCGAAGAGACAGTTGGTAAGTAAATGTTTGTTTTTCCACTTTCTGTTTAATTTTGCATGCATCATTTTGTTTGTTGTATTGTTTATAGCATGATAAATCATTAAATTCACATAGTTATTAATTAATATATCACTTTTTTATGTTTTAAATAATTTTATTTGGGGTTTAGAAAGGGTCTTCATTTAAATTACAATCTATTTTAAGCATCCAATTCATTTTCGAAAGGAGTTACAGCGTAAATCCTCAGAGACAGAAACTAAGAGGTCAACTTATTTTCAGTAGTTTATTTGATATACTTTATATTTGCAAATTTATTTTGTTTATCAGCTCTAGCCTTTATTTCTTTAACAATTATAGGTCAAAGGTCAAAACTAAATACTAGGGATCTTGCGCAGTTAGTTTAACGAATGTAATAGTTAAAATCAACATTGAAAGGAATGATTAATTTTACAATAAAAAAAAAAACAACAACAAACATTTCTTTACTTAAAATCGTGTTTAAATGCTGATATAATAATATAAAATAGAACTAATACACACTATGAAGCACAAAATGAATGAAACACCAATAGATTCAGAAAAAAAAAATTTTTCTTATGCAAAAAATTTCCAAAATTCAACTTTTTTAAACAGTTTGCTGAAATAAAGCAAATTTAACCCATAACAGTTTGATGCGAAAACAATACCTAAAAAATAATTACAGTGGCTCCATCGCATAATCGGACAAGCGTGTGATTGATCTAAATATGCTCTGAACAAAGACAAAATGTACTTAAGGTATTGTTTTTTTTTTAATAACAAAAACAAAAAAATCTAACTTTTTAAGAAAGAAAAAAACGAAAACAACTCAATTTATTGTGCTCAGCGAATAATCGGACAACGCAAAGTAATGATTAAAATACAAAAAATGGCGGGCGTTATTTTTTAAATACTTAAATCAAGAGTGGATTTCTTTTTTTTTTGTCATATTCAGTACATTTTGACTTTGTTCAGAGCAAATTTAGATCAGTCAAACTCTTGTACGATTAGCTTTTAGTGCCACTGTATATTGTATGACAAATTCAAATGAGTGATATCGCAAAAGTGTTTCCAAGGCCTAGTAGAAAAATAATAAAACTACACCAGAAATTGGGGTTTATATAAAGTTATAACTAAGGGACAATCAATGGGTCAAAATACAGCAATATCTATTATGTACTAAATCTCAAACTGTGCAGGTATTTTTATTAAGCAATTAAATTTTATCGTGAAGTATTTTGACAATATCATCTACGAGTATATATTCGTTGATGTTGTCAGAACAACCTCTGGCTTGCATCAATATCTTCTTATCAATATCATCGTGGTTTTGTGGCGTTCTAGCTCCGGGGAACGACAGGCAATACTGAATATAATTTCTAACTCCTCTTGGTCCACGCACATCTTACAATAGTCTGAAATGCCGTTATTCTAACTCAAATACTATTAGTGTCTTGTGGTAAAGGCTGAGTGTTGGTTTCTTTTGTTCGGAGCCTTTAACGCCAGACTATTAACATAGAAAGTCAGTCACATTATTACCACAGGTGACATTTGCAATAACGAGAAATGCTTTCAATATTGGCAGAGTATGCGTTTGAACGATAATACATTCATCCAGACGTGTTAAAGACCTCAGTGCTCTTGTACATATTCGATTCATTTCTTCATACCTTCGAATAATCAACCAGATACTCTTCCAGACATATCTCAAATGTCCCGCCGAAGTTAATTTTCATAATCATGCAGTCTTAATGAAACGGATCACCGAAATCTGAAACCAAATTCTTAAGCTAGTATATGTCCACGATCGTCAGATATTACAACGTTGTCATATCTAGCAATGTGCTAGTAATGTACTGACATTGCAAAATTTTTACCAAAAGGTAAATTGTCAGTTTAGACAACTGTAAGAAAACTAACAATTTCATTTGCACACAATTGTCACACAATGAATTTATCTGTCAACCGAAATTGTTGTTGTTGCTGTAACAGCAGTAATTGCTGAGTTGACAGCCCTTGGCCGAGTGATATCGGGTCATTCCGGTGCGTAGAACCGGCTGTCGTAAGAATGACCGAAATTGTCAGTTCACACGGTTGTCAGATTGTTGTGTGGCATTTTCAAATTCGTTTTACAGCTATGTGTGTGTCATGGAACAAAAAAGAGCAATTGGAACCATTTTATCTGCTTATGTCCTAATGCACACTTTAATTTAATTCTTTAATTTTCTTCTACTTTTTTCAAAAATTTTATCAATGCACACTTGTTTGTTTATTATTTATGAATATACAGGGTTGCATTTAGAAATAATTTCTATGACAATGCTGCCATTAGCAGATGCATAAACTTTGCACATATGACAATGAAAAGTGTTTGACAATTGTCTTAAAACAATGACAATGACAAAATTGTGTGCTTACACGATTTTTAGATGTCTGACAATATTTTTGTCTTCCAATGTACTGAAAATGCTTTTTCTTACAACGTTGGAAGCCAAACATTTTAAGTTTACACGGTTGTTAGACATTTTCTGAAAATTTTTCGGACTACGTTGTAATATCTGACGATCGTGGACACATAGCTTTATAACGGGTTTTCCAATAAGGACTTGACAACTTTTTTTAAATCGATTGTAACGTGTGCTGTGTGGCTTGTGGCACCGTCTTGTTGAAACCACATGTCATCCAAGTCCATGTGTTCCAATTCGGGCCAAAAATAATCGCTAATCATTGCGCGATAACGATCGCCATTCACAGTAACGTGACGATCGTTATTTTCGACGAAAAAATATGGCCCAATGACGCCGCCGGCATGCAAAGCGCACCAAACAGTAATTTTTTGTGGATGAAGTGGTGATTCGTGAAGCACATGTGGATTTTCAGCAGACCAATAACGCATATTTTGCTTATTGACGAACCCATTGAGCCAAAAATGAGCTTCGTCACTGAAGATGATTTTGCGATGAAATTCATCATCTTGGTGCATCTTCTCCAGAGCCCAATCGGAGAACGTACGTCGACTCAAATGGTCCATCGGCTTCAATTCTTGAGTCAGCTTAATCTTGTATGGGTGTAAACCCAGATCCTTACGCAAAATTCGCCATAAAGTGGTCTTGGGGATGCCCAGTTCTTGAGAACGCCGCGGAATCGACTGATTTGAATCGTTTGCTACGGACGCCTGAACGGCAGCGATATTTTCGGAACTTCGACCAGGCCGTTGTCTCACTGGCACGACAGCATCACACAATGAATATGTAGACTCAAATTTTTGCACTAAACTTGTTATTGCTTGTCTACTAGGGCGAGAATTACGACCGAAAATTGGAGTTAACGCTCTTAAAGTTGCGGTCACCGACTCCGAATTTCGGTAGTACATTTTTATAATTTCCAAACGTTGTTCCTTCGTGTACTTTACCATAACGAAAATGTTAAGTTTACTGAAAAAAAAGAAAGCAACAATTAGATGATCAGTGAAATAGTGCGTTCACAATTTAAATTCAGAGTTGTCAAGTAGCTATTGCAAAACCCTTTAAAAGCTTCATATGGTCTTATGGCCAGCAGGTGTAGATTAGTTTACGGTGAGACAGAAGAAAAAACAAAAAAAAAATCACAATCATAAAAAAATCAAAATCACAAACATAAAAAACTTGTTAAATTCACATTAACATATTTTGTATAACCGGAAATAAGTAAAATTACCAATTATGCCACAATTACATTTGTGGGCGAGTTATTCTCGGTTTCAATTTTAAACACTTAAGCTGTGTTCACATTGTGTGTATGTGCCCCGATAGACTAGGCGATAGTTTGCCGAACTATCAGTCAGAGGGTTGCAGGTTCGATTCCTGCCAAAGACTCTGGGTGTTTTCTGCAGATAAGCCAAAAAGCTTCGCAGTTTGTGTTTGTTAATTAAAAAAAAAAAAAAATGTCAAAAATTGAGTTTCACATACGGTTTATAATTTTATATGTTCAAATGTTGGTATGTCAATTACATTTGACATAACCTATCAAAAAAAATCTTAAAACAGCTGATATGGTAAAACTTATTCCGCGGGTTATACAAGTATTCCTTCTCTTGCCACATTTCGATCAACTGTAGAATCGCTTCTTTGCACCAGTCATACTGGAACAACATAAAAATAACTATAAAAATTGCAATAAAAAAATACATATGTACTTACTTTTGTTAACTACTTTTCAATTTTTCCCTCCATTTTCAATATTAAATTTGTATAGTTTTTTTTTTTGTATTTTTGTTTTGCTATTTATAAATTATATTTATTAAAATTTTAATTAATTTTTGCCGCCACAAAATTTTTGTTATAAAAAACAGCTGATGTCAGATGTTTTGTCACTTGAAAATAGAACTCGTTCTAAATAAAAAATGTCATGTGTATTGCACACATAGAAATAACACATGATATTGTTTGAAGGTGTTCAGACTATATGTATGTACAAATTTGACATGCGAAAAAGTGACATTCCACATGACAAATACACATAATGTGAACACACCTTTACGGTGAATTCTCAAGTTTATACAAACTATGGGAGTAAAGTTGCATAAAACAAACGATTATACCATAGATTCGTAGTTACTTCCCCTAAGCACAACTTTCGAGGGCTTTAAATTTAACAAAATTTCGTTTAAAAAAAAATCATAATTTAATAATATTCACACATTATTGGTTTCACAAAACAACCATGATGGTACTTATTCATTTATTTTCATTTGTATACGTAATCTCATCTTGGTGTTTAAAGTAATACTTTTTCTTATGTAATTTTTGCTGTTATTACTTACACTTCACCCAATTTGCTTTACAGGTAGCGGTAGAAGAATGATTTAATTGTTTTAATTTAAATACAAACACTTTATCTGCATGCTAAATTTTGTTTTAAGTTTACATTACAATTTTAAGGTAATATGCATAAACAAATTTAAGTTTTATTTTTTTTTTTTTTTTTTTAAAGTAAAAACAATTTTTATTAATAAACAATTATTATATTTAAAATGAAATGAAACATATGTTTAAAAACCATTCACTTCTTTAGGCCGTTTATCTGTTATGAGCACACAGACAAATCAAACGCTAACTAGTGTTAATATGAAGGATGTTAACGATTTTAATATACCCAATTTAATGGACTTAGCACCTTTGAGGTAAGTTGTTTCTAAGTTCATAAATAAGGTGTTTCCTTTTTTAAAATTTTCAACCAAATACCCAAAACTTCTGCTGAAAATGAATTTGTTCCCCACTAATACTTTGATGTCCTTTTGTTTTATCAATTTTTAGCAATACAACTGAAACCAACACAAGTTCGGTAGTAATAAAATCCGTAATTACCAACATCTCGCATGAAAAGACCAACGGTGAAGCCGAAGTTATAACTACAAAAACTACAACACACGAAGAAAGTCAATTCTAAAACAGCAACAAATAATAATAAAATAATATATAGCGCACTGCACTCTTGAGATTTAAAATGATTTTTAACTTTACCCTTTTCTGACGCCTTCTGCATGATATATTCTACTATAATTTTAAGTTCTTTTTGTCCTGTTTTTTGTTTGTCTCTATCTCTGTTTATTTTTTTTTACGTAATCTATTGTCTTTAGATTATCTGTTAAACTATTTTAAATTCTGTAGGAGTTAATTTTATATTTTAGTTTTAGATTTTCTGTCCATTTTGTTTAGATCTTTAGGCTTTCTTTCACATTTGCATTATTTTATTTTCATAAATAACGGATAACGGCCGTTCAAAAAAAATTAAACTATTTCAAAAACTATTCATTTACTTTGTACACATCTAAATACATACATACATATATACTTATTATATTTTTTTAACCTTTTTAAGTATTACTTTTATCTCTAAAATCACATTTCACTTGAAACATTTTATTTGAAATACATTTTATTTTTTTATGAGAAATTTAATTTTAACATTATTAAAAAAAACAAAAAATGAGCATTTATCACAAAAAAAAAGAAAGAAAAACAAATCATTAAACAAAACGTAAAGTACAACTCCGCAATTGCCTTATGTACTTTTTACACGCAATTTTTAAATATTAAACAAAATACATAATCAAATACGGCAATATGTAATTGTTTAGTGTTTTTTCAATAGTTTATAAAAATATTGTCTCGTTGTTGCATATTCTTTTTATTTTCATTGTTCCGAGTCCCTCCTTATTGTATGCATTTCAAAATTTATTATTTTTTTTACCAATTGTACTAAATCAAACAAATTTATATACATATATAAAAAATGTATATCAACACAAATAGCTAAAAGGAAAACAATTTGTATGTGGAATAATATTTTTGGACTTTTTATATATTTAAAATATAATTTTTTATATTTATATTAAAAATAATAATAAAAAACTCATGAAAAAACCCAAAATTCGTTTATATGTTTCTTTTCGTTCATTTATCACTTCTCTCTTTCTTTTTTTTTTTTTTTTATAAAACAAACACAAACTGCGAAGCTTTTGGCTTGTCTACAGAAAACACCTAGAGTCTTTGGCGGGAATCGAACCCGCAACCCTCTGACTGATAGTCCGGCATACTATCGCCTAGTCTATCGGGGCACCCATGGTTTCTATGGACCAAAATCTGGCGATTCGCACAGCTAAAGTTACCTCTACAATTTACAACATTGAGTTATATCCTTGATTTTTCACAGGTTGCCAGAACCGCTGGCATCCTAATCTTATTACATGTATAGCAGCAATAACAACCGTCGGACTGATTTAGCTTTCATCAAGACATTAATGAATGGCGGTACTTGTCAAGACCTTGATTACTTCAAACTCCATTATCAGCTCTGATACTCTATGATAACAGAAGATATACGTGCCTTATTGGTGAAATGAATGATCAATGTCAATTGTCTGAATCAGTCGTACCTGAACGCCCAATTTTGCAGTAGTTAACCGACTTTGTAATGATCTTCGAAATAATCGCTAACGTACGCAAAGCTAAAATAAAGTTTTATGCAAATATCACCGTTGCGAACAAGACTTATAAATTTTGTAATGAAGTAGTTATCTTTTATGAAGATAGAGGTTTGCTTTTAATGTAAGACAATCACCAAAAACGACCATATTCTACGCACCGGAATGACCCGATATCACTTGGCGAGGGCTGTCAACTCTGCAACCATAAAGACCTCACAGTAATTGGATCTTTGTTCCGGAAAACCCTTAGAAGCACTCGACCGAACAAAGCTGCAACATACAAGGAGATAAAACGAATTGTTATTCATAAATTGCACAGCCTTCCAAGTCGGATATAAAAACGTTTTATATATGGCAACTACAGAGCCTATTGAATAGATAATGTTGACCACATGCAGCTGTTAACTTTGTCAAATGGGCATGGAAAAAGAGCTGAGTGATTTATTTATGTTAACCGGGAAATGTCGCTTGTTGGGACAATATCACAGAAAGATATTCTCTTTGTCAACTGGCTTTACAAGATTGTCAACATTGTAATTTACATTGGATCCTCACGGGCCGCAAATTACACGGAAAACCATTTACACAAGATAACAAAAGTACTTCTGGCGCTTTCCCCCATTCTCTTAGAATGACATTAAAGTAAAAATCTAAGCATGACATCACATAGATTTAGATCAACTAAATAATCATTTACAAAAGATTGTGTTTTGCAAAAATGTTTGGCTAATGTATCCACAATCCTAGGGTTTGCATAGACTTATATGTAAACAAAAGACAAAGAACAGCACTTCATTATTTTTCGTTGGGTTTGTTTTGCTGAATTTTGAATTGTTTGTGCAACTGAATTTTTGCACTTTCAATTTAATTTGTATAAAAACAATTTTGTTTATTATGTACAAAACAAATACAAAATGAATGCGCTTTAATTAATTTGCAGTAAAATAACAATATTAAATATATTGTCATTTAAGGTCATAATAACCGTATTGTTTGTACATACATACATATTTACATTTTAAAAAGAAATTCATAATCATAGAAACATTAATATCTCGTCTGGGGAATACATTCACGACGACACTCTTCATAGGTAAGGAAATTATTGTGTGTGGCACCACAACCCGAGTAATAAAAACTCACGCAACTATTGGACTTCTCTTCATAAGCATAACGTAATAATTTTCCACGACATAAACCGGGACTCTTTGGTTCCAAGCAGGCTGTAAACAAAACAGCAAAATTACAAATATTTATACCAACTTAGTTAATAAAATAATAACCCACATTTACTGGTAGTTTTATCACTGAGAGAACTTTCAATTTGCGTGGTCCTAACAAAAGTGCAGAATAGAGCATTTGTCAGGCAAAATATTATTACAGCTGATTTGAATTTCATGCTGACAAGTATATTATTAAAGACTTTAATTTGCGCGTTATTTTTCTTTTACCTTGTCGCTTGCTTAACACTGAAATAATGATAAACGTATAATGTCTAAATGTTGTGAATTGTAAAGAATACGTGTATTTTATTTTTTTAATAAATTTAAAAAGTCTCTTTTTTGAATGTTTATATAAAAGAACAAATGTTTCAAATGTGTTGTTTACTCTTTGTTTTTCGCCATAAAAGTCACGTAAAAGGGGGTAGAACGGTGTCGCTGGTAAGTCTGTATCGAATTGTAACACGACATAAAAATATTTCTTATCAATAATATCATTTTAAGATAGTATCTCAAATGATGCTTGTTTTCTATTTTTGTTATAATATCATACAATGTATACCCTACACATGCATTGACAGATTTACGGTAGTAAATTAAAAATTAAATTTATTATTTCAGCGCTAATTGAATATGAAAATAGCGTAATGAGTTTTCGTTATTCTTAAACTGAGTTTCGAAAAAAGGATTCGTTCGTTAATGCAGTAACGTTAATGATGACTGTAAAATAATAAAAATAAATCGTTCGGATTACTTCACTTCCAACATACTAACTAATTCAAATAATTGGCAGTGAGGCTTAAAATTTTTGCTAACACCGCAAAATTTATAAATTTAGGTTGTTTTAAATGAACTAAAAGAAAAAAATACAAAAATAATGAAATTATTTTATTATAGTAAAAATTAAGTTAAACAAAATCCGTTGCATGTCTTTAGGAGCATTGCAAATACAGTGGTCAGTATATGAAAAATATATTACTTTCTGTATAAAAGCATGATCGGAGTGAAATTTTATTGTGATTTTCGAATTCATTAGATAGTTGGTAGCTTGCTGTGGCGAATGTGTTTAATACTTAAGGGTTAAACAACATTTTGTTAACATTAAATATACCAGAATTGCGCCCTGAAGTATGCAATACAAATCTAACCATGATTACTTACATACAGCCACACTACAGCAATAACTTTAATAATAACAAATTGTTGTACATAATTTCTTTTTTTTAGTTTACTCGGAAACTTGTGGGCAGATTTGGCTGGAAACCCCTATTTACCGTAACTCCACACGCTGAATCCGGAAATGACATCCAAATTTTAATTGGATGACATTTTTTTTTCAAAAGTTCATATAATTTTTTTTCTGCGGTGCAACTCTGCCGGAAATGCCCCATAAAGCAGGCAATACATATTATATACTTAAAAGTAAACATGTTAATATATGCCAGAAATGTGGCTCAAAGCAGGCAATATCAAGAAATATACAATTAGCTACAATATAGCGAATCGTACACATATGCCAGTCATTACCCAGCATACCATTCTAGGAGCGCTCCGAAAAAGAAGTCAAAAAAGAGTCCAACAAAAGAGCATTTTCGGAGTGCTCCGAAAAAAGGAGTCAGAAAAGAGTCCACCTAAAGAGCATTTTCGGAGCGAAAGAAAAATTTGCTTGTTACTGCCCTGAGTCGGCAAGCAGTATGACTCAGAAATTCCACTTAATTATGTGTGTACCAAAGCGTAGTTGTCCTGTTATTTGTGCTTTGAACAAAAAAAAAAAACATTGCTGTACCACACAAGAATGATAAAAACAAGAATACACAGAGCCAAAAAAAAACCTCATAAAAGACTCTTTTCTGACATTATCTAAGAGCTCTTTAAGAGCCCAAAAAACCCTTTTTTTCGGAGGAATTATGATTGTTTTTTGGGCTCATAAAGAGCGTTAATGCTCCGAAAAAGGTGTCAGAAAAGACTTTTCGGACTCATATGGTTTGCTGGGTATATTCCGTATTCTACAATTACATACATATAAAAAAACAATTTTAATTTTCATCCCACTATTGTTTTTATTTTTGAGAATTTATTTTTTTCATTGTCATTATTTTTAAATGAAAATATTTATTTTGTAAAAATACGTTCTTCTTATATATTATTATACATTTTAGTTTTCTGTTAAAAATAATCAAAAATATTTCATTTGATAAATTTTAATTGAAAAAAAGCCATTTCAACCTTCTAATGCGTAAGGAAATTTTCAAGTAAAACAAAGTTAATTAATATACATACGTATCAATTAATTTAATTTTAGAAACAAAAAAACTGTTTAAAATTTCTCAATAATATTTTACAGTCTAATATTGCATTAAAAGTTAAGATTTTTGTTTATAACTAATAGTTTATTGCATCCATGCTTTGACAAAGGTTGGAAAGCATTTTAGTTTTACGTTCTAATTGAGAGAAGAAAATTAAAAAATGAAACAAATACAAAATTACAGCTTAATTAAAAAATATGGCTTTAGAAAAATAAATCCGTTTTTTAAATTTAATATTTAGAAATCTTTATCCCAACCGGTAATGTCATCTGGTGGTGGTCCCTCTGGATCGGGAGGATAGTCATCGAAGTTAGTGGTATCTGTAACGCTTTTTACTGTGGGCTTGATGGGCGGTTCTAGAGTGCGATTTTGTAGTCCCCACCAGTAGAAGCCGTCGAACCATCTAAAATATTAAACAAAAAATGTGTTAAAAAAGGTTTACAAATGCATTTAAATAGTTTACAAATAATTTTTTGTATAATTTTCTTTAGGACCTGCTTGCAAAGGGGTTTAGTTTTGCTAAGTAACGTGAAGTGATTTTCAAAATAATCCAACACTTTGTAGTGAAACTGTAATAGTAGTTTTGTTAGACCTTTTAGATATATAAGGTAGCTAGCTTACTACAATTAGTGAATACCGTGAAGAATTTGCTTTTTTTTTATTATTTCTTATAATTAAATTTAACACAAGGTCTTTGCTAGTTTTAAGTCGTGAAAATTTGCTCACATTTGCTCATATATTGAATATAGTAGCAATTAGTAGTAGACTACGGAACTAAATTCCGCTATAGTATTTACTTACTTATGCTTCTGTATCTCACTTATGCCACCACGCTGGTAGCCCAAACGTTCTGCTGGATTATCTCGGCATAATTTCTTGATAAGATTGCGGGCATTGCTTGTAATGTTGCGGGGAAATTCAATGGCATCGATTCCTTTCAATATGATGTTGTATGTTCTCATGGGATCGGAGCCGGTAAATGGAGGTGTGCCTTTAAAGGAGATTTTTGAAATGAATTTTGAAATTTAGAGCACAACCAACGCAACATACCTGTCAACAATTCAAACATTAAAACACCCAAAGACCAATAATCAGCACTTATGTCATGACCACGATTCAGTATCACTTCGGGAGCTACATACTCAGGAGTGCCGCAGAATGTCCAGGTTTTGCGGCCAGATTGCAGTTTTTTGGCAAAACCGAAATCCACCAATTTAACGTAACCTTTTTCGTCCAGTAACAGATTCTCCGGTTTCAAATCTCGATAGATGATATTGCGTGAGTGCAGATAATCAAAGGCCTCTACCACACAGGCCGTGTAGAATCGGGTAGTAGAATCATCGAAATTGCCTTTGTCGCGTAAAATTGTCCACAGTTCACCGCCCAGACAACTTTCCATCAGCATGTAGAGATACTTTTTATCTTTAAAGGTCTTAAAGAGTTTCACAATAAATTGACAATTGGCTTCGCCCATTATTTCTTTTTCGGACATTATGTGCTGCTGTTGGCGTGTTTCGACAATTTGAGCCTTTTTCATTTGTTTCAAAGCAAACGAGCGATTACCATCGCCATTGATTTGAACCAATTCAACGCGTCCAAAGCCACCTACACCCAAAGTTGCAATGACACGCAGATCAGTAAGATTAACCTCACGAAATTCTTCATTGATCCTATAAAAAAAAACAAACAAAAACAAATATAAAATATTAAAAAATTATGCCAAGAATATTTAACAATATTTTTTTTTACTTACTTTCTTCTTTCCAGGGTTCCTTCATCGTCATAGCGGTGTTTAATTTCATCTAAATTCGATATTAGTTGATTAAATGTCTCACGATCAATGACCAAACAAGTAACACCCTCTGGAGAATCACAAATAATGTTGGCTGTACGCAAGTCATCCCTGCAGATAAACAAACAATTGCTTTAGAATAATCCATCTATTACCGCTTGCTTTAGTTATGCTTACCCTTGCAAAGCCTTCTCTCCAAAGAAATCGCCCTTAGTTAAAGTACGTATGAACTTCTCTTCTTGGGTATTGGGTAGCTTTATAGTAACTCTAACCTGACCCTTTGATATTATAAAGAATGTATCTCCTCTGGCTCCTTGCCTTACAATATAATCACCCTGCTGGTAATGGGTTTCTTCCAAAATATCCGAAATTTTAATAAGAGTATCTTCCTGGAGATTTTTAAATATAGGCACACTGTAGGAAGAAATCAATAATAATAAAAAAACAGGAAATTGAATTAATAAAAAGTAAATTGTTGATAAAAAGTAAGTTTTTTTTTTGTTGCACATAAAATTATCTCATTCATAGACTGACTACATGGCTGAGATCATCGAACTTTTTCTATTTCAAGACCATCATCATTGCAAGTAAGTAAATGCGGATGGATCATTGTGCAAGTTTGTCTTTTCGATTTTTTGTATTTATTTGGAAAACAAAAAATAATATCAAACAGAAATGAGAGAAAGTTTTATTTGTAAACAATTTCAAACATCATTGCCACCAGTAACCAACTATACGATGCTGAATATGGTTGGGCTGGTTTAGACTGGTTTGTTGTTTGGGTTCGTTTGTTGGCTGGTGGTAGGTAGGTAGGTAGTTAGGTAGACCTTTAGGCAAACAAACAGACAAACAAATATGTTTGGATTTATAAACACATCGCTTAATAATTATGGTGCTGGTTAGGGTAGTGAGCTGAGCTGAGCTGGGCTGACGGTGGCAATGCTATATATAATTCATATTGCATGAGCATGACCACCAACCACCACAACTTTTTACAGACCTCACGTTATTTCTTTTTGTTTTTTTCACAATTTTAGCAATAAGTGTATGATGTTTTTATTGCTTTTTATTAATTGCTCAAGTTATTTGTATATGGAAAATTATTATTTTTTTCATGCCTTTATTAACAACACACAACATACAACATTCCCTATTAGTTGTTGGTTTAGTTATTTATTTGCTTGTTGTTATTATGTACATATGTACATATGTATGTATGTACCAACTACATATCTCTATGTACATATGCAGTGAGTGAGTGCTAGGCAAATATTTAGCAAATTTGATTTCACTTTTATAATTTTGTCGCTGTTGTAAATTGTTGGAAAAAAAAAGCAGACCAAACACCTTGGTAAACAAAAAATAATTTAGAGACTTAATGCAAACACTTTCAAATACCGCTACTTTAATTCAGATGATTTAAGTTTGATTTATGTTTGACGTACGTACGTACATGTTTTATAAGTATGGATGCCAATCCAGATACATACCGAAAATCCCGGGATTTTTCAAGTACATATTTGTATAAAAGATCCATGAAAGTATAATTGTTTTTATCTGCTTTTTTTTTTTTGATATACACAAATACAAACAAGTAAGAAAGTATAGTCGGTCAAGCCCGACCATAAATACCCAAAACAGTTTTTCAGAAATGATCGTTATATGGAAGATATAACCTATTGTGTACAATTTTTGATGAAATTTGTGTGGAAACTTATGTACATAATTCAAATATTTATGATCGGTAAACCCCAATTTCGTGAGGACATTTGTATGGGGGCAAGGTGAAATAATGGACCGATTTCCACCAGTTTCAATCCCATCCATTCTTGGGTCGAAAAAATATTATGTACCAAATTTTATCGAAATATCTTCAAAATTGCGACCTGTACTCTGCGCACAAGCTTTACATGGACAGCCAGCCAGCCAGACAGACGGACGGACATCGTTAAATCGACTCAGAAAGTGATTCTGAGTAGATCGGTATACTTTAAGGTGTTGGACCAATGTTTCTGGGCGTTACAAACATCAGCACAAATCCACTATGATGGTGTAGGGTATACACATCTACACTTAACACAAATTAATGGTTCTTTAACATTTTTATTAAGAGAAAATAAAAGAGCTCTACTGGAAGATTCCACATCACTACTCGTAATTGAAAAGCTTAGAAATATTTCAAAATTACAGTGGGTGGTCAAATTATTAGTTACACTTATTAATTAAGATTCAACCGCTTTTAATACGTATATAAATTTATTTCTTGTACCAGATGTTTTCGTATTTTAATTCTGGTAATACTGTTAAATATTTTGTGCAGTGTCAACAATGATTGGTGACATTAGAGTGCAGTTGTAGATCATTATCTGCCATTCTGCTCTGAAGTGTGAAATATGCAATTTTGATTAAATTGATTAAAGTCTGGCATCACGATGAATAACTAAAAGAAAATGTTCAAAAATGCATTCAGAGCATGCCAAAAAGGGTGCAAGCTGTAATTGATGCCAAAGAAGGTTCTATGAAATATTAAGATTTTTTTTTTCAAAAAAATTTGTAATATTTCTTTTCCTATATATTTGTTTTTAATTGAATTAGAAATACTTAATTTACCTAAAAGAACAAATAAAAGGATAAATTTCCACTATTTTAAAATGTTATACGGCTTCAAACTAAACTATTTTGCATGTGTAACTAATAATTTGGCCACTCACTGTATTTACAAAGGCATCAATAAAAATTTTAATTTTTCAACAGTATGTCGAAGATATAAAGGCGAAAGAATTAAAATTAATTTTGGATTGCCAAACTCGAACGCACCATTCGATGTGTCTAGAATTGAAAACTCCTATAAAAACCTTTAATTATTTTAAAAGCTCAACAGATAACAGATGAAGAATTTGTTTGACATAAACACATATTTGTCATTTTAAATCCGGTTAAAGTTCTTTATCGCAGTGATATGAATCTCTGCAGATGTTAAATTTTTATTCATGCTGAAAGAGAGAGATATCAAAAAGTTATTGCATATTAAAGGTGCTATCAGACGGGATATATTTTACATATGTACTGTCAAATTTTCCATCTCTAAAAGTTGTACACATCGTGTGATACATATGAAACTTTGCATGTGTAAAATACATGTGGAAATTCATATGTAATTTTTTCGATTAGAACGCACTCTATTTTCCTGTGACAAACTGGCGAAAAATGATTTACTCAACACTTTTACATTTTTTAGAAAAAAAAAACCCAAAATTGAAAAGTGAATTTGATAATGAGATAGAAATATTTGTTATTAGAAATGTATTAAAAACGTTGATTGCGAAACGAATGAAATAATGAATGTAATTGAAATAAGTTATGCCCCCACAACACTTAATAATGTCTGTAATGATATGGAATCTAATATTGAATAAAAAGTACTCGTATACGTAAAAACATAATTATTTGTTTCGGAGGTTGAGAAAAGATTGTGTATGTAATCAGCATACAACAATTTGCTAACAATTTTGCTACAAGCGTTGATTGTGAACGATGTTGGTAACAAAATTAAATCTAGATTTTCTTTATTTTATATGCCTTAATATTTTTAAGAAGCTTTTTTAAGATCGAACGTTATTATTTTATTGCTTTAAATTAATATAGAAATTAAAGGTGAAATGACATACATGCATACATATTATTTTTGTCAATCTAATATTTCAATGTCATGTTTAATATGAAAATAAACCAATTTCTTTTAATATGAAACAAAAATCCCGAATCCCGGAATTTGCAAAACCAGTCGCGTTTGGCATCACTAGTGTTTTACTATGCAAACTTTTTACAGGTCTTGGATAAGCTATTAAGCTACTTTTGTAGTAACTGACTTCTCATCAAAGATAAATGTCAAAAAACCATTTCTAAGTTCTAATTATATGTACCTATATTATTTACTTTACATAAGAATACTTTTCTGTGAATTTGTCTCAGTTAATCAACTCAGAGAAGAATTTAGATAGTGTCTTTATTAACTAGATTTTATTTTAATTTTGGAAACAAAAAGTTGTATAACTTACCCCCTGGCCCACGATGTCGAACGATAACGCTCGCTTCGATAAGACTTAAGACACAAACTTTTTATCGTATCTATTTTTTTTACTCACTCAAGTTTGTTTATTCCACAATCAAGTTTGTGTCTTAAGTCTTATCTAAGGAACGAACCCCCCCCCCCCCCCTTATTAGATCCTCTAAGAAAACCTATCCCATAATGCTTATTCAACTTTTACGCAACGGGGAACAATGGCAAAGGATGTGTTCAATGAATTTTCTTAGTTGCAAGAATCTCTTTCTAAAAAAGGCGCCTATAAGTTGCTATGCAAAGTTAAGCGAATATGCATTATGGAAGATATCTGGATGAGAAGTTTGCTACAGTAGAGGTTAGAGAATAGATTCAGCTCGTGCAATTAAGATATCAGATAAGATCATTTAACCTATTCACGATATCTGAGATACATCATCTGACGAGTATCCTGCTTCTGAAAATTTGTATGAGGTTATTATTCGCAGAGAAAATTTCTAGAATCCTGAAAATTGCGAAAAATATATGTTTAGTCTTGTATTTTTTAATTTCTCATCGTACATGGTTCACTATCGAGACAATAATTCATAATAATCAAAAACTAATGATCGACTTGACATTTTCTGTTTAAAAGACCAGTAACACATGTATAATTAATTCTGATCTTTTAGCAACTTTCTTTTTGGTAAGACTGTTTTTGGCAGCTCAGCTGTTTTCGTGTAATATGTTTGCCATGGTCAAGTTGGTCTATTATTAAACCATGAATCGAATTACAAACGAACATTGCTTGTAGATTATTGAATTTCTTTATCAAAATTCATGGTCGCACATTTCCATTTTATGGTTAGTTTGTGCGACCATCAGAGGCCACAATTCGGAATCTTGTGATTAAAGTTCAAACCCAATTTACATTATTTTACATTAAACCACCAATATGCAGTCGTAGAGTACAGACGGAGAAAAATGTCGCAGCTCTATCTGTCAGTCAAAAACGACGAAGGCAGGAATGTTGCTGTGAATGGCGACCGCTACCATGTGATGAGTACAATTTTTTTCCAGGTCTTCTATAAGGCCTAAATATGGAAGCACTTGCAATTTCTCCTGCGGAATATCTTACAGCAATACTACCTTATTGAAAGACACTATAATTATGGCAAAACTGTCTGTTTAGTTTTGATATTTGTGAATAAACAGCTAATACATAATTCAAATCTTTTGATTTAAATATTAGAAATAAATTCTAAATTATTTTGTTAATCAATAATAAATAGCAGCTTTAAATCTTTATCCATATTAAATTGTAGTTTTCACAAACTTGAGCCTTTAGATTTTTGTTAAATGTTGCGTAAGATAGCAGGTTTAAATATTAACTTACCTTTTAAGAAAATCTGTATATTCCGCTTGGCGTATTAGACCAGTACGCATCATAATGGTTTGGAAACATTGTCGTTCGATAGCCCATAATTTACACTCGGAAATTGCAGTTATAGTAGCTGTACGTTGGCAATTATATAGAATGGCCAATTCACCCAAAACTTTAGCTCCAGATAGAGTTGACAAATATTTACCCTCGCGGGAAACTTCAACGCGGCCCTCTATAAAATATTAAAGAAATATAAGTAAGTATTTATTTAAAACATATTTAAACAAATCTAATAATATTAGTTATAAACAAATTTAGCCAAAAAGTCTTAATCATCTTACCATCTGACAGCTCATTGTCCTCATTGTTAATGGTTTCTAAATCTTGATCTTTAAGATTACCAGTACGTCTTTTACGCGCATAAGTATGTATAGGTACTATTAGCCGAGGTCTAGGTATAACAAATTGATCATTTAGTTTCTGCGATCCTCTTGAGCTCGCATTCGACGACTGAGCGGATGAATTTGAGGAGTCACTATTTTGGCGAGCGTGCAGCGTTGAACGTTGATATTTGGAATTTACATTGAGTTCTTCAAATGTATCCACCAATTGTTCCAAATTGTTTACATTGTTTGTAAAATCTTGTTTAATGTCCAGCGATATCTTACGATGCCTGGCGTTGATTTTCGGCATGGTATTTATGGAGGTTTTATTATGATTGGGTTTATTGTCAACAGCATCTTGCTGTGGAGTATATGAAGGAAATCGTACGGATTTGGAGCGATTAACGTTTGTCAGGGAGCGAGGTTTTGGAATCAAGGCTGGCAATGCTTGAGCTAAATATGGTTCGTTAGTAGTAAAAGAACTTAAACTACTATCACAGTTATTGGCAGGTAACATATTCTTCTTCTTAAGGGATTGTGGTTGTTTTGATATCACAGTTTGGTAGTCTTCACCGTCATCAGCTGCGGTGGCAGGATGAAAGGATGAATAAGCTGAATGTTGAGTATTATTGTTGAGCCACGAACTATTCTTAGTTGGTTTGGAAGAACGTGTATTATAAATCATGGTTTGTGACCTCTTTAAAGATGGAGGTTTTATGGAAATTTGCTGTCTGGGTCTTTGCTGCCGTTTTTCAGTGCCATAGCCACTAGTAGAGGAAGTGTCATGACTCTGCTGATCATTTTGTAAGCCTGACTCGTCAATGGTTTTGTCCCAATCGTAATTGGATTTAATGGGTTTTTGCCTTAGTGTAGAAGGCTTGTAACCATTTAAATCTTTCAGTGTATGTACAATAGACTCATTTTTGCTTTGACGCTCTAGGGCTCGTATCTGTTCCAGATTCATTTGATATTTACTGAGAGTAGAAACACCCTCCTTTAAGTATGTGCCACCACTGTAAATTCCATTGCTGCTAGTGTTATGACTTTGTATAGAGTGTGCATCTTCTGTTGAGGATTGAGGCGAGTATTCGCTTTTATTAGGTACTTGTAGTGTTTCATTTGCCCTGGGCTGGCCAAAATTCTGGTGCGCCTGACACCAATTGGCTTCATATAACTCCACCATAGCATGATTGCGGTCCAGTGATAAACTTGCATCTACCGCTTTGCCTGGATATCGTTGAATTTTCATTTCGTGAGTTTTTTTTTTTTTTTTTTTATTTAACTTGTTACTTTTTCAATGAGGACGCAGCTTGATCAATTGTTAGGCCTTTAAAAGCATTATTTCGTTTTTACTTAAAATGTTCATGATGTTTTGTTTGTTTTACAGTAAATGAATTTTGATAACGATTTTCACTATTTGTTTGAAATATTTATTTATTAAAACTTTACGTGGTATTGCGAATTCGCTCCTACTAACAACAACGAGTATATGTGATTGCTTTTGATTTTACTACAATACTAGACTAGACAACAACAACTAACTAACAAACAAAACGTACTTGCGCGTTTGTCTTCAAAACGTTATTTATTCATTATATAGCATTCATTTTATTCCAATAAATGACGAGTATAACATATTAAAAAATAAAAAAAAAAATACTGAATACAACATACAGAAACATAAAGAAAAAAATTCAAAACTATATAAAAACCTAAACAATGTTTTGCGTAATTGAAAAACTTCGTTCATTGATTGCATACCAAAATAAGTACGTACATATGTATGTACAGTGGTGGCCATATAATTAGAAACGATGCTTGAATATAAAAGGATCGCTGTTGATTATTCAATGAGTAAGCACAACACGTTCAGTTCCAAGTTAAATTAAAAAATATAAAAATATTGGGCCATAAAAATAGACAAACACTAAAGTCGGTTATTTTTAAAAACAACTTTAAACTTAAAACCTACTTTTAATTATTTGGAACTACATATAATCAAAATTTAAAGTCGTTTTCATTTAAACCGCCACCTCATATGTAGAAAATTATTTCATACAAACTGTAAGGAAAAATAAGCAAGTTACAGCTTTAAACAGCTGTCATTGAAATTAAAAAAAAAAAAAAAATAACAAAAATCGGCAAAATAATAAAATTAAGCGGGACAATTTAAGAAAAGTGTTTGCGGTAGAAAAATGGAAAAGGTAAGATAATATCATAATTAGGCTATTTTGGCGTTGATTTTTTGATAACTCTTTACAGAAACAAAAAAAAAAAGAGAAAGAGAGGCGAATTGGGCTACTACAGAAAGAGAATATTTGCGGGAGTGTATAACAGCCATCCCTAAATACCGACGGAAAGCGGAACGTATTTTTACGCTGAGCATTAGCGCTGATACCCCATCCCTAAACAGAAGCGGCAACGTTATGTCAAAACGATAAATACAGGGTTATCAAACAAATAAATAAAACGACCCTGTTTATTGTAACAGCTGGACATTTTTGTTTTATTTCTCTTTTTTTTGTTTTGTTTTCTTTTGCAACTAACTTCACTGTCAAAATCGGATTTTCCAAAAGCAAAGCGTTGCCACCGTGTTGTTTAACATTTAAAAAACGCTTTCCGTCGGTATTTAGGGATGGCTGTAAGATTGTATAAGTTTTTCTTTATATTTTTGTACACATGCAGTTTTTGTTCTTTACATAAACAGCTGGTTGATTTTAAAGTGATGTTAAATTATTTAAAAGCAACTTCACCTGGTTTTAAATTAAAAGTATGTTTTAGCGATTAAAGTATACTTTTATGTATGTGTCTATAGTTAAAGTAAAGTGTACTTTTAACAAAATTCAACTATTTTTGTGGTTATGGTTATGGTCCATAATTTTCACAATTTTTTTTGCTGAAACGCGCATTTTTTTCTTCAACTTTTAAATTTCTCTAAATACTAGTGACAAAGTGAGTATAATTTGTTAAACAATAGATTAATTTGTAATAATTTTGATACGGTTTAGTTTCGAAAATGGGCAAAATAAAGTCATGTACTTCATTACACAAAAGTTTTCTTGCTCAAAAAAAAAAAAAAAAAAAAAAAAAAAACAAAAATGGTATTTGGTGCAATTCACTTGTACAAAAATACAAAGGAGTTTCCAACTCCAGCTAGGAAACCTAGGTCACAAAAGACTGCTTTAGCAGAAGATAAAGTTACTTGTAGAGCCAGTAAAAACAATCCATTTTTATCTTCGCGCGAAATAAATACCCCTATTGCAGTTCTCAACTCAACTAAGTTTGGTCGTCTGTCAGTCAACCCGACTTTAACTCTACATTAACTCTACTACATTTAAGTTGTGAATGGCAATACCGATTTATGAAAGACGACCAAATTATTAAAAAAGTTGTGAACCGCAATAGGGGCAAAAGGCTGAAATTGGACAGCAAATAAGCGCCGCAGGAATATGCACACGGACAATAAGAAGACGCTTAAAGGAGTCAGGGCTTTGTGGGTGCATTGCACAAAAAAAAAACTCATGTCTCAAAAAAAAAATATCATGAAACGGTTGCGATTTGCAAGAGAAAAGTTCAGAAAAGATCGTTTCTAATTATATGGCCACCACTGTATGTACATAAGTATGTACGTACCTACGAACATAACATTATTATATTAAAGTGTTACTTCTGCTATTTCTTCTTATTGTTCGCTTTTTTTCATTGTTTTTGTTGTTTATTTGTTATTTATTATGCATGTATATTGTTTTTGTTTTGTATAATTTCTTTTGAAGTGTGTACTAGTGTTTTTTTTTTATTGTAATGTGTATTACAACACACTTACGCATCATAAATTTTATTAAAATAATAGCACAAGGTGCTGAACTGTTAAACAGCGGAAAATCGAAAGGCCCCATAGTTTGTGTTGCTTAGTTTTTTTTTCTAAAATATTCCAATGGCATTCCAGTCAACTTTGCTTAGTGAAGCATTCTTAAAGGTCTCAAGTCTTTGACTTGTGCACTAAGGCTACGGTCACATTTGGCAAATATTTACTCAAAAACGCGTAACCACTTGTATAAATTTGTTTGACGTTGTTTATACTTACAAGAGTTTTGCAAGATCAAACAGCATCAAATAAATTAAAACGAAATATTTGCTGTGCTTTGGCCTAAATAAGAAAAGATTTTTTAATTAAATAAACGAGTTCACGTATATGTTATTTAGTGGTTACGTCTTTTTCGGCAAATATTTGCCAAGTGTGACCGTACCTCAAGTTAGTGTGAATTTAAAAAAGGCAAACAAATACGTTTGAAAACAATGCCTGTCAATTTTACATGCTTATAGTTTTTGAATATTGATTAAAAACTTAGTGATTCAATTTTTGTACCAAAATTTACATTCAAAATTAAGCTAAATTGTTTGTTAGCAGGGATATGCCAATTGGAAAATAATTATAAACTATAATTACATATAGAGTTCTACATTGAAATTATCAAATTAAAATTATGTTTTGTCAACATTTGCTGTAAACACTGAACAATGCTAATGTACTAAAGAAATCAATCAAATCGATATACAGTGGTGGACATGAGGTTAGCACACTTCATATATGCTGTTTTCAAAAGTATTTTTCTTTTAAATGTTATAATTAATTTATGTCCAGCAATTTGAGCTGGACTATAATTTAGAACATGAAAGTAAATTTATCAGCCCAATCATGAATAAAAATTCCGAGGGAGTTTTTTTCCTTTTTATTTTTTTAACATTGAATTTGAATAGGAAAAATGGGAAAATGGAAAAAAACTCCCGCGGAATTTTAATTCATGATTGGGCTGTATATATTTTGTTAGTTTTTCGCGGTCAGTTTTTAGAAATGAATAATATTTTACATGAAGCAACATGGGCGTGATTGCAAGTATTTTCATTTACCCAACGCATTATGACATAGTCGAACCTATGGGACATATACAAATGTTACACAAGTTCCAAGACGTAGAAAAATAACCCATAAAGAAGATTCTTTCATTTACGGAACCTCAGTGGCACACCTATTTAAAAGTTCCAACGCAATTCAAAGAGACCTTTTAACAAACTCCACCCTAGAACTATAAGTGTAAGACTTAATGAAAAAAAACTTGCGTGGATGCAACATGTTTCAAGAAAAAACAGTTCCGATTTCTTTTGCCCATGAGCATTTAGAAAAAAGGTCTGGAAGAATATCCTCTGGAGCAATGAATCAAAATTTTGTAGGTTCGCATTTGATGGAAAAAGATACGTATGGCGTCCACCAAACATGCAGCACAAACCAAAGTACTATACTTCTAAGACCATAAAGCACAGTGGTGGGAATGTGATGGTGTGGTCAGCGTTTTCTGGTCATGCTGTAAGTATTATACATAAGATTGATGCACGAAACATACCTCACGCACGGTGAGCATTTGCTTGGAGCAGAATAATATCACAAACTATACAGAGGTAACAATTATGACGTTTCAAAATCCAAAATCATACAAATGGATATATAGTACATATATATACGCCTATGTTCTGTATTCCAACTGAAACGTTTGAAATTCCACATATACATATTCACGGCGTTATAGAAAACGAGCAAAACTTATATGTACTACGATGAAGCAAACTAAAAATTATATTTTACTTTTCAAATCATTTTTACCAAATATAGAACACAAACTTAATGAAAATTTCACTTTCACTTCATTTTACAAATGTAGAACCCATGTGATATATTATTTTTTAATACATAATTTATTGTGTGTTAAAGTAAATCGCTTTATGTTACTTGCTGCAAAAATATAAACAAAAGGCAGTTCTGAAAGAAAGAGATAATATAAAGAGATAATATATACTATGTGATAATATTGATGCGTTGAAGTACCAGCCCAAGCTCCTGATCTCAATCCAATTAAGAACCAAATAATGACAGTAAGACTTGAGAATTTGAACGATTTGTGGAATGAAATCCAAAATGCTTGGTACGCAATTCCAAAGCAGCACTGAATGGCTCTGATGGAGATGTGCAGCTGTTTTTATAAACAAAATATTAGGTTTTAAATGAAGGTTTTGTTTCTTTTATGACAATTAAATTTTTATTTAGTGCTAAATTAGTGTCCTAAATTTATTTTTGGTTTTTGTATTCACGAAAAGAAACACCGAAATGCAACAAATTAATAAAACAAAAAGAGTACTTAGTTTAAAATGTAAAACGCTTAAAAAATAAAGGCTATTAAAAAACAACGAACAACAGACAATATTTGCTTTACTTGACAACAAATACCAAGTGTGCTAAACTCGTGTCCAGCACTGTATTATTAGCTGAGATATACGTAAGTGCAAAATTTTTGAATATATTTTTCTAAAATCTACTAAATAAAAATTTCATAAAATATCGAAATTGTGGGTCCTTATGAAAGTGTCTCCAACTAAGAAATCTTAAGCTGCAATCTTGTATTTACATATTTAAAAGGTGTTAAAAAGATTACAACTCCTCTCTAGCCAACCATTCAATGCCTAAGTAAGTATACCTATGTATATTAAGATAAGTGATTAAGTCTCAACCAATTGCAAAGATAATCTATAAATACGGGCCTTCTAAAAAGGTTATAAGAAGTCTGATAAAAAATAGGCCTTCTAAGAAGGTTTGCAAAATCAAGGAGGTATGAAATACGAGTACATAAACTGCAATGTCCTCCTAAAAGAAAAAGAAATTGAAAATTCGAACTCAGTTCAATTCCTTCTCTAATTAATAAGAAAAATAATTTATTTTCAAATATTAAAGAGTTCAAATTATTTCATAAGCAAAAAATGCCTTTTAAAAGGTTTTTTACGTTTGAAAAGATGCAGCCTACATAACTACATACTTATACTGTGTATTCGAGCTGTATCGTTCATGAACGAACGGGTTAAAATGAACGGATCACTTCATTGAACGGAATGAGCCGGTTATTTAACTGAACGGTTTTCGTTCAATAGTGTACGGATCATTTTCGTTCAGCTGCTGTTTATCAAAAGACAAGAAAATCACATTCAATAAGGGTTGTTTGTATTCATTTGTTCAAAGTGAACGATTGAATGAATTGAATGAACGATTCAGTCTTGGATAAATGAACGAAAATGCCCGGTCACTGAAATGAACGACCGACCACAACTCTACTGTGTATATGAGTTAGCAACTATTTTTATTATTACAATTCGTGAATATTTAGCTAGAATATTATAATATTTGTTAATACACGTGAAACATATTACTATTTTAATAATAAAATAAATAATAAAATTTATAAAATTTAATAAAAATAAAATTTCATTTAAAAAAAACTTTTGTTATTTGTTTTTCGAATCTAAAGATTTGTGAATATATTTACGACAATACAGCAATTTAATGAATTAGGTTAAAATGTGTAATAAAACCAAGTGGTTTCAAATCAAAAGCTTTCAAGAATTGTATAGCCTTACTTTGTGCTCAATCATGAATAAAAATTTCGCGGGAGTTTTTTCCCTTTTCCCTTTTCAAATTCAATGTTAAAAAAATAAAAAGGTAAAAAACTCCCGCGGATTTTTTATTCATGATTGGACCGATAATCTAGAATTTGAGGTTGGAGGCAAACACATATTATTTTAGCAAAAACATTTCTGGAGAAGTTTTCAATTAATTATAAATTGTTGATGATGGACTGATATATGAAATGGTTCTGGAAATATGTATACTTATATAAAGCTACATGTATGAATCAAATTCAGAATTAATATTAAAATTCAACAAGCTGAACTTGTTATCGTTAACATAAAATCATATTTCACAAATTACAATGCAAGTTTTCGAACTGATGCAAACTAAAGAATCCAAATTTAAAATCTCTTTACGACTTAAGAATTAAAACAAATTATGGTAAAAATTAATACGTGTAGATTAGGTAACAGTAATTGAATTTGAATAAATAACTGCAGACATAATAAAAAAATATTCAAACAAGTATCATTTACTGCTATTTTTAAGCCATGATCCAACAACTAACTACCCATTTTTATTTATTTTAATAAAATGTTTTATTCTATTAAAACATTTGCATAGAGTTTTAAACTAGTACAAAAACGAACTCAAACAAGTTCTTTAAATAAATCTATTTTATAAAACACCCGTATAATGTGACTCGATTATGACTAATACCAATTAACTACTGGACAAAAACTAACTGAGAGAGCGATTTCATACAGTTTACAAACGAGTGTATGAGTGTAAAAAAAGTCAAAAACTCAAATAAATTGCGAGTAGCAGCAACAGCAGCAACAACATGCAAGGTCAACAAGTCAGTTAAAACAAATAATGAAATGGTTAAAAAGAAACGAAACGAAGCAATTCGCAAAAAACAGTAACTCTGAATTTTGAATTGAAAAAAAAAAACAAAAAAACAAAAGGTAAAGAAACCTGTTTAGTTACTTAGTGGACATATTTGAATCGCTGAACACTATCATTATGGTTATTAACGGTTCTTAGGTGTTAACTTTAATTTTGGTTAAGCTAGACCATGTACTCGTACAATTGCAGAAACTAATCTTATGCAATAGCCAACTAACAACCATTAACATAAATTTGTCATATAAAAAATAAAAGTACTGTGGTGTTGTTAGTTCGTCATATTGGTTTCAAAATAATTTCAATGTTTTCAAATTTCCGAAAGGCTATGAAATTAGCATTACAACTATAACAACTTTTTAATATGATTGAAAACAATTGGAATGGAGAACATGGAATTTAAGGCTTAATTAGTCATCATTGTACCAAACCTCAATTGTAAAAATTTAATTTTATTTATGGTAATATAAAGGTTTACTAAATAAACGAATTGACTGATGACACATCTTCATTAAGTAGGTAAATAAATTGAATTGAATTGAATTGAATTGAATTGAAATTGATTATGATACGTTCAAAATAAGATTTTCGGGAAAGAGCGTTGGCTTTTCTTCATTAAAGAACATGATAGTAGATATGATACTGTTAAGGCACTAATTAAGCAATATTGACCTTTAACTTATCAGCAAATTGAAATATGTTTACAGAGTCAGAATTAGTTTAATACTACATTTACACCTACGCAAAATCTAGTACTTAAGGGATTTTGAGCGAAATCTTGTTCATTTCTACTAGATTTCTCATACAAAAAAAACTGTGATATTAATTTTTAAGCTGTGGTTTTAATTTGTTTTTTTGTGTTAAATGTTCTTTGTTTTTTGTAAAATTTATACATATTTAATTTAATGTGAAAATTACTGTTAAATTTACGTAACCCTGATAAGTCAACAAATAATTGACGAAACGTTGGAAAACATGTAAAGAAAAGTTTTTTGTTTGCATTAAATAATATAGGCCCAATTAGCTGACTTGATATAATTCAAATATAAAAAACAAAATCTAGTTCCTCACGAGATTTTGGCAAAATCTCATAAAATCTTGCAATACAACTCTGAATTTCATACTAAAGTACTAAAAAATACAGCACTGGAGCCAAATTACGGCATTCGTGATCGAATGAGCTATCGTATCGAAATATGATTTCGATATCGAAATTATGATAAAATGTACTAAATTTCTTGCTCGATATCGAATGCCATAATTTCAAATAAGAATATTACGATAAATTTTACTCGATATCGAATGCGGTAATTTGGCCCCTGAATAAGAAAAATTTGACAGTTCCACAAAAAAAATTTTAAAAAATAATAAAAAGAGCGGGATATAAAATAAATTTGCGGCAAACTACACCGTATACTAAATAAATAAATAAACATTTGTTTGTTTTGTCTGTTTTTGTCATTGACGTCAACTTCGAACACAGCAATTGAAATGTTTCCCGGCTCATTCGAAAATTTTCTATGAACGTTTCTTTTGGCATATTAGGCACATCTTCCTCCTAAAACGAGCCGTGGCGAGTCTATAATATAAACGTATTTAGTTAAATTATGCCAACATATTTCCCATTCTTACGTGTGTCCATTCCAACCTCCTATATAATAATTGCGTGTAGTACATTTGCAGAAGTTTGTGAAACCTTATGTTTAACAAATGCTGCTGTTTTTTTACGCAAAAATGTTAATACCGATTGTTTTTTTTTCAGATTTGGATATAAAATATAATAAAGTTTGTTTTTGTCTCTCCATTTTTGTTACTAAAAGTTTACAATATAATTACGTGCGCAAAGATAGCGTCGATTTTTAGCGTCGAAAACGCCAAAATATATTAGCGATTTTGGGAATTCAGAATAATGGGAATTTAAAAATACGCAAAGTATTTCAATGGAAAATCATAAAAACACAAACAATAGCATTAGGAATTCAGAACAGAACTTAAATTTTAATTTAATTTAAAAAAATAAAAAATATTTTATAAGGAAAGTTGGTTGAAAATAGTCAGACAAATATGGGATTTCATATTTCATAGAATACAGGCGACGTCAAGCAACTACCTATATAGATTATGAAAGTACACCATCTAAGGTATCTAAAACGCCTTCCGTGCAAAAAATTCGCTGGACAGTTTTCCAGAAAAGTGGCTTCATCCAAAATGGCCAAAAAAATCTGGGATTATTTATTGCTTGGAATACAGGCGACGTCAAGCAACTACCTATATAGATTATGAAAGTACACCATCTAAGGTATCTAAAACGCCTTCCGTGCAAAAAATCCGCTGACCAGTTTTCCAGAAAAGTGGCTTCATCCAAAATGGCCAAAAAAATCTGGGATTATTTATTGCTTGGAATACAGGCGACGTCAAGCAACTACCTATATAGATTATGAAAGTACACCATCTAAGGTATCTAAAACGCCTTCCGTGCAAAAAATCCGCTGACCAGTTTTCCAGAAAAGTGGCTTCATCCAAAATGGCCAAAAAAATCTGGGATTATTTATTGCTTGGAATACAGGCGACGTCAAGCAACTACCTATATAGATTATGAAAGTACACCATCTAAGGTATCTAAAACGCCTTCCGTGCAAAAAATCCGCTGACCAGTTTTCCAGAAAAGTGGCTTCATCCAAAATGGCCAAAAAAATCTGGGATTATTTATTGCTTGGAATACAGGCGACGTCAAGCAACTACCTATATAGATTATGAAAGTACACCATCTAAGGTATCTAAAACGCCTTCCGTGCAAAAAATCCGCTGACCAGATTTCCAGAAAAGTGGCTTCATCCAAAATGGCCAAAAAAATCTGGGATTATTTATTGCTTGGAATACAGGCGACGTCAAGCAACTACCTATATAGATTATGAAAGTACACCATCTAAGGTATCTAAAACGCCTTCCGTGCAAAAAATCCGCTGGACAGTTTTCCAGAAAAGTAGCTTCATCCAAAATGGCCAAAAAAATCTGGGATTTTAAATAAAATAGAATCAGGGTAGTGTTAGGACATAGACTCAATGAAAATTGAGTAGTATACATCCCACTGAATACAAAAAAAAGCTTTCCAACATTTTTTCATAAACCACGTGCTTTTTGCTATGGAGGAATCAATTTCTTTAAGTGTAGGAAAATTTTTTTCTTTTAAGCGCGTTTTTACCAAATCAACCGCATATATAAAGATGACAAATACATGGTTGCAATAATTACCAAAAATGTAATTGTTTATTTTATTGTCAACACGCAATGCTTAATTATATTTTTACCAATGAATAGAAATGAATTTATAAAAAAAAATAGAAAATTAATATTTGTTGTTCACATATTAGCGATTGAGTTGATTGTTTGGTTTTTATTTTGTTTTTTATTATCGATTAGTAAAATGTATATGGATAAATAAAAATCTACAACAAAAATTAAACGTCTATAAACTATTCATTCCACTTTTCAGTTGATAGACTTTAAGTCCTTTTATAAAAAGTACATATATTTGACTTTTTTTTAAGAACTTTGCAAAATTTGTATCGCACAATTTAGTAAAAATTCAGCAATACTAATAAATGATTCCTAGATGTGATAATTGACAAAATATAATCATGTTGTCAGAGATGACTTTTATGTCAAATTGTGCAAATAATGCATATGAAACCTCATTCAATCGACTGTTAGCCGAAAATCCTATATCCACAAATAGGTCAGAAAAATGTCGATCAATAAAATATTTTTTACAATAGGTACGTTGAATGAAATATATTTTGTCAAGAGAAATATAATCATCAAAGATATATACACTATCATAATCCGAAAATATATGCAGTCACGTTTATTAAAGAAAACGCTGCATAAAAACAGTGTTGAAAACGCTAAGCTGACAGCGCTTTATTAAAATTGCAATACAACTCTGTGTCAGTAGATGCAACATTGAAATATAATAATAAAGCATCATACCCCATCATAATAAAAAAACAAATTTTAAAAATTAAAATTTTTATAGAAACAAATGAAAAATTTCTAATGCTAAAAATGCAAACAAAAAAGTTACAAATCTCAAACATCATTCAATTATACTATTATCAAAATTGAAAACAAAATCAGTAGATACAATTTATTGTTCTACTAAAGAAAAAAGTTAGCGCTCATTGAAGAATATCTATACAGCCCAATCATGAATAAAAATTCCGCGGGAATTTTTTTCCCTTTTCTCATTTTTCCTATTTAAATTCAATGTTAAAAAAATAAAAAGGGGAAAAACTCTCGCGGAATTTTTATTTATGATTGGGCTGATAGAATTTTAATGCATATCATATCTGGAAATATGTACATCTAGGACAATTCACATATTCTTATCATAAAAATAAAATCTGATATAAACCAGGATCTACACAGCATTCACGATAGGGGTGAATTTATCCACATAATCCGCACGCTTTTGAAGCAACTCCATCTCTTCTTCACTTAGTTTTACGGTGGTTCCCTCTTCCTTAAGTAAAAAGTGTTGCAGGAACAAACGTAACTTTGTTTAAATTGTTGCAACTTTAAATTCTTGGCCAATCTCTCGAAAGCTTGATACAATTCCTGCTCCTCCGACGTTCAAAAATGCGGTATGATGCTTTATTATAAATTATGTAATGCATTATATTTCAATGTTGCATCTACTGACACAGAGTTGTATTGCAATTTTAATAAAGCGCTGTCAGCTTAGCGTTTTCAACACTGTTTTTATGCAGCGTTTTCTTTAATAAACGTGACTGCATATATTTTCGGATTATGATAGTGTATATATCTTTGATGATTATATTTCTCTTGACAAAATATATTTCATTCAACGTACCTATTGTAAAAAATATTTTATTGATCGACATTTTTCTGACCTATTTGTGGATATAGGATTTTCGGCTAACAGTCGATTGAATGAGGTTTCATATGCATTATTTGCACAATTTGACATAAAAGTCATCTCTGACAACATGATTATATTTTGTCAATTATCACATCTAGGAATCATTTATTAGTATTGCTGAATTTTTACTAAATTGTGCGATACAAATTTTGCAAAGTTCTTAAAAAAAAGTCAAATATATGTACTTTTTATAAAAGGACTTAAAGTCTATCAACTGAAAAGTGGAATGAATAGTTTATAGACGTTTAATTTTTGTTGTAGATTTTTATTTATCCATATACATTTTACTAATCGATAATAAAAAACAAAATAAAAACCAAACAATCAACTCAATCGCTAATATGTGAACAACAAATATTAATTTTCTATTTTTTTTTATAAATTCATTTCTATTCATTGGTAAAAATATAATTAAGCATTGCGTGTTGACAATAAAATAAACAATTACATTTTTGGTAATTATTGCAACCATGTATTTGTCATCTTTATATATGCGGTTGATTTGGTAAAAACGCGCTTAAAAGAAAAAAATTTTCCTACACTTAAAGAAATTGATTCCTCCATAGCAAAAAGCACGTGGTTTATGAAAAAATGTTGGAAAGCTTTTTTTTGTATTCAGTGGGATGTATACTACTCAATTTTCATTGAGTCTATGTCCTAACACTACCCTGATTCTATTTTATTTAAAATCCCAGATTTTTTTGGCCATTTTGGATGAAGCTACTTTTCTGGAAAACTGTCCAGCGGATTTTTTGCACGGAAGGCGTTTTAGATACCTTAGATGGTGTACTTTCATAATCTATATAGGTAGTTGCTTGACGTCGCCTGTATTCCAAGCAATAAATAATCCCAGATTTTTTTGGCCATTTTGGATGAAGCCACTTTTCTGGAAATCTGGTCAGCGGATTTTTTGCACGGAAGGCGTTTTAGATACCTTAGATGGTGTACTTTCATAATCTATATAGGTAGTTGCTTGACGTCGCCTGTATTCCAAGCAATAAATAATCCCAGATTTTTTTGGCCATTTTGGATGAAGCCACTTTTCTGGAAAACTGGTCAGCGGATTTTTTGCACGGAAGGCGTTTTAGATACCTTAGATGGTGTACTTTCATAATCTATATAGGTAGTTGCTTGACGTCGCCTGTATTCCAAGCAATAAATAATCCCAGATTTTTTTGGCCATTTTGGATGAAGCCACTTTTCTGGAAAACTGGTCAGCGGATTTTTTGCACGGAAGGCGTTTTAGATACCTTAGATGGTGTACTTTCATAATCTATATAGGTAGTTGCTTGACGTCGCCTGTATTCCAAGCAATAAATAATCCCAGATTTTTTTGGCCATTTTGGATGAAGCCACTTTTCTGGAAAACTGGTCAGCGGATTTTTTGCACGGAAGGCGTTTTAGATACCTTAGATGGTGTACTTTCATAATCTATATAGGTAGTTGCTTGACGTCGCCTGTATTCCAAGCAATAAATAATCCCAGATTTTTTTGGCCATTTTGGATGAAGCCACTTTTCTGGAAAACTGGTCAGCGGATTTTTTGCACGGAAGGCGTTTTAGATACCTTAGATGGTGTACTTTCATAATCTATATAGGTAGTTGCTTGACGTCGCCTGTATTCCAAGCAATAAATAATCCCAGATTTTTTTGGCCATTTTGGATGAAGCCACTTTTCTGGAAAACTGGTCAGCGGATTTTTTGCACGGAAGGCGTTTTAGATACCTTAGATGGTGTACTTTCAATATCTATATAGGTAGTTGCTTGACGTCGCCTGTATTCCAAGCAATAAATAATCCCAGATTTTTTTGGCCATTTTGGATGAAGCCACTTTTCTGGAAAACTGGTCAGCGGATTTTTTGCACGGAAGGCGTTTTAGATACCTTAGATGGTGTACTTTCATAATCTATATAGGTAGTTGCTTGACGTCGCCTGTATTCCAAGCAATAAATAATCCCAGATTTTTTTGGCCATTTTGGATGAAGCCACTTTTCTGGAAAACTGGTCAGCGGATTTTTTGCACGGAAGGCGTTTTAGATACCTTAGATGGTGTACTTTCAATATCTATATAGGTAGTTGCTTGACGTCGCCTGTATTCCAAGCAATAAATAATCCCAGATTTTTTTGGCCATTTTGGATGAAGCCACTTTTCTGGAAAACTGGTCAGCGGATTTTTTGCACGGAAGGCGTTTTAGATACCTTAGATGGTGTACTTTCAATATCTATATAGGTAGTTGCTTGACGTCGCCTGTATTCCAAGCAATAAATAATCCCAGATTTTTTTGGCCATTTTGGATGAAGCCACTTTTCTGGAAAACTGGTCAGCGGATTTTTTGCACGGAAGGCGTTTTAGATACCTTAGATGGTGTACTTTCATAATCTATATAGGTAGTTGCTTGACGTCGCCTGTATTCTATGAAATATGAAATCCCATATTTGTCTGACTATTTTCAACCAACTTTTCTTATAAAATATTTTTCATTTTTTTAAATTAAATTAAAATTTAAGTTCTGTTCTGAATTCCTAATGCTATTGTTTGTGTTTTTATGATTTTCCATTGAAATACTTTGCGTATTTTTAAATTCCCATTATTCTGAATTCCCAAAATCACTAATATATTTTGGCGTTTTCGACGCTAAAAATCGACGCTATCTTTGCGCACGTAATATAATTTATCTTTTTTTCAAGCAGCTGTTTTTATTATGAAAATGAAATCCAAAAATATGCCAACAAGTGGTAATGTAAACGCCAAAAAATTTCTTTAAGATTTTAATTAAAATCGACTAGATTTTGCGTAGGTGTAAATGTAGTATAAGGTCAAATTAAAATGATGTGTGATTTTTGTTTAACTAAATCCCATTTAAACAAAATATAGTGGTAAATTTCGAATAGTATTCAACAAATTGATGGCTCAAACTAAATAAGTCCCCGATTATCGTTCACAACATTTTGATGTTGTATGTTGTAAACTGCGATTACGATTCACAACACTTATCGGCTTAATCGTATTAAAAATGCATGTTGTGTTGTAATCGTGACAACACAACATTTTAGTGTTGTGAATGGTAATCGGAACGTAAGCTCCCTCGAATTATATTGTTATTGATGATAACTGCCATCCCCATTTATTATTTTGCTGGTTACAGGAACATTTTCCATTGGTATTATTTCAATCATAATCCAATCATATTCTAATCATAGTCCAAGTTTCTTAGATATTGGAGTAATGAGGTGATATATGAATGATTTCGTAAGACATATTATATTAAATTATTATTACATGGTTTCATCTTTATACGTAAATATTAAGGAATCAAAAACTCTAGATTTTCTGGGAATGAGAATACAGTGTGATATTATCGCCTTGACAAATAGCATTTATTCTTACTATTTACACCAACTATAACCGATAGGAAGTGGCATATAACTTTAATGTATAGTCCGATATTTCTTATAAAGCTTCTCGGCCGTTATTATCGCCAGCAGAAGGATATATAATCTACTGATTCATTGGCATGGTGTTTCTCTGTTCCCAAGGATACTAAAACGATTGTGTTCTGCTGATGTTAGATAAAACTTAATTGTTTGGTCTGTCGTTAGCATTGCAATCTACTCGGAAAAAAGTTCTTGTATGTAAAATCAACTTTCTAAAAAAGTCGTTTCTTATCACTTTTAGGAATATTCATATCGATTGCCAACAAACTCTTTCCATACCTATTCTGCATGAGTTGGTGTAATGTCCTGAATGCTACCCCAACAAAAAAGTATAAGTTCAAGCCTGCTGAAGTAGCTGATGCTCCTTATTTTAGGCTCTTTTTTAAGATAGAATCATAACCTAATTCCAGTTTTTTTGTTGAGCAGTGGGCCATCATAAAGACTGCCGAATAGGAAATTTTAAGCCATAAGTTCTAATACATCTGATAATTTCTGTATCGCAATATCATGTATGTAACTTAGTTTTAAATGTTATGGATTTTTGTTGCAGTAATATTAAATGAACTCGTCATCAAATTTCAACAGATATTGTCACAAGTCTTGAAAATGTCTATCTGAAGTAGTATTAAATTAGGTTGCAAATGGAATATCCCATTTGGAATGGCAAACAATTTGCTAAAATATCTCCATTGAACCCTGACATTGGTATTGCAATATGTTATATGGATACACATATAAAGAATACAATGACATTGACGACATATACATATTTTATTAGGGTGTCAACTGTTTATTTTAAAGTGTACGAATAGTTTTTCTAGCAAGTGTATAAAGAATACAATGACATCGTTCAAAGGAGCGATACGGTTTCACACAGTGCAACTCTTCCCGGCCGCCATATTTTTAAAAAATCTATCACATAGATCCGACTGAGTTTTAGAGTTTCCCTGGGTTATGTTGACTTTGAGGACATCGGTGCATTGCGACTTATTGGCATAAACCTACAAATCAGCAAAACCTAAAAGAAGTCCAATTGGATCAGATCCCACGATCTTTCAAATGATTTCATGCATTGTGGCGTTCGGGCACAACGTTTTTTGATGATGGTTTTTTGATACTGATGATACTAATATTTATTACGTCACCATCATTGGTAAGTATTTATATATGAATCATCTTATATCTATCTGAGTGGCCGACATTTGATACTGCAAGAATGAGGCTTTCTTTATTTTCTAAAAAATTATAGGCTACTGGTTAAATGTTTGGAGGACGCTAACTATAAGTAAGTACAAGCAATAATGGTATCATCACGTATGCGTTAACTTATTGCGAAACTAACAATAAATACAATTTTTAAAGAAACAATTTTGTTTTTAATTTTTTGTGCTTCTTAAAATAATTATTTATAAAAAGCATTGAGGTATTTTCAGATAAAATTACCTCATTACCCAATTTTTTAATTGCGGATGCTTCTACGAAAAATAAAACAAAAAAAAAAAATAAAAATATCATAATTACTAGAAAGACCTTCAACATTTAGACCATGTAAAAAACGTTTACGCTTAAATGTCTTATTTGAATAACCTTTATTACATCTGCTTGTAATATACCGAACCAAAAATCAAAGAAATAGACAATCAATAATTATGAAGATTACAAAAGGCAAAGGTTATTTAAACGTATTTATAGGTATATACATATAATGAAGGAAACATGTACAGATAGAGAGTAGAGAATGATAATGAGAAAGAGAATCTTCAAATAGAGAATACTAATTGCAGTCAGTGTGACCAGATCTCAAAAAGTTAAAACAGTTTAAAATAAGCTAAAATATGCTAATACTGTGTTCAGATATGAAACTTAATTGAGTCAATATTCGGTTAATTGACAATATTATTTTAAGTGTTCAGGCATACACAATTTTAAGCTTACTCAATAATCATTTGACAGTTGGAAAACAATACATAAAATACTCTATATGGTTGTTGTGTTTCTATGTAAACAAACTTACCTACACATTGACTTTTTAATGATTTTTTTTGTTTTCTTTTGTTGACATTTGCCATTTTATACAATTTTGTTCACTAAACACAGTTGTGAACAGTGTTGCATTCGAAATCTTACTCAATATTATAACAATTTCGTTTTTATTGCGCAATAATTAATTGAGATTTTATATGGAATATTGAGCTCAATAATGGCGTTAATTGCGATTATCGCAATTAAGGTTCATATCTGAACACGCTATAAAACTTGTTTTAAAATGCCAAACAAAATGTGGTAATTTTTTTAAATACTTTTTTGAAATAATTTTTTACAATTTGGGGCACACAACGATTAAAAATAAACTTTTTTTATAAATAATAAAACTTTGAACTCAAGAACAAAATAAATTAAGGTTCTCTTCAGGAGTCTAACCTTAAAGTTGTTAAATATTTTTATAGAAATTTTCATAATCTTTTTTACTGTATCAGGCATTATTAAGGCTTTTAATTAAAAAACGTTCATTTAATCTTTTTAATCCACATCTAATATAAAGCATAGAATTCGTGGTATTTATGTTTTTATTTTTTTTGGCTTTGTGCTGATGTTTGTAACGCTCAAAACTATTAGTCTGGCATCCAATTTAAAGTATACCAATCGACTCAGAATCACTTTCTGATTCAATTCAGAAACTCCATAAATCTCCTAAAAATGTTGGTATCTAAATACAATTAAGAGTTAGAAATCATGGCACCTAATTTTATAACGATTGGTCTAAAATTAGTCATATCTCCCATATAAGAAACAAAACTGAAAATCACTTCAACATGCATTATAATCGGGCTTGACCGACTGTACATTCTTACTTGATTTTTATAGAAATCATTCCACTAAATATACGTTTAACTTCTGAATTACTAAATGGCAAAACTAAAATCTTTATAACAAAAGATAAAAGGGAATTTTCATAAAACGCATTCTTGTATTCACAAGTTTGCTTCCATAATTCTATGGTTGAGTTTTGATTTTCCCACTCATATGAAGTTAATTTTTACCATTTTAGTTCAAGAGTTGTAATTTCATCTGTCATTTATTCTTTAAAATGTTCATATAATTTTCCTTTTTTATTAGAAAATAATAGAAAATAAATTAGTATTCTTAAATTTTAAAATGCTAAACAGATTATTAAGAAATGCTAAATGTAAAATTTTGCAGCTAAATCAAAATAAAATAAGCTAAATTTAGCCGCAAAAATGCTAAAATGGTCACACTGATTGCAGTTTATAACTCAATTGTTTTCTTAGTTTTAAATCTCCTATTAAGAAGCTATTATCTTTAATTGTTGGTTAGCTGAAAACCATTTTAATTTGCCAAAGTTGTAGGGGGAATTTGTGAAAAATTTTAAACACACCTACTAACTCAAACGAGTAGGTACAAATAGCGATTTACGTCTTCACAAAACCTTAATACATATCGCACCCTAAATTCAAAAGGGTCACAACTCAAAATATTAAAAATTTCAGGAGAGACCAAAAACTTCATAGTGCACAAGTAACACACTTAACATAAAAATAAACATCACTGTATTTTTCCAGTTAAAGAAGATAGTGGTGTGAAAGAAATGTTTGCAGTAGCTAGAGATGTGTACTCTGAATTAATTTATGGAAAAAAAGTCAGTTTTGGAAAATTTTGAGTTGTGACCCTTTTGTATTTAGGGTGCGATATGTACTCGTATATACGGTTCTGTTAGGCTTGGATACAATCATTATTAAATTTCCTTCCAATGACCGAAAAAATAAAAATAAATTTAAAAACCGGTATTTAAATGCTAGAGTAACTTGAAATATTAAAATGATCCATACATCCATCCATTCAACATTTTACATTTTTGTTAAAATTTTTTATTTTTGTTTTCATAAAAAATATTGGTTGAATTTGTGGGCTCTTACTCTCGTGCAAAAGACAACAAAAGACCAGAAATTAAAAACACAATTCCGTCTAGAAATGATGGGAGAACACAACAAAGAATGAATATGCATAGATAGAAATGAGAGTAAATAGATACTCATAGATAAGTAGCAGCAGCAACACTGAGAAGAAACTGGCAAAGACACAAAAACACACATTAAATTTTACATAAAATCACTTTCACTTTTTTCGGTTTTCCTTTAGATTTTTTCGCAAAGAATCAATTAACCATGTTGAACGAAACAGCAGATACATAGATCATAAACCAGAATACAAGTCAAGACTCAGAAACGTGCTGATTTGCTAAGGCGATCAGCTTCCAACCATGTCCACTCAAACAATACCCATATGTATGTATGTACATATGTATGTATATAGTCGGTCGGTATTATGAATAACAGCTGTTGCGTGCATTGAAGCCATAACGAATGCACAACAACAGCAACAACAAAACCACCAATAACATGTAGTAAAATTAACAACAACAATGCAACTCAGAATTTTGAAATCAGGAAATTTTATAGGTACCTACATATACTTTAATTTAAATCAGCTGCAGGTATGTATCTAAATACATACACGATCATATCTAAATACAAACTATATATTCATAACTACCCTGCAGGAAATGCCAATAGTGAAACTGTACTGATTTACTATTGACACAGTCACCAGTACTAGTGACTTAGTATACCCCAGACAATGCTAATTACTATAGACATTTAACATGTGCGTGTCATTGAAAATCCACTACTGACATATGTAAGTACTACTGACAAGGTAGTTCTTTTGGGACCACATTGTCTTCACTTTTGGTACTTTTCTGAAATAGAAAATAAAAATGCATTTTTTGCTAATTTTTGGAGTTTTATTAAAAAAAAAATAAAATACTAAAAAATATCTAATTAAAAATAAATTCGAAAACACCCAGAGTCTTTGGTGGGAATCTAACTCGCAACCCTCTGAATGATAGTCCAGAACACTATCGCCTAGTCTATCGGAGCTCACAATTGAAAAAAAATAATTGTATAATAATAACCATTGTGACAATGCTGCTGACAATGTCGTCAAACAGTCCCAAAATAGTAGACAAAAGTGGTGACTTGGAGACACTTGTCACCAGGTTTCCTTCAGGGTATGTACATACATACATACATGCATAGATATGTAGTATGTATCATACATTCTTTTTGCACAAAATTAATGTATTAAATATCACATACACTCGTAGTACATCTATCTACATAAATACATATGATGTACATACATATGTATATCTGTATGTATGCATGTAGGTATACAAAATTTGTTGTTTAGTAAAGTAGTACATTTAATTTTGCCATTATTATTAACAAATAAATTTATTTATTTTTTTTTGTTGTTGTATGTACTATATTGAACTCTTTACTCTGAATAATTAAATAAATATTCAATTTTACACCAACACACACAAAATTATTTCAAGAAAACACTTTTGATATGATTTTATTTCTTTTCATTTTTTGCTTCCGTAATAATTTTTTGTTGTTAAATTAAATTTTTTTCTTTTCGAAATGTTGTTATTGTATTTTTTTTAATAAGACAAAACTAATCACGAAGCCAGGCAAAATTTATTGGTGTAGCACGTTCAAAACCGTATGTGTTTAGTCCGAAGACACGTTACTCCTCGTGTAAAGACCGTCTAACGACTGACTGACTGAATGACTGATCGCATACAAAACAGATGTATGGATACTGCTTGTAAACAACAGAACTCAAAACAACTCTTCGAGTACGAAGACAAGATAAGACAAAACATAATATAAAACAAAACAATAACAAAAATAATAATCACTGCGGATAATTAATATTAGTGCTCTTTGTGTTTTTATTTTTTTATTGTGATGGTTAGAGAGTGGATGAGTATAGAGAAACCATTTGAGAAAGAGCACTTATGATGAGAGAGAAAATAACACAAATAAATAAAAATCATCAAAGAGCAATTGCAATTTTTAACCTTTAAAATGCAAAAATGATGAAAAAATGTATGTGACTGTGTTACCATATCAGAAAGTGCATTTTTTGATATTTTAAGATACAAAAATATTGCTTCATTGTTTTTATAACCATTATTTGTTGCCATGTCTTAATTTTACATAAAATTCGACCCCACTTCAAACGCTTTTTCTGAAATTCTTTCGGATTTTTTCAGGGATTTAATATTTAAATTATTTTGTGAAAAATTTAATCAGTCGAACTATATTTGTACGACCGCTGAGCAATGGAAAATCAAGAACGAAAGAAAATCCTACAACAATTTCTTAAGAATCCGGTATCCGATAATAACTGCAAAAAAGCTACAGCTTCTAAAAAGTACTAAAATTATGTTATATTACGATACAAGCAAATCTTAAGCACTGATCGTACAAAGAAAATACTACGTTCAATAAAGCTAAATCTGGGACTCTCCGACAATGCACAATCATTATAAAACAAATACAACAGTGTAAGTACTACAAAATGAACTCATTCAAATAAATGTCAAAAGGAGATTGGTGTAGCTTAAAAAGGGGCATGCATTCTTTACGACAAAGTTTTAACAGAACAAAAAAAAAAAAAAAAAAATTAACTCCCTATGAGCAAGACCGAACATCTATTGCAGTACGGACTAAATCGATATGGAAATTATTCAATGCCCGCATAAGGTCACGCTTTAGGCAATCAAAATTTATAGTGCAGAACCTACTGTGCTGAATGCAGACATATAAGATCAATGAAAGTTCCATAGTTAATTAATAAACAATGTGTTGTTTTAATAAATTGGTACACAATTGATAATGTTTTTACTTTTTTTTACGTAGAAATGTAGCTGTATTACCCCACCATATATGACTCAACATCATATCATCACAGAAGCAGGGCTATTGTGATCACCCATATTTGTGATTTTATTTTCATATAAAAGCTTTTTCGGTTCATTTTAGTATATTATTATATGTATTTAAATTTAATTCTTTACCAAAAATATATATGTATTTTCTTCAAGGATTAACGAAACTTTTTTCATTTAGAGATATTTTTTATTTCGTTTGGGTACAACGAAAAAAGTATCTGGCAACCATAATTACGAATAAAATAAAGTAGCTGAAGTCGACCCAATTGTATACAAACTCTCTTCTCTGCATGTATTTTTAGGCAGAGAAAGAGACCGATTTTAGTGTAGCCAACTTATAAACGCAATACACTTAAAGAAATTTTGCGATTAAATTGGAGTAAAATTTTAAATAGCATTTAGATCTTTTGCAAATATTCACAGGGATATAAATAATTATGTAACTCAATATTAGGAAAGAGTGCATCAGTATGGTATAAAAAAATAAAAACTTTTTGGCTTTTTAACAAATATCAATATTAATATGAAAACTTTTAAATATGATTTAAATTTACTGACCTTCCATAACATAAACAATGCTACCAACATCGCCCTCTTTGATAATAAGACTCTTTGCGGCATATTTAACTGGGTACATGCAATCCACAATTTCACGTATTTGTGTGATATCGAGATTTTTCATAAAATCATTATCCAATATGGCAGATTTGATAATTTCACGGGATCTGAAAAAAAACAAAAAAATTATTAATACAAAACAGTCACTTTGTACTTTGTTGAAACATTCTTTAAAAAATTGTAAAGTGTTTATGTCTGTTTGCAGCTCTTACTTTGCGGATTTGGGTATTTTCATTAATTTATCTTCAGCTTCTACCAAATCAATTAAGGGTTCTGCACTATAACCCTGACGTTTAATACGTTTGGGTTCTGTGGTAGAGGGAAATACTCGGGTAGATTCCATGCCAATGGTACAATTGAAATCATCACAGTCAGTTTTGTGATGTTGCAGAAAGACTTGAGTCAAAGGTTTAACTACCTGACGAAATTTATCAATTTCATTTTGTAACTCCACGACTAGAGCATCTTTGGTATGACATTCTTCTTGCAGGCGAGCTATGCTCTGACAAAAGAAACGATTACGTTCTTGACACTCAATCAAAGTATTCTCCTTTTCTTGCAAAATCACACGTAAGTGTTCAATAAGATCCGACATTTGCTGATATTCTTGGGCTGATCTTGATGGGGGCCTTTGTGTATTGTGGTCCGAGTGATGATGATGATGATGGTGATGATGGCAACTATGATCTTTATTACTCATATCACTATGTTCTAAACGTTTATGTGTTGTTCTGTTTAAATTTGCTGGGACATGATGTGATGAAGAACTTTTCTCTTCTAAAAGCTTTTGTAAATTTTCAATCTCTTGATCCTTGTCAGACACTGTTAAGCGAGTATATTGCAATTCATTGCGTAAATCCGCAATTTTCTCCTTTGTTTTACAATATTCTTTGGGCGTATGAACATGGTGCATTTGGCTCATGTTTGTCGTTACTAATTAACACACACTAAAAAGCCAACTGATCGGAAGAAATAAAACTTATTACATTGAAAGGGCCACCAATTGATTGAAAGGGAAAGTTAGCTTGTTTGTTTTTTTTTTGGCTTAAGTACGTGCACGTAAACACAACCACTTCATAAGTAAACGTAATAATCATTTATACTTGCGCTCCAATGCCTATAATTATGATTTATTTGCTTGTCTATCTGTCCGTCTGTCAGTGGTAAACTGAGGGACTAGTGCTTGTAAGTTGACATGGTAAAATTGTTTCTTATACATCTATGTATGTGTGTATATTTCAATGCCAATTTAGTTTGTTCAATGGTAAAATTTAAAGATATACAATTGACAAATAAACTCCAGTATTAAATAATGTTATAAACACAAATTACTAATATGTAATATATAGGATAATTTATTTGGCCTGATAAATCATAACGCCATCACCAATTATATCTTACGCCTAAGAAGAGAGCCGTTTAAGAAACTCCACCGACCTACAACTTCATAAAGGAAAGCGGACTTTTCGAACTCAACTCCTGAATTGTATGGTCTCCACTAAAATCCAGATGAATTTTGTTTGGTACTTCACTACGACATAAAGTAATTTATAGGTTATCTAACCAAAAAGGTTCTTTCCCCACCCAGAGCCGAAATACGACTGTAATAATATATATTTGGGCAAAATAGAAAGAATTTTGTTATATATTTAAACTATGACAGAGAAATAGCGCACCAGTGTTCTATTAAATGCCAAACGTATTATATTGAAAAATGGAATAACAAGGGATTCTATGCTATTCTTTTGCTCCACTCTGCTTTTCCAAAAATTCATTGGTAATGTCCTGTTAACTTTTGCACGTTCTTTATTTTGTCATATTTTTATTATGTTTTTTGGTTGGACAACGAAATAGCGCACATTTATTTCGACTTTAAACGGTGGTAAAGGGTGGTCACTATACCGATGATATGACAAAAAAATTAAAAAGGTAAAATTAAAGGTAATTCATGTTTTCAATAGTTCTGTTGGAATTATCGAAAAAATTCCTTTACAAAAGTTTAATGATTTTTTGTAAGCTTTTATTTTCTGATATTAGGGTGGTAGGAACTGAGATCTGGTGATTAAATACTAAAACGGGATATTTGAGATAAATGCAAGATAATAACAACGATAGATCTCCTCAAGACAAAAACATCGATATATCACACTTTGAGATCGGACTATAAATTCCGAAGATATAACAAAAAATGTATGTTGGCGACCCCTACTTCGGCAAAAAAAAAAAAAAAAAACAATTTTTTTTTTCCAAACTGTCTTGCAACAATAATATTCGGTGGTGTATCGCGAACTTTTTTTTTTGCACGTAAGGCGAGACACTCTAGAGGTCAGGAAAGATGGTTTATAATGTCATTAAATATGATAAATTAGATGCAAATTTGCTTAATGTAAGGAAAGCACGAAAGAAGCCACTGCGAAAAATAAAAAGTAAGCTAGATCATTTCAAGTCATCTGGAGCAATAATGACTGAAATAAATGAATTTGGGAATTTGGGTTAAAGAGACCAATAGACTTGTACGAAGACGCCGCAATAAAAATCAGCTTTATGATAGTGTAAGTAGTAAATCTCCACTTCTGTCAAAAAGGAATATAAAGGCAAAACTAAAACGGAACAAGGATATCAATTTCTGGAAAAGAGACCAAAATTATTCTGATTGGTCCTGACGGAAAAACCTTTGTACATCGAGAAAAAAACCTTCATTTTAAAACATAAGAAATGCTGATTTCATGTGCCAAGTAAAATAGAGTAGATTTGTATCCAATCTGATGCGTTACGTTACGATACGTATTAATTAATTAAGAAAACTTCAACAAGCTTAACAAAACAGCTGACACGTTACGTTCACTTAATTATACATTTAAATACTTAATTCTATCCCAAAGCAAGAGACATAAAACAACTGTAAGGTAATCATAGTAAAATAAATCAGTTTGATGAATTTCAAATATTTCAATATTTCAAATATTTCTACAAAGTACGAGAATTATTCAACTGGGAAATACAGCAAATTATGCAAAAGTCGTTGTTGCAAATTCAAAATTAATGTGATTTGACGATAACAATCGTATATGTATTTAGTTATCGCTGTGTAATCGTACAGAAATTAAAATCAAACTTCAATGTCACTAGCGTCATTTAGGGAGGTCGCTAAATTCAAAACAGTTGTAAACACACACAACACACACCGAAGCTTGTAATTAAAAGCTTAATTTACGCTTAACATGTTCACTGATGAAGTGTTTGTGAGTTCGATGTAATTGTACACAAATTAAAAAATCTGGGTTTTTTTTTATTGCCAAACAAAAAAAAAAAAAAAAAACATTTAAATTTTTGATTACAAATCACAAAGTTCTTAAAATAAATAAATTTCATTTTATTAACAAACTGCCAAAATTTATTTAAGTTTTCAATTATTGCTTTTGGCATTTAAAAAAATCCAATTAAATTAATAAACCAGGGCACTGTACAGTGCATACAAATTACACACGTTTGATCAATGTGTCAACAAAATATATAGAACAATTAATAGAAATATGTACGAGTACAGCCTTGTGGCTGATCATAAACTCGCGACGACGCCGCGTTACAATATTCTTCCATGCGTAACACAGGGACCCAAGGAAAATTCAATTTACGCTCGCACACAAAAGTTACAACCAATTTCCGTTCGTTAGTGTAACCCACGAAAGCGTCTATTCAACTAATAAACTGATGGACGATTATTTTATTTTACAACCAGTGACACTAGAGAAATGTTTGCATACAAAGCGAACTGACACAAACTGGCAGGCAAAACAAAATCCAATGAATCCAATGGTTGCTGCTTGATTCGTTAGCCAGTGTGCTTCAGGAGGAACGTGAGCAGAAAACATGAGGCTAAAAAAGCGCACACACATCTTAACAAACTAATTTATTTGCAATTTATAAATAAATATGTTTAAATACTTGTACGCACATTAGTATATGAATATATAAATGTACTAAAAATTTATATTAATAATGCACATATTGTTTGATGTTCATGGTTTGTTTTTCGCTTTTCATTTACAAATATACTCACTCGTACATATACAATGTACATATGTAGATAGTTTGTTCAAAAACAAATTATTGTTTTGTACTTGTACAAAACAAACTCATAGATACAAAAACTTAAAAGTTTATATCTACATATGTTTGTATTGATGTGAACAATCAATCAGCTGTTTAAGAAAAGTTTTGGCCATTCGCAAAGTTTGTCTATACAGCTGTGATCCGCACAATAAGCTTTTATATAAAGAGAGAGCTTTTGTCAGCAGTGGACTCAAACTGTTAAGTTCAAAAAACAACTCTGCTTAATATCTATCTATTTTTCAAGTAAACATGTTTGCAATGATCATTATTACACCCTATTGCAGTTAGTCTGCCTTCACACGTTTCAATTCGGACTCTTCAAGGCAAGTATTGTTGGGTGAGGAGGGAAAAGTGAATAAAAGGGATACATACAAGTACTTGATGGTACTAGTCAATTATAATTTCCTTTTGTTTTCTTTGATTTATTCTATTAATGGAAGTTAATTTCCAAGGTGTTTCACAACATATTATTGAAAATTAAAAACAATCGTAGCTATTCTTATTCTCACTTTCACCACAAATACGTACCTATTTCACTTTTTGCTATTCTATAATATGTCGCTAGTGATGTGCATGCAAAAACCATTTGATTTTGAGATGTGCAACCGAAATGATATGTATGTTTTTTTCACCTCAAATGTATTCTAAAATACATTATCACCATATTTATTTGTCATTTTTGCTCGATGCCAGTTTTGCCGCGTTAAAAATTGAAAAATAGACAAATAATAAATAAAACAATAGTGATTTTTAACAATTTATTTAAAAATGTAAGTATTTGCAAAAATAAAAGAAAAACTTGAATTTCATTTTTTTTTTATTTTTTTTTTTTTGTATAGGTCGAAATACAAACGTCACCACTGCAATTTAAGATTCTAGTTAAGCATCCGAGCCGCGTTTGTGGATCAATTTTGTCTTTTAATTCGGACAAGATATATTCGAATGCTTCTTTGTTAATCCTAATATTTTTTTTTTTAAAACTTTTCTCCGGATTAAAAGTGGGATTCTATTAGCTTTTTATTAATAAATACCTGATATCATCCATTGAAAATGTATCCATTACATTATTTCTTAAATCTTTAAGAATGCGTCGAAGATTTCCAATGCTTTCATCAATATAGAACACATTGGAATCCACAGCTACTCTTTTTAAAATTTTGTTAAATTGGTATTTGCTTTAAACTTTTATGGCGCAAAATTTAAGAATAATTTCACAATCAACTGCTTTAGTGATGACATAATTTTAACAACTTTTACCGATAAGTCATCACGCGTACTGTAGAATGCATCGAATGGTGAACGTCGAAAGTGACTCATCACCATCGTCAAAGTGAAGCGCCTGTTGTCGAATAGACAGGAATATTTATTCTCTAAAATGCCGTTACCGGAATAACTGCAATTACTGTCAATAAATAATATTAAGTCATGGCAATAAAATGTTTTGTTCCACAATAGAGATTATTGAAATCAAGAGAAAACAAGTAAGCCCGACCATATAATACCCTACATCCAGTATACGAGTATTTAGAAGATTTATATAGTTTAAAGTTGATTACGGAGGAGTCATGACTAATTATGATTACTAATTAGGTCTCATGATTTCTGTATACATATATGAAACTTATTTGTGTTGCATTTTATTTGGATACCAATATTTTTAAGAAAGTTATAGTCATTAAAAGGAACTTGCGGAAGAGGGCCTTATATGGAAGCTATGATTAATTATGGACCGATCATCATAAAATTAATAAAATAAATGATTTGTGTATGTATGACCCATATTTGGGTTGAATATTAATTTGGTCACCAACATTTTAAAGAGAGTTAAAGTGATTTTCGAATATGGGCCTCATATGGAAGCTATGGTCAATTATAAACCGATCTGCACAAAATCTGTTTTGTGAAATTTGTTTGGATACGTGCATTAATTAAATATTTCTGACCGTTAAATCCCAATTTCGGGAGGACATTTGTATGGGAGTTAGGTAAAATATTAGACCGATTTGAAACAAATTCACTCCCAATCGTCTTTGGGCCGCACAAAAGTCTCATACTTAATTTCATCAAAATATCTTTTGTATCAAGATGAAAAACAAGATTAATGGAGTCGATAATGTAATGTAAATAATGGTGCATGTTGCGCTCATTTTAAGGTCTCAGGGCAGCTGGTTACTAAAAACCCTAAACGTGTTATAAAACTAAATATTTTTTCAGAAATCACACTGGTTTCGAACGGATTCTACCTAAATATATTGAACTTATTTTTACAAAAAAATGCAGTAACACCGGTTTAGTTTTAATGATATTTTTCATACAAAATTTTCTTAAAGTACATTTGAAGTACTTTAATTAATTTTTTATAAATATTTATTATTAATAAAATTTATTTTCAAAAATTAACAAAGCGGTGTAAAAGTTGTCATCCAATATCCGGTGTTTCGTACTTGCAAAAAAAAAAAAACAGAATCTACCATAAAGAAGAAATGACAACAATAACATACAACCAACGGTAGACGCAGCAATAAAAACAACAACAAATTTGTAATAATAATAGTAAAGGTATGATGTTATCGGACAGATAAGAAGTTTTTGGTTATTATAAGTTTACTTTAATCTAAAACCGATAGATAAGCTAAAGGGAAGATCATCTTGCCTTTAAATTTTATAGTGAGGTTTATGTATGAAGTTGCCATATGTTCAACTTCATGAAAAATAAATTAATTTTAATTTTGTTTTGCCAATAAATAATTTGATGAACAAAAATGGAAAGCAGACGTTTGTTTGACTTATATTTTTTCACAAATAAATATTTTCACAAACACAAACAATTTACTGTTTCTTGTCAGTAATTTGTCAAAAGTAATCGGTTTTTCACTGGTATTGCCATATTTAAGAAAAAAAATTATTTTATTTTACAAGGAAGTTGTAATAACGAACAATTTTAAAGGTCACATTATTCCTCACTTTAATTAAAGTTAGATTTTATTATTAAGAACATTAAAGGCAAGTTATAATAATGGCCCTTAGAAGAATAAATTTCGTTCTAATTCATAACCTGTAAGAAATAAATATCATTAATTCCCGAAATCAATTTCTCAATAATTCTGAGTTAAATAGATGATTTTTACAAGTATGTGGATCTTGGACAATAAACATTGCTGATGACGCCCTTGGCAGGGAGAAATGTGCCAATTGTCTTGTTTATTAAAAAAATGAACTTAAGCCAAATAAAATTTCTCCAATAATTTTTATACATATTTAATTAAATTTATAAAAGAATATATTGGTATCAGTAAAGATATTTTGATAATACTTTTCATATAGTAAATTTTCGAAAAGAAAATGCAATTTCCTATAATATTTATTAAAATGGCTCCACCTAGTTATATTTTAACATACAAATATATTTAATGATGGGAGGAAACACTGAACTGACTAACAACCTTTAGTTTGCCAAAATATAACTGCGCAAACTCGTATAATATTAATTAAATTAAGATTTACATATACTCCCGCGATTCATTTGATACTTTAAATTTCAAGTACAAAATTTCCAATCATGCATAAAAAGTTTCAAAATTTATTTTCTTGTTCCAAAAATATGCGATATGTTATTAAACCCAAAGCTGAGGTTACAAAACGGATAGCAGTCTTTGACACATTTATGTATTTCTGGGGCTAAATAATTTTAATTAAATAAAGTAATTTCCAATTTTTAAAAAATAAAATAAAGATTCAACTCAATATCTCGATTATATGAAATAAATATACCACTTTAAAGCTTAAAATTTAATGCATATTTTAAAATTCTATGCAAAATGTGACATTCTATCTATACACGCAATTTTCAACATAAAAAAAAACTGTTATACAGATATATCTGGGTATTTCCATGAAATGGTCCACCGTGACTTAAAAAATCAAAACGCTCGCATAATTTTTTTACGCACAGAAAATTGAAAAAAACTATTGAGATTTTACTATGTAAAAAAAATTTTCAGCTTATCATAATTTTAAATTCAAAAAAATGGTATGTAAAACGAATGACTCTTTAAGTCAATTTAAAAGCTGTAGCATGCATTACTTGCAATTGCTGCTGACGAAAATAATATATATGCAATATCGCAGTTTGGTATATAAATAATAGATACAACAACAAATGAGTATAAAAATGTGAGATGAAAGTAAACTGTGCATCAATAACGGAATTTTTCCCGTTTTTTTCGGCAACATTCTTTCGTCACGTGCGTAATGCAAAATAACCACATATTGTCATTATTTGCTCATTATCAGTTGAAGTGTCTTGTTGTTTAGTTTCTAGCGCAAGTTTTTTGTTTGCTGAAATAATTTATTGAAATTAGTAGCCTTTTACGAAAATTAAATTTTTTTTGAACTTTTGAACTTTGTCACGTGCGTAATAGTAAGTGCGAAAAATTTAATGCGGTTAATTTATGTCCATTTGATAAATATTATTTTAATTTAACAATACATATTAGATGTCGAGTAATGCTAAAAATCAAGAACGGTGGAGGGTAAGGCTTAAGCAGGATGAAAACAAGCTTAAAGAACATAAAGAAAAACAAGCTGAAAGAATGCGTGAATATCGCAAGAGAAAAGCATGTGAGGCCAAAAATAATTCAAAAATATTAAAAGAAAAAAGAAATAGAGATCGCCTTCGGCAACAAAAGTGTAGAGCAATCAAGAAAAATGCAAGTACCCAATTCAAAAGTGGTTACTTGTGTAAACAAACACTAAGCAAAGCTATAAAGAAGGTAGAGAGGGCGTTACCAAAGGACGCAATAAAAAAAGATGAAGTGTTACAAGCTTTGTATAAAAAGTATCCCAAAGTTTCGAATAGTGTAGCTGAGACACCAGTATGTTCAATAGATAATATGCCGGAAAACATTAAGGCATTCCACGAGTTTTATATCCGAGATGATATAAGTGTTCAAGCTCCCGGCCGGAAGGATACTTTAGTCTGCAATAAGCAAGTAGTTGCAAAGCGATTTATGATAGTAACTGTATCAGAAGCTTATCAACTTAGCTTATCAAGGGAGTTTGTCTGTTATATATCTCAGCAAAGGAGATTGAAGATTTCTCTCCACCATTAAATGAAAAATGGAAAATTGTCCGCTCTATTCCAGGAATACAAAAAATGCATTGCTTTTCCTACCAAGATAATGAATATATAAATGTTGCTCGAACAGGATACTCACTTAACGATAAAATTAAATAGATTAATTTTATAGTATTTTTTATTTTTAATTTTTGAATAAAAGTTTAATTTTTTGGTGAAAAAAATATATATATATGTATATATAAAATTACTAAAATATGTATGAAGGTAAAAAGTGTCACGTGCGTAATGTAACGTGCGTAATCAACAAATTATTTTTTTCTTAGCAAACTCATGCATAGTTGTTTTTGAACAAAACATGATTATAAAGGTCCATTATTAACCTTTATAAAAACATTTTTTCCGAAATAAAAATCTCCTATAATTCGCTTAATTTCGCATTTTTTCTTACGGCTCTAAAAGGCGCTTCCATTGTTTGTCACGTGCGTAAGTCAACTTTTTTTGCATGGAACTTGGGTATCCAGTGCTCAATTTTCCAATATATATACTTTTTGAAAAGTCTCATCACATACAATGTAACGATTCTATAATTCCATTCTAAAATCCCAATCCATTTCCATTTTCACAATATTCAAAGACAATTAAAAGTGTACAAATGTCGCGTGCATAACCATGGAAACACCCATCTATAAAAAACTGTTCTGCACCAAATTTTCAATATAAAAAATGTTATATAAAAATGTTCTATATTAAATAAAAATGCTTTTGTTTCAAGCTCGAGGCCAGTATTGAAAATAAATTTTATTTTATTTGCCGATATAAAATTTATTTTCAATACTGGCCTCGAGCTTGAAACAAAATCATTTTTATTTATTATACATGAAAAGGTCGAATAAAAACTATTTGAATAAAAACGTTTTTTAAAAATAATTTTTTTTAAACAGTTTTTATATCGGAAATTTTATGTACTAATTTCAATCTACAGAAAATTTTGTGAAATTGAACAGAAATTTTTTTTTTTAAAATTTTGTGTATAACAGTTTTTTTTGAGAAAATTGTATGTATAACAGACTCTTCTGCGTGACATTTGCACAGCAATATTAAAGCTATTTTAGTACTTTTTCAAGTAAGAAGGTACGAAAAGGAATTTTACAATGACCATCACAGTCTCGAACAGCAGACTGTTTTTTAATTATATGTATGTATAATACTAATAGTGCAAATAAAGTGCATTTTTTTTTATTTGACGTACGGCATGTTTTAAATGTTCTATAAGCACACAAACGTGCTTACAGTACGGTACGTTACACTACGGAAACGTGGACGTTCGGCTAATTCTACCTTAACTATTTATTTGCATCGACAAATTAAGATCATCTAAAAAAGAGTTTTTTTTGACGATCTCACAATAAAATAATAATAATAAATTTTAATTATGTAAACAATTTTCATTAAATTTTTATAATTTAAATTAACTACATCCGCATAATTGTTTATTTACAAGAATAATGTAGAGGCAGGTGAAATGCCATTTTTAACGTTTGAATTGACATCGTGTTTCTCTGATAAAAATCCAAAGCTGCCTGGCAGCCGGTATCTGTTCAATGTAGCAACATTTTAATCCACTTTAATAATTAAATATATGCATATGTGAAATAAAGCACATATCCCCATAAATCTTTGGCTAAGATTTTAAATATTTAACTTGAAATATGAAAACGTGCTTCCGAATTTGAAAATTTAACGATGCATTTTCATTTCCCAGCAGTAGTGAGTGGTTGGGTTCTCATAAATGGATTTTGGTAAAAAAAAAAAAAACGCACACACATATGTGGTTATAATTGTATTTTTAATTTGCTCAGTATGCGTCCAACGTACGCACGTAAAACAACACCCAAACACTGGTAATTGAGACTTAAAACAACTTGAATCAATGGAAAATTATGGCCAGGCTTTTTTTTTAAATCTTTTAACACAAGATACATATTTCTTATTGTAAGTTGGAAAACATGGAATGCGTGTGAAATGTATCATATTATTTATTTGCTAGTTTAACTTTAATACCGTACAGCAGGACATTATTTACTTTATATAAAGTTGGTTGACTACTGCAAAATGATATTTAGGAGTTGATATTCATGAAAAATTTAGGGAAATTAGAATGGTAAAGAATCTCTTATAATTTTGCCAGTACATATTTTGTTAATTTGGTCTAAGCATAAAACAAATGATTTGTTGGTTGAATCATCATCGCGAGTGAATTTTGGTTGAATTTTTTTTTTTTTAAGGAATAAACTGAATTTCTCTGTAAACTTTACAATGTAAATCAAACAGAGTTGTAATAGGTCTGTCACCCATAATAATAGTGTAAGAAGAGTATTTAAAATTCGTTTAATTTGTGGAAAACATTTCGGATTTCCTTTGTTTTTTTTTTATTCATGTTACACACACAGACTTCCTTTGTCATAGAAGTATGTTGCAATTGGCCATCGAAAATTTGTTATCTCTTGCAACTAAATTGACAACTTGCACACTTACGGTTAATTAAAAAATATAATAAAATAAAATAACACACTCAAAGAAATCAAAAATAGTCAACCAATAGTCCCAGATAACTAGTTAAAGTCGTGATAGATGAATTGCATACTGTATCTAGCGTTAGCAAGAAGCTAAGCTATAGCCACATACATAGTTGCAGTTAGTAAGTTATGAATTAAACATTTAATAAAGTCGTACCTAGGTACATACTTGCACGCTTTGTGGTAAGCTGTGTCAAATGCTTTACTTTTTTTTATTTATTTTTTTTATTTTTTTTTTGCAAACTACATTGCACGCACACGCTCATTGTCTGCCATTTATGGTTTTAATTTGTATCCGAGTTAATTTTGAATTATAACGGCGACGCTTTGCTTGACTTGTTCATGAATTCTTTAGAAAATTGATAGAAAAACAAAACACACACAATTTAGCTGTAGAAGAATTCAATACACAAACATTCTTTTGAAATTTTGTTAACAATTTTCACAGTTTTACTTTTTAACAACCTTAACAGAGAGCTGAGTTAGAATTTCAGTTTTTATTTATAGTATTTTTTTTTTATATTTATGTATATTTTAATATTTTTTATATTTATATTTTAATCTAAACATTTCAATTATTATTGTACGTGAGTTTTACGTACTGCAATATACATACATATGTACATGTATGTAGCTAATATTTTATATAAATAAAAAAAACTTGATTTAAATATTACAAAAAAAAAAAAAAAATTCAACATACTCGTAACTATAACTTACAAACTCTTAAATGTTTATATTTAGTTGCGCCAGGAAAATAAACTCCAAGAACTTGTCAACATTTTAAAAATTTGTTTTCGTTATATATGAGCTAGGGTATCCAAACGCTTTATTAATCCCATTGTTCACATAAAATGCGGTCACACTATAAAAGCTTTTCTTGAAAACCTGGAGCAACACTTGTGTTTTCTACAGTGATTAGAACTTTAAACTTATAAGATTTATTGTGGATCATACACAAAATCCTTGGAAATTTAATAATGTAGGGTGCAATAATTGCACAAATACAAAAGCTTCCAGAAACTACTGCAAAATAAGTGATAAAATAAAACAATCTAACCGTAAGAGCAGATCGCAAACACTGGGCCTCTTCCACAAGTTTTTTTTTTATAAAACTGACCATTGTAACTTTATTTACCACGTGATAGTAAAAACAACTTTCTGTATATGTTACTTCTTAAAGGATCGGTGCTTTGCGTTTTTAGAATTTTTTACTTAAAATTTTTATTTTTTAAAATTGGCAAAATTTGTATAGGGACATGATGGGATATGTCCGCTTAAATGCGTGAAATTTTATTTTACTCGCTTATGCATTAGATTTTCTTTCTGGAGTATACAAAAATTATATATAGTCCCGAACAAAAATGTTTTCTATAAAAGAAAAAAAAATAAAAAAAAAATTCGGAAAAAAAACGTAAAAAAATATATGTAACTCTTTACATGTTCCAATTTTGAATGCGTGTAACTTTTTCTAGCTAATTTTTCACTGCTTACAACTGCAAATTTTATTTAGAATTTTATCACAAATATAGCTGATCAGCCATTTCACAGAATTTAATTCCGTTCGGAAGTGGAATTGATGCCGTTTTTTGCTTTTATAGAAAAAGTAAAACGAAAAATTTGATCGAAATAAAACCTATAAATTCTTAAAATTACAATTCCACATAGCAAATTAAAAGTGGTTTCATTCCGAAAATATTTGTGCATTTGCTCTTTCTATACAAGCAAAAAACGGAATCAATTCCACTTCCGAACGGAATTAAATTCTGTGACATGGCTGGATATTTTCGAAAATTTTTTCGTCTCACCGTAGGCCGGCCATATCTAAAAAAAACTCAAAAACATCTCTTGAACTAAAATAGTTAACATACACATAAGCATATGATTTGTAGATCTTTTATATTTTAAATTTCAGCTCCTTCGGATCATAAATGGATTTTTGGTGATTTCTTAAAAAAAAATGTGAGACCCAGGATAACCAACTTTGAGAGGTCACGCACTGGCTACGTTTCCGTCCATGACGCCAAATCATTATAAATTAAACCGAAAACACCTCAGCTACAAACGTGTGAAATTTCGTTACAATATCTGTAATAGCTCCCGAAATACCAATTATTTCTAAAATAAAACGTTTCTAAACCACTGTGCAATGACCGAGCAAACCCCCTTTGTTATCTCTTCAACTAAGACTTCGGCCATTTATTTAAAGGAATATCTGCTGAAACGTTTGCTGTCTCTTATTAGATGCTACCACTCTTCAGTAATGTTTTGGCCCATGAATCAAATAATAAGGATTGTGCATTGGATGTAAACAAAATTTCCTTTCTCTGCGCATGACGTCAACATGCAAAAAATAACTTTTGTTACCAATATTTAAAAAATATTTTCGTAATTTTTTTTTGCTTCAAAATAAAACATTTTTTAAAACATATTAAAACTATTTAATATTTTTGATTGTTTTGCTTTTTTTAATTATTTTCTGAGGAAAACGGAAAAATCTTAAATTTATGTTTTCTTTTAATATTTTCACAGTTAAAAACGGCACACTTCAGTTCAAAACTTTTATTATTATTATTATATTATGTGACGTCACAAGAAGAAATTTTGCTCGCAATTTTACTCTCACAGTTTTTGAAAAATATAACGAACCTGCGCAATGCATAATCTTTATTATTTGATTCATGGTTTCATGGATATATGTGGCTTTCAGGCAATATTTTACTGCAATCATAATATAATTATGCTACAACCATAATATGATCAGGTTTATCAGGTGGAACGGTTAGACATGCATAGTTATTATATGGTCTAAGACAATCATAATATGGTTGGACACAATCATATTGCGGTTCTGTGAATACGTTGAGCCATAGCCATAATATGATTTTTATAATTGTACAGTATAATTTTTAAAATTTTATTTAGAAATTTCCCCGGAAATAAACAAATCAAACATAATTGAATACCCTACTATATATATTAAATCTTATCTAATGTTACACTGTAGATTTGCTCACTAAATACTAAACTACTCATACATTGTGCGAGTTATTTATAATTTTCATAATCAAACGTTTTTTGGTGCTAAATAAAATACAGTTTATTATTTTAACAATTTTATGACGCTGGTGCTGAAGTGAAATATTTGTTATAAAATCAACATTATAACATAAACTACATATTACAAACATCAATAAATTTATATCAAAACATACATTAAAATATAAAATATTTAACATTACGACTAGGATTACTCGTTACAATGCAACACACACAGAGAGTAAATGTTCAAGACAATATGACGAGATTACACGTTACATGTGTCATTTACAAGATAAAATATGTATGTTTTGCGACGATACTATTAACTTGTAAGTATCGCAAACGATTAATGTGAAAAACAACAGAACTGGTTGATTTCATTCATTTAATTAACCATTACCAGAGAGATGGCGAGAAGTGCAGCATATTTCATTTCAAATCAGTCTAAATACAATGTCATTAGTTAAAAGAAATTGCAAGTAATAATTATTATATTCCAAATAAAATATTTACAAATTAAAGTTGGCTCAGATACCAGAAATAATAATGGCAGGCATCTCAAAGATTTATAAATAGTAATTATGCTTTTTTTTAAGGCAAACTTAACACATGTTCGACCACTGTACATGATAGATAAATATATTGTTAAATGTTGTCTAAGGTGCAGTTGTGTATGATAAGAAAAAAATTATAATACAATAATAAAATATACAGTTTTAATTAACAAAAAATAGAAATTGGAAAACAGCGTATATTTTATTTCATTTTATATAAAATTTTTTTTTAGCAACAAAAAACAGCAACAACATTAAAACCTTCAATAAAAATTCAATTACTTCCTAATGACTTATTAATAATGTCACATACATTCTGTAATAAAATAAAGCAAATTTATTTTAAACAATTTCAATAAATTTCCTTTAGCATTTTTGGTTTGTTGTACTCGTATTGTGTTATAAATATTATTATTTTTTTCTCGTATCATGTACAAATGGCCAACACAGTATCTCTACGCTGGCGGGACAAATAAAAACTAAAATTATGTTGCAAACGTTGATCAAACGATTAAGAAAGAAAAAATAAAAACTGGAAAACTGGTTGAGCTTAATCTCTAGTGATTTAGGGGAGATCATAAACACTTTTCGTGGACATAGAAATTAATCTTGAGTTGAAATTACTCTACTCTAAAGACCACAAGTCAGCAACAAACATTCCACTACACTTATCTACAACAGATTTGATATGCAAGAGATTTAATGTGAATAACAGGCCCTGTTGTTGTTAAGGATATTCTGTTGAATTGTTGTGAAAAATGTTTGAACATTTTTATAAATTATTCATGGATGTTGGATATCATAATGTGCCTCGTACTGTTATATTCAATTGGAACTCCTGTGGAGGTGTGGTTTTGTTAAATTGTCTTTTACTGAGTGGTCAATTGTAATTTAAAATGATTATTTGAGCTAATATTTTTTTTGGCACCCTACAGCTACTGCAAACAATAAACTTATATAAATATGACAACTAAAGGTAAAATGTGAGAAACAATTGGGAAAACACAATCAGGGGTGTCATAGAAACCAATATTGTCAGAATTGGTTTTAAAACCGACAAGAAAAAATGCTTTGGTGTCATAGGACACTGCTACACGTTCAATAAATATCGTGATATTTCTAGTATCAATAAATATCGTGAACGTGTAGCAGTGCCCTATGACACCAAAGCATTTTTTCTTGTCGGTTTTAAAACCCCTGAATAAAAACAATGGTTATGAACTTATGAAGGCATAAACAGAAAAGTTGGGGGAAAAACTATTAACAATTGTATCCAGACTGCTAGCAAATTTTAAATAAACCCATAACATTTAAAACCATGTATTAATATCCGTTTACCACAACTATTTCAACATTTTATATGATTGCGGCAACTATAATATGTTAAAGTTACGATTCACATGATATAGTAATCATCACATAATATATTATTCTTCGATTATGATAATATTTAATCTTAAAATTGATTGCCACAAACATGTACACAGTTGCTGCAATTGTTTATTAGTTGTTACGATTGTTATAAACATGTGAATCGCAACTTTATCATATTATGGTTGCCGTAATTATATAAATTTTCACTGACCATAATATTGTTAAAATAATTTTAAAAATGCTTGTGGTAAACATCTTTATATATTTTCTCTGGTTGTATGCTTGATGTGTCTTGTTTCAAACTCTTCAGTTTTAGCTGAACAGTTTTTCAAGCGAACTAATAAATTATTTAGAATTATGTGGTTTCTTTAACCGATATTACAATAAAATGCCAATAACTGAACCCTATTTTATCGTGATCTTGGGAGAAAATATATATTTTCAAGACATCAAGATCGACTACCGTTACCTTGAAATTACCGTAATCGAAATAAAACTCTAATTACAGTTACCGCTAAAATACCGTTACCGTAATAATCGTAAACACCCTAACCATTATTTTATAATGAAAAAGACTTATGAAAATACAAAGTATACAGCCATGTCACAGAATTTAATTCCGTTCGAAAGTGGAATTTATACCGTATTTTGCTTCTATAGAAAAAGTAAAACGAAAAATTTGTTCGAAATAAAACCTATAAATTCTTAAAATTACAATTCCACATAGCAAATTAAAAGTGGTTTCATTCCGAAAACAATTTTCCTTTTACTTTTTCTATAGAAGCAAAATATGTAATTAATTCTACTTCCGAACGGACTTAAATTCTGTGACATGACTGTATCAGTTCATATAAATGAATTATAATTAAAGTTTTGTTAAAATCACCTTTGTCAAACTAGCAAACCCAAGCCAATTTTTGGCCTAATCCGAACCCGAATACTCGGTCGGACTTTAATATTTATCTCACAATCCAATGCCAGAGTTCTATTTCAATATTGAAAGCATATATATAAATATAAATTTAAAACATCTTCATTGGAAAATGAGACAAAAGTGTTTGACAACTTTCATTTAGCCTTAAAAGCAAAAAAACTATTTACATATTTATAATTAATGCAAAAACGTGTGAACTTGTACTGGACCAAACTTTAAAAAACGAGTGTAACTCCTTTTGTGCAGGTTAGTTAAACGTTATGCGGTGAATTTTTGATGTTGAATGTAAATTAAATTTTAAATGAAATATTTGCACTGTGCCGTCCGTCGACTGCTGTTGTGGTTATTTTCTGGCACTAAGCAATTTATGATTTATGTAAAAAAATATGGCGCAATTATGTCCTGGGGACAGGTCTAGACACATCTGTATGTTATGGTTAAAAAATATAACAAAAAAAACTTGATTTGAAAATACTATTAATACTAACATGTAGCTACTCAACTGAATTCTAGATTTACCAATAACATTTGCAATATTCATTTGCTTAAATTTTTTATAAAAAAAAAAAATTAAAAATGTGCAACAAATATATTGAACACACATAGACTTATTGAATTTATTTATTAATCACAATTTAACGCATATTTATTTGTCCACGTGTCTCTTAAAAATATCCGCCTTTGTCATGTTATTTATCTTGGCAACATTGACCGTCATTTCAATTCAATATAGTTTCTTAGCGAATCGTCCAACTGCCAAAATTGTTTGTTTACACAAGAAATGTTGATCTTTTAAGAGTCCAAACAGAAATAATAAATAAATAAAATAAAAATAAAAAAAAAAACAAACAAATAAAGAAAAATGTCTTTTAAAAATTTTATTAAGTATTTATGAGTAGTATTCATTTGATTTAATACGTTTGTAATAAAAAAATCAATTTGCAAGTGTCAAATTTATTACAAATACAAATAAATAAATAAATAATTTATAGACACAGTCATACAGTGACGTTAACAGACAGACAAATAAACAAACATTCATACATACGATAGATATAGATAGACAGTAAGACAGACAGACAAACATACATGAACAGTGTGAAACTTTAACACAGAAATTTGACGGATTAAGAAAAACGTCACGTCAAAATATCTGACAGTTAATTCAATTTTGCTAACTATTGATTGTTTACTTTTTTTTCCCCATTTGAGTTTATTCCATTAGAATAAATTTGAAAGGGAGGAGGTACTATTTACGCACCTTATTGAGAGCAATTTAGCTTACTTAAAAGGCTGCAAGAACGTCGTGCAATGGATGCATGCAAACACGCATGAATGGATGTGTCGCTTGAAAATACTATAGTTTCGGAATAAAATGTTTCCATTTATTTTTTTTTTTTTTTACAAATCACTTGTTGACAGACAGGGTGTGTGGACGCCTACATGCAGATACTTTAGTTGAGTGTTTATTTATGCACTTAAATTGTAAATATTTTGCTAATAGAACGAACAACAACTATATGAATGGATCGATCGAATGTATGAATGAATGAATGATTGAGTGAGTGAGCGAAAAATGTATGGATGGATGAGTGGATGATTGAACGAACAGATAGTAGATGACTAAAAGTATGCGACTTTAATGATGGTAATTAATAAAAATTAGAGAAAATTGCTGTTGAAATAATGTGTCTAATGTGGAGATAATTGTCGTGGCAAGTAAATGATATTATCATTAAGCTTAATAAAGAATTATATGGTATTTATGACAACAAATTTGTCTTACAAATATAGTGCTTATTTATTGCACTCAAAAAAAAAAATTGAGTAATCCGTACTTAAATCAATCCGTAGCGGTGTCAATAGTAGGGTAAGTACGGATTTTATACCGAGTACAAAATACTTGATTCAAGTACGGATTCATCAAGTCAAAAAATCTTAATTTTAGCTCTCCTTAAGAAAGTCTGAGATTGAATTAATCCCTAAATAAGCTTGATTCAAGAATTATAAACTAGATTTAAGCACGAATTCGTACTTGATGTAATCCAAAAATGACACTGATTTAAGTATGTCCGAGTTTAAATTAATCCCAAAATGAGCTTGGTTCAAAAATTTTGAAAAAGATTTAAGCTCTAATTCATATTTGATGTAATCCTAAAATCGGATTGATTTAAGAATGCCCGATATATAATTAATCCCAAAATGAGCTAAATAATACGAGATAAATACATCGGATCTCGGTCGGCTAACTACGGCTACAATATTATAAAGTAAGAACCAAGGCCTCGTCTGGTTATATTTTGTTCGTTCGGAACAGATTATAACTGGATCGGTACTCCTATTCTTACTTGCTTTATTGTGATATTCTTATACCGCAAGGTTAAAATGAAATGTGGCCCAAATGTTGGGGCCTTTTATCATAGAAAAAAAAAACCCAAATATGTAAATGAATTATCACCCCAAATTTTGGTATTTTATAGTAATAATTTCGCATGAGATTTTTGGGGTAATTTCTCATTTTCATATTTTTATTGAATTTCTGCAATAATAACGAATGTACAAAAACTAAATTTCTTGTGCTTTTTTTCATTCTACGATTTTGGGGTCATTTGTCACTACTTTTAAAATGTAAAATTACCCCAAACAAAAAGTGCATTATAACCCTAACAAAAATGAAAAAAGGCTCACAAATTATGTGTTTTTGTAGAGAGTTTAATTTTTTTGGGGCCATTTTTCCTGTGGCCATAATTCACAGCACCATTCAAAGTTCTGCTGATAATCTTTTTATATTTTTTTATTTGTTCAAAAGAATCACGTGTTTATGTGTGATTATTTTTTTAAAATATGATGCAATATTGAAAAGAAATTTAACAGTGATTTCTATGATGCAACCTTTAAGGTGGATTCTCCAATTCGTTCTGAACAAAATATTTGTTCGGACAAGGTTTTTTATCATATGAAAATTTTCTCTCTCTTAAAACGAGAGACGTCAAACTTCCTCCCTGGCCCACGATGTCGATAAGACAGTCGCTTAGATAAGACTTAAGACACAAACCTGATTGTGGAATAAACAAACTTGATTGAGTAAAAAATAGATACGATAAAAGTTTGTGTCTTAAGTCTTATCTAAGCGAACGTTATCGTTCGACATCGTGGGCCAGGGGGTAAATATGAAAAAACTTTGTAATTTCAGAACGAACGGGTAAATCACCTTTAGTTTACAAACACCCCCCCCCCTTCTTCACCTTTATATTTTTTTCTAGTTCCTATTTTGTAGAATCTTTTAAAAAAGTATTTCATTAAGTTTAAAATGGAAATCAATATTAAACCTTTAATTTTGAATTGTTTTCTAAATTAGCAAAAGTAATTTGTAGAATTGATCTGAAACTTAAATTATTTTTAATACAATGTAAGTAAATCTTACAAATTACAAAAAAAAATTCAAATAGAAAAAAAATTCAAGAATTAATTGAAATAAATATAAATAAATAAATAAATAGAATTTTAAAATATTAGATAACCGAAAACTTTTTTTATTAAACAAATAAATATTTTAAAATAAAAAAAACAACATGCTTTTAGTTACGACTGAAAACAATTGAAATTTGTGTGTGTGGCTAAATAAAAATAAAACATAAATAGAAAAAACAATTTAGTGTTATTCGTTTTCACTTTACGAGTATATATTAAGAATATGGAATTTTGCAAAAACATATTAAAAAACGCAGAACTATTTTTTACTTCGCCTAGGGAAAATTTGTATTTTAGGTGTCACTTTGATTGACTTTCAGTAAGAAAAATCAAGGACTTTTATTAATGTTTTAAAGAAATAAAAAATAAAAAAAAAAACTATAGAGGGAAAAAATATAGAGGATGTAAATATTCATCGCAATAATGACTGAAATAAATAAGAAAGTTTCCAGTAGACTTATACAAAGGCGCCGCAATGAAAATCAGCTTTATGGTCGTGTAAGTAGAAAAAAAATACACTTCTGTCTAAAAAGAATACAAAGGCACGATTGTCGTTTGCAAAACTACACCGGAACAAGGATATTAAATTCTGAAAAAGAGTGCTTTTCACAAATGCAACCAAAATTAATCTGATAGGTTCTGACGGGAAAACCTTTGTACAACGAGAAACAAAAACCAAGAATTCCATCCCTTTTATTTTTTGTAACATTGAATTTTAATAGGAAAATGTGAAAAGGGAACAAATTTCATGTGGAATTTTTATTCACGATAGGGGTGATTAAGTATAAGAATAATAATAATTTTGTTTTTAACTTACTTGTCATCCTTATCGTATTTGGGAAACGTTACATTATCCAGCAGTACAGATGATTCACTCTGTGGCTCAGCTGATATACCCTGAGCACGTTGACGCTGAAACGATTGACCAGATTTGCGAACACCACCACCAGCAGCCGCGGCTCCACCACTGGCCACTCCACCACACGGTGTTGTGGCTCCACTGCGTGAAAACGGAAAGACACTCTGAAATTTATCCAAATGTGATTTAAGTTCAGCTATTTCCGTATCTTTGTATTGCAGGGCCCGTTGCATTTCCTGGATTTTCAGATCCTTGGCATGAATTATCTGTATGAGACGCTCCTCTTGGGCTGTGGCCGGCACATACGAGCTATTAACCAAGTTAACACCGCCAACATTAGGATCCATCATTGGGGCTGTATTTGTTTGATTCGCAATACACAAGCCCTGCATTTGTGCGGCCAAATTGTATTTTTGCTGGGCACAATAATCAGCAGGGGAATAGACAGCCGTCTGTTGGCCGGTGGGTTGTATGACTATGGGATTGCCGGCGGGCGATGTGGCAAAGATACCCTGCGTCTGGGCTTGCAATTGCTGGTACCGTTGCTGCAGCTGTAGCTCCTGTTGGTGTAGAATATTGCGGGTTTGAAAATTCGGATCGGTATTGAGTTGTTGAGCTCCCGTCGGCACAGTGCCGTAAATAAGCGTATGCGTTAACACGTCCGCCGTATGCAAGGGCAATGATAAACGTATTCCAGCAACCGGTGTGTTGTTGTCTATTAGCGTGCCACTTATCGTTGGCAAATTATTGTTGTTCACAAGACCCAGTTCGGGTTGAAACTGTATGCTGGCGTTCGGATCTTGCTGCATTTTAGCTAATTTCTCTTCTTCGTTGGAATTAACGACCGGACTCTCCGGTTCTGTCTGCGGCCGCAGTCGCAAATCTTTGTCACTGTGACGTAATTCCCTATTCAAGACGTTGGCGTCTACGTCGACGATTTCGTTGTTCTGTTGCTGATGATCTTGATTATTTAAATGTTGTTCTTCTTGATCTCTTTTCAACAGATTCTGCTGGTGCTCTATTTGGCTGTTATTATGGCCAGCAGTAACAAATGTTGCGTCAGGTGTTTGAATTTGTGTTTTCTCTGTGGGGAAAATTTCCGCTTTTTCGCTTAAATGTTTTTCCAAAATATTTTTAGCTGACGTGGGTGTTGAGTTTTTCTGTTTTCGTAGGGAATTTAATAATTCACTATGACTATGTTGTTGGCTGTGCCTTGTTTTTGTTTGTTCTTGCTCTTGCTGTTGCTGTTTTAGTTGTGGATCTTGACACTTGACTATATCTATTGTATTATTCTCTTGTTTATTTATGTTTCTATTATTGTTTATTAAGTGCGGATCTAAAGGATTTAATAAAGCACCATCGGTTGGATCTGGTGTCGCAACAGATCTGTGTATATTCAATGTGGTTTCTTTCACTATTTCGGTTTCTGATGTATTTCTATTTGTTGTGCTAGAAGGTGTTGTTGTGATAACATTTGCTGCTGTTGCTGTTGTTGGTTTATTAACATTATTTGGATTTCTAAGGTTGTGGTTTGTAAATATAGCATCGTTGGCTGTATTGTCTGATGAGGCTGGCCTCTGTCTAGCGAAGCACAGCCGATCAAAACAAATACGCATGCAAGCGATTTTGACAATTAAACGTTGACGAGTTGCTTATCAACACACAACAAGCCCTGTAAAAACAAATGAAAAGAAAGTAAAGAATTAACAAAAAGCAAAAGTGAAAAAACACACAAAAAATGTTATCAGTAATTTTCCTTAACGTTTACAAATATACATACTCGTATACATATGTATTTACAAATTATTTGCTATTTGACCCACATTCATATAAAATGACTGTAGATACGTTTCTGTCACTATCTTTGAGCTGTTCTGTATTTCAGTATTTGCATATTAATTAGAATTATCAACTAGAGGTTAAATTCGAAATAAATATACATACATACTCGTACATAACTCTAACTACATTTTAGTTTACATTGTTGGAAATGAAAACAAAATTGCCAATTTGATAAGTTCATTTTGAAGTTTCCTCATTAATATGAAAATGTGTCAAGATTCCGTATTAATGTTGATGAAAGAATTAAGCCAAGCATTAGTAATGTTTGAGCTTTATCTTTAAAAAAAATAATCTATAAACTTTAGGACAAGAAAAAAATTTAAAACAAACATGTTTTTAAAGGTGAATTCACTAATTCGTTCTGAACAAAATATTTGTTTGGACAAAGTTTTTTTCATATTTAGTTTGACGTCTCTCTATTAAAGAAAGAGAAAATATTTGTTACGAACAACTCGCAGCTTGAATTGGTTTAATTTTATATTTTGTCTGGACAAAAATGAACTGAGTTGCAAATGGGTTAAATTTTTTCATACAAATAATAATATACTATTATGTATTTCCATGGCCATCAGCAAAAGCAATTTTCTTTGTTCATTCATTTTGAATACAAAATATTTTAAAATAATTCAATATTTGTTTGTTGACGCTTAAAAACCAAAGCAAAATAAATCAATGGCCACACTTGTAAAACTAATAGATTTTGTTTACATATGGCAGCTTTGATTTTAAAGAAGAAAAAAATCGTTCAAAATGGCTGAATCGTGCTGCCAAAAACTCTCAATAAAAAATTGTTCTCTGGACAAAATTTGTGTTCGGAACAATTGGGTAAATCCACCTTAATATAGATATTTACAATATTATTATTGTAATTTTGAAATGATCACTAATTTGCGGAATACTTATAAAAAAAAACAACATGAGCACATACGCTATTGTTATATTGAGGAGACGATTTTTATATTATTAAGTTCAATAGATAATCATAATTGCAGGTTTAGTAAACAGTATTTTCATTTGTTAATAAAATGAGTGCATAGCATTTTATATTAATTAATATTAAGTTATATATAGCTACATATCGATGGTCTCATGTAGAAAGGCCCTAACTCGCATATTTGAAACTTTACAGGAGAAGGCAAAAACATAATAGAAACTGTAATATTCAACATGTAACTTTTTTTTTGTACAACTGCTTATAAAAGCGTTATTTTTTACACTATTGCAATAAATTTTTGTGAGGAGGTGTATTTGCGTTAAATGCATTGGAATCGCAAAAAAAACCTAATTTCGAAAAAATAGCGAGTTAGGGCCTTTCTACATGAGACCAACGATATGTCCAATTTTTAGTATTAAATCGCAGAACACATATAATTAAAATATTGAAATGAACTTTTTAAACCCTGAATGGAAATTTATTTAAATTAGCAGCTGATAAAATATAAGTCCCAATTTTCACGAAGCAATTCTTTAAGCTAAGCTGAGGGGAAGATAAGACGAGTACACACTTGATTGTACTAGCAATTCTTGTTACTATCTTATTTGTTCAATATATACAAATGTGTGTATACTCTCAAATAAAAATACAAGAGTATAAACCAGTGATTGCAAACATGGGTACAATTGTACTTTTTTTGATACATTGTGGACACAGTTGGTACCGTGGTACTACCACGAGCCATTTGGTACAATTTCAAAATACTGTTGCATCAAAATTTAGTATTTTAGATAAAATAGTTAAATATATATCATTTAAGTTACTATTTGTGTGTAGTAGTGCAAGCAAAAGAGATTTTATTAAATTTCATGATTAATTTACATTAAATGATTTTTAGGCTGAATCCAAAAACTAAAGCTTAAAATGTAGTTAGTCAGGATTTCAAAATCGTTAGAAGTTAACCCTTCTATTTCTTATATTCTTAAAACAATAATTCTTGTTATTTTGGAAATGTATTGAAATTTCGAAATTTTTTACTGTGTTTACAAAAGCAAGAGCATTTGTTTCTTGCTTTGATGTCAGAGATCCAACTTAAATCGGTTGCAAGTTCTTATTATACAAATTTTTTAATGTTTATGATTTTCTCTCTTAATACATAAAACTCAATGTTACTTAACCAACATAGTATGTGTTTGCCCACCTCTGATCTAGATATTTCCAAAGTAAAAATTTGTTCTGTATCATAATAAATTTAATATCTTTCAAATTAATGACCTGCTATATCGAATATCATCTATATCAATCTACCAGTCGTAAACTGTGAGCTTAGAGTACAAATGTATTAAGTCCGTTTTTGTAAATTCTACGGTAGAAATTAAAACGAACAAAAATCAGTTTTAAATATATATTTTAATTAAATAATAATTAATTATTAGGGATTCCAATTGCCAAATTAGCAATTTGTAACTAAAACCATTGTAATCAACGAAAACATTGTTTTTATCATTTATGAAAATTGTCTAAAGGCTAATGAGGCAATAATATTGATATCAATAGTATATATATGTATAAGGTAAAGATTTTGAACAGTATTTAAAATCTATTTTCATTGGCAGCCTTCTGAAAATGTATGTCCATTTGAAGTTTTTGGAATATATAATTAGAACATTTATGAATTTTTATATATTTTTTTTACAATTTGTAGCCAAAAGCCATTAAAATTTCCAACATTTTCAATATACATACATATGTATTTCATTTGACTTTAATGGTGTCTTAGGTAGGCTGACATTTAAGAGTATCGCCCCCAGTTAAACATTTTTTATGTTTTCATTTTCAAAATTGTTAAACAAAACTAAATGATCACCAATCGTATACTAATAAATAAATGTACTAAAATCTGATTGGGTGCAAAGGCAACAATTACTTTATTTCCACTACATAGTTACATTTAACATAAAAAGTGTGGTGCAACAGGCAACATATGTATGCACATACCCAGCATACCATTCTAGGAGCGTTCCGAGAAAGGAGTCAGAAAAGAGTCCAACAAAAGAGCATTTTCGGAGCACTCCGAAAAAGGAGTCAGAAAAGAGTCCAACTAAAACGCATTTTCGAAGCGAAAGAAAAATTTGCTTGTTACTGTCCTGAATCGGCACGCAGTATGACTCAGAAATTCCACTTAATTATGTGTGTACCAAAGCGTTGTTGTCCTATGAATGATAAAAACAAGATTGCACAGAGCTCAAAAAAACCCCTCATAAAAGACTCTTTTCTGACATTATCGCTCTTCCTGACGGACCATTTTCGAATGTAATGACCCTCTTTTCTGAAGGTTTTCGGAGCAATTATGATTGTTTTCTGGGCTCATAAAGAGCGTTAACGCTCCGAAAAAGGTGTCAGAAAAGACTCTTTTCGGACTTATATGGCTTGCTGGGTGTGTACATAATTGTATATTTAGGGTATGCAACTATAAAATGATTCGAACCATTAAACGATTAACTTAGCATTAATAAAATTTTAATGTATATGAAGTTTGTAAATATAAATAAATATAAATAACAAAGTTCCATACAAAATTTGCTTTATAAAACTCTTATAAACCTGTTCTAAGTTTTTATGAATAAGGGGGTTAGTTTAGAAATATAAGCTTAGTGTTCGAAAGAGCTAACTCCATAGTTTAACATTTAAAAAGTGTTTTTAATGTACAAGGAGCAGCGTAAATGTTTAAAACTTTTTTTTAACAGTTATGGCCAGTTTTAAATATAACTAAATCACTGACTACGTCCATTTAAATATAACTTAAGTTTTTCATACTACCATATGATTTTGACAGTTCTGCAAATTATGAAAATTGCGCATTGAAGTTTTTTTTTATTATTTTTATTTATTTATTTTATTAAATAAACTCGCCGCGAATAAAAACATTGTGCTACTGTGTTATTAATATCAACTAAAACAATGAATTTAGATGAAGAGGATATGAATAATGCAGCTTTTACAAATTGTTGTAAACTAAATAGCAAATCAGCTGTTAAATGAAGAAGTTGTTTATATTTTTTTGATATTTAATAGTGCTACCATACTTTTATCATAATTAAATACCAAACTTAATTTGAGACTGAAAAAATGAAACCGTATTTAAATACAACTTAAGTTTTAAGAAAAATTAACTAATTTCGTATTTAAATATCAAGTTAAAAACTGGCCATTTATCTAGAATTTAATTTAATGGAATACCCTACATTGTTTGTTTTTATGTGACCAAAACCAACCAAACTTTCATTGACTGTCTGTCGCTGTTGTCTGAATATTTAGTGGCACAGTTTGCGACCAACAACATGTTTGGTTGTTCATTCTATTCTATTCTGTTCTCTAGACTATTTACAAGATAAACAACAACGCGTAAGATGCATAAATTTTATACTGTCGATGTTGTTCAAAACTATGTACAACTACACAGCTATTTGTTGCATACAACATACTTACGCATTTTATTTATTTATTTTTATGTATAAAATTTTGCTTATAAAAGAAACACACTTTATTTTTATGAACCAGTAGGAGGGGTAAAAAAAAAAAACATTCTTACACAATTTTGTATACATTTATTAACGGATCGATGGCAAAAAATTATTAATTTTGCAACAATTATCCACCATAAACGACTCTACAGGTTCTACATGTGTTGTGGCGGTGATGTGGCTTTAAAATATTCCAACAAAAATATAATAATAATAAAGTTTTATTAGAAATATGAGTCTTAGAGAAACTGCATGTGTTAGAGGAGCACTGTTTAGTGCAACAAACAGAACCAGCTAAATTTTCTAGTACATAAATATTGAAATATACTTATGGCATAAAAAAACACATTAAAACGCCTCACAAAATGTGGTTTTTATTCTAACCAAATTAAATTTCTTAAAAATTTAAAATTACACTAGAAACTAGTGACAAATGATGAAATTTAATGAATATTTGATCATTTTAAAAAGAACTTAAGATACTGATCAAAGTCACATTAAACTAATAACTGCTAAAACTAATCTATCTTATAGTTTATAGCTATAAAGACTTTAAGTTTAAACGGAATTTTTTGCCCCATTAAAAAGGCTTTTTAGTAAAGACAGATGCCAATAAAGTATCTAAATTCGCTTAATGAAAAGTTAATGTATCGAAATTGTTCTGCTTCTTTTTAAAGTAAATTTAAGATAAACAAATTTACAATTATATTACAATTAGTTATTGCCAACAATTTTGTAATAAAACTTTAAGCAAGTGAGCGTCTGTGTTTTTTGTTGTGTGTTTTTGTACTCAAAGACTTTACTAGAAGTTTATCGTATGAAACATTTTTATTTAAAACTGATCGTACTTTACAAGCTCTACACACAAACAAACATACATTCATACTCATTCATAATCATTGATATTGTAAACGGGAAGCAAAAACAATCATGTAGTAAAGTACTCATATTGACGATCAACGCCGATCGTAGATTATAGTACATAAAATATGAGATCTGATCGTAATTCAGCTAATGAGATATATTAAGTTTCAAGCTCAAAAACAATGGTTTTGAAACATTTAAATGAACTGCAAAGGTTATGTATAATCTGATCCTCAGAAATTTTATGTTAAGTATTTTTTTTTTTGAAAGAGAAGTAACACTTAGGAAATTAATATGCCTATATGTATATTAATTAATTAATTGTGTTACTTTCTTTGAAAAGATATAGGTAGTAGAAGAATAGGTGGTGAAAGTAGAGAAAAGCTTTTTCATATGACAACACTGTAATTGCTCGTTATGTTTATTAGTAGCACAGTATTGCAGCGCCTCTGGTGGTGAGTAGGCACATTGATCAAAGCCTGATTTATAGCCATTATTTAATTATTTTACCTCGGTGGCGTTTTAATGCTATACCACCGAAGGAAGGCGCTGGGATAAATATTAGGAAAAACTAATAATTATCTGAAACTGATGTTGTTTTTTGAGTGGCAGCGGCTTTTAATCGAACCCAGGCCACAAATACCAACTCATGCTTAATGATCAAACACGCTACAGCACCCTCAACAAATTTAGAATATAGTTAATCAACGTCGATCGTGGTCTGTAGTACATATAATGAATTCTGATCTCAATACATGACTTATTTCATTACAAATTTATACATGCTAAAGATATATTTTAAGTTTAAGCAAACCCTTAAGCACCAAATTGTGTTCACATACGCGAACCCCAGGGCCTAGGTGGAACTTTTTATAATTTTTATGGCTTTAAATTAAAAATCTTCAATTTCATTATCAATTTCTAACTCGTTTCCAATATCAGAAGCATTGTCTTCATTTCCATCAACCTCATTCTGAAATTCGTTTTCTATATCATTGGCAATTGCCTCTGCCAACCTGTCATAATTAGGGTGAGAATTTGAAACTGTTTCAAAGATTTTGTCTAATTTAGTACTCATTGTAACACTATTAACACTTGTTAACTGCCAACACAACAATAAAAAAAAAAACTAATTTCTGTAACGTTCAAGCACATTGATTCTGCTTTTTAGCGGTTTAATCTCTTTCTCTTTTGTTTTTATTTTATTTGCTGCATTTTCTACATAATAGAGCCTGGCTGGGCCCTGGTATTACAAACCTGTTGAGAGTAATTAACACGCCTAGAGATAAAAAATGTCAAGTTTTTTTTAATTTTCTTTGTACAAAACACCTTTATTGAGGAATTCATATTAAGTTAAGGGGCTCCGCCTAAGTTATCTAAGTAAAAAAATATACAAATGTTCAAAAATGCCTGGCCAGGCCCTGGTGTTCGCTTAAGGGTTAAAAGCAACGGATTTGAAACAATTTAAAAAGGTCAAGTATAGGATCAGCTTCCTCAATAAACTAAGATAATTGAAATTTTTAAACAGAGGGGCTTTAAAAACAGAAAAAATTAAAGAAATAAAAATGAAACGGTAAGCAAAAAAAAATCCTCTAAGAAAATACGAGACATACACCAATACTTCACTTTGCGTCGGGGTTGCATTCCAAAAAAAAAAAACACGACGCTAATTGAAACGACGCATTAAGATTGTCTATAGCAAATCATGTAAAGATCGAAGATAGGTTCTACAGTTTCGAAAATACTAAGTCGTCGGCTTTCTTTCACAAAAAATTGATCCAATGTTTGCTAAACAGCTTTTTTTCAATGTAAAATGAATTTCCTTGTAGCAATTGTCTGTATTACTAACACCAGCATTATCGTTGGATAATGCTTTACTTTTTATGTCTGAAATACCATTTTACTTTATGGTATTCTCAGCGCAACTTGATTTTCAATCCAAATAGAAAGCAAAGACTCCATTTTGAACATCAAAGCACTTCTTGTACGGGTCATCATTTTAGCATCTAATGATATAATAAAAAAATTAAAGACTCGAACGCATAACAATCTTGAAAATCTAACGACGCACAGTGAAAATTAGTACTAATTAAGCAGTGACGCAACTTCGAAAAAAACCCAAAACAAAACGACACAAAGCGAGGTATTGGTGTACATATAATAAGGTCTATTCGTAATACATGACTTATTTCATTACAACTTTAATTATGTTTAAGTTTAAGCTTAAAAACTACTAATTTCAAACATTTTAATAAGTTGCAAAGGTCATACATATATAAGCTGATCTTTAGTAAACGAAAATCTGTAAAACTATAAAATGAAAAATTTTAAATTTTAAGCAGATGGGAGTTAGAAACAGCAACAAATTCCAAAAATTACACTCATTGATATTTTAAAAGGAAGGCAAAACTAATCATGCAAGAAAGTATAAACGATCAACACCAATCGTGGGCTATAGTACATAAAATAAGCTCTGATCGCAATTATATATTTCTATTTAAAGCCAAAAAAAAAACCTACTTGTTTGAAACGTATGTTCAATTTGAGCAAAGATCAAATGGAAAATGATATTTTGTACACTAAAGTCTGTAAAACTTTAAGTTAATTAATTGTTTATTTATTAATTAGTCTATTTAGTTAAAAACATCAAATAACTCAAAAAAATAAAAAAAAATAAGCAAATAAGACCATGTTTTGTACATAGTATTACGTATACCCAGTTTTGTGGGATCCAAATTAGACTCTAAAGTTATAAAAAATATTATCACAAATGCCCTCACTCTCCCCATTTAGTTGGAATGACAATGTAGAGTGTTTAAAACACATAAAACACAATGTTTGTCGTGAGTGGGAATCTCGATTTATACGGTAGGGTTGATATTCTAAAAATAATTTTCAAGGCGAATTTAATTTTTAAAGCGTTTTTTTTTTCAAATACATACAAAAAAAAACAAATAGCGGAATCAGTTTTCATTAGAACAAATGTATCATTTATAAACAAATTAAAGAAAACAAAATAACAATCATTAATTTTATTGAATAAAATAAAAAACAAAGTAAAGTAAAGTTATTAGTCTTAGGGCTTATAAATCAGTGTGGGTTTAAATAACTATTTTGTAAATTAATAGCAGTTTAAGCTAAATATCTGTAACTCAGTAATGTATTAAATAATTGGAAGTTTAGGACTTTCAGTTCCCTACAGCAGTTGACAAATATCAATAAGAACAACATGCTAAACAAATGAGGTTTAAACCGGTGTCGGCCACCAGGGGCCGAACAAAATCGTTTGTTTCCTATAAACAACAACGACTTTTCTTTATACAAAAAAAAAAAATGCAAAAATCCATCATTTTTAAAATTTTCAAATTGAAAATATTCTTTTTTTTTTCAATTTTTCATTTGCAAAACAGTAACTTGCATAATTTTATAGCAATCGGACCAGCCGTTAAAAAAATGTCAGATTTATTTCGATAAAATTTCGATTCCGTATAACTGTCACCAAAATCCATAGGGGCTCTAATAAATTATGGGCAATAAACTTATTTGCGTGAGCTTTGATGAAATTTATGCGAGTCAAACAGCCCAATCATGAATAAAAATTCCGTGGGAGTTTTTTCCCTTTTCCCATTTTTCCTATTCAAATTCAATGTTAAAAAAATAAAAAGGGGAAAAACTCCCGCAGAATTTTTATTCATAATTGGGTTGAAAGTGATTTCTGAAACTGGGTTTCATATGGCAACTATGACCAATTGTGAATTGAACGCAATAGAATTTGGAAGTGTATTTTTTACTTATGTGTTAAAGTTATTTGTGCTGAATTTAATTGATGTTTCGAAAGAACATCAATTAGCCAAATGAAAATACATACTGTGAGCTTTCAAATGTTTTATTAGATATACACAAGTACAAATTTAAAACCAAATATATTACATAAAATGCATAAGTAACGTACGTATGTACGTACGAGGTCTGATCAAAAAATAACCGTTATTTTAAAATTTTGTGAGTACACATGTCTGTTATACATTTATGTTGGTAATATCAGCCATTTTGGATTGTCAGTTTGTTTTTGACAGATAAAAAGGTTAGCCGTGTTTTGGTGTGGTCTTCCATTTTTTACTATTCGAAAAAATGGATCAAGGAAACTGTATTAAGTTTTGTGTAAAAAATTAAATTAAATGCGTAAGGACATTTGAAACGTTGACTGTGGCATTTGGCGAGTCTACTGTCAGCAGAACACAAGTTCAATGGTGGTATAACCAGTTTAAGAAAGGTCGAGAAGATGTCAGTGACGATGCTCGTCCTGGTCGCCCGATGAAAACATTGAAGCAGTGCAGAAAATGATTTTGAATAATCGTCGAATCACTATCAGAGAGGTTGCTGATGGTGTTGGCATATCGTTAAGCTCATGCTAAGCAATTTTTACGATTGTTTTAGGCATGAAACGTGCGGCAGCAATGACTGTTCCAAAACTGCTAAATTTTGAGCAAAAACAACGTCGCATGGACATCGCTCAGGAGCTGTTGAACATCGTCAACGACGATCCAGATTTCCTCAAAAAGGTCATAACTGGTTACGAATCATGGGTGTATGGCTATGACATTGAAAACAAAGACTAATCATCCCAATGGAAACATCCAGAAGAGCCAAAACCGAAAAAAGCACGTCAAGTTCGGTCAAATGTGAAGGTTTTGCTCACTGTTTTCTTCGACTGCAATGACGTGGTGCATCATGAATTCTTGCCACAAGGTCGTACGGTCAATAAGGAATACTACCTTAAAGTTATGCGCCGTTTACGCGAAGCAAATCGTCAGAAATGATAAGAAACATTCCCTATTTAATTTGAATTTTCCGTGTTTTTTTTTTCTTTAAAAAAGTAGGGAACTTCGAAATGGATCACGCTTTAGTTTAATTGATGATAATCATATCAGAAATAGAAGTATACATAAATATACATACAGGCCCCTTGTGTATGTATTTATATAATTTCACTACATACATATGTATATTTCAATTAAGTACAATTATAATTATTACATATGGATGCGATCAGAGAACAGAACAGTAACATCAACAATAATAAGAAAACAAAAAAAAAAATTAAAACACTTACGATCGGCTACAGACAAAACCTAAATATACAACATGAGTGCTTTTAATAACTTCAACTTTTATTTTTATCGAATTGTGACAGCAACAAGTTGAACGTCCTCATAATTAATAACTGAAAGATTTGTATTGAATAAATTAAATTTAAATGATTTGTGTGGCATTTTGTAATGAATATTTAAAGATCAACATGATTTTTTAAATTTTTGTTTCAGTCTGTAAAACAATGACCTTAAATTGTGTTGCCAGTATGTAATAAGGATATCCGTGAACTAGACAGGGTTTTAAAAGGGTCATATCAGACCGATAAGGCTTTTCATATTTTTCGCACTTTATTGGAGCGAATTGAATGGCAGACGGAATAAACTGGTCAATTTAATTAGAACACTGACTCAAATAAAAACTTCAATTACTACTTCACTTGGCAACATAACTTTAAATTTATATCCATAAGTATGTATATCTTATATTTTATGTCTTTTTAATTGATCTAGTAGCTAGGAAGCCAGTCAGTCAGTCACATTGTATGAGACTAAAGAATAATACACCTAATTCTGTTTTTACGCGAGTTTCTTTTTACGATTTAACGCGTTTCCAAATAAATATTTCATTCTGTTTTTATGCGACTAGATTTGATATAACGCGATCTAAAAATGTATGTATTTTTACCAGAAAAACGTTGTTTGCACTGGTTTTGGAGAATTTTAAATAAAACACATAGTTGGCAGCACTAAAAATCGTCTAGTACGAAAAACAACCGCGAAATTTCAACGTGAACTGAAATTATTAATGGAGAGTTATCGTGAATTACATAACAGTTTTATAAAAACTGGAAGTCAACGATTAATAACGGAATTTGTGACCAAAATCACTGAAGCATCACCAGCAACTGATCATGATTTCGAAACTATTTCTAGCGATGCAAGTGATGTCTTTCGTAAACGAATGCGATTATCAGAAAGTTTTTTTTTTTGCATATACTTTTTTATTGTATCTTGATACTGAATAAAACAAATATGTATATCATATTTATATAACAAAAATATTTATTTTTAAGTTTTATGGTTTTTTCTGATTACTTTTCTAAATGAACTCTTTTTTCTATTGGTTTTGTTTAAATAAAATATGTTTGTGTATAAAGCAACATTAATTTGAATTATTTATCTTATTTCACCTGATATTTCATACGTGGAATCAATTCCCTCATTTAATATGGATACTCCATCTTTTTTTACGCGAGTTTTCGAAGAACGTATCTATCGCGTAAAAACAGAATTAGGTGTAATAGTAAAAACAAAAGTGTTTTAATATTTAGCTTCTAAACATTTGTGTTCCCCACTATTCATTGCAGTTAAATTTATTTGCAATTATTTTGGAATGCGGATTAATTTTCAATTGTAAATATTCCATGTACGAGAGTAAGTGTACATTCTTGTCGCTTTTGGTTTATTAGTCTGACAATTGTTTTTATTTATAGCACTTTTTTTGTTGTTCAAATTTAAAAGGAAAACAATTTAAACCAATCAAAAACTAGCAATCGTTGTTATAACTAAATCAATTGAATAATTTTTTTTTCATTCGTTTGATATTTAAACAAACTACAATGAACGCTTTTAATAAAAAACAAAAAAAAAGCAGCCGGTCAAAATTGTAAGCTAACACCACTGTACTTGAATGAATGAACAATACTGTATAACAGAGTTTCCCAGCATTTTTTACAAAATCACAAATTGGCAAATTGTTGGTTTTGTTTTCTTAGGAAAATATCACGTTTTTAATTAACAACAAATCATATTTCTTTTAACAGTTTACAAAGTCAACTCAGCTTTATATTTTAGAATTATTGACTCAAGTTTGAATAATTGCATCAGATCCTGCATAGAGAACATCTGCTGCAGTTTAAGCATTAACTATTAAGTAAGTAGTGCTTAGTGTAAATAACCAATTAACTGGGTTATTTATTAATAGCAAAACGGAAAAATATTTACAAAAATAAACTAAAATTTAAACTTGTTGAAAAACAAATTATTCACTCTACAAATATGGCTACAACGTAAGCTAACGGTGTGAGCTCTTTACTAAATTTAAACTAAAAAAATATGAAACATTTTTGAACAAACAAAAAAAAAACAATTAAAAAAAGTGTTAAAACGTTTATCAGAATGTGTAGAATTTACAAGCTACATATTGCTATATACAAATAAAAAAAACCAACAACAAAATGACAAATGATCGATGAAGTATAAACTGGCTATAAAATTGGCAAAACCTCCAATAAAGTTTATGTCGTTTTGTCAATGTTTGCAGCTAAATACGAACACACTAACTAAATCTCCAACCAACTAACATTGCTACAGTTTAAGTTACTGCGAGACAGTACGAGTGAGTTCCCGTGCCTCTGAGTTTAGTTAGTTACGTTTTTAACGTCGTATTCTTATTATTATTGATTACGCTTTAGCGTATAGAAAGAAATTAAACGTTAGAGAAATTTAATCAACAACAAATTAAGAGACGTAACACGAGTAGAGAGAGAGCACATCAACTAAGTACATACATATATAAATTTAGCTGCATAAAGACTGGAACTGGATATCCATATGGAGTCCATATTTGTGGCATTTGTACGTTGTGTTAAGATTATTGCATATATGAACACCTGTAGCTATATTTTGGTTGCACGCATACTCGTATGAACGAGGTTTACTGTCAAAGTCTTTAGAAATTTGTATATCAGCTGTTCTCAACATCTGGCTTCTAATATTTGCAAACAATAGCATCAGAAAAATATGTATGAATATCAAAAATATTGTCGTTTTTTGTAAGAGTTTGAAAAGCTAAATTCTTCCAAGATTATCAAATAGTTAGAGGACCGTTGAAGCATATGCACGGATCTTTCATATATTTAATATTTTGGCAAATACAGCTGTACCTGTATAAACTGAAACTGGATCAACGTGTTAAAGGATCATTTAAAGAAGTGCATATATATGCATTCATATTCTTGGAAGAGAAATTTGACAATCAGAATTTAATTATCTATCAGGGGTGTCATAGAAACCAATATTGTTATCGAGATATTTCTAGTATCACAATATTTATTGAACGTATAGCAGTGTCCTATGACACCAAAGCATTTTTTCTTGTCGGTTTTAAAACCAATTCTGACAATATTGGTTTCTATGACACCCCTGTATAATTTATTCAGTCCAGATTTCCACAAACAATTGATCTTGACTGGAATTGAATACTTATGAATAAAAATTTCACTTCATATTTTTGGCAGATTACTTCGCGCTATATAGGAGATATAACCTATTATGGACCGATCAACCAAAATATAGTGTAATGATTTCTGTAAATATAATTTTTTTTTTTTTTAATTTTTTTATTATTTATTGAATCTGCCTTATTTCCTTAGGCCTAACAATAAGTATTTTAACCTTAAAACTAAAATAAATCTAATTACTCTCTAACAGAGCATTAATTTTCTATTGGCTCTACGAAGCCTCGACTCCGTCTGGCTCTGAGCTAGAATTCTAGCAATCGGATTCGGGTGGGTTTGTAGCTTTTTGATGTAGTTCTCGCGGAAATATTATATGTGTACAACTTTATCTCGATATAAATACTTTTAAACGATTTATGGAGCTTAAAGTGCATTACGAAGAGGGTCTTATATAGGAGCCACGACTAATTATGGACCGATCATAATAAAATTGCACCGTATTATTTTTAGACATATGAAATATAGTTTCGTTCAATATTGTTTGGATATTAACATTTTTGATAGAGTTATTTTCTTTAAAGTGATTTTCGGAAGTGGGCCTTATATGGGAGGTACGAGTAATTATAGACCGATCTGCACAAAATTCGTAGATTTGATTTGGCTTTATTTACCACTCAATTGTGATTAAATTTGTTTGTATACTTGCATAATTCAAACATTTCAGTAAACCCCAATTTCGGGAGGACATTTGTAGGGGCGCCAGGTGAAATAATGGACCGATTTCTACCAGTTTCAATTCCATCCATCCTTGAGCCGAATATCACGTACCAAATTTTATCGCAATATCTTCGAAATTGCGACATTTACTCTGCGCACAAGCTTTACATGTACAGCCAGCCAGACGGACGGACGGACATCATTAAATCGACTAAGAAAGTGATTCTGAGTCGATCGGTATACTTTAAGGTGGGTGTTGGACCAATATTTCTGGGCGTTACAAACATTAGCACAAATCCAATATACCCTCCCCACTATGGTGGTGTAGGGTATTAATTAAATTAATTATCTTTCAGAAAGCATGACACAAAGTTGACAAATTATACTCTGCCAAGTCTAGCCAAGATCTAGAAGATTATTGGAAAAACAAAAACATACAATTTTATTCAGACAAACTTTAGTAATTTTCAAAAGGCCCAAATAACTTTTACTGTTGACCTCGTAGGTGCGTATATACATATATTTTTACCGTTGCTGCCTCAATAAGCGCCAACGGGCCTAACGACAAACGTTTCTATGGCATGCGCTGCGTACGAGTATATTTGTTATTTTTTCTTTTAGTACATTCAACTTAAAAATGACAAAATCTCTATTTGTAGCAATTACCAGCTTTGACAATTGCAAAAAGCAAAATGCAACCAACGAAAACAAATGATCGATCGAAGTACAAAGCGATCGATAATTCTACACCCTGATAGTGTTACAGAAAAAGAGAGCATGTCAAAAAATATAGACTTTAGGTATGAAAAAATAAGGAAAATTAAAACACAAGTATCAGTTACGACCTAGATGTAATAATTTGTAAAGAAAAAACTTTACATGAAAGTGCGTGTAGTTAGAGAATTTGACATTTTTATTGGGAATTTATTAAATTGGAATACAGCCTAGTTTTAAGATAATTTATTAAAGTGTGTGTAAATATGTATGTTGTAAAAATCTGACATCAAGCTAAATTTAATTTGTAGGCAGCTTAGCCCCTCCTCAGACTAATATATGTAAGTGTAGTAATGATCTTAGTATAAATATGATACAATTATTATTGAAGTTAGAGAATATACATATGTATTCAATTATGTAGTTATTTTCTATTACAAAAATAGTTGCTCTTTGACATGCATTTTAAAAAAGGGAACCAATCCAAATTATTGAGTCCCAACAAAACCAGTTTTTTTTTTTCAAAACGAAACCGAACCTAATATTAAGGTAAGTTTAGACGATATGTTGAATCAGCATATATATGCTGACAGCCATATGATTACAATTAGCAGCAAATTCCTATGTCATATGTTAGACGTTTATACGATATGTTGAAAGTAGCAAATTTTTTGATGTCAGCATATGTCAGCAAATGAAATGTCAACATATGAGTTAGCATACGATTTTTGTGTTTATACGATATGTTGAATTTTATGTGGTGCTACATATGCTGAGTCGTATAAACATTTGTTTGTGAAATTAGTCAGTTTGACAACATTTTTCAATTATTATTCAACTTCAATTATTTTATGTGAAATTTTTGAAATAAAAGTAAATAATAAAAATATCAATAAAAAAAAAACATAAATGATGACGTGGGAGGAAATTGATCTAGCTATTGCGTTTTTAAGCAAATTTTTATATGCAAATCTGTCTTAATAAACGTTTGTTAAATTTAATAATCGTTTTGGAATAAGGGGGTTATTATTTATTTCTAGAGACCTGGGGGCCAAATTATCGCATTCGACATCGAGTAAAATTTATCGTAATTTTTTTATTTGAGATTATGGCATACGATATCAAGCAAGAAATTTAGTATATTTTATCATAATTTCAATATCGAAATCATTTTTCGATACGTTAGCTCATTCGATCACCAATGCGGTAATTTGTCGATTAATTTGAACAATGCCGCCGGCCATTATATTGCGTTTTCTGTTCTTGTGTTCTTGTGTGTGTATGTGTGTAGGTACATATGCAACAAGAATTGTATTTGCATAAAAAAAACTATCGGCAGGTAGTCTTAAAGGTCGTGATACACTATCGTACACAATCGTACGATTCATTCAGTGGAAAATCTGACCGATTTCTATCACACTCAAAAAAAATCGCAACAAAGTATGTCATAGGTGCCACACTATTACACAAAAAAGATGCAAAAACATATGTTTTTGCTAATGTCAACAAACGCAGTTTTCCGCCATTTAAATTAATATTTGTGTTCAATTATTTTGTTATATGTGTATATAATAAATTGTATAAACTATACAAACAATTAAAAAATGTTAAACGTCGTCTGTCCTTTAGATTATAATTTGTGATTTAAATCAATGAAGCCGACATTGTTGTTTTCTTATCAGCTTTATTAGAAAATACAACTCTGATCGCATATGAATTTGCCATATGCTGAAAAGCTTGCATACGCTTCTCAACAAATAACATATCTGTCAACATACGCAGGAAATTTGTCAAACACTAATAATATGCTGTTTACACGATATGCTAAAATTACCAACATACGTTTGTTGGCATTGTTAACAAAGTGTTAGCAAATGTTGTTAAACATACGTATGCTGAAAAAATTTTGCGTTTACACGATATGTAAGCACTTGTCACAAATTTTTCAGCATAAATATGCTGATTCAACATATCGTCTATACTTAGCTTTAGGCCAAAAAACATTGATTTAAAACATGTTTACTGTTTTGTGGGAAAGACCACAAGTTTATAACTCTTATAATTTTTGAAAATAATTGCTGATTTTTAAAGTACCTGATCTTAAAAAGTACTTATATACTTCTAACATTTTTTCCGTTATTAATGTTTATAGGATCAGTTCCGGATAAATTACTCTCAATGTTTCTACTCTAAATGAAGCTTTAAAATCCTTGTTTATATATGAAACTTAATTTTTCCTGATTTTGCGTGTATTCACCAACTTTTAATAGGAGGCAACTGCCGATTATAAATTTGTTTTCACTTTTAGTGACTTCAAGAACACAATATCAAGTAAATGCTATTCAAAATCGCTGTTCAACTTATTTTGAACTACGTTTACTTTGACAAATGTTTATTAAAATAAACCCGATTTATTAATATTTATTTTCATCTTTTTGTTTGTCCTTGACAAAGTCCTGTGTTGACACTGTTTTTATTAATGTAAACGTATAATCTATAATAAAAAATTTTATTGAAAATAACATTCTGAACAATAATTTTACACCGCCAGTAAATTAGGCAAAAAAAATAAAAAACAAGTAAGAAAGTATAGTCGGTCAAGCCCGACCATATAATACCCTACACCTAGTATATATATAAAACAGTTTTTCAAAAATGTGCGCTATATGGGAGCTTTGACCTATTATGGACTGATCATCCCAAAATTTAGTGTCATGATTTCTGTGAATATAAATATTGTGTATGTTAAACTTTATTTCGATATAAACACTTTTAAAAGATTTATGGAGGTTAAAGTTTTACGGGGAGGGTCTTATTTGGGAGTTTCGACTAATTACGGACCGACCATTATAAAATTAGGTGTCATCATTTCTGTATATTATATGTGTCGAATTTTATTTGATTACCAACATTCTTAAAATATTTATGATCGTTAAAGTGATTTTCGGAAGTGGGCCTTATATGGGAGCTACGACTAATTATGGACCGATCACAATAAAATTATACCGTATTGTTTGTATACATATGAGATATATTTGTGTTAAATATTATTTGGATACCAACATTTTCGAGTGAGTTATGCTCTTTAAAGTGATTTTCGGAAGTGGGCCTTATATGGGAGCTACGACTAATTATGGACCGATCTGCACGAAATTTGTAGATGTGATTTGGCTTCATTTACCACTCATTTGTGATGAAATTTGTTTGGATACTTGCATAATTCAAACATTTATGATCGGTAAACCCCAATTTTGGGAGGACTTTTGTATGGGGGCCAGGTAAAATAATGGACCGATTTCCACCACTTTCAATCCCATCCGCTCTTGGGAAGAAAAAATATCACTTACTAAATTTTATCAAAATATCTTCAAAATTGCGACCTGTACTCTGCGCACAAGCTTTACATGGACAGCCAGCCAGACGGACAGACGGACAGACGGACAGACGGACATCGTTAAATCGACTCAGAAAGTGATTCTGCGTCGATCGCTATTGGACCAATATTTCTGGGCGTTACAAACATCATCAAATCCAACATACCCTCCCCACTATTGTGGTGTAGGGCATAAATACAAAAATATTATAAATTCTCTGAAAGATATTCAGGAATGTTATTCGCTGGTTTTCGAATTAACTTATTATTGACACGTTCATGTCTTGGTAGAAAATCAATTGACCCTACATAGAATCTGTTAACTAACACAAAGCAGCCACCATATGGCAAAGCAAGTACTGATTCAAATGAGCCAGTTACATCTGCAGATCTCTAACAATTTATTTGAATAGCCAGACTAAGAATATATTTCCAAACATAATACATTTCGAACCATAAACGGAATACACCAATACCTCGCTTTGTGTCGTTCCGTAAAATGATAATTCAGACAAAAGCAAAAAGCTTATTAAATGACATAAAAAGTAAATCCATTATTCAACGATAATGCTAGTGGTAGTAATACAGACAATTGCTACAAAGAAATTTATTTTACGTTGAAAAAAAACTGTTTAGCAAATATTCAGCCCAATCATGAATAAAAATTCCGCGGGAGTTTTTCCCTTTTCACATTTTTCCTATTCAAATTCAATGTTCAAAAAACAAAAAGGGAAAAAACTCCCGCGGAATTTTTATTCATGATTGGGCTGATTGGGCAATTTTTTTTTGTGAAAGAAAGCCGACGATTTAGTATTTTCGTAACCTAGAACCTATCTGAGGTATTGGTGTATTAACAATTGAACTTGTAATTTATTAGCTCTGATAAGTTTAATAGGACACTCTTCTCAATGTGCAATGTAAATAAAAAATAAACTCACTAGATGCTAGATTACATTAAGGACAATAATGCGAGAATTGATTCTATGCTAGAAAGGACACTTTATTGCCAAATGAACCAAAAATATATACATTTATTAATACTTTATTGATCCTCATAGACTCTTCTCTGATATCATATTATTGATTGAATGTTAAAAGGACGTCAGGATTTTTGGAAAAACCCTGAGGAATTTCGTAGACAGTGTTGCGAAATCCTGATTTGTTGTCGAAAGATTCCATTGTATAGATCGATTTTTTTTTAATAAACTTAATACCATGTGAATAACAATTAAAACGTATTTATTACGGTATCCATTCGAATAATGATCGTTCGAATAAGCAAACAATTTCTTACGAAAAATTATTCGAAGAATTTTAAAATTACCATTTTCGAAGAACGAATAATTCGATTAATTGTATAAAGAATAATCGAATGTAACGAATAAATATGTTTATGTAAATTTGTCGTTTCTGTTTAAAATTTGTTATAATTTTTTAATAATTTAATACAATTTTAATTTTATTTTCAAAATAAGATATCTTTTTCGTAAACAGTTATTTACATATGTACATACAGCTATGGTCAGAGAAATAGCGCATTAATGTTCTATGAACTGCCAAACGTATTATATTGAAAAATGAAATGATAATAACATAGAATTCTTTTTTTTTTGCGTCACTCTGCTTTTCAAAAAATTCGTTGGAAGTGTCCTGTTAGCTTTTGCACGTGCTTTAGTTTGTATTTTGTTTGCTATTTTGCCATATTTTGTTGGACAATGAAATAGCGCACAAGTATTTCGATTTTAAACAAAAACAGTTGATGCTAATTTCGATGGTAAATTATAATTATTGTGTAATTTAACAAAAATAGTGTTTATCATTAATTTTGTCAACCAAAATGGAAAGAGGACGGACGGCAGTGATCACTTGAGAAAAAGAGATTATTTGGAAACTTCACCAAAAGGTTACAAAACAAACAAACTGTAATTTCTGTTAAGAATTGTTAATTACATATATGTAATTATAAATTATCAAAATTAGACAGAACTTCAAAAAATTGTACATAAATTATGTTTTTCGTAAAATAGTAACAATATATAAAATACTAAACAAATTTTCTCTAAGACTGAATAAAAAACACAGAATTACGATATACCGGTCCTATAACCAGTGTAGTTTTTGTATTTCTTATTTCTTATTATGGTGGGATTGATTATTTAAGAATATTTCACTCTAACTTGTGTTGTTTAATGTTAACAACATAATGGAATATTCCGTTACCTTCTTTGTTTTATTTTAACATAACGACCTTGAGTGTTAATAACATAAATACATTTTATATCTAATAAACATAAACATTTTAATAACTGATATTGTTGAGAATACTACGGTATATTTTAATTTTGGAAAATATTCATATTTTTTGTTTTGTATATTTTTGTTTTTAAAATATTTTTCTTTTGGACTTTGTCCAAAATCGTGTTCACAATCAGATAGTTGTATCATACGATGTACAACATACAACATTACTTGTGAATTGAACAAATATTCTTTTGAATATTGATTTTAATAATTTTAAAGAACTGACTAATTAGTTGTCACTAAACTTAAATATGATATTTTTTTTTTAATTATTATTATTATTTGCAATCTGAATGGCAAAATTTTTGATATTTTCATGAAAAGTTAAGGTCCATTTATAAGTTATTCGTATAGAGTTATCTGAGAATTATAAACATAGATAACAAGGACGGGTGGGTAATGATACTAAAAGGGACTCGACATCAATTTCTCTTTAACTAAGCTTTCTCATTAGTATTTTATGCTAGTTGTTTTTTTATTGTTTATTTTATTTTATTTTGACGATAGCTATCTAACGCTACTGATTCAATAGGGACAAGAACCAACCAAATTTCCATGAGCACGGCCGGTATAATAGATAGCACTGTCCCTTGAGAGTAAGGGCCTTAAGAATTTTATTTTAATATAAAAAACAAATTTGAAATCATTTTTTAGCATTTTCCCTATGGCCTTGCTTTCCAACAAATGGATATTGCAATAACATGCAAGTTTTTTCATGTTCCTCAGTAGTAGAAGCTTCAAAAATCGTTCAAGAACAACATTCTGTTTTTTAGGGTTCAGCCGAAGCCCATTTTGATTTGTCTGGATGCTTCAACTAAAAACATTTGGGGTTCTGAAAATCCAAAGGAAATTTCTCAGAAGCCTTTGCTATGGAGGCATTTTTTGCTAACCAAATTTCCCGATCGTATAATTAAGAAATGCAACTAGGCGCCTGATCGTGCGATTTAACATCACTCGATTATTTTTTACAAATCCAATCGAATCGATTAAAACTTAATAAGCCGGTCATAACGATACACAGTGGCACGTTTGCGGAAAAAATAGGGTTTTTCAACTTTTAAATTTTAAAATTTTTATGATTTGGTTTTGTAAAGAAGTATTTGGATAAGAAAAATTCAACAAGGTTTTTTATGAAAAGTGAAATTTTGTAGTTAAAAAAACTAACAGAAGTCAACGGAAATTTATTCAATGAAATTAGTTTAAAATTACTGCCCAAATAAAGAACTTTTTTTGTGGGTAAGTTTATAACTATGGGTTTTGTTTTATTTTTTAGTGAAAATATAGCACTTACTTTTTTATAAAAAAAAAAAGAATTATTGAAATTGGAAAAGTAAACTAATTATTATAATTTATCAAAAATTATACTAAAATATATCAACTTTTCACTTTTTGATGGAAAAAAACTTTATGTGCTTTGCCTTGCTTAGCCCTCTAACTATAAAAAAATGAAAGGTCCGAGTCTGTACTTTCAATTAAGAAAAAAAAAACTACCGCCAATTACCGTCCCTTTTAGTAACATCGATTTTAATTTCAAAAGTCACTTCCAATATTTCATAAAAATGCTGAATAAGACAAAAAATTGGGCATACTTTCAGGCTGTCGGAAATTAAAGCTTGAAACGATTTATAAGTGAAACATTATTTTTGTTTACGAATATGTAGGCGTAACGAAATTGAATGACATTTCAATCGAAACAAAAACTTAAATATATTAAATTTTATTCATATGTCTACTTATATAGTTCATATTAATATGACAAATTTAAATTGTATGCGTCGGACACGGCGAAACTGTTCGTACAAAAATATAGTTGGTTTTATATGCCTGTTACTGTGCACAAAGTACTAATGCATGGTAAGGATATAATTGATGCTGCCGTATTACCAATAGGAATGCTTTCAGAGGAAGCCGAGGAAGCCAGAAACAAAGATTACAGGAAGTATCGATTGATGTTTTCGAGAAAGTGTGATCGAATTTCCACAAATACTGATGTATTCAACAGACTACTTATAACTTCGGATCCTTACATAAGTAGCATAAGGCATCATTCGAACAAAATTTCCTTCGAACTAGATCCCATTGTTAAAGATATGGTGCTTGAATAATATTACAAAAACTAACACATTTTTTCGCCTGTTACATATTCAATTAAAACATTGTATATTATATTGGAGTTTTATCAAGCTGAAAGGTATAAATAACCTCATTTGACGTCTCAATATTGGCAACACCATTTTTTGTTTCATTAAAAGCATTAAAAAGGGTTCATGACTGTATTTTATATCAATTTGTTTCAATTACTTAGGTTTTACACACTTTAACTTGGCATATACTTGACTAGAAAAGCGGCATGCATTTGAAGGCTAATATCTTTCGAGGAGGGTTGTTGGGGATATTCTCTTCTTTTGTATGGAGACAACAGATGTTTAACGTTTGAATAAAAATTAATATTTTTTAACTAATATTCAATTTTCATATGATTCTAGACAGGGAAGAAAAACACCTAAAATCTACAACTTTCAGTGGGCGTAAAATTTAAAGTAGGCGTGGCATCCCCAATATGTTCATTTTTTTTTTCATAAGGAGAACTCAATTAAGAAGTGTCCCGAGTTTCAAGTCCCTAGGTCCAAAAATAAAAATTTTGACAAGTGCAGTTATATGGGAGGTGGGTGTGGCAGTGGGCGGTTTTCCAAGATTTTTTCAAAATTTCTTAATTTAGCCCAAAGAAGTGTTTTTGGAAAATTTCGTTACTGTACGACCACTCCTTCTATTTTTTTCCAAGAAATGTATGGGATGGTGCCACTGTGCGATATAGAGCCCCTATTTTGTCGAAATTTGATAACACTTCGAACAAGAGTTTTTACATTTTTAATAAAAGAGACCTCAAGCCGAATTAATAAAGTAAAAAAAAATTTATTTGATAAAACAATCGACATAAGTCTGATAGTTGTGGTAGACATCTGACCGATCTTTCCTTTATAATTTTTTCATTTTGTTTAAAAAGATTTTAAATTTTTTTAAGAGCTGCTGCTTTAATTTTAATGACATTTCGCCAAATTTGCAACATGTCATTACTTATTTAATATATGTAAATAAAGCTAAAGAGTCAGTCATGTGGGCAGACAGGGCAGTGACATTTCCAACTGGGTGATTAACATCTAAAGCATTTAGAATCTTTTTGACAAATTCATCACATCAATAACATGTATTTTAATTAATTTTTGTTTTGTTTTAAGACACCTGATGTTTCTTTTCTTTTTAAATTTTACACATGATACAAAGAGAGAGAGAAAGAGAGGAAAGAAAACACAGCCATACAAATTAGTATGTATGGATTATTTGTATGTACACAAGTATTTATAACTACATATTTGTATGCTACAAACATACAATCTTACAAATGTAGATTTTTTTTTTTTGAAATCAAGCACACGCTATAAAACAATGATCGATAAGTAATCAAAACAAATTAACTCTACCCAGAACTAATTAATGAATCAGTAAAAGCATTTCTTGTGTGTATGTTTGTCAAAACTAATTTTAATGCATTTGTCTTGCCCTTATTGCGGGCCTGCAAAAGGGGTTGTCAGTTTTAAAATTAAATTTAAATTTCTTAATGTTTAAAAACAAACAACCAAAAGGACTGGCTGTCTAGTTGGCTGGGTCACATGATCAATTTTATTATTTTACTAACTAACTACTTGTTGTTAATTGTATAATTATTAATTATAATTTAACTGGCGTTAAGGGAAGCTTAACTATTGTTTGTTGCTCTTGTCACCACTAGAACAACTTTATCAAAATTATTATTATGTATTTTTATTTCAAAATGCATTTAAGTGACAGCACTTAACAACCACTTTAAATCGCAATAGTATTATGTATTATTAATATTATTATTATAAATAACAACAACAACGTTCATAACAAGTTAATTTTTCTTTTAGTTTATCAATTTAATCGCAATAATTTTAGTTCTTAGGTCTGTCTGTCTGTCAGTCTAATTGTTTATTTGATTTTATAATTGCAAATACCTTAGCAGCAAGAGCTTTAGTAATCAGTTCACAGGACTTTATTTATTTATATAACTTAATGTGTTTTTCTTTTTTTTAATTTTTGTTTAAATAAAAAAACTTTATTTACGGCGATATGTTCTTGTTTCCTTTTAGTTGAGTTGGTAGATTAATAGACAAAATGCGTTTGCAAACAAGCGATCGCAGCTGTACAGTTTTCCGTTGCTACAAAACCTTTTTGTCTAAAATGGTTTATTGATCAAAAAAATTGGAAAAATTTTAAACAAAAACTTCCGTAAATATTTATCCATACACAATATGTATTGTATATAACACGTAACTTTTTTCTGCTACACTTTTCAATTGATTTGTTTAAAGGCGGCGTTTGTATATAGTTTGCGTTTTTTTTTATTCATTTATTTATGTTTATATATTTTGAATTTTTTTTTCTGGTTTTGCATTATTTTCTTTTTTATTTTTATTATTTATTAACTTTACTTTAGTTTATGTTCTGGTCATATATTTTTTCTTACGATGTGTTCATGAAGAGGGCTAAATCTATACTGTTTTTCTATATTGACAGAGAGCCAATCAGTGAAATATAACAAGCGAATCGAAGTTATCGTGTTGTTATTGTATGCGAGCGCACACAAAAATCACTAGTGCAAATGAAGTGTTTGCTCCAAAAACAACAATAATATTGCATAAACTCACACACACTGTTTTAAACATATCACAACAAATATTTCACTGATCGTATTGAGCAGTTAGTAATTGGCATTGTAACAGTAATTGAGCTTCGGTTTTCATTGATACGAGCAGTGTTTCGGCGCAACAACAGCAAGGAAGTAACGATGTAAAGATAATGTTATTATGATTGTTAAAACTTGTGTGTGTGTGTGTGTTTGTTGCGGAGAGAGTTTGTATTAGATTTCAATACATTTGGCAAATGCCTAATTGCTGTTATTCTGGGGTTTTGCAGTGGTATCCGCAACTTACACCATTTTAGCTTTAACAATATTTTACCACCCTTAGGTGAAAAATTGTCTGTGTGAGTTAGGCTGCTCAAAAATTGTGTGAGAAATTAAACTTGAAGCTAGTTGAAACAAATTAAAGGTTTTTCAAGGTTTTTTCATATTAGAATAACATGCATGTTTTGATATTTCACTTCTTGGCATATCAGTAGTAGTAGAAACTTTGATAATAGAATTCAATTTCTATCGAAAATTCTCATTTTTGTTTTCAAACTGGGCCATATTAGATTAACATGAATATTTTGACATTTCACTTGTTGGAATATCAGAGTACTAGTAGAAATTTTGATAACTAAATACATTCTCGATCGAAAATTCTCCATGAATTTTACATTTCGTAAAATTCGTGATATTTTAGGCCAATACAACCGTCCATCTGAGATCTTTATCTATTAAAGTCGCTATAAAATTTCGCTTCCAACAGCAATTGCTGAGAATTCTGTATCTTTGTATGGAGCACTATGTGGTGTACAAGATGTTAGCAGAATTGTTAATAAATAAATGTTGGCCTATTATTGACGATTTGCATGTCACTAAAATATAGTTTCTACTGTACGGTGCACATGTTACACAGCGTCCCAAACCAAATTTCCCAATTGTATAATTTCACAAAATTCAGCTGTTTCCGATCAGGGGATTTAACACCAGTTTTTTTTATAATTTTAGGATTATTTATGAGACTATTGTAGAAATAGAGTCTCATAAAGTGTCGATTAGCTCTGTAGATATAGACGATTACAGCCTGTAAAATAAAGTCCTTTTGACTTGAATAATAAAATAGACCAGTAATTTTACTAAAATGCGATTGAAAATGTTGATTAAAAAATTCATATCTGTCCGATATAATTTTAATTTTATTATGTTTTGAAAAACAAACTTCTTGTTGAACATCACTTTACTTTGTATATGAAACATTTTCATTTGATTAGTTTCGTCTTGAGAATAATCTACTGTCGCGTTCTTGTAGACCAGTGGTGCACATAGCCACCAGGAACATATCACTATCAACTATTTATAATGAGAGCAAATATCCAAATGAAACAATTTCTAAAACACAATATGTATGTTTTATAGAGCATTAAAATAGATTTACTAAATTAGCAAGTGACGATCACTGATCCACCACATCTTTCGAAGCGCTCCGTTTGATTTATTGTTATCAACATCTTTTGAATAATTAATAAATCAAATCATTACTGTAAAATATATTTTGCTATGTATAGACAGTCGTCAGATATTACAACGTTGTCAGATCTAGCAATGTGCTAGCAATGTACTGACATTGCAAAATTGTTAGCAAAAGGTAAATTGTCAGTTCATACGACTGTAAGAAAACTAACAACTTCATTGGCAAACAATTGTCACACAATGAATTTATCTGTCAACCGCTACTGTTTTTCCAAAATGTTATTAATGCACACTTGTTTGTTTATTTATGTATATACAGAGTAGCATTTAGAAATAATTTCTATTACAATGCTGCCATTGGCAGATGCATAAACTTTGCACATATGACAATGAAAAGTGTTTGACAATTGTCTTAAAACAATGACAAAAATTTGTGTTTACACGATTGTTAGATGTCTGACAATATTTTTGTCTTGCAATGTACTGAAAATGCTTTTTCTTACAACATTGGGAGACAAAAAATTTTAAGTTTACACGGTTGTTCGACATTTTCTGAACATTTTTCGGACAACGTTATAATATCTAACGACCGTCTATACATAGCTTAAGGAATGCACAAATTCGTTATTCATGTTGTTGTTAGTGTGCGTTTGTTTGCAAAAGTTGTTAAAAGTCACCAATTCTAATGTATTTTTACTAAATTTCTTATGTTTTGTAAATTTTTGTAATTCTCATTTCTTGTTTGAGATTTTTTTTGTATCATATGACTTTGAAAACTTCAAACATATTGGTGAAAGATCTATTAATGATATGGCATTAACACTAACAAAATGCAGGCATATGTTTATTATCTTAACCCACAACAAATAAAAAATTTTGAAACATATATTTTTACATAAAAATTAATTAATTTTTAGTTTGTTGTTATAATAGTTTTTTTTTATTAAACTGAATTAATTTTATTTTTGAATTATTTTTAAATGGATTTTTAATTTTATTTTTGAGTAAAAATATATGTTTTCTAAAAAGTAGTACCAAAATGTTGAAAAAGTACTCTTTTTATTGACGGTCAGTACCATTTAAATTTTAAATTTTTCCATCACTGGCATACACCCAATGAAGAGAATTTCAAAGAGTAATTATATTCAAAACAACACACAAACATGTGGATACAAAAGAGTACATATACAAATACAACAGTGATGGAAAATGAGTTTTGGGATTTCGTACCAACTATATAAATAAAATGCACTTTTTAGATCTCCATGGTATCATTTTTATTATTTGCTAAATAATAATAAAACTTTACCACAAACTTACTTTATCGAAAATTCAACGAATGTTTAAACAATTTCATACTCTTTTGGTATTAATTAATTGCAAATCATTATCTAACTTCTGATGATATTAAAAATGCTATAAAACTGGTCTCTATTAGAAAATGCTACAGATAAAGCGTTTGTTTACGAGAAACAAGTGTTCCAGAAAGAATGTTACCAAAGGATACTCTAACAATTTTATTTTATTGCAAAGAAACAGATTGTGTTTCGTAAAAAAATGTTTCCTATAAATTATCTGGGTTTGGGATTTGTTTGTAGTTTGTTTAAAGTTAGTTAGACGACTACTTCTAAACCTTTAAGAATATTTATTATCGCAATTATCTAAAATATTCTTATTAATGAAGTATTGGTTTATTTGCGAAATTTTAACCTTGTTAAATATAAACATAAACAATACATATATACGAGGTCTGATCAAAAAATAACCGTTATTTTAAAATTTCGTGAGTTACGTATGTTCGATTTTAGCATTTCTTTTGCTGTTTTGTTCGTACACATGTCTGTTATACATATATGTTGGTAATATCAGCCATTTTGGATTGTCAGTTTGTTTTTGACAGATAAAAAGGTTAGTCGTGTTTTGGTGTGCTCTTCCATTTTTTACTATTCGAAAAAATGGGTCAAAGAAACTATATTAAGTTTTGTGTAAAAATGAAATTAAATGCGTAAGGACATTTGAAATGTTGACTGTGGCGTTCGGTGAGTCTACTACGAGCAGAACACAAGTTATACACAAGTGGTATAACCGGTTTAAAGAAGGCCTGGAAGATGTCAATGACGATGCGCGTCCTGGTCGCCCGAGCACGCCAACAACCGATGAAAATATTGAAGCAGTGAAGAAAATGAATCAATATCAGAGAGGTTGTTGATGATGTTAGCATATCGTTCGGCTCATGCTAAGCAATTTTTACGGATGTTTTAGGCATGAAACGTGCGGCAGCGAAGATTGTTCCAAAATTGCTAAATTTTGAGCAAAAACAACGTCGCATGGACATCGTTCAGGACGTGTTGAACATCGTCAACGACGATCCAGATTTTCTCAAAAAGGTCATAACTGGTGACGAATCATGGGTGTATGGCTATGACATTGAAACCAAAGCCCAATCATCCCAATGGAAACGTCCAGAAGAGCCAAGACCGAAAAAAGCACGATACCAAAAAACGCGATTCAAAAGTGTTTCGAGGATTGGAAAAAACGCTGGCATAAGTGTATTATATATGAGAGGGATTACTTTGAAGGGGACAAGATAGTTATTGATGAATAAATAAATACTTTTTGAAAAAATTTAAAATTTTTTTAACAGACCTCGTATATTCGTGCATCCAACGATTGTCCAAAATTACTAGATTTATTTTTTTAAGTATAGAAGAAATAGAAGAGTTTATGCTTTAGTTTTTGTATTCAGCCTCAAAATCATTTAATGTGAATTAATATGCATATTTAAAGATCAAATTGATATCGGCACCAAAATGTTCATAAAATTTAATAAAACCTCTTTGCATTATTACATTGCACTATTACACAAATAGTAACTTATCTGAAATACCAAATGTTGGTGTCACAGTATTTTGAAATTGTAACAAATGACTCGTGGTAGTACCACGGTACCAACTGTGTCTTAAATGTTTAAAAAAAAGTACAATTGTACCATGTTTGCCAACGCTGATATACAATGAATGAATACCCTGCAAATAATATTGGACTACGTGATCCATTTTAGATGAAATGGACTACTCACAACATGGTCCAATGTAATGCAGTCATGGACCATGTCATAGTTAAACAAGAGTTTGTAGTTAAACGACTTGGTTTCGTGTTAACACGATTGCATATTGAGTTGTTGTTGTTGTTTAAAACTAACCCTCGTGAGTACTCCATGGAGTAGTTTTGGGACTACTCCGATGGGTTATATGGTCCAGTCCTAGGACATCGCAATGTTAAATGGACCACCTTTTTTTCCTATATTTGGAGTAGTTTTGGAGTACTCCTACTCCTCTTTGGACTAGTGTTTACATGCATGTATGGACTAGTCGCGTTATTTGCAGGGTAATACTCGTACATACACTCACTTCAAAATTGCAATCAAATGAAAACAAAACTGTTTATTGACAATAACAAAAACTTAAACACGGAATGCGTTTCAGTTGTTGGGGATGACATTCCTGCAGCTTTTAATACATAATAAAAATAGGAAATAAATTTGTAAAATTAGTTTAATAACAATTGTCACAAATGAAATTAATACTAGGGTACGAGTACATTGTAATTCAGTTAATTTGAACATGAATTGCATGTGTTGTTTTTCTAAATAAATATTATTATGTGAATGCATAGAGAGAAGCTGGTTGGCTGGCTGATCATGCAAGAAATTGCTACTTTATACCTAGTTTGTTTACATATACATACATATCTTTAGCTGTTGTTAAATGGCAGCAGACATTTAATAGAATACACAAGGCAAACAGATATTTATATTTAAGTTTAAATTCCAGAAGAAATATAACGGACAGTTTTTCTTAAAGTAAATACCTATGTAGGTATGTATGTAAATATATACGCTAAATTCTAATCTCTCTCTCTCTTTTTTTTGCTCTTTTATAAATAAATAGAAGAAAGTTTTCTCTGTCGAAAATGTTGCCATACTACTAAATTATTTTTTGTTTTATGTTGGAGTTGTCTGAAGTTAGGAAATTATTAGATAAAGTTTATACTCAGTGATAAACTATTATTTTTTCTTCCTCTAAAGTTATTTTTTCATAGTTGTACTTCAAGCCAACAATATATTGAAAACAGTGTTCACTATAGCATTTAGAAAATAGAATACTTTTCTCTTTGAACCTTAACCCTTTGTTTTTTTTTGTTTAACTCTCTAGTAGCCGGTCTAATATTGCTATATTTGGGCCAGAATTGTCGCATTCGTGATAGATTAATCTTTCGTTTCGAAAAACCACTTCGATAGCGAAATTTTAATAAAATATACTAGAGTTTTTGTTCGATATCGTATGTTGCAATCTGCTAGAAAAAAATTATGATACATTTTACTAGATCACGAATGTGTTAATTTTATCATTTATCTCATTTATTTAGCTCTAAATAATGCTTTCATTACCTTTTTGTCGAAACAGAAATGTATTTTTCAAGCTCGCTATGGATGTCTTTAAGATGTTTGCAATATCGTGCTTTTTCATTTTTGTTTTAAAGTTTTGTTTAAAGTGCTTTAATTACTAACTTTATAACTTAGCAAGCAAGTCTTGAATAATTCAGACGTATTTAGGAAAAGTATCAGTTAGATAATTCCGAAATGTTTCCCTGATAAAGTGTAAAAGTTAATCTAATAAGCAAAATGATTTTTCAAAATTCTGGTGGCTTCAAACTAATGTTTGAATTCGGCTGCTATACAAGGTCAATTGCATTCACTTATGGCTAAATGCACAGTCTTTAGTTAGCTAATGACAAAGTCTTAACTAATGATTCTTTATTGGCAATGCTTAGTTTGCCATAAGAATAACAAGTAATAGTTAAACATTAGTTAGTATTTTAGTTTACCAATGGTTAACTAATGACCGAGAATTCGGCCATTAGAGTATATGTATATGGACCAATTCGGAAATACAGTTTGTAAGGGTTTTCCAACAAGAACTTTCTTGGAAAAATATACAAACAATTTATATTAAAATCGTTCAAATTGTATTGTATTGAATGGAGCAAGGTTTGGCAATTATAAATGAAAGATAGATGATAGACACGATAACGCCTACAGATGTCGATTCTTTTATCAAAAATTTTAATCACATTTAGGTAAAATGGCGGGTCTATTTTGTTAACGTCATGGATTTTGAGTTTTAAGCCTGTAATTCTTTCGATTGGTTTTGTATAGACTTCAGTGCTTCATTTTCATTAAATTAGAAAAAGTAAGCTTTGACAATTATAAATGAAAATTTATATCGGACAGATATCAATTCTTTTATCAGCATTTTCAATCACATTTTAGCAAAATGATTGGTCTATTTTATTATTCAAGTCAATGACTTTGATTATACAGGCTGTAATCGTCTATACAGAGCTAATCGACTCTTTCTGAGACTCTATTTCTAACATAACTAGTCTCATAAATCACTTGATCGGTGCTTCCAATTAACAGCTAAATTTCGTGAAATTATGAAATCGGAAAATTTAGTTTGCAATACATTAATTGTGTGCGGTGTTGTTAAAAGCACATGTCAGTGGTAACCATATCTATTATCAACGTAAAGTTGTTAATATCTCTCGATAGCGTGCTCTATTCATCGTAACCGCATTTAAAGCCAATTTTTGGAGAAAAAATGGTTCAATCACGCCTCCAAACCACATAGCGCTAAATACGGTGACACGTTCAACACGCAAATACTTTTCAACAGTTGCTCTTGAATTTTAAGAAGAATAAATGCGAAAACCCACTGAAAATAATACAAATGTAACTTTTACAGATTCAATACTTTTACAATGAATTTTCGAGTAAAATTTAATTCATTGCAGCAATTGTCAAAGCTTTTAGTACTGATATGTTAACAAGTTAAATCTCAAAACTTTAATGTTATTTGAATCTGTCCCTTTTGGAAACGTTGAAACCCATTTTAAAACTCTACGACATAATTTACACAAATCAACGCAACAAAACTATAAATTGTCAGTTTAAGGGAATTTTATAAATCATTTGTGTAATTTGAATAAAAAACAAATTATGGCAACACTTAACAATCAAACATCAAGAACTAGGTATATAACAAGTAAACAAAACTAACGTACCAAACGTTGACATGTACATACAAATGTACATATATTAAATACCTACATCATGAGCGGATAGATGGAAGAATTAAAAAAAAGAGTGAGCAAAAAGCACATTTTTATAAATTACGTCGTCATTTTTAATACAGAGCGAAGGGCCAAATATTGTCAAATCAATCATACAACAACAAAGCAACAAATCTCTGTTAAACAAACTTGTAAAACAAAAATGCAGTAATCAAGAGGATCAATAGGTGATTAGGGGTGAGATAAGGTGCTGGTTTTATTGGTTTATTTTTAAACATTTATACATATGTGCGAATAAACAATTTGTGATATGCAAATTATTACTTAGACAAAATAAAATGAAATCTGCAATATTAAATACCATTTATGTACATACATTTAACTAAATATGTATGTATGTAAAGGGTCCGCCAAATAACTTTTTTTTTTTGAAAATGCTATAAAAAAAAACTACTGAAATTTTCTCAAATTTCTTTTTTTATTTGAAAGTACAATCCTTCCGGTTAATAATGGAAAATAATTTCATTCAAATGGCTGCCTCGGCTGGCCATGCAATAGCCTACACGATCGGTCCTATTTTTAAACACATTATCGATTTTGTGCAGCTGTAATTCACTAATGGCTTCTCCTTTAAAGCGTCAATTGTCTCTGGCTTGTCGACGTAACACTTATCTTCGACGGCACCCCACAAATAATAGTCCAATGCAGCGATGCCAACTTAGCCCTTTTCGGGCTAGATTTAGCCCGTTTTGAGTCACTCAAAACGCGAAAAAACAAAATTGGCCCGAAACTAAAAAACGCGTAAATCTAGCACTTTTTACAATTATCTTTTAGTCCGTTATTACTTTTTGCTCGATATGGCTACATTTTAGTTTTTTCGTACTTTTTCTTCCTTTAATCTAATAATATCGAAATAACGTTAGTTTATAAAAAGAAGAGGAATCTAAAATAATATACATACATATATTTCTTTCAAATTGATGTGCTTTGAAAATTGTTCTACAAATTTAACCGTCATAATTGAAATTAGAGCAAAACTTCCATCCAACATACAAATATTTAAAAAAATATCGTTACTAAGTACTGAAAATATTTTTTCGAATAATATGAAAAGCCTTATATAAAGAAATTGATTGTTTAGAGAATTGTCTTCTAAATTTAAAAACATGTGAATGGAATAATACTGAAAGAACTGACAAGTTTTTGATCGGTGTTCATAATTACAAAAATGCTATTGGTAATAACCCATTCCTTAAATTATCCAGTTTTGCCTTACACATATTGACATATCCGTACTCAAACGCAGAAGTTGAGAGCAGTTTTAGTGTCATGAATTTATTCAAAAATAAAATTAGAAACAAAATGTCATTAAATACGTGTAACAGTTTAATACACATTAAATATAGCCTAAAAAGAGATAATGTATGTTGTTCAAACTAAAAAATACCTGCCGAAGTGTGCATTAAAATTAATTCGAACGAAACATATAAAAAATCTAAATTTTTTATTGATAGTGTCTTATGGACTGAAAATGATGATGAACAAGAAATCGAAATTTTGTTCAGTAATGACCAATTTTAAATGTATACTATTTAATCTACGTGTGTACCTTATTTATTAAAATGTAATATGAAATGTAGATAATTTAAATATGTATCTCATTATAGTAATTTTTTTCTATTGTTTTTTATGTGTTATGTAGACCTTTTATATTGCTAAAAATCTTTTTATTAAGTAAAAATATTTTTTTTCTAATAAGTTATTTTATAAAAAAGTCTTTGTTGTTTTGATTTTTAAAAGAAACATTTATAATTTAGCCCCATTTCGCACGTTATCGAAAATTCTGACAGTATGTGGCTTTAAATGATTTTTTTTCAATTTAGCCCTTTTTAGCCCTTTTTCCAAAAATTTTTACGCGTTTTGAGTCTCAAAAGTTGGCATCCCTGGTCCAATGGTGTCAAATCGCAGCTCCGAGGTGGCCAAACGACATCAGCTCTGCGGCTGATAATGCGATCTTCAAAAACAGGGCGCAAAACATCGAGTGTAGCTTCGGCTGTGTGGCACTTAGCGGCGTCCTGTTGAAAACAAATGTTGCCAATTTTGTGAACAACATGGCCCGATAACTCCTTGCACATTTTCGAAGAAAAATGGCCCAACTATGCCTCTGGACCAAAATCCGCACCAAACAGTGACTTGTTTTGGGTGCATCTAGGGATGAAACGATACCACAATGGTATCGATATTTTTACTCGATATGGTATCGGTCACAAAGTATCGATACCTACTCAGTATCGTAAGAAAAATATCGATACTTACTTGTATCGGTCAAAATAAACCTTATAATTTTGTGAAAGCAAATGAAAAAGAGTTCGTGTTTAAAATTAAATTTTATTAAAAACAAAAACTTAACAAAAACATAAGGACAAATAATAGATAAAATAAAAAATACAATTCATTAGATCAAAAAATTTACATATTGTAAATATTACATATTATGTATGTACATATATTGAAATTAAATATTTTAGTTTTAATTTCCAAGAAATAAAATTGTTCGAGCTCGAGGTCAAGTGTATGTAAAAATTCTTTATTGCTAATATTTAATGTTACTAATGTTACACGATGAAGAAGACGCTCACTGTTTACGCGCAGAAAATTAAATGTATTTTTTGTTTTTAATGTAAACTTTTTCGAACATAAGCTTTGAAAATGCTATACGAAGTGTAGCGAAATATTAGCAATAAAGAATTTTTACATACACTTGACCTCGAGCTCGAACAATTTTATTTCTTGGAAATTATAACTGAAAGGTCGGATAAAAACAACACTAATTTATTTTAGTTTTATTAAATAATTTTTAAATTTGAGGTCACTTTTTGTTTTTTTTTTTATAAAGTTTTTTTATTTTTATATATAATTAACTCAATATTTCGACTTAGTAATCTTCTTCAGGAGTTATTTTATTGGGCAGATTGTTTTTCAAATGCAGCTTTTAGTGTTGTTGATCGTAGCAGATGACATTTTTGTTTTCTCCTTAAATTTATTGGTTTTCATTGAATTATTTTTCTTCAATCCTTCAATTTATTGTATATACTTACTTCGATATTTTTCCATCAGCAGATTCAACATAATTCGGATGACTTTTTAAATGTTTGTGCAAATTTGATGTGTTACCACAATACCGTACATATTTAAAGCATTTTTTGCAACAAGCATTTTTATCATCCTTTTTGGTGAAAAATGCCCAAACACTTGATTTTGTAGGTGCCATTTTTACAAATTTTATTCATACAATAAATTTTTTATTCTTTTTACAGAGATCACAAATTTTGTTTAATGACGCCACTCTATTTATTGTTTTTGTATGTAACGAGTACTTTTGACCGATACGAGTACTTTTTATCGATACCTACTTGGTAGTTGGTAGTATCGCAATAAAAGTATCGATATGTACTTGTATATTTACTCGTATCGTTTCATCCCTAGGTGCATCGGCTTTTCAATGTATGCGTGCGGGTATTCTGTGCCCCATTGGATGGTCCATATTCATTCAGCGGAAGGATAAAACTAATTATCTGTCAAATCAGACATGAGCTAAGTGTTACCATTCACGAAATAAGCACTATATGAAAAAAAAATGTTAGATGGCGGACCCGTTATGTATGTACAATGTACATACATATGTATATATAAATGTGTGTTTTATAAAAAAAAAATTGCTACATACATATCTACAAACACACATATTTATGTAAAATTAATTAAATAGCTAAATTTAATAATAAAAAATATATAGTTGTTTAAAAGTCAACGTTGTGGATGTGCAAATAAATTTATTTATTGTCTTGATCTTGGCTCAGCTTAACTTGGCAATATTTTCACTGGCTTTATTGCTGTTGTTATTTTTAATACATATTTATTTAATAATTTATTTATCTTTCTTAATGAAACTAAAAATAAACAATAAATTTACAACATCCATTTTTATTAACATTTAACTGCTTATGGTATGTAGGTATGTATGTACATATATTTAGTTGAGAAATTACACTCAAATTAAAATATGTACAATGTATGTATGTTAAATGTGTGTACTTGTAGACAGTGACTCAGTTCAGTTTACGTACTCTTTAGACAAAATCACATCACATCAACTGTTAAGAGTTAATAAACAATGTATAAAATTAATTAAATTATTTTGTTTCTTTTCATTCTGAATTGTATAAAGACATAAACCCAGTTGGAAATTTCAGTTGTATGAGGAATTACTCTTAGACTATTTCCTATAAAGGGGTATTCAACGGGAATTTTGTTTAACAAAACAGAATCAAAAAAAGAGAATTTATGTAGCTATATAAAATTTATTCATATGTTTGTTTTATTGGAAAGAGTAAGGTTTGGCAATTATAAATGAAAATTTACATCGGACCGTTTCATCAACATTTTCCATTACATTTTAGCAAAATGGCGTTTTTGATGCGTTTTGACGGATTTTTAGTTTTAAGGCTTTTCGATTGGCTTTATCTTTAACAAGGCCCTATAGAAAATAATCAAGTGGTGTTAAATCTCTTGATCGGTCCAGCAATTAACAGCTGAATTTGATTTGCACTGAATTCATTGTCTTGGTGGCTGTGTGGCACCGTTCTGTTGAAACCACATATCATATCATCACTAATAGGTAAACATTTAGTTGTTAACATCTCTCGATGGCGTGATCCATTAACCGAAAGAACATTTTCAACCGACTTTTCGAAAACATTACCCAATTACGCATCATACATTTAGCTGAAATGCCAATGCTATATAAAATTTGTTCCACTTAATTCAGCTTGAAAATAGTCTCCATTTTTGATATATTCTATTTTCTTAAATTTTTGGATTTTCAGTTTTTATTTTTTTTTTTTTATAATTGGAGCAATTTTTTTAGCCGGCTGACAGACGATTTGCGCCGCCGCCGCTGTGAAATTTGTTCGGCGTAACACGTTCAGTACGCAAAGATTTCTCAACAGTTATTCTTATGCACAATTTAATCAACAAACTTCTTTATAGCGGTCGCAGCTAAGCGATTAAGTTAATTATGTTTGTTATGTGAATTTTCGAGTAAAATTTATTTCATTGTAAAAATGGACAACGATTGTCCTAGGGATGTTCAAATATGTCCCTGTTTGAAAACGAATATCTTGTTGAAAACCCCGTTATTTCATAACAATATCATAGCAAGATCAGCTAGAACTTGCTATATGATATACCAGATATTTTAGGCAAGTGCAAATCACGTTTAATTCCTAAACAAATCGTAAAAAGATTTGATTTTTCGAAATAAAGTAATTACCAAAGCCGCAGACATTTTGTTCAAAAGATCATGTCAAAAGTTGTACAAATGCAAAACAATGTATAGTGTCTCCGCTTACTTGTTAATTGTGTCTTTGCTAAAGATATTCTTCAATAAAATGACGTTTGTCAAGGCATATTCAACCATTATACTCAAAAATGTTTATTTTAAAAGTTAAACAAAATGAATTTGTTAATAAAGATTTAACAGGATAATGTTTGATAATTCCAATTTCAATAATGATATATGAAAAAGTTTTGATTAAAAGCCTGTAAACTTTTTTGCTATTTTGTTACTATCATAGCAATTAAAAACGGTAACAATTTTTTAACGAGTTTGTGTAATCGAACTAGGAAATATGTAATTTTTATTACATTAAACGATTCTCAGCAAAAAATATTTAATTGTAAAGCAAAATGACAATGATGATGTGAAAAATTCAATAATTTTCATTGAAATTTATATGCAAGTCACAATGTTTTAAAAACATTTTCTATTAAGCGTATTTTATAAATGCTATTCTATTCTCTATTTAAAAAAAATATACAAACAAAAGCAGGGCATTGTTTTAAATACATACAGTGGCGTGCAACTGAATAAGAACAGTAGTATTCAATATTTAAATCGTTGTGATAAAGATAATATTTATTAAATAAAACGCTAAAAGTTAACACTTTTATTTTTCGTTTATTTTTTCTTTGTGGAATAAATTAATCTTGCACTAAATTAAGAACAGTGATAAATTTATTAACGTTTTCCAATTCAGGTAATTTTTAAAAGTTAGATTAAATTAATTTGTGTTTTTAATAAATAAAAAATTCTTAATACTTGCTTAACATGGGTAAAAGCAAATCCTGTAATGTCAGTACTCGGAAGATTATTGTAAAAATGCATCAGGATGGAAACACTTATGGGAAAATCGCAACAGCCCTGAATGTTTCAAACACAATGGCCCATAATAATAGTCATAGAAAAAGCATACTTTAAGTAAAAGTAGACTTTTAAACAACAAAAACATATACATTTTGTTCTGAATTTAAAACAAAAGCATGCTTTTGCTTAAAGTATGCTTTTTCTATGACTATTATTATGAGCCAATGGGTTTTCAAGCTGTGAAATATTTCAGAAAACATTCGGCTACAGGAAAGGTGGACCGTAAAAAAAGAAGCCGATTGTGCGCAAGTCAAAAAAAAAAATTCGCATAAATCAGGAAATAAAATTCGGATTGCAGTCTTTAGCCAAAATATGGCAAAACCGTCTGTAGATACAGTAACGTCGATTACGAGAATTTAGACTATTTGGAAGATTTTCACTAAAGAAGCCATTATTGCCTGAACGTACCCGAAAGAAGAAACTCGATTTCGCAAAGAAGTACCTCCATTGAACGAATGTAGTTTTGCACAGCTTTGGGGTGCTATGACGTCACGTGGTCGTATTATTTGCTTCCAGCATGTTAGTATCGTGTCCTTAATTAGTTGCACGTAGCTGTACATACATACATACATATACAAAAACTAAATACAAACATATCATTAATGAAAAATATTTCAGTGTTGTTTGTCTGGCTCTCGAAAACGCAAATGTTGGCAAAAATTTTAAGTAAAACATTTCACAAAAATTAAATAATTAAATATACATATGTACATATGTATGTATGTATGTATATGTACTTAAGTAGTTCATAAAGATTTTCTTAGAATTTCTTAAAATAAATGGGTTCATTTTATAAGATTGATCGGAATTATGTTAGTTTGTTGTCATTTTTGTTTTGTTTTGGGAGGTACACACGTACAAAACAAAACACGTTTTATTTATGTACCTACGTACAATTTGGCGTTTGGAAAAATGTGCGTCAGCAACAACAACTAAAACAAATCAAAGCTTATTTTTACTCTCTGTTAAAAGTAATTTAGTGTGTGTGTGCTAAGATTTTTACTCAGTGTTGCCGGATTGATGAATATTTACAGTGCGTTTCTGGATTTGAATACACCAAGTGATACATATGTATATTTTACACAGTCAGCAATTTTCATCATGATTTAAGGCAAATCAGGTGGATTTTATCTGTGTTCACACTTTGTGAGTCTCATTGATAAAATTATTACATTGCATGTGAAAGAGCATAAAGACGAAAAAGTATGAATCTTATCAATAGGAGTGTTATACGCGAACACAGACTCAAGTGGTTTGTTACATAATTTCACATACTGAACTCAAACTACTTATTTCACTATGCACATCATGTCGAAAATCTTCTACGCAACTCTTCTACGCATCTATTCGCTTAGTTGTTGTTTTTTCTTAACTAAATGTTTCAATATGTAATTTCAGTAATAACGAACTATTACAAATTGTTACAGATGTTCGTTGAAACGACTGAAAAAAATTTCAACAATTTGTAATAATTCGTAATGAACAAAAGTCTCCTTTAAACTTTTACTGGGTGTGTACCTACATATTTAAGTATTTTAAGTTCAGAAAATATATCAGGAGACTATTACAAATAGGTTGATCAATTTTCAGCATGGTCAAGTCAGCAGGACCGTATGGTTCTAATACGTCGACAATCTACTGAAGTTTGATCAAATATTTACGAAATTTATTTTATAGTTTTTTTTCACCTTAATAATGTTTAACTGCCGTATTCATAAAAAATAAAGTAGGTTGAAGTGTGCTTTTAGACAAAATTTTCATACAAAAATTTTTTAAAGTATGTATATTTGAAGTCTACTTTAATTTTTTCTGATAAATATGTATAGCAAAGAGACATTTTGTTATTTAAAAACAATATTCTTAAAATTTAATTTTATTCACGCAGCAATCAATGGACAACAATAAACATAAATTAATAAATCAAATTTTATTTTGATTAAAGTGAAAGGTCAAATATTATACTAAAAACAAAACAAAACTTTTCTTCTCATTTTAGTGACTTTTCAAATTAAAAAAAAAGTTATCTACATTGGCTACACAGCACATGTTCTCATGAGACAGAGTCGGCCAGCCAAGTACTCGTACAAAGCTGGTATCTTCGATAAAAATAGAATTAAAATAAAAAATACTCAAATGTTTTTATTATTAGGAGAGCTGAAAAGGGCATAAATAACAATAAAACAAAATTAATGTAAATAATCTAAAAATAGCAGCAAGTGGTTGTGTGCAAAAAAAGCAAACATAATTGTAAAAATAAATATACCTTCAACACAACCACTTAAACACTAAATGAAATGAAATAGAAGAGAGTGAGATACATAATGATGAATAAGGGGTTGCCATAGTAGAAATATAGATTCATGAATTGAAAAGATCCATTTCTTTTATTTTAAATGCAGTATCGCTGTAAATCAGTGATCGGCACTTATAACCCCAAAGGGACATACAATTGGACGAGTAATGCGTATTTGATCATTGTACGAGTATATGGAAATATTACACTTCAATTTCTGACTTAATTAACCTTTTCCAAACAATCATTTATTACATTTGATCAGTTGTCGGCATACAATTACTTCAACTGACCAAACTCTTCTATTAAAAGTATCTAGTTAATTCCACTTTATTGGATAAATTAGCTATTCAATAATTAGCTGATTGGATATTTTAAAGTCATTAATTTTTTTTAGAATTTTCAATAACTTCGTAGCAATCTTATACATATTAATATTTCTAATTGATTAAAAGAATGCAACCGCCTTTTCGAAATCCGTTGTTAAAGGCATAATATTATTAATATTTCGCTTAGTAAGAACCAAATGAAGAAGCATAGATTCTTGTGGTTGCCAATCTCTTACGGTTTGGCTCCATTATGATTTCAGAAGATTAAATTAAATGTGTATTTGAAAGTGAAGCATTAAAACTAATTCAATTTCCTTGATAAAATTGGCTTAACTCCATTCATTTCAGAAACTGCAAAAAGTTCCGTGAACATTGTTTCGTTCAGCCGAACAGAGTGCATAGGAGCACTATAATAGCGTAATACTTTGATGGATTTGGGAAATATCCTTGGGAATCAGGATGGATTGCAAGATTGGAAGGGCTGTTGACTTATGTCATGCGTAAAGCAAACTGTTATTATGGTTCGACATGGACAGTCTAAGGTCAGGGGCTACTGTTTGATAAGGCCTGAATTAATCAGCCCAATCATGAATAAAAATTCCGCGCGAGTTTTTCCCCTTTTTATTTTTTTAGCATTGAATTTAAATAGGAAAAATGAGAAAAGGGAAAAAAACTCCCGCGGAATTTTTATTCATGATTGGGCTGAATATAAGGCACTACCGACTTTTGTAGAAATTGAAGAATATGTTATTATTTTTTGACTTAATATGCTGGCCGAACGATTCTACGATATATTAAAATATTCTATTGGTTGTATTGATATTTTCTGTGTCATAAAGAGAATTATGTGGCTCATTGATGGTTAAAGTGTGAATATAGAATCTATTTTTGCATTTTTGAACTTTAATTATAATTATGTATATTCATTTCTTTATGAACACTCTTTTCAAAAGCAATTAAAATGGTATTTTAGACAAACTTACTCTATGACAGGATATTTGATTTGATGGTCGCATATAAGCAATGACAACCCTTGCGACGACAAATATTCAATTTACTGAACATTTTTTATTTTTTATCTGTAATTCTGATAATTTTCTATTTAGGACAACCCCTTTAAAATCTAAAACATTTTCTTTGCTGGAAACATTACGACCTTCTCTACTTTCGGCTTCTCGAGCCTAAGCCTAAAATGAGCAACTTTCTTTCAGGCCGATCATTAGGAAATTAAGTTAAACAATGTTCTTCATTTTAAAATTTTTGTAAACCATTTTGTAAATTGTTTTTCTTCAAAATTTGATAATGATTTGATAGATTTGAATATCATTCTTCTAGGACCTTTAACATCGCGTTGAAAATTAAATTTTGGAGCATCTTATTTTCAGCGAACTCCTAATATAGATCTGAGACATGTAGGTATTATTTAGAATAATGAAGCATTGGAAGTAGTGGTCATATTTTGAATTTTCAAAGAAACACAGAATGACAAGAATAAAAACATGTCAAATTTAGAGAGACAATTCAAACAAGATATTATGTAACTATGTATTTTATTTTGTGCGCACAAAAAAAAAACACTTCGGCAGATTTACGGACACAAATTTGATAAATATTCTTCCGAGTGGTTAAAACGTGTTCATGTTCATAGTTTAAAAAAGCGTTAATTTTGTCATTTGATGGCAGACATGACATTGACAAGAGTTGTGCACACGAGACAGATGCATGTGCGTGCCAAAATTGTTCGCTGAGTAAAGAAATTGATGGTTCTTCAGGACGAGGTTTAAGCCTTTAAAAATTCTACACATTAACGTCAATCATTGATCGAAAAATAGGCAACTCTGCTGAGAGAAAAATACAAAATTGTACAAAGAAATTTGCGAAACAAATTTACTTAAGAGATTTAATGGCATGCAATGAATAAAAAACAAAAAAAAAAGAAAGAAAAAAAAAAACACCAAATCATGCAGAAACAATTTTGTTTTTGTTTAATTTATGGGTCTTTTTTAATAGATTTTTGGCAACAGGTTGAGGAACAAAATACAAATACAAAAAACAAAATACCAATATATGTATGTATGTAGGTATACATACATATCGTTGGTCTCATGTAGAAAGGCCCTAACTCGCTATTTTTTCGAAATTAGTTTTTTTTTGCGATTCCAATGCATTTAACGCAAATACACCTCCTCACAAAAATTTATTGCAATTATAAGCAGTTGTACAAAAAAAGTTACATGTTGAATATTACAGTTTCTATTATGTTTTTACCTTCTCCTGTAAAGTTTCAAATATGCGAGTTAGGGCCTTTCTACATGAAACCATCGATATATATATATGCATATAATCTAGAATATATATTTTTATATAGAAAAACTTACATTTTTGCTAGTTTAAGAAGACAATTATTACAAGTTGATTATTAGGTTGAAGAAGGATGAGACTACAGCAGGTGGCAGGGGGAAATTCTACAAGCTCATAAGAACCGTTTGTGGGCTTTTATTTTGCGAGATGTTATAATATCTAGTACACAGGTATTATTAGTTTTTTCAGTTTTACAGTTCAGTAATTCAAACGATCAGTTGTTATAAAAAGTTGATGAAAGATCGATCACACATTTAAAGAGAGTGCAGCAGCATACATAGTTTTGTTATAGTTATTTTATATTTGTAGGTAGGTAGTTACAAGTTATATTTAAATGTATTTAGAAGTAGCGGTAGTAGTAGCACAAGAAGTTTAAATGATACAGGAAATGCACAGTTGTTGTTGTTGTTTCTGTTTGGTTTTTGTTTGATTTTTTTTTTTGAAGAATAAGAGCAGAATGCAGGCGGAAGAAAAAATTATATTTAATAAAATAAAGATTTCACTTAATAAGCTTCACAATAACAAGAACAACACCCAGGGTACATATGCACATAAATAATAACAATAATAATGGTAGTAGGTATTGTATGTCCAGTAAATGTGCAAATTCAAGTGAGTAGTAAGTTATATTTGCATTATAAATGTAGGTACCTATGTATAATATATAGCTGGAGAGTCTGTGTCCAGTCTCAAGCACCCGTTAAGTTTGTTGTTGCTCTTTTTTTTTGTAGGCACTTGCTTTTTAAAAAAGGGAGTTTTCTTTATAGAGTTGAGAAGTTAACTAACCAAGCAAATGAGTTTTCGTTTTCTGCTTTGCTGACAAATGAGGGAGTTCAACCTCTAAGTTGTCGTATGTTTGTTGTAATAATAATTTAATAATTAATAAGGTGATAGATTTTTTCTCTTTAATATTTGTGCTGTTTTTGCGTATTAAAAACTAACGAAGCTTTTATAATTCGTTGTTTTATTTATGATATTTATTATTGTACTTGTGTGTTTGTCTTGTTAATTTTATTTATTTATTGCTATTCAGCTAGAAATTTGTTGTAAATTTACAATTACATACAAACATGTGTTTGGTTAAACAGAAGAATGGAGTAAGTGTGTGGTAGAGGGAGGGCGCGTCGCGGCAGTAGGATAGAGAGTAATGGAAATCCAATGAGCCAAATGGCCTACCGATCAAACAACCATTGCACAGTGGGGGAATTTGAATAAGAAACAAGAATGATAATATATCTCTTATTTCTAGATAAATAGTACCTATGATTATTTAACTAATTGTTCGACTTTTTATTTGTACCTATAAAAATTGTATCTTTATTAAGTAGGTACATACTTATAAATAGTATGATTTTAGTGGTACTTTTTTTTTTTTGATAAAAGTCTGGTATATATAATTGTTTAATTTATTAAAAATTTAAAAAAAAATTTTAAAGTTTTTAAATGAAAACAGAATTTTCTTTATTTTCATATATATAATATGTCTACATTATCTTTTCCTACCATTGACTGAAAGAATTCAAAATGCACAACATTTTGTTGAATCCTGGCTATTTTTCATATATTTTTGGCAGCACTGTATTATTGCTCACGGCTTTACCAATTTGTTTACTTTTAATCAATCCTTGACGAGCTACCGTTTATGCTTACAAGAACATACTTATCTAATGTCGCTAGAATTATGAACAAATATTCTGACAATGTTGTACGAACAAGAACATTAACAAGAGTTGTCCACACAAAACATTTTCATGTGCAAACAAGAAATTGTTCTCATAGTGAACAAGTCAAAACAGGGATTTATTTATTGCCATTGAAAGCAATAGACTAAAAACTTATTTGTCTTGGATTTGCTAAAAGTCTGCTATAAGTTTTTAATTATTAAAATTTTAAAGATTTTTGAAAAGAAGGTTAATTTTCCCATACTTTGCTATCCTATAATGCTATATTAAATAAATGGATTCAAAATTAACAAAACTCTCTTGAATATTGCCGTTTTGTCAAATATTTTTTGCTGAACTGCATTATCACACACGGCATTACCAAACGAGTAAGAAATTAACAAGTTGAAACTAATTATGTACTGCAACTTGTCTACATATTTTGAAGCCTTTAATTTTGTTTCGTGAAAAAGATAAGCTAGACGTATTATATATAAAAGTAAAAATAATTTAATTTTCTATGCAATAATGTAGGTACAAAATGTTTAATAATTTAAAACTTTATAAAAGACTTTTTACGAAAACAGTCAAAATTATTTAGTTACAAACCATTAGTTTAGATTCATAAAAAACATAAAACATAAATTTTGTCTTCTCTTCAAAAATTTACCCAATTTTAAACAATTGAAAATTTCATGGAAAAGTTTTTGCAAAAATCAAATAAAAAATGTTTTAATTTGAGTGTTAAGGCATGTGAATCCATCCATTTATCTAGTGGAAAAGAAAAAGGTGCACTTATTTTATATCAAAGTAGGTACCTACAAGAAATTCTGTCTTCTTTTCAAAACAATGCAAAATAACACAAACTTCTATAGCCCAAAAATCTAAAAGTTTAAATTAATATAACTTTTGACTTTCAAATGATTTTTAATCAATTATATACCTATGTTTAAAAAACCAATAAATTTATTATTAAGCCATAAAAAAATTCAAAAACATTGAAGGAAATAAATCAATTACGATAAAAAAACTAGCAGACGACAAAAGGTCAAAAAAATGTTATGATATTTCAAGCTTTAATTGTGAATATCTGCTAAATTATAAGAAACAATCTATAAAAGTAACAAGGTGCTAATTTTTGCACATGCATACATATGTACATACATACATATGTATCTAAGATGCACCACTGGAAGGCCTTGTGATCCCGCCTAACATTGTTTTATAAAATCGAAATACAAAACTTAAACTCAATTTACGTCACATTTAGCAAATATTTGCCGAAAAAGACGTAACCATTAAATAACGTACATACATATATTTGAACTCGTTTATTTATTTAAAAAAAAACGTTTCTTATTTAGGCCAAAGCACAACAAATATTTATTTTATTTTAGAGCTGTAAAGCTCCGATATATATTACTATATCTCTGCGATTTATGAACCGATCCGGGAAATATATATAGCATTTGAAAGACATTTTCAAAATAACGGGGCTTTTGTAAAAAAAAACTACCTAAGAAAAAGTATATTTTTTGCAATTGTGCTTTAATGGGTTATTAAAATGGGTCATGTTATACATCATTTGAAAGGTATTTAAAAGGACTTTGATATATATATTGCCCGAATCGGTGAAGAAATCGGTGATCGGAGCTTTAAAGCTCTATAACTCCACAACTGAAAGCTTCTTGCCCAAAATGCATATATCATCACTAATCTTAGATTTCAAAGCCGTATAAATGGTAAAAAAAAAATTTTTCATCTATTTTTTTTTTAAATTTAGTTATAAAATTCTCCCACTGTGCGAAAGAGCTTAACACACCGAACAAAATAATGAGTACAATAACACAAGAGAAATAAAAACAAAAGAAAGAAATGATAAAAAATACACTGCAATAAAAACAAAATAACAATAACACTATTTCACGAAAAAAAGCCGATTGAATAACTGACTGACAGACAGACTGATTAAATGAGTGACTGCCTGAATGTCTGTCTGACTGAAAGATAAGATTCGCGCGTTGTATTATTAATCGACGAAGATTTCCGAGGAGGAGAGATAAAGAAGAATCTTTTGTATTCGTTTAAATTTCCCTCAAATACAAGAAAGAATAGGTAGGTATTTATTTTGAATACTTTTTTCTTTATTTATTTTTTATTTAAACACGTTTATTGTTGTTTTATGATTTTATTTTTCCAGGTGTAATATTTAAGGGCCACAATTTTCACTACCTTTTTAAATAAAATATATTTTTTTTCTTTTTGGATTTTTTTTTTGTAAATAAACTACATTTTTTTAAGAAATTCCTTTGAAAAAGCTCTCTTTTTATTTACCATATTCTCTGCATTGAGCTTAAATTTTGTTTGCGAACATTTTTCTTAATAAAACGCTTGTTTTATTGTGTTTTTTTTATTCACACATATTTACTTCAATATTGAACTTTGATTATTTCTTTTCGTTTAAAATTATTCTTGATTCTTTAAAAACAAAAACTATTTAATTATTTATTTATTCTCTTTTTTTAGTTTTGCATATGCATAGGTTTTAGTTTTACTGCTTTAATTTCACTTCTTTTTTTATACACTTTAAATATACGCAATATAGGTGGTACACATTCAAAAGTTTCCGCACCTCAGAAGCACTACTCTATACCAATGTACTAAAGCGATGCGTTTGATTAAAGAGTCGATTTGTACTGAACTAAAATCTTCTGATGGGGCAAAAAAATTTAAAAAATCATAAAAATAACAGAAACAGAAAGCAAAATTAACAAAAAGAAAACAAAAACAACGCAAAACACAAAGTTAATCGCTGTGTGTTTGTTTGTAAATTGTATGTGTAGTCTTTGTTGTTTATTGTTTCTACTTTATCATTTGCCTAACTCTCTTTAGTTACATTTGATTGCTCTCGCTCTCGATCAACAAGCAACAGCGTTGTCAACTTGGTGCGTTTCGCACAATTTTTGGTGCTTTTTTAAATTTTTGGTGCGAAAAATTCTTTAGTTGGTGCGCGGTGCGCTTTTTTAAACTTTGGTGTGCTTTTTAATTTTTGGTGGCACCAAAGCAAATTCAACACAACTTTTTGTTTGAGTGTAAGAAAAAATCTTTCTAGAATAAAATACACCTGTTTCTGTGTATTTCGGTGCGTTTTTTAATTTTTTCGAAAATATGATGAAATCTTTATTTTTACTAATTTTTGATTGCAGTTTTTTAATAATTCATAACTCATGAAATCTTTACGATGAAAAAATGTATTTTAAATACGAATGAATAATAAATGAAATCAAATTCTTCAAAAATCTATGTTTGAAAATCAAATTAACATTTTAAACATGTAAATAAAAATTCTTGTATAACCTGATGGTTTGGTCTACTGAACTGTAGACGAACAACTAGGGTAAGAGTACCAGTGGAATCCTAACAAATTTTATTGGAAAAAATTAAATAAAAGTACTTTAACTAGAAAACAAAAATATATATAAAAAAAGTACCAAATATGTAATTTAGTTCCAAATATCATTTTGTGAGTTAAATTTTGAGTGGTTAAATGCTTATTTTATCTTTATTAAAAAAAAGCTTTTACTACTATTAATTTTACTAATCGTTGATAAAAAGTTTTTTATAGAATTTATTATGTTAAAAAATTTCAAATTAATTCAATAAATATTTGAAAAAAAAACGAAATTCTTAACTTGGTGCGTTTTTTTTAGTAAATGGTGCGTTTTGAAATTTCAAAGTTGACAACGCTGACAATCAATGAGATAGACAGGGTTACCATTACTCTCTTTTAAAAGAAATTATCCTACTAAAATCTTTAAAAATGGTTAAGCTGGAGGTCCACAACTCGCGTTTTGGCCTCAACGCGTTTTAAGCTTTCTAAACGTTTTAAGCGTCAGGCATTTCAAGTTACATGCGAAGATTTTTCGCGTCAATATTTTTTTTTTATATGTATGTACTTTTGGAGGTGATGCCGTATGACCAGCTGATTTTTTTATCGGTTTGTTTGTCAAACTCATATAAAAAATGTTATTTCAACTGTCATTTTTTCTGGTGACATTATCTTTAAAATAAATTTGCTTTTGATTTGTCAATTTCAGCTGTGACGCGTGCACCGCGTTCAAAAGTAGATAGTAAACAAACTTTTCGCGTTTCAAGCGCCAGGGCGTCCTACGCTTTTGAGTGTGTAACTTAACTCATACAACTAACTACATTGATTCTACTTTTTTGACAGTTGCTTAGAACGCGTGAAACGCGTAGACGCTTGGTGTGGACCTCCAGCTTTAGCATACATTTTTCCATGGTGTAACTATACAAGGTGAGTGCAGTAGCAGAGCTGACTGGCTTTGTTTACAATTTACTTATGTCAAAAGTAATACATTTTAAAGTATTTTTGACAGTAGTACAAAATGCCTGTTGTTTCTGTATTGTACCGATTTGCACTCACCTTTTATATTTACACCATGCATTTTTCTTTTTTTCATTTGAAACAGTTTTTTTAATTTTTTTTAGAAAACAGCTTAAGAACTTGTTATTTTATAAATTGTTCGACCTTTATACATATATTTATAAAAATTATTTTGTTTTGAGCTTAAGGTCAATTTCTTTTTTATTTATTCCGATATTTCGCTACAACAATGTGTAGCATATTCATATTCAGGGAAAATAAAATAAAATAATTTCTAATTAAGAACTTGTTAACCTTTCTCGATATTTTGAATTTTTATTAAAATAATTAATTTTTGATCAAATATGTCTCAATGAAATGCGCATTTGCCAGTTTTAACGAATTTACATACAAAAATTAGATTTTTGGTCGTAAGATAAGAGATCACTTATCTAGCTCCTTCTTTTTAATGATTTTAGATATTTTGAACTTGTATAGGTATGAACAAAATATAATTTTTTGATGAAAAATGTAACTGATAACAGATCGAGCTCTTGTTCTCAAATTTATTACTTACCAAATTATTAAGCTTCTCTTCTCAATTAAACGATGAATTTCCAAGTTAATAAAGATTTTAGATATTTCGATTTCTAAATTAAACGCTTCCAATTAAACGCCTTTTTACCAAGTTATTCATGATTTTATATTTTTTTTTTTAAATAAATTGATTTTTAATATTTGATCGGATTTAGAATTGATTACCACCAATCGAGCTTTTTAACTCAATTAACAATTTGACGATTTAAAACATTTTCAGTTTTTCATATATGTATAAATCAATATTTGGCCAGAAATATGAGTGATAACAAATGAAGTTTTTTTTTAAATTAAACAATTATTTACAAAGTTATTAATGGTTTCAAATATTAAGAGCTTTTAATAAAAATATCATCTTTTAGTCCAAAATATGATAGAGCTTACTTTCTAAATTAATCGCTTATTTATCAAATTATAAACAATATCAGATTTATTAGTATCGCAAATTGAATTCTTTTTCTCATTCAAAAATCGATATTTGGTGAGAAATATGAGTTATGATAGAACGAGCTCAATCTCATGTAAAAGCTTATTTGCCTAGCTATTAACGTTTTTAGGTATTTTGAGTTTTTTTTTACATGAAAATCAGATTTTTTGTCTGAAATGTGAGTGATCATAGATCGAGCACTTTTTTCAATTAAAGATTTGTTTACTAAGATATAATCGATTTTCTCTTTAGAAATATAAATGATCACTGATCAAGTATCTTGTCTTAATTGAACGCTTATTTACTAAGATGTTAAAGATTATAGATATTTTGAGTTTTTCTTAAAAACAAAACGAATTTTTGCTCGAGATATCAGTGTTCACAGATCTTTTCTTTTTCTTTTTTAATTAAACACTTATTTACCAAGTTATTAACGATTTTAGATATTTTGAGTTTGTAATATAATAATCAATATTTGGTCAGATATATTAATGATGACAGATAAAGCTCCACTTCTAAGTTAAACGCTAAATTACTAAGTTATTAAAGCATTTTAATATTTTGAGTATCGATTTTTGGTCTAAAATATGAATGATCACAAATCGAGCTCAAGGTTTTAATACAGCAGAATATGTACGCGATTCTGTATTTCCTGACTTCAAGTTTTAAGTCCCAATTTACACGAAGCAATTCTTTAAGCTAAGCTGATTTGCTTTCTGAGATCGATGTGACGAGTACACACTTGACTGTACTTGAAATTTGTTTTACTCTCTTATTCGTATTACAAATGTGTGTATACATACATAGGCTGTTTTCATAAACGCAGTATGAAATGCAACATTTCATTGCATAGAGTTCATAATAGCATTTAGAATATATGCTATTATAAACTCTATGCAATGAAATGTTGCATTGCATACTGCGTTTATGAATACTCTCTCAAAAAAAACACGAGCGATTTAAGCAATAAAAATTGTGCTGTGAGAACACCAAAGAAATTTCAAGGAAAAAATTATGTCAGTATTTTCTATAAGAATTGCTTCGTGTAAATTAGGACTTGATAAAAAGTAGAAAAGAGTGATCGTTTTAGGTTTTGCTGTTTACATTTTACACGGCTTTACCACAAACACTGCTTTACCTAACAAATGGCGTGTGTGTTGACTATAGCAACACCTAAGACAAACACCAAATAAATAAATGTCCGCACTAAATATATGCACTTGAAGGGGAAATTTACCAAAAATACCCCTTATAAAAATTCCCTTCTTTTTTATGCTTGCTCTTAGTAAACTCCGCCTACATACTCTCTGGGGTCATACATTGCTGCACAACCACTTTTCTTTCACTCATCTATATTTCTACACTATTTTCTACAATTGCTTTTTTGGTCTGTCTGTTTCAGATGGTTTTTTCGTGGTGCCTTTAAGCCTTAAAGTTTAAGGCCACCCAACTGAGACGCCATATCCTCTACTTGAATTAATATTTATTTGAATTCTCCTTAGCACGTGATGTACGAGTATAAAGAGCAAATGGCTGCTGTTTCCGGTAGTACCAAGGTGGGTGGACAAATGGGCGATTGCGTGCTGCTCGTTGTATATATGTACATGTATGTGCATGACTGTGTTAGTGGAATTGTTTTTCAACAGTTGCAGATGCTTTTAATCTCTGTAAATGTGTGTTTGTAGAGTTACGAGTACAATCAGGAAGAGTAGGGGAAGAAAAGTTGATTAGATGGATTTCGTTTGGTTTTTGTGTTTTTAATCACACACCAATTTCATTTATTAAATCTTAACATCAGCAAAAAAAAAACACTAAGCAAAAGCTGCAGCTGCTGATACTGCTGCTGCTTATGCTGTTGGTTGGCTGCTCATCGTACACTGCCTTCAAAGAACAACAACAGTGTCAGCATTTCGTTTTTCTTGTATTTTTTTGGACTTTTCTTCTGACATAAGTGTGGGTGCGTTTTTTTTTTTTTTTTTTTTTTTTGTTATTTTCAATTTCATTTTAATATTATTGTTTTTTGCTGCAATTTTGTTAGTGCTGTAAGTTGATGGTTTAGTGTCACAAACAATTTCTTGCTTTACTTGTCACTAAAGTAATATTCAGTGAAACTCTTGTTGTAGTTTTAGTTGTATTTAATATTCATTATTCTTTCTTTGTTTTATATCTTCTCTTTACTCAATAGCAAACAATTGTAAATTGTGTTTTGGAATTTATTTTTCATTTCTTTTAATATTTTTGTGTGCGAGAGTTTAGATCGGAGTCAAGTTGTAGCAGAACGTCTAGAAGACATTTTTGTTTGCTTTTTTCCTTCTTCAATTTAGAATAATATTAAAATGTTAATAGAAACCATTCCTATTTGGTTGTTGCTGTTGTGAGACACTGGGGATTCGATTATAATCAACATTTATTGGATGATTTAATTTCATTTTATTTATTTGTACATAAAGAAATTTGTTTGTTGTTTGGGGCATTTTTTTTTTCCTTCAGCTTTTTATTTGTGTTTAACAAAAAACATTTATAATTCAATTGAAATTTTAATTAAAATTGTCAATTTTCATTAATAACATTTAAATGTAGTTCAACAACACATATACATACATATCGTACATACATACTTATGTATATGAACCATATGTTGTAAGAGCATATATTTGTACAGTTATGATCAAAATAGTTTACTTCAAAATTAATAAATACTGCTGACCAAAACTTAAGTTGTTATAAAAAACAGTCAAAATATCTAAAAATGTTAATAAGTTGTTAAATAAGCGATTTGATTGAGAGTAAAAAAGCAAAAAACCACGGTCTTTGCTCAGTTATACTTCTTGCCAAATAACGATTTTTTTTTATTAAAACCTCAAAATATCTAAAATCATGATTCTCTAGGTAAATTAGCGATTAATAGATCGTTTAATTTGTGATCACTTATATATGTATGTATATGACCAAAAAAGCGATTTTTTTTATGTAACACACTCAAAACAAGTAAAAGCGTTAATATGTACCTACTTAGATAAATACACCTCATTCTGTTTTTACACGGTTTTGATTTAACACGCTTTGAAAATAAACAAATTTTAAATTTTTTACACGATTTTATTCCATTTAGCACGAGTCAAAATCATTTGTGCTTAAATTTTTTTTGTTACAGTTAATTTTTGCGAAATATCACAAATTTAGGGGATTTCCGTTTTTATGGATACAAGCAAATTTACTGGTCAGAGCAATTGGAATAGTGCATACAATCAAACGATCAAAATCATACATTTTTTTACATTACTTTAAGCTTAGAGTGCATATCTTTTTTCTTTAATAACTTTGCTTGTGTAAAAACACATTGTAGGTTTACGAGTATGTGGTTTAATATTATAAACCTGAATAGATGTTCTTAAAAAAATCTTGTTTTTCACTAGTTTCAATAGGTTTTAGAGATAAGGAACCAATTATGTACCTATATTGCATACGATCAATGTCTTTTTTACACGGTTTTTTACACGAAGTTATCTGAAACCAATTCCCAAGTAAAAACAGAATTATGTGTAAACGTTTACTTGAGAATGACCTCGTTCTGTGATAACTTATATTTCTCACCAAATAGCGATTTTTATATGAAAAATTGAAAATATAAAAAATCGTTAATAACTTGAAAAATAAGAGTTTAATTTAGAAAAGGAGCTCGATCTGTGGTCACTCATAATTCCAGCCAAATATTAATTTTTTAATAACTTAATAAATAAACGATTGAATGTGAAACTAAACTCGATCTGTGTTGTCTATAAATCTAATCAAATATTGATTTTTTTTGTGTGAAACTCTCAAGCGTTTAATTTTGAAAAGAAATTCGATCATATTTTGGACTTACAACTGAAAAACTCTAAAAATTTAACACCGTTAATACCTTCTTAAATAAGCGTTCAATTAAAAAGCAAGCTTCATTTGGAATTACTTACATATATCTCTGATCAACTATTGATTTTTATATGAAAAACTGAAAATATAAAAAATCGTTAATAACTTGAAAAATAAGAGTTTAATTTAGAAAAATAGCTCGATCAGTGATCACTTATATGTACATCTGATTCAATATTCAAAATTAATTTATTTTTTTATCAAAAACTTAAAGTATCTAAAATCGTGAATAACTTGGTAAATAAGCGTTTAATTGGAAAAAAGCAGCTCGATTTGTGATCACTCACTTGTTATCAAATATCGATTTATTTATGAAAAACGGAAAATACTTACAAACATTAATAACTTTGCAAATAACTTTTAATTGAGTAAATAATCTCAATTGATGATCACTTATAAATCTGATCAAATATTGGAAATAAATAAGTTTTTTTTTATGAAAAACTCAAAATGTCTGAAATCATGAATAACTTGGTACGTCACGTTTAATAGTGAAAAGAAGCTCGAAGCTGTGATCACTTATATTTCTGACCAAAAATATTTTTATTTGTGTGAAAAACTTAAAATGTCTAAAACCGTATTCGAGAAAAGAAGCTCGATCTGTCATCAATTCAAATTTGTGACCAAAAATTTATATTTTGTTCATACAACTTAAAAATATCTAAAATCATTAAAAACTTGTTAAATCAGTGTTTAATTGTGAAAAATTGCTCTATCTGTGATCAATCTTAGTTCGAGCTGAAATTTACCTCAACACTCTAAATATAACATATATGATGATGTTGATTTGAATTAAATTCTTCTGATTTCTCTGTTTTCATGTTTCCAACAAAACAAAATTAATTGTAAAGGGAGGCATTGTATGGATTTCATTCATTCATTCATTATAAGTTTTTTTTCTAAACATAAATTGATAAACATTACGTTGAATAAATGAAGTAAATTAATCTAGGAAACAAGTCTTAAATGAAAGGTGGTGGTGGATGAGGCAAAACAAACAAACAAACATATTTTGTATGTCTGTATAAACAAAACAAAGTGTTCACATCATCCATATCTGTATGATGAGACTTTTCACATTTCTTTGCTGCTTTGCTCCCTTTCCTTTAGCTGCTGCACAAGACGAATGTGATTATTTCGTTTTATTATACAATTTAGTTTTCTTTTCGTGTGTATATAATTTGTAATTTTTTGCTTATTTTTATCTTGTTTGGGCCATAAAGGAATGGCTACTGCGTGGTAATGTAAAAGAAAGAGCTAGTTGGGTGGGTGGTTTCTGTGTCCTACTGCCTGCCTGCCCGTCTGCCCGCCTGCCTGGTGGCTGGTCTGTGTGAATTCACTTTATTTTATTCATTTTTTTCGCCATTTCCGGTTGCCATTTAATATCGTTTAAGTTACCTTCTTCTTTATACTCTCCAGCTGGTCTTGTTTTTTTTTTTTGGTTTGGTTGTTTCTTTCTTTTGCTCTGCATATAAAATGAAATAATATCAGATTCCCAGCATAAATGAGGGCCTCTTAAAGAGTGAGTAGTGAGTGGGTGGGTTGTTTGGTTTAAATAAATGGAGAAAATGAAATTGATGTTATTTATATGAGCACTTGACGCGCTAAATTGCCTTTCCGAGCTACTTTCTTTTGCACAACTTAGCTTTAATGGAAAATAATTAATTTCATAGTGCCGCTGATGTTGTTGCTCGTAAATGTGAAGATAAGGCTGTGGCTGATGACGACGCTGATACTTGCACTCGGTGTATTTGTTGGGGTATGAGTATCTGGAACACTGCTGTGGCCAATGAATTATGGCAAATTGCAACTCAAACCACCGACATCTACTACTAGCATGTACATTGAATTACAAAACTCTAGTTAAATTGTTTTGCAACATGACCGACTGTTAATGTACTCACTCACACACAGTACATTCTACACATTAAGGCAAATGTACGAAAACATACATTTTTACATGCAACATAAACATACATACGACAATTGAAAAATGTTCGTTAGCGAGTGGTTATGTTCCTAGTCTACACGACCACCACCCACCAATTGCACCCCTACACCCATCACCATCTACTTCCTTGAGTAAAGGCCTGTTTTGCTTTCAATTTGGCAAATTGTTTTAAAATTGCTTTTTAACTTGTGTGCTCCTAAACAGTGTGAAAAGGAGTGAATACTATAATCACAATATCTCAGATGATAATTTTACATAAATAACAAAAATCCTTAATAACTTGGTTAAGAAGTGTTAAATTGAGAAAGGGACCCAGCATACCATTTTAGGAGCGCTCCGAAAAAGGAGTCAGAAAAGAGTCCAACAAAAGAGCATTTTCGGAGCGAAAGAAAAATTTGATTGTTACTGTCCTGAGTCGACACGCAGTATGACTCAGAAATTCCACTTAATTATGTGTGTACCAAAGCGTTGTTCTCCTGCTATTTGTGCTTTGAACAAAAAACAAACATAGCTGTACCACACAAGAATGATAAAAACAAGATTACACAGAGCCCAAGAAAGACCTCATAAAAGACTCTTTTCTGGCATTATCTAAGAGCTCTTTAAGAGCCCAAAAAAACCCTCAGAAAAGACTCTTTTCTGACATTATCTAAGAGCTCTTTCTGACGGACCATTTTCGAACGTAATTACGCTCTTTTCTGAAGGTTTTCGGAGCAATTATGATTGTTTTTTGGGCTCATAAAGAGCGTTAACGCTCCGAAAAAGGTGTCAGAAAAGACTCTTTTCGGACTCATATGGCTTGCTGGGGAGTTTGATCTGTGATTACTCATTCTTCAGACAAAATGATTTTTTATATGAAAAACTCAAAATATTTAAAATCGTTAATATCTTGGTGAATAAGCTTAAATGAGAAAAGAATCGCAAATGTGATCACTTAGATTTTTTACCAAAATAGATTTTTAATAAGCAATAAATGGTTAATTGAGACCAGGAGTTCGATCTGTGATCACTCATTTCTTTGATCGCAAGAAACAAATTTTATATGAAAAACTAAAATATTTCTAAAATCATAAATAACGTAGTAAATAAGAGTTTAAATGGGAAAAGGAATTCGATCTGCGATCACTCATATTTCTGGGAAAAACTGCAAATATCTAAAGTCGTTAATAACTTGCTAAATAAACTTTTAATTAAGAAAAGATCTGCTCGATCTGCGATCATTCATACTTCCAAGCAAATATTTATTTTTTATATGAACAATTCAAAATATGTATATAAAATCATTAATAACTTGATAAATAATTTTAATTAAAAAAACTGATATTTTGTATGAAAAACTTTAGAAAGAATTCTGATGAAAGAAAGTGGTGTTTCTCGAAACATATGTAAATTCAACCAACAACCCAGGTTCGAATCCTAGGCCAAGAAAAATTATCAACAAATTTCAATAATAATTTTCATGTAACAATTCCTACCTTCAGTAAAAAGAATTTAATGTAAATTAAATTTAATGAACTCGAGCCTAAATAAAGAAATATCAAAGATTTAAAATTAACAGTTCAAATAAAAAATAATAATTCTTATATCTAAAATTGTTAATAACTTAATAAATAATTTTAATTAAGAAAAGAAATTTTTTGGACTAAAAACTGATATATTTTATGAAAAACTTAAGATATCTAAAATTTTTAATAATTGATAAATAAGCATTTAATTGAGAAAATGAAACCAATCTGTAATACCGAAAAATCAAAATATCTACAAGGGCGCTTCCGAAACTTCTTAGCCTAAAACAAAAAGCGCGGTATAAACAGAACAAAGTCAAGTGTTTTGGAAACTTCCATCTGTGCTATGAAAACATGTTTAATTTCTTTTCGATCTGCCAACTCCTTCATTTAGAAACAGGTGTTCAAAAAAGGCGCATCCTTGATTTTTTTACAATGGAAAAATAAGCAATTCGTGGCGTCATTCAATATTTTAATACAAAAGGTTTATCGGGACAAGAATTCATAATCATACGGTGAATGTGTTGAGTCAAAGTGCTCCCTCATATGCAGGTGTAAAAAAATTGGTTGCTGAATTTATACGTGGTCGTACAAGCATTGAGGATGAATCACGTAGTGGACGTCCAAAAACAGCACCAAAAACAGAAAAAAAGTGCGTAAAATAGCTAATATCATGGGCATCTCAAATGATCGAGTCCATTTAATTTTGCATGAAGAACTTCAGATGAAAAAGCTTTCTGCAAGATAGGTGTCGCATTTGTTAACAGTCGCCCAAAAACGCATAAGAATGAACATTTCTCAAGCTTGTTTGGATCGTTTTAAGAAAAATAAAATGGATTTTAAGCGTCATAACTATGGATGAGACATGGATCTTCAAAGGTATATTATTGATTGACTATCTGCAAAAGGGTAAAACAATGAATTTAGAGTAGGAGTGAGGGGGCATGTTTGAACACGGGGCACCTTTGAACAATGTTAATAAAATCGCAGTTTAACATTTTTTCCGACCCTTAACCGAGTTTTTAACATGACAACCTTGTTTTCTAGAACGTCAATAACTTTAACTGTGCCATTGTAAATTTTTTTATTTTTTTTTGTAAGAGTGTAAGAAGTATTCAGTGATCGTTTTCTTTCGTGAAAGAAATTTATTGCAGTCCAAAATTCATTTCAAACAAAATTAAGGTAAGTTATTTGATATTTATGTAAAAAAAAAATATTTATTATAAATTTCCGTGAAATGGCAAGCCAGTTCAGGTTTGAACAAAGAAAAAGGTGCCCCCTTTTTGTAATATTCCTTTGAACATGTTAATTTATCAACCGACGTATTAAACATTGTTGATTCTCTCTTATTTTCTGAAAACGACGAATCCAATGCTGATCATGATGCTTTAAAGGAAAATGTAATGTCACCTGAAATCGCAAGGCCTTTTCCGTCTTAATAATATAAAACTTATTTTTGATCTGAATTTTTTTTATTTTTTAATTGTTAATGTTTACGTTTTTCTTAATAAATAAATCGAATTTATTATATATGTATGAATATAAAAACTATAACTGTTTATGTTATTTTTTAGCTTAAGCTAAAGTTTATTTCCATATATGTATATTAGTTAAATTATGTGGCTTGAAAGAAAGTGTTCTAAGGTGCTCCCCTCTCCTACTATTGCAACATTACCGATCAATTAAATGTAAAAATTCGAGAAAACGGTCCTGGCTTACAACACAAAAAAATAATTTTTCATCAACAATGGCTAAAATCAACGATCAACCTTATTCTCCTGATTTAGCTCTCAGCGACTTTTACCTGTTCCCAAATCTAAAAAATTCCTAGCTGGCAAGCGTTTTACCTCAAATGAAGATGCAAACTATTTTTATCCAGGGATAGAATTGCTAGATAAGCGTTGAACTAAGTGTATTAAAGTTTCAGGAGATTATATTGAAAAAAAAAATGTTTTTGAAAAAATAACTATTCTTTTTCTCTGCTAAAGCTAAGAAGTTTCCGAACCGCCCTCGTACTTCTTAGATAAACGTTTAATTGATTAAAAGAGGTCAGTCTGCGAGCAGTCTATTTTTTAACCAAATATCGATTGTTTATCAAAAATTCAAAATATTTCAAATCGTTAATAACTTGGCAAATAAGGTTTAATTGAAAAAAAAGGATTTCAATCTACGATTCCTCATAATTTTATCAAAAACGTTTCATTAAAACAAGAAGCACGATCTATTTCTCGTATTGCGAAGAAAACAAAGTGATGGTTTGCATGAAACTTATAATTTATAAAAACGTTAATAATATTGTAAATAAGATTATAATAGAGACAAGAAGCTAGAAATAAATAACTATTATTGGAATTGTGTAAATATCGAATTAACTCCTTTGAAAATCTGTTTCCAGACAAGATAGTTGGCGTTTAAATCTACATACATACATATGTGACTCTGTGTGTTTGGCTGTGTTCGGTGCGGTTCTTAATGCCACACACTTTTACCTCAAAACATAATGCATTTTACGATTGCGCCACTGTCGTCGTCAGCAGCAGCATTACAGCAAATTTTGTTGCTTGTCTTTTTGTCTACCCGCAAAATGTGTTTACAAATATTTGAAACCAACTCCGTAGGTACCAGTATTTTACACGAATATACCGACACATGCATGTATGTACCTACCCAGCAAGCCATATGAGTCCGAAAACAGTCTTTTCTGACACCTTTTTCGGAGCGTTAACGCTCTTTATGAGCCCAAAAAACAATCATAATTGCTCCGAAAACCTTCAGAAAAGAGGGTCATTACATTCGAAAATGGTCCGTCAGAAAGAGCGATAATGTCAGAAAAGAGTCTTTTATGAGGTTTTTCTTGGGCTCTGTGTAATCTTGTTTTTATCATTCTTGTGTGGTATAGCTGTTTTTTTGTTTGTTCAAAGCACAAATAACAAGACAACAACGCTTTGGTACACACATTTCTGAGTCATACTGCGTGCCGACTCAGGACAGTAACAAGCAAATTTTTCTTTCGCTCCGAAAATGCTCTTTAGTTAGACTCTTTTCTGACTCCTTTTTCGGAGCGCTCCTAGAATGGTATGCTGGGTACTAAGTGTGTTTTTAGGCCCAATGTTTAAAATATAAAGAAAAAAGAGATGTATTACATTTTGGCGCTTAATGAGGGGCTACCATTATGAAAATTTTATTCCCATTTATATGACTTTGTATGTTTCCATTTCCATTTTGACTTTTGACTGAAAATGACTTTATCTTTTACGTTTTTACATTTAATACAAATAAACAGCAAGAAGGACCAACAAACAACAACAACAAAATATGTGAATAAATAAATGTGAGTAAAGCGTTGGAATGAATATTATTATTGCTGTGTGTGTGTGTGTGTGTATGTTGGCTGGATCGTTCCCATTCTACTTCACACCGTATAATGGCAGTTGGTGGGTATGACTTGACTTGGTAGTTGTTGCTGATATTGCTGTTGCTATTGCCGAGCAATAGAAATGTTTGAATATGTACTCAACTCAAATATGCATGACTTTTGCGGCATTTGGGCCAGGATGCTTTCCATATAATGACTGCTAAATTGTTCTGGTTGTTGTTGCTGGTAAAACGTTTATGCTTGTTTAAATTTTATTGCGGTCGCCATCATCATCTCCGGCTCTTATTATTTCTTTATAATTTTTTTTTTTTTTTTATTTTATATTTTTTACTCCAGTGCAGAGGTGGAGGTATAACACGCACTCAAGTCGTTTAAAAGCGTTTGCTAGCCAGAATTCACTAACAACCGAAGAAAAAGCCATAATATGGAGCAACCAGACAAGTTGAAAAGACATATTTGTTATTCTTTTATTCATTTCTGTTTTTATTTTTATTTTCATATGTTTGTAAGTAGAATTTTTTTTTAAGTTTAAATATATATTCTCAATTATTTTAAGTTAAATGGTTGTGCATTCATTTTACAATTCTCTGTTATTTATGACTGACAATTTTGTACATCCCCAACCTCAAACAAATACATACATATGTATGTACACACACACACTCTCTCATACAAATGTATTAGTGAAATTTTAGTGGCGTTTACTATAATGCATATAATGAATGTAATGTGATGCCATGATGATGCCTTGCCTTCCCATGCCGTTGTTTGACTTGGCTTCACTTGTTAAGTGTGGAAGGATGTTTGTATCCTTTTTTATGGAGTTCAGTTTCAATTAGGTTTTGAAATATTTATGATATTAGCGCAATAGGTAAAAAGGATTAAATATAAAAGAACAAAATACAATAAATAAATTTTATGACGCAAAATATTCGGTATAAATAAAATAACAACTAACAACCATAAAGTAATAAAGTAAAGTGAAAAATGTACTTAGAAAATAAAATTATTTATATAGATAAACTATATTACACATAGACTTTTATTTATAGATATTCATCACTTTTAATAGATTTTTTCTGGAAAATTAAGTATTTATTTCTAACTGACTATTATATTATATTCATCATACTATGGGGATTATCAAAGAACCATTCTTCCATCTTTTAAGGCAAAGTTGCAAGCTTCACAGCATTGGTTGCGCCCTAGATACAGTCAACCTTATATAACTTTTTATTAAGTTCAAAAACAAACCCATGGAATTAGCATAACAGACAATTGATATGAATCTGAATTTGAAGTGATGGCTAAAATACAATGGAGAGATTACGATAAAGATTCCGCAAATTTAAGTAGACCAGCATTGAAAAGACTAATAAGAGTCCTTATAAGAAACTGCGTCTTGATAAACTTAATTTGTTACATAGAGGAAAGTTGAAAATCTCGGACCTCTGGATCACCTAGTTTCAAGGTTATGGAATATTACATTTGTACATTGTGTTAGTATTAGGGAAAAAGGACAAAGAGAGCAGTGCATGCATTCATTAAGGAGTTTCTGTATACAAAAAATAGAAGAGCTTTATACCCTACTATCTGTTATATGCACCTTAACTCTATAACCTATAGATGGTCGAGAAGATCCAAAATATATAAAATAAATAAAAGAGTGAAGAATCCTTGCAGCGGTATAAAGCCACTGAGATATTTTTTTTTTTTAAAGAAAAGTAACACTCAGGCAATTAATATGCCTATATATTAATGAATTAATTGTGTTACTATCTTTGGAAAGAGATAGGTAGTAGAAGAATAGGTGGTGAAAGTAAAGAAAATCTTTTCATATGACAACACTGTAATTGCGCGTTATGTTTAATTAATAGTACAGTATTGCAGCGCCTCTGGTGGTGAGTAGGCGCATTGATCAAAGCTTGATTTATAGTCATTATTTTAATTATTTTACTTCGGTGGCGTTTTTTAAATGCTATACCACCGAAGGAGGACGCTGTGATAATTATTAGTTATGATGGATAGAAAGAAAACTAATAATTAACAGAAACTGATGTCGTTTTGAGTGGCAGCGGCTGGGAATCGAACCCAGGCCACAAATACCAACTCATGCTTTACGATCAAACGCGCTAATCAATTAAGCTAAAGCAGCACTAAATTGTTGCTACTTAAGCAATAATTTCAAAATTTTTGCGAGCATCAGGATTTATCCAGAAGCAGTGAAATTAAATTGAAGCCGAGAGACTTGAAATTTGATTTTGCATGTTCGCAATACTGTTTAAACACAATGAAATGCAATGCAATGAAAAATTTATCCATTACGATAACCCTCAGCGTAAGAGATTGCATGTGAAGCCCGGTCCAAAAGAGACACATATATTATAAGCTGCTGCTGAAAACTGATGTTCCCATCACAGGGAACATTTACATGTACCGAATGCAACTGTTGCATTTGAAGCGATCAAAAATTGTCAAAAAATGCGCAGAATATGCGACCAGACAAGAAAGTGTAATATATTATCATGTCAACGCTGGGCCACATATTGCGATACCTGTTTAAAACCTTTTAGAATTTTGCCTCACCCGGCTTTGTTTTTGAAATTGAAATTTAATTTTTAAATGCTTAATTTTAAAATATAAAAATTAGGAATTGGATAAAAGCCAAAAATTACATACGTTTAAACTCCTCAGCTCCGCGTTTGGAAGCTTCGTGGGGTCCATCATAAAAATTTAAACACGACTTCTCTAATCTCATGTAAAATATAATCTTAATCTGATCAATGGAAAGGACAGATTTATTTCCAACAAATTACGATTCTGCCCCATTGTGTATACATACATTTTGCATGCAATATATGAAAAACGTTAAAATTTGTAGAAGGGGGCATGGTTTGTGGAGCTTCTGAAGAGTAACTATAAGCTGTTTGTATAAGTATTTAGTATTGGTGAAAAGCTTAGGACTTGAAGATTGATAATTTGGGTGAAATAATTTAATTTTATAAATTTTTCGAATGTCATTTATCTTAAAAACTAAAAAAATATACTGATGTGTTGCAAAATTTTAATTATTTTTTTAAAATTGCCCAAAGTGATGTTATACACCGTGTGATAGTAAAAAACCTTTCTGTGTATTAAAATAGCATATAGGGCTATACAAATATGAAACTTTTTAGAGAATCGGTGCTTTACAATTTTAGAATTTTTTACTTAAACCTAAATTTTTGTTTCAAAATTGGCAAAGTTTGGTTAGGGATGGGGAGGTTTATGTGTTATTAAATGAGTAAAATTTTATTTTATAAGCATAAGGATTAAGTTATGTTTCCAGATCATAGACAAATTATATATAGTTCCAAAGAAAATGTTTTTCTATAAAAGAAAAATATAGGGACTGTAATATTATAGATATGGATATGGTGTGCTTCGCTACCCGTATCGAAATGAAATAAAAAGTTTACAGTTAAACAAATATACCGTATTTGCCGGACGACAAGACGCACCCTGATTTTAGGTAAAATTTTCAGAGTAAAAAGGTGCGTCGTATCGTCCGGCAAATACGGTATTTATTAAGTTATTAAAACCTACAGTTTTCCTTTTAAATTAAATCTTATTACATTATCTTATTATGATTTACAATATACAAACAAACAAACACACATTCACTTTTATATATAGATAAGGGTTTCAAATGTATACAAATTTTAAGATTTACTTAATATTGTTGCTAGTCAGCGCATTGGTGTCCTAAATATTAATATTGATAGCTGATATAGCTTTCCCTATATATAATTTCTCATCATATCTATGGGAGGTGCCACGCCCACTATTGATAGTCCGCCAATTCTTGTCCTAAATATTAATATTGATTGTTGAACCGTACCATATATCTTATTGTATACCATATATTTGATTTTTTTTTAAATAATCATCATATGGGAGGTGCCACGCCCCCTGTCGCTACTACCCCCATTTTTTCCGCAAATATTTAAACAAACTATGGAACTGCTCATGCAAAATTTGAGTACACTTAAAATTTCAGAAAAAAAGTAGCCTAGAGCTCCTTCCAGACATACAGAAATATACTGTGAAAATTGCAAGCAAATCGGTTAGCCGTTTAGCCGTCTATAGATCCCAAACTAATAATAATAAACATGCATACATACATACAGACACACAATCACTTTTATATATGTATATAGATTTTATGACAAATATAGATGATATTTTAGAAAATCTTTTCGTCATATCACAAAAACCCAAAACAATACCGAGCAAAATTAAAAAATAAAAAAATAGACCACCTAATAGACCTGCTTTAGTTTAGTCCACTTATATTATCGACTTTTAACTTTTTTTTTCTTAAATTCTGAATTCCTTAAGTTAAGTTTTTCAATAATAAAGATATAAATAAATAAAAAAAAAATAAAAAAAATTTTAATAACTTTCTTTTCTCAAAAAAATTATCATTTAAAAAAAAATTTCCGAGAGCGTGCGTAGCTTTTGTCCGATACTGTATATATCTCTCGAACAAAAATAGACAACATACGTATGTAATCCCATTTTTTTAGATGTTCTCAATGACTGATTATATTTTAGATTTCAGCTAAATCGGATCATGAATGGATTATTGGGAATTTTTTTTTAAATGTGAGACCCGAGCTGACAAATTTAGAAGGGCCATCATTCTCCAGCGCTTCTTCCGCCTACGAAGCCAAAAACTGTAAATTAACGCGAAAACACTTTAGCTCCAACGATGCGAAATTTCGTTAAAATAGCTCCGGAGATGCCGAATTATTTCGAAAAGAAAACAATTCTAAACCACTGTGCAATGGTAAATGCTTTCAATAAGTTTATATTGTACAAATGTCTCTAAATAAAAGCTAAAAATGTATGTATAGTAAATGAAAGTCACATGACTCGTCCGAGTATTTAGTACTTGACCAAACTAGAAGCTTTACGAGAACAATTTTCTAGTCGATAGTCTGAACGCAAGATTCCATGACTGCAGTAATTAACGACATTCTTGTCTCTAATGCTAACAGGAAACTCCTGCGATGATATAAGGTTAGAGTGAAGCAGGACCATTCAATTAGATATCATCGTAACACCCAAGAATGATTAAAAAGATTACGCCAATGCGGGTAAAATTTTAAAATGTTCTGCGCATGTTGAAACTGTGACGTCACACGTTCTGTGTTTCTATTGGCTAATTTTTTCTCACTTTTTTTAAACAGCTTTTATTTACACTTTTTTACACGACAATGAACGTTTTTAATTAATTAAATATAATTTATCATTAAATGCAATGCCAAATTTATTTATTTTATCAAAATCCGATGCAATATTTTTTAGAACTGTCAAAGTGATTTCAATTGCAAGGTTGCCAACTATCACATAAAACATACCTTTTTCGCAAGAAATTTTAATTCTAACACATGAAACATTCTTGGTAACCCTTAGAATGGAACTTATACGTCACATAACGGGAAATCATGTGCATGGCGTAATCTTTATTTTATCATTCTTGGTAACACATATTAAAATTCTTTTGTGTAATTTTAAAATTTTGGTCTCTTTAGTCGTTATAGTCGAAATAAATACTTTAATATCTTCAATATCTGCTCATTTCAATAGATTCAAGATGTTATGCAAACGGTTCTTGTAAAGTTAATTTGATTAATGCGGAAAATCCTTTCAAATTCAATCCTTTAGAATGGAAAATCAAAATAAAACACTTGGAAAGGGAATTAAGTTGGATTGAATGTATTCAAATTTGAATAATATCAAAACAATAATATGAATATTGTTCGAGGACTGAATATGGTTCAAATATGATCATCAAGGATATAAAAAAAGTAGCACCAAATACCAATATTCTAACTGTTCAATTCTTTAAAGACAAACTTTTGGCATAAACGAATTTGTTCTAAAGACTATAAGGTTAAATCATTAATTGTCCCAAAGAGAAAGCCTCAAATATTACATTCAACTAATTACATTTACAAATAAACATAAACCTAAATACAAATGTATGTATGTATGTGTGTATATATTGCAAGTTAAATGCATTTAATTTTCCATGATCCTATCCATTTATCTAAACTAAAATCCCTATTTAGAAAATGGAATTTATCTTCAAATAAATACACTAACAAATAACTAACTAACTAACCAACACACAGAAACATAAAAACAAACAAATAAATTCACTAAACATTATTAATTAACTGAATGTGTTTTGAAAATGATGATGAAGATATTGCTGTTGTTATTGTTTCCTAATGGTGATGATGAGATATCCTTGGGTAAAACAAGCTTAAACGTGTTGATGAACTTATAAAATCCCAACAAAATGGCATAAATGGTAGACAAGCCAAAACACAGCAACAGCAACGGCAACAACAACAAAACTCATATATAGAATCAGTATTAAGTACAACACACACACACACACATATACATTTACTTACAGCTATACCCAGCATACCATTCTAGGAGCGTTCCGAAAAAGGAGTCAGAAAAGAGTCCAACTAAAGAGTATTTCGGAGCGAAAGAAAAATTTGCATAAAAAATTTATTTTTTTTTTAATTTTTATATATTTTATTGAAATGAATTCCATTTTATTTTTTTACTGTAAATACAATTTATTTAATGTTTTTCCATTTCTAATTTCGATTATTTTTTTATTAAAGTAAAAACAATTTAAAAAAAATATTAAATGCGACTTTTAAATTTGTGATATTTAAAATTACAATGACTCTTTTTTGACATTATCTAAGAGCTCTTTCAGAGCCCAAAAAACCCTCATAAAAGACTATTTTCTAACATTATCTAAAAGCTCTTTCAGACGGACCATTTTCGAATGTAATGACCCTTTTTGGGATCATAAAGAGAATGGACGCTCCGGAAAAGGTGTCAGAAAAGACTATTTTCGGACTCATATGGCTTGCTGGGAGCTACAAATAAACTTATAATAATAAATTAGAAATGGAAAAAATTAAATAAATTGGATTTACATTAAAAAAATGGAATTCATTCATTTAAATAAAATATATAAAAATGGGGAAAAAATTAATTTTTCAAGGAATTTTTTTTTTCGCTCCTAGAATGCTCTTTAGTTGGGCTCTTTTCTGACTCCTTTTTCGGAGCGCTCCTAGAATAGTATGCTGGGTATAGCTATACATTGTAGTTTTGCCATAAACAAGAATTCATTTCCTAATTGCTCTACAAAAATAATGTAAATGTTAGAAGATTTAAGATGAAAAAACAACAAAATGGGAAAGAAATAAATTCGAAACAAACCAAATATCATTTTATCTACATATGTACTTCATACAATATTTTGTGTGAATCTGTTCTAAGGTAGAAAAAAATACAGCAAAAAGTTGTAGTAGCAATAGCAGTCGAAGTGTAGGAGGTTAATATGTATAAAGGATAATAAGAGTAAAATAAATTATTATGTGTTCAAAAGTATGTGTTTGTATATCTAGTATTTATGTACGAACAGAGGAAAAAAATTGAAAACAATAACAATAAAGGCAATAATTCCCGATAATAAATTAACTGAATTCACTTGCAACAACGAGTAGCATTAAAAACAAACCCCAACAAAACAAAAAAAAACAAAAACAACAACAGCAACAATATAATAAAACCCCACCCACCTATGCATACACACATACTAATAACTGTATACATATATCTGTATTATCAAACATACATACGTAGATACACACACACACATATTAATATTAATTTAAGGATGTTCGAGTATAAAAGTTTTAACAGTATGTGCTGTTGTCTACCAGACATTTTACGCAAAGGTTTTTTCCAACAAATTTAAATGTATTTTTAAAAATAGTAAATCTAAAGCTTCAGTTAGCCGACTGTAATGGAATGTAACTGCAACAGTAAGAAACAGCTGATGGATATTGTTATGTGCAAAGTAATGTAAATGGTTATGGAGATGTAAAGTAACGCAACACCGTAATGTATGAATCTGTAAGAAATAGAATTTCCTTACATTTTTACGTCATTACACTACATTCCGTTACAATCGGCTAAAGATATCTTATGCTAGGAACACAACTGGAACGAACGACGAATTTTTGGTCACGAATATTCGTCGCCAAAAATAAAAAAACATTTTTATGTGCTTATATCATAGTTGCCAGATGAAATAGGTTTGAATTCGTCAAATTTCGAACGGAAAATCGTTCAAATCGTCATACTAATTTTAAGGAATCGCCAAGAAATTTTCAAAAATAGAACACAAAACGTTTATCAAACAAAATATTTATTTTATTTAATAAAAACAAAACATAACAAACAAACAAATTCATAGTTTTTATACAAAATAAACAAAATAAAGAGATCAACTGTATTTTGAACTAAAAAGTATAGTCACATTTTTTAATTAAAATATATTTACAAGACTTTATCAACATGTATGTATGTACAAGGTGGCGCAAAAGTAATCCTCCTATCAGAAAATGCTATAAATTTTGCGATTGACCCTAATGTCAGTTCTGTTTTGACATTTGTATAGTAAACACATGCGAAATACACGTTAATAAACAATGTTACGCTACACTGCTCCAGAACGTGGAATATTGCTGACAGAACTGACATTAGGGGCCTCGCAAAATTTATAGCATTTTCTGATAGGAGGATTACTTTTGCGCCACCTTCTATATAAAAAATTTTATGTATATAAAAAATAGCCATGTCACAGAATTTAATTTCGTTCGGAAGTGGAATTAATTCCATATTCTGCTTCTATAGAAAAAGCAAACCGAACAATTATTCGAAATGAAACCACTTTTAATTTGCTATGTGGAATTGTAATTTTAAGAATTTCTAGGTTTCATTCCGAAAAAAAATTTTGCATCGCTGACCCGAATACTTTTTATGATCTGGGTGATATACATAATTATTATAGCATCCAGTTTTATTTATGCTAATTAGGTAAACATATTTCGAAATGTAAACAAAAATCCATTAAGGCCCATTATTACAACTTGGCAATAGTTAAAGGTATGATGTTATCGGACAGATAAGAAGTATTTGGTTATTATAAGTTTACTTTAATCTAAACCGACCGATAAGCTAAAGGGAAGATCATCTTGCCTTTAATTTTATAGTGAGGTTTATGTATTTTTTTTTTTTTTTTTTTTTTTTTTTTTTTTTTTTTTAACTTCCCTTTATTATTACACCTGTCAACAAGAAGACAATAAGTAATTTAATTTACAGAGGTGGGATGATAATTATCTTAAATCAGTACCTAAGATAACTTAAATCGAATTATTGAATGGTAAGTAATATATAAATTTTTTAGTATCGCTCAGCTAGATCTGAAGGTGTATACCGTTTAAGTCTTCTAGGTGCCAGGATTTCGTTTGCCGGCAACTGTCTGAGTTCCATGTTGGAATGTTGTGTTAAACGAGTTGTATGTTTAATGCTGCTGATACGGATAATTTCTTTTATTGTTTTGACGTTTAGATCTCGATGTATGTCCTCATCTCTAATATACCATTCTGCGTTGACAATAGTTCGCAATATTTTAGATTGAACTCGTTGAATAATTTTTAAGTTTGTTGTGCTAGCTGTACCCCATATGTATTTGAAGTTGCCATATGTTCTGAAAAATTGATTAATTTTAATTTTGTTTTGCGAATAAATAATTTGATAAACAAAAATGGAAAGCAGACGTTTGATTTATATTTTTTTTCACAAACAAATATTTTCACAAACACAAAAAATTTACTGTTTCTTGTCAGGAATTTGTCAAAAGTAATCGGTTTTTAACTGGTATTGCCATATTTTAGAAAAAAATTATTTTCTTTTACAAGGAAGTTGTAATAACGAAAAATTTTAAAGGTCACTTTATTCCTCACTTTAATTAAAGTTACCTTTTATTATTAAGAACATTAAAGGCAAGTTGTAATAATGGCCCTAAAAGTCTTGAATTAGTTCAACAAAAATCAAATCAAAGCTTTTTTTCTTAATATTTAAAAGATTTTTAATGATTCTGTTGCACACTGTACATCAATTTGTGAGTATGAATATTGATGGTACCTATAACTTGGCTGCCGGGCTGGTGGTTTGTATGTTTGGTCTGGCGAGGAGAGGAAAATTAATAAAAATAAATTGAGTTGTCAAAAATGATATTCGAAATAAATTCCTCGGTGAGTAATCGTTTTGAGCGCCAAGCTTTACCAAGAAGACCAGAAAAAAACACACAAACAACAGAATCTATATGTACCTATAATAAATAAATATCATGACCACCCAAAAAGGCACCCAAACATACAGACATTCAAGTGTAGCAAGTAGTAGCAGCACATTCATGTACGAATATCTTTAATACAGCTAAATGTAAATGCCTGACGATGAAAATCCAATTTCTTCAAACCATCTACATCTACATACCTACATACATATTTGCTATCTCACTTCCACTTGCTGTAACTAAGAAAACGGTGGGTTTGGAACACAGAAAAAAAATCTTAATATTCTTTTTATTTTAAGTTGCTGTAGCGGAAACAAGGGAAAATCCTAAAATAGCTGTAATAAAATAAAGTATCAAACATTTTCTTTTTTCTTTCAACCAAACAACCTGCTCAAGTGGGGGGAGAAAGAAAGAACCTAAGGGAAATAAAGGCAAGAGAGCACAACTCAAACACACACACTCACTCGTACAAAAGAGGCCATTGTCGTAAGCAACTCTTATACAACCAAACAAACGAACAACATCCGCATCCACCATAAACATACATACATACATTGATACTTCAACTACAACCAATTTCACCTTCAACATCATTAAGTTGCAAAAACAACAACGAAAATGAAGATAAAGATGATTATGATAAAAAAAATAAGAAGAAAAAATAGGAAAAATTGAATTTTCCAACGAAACGTGAAGAAAATTCACACAAAATGAGAAAATTGTCTTTTAATGAAGACCCATAACAAAGTTAAAAATATACAACACAGCAACTCAAAGATGGAAGGGGGGTGGGGGTAGAGTAGCAAAAGGTTGAGGTGGAAGCCTAGGATAAAGAAAAACAACAGTAACAACTACTACAAGAAAATCTATTAAATTAAATCTATCACTTAATGGAATAAACAGCAGAGTATGAGTGCAAGAGAGACAGCGACAGAGAAAACATAAACTCATAAACACATTTAATTTAAAGCAGCATGAGTATACAAAACAAATCCTAAATGATTCTGCGCTTTGCCTCAAAAATACAGGGAAATTTCTCTCAAATAAGCAAAGATTTACTCAAAAACAGGGCGGTCTTTTGTGATTAACCCCTCGTTTCAAAACAATAAACCTTCATAGACGCCATTTGTACGAGTAGTCCCACAAAAGCAGGGTGGTGTGATAGAGAGAGAGAGAGCGAAATGTGAGTTTTGTTTTTTTGTGTTGTGCTACAACAAACACTCTAGTAAACGGCTGTTTTGTTGGATTTTCATCACTTGAAGCAACAAAATTGTGTGATATTTGTTGATGCAAAATAAACCGTTAGATCATTCGCTATTTAGCGTTACAACTAAGCGGTCGTGTGTAATTCTTGTTAAATTGAATCATAAAAAAAATACAATAACAAACTAATAGGTACAAAGAAGAAGAAGAAGAAAACAAAAAAATAAACCATTTTAACGGTAATAAATCCTGTTATAAATGAAACGTCAAATCAGTGACAGCTTAAACCAGAAGCAAAACAACACAAACAAACAAAAACATATGTAATTGTAAATTAATTCAGACGAAGCAAATTTAACTAATGAAAAAAAACTTCAAATTTTAATTATTGAAATAAATAGTTTATTAAGCTTTTATTTTAACTAAAAAGTCAATATTATTAATACATACCTACAAATAAAAATTTCAAAGTGTTTAAACAATAAAAATAAAAAAAGTTTTTCTGCTAAATTACTCTACCGCACTACCTACACCTGGCTTTTATAAAACCATACACGCTTCCAGCTCATCATTTATAAGGATAATTAACTTTGTAAATTGTGTTTTAAAACCCAATAAAAAACTTTTCTTCAAATCTTTTACGTTCAGTTTTATACGGTAATTTAAACTTTTCAAAGTTTTATCTAGTTTTTCGAAGTAATAACGTGCCGTACACATTTGAAAGGAGTTATAGTTACTATTTTACTCCTTCTTGGCTTTTTAAGTGTGTTTAGTTGTTAAAAACAAAAAACAAAAGGAGACAAACTTTCAATTCTTATCGCACGTCAGGCAGAGTTTCTTCAGGAAACTCGCCAAACAATTGCTGCCAAAATTTTCACAGACGGGAACAAGGTAAACTAAATAAAACTAAAATCTCTTTTATATAATTTTTACTACATTTTAGTTGGACTTTTTTATAAATTTAATCAAATGAGGAAAAATACTTTTTTATTTTAATAAAAAAAAAAACATTTTTGGAAATAATTAATACCAAAGCTATAAATCAAACAATTTGTTTGACGGTGTTTATACCCTACACCACCATAGTGAGGAGGGTATGTTGGATTTGTGCTGATGTTTGTAACGCCCAGAAATATTGGTCCAACACCCACCTTAAAGTATACCGATCGACTTGCAATCCCTTTATGAGTCGATTTAATGATGTCCGTCCGTTTGGCTGGCTGTCCATGTAAAGCTTGTGGGCAGACTACAGGTCGCAATTTTGAAGATATTTCGATAAAATTTGGTACCAAGGACAGATGGGATTGAAACTGGTAGAAATAGGCTCATTATTTCACCTTGCCCCCATACAAATGTCTTCCCGAAATTGGGGTTTAACGATCATAAATGTTTAAATTATGCAAGTATCCAAACAAATGTCACCACATATGAGTGGTAAATAAAGCCAAATCACATCTACAAATTTTGTGAAGATCGGAACATAATTAGTCGGAGGCCCACTTCCGTAAATAACTTTAGCGACCATAAATTTCTTAAAAATGTTGGCATCTAAATAAAATTCAATACAAATAAGTTTCATATATGTATGACACCTATGTAATTTTAAATTAGTCGAAACTCCCATATAAGTTTAATACATAAAATATTTATATTCACAATAATCATGATACTAAATTTTTGGATGATTGGTCCATAATAAATAATATCTCCAACATAGCGCCCATTTCAGAAAAACTGTTTTATACATATACTGGGTGTAGGGTATTATATGGTCGGGCTTGACCGAGTATTTCTTACTTGTTACTCTTACAAATGTTTTATAAGATCAACCTGGACCAAATAAAACAAAACTAAATATTTGCTGTGATTTGAAATCATTAAACGAATTCAAATTTACATATTTTATTAAATAGTTACGTGTTTTTGTTGAAATATATGCTCATGCCTTAAGATATTTTGGAATATATGCATTTCCAATGAAGGGTCTACAAAAGTAGATAACCACATGACTGAAATGGTCAAAGTGTCAGTAATAAAATTTTAAAAGTCAGACAAATTAAGCTAAAATTCACAATTGGTCAAACGTCGGCTAACTGGTTGTGATCAGTACTAAATTTCCTATGTTTTTTTTTTATTAAATATTGACCTACTGATTATTCGTTTGATTATTCGCTGACATTGTCAGGAGAATATCATAGGCTTTTGTTGAGAAAGTTACCAAATCTTCTATGTTTCAGAAACCTGCTGATTTGTTTCTAATGATATTGGCAGGGTTTTGTTGTGTTTAGAATACGCTCACTCGCTGCTGTCAGTCTTACTAAATATTACTTGCTAATTCTCAGAAGAAACTCAGGGGTTTTGTTATGTTTGGAACAAGTTAGCATTCTTTTAGATTTAAATTAAAATTTTTTAAATTATTCGATCTTAAAACATGATATTGTGCACTAAATATACTGTGTAGACGTTCCTATCGATTCAAAAATCAGACATACAGTTCAATTTCAGCTTTGACAACTTATTTATTTCAAAAAGCTCAAAGCTGGGAAACAATTTAGCCCAAACGGTACAACTAAACTTATAATTTTGAAATCTACGTAAGTAAACGCATCATTCAAGTATGTTTTTAGAACACTGTAAAGAAATGAAGAATTCTAATTTGACAGTTACTGGGGTACCCACATGAACCAATATACAAATCATTAGTACTTATACCCTATAATTTTTAATTTAAGAAATAAATGTTGGATATACTCGTATTTATTTTCGATAGAATATTGCTAAAATTAAGCAATAATAAATTAACAATATTTTAATTGTGCAAAATGTCTCGTTATGTTAAATACATAATGATTTAATATTTATATACAGCCGCGTGCAACTAATTAAGGACGGTATTGTTCAATATTTATCTCGTTATTATTTATTAAATAAAACGCTAACACACTTGTTTTATTTTTTTCTTTCTGGTGTTTTTTATAATTTAAAATTCAGGTACTTTTTAAAAGTTAGATTAAATTAATTATGATTACACAGAATGCTTCTTAATATATGAAAAGTTCTTAATACTTGCTTAACATGGGTAAAAGCAAATCCTGTGATTTCAGTACTCGATAGATTATTGCACAAATGCATTAAAATGGAAATTGCAACAGCCCTGAATGTTTCAAAGACAATGTTTTTTCAAGTGTTGAAATATTCCAGAAAGCATTGAACGATAGAAAATGTGGCCCGTAAAAAAGCGCATTACAACAGTTCGTGACGATGCAGTGTTTGTGCGCGAATCGAAAAACAATCCGCATAAATCAGTAAATGAGATTCGGATTGCAGTCTTTAGCTAAAATGAGGCAAAACCGTCTCTAAATATAGTAGAATGACGATTGCGAGAAGTTGGACTATTAGGAAGAATTTCACGAAAGAAGCCATTTTTGTCTGAACGTAACCGACAGAAGAGACTCGAATTCGCAAAGAAGTAGCTCCATTGGACGAATGTAGAATGGAAAAGATTATTATTTTCGGATGAAACAAAAATTAATAAGGTCTCTCCAGATGGAAAAAATATGTTCGCGGGGCAAAGTTTAAAGAAATTGATCCAAACAAAGTACACCCGGGTGCCCCGATAGACTAGGCAATAGTATGCCGGACTATCAGTCAGAGGGTTGCGGGTTCGATTCCCGCCAAAGACTCTGGGTGTTTTCTGCAGACAAGCCAAAAGCTTCGCAGTTTGTGTTTGTTTAAAAAAAAAAAAAAAAAAAAAAAAAAAAAAAAAAAATTAAAAACTTAAGGAGGTTCTATATGTAATGCTTTGGTGTGCTATGTTGTCACGTGCACAATATTAAGGGAAATATGGATAAGTTTCAGCATGCAAAAATTCTAAGCGATACAACGATGGCGAATGCTGATGAGAACATGCCAGTAACATGGATATTTCAACAATATAACGATCCGAAGCATATGGTCCATCACGTCAAGCAATGATTTTTGAACAATTTAACTTGACTGGCCTTCATGCAGTCAAGTGATCTCAATACGATGGCAAGTTGTAAACACCAAAGTAAGCTATGTAAAAATAAGCAATTTTAATGATCTCTTTGGCGAAACAAAGAAATCTTGGGAAGCCATTCCATGTAAAAATTTTGTGATCTCATTCATAATAGATGTTGGATTGTTTGAACGAGGTTTTTGTCTTTAGTAACTTAGACGTCATTTTAAAGGTTACTTTTCTATCATTTATTCTCATTTATTCTTGCTTCGAAAATATTGAATCATGTATTAACAAAACGTCTTATTCGGAAAGTTGTATTACTTCGTTAATTTGAAAAAAACCGCTTTAGCACACCGAAGGTTATTTTAAATGTTTGCTATCGCTTTTAACACGAAAGATCAGACAAAAAAATTTGAAGACCAAGGCAGTACTTAATGAAGATTGTTGTCAAACTCTGCAAGAGCTGGCTCAAGCAGCATGATTCATCAAAAAGCAGAGAAATTGGGTGCCATATGAATTGAAGCCGAGAGACCTTGAAAGACGATTATTCATATCTGAAATGCTGCTTAAATGCTATAGAAGGAAATTATTTTCGCACCGAATCATCACAAAGCGTACAAGAATGTGTCTGAAGCCCGGCCAACCAGCCATATAGACACCAAAGCCAAATATCGATGGTGTTAAGTTAATTATCTGCATTTGGTGTGACCAAAAGGGTTGTATATATTATTAACTGCTAAAATCTGGCCAAACCATCACTGCATCAAATCATATGAAAATTGGTAGGTCATCTGGGGAGCATAAAAAATGTACAAACACCAAATTTCAATTCAATAGCTTCATAAACAAAAAAGTTGGGGCAAATCGGCCAGATCGGCTATATAGCAGCTATATGAAATAGTGCACCAAATCATATGAAACTTGGTAGGTCATCTGGTCCTATATTTGTTTATTTTATGTTTTATTTTATTGACAGTTTGCCAACATTAAAAACTGCTAATTGTTGAATATATAATAAAAAAAAGATAAGATATGAGTAATATCATCTATTTCTTGAATTTGCATACTAATTTTTTTTTTATTTTTTTTTTTAATAAAATCAAAAAACAGATGATTCCGTACGGAAAGTGCGTTCAGTTTGGCACTTTGCTTGAGCAAATGACATTTGAAAGGTTTCATTAAGTACATTATGGTTTGTCACATACGTTTTACATGTATTCGCAGTTGCTTAAGTTAACTTAAGCTCAAGAATGATAAAATAAAGATTACGCCAACACGCGTAAAATTTTAAAATGTTCTGCGCATTTTGGCCCTGTGACGTCACATATTCTGTGTTTCTATTGGCTAATTTTTTCTCACTTGTTTTTTTACTCATGTTTTGCTTGCATTTGCTCACTGCACTCTTCATGTTTATATTTTTTGTTGTTTTTTTTTTTGTTTTTCTTTTTTAAACAGATTTTATTTTAGAACTCTCAGATTGCAAGGTTGCCAACTATTACATAAAACATACATTTTTCGCAAGACATTTTAATTCTAACACATGAAACATTCTTGGTAACCCTTAGAATGGCCCTTCTACGTCACATAACGGGAAATCATGCGCATGGCGTAATTTTTATTTTATCATTCTTGCTTAAGCTAGTTAGTTTATGCACATTAAGGCCCAACCATAATGTGCATAAGCTAGCTTAAGCAAATTTCAACAATGAACGAAAAGTCTGTCAAATGCATAAGTAAACTTAAGAAAACTTTTAAGTGGCCATAATGTACTTACATGAACTTAAGATGCATGTAACCCTTGTTGCATATTTGTGCAGTATTTTATGTTTTTGCGAATGTGTACTTTAAATTAAAAAGTACATTAAAAATTACAGCCCTATATTTGTTTATTTTATGTTTTATTTTATTGACAATTTGCCAACAGTAAGAAATGCTAATTGTTGAATAAATAATAAAAAAGTGATAAGATATGAGTAATATCATCTATTTCTTGATTTTGCATACTAATTTTTTTTAATAAAATCAAAAAACAGATGATTCCGTACGGAAAGTGCGTTCAGTTTGGCACTTTGCTTGAGCAAATGACATTTGACGAAACTTGACGAAAAGTTTCATTAAGTACATTATGGTTTGTCACATACGTTTTACATGTATTCGCACAGTTGCTTAAGTTGGCTTAAGCTAGTTTATGCACATTATGGTTGGGCCTTAATGTGTGTAATTAAAAATTGCACTCTTCTCTAATTTTTATCGCAAGTTTATCTGCACTAGCTGTACAAATTTAATATTATTGTAAACAAAGCAAATTATTTTCTTTTTGCTGGAAGTAAAGACGTACGAATGTATGTTTTTTTCAAATAAGCTAACTAATTTCCACTCACTTTTTTTTGTCCAATAAAAAAAATTATTTCTCACAAATTGTAAATTCTGTTTTTTTTTTATTCTGTTTGTTTATTAAAAACAACTGTCAAATCGAATCAAGTTTATTTGTCATGTAAACAGCATGATTCATAAACATGATTCAGAAAGCGAAGCAGGTGATTCAAGTCGTCGTGAAAACATAGTATTACTAAAGGTTTATAAATTCTTATTAAATAAGCTTATTTATTATTATTAACGTATGGAGACAAATAATAGTTGCTGTAATTAACAACTGGAGAAAAATTTATGAAGAATGCTTCTTTAGCGATATCGTTAAGATGTAAAAAATCCAAGTTATTTCAACTACATATTTGATTAAACAATTGAAAAAAACAATTAATGTCTTTTTATTATGCTTTCTTTGGTAACTGTATAATTTGCAATGTGTAAAAGTTACACATTTGACTTCAGAATATCAGTTTTTAGTATATATTTCCCATAACATTTTGTTCATTGACTTGATTAGTAGTAATAGATAACAACTAATTAATAAAGTTTACTCTTCTTATACAAATTACATAGTATAACATTTTGTCTTAAATACTGATAAGTTCTGTACATTAGGCCAGGGACTTTTCAATACACGTTGTTTGTTTATATTACAGCCATTTTATTAGAACATAATATTTAATATTTACGTATGTATCATCACAAGTATTTTCGCATGCATCATTAATATTTTATAAATTTGTGATTAAATTTCGCGATTATAATTATTAGCAATGTCCCCTGGTTGTCGGTCGACATATTTGTAAAATTCTAGCCACACATGTTGCATCAATACAATCATTTAGAGTTGCAATACAAAAAAAAAGATAAACGAAAAAAGCATAAATAATTTGACTCAATATACAATAAATTGAATACACTCCATTAGAGTTCCTTTCTCAATTAATTTGTGGTTTATCAATTTAATTTACATTTGTTACGGGATACTCTTTCTCGTAGCTATATATCTATCTATCTACTTCTATATGGAATACAACATTGAGTACATTGGAAATGGTACGAGTAACAACAAAATATAAATATAAACGTTACAAATACACAATGATATTAATGTGCATGTGCAACCAGTATACATAGATTATATTTGCAACATATGTATTTCTATCCATACGGCTGGAATGTGTGTTTGTGTGTGGCAGTCACAGTTTTGTGACGGCAAAAACAAAAACAGCACAACTAAATTAAAAAAAAAAAACGGGGATAAAAGTATATTTATTTATGAAAATGGGAAATAACGTTTGATTGGAATAATTCAATATTGATTTCAACCAATGGATGAGTCCAATAATTAATGGCGGCGGTTGGCAATTATATTTAAAAATAAAAATGTTGAAACAACATCACTAGCTGCAGTTGGGGTTAACATTTTTTTTCTTTCAATATAATCATCATTATTAATTAAACAATTTGCAAATTAATTAAATGTTTTGTTTTTCAAATTTGAGTTTATTGGTCTTTAATTTTAATTGTTTGTAGAAGTTTTTTTTGCTAAAGTTTGTTTGGTTCATATGTTTGAAGAGGAAGTTCTTGAAAGCTTTGTTTGTTGTTTTCAAGGGTTCTTGAGCAAAATATTTATTTAATTTGCTTAAAAGCGTTTAATATCACAGGCAAGGTATGAATTTAAACACTTCAATTATTCGCTGATTTTATGTTTTTTGAAATAAACACCATATGTACTCGAAGCATCTTGATAATTTTATTTATACACTGGCAAAAATATTAAAATAAATTAAATTAGGGATTCTATTAAATATTTTGAAAATCGTAAGGATTCGACTTTTGTGTTTTGATTAAACCTGGTTCTAGGTATATATTGCAGAAAAAAGCTGAAAAGAAATTAAAATTCTATCCCTTTTTTGAATAGTTCCGATTTTGCATTTTAATAGAACAATATACTAAATGTATTTATTGGCGGATTTTAATGAAAGTATTTTATTTTTATTTGTAAAAGTACGGTCACATTTGGCAAATATTTACTCAAAAAAGCGTAACCACTTGTTTTAGCACAAATTTGTTTGACGTTTTTTACTCTTACAAGAGTTTTGCAAGATCAAACAGCATCAAATAAATTTAAACGAAATAATTATTGTGATTTGGTCTAAATAAGAAAAAGTTTTTTATATGTTATTCAGTGGTTACGTCTTTTTCGGCAAATATTTGCCAAGTGTGACCGTAACGTAAGTTTATAATTGATAAATTCTTCGTCTATTTTAAATAAAATAAAACAAATAATTATTATGAAAAACACTAAAATTTTTATTGTGTTGGACAAATATAAATGAAAAATAATAACGGACAGTGTCCAAAACGACATGACATGTAGATGCTGATTCTTTTATCAAAATTTGCAATCACATTTTAGTAAAATTATTTTTATCACATTTTTGTTCGACTATTAGTTTTTTTCTATGGAACTTTGAAAACAAAAAAAATGCAGAGTATAAAATAAGCTGCGAGCCACTGTATGTTGAGGATGAATTTGTTTTGCGACAATTGTTTCGACCATTTTGTTTTTAGAAAATCCCTTTCTGACAATAATGCTGGAGATAACATTGCTACAGTAAAGTGTAAATTGTGTAAAACCTACTTTAACAGAGGATTTTGGGTCTCTTGCGAACACTAGAAATACATTTTGTCACAAGCTGAACAAGTGTTATGTAGCTGATTATCGTTGTATTTGTGTAATTAAATAGCAATTTACAGATCAAAACTTAACGAAAGTTAAGTCAATCTAAAATCAATATATTTTAAAAAAATTGGACAAATCTTATCTTTCCAAGTGCACCAGAATATTTGATGAGAAATAAAAGAAGTGCACTACGTAATCTCTAAGAAGATCATTGAGGAGTAAAGTAGATTCATATATGAATAGAAATGATCAGTTTGTTATTGTTAGTTCACGGAACTCTCAATTAGTGTCTTAGTTCACGAAACTGCTCTTTAGAGCCAAATATTAAAACGAATTGCTTTAAATAATAATAATTACTTAAATTTGTTCTAAAAAAGAAATAAATTACGTTAAATATTTAAAGAAAAGACTTAATTGAAGATCACTGATCTTAACACTAATTAAAGCAACCCTGAAACTCTCTAGTTCTCTCTCTCTCTCTGCTTAAAATTGTCATAATTTTTTTTAACAAATATGTAATTAAATGTTGGCTTAAGATTTAATTTTATATGTCACCGCTATTGTTTTTTATAGTATTTCTAACTTGCAGCAATAACTAGTAAGAAGAGCAGTGTAAAAAGTGCATTTAACACGTGCTAAATCTATTTAGCCAGGCATTGCGGATGTAGGCACTTTTTATTTGAATTTAGATGGACGTAATGAAATCAACGCTATACTTAATTTAAAAATAACAATATGATTGCTAATGTGTCTGTCTGGTGGTTTTCAAATTACTGCAGTTAGTTACAAACATACTAGATACTAGTCTAACTAGCTATCTAACTGTCTCTGTGTGTTAAATGTCCGTCTGAGAGTAAATGCAATTTCAGACCTAATTATCACTGCATAAGCAATGTGTCTAACTTGGAAACACCGCATATACATTTCAAATGCATTGATGTTGCTGCTGCAAGTGATAATAATGATGATATCACTCGAAAACTACACAAACTAGCAACTGATACAGAGAGCCATAGTGCGAGAGAGAGAGAGAGAGTGTTACAAATTGAACGGATGCAACACCCACCCACCTCTACGCTTAATGACATGACACACATTTTGTTTAAACTTGAGAGAGTAAATAAATTAAATAAAACACTTTTTTGCAAATGATGTTTTGTGTGTGCAGTTTGCACTTCTAAAACAAAAGCTTTATTTTATTTTTTGTCATGAAGCTTTTCCGCCGGTTGTCTTGTTTTTTTGTAATTTTTTAGCTAAACGTTTGTACATACTCGTACATTTGCATATATATTTTTGAGTTCATTAAATTTTTATCATGCAGTTTTTGCTTTTCTTTAATTTTATACTAATCTACTAAATTTGATTGTCCACGGTTGTTGTGTAGTGCCTGGCAAGTTTATAGTAGTTTGTGATAAGTGTGCTGCTGCTATTGTCTCATCATCAGTCAGCATCGTCTCATTGACTGTGATTTCGAAATAAATCTGTTTGTAGAAAAATCCAACAAAGATCACGATTTCAGTTTAAAACAATTGTTTGCTAAATTCAATTATCGTTGGCATCACTTTAAAATCGTTTGAAAAAAAACAACAACAACAATAACAATAAAAACACAGACAGACTGAGAGAGAGAAACGAATGTTGCTAACGCTCTTATATCACAACTAATTCAACATTCAACAAAGCACACGTTGACAATGACACTTGCAAAAATAAGACGACAACAGCACAAATACCCCAGAAATCAGGAAATTTTGTTTTGTTTCGCTATTGAAAACGAAATGGGGTTGTTTGTTCAAAAGTTCTTTTCTTGTTTTTACTCATGTATATGAATCCTGGTCTTTTCATTGTTTATTATACAACTCCATTGTATTCCTTGGCAATGTCTTGTTTTGTTTGTTTGTTTTTTTTTTTTTAATGAAAATTGTATTTGTACTGGTAACAGTTTGACTTGTGTTTTATAAATTTTTGATCTGTAAATTGCCTTAATTTTCTATTTAATTACACAAACACAACAGACATCAGCATATGTCTATTTATTATATATGACACTTATATGCTGTTTCCAGGTTCTACACGAATTCAAGAAATACTTGTGAAAAGGGTTAAAGGGCGTTTTTATTTTCATTGTTTAAAATTAAATCAAGTTAGTCCTTTATGAGTTTGAGTATTGTATGTAAAATGAAAGAGCATGAGCATTACAAAGTGAGAGAGTTTACTATTTTTTACTTATTCTGTTAAGAATATAAAAATTAAGTGAATTTGAAATATTCCAACTATTCCAAAAATTGTTTCTTTTAAGAACTTGTCCTGATAAAATTAGGATAATTGGATCTGGTTTTGTGTTTTACTTTTGGTAAAAATCTGTTTTTAAGTAAACAATTCAATCAATCAATCTTTTAACAAAAACTAAGAGAAATAGGGAGAGTTCACAACCAGGAAATGTTCAGTATTTGAATTGCTTTACGGGCTGTGTGACACCATCTTGTTAAAACTACATGTCTTCCACAACAATAGCACCCAATTTGGGCAGAAAGGACTCTATTGTTATTGTTGTTACCTCGAAGAGGTATGATCCAACGATGGTGTTGTAATTTATTACTTGTTCAAAATATACTTTACAATTAGTAAAGCGTGATCCATTTCGAGGTTCCCTACTTAAAAAAAAAAAAAAAAACAGAAAATTCAAATTTAATGGCAAATGTTTATTATCATTTGAAAGAACATTCATTGGCATTTATATTTTAAAGATTATGTCTATCAAATGTTGGCCGTTGCTACGTCGCATATGGTCTATCCGTTGAGTCCAATTTTCAATGACTCATTCGAGCATTTCGACTGGTAACTGGCGAATGACACGCATGATGTTTTCCTCCAAGGCCTGAATCGAAGCGGGTTTGTCCGCATAAACTTTAGACTTTACAGATGCTCACAGAAAAAAGTCTAACGGTCTAGGTGGCCAATCGACCGGTCGAAAAAGTGAAATTATGTGCTCACCGAAGTGTTCTCTCAATAAATCCATTGATTGATGCGATGTGTGGGAGGTGGCGCCGTCTTGCTGAAACCAAATGTCGCCGAGATCACGAGCTTCAATTTCAGGCATCAAATAGTCGGTTATCATGGCACGACGGTTACGTTCGCACCGGCATTATTTTAAAAGAAATATGTACCGATGATTCCACCGGCTCACAAACTAAAGATATGAATCCTTATATTTTATCCTGGATATACACATCGAACATAACTTCTAACTTCATACCATCGTGGATATACAGACTGATCTGGCTTCTTCAGGATAGTCTTTCTATCTCTGCAATGTCGGCTATAAAACTGAGAGTCAAATGTGTATGATGAGAGGCTACGGATTTCGTACCTATTGTCTCTATTATCGCTGATGACACACGATTTAAGTTAACACTGACGGTTCAAAGACGAAAACTAGAACTCGCTCAAGAATTTTTCTCTGATGAATTCATATGGTACTTAATTTCCCTGCTTTTGGATGAATACTGCTGCTTGCAAATGTTTTAAAATTGCTGCTTGAGTAGTTTCCAATGCTTTGGAAATCTTTTGTTAACTTTGACAACAATTTTCATGGAGTAATGTCTTATACTGTGTTCAAACATGCACCTTTATTGCGGTAATCGCAATTATTGAGCTCAAAATTCCATATAAAATCTCAATTAATTACACTGTTCAAGTTGTAAAATGGTACTACCGTGAAAACCATATGGTTGTGTTTGGATGAGCCCCCTGACTACTAATAATTATTGCTCAATAAGTACGAAATTGTTATAATATTGAGTAAGATTTCGAATGCAACACTGTTCACAACTGTGTTTAGTGAGCAAAATTGTATAAAATGGCAAATGTCAACAAAAGAAATCATTAAAAAATCAATGTGAAGGTAAGTTTATTTATATAGAAACACAACAATCATTTAGAGTATTTTTTGTATGCATGTTTGTTTTGGGCTATTAAAAGAACACATTTTCACAACCAATATAAAAACAATATTGTTTTCCAGCTGTCAAATGATTATTGAGTAAGCTGAAAATTACGTATGCCTGAACACTTAAAATAATATTGTCAATTAACCAATTATTGACTTAATAAAGGTGCATGTCTGAACACAGTATTAGTGTTCAGACTTTATTTTCTGGCCTGGGTAATCTTAACTCTCGTGTCAAAATCACCACTTCTAAACCGCACAAGTCATCTCTCGCACTTTGAAATTGATATAATGCATTAACCATAAGCTTCAATAAGCAATCGAAGTGTTTCACTTGTAGCACTTTATGTTTCAAATTAAAGAAGAAAAGCATATCACATTTTGTTGGCATAAAATTCGACATTTTTGAAGCCATAAAAAACTTTGTTGTTTACACTGTAATGTTCAATAACTAAAGGTAGGGAGGGGCACACCCTTAGCACAAGTTTGACCATGTTTAATCTAACAAGTGTTTTGTAAGAGCAAACAGTATCAAATAAAATAAAACTGCTATTTTTATTAAAAAAAAGTTTTCCAAATAAACACAAGAATTAAAACAATGTTTTTTAGTGGTTACGTCTTTTTCGTCAAATATTTGCCACGTGTAACCGTATCTTAAGTGAGAATAAATGACAAATATAAGCCCTTCAAAATGGCATATAACTTACATATAAATTCAAAAGAAACGCCTTTTGTTATGAAACCCGCATTATTAAGTTATATACCCAATATATCCACCAAATATCGGCCAAAATTAAAACTATTCTAAATATTCATTAGCACAACTGTTTTCATACATTTAACTTCTATGAAAATATGTTAAAAATAAAATTTAAATTTTAAAACATTTTTATGCTCCAAAAATTTGCCTGATGTTGGGAAGGTCATTTATAAATGTTAATACAATAAATAAATAAAATGTCTGTCAATGTACATATATTTAATAAAAATTAAACAAATTGAATTAAATTGTTTATTTGAAAATAAAATATTTTTGGGAAGCTGCAGCACTCTTCTAACAGAAATATTTTTTTTTTTTAAATGTTTTTCAAATTAAAAAATCTACAAACAAACAAATAATAATTTGAAAAATTTATAATTTAATTAAATTTTCTATAAACATTTTAATATTTTTTAAACATAACTACATATGTATACTCGTGTATGTATGTATGAATATTTGCTGATTTTATAACTGTATAAAGTTGTTTATATAAAAATTCGTACTTGTATTTGTTTTTAATTAATATTGAAAGTTTTCTAATGTTTTATCTGCTAAATTTTAAGCTCATATATGTATGTACGAGTATGTAGGCATATGGATATGTATGCTGGAATGGTATTAGTAAAGTTTACTAGTTTTGGGCCTAAAATGTGACCGCATTTAATTGTGTGTTCACACCACTTGAACTAACTCTCTCTAATAGGGAGTTACAGCGGTGGGGGGGGGAGACTTTAAATGTAATTTCAAAATTTGAATTTTGATACACTGACAATAACAACAACAACAACAGCAGAAAAACAGGATGTCCATACACAGCTGTGATAGAATTTACATCAATATTCGAGTGGAACTAAAGCGATGAATGATGTGTGATGATTGTTGGCAGTTGGTGTGATGATGATGATGATGGCAATTATGCTGATACATTCACGAATTTTAAGTATTTGTGAGGCGAGTATATGACGGACATGTTTTGATTGAATTTGCATTTGAATTAGACGATGTAAATGATACAGTTACACAAACTCTGATACAGCTACATTAGCTTTCATTAGCTGAAATAATGATTATGGTGTTTGTTACTGATACCCGATGATGATGAGTGTTATTGTGGCAGCGTTCGTTCGCTTATTTGCCATAGAATGCCTAATATTGCTGCTTTGGATGCTAGTATTTATGCTGTTGTGCAAAATGTGCAAAGTGTGCCACAAAATTTAATCTTCCTAAAAGCATGTTACATCATTTAGGGAATCAGGGACGCGTTTGAAAAAAAAACTAGAAATTTGAAAACCAAACCAACTAATTGAAGGCAATAATAGTTTTGTAAAACCTAAGTACAACAGCAACATATTAGAAAATATTAGAGAAGCTGCGATTTAAGCCAGTAGGCTGGCTGTCAGACTGGCTACCCCAGTTGTTTTTGTTGTTAGAACCTCTACCCTTAAGCTGTAATAATATTTTTCGCTGATTTTCTGCTTCATTGTCTGCTGATAATGTTGATGGTTTGTTTGGTTTTCATTGTTGCACGTTCTCGATTTAATGTTAAGGAGGGAAAGTGTGTGTCTCAGTCTGTGCTTTTGCGTTAAAAATTTAATTGAATTTCGCGTGTGCGCAGCGCAGCTTTCATTGTCTTGTTGCTAGTCTCGGTAATGCATTACAATTGGATAATTGCATTTACTTTGTTAATGGCAGCCGGACAACAAAAACAAACCGTTGTCAGCAACATCATAAAAAACCCTGTGCTTTTTTTGCCACTGTCAAACCAAAATTTAAATCAATTTAAAAGAAAAAAAATTATCAAAAAAAGTTGTTGAAATTGAAAATTACTTCAACAGAGTGAAAAATCAATATGTTTGGAATTGAAGGAAAACAGTGTTTTTGAAATGAATTTTAGAGATATAATAATTGTTTATAAAACAACAAATTCTATGTAGTCCATTTATGACCAATATTATCATAGATTTTTGATAAATATTAAAAATGTTTGAATAAATATTGAATTTTTTAATATTCTTGAATTTTTGAAGAGAGAATTAAAAAATTAAGCCAAAATTTTAGCAAATTTATGAGTTTCTAAAGCTATATATAGACGGTCGTCAGATATTACAACGTTGTTCGAAAAATGTTCAGTAAATGTCTAACAACCGTGTGAACTTAAAATTGTTGTCTTTCCACGTTGTAAGAAAGAGCATTTTCAGTACATTGCAAGACAAAAATATTGTCAAACATCTAACAATCGTGTAAACACAATTTTTGTCATTGTCATTGTTTTAAGACAATTGTCAAACACTTTTCATTGTCATATGTGCAAAGTTTATGCATCTGCCAATGGCAACATTGTCAAAGAAATTATTTCTAAATGCAACTCTGTATATATGTACATAAATAAACAAACAAGTGTGCATTAATAACATTTTGGAAAAAAATTTCGGTTGACAGATAAATTCATTGTGTGACAATTGTGTGCCAATGAAATTGTTAGTTTTCTTACAGTCGTCTGAACTGACAATTTACCTTTTGCTAACAATTTTTCAATGTCAGTACATTACTAGCACATTGCTAGATATGACAACGTTGTAATATCCGACGACCGTCTATACATAGCTTAAGAATGTGAACTTGATGAAATGTCATGAGTAAGATTTCCAACCAGTTATATTTCAGTATGCCCAAACTTATTGAATACCCCTACTACTTTACTAATACCATTAACAACTTTGCCTGCAACCTCATACATACATGGGTTTTCAATAAACTTTTTATACATTTATTTTTTTATTTGTTTATACATATTTGAATTATTGAAATTTGTTTTAAGCTCAATCCCTAACATTAGTACGAAAACCCCCATTTTCAATAATAAATTTATAAATAATTTATTTAAAATTAATTCATGTGCTGTAAAGAAATGTCATTTCATTTCATTATGACATCAACAACCAACCTCATTAAATGAGGACACACACTCATCTCAACAAAGTTTGTATTATAAATACAACTGCAGCACTAACAATATCAACTTAACAATGTACAGTGGGCCAAACCAATAACATGTAATTTACTTAAATGCGAGTTTTTTTTTGTGATTTCTCAGCTTTTTTTATCTACAGGTCCTCGGCTAGATCTGCTATTTGTAACTGATGGTTTTCGAGTTATATGCAATGGAAAATTTAAATTTAAAAATTTTGCCAAACCCTGGTCCGTTTTTTATAAATTTCGCGCAGAAGTTTTGATCGATTTTCATGATATTTGTTTTCTTAGTTAAACAATGTTGATTATCTATCAAAAGAAATATTTTTGGAACCAAAATCCTTAGTTAAACAATGTTGATTATCTATCAAAAGAAATATTTTTGGAACCAAAATCCTTAATAAACAATTAAACTTTCTTTAAGAATAATAACAGGTTTGTATTTTCTGAAAGATTTATTCACAGAGATCATTTGAATATAAAAAAACATATCCTAATACGCTGTTTCGAATTTGACTTATTTTTCATCAGAATTGCAATTTCCGGTCGTATGTTCTATATTGCAAAGTAGGTATTTCGAAAAACAGTTTCGAAAACCTACATGTATTCCATATTTATCTTGAAATTATAGGTAATTAAATTCAATAACTTAGTTAATTTGTTCACAAAACTATCATCATTCAACCCACTATGCAACATTAGCTTTTATTATGCTGATGGTCACAATAGAGTCTGAGTGCTTGTTGCAAAGGTCCCTTCTAAATAAATATTATAAAATTTGCATTTGTAACAAATTAAACATTTTCCTGTTCATTCATTTATTTAATGAATTTTTCGTTTTTTTTTAATTTGGTATTTTTGGCGGGGGTGTTGGGAATAAGGGGGAACAACTAAAAACTATATAGTTGTAATAATGAATACAAAAAATTATGCAAAATTTACACACGACACTTCATCTCTAATGGAATTTTATATCCTTTGTACACTAACTTACACACACTGACGTGCAGAACTAGAGCAGAAATTGTAGTAGTAAAATATTAAAATAAACTGGGACCCCAGGTGCCTGGTAATATGAAACCAAAATAAATGTTCTCCTGGCACATACACACACACACACTGCATACATACTTACTTGCTACATTATTTTTTATGAAGGGATGATTATATTTTTTGCTACCTGTAACCACAAATGTTGGCATTTTTGGTTTTTATTTTTCGTACATCCTGGGAATGTTAAAGTGGCCGCCCATTTCTGGTTCTCTGGTTGGACTCAGGTGTTTTATTAATATTATTTATAGCAATACATATGTATTTAATGTGTGTGTGTGTATGGGTCTGTGTTGGGGTGTTATTGTCGAATGATTTTATTGCAGAAAATTTCACGCCGTGTCGAATGCTGAGTGTAATTTTTGGCGCATGGGGAGCAGAGGTGTTAAGCAATTAGTTTTAGTTGATTTTAAATGAATATTTGAATTTACAAATTCAAATACATTTAGCTGTTATTTATGCTAGATAGAGTAGTATTCTAGGTGTGCATTTTGATACCATATGTGATGTACAATTGAGCGTAAATATATGGGTAATTTATTGTGAATTATATGGTAATTTGAAAATTAGAGTTTTAAAGAGGCTTAAACATAAACAACGTAGAATATTAAATAGAAAAATGTATAGAAATTTAACAAAATTCCAAATGGAATCTCGCAACTCAAAACAAAAATTTGTTCTGACAAAATACTTTAAGGACAAATAAGAATGCCATGAAGGTTTGCAAAACTTCTTTTCATTTTGTAAGCCAAGCCTGGGGATTTTACAACATATGGCCTAAATTTTAATGAAAATTTTTAAATATTTTGAAAATTTAACATGTTTTTGTTTATTAAAAGAGCTATGCAAAGATACCTTTTAGAAAATTATATATTACAATAATAAAAAGAGAGCCAAGCAAAAATCTATAATTTTTTTTTAATTTTTAAATTGAAAATCGTTTATTTTAGGACCAAATTAAGATATTGTTTTGCAAATTTTTGTGTATGATTGGAAATTTTGTTGTTTAACTAAAAATTCAGCCAAACAAGTAAGTTCTGGCCAAAATAAACTTAAAAAATTAAATTAAAACAAAAATTTTGTAATATACCTGATATATACACATACAAACCTTGTTTTTAGGTTATTTGAGGCTCTCGAAAAGTTGATTTCAACTAACAGGCAGCTTTGCTATAAATAATGTGGAAATTACAAATAGAATGAAAAACATAACATAACATAAGATTGTAAAAATTAATTAAAAAAAATCATGTCCTTTGCAATTAATAATGGATATTATGCAGAATCGGAATTCCCAAAAAAAAAACTTTAAAAATATCAGAATCACTTTCTGAGTCGATTTAATGATGTCCGTCCGTATGGCTGGCTGGCTGTCCATGTAAAGCTTGTGCGCAGAGTACAGGTCGCAATTTTGAAGATATTTCGATAAAATTTGGTACGTGATATTTTTTCGGCTCAAGGATGAATAGAATTGAAACTGGTAGAAATCGGTCCATTATTTCACCTGGCCCCCCTACAAATGTCCTCCCGAAATTGGGGTTTACTGAAATGATTGAAATATGCAAGTATACAAACAAATTTCATCACAAATGAGTGGTAAATAAAGCCAAATCACATCTACGAATTTTGTGCAGATCGGTCCATAATTACTCGTAGCTCCCATATAAGGCCCACTTCCGAAAATCATTTTAAAGAGCAAAACTCTCTCAAAAATGTTAATATCCAAAAAATATTGAACGAAAATATATTTTATATTTCTAAAAATAATACGGTACAATTTTTTTATGATCGGTCCATAATTAGTCGAAACTCCCATATAAGGCCCTCTCCGTAATTCACTTTAAGCTCCATAAAAGTATTTATATCGAGATAAAGATTAACACATATAATATTTATATTCACAGACATCATAACACTAAATTTTTGAATGATCGGTCCACAGTAGGTTATATCTTCATATAACGCCCATTTCTGAAGAACTGTTTTATACATATACTGGGTGTAGGGTATTATATGGTCGGGCTTGACCGACTATACTTTCTTACTTGTTTTTAAATTGATTTATGACTGCCAGAAAATCCGTCCACCAATCGGAGATCATATGTAAAATAATTATTAAAAATTTTTTTATAAAACTTTTGTTTATAACAATATGTTAATAAACTTATATTTAATAAACTTATTATATTTAATAAACTAGTCCTATCGGTTTACAATTTTTTAACAGCGAAACAATGATTTTAAATTTGTTCGGTTAAATGCCAAACAAAAATCACTGTAAATTGCCGGTCGCAGAAAGAAAGTGCTTAACATGTTACTACAGTCCATGTACTCTTTATGCTAAACACTGCTTTAACTTGAGTTTTAGCACTTAAACTCAGAGATTTACACCCGCTTTGGAGTACATATTTGAAAGAAACTCTTACATTTCAGGGCCAACAAATTGCATATTCCTTTTAAAAAATAGAGCGAACAAGTTATAGCAATTTGTAACTGCAGTGTCTACTTAAATATTTACAACAAATAAATTAAATGCATGTGCGGTGGAAAGAATAAAATTGTATAAAATGAAATTAATTTAAAGCAATTGCTTTGTTTGAGGACAATTTAATCAATTTATACATACAAACTGATAAATTAAGAATATGACAATACAACAATGATGACAATACACTTCCATAACCAACCAAACCCCACCCAACAAAACTCTACAAAACTTAGTGCAGCATCAAGAGGAAACAAAAGAAAAGAGCTGGCTGGAATGCTGTAGTAACTGATGCATTTAAATAATATGTTTTCCCCTTGCAAAATGCAACATAAAACAAGGCATGTTGTGTTGGCATTTCATATGTATGACAGTGATCTTAACAAAGTTTTACAAATACTAGTAATTCAAACAAGTTTATTTATAAAACTTGCATGTACTGGCCTGGTATTGTAAATAATAATGAAACCTACAGAGAGAGAGGGAGATAGATAGAGAGAGAGACAAAACAAGTAACAAGAATAACAATAATTGATTCTAATTGAATCGAATTAAAGGTGCAATTGACAATATTAACTCACTGGCAAAGATGAAATATAAAGAGATGCATTTACCGCCTTTCAATATTTGTTGTACTATTTATTAAATGAAATGAAAAGAAAAAAATAATTCCCTCGCTCTTGCTCGTAACAAATACAAACATGCCCCTGTAGTCTTACAGTTCTTTATGATTTCTTTTTATGTTAAAAAAGAAAAATACATTTTCTTTCATTCCTCACTTTATAAATACATACATACATATATACCTATGTACATATCGTTGGTCTCATGTAGAAAGGCCCTAACTCGCTATTTTTTCGAAATTAGTTTTTTTTGCGATTCCAATGCATTTAACGCAAATACACCTCCTCACAAAAATTTATTGCAATAGTGTAAAAAATAACGCTTTTATAAGCAGTTGTACAAAAAAAGTTACTGTTGAATTATACAGTTTCTTCTCCTGTAAAGTTTCAAATATGCGAGTTAGGGCCTTTCTACATGAGACCATCGATATATTCATCTGTTTGTGTATTTGTGTGGCACCCGTATATTGTGGCCACCCTTTTCTTCTATGTCCCCCTTTTTTGCAGTAATTACCATCGGGTTTTTTATTGATGTAATTCTTTCAATTACTTTAATATTATGCCGCATAATAATTGAATATCAATTGAATTTCTAAAACAAATTATTATTGATTCAGCTTAAAGCGTGATTGAAAATTAAAATAAACTGACTACTAAATTATGAAATATAAAAATAGAATAGGCTATTGTTTGATAAAATTCTGTTTGAGAAATATTATTATTACGAAATAAAGAAAAAAAAAATTATAGAGATTTTTGGAAAACATACAATATAAAATTTTACTAGAGTTTCAAAAAAAAAAAAAATCGAAAATATTTAAACCACGATTACGGTTAAATATTATGTTATAGAAACAAGGAACATTTGAACATTTTTAATATGTCATAAAAATATCATATTTTATGATAATTATTTCACAACCATTTAACATATAATGAATGTAAATTAAATTTTTATTTAATTTTTAACAATTATTTAATTTCATTCTTATTAAAAAATGTAAAAAGTAACTAAAATTCAAATAAAAAATTGTAATGTGTTCAAACAATAAAACAAACCAAAATAAAGTGCATGCATTAAAGATTTTTCCGTACTAAATACTTTTAAATCTCAATATTATTATTTTTATTATTTATAGATAAAATTATAGGTAACATTTCCTTAGAATACATGTGGGTGTCGCGTATACTTTCCTTGTACCATCAAGGAGCAATTTCAGGGCTTAAGTCGGTTTTAGTGACTTTTTTCAAATCACTTCAAAAAATATATTATTAATAGAGTTTTAAATTCTGATTAAAATAATAGAAACATTTTTTGGCGGCCACGCCTATTTTCGAGTGGGGGGGGGGATCCAAAGTTTCCAATATATTTAGCTATATCCTGAAAACTACATTTCTATACTAAACGATATATACATATATTCCCATTTATATGGGAAAATATTTTTTGATCCGATTGTTTTTTAAAAAAATCAAAAAAATCTGGGAAAAGGGTCTATATGAGTAGATATAAAAATTACAAAGTCAAGAAATTAAGCTATAATATTATTATGTATGTAGGTAATATAGATCCGAAGATATTAAAGAAATATTATGACATTTCACCATAAAAAATACAATCAGTACTATGCGAAGTCGGTGTTCTGAAAAAATGTATTTTTTTAATATTTTAGATCTTATAATTCTATGATTATACCCAGCAAGCCATATGAGGCCGAAAAGAGTCTTTTCTGACACCTTTTTCGGAGCGTTAACGCTCTTTATGAGCCCAAAAAACAATCATAATTGCTCCGAAAGCCTTCAGAAAAGGGTCCGTCAGAAAGAGCTCTTCGATAATGTCAGAAAAAGAGTCTTTTATGAGGTTTTTTTGGGCTCTAAAGAGCTCTTAGATAATGTCAGAAAAGAGTCTTTTATGGGGTTTTTTTGGGCTCTTAAAGAGCTCCTAGATAATGTCAGAAAAGAGTCTTTTATGAGGTTTTTCTTGGGCTCTGTGTAATCTTGGTTTTATCATTCTTGTGTGGTACAGCTATGTTTTTTTTTTGTTCAAATCACAAATAACAGGACAACAACGCTTTGGTACACACATAATTAAGTGGAATTTCAGGACAGTAACAATCAAATTTTTCTTTCGCTCCAAAAATGCTCTTTAGTTGGATTCTTTTCTGACTCCTTTTTTTGGAGCGCTCCGAAAATGCTCTTTTGTTGGACTCTTTTCTGACTACTTTTTCGGAGCGCTCCTAGAGTGGTATGCTGGGTAGTATCTACAGACACATATGATACCTTAAATTAAAGCTCAATGCCTTGGCTTTTTTTATTAATAAACCAAAATAATAGTTTTATAGACTTTTTTTCAATATTTTAAGATATTAAAAAAAAATTCGGGTCAAAAAATATTCTTTTCGGATTTAGCCCATAGTCGGCTGATATTTTATAATCATGATATATATCGTTGGAAAAGTATTTTTAATGCCTTTAATTACTATAAATGACTATAAATTATCATATATACAGTACCAGAGTTATAGGCTCATATATTTGAGGGTCCGCCCCCTCGAAAATAGGCGTGACAGCCAAAAATTATTTTTATTGCTTCCATATCCAAGCTCTATTTGATAAGAATTTTTTTTGAGCAAAGTCACTAAAACCGACTTGTTCCTAAAAATGTTTGCTTTGAAAGAGTAATTAAAATGGAATTGATTTTTTTCTGGTCCTCTTTGATTAGCGAATATATACAATTTTGAGTATGAATTATTTTTAAAATTTATAATTTTAACATCATAATTTGTTCATACTTTTAATTACAGTTGGGTCCTGCTGCTGCGGGAAGAGGCATGTTTTGTTATCAATGTCCACCCGCTTTACATCCCTGTGGTCCGCATCCACCGCGTTTGCCTACGCTGGAATATCCTTTTGCAGCCACACATCCATGTAAGTACCAACTACATACATACATATGTAAACAATGAATCACAATTCTGTCTATAGTATTATATCTATCAACAACATCATCATTATTATTATCATTATCATTACATGCTTGTAAATTCAGCAACATATGTACTAAGAAAAAAAAACCAAAAATACAAAAAAAGAAAAGAGCAATCCTCAATAATAATAAAATCATTATAAATCTTGTATTTATTCACTCTTAGTAAAGATAAAAAGCTAAAGATAACTTTTACGCCAAAGTGCTGTGTGCTCTACATTGAAATCCAACAAACAAAAACAAAAAAGGAACATTTATTGATGATGTTTGTTTTTTTTTTTGTTCTTTACTACAACGTTTTCAATTGAGCTCTCTTCCTTACTGTCACAGGATGAGTGTGTTCCTAACAGATGCATTAATGTTTTATTCTATTAGCGTTACTTTCCTAACAAAAAGTTCTTTAGAGTGTGAGAGCACGTACGTTGGTTTGTTGGTTCGAGTTGCTGAATAGAAAGAAATAAATATGTTTGTGCGTAAAATATCCGATTACCATTTTAAGATAATAATTTATGGTGCCAGGAATTTAGTCATATTTTTGCTACTCTACTACTGTAATTCCCTTATTCTTGTTGTTGTTGTTGTTGTCTTTCTGGAGTACTTATTTATTATTTTGAGGGGTTAATTGTTTAAGGGTTGTTTGTTTACATATTTTTATTTTTATATTTCTTTGCTTTTTACTGGTTAAACTTATTTCTGTTTGTGAATTTGTTAGATTGTGATCTAATATTTTATAATGATTTGATTGAACGCTATATTAAATTATAAAGATTTTGTTTGATAAAAACAAAAAATAAGGCTACAATATGTTAATTGTTGTAAAAATACACATGTGTGTGATAAACAGCATAGAAAAAGTTTTAATAAAATAAGATTTTAGGCACAAGATAGATAGATTTCAAATAAAAACAACAAAGTCTTTTTAGTTTAAATGTTGTTTTTGTGAGCTTTTTGTTGTATGTACTTTGATTTTATCTAACTAATATAATTTCAATTATTACACTGTACTCTTTTCTAATAAAAAAATAATTATTCTCAAAAGTGATCACTCGTTACCTTTTGCATTACAAAAGAGCAGTTTATGACGACATATTTTCTAAAGATATTTGTTTCATATCTCTAAATGAATACCCTATAAAACATAATTATAAATTCGGGGGATAGAAAAGGTATCAAACAGGTACTATTACGATTGTTGTTGTTTCAGGATATCTGGTTTTTCTTTAACATGTCTGTTAAAAAACCGTCAGTATAACTCTAAGGCCCGTTTTCTCAATGTGTCGACATACATTTATTAGACTAAAAATATGTCCGTTAACAATTTTGGTTTTCTCAATCGACAGAAACATTATTTTTATTTGGCAATACCTCTCTATCTTCAAGTGACAAGTTGTTGACATAAATCAGCTGTTTTCCAAATGTGAAAAAATAACAAAAAAAAAAAAAAAACAAATATTTTAAAAAATACAGTTTCGAATCCTAAGCCAAGAAAAATTATCAATAAATTTTAATAATAATTTTCGTGTAACAATTCCTACCTTCAGTAAAAATAATTTAATGAAAATTAAATTTAATGAACTTGAGCTGAAATAAAAAGAAATATCAAAGATTTAAAAAATAAATAATATCCATGTCTGCCATGTAGTTAGGTCTGGCTTGATAAACTCTTTCAACATTCACTTGGAATTCATGTTCTTCGAGTTCATCCTCCATCAAATTAATGTTTATTCCTCTATTAAACATTTTTTCCAAAATCTATTTAATTTTTTTTACAAAAACTCAAGCTATTGCCACATAAAAAATATGAACAGCAGTCAGCTGATTGAATTTATCTGTGCAACAAATAAATAATCGGCAGATGAGGGCTGGTTAGTTTTGCGACAGAATAGAAGCAAATGAGACATTGAGGCCCGTTTTCTCAATGTGTCGACAAACTGCCTGTTACTAAATGTCGACATAAATTTATTGGACTGATAATATGTCCGTTAACAATTTTGGTTTTCTCAATATACCGACAAAAACATTATTTTCATTTGGCAATACCTTTCAAAATTTATGTGAAAATTGGGAACTCTGTCTTCAAGTGACAAGTTGTTGACATAAATCAGCTGTTTTCCAAACGTGAAAAAATAAAAAATAAAATCAAGAAAACAAATATTTTAAAAAAATTAATTATAACTTAAACGATGAACGATAAAAAGCCGGAGAGAGCTGCTATTGCCTGAGAAACGTCTCTTACTGCACGGCAAGCAGAAGATACGCTTACTCCACAAAAATCTCCGGCCGTTATAAGAAAATTGCCAGTGGCATAATATCGTAATGTTAGCAATATTTTGATTTCGGGTGTAAGAGCATGATTTCTGTCCATCATTGAGGAAATTTTGTCGGTGATCATATCAAGAACGATTTTAAATGTTGCCTTTGACAGCCGGAATCTTTTGGAAAATTCATTATCATCCATGTCTGCCAGGTAGTTAGGTCTGGCATGATAAATTCTTTCAACATTCAGCTGGAATTCATGTTTTTCGAGTTCATCTTCCATCAATTTAATGTTTATTCCTCTATTAAACATTTTTTCTAAAATATATTTAATTTTTTTACAAAAACTCAAGGTATTGCCACATAAAAAATATGAACAGCAGTCAGCTGATTGAATTTATCTGTACAATAAATAAATAATCGGCAGATGAGGGCTGGTTAGTTTTTCGACAGAATAGAAGCAAATGAGACATTGAGAAAACAAAATTTCTTTAATCGGCAGTTTTTCGTTGGGAAAAAAGATAATCGCCTAATGAGAAAACGGCCCTGAGAATACCAAATTTCTTTAATCGACAGTTTTTCGTTGGGAAAAAAAATAATCGCCTAATGAGAAAACAGTCCTAAGTTAAAAAAAAAAATAACTAGCCATTGTAAATAGCATAAATATTAGCTCCTATATTCTGGCTAAGGTAAGCATCAAGGAAATGGAGACTATCTAATAGTACTTTTTCTTTTAGTGTTACTCTTTGATATTTTCATAAACAAGCACCCAACAACATAATAGTTCGTAGTTTATGAGTATGAAAAGAATTCAGGTGGATTCACCCATTTTTCTGAAGAAAAATTTTTTCCAGAGAGAAATTTTTTACTGAGAGATTTTTGCAGCACGATTCATTTTGAACGATTTTTCTGGAAAATCAAAGCTGTCATATGTAAACAAAATCAATTAGTTTTACAAGTGCGGCCAGTGATTTATTTTGGTTTGGTTTTTAAGTGTCAATAAACAAATATTAAATTATTTTAAAATATTGTCTATTCAAAATGAATGAAAAAAGAAACTTGCTTTTGCTGATACCCATGGAAATACATAAGGCATTGTTATTTGTATGAAAAAATGTAACCAACAAAAATATTTGCTCTCTCTCGAAAAGAGAGACGTCAAACTTCATATGAAAAAAACTTTGTCCGAAAAAATATTTTCTTCAGAACGAATGGGTGAATCCAATTTTCTGCACTTGTATTCATGGATGAGACGATAATCAAACAATAGGAACTTAATAGGGACTAAATGGTACTTTTTTCCTTTTAATGGTACATTTTGAGCAGTTTGTGTTAAAATAATCCGATACTTACATATGTTTCTGTGTGAGGAATTTAATGGTAAGAATATAGAAAAGAAGAACTAAATGGTACTTTTTTATGGTACGTTTTTAATTTTCATATTCATGAACACAACATACAAGTTTGTAGTTCATGGTCAACCAATCAGACGGGCAGACTGACGGACATTGTTAAATCGACTCAGGAAGTAATTCTGAGTCGTTCGGAATACTTTAAAGTGGGTGTTAGACTAATATTTACGGGCGTTACAAATATCAGCAGAAATCCAATATACAATCCCCACTATGGTGTTGCATACGAGTATATGGTATTAAAATGAATTTAAGAGCACATTCATGTTACTGTCTTTTTATTTGAAAGGTACTTTTTGATCTTTGTTAATAAATAAAGCAAGTTCCACAAATGTTACCTAGCTCAAAGGCTAAGTAAAAAAAATTTGAGGGTGCTGTAGCTTAATTGATTAGCGCATGTGATCATTAAGCATGAGTTGGTATTTGTAGCCCGCGTTCGATTCCCAGCAGCTGCTATGCAAACAACATCAGTTTCTGATAATTATAATTAATTATTAGTTTTCTATCTATCCATCATAACTAATATTTATCACAGCGCTCTCCTTCGGTGGTATAGCAGTGAAACGCCATTAAAGTAAAATAATTAAATAAAGGTTATAAAATCAAGCTTTAACATTAATGCGCCTACTCACCACCAGAGGCGCTGCAATGCTGCACTAAAAACAAATATAATGCGCAATTGCAGAGTTGTGATATAAAAGTCGAATACACTCAAACCTCGTTTTATGCGATTGATCCGTTCCAGAGAAAATCGCATAAAACAAATTCGCATAAAACGATACACTACCTCCATACTAAAATTAATGATTCGTCCCTGAATTTAAAAAAAAACGCATAAATAAAGTCAACAAAAAAGTAATTCATTTATTAAAAAAAACAAATAAACATCAATTCACTACGTACTTAACAAAGAAATAAATATGTATATAGCGTGTGCCGAGATTCTGAATTGGCTCTATATCGCTTTCATCACTAGAGGAAACAAACACATCTATGTTGATTAAAAGGGATTTCCCCTAAGTTGAAAACTAGAATGATATTCGCACTAAGGTTGACGACAGAGTGAACGCTAGAAGCTTTGCTATGCTAGAAGCGTGAACCACTTTTGCTGAACAATCTTTGACATGTCAGAGTAAGCGCTAAATAATGTGTGTATTGTGTGCAGCGTTGTCAACTTGGTGCGCTTCGCACCATTAAAAAAACTGCAATTAAGATTTAGTAAAAATAAAGATTTCATCACATTTTCGAACAAATTAAAAAACGCACCGAAATACAGAAAAAATGATGCTGTGTTAAATGAAATGGTACTCAAACAGGTGTATCTTATTATGGAAATAACTAACGTTTTTGCAAATATTCTTTAATATAAACAAAAATGACAAAGAGACATCTCTTCAGACCACAAATGCAAATTCTGGTCCCGATAGCTATCGATACATATTAAGGCAGTTGTTGAAATTTGTTAAAATTTTGTCGTAAAGAATACGTACCAGTTTTGTAACAACACCATTCATGATTGTGTTTTATTTGTTTGCCCCTTCATTGCCGGCGAAAGTATCGTTTTTTACAGTACCTTTTGGAAGCTTTAGCTTTTTGGCAATCAGATTTTTCTATTGCTGTACACTCGTACCAATATAATCGTTTGACTGAATAACAACACTTAAAAAAACAGATCACTGAATAAAACAAAAGTTTTAAAATAATTGAAATAAAGCTTCTGTAGCATGACAGGATTTTATGTGAACACTTGGTGAGCATTGTATTTTATTTCTGTGTTGTAACATATTTAGTGTAATTATGATTACTGTTGCTAAACGTAAAACAAAATAATGTGAAAATAAAAAATTACTATTAAATTTCCAACTTTAATTAAAGCAACAAAATGCCGCTACTATTATTAGCACAAAGATTACATATGGAAAATCATATTTCCCAAAGAAAATTTCAAAGGCGGTGTTATTAAACAATTTTTGATTTGCATCGCAAAACATTTTGGGTTTTATTTAGGAAAATTTACGTGAATAAATGAATTGATTACAAAAATATTTTTATAACTTTTAATTTAAACACATTTACATAAATTGTATTTATTGTAACATGTAAATGAAGCTAGACAACACTGTACCAATATAACAAATACACTAGTGTACAAGTAATAATAAATATGTGTGTGTGTGTGTAATGTAGATTACATGCATGTAGTATAGGTGAATTGCTTGCTACAATGTGTACTAAGTTAACACATTAATGGAAATTTAATAATCACTATCAAAAACAGTCAGAGAGACACCTGAATATTATCTGCAGCAGCAACAGCAACAACAACAATTGCCAACATCATCAGCATCAACATCCAATCAATACGGAAAATCTACAAACAACATCAATTTACATGTAAAAAATAACGTTATATACATATATACATATGTTTGTATGTTTGACAACAAATTTACAATTCTCTACCCGGTAATTTACATTCCATTGCAAATAACAATTTTATTTATGTATTTCGTTGCTTTTTGTCAATTTTGCCAGTCAGTCACAGTATTCATTCACTCTCTGAATAATTGTATCAGAAAAATAAAAATAAAAAAACAAACAAAATATTGAAAAACCTTAAAATCATCAACAGAATAAAATCCAAAAAGCAAAAAAAAAATTAAGGAAAGGAAGGCACTCCTGAATTTTTTACTCTTGTCATTGTTGTAAATCATTGACGCGTTCTTGTTGTTGCTGTTGTTTTACCTTGTGATGTTGTTGCTGCTCCTGCTGATGATGGTTACTGTGTCTTTGGCTTTTAAAAAAATGTTTGTAAATCGAATCAAATCGAATCCCATTCAATCAAATTGTTGGCAAATTGCATTCACTCGGTACATTTTTGTTTGTAGCACAGTGTGTTGTAATTTTTTATTTGTTTTTCATTTTTTATCTTCTTTTTCGTTGTTGTTTGTTTTGGTTTATTTTAGATTGCTTTACTTTTGGTGTTTGGGATTTACCAAATTGAAATGACAATTTCATTACTGCCACAATAATTTCTGTTTTTTTTCTTGTTGCAACATTATCAAATTGAATTTTAGAAATAAAGTTTTGTTTGCTGTTATCCTGCATATGAGTAGTTTTATTTTGGAGTTTATCTTTTAACTCACACTAAATAATGTAAATAAATATTTGATAAATTCTTGTATAATTTAAATAAAAAGTTTCAAAGTTTCTCCATATCTAATTGATATTAATTCGTTTGTCGAATTTCCACAATCAAGAGCTATCGCATGGAAAACTAATTACCTTAACGAAATTATAATGAAATATTATTATTTCCACTACTAATTTAGCCATTATTATATTTTATTTTAAGGGTCTTTAATTTATTTTCCCTCCCCGCTACTTACAACATCGTTGTTATATATCATACTAACAACAATCTTTAATATTTAAATTTTGTTGCCAAATAATAAATATTTCACAATTTTCCATTCATCATAACAAACATTAAGCAGTCAGTCACATTAAAACAGTTATTGAATCACCGAAATAAAATTGGTTAAGAGGATTATTGCCTTAATGTCTGGTCACTTGGGCGAAAAAAACATACAGAAAAAAGAGAAATTATTTATAATAAAAATCCGCTTTAAAAAAATCAAACAAAAAAACCCCCAATGACAGAGAATTTGAAAGCAAAACATTTTAAAATTAACAAATATTTAAAGCATAAAGTACGGCGTAGGTAAAATACCTATCTGATTTTTTCCATGACTACTATATACAAGTCTACATTTCTTAGAAGTTATTGATATACATACATATACATTAGGGTGTCCCATTCCAAAAAAAAAATTAGGGATCATTCTTAATTTGAATACTCATAAGGCTAAGAATTTTTGAGATTTTTTTTCCGATTTTTCGGAGGTGGTTTAGAGGTCGCGCAAATTGATTTTGTACCAAAAATCGACCTTTTTGGGCTTTTTTTGAATTTTGGTTGAAAATTGGTAAAAAAATAGATATTTCTTCAGCTTTTGAGTTAATATTCTTAAAGAAAATTTTCTGATCTTTAATTTTATGTGCATAAATAATAAGTTTCGTCAGGGATTTTCCACATTTTGATACATTATATAACAGTTTTTCGTAAATTTTAAGCAAATATGAAAAAAAATGCTTTATAACTTTTAAAATTTGTATGAAGACTAAAAAACTAATGATGCAGTTTAAAAGATTATGAAGTTTTAAATAAATTAGCGAAACAAAAATTAATTTTCTCTCACCGTTCTCGAGTTATACCCTTTTAAAGCTTTTTACACATTGTATGAAATGTATAATACTATAAGGTGTGAACTAGGTTTGCATTGCTTTAAACTTTAAATAATTGGATTTAGAAAATGTAAATAAATTACCAAAAAAAAAAAACATTAGAAAAGCTTTAATGCTAGAGCCCTCTCGCAGTAATTAGCAGTCACTATATATATAAAATCTGAAGTTTTATTGCTCCGGTAAGTTGAAATTATCATAAAGTAGTCCAAGAAATATTGGGTAATATTTTTTTAAAATAGATATGTATGTCTTTGTCGAATACAAGGAATGTGTGGTGTGTGGGCAAAATGATTGATGACCTTGATACTGCCAAACCGCCGACAAAAAAGCAAATACTGCAAAGATTTTTTAAATTGCATTTAGTGGAAAAGCGCACTATTTCTATAAGCGCCAGAATAATAGCAAAGAGTTTGAGAGATTTGTGGAATCCAAATCAGCAACTATGCAATATATCTCGCAAAATAATAATATTATGTATGAGTGGTAACTATTATTTTATTTGTAAAAACATTTTCTAAATTCAATTATTTAAAGTTTAAAGCAATGCAAACCTAGTTCACACCTTATAGTATTATACATTTCATACAATGTGTACAAAGCTTTAAAAGGGTATAACTCGAGAACGGTGAGGGAAAATTCATTTTTTTTTGCTAATTTATTTAAAACTTCATAATCTTTTAAACTGCATCATTAGTTTTTTTAGTCTTCATACAAATTTTAAAAGTTATAAAGCATTTTTTTCATATTTGCTGAAAATTTACGAAAAACTGTTATATAATGTATCAAAATGTGGAAAATCCCTGACGAAACTTATTATTTATGCACATAAAATTAAAGATCGGAAAATTTTCTTTAAGAATATTTACTCAGAAGCCGAAAAATACCGATTTTTTTTAGCAATTTTCAATAATAATTCAATAAAAGTCAAAAACGCTAGATTTTTGGTACAAAATCAGTTTGCGCGACCTCTAAAGCACTTCTGAAAAATCTGATAAAATTCTCAAAAAAACTTTACCTAATGAGTATCCAAATTAGGAAAGATCTTCCGAGAAAATCCAAATTTTTATTTTTTTTGGGACAACCTAATATACATATATGTATAACAGCATATTTTCTAGCAATTGGCTTGAACTGTTTAATTAAAGTAATGAATTACCCATAATAATTGCACGATAGCTTTCAACACACCGTTCACACGTATTCTTCTTGCGGCATTTACTAGTGTTTCGGTAACGATCTGTGCTTAAGGTTTGGTTGTATCGTTTTGTATTATAATGCGTGTATACTCTAAAAAGCGGGTTTCATAATAGATGGCGCATATTTTGAATGCAGTTTTTGTCCTAATTTACACGACGCAATTCTCATTGAAAAAACTGATGCAATTATTTCCTTAAAATTTCTTCAGTGTTTACACAGCACAATATAATTGCTTAAATTACTCGTAATTTTATTTGAGTGAGATTCACATTTTTATACACATGTGTGTTACTCTCTCATTCATATGTAACAAGTACATACAAGAATTGCTAGTGTTGACATTGTTGTGGTAAACATGCACAACTATATTTTTTCTCTGTGTGTAGTGTGTACTCGTCTTATTTTCCCCTCACCCCGATGTCTAAAGGGCAATGAACCAAGCTTATAGAATTGCCTCGTGTAAATTGGGACATAGGTTTTTATTACATTATATAATTATTCAATTTGATGATGGGTACATTACTTTCAAACTCAACAAGAGCTTGCAAAATCATTGGGTGCTACTCAAGCAGCAATTTCGAAACGTTTGCTAACAGCAGAATTTATCCAAAACCTGGCAAATTGATTACTATAACCGGAAGCGTAAGAGATGGCATATGAAGCCCGACCAACCTGTCGAATCGACACTAAAGCTAAAAATTCATGACCCACAGTAAGGTAATTGAAAAAATAAGGGAAATAAATCTGTAATTTCTAAACGGTAAATTCGATTGCAATAAAATTTAACATGCATAAAGAAGAAGTGCTGCCGAATTCTTATTTATTTGCAAATATAATATCTAAATTTGTACAGCTTAATTTAGGGGGATTTTTTTATTAAAGTTGACTGGACTCACAAAAAAAATTCCGAGTTTTACCCGGAATTTTTGAATTTTTTTTCTTTACAAACCATCTCCTGAGAATTTCGAATCGAATAAAAAAAGCAGCAAGAAAAGCAAAAATAAATTTGTAATAAAAGAGTACACACACATTATATGATAATTCTCATATTCTATTTCTCAAAAAACGGTGAGTTAAATAGATGATATTTACAGACAATGAAGATTGCTGATGACGCACTTGGCCGGGTAGAAAATGCATTCCAATTTACCAATTGTTCCAGTACTTTACAATAGTATTCTTGATTATTCGAACTATTAGCCTAAAATAAAACTTTTCTCTTAAAAAAAAAATCAGCCAAATCGCTCCAGCCGTTCTCACGTGATGCCATTACATACATGCCCCATTTCATTTTTATATATATAGAATACCTAGCACACGAAAATTAATAAAGTGCAAATTCACTATGACTAATTAATTTAAAATTAATCTACAAAAATAATATTTAGAAAAAAATTGGAAAATATTTGGTTCCGTTATTAGCAAAAAAACCTGACAAGGGTGGCTACGAAAGTTAAAAATTTATTTTTGTTTATGCGAATATCTCGTAAACTCCATATATATATTGTTATAGATTTCATGTATAGTATAATCTTTGGGGACCTATGACGCCGCCCCAGGTGGGTTTATGAAATCCAAACTCAAAACTTACGCACTTCCTCTCTAGACATGTTAAATTTTATTGCAAAGGGACTTGCCGTTTAGAAATTACAAATTTATTGTCCTTTTTTTTCAAAATTCCCCCAATGTTCTGTATTTGGTGGTACCAAAAGGGTCTATTATGAGCCGTTGAAATTTGGGCAGACCATCACTGGGAACCTGAAGCGAGTGCAACTGATTCGTTTGAAGCCAGCATTGGCCGACAAACTCCCAGAATATGCGGTCAGACATGAAAACGTAAGATTCCATTATGATAACGCGCGGCCATATATTGCAATACCTGTTATAAATTATTTAGAAAGAAATTATTGTGAAGTTTTGCCTCACCCGCCTTATACTGAAGACCTTGCCACAAGCCACTACTATTTGTTTCGATCCAAGCAGAACGCTCTCTCTCTCTCTGGCATACACTGCACTTCAGGACAGGGTACTCGGAATTGGCTTGATACGTTCTTGGCCTCAAATTTTATTGCTTTTTTCGGTTTACATTATTTTTAATTATTGGAAACATTAGCTTATTTGCTATCACTAAAACCGCAAATGTGGGATTCTTGGAGCATTTGTGTACGATTTTCCTTCAACTTTGATTTATGTACAAGAATTTAAATCCCCGAAAAAATTTAAAGTGTTGCTAACAGGTTTTTAGAAAAAGCTTTTGCAGTGTGGCTGGATTTTATAGGATTTTATAATTTTTCCATGATTTTCGCTTCTATAATTCACTTTACTTCACTCTCCTTCTAACAATAGTTTTTACAAACATTTCTCCTTTAATAGACATTCAATTGCGTTGTCTTTTATATAAAGTGATAATAAATCTCATTAATAGTAAGAATGAATGAATATTATTTGACTTTCGTTTTTCGTCTTTATACATAATTTAGTTTGATGTCTGTCTCTTAAGAGAAATATTATCCTCAGATAGAATATAATAATGTATGTGTACGAGTATTTATGTATTTATGAGTATAGATATGATTTACTAACTAAAACACCTTGAGTGAAATTTAATCTTAACGAATAGTTTTACGAAAAACACATTCAGACTCTCTTAGAGTCTGTGTCTCAAACACACAAACTTACATAAGGAGAATTAAAAGACCCGTTAGTTCTTGCTATGGCAATAAGACCCTTTTTTGCCAAAATTTAACAGAAACAGGATTAATATCAGGTATAGTACACTCATTTAAAACTATAGTGTCTTTAAGTTTGGCGTATAAATTCACTACTTGGGACTGGTAAAAGGACTAGTCCTATTTTATATCTACTAGAACAATTGTTCGTTATATTTACCAGTCAGTCACCTCAGTATACAAATACTCAACTTATTACTCATACTTAGAACTGCAGAGTATTGACTTAAATGGGTTTGAGCTCAGCTATATGTGTTTAATGTAAGTAGTTAGTAAATGGTTGGTTAGAGTCCATTAAAAGGAACTTGAGACAGGGCCATAATGTGCTAAAATACCTATAAATATTACAAATACATAAATAACTTAATTCATACTTATGCATGTATGTAGACAACATTTTCATACAAGTATGTATATGTATTACACATTCAAAACATTATTACATTATTATGAGAGTTCAAGAACTTTTACTCGCAATATCCTTGTTGCAGCATGTGTGAGTAATACAACTACTAATAAACTAATAAATAATCGTATTATCTAAGTGTGGAAATATGCAACTATGCTACTGCTACAGCTTCTAACTTTAGTTGCAACATAAATATTTTAACATTTTATCAAGTTTAAGTAGCTTTTACTATATGTATGTTTGATTAAGGTGTTTTCGAATTTAGTTTAGTTAATATTAAGTATAACGTGTTGCTAATTAAGATTTTATAGATTAAATCTTTACAATGTAGTTAAGACAAGGCAAAACAAATATTAAAACAGCTGCATTACAACTAAATAAATAGAAAATAGTTTTACTTTATCTCAATAAATACTCATTCCGATAAGTTTAAACTTTTGTAGAAAGACTTGAAAAATTCAAGGTATTCTAAGAAGAAGGTGTAAAATAAAAACACACATACATGTATGTAATTTTATTTTCTGTATAGAAAATTTTCCCCCAGTTTATGTCCCATTTATACTAAATCGTACTTGGTACTTTTATAGTTAACTATTGCTGATAAAAATTGTATCAAATTAAAGGTGTTTTAACGATTTGTCCACTAGTACCCAGCAGAAAACTGCCAATAACAATTTCATGTTATTGTGGAATAATTTATGTTTTAATATCTGCTACATACTGTCTGCATTACTCAGAAGTAGTCTGATCACTTATTTATTATATGGTATATGATTTCTAATTTTTAGTACTTGTAACTAGTTTTGGTATTAACAAAGTAATAAGAGTTTGAGTAAGTGCAATACCTTTCGTTTTAAAGTAATAAGTAAAAACAATTAGCAGATAATGAAATTTTATGTCTTCAGAATTATTTGAACAAATTTTAATTTCCATACAAGTTATTCAACTGGAGTACACTTTTTATTTATTTATTTATTGAGCAAGCTTTTATTTGGTAATGGCTTGACAATTACTTAATAACTTACTTTTCAATGACAACTACATACCGTCTGCATTACTTATAAGCATATCATATATCTTATTTATAATCTATTATTTATTTATTATATTATTATCTATAATGATTGCTTTCTAGTCAATTGCATGAGCAAATTCTGTTTTTACAGAGACCCAAGTCTCACAGAAGTATTTGTGTTTTTTAAGTCATTACTTGTAAGTAGTTGTAATGATATAAGACTTTAACTAGGCAGATGAAATGATATAACATAGTCATTGACGTAAAGAAAACCTTACAAAAAAAAAAAAAAAACTAATAAAAAAACAAGTAAGAAAGTATAGTCGGTCAAGCCCGACCCTACACCCAGTATATGTATAAAACAGTTTTTCAGAAATGGGCGTTATATGGGAGATATAACCTACTGTGGACCGATCATCCAAAAATTTAGTGTCGTGATGTCTGTGAATATTATATGTGTTAAACTTTATCTCGATATAAATACTTTTAAAAGATTTATGGAGCTTAAATTGAATTACGGAGAGGGTCTTATATGGGAGTTTCGACTAATTATGGACCGACCATTATAAAATTAGGTGTCATTATTTCTGTATAAAAGAAACTTATTTGTGTAAAATTTTAATACCAACATTTTTGACAGAGTTACGGTCTTTAAAGTGATTTTGGGAAGTGGACCTTATATGGAAGCTACGACTAATTATCGACCGATCACAAGAGAATTATACCGTATTCTTTGTATATATATGAAATATATTTGTGTTAAATATTGTTTGGATACCAACATTTTTGAGTGAGTTATGCTCTTTAAAGTGATTTTCGGAAGTGGGCCTTATATGGGAGCTACGACTAATTATGGAGCCATCTGCACAAAATTTGTAGATATGATTTGGCTTCATTTACCACGCATTTGTGACGCAATTTGTGGGGATACTTGCATAATTCAAACATTTATGATCAGTAAACCCCAATTTCGGGAGGACATTTGTATGGGGGCCAGGTGAAATAATGGACCGATTTCCACCAGTTTCAATCCAATCCGTCCTTGAGCCGAAAAAATATCACGTACTAATAGCCTGTTCAGCGATCTCGAACGATAACGTTCGCTTAGATAAGACTTAAGACACAAACTTTTTATCGTATCTATTTTTTACTCAATCAAGTTTGTTTATTCCACAATCAAGTTTGTGTCTTAAGTCTTATCTAAGCGAACGTTATCGTTCGAGATTGCTGAACAGGCTATAAATTTTATCCAAATATCTTCAAAATTGCGACCTGAACTCTGCGCACAAGCTTTACATGGACAGCCAGCCAGACGGACATCGTTAAATCGACTCAGAAAGTGATTCTGAGTCGATCGGTATACTTTAAGGTGGGTGTTGGACCAATATTTCTGGGCGTTACAAACATCAGCACAAATCCAATATACCCTCCCCAGTATGGTGGTGTAGGGTATAAAAACATTTTACAAGTGAATCGAAATGTTGGGAAATAGTTAATGTAATCAATTAAAACAAAAACACCGAATTGTTGCAGAGGAATTTTAGTTTATTTTTTTAGCTTTTCTTAATATCTATAACTAAGTCCAATTTGTGGTTCAGAAATATATAACAATGTTACCTCGAAATTGTATTTCTCTACATAAGTTTGTTGAATCAAATTTTGCAAATTTACGAAAATTAGTAAATAATTACATCAAACTATCAATTCCCCCTCAAAAGCAACAAAAAATCTTTAATATTTCCAAAATACTAATTGAAATGTGTGCAACTCTATCTTAACAACATGACAGACTTTGAAAGAATAAATTCATTTGGGAAACAAATTCTGATAACAAAAATGTTAATGGTTTGCTACATTATTATATATGTATGATAAGAAAACATTCTTGCACAATTCTGTAAACTCTAATTACATTTATTAAGAATATCAATATTCATTTATGCTAATTTATTTATACTCAATTTCAAGTTATATGCAGGATATTTATACACACAAGGAGTATTCATTCAGTTAGTCCTTTGTCTTGTCGTCACAAATGAGTCAAGTGTTATTAGAGTCTACTGTCAACTGGGTAATTATCACAAATTAAGTTTAGCAACATGCAAATCCCAGCGAACACATGTTTCTACAACAATTATAATAATGTTATGCAATGATGATGATAATAATGCCACAGGTCACATCATGGCCCACCCTTAAATTTGTAGAACTTTGCATACAACAAGAAACAAACAAACACCAGCACTTATTTGTTCAATAATTTAGCAATGGATTAAATACTACACACTTACATACATATGTACATACTCGTATGTATGTATATAGTTCATATAACAAAGAAATCTTGCTGCCACTTAAAACATTGTAGCATCACAAATCAAACTTGAAAATCCAACCATCCTACATACACATGTACTTATGTACAAAGTACTGGTACAAGTGAATTCTGGTATCAAACAAACCGCACTTGTCAAGAAGACAAGGATTAACAAATCTATAGTTGCTGCAAAACTGAATCTAATAGACAGACAGACAGACAGTCAGTCTGTCACACAGGCAATGTTCTGCAAGAAACTCCCCTTTTTGTAAGCATAAAAAGGGTGTTAAATGTACAAACATTTACACACACACACACACACACATATTTGCTACTGAAAATCTATCACAATTAGGATAAGAATGTGGAAACCGATGATGATGATGATGATAATGATGAAGATTTACAACCCTTAAAAATTCAATATTGTCTTGTATTTTTACTACAGTCTATAGTAGATTCTTGTAAAGCACAGACAGACTTGACTTGCCTTTTGCCTTATTGCTCAAAACATTGTTACAGATATGTATGTAGATGCTTATAATGAAAGATAATTCAATTTTCAGACAGTTGGTTTAACGGTAAAACCATCATTAAAGGATTTTTCTTTCAAACTCAAACTCGAACACAACTGATGAAATGTTTTCTTTCCTTCCTTCCGCTTCTCCTTTACTCTATTTTACCTTACACGTTTGCCCCAACCACTAAGTTTTAAATCAAGTATGTAGCTTGAATGATGCTGACGGATACTTAACTATCATTGGTAATCAAAGAAATTATTATTGGCATCATTATCATTATCGAAAACATCATCATCATCAGCATTCTTTTTAACGATAATTTTATTACTTATTAAGAAGAGTAAGAAAGTAAGACATTTATACTTAAATCAGTAGTTATCTTACGTTTTGTGTTACTGTTTTACAATACACTGTACTCGTAGACGGTGGGTAAATTATAAATATGATAAAATTATATTTTTATTATAATTTTTAAATTGATTTTTGTGTAAAATATTTTCTTAACCAGCACAGTGGGTCTGAACAAATTATAATTGACCTCACTTAACTAACTAACAATATAAGGAAATGTTTTGGGAAATGCATTGAATTTTTTGAGGTGGTCTCACTTTTTGTTCTATAATTTGTTTTCTACTTAACCGATTTTCTTAATTTTCAATACCAAACTGATTAAGTCAATGTTAAACAGTTTTGTGAAAATCTCATTAATTTCGCTTGTGTATTTTAGACATAGGCGTGTTTTACACACACAAATACGTGGACTTAGTTAAATCGCCAACACGAATAATAAACTTGTTTATAGCTTCGTTCAACACTTCAATAATGGAGACAAAAATGGTAATAAATTAATGGGTAATATACATACCCGAAAGCAAAACTGATAGGGACAGAAGGGGCAACCGCTACCCCTAAAATATCCATTCGGCTTGACTACCTTTACCTTTAAGATACTTAAAAAAACATGTTTAAGACAAACGGTTTTTTATTGCTGAAAAATTAAACGTTTATTTTGTTATTTAAAAATTGGCCAATTCTTTATTAAAACTACCCGCATATTAAGCCTTATTATACCGCTTATACGGTTTACATTTAATCAATTACATTGTTTGTGTAATAGATAAACAAAATGGCTTTAAAGTGTTTACTAGTAAAGGAGAATGAAAAACACCCAATGTAATTAAATAAAACAATAGAAAAGTTATACCTTTTCATACGCCCACTAAAACTAAATTAATTATGACATCAATTATTAACACGTTTAAGAAATTTAATAATTTAAAACAATTGCTATAAATATATATGTAAAACGAATGCACAGAAGAAATTATAAATTAGGCATTTTTTAGATTAAATAAGAAATAAAACCCAAAATTTGAAAAGTGAAAAGGATTCCTTAAACAATCACAAACAGGCAACAATTTACATATAGTTTAATATCAAGGAAAACTCTAGCGCTCTCTCTCTCTTTCGCTCACATACATACAAGTGCAGCTGTAACAAGCTAACTGTATTACTGCGCATTAAAGGATCCCCAGAGACATAGAAAGCCAGGCAAGGCAGGCAGTATAGTATAACTTAAATTTAGTATAATGTGTTTTGTTGGATTATTACAAACACAGATGTATGGCTATGAAGTTGAAGAAGAGGAGTGGAGAGGAGTTAAAGTCAAAGGAGTTAAAAGCGTAAACACTAATGGAAGGAAGCTCACAATACAAATACAAAAGGAAAACCAAAAAAGCAATGGCCGTTTGTTTTGTAAGTAGGTTATACAACAAATACAAATAAAACAAACTTACTTGCACACTCACACTTACACTTACAGCAACAACATTTCTGTGTAAATGTATAAAAGCTTTTTAATCCGATTATATTTAACAGAAAATTACAAAAGTACACAAACAATATTCGAGGCAGCAGCAGCAGCCTCATAATCATTAACATCAACATTACTAAACACTTGAACAACTGAAGCCAGCAACTAAAACAAGAAAAAGCCGCAGCAGCAGCACAGCAATTGTTGCCACTAAAGGTTGTTTGTAGCAAGTGCCTGCTTGCCAACTCCCAGTCTGTTGTCGTTGCAAAGTATCCAAGTTTATGGTTGACTTCCTTTTGCTGTGTGTTTGTTTTTTATGATGATGTTGTTGCTCCTGCCATTGTTGTTGTTGATTTTTTTATAACTTTCACAACTAGAATATTTTTCCAGCACAAAAACATGAGAAAATTAAAATTAAATTTTGCAATTTGTAACTCATTATTTATTTAAAACAAATTGAAAATTAATTTCGCATAGAGTCAAAAATTGTATTTGTTGTAACAAAAAAGTTGTAAAATTTATGGCCAAAACAAAAAAAGAGTGAAAGATAGAGGGGGGGGGTATCAAAATAAAATGTAAAACTTTATTTTCCTTGATGAAATACAAATGTTAACACTCTGGTTTTTTTTTTGTTGTGTAATAAGTTGATTGTTGTTGTTGCTGCTGCTGCTGCAATGCAATATAGCATAATACATTTTTAATCATGTTTAAGGATGTAATGAAAGGCCTAAGGTCAATTTGATATCATGGTCACTGTAATGTACACAAACAAACATTCGTACGTATTTACACATTTATACATAGAAGAGTTTGGTTCATTGTTTATTTATTTATTCATTCATTCATGTATTTGCTGGACATCAACATCATCATCATGTACATTTGTAAATTTTAATAATGAAATATATAAAGTTTTATGCAAAAATATACAAAAAAAAAAAGTGATGGAAATGCGATGATTTAATTATTTGTAAATAAAAATGAAACGACTTAAAATAAAACAAATAAAGAGTAAATAAATGAAGTTAAATTATAAGCGAAATTATATTAAACCAAAAAGAGGAGATATATAACACTGTGCTATAGAATAAAAAACATGTAATGTATTCGGAAAAGAAATTCAACACCCAGTTTTTTTTTAATTTAAACAGATATACTCATTTGGCAAATTGAAATAGTAAAATTGGCCACCGTTAGCGCTAAGCCACCGTTACCTCTAACGTATTCTTTCAAATCGACCATTGCCGAAAATACCTTTATAGCTAAAAACGTTACCGCTACTCTATAAAGATGTTGCTGGAAAGGTCAGCAGCATGTTGCTTGAAAAGGCACTAACATATTTCTAGAGATGTCAAAATTTTGCTAGATGTCAGCAACATATTGCAAGTGAGTTCGTCACCATGTTGCTGGAAAGATCAGCAACAAGTTGCTAGATAGTTTAGCTAAAGAGTTCTGCAACTTGTTAGTAGAGAGTTTAGCAACAAGTTGCTAGAAAGGTCAGCGATATGTTTCTAGAGAGGTTAGCAACAAGTTGCTAGAGAGTTAAGCGACATGTTGCCAGAAAGGTCAGCAACATTATTTATTATAGCAATATATTGTTAAAAAGGTCAGTAACAGGTTGCTAGAAAGGCCAGCATAATATTGCTGCAGTGTTTAACATATTGCTAGAATGGTCAGCAACATATTATTAAAAAGGTCAGCAATACGTTGTAATAAAGGTCAGCTTAAGGTATCAAGGTGAGTATAATGTTGCTGGAGAGTTAAACAACATGATGCTAACAGTTTAGCAACAAGTTGGTAGATAGTTTAGCAACATGTTGCTGGAAAAGTCTGTAATAATAGCGGCATGATGCAAAAGAGGTCAGCAACATGTTTCTACAAAGGTCTAGATCGGTAACATAGTTCTAGGTCTAGTTTGTTTTTCAGGAGGTTATGAAAAAAAACAATTTTGTTAAAAAAAATTGATCGTGATTTTAGTAAATAAAAGAACAATTCAAGTTCTAGAAATTACCTGCTTTAAAATGTGCATATATTTTCGTAAAGCTGAGGTTCTTCCCTATAATTCAGTGGGTGATTTGTATTAATAGGACCTAACAACACATATTTATGTATAATACTAGCTGACCGCCCCGGCTTCGCTCGGTATTTACTATTGATTTGTATTTCATAGAATAAGATGTATTCACAACCTGCCTGCTCTTATTTATTTGCAAATTTGTACAGCATACTTTAGGGGACTTTTTTTTCAAATGTTGAATTTTTTCAGGAAAAAAATCATAACTGGAGAATGGCTAGACCGATTTTCGATTTCAAAATCAACTAACCATCATCACTCCTCCCTGTACCTTCCCTAAAAATTTTATGGCAATCGGTCGAGCCGTTCTCGAGTTATGGAGTGACAATCAAAATGTACACTTATTTTTATATATATAGATTATTAATTGTGGAAAACCTCTGTTGTTGAAGATTAGATGCGTAATTAATATTTTCAGGAAATGTTTATTTGGTCTTAAATGACTTCTATAAGAACAAATGAAATTATAACAAAGAACAATTATTGTTGTGTTTCTTGATATATCTATATTTATAAAATATTTTTTTTTTATATTTCAGATACCAGTTATTCATACCATCCTGCCATACACGATGAAACGTTTGTGCGACGTAAGCAAAGACGTAATCGCACCACATTTACGTTACAACAGGTAGATTTGCTTGTTTATTTACTATACTTCATAACGTCATTTACAAAACTTTAAATATTCTTTACACATGGTCATTTACTTTACTTCGTTTTCTATTTTTGCAACTTACACAGCTGGAGGAACTAGAGACTGCATTTGCCCAAACTCATTATCCGGATGTTTTCACACGTGAAGATTTAGCAATGAAAATAAATCTAACGGAAGCCAGAGTACAGGTGGGTAATAATTAAACAAGTAAAAACTTAAGAATAAGTAAAACTAATTTTGCTATTTAATAATTTTTACTTTACTTTACATTTACTTTTGAAGAAGTGAAGGGTTGTTAAAGAAGTAACATTTACTTTTGTTTAAATATATTAAATTGTATCAAATATCATTTGTATTCCTCTCTAGAGGATTCTGTTTATTTCATGCAAAACGACCCCTTTTTATGGGATTTTTAGTGTCTTTATTAATGTTGTATTTATATTATTCATACTTAAAAATATGTCATGCATTGTGATCAAAAGGATTTTTTCATGCTTCATGCTTATTTCAGTTTCGTTTTTTTTTTGTTGTTGTTTTGCTACTTTTATTTCTTATTTCATTTAAAGAATATTCAATTTTATTAATGTTTTCTGCATTAAGTTGAGAGCAGAGCACATAACCCAGCGAGATTTTAAACAGAAATTTTGAATAGAAATAAAGCAGGCAACTTATTTAAGGCAAATATTAAGACTTGGTAAGACAATTAGAATCCTGTGCTATTTTTTATAATTTTTAATATATAAAATTCACTTATAGATAGTAAGGTAAATATTTTTAGCTTATTTATTATAAAATAATGTTGCTGGGTTGTGTTTGAGTTTATTTGTTTTTAAAAATAAAAGTACTAGTAGTGAATGTTGAAGTTTGTAGTGTTTTTTTATAAATAAAATTCCATTTTAATTCTATGCTATTGTTTAATTATTTAAAGCAATAATATTGAAAGTTTTATTTTGTAGAAGGCTATTCTCAAATCAAATGAACATGAAAACACTACATTAGCTAGTCTGAGTGTGATAATGGCCAGGAGATTGACTTAAGCAAAAGGATTAATAGTTGAATTGCTTAAAATAATATAATTTTCTTGAAATATTCTTTATCTTATTCCGATCTTGAAATACACAACATTATAAAGAGTGAATTTTATTAAGAGCTTTTGATTTAAAAACCAGCACATACAATTTAGAGAAATGTATGAAATCTTCATTTGAGTAAATAGAACGAAATCATATTTCATGTTAATGTTGACCGCTGCTACTCCTCAAATGGTCATAGCTGGGTTTAATTTTGGCATACTCTCTTCAACATATCGGCCGGTATCTCACAAAAAACTTCTTTAATATTAACGTCCTGTGCATCAACCGTTGCTGGCTTGTCCCTGTAGATATGAGCCTTAACACAGCCCCACAAAAAAAATAGCGTTAAATCGCATGATCTAGGCGCCCAATTGACTGGCCCCAAACGTGAAATAAACTGTTCACCGAACTCGTCTCTCAATTGGGCCATTTTTTCGCGTACTGTGTGGCATGTGGCACCATCTTGTCATATCAGTCAAGTCCAGTTCTTCTATTTTGGGCAAAAAAAAAAATTGTAATCTTCGCACAGTATATCTCGCCATTCACAGTTATGTTCCTGCCTTTGTGGTCTTTCAAAAAGTACGGTCCAATGATGCCACAGGCCCATAATCTACATTAAACAGGATTTTTCGGGAGGCATTGGCAATTCTTGCCATGCAATACTCCTGGCTGCTATTCACACCATATACGACAATTTTGGTTAAGTATCCATTCAGCTAGAAATTAGCTTCTGTCCATAAAATGGTACAAGTAGAAGTGCACAATTTCATAACCGAGCATGAATTTTAATAATAAAATTCAAAAACCCTATAAGCATTCAATTCAATTCAATTTATTCAATAGCTTTTAAGCCTATTGACCAATAAGCCGGTACAAAAATATATACAATATACAATTAAATTAAAAAAAAAATTTAAAAATTTAAAGATAAATATTTTATAAAATTTAAATTAAATTATGAATTTAAAAATTCATAATACCCCCCATACACAAATGTTAAGAGCAAAATAAAACAAAAAAGAAGAAGACAATTTGGGTATCCTAGACAGCAGTCACAATAAATTTCATAACAAATTTATGATTTATAAGTTTTCCAATACTATATTTTTAAAGTGTTTAATAGAATGTGAGAATTTTCTCTCTGAATAAGGAATTGTAGAATTCCACAAAGCAGTGGATCTAGCAACAAATGACCTCTTCATTATTAATGTGTTATAACGCGGAGGCACTAAAACATGTGTCCGCGAAGATGTACCAAAATGAAACATATTTCTCAAGTATGGCGGGCAGCCAGTTTTTATTATTTTGAATAGTTGAAGCAACAATCTTACATTAACGAAATCTTGAAAATTACATCCAACAAGCGATATAACATAGGATGTTATTCGTGTTCTATATTTAAGTCCATATATATACCTTACTAATCTATTGAAGCAATGTTGTAATTTTATCATATTGTATTGTGTCGTTCCACTATATACTTCTATTGCATAGAGAATAATAGGTAAACATACAAAAAAAACTAATTGTTTTTTTACATTAAAAGGTAGATAACATCCTAGTGAATAAAATTTCCTTAATATAAAAGATATTTTTGCAATAACGTGATTAATATGAACTCCAAAATCTAATTTATTATCCAAGTAAATGCCCAAAAATTTAAAATATGACACAATTTGTATAGTATTATCTCCCAAAGAAAATGTTGCATTCAAATAATTCTTATTTGAAAATAATATAGCTCGAGTTTTTGTGGGATTGAGACTTAAAAAGTTTAAATCTGACCATTCCATGATATGCTGTAAGTCCTTATTAACATTTAATGTTAAATAATCAACTCCGTGTCCATTATCACAAGCAATCAGCTGTATGTCGTCAGCATATACAGTCAGAGACTAAAGTTTAAATACACCTCAAAAATTGATTGTTTAAAGAAAAGTAAACGTTTCAGGAAAACTTAAAGTATACAGTTTTATTTAGTTTTATAAATAAAAAAATACAATAACAAAAAATATAGACTTCATTACAAAGATAACGGTAATTCTTAAAAATACGATTAAATTCACTAGACAAAAGTTTAAATACATCTTGGAATGTTAATAAATATTTTTAGATAAATTAAAAAAGAAAACATTTCAATACTTTTTTGGACCGCCATGGCTATCAATAACTGCCTGCAAGTGGCGTGGCATAGAAAGTACCAAGCTTTCTGTTTCAGAAGGCGATATTTCTGACCTGATATTTTTAAGAGCTTCCTTAAGCGGCTCTTTGATCGTTATTGAAGTTGCTACTAATTTGCGCTTCATTATATCCCAAACGTGCTCAATTGTGTTTAAGTCTGGCGATTGAGGTGGGCTGTGGAGCTGCCAGGGAGCAGAATAAAGCAACCACTCGTTCACAGAAAGTGCGGTGTGCTTGGGATCGTTATCCTGTTGAAAAATTAAACGGGATCCAAGGTCCAAGATTTCGACGGATGCTTGCAGATTTCTTTCTAATATACTCTTGTAAATATGTTGATTCATTATCCCATCAATAAACTCCAAATTTCAAACCCTTGCTGCTCCAATCGCTCCCCAAACCATTACATTACCACCACCGTGTTTTACCGTAGGAACCAAATTTTAGGTTTGAAGGGCAGTGTTTGGCTTGCGCCAGAACTTTGCACGGCCATCGCTTCCAAATAAATTAAATTTACTCTCGTCTGTAAAAAGAACTCTTTTCCAAAACTCAGCGACTTTGTTTCTGTACTTATTTCCAAACTTCAGTCTAAGTTTTCTGTTTTTGTCACTTATTAGTGGCTTTTTTCGGGGAACTCGGCTTTCATATCCATTTTCTCGCAATGCTTTTTGACCAGTTCTTGGATGAACATGTTTATTATAGTTATTAGTGATATCATCTGCAAGTTTTGGTGCACTTATTCTTGGATTCTTTTTCACTTCTTTTACGGTGTGGTTAATATCACGATTGGTAAGTTTTTTTGGACGAACGCTTCTTGGAATATTTGCTACGGAGCCATTATCCTTATATTTTCTAATTATATTTTGGATACTTTAAAATGACACATTTAATAATTTTCCTAATTCCCGATAGGATTTTCCTTCGTTGAAACGTTTTATTATTAAATGTTTAATGCTGGACTCAATTTATTTACCATTGCCCATAATTTTCGACAAATCTTGCAATGCTGACAATAAAAAGAGTATTAATAACAAGTTCTGGCTTATAAGAACATAATTTCACCGAAACATAAAATATAATTGTACTTTGTTGTTGAGAAATGAAAGAGAGTTTTTTGTTTTGCAAGATGTATTTAAACTTTTGTCTAGTGAATTTTATCGTATTTTTAAGAATTACGGTTATGTTCGTAATAAAGTCTTTATTTTTTGTTATTGTAATTTTTTATTTATAAAACTAAATAAAACTGTATACTTTAAGTTTTCCTGAAACGTTTACTTTTCTTTAAACAATCAATTTTTGAGGTGTATTTAAACTTTAGTCTCTGACTGTACGTAACAAGTACAAAATTTTATCTGTAAGAAAATGTCATTAACGTATATCATAAAGAGTAATGGCCCTAGCACTGAGCCTTGAGGTATACCTCTAAAAGTTTCTGTGATCGTATACACTCTTCCTTGAGCCTCTGTAAACTGACTACGATGATTTAAAATGGATCTAATTAGTTTGCAAGAACTGTTGTTGAAATTAAATTGACTCAATAACTTCCTTATTAACATTATATGACTTATAGAGTCAAAAGCCTTAGAGTAATCTAAAAATATAGCAACAGATTCAAATTTCATATCCATATTATATCTTAAAGTCTCTACTACCTAAAGTAAGACCTGTAGTGTTATAGTTCTTTCTAAATCCTGATTGAAATGTATTGAGCAATTCATTTGTTAACAGATACTCCTGAATTTGATTCCTTAATAAAATCTCCAAAATTTTAGAACAACAAGAAAGTATGTTTATTGGACGAAAATCAGTTGCCAATCGTGGTGACTTTATCTTAGGAACTGGTACAACTCTCCCAATTTTCCAAATCTTAGGAAATTGTGATGTAGTAATTATCTTATTATAAATAAAAGTCAATGGATGTGAAATTGCAGGAAAAATTAATTACAAATATTTAATAGGTATCCCGTCATATCCTATTGCATTAGTTTTAATGCTAACCATTGCATTGTATACTTCTAACTCATCCACAGTTCTAAAAGAAAAACCGGTGTTAGAAGAAAGATTAATATCACAGAAACCTTCGTCCACAATGGGAGGTAATATCGAATTACTATTAAATTCCTCAACGTCCACCGAATTTAATACTTTTCCATTATCTATAGCACCCTCAGATCTTAACCTATTCCAGAATTTTGATTGACTACAATTGGTAAAAAAATTAATATTTGCATTTCTTCTATATTTCCTTATTAAACTTTTCAATTTGTTTCTATTTATTCGGTATATGCGTTGATTATATTCGCAATTATTTTCCCTTAAGGCTCTGAAACCTAAATTACGTTTAGATCTTGTTTGTTCCTAAATCAATTCATGGTTAAATTATAGACCAAACTGAACATGTTTAACGTGTAACATGTTACAGGAAAACAGCTGAAATGCCAAAAACAGCCTTGCCAAAGAGAAAGTTGCTAAAAAATCACTCTTTAGAAAAAGTATAGAAAGAGTTCCCATAATTCCCTTATATGATTTCTTATGCAACTCAGGTTTATATCTTCCAATTTAATGTTTCTATGTTCATTAATGTAGACAATTTAAAATGTACCATTAAGAATATATAAAACATATAAAAGTACTATTTAGTCCCCATTTGTGCCTGGGCACTTTAAATGTACTTATGATGTGATAAAATGGCCAATATAACGTAAAGTTCTCTTGTTAATATATAAGTGGAAAGTTTTATGTTTCTAGTAAAAGAAAACGATACATAAGATCCTCCCTTTCTTGGTAGCACCAGAAATTCATGAAAAAGTACTATTAGGTCTATCATTGTTATTCGTACTTCATTTGCAATCATACACGCTAACTTTTATGTCGCAAAGTTTTTTTTTTTTATATAAAATGAAAAATAAGAATTTACTATTGCAAGTTTAAAGAAAACACATTAGTTTCCCTTTAATATCGGGTATTGTTAAAATATTATGTCATACTAATACGTAAACAAATATGCGTTTATTTTATTAATAAAAAGTTCCAAATCATTTGGTCCGCCCTTTTCTGTTCCCTAATGTTTTAATTCTCAATCAATTCGCTGTAGTTCGCTTTTGTGTGTCTTGAAGAGTTTATGTTAGTCCGCTTTCACACGTTATAATTCTAACTCTTCAAGGCAAGTAGTTTTGGATGAGAAGGGAAAAGAGAATAAAAGGGGTACTAGTCAATTTTCTTATTTCCTTTATTTTCTTATTTTATTTTCTCCGTATTATTCAACGCGAAGTTATTTGTATGTTGATTTGCATGATAGAATAGAAACTTGAAACTTAAGAGCACGAAAACTGAAAATACGCGTGTAAACGTAATAGCAGTTTCAAAAGAGAATTGAACAAAAACTGGTCAAATAAAACTGAAACATGTGAAATAGCGCTTACGAATTCGAAACCAAATTTCATATCTTTGTCTTGAAGCGTTTGAGTTGGTAGTTAATGAATTTTAGATATATTGACTAAATCTGGCCACTGTGCAGTGTAAAATATAGCTTTGAAATAATTAATTCTTAATAAATTCCTTCGTACTGCCAAACTTTTTGAAGTAATGCGATCGGGAAATTTGGTTTGCAGTGTGTCACCGTAATGTTAGAATCACATATCAGTCAATATTTATTATCTCGAAAGTGTATTCCATTCACCAAACCCGCATTGTCTGCTGAATTTTTAACAAATGGCTACACCACGCCTTCAGATCACACAGTGCAAAGTTTGATTGTAACAATTTTCAAAGCTTCTACTAGGTACTGATAATTCAACAAGTTGAATGTAATAACTTTGATATTATTCCAATAAGTCACTATTGGAAAACAAAGTTCTCGTTGAAACCCTCTTTGGTTGGAATAATGCATGCAGAAATCTTGACCGCATAATTGAAATATTATGAATTTAATGAATAATCACCCTTAGGCCCATTATTACAACTTAACAATAGTTAAAGGTATGATGTTATCGGACATTTAAGAAGTATTTGGTTATTATAAGTTTACTTTAATCTAAAACCGACCGATAAGCTAAAGGGAAGATCATCTTGCCTTTAAATTTTATAGTGAGGTTTATGTATGAAGTTGCCATATGTTCTGGAAAAAATGTCAACTTCATGAAAAATAAAATAATTTTAATTTTGTTTTGCCAATAAATACTTTAATAAACAAAAATGGAAAGCAGACGTTTGATTTATATTTTTTCACACGCAAATGTTTTCACAAACACAAACAATTTACTGTTTCTTGTCAGTAGTTTATCAAAAGTAATCGGTTTCTCACTGGTATTGCCATATTTTAGAAAAAAAATAATTTTATTTTACAAGGAAGTTGTAATAACGAAAAATTTTAAAGGTCACTTTATTCCTCACTTTAATTAAAGTTACCTTTTACTATTAAGAACATTAGAGGCACGTTGTAATAATGGCCCTTATTCTGTTTGGCGTCGTCAACACAAGACGACATCGTAAATCCGTATTATCGTTTTCAATATTGTCATTATCTTGAAAACTACATTTATTTATTAGACGATATATACGTATATCTAATGATAGGTATTTTAAAAACGGTATTTTCCTACGATATATAACACTTATGTGGACCATCGATATGTCAATTTCGGAAAATAATTTTTTGATACGATATTTTTTTTTAAATCTTAAAAATCTCAGAAAAACTTCTATATGAGTAGGTAAATAAATTACAAAGAAATTAAGGTTTAATGTGATGTATAATAAAGGGTGTCGCAACTAGAACGCAATGGTGAAATGATAACCAGTTTTTTCTTGCCTAGAATTGAAGAAATGAATGTGGAGGGCATGTGGTTTCAAGAAAACGACGCCACATGTCATACAGCCAGAGAAAATGCATCACTCATTTCCCGGTCGTGTTATTTCGCATTTTGGAGATCAGAATTGGCCGCCGAGATCGTGCGATTTAACACCTTTAGATTTTTTTCTTTGGGCTTTTTTGAAGTCGATGGTTTACGCGAATAAGCCGACGACGACTCAAGCCTTAAAAGAGGAAATTGGACGCTGCATTAATGAAATACCGCAGCATTTATGCAAAAAGGTCATTGAAAATTTCATTAAAAGATTACGTGTCTGCCAGCAAAGCCGCGGCGGCCATCTGCACGATATCTGGTTCCATACATAACCTCATTTTGTCTACTTTACGATATAATAAAGTTTCACGATTTTTTTTTTAAATATCTGTGTTTTATTTAAAATTTAAAAATTGCGTTTTAGTTGGGACACCCTTTATAACCATGTAGGAATTATAGATCCGAAGATATTAAAGAAAGACATTTCGACATAAAAATACAAGACATTTTTACTGTGCGACACCGGTGTTCTGTATACCATAGAGGAGAAAATCCCTTATTGTTTTATTCTTCGCTGAAGTCCGAATAAAAGAATCAAAATTTTAATATACATAAATGAAAGTTTTTATTAATTAACAAAGTTTCACAAAGTAAACAAAACGAATCAGATGACTCAAATATTAGATATGTGTGTTGTATTTATGTATCGATAAACAGTTATAAAAGTGACGTTGACTCAAAACTGACGACGCCAAACAGAATAAGGGTATTATATTAAATTAAAATAAATTATAGTTCAAAAATATTCAATCGCTTGGCGACTGGATTCTATGTGAACAATATTTTTTGCTTTGTTTGTTTGAAGTCAAACAATTTGTTCCCAATTTGCTCACAATGTGTTTCTGAAATTCTTATTTTAAAATTTAACAACTTTTCTATTAATTATGTTAAAAATGCTAGAAAATCATATTCGAATTTAAGTTTAACACGTTCTTATCTTTGAAATATCCAGGTATTCATAATTGTACATGATTTTGCCAAGTATCCGCCATATACTCTTTGTAATTGTTATTTTCACTCTATTCACAATTATATAAATAACTTTATAATTAGAGTAAATAAAACTGTACTTAAGTTTACGTTTTTTCGACACTTATGCAGTATAATTGTGCCGGAAATAGACTTAAAATCTACCACTAGAGAACCCTAATAGCTTTAGACGTGTAAAACTCAAATGCAAACACACTTTTACCATGTTTATCTCTTTTAACACGGATGTTTTAAGTGCTCAAGAGTTGAACTACAAAGTGAGAAATGGCAAAAGAAAAAGAAAAGCAGAAACAGAAACAGCAAAGGAAAGAGGTTTGAAATATTTCAGCTCGTTAAAACGACAAATGTTGGCAATTAAATGTAGCATTTAAAAGTAAACATGATGATGTTAAAATGTTGTTGCATTGCAAATCTTTCTTGTAGTTATTGTGTAGTTGTACGAGTAAAATAAAAAGGATAATTTGTTTTATAATAAACAACAACACATCTAACTAAACAACAACCGCTAATGAACGTTTTGCTGAGGAAATAACGTGCACGAGTGTTTCTTTTTCCATCCAAGAAAGCGTACTAATGTTTGTATGTGTTGTTGTCTTATACAGATTTGTTCTAATTGCATTTTCTTTATGTTTACGAAAAAAAAATAATAATAAACAAAACTTTTCCAACATGCTTAAAAACGTGTGACGATATTTTAAGCCTTGAGTTGTCGTACTTCCCTTTAAATATGAAAATAAATGAATGATTTTGTTTACACACTGTGGGTTTATTTCTGTCTTGTGTCCAATAAATTTTCATTTTAATCAGCCTCACAATTTTTCTTTCGTATTTCGTTTAATAAACAAATTAGCATTACTAAAGGTTTTAGAGAACCGAAACTTGATACGTCTTAAAATGTATAAAATTAAAATTTACATGTTATTTTGCATAATAGATACTGGCTGACTGACTGACTAACACATCTCAGCAAATCAAACTAAAATGCTTTTGATTAAGTTTTTTTTGAGGATTAATTGAGGATGTGTGTGTGTGTGTGGTGTAAAATTAGCAACAATTGACGTCAAATTTGAATAAAGTTTAATTGAAGACAATTGTGTATTAAAATCAGGTAAACGAAAGATAACATGAACTAAAATCTTGTGTTTAAATGAGTATGTATAAATAAAAATGTAATTATTTATTTATTTATAAATACAATTAATATTAGAGATTTTAGACATTTTTTAAAGATTATTTATAACGAATCCTTTTAAAACCCGGTAAAATTTTGATAACAACTGATTTACCAACATTTAGTTGCTGTTTTGAGAACCAGCATTTATAATAAGAAACAATTTATAATTGTAAAGGGTCCGCCAAATAACTTTTTTTTTTTTTGAAAATTCTATAAAAAAAACTACTGAATATTTTCTCAAATTTCTTTTTTTATTTGAAAGTACAGTCCTTTCGGTTAATAATGGAAAATAATTTCATTCAAATGGCTGCCTTGGCCTACACGATCGGTCCAATTTTTAAGCACATTATCGATTGTGTGCAGCTGTATTTCACCAAAGGCTTCACGAATATTGTCATTTAAAGCGTCAATTGTCTCTGGCTTGTCGGCGTAAGACTTATCTTTGACGGCATCCCACAAATAATAGTCCAACGGTATCAAATCACAGCTCCGAGGTGGCCAAACGACATCAGCTCTGCGGTTGATAATGTGATCTTCAAAAACAGGGCGCAAAACATCGAGTGTAGCTTCGGGTGTGCCACACCGTTCTGTTGAAACCAAATGTTGCCAATATCCTCCTTTTCAATTTTTGTGAACAAAAATTCGTTCAACATGGCCCGATAATGATCGCCATTGGCTGTAACGGCCACTCCTTGCTCATTTTCGAAGAAAAAAATGGCCCAATTATGCCTCTGGACCAAAATCCGCACCAAATAGTGACTCGTTTTGGGTGCATCGGCTTTGCAATGTATGCGTGCGGGTTTTCTGTTCCCCAAATGCGACAATTTTACTTGTTTACATACCCGCCAAGATCAAAATGAGCTTCATCTGAAAAGATGATTTTTTTTTGGAAAAATCGGCATCTTCGATCGCAGGCCCACTTAGCGAAACGAATACGCATTGGATGGTCAGTTGGCTTCAACTCCTGAACCAATTGGACTTTGTATGGCGTCATACCAAAGTCTTCAAGCAAAATTCGTCTCAATGATGTCTCCGAAATGGTTAATTGTTGAGAACGTCGGTGAATTGATGTTGATGGCGCTTCACGCACACTTTCTGCCACAGCAGCAATATTCTCGAGTGTACACACTGTTTTTGACTTTTCACGCTTTGGTTTATCGACAGTGTTGCCATTTTAGCACTTTCAGTGCTAGATTTAGCATTTTGTTTCTCGAAAATGCATTGCAATTTTTAAAAATTATGCTAAATGCTTTTAAGCTTAATTGGCTTGATAAAAAAAATTTTTTCTCGAACAAATTTTTACTATTTTACTCCAAAAAATACTTTTGGAGAAATAAAAAATAACTTTTATTAATATTTCAACTAAATTTCTTTCTGTGTGGTATGTAAATGAACACGGAAATTTTTGAATTAATATATGAAATGTAATCTAGAAAAAACTATAATTTATATGTGTAACATTGGAAATAAAAATTGTATTGTTACATTGAAGAAATTTAACACTTATTTTTTCTTCTGTAGAACATTTTAGCACTTTGAAATTAATTTTCTGGCAACACTGTTTATCGATGAGGATGCCAGTTTCTTTCACTATTTTCACAAGATAACGAACATACGGAGCTGATGGTGCTTCTCTTCTTCCAAAATCCGTACGCACACATTCTGCAACATTACCATGATTTTCAAAGTAATGTCGCAATATTTCCCAGCGTTGTTCAAGCATATACACAACCATATTCGTTCAGCGGAAGGATAAAACTAATTATCTGTCAAATCAGACATGAGCTAAGTGTTACCATTCACGAAATAAGCAGTAGTTGAAAAAAAAAAGTTAGATGGCGGACCCGTTATTTAGAAAATATCAAGTTTGGCTAACAATTCGAAACGTTACACAAGTAACGGTAATTCCTTTACGGTATTTTAGCTCTAACGGCACTTTAACTCATTTTGATAACGGTATATTCTAATTGTTGAAATACAGTGTTGGTTATATAAATAAAACATTCATCAGAACAGTAGCTTCTGCAACTTATTTTCTATTTATAAAAAGATAACAAACTCTGCTTTTATAGGGTGTCTTTTTAGATGTATAGAACTTTAAGTTGGCAACTTTTTTAACTGGCGGCTATTTTGTCAGCTGTCAAGTGATTTATGTTTAGTTTGGTTTGGCATTTCAACATAAATAGACAGACGCCTGAACAACGCTTCAAAATTGTGCAAATTTATTTTGGAAATCACGGTTCTGTGTTTCAATTTCAAAGTTCTATTTAATTGATGCTGTTTGATCTTTTGCCAAACTCTTGTAAGAGTAAACAACGTCAAACAAAATTGTGGTAATACAAGTGGTTACGCTCTTTTGAGTAAATATGTTGTATTTGTTATGTGTGACCATACCTTAAGACAAAAAACTGAAACATTACAATTTTTAAATTGGATGAGAGATTGGAAATATGTTTTAATTATATGGCCACCTCTGTAGGTGGGTTTTCGTTAAAATTTCTTCCCTGGGGAACAGTTGACAATTTTTTGTCCGTCTAATTAATAAATTACTGAATGGTTTCTGAACTTTTTATGATTAAAAATCATTAAATAACAACATTTAAATAATTTGTAGAAAACAAAATGTTTGTTTATAAAACATACTTTTGGCTTAACCTTGTTTATTTTAAAACAATGGTAAATAGATTTTTTATATAAAATAAAGTTTTTTGAATTCCTTAGACTGTTATGAATATAATATTATAAAATCCTTTCACTATCGATATTTGATATAAAAATATTTAGTGAGAAATTTAAGTTATACGTTCCGGAACTTATTTTTTACTTTTATGTTTTCTTTTTACAAGTTACTTATATATTTTTTTTAAATATTTTAATTTTTCTTACATTATCGAAAAGAAACTACAATTTCCTTTCATATGATATACAATATGTTAACTATTTCTGCAACGTTTTTCAAATTAAGCAACAAATTGTTAATGTACTTAGATTCAAAGTTATCAACTTTAAGACTTTGCAGCGTTCCTTCTGTTTAAAGTTTACTATTTTTACAAACCTTATTATGAAAGCTTAACTCATAATACGTAAATTGCTTTTTTGAGTTTTGCACAGATTAAATAAGTATTTTATAGATAGTAATAGGAGACTAAGCTTGCGTTATAACTAGGGGTTTTTCCCGGGATTCGAACCTGGGTTGTTGGTTGAATTTACATATGTTTCGAGAAACACCACTTTCTCTCATCAGAATTCTTTACGTTCTCACCCTCTGCACCACTGCGGTGCCCGCTAGCCAACAGTCAAACATCAATCCTTTAACCAGTATTACCGGAGAAAGTGGTGTTTCTCGAAACATATGTAAATTCAACCAACAACCCAGGTTCGAATCCCAAGCCAAGAAAAATTATCAATAAATTTTAATAATAATTTTCATGTAACAATTCCTACCTTCAGTAAAAATAATTTAATGAAAATTAAATTTAATGAACTCGAGCCGAAATAAAAGAAATATCAAAGATTTAAAATTAACAGTTCAAATAAGAAATAATAATTGTTGTTAAGCAATAACTTTTATTTCTGCCTTAAAAAGTAAAAGTTAAAAAATAACTTTTTTTTCCTGACTTTTTCGATAAAAGTCCCTGATTTTTTACCTTGTTTTTCCCTCACGTTTTTTAATAAAAGATTTTTAATAAATAAAGACAAATTTACGTTTTATTTTTTCTATGGAGCGGGATCTCGGAAAAGCGGGAAAGCGGGAAATTTTTTTTTAATTTCCCGGGAAGCGAAAAACTGCGGGAAAAAAACTCTAGTTAAAACTTTTTCTTTAACAAGCTGCTCTATTCGGCAAAATGTGAAATTCGTTTCAGAGACAAGAAAACACTTAATAATATTTAAAACGGCGTCTAAAAAAATAATTTGATATTAATAAAGACACGTTCCAGCACATTTTCAAGCAGCTTCCTAAAATGTTAGAATATGTTAAAAATTAGAACAGGAATTACCCTGAATTTAACTTAGTTAAGGCTGAAAAAGTCTGAATGGGAAATTCTTGAGATATATATTTTCAGTTTATTGCCAACTTTAGTGAACGTTTGGTAGCATGTATTGCAATAATTTTTCTTAACTTTAATTGAATTTTTCATTTCACTTATTTGATTAAACCAAAACACACAAAAACCCACAACTTAAATCTTTGAAAAATTGCTGCAAATAAAACGCAATAGAAAAAAAAGCACATGATACCAAATGGTATCAAATTTCAAGAACAAAATTTATACAAAAAATTCAGTTACAAACTTTTGTATACTCGTCCTTTTACTCGTATTCCTTACCAGAAAACATTTGTTAAATATTACATTTAAACCAGGAATTTTTGTGTTTTATTACATTAATGTATGTAAAAAAGAAAGACATTAAAATAAATTTTTATAAAAAAAGAAAATACTCAAGTAGAGCCACTTGTACATTAAAATATATTACGAAATTCCCCTGAAGAGCTTAAGCGCTGCTCTGGCATTAGCCAACCAGACAGGCAGACCGTCACTCAGTCAGGCAGTCAGTTTGTTTGTTTGTTTGTTAGCTGTGAGTGTGGTGTGTTAAATTTAACAAACACCCTTGTCAATTTTTATATAAAACAGTTTGGCAGTTATGTCATTTATGTTGGTTAAAGGAAAATCTGCAAAATCTTACCTTCTTCAGAAAACTAAGAGAAAACCCATATAAAAATTCCAATTTGTGGTTTCCTGTTCTAAGCAAACAAATGTTTATAAAACACTGTATTAAAGGTAATTTCATAAAGTCAAACATTCTCTGAATTTGCTATAAAATTCCATTACATATCATTGTTTTAGCTTAAAATTATATCAAATAAAAGAAATACTGGTGGTTGAAATACTGTTTTTTTTTTTCTTCTTTCTGTATGAAATGACAGTAGCACGTGTTTGAAACTGTGCTGGGAAATTGACATGATGGTATGAATATTGCTGTTAAATCTAAATTAAATTCAAAGTATCAAGTGTCAAAATTATTGTTAACAATTATATTAAAATTATTTTTTTCTTTCTGCTTTTAAACTTAAACAACAGGTTCATTCATTTCTTTGCTTACTTTTTGAAAATAATATCTCAGGAAAATGTTTACGCAATAGTATTTTGAAAAATCTCCAAGGATTTGATAACAATGAAAAATCTTGTACCAATGTCATGTGCAGGTTAAATGTAAGTGAATAAAGTGTCAGAAAATGGGCTAGCATTTGACATACAGTTTACGCAGTGTATGTAAAATTTGAAAGAAATTAAATAAAAGTTCTCACGCTTACAGAAATTAAGTAAATTTCTTACCCAATCAACTATTACTGGTGTTTTGAAAATGGCAAAGATTTATTTCTCAAATTTTAATTTAATTTAAATTTAGCGTTAAAAATATATCAGAAATTAAAGTGTAGAGAAAAACTGCTGCATATTTTTAGGCGTTTGAGAACAGAATTTAGTTTTTTTTTTCAAAGACAAAAAAGGTGTAAAATATTAACTGTATGTTTTCAAATTTGTTTTTATAAAAATGTTTCGAATACATAAGATACTGCAACTAATTGCACATACAATTGCTCAATTCACAAGTGATGTTGTACGTTGTACATTGTATGATACAACTGTCCGATTGTGAACACAATTTTGAGCAAAGTCGTACGTTTATGTTGTCAAGCCTTCAAAATGCTAACCGTAAAGTGTCAATAAATATATAAAATTATTAATACAAGCATGGTTTTCTTGTTGTTAAACCACCGCAATGTTCGTAATGAAATGGAATAAAAAAGTTTTAAAAAATTTATATGACCATGGATCGATGGCATCTAATAGAATGCAGCCATATCGTGTACATAAATAAAGACTACGAAGTTTTTAATACTACAAGGTGGCGCAAAAATAATCCTCCTATCAGAAAATGCTATAAATTTTGCGAGGCCCCTAATGTCAGTTCTGTTTTGAGATTTGTGTAGTAAACACATGCGAAATACACGTTAATAAACAATGTTACGCTACACTGTTCCAGAACGCGGAATATTGCTGACAGAACTGACATTAGGGGCCTCGCAAAATTTATAGCATTTACTGATAGGAGGATTACTTTTGCACCACCTTGTACAACTTCCTACTCAGCTGCAATTGAAAATATGGCCGACTTCCTAAATGCAAGTTACAATGCATAATTTTAAAAAATGCGTATGCAATAAAAAGAATGTTTTAAATGCAACCTTGCTTTGCAGAAAAAATCTTTTGCATATTAATGGCATTTAGGAACGTCGCAATTAGTATTTTTTTGCGTTCGTGTGTCCACTTTCTGTCTCTGCGAAATAAATTTTTTAGTTACATATTTATATTAAAATTATTAATTAAAAAATCATTTACCTAAAACAAGCAAAAAATTACTTACTCAGCCATTTCATATAAAATTTATGCATTCAAAACCAAAATGATGCAATATTTTGACAACTGATACTCATTAAAATGAGTTGCCAACCGATTAGGAATATTAGGTGTTGCCGGAAATTTAAAGTATGCGTTTACGAAGTGTATGCAATGTAAATATGCATTGCAACTTGCATTTATGAAGTCGGCCTATTCCTTTATTGAACATAGGTCATTTAGCCGATGGAAAAAATAATTTTGGTTTAATATGAACTTTTAACAAAACTTAAATTTTCATACAACTTTTGCAAAATATACGTGAGAGTGTCGTAAAATGTAGTAAATGTGTGAAATTACCTACAACATTTGTACAACTATTGTAAATTCAGACGACTTACAACTCTTACGACACTAAACCATTAGTTGTGAGGTGAAGAAATATGTTCCTAAAACCTACGTTTTACTTGTCTGTCGTCTTTTACAAATGACTTTTATAATTATATAAAGAAGACACAGTTTCCTTTCTATTGGCATATATGGCATGTAAACTTTTTTCTATACTTGTCAATTTAAGGAATACAAAAATTACCTGTGACACTAAACTAGCTTTCTATTTTTAATGTACTTACAATAGTTTAAAAGTGTTCAACTTTAAGCTTTTGTAGCTTTTCCAGTGTATGAATTTAACTCCCTTACAAACAATATTATGAAAGTTTAAGTTAAAAAGATGATGCCATATCATGGGTGGGGTTGCAACTCTGTTAAGCTTTATTGTTGTGTTCACACGTTGTCTTATTGATAAGATTCTTACTTTTCTATTCTTGAACTTTGTTAAAATGAATCCCAATTAATTGGCTCATTGGCAGAAACTATAAGCTTAGTTTAGATTGTAAACTCCTACTTTATAACTCAGTCATAAAATCTACATGCTGTGATGGAATAGAGCTTCAAAAGTAGCCAGAATTCAAATACGCCAACGAAACGAATCTTCACAATAGCCCCTGGTGCTACAAAATTCAAATATTCATACGATCTAAACGTGCCTTTGGTAAAAACTGTGAAGTGATTTTCGGCAGCGGACTTTATTTGGGGGCTACGGTGAAATATGGACCGATCGTCATAAAATCGAGTATGACGATTTTCATATCGATGGTCTCATGTAGAAAGGCCCTAACTCGCATATTTGAAACTTTACAGGAGAAGGTAAAAACATAATAGAAACTGTAATATTCAACATTTAACTTTTTTTTGTACAATTGCTTATAATTGCTTATTTTTTACACTATTGCAATAAATTTTTGTGAGGAGGTGTATTTGCGTTAAATGCATTGGAATCGCAAAAAACAAATTTCGAAAAAATAGCGAGTTAGGGCCTTTCTACATGAGACCAACGATATACTATGTATGGACTATTTTGGTGAAACAAAAAATGTTTTACAAACATTTTATTGGTTTAAGTCTTTTTTCAAAGCTCTATCGTGCTTTCAACAGACATACAGACGGACGTTCATGGCTAGATCGTCTTAGAATCTTATAACGACCCAGAATTTATATATACTTCTTGGTTCTAAGACCAATATTTCGAAGTGTTACAAACGGAATGACAAACTTAAAATACCCCCAATATTTTTGGTGGTGGGTATAAAAAAACTCAGACTCCTGATCTAGAGTTAGCTGGTTTGACGAAGAAACAATTTAAAAATCTTGCTAAAACTATATGTAATTAATTCGTTATACATGCTATTATTAAAACAACTAATTCAATAATTATAATCTAAGCTGAGCATCTGTTTAAATTGTCAATATTTAATTGCACTTGTTTTTACTCTTACATATACATATCCATGAAATGGTGTAATTTTCCCATTAAAAAAAACTCTTAAACTACTTGCCACCACCCACTTTATCACAAGTAATAAGCTGCCTTCTATCTTGTCATATGTTGTACAAAACCCAGTAATACTTTATAATTTTTCTATTAAACAGACGCATGATTAAACAATTTGTCAAATAAAATCGTTCTAATAGGCCATGACTGACTCTATCCCTTTTATAACAATTGTGCTGGCTGCTGCTGTTTCTGTTCAAATAGTAAATAATTTGATATATTGCCAAAAAAAAAAAAAAACAAAAACCTTAAGGCATTCCATAAGTTAGAAAAAAACACTAGAAGCCAGCCCTTCTAAACAATCGTCAAAAATAGCTATTTATTATTAAACATTAAGTTGTTAAAATAGTTGCTGCAGTGAAGAGGAATTTAGAATTTAATATTCATGAAACCAATATTTTAGCCCGCGGTCCAGAAGCAAAAAAAAGGGGTGGTAACAGTTGGGTTTTCTTTTACCAAATTTCAGTGGGCCTTAACAGCAATGGGTTGGAATTGTGGATAATTGCATTTGGTGAAATAATCCTTTAATGCCGCTCTCTGATGGCGATGATGCCAATGATGAAGTTTCTTATTTTTAATAAAATGTTCATTTAATGAAAATAAAAGGGTGTTCCTTGCAATGTTGTTGGCAGCAAACATCAAAAAGTGTTTGTGGTTACCCTCACACATAAACATACACACTCATTCACATTGTTAAAAAGCAAGAGAAGGGGGCATTAAAGAGTTTGTTGTCAGAAAATACGCTTAAAATTAACACATCTGTTGTGTTCTGTTCGCTCATTCATTCTTTAGTTCATTACACTTGAACTGCATTTGCTGCTGCCACAGGTCCTTATTGTTGTAATTCTTGTGTAAACGAAGTGTTATTGTTGTTGGTTGTTTTCCTAAGCGTTTTTTTTTTACACAATTTTAACAATTACCATTTGTTTGTGTGTAAAACAAACCTCAAATGTGTGTTTTATTTTTGTTTGTTTAAGTGAAATAATGATGTTTTCTTATTGTTTGTTTGTTTTTTTACTTGTTGTAATTATTTTGAACACATACTGTTGATAATTGTAACAACTTATCCGTCCTTGTAGTGAAGGATGGTGATGTTGTGATATTAAAGGATGTTAGCTAATAATGCTTTATCATGTAGACAATTGATAGTTATTTGTTTGCTTGTTTTTTTTTTTTTTTGTTTCAGTTGGTTTCATTTTCAAATAAATACTGTTTCGATTCAAATCTGTCACGATCTGAATGAATATTAGGAAAACTAGCAGACTGCTAGTCTGAATTTTATTTTTGTTTGACACTTTATAAAGTTGAAAACGGGCGAAAACTTGGCCATGTTCTTTCTCTTAAGGGATTAGGGGTTAAACAAAAGTGTTTCGTACTTTTGTATAGAAAACACGTCGAACAGTTTTTTACTATAAAAACATAAGATCATTTAGACATTGAAATTTGGTATTTTAGTACTTTTAAAAAAAAATTTTGCATACTAACATTAAAAAAAGTAAAAAGTACCTGAGAAGTACGTTTTTATTAATTAAAGTTTTTGCTGAAATTATCTTGAGCTGTTAGGCTATTTTCATAATTAATGTAAAATAGATAAAAAAAAAAAATGAATAAATAGTAGAATTTTTTGTATTAGGCAAATTTGACCCACTAATGTCATATGCGTTTTATTTTTGAAGTACAGGATAAGGGTTAAAAGTACTAAAATACCAAATTTCAATGTTTTATCAAACAAAATTACAAAAAATAAAAAGTACTTTTTTGTTTATTTTGTATTTTACTTTTTTTTATAAAAATAGCCTAGAAGTTATTATAATTGTAGCAAAAGTACTAAATAATAAAAAGAACTTTTTTGGTACTTTTTTTAAATTGTGTTTTTCATACTGTAAGTAGCCAAATATTAAATAGAAAACAAGAAATTAGCTTTTTTTTTGTCACTTTAATTTTTAATTTAATATAAGAAATTAATAAAAAAAGGCATTTATTAAATGTGCTCGTACATATTTGAATGCGTTTAACTAGTTCCGAAAAACTAGCTTATACATATGTATGTCGGCCATTTTTGACCGCTTTGTTATTGATTCTTTCAACATAGTTAGTGTTTTTAGTTTTATTCGTTATAAATCTTTTTTTTTCACTTCTGAATATCTCTGCTTGATTAACATTACGATATTTCAATTCATTTAACATTTCCACTTGAGATATGCACTTCCCACTTTTTGTTATTATCGACTAACAAGAGGGAAATTAAATTTTGTTTCTTTCTAAACTAAATTTGTTACATTAAGGGCAAAATTTGCAAACTCCTTAATGTATGTGTTAGTTTTTCCTCAACTAATGAGACAATTAGCTTTACGATTTGTGTTTGTTTTATGCATGACAATAAGATAAATTATCATTTTCGTCTGTTTTCCCCAAACAAAACTACACATACATAAATATACAGACAAGCAAATATCATTGGATAAGTATAAGCAAGTATGTAAGGAAACATCCTGTTTTTCTTGTAGATACTGTTTTTGTGTGTTGTTTCCGTTTCCTGTAGACATGATGTTTATTGTTGTGTGGCAAATGTTACCATAAAACAGCTAGCTGTACATAGATTTTACTTACTAACTGTCTCTAAACCAGTCTCTGTTCTTTTGGGGCATAAAGAGGGAAATTTTTCTAATCAAAATTTAAATTTTCTTTCTTTCATTCTTTGTTTTGTGTTATTTTATTTTTATTTTTACCATCATCATCATCTTGCTTTTACTCCTTAGAGTGTACCAGCATTTTCTTATGCTAGCTAGCCTTAGACATACTCTCGCACACAAGTTGATACTCGTATGTATGTAAATATTAGAAATGTAATCATCATCATTTCTATTGTATATACATTTACATATACATACATTATTTATGAATATATGAAAGTGTATATATGTAACAATAAATTGAATTGTTAGCCTTAAGGATATATGGTGATATTGTACATAAATTAATGTAACAATAAAAATCTATCTAAAAGGGCTTCATAATAATTTTGTTTTATAAAATAATGCAATCAACTTGAGACCTTATACACATTATACACTTTTATATTCATACATATGTACATTTATATTTACTCAACTACTGTAATGTATATAAAGGGGGTTTCAACAAGAATTTTGTCTTGCAGCAGGGCCATGAAAGTTTTGACATATCAGCAGTATGTAGAAGAAGATTGTTACAATGAATTCCATTTCGTTTTTCTTTATCGACTTTCCTCATTTAAATGAAACCTTAAACAATAAAATTTTCCATCACACAGAAAATATTTCAAACCAATGTCTTTTCCAAGTGCAGAAATTAACGAATAAAACTTTCTTTAAAAATATATAACAAATATATATTTTCGTGAAAGTTATCTGTACAGAAAATATTTTAATATAAATAATCATGTCCAATTTTTCAAATGTTATGCCCGTACATCCTTCCGAACTTGACCTGTCTATAAAAATGTCGTTTTTCATGTATTCCTTAATTATCCTTAAAGCATTTTTTGAATTTTCGTCAATTAAATTTTTTGGAAATGTGGGGATTCCCTTTAGCCTTTCGATAATTTTTTTACATTTTATTATTTAGAATGACTAATTTATTTTACGTTGAAAATTTCATTGCAAAAATAAAGATTTTATTACATGCTACATATTTGTTGAAGCTTTTTTAACCAACATTTTCATAAAGTTGCAAGTTATCGTGACAAATTTTGACAATATTATATTGGAAATTAGATAAAGTAATTTCCAATATAATCCAAATATATGCAAACCTATCATTAAAAATACTTTACAATGTAGTCCTGAGACAAGAATCTGAAATCGCTGCATGTAAGCAAAGTAATAAGCAAAAAAGTATGCAGCAATTTCTTCCTACGAACTTCTTAGTTATTAATATACTGTGAGCGCCAATATAAAGTAAACAGTTAATATTGTTTACCAAAATGTTTTAACTGAAGCAAAATACTCATTAACAAAAACTAGAGAAATAAGGAACGTAAACAAATAATGAAATTTTAATGGAAAGGTGTTAAACATATGTAAAACAGTATATTTAATATTTTGTTTGCAGACCTTCTATCTTCTGGACATAGTTACAAAAAATAACATAATCCACCAAGAAAAAAGAAGAAATGGCAACAAAAAAAAAACATACATTGTAAACGTACGTAAATTTTGTTCTAACACACAACACGTAAAAAAGAAATATGATAATTCTCGTATTCTATTTCTCAATAAACGGTGAGTTAAATAGATGATGTTTACAGATTGATGATGGACAATGCAGATTGCTGATGACGCCTTTGGCAGGGTAGAAAATGCATTCCAATTTGCCAATTGTTCCAGTAATAGTATTCTTGAAAATTCGAACTACTAGCCTGAATAAAAAAAAACTTTTCTCTTAAAAAGATAAATATTAGTGCAATTCCTTCTCTAATTAATAAAAATCAACGAGTTTTTTAGTGAAATCAAGCGAAATTTTGTTTCATTCATTCTGTATTACTTACTGCCTTTAGGCTGTCCTTGCAAGAAATATTTCTTCGGCTAATTTTTTTCCAGATATTCCCACAGATGCTTAATTGGGTTGAGGTCTGGGGAATGCGGACAATAATTAAACAACCACTGTTTGACAATTTTGGAGGTATGCTTAGGATCATTGTCCTGTTGGAAAATCCAGTTCTGCGCTATTTCTAATTTGTCTAAAAATTGTTTTTTATAATGTCGAGATAATCTTCTTTTTCATTGTAGATTCTATAAATGTTAGATTATCGATTACCCCTGATGCTGTCATACAACCACAGATCATTACCGAGTCTTGGTATTGGTAACAATTTATTAGATACTAAAGGCTTCATTAATGGTTCGTTATATTTTTGAGCGATTCTTGACTCCAAATATCTTAAGTTTACTTTCAAAAAAAATTTGAGGCTCGTTTAGACATGACACTTTGATCTTTTAATTGTACTAGTAACCAGGTTCATCTATTTTTGCAGCACTAGATATTGGGTTTGCTTTTACTACTTTTACTTCAGTTCTTGTAAGACGCTTTGGTCGCTTTGCACCAGGCAAATTTTCTACGGTATTGTGTTTGGTATACTTGTCTATATTTTTTTTTATTCTACAGTGATACCTTTTTTTTACGAATTTCTCCATTTATTTTTTCTATGTAACTCTATTATGATTTACCGAAACTTAATTGAAATTTGTCTTCCCATTAAAAATTGTTCACTACGTCACAACTTAATCTCTTTTAATGATAAATTATGAAACTTGCAATTATTGTAGACGGTAGGTACTTTACAGTTTTACTTTCAAACTAAGAAAAATTAAAAGAATTGCCACTACTCTTGGAATGACAGGGTTTTTTTTAGCATAAGGATGATGCCACTGTTTTACTTTATTTTAAAGCGTAAAGATTGGTTTATTTTAACAGCAAATCAATTAAATTTGTATAAGCTTTTGGTTTTGTTTGTTTTTCTGCAAATTCAATTCTATTTAAATTTCTTCATTAAAAAGCAATATAGATTTTTAATATAATAATATTTATATTAATATAATTAAGCTTTTCTTTTAATAAAAGTGTTGTGTTGACTTTATTTCGACGCTCACAGTATTTCTAATGATTTTAAAGAATTTATAAATTTAAAAAACAAAGTTCTTGTTGTATAACTTTTTATGTATGTATATAAAAGTTCTCATTGTGTATGTATGTATGAAAGCTCTCTTCGATTACTGACTCTAACAATATCCTTTTATTATTATTTCGTTATTATATTCATATTTTTCCACTTACTCTGTGTGTGGACCTCCCTTTGCCACCCCTCAATTTAACCATTATTGTTTTTTACCGTTATTTTATTTCAGTTTTTTTGCCATATTTTTTTTACTTATTTGTAACGCCCTCTCATTTTTTTTTGCCTTTTTTCCAGTACTGCTTTTTTCGGGGGTTGTTTGCCCTTTGCCGCGCATGTTTCCCCATTTTTGTTTTTATATTGTTTTGTTGGGGTTTTTGCTTAAAGGCTCCATTGCTTTCTCTGTATTTTATATATTGCTCCTTTTCGTTTTATTTTTATGCTTTTTCTGTTGTTGCTGGCCTTTGGGAATCATCGATTTCAATTTAGTTAGTTGTTACTTATAAAATGAAATGAAATAATCTTATAAATTACATTTTCATATTCTTTCTCTTTGCCTGAGCTTTAGATTTAATAGAATTTCTTTTTTATTTTTTTTTTATTATTATTCTTATTAATTTGTGGTATGTTGATATAATTTTGTTTAAGTTTGATGAACATAATTCGTTTTTCTTTGTTGAACTTTTAAGTAGCAAAAAAAAAAGGATAATTGAGATTAATATTAAATTGGAAGTTATATTTGTATAACACGGAATGGACTTGAAATTAATAATGACTTTTGTTGAAAATGTATAAGTGGACTTATAACAATTGCTATACAAGAAATCATTGTAAACATGTGAACAAATGTATTTGTTATAGGCTACCGACCGATATCCATTAAAAAATATATCTTTATTTTACAATAAATGTTGATATTTATAAAGAAAACTTATTAAAGGGGCCTGTTTTCGTTTGTAGCCACTTGACACGATTGCATTGATATGGAATGAAAGAAATCAATACATATTGCAACAAAATTGCCAGAATATCAGAATATTGCTGAATTATAAAAGGAACTTTAAAGAAGACAGGAATGGTGTCAAAATCAACAAATCTAAAACAAATTAAATTACGTCTACTACTGTAAAGAAATGGTCACACACATTTGTTTGATGCTATTTGATCTTGCAAGTATTTTGTAAGATCAAACAGCATCAAATAAAATAAATCTAAATTTCTTTGTGTGACTTGTCCTAAATAAATCAAGTTTTTGAAATAAATAAAAGATTTTAAATATATTTTACTTAGTGGATACGTTTTTTCGTCAAATATTTGCCATGTGTACCTTAAGGTCTACTACTAGGCTAAGTTTAAGAGTTTGTTTCTGTAAAACACAAAATAATTTGTATTCATAACTTTGTATGGAGTACAGCAAACCATTGTTTTCACACAAATTTACGAATGAAAATGATTTTCCCCCTTATTCAAAAAGGATTATTAAATTTAACAAACGTTTATTAAGACAGATTTGCATATAAAAATTTGCTTAATAAACGTTTGTTAAATTTAATAATCGTTTATGAATAAGGGGGTTTGTGTTTAAGAAAAATAATTCCTAAATAAGCCCTAAAGTATGCAAAGACTTTCTTGCGCTTATTTTAAAGTTATTTTTTTATAGTTAAATTAAAACAAAATTAAATTTTTAAACATATGTGAGCGTCAAAATACAGTCAACACCACGTATTATTAAAAGACAAGCTTAATTATATTAATACATATAAATAATATTATATTAGAAAATGATATTGCGTAAATTGATCTATAAAAAAAAGAAACAAAAGCGTATACAAATTTGATTGATTTATTTTTAAAATAGACCAATTTTTGAGCGTCAAAATAAAGTAACCAGTGGCATAAACCTTATGCAAAAACAACCCCTGTTATCCCAAAAGTAGGGTCAATTCTTTTAATTTGTCATTGTTTAAAAGTGCCGTTTAAAATAATTGCAAATTTCGTAGATTATCAATAAAAAATATTAATAAGTGAAAAATTTACAATGGGAAGACAAAGATCAATTGACACTCGGAAAATTATAATAAACTTACAGAGAAAAGGTAAATCTCTGCGTGAAATAGTTGAAAGACATCACTGTGCAATAAAAAAAATGATAAACAAGTATAACAAACACATGACTCTTAATTCAGTTTTTGTCTGATCGTTTTGCACCAAGCACTTGTAGGACTATCTGGACAACAAATTAGTCGAAGAAATATTTCTTGCAAGGATAACCTAAAGTCAGTAATACAAGATGAATGGAACAAAATTTCGCATAATTTAACTTAAAAAACCTCGTTGATTCTATGTCTAGAAGATTGTCAGCTGTAATAAAGGCAAAAAGTCTACAAGCTAAATATTAAATACAATGTCCCATAATCATAGTCATAGAAAAAGCATACTTTAAGTAAAAGTAAACTTTTAAACAACAAAAACATATAAATTTTGTTCTGAATTTAAAACAAAACCATGCTTTTGCTTAAAGTATGATTTTTCTATGACTATGATTATGGGCCAATGTTTTACATAATTTTAATATAACTATTTACTTAATTTTGATGCGAAATTTTAATTATTTGTTTACGCTGCTTATTTTTACAGTTTTTGTTAATGAGTTTACATACTCGTATATGTATTTTGCTGTTAAACAATATTAGGTGTTTACTTTATATTGCCGCTCATAGTATATTAATAACTACTAGTCTGGTTATAGTAAAAGTTTTAGAGGAAGACGAAAGCTATTAAGAAATTCAACTTGTAAATACTTTGACTGTATACCAGGAGTACTACAGAGTTTTTAAGTTGATAATAAATAATAATAAAAGTTTTACAATCAAATTGATTGATATTATTTAATATAGTTAACAATTTACACGAAGCAATTCCTATTGAAAAGATTGATATAATTTTTCCTTGAAATTTCTTCGGTGTTCAGACATCACAATTCTTATTTCGTATTTTTATTTGAGAGTAAACACACATTTAGTAAAACGAATTGAAAGGCGAGTACAATCAAGTGTGTACTCGCCTTTTCTTTCCCTCACCCCGATCAGCTTAAGGAATTGCTCCGTGTAAATTCGGACTATATAGGTTTAAAAAATTTGCTAATAAAATTATTGCAATTCGTTCAAAAAACTTGAAAAAATGGGCATCAAATTTAGATTAAATACACAAATTATGTTGCTTTAAAAGTTTGTAATTACCTTTGAGGGCTGAAATCGAAAAGGTAGCTCTAAATTCTTCACATATTGATCTGTAATATCTATCAAAAATCACTTTAATATTTATAACTGTTACGACAATATTTCAAGTGTTGATTGCTTTTTTCAAGTCTTAAATATTTGTTTAATATATGTATTAAAAATTTTAAATTATTTTTATATTTTTGAAAAAAAAAACAGACATAATTTCCTTTCTGTTGATATACAATATGTCTCTCATGACATATTAAAAATTAATTTGGTTAATTTTCGCACTTTTACTATTTAAAATTGACATCTATTTCGACAGTAAATAAATCTGCTTAAATTATTTTATAATCTATCAAATTCTTAGATTTATAAAGATTGATGCAGCAAATTCAAGTAATATAATCAAATGAATAGCTTGTCTAAAATCAAAATAGATTTGATTTCTTCAAACAATCTTTTTTTATATAATCAAACAATAACGTTACTTTATTAATTCTCTTATTACTACAATAACTTTTCCTTACACCTTTCTAAGGAATAACAAATTCATCCTCTCTATCACCATCATAGATTTGTATCTTTATCTAACTCTCTCTACCTTCAATTTCTATTACCAACCATAAGTAGTTTATTTGCTGTTTAAATGAAAAACTTGCTTAAGCGTGAAAATATTGTGTTTAGTTTACAAACTTTTTCAATTTATTTGAACAATTCCAAATTGCCTCAGGCATTTGAAAAACAATACATATTGTTAGACGTACATATCTTTATAAATATTATTTTAATATTCTGTTTTATTTTTATGAAACTATTGTTTCATATTGTTGCAACATTATGGTTTAAGTAAGAACTTTATATTGGTTTTGTTGTGTAATTTTAGGTTTGGTTTCAGAATCGTCGTGCCAAATGGCGTAAAGCAGAACGCCTTAAGGATGAACAACGCAAGCGTGAAAATGGCGATTGCAGTAGCGTGTCATTGGATAAGGTAGATAAATAAATATTTAATTTTTATTTAGTTTTTCTTTAAATAAAAACTAGGAGTAAGTTAAGCTAAATTATTGATTTGTTTTTATAATATTTTGTTTAGCTGCATGACAGCCGTGAATCCTCCCCCGATATAACCGGTGAAATGGACGATGATGAACCGCATCATCAACGTTCTCATAGTCCTGGACCGGGCTCTTCACACTTAAGTCCCCACTGCGGCACCGGCGTGGACTCAGACAATGAAAGGCCCTTGTCTTCGAATCAAATGAATAGCGGTCATTCTGGCTCACAATCGGTGGGCTCAATAAGTGCCGGCTCACCCTCACCGGGAGCCAGAACACCACGCAATCCTACCAACAGCCCTTCCAATTCGCGCAACACAGACTCACCCATTGAAGTGGGTGGGCCCATATCATTGTCAACGCGTTCAAGTAGTGCATCCACGACACCCACTACCAGCCTAAATACAGCCACCGCCCAGCAGTTTGGCACACACATATTCGGTACATTTGGCAGTTCCAACGCAGCGGGCAGTAATAATAACAACAACCATAATAACCATAATGAAACGTAAGTATTGAACAATTTATGCAGTAACACTAAATAGTTAAAAAGGTAATTTCTCAATAACTAAAAGTTGAGCACATTTAAAGGCATAAACATACATAGATAATCATTTTTAATGTAAGACACGCGTACAACAATTTAGGCATCATTACACTCGACAAACAAACAAACAAACAGCCTAAGAAGAGAAAAGATCTTAATGTTTCCGCCAAGCATCATGTTTCCGCTGAAATCCCAGCCATATCCGTTTAAGATTAACACTGACTTTATTTGCATTAGCAGCAGCATCAGTTGTGGAAACAGTGGCAAAATGCTTTTTTCAACTTTAGTGGTTAAATTGTTTAAAAACATTAAGGCAAATATTTCCTTTTGACCAAACATATAACAATAACACACAATAAAACAAGGAAAACGAAAGTGTGCAAACAATTTTTGAAATCATTTCAAAACAAAACACCCTGTGAATTAAAAACAAAACGTTTTCTTTTTTCTTTTTTTTTCAAACAAAATTTTAAATTTTGGGTTTCACTTTGCAAACTGTCAAACTGTGAGGTTGTTTGTTAATTGCTTGAATGTAAAACATTTGCAATTATAGTCAAATTTAAGTTTTACACCCTCTTTTTTACTTTTTTTTATTCTCAGCCATACATAAACCTGGGGTGACAACAATGACAAATTCTTAAATAAATACTTTTGCAATTCTATTAATAAAATCTCTTGTTGTTGCTGTTACTGTAATACTGTAAAAAAAACACCCTTAATTGTTGCAGCAAACATTTGTGTTGCTTGTACGAACATACTTAAAACGTAAGTGGCTTAATGATACCCCGGCAATTAGCAGATCATAATGATGAAAATGTTACAATTATTTTTCTACAACCAGGACAAACATGGCTATATTTATTTATGTACGAGTATTTGTTTGTATAAGAGATTGTGTTGTTATACACTTACACACTTGTTTATTGAGTCCTTAAAACAGCCATTATAATAAAATTTATTTGTTGTCATTTTGGAATTTACAAAACTAACAAAGCAAGTAGGGGTACAAATTAGCAAAACAAGGAGATTTTTCAATTTGTTTGTTTTAATGTTGAAAACTCATTACTGGTCGTGTGTTGACAAGCGGCAAAAAGGAGGTGTTTAAACAATATAAATTATATAGGTTTGTGTGATTTTTTGCGATTTAATAGAAATTTTTAATTAAAAATAAACAAAAGCACTTACCTACCAATTCCCAAGAAGGCAAATTGAACTGTAATTAGAAAAATATATGAAATTAATAAATTAATCAAATATGAAATTAAAAACATAAAAATAAGTAGGTGAATTATAATTACTTTATAACAAAAGTTTAGAAAACAAAGTTTGTTTTATAAAACTAAGATTAAAGCTGGAGGTCCACACCAAGCGTCTACGCGTTTCACGCGTTCTAAGCAACTGTCAAAAAAGTAGAATCAATGTAGTTGCATGAGTTAAGTTACACACTCAAAAGCGTAGAACGCGAAAAGTTTGTTTACTTTCTACTTTTGAACGCGATGCACGCGTCACAGCTGACATTGACAAATGCAAAGCAAATTTATTTTAAAGATGATGTCACCAGAAAAAATGACAGTTAAAATAATATTTTTTATATGAGTTTGACAAACAAACCGATAAAAAAAACTTCGTATAAAAAAAAATCAGCTGGGCATGCGGCATCACCTCCAAAAGTACATAGGTACATATAAAAAAAATATTGACGCGAAAAATCTTCGCATGTAACTTGAAATGCCTGACACTTAAAACGTTTAGAAAGCTTAAAACGCGTTGACGCCAAAACGCGAGTTGTGGATCTCCAGCTTAAATAAAAATTGCATTACATATAAACAAAATTAAATAATTTAACTTAATGTTATAAATAATTAGCGAAAAGATGACATATTTACAAATGGTTGCAGCATCTACTTGTTTCGCCAATATTTTATAATTACTTGATTCGAGTTACGGTTTGTAATATGATTAATTTTGAGGCATGTTAAACATATTTGAAAAAATCTAACTACAACTCAGATGTTGAGTATTCACAAACATATAATCATATAATCATATCATATAATTTTTTATTTATAATAGATTTGCAACAGTTTAATGTTTAATATACAAGCAGTTGGTAGCTACATCTATCGAAGTGCGAAACAAAATAAGGATTGTTTTTAAATTATTTTATTTTGCATTTATTTATTATTTATAAACAATAAAACACATCATATTTCATAGCTCAACTATATTATGTTTAAGTTGGAATCAGAAAATGGTTGGAGTTGATCATAATATGATTAGACGAAATCATATATTAATATTTGATTTGATAATTTAATCATAATATGATTACGCAGGATAATAATTACTCTAGTTACAACTAGGTATCAATTTATAAGATTAATGTTGCTGCACATCATATTTCATAGCTCAACTATGTTATGTTTAAGTTGGAATCAGAAAATGGTTGGAGTTGATCATAATATGATTAGACGAAATCATATATTAATATTTAATTTGATAATTTAATCATAATATGATTACGCAGGATAATAATTACCCTAGTTACAACTAGGTATCAATTTATAAGATTAATGTTGCTGCACATCATATTTCATAGCTCAACTATGTTATGTTTAAGTTAGAATCAGAAAATGGTTGGAGTTGATCATAATATGATTAGACAAAATCATATATTAATATTTAATTTGATAATTTAATCATAATATGATTACGCAGGATAATAATTACCCTAGTTACAACTAGGTATCAATTTATAAGATTAATGTTGCTGCACATTATTAATATTACAGTCATATAAGATTATATGTATTAGTAAAATTATATTAGTATAATAATAAAATTTGACAGGTACCATATAAACCATTCATAACTTTAACATGTTCTTTTCTCAATTATAGTCTTAGATTTGGGTAAACAGTGTGGTACTTTCTTAAAACATAATTTTTTGCTTGACAAAATGATTTCCATCGTTTGAATCACAAACATTCTGTTTCAGCCGTTTAAGAGAAAAATTAAGTCGGTACCTATATTTTTGAAATGGTACTTTTCTAAAATTTTAAATTAAAGAATTTACATAAAAAATTGCTGCTATGCTTTGGAGAAGAGTCGGATAACTATGCTTTTTTCTTTGCTTTTCTTTTTTAATACTGAACTTAGAAATTAAATTTTATTTTGAATAAGTTTAAATTCACACAAGGGGGACTTAATGGTACTTTTCTGTTTTTCTAAAGGAATTTTTAGATATGTCTATTATAGCTTTTTCTTTAGACTAATGGTACATTTTGAATATTTATTAAACATTACATACCATATTGTTATTATTTCTTCTTTTAATGGTTGTTATTGAATTTTCTATATTTATTCACCTAGAATCGTAAAATTGTAGGTAATTGGTAATTTTTCTTTATACTAAAGGTACATTTGAAATATTTAAGAATAATAAACCTGATAACATGCAAATAGACATAAGTGGTATTTAATAAGTACGAATTCACAAACTGGAAACTTAATAGTACTTTATTGGTTGTTCTAAAAAGTACAATTAAGCATATATGGTCCCGAGTGAATTGAGTTTGCATGGACAATTTGGGATAGCTTTTTTCTAATGGTACTTTTTAAATTTACTATAATTCTAATAATAATAACATTTTAGTTCATTGTGTCGAACACATGGTTATAAATTTCGTTTACTTTTCAATGTTTAAATTATTTTATTATTTAAATATATATTAAAAAAGTACTCGCAAATTAACAAATAATAATTCAAAATGCTCATATAATAAATATTTTTGAAGGTAGTTTTAAAATGAATATGTAAAAGATTGCAATTTTATTAATTCATTCACTTCTCCATTGATTTCTAAAATCTTATATAGTTGACTCTCCATCTTTAAATTTGTTTATACATATAACCGACCAATATTTTTGTGATTGGCGGAACTTTGAATTGTTCAATTGTTTTATTTTGCTAGAACATCCATTTAGTTTTTACCACTTAATTCAATCGTTTTCCTGGCATAATAACAATAGGTTTTAAAATGAGTGATCGTATAAATGGTAACAGATATTTGTTTTAAACATTGTTCTTTATAAATTCCACTATTTGTTAGAAAATCTAGATATCTAATAATTACTAAACTACTTCTAAGTAATGCTTGTGGTATAAAGTAAATATAACAAAGTAAATCAGTAATTTTGCAGGGAGCTTAACATTAAAACACATTGTAATTGCAAAAATATCCTTACAAAAACTACCAAAATATCATTAATAGAAAATATTTGTAACTAATTTGCATAATTTTGTTCATTGAACTATACCATACTGTCTCCCCCTACCTACTACGACTACGTTAAATGTTGACATGTTTGTAAATGAATTTGGCAAAGAATAATAAGCCGAAGAATAATAAACAACCAGACAGAAATCAAAATCTAAATAAGGGATCAGTCATCATCAGACTCGTTTAATATTGAGTGTTATGTGGTTTGCTTATGCGTCATTATTTAGACATGCATAAATTCATTTCTTCTATGAAGTCCTATACAATATTGTCATGTTGTTTATTTTTCGAATTTTTTGCTTAATAATTGTGTGTTGAATTGTTAGCACAATGGCCACGTTTTTTATGTTTTCCTGTATGTGTGTGTTTGTGTTTTTTTTTAGCTAGTTTTCAAGTCAGACATTTGTATGCCTTTTGGCACTTTGCAAAGTCCTTTTGTATTTTAAGCGTATGTATGTGTTTTGTTGATTCATTGTTCATGACCCCCTGCCGGGTTTGTATGCGTAACGTTTTTTAGTTGGGGTTTCAGAGCAGTTCTCCCACTGTGCTGCAAAAGGCGTTAAGTTGGCAATAATTTTGTTTTGTTTGCCTCAATTTACTACAAAACACACAGCATACGCCACATATCGAAATAGAGAACAAGAGAAAATAAGACATCATTAATGGACTGTAAGGACTTGTTTACATACACTCAATTTAATTTCGAAGTATATAATCGTATTTGTCATTGTTTTTTTTTTTTTTTTGCTATTTACAGTCGTATCAGCACTTGTATGTGGCTTCAAATCAAAATATTATATATTCAAAATATTGTTAATGCCAAGTTTGATTTATTGACGAAATTGAATTGAATATTTTTTGGGGGGAAATATTACATAAGGTTATCTTTGAATAACTTAAATTCGTTCTCTTTCTTTTAACATTGGTGGAAATTAATTTCAAAGTTTTGTTTTTAATTAAGGCCTTAATGGCGCTGAGGCACCAATATTGTATTGTTTATTTATATGAATAAAGTTGAATTAAAAAAAAAAAAACAAAAAAAGATTTATGCTGTTTGTAAGTTCGCTTTCACACTCCTCAATTCTGACTCGTCAAGGCAAGTATTTTTGGATGAGAAGGAAAAAGAGAATAAAAGGGGTACAAATTTGACGGTACTAGTCAATTTTCTTATTTACTTTTGTTTTTTTCTTTCATGCATGTTGATTAGCATTACAAAGCACGAAAGTTCAAAAGAGAATTGAACAAATTGTTCAGCTAAAACTGAAGAGTGTGAAACAGGACTAATCAATTATTACTACATATTTCTTTTAATGATTAATCGCATAACAAGACTGTTTAAGTTTAATATTAATCATTTAATTTAATTATTTTTAAAGAAAAGTTTCTAATTTTTTAAAATTTTAAGAAATAATTTCTAAAATTTTTTAAAAATTTTAAAAATTTTTAATCGAAGTTCACTTCAAGTTAAATATACAACTTATTTGAAAATAAATTGTATACACTACATTTATTTTCAAATAAGTTGTATATTTAACTTGAAGTGAACTTCGATTAAAAATTTTTAAATTTTTTAACTTTTACAATTTATACTCGCAAGAGGAATAATTCTCATTTAATTAAAATTTTTTATAAAATTTTTTATTCGAATGTTTACTTCTAGTTAAACACAAAAATTTTATTTGAGATTTATTTTTGTATACCTCTGTTAATTTATGTTAAGCATAAAGAATTTGAAAATAAAAAATATTAGACACAAAGAATGCTGACGAAGGCTTTAGCAGGCCAGAAAATGCATTACATTTTGCTAGTGTCTCTTTGTATATTTCTATATGATTTTACATTTATGTTTTCCAACGGAAAGCTATGTAGAATATTAACAGAGGTATACAAAAATAAATTTCAAATAAAATTTTTGTGTTTAACTAGAAGTAAACCTTCGAATAAAAAATTTTATAAAAAATTTTAACAATTAATACTCGCAAGAGGAATAATTCTCAATTAAGAAATAATTTCTAAATAACTGCATTTAATTAAATATATGATTTGTTTGTTAAGAATTAACTTTTTTTATGTGTGCAATTATAACAAAAGGGTGGCTTAAATTTTACACAATCAAGCCTTTGATTTAATTTATTTTTAAATAAAGAATCTAGTGTCATAATATTTCTCTTATTACGCCCGCATTAAACAATATTAAGAAATTTAACAAAATTTTATTTATGTACTCGTATATCGCAACGCACTGACAAATGTGTCGTAAGTGTGTAGAAATATGAATAAAAATCCAAAATCGTGTCAATTATTATGTTTTCCAATTAAATAATTAAAAACACTTAAATGATTATAATTTTTTAAGAAACGAGCGAAACAAAAGGGGTTTTTTACATGCAACCAATCCATTATAAATTCTCATTACAAAACTGTGGCAATGATCTCCTCTCTACCAGTTTGTTTGTTTGCAAACGTACGTATGTATAACGAACTATAAATATTTTGTTGCCATTGGAAACGGCTGGCTGGCTGGATGGTTTGCTGCATTATTAAAAGGCCTCCCATATTTATATGACTCTTAATTAATTCTTAATTGAAGTAAATTAAAATATTTTTACTGTCTAATCGTATTATTCATAAACATTCAATTACAAACTATATATTTTTTATTCATACTCAAATACTAAAATACTTTTATACAAACGCAAATAGCAAGTACATACCCATATAAATGTATAGATACATACTACATAAATGAATAATTACACAATGTAGGGATAGATGAATGAAATTATTATATTAGGCTGCCATTTATTTGTAGAAATAAAATAACAATTTAAAATTTTCCAAAACTAAAACTTTACAGTATAATTTTCTTCTAGTATTATTTCCTATTTCAACTAGTTAGTACTTGTTACATATTATATTTTGTTGTACAAAATTAGTACCAGCCTAATGTATGATCTGTTTAATAATAATAATAATAATAATTGTCAACATACAATACAATTTGTATTTTAGAAATATGCAATAGTGTATCATGTATCCTATCCATCTATAAGGCAACTCACTACTTTGGTGGTGGCATGAATTGCTTCTGCCAATATTCAGTTACTACTTTTTATATATAAATTTCAATTGCAATAGTTTTTTTTTATTTTGTATAACGACGACAGTGTTGATTATGATGATGTTGGTTTATGATTAATTGAAATGTTTCATTTATATACAAGCAGTCTATGTATGTATTTTGTTATTTTATTTCTTTTTTATGTAATTATTAATTAATTGTAGAAAATTGAATTAATTTATGTATGTTTACATACCAATTAAAAACTTAACAGCAAAATATTTATATTTTGTTTTTAGCTTTTTTTAATTTAATATTTTTTAATTGCACAAATACATAAAAGCAATAATAAAACAAAATTCTATGGCAAATTTATTATTCAAATTATATCTTTTATAATTATTAAATATAATTAAGAAATTTTGTTGGTTCGTTTAGCTGCTGTAAAAGATATTTAAATAATTTTGTTTATATTGCTTAAAATAATATTATTTAATAGTTGGATAAGTAATGAATTAAAATGCTAAAGATTATTCACTTCTAAAACAAAGACTTTACTATTAAAGTCACTAAAAAAAATTATCATAAAAAATTATTTTCAGACTAACTTCTAAACATGTTTAGCTCGAAAATAAAATTCGATTATTCAAACATTTTTAAACAGATAATACTGGAAACTGCTATTATTCGAAAAATTTTCATTCAAAAATCATTTTTATGACTTAATTTTGTTTTGAAAATAAATTTATTCGGTTATTATTCGAACAATGTTTTTCTTTTTCTATTATTAAAAATAATTTCAGACTAACTTCTAAAAATGTTTAGCTTGAAAATAAAATTCGAGTATTCAAATATTTTTAAACAGATAATACTGGAAACTGCTATTATTCGAAAAAAGAATAGTATAACATGAACAAGAGCTGTCCATACGAGACAAATTAATGTGGACACAAAAAAATATCCGCTGACGCTGATAGCAGCAATGACAATTGAAATAACATTTAATAACAAGAAAAACTCGCAATTAATTTACATATATACTATGGTGCCTATTATGAGCAAAATTCGATTTTCGACTGTGGTCGAAAATGCTTATCGAACGAATTTTCATTTGGTATTATGGTGCACATTCGATGAAAAAAACGCTATTGTGAAAATCACTCTTTTTCGGTTATTCACAATAGTACATTTCTATCAGCTGGCGCTATATTTGTTTACAAATTCTTAAAAAAAATAAATAAAATTTGAATTATGGCTTAATGATTCGTCTGATGAATAGAATTAAGCTTCTGTGTAATGCCCTCCCATTTTTTGGCTGCCTGAACTTTAGAGCAAATACCTTTTGCCAACAGTGGATCTTCTTCCATGACTTACGACCTGCAGGATATTAACAAAAGTAATTTACAAGTAGTATTTGGTTGACCAAAACCAAAAAACAAACAAATTCTTACATTTAAAATAAATTTTTCACAGTTTTATACAGCGTTGACAGCAAATTTGTGTTCGATAAAAAATTCGTTGAACAACGAAATTTTCGACAGCGATGCCAATATTTACAAATTTTATATTCGATAGTCGATTTTCGATAGCCAGCGAATGTCGATTGTCGAATGCAGCTCATAATAGGGGCCTATATTTTACAAGAATTTATCATGAAAAAAGGGGTTTTGTCAAGATATCTTGATACTAATTGTATTGAAACTAAAATTCATTTCACTTTAAATTAAAAAAAAAAAAAACAATTAAAATCATGTAGCAATTTCCCAAGAAACCAAAGATTTCCAAAATTTTATAGCAATATTTCATAGCGTTACAAATGTAATGACCAAATAAATATACCTACAAGCTCTCCACCTTTTGACAGCTGATATACACAAAAACATTGGTAACTGTTGCCGGTAATTCCTGTCATTTAATTTATGTTATATTTGGTGGGATTTATTTTCACCGACACAACTTAAAACTGAAAAACCAACAAAAAAAAATAAATAAAAAAAATCGTAAAAGCCACAAATTGAAATGAAATTTTCATTATACTCGTATAATGCCTCGCTTTTATGCATGTTCTAAATAAAAAAAAAAACTGTTCACATATTTTCGCGATTTATAAATTTTTTTCCTTAATCGTATTCGAGGTTTTTTTTTATTTTGTTCTTTCCTAGTGGTTATGAAGTTTAAATAAACTTTTTTCTTGTACATATTTTCAGTCATTTCATGTTATTCATGTTTTACAAATGAAATTATTTCCTTTTTTTCGTTTCACTTTTATTTAGTACAATTTAGAAAGAAAGAGAATTTAAAATGACGATGATGATGATGATGATGATGGTCATGATAAGGTGATGGCTGTTGGATGGTATGGTTAGTTGGGGGATAGGGGAGTTTGGTCTGAGTAATAACTGTTGGTTTTTGCATTTTATAATGGCATTTTGTCGTTGTTGTTGTTGTTGGCTGGAGGATATTTAATCATACTCAAAATTCAACTAGAAAATATGCCAAAGAAAAAGAGACTTAATAGGAATTTTGTTTTTTAAATTGATTTATCAAGTTAACAAGAACTCATAGAGGTTTTCACAGAGTTTGCAAACTGGCTGCTGACTGCTGGCTCCACATACAGAGAGGTTAGTAGTAGTAAATAGTTGATCTGACCAAACAATCGAAAATGTATTCGCTTTTGCGAAACTTGTGGAGTATAAATTTTCCTAAAATTATGAACAATTTATAAAAATATTTAGATATATTCACAAACCGAATACATAATTCTTTATAATTCTTCGAATAGTAAATCTGAGAAATTGTGAAACATTTTTAAAGAAATAAAGCTTTGTAATGGCAACCAAATTTTGAAGAATATGGCTAATGATTCATTATTAAAATCGGTATTGCTGTGACAAACTGTGAGACGGGAGAATAGTTTGCGTAACGTTCGCGATAGTCGTTTCTGAATGTTTGTAAGAAAAAACGTTGGTATAAAGATCGATGTTGATAAAATGTTCGAATGCTCTTGACAGCTAGAGAGTGATTTTTTAGCAACTTTCATGTTACTGTTAAATATGTTTAGTTTGGTCTATAATTTAACCATGAATCGACTTACAAACGAACTACGCTTGCAGATTATTAAATTTTATTATTAAAATTTAAATTGAATAAAGAGCCAATTTTTTTATCGGAAAATTGTGTTCAGCGACAAAGTTCATTTCTGTTTGAATGGATACATGAACAAGCAAAGTTGTCGTATTTGCTGTGAAGAACAGCCGGCAGCATTGCAAGAACTGCCAATGCATCCCGAAAAAGTGCTGGGTCGGTGACATCATTGGACCGGACTTTTTTAAAGACGACAAAGGCAGAAAAGTTACTGTGAATGGAGAGCTCTACCGTGCGATGATTGCACATTTTTTTTTTTGTCCAAAATGGAAGAGCTGGACTTGTCTGACATGTGGTTTCAAAAAGACAGTGCCACATGCCACGCAGCACGCAAGATAATGATCCAAATGAGAGACGATTTTTGTTTAGTTTATTTCACGTTTTGGTCCGGTCAATTGGCCGCCTAGATCGTGCGATTTAACGCTTTTAGGTTAACTGGCACTGGAATCTAATATTGAAGAATATGTTGGAAAGAGAATGCCAAATTTGAACCCAGCGTATGAACCATTTGAGTCGTAGCCGCGGTCAACAACATCAACTCGTTCTATCGACTCAAATAAAGATTTTATACATTTCTCTAAATTGTATGTGTGTTTTTTTAATCAAATCCGAAAGCTCTTTAAAAATCACACTTTATTAGTATGAAATATGTAAAGAACGATTTGGGACAAAACTTTTCATATTAATCGGAAAGTCAAAAACACAATACACACAAATAAATTTTGCAAACGAAATCCTAGCAAAAATTCATTTAGCATTCTTCAAGGACTTTATCATGAAGAATAAAAATTCAGCATTTGTTTGTACTGTTATTTTAAGACCCCGTTTTTTCAATCCCATTAATACTTGCATTTCAATACAAGGCCATAAAAATAAACAAATTGTAATTTATACTAAATGACTAATTACTGCTATTATTTCAACCTTAATTGTAGCAAGTTGCATTTGGAAAAAAACTTAGATTTGTGTTTGTGAAAAAAGTCTTTGTAACATTCGTGTATCTACACTAGTCTCTGTTGAGTTTTGCAAGGTAGGTGATTGTAATGGCAAATAAAAATGTGAATTCAAAATAAAAAAAAAAAAAAAACATAAATTTTCATTGCTCGAGTGTCTCGGAGTAAAAACAAAATTGTTTGCGTATAATTAAGCACTCATCCTTTGGTCGTAATTAGATTTTCTTATGTGCACATTCAGGCATATTGTCAGCACACAGAGAGTACGAACGACGTGGTAGCAACACAACATCACCATCATCATCAACTTATCAACAACAGCAGCAACAACTCAGCTAAATACTCAAAAAAGTAAGAACAAGTTTGAAAAAGCTTCAGCAATTTCATTTGCAACAACAATTAGCTTTAGGCTCACTTACAGTGAGTCAGTGTGAGCAACTTACAATTTCTTTATGCAATACAATTGCTTTTTGTTTAAAAAAAATATCTATTTACATGTTCATAATTGAATTCATTGTAGCAATTGTAAAAGCTTCTACTAGAGATATGCCAACAAGTAAAATGTCAAAACTTTCATGTTATTACAAAGTTCTTGTTAAAAAACCTTTTATTATTCCAAAGAACTTTAACGTACCTTAAAGTTTATCATAGCTTTTGTCAACCCACTGTACCTGCAGCAAGTATGTATATATGTCAACAAATACAACTAAATAAATAAAGCCATGAAAGAATTTTATATGTATAAATAACGAAATAAAACAAAACAACAGTGCTGAAGAGAGAGAGAGAGAGAGAAAGAAAAAACTGTAAATAAAGAATCTTGTAATTTTACAAGTGTTTGCTGCAGTTGTTGTGTCAGGACTAATTGGTCTGGAGGATAGAAACTAAAAGACAAATGAATAAAGAAGATTTGTACATTGCTTTTTTACAAGTTAAATAAATTTAAGACAAAGTTTTAGGTTTTTTTTCTACGCTGTAATTAATTAATAAAATTACAAATTTTCACACGCTAACTTTTTTAATAACGAAAGAGAGAAAAAATCAAACTTTTTTAAAAGATTTTTGAATTTATTTCGTCAAAAAGTTGTGCGTGATTTTCTCAGTCTTAAAATACAAATCCAGTAAATCAAAGCCTTTGGGCCAAATATATACATACATACATACTCACATGTGTCCTTTAATATATAATTAATTGTGTGTGAGTAAAGTTAAAAATATCCTGCACGCCTTTATGTGCAAATTTCAGAGGATGTTAAATTTAATTTCCGTTTTAATGAAACCGTTGGAAAATTCATGAACTCAAGTGGGTGTGTGTATACAACTGTTTGTCTGTAAATTTTTGTTGTATGTTTGAATGTTGCTGTTGCGCCGCTTAAAAAAAGTTAAAAACTTTGCGTTGAGTTATTTTATATTGTTGATGTTTGTTCTTGTTACATTTGCTTGAACATTATTATTAATTAGTTAATGAATAATTTAATATTGCCTTAATTTGTTTATTAAAAATTTCATTATTTGTTAATTCGTTTTTAAGAAAATCAAAAAGAGATTTTTTTATTTAAAAATTTAATACATAATATGACAACAATAAATATAGGTAACTTGAAGTAGCATTATATTCCGGTATTAAAAATTATATAAATGTAATAGATAACATTTGATTTTTGTAAAAACCAAATTCTTCGTAACCTTTAATTAACTTTAACCTTTAAAAGCTTTAATTAACTTTGAAAATATTTAATATTCATAACAATTGCCTCAAACAGTTTGGATTTGCTACGTAAATTTTGTTTTTCAAAATAAAACAAGTACGAAAAAGTTCGGTGTTATTGCAAATAAGTGCAATAACAGTTTTTCAGAAATCATCACTATATGTTAGCTATAACCTATTATGGAACGATTATTCAACACTTTAAATTGTATCCCGATATAAACTGATTTAAACGTCTCAAAGTGATTTTCGAAAAGAATCTTATATGAGAGCTTTGACTAGTTATGGACTGATCATTATACCTAATTTTATAATGATATTTGTATATGTGCAATTTATTTGTGTTGAATTTTATTTGGATACTAAATTTTTTTAAGAGATTTATAGTCGTTAAAGGGATTATGGACCGCTCATAATAAAATTGGGCCGAATGGTTTGTGTACACATTTGGAACATATTTGTGTTGGATATTATTTTCATACCAACATTTTTAAGAGAGTTATGCTCTTTGAAGTGATTTTCGGAAGTTATCATTATGTGGGAGCTATGATCAATTATGAACTGATTTGCACAAAATTTGTAGGTGCGATTAGGCTTCATGTACAAGTACAACTTATTTGTGTCGAAATTTGTTGAGATAGGTGCCTAAATCAAACATTTCTGATCGATAAACCTCTTTTTCGGGAGGTTATTTCTATAGGGGCTAGGTGAAATAATGGACCGATTTCAACCAAATTCAATCCCAAACACTAAATTTTATCTAAATATGTATCTTTAAAATTGCGACCTATGTATACACTGCGCACAAAAATTACATGGACAACCAGCCAGACGGACGGGCATCGTTTAATCGACTCAAAAAGTCATTTGTATACTTCAAGGTGGGTGTAAGACTAATATTTTAGAGCGTTACAAATATCAGCACAAATCCAACATTATGGTGGCGTGAAAACAATGAATTTATTTCAAAAGCATTAACATTTGTTAAAAAGAGTAAGGTTTGACAATTATAAAAATGAATAATTATCTCGGAGAAATGTCCATCACGGCCATGCCTACATTGTCGTTTCTTTTATCAAAATTTTCCATCACATTTAGGCAAAATTGCGTTTATCACGTCACGAATTTTGCGTTTTAACTTTGCAATCGATTAGATTGACTCTGTATAGACTCTATCTTTAACAAAGTGTAATCCAGCGTTGGTTAATCATATGATTGGGGCGCCAATTAACAGCTGAAATTGTGTAATTATACGACCGGTTTGCAACAAATTCATTGTTGAAATTATGTCAGTTGAATTCATTTCTGGCGATATTGTATTCATTGCAATAATTGTCAAAACTTCTACTGCTGATATGTTAACTAGTAAAATGTGAAAACTTTCTTGCTATTCTAATATGCCATTGAAAAACAAAGCTCTTGTTGAAATCCTCTATATAATGTTCTCTATATTATTGAACAATGTATTGAACAAAGTATGTTATAAAAGCTCAATCCTTGAAAAATCAAATCATCTTTTACAAAGTTTATTTTTAAAACCCAAAATTTAAACATGTTTTTAAAGAATTAAATTAATGTGTTATTTATTAAATTAATCTTTCTTACAGAAGCTGCGGTTTCCGACCTGTTCTAAATGATACACCAACATCTATAGCTGGTGGAAGTTCAACGGGACGTCCAAATCACACAACTTCATTATTTTTGCCACCACATTTGGCTTCGTTAAGTTCACAATTTTCACAGCAGCCACTGTTTCCAGGTTTAAAAGGTAAGTTGTGATGTTTTTTAAAAGCATAATGAAATAAAATATTTACAAACTGACAACCATCAACCACCTCCCCTTTAAAAGAAAACCTTATTGTAGCGTAACAATTCAATTGATTTTAAAATTTCATAATGTTTAATAATAAAATTGAATATTGTCAAGCTGGCAGACAGACACAAGATACTCAATCAATGTTTTCAACATGTAGATAATTTTCCAGCCTGTCAATTGTAATTAATGTCCTACAGACAAAATCCTTATCGATTGAAAACAAATTTCCCAAGTATATGGACATTGACAGTTGTGATTTTTTAAGCTTTTAGTTAAATTAGCAGAGCAGCTGCAAATTGAAAGATTCCATAACATCTAATGGCATTAAAGACATACAGAAATTTCATAAAATTTGAAGCATTGAAATTGATTTGATTTGCATACATATTCATGTATTTTTCCTTTTAATTACTTGCAGGTGTACCCTCATTTCCTGGGCTCTGTTCATGTTGCACTCTAAAGCCACCACACTCCACAGCCAACTCGGTGGCAGTTTCTTGCTCTTCGGCCACCAGTTCGCCTGAATCACCACCACATTCCACTCACTCCAATTGTGATCCACGTTCTTCTTCGGTTGCAGAGCTAAGACGCAAAGCTCAAGAACATTCGGCTGCCTTATTACAATCGCTGCATGCCGCAGCAGCGGCTGGTTTAGCCTTCCCCGGCCTGCACTTGCCACCGCTGTCATTTCATCATCACACTTCCTTGACCAATGCCCATCATCATGCTGCCGCCGCTGCAGCCAGTGTACGTTTGAAAAATGAAGCTCAGGATATGACCGCCAGTACCATGAATGGTTTAGTTGCCAATATGATGCCTTCAGTAACCAGTTTAATGGAACAATCATCACCCAACTCCAATCAAACACCACCCACGTACCAACAGCAGCAGCAGCAGCAACAACAACAACTTCAACAGCATCAAATACATTCCGTAGGCCAACTTTCGCCACCCACCACACCAACCCAAACATCAAGTTCATCGAAAGACACACCATTAAATTGCACAAACGGTGCGATTATAACAAAAACTGAATGAATATGATGAGTATTACCTTAATACTCTAGGAGGTTTCTCATTTGTATACATATGTGTTTTTCTTTCTATTACGTATTTGTTTTAATAATATTTATATAAATAGTAGTATAATTCTTAGCTTATAGATATTTAGTATACATACATACATATGTATGTAGGTATATTGTACAAAAAAAAAAAGACAAAACAATTAACATTTATTATTAATTTAAAGTACAGAGCCCTTGAGATAATTGTGCACATTTTAGTATTAATTCAACGTTAAGAAAGAATATGCGAGACTTTAAGCACTAAATCGTTTTTAAAGCTTTAAATTATTCATAAAAAACTATGTCCAAAACTAGTTGTTTAAAACATATCAATTCGAAATGTTTCCTTTAAGTCAGTGGTCCTCAAAAAGAGAGGATTTGGTAATTACATATGTATGGGTGACACTACACAGAAAGAAATAACATGTAATGTTTAAATAAACCTCAATTAAACATTCGTTTGTTATTTTGTATCTATTTGTATGTAATGTATACATTTTTGTGATCGCTGCTTCTCAGTGTACTGAAAACAACAACAAAAATGAACTGAAAAAGAGAAAACATGAATGAAATATTTGTATTTTTACGCTCTTGTTGTGAGTTTTGTTTGCGATCGTGTTGTGTACATGTAAATAGCCGAACATCTTCGTATTCTGAACAATACTAGTGAGGACCACTGCTTTAAGTTCTTATATTTACGTGGTTTCCCCAGCAGTTCTGGGTGACTTATTCGAACTAGTGATTTTAGCTATCATTTAGTATTTCACAATTAACTTTGTTATTACAGTAGTTACTTTGACATTTACATGACCTAGGCAGCAGCCAATTGAACCAAGGGGACACGTAATGGCAATTGCAGTGCAAGAAGAAAGTTCAGTACAAAAAAAAATTTCAAATCATTACACCCTAGATTACTAAGCGACACTAAAGTGACAAATGACACTTGAGATTACCTAGAATGTACGAAGTAACCAATTGACTTATCTTTGCAAAGTGTTAATATTTTGAAATATATAGGGATGCCTTACTCTCCAATATATTACATCTGATGTGCAAAATAACTACTTGTCATATAACTTAAAGTGGCTAAATCCTAGATTACAGAGAGACATTAGAGTGCCAAATAACTTCATTCTATCCAAATATAAGAGGATGCATTGCAACACTGTTAGGTTGCAAAGCAACTGACATTTTATTTTGTGAAGTGATTCTTAACTGTCGAATTCTGCCAGTTATTATTTTATTTTATCGACTGCGCAAAGATAAAAGAGTTATTAGTTTTTAAGAGCTTTTGTAATTGATAGTCGATAGAATGAGATGATGATTTCATGTAAATGTTGATCGTGGCTACGCCTCAAATGGTTCACACGCTGGGCCCAATTTTGGCATACTCTTTCCCACATATCGGCCGGTATTTCACGAATAAATTCTTTAATATTACCTTCCAACCATTGTGGGTTGATGCACTGGCTAAAAATCACCCTTTATTTAGCTAATGGTGTTTTCTTTTCTGAAATAAAATGTTACACCTTTATTATGTACATTTTTATAATGTTTACCCCACATTTTAAATATGTCACATTTTTAATGGTCAGAATAGAACATAATTTTACAACAGTGTAACACTTTATTTTCATGTACAGCTATATTTGTTATTTTTTTGGTAAAAAAGAAGAAGCAGATAGCTCCCTGGTAAGATCGCTTGAAATAAGACAATGAATATTTATCAAAAAGACCCATGGCACCTTCCCGACTAATACGCAAATTCTTCTCAAACTATAAAAATTATATATATAAACATACATTACATATATAAGAAGTAGGAGATATTGACATACTTCAACTTCAGAGTATTCATTAATTACGTTCTTTACAAAGCCTTTCACTCACGGTTGTGGATTTCTTTCCATAATCATATAAAATATTTTATCATCATCAGATGATAAAGATGAATCCAACAAGTCATCCAAAATTTTTTCAGCACATAAAAAAGTAGTAATATTTCCATTTTGTATATTTTTTTTTTGTTTCTTAACACAAATACACATTCATAAACAAAACAAATGTCAGCTGTTTTATCGTGCGATTCTCCCCCTCTAATAATACAAAGTGTGAAAGGTGCACCATTTTTTAAATTTATAGTGTGACATTTATAGAAAAGAACACACTACACTTTAGCAGTGTTGACATTTTTTCAGAAAAGAACACAAAAAAATTAAAAAAGGTGCGAAATGGGAAAAACGTGTGACATTTTTGTCAGAAAAGAAAACGCCATAAGACATAAAAAGCAAAAAAAGCGTAGACACAATATAAGCTGGTATTGACAATTTTCGAACTAATTTGTCGACCATTATATGTCTCCCTTTATTAGGAGACATATTTAAGAATTGAAAATTCTCATCGCACTTTCCAATAAGATGAACAATAATATGTATAATAATATAAATAGAATTTATTACATTGCATTGCATAAACAACTGCATGATAAACACAGTAGCAGACATCAGCTTTGATACAAATATGAGTCTGTGTTCACACGTTGCAAGACTTATTAATAAGATTCCTACGATTTTCATTGGCGTTCACAAAATGCAATTATTATTCTTTAATTCTTTTTTTTTCTAGACTTAAAATAACGAATAAGAATGCAAAACAAATTTCAAGAATACATGCAAGTCTCTTGTATATCTTACTTGAAAAGTAAGAATCTTATCAATAAGACTTGCATCGTGTGAACACAGACTAATAGAAATATTGACAGAATATCATAATTACCCTCCTGATAACACTCTCTCTCTCTCTCCAAATTCTAATACGATTAGGCGAAAGCAGCACATTCAAATGTATGAAAAAGCATGAAAAGTCTTAAGGAAAGTGAATTTGTTTAAGGGCCTTATATATAAATATTAAAAACCCATAAAATAATTATAAACTATTAACCTAAATCAATATTACAAAATACTATAAAGAAAATTATAAATTTTTTAATTCTTTCAATAAATAACAAATTTTAATGTGAATGTAAAAATCTTGCCTAAAATACTGAACAAATTAAATACGAGTAAGTAGTATTAACGAGAAAATATTTAAAGTCAAACAAGAAAAAAATATCCCTAAAAATATGTATTTAAAATATAAGAACAGTAATTTAAAACGTCTTATGCGATTATATATATGATCATTATAATGTACTTGTAAAAATTTAGGAAATCTAATGAATTATTAGTTAATAAAGATATAAAAAAATAATAAAATTTCACAAAAAAAAAATTAACATTTAATAAATAATTTGTTACAATTTACAGCAGGAGAGTATAAAACTTATATTAAAATTGATAGTTGTTTATAAACTATTTTTGATTTTTGAAGAACTTGACTAGTGAGAGGAGTGTCAAAACTTTGTATACGTCAAGAATGATAAAATAAAGATTACGCCATGCGCATGATTTCCCGTTATGTGACGTAGAAGGGTCATTCTAAGGGTTACCAATAATGTTTCATGTGTTAGAATTAAAATTTCTTGCGAAAAATGTGTGTTTTATGTGATAGTTGGCAACCTTGCAATTGAAATCACTGAGAGTTCTAAAATAAAATCTGTTTAAAAAAGAAAAACAAACAAAAAAAAAACAACAAAAAATATAAACATGAAGAGTGCAGTGAGCAAATGCAAGCAAAACATGAGTAAACAAAACAAGTGAGAAAAAATTAGCCAATAAAAACACAGAATGTGTGACGTCACAGGGCCAGAACATTTTAAAATTTTACGCCCGTTGGCGTAATCTTAATTTTATCATTCTTGGTATACGTTACTATGCTGAGAGAAATCGTTGTGGGGCTTAAAATGAGCGTATCTTGCATACGAGTGCTCGAATAAAATGGACGTACAACTGCTCAAAAGAACAAGGAACAGGAGGCAGATGTTTTTTTAAAAACATTTCTCTTAATATATAATTTGTTAAATAGTGTGCTGCAGTCTTTTTTCTCACTCGGTATGTAATATGTTCCTTAAAGGTCAAAGTTCATTTAAAACCTCAATTCTTTCAGATCTTATCTCTTCAACATATGATTAAGTATTTGAGCCATTATGAAAGTTTGTATTGATCTGGATAAGGTATGGTCTAAATATGATAGAAATATAATAGCTTCATCTCTGGGTGTGCCAACTATATGTTATAATTTTCTTATTTGATGTACAGTCAGAGACAAAATTTAGTAAACAACGAACAATAATTTCTTAAAATTTATTTATATAAAAATGTTTTGGAAAATGTTTATTAAAATGTTATCTTTTTCTCTTAGTCAAAGATATGTTACAAGTTTTATTAAACAAAAGAGATAATGCTCTTAAAAATGCAGTCAATATTTATTACACAGAACGTTAAAATATAATAAAACAAGTAGCGTTATGAGTAGATAGTACACTAAGCACTTTTTAATGCTAAAAGGTATTATAAATAAAATTAGTAACAATTTTGTAGATACAGAGTTAGGAAACTATTTAAGGTGCTATCAGACGGGATGTATTTTACATATGTACTGTCAAATTTTCCATCTGTAAAAGTTGTACACATCGGGTGATACATATGAAACTTTGCATGTGTAAAATACATGTGGAAATACATATGTAATTTTTTCGATTAGAACACGCTCTATTTTCCTGTGACAAACATAAACAAAACAGCTGATTTGTTTTGAAACAAAATTGTTTGAAAGAATATATTTGAAAGAAAAATTAAAGAAATTGAATTTTTCGATTTTTAATAAATTAAATTATGTTTATTATATTTATTGCAGTTAGATTGGCCAAAAGAAGCAATTCTTGAAATTTATAAACGTTAAAAAGGCAGCTTTTGTTTACATTTATAGGTTATGTCATACGGAAAAACATAAGCAGGTGTGATAGCAAAAATTATGAATCGTATGTAAAATGGAAATTTTGACATACATACGGAATTACATATGGGTAAGAAAAGTGACAGTACATATGTAAAATACATCCCGTCTGATAGCACCTTTAAGGAACCGAATGGAACATAGAAAAGATTAACCAGTGGAGGTGAGAGATTTAATAGTGTTGCATCGAAACAACGGAAAATCTCTCGCAGATATTGTAAATAATGTGGTGCGCAAAATAGTCAGAGAGGTCATGAAAAGTACAAAGTATAGCGCAGTCAAAATAGCTAAAGACATTTCTAAGGGTACGGTCACACTTGGAAAATTTTTGCCGAAAAACCACGTAACCACTAAATAAAATATTTTTTAACTTCTATAATTAATAAAAAAAAAACTTCATTTATTTAGGACAAGACACAACAAATATTTAGTCTTATTTAATTTGATGCTATTTAATCTTGCAAATCTCTTGTAAGAGTAAACAACGTCAAACATATAACAAGTTGTTACGATTTTTTGAGTAAATATTTTCTATATTTGATCATACTTTAAGACACGCGGTGACCCAGTACTTCACAGTGCCTAGAAAAAACCCGTACATTATATCTGGAATAATGTAATATTTAGCTATGAGAGTAAATTTGAGATTTTTGGGTCAAAATGAAGAGGAAGGATCTGGAGAACAAGCAATAATTTGGCTTTTACAGATTTAAAATATATCAATTAGTCGACGAGTTATAGCCAAAAAAAAAAAACATATAAACAATATGCTGAAAATCGGCATTTAACTGCAAAGTTCGAAGGTCGATTAAAAAAATCGAACACAAACCTTCGACAATATTTTTCTTATTTGTCCCAATCAAATACAACCGTGGTACGGGAATCGTGTGACTACTCTAAGGGCAATAATGTGGCAATAAAAATGTTGTAATTGCGTCATTATTTATTTATTCTTGAGCGGCAATAAAAGTGGGCAATAAGAGCCAATATTATTTTTTTTAATTGTTCTTTTTTGTGAAACTGTATGGCCCATAATCATAGTCATAGAAAAAGCATACTTTAAGTAAAAGTAGACTTTTAAACAACAAAACATATAAATTTTGTTCTGAATTTAAAACATGCTTTTTCTATGACTATGATTATGGGCCTATATCTGTAAGTAAAATTGGTTTTAATTGTTGTAAATATACTAATTATTATTTAAATTATTAAAATGTTTTTTTTATTATTTAAATGTTTTGTTTACTCTCCTGACCAGCAATCACAAACTCCTTTGGCCAAAAGGAAGAAAAAAAAACAAGTGTAAGTTCATCTTGGACTACAGTGCAACAAATAATTTAATATTGGCTGTAGAAGAACATTCATGTGTTTGGAATTATCGCGAAACTCCATGAATGTTTTTTTTCGTATGCACCATCAGTGCTTCTTTTTGTAAGCCAGACTCTAAACCAAATACTCGTACTTCTTTTAACCAGAGTAGGTACAATTCGCGCTAGCGAAATAAATTTCATTTATTTCTTTCTTATAATTTTAATTTATTTTTAAATTTTTTATTGCGGTCATAAATAACAAGTGTGGAAAATATTATCTACCTAAATACGCAAGTAAATATCTAAATCTTAAAAAAATGCAATTAGCCATTGATGCGTCATTCAAATATTTGATTTATTTTACAAGTATATTTATTGCATATTGTACCTAATAAAAATTACATGAGGTATTTTTACAGTAAAGGTCGATTAGAATGTAAACTACTAATTAAATATGAAATTTGTATTTTGAATATAATTGTATCTAGTTGGTAAGGAAATTATTGAAGCCATGAAAAAATAAGCAATTACATTGCAACTTTTCTCTTTATATTAAATCATTTTTGAATTTTGATTAGAATTTATTTATGCCTACTGTAAACCATTAAAAATATTTGTCAGTGCTTTCTTAACATATCAATGAAATTGCACACATTAAACATACATGTACATACATATTTTGTAATTGTGTGTCCAAAACGAAAGAAAGAAATCAATTCGAACATTCGCGGTACTCTGCTTTTAATATTCTTCTTTCAATTCACTTAAAATAATCATTGCAGCTATTTTATTTTGAGAAGAAATCATTTTAACTTTTTTTTATTTAATTTTTTTAGATTTACATATCGTCGTTCCGAAATTATCTTCATGTATCTCCTAAAAATATTTTTTTGGGAAATTGTCTTTTAAGTTTAAAACTCTTATAGAAAAAAAGTGGCGCGAAAAAAGTTGTCCAATATTTTTGTCAGGCATAGTGCTTGCTATTCTGCATCGATTAGGTGAAAAATATCCAAGGTTGTGGAAGAAATTTTTTTAGTTAGAACCATTTTTATCGATAAAAAAAATTTACTTTTTGTTGTATACTCCACCATTTGCGAAATATTTTTTTTTATGGCGCATACGTGAAAATAAGCCGTAAGAACCGTATTATTTTTTTCCGAAATTATGTTCACGTATATCCACGAATCATGCAGAATATTAGAATTAGCCAGCGCTAATAATTTAAAGAGTGGTAACGATAAAAATCCAGTGTTAAACATATCACTACTTCGTTAGTTGATCCTTTACATTATTATTTCTGTTCTCTAAGAGATGGAAAATAGTGAACCATTCCTCGTCTTTTGTTTTTTTTTTCTACTTCATCGGTTTTGCATAAAAGAAATATGTAATCTGAAAACAATTGTTCAAAAATTTTCAGAACCAGGTCATTCTCAAATTCAGGAGATTGACGCTGTCCATAGTGCAATAGACCGGTTCCTAAAATTCCTTAGATTTGATAACAAAATTAAAAAACTATTCATCCAAAAAGTTTGCGCTAAAAATTATAGAAATGATTCCGACCGATTTTAAAGTTTATTCGTCTTTAGCAAATAAATTAAATTTTCAAAATGTTCCATTCAGTAAAATTAAATATATTAAATACAATTTACCCCCTGGCCCACGATGTCGAACAATAACGTTCGCTTAGATAAGACCTAAGACACACACTTGATTGTGGAATAAACAAACTTGATTGAGTAAAAAATAGATACGATAAAAAGTTTGTGTCTTAAGTCTTATCGAAGCGAACGTTATCGTTCGACTTCGTCGGCCAGGGGGTTAGTTTCTCTGCAATATAAAACGTCTGCAAGTGAACGCAACTTTCAATCATCAAGCCTAAGAAAACAAGCGAGAAAGGGAGTTATTGCAACTTCAGAAACCATTTTTGCAAAAGTATTTAATACATGTACAAAGACAAACATTAATCCAGACAAAAAGAAAGATATTGAAAGCCTTTCACCCCTATCGTGAATAAAAATTCCACATGAAATTTGTTACCTTTTCAGATTTTTCCTATTAAAATTCAATGTTACAAAAATAAAAGGAAACAAATTTCATGTGGAATTTTTATTCACGATAGGGGTGTCTATGTTTTCCTTCCAGAATATCATGTGAGATTCTTTTCAGATTTATTAATGTAAATTTAATGTGTATGTATACATTCAGCTAAATTTCCAAAACTGAATTTATGCTCGAGTGTTATACATACAGGTATATTTGATATTTTTGTGTTATTACTAGTATTATGTTATAAATTGTTTCCATCTTAAATATGTTTATAAGAAATAAGTTTTAGTTTACCTTAAAATAAAATTCATTTAAGAAAACGAATTATAAATCTTTTACTATCCATCTATATTAATTAAAAAAAAACCCCCATTGACTTTATCCGAAAATATTATTGAAATAAGGTACAAAAACGATATGTATATACATACATATTGTGATAATTTTTTTGAAATATTTTTTTTGCACATACGTGAAGATAACAAATTTTTTTTTTATTTCATAAATTTCATATATTTTTTATTGCATATCCACACAAATGGTTCATACGGTAACATAACGCACAACAAAATGACACCATAATATCGCAGGAACCGTGGAGACAGGACAGATCGATAGACCTTAAATAATTATCCCAGGAAGTGCTCTTATCTGTTTTTTTTTTTGATTTTGTGAAATACGTGAAGATAACTTCGGAACGACGCACAGAGGGTTGAAATGTACCAAAAGTGAGGATTAATTCAAAAGCTGAACTTTATCCTACACAGTCGTGTGTGGTACTGGGTGAAACGTAATTAAATTCTACATCACTATTTGCCAAAAACTTTTGTTTTGAGTAAATTACTTTATCGACTGTGAGCTGTCAAAGTCAAATAATTTTTCAAAATTTTTCGTGCCGTGCCTAAAACTGAAAATTGAGATATTTTGGGTGCTGATAATTCTTATTAAGCGTTCTAAAAGTAATTTTATTAAAATGGAACCATCAACTTCAGGTATTTGGCTACATAATTGCATTAATGTTTTTTAGATAAATGTTTTGCAAATATTTTTAATATTTTTTTTAAAAATTGCTCCATATTTGGGGTAGTTTCGATATATACACAGAGTTTCAACAAATTTCTTGTTGCGATCCAGCAAATTTTATTAAGTGATATTTTAATATAGTATTTTAGCTTATATATTCCACACCAAACTTTTGCAGAGGCACCGCGTTTTTGTACTTATTAAAATTTTTGTGAAAGAACTCCAGTTGCTAAATACTTAATCTGAAAAAACAAACAACAAATCGACAATGATGATGAGGATTCTGATCATGATAATGATGATTATGATCATGATGATAGTGATCATTATAATGATAATGATGATTATGGTGATGATTATGGTGATGACGTTGAAGATATCTAAAGCTATTACCACAATAATACCCAAAATGGATTTAAATGCATATATATGTACATATAATTTTTATCTTCTTTTTTAAATAAAAAAATATTTTCTATCAGTTTTTTTTTTCAAAAACCTTATTTTTTCACTAAATAATGTACACTTTGCTCGCAAATTCAGCCGAGAAAAGTCGAATGGAGATATTCTAAATAGATTTTTTCTCAGTTCAGACCCATTAATATCTAGTATAAATAAACAAAATGAGCGGAAAGAAAAGCAACAATTATCAAATTCCGAACTACAGCTTTTGCTATCGCCTATTATTTCTCAAGAAACACATGATAGTAATATATAATTTTTTTCTTAAATACAAACAAAATGCATAAAAAAATTAAAATATTGTTTTTTATTAACATATTATACAAATTTTAGAATTCATGAAATTTTGTCGTAAGGACAAATAGGAGTTTAAATCAATTATGTTGAAATATTTATATATGTATATATTATTTTTTATTTATCTTTTTAATAATATATTCAATATATTTTAAGTTTAAATTTTATTTAATCATTTATAGCTTTCTATTTTAAATTTACAATAAAATTTGTACATTAAGCCCATTTTCCACAAAATTGAAAAAACGTTCCAAACAGACAAAAATTTATTTTTTTTTTGTTTAATATGGTTTCTTTTTAAGTGTATGACAATTATTGATAAACAAAAAAAATTATAAAAATTTATTTGGTTACTTTTTTAAAAAATTTGTAAAATTCTCGAAATCCTTCAATACCCAAATTCAGACTTTAAATTAAACTTATGTTCATATTTATGCAAAATATATATTTATTTTTTTATTTTTTAGCAAGAAGACAATATAAGCTTTCGTTTGCTTCTCATTTTAAAAAAAAATTACTTTCCATTTTAAAATTACGGCGAAAATTCTAAAACAAACTATAATTTTCCGAAAAATAAAAATGTCTATAAAATCGTAAAAAAAAAAATTTTCAGTGTATCTTTTTTTAAGAATATGCCTTTTTATGTATGTTTAACGATTTGAAAAAAAAATTTCAAAAAAATTTAAATTACGGCTCCCATGAATTAATCGCCACTTTCGGTGTCATCGAACCCACTGTGCGACGATATGTTGTGTGTAAATAAACAAAATTTGCAATTAATTACAACAGCTGGTAAACAACAATTATTGTCGTTTTATCGTTGTGCGCCAATTTGCGACAATCAAATTTATGAAATTTGAGGCAATCGTGTGACTTAGAAAAATTTGAGTGGAACCATCATTTTATTGTCCTCGAAATTAGCATAATAAAAATTGTTGCAAATTGGCGTATTGCGGCAATCATGTGATCTTGCCTTAACGTTTAAGTTTTTTAAGGTTTAAAATGCTAATATGTATGCAATAAATATTTCTACAGCAGATTATAGGCCAGATATTACTCAACTAATTTTAAATTATGCCTAAAAGAAGGAAAACTAGCAAAGTATTATTAACTCATATAATATTTATGTAGAGAATATGTTTCTATAAAACAATATATAAAACAAACACCATTTAAACTTTAATTATATTAATTATATTAATTATAGAAAACATCACAAGCATTTCACATTCATTTCAAAAGAGCTCTTAGTTTATTCTTTGCAGACATTCTCACATTCTTTAAGAGAATTGAAACGATTGTTGTTGCCACCGCAACCGCCATAGATGAATTCAACGCACTCGTTAGAATCAGCTTTGTAGGACCAGGAAGGAATGTAAGCAGCGCAGGCAATCAAACCATTACCGTCCACGGCATGTTTTAAACCACAGGCAGCTAAAATCAAATAATTTATTAAGAAATCATTCTTAAACTACAAATCCATACAAAAAAAAACTCACCATTTTTAATAGCAACGGCTGATGACACCAAAGCAAAGATGGCAAACAATAAAGCAAAGATTTTCATTTTTCAAAAAATTGTTTTTTAGATGAACTTTCAACAAAGTATAGTTTCTGACTGTTTACGAATCATAAATGCTTAAAAGCTTTTATACGAAAGTTGATTAAAGAAAAAATCTTTATCTGGGGAGTTTGTTAAATTATTTATTTATTGTTTAAACAATAAAAAAATTTATTGTTTAAATATATACAAGGTGGCGCAAAAGTAATCCTCCTATCAGAAAATGCTATAAATTTTGCGATTGGCCCCTAATGTCAGTTCTGTTTTTGACATTTGTGTAGTAAACACATGCGAAATACACGTTAATAAACAATGTTACGCTACACTGCTCCAGAACGCGGAATATTGCTGACTATTTATTTGACCATTAATCGGTCGGTGACTTTGGCACAACTTGAAACACTGCGACATTTAGCCGCTCGCCTCGAAGAGACTGGCACAACACGAGATGCTGCTAGGCGTGGCAGACCCCGGAGTAGCCGTTCGGCAGAGAATATTGCTGCTGTAGCCGAGCATGTCATGGAAGGGCCGTCGACATCGACCAGACGACCTGCCACGCAAATGGGTATCAGTCGATGGTCTTTACAGCGAATTTTGGTACAAGATTTGAAGATGTTCAGCTGTTAGCTGCTGACCGCCAATCGCGTCTAACATACGCTCAAGCCATCCTTAATCACCACCAAGAGGAAGATGATTTTTCATCAAAAATAATCATGAGTGATGAGGCCCATTTCCATCTTAGCGGATACATAAATAAGCAAAATTTACGCTTCTGGGGCACTGAAAATCCGCGTGTAACCCACGAAGAGCCATTTCACCCGCTCAAAGTCACTATATTGTGTGCTGTTGTCGCTGGAGGAGTCATCGGACCTTTTTTCTTCGAAGACGTCGCGGGCCAAACGGTTACTGTGAATGGTGAGCGCTACAGAGCAATGATCAACGAGTTCTTTTTGCCGCAACTTGATGAATTGGGATTGGAAAACATGTGGTTCCAACAGGACGGTGCAACGGCACACACTGCACGTGCCACAACCGATATGCTGAAGGATGCATTTACCGGGCGCCTAATCTCCCGTTTTGGTGATTTGCACTGGCCAGCAAGATCGCCTGCTTTGACCGCTCCAGACTTCTTTTTGTGAGGCTTTTTGAAGTCGCGGGTTTATGTCAATAAGCCTCAGACTCTTGCAGCTCTTAAAGACAATATCCGTCAAGAATGTGAGGACCTATCGCCGGAAGTTTTGGCCAAAGTGATGAAAAATGCCATAAAAAGGACTTGATGTAAAAAACAATTATAAGACCAAATAAAAATAATCCACAAGAAGAATCAAAGTTTTTCATTTTTTTTTTAATTACAGCCAAAAAACATCGAAAGTTTACTTTTGCGCCACCTTGTATATATAATACATAGATTTCTGTATGTGTAAATAAGCTGGCGTAGGTTTATATTTGTTTGTGTTATTAAGGTTTTCGATTAGAGATAATTCGTTAAGCTAGGGGAAAATACGTGGCTGAGTTTAACTAGAATTATGTCACTTAATAATATACACACAGACTTATTTTTGCTAAAGTATATTCAAATTGTAAATGTCTGATTATAAACTTTTAAGACTACAAATACTACAAAAAACTAATCTCTATATTATTATTTTATTAACTTAAGTTTTGTTTATTTAACTGATTGTTCGACCTTTTTATTTATTAAACAATTAAACAAAATATTTTTATTGCTATTAATTTTAAATTTTGTTATTGTTTCCCTGAAGATGCTACACATTGTTGTAGCGAAAAAAAAAACTTATTTTTGAAAAATATTTTTATTGTTATTAATTTTAAATTTTGTTATTGTTTCCCTGAAGATGCCTTAATTTCGAAAAATAAAGTTTTAAAAACTGAAAGTATCCGCTTCAACTTTCTTTTTGGCAAGATTGTTTTTGACAGCTCAGCGGTTTTCGTATATCGTCTTCAACGCTTGCAGATTTTTCAGCTGGATGAAGATCCACTTTTTTAAAGGTAAATTTTGTTCAGAGACGAAACTCATATCTGGTTGAATGGATACGTAAGCAAGCAAAATTGTCGTATTTGGTGTGAAGAGCAATCAGGAGCATTGCAAGAACTGCGAATGCGTCCCGAAAAATGCACTGGTGTGGATTATGGCATGTGGTTTCAACAGGACGGTGCCACATGTCACACAGCGCGCGAAACAATGGCCCAATTGAGAAACGAGTTCAGTGAACAGTTTATTTCATGTTTGGAGCCGGTCAGTTGGCCTCCAGCAATTTAAAACCATTATACTATTTGTTTGTTGGACTATGTTAAGGCTCATATCTATAGGAACAAACACGCAACGGTTTATGCACTGGAACGTTATGTTGAAGAATTTATTTGTGAGATACCGGCAAATTCTACTACTTTCCATTACTCAATAATATTCAATACTTTTGATTTGAGTACTTAATACTACTCGATACGTTTAACGGATTTTTTGCAATTGTAACGCATAGTTTTTATCTGCAAATTGAAGTAGTTTCTTCAAAAAATAAAAATCGATCTTCAACTATTATTGGTTTTGTATGGCTTTTATTATTAAATCAAAAATAAATGTAAAGCTAACTTTTAATTCAATGTTAACAACAACTTAAGAAATAATTAAAATAAATTCTTTAAAAATTAATGACCATTGTTGTCTTTTTATACAGTGATGTATTTTTATGCACTATTTTACCCACTTAACTTGCTTAAAAATACAACTCAGAAAGTATCGAGTAACTACTTTTGAGTATTGAGTATCCAAAAAAAGGGTAAATACTTGATACTCGGTATCCATTACTCAATACTTTGGCAGCACTAATATGTTGTAGAGTATGTCAAAATTGGACCCAGCGTATGAACCATTTGAAGCGTAGCCACGGTCAACATTTAAATCATTTTATATCTTCTTTAAACATTAAATTATATATTTGGATAGTTATATGGACTCAAATAAAGATTTGATACATTTTTTAAATTGTAGATGTTTTTTATAATCAAATCCGGAAGCTCTTAAAAAATTACTCTTTATATGATTTTGGTTTCGTTTAAATATTTATTTTTTTTTGCCCATCTGCTTCAATATTGCAAGATGTTTAAGACAAGTTAAAAATCTATATTCGATATAGGCGAATCTTAATTGGTAACATTTAATGTTTTTATATTTATACAAACAAGCGTTTGAATATTTATAAACCACAAATTGATCTGCAGAACCACTGCGCTTTAATTTTCCTTTACATCCTTTACATTTATTACATCGACCTGATTTCTTCGCTATCTTTCTGTTTTGAATAATGACAGGCAGTCAAATCGGCCTAAAACTTTACTAAAAACTTGTGGCATATAATAAGAAGCAGCCAGACTTTCTGAAGCTTATTTTTATATAAATATCCAAAGTCATAATTAATGGGCCCGATTATCGTTTACAACACTAAAATGTTGTGTTCTCTCAACTACTACACAACATGCATTTTTCATACGATTAAGCCAGTGCTGCCAGTATTTTTTCAGAGCTTATCCCCAATTTTTGATTTGTCATCGCCAAAAATCCCCAAACTGATTTTTTTTGATTCAAATTTTTTTTGCAAAATTTTTATTGTATTTAAAAAATAACAAAAATAATAAAAATTCATTTTTATCGATAGCTACATATATTAGTATTCAAACTAATTAGACTTGTAATTATAAATCTTGTAAAGAAAAAATTACACATAATTTAATATATAGAAGTATAAAAAATTATTTACCAGAGTTTAGCATTTCAAAAACTTCAGAATCAAAATCTTCTGATTCATCAGCCTCAGAAATTTTGTTGTACATATTGCTTGTATTAAAAAGCTTTAGCATTTCAGCAGATGGATTAAATTTCTCAAAACAAATTTAATTATTTTTAAAGTATGTATGCGTTTATTCTGAGAAATTCCAATAATTCATATTGCATTTTGTCACGTATTTTTATTTTGGTAGTATTCATTATTGAAAAACCGCGTTCAACGCAAGCGTTACCCTTTAAAAATATACTCGTATATGTATATTTAAAACCTTTTGCCCAATCTTCGCGTTCCGAAGAAGCATTATGATTTTTGTTAATAAAATTAGTATTTGCAGCCATTTTAAACGGTAAAAAATATACTTTTTTTTTAAATATTTACATATTTATTTTTTATTAGAAACCATACACTATAAATAATAACACACATTTTTAGACTTGCCAGACGCACATTTTTTTAGCTCCAAAATCATTCTTGTTACCATCACTTTTAAAAAAATATCCCCAAAAATCTCTTAAAATTGTATTGTCATCCCCAACAAATCCCTGGATCCCCAGATGAAATTTTTATCCCAAATCACGAAAAAAAAATCCTCAATTTGAGGATAAATCCCCTAAACTGACAACGCTGGATTAAGCCGATAAGTGTTGTGAATCGTAATCGCAGTTTACAACATACAGCATCAACCTCTTACTAATGATTACCAAAAAAAAAAAAACCAAACGCACATATTTGCACATAAGTTAAAGCATTAAAAGTTGTGTTTAGTTCTACAATTCCTTAACAAAAAAAAATCTTTTTATTGTTAAATACCCTCTCTAAATCACGCCTCTGAATTCTAAAAAGTACATTTCGCAGAAGTATATTTATATACTATCTACGAGTATAAATAGTTAGATATGCAATAAATAACAAACAATACGATTAACATCTTTTAAAGTTATATTTCTTCTCCTAAATAATAACAAAAGCAGAATTGTTGCTGCAAGTACACGAGAAAATTAACACATTTACAAAATGTCAAAGAGAGAAACAGAAATTAGACCATTGCACAACGCTTTCCTCTCCGCTTAATTTAACGAGTGTATACGAAGCAAGTGTGAAAAATAATAGAAATCTTAAGATAAATAAATTACATTTTATTTTTTACTTTACATCAAGTGAAAAGTAGACGACAAAATCTTCTGCATTACTCGACTATTTCAAATACGAGTGATTTCGTTAGACCATATTGTCTGAGCAAGTACAAAATTTCCTGCTGAACATTAATTTTAAGACTTGTTAGAGAAATACCAGTGAATAGTCTAGTTTATCGGCTATACAGTTGCCCTGTATTGTAATATATCCAGGGACCCATTTAAGTGTAATAGGTTACAATGCTGTTTCTAATAATAATGTTCTCAGTCCTCATGACGGACTATGATCACATGCTGTAAGTTGCAAACAGCAAAGACTGAAATACATTAAGTCTATTCTTGCATTCTGAACTCAATTATACCCGATCAACTCCTGACTTACTTTCAAGTACATTCAATTCCAAATTTGAGTTTTAAGCACTCAAACAAACCTTAAATTATTGGAATATTGTAATGTGGTGGTATAGTCGATAGAACTTGTCCTAGAAAGGGACAAGATACTGGTGAAATGACAACCACATCCAGCTTGCTCTATTTTCAGTAAAGTTTTTTAAAGTTGAAAACTAATAAACTGAAAATCTTAAAATCTTCGAATCCAAGGGTAGGAAGATATTCGCCTATGCGGATGACGTGGTGATACTGATTACGGGAAAGTTTCTTTCAACTATCAGTGATATCATGCAGGATTCGCTTGGTGATCTCTCGTTCTGGGCGAAAACCAACGGGCTAGGTGTAAACCCATCAAAGACGGAATTAGTGTCATTCACCAGAAAGTATAAGGTGGATAGCTTCAAACTGCCGAAACTGGATGGTGTGGAACTGAACTTATCAGAAGGAGCCAAATATTTAGGCACCTTCCTTGACAAGAAATTGTCTTGGAAGTTAAATACGCAGGAGAGAATAAGGAAGGGCCTCAATGCCTACTATGCATGCAGGAACTCAATAGGCAGAAATTGGGGCTTGCGACCAGGCATTATTAAATGGATCTACACGTCTGTTGTTAGACCTATCATAACCTATGGTTGCACAGTGTGGTGGGAGGCAATATGAAGAAACGTAGTTATAGGACTATACTTAATAAAGCCCAAAGGTGTGCTTGTCCAGGTATCACAGGTGCCTTAGGCAGCACCCCGCAGGCGGCTTTGGATATAATCCTAAACCTACTACCCATAGAGCATTATGTGGAGAGTGTGGCAGCAAGGAATCTACTTAGGCTATCAGAGTCTTCTTTGGCAAAACCCCTGCGGGTTGGTCACACTAGGATATTGTATAAGGCAGGCCTTATGGGTCAGGACATTAATCCATCTGGGATCTCGGTCGCGACCTATTACTTCGGTATATCACCCTCGGTAGAGTTCCCCAGTAGGGTTGACTGGGTTGGATCCGATCAACTGTTTGAGGGGTGCGCAGTTTTCACCGACGGATCCAAAATGGACTCTGGTACAGGGGCCGGGGTTTATTTGGTTGAAAATAAAATCAAGCGCTCTTATAGACTCCCAAACGAGTGCAGCGTGTTCCAGGCGGAGATCTATGCGATCTGGAAAGCCACGGAGCTGATAGAGGCACACGTTGATAGGGGGTCTACAGTGACTATTTATGTGGAGAGTCAGGCGGCACTAAAGGCTCTGGAGAGTAATCAAATACACTCCAACCTAGTGCAGGACTATAGGAGAGCTCTAGAGGAGCTATTGGTACTCTACCATGTGAGATTGTGTTGGGTACCAGGGCACTGTGACATACAGGGAAATGAGGTGGCAGATGAGCTGGCTAAACATGGTTCTGGTTTGGACCATGATACTAGAGAAAGTGAGGTCAAGCCACCTATTTGTCACTTCTACTAAAGACTAAATGCAAACGCGACCGAAACGCTGATGGAATTGGACAGGCATAGTCTAAGGATTCTGGTAGGAGTGATAACCGGGCATTGTTTGATTGGGGCCTTCAGAGGCAAATGGGATAACGACACACAGGATTTTTGTAGAGTGTGTGGGGATGCAGAGGAGCCAAAAACAATAGAGCACATCATGTGCTATTGTCCTTGGTTGCAGAGTCGTAGACTTAAGTGGCTAGGAAATAGATTCCTGGACGAACTCAGTGATGTTGCTGGCTGCAAACCGAGTAACATCCTGGGTTTCATTAGGGGAATATGGTGGGTATTTAAGGGATATTCTACGGCGACTCCAAATCCGTAAGGGGATTTTTCACTCTTTCTTTCTTTCTTCTTTCTCCCCTTATCAGGCGGATTTGGTTGTCCTCATCTCTATATCTATCATATCTTTATATTCTTTATTTATCCTTTCTACTGAAGGAAACCACAATGGACCACAAGGTCTCCGGGTGGAAGTGCACTTTATGCACTACCCTTCTATCCTATCCTAACCTAAACTGAAATTATTAAGACCCTTATTTTATATATTATTAGTCATTTTAGTTTTTCAAACTAAAACAGATCTAAAATAGAAATATAAAAACTAAATATCGCCCTGTGACTTGCAGTCATTATAAAATCACTTGTGTAAACAAAACATTTTCAATAATTACATTTTGCTAAATTAAATAAAACTAATGCGTAAAAATTGAGTTCATAATTCTTAAGAATTTCACTGTATTTACGTATTCCCAAGAACATACGAGTATAACAGACAAAAACAAATAAATTTAATAGAGATGCGAACACCTTATGACACTAAATTATCACACTCTACTTAATAATAATAATTAAAAAAGAGAACGAACACATATTCATTTCATTTCACTTATTCTCTCTCTCTCTTTCTCTGTCATTTTCAAGAAGAGGCAACTATTTGCTCAGTTACAGACTTCAAATCAGAGCTAGGTAATACAGTGGTATTCAAAACATTCTCATCTGAATCTTGCTTATTATCTAGAACACATTTTTGTTCACATTCTTCTTTAGTTTCAAAGTTATTGGAATTGCCAGCACAGCCGCCATAAATGAATTCTACACATTCACGTTTTTCCACATCGAAAGCAAAGCGGTAGAAGAGAGCAAAACAACGGCCGGCTTCCTTAGGTTGTACGCAGTCTGCAAAATTGACAATACAAAAAAATTATGAAATACTAAGAAAAATAAAAAGAAATTATTTGATATATTTACCTTCATTTGTGGGCAAGACAGCCTCAGTCTCTGAATTTTGTGTATTATCCTTTTCTAATTCAGTTACCACAGGTTCTACGGCTGCAGCTTGTATGGCCACAAACAAGCAGCACATGCTTACAAAGGCAACAATAAACGATTTCATAGTCACTGGAGTTGAAGTTTCACTTGAGAATGTTAAACTTAAAATGCGTTTATTATTTGAGTCAATTGTTATTAAATACTAAACCAAATGAAATCAGTCACATTTCTGTTTTCGTTTGTTAATAAACAAAATCAACACCATTATTATGTATATTGTATTATTGTGTTTACTTTGTGATGAATTTACTTATCATTTGTATTCTAGAGAAAATTTACATAATTTCTATATAGAGCGTGAACATTATGGAAAACGTACGTGCATAAAACAAAATTCAATTTAATTTCAAAACAAACTTCACCAATCACGTCTCTGTGTTTTTTTTTATTTTTTATTTGTTGGCCCAAACACGGGAAGTAATTACTCTGCTGAATTGAAAAATGTATGTATGTATAGAGATCATTTAGCTGATATTTATACAAGTGAATTGATGACAGGTGTAAACTAAACACTGGCGTATCAACATTCATTAAGTCTTCTGCACAGTTTTTACATAAATGTAGTTCCCACTTTCATTATTATGAAATTGATTTTTAGACATTGTTCAATTAGTATATTTTAATGAAATGTTTTCTCAAATATGACAAGTACCATGGTGTAATTATACAAGGTGAGTGCATATCAGCAACAAATACAACACAATACAGAAACAACAGGCATATTGTTTGTGTAAAGTAATGTACTACTGTCAAAAAAACTTGATATAAGTAAATTGTAAAAAAAAAGTGAATCAGCTATCACCTTGTATAGTTACACAATGACAAGTACTTTTCTTATCTATTTTTTATTAAAAATTAAATGATTTATGTTGAAATGAACTATGTATTGATGTTTATTAATTAAGATAATGTAAAAGTTACTTAAAAGCCTTAGAATGCCGTTAACAAAATAATCCAAAAATATTTTCAACCATTTCGACTCAGTTTCCAAACTTTATAAAAGCTTCAAATTAGGCTTGGACTCAAACCCGAAATTCGATCTAATTTTTTATGTGTATATTCATTCTATGTCTGAAAAGCTTTAGTGGATCGGTCTATCAAAATCTGCCGTTCAAGCATTTCCTAATATCGGATGGAAATTCAGAAAATAACCCAAAATACTTTCAATTGTTTCGAATCAGTTTTCAAGCTTTATATAAACTACAAATTATAATTTGAAACATTTACTTAAACCTCGATCAATCAACACTTGTTGTTTTCATCTGGAATCACGCTGATGCTTTCATAAAATTGCCAACAATTTGGACAATTTGACAACAAAAATGACATAGTGAAAACGCGCCCTTAGGTTCATCCTTACAAACACGGCAGAAAAGGTACACCAACTGTGCCTTGTAATTGGCAGGTGAAGTGAGATACTGTCTCCTCCTCCACCACATTATGACAGTTCCTACAGTAATCATTCTCCGTGTGTTTTGAAAGTTCAGTGCCCTGCGACTATTGACACAGTCAGCCTTATTTCACGAAAGCTAAATAGTGAATTCGTCCTCATTTATCTATTTCTAATACGAACAAAATTGACCTCGCAGTAGCATAAGTGATTTAGTTAGATCAAATTGTCTGAGCAAGTGCAAATAGTTCTTGCTCAACATTAATTTTAAAACTCGTGATCTTCGATGATCATTGTATCCATTCTGGCTAGTTCATCGGGTAAACAGTTGCGCTATATTGTACCATGTCTAGGGACCCCAATTAATTTTAATAATTTATATTGGTATCCCTTATAAGGTTCTTAGTCCTCATGTAGAACTACTATGATCATCGAAGTACGTTACAAACAACAAAAACTGTGATGCATAACGCCTGTTGTTGCATTCTCTTACTTCTAAGTAAAGCATACGATTTCCTACGATCGCGAAATTTTGATTTCGATAATACCTATGTACTCGTAAGTTCTTATTTCGCATAGAAGATTCTGTCAAATATGACTCGGTGGCACTTGCAGCTTGAAAAAACTTCTCGTATTGCGTCAAGATGACGATGACATCATGTGTTAAAGAGGTAAAAGGCTTACAAAAGTGTCGATTCCTAAGCGTCTTGTATATGAAGTGGCAGACATTCGTACATACAGTGCTCGTTGTTGAAGTAATAACTGTCCGAAAACCCGTCAACACCACTATCAGCCTTCAAATGCCCTTCGTTTTGAAAGTTTTTCTACTGTTGAACATTAATCTGTAATCACACCGGGTCATTCTGATGATATCAATTGAACGTGTCGTTCATATTCTGTATTCAAATCTTCAATAATCCCAAACTATGACTGAATAAATTCCTACTCACATTGCAGTAGTAGGCCCCTGCTAATAAAGTTAATTTTGTGGGTACTTGCACAATAAAATGTGTAAAAGATACTGCAGTGTAGAAGATTTTGAAATGTTATATTGAAGGAAATTTAAATCAAGCTGACTGTTGAAGTATAACAATGAATCTTATGTTCATTTGGGTCTTGTTACAAATTTGTTTGACGTTTACTCTTACAGGAGTTTTGTAAGATAAAACAAAATCAAATAAGATAAAATAAAACTAAATGTCCTAAATAAACGCAGTTTTTTTTAATTAAATAAACGAGTTCAAATATATTTTATTCAGTGGTTATGTCTTCTTCGGCAAATATTTGCCAAGTTTGACCGTACCTCGACATCGCTCTAACACCTTCGAAAATTCGGCAGAAAACAAATCTTCCCTAATCTTTGGAAAGTTGAGACACTGATGCAATGGTAGTAACTGCTAAGTTCATGGTTAAAATTTGTTTCCGTATATTTATCTACTGAACAAGTACTAGCATTTTTACTGTCACTCCTGATTTTGAGAAAGACTTCTTCAAAGTCATTATAATAAATTAAAATATTATTAAGAATTTAGCTTGAACATTCTGTCTTCCTAAATACCGAGTTTCTTTTGGGAACGCCTTTAAACAATTATAATCACAAAATCGCGATAACGATTAGATGCCCATCTAACTACTGTAACGTTTACATAGTTAGTTGAAAAAGCTACGCTGCTGAAAATTATAGATCGTATTCTATATTCATGTTAAACCCACGATAAGAGGAATTACCACCTAAAATTTAATGCAAATATTCAATGTCGTCGCATACTCGCACAAACAACGTTCAATCAACTCCAAATGTATGCGTACTCCTCGTACAATAAACACAATTCAATTAACAAATCAAGAATTATAAACAAGTAAACTTCCATCATGAGTCATTTGCGTAGTTCCGATAAAATATTTCGTCAAAATTAATATTTATACAAGTATGTTGTATTGCTATTAACAATTTCAGTTGATTTATTGATTTAAATTTCATACAGGTAATTTCCAATAGATGTGCTGTGCTTTTTACGCTCATTCATTATTTGCTAAATTAATTTAAATATTTATTTATGTTAGTAGTTTTTTTTATTTCGGTTTTTATTAACCATTTTAAAAACGATTTGACTTTTGTGTTGTTGTGGTAGTTACGCTTCTTGGTGTAGACGATTTTATTTCGTCTGTACTCGTAGTACGTGCTGCTATTGGCTTAGGAGTAGTTGTGGAAGAAGATACTACAACATTCGAAGTTAATGACTTTAAAGTATTCGAATTCAAATTCTTGGTGTTGGTGGTCGTTGATGTGACTGTGGCTTTTCCTGCATCAGCTGTTGTTGTGGACTTTTTACAGGCTGTTTCGCAGGTTTGCTTGAAACCAAATTTATTTTCATTTCCCTTACAGCCGCCAAATTTAAATTCCTCGCACGTATCCGTCTGGGCGTTATAATAAAAACGATTCAAATTCATGCGACAAGGGCCAGGTTCCATAGGCAACAAACATTTGGCATCTAAAAATTGTGCATTCGTTTTATTATTTGTTTACAACGCAGCTCAATTCACTGTGTAACTGATATTTATCTTTTATTGTTGTATTTGTATTTACCTTGTTTTTTGTCCCTGTTTGCTGCTTCATTTACACTTATCAGCAAGGAAAATATTGTTAATATTAACACAACGTAAACTTTTTCACAGAAAATCATTTTGTTTTTATTTAAATTATAAAATTTTTTAGTTAAATGTTTTTTCCGTTTATGTTTTTTTGTGTAATTTAGTCGTTTGCTCTTTTAATCGCAATGATGAACAACTGCAGATAGTTCGTTCCAGTATCAGTCAATGATGTTATCAGAGTGTAGTGTTTTCGAGAAAACACTCCCCACATGAGACTACGTAGTTTGTGGTATGAATGAATGAATGAGTTTATTATGCTCTCGTTAGCGAGATTTTTGAAGCATACAGTCACAGCCATACAAATAAGTAATTAAATAATTTATTTATTTATTGTCATTAATACGTCTTACACGAATTGTTATTTCAAAAATTAGTCTATACATCAGTACGATTTTGTAAGTGATGACTAATTAAAAAATTACCTCATTTTAGTGTTCAATTAAAATTTATAGTAATTTTTTTATTTACGATAATGGCAGTACATGTTGGGCAAGAAATCTAGCACATTTTTTTTATAATTACTCTATCGAAATTCTCTTTCGATAGGAATGCTCATTCGATTAGGAATACGGAAATTCTGGCCCTTTATCCAAAAACATCTTTAATAACTTTACATATTCGAAATTTATAGTGCTTGAATTTTTATGCTAAACTAGCTAAACCCGGTGTGCTTTGCTACCCAACCCCCCCTCGTCATAAAATAAAACGTATTTATATATTTACAAACATTAATTTATTTAATTTTAATGTATTTATTGCAATGCTTTAGGCGAGACCATGCCCCTTTGTCCACTTACATAGCCAAGAATTTATTATTTCGTAAGAATATTCTGTTATGAAAATTTAATGACGATCGGTCCAGTAGTTAAGACTATATTACGATGTTTAATTTTTCTAAAAAGGGGCGTGGTCCCACTCACTTTTCTCCTGGTACGAATTCCTAATTATACCCCAATACCATATGTACCAAATATCACCGACGTACGTCAAAAAATGCCCAAAATATGGTGGGTTAAATTTGTGGGTTATATGGGCGGTGCCACCCCCGTTTGTACATTCAAAACTTCATATAGCCTATTATTCCTTCCAGAGTCACAGTAACATGCTGTACAAATTTCAGGCAGATTGGTCCAAGGGTTTGGCCTCCTATTAAGCACAAACATACAGACACACATTCATTTATATATATATAGATTAAAAGCAATATAATTTAAGGTGAAATGGGGCGAAAAATGGGGATTTGGTAATAAAAAAATATATGTAGTTAAAAAGTATATAAAACTTTAGGTAAATACATATTACAAAAAAAGTATTTTGTATAGCAAACATTGTTAGTGGTATAAGTAAGTATCTGAATTAAAAAAAGGGGGCGATGAAGTAGGCGTGGTTCATAGTTATATGGCGACGCTAACAGTATTAAGAGCAATATACTACCAAATAAAAAAAATACGTTGGAATGAACAAATTTGTATAGAGAACAAAAAGTATAAAACTTTCAAAAATTTGGCGTGAAAAGGGGCGTGAAAGGGGCGTGGCTTAAGAAATCTTTATTTTTACCTCGCCTGGAGTATATAATGTGTATACAATTTGATGTAAATCTGTTAAAAACTATATGGGAGCAATTACATAATTTTTAAAAAGTGGGCGTAAAAATGGGCGTGATCAAAAAAAGTACCCTATTAATCATACCAGAGTCCCAGTTAAATGCAGTGAAAATTTCAAAAATATCGGTCCAGAGGTTTGGTCTCCAATTACAAAATTTTAAAAAAGTGGGCGTAAAAGTGGGCGTGGTAAAAAAAAGTACCCTATTATTCCTTCCAGAGTCACAGTAACATGCTGTGAAAATTTCATCAAAATCGGCTCAGCCGTTTTGGAGTCTATACGTTACATACATACATACATACATACATACATACATACATACATACATACATACATTGAATTTTATATATATATATATATTTATGCTAAATAGATTTTAATTTGAAATAATCTCAACTGAATTTATAGTATTACTTGCGTTACTTCGTTAAAGACAACAATGTAGAACTTGCCAAACTAGTCTCAAATATACCCATGGCATATTTGAGTTATCAACATTTTTAATAGCTTTCATATAAAAAAAAAGTTTTTAACTCTCCTGAAGAGTTGTTAAAAATTACATAAGACCTATTCTAAAAATTAAAATTAGAATTCCACATAATATACGTACATCTATGATACAAAAGGATATTCCCCTGCAATTTTTGTTTTATTCTTAAAGTAACAATATTCAGAATCGGTTTTTTTTTCCAATCCATTGTTTCAATTATATTCATAAATTTGTTCGGTTCTTAAAACCGATGATCAGTTCATAGAATTACAATTTAAATAACCACATTTTTGTTACCCCAACCAAATTTTTCAGCTCAAATAGAAAAATTCTGTTATTAAGAATAATTCATTCGATTATCATTATATAAAATAGTTTCTCAGTATACGAGTAATAAAAACTTGAAAATGTTGACAGGAAATTTTTGACTTACAACAAATTGAGATTTTAATTTTTTAAATGTATATTTAGAAAAAATTATATTTGAGACTTAATTTCTTTTGCCCATATTCATAAGACTTACAACAGGTTTATAAGAGGTTTATAAAGCAAATTTTGTATGTAAATTTGCCTTATAAACCTGTTTTTTTTTTTTTTTTTTTTTGGGTTTACAAATTTTTTAGAAACAATTTACGCTTTTTTCAGACTTAACTTAGTTGGACATCTTTTAGTAAAACAATAGATTTGATTGAATTTTGACAGGTTGACCGATATTGCAGAGTTTTTAACTAGAAACCCGTTTCTCACTACAAACCCATTTTTAAAAATTTTTTAATTTTTTTTACTAGAAAACTGTGTTTCATTAGAAACCCGTTTTTTAGTTTTTTCACTAGAAAAACGTTTTCTCACTAGAAACAAGATTTTTTACTAGACACATTTTTCTTATTAGAAAACTTTTTCACACCAGAAAAACGTTTTCTCATTAGAAAAAAGTTGTCTCACAAGAAAACAGCTTTTTATTAGAAAACAGTTTTTTTTCATTAGAAAACAGTTTTTCACTATAAAACGTTTTCTCTCTAGAAATGCGTTTTCTCATTAGAAAGACGTTTTCTAACTAGAAAATAGTTTTTTCAACAGAAATACAAAATGTTTTCTCACTAGAAAAACGTTTAAATTTTTCATTAGAAAATCGATTTTTAAATAGTTTTTTTTTCGCTAAAAATTATATTTTTTTACTAGAAAATAAATTTTGAAAAAAATTAAAAAAAAATTTTTTGCTAAAAAGTATTTAAAATCGATTTTCTTATGAAAAATTTTAAATTTTAAAATAAAACGTGGTATTTTATTTTAAATTTTGTAGATTTCAAAATTTAGTTTCTAGTAGAAAAATGTGCCAACCATTTTTATTTTATGTAAAATGTATTCATAATTTAAGTTAAACCGAAATTATCATTAAAATATCATCACCGTAATAATTAAAAGCGTTACTTTTGAAAATTTTAACCGTTTGGCAAAAAACCAAAAAAAAAAACCCAAATAAAACAATTAATAACGTCTTTTTGTGGAATTTAACTTTAAACATAGCAACTTAGTTTTATGTTTACAGTTTTAATAAATAGATATCATAAAAGAATCAAAAAGTTCCTTCAGATTTAAGAAAATTGCCATTAAGTCACCCCACTGGCTAACATTTATGTAGCCATTTTCATTTATTAAATAATTAACATCTCATTATAAAATAGAAAAGGCTCCAAAAATGTTCCTTTGTGGATTATTACTTCACTCTGGAATGTATGTATAGGCATGAAAAAGTCATAGTTACGATATGATTGCAACATATACTATGTTTTATATAAACAACAATGTTTGCCGCAAACAACTTTAATGTTAAATGCATTTTATTTGAATAATAACTTACTCACTTTTGCCAATAATGTTTTTGGTTCATATTTTATAATTGTGGCAATAAGATGATTGAATGATTCTTCTAAAAATATACAAACTTTTACATAATTATGGGCATTTAAAGACTTTATCTACTTTTACATAATAAAACTAGATTTATTTTTTTCGCCTACTTTCCGCAAATTAAAAATTATTTAAAATGTATCTATTTACTGTTATTTTTTAAAAATTATTTAAAAAAAAAGCAACAAAATTTAAAACTCATAAGTCGAAAGTCTTTCAAAGTAAATGTCAGTGAACTGACAGTGAACAAAATAAAATAAGTACTTAAATTGTGATTATCATTTTAACTAAAGCTAGATTTACACGATTGAAATTTTCTTTAAAATTGCTCTTCAAAATGCTTTAAACTCGTGTAAACAGTAAAATTTCTTCAAAATTTATTTATTTAATAACTATTAATAACTATTAAATAAATAAATTTTGAAGAATTTTTGCTGTTTACACGAGTTTGAAGCATTTTGAAGAGCAATTTTAAAGAAAATTTCATTCGTGTAAATCTAGCTTAAGTATGTATGAAATTTAAGTTTCCAATCGCAAAAGTAAATTGTTTTTGATTAAATACAATAAAAGTTAATTATTTATTTTTAAAAGATAATTTTGAATGCAAGGCGCAGTGGCTCTCAACTTATTTTGTGCAGTGCATTGTTTTGGTTTTCAAAGCCCTAGAATAAGAAAACTAACACGAAATTGAACAAACTACACAAACATTAAAAAGAAAAACTGTTATAGAGTAAGGCCGCATTTTCACTATGTTTTCACATCGGTGAAGATACCCAAATTCGAAAATGCAGATTCCTTAAAACACGTTCTTTGGCGAAACTTAGCCTGCCCGGTATATTTTTCGCTGTAAGTAGCCATTTTGGAAATAATTTAAAACCAATTTTCATTGTTCTATCATTGTACGCTGACTCAGTTAGCAAAAATTGGGCTGCTTTCATACCGTCGGCCTTTCCTTCGGATAGATTGTAGTCCAATTTAAGTGCCTAATGTCAACCTCCTCGTGGTGCTAACTGGGGATAATGTCATACATTGTATTGTATGACTAACAAACTGACAGGGTTAAATATGGCCGGGGGCGAGGTGTAGGTGTGAATTTAGCTGGACCACACCCCCACTACCGGCCTAGAAATGGTTACTAGTCCTATGAACCCGCAAGGGTTCGAAATGAGGTGGATACTAGCTCCATGAATTTGCAAGGATTCGAATCTAGATAGAGTGAAATCTGGTTTACTAGAGGAAGGTCAAAGCCGACCGGAGTCTTTATCTGGTGCTGCGGGATCAGTTATTGCCCGGGGACATATCCCTAGTTTTATTATTAGGGTGACCGTCCCCTAACTGATAATTGGTTGAGGTCACTTCGGTGTCCACGCAGTGGCTGTGGTTTAATACCCAAAGCGGGGAGAATGGCAGTTGATTAAAGTTCCGATGTATGCTTGCGCAAGTAAGCATACTTCAGGCTATCAAATTGTCCTAGGTGCTGTTGCCGATCTCAACAGAGCTGCTAAAATGTGGCGGAGACTCTTAACTCTGTGCTCAAGAAGTTGTGGAAGGCTGGGCTTTTGTAGCATTTGTGTTGACCGGGTCTTTGGACTTGGTTCGATGCATAGCAGATCATAGTCCTTGACCCAGCTATGGTCATTGCAATGCTGCGTTGGTTCTTGCTTTTCGTTGCTTTCCTGGGCTAAGTTAATTGTACTTCGTCACTGGTGGCAGGGATTAGATAGCCCAATCTCTTAAGCAAGGTGATCTTTACTGTGATCTTGCAGTCAAGTATTGAGAAATTGCTAATTGTGTGACCCTGGTAAGGCACACAAAGTAGTCCTCCTAGAGGCTATTCCTGTGTTTTAGTAGGACACACAATGCGGTTGACGGGCCGAGTCCGTCCTGCGTTTGAGTGCGCTTAGATCTGGTTGAAACTTTTAATTTACATAAACAAATTCACTTTTAAAATTTGGTCTTTAGCTGAATTCTATAAAGCCCTTCGATTACATTTGTTTACTGATAAAGAAAATACTATTAGAGATTGTTCACTGAACCTTACCAATACACGAAAACTATGTTGTATTACATATTTATTTAAACACATGTGTATTTAAACAGTTCTAAATCCAACAACAAACTAATCTAATTTAAATGTATTCATTCGGCCTTTATGCGTAAGCATTAAATTGAGTGGAATTTATGAAAATTTAGAAATTATAAAAATTGTTTGTTTTTAACAATTTGTACGGACATATTTCATTAACAAAACAAAAGAAAGAGAAAAAAAACGACCGCACATTTAATTTACTTGAAATAATTGAAAAACTTTAAAAATAATTTAACTTTATAAATTAATAGTAAGTTCATAATAAATAGATATTTATACATTTATGCATAGTATTTATTAAATAAAAAATTAACATCGACATACTAATTATACATATTCATGTACTTATGCACGTATGTATGTATTTGTTTATATACATATTTAACTATTCAATAATTTATATTATAATTTGATGACATTTGACACGTTCTAAAGACACATTTAATTACTCAATTAAACAATCTTGTAAGTTACAAATTGTTTAATAGATACTACTTATTTTGCCAGTCTATGTAATGTAACAGTATGCTTAATGTCTGCTAACCCTACAGGAGTCTAAATGGTTCTATGACTGACTGCCACAAACATATCATATTTTTTACAATATTGTTTATTATTGCTATTGTTATGTGAAACGTAACATTAACATATTATGGTTGCCGCAATCATTTAAATAATTACAGTGACCATAATATTGTTAAAAAAAAATCCTGTTAAAATGTAAATGATTGTAGCAACAATGTACAACTATTGATTTTTCTATTTTCTGACCCTTTGCTGTCTCCGTATTATATATTATGGGATTTTAATGTTCCCAAAAGTGTTTATTTGAACTGATATGTTAGGCTACAATTAAAGTGACAAGTCATTTCACTACCACTGCATCTCCCAAAAACTACAGGGTTTTTAAATAGATATTTAAGTACCTACATAAATGTGTAAATGATTTCATCATATACATGCTTATGTTTTTATATGTATAAGAATGTGTCTGTTGCATTTAGACATAAAATAGTCTTCAACTTAATTAATTAAAATTAATAAGTTTCAAAATTTGTCTGCATTCTACTAATTGTATTTCGGAATGCTGCACAAGTGTTAATTATGTTAATGCAAATTGCATACATAATTGTATTTACAAACTAAGGAAACGGAAATGAGTCTAACCTGCAACATTGTAGTAAATTTTATTGTTGCATTTCGTTGCTAAGCTTTTAATTTAAATAAAATAGTTTATAAGGTAAAATTTTGTAACAATGAAAAACAAGTGATTGGATTTGCAATCACATGTTGACCATAAGCGAACAGCTTCATAATATGATTGATATCAAACTATAATTCGTATATGACCATAATACTCGTATTAATATTGTTTAGCATGATAATATGATTCTACTTCACCATTAGTTAATTCATTCTTATATGTAATTAATTGTTATACGATAATATGAACATTGTACCATAATATGATTACACATAATATTATGGTTTATATTATAAAAACATAACAGATATTATGGTTGTAGCACCCATACTATGGTTGGTACAAGTTTATTTTAGTTGAGCGCAATCATATTATGATTATTATAAAACTTTTACCATAATATGATTACACATAATATTATGGAATATTGTTTATATTAATAACACACACCAGATATTATGGTTGCAGCAACCATACTATGGTTGGGTCAAGCATATTTTAGTTGGACACAATCATATTATAATTATTATACGAGTAAACCTATTAGATGGAGTATGTGTGACCATGATAATAAATTTAACAATATTTGTTATACATTATCATAATTTAGTTGTAGTTAGAATTTACATAAACATAACATCGTTCAATATCAATAATATTGCCAACCATATAGCGATAATCGTGGAATTACAAACAGGAACGAAAACATTGCGGTATAAAAGCAATTATTATTCAAATTTATTATTGAGTATAACATAGTATAGTTGATACAACCATGTCCTAACTATGTCTTTTCTCTGCGTGCATAAACATGTTTTCTGAAAAGTTCTCTTACATTGAATTATCATATATGTAACTAAAAAAAGGTTTCCGATTGGGGAACAAAAAAGATAAATAGAAAGAAATAGAAAAAGATAAATTCTGAGATTTTTTTTTTTGGAAAATAGTTTAGTAATACAAAAGATTGAACTCAATTATTGAATTTGAATTATTTCATAATTAAATCTACTAAATTCAACTAAATTTTCAAAATATATAGGTAATAAAATAGTCGTTATTTTTTGAACTTAAAATAAAATTTTGTTTTTTTAAGTCCAATCAATAACAAACGTTTTATTTTTAATTGTCAAAATCATCAACATTTATTACACTATTTATCATCAAATTGGGAAAATTCATTATGAAATTGAGCATTTAAAATTTATATTAAGAATATTCCAAATGAAATTAAATTGAGAACAAATGAAATTAAGAATTTCAATTTAAAGTTGCGTAAATCTATCTATATATATAAAATTCAATGTATGTATGTATGTATGTATGTATGTAACGTATAGACTCCAAAACGGCTGAGCCGATTTTGATGAAATTTTCACAGCATGTTACTGTGACTCTGGAAGGAATAATAGGGTACTTTTTTTTACCACGCCCACTTTTACGCCCACTTTTTTTAAATATTGTAATTGGAGACCAAACCTCTGGACCGCTATTTTTGAAATTTTCAAAGCATTTAACTGGGACTCTGGTATGATTAATAGGGTACTTTTTTTTTGACCACGCCCATTTTTACGCCCACTTTTTAAAAATTATGTAATTGCTCCCATATAGTTTTTAACAGATTTACTTCAAATTGTATACACATTATATACTCCAGGCGAGGTAAAAATAAAGATTTCTTAAGCCACGCCCCTTTTCACGCCAAATTTTTGAAAGTTTTATACTTTTTGTTCTCTATACAAATTTGTTCATTCCAACGTATTTTTTTTATTTGGTAGTATATTGCTCTTAATACTGTTAACGTCGCCATATAACTATGAACCACGCCCACTTCATCGCCCCCTTTTTTAATTCAGATACTTACGTATACCACTAACAATGTTTGCTATACAAAATACTTTTTTTGTAATATGTATTTACCTAAAGTTTTATATACTTTTTAACTACATACATTTTTTTATTACCAAATCCCCATTTTTCGCCCCATTTCACCTTAAATTATATTGCTTTTAATCTATGAATGTGTGTCTGTATCAGAGACCTGCAACAAGTATGAACGAGCCGACTTATTCACTAACGTTGAATTTTAAGAACAATACAAAAAAGTATGATTCAATTTTATGCTTATTCACTTTTTATGCACACACAGAAAATTCAGCAACGAGTATAAATCATTTCCAACACTTGGTTCGAACTGCAATGTTTGAAAACAAAAGTTCTTGTTTATACACAGTTTGTTTTTTGCATGTCGGCTTTGTTGTGCATGATCTGATTGGAATTGAACTAAAAACACACGAGCCACTTATAAGTAAAAAGCGGCTGGCAGAAAAATATGAAAACATAAAAAATGTGCATTTACTACCTATTTAACATTATTTCGTCGAAAAGAAAACTTATTTGACAAAGCAATGATAAAATTTGTAATATGTACAGTTTGTCAAATATATCTTTGCACAGCAAAAAAAATTAAAGAAAAAATGTAAAATGAGCTGCTTCATACATTTAACGACACAGTCGAACATTCATGTTCGCACAAAACAACAAATGAATAAAACACATGTTCGGCTAACAACACGTTGGCTTTGATGTAAAACGAGCTTCATACATTTAACGACACAGTCAGAATATTCATGTTCGCAAAAAACAACCGGTGAATAAAACTGAATGTTTGAAACGAACGGTTGCGTAAACGAGCGTTTTGTGCATTTGAACAAAAACGATTAAATCATAAAAATCAATGTGCATGATTAAGTATACCCGAAAATTTAGTACTCGTTGCAGGTCTCTGGTCTGTATGTTTGTGCTTAATAGGAGGCCAAACCCTTGGACCAATCTGCCTAAAATTTTTACAGCATGTTTCTTTGACTCTGGAAGGAATTATAGGCTATATGAAGTTTTGATTGTACAAACGGGGGTGGCACCGCCCATATAACCCACAAATTTAACCCGCCATATTTTGGGCATTTTTTGACGTACGTCGGTGATTTTTGGTACATATGGTATTGGCATAATTAGGAATACGTACCAGGAGAAAAGTGAGTGGGACCACGCCCCTTTTTAGGAAAATTAGGACCAATCTGCCTGAAATTTTTACAGCATGTTTCTTTGACTCTGGAAGGAATTATAGGCTATATGAAGTTTTGATTGTACAAACGGGGGTGGCACCGCCCATATAACCCACAAATTTAACCCGCCATATTTTGGGCATTTTTTACGTACGTCGGTGATTTTTGGTACATATGGTATTGGCATAATTAGGAATACGTACCAGGAGAAAAGTGAGTGGGACCACGCCCCTTTTGAGGAAAATTAATCATCGTAATATAGTCTTAACTACTGGACCGATCGTCATTAAATTTTCACAACAGGATATTCTTACGAAATAATAAATTCTTGACTATGTAAGTGGACAAAGGGGCATGGTCTCGCCTAAAGCATTGCAATAAATACATTAAAATTAAATAAATAAATGTTTGTAAATATATAAATACGTTTTATTTTATTTTAAGACGAGGGGGGGGGGGGTAGCAAAGCACACCGGGTTTAGCTAGTTCCAAATAAAATATAGAATTTAAAATTCAAATGAATTTGAATTTGAGATTGCGAGAATTTAATAATTTCAATTATATATTGGAAAGTTACTTATTGAAATTTAGGATTTCAAATTGCATTCGGTATCTTCTTCTAGTGGCCTAAGCAATCACCTGATAGTTGCGATTGACATTATTCAAATGGATAATCGCAAAGGTTCGTTCACTGCCGTTCGTTTACTTCTAGATGGATGGTAAGAGTGTATGTAACGATGTCCCTTGCCCCAGTCGTCTACATCAAATTTTCACTAAAGCTTAACCCTATTTAAATATTTTATTTTAAAATCTATAGTATCAGAGACTTTCATAAACAAATAATGTTTGGGAGAAATTTCATTGTTCAAAACCTTTTTTCGTTGCTCTGCCTAGATCGACTTAGTATTTTATAAGGAACCAGAATATAGAGAGTTTTTGGTTCTACGACCATTATTTCGGTGTGTTACAAAAAAAATGACAAACTTAATATAATTCATATGTTTAGTGGTGGTTACAAAAAAATCCATTACAAATCCTCGATTTAAATCCAATATGCAGTGGTAGAATGCCCAAACAAGTTGAAAAGTTTTGGAAAAGATTTTTACTTGATTGTTAAAAAAAAAAAACTAGCCACAATTTCTCTATAAAATCGAAAAACTATTAATGAAACATATTAAAAAATCTAGAATTATCCTTATTATCAAATTAAAAGGCACTCTTTAAACAAATTGAATATTAACAATAAAAAATATTGTTTTGTTTGTCCATGTACCCCTGACCTGTAGCCTAAATAATTATTTTTATTGTATTTTATACACGAATACGAACGATTATTATTATTTTGACTGCGCACAGATTCTATGTCAAAGTCTATAAAAAATAATTATAGTACATCCTTATCATCTGCAGCAGTCTGGCCATAAACAATAAAATTGCGTTTTATTTTTTGAGAAAAAAAGCTATTTTCAATATTTCTATTGAATTACAATCAATTTCTTGTTAATACTAACTAACCAACTATACTTCTAAGAAAAATAAAAGAAAATTGCGTGTTTTTTTTTTCATTTGAAACAACATTTTTTTACTAATATGGCACTTGTTTCTAGTTCACAAATAAAATTTAAGGTTTCGAATAACGAACACGTCTGTGACGGCGACGATTTTTTCTATTACAGATCTTTTCACAATCTTCTAAAGAGGAGAAGAGTTTCTTATCAGGACTGCAGCCCAAATATTTACAGCGTTGGGTTTCAGCATCATAGTAAATGCCTAATGTTGAGGAGCCACATAAGCCACTAATGGTGGGTTGACGATCGCAGATGTCAACAACAGTACCTAATAAGAAGGGGGCGAAAATAAAACAATTTTAACTTAAATTTTAAAAGGCAATAATAATTAAAGACTAACGTGTGCGATTAACAGCTCCTTGTGTAGCATCAATAATGTTTAAAAGGATAGTACAGATTATTATAAGACGCTTGGCGCTTGAGAAATTCATTTTATACAAAATACCGTGAGATTTCTTATTTATTTGTTTAAACTTCTTTGTTTGCGCGCTCACGTTGTAACAATGTCTACTCGTTGTTTTCTTTTTGCTGTTAGTTGTTTAGCACAAAAACAATTTCCCATTTGAGTTTAAATAATAACTGAGAAGATTACTTGTAACAAATATTTATTTTATATTCACCACTTGATTAGAAATAACAAAATTTTATAAATTCTATTAAACGCTTTAGTTTTCTATTGTTTTGCACTGTGTTTTTTTTTTTTTTTTGTATCTTTAATTAACTAATTAACAGTAGTGGTTGTTTTCTTCAGTTTTAACAAGTTCAAAAATTTTGTTTTCAAAAATAATTAATTAAATTTGTTGTTTTTCTTTAGTTCCTAGCTACAAGTAATATTATGCTGGCTAGATTTGTTTTTTCTCTACGATCACTGCGAATGTTCGCTTGTAATTGAATGTCTGTCACTAAGATTTTGTATTTTTATTAATGAGTTTTTATGGCGATAAGAGATCGTTTGCTTCTTCTCTACTACTAAATAAGTCTTTCTTTGCTCTGGAATTGAAAAGAAACAATGTTTTGCAAAAGCTGAAACGCATATGAAAACGCAAATATGGAGTGAAGAATTCTTGTTAAGCAAAATATTTAAGTCACGAGCGATAATACACAAGTCATACAATTCGTACTACTTCATTTGTCACAGAGCAAAGATCATATTGTTGGGAGGGAGGATGTATTTACAGCTATGGACAGAGAAATGGCGCACTTTACTGTTTTAATAGTAGTAACGGGAATTGAATTCTTGGGTTTTTCTCGATATACAAACGCTTTTCCGTTAGAATCAATCAGATTAATTTTGGTTGCATTTGTGAAAACCACTCTTTTCCAGAATTCGTTATCCTTGTTCCGGTGTAGTTTTGCAGAAGACAATCGTGGGTTTATATTCTTATTTGACAGAAATGTTTTTTTTTCTGCTTACACGACCATAAAGATAATTTTTATTGAGGCGTCTTCGTACAAGTCTACTGGAAACATTTAACCCAAATTCTCATTTGTTTCAGTCATTATTTTTCTCGATGACTTTAAAGGATCTAGCATACTTTTACCTTATCCTTACGAATTCTTGTCTTTCGCAGTGGCTTCTTCCGATCTTTCTTTGCATTAAGCAAATTTGCATCTGATTTAACACATTTAATGGCATTATAAACCATCTTTCGAGAATATCCAATTATTTCAGGTATTTTTCTTGTTTTGTGCCCTCTTGGTGAAGTTCCCAAATAACTTTTTTTTTCTCAAGTGAGCATTTGGTTTGATTTTTAACAGGATATTTCAAATTTCAAGCAAATTTTTAGGGAAGCAAAAGAAAAGCATAGAATTCCATGTTATTATCATTCCATTTTTCAATACGTTTGGCACTTCATAGAACATTGGTTCGCTATTTCTCTGTATGTAGCTGTATATATTGTCTTTGCTATAATCTTTGAAATTAAAATTGAGATAGTTTTATGCCGTTTTAATTATTACTACTAAAAAACAATTATAAACAATCTTGAATGTGAAATCATTTTATTCTGAAATTATTTCATCCCTGTTTTGTAAATCGAGTGATTCCAACAGAAACAATTTTCCAAAATTAATAATTGAAATTAATAAATTGATGTTCTGCTAATCATACGGTACTTTATATGTGATTAAAAAATTGTTTTTAAGGAGTAAGAAGAACCTACTCCAATATAATCCTTTGCAGATACCGATATCGAAATATAAGAAGCATCCAAAATATGTTTCGTAAATATTTTTGCTTTATAAAAATTTGTCTCTAACCTGAAAATCAAAAACACTAAATTAAATGCAGAAAATTTCGAAATATTTTTTGAATAACTTCACTTAAAAAACACATTTACCTTGTGTGGTTAATAAATAAAACAATACGCCAATATAATACAAACCACATTTGAACATGTAAACATAACTGATAAGGAATGGTGAGCACGAGTTGAAAAGTAAATAAAAACTAGCTTAAAGTGGACAGAGTAAGATCATCACTTATACACAACAAACACAGTTTTAACTTTAAAAGATTAAGAGCTAGTTTCTGGGATAAAGATAATCTACATTTTTCGCTTAAACCTAGATTAAACTAAAAATTGTGTTTCTCAGTTATTATTTATTTGATATATAATCTAGGTTTAACTGAGCATCATTGGTGAGTTAAACCTAGATATAAAATGTCAAAATACAAACAGCTGAAAAATAAAATAAACAATTCAAAAATTTAAAAGAAATTTACGACATTTTAACAAAAATTAAAAAAAAATGGATTATTCTAGTGATGATGAGGATTTAAGTGATTCAAACACATATAATAACTTAAATATGTCAATTGTTAGAAAGATACGAACAATAAGCACACGTCCAAATCATTTCTGCATTTATACCGACGCCGAATTCTTTCAAAGATTTCATTTAACAAAACAATCCGCATATAATGTTTTAGAACTAATTGGACCACACATTAAATTCATTTTTTTATTTTTTTTCAAAGTTAAAGTTTTCAAATACTGTTATTGACGCGGTTGCTTTTTTGCGAAAATTTAAGATATTGCCATATTTATATAAAAAATTAGGAGGAATGCCATATGTATTTTGACTGAACAGTACGGCAATGCTAACAAAATTGGCAGGAGGTAATTCACTACTGAGAAACACAAATCAGTAGTTAAATCCCGGCAAAATATATTTGAGGTTTAATATAACAGTGTGTTAAGCTGAGTTTAACTGACAAGTAAAAAACTAGCTCTAAAAGCAATGTAAAATTCTTTAAATAATAATGGCAATAATGGAAAAATAACATTTGAGTTAAATTTAAAAAAAAAATAAAAGAATGTTTTGTAAAACTTAAGCTAGATTTACACGATTGAAATTTTCTTGAAAATTGCTCTTCAAAATGCTTCAAATTAGTGTAAACAGCAAAATTTCTTCAAAATTTATTTATTTAATAACTATTAAAAAAGTAAATTTTGAAGAATTTTTGCTGTTTACACGAGTTCGAAGCATTTTGAAGAGCAATTTTGATTTAAAAAGTTCTGCTGGCAAATTAACACTATATAGAAATGCAAAGTCAAAGATACTTTTATTTTCTCTTGTTTAACATTATTTAATTTTATTAATTCGTATCATTTTCCATTTTATTCCTGTCTTATGTCTTGTATACGTCTGGTAGCATGAACACATGTTGCTAAACAATCTTGGAGCGAACCAAAGCTTTGACCACCCGACAGACGACAGCCTCCCACAGTGTACTTTTCACAATTACTCTTCTGAGGATCGAAATAATATCCTTCAATTTCAATCGTGCAAATACCCTCAGATCTGGGAGGTGGTTGTAAGCAAATATCTACAAATAGAAATACAAATCAATTCCAAATTAATTTTGCACTCGATTCTAGAAATCAATTATGAAACTTACTTGGAATACCCCAACTGCGAGACTCTATGGAAACAAAGCTAAGCGCCGAGATTAAAAGAATTAACATTGCAAAAACAAATTTTGACATGATTATTGATCTGGATAATACCAATTAAAAACTCGATTTTAATATATTTTATTTTTAAACACAATCAATATTTTTGTGCTCTCGGGAGAAATACTTGACGCAATAACGTGCAATGTGAGACTCACTCTATGTAACAATAAAATAATAAGAGACTTAAAAACAAGCTCCACACTATAAATAACGTAATAGAGCAGACCTTATCATCTTATCAGCGCAACAAGAAGAATAACACGAAAAAGAAAACAATATACAAATTTTAAAGAAAACAAAACAAAAAAAAAAAACGAAATGGAATGACCACATGCTCAAGTGTATTAATATTATTATTACGCACATAAACTAAAGAGATTTAGTTGCTGTAGAAAGTAAATCTGTGTCATAAATATGACACACCCTTGACTTAATATAGTAAATTAACGCCTACAACATTCTTAATTGTATTCTTTAACAATGTATATTTCGAAAATAATTGAGTCACTTTTAGAGTTAAAGAGAATAATTTTGTATTCAAACTGTTTGTATGGGGCGCAAATTCTTTGTCTCAAACAACACAAGTCGTAATTAAATTAATTCGTTATTTCCAGATTAATACGGGTAACCTTATTCATCGGCTTATAATAAGACACTAGATTTAGTTTGTTACAAAGTTCAGGAATAACCATGAGAAAGGAAAAAAAGTTTACTAGAGAGAGAGAGTTCTAAAGTACTAACTTTCCAATACAGTTGGGTCTATAATAATAAAACTATAGAAATAAATATACATAAATTACTTTTCTTAATATGCACTTAAACACAAAATACATACTAAAAAAATTACAACAAAGAGTTTGAAGTCACTGCGTTTTAGAGCAGTTGATGTTTAAATGCATTCAGCAATTATTTATTTCAATTTTAATATAATATCAGTAATATGGCCTAAAGTTAAATATTTATAAAATAATAATTAAAATCGTTTATTAAATACATAAATAAATACATTTAAAACTAATATAATATTGAATATTAAAAGCAATGAAGGAGTAAATCTAAACTAAATTTATGTACGATTATGTTTTTTTGTTACAACAATTCATTCATATGAATATCTTTGCGTACAGCATTATTAAAACCCTCCTTGTAACGATACCAAATGGGACTTTTAACAATTGGATCAGATTTTGCTGGAAAACAAAATATTCAAGCGTAAAATTAGTATTTAATAAACATACACATTCTACACACACAAACAAACAACACACTCCTCACACTCTACATTAGGAGAAAGAATTACAGGCTTTGTGTACACACACAGGGGTTTAAAGGGGTTGATTCTTTAAAAAGTATTCAATAATTTTTAATTATAATAATAATTATAAATTAAATGAGAATTATTCCTCTTGCGAGTATTAATCAACAAATTTTTCAAAAATAATTTTTTTTTCAAATAAATTGTATATTTAACTTGAAGGTAACTTCGATTAAAATTTTTGAAAAATATAATAATAATTGTTTTTGTTTTTGAAAAAGATTTCCTATAAAAACCTTGTCTTCGCACAAGAATTGCTAAAGAAAACTTTTCTTCGACAACATTTTCTATACAAAACATGCCTTTGAACAAGATTTTCTATACAAAACAAGTCTTCGAACAAGATTTTCTATAAAAAGCTTGTCTTCGAACAATATTTCCTAAGGAAAAATTGTCTTCGACAACATTTGCTATACAAAACTTGTCATTGAACAATATTTTCTATACAAAACTTGTCTTTAAACAAGATTTTCTATACAAAACAAGTTTTCGAACAAGATTTTCTATACAAAACTTGTCTTCGACAACATTTTCTATACAAAACAAGTTTTCGAAAAAGATTTTCTATACAAAACTTGTCTTCAAACAAGGTTTTCTATACATACTTTGTCTTCTAACAAGATTTTCTATACAAAACTTGTTATTGAACAACATTTTCTATACAAAACTTGTCTTCCAACAATATTTTTTATACAAAACTTGGTTTGAACAAGATTTCTATACAAAACTTGTCATTGAACAACATTTTCTACACAAAACTTGTCTTCGAAAAATATTTTCTATACAAAACTTGCCTTTGAACAAGATTTTTTATACAAAACTTGTCTTCGAACAATATTTCCTAAAGAAAACTAGTCTTCGAACAACATTTTCTATACAAAACTTGTCTTCGAATAAGATTATCTATAGAAAAACTAGTTTTCGAAAAAGATTTTTTGTAGCAAATATGTATTCGAAAAAGTTTTTATATGGAAAAATTTCATTCAATCAAGTTTGCTACAAAATTGGAAATCAACTTTTGAAAGCTCTGTTTTTATACCTCCTTGTATACTTAATCATAATAAATAAACTTTTAAAAATGAATACAATAGAATGAATAGAAAACAACGAACCAATGTAAACAATGAAATGAAAATTATATCTACCAGAATAAGCGAATAAGTCTGAGTGTGTGTATATTTTTTTTTGTTTTACAACAATACTTACATTCCTCAGCCAATGTTTGTGCGGCGGTTTTACGTTGTATACGACCAAAGAAATCCTTAGAGACCTGTAACATTACATATTTAGTGTTTGTATTGAAATTGATATTATTATTAGTATTAGAATTCATATTCACATTCACATTTGCAACATTACCACAAAGACACTGATGAAAAAGATGTTGATGATAATAGAAATGGTGATTGCAGATAGAGCTACATTTTACATTATTAGATTTTTTTTTTTTTGCTTCACAATTGCAAATAATATTTAGAACTTTTGTTTGTTAGTCAGCCTTTGGGTTAAAGTTAGTAACAAGTTTTATATAGAATTTTATTTTCAATTTAACTTTGTATTTCATTTTAAAACAAACACTCTGAGTTAGTCAGTCAGTCTGTTGGTATGAGTTGGTTGGTTGGATATTTTTTGTTAGCACTGAAACACCTTTTCTTATTCTATTATTTGTTTTATATATGTATGTATGTGTTTTCTTTATTGTTTTTTTGTATTTGTACTTTGAGTATCGCACTGAGATTTGATTTCAATTTCACAGGATGATAAAGACAATGAATTTTTACGAGCTATTTTATTATATGTTATTAAGGCAATAAATGTTTATTTTGTTGTTCTCATTTCGAATTTATTTTGGCAAAATTTCAGTTTATGGGGGACACCCCTGGGAAAAAAAAAAAAAAATGCCACGCCCCCTTAAATGACCCCAGGAGTGCGAAAATCATAATGAATAAGGGGGCTCACGCCCCCTATGGGCGTGGCAGTCGAAAAACGACCCGGCGCACCTACGTAGACAATATGGGTATCAAATGAAAGCTAATGTCTTCACGATTCCAAAAATAGCCGTATCGTCCAATTCACGACCCCAGTCGTGAATGTCAAAGGCAGTAACGCAATCCATATTTAGTGATGTTCTCGTGTCAAGAGTCAAATCATAAATGAGGATAAGTACAAAATTAAGAAACGAGGAAAACTCTTGAAAGCTTCTGATTGATTAATGAAAATTTGTTATACTGGCTTCGCTTAGTAAAGTTTTTCTGCGTGACCGGCCTACGGCCGGGCTTAGGGGTTTTTAACTCCAGTATGTCTTAATTCTAGACGGCGGGGATCTCGAGTGCTCGGCCTCTGGCCGAGCTAAAAAGAAATAAACAAAAAAAGTCCTTCCCCCATTTTATAAAAATTAACATATCTTCCTCAAATTCTGGACGATCTGGCAACTACGGGTATTTTTGGAATCGTGAAGACATTTCCTTTCATTTGATACCAATATTGCCTAAGTAGGTGGCATGGGTCGTTTTTCACCCCCGCCCCTATTTAACAAAAATGGCCGTATCGGCTGCAAAAACCGCCCGATCTGGCAACTATGGCTATTTTTGGAATCGTGAAGACATTAGCTTTCATTTGATACCCATATTGTCTACGTAGGTGGGCCGGGTCGTTTTTCGACTGCCACGCCCATAGGGGGCGTGAGCCCCCTTTTTCATTATGATTTTCGTACTCCTGGGAACATTCTGAAGGGGATGGCATATTTAGATTTTTTCTCTAGGGGTGTCCCCCATAAACTGAAATTCAGCCTTTATTTTATAACCTTTTAATATTTTGTGAAAATGTTTAAAAAGCAGAGACCGAAAATAACTCGTCCACATAATCCAAAAATTAAAATTGTGGTTTATAAATCACTCAAAATAGCTGTTATGAAATAATGTTTGTTTACTTGGTTTGGTATGACCTTTATCAACTTTTGTTGCACCAAAGTATTAAGGTGAGAGACAAACTATTTGAATTGTGGTTGATCTAAATAACTGCTAACATTATTTCATTATTTCCACAAACCTACAATGTTCTCATTTAAATTACTCTCTCAAAATCAAAAAAATTAATTTTAAATGGTAAATGGTGCCAATTAACCGCTTAAATTGAAGTGGACCCGTTATTTTCGGTCTCTGTTAAAAAGTAAAGTAATTTTCAGTTCATTTGCAATTTAAATTTATTAAACGATTAATTAATAATTTATAATAAGTTAATCCGAACACATTTGCTATAAAAAAGTTTATCCGAACAAGTTTTCCCACAGAAAAAGTTTATCTAAACAAGTTTTCCTATAGAAAAAGTATATCCAAATAAGTTTTTCTTTGGAAAAAGTTTATCTGAATAAATTTTCTATAAGAAATGTTTATCCGAATGAGTTTTTCTATAGAAAAAGTTTGTCCGAATGAGTTTTTTATAGGAAAAGATTATCCGAACATATTATTATATAGAAAAAGTTTATTCGAATGAGTTTTTTATAGGAAAAGTTTATCCGAATAAGTTTTTCTATAGGAAAAGTTTATCCCAATAAGTTTTCTATAGAAACAAATTTATCAGAATAAGTTTCTTTATAAGACGTTTTCCGAAGAAGTTTTTCTGTAGAATCCGAATAAGTTTTCTATAAGAAAAGTTAATCCGGACAAGTTTTACTAAAATAAAAGTTTATCTAAACAATTTGTTCTATAGAAAAAGTTTACCGAACAAGTATTTCATATTGAAAAAGTTTATCCCAATTAGATTTCCTATAGAAAAAGTTTATTCGAATAAATTTAGCTAAATAATTTCTTTATAGGAGTTTTTATAGACAAAAGTATTTTTCAAACGACTAGAGGAAGTTAAAAATTAAAGCAGTTCTCTTCTAAAATCTAAAAACTTTACCACTTAACCCTAAAGTACATAAATAAATTGAATTTATATTTTGTAAATTGAAAGGAATTATGCATTAAATACTTTTTTTTTAATACATTTCAATTTCTTATTTAATATTTATTAACTACTTTATGGTTTCAGCTACAAATATTTGAATTCAATTTCCTAAGCACGTTTTTGTTAACACATCTTTTTGTTTGTTCTTTTTTTGCACACAAAGAGAAACTAAATTCTATATTCCTTGCGTTTGTTATGTAAATCGAATGCTAGCAATTCGTATTAAATAGTTTTAAAGGATAGTAAATGGCAGAATAAAAGCAAATAATAAAACAGTTTGTGCATAATTCTATGTATATATGATTCAGTTTGTTCATGCAGTTAGAAGTAATGAATGAAATAATAAAATTGACTTACCCCTACAATAGCCTTTGCGCCAACTATTGCTTCAATTCGTTTAGGTTTGAGACGTTGCAGATGATTGGGTAAATTTGTGGGTGAAGTATTTTTCGGTGCTGGTTTTGATGGTGCTGAAAATTTAGTGGGTCCTATTGTTTTTGGTGTAGAACGGTGTATGCGCTCTAATTCCACCTCGCGAGACACTAGTTGTCTGCCAAAATATGAGAGTGTTACACCCGGAAAATTAGGAAATTGCATTATTGTGTCAATATCAGGTTCCAAACGAAATATGTAGGGACCATCAGCAGATTTTACTTGTGTATAAGTAATGCCCAAGTCCACCATTACTTCTACACAATGCTTTAAGTCGGATTGTTCCCTGCAAGAGAATGTTGATTTAAATTTAGTAAACCTTTGCAGTTATTTACAAACATACTTCTGTGATAACAATTGTATGGCCACGGATCTTAATTGTGGTGATAATATAGACTTTAGCAGAGGCACTGTTTCCAATAACAATGCACAGCCCTGGCCAATGCCTACTGTGGTTGCAGTAAACGATTTACGTAAAGATTGGTATATATTCCTTTGTGTGGTTATTTTTTGTTGAAACTGTTTTAAAGAAAAGGATTTTTAAACGATTTAATTAAAACTGGCTGTTCTTTAATGAAGAAAAGTTAATCATTCAATAAATGTATGTATGAGTATTAAAACAAACTCTTTGCCAGAAATGAGTTTATGTTTTATATGACGATATGCTTTGTAAAGGCTGAATATGAAATTAAAAAGTGTAAAACGAATTCATTTTCCTCTTAGAATCTCTGTAAGCTCCCCTTTTGTTTGTTTATTTCTTTACATATCATCACATTATGTTTATATTATGTTGTGCTACAACACATTTAATCTCTTGATTGCATTTTATTCATTCAAATCCAAAAAAAAAATCTACTTATACATGTCCTAAAGACGCTGAGATTAAACAAGACAAAAAATGTTTAGAAATAAAATGACATTTACAAAACTGAACAAAACCTCCATTCATTCATCTAACAGCAGTTATGGAATTTTTAAACATTTATAAGCACTTTTAAGCAAAACCAACAAACGAAATGTTCATAATGTTTGTGATAATTATAATGCTGAAGAAATTTATGGTAAGACTTAATAAATACAACTACAAAATTAAAATTTAAGTTTAAAACTTAAAACTTACCTCGTATCCTTTAGTAGGGAAACTTATTTTAGGCCAGGCCAACGAAGCGAACAACAAATGCCATATAACAAAGCCATATTGCAAATAAGGATAGACTGTATAATTTTGTAGATGATTGATTTGCGATTGAACTATATCTGAGAAACAGAACCATTGGGTGGCCTCTACTATGCCATTTAAATTTGGATCGGGCATTTTTTGTTGCAAATAATTTTCATAAACACCCTGCATTAGACTGCAAAATACATAGTATAGTAAAGTAAAAAAATCTATTTCGAATGAAATTCTAGATTTTATAAATTATCTAGATTTTATTGTTATTTATTACCGTCCATAATCTCCACCGGAATGCACCACATCTAGGATATGAAGTACTCGAGTATTTAAAGACATATCTGTCATTGTTACTTGAGCTTCTTCTTCACCGCGTGCTTGTGTTAATTGTTTTTTAGGACGTTGAATCTTCAATTAACAATATTGGGTTATTTTTATTTTTTTTAACTTTAAAACTTACCCTGAATATCGAACCCCAAACATCAAATAAACCTTGATGTCGATCTTTTTGACCCAGGTTGTTATTAAGTACATCTTGTAGCTTTAAGGCATTCTTTTGAGCGCTAAAAAAATAAAAGAAAAATCAATTTAAAACAAAACCATATGATTCAAATAAAACATTGATTAAAAGTTTTGGATAAACTATTTCGATTCGATCTAAAATAACACATACATTAAAACTCGTATAACATTCAAATAAAAAATGTTCTATTGAAAATCGGATAAAATTTTCTATTGAATAACTTTATAAGAATAAAAAATATTTGATTTAAAAATTTTATTCGGATAAAAAAAAATTTATTCCGTCAAAAAAATTTGATAGAAACATTTTATTCGGATAAAAAAATATTCGTTTGAAAATTTATTCGGGCAAAAAATATTCAATTATAATTTTATTCCGTAAAAATAGTAAAATTTTATTCGGCTAAAATAATATTCGATTGAAAACTTTTTTCGGACAAAAAAGTATTCAATTAAAAATTTTATTCGGAAAGTAATATACGATTAAAAATTTTAATCGGAAAAAAATATATTCGATTGAAAATTTTATTCAGCAGAAAAATTTTAATCGGATAAAAATAATTCGATAGAAAATTTTATTGGACAAAAAAAATATTCGATTGAAAATTTTATTCCGTCAAACAAAATTCTATAAAAAACTTTTTTTTTTCTTAAAAAATATAGAAATATTTATTGGAATAAAATTATTTAGAAAAATTAAATTTGAATTAAGTTATCCAAAAATATATTCCATTAAAATTCGATGGAAAATATTTATTCGAATAAAATGAAAAAAAGTATATTCTATTAAAAATATTTATTTTAAAATTCTTATTCGAATAAAATTCTTAATAAAAATTGTATCTACAAATTTAAATACTTAATTTTAAAATTTTACGTACCTAAAGAATTGCATGGTTGAAATACAGCAACGCACATCATTGCCCGATTTCTCAGCTAATGATATTAAAGTACCAAAGTCAGTTTTAAGACGTTCAATTTGCGCCACCTGTACCAAACGTTCAGCCAAGCGGGCCGAATCAATAGGCGGGAACGTTACAACAAAAGCAATTTGTCTTAAAGGCCTCAAAGCCGGATCATAAACATCGTTACAAATGCATATAACGGGACGTTTCAAAATATTGTGAGCTGCCTTGCCACCTTTCGCTTTAGCCTTACTTTGTACACTGTCTGTAACGAATTTAACCAAAAACTCTATAGATTGACGTGGTGCACCATCGATTTCATCTGTAAGATTTAAGTGGAATTACAACTAATATTTTCATTAACAATATTTCTATATTTTTGCATACTTTACCCAATATAATACAATTTGGTTTTTTGGATTTATTCATAACTGAGGTCATTTGTGTACCATTTTCCAGGGCCAATTTAAATGCTTCCGGACTGCGATCATCAGAGGCATTAATTTCTCGTACATTATAGCCAGCATGTCGAGCTATAGTGTGAGCCAATGTTGTTTTACCCAGTCCAGGTGGTCCACATAACAAGGCGACTTTCTGCATAGGTCTGCCCATTTCATCAACATTTGTATTAAGAAATTGTTTAGTTTTACGTGAACGCCAACCGCCAGTAGTTTCAAACTTTCCAGTGCGTTTATTAAATGTATTTAGTTCGCCATTGTTGTTAACATTTGCCTGCAATGCTTTGAATTCTCTGCAAGCAATTTAAAACAGAATGTTAAATATTGCTTATAAGATTAATTTTTAATTCTTTTTATTCTTACTTGCCAAATACCACTTTATCCCACATCTTTAACCAATACAAAAGACTGCGATTGGTCATTTCATCTGATAAAAGATCCATATATTTGCGGGGTTTATATTTCTCCACCCATAAGCGTGTATCTTTATCGGCAGTGGGCTCTACAACTAAGACATCATGTTCTTGTATGTCTCTTGTTTTAGAATTAACTCTTTTCAACACTAATTCATTGGCTTCATCCCATATTTTGAGTTTGTTTTCTCCCAAAAGGCTGCTCATGGTGGCTACTGCTTTTACTTCATTTATAGCCTTTGTTTCATAATCTTCAGAGTGAAACCTGACATACACTCTCTCCTCATCGCTTCGCCTTAGTGGCATAAATGGCCATTGAGGTATCGAATAAGATAGATTTCTCATTTTAAATTCATGCAAAGCTTCCAATCGCGATAAATTATCCTTACGCACTGCTTTACTTTGTTCTTGCAATTTTTTCCGGGTTTCTAAAATCTTTTCTATAGCTTCAAAGTCCCTTTCTTCCTCGGTTCGAGCTTTTTTGGTCTCTGGATCTTCATAGGTTTCATTGCCAAATATATCATCAATATTACCAAATAGATCTCGTTCCAGGCGCTTGCGTTTAAGTGTAGCTCTTTCTAATTCTTCCAAAGCTTTATTGGCAGTCGAGGGTCCCTCTTCCTCGATGTCGATCACTTCTTGTATGGGAGCCATTTTATTTTTTGAAACCAGCGGTGTGGAGGCAACTCTTACGTGAGGATGTTTGGGTGTTCCAAACAAACGCCGATTAACCGGTCCCGCCAATGTTGAAATTTGCGAATCATCGCCATTAAAACTTATTTCCGATAGTTGGGGAGAATTTAGAGTAATTTGACTTAGTACAGGTTTTATTATAATGGTACTGCTGTTTGTTGCTTTTCTAGGTTCAAAATCTGCAAAGCTTGTCATATAGTAATAATGTTGCTGCTAACACCGCAAACTAAACTTACCATTCTGTTCATCCGAAGGGAACTCATTCATCATTTCCAATTCATCTTGATATTGTAATTCAAACTCTTCATTTTCATCTGGATATTGATCCATTATTATTTTATTTATTTACAATTTTTTTTATTAATTTTCTAAATTTAATACACTGTTTAGAAATTGTTTTCACAAATTGGCGCCTTTTTGTATTTTATTTCATAATTAAAATGTCAGTTTTTGACATTTGCTTTGCTCTGTTTTTCTAGGCCAGAGTTGTGTTTATGTTAAATTGTGGCACATTCAGCACGGGCATTCACCCTGTTAGCTAATTCAGCAACCACCTCGTAAAACTGTAAACTGCACATCCATTGCCTGCTTTTAGGATGACAAATTTTCAATGACCTTGAAAAATTTGGAATAACGGAATTTGTGGTGAATTTATTAAAACTCACCACGATTTTTATACTCACCACGATTTTTTCACCACCTTTTTCACCACCTTTTTTCACCACCTTTTTTCACCACCTTTTTTTCACCACATGACAGAAAAAAAATTTCTGCCGTCGGGTCACCCCCACATCCGTCCGTCATCCCCCTCCCCCTCTTTCTTTTTCAAATTCCGTAGTCACCCAACTCCCTTCTTTTTCCTCCTCTCTCTCTCTTCCTCTTTTTCCTCGGCGCTCCATCGGCCGTTTGTGTGGTGCGTGTGTGTGTGTGCGTCGTGTGTTTGTTGTGTTTGAAAAATGACACCATGTGTTCTATTTATGCGAACTTTTTTAGAAAAAAGAATATGGGAATTGTGATGATTGCTATTTTTAGACAAAAAAATTCGAAAAACACATTTGAAAACGTAGATGGCGCTAAAGCGGTAAAATAAATGTTGTCACACTAGCGATTTATTTTTTTACTTATTTTTTCTGTAGCACTTATTTGTTTGTTCGTGTCATTTTAAACAGGTGCTGCCATCTATGTATTTTTTTCGTTATAAGTTTTCCGATACAAAATTTAGTGTTGTCAAGCTGATTTTTTTAAAATAACCAACACACATTTTTTCTTAAAAACACAGCCAACGACAAACAGAACAAAAAATAATCAAAAAAATAAATTGTAGTAAAATTTTTTCTCAATCAAAAAAATGTTGCATTTTTTTCCAAGGGAAACAAACAAAAATTATTATGTTTAGAAGAAATAAATATCACTACATTTTTAATTAAAGAACTGTAATAAATTATAAAACCAGTACATATTTCTATTTACAACTTATAATGTGTAAGGAAATATATATTTAAAAATATTGATGAAAATCTCTCAAGAAATTCTTTTATATAATTATATTTATTTAATAAAGTTAAAAAAACTATTCTGAACAAAGTTTAAAAAAGTTGTGTGAAGAAATTTTCCAAAGTTTTCAAATTACAATATCATAAATTTATAAATATATATTATTAAATAATATTTAACTGAATTTTGTAAATAAAAACTGAAATCTATATATATAAAATTCAATGTATGTATGTATGTATGTATGTATGTATGTATGTAACGTATAGACTCCAAAACGGCTGAGCCGATTTTGATGAAATTTTCACAGCATGTTACTGTGACTCTGGAAGGAATAATAGGGTACTTTTTTTTGAACACGCCCATTTTTACGCCCACTTTTTAAAAATTATGTAATTGCTCCCATATAGTTTTTAATAGATTTACTTCAAATTGTATACACATTATATACTCCAGGCGAGGTAAAAATAAAGATTTCTTAAACCACGCCCCTTTCACGCCCCTTTTCACGCCAAAATTTTGAAAGTTTTATACTTTTTGTTCTCTATACAAATTTGTTCATTCCAACGTATTTTTTTATTTGGTAGTATATTGCTCTTAATACTGTTAACGTCACCATATAACTATGAACCACGCCTACTTCATCGCCCCCTTTTTTAATTCAGATATTTACGTATACCACTAACAATGTTTGCTATACCAAATACTTTTTTTGCAATATGTATTTTCCTAAAGTTTTATATACTTTTTAACTACATACATTTTTTTATTACCAAATCCCCATTTTTCGCCCCATTTCACCTTAAATTATATTGCTTTTAATCTATATATATATAAATGAATGTGTGTCTGTATGTTTGTGCTTAATAGGAGGCCAAACCCTTGGACCAATGCCTGAAATTTTTACAGCATGTTACTGTGACTCTGGAAGGAATAATAGGCTATATGAAGTTTTGATTGTACAAACGGGGGTGGCACCGCCCATATAACCCACAAATTTAACCCGCCATGTTTTGGGCATTTTTTGACCTTCGTCGGTGATATTTGGTATATATGGTATTGGCATAATTAGGAATACGTACCAGGAGAAAAGTGAGTGGGACCACGCCCCTTTTTAGGAAAATTAAACATCGTAATATAGTCTTAACTACTGGACCGATCGTCATTAAATTCTCACAACAGGATATTCTTATAAAATAATAAATTCTTGACTATGTAAGTGGACAAAGGGGCATGGTCTCGCCTAAAGCATTGCAATAAATACATTAAAATTAAATAAATAAATGTTTGTAAATATATAAATACGTTTTATTTTATGACGTGGGGGGGGGTAGCAAAGCACACCGGGTTTAGCTAGTATTAAATATTATATAATCTATTAATAAATAATAAAAATAATAAATATCATAAATTTCAAAGTAAACGTATATATGTATATGTTGAATTATGTTTTTTTTATATTTAAAGTACATATATTTCTAACATTCCTCTTCAACATGTATAAAATTAGTATTATTAATCTTTAGAAATTTAATAAATCTATTATGTTTAGCTTTAGCTAAATTCTTCGTAAAAATATCTGCAACAATTCTTCTGTTGGACAATATTTCAAACTGATATATCTCTTTCATGTTTACGACTTTTCTAATGTGATGGTGATTATCAACGTTTAATTCAGTACTATCCTCATTTAAAACCCAAGTTCTTGTAACAATCTTGGGTTTTTTCTTCGATATTGCACAGTTTCCTAGATAAAATATGTATATATCCAGAATTCGATCTTCTGTCTGTTGTACATCCACCCCAATCAGCATCTGCATAACCAATCTATTTACCGCTACCTTTACAAAACTTTAATTTGAATTTTTGTGTTCCTTTTAGATATCGTAGTATATTTTTCGCAGCTTTAAAATGTTATACGTGTGGATCTACATATCTTTGAACTAACTTCGATTCAGAATGTAATATATCTGGCGTTGTGCTTAGGCTCCAATAAGAGATTGATACATAGTGATATCGACTTTTGCACATTTTTCGGCACATTTAATTTGATAATTAGGATCTAAGGGTACTGATGACGGCTTACAATTTTCCATATTGTATTCCTGCAACAAATCTTTGATATAAAGTTCTTGGCTGATTTCAATATTTGTAGTCTCACCATCGCGATTACTCTCATGCCCAAAAAATGTTCCATTAAACCTTTGTCTGTCACTTCAAACATTTTAACATCGTCCACGTAAACTGCACCAATAATTAAAATTGTTGCTGCGAACGTGTTGGCAACAGTAAGTTGTACCGTTAAATGTCAGAACTAAGTAGAAATATGGGAATTGACAAAATGTTTAAATTAAATGGATGGAAAAACATTTTGTACGGCCCTCAATTGACATAAAAAAAGTAAAACAAAAATTTATACATAATTAAATTATTCACTTTAAACCATTAGTTTTTATTTTTTACTATTTCGTATTTGTATTGCTTCTTATCAATAAGAAGATAATAATAATTAAACTAATTTAGATGTATTCAAATTAAACCCTATATAAAATGTATTATTAAACAGTTAAAAAACTCTATAACTAGAACAAATTTAACAAGAAAATACTCAAATTAATGCGAAAGAAATATCACAATGTGAAATAAATATCACATTTAAAACTACACTAATTTGAAATTCTTACAAAGAAGAGGAGGAGGGAGAGTACAAAACAATATAAAACATACAAAAGACTAAATTAAATTAAATGATAACAAAAAATTTGTAAAATAATAAAATTAAAACACTTTAAAGACAAGGTATTTTTTTTTTTTTTTGTAATGTTGTAATGATTTGGCAATAATGTTTAAAGGCACAAGGACTACAATTATTTCTTACTTTTATAGCCCTCGGCAAAACCATAACTGTCGGCTTCTGTTAAGAGGAGAATAAAATTATTTAGACGGTTTTTAAATGATAAATATATAAAAAATCAAGCAACTTACTTTCAAATTCGGACGAATAAGATTTGAAAAATTCACCCAATAGTTTACCAGACGGCAATTCCCAAGTAGCAGTGCCTCCATATTTAGCTGGCAAGGCTGATGATTCAATGTGACTAGTCAATGATTTGTAATCCTTGCCATGGAAGAAGATCTAAAACAACAACACACAGATAATATATATTATATATCTTAATGTATAATTACACTGTTCTCGATTTGAGACTCTTTTTTCCCAACAAATGGGGCACCTAGTGGGTAAAGCTAAATCGAGTGGTGCTAACCGCTTTTTTATGTTGGCTCTAGTTTTCGAGATATAGCGTTATTTAAAAAATGGACGAGGTTGCGCAATAAATATTCGTGTAACTAAAAAACTGTTTCGTTTATTGAATTAAATAAAAAAATCGAAATTCGGCAAAAAATTATCTTTAAAATTTAAATTATCTTCCTGAAGATTCCAACAAATATCAATATATATATAAAAAAAATAACTGCATTATGTAATTTTTTATGAATTGTTAAAAATCGATTTATGATTTTATAAAAAAAAAATTACTTCCATAATTGATTTATAATTTATAATTTATTTAATTCAATAAACGAGTTACGCGAATACTTATTGGGCAACCTCCTCCATTTTTTAAATAACGCAATATCTCGAAAACTAGAGCAAACCTGAAAAACGGTCAGCACCACTGGATTCGGCGTACTCGATTTAGCCTTATCCACTGGATGCCCCGCTTGTCGGCTTTTCAACTAGCACAGTGTTATTAATAAATAACATTTGTTAAAAAAAAACACTTACACGCTTCCTTAGCTTCTCTCTGATGAAAGGTTTGAAAATATTAAACAATATATTGAAAATATAAGAGTTATTAACAATGTGAACGGCCTTCAAACGCATGCAAATACAATCTTGCACATAATCTAATAACATGGCGGCAAATGTTGGCGTAAATTGCATGACATGACCCATGGGCAAACCTTCGACGTCAATAATGACAATGGCACCACATATCTGTGACAAAGGCTCCACCATAGAGCCCAACACTGTCAATTGTATGCCACGGAATAGATCTACTAGGGGTACTTTAGAAGGTTTCCATTTTTCTAAAATTAATCATAAATTTTAAACTTAGGAACAAATCAGATTTTTTATTTTAGTTAATCTACTTACTGCCAGCCTCTAAGACTAAAATTCTTCGTCCATGTTGATCTCTATTGGGTAATAATTGTAGGATTTCAGCTTCGAAAACATTTTCCAATTTAGCGGGTAAGACATTGCTACAGGCTTCGCCATATTTATGTTTCATATTGAAAAAGAATTTTATCTGAAAAAGTTAATAAAGTTAAAGTTAAAATTAAATGTTTTTAAAAGATAAATACATACTCTTTTCAATGCACCCTCGGGATAATAATGCGTCGGTCTTAAAAACATTTGCATATATTCATCATCCAAAGGCAGTTCCAAATATGGTTCAGCTGAAACAAACCAATACATTCCAATTAAAATATGTTTTAACAAAATTGTTTAACAATTTCATTATCCAGTTTACCTTTTATTAATTCCTTAAGTTTCTTTATAGATTCCTCCACAATCTCGGGCGTTTCACGCAATTCTTTTTGTGCAATTTCTAAGGCCCATTGTGGTGGCTGTTCTTGTTCCATGCGTATAATGGCCGAACCCAAATCGATGTATGCCATGTTATTGGCATCATAACTTAATGCTTCTGGTTTTCCCATCCTGACTGATTCACTCAATCAATTAAAAACTATAATAAATATGAAAAAAGGCTTTAATTAAATATGGCTGGAATGAAGTAAATATAATGTTATTAAATGAAATAAATTTTGTATTACAGACACATATCTCAACATCTAAACTACACGAACGGCGTAACGTTATTATGCATGTTAATTTAAATATCTAATAATCATTTGAGAATAATATGTACGGGGAATTATAGGAGTACATACTTGAATGTAAGTGTAAGTATTTGTTAAATATTTTATTGTGTTTTATGTGTCATCTTTAACTTTTAAAGTTTATTGGAGTTTTTGTAAATTTTTTTGAGATTATTCTTAAAAATACTAATTCCACTTATATACAGTGTGTCAAGAGTGTCTGATTGTTGAATTTAAAATACATGTTTTAAAAAACTATCTACTATAAAATGTGATCGGAAAATAATATAGATTATTGATATTCAAAACAAACTACATAATTTGCTATTTATAGTTTTATTTTTACCCTAGTAATACTATCGTTTGTCTTATACAATTAATATTATGTATGTATATAAAATGTTTAAAAATTAAAAAAAGTGTTTCTATTTCATTTAGCACGATTAAAAGTTTAATAATATAAGAAGTTTATATTGGACTTTGGCCTACATTTTTTAAACTGATTAATGATCTTAAATTCATTTGCATTTTAATGATTGATTTTAGTAAATCTTTATTATAAATATTTCCATTAAACAAAGAAGATATTTTCAAAAAAATTTATAAAAAAAACAAAAGGAACTTTTTTGCTCCCGAGTGTTGCGCACAATTAAAATTAGCTTATTTCTATCAGAATAAAAAATAACTGATTTAAAATAAATTTTGAATATCTATTAAAAAGTTTTTTACTAAGAAACATACGGCTTATTTAAGTTATGATTGTCATAATAAAAAACCGGCTTTAGTTTTAAATGTTTTAAAAAATTCACTCAATAATTCTCAAAACAAGTTTTACACAAATCGCGTGTTTTTATTTAAGTTCTTATAAAATTTTAACATATTTTTAAAATCATGTGTTGAACAACTCACTAATAGAAAGTTAAATTGATTAATTTAAATAATTAAGTAAAAAAAAATTAAATTTTTAGTTATGACATTTTACTTTTATATTTGAATAAATTGTTAACATTTTTACGCTTAGTTCGAATGTACATATATGTATGTATGTAAGTGCAATATCATGGCTCAAATGTTTATTATATCTACAGACAAATTATATATATTTATCGCAAAAATCCAAAAGAAAAGACCAAAAAAAAACAATAAACCTAAATATGTCTGTATGAATAAAGACATAAACAAAACATATTTATTTCAAGATCAATGTTCGATAAAAGTGGCATTAACCTAAACCTGATTTTATAGATACAAAGGTACAAATACATACATACATACATCCATATGTATGTACATATTTATATTTAAATAAATGTTTGTAGAAGGCATACATACATTTTTGTATTACTATAATATACGTACATACATTAATTATGAATGTATGTTATGTACTTTTTTTGCATGAATGAATGGTTTTTTGTGTTTGCATTGAATGAGTTGTATTTATTGACTTGGTTTAATTCGATTTTTTTCTCCGTGCACCTTTTAAAATTGCCCTGCTCTGGTCACTAACTGTTTTTACGGTTTCCATTTTTAGTGCAAATTCATTTCGCTTAATAGCTGGTTTTTTCCGTTTAATTATTGTTTTTATATTCTTGTTGAAATATGGTTTTGTGAATAAACCTTGATGAAGATGAGTTGAGCTTTTTTTACTTTTTATATGTAGGTATATGTATATAATAACTTCTCATGATTTTTAACTTAGTTTGGCTGAGTTTACAGTTTTTTTTATTGTATTTTAAGTTTTTTGTCATATTTGTTTGTTTTGTAGTGTTGACTAGAAGTCAAGGTCAAAGTTTTGTAAATCAACTACTGATGAAATTACATTTTTTTGTGATTTATTGAGAATTGAATGTGAGATTCTCTACATATTTTGCTTTCTTCCACTCTTAGAGTAATTATTGCTTATGGAATAAATAATAAGTACTAATAATATTAAATATGCTAGGTGCACAGCGTTATGAATATACATACATACATACAAAGGTATGAATGAATATCGTTAGCGAAAATGCAAAACAGTCCCAACAATGTTTTAAAAATTTTACAAAAGCATCTTAAGATCGTTTTGAAATAAAAAATCATCTTAACATTGTTAAAAACAATGAGCGTAGGTATTCAATTTGCATTAAAGTAAAACGTTTTTCGTATCTTATCTAAGAATAATAAAAATGGATCAAAACAGAACACTGAAATTAAAAAGATTCAAATAGAATGTTTATCATGATCCTAAGCAGTTTCTCATTAAAAATCAAACAAAACGGTTCAGTCGAAAATCAAGAGGGGACCAAAATGTGAGATAACCTCAAAATAATTAGTTTTAAATGATAACTATCATGGTGTAACTATAGAAGGTGAGTGCAAATCGGCAACAAATGCAACACAATACAGAAACAACAGGCATTTTGTTTGTGTAAAATAGTGTACTACTGTCAAGAACACTTGAAAAAGTATTACTTTTGACATAAGTAAATTGTAAACAGTCAGTCAACTGTGCTACTGCACTCACCTTGTATAGTTACACCATGATAACTATTTACGACATTATTGCTTGGCTTGTTGTTTTTATTTGTATTGCAAGATATTACAACAACAATGTGTAGAGAGATATGCGTTGTTGTAGTTTTATGTTTTACAACGTTTAAGAAAGAGCAACATTGTATACATGGTGTAACTATGCAAGGTGAGTGCAGTAGCACAAAAAAGTAAGCGATTGAAATTTTCTTCAAAATGCTTCACACTCATTTAAACAGCAACAATTCTTCAAAATTTATTTATTTAATAGTTATTATTAGTTATTAAATAAATATATTATATATATAATAAACAGCAAAATTTCTTCAAAACTTATTTATTTATTTATATATTTATATACTTATATATACTTTTTCAAGTGTTTTTGACAGTAGTACAATATTTTATACAAACAAACTACACAAATGAAATGTTGTTTCTGTATTTTGTTATATTTGTTGCCGATTTGCACTCACCTTGTATAGTTACACCATGATTGTATAAAAGTCACTTTCCTCTTCTTTTTTAAAAATTGCAATTCAGCATAAATTGATATACCACCCAGTGATGGAAAGTGGAATTTTTGTTAAGTACTAAATCTAAAATGAATCCATATTTCTTATTTTAATTGTTTCTTAAAACTTATTACAGCCTTTTGTTTTTTAACTAAACATATCGAGCCATAACCGCCGAAAAAATGTATCCCACAAACTCAAAATTTTACAGGGGAAGGTTTTTTTTAAATAAAATCAGTTTGAATAAAGCCATTATTTTAAAATTTATAATGTAAATATTGTTTTGTGTAATACATTTAATTTTCATAATTTTAAATGATGTTGAACTATCGATTTCGATAAAAAAAACAACAATCGATTATGGTGTGGGATACATTATTTTGGCGGTAATGGCTCGATATATTCATACAAACTTAATTTTTTATATGAATGACTTTTGGAATTTTCAAAAATTAAGTTTGTTGATACAATTAATAGTGTGACACTGTTTATTCCTTCAATTAATTTATTACACTTTATTTAGAATAATTTACGGTCATACATATGTATATGAATGGCTGTTAATCTGTAGTTGCTTGTAATGGGTTTAATAACTTGTTTTAAATTCAAATTCACAATTATCATTTTGCACACATCACTATGGAAAAGTTAAATACAATACAAAAATACCTTTACATAAATACTAAACAATTCACAAATTAATTAAAAATTCAAAACAATTACCAGTTTGTCGTCAGTCAAACAAACGTTGTGGAAGTTTTATAAGAAACAAGTAGAAAAAAACGTTACTTTTTTTATTTACCACAGGTCAGTCAATTCATTATCGCCTCAGACGCATACAATAAATGTTTGAAAGACTTATACTTGTTAAACGGATTAGAATTTGAGATAAGATAACCTATTGATTTTATTTTAACACTGAAAAACCCCGCTAAGTTTATGCAGCGAAGATAAGCTTAAGATAAGTTTTTATTATTTTTATTTTCTTAAAAAATGTTTTTTAAATCAACTAAAATTACTAAATAATTACTATAAATTGGGCTAAATACAAAAAAGGAATGACAAATTGCCAATTCTACCAAAAAATTAAAAAGCCTTTAACAGATTTAAACAATATTTCTAATTCTAAATCTTGCATAAAAATTATGCAATACCGAATACCTTAAATTGTCATTTGCAATAGATTTTACAAAATATTTGATTTTACATTTTCGCCTTGCGTAAAAATTGTTGCATAAATTTTCTCGAAAAAATTGATTTTCAAACGCCTACAACTCCTAAGATATTAAATGGCAGTAAAAAATTCTTAGTATGAAAAATTTATAAAAAGGGACTAAGCAGATTTGTTCTCTAAGCCTACTAAGTAACTCATAGATTTCTCCCAGTGTATGCACTTTGTTATCTATTTTAGTATACATATGTAGGTCGTAGCATGGTGAAATTAATTTCACCATGGGTCGTAGGTATTTATTTTGTTTTTAAAATCGACATTTCTAACGATTAATAATTACACTATAGCGTGGATTTTATTTAAGTTAATATGACAAAACAACCATTTAAAATAATAGTCTTTTTTAGTGGCGATATAACATTTAATTATTTCAAACTATTATTAAATAATTTTATTTACACTTAAAAATATTTAGATTGTCATAGTTAGTAAGAAATTGAAATGTAAAACGTATAATAATTTAAATATATGTACTCAATTATAATTTATATAATGATTTATAAAAACAAAAAATAAAACAAAGTCGACAACTTGTTTAAAAATTGAATCGTTGAAATGGCATGCAAATTGTGCTTTACGATAAGAAATCAATAATTAATTTTAAAAAATTCCTAATTAAACATAAAATAATACTGTAGTTAATGGATCCATATAATACCCACTTAAAGGAAAAAATAATTATTCTATATATATTTACATACATATGTACATATATGTGTGTGGTTGCTAAATCTTAATTTGAAAATATCCTAACAAAACAAATTATTAATTTAAAATTTCAACTGTAATCCGATAAAAAAAAAAACTTTTTAAATATGTCATATGTACATACACTTGGTAAAATGTCAGGAAGACATATTGGACGACCATTCAGGGTTGGAAAGTGGAATTTTTGTTTTGTCTCAACAAATCAATAACGTTCTGCGAAATTAACTTGTTCTCATCTTCTTTAAAATTGGTATTCATTATAAACTGTTAGGCAGATATTCAGAGTTGGAGAGTGTGGATGATGCAAATATTTTTTACTGGGATGTTGCAAAAAGAAAAATATTTCTTGCTTCCGAACTATGTTGCATAAGTCTAGTTTTAATAAACAAGTTTTGTTTGTTGTTAAAATGTGTTGTTAAATGCCATAAATTTTTTTCAATATTATCGTATGCACACTCACGAGCTTGCAAATAAATTACAAGTACATATTTATTGTTTTATCAAGAAAATTTAATATTTTTTTTAGAATTTTGTAAGAAATAAAAACTGGTTAAACATGATAAATAAATTGTTTTGGTTTTTATTGAAGATAATTTTTTTCATGTGTATGTACTTTGTAGTTTAATTTATTTATTTGTTTACGCCGCAACATAAAAAATCTGAGTTTATATTCAATTCAAAGAATTTTTTTGTTAAAAACGCTCTTTGATCTTAGATGAAGTGTGTTAAACTTAAACAAGTGCTGCTTATTGGTACGAAGATCAAGGTTAACAACTTGAGGTACTTGAATACGGTTGAACCAAACAATTAAAATATAAAAGCATGTTAGAGCTGTTGGTTTTGCCGGATTGTTTTTAATAGCACTGGAAATTTTCAATTCAAAAAGTTAACAAAAAACAGTTAAACTAATATACAAATGAGCATTTGTATTGATTTTTAATCCTGTGGAGCATTTAATGACCCTGGGGCCAAATTACCGCATTCGATATCGAGTAAAATTGATCGTAATTTTCTTATTTGAGATTATGGCATTCGATATCGAGCAAGAAATTTAGTACATTTTATCATAATTTCCATATCGAAATCATTTTTCGATACGATAGCTCATACGATCACGAATGCGGTAATTTGGCCCCTGTAGTATTTTTAATTTGTTCTTATACAACACTGATATGTGGTTCTATATTTGCCATATAATAATAATAGTACTCAAATTTTACTATATTTTAGTATTTTTGGCCAAAATTTAATCAAAGCCTAAGTGTTTTTTTGGGCATAGGTTGATAAAAATTCAAATTAGATTTAAATCTAATTATAATAGGTACCATAATAAATATTAAAAGCTATAAATAAAGTTTGCTACTGGACTTAAATCAACACGCGTTCGCACATTTAGGAGTATATACGCTACATGTGTAATAATTGAAATGGAAATAATTAAAACAATTAAAATAATTAAAGCAAAAATATTCGAAACAATTAAAAAAACTTTATACTACACTCCTACAGATACTTAGAAGGGAAGTTATAAATAAGTATTGGTAATTAGAAATTAAAGTAAATCTGTCAATTAAAAAATTGTTATTAATTAAAAATACTATAATGATCAGTACAATTAATGCTACCATATTAATTATTATTAGTAATATAAAAGCCTTAAAGGCCAAAGGTCTGTGTTCACACGATACAAGTCTTATTGACACACTTTCACGTACTCTTGTAATTTGCGTTCTTTTATTCATAATTTTAAGCCTGAAGTATTCATATATACTAGTGTAACATCTATACATAAAAATAATTAACAATAAGATCGTGTAAACGCCAAAGAAATAGTATCGATGTGACTTGCAACTTGTCGACTCAGGCTGACTATTACGTTTCTTTGGTTAAAATTAAATGAATTACTAACAATTTAGTGATGAAGAAATAGAAAAAATCAATAATAAAATTATTTAAAAGACCACGTTTTTTATTCGAAAGAATTTATACTTAATTCAATTTTCAATATCAAATTAAATTTGATATAATAACCAATTCACAAAAGTATTGAATTCATTACTTTGATAATTCATTATTTAAAAAATTAATTCTTTATAGAATCGTTAAAATTGTCTTTAATTAAAATCCATTACTTTTCTTTAGAAAATATTGTTCATTTATTTCGTTAACGATAAAAAAAAACAAAAATAAATTGCATGAAGGATAAAAGTTTATATTAATTTTGGATTATATTCTAAGGTTCAATACATTTCTTATGCACTAATTCAACAATGAATGAATTCTAATGTGTTTAAATGATGGCAAAGAATGTATTTTTCGTAGGTATATTTTATATTTTTATTTAATTAAGATTTTGGTGAATTACACGCATATTGTTCACACGTTGTAAATTTTATTAAAAAGGTTTTTATTTTTTCTATTTTAAACTTTTCTTGGTGTACAATTTCATGAGTACATTAAAGTGTATACTCAGTTCCTTTTCCCTTATCTCCCTTGCTTAGAAAGTAAAAATCTTATCAATAGGACTTGCAACGTGTGAACACAGAATAAGTGAATTACACTTATATTGTATTAATTAATTGGGTGCTCTAAAATTAAATGATAAACTAATAGTTTAAATGTGTGTCTTTTCAACTGTATTATATTATATTCAATTTGATTTGATTAAAATTAAAAACTTAGCATGTTTCGACACAATTACGTTTGAAAATCTTGAAACAAGTTTGAAAACCTTGGCACAAGTAAAATTACTACGAAACCTTAAGAAGTTATAATGAACTTTTAAATGTAACTCAAATTATTTAAATCCGCTATTTTATTACAATTATATACCTATGTAGATACTTAAAATAACATACTTTTATTATGTGCGTGTGTGTTATACATACATTTAGCCATTAGATAAAATTACCAGCATTGGTAGGTTAAACAAGAATACAATTTAGTAATACCACACAAAACGTGTCAGGTCAATACAAACTTATATAGGTACCTATATCCGTACATACCTATGTACATATTTTTTTTTACAAAATATCATAAACTCTTAAACATTAAAATTCGTAGCTAAATAATTTGGTATGTTAAAGAAAGTTAATGCACACAAACATTAAACTATAGTTGCAGCAATAAATATTACATAAATTGAAATTTCGTGATTACATACCTACGTACATAATATTTTCTTTTTCTTAGTTACTTTTATTTTTTTATCTTACAATCAACAAATATCATTCATTCAGTGTTTTTCGTTTTTTTTATTATTTTAACATAAACATATCCGAATATCACAATGCGAGTTTAGTGTTTAAAGAAATTATTTAATGAACAAAATCCAACAACAGGCCAGTGCTGCGAGAGATTGCTGTAATACGCTCAAAACAACAAATTGTTATTATTGTATTTTATTACACTGCTATTGCTATTGCTACTAATACTGCTACTATACACACTAAATTACACTAGACCTGAGAGTTCAGTTCGCTGGTTGTTTAACACATTTTGTTATATTTGTAATTTTGTTTAAAACACAAAAACCATTTACAATTTATTTCCTAATAAAATTGCAAAAAAAAAGTGGTTTTGCGTAAGTTTCGTAAACAAATTTTGGTTTTTAAAAAACTATAGCTAGTTTTAACCAAACCAAGTATTGATGTTTGAATGGGCACTTCTGCTGTGAAAGACTTACCAGTATTTTGTGTTTAGTTGAATTCTCGTTAGATTGGTTAAAAATTATAGTAAATTATTGTTGCAAATGTCCGTGAACAAGTGAAATTATTTAATACGTTTTATTTTTTTTTATATTGAAAATATAAACTATACAACACCAGTTTAAGAAAATATATGTTGATAGTTAGTTAACTACTCAAGTCAAGTTTATTACAAGTTGCAACGAAAATAAATTTTTAAACGATTTATATATTTGTTTGACCCGTTGGTAAATGCGCGAACGAACTAATACCATTTAAGATGAACAGGTAACTGACGTTCTACTCCGTTAAGCCGCTATTGATGTATACTTGGTAAAATAACCAAATTTCAATAGTAAAGTCTCATTTTAGAGTGGTTTTTTGTTGGCGAGTTAAGACAACATCATAGCACTCAAAATGTGTGGCTTGAGTTTGATTTTCAATACAACAACTACTGAAAATGTGGTAGTCAGAGTTGCCACTATTTTCTCATAGTTTTTATCCAGTTTTATGAGCAATTATATTTATGCCCTAATTTTATAAGATATCGGATTCTAATTTGAGCAATTTTCCTTTCTACTCCTTTTTATAAGCTCGTATTTTTACTACTATAATGAATTTATTATGCAGATAAATTTGATACTAAAGTCCAAAAATATATTGAAATTTTTGAAAATTTTTAAACAATTGTGAATTTTTTTTTTAATTTTCCTTTGTTTATAGGACAGAAACATCATATTATGATAGATCTTGAAACTACCATAAATTTGATATCAAAAATTATATTTTCGAAAAATGTTTTCTTAGACAGGAATCGACATTAGTAATTCATAAAAGTCTGTTTTTCAAAACATGAAAATCATTTAAATGTCATTGCATTGTGAAGAGAAAGATTATCAATTATAATAGCAAAATGGTAACGAACAAATGTTCACCATCTTTTAAAAATGTTTAAATCACATTTTGACAAAATGACGGTTCTATTTTTTTTTTTGAATTTTAAGAAAGAAATAGATTCGATTAGTACTGTATAAGCTTGATCTTAAACATGTCTATGTTTAAAAAATGTAAAAGAAATCCAGTTGTATTAAATGGCATAGTCGCATGATAGTGAAATGATACTATTTCAGTAGCCGTAAGATATGTGGCGATGTCCTGTTGAAATCATGTCAGTGATTATATGCTAAATTGGCCAAAATTTAATTGTTAACATCTCTAGATAGCGTATTGTATTCATCGTAGCCGCATTTACAGCCACATAACGCACCAAATTATAGGTTCAGCATTCATTGGATTTCATCAATTAATTTTTTAATTTTAATTTTTTATGTTAAACGAAAATATTACAAATTTTGAAAAATGCAGCTTTCATTTTCCAGCAAAATTGAATTCATTGTAACAATTGCCATTGCTTCTACTACTGCAATTTCGATAAGTAAAATCTAAAAAATTATTATTTTATGCCAATATGCACATGTTGGTAAACCAAGTTCTTGTTGAAAATTCCTTTATATTGGCAATAACTATTTGTGGCAAAATTTTGTTTTGATGAGACCTACCTTGTTTTTTAAACGGATGGAAATTTTATTCCAAAATTGTATTGGAAAGATATTGCCCGTTTTTAATATCAAAAATTTCTGATCAACAGTTAGGTCCTTTATTTAGGAAACGAATTATATACATATGTATGGTGATTCACAACTTTTTATCTGTTTAAGCTAATTCTAATTTATAATAATTTCTAATTTATAGACCGTTGCGTGTTTGAATTGTTCTAATTTTTTGGACTTGGATTGATTTTTACCATTTTTGTAACAAGCAATAACAATATGACAAAACTAATACTCTCATTTTTTTTTGTAATGAGCAAAAAATCTGATAAAACATCGATGTCAGCATATACTCAAAATGATTATAGAATACAGAAATATATTTTATGGAGCCAAGAGTTGTTTACTTTCAACGGTTTTATAGTGGTATCTGTTGTATATATTTTGAAAACCCGGTAAAAAATCAAAGTTTTAATTTTATTGTCCATTCTTTGGCAGATTACTAGGTCTTCAATTCATGAAGTGTAGTAATCAAAGTTGTGCTTTTCGATAATTAGATTTTCAAAAAAAAAAAAAAATCCAAAGAATTTCCTTCGCAAAAAATTGTTTTGGAAACACGACTTTACATGATTGCGAGTAAGTCAGAAGTCGTAAAATTTAATTTAAAATTTAGAATAAACATATTTACAATGCAGAAATAATACCTAAACACCTAAAATTACATACATAAGTAAAATATTTTCATTATTTATTACGAATTTTAAAATGTCCCGTTTAATTTGTGGCTATATGACAACTCTCATTTTTGTTTACCACAGTAATAACAAGTTTCACTCATTTAAACCTTGGCTTGGATAAAATGTCTCTCACTTATCGTAACTAACTCTGACTTAAAATACTCTTAAAAACAAATAACATTTTCTCTTAATAATTTAATTCATACAATAAGTAATAATTAATTTTTTTATTATGCAAGTTGTCTTACATATACATACATACTCGTATTGTTCTTAGACTTCAAATGGTTAAACGTGCATTTTTATTTATTATTTTATTTTGCCAGAGTCTGCTTAAATAATTGGGTTAAATTCGTAGGTTAATTTTTCTCTATAAAGCAACAATTTCATTGGTTTTCTTCATCAAATGTCGAATTGTTGTCGAAGGCCACCATCAAAAAAAAAAAAAAACACCTTTGAATTATTTACTGCATAAATTAGCTGGACAAAATTGTAATCAGTTTAATTTAAAGTTAATATTGACGATAAAATTTGGTTCAGTGAATTAAAGAAAGAACTTTGATTTGATATAGAAAGACAATGTTTTTATTTTATTTTTATTCTGAATAACTTAGCCTGCCATAATGGGATAGGTTAATCACCAAACAGAACTATTTCTTATTTTTAGTGAATTGTAACATTTTAAAGGAAATTGCGAAATGTAGAAGTTTTAAAAGAGTTTTGTGTTTATTTGAAATTAATTTCCAGACATACAGCATGAATGCATGTTTCATTCTGTAATAAGCTAAATTTATAATATAAACTAATATTTTCTAAATGAAACAAATGTTTTAAACTTAAGATTTAAACAAATTTTATTTATTCAGTTTAAAATTCATTAAACTGTTTTATATCATTCTTCACATTTTTGCTGCACGAGATCAATATTGTTTCTGTTATAAATGTGAATTACAAATCAAATATGTCAGCCGCTCTTTTTAACAAACGCTTCGCTTATGTCGTCTCAGATTGCATTTGGCAGAGCATCAGCTGTCTGCGGCGTCAAATCATTGGAATAAGGCGGCTAATAGATATCGCCTCGAACCTCGTATTTATACATTAAAATACGCACAGTCTCCAAAAGTGCTTTTGGATTTGATTAAAAAAGAACACATTTAGAGAAATTTTTCTTTGAGTCGATAAAACAATCTATGATTTCATGTAAATCTTGACCACCGCTACACATCAAATGGGTTATACGCTGGGTCCAATTTTGACATACTCTCTCCACCATATCGGCCGGTATCTCACGAATAAATTCTTCAACATAAGCTTCCAGTGCGGAAATCGCATCGGACAACCCCCAAAATACAGTTTAAAGGCGTTAAATCAAACGATCTAGGCGGCAAATTGATACACCGGGCCATGTGTGTGTTTTTATTAATTAGAGAAATCATTGAACTAATATTATCTTTTTAAGAGAAAAGTTTTATTCTTTCTGGCTAATAGTTCAAATTTTCAAAGAATACTATAGCTGCGTCATCAGCAATTTTCATTGTACACGATCCATCTGCAAACATCATCTATTTAACTCACCGTTTTTTTGAGAAATTGAATGGCCCGATTTAAGACATCTGGATTACTTTTTTTGGTTAATGTTATAGATAATGGCTACCTATGCAGAGCCCAAGGAATAGAGTACGTACAGTCTTTATATTCAAAATAATTATATAACTTGATTAACGAAATGTGATTGAAAATTTTGTTAAACGAATCGGCATCTGTTTGCGAGGTCGTGGTGGAAACATTCCGATATAATTTTTCATTTATAATTGTCAAACCTTACTCTTTTCAATACTATTAAAATGTTAATGATTTTCATATAAATCCTTTGTTTTTTGTTTTATTTCAAAAAAACAAAAAAACGCGTTTAAACCTCCTTTACATCTATAAAAAATATTATATTTACTCATAAAATTTATAAAAAAAAACGTTATCTTTAAATAATTTAAAGTTCAACAAAATGAAAAGTGTAAAAAAACAATTTGTTCTTCTGCATTGCCTATTTTAAATTGTCATATCAAGAATAAAAGAATTCGACATCAGTTCTAAGTAATTAAATAGTAATATTCGTTTTTTTTTTATCAATTTTAATTTGTGTTAAATTATTTGCTAGTGGTGTGATGATTAAATTGTCTTTTGTTGTAGTCAGGGCTGCCAGATGAATTTCCTAAAAAAAATCGTCAAAATCCCGATAAAAAAGAAAAAAAAAATCGTCATTTTAAATTTGAAAAAATAATCAAAAAAATCGGAATAATAAAAAATCACTATTTATAATAGAATTTTTTAATTTAGATTTAAACGAAATCATAAAAATTCAGATTTATATAGTCTTTTGAACAATACATAATTTTTAACTTTTAATAAGAAATCACAAAAAATATAATGCTAAACACAACTTGTGTAATATTTGTATAATATCTTGCAGTATTTTATAAATAAATATCTGAATTTAGCATATTTTATTAATTCAGGTTAAATTACAATGTCAAAACAATTTAGTTTATTAAGTTTTAAATAACATTTTGAGTATAGAATCCAATTCATCCAACATATACAGGTACATACATATTTTTAAAGAATTCCGTATTTTTGTTTTATTTAAATTTATTTGTCTGAATATTCTTTAGACGCTTTGTTAAAATAGAAGAAGTTTCTGTAGATTTTACTCCTTGAAATTCAGCATTTAAAATTGCTCTTTATGTTTACCAATAAAATATGTAATTTCTACTTTCTTAAACTTAACAATTGGTTTTAATTAAAAAAAAAAACATCACTCTCATTTAGTTGTGTTCTTGAAATATGTCATGTTATTAAATGAGAAAAATAGTTGTTGTCTCCAAAAAAGAGAGAACTTGGTAACAAAAACATTAATACATACAACAAACAAATGATAGAAAATTTTAATAATTCAGAAAACCTTCACTTTCAATGAAATAACCATCACTTTGCTATTTTTGAAACAAAAAATCGTCAAAATGACGATAAATCGTCAAATCTGGCAACTATGGTTGTAGTAAATTATTTAATATTTAAATTTGTTGTTTATATTTCCCCCCTATAAACACATACAATATTTCGAATTATTTTGAAACTACATACATAAATAGTTCAGAACAAATAAAGTAACCCAAATATCTTGCTGATCTTTTCATTAAATTTATATTTTTTGTTTGATAATTATTTATATATTTTATTTACTATATTTATTTACTCATGCATTCTAAATAAAACATAATTCCAAAACTTATCATTGTTTTATTATTTAAATTTTTTTAATACATGTGTGCGTGCCTGTTTGTTTAAATTGTTTTTTGTATATAGAACTTTGTTTTGTTGTTATTTATTGTTTTTATTTTTTTAATTTCATTTGTATTTTCTTGATAAGTGTTGTGTATGTTGACAAATGTTAACAAGTTTTCGTTAGGACTTTGCCCTATGAGTCTTAAAAATACCCTCAAGCTCAAATGCCTAGGGGAGCAATCAGCTCGTAAAGAACACCACCTTCTTTCAAATTTAAGGTTTTAGCAATACCTCTTCTCGTCTTGTCTGTGTGCATAAATTTTGAGTTCGTATTTTGTTACGAAGCAGTCAATATTTTCAGTGAAACAAAGAAATTTTAGAGAGAACTTTTTTAAAACTAAAACAATAACAAATACTTAAATGCGATCATTGTTAAATTGAATGGAAATACGATACAATTTCTATGAAATGTTAATATTGTGGCAGTAATTAGTACTTATTGATATTTAAAATACCCTATAGCAATTAGCATATGACCCTTAGAAGTATGTACTTTGTATAGCAAAGATAGGTCCAAAGAATCTACCAGCTAATGCCTAATTATGGCTAAACTTGCCCACGAAAAGAAAATACTTTCTCGAGTAAAGTGATACATATAAATTATAAAAAAATAGTACAAAGTTCAACTTTTGTTTGCAAACTAGTAACAGCAGGTGACGTAATTTGACTTTGAACTTGAATTTTAATACCAATTGGTGGTTTAGACATTCAGAAATTAACAAAATTCAAACGCAGTTTAGCCTAGGAAAATTGTTTTAATTGTTCTAAAAACAAAACCCATTATTACATATATAAATACAGTTAAATCATTTTCAAAGTTTTAATACCTATTTTTTAATATACTCATTTAAAAGGTTTGATCTTAATCAATCAAGCTTTTTAACAAATGTAATGATTTTGAATAAAACACTCTAAAACTGAACAATTAAATACTTTCACTATCTAAAACAATTTTTATTCAGCAAATATTTTGCAAATAATCTATTAACATTCTTTTTTCCAACATGTAGCGATCGTTTACTGTTTCGAATTTCCTGATAAAATAAATTTACAAAAATAACACCTAAAAGTAGAAATTAAAGGAAACAAAAACAAGTAAAAAGGTATATTCGGTCAGGCTCGACAATATAATACCCTACACCCAGTATATGTGTGAAAACAGTTTTTTCAGAAATGGGCGCTTTATGAGTGCTTTGACCTATTATGGACCGATCCTACATATATTTCGTGGCATAACTTCTGTGCATATAAATATTTTTTGTGTTAAATTTTATCTTGATGTAAACACTTTTAAACAAATTACACATGTTAAAGTGATATTCGAAGGTAGCTAGTTATATGGGAACTTTGTCTAATTATAGAGCCACCGTTAGAAAATTTAGGTGTTATGATATCTTTATATGTGAAATTTATTAGTGTTGAGTTTTATTTGAACACCAAAATGTTTAAGAGATTTATGGTCGTTAAAGGTATTTTCGAAAGTGGGCCTATATGGGAGCTATCACTAATTATGGACTGCTCATCATAAAGAAGGGCCGAATGGTTTGTGTACATATATGCAACATATTTGTGTTGAATATTATTTGGATACCAATATCTGTTATGCTCTTTAAAGTGATTTTCAGCAATGGGCCTTATATGGGAGCTATGGTCAATTATGAGCTGATATGTGAGTAAGCTTTGTGTAGTAAAGGTGCTATCAGACGGGATGTATTTTACATATGTACTGTCAAATTTTCCATCTGTAAAAGTTGTACACATCGTGTGATACATATGAAACTTTGCATGTGTAAAATACATGTGGAAATACATATGTAATTTTTTCGATTAGAACACGCTCTATTTTCCTGTCACAAACATAAACAAAACAGCTGGTTTGTTTTGAAACAAAATTGTTTGAAAAAATATATTGTAGAGAAAATGGATAATGAACATGGAAAATTAAGTATTTTTCGATTTTTAATAAATTAAATTATGTTTACTATATTTATAGCAGTTAGTTTGGCCAAAAGAAGCAATTCTTGAAATGTATACACTTTACAAAGTTAGCTTTTGTTTACATTTATAGGTTATGTCATATGGAAAAACATAAGCAGGTGTGATAGCAAAAATTATGAATCGTATGTAAAATGGAAATTTTGACATACATACGGAATTACATATGGGTAAGAAAAGTGGCAGTACATATGTAAAATACATCCCGTCTGATAGCACCTTAACTTATTTTTAGAGAAATTAATTTAAATATGTGCATAAATGACCGAAGAACCCCTATTTCAGGGGGAGATTTAGATTTGTATGGGGGCTACGTGAAATAATGGACGGATTTCAACCAATTTCAATCCCAATCTTACTTGGGCCGAAAAAATATCATGTATCAAATCTTATGGAAATATTTTCAAAATTGCGACCTGTACTCTGCGCACAACGTTTACCTGGACAGCCAACCAGCCAGAAGGACGGATATTGTTTATTCGGCTCAGGAAGTGATTCTTAATTGATTTCTATACTTTAAGGTGGGTGTTGGACTAATATTTATGAGCATTCAGCACAAATCCAATATAACCTATCCGCTATGATGGTGTAGCGTATAAACATCCATAAAGAAACTGATCGAAGGTGTTAGAGGTAAGTAATCAATTTAATGATATGTATGTATATTATTTATTTATACTCGCACCGATAGCACGAACAAATAAGCTAACGAAATTGTATTTAAAATGTTTTAGAGTAATTTGTTATTGCCTGAAAACAAAAATTAAATTACAAAGCAGATAAGGCTTATCAAAAAAATTTTTAACTTTTAATTACTCCAATTTTTCAAAGTACATATAACATTTCAAATGAGTTGGAACTGACAATAGTGAAAATTTCCTATCTAGCAAGAAGATAATATTTCATAAATATTCCAAACTACTTCGACATATCTTTTCCATACTTCAAAATTATATCTTATGTACCTTGACTTTCAAAGAAGGAACAGTCGATGTTAAAAATTATGGCGTTTGAAAAACGATTAGATTTCAAGTTTATAGATCTTCAAGGTCTTTGCAAAACTACTGGTCTATGTCTTCGGGGAGTTCTAGATGGAACTGGGAAAAAGCAAATAGACAGAGAAGTGCTATATGTATATAGATTTTGGATATGATATTACTGCTAATAAATTTCCTTGATTGTAGTCTATAGCCATCTATCCCCTAAAAAAAAGTCTTAAGTAGACATTCGTCTACACTGGTAACCATAAACGAAGAGTTTTTTTTTTTTTTTTTTTTTTTTTTTTGCATTTAATTATTTATTGAATCTTCATATTTGAAATTACAATAAGTATTCAAATCTTAATACTAAAAAGAAAATAATAAGCCCAGCCAGTGCTAGGCAAAAATTTTTATGATACTAAAAAAATTTCACATCAACTGATCCAGTCATCTATTTTGCGCTTGAGTTAAAGCAAGGGTATCCCTCCTTCTCAACCGATTGTGGCCACTAAAGTTAAGGATGTCTCGTGCAAGGGGGTTTGGATGGTGTTCAAGTTTGCTGACATACTTTGACGCATATTTTGTAAATTCGACTTTTACTAATGGCACGCCTAGATCTTTGTGGATTCGAGAATTTTTAACATACCATGGTGCTGCAGTAATTATACGTAGAATTTTATTTTGACCCCTTTGAATTTTTTCAATGTTGGATGCTGAGGCAGTACCCCATAATTGAATTCCATAGCACCAGATTGGCTTTAGTATTGCATTGTACAACAAAAGTTTGCAATCCAATTTCAATGTAGAGTTTCTGCCGATTAGCCAATTAAGTTGCACTGCTTTTAATCTCATTTGAGTAAGTTTCGCTTCAATATGAGACTTCCAAGTTAAACGGCGGTCGAGGTGAATGCCGAGGTATTTGACTTCATTGTGTTGCGGGATAATTTGATTATTTATTCTGATGAACGAGCAGGTATCTTTTCGCAATGTGAAAGTTATATGAATACATTTCTGTTCGTTAACCCTGATTTTCCAAAGCTCTAGCCAATTCTCTAGTTTATAAACATAATTCTGCAAATTCTGTGATGCAACTTGGTGGTCCTGATGGACGCTGATAAAGGCTGTATCGTCTGCAAAAGTTGACGTATGGATTTTAGGGTCTGACGGCATGTCGGAGGCATATATCAAATATAAAGTAGGACCCAGTATGCTACCCTGTGGCACACCTGATTCAATTGGCTGAGCGGTACTTAAAAAATCACCTTCTTTGATTTTAAATTTGCGACCGTATAAATAACTTTCCATGAGTTTATGGGTGTTAGCAGGCAGAGTTAATTTTATTTTGTGCATTAAACCGTCATGCCAAACTTTGTCGAACGCTTGCGACACATCAATGAAAAGGGCGGAGCAGTATTTTTTGTCTTCAAACGACCCTCTTATCACAATTACCAATCTGTGTGTTTGCTCGATGGTGCTGTGTTTAGCCCTGAAGCCGAATTGATGATTAGGAATACATTCAGTGTCATTCAGAATTGGAGTCAATTTAGTCATTAACAATTTTTCAAACAGTTTTGAAATTGTCGGCAGTAGACTAATTGGCCTATATGACTCCACTTTGGTATGGTCCTTCCCTGGCTTAGGAATCATAGTGATCATAGACACCTTCCAATCTGCAGGATAGTATTCTAGGCGTAAAATAGCGTTGAAGATAAAGAGGATAATTCTTCTTGCTACACGAGGTAACTCCACAAGCATTTTATTGTTGATTTTATCCATACCTGGAGCCTTTCTAAGGTTCAGAGTACCAATAGCGTTTTGGACATCATGAAAGTTTAGTCTTAGAGGTACAGGAGGCCTTATAAACGAAGAGTTTGATGGAAAATCGCAATTAGCGTTATAGTACAAATAATGAATGCTAAACTTCCATTGGTGCTCCTTCTTTTACAAAGATTGATTTAGATTCCATATTTAACCAAGGTTCACATGATTCTGTAAGATTTTAAGAATGGATTCCAGACACAATTATTTGCTATATCAGTAGATTAATGTAGATTTAAGAGATGAAGTTACATTAGCAATCTACTCCTTATTATAATTATAGGTACTTTTTAATATCTAGAAATTTCAAGACTGCAACTATAAACTTCAGTGATAAACATTTCAATGATTATCGAAAACAGTTGTATTCTCATTATGAACAAGGCAGATTATTATCCCACTTCTTTAACATACAGTCGGAGCTTATCAATATCCGAGTTCCCTTATCTAGAGCAAAAGGTTTATTTAAAAAAGATTTTGTGAAATATCAGTGATGGAAATCGTGACAACTTATAGCAGTACAAAATTCGATATTATGAAAAGAGTAGTGTTACTTTATGCTGTTACATTTGCATTAGTTTAGCAGTTGCTGAAATCCTATTAATAGCCGGGTCAACTTATACAGTAAATAAATATTTTCTATTCGTTTGCATATTTTAAAAAAGATCGTGAAAATATGGTTGATGAAAAGTTTGAATGTCTTTCAACATAACTAATATTGATGCAGTACAAAATCGTCGCAATTATCGAAATGATAAAAACTTTCTAGAAAATGGATTCATACTAGAAGACTTTATGCATTGTCTTCCTATTTTTTTTTTTTTTTTTTTTTTTTTTTTTTGTAAAATTTATTTATTGAATCTTCATATATTGAAATAACAATAAGTTTTCAAATCTTAATACTAAAAAGAAAATAAACTAGCCCAGCCATTGTCTTCCTATGGCTAGGAATTTTTAATAATTTACTAATTGTACAAAAAGTCGCGACAAGATCTGTTGTAGAACTATAAAGATATTTCATAAATATTAAAAGTTCTTAAACATATTCGAATTATGTGATTCTAGATGGAACATGCAATAGTATTTTAAAAGAGTCGGTTGCTTATTTCTATAATAAAACATATTTTAGCGATTAATCGTTTGCACATCAATTCGATCTTGGCTCTGAAACAATCGGCCAGAGATAGTAAAAATTTCCCCCGGGAAAAACTTCGACGACAGCAGATCTGTTACGACTGCAACAGGGATTGATTCAATTGAATCGATTAATCCAGTCTAGTGTGCCCCAAATTGCATTGCCAAATGCTTATTTAACAATTAAGAAATTGGTCAGTGCCAAATACATAATTTTCCTATAGTATTTTCAATAAATAAACCTTGATGAAAAGTAAATACAAGTAAAAATTGCAATAATTATAGGTACCACCGACATGCAAACATCTAAGATAAAACTAAAAGTACTAGTGGTGTTTTATGACGATAGTCATTTGTTTTATCGCGTTGCAGCTTTAGGTGATCCTTGTTGCTATTTTTAGCCTTTGTACTTTTCGGTTGCTTTATAAAACACTAAACATTGCGATAATGCTCTTTTATTGTCATTATAACGTATTATGTATTATAAGTGCTGTTATAAGAGTTAACGGCTCTTGTTTTAGCTAAATAATATTTAACAATATAGTTGTGATCGTGCTGCAAGAAATAACTAATAAATATGAAAACAAAAACTTTGACATCATTCTTAATGATAGAGCGGACGGCAGCTATTTTTCCACTTGGTCTCACTTAGCGTTTCTTTAAGTCAAAATAAGATTGTGTTCAATATACAAAAAAATGTGTTTGTAAGTGTTATATTTATTTCCGAATGCAATGATAAGAATACGTAAAGCATACAAGTAGACTTCTTCCAATCTTTAAGTCTGACGACGACAACGTCAACAACAAGCTGGACAACACAGCAACGAAACAATACTATATTTATTAATCACAATATCGAAGGTTTTGGTTTAGTAGTTTCGTTTTCGTTTTTTTTTAGGTTCACAAGGGACCAGTTGTCACAAACAAATATCAGTTGTATGGAATACCGTGAGTGGTGAACAAGTAAATTGTGCCAGCGAATCAAAGCATACAAAATCCGTCCGTTATATCGAAACTGTTAAATTATTTGAATTTAGTTAAATCCTGTGATAAATACATAAAAACAAAATAAAAATAAAACAAATCAAATAGACTTGTAAGTGTATTGAAAAACGAAAAAGAACTTAATCATGTGTATTTTTAACAAACGAAATTAACGTTTATCAAGTTAAACAAATATAAATGCATATTTAATTTCTTATTTAATCAACAATAATAGTGCAATTTGGTTGTTAGTAAATAAAGTGTATTTAAATTAAACTTAAAGTTTATAATTCAATTTCAATTGCATTAATTCAAAAGTTTCTAATTTGTTTATTTTTTGTTTTTATTTCAATTTAGTCAACATGTCGAACTCAAATAGCGAAGAAGCGTTTAATATACGCATTGGTTATTTTAGACCAGAAACTATGGAAATTGCCAAAAATGAATTACGTGAAACACCAGAAGTTAAAGAAGCTGCTATTAAAGAATTGCGTGAATTATTAAACGGCTGCTCTGACCTTCACTACAAAGATGATGACGATTTCTTGGTTATATTTCTTAGAGCCTGCCATTTCTATCCCCAGAGTGCCTTTGAAAAGGTAATTTATTAAGCAATTTAATCTGGTATTATTTAATTTTAATATTTAATCAAACTATTGGATTAATTAGGGGAATGTTTTATTAAGAAAAGGTAAATAAGCATTTCGCAAAATGTCCAAGTTATTATAAGCTCTATAATAAAGTCAAAAATCCATCAATAAGTGTAATAAATTAAATAAGTTTTAAATAATTTCTATTTTTTGTGGGTCTCAGTTGGAATCGTAACTATTTCAAAAGCATCCATACTAACGACAGCTCTCCACTTTCTCATACTTTTAATTAAATGTCAGCAAGACAAAAGCAGCAGCTTACCAATTGTTTTCTATGAAAAGTATGATGGTGGTTTTGTTAGCACTACAATAATATTAAGAAGCCATTATTTGACCATGGATATTTTATTTTTTAATTTTCAATTAAAATATATTTGTAAGAATATCATTTGAAAAGAATTTAGCTATTTTAAGCATTTCAATTTCAAACTATTTAATTTCTTCATTAATATACTAAATTAATCCAAAGTAGTGGCACCTTAATGTTTATACAATTCTGTACTATTTTTTAATACAATTAAATTATAGCTGCGCTTTTGAACTTTTGTCTAAAAATATGTGATAAGCTTTAAAATTGGGCCGGTATAGTAACCAACGAACAACTGCTGATAATCGCATTAATAAATTACAGACATTCATATCAAGTAAATTTTTGTTTTAATAAATAAAAAGGAATATTTCAAAGTATGCATGTCTTACTTAAAGTCAAAAACCTCAATAAAAATTATGCAATCGAAAGAAAATTATCACCATCAACTAATTAAATAACAATCTTTTATGATTAACAGGAAGAGCAATATTATTGAACTCTGACATTAGTATCACGAGCATGTTAAATCGCTATACAGACCTCATCAGACTGTGAAAGCTGCTTTCCAGTTAATTTTACAGGCATTAGAAGACATTGTTTGTAGACTATGGGTCATCAGGTGAAACTTTTAGTTTATTAAATACACACAGGCCTATTACACATATTGTTTGGAATGGTTTCGATGATAATGTTAATATTCCGATCAAATTTCTTTTTTAGATGTTTTTAATTTTGTTAAATTTTGTAAATTAGAAAAAGTTTTAATCATTTCGTTGTTCCAATTTTAATTTTGAAACAATTTGCATTCCAAAACCAACCAAACAATAGAATACGTGTATATAATCCGAGTTTGGATTTTGCTCAAAAATTAATCAATTCTTAAGTTCCAACTTTTATCCTATTTCTAAATCCCAATAAAATGATAGATTTTATTTAAAACCACGATTTTTTTTTTGTGTTAAAAAAATTTCTTCAAGATTTTTCATAAATTTTAACTAGTTTTGTTAATTTCAAACTTTCTTAATTTGCATCAAATTTCTAAATTTCGTTTAAAATTCTTTTCATTTGTTTTTCTTAGCTTTTATTAGAAAATTTCAGTTCTTTTTTTAATTTTGAAAATTCGAACCTTATTTCCAATATACAAATACTACAATTGTACTAAAAATCATTATTTTATTAATTTAACAATTTAACACAGGTGTTAAAGTTAAACAATGCATTTCGTCAGTGTGTGTTGGACAAAATAAGAATAATGTTATGATATCATATCTGCAATGGCGGCCGGTTCGAGGACTCAACACTTTCACCACGTGAAAGAGCGTCTCAAAAACTATCGAAACCAAAAAAAAGAAGTGGAAAAAACATATACTAAAACTTGTTGTTTTATTGGTTTAATTAAGTTTACCTAGATTTTTGTTTAATTTGATTATATTTTTTAATTTCGAAAGTTCGAACTTAATTTTACTAATTTCGAAATTGTCCCTGAAATTAATAAATTTTTAAGTTTTAATAATATGTGTGTTTTATAAAAATTTAAGAGCCTTTTGGTAAGTTCGAAAATTCGAACTTATTTTAAGTTATTTTTTAATAAAATCTTTTTTTCTTCGATATTTCGCAATATCGTTGTGTAACTGAAGATGCTTTACAAAATAAATTTTATTATAAATTTATAAAATAAAAAAATGTTTGCTAAAAATGCTACACACAACGAAGTAGCGAAATATCGGAAATAAAGATTTTATTAAAAAAGATCTTAATCTTAAAACAATTATTAAAATATTAATAAAAAATGTCAAATCAACTATAATGAGAAATATTAATTTAGGATTTTTTAATTTTTCGTAAATGTAAAAATTTTATTTAAACTTTTGTCCGTTCCGCGATTGCGGAAAGAAATTTTTTGTGCGGAAGCATAATTTGAAATTATTCATTCCGTTGCTGCGGTATTTTTCCTTTTTGCGGTATCATCTCTACACAGACAGTATTGCGGCATGCCGTAGGAATGAATAATTACATTTTATATATCGATTGATATTTCTTTCCGCTTAGTTTTCCTTTCCATGTGGAATCAATAATGCCAGCCATTATTTTCTTGGTTTTATTAAACTTAAATTATGTTTGCAGTGTTTTATGTAAATATTTGTAGGTGTTTTGTTAATTTCTAAAATTCAAAGCCCATTTTGCATATGCTTACATATGTATGCCCTTTTTATATAAAGATCATTCCTAGCATGTGTCATTTGTGGTTTTGATGCTGTTTTTGGGCAGGTTTAAAATATGGCGTAGAATATTAAATTAGTAGAAATTGTTCGACCATTTTGTTTTTATTAAAATTACATTATATTATTTTATAGTTTATAATGATAAATATTTAAAATAGTTCATGTTACTAAATTATAACAATCTAAATGTTTAGAAAATACTGAAAAATAAAATAGTTAAAGCGTACTAAATTATAGTTGGTGTATTCAGAATTCCAAACAAAGGCAATAAAATTCTTTAAATTTACACTTGAATTAAATGAATAAAACCAACACTAAATAGTTTAAGAAACATTTACAATACTAATTTAAATTGCCATAATTATATTGGTCACAAAATAATTCTGATAATGAGTAAATGGCACTTACCTTATCGAACAGGGAATGGCAGTACAAAACTTATTTAAATTTATATGTACATATGTATATATGTATATACATAATTTTACGATCATCATTAGACCAGATAAAGAATAAAGCATATCTATCGGCTACCACCTTTCAGTGTATGATTTACGTGGTGTTAAAGTTTTATAGCAATACTAAACTGTTTGTCTTTTTATATAATTATAGATGAAAACTACCGCCTCTTTCCGTAAGGAGAATGCCGCTCTTGTGCATGGTTTGGTAATTGAACAAGTTAAAGAAAAATTTGTTAATTATGGTGTCATAAATGTGTTGAAAAATTGTGATCAATTTGGTCGTCGTATATTGATTGTTAACTGTGGTGAGTTGTGGAATCCAAATGAAGTGCCATCTGATGATGTCTTCCGTATGTTGTATATGGTACATATTGCCGCCCAGTTGGAGGAGGAGACACAAATACGTGGTGTTGTCTGTATAATGGACTTTGATGGTCTTTCCATGAGACAAGTTAAAGCCTTGTCGCCTAGCTTCTCGAAACGTTTGTTGACTTTCATACAAGACGCTATGCCGCTGCGTATGAAGGAGGTTCATTTTGTGAAACAGCCCTTCATCTTCAAAATGGTTTGGTCTCTCTTCAAGCCATTCGTTCGTGAGAAATTGAATAAGAGAGTAAGTTGATGGTGCTATGAAATAGTTTAAATGTTTGTAAAAATTTTATATATATCTGTTTGTGTTTTACAGATGCATTTCCATGGCAGTGACATGAAATCATTGCACAAGTTCTTGGCTCCCGAAATTTTGCCTGAAAACTATAAGGGAAATCTTCCCAAAATTGATTATGACGGTAAAGATTGGCTACCAGCTGTACAAAAACACACAGACTTTGTTAATGAATGGTCTGAATTTGGCCCAGCCAAGTGGTAACTTCCATGCAGTACATTTCTTAGACTAAATTTAAAGCATTTCTTAGACAAGTATAATAAATAAGACAAATAAATAAAAAAAGAGTTTACAAATATTTTATATTACAGTGAGTTTTCTACATGTTTATTCGTACATATTTCATTTTGAATGCAATACGATCAGCAACAACAATGATTTTTGTTTTTACAATGTTTGATGATGGGTCCTTAAACCCAAAAAGTGTCGTAATTAACAAAATGTGTTAGTTTTTGTTTTGTTTTCCTGGGAGCAAAGCTTAAAATAATGTATGTTTTTAATTTAATTATGTATGGAAATTCTCCTCTTTAAATTATGTATGGAAATTCTCCTCTTTAAATTAATATCTTGCCATTAATAACTATCGTTTTGTGTTTGTTTTTTCCCCCATTTTATAACAAAATTTATAAATACAATATTTTTCTTTTTCAAAAAATAACAAACAAAAATTCATATTAAATAAATCCAATTAATTTTCTAATGTTTTAAATAACGCACAATTTACTAGAAATGTGATCTATAAAGTTATGATTTTATTTCCACTCCGTTCGTTGAATGCCAACGCTAACTTCGAAAACAATGGCAGGATTTTAAGCTGACATGAAAATTTCAAATGTAATGGAGAGAGAAAGTTGACTGAATGCTCTTAAAGAATCATAGAAGCAGGATCTTCAATAAATTCTTGGAAGTGTTGCAACCATTTGGCAGCTACTGCACCATCAACAGTTCTATGATCGGCCGATAGGGTGACCTTCATTACATTGATTTCCTTGAAACTGGAATGTTAGAAAAAAAGGAAAAATTTTGCATCACAAATTGTTGGTTTTTAGTTCATTGTGTTAATGGTTATTTACCCTTTAAGGCTGTCAGGATCCGCAATAAGTTTCTTTTCGGTTGTGCCTACAGCTAAAATGCAAGACTGTGGTGGATTTATGACGGCACAAAATTGTGTAACTCCTAAAAGTTTGAATTAGAGTTTTAGAAATTAAATTCATGGAAATACATATTTATATGGTGTTCAGACATGTATTTTTAATTGAGTCGATTATTGGTTAATAAAAAAGTGTTCACATATGCTCAATATTGCTAATTCAATTAGCGTTTGACAGCAGCTGACAAAAAAGAATACAATTACAGTGCACTCGGGAAAACGTCAGCGCTCGTTTACGTCAACATCCCAAAACGTTAACCCTTTTTTTACATTACCTACTCTAAAATTTTATGAAATAAATAGAGAGAAGACTCTCTTCTAAGTGTTGGAAAGAAAAAAAAAACAGATTTTTTTTAATTTGTTAAACGTCAACACCCGCGGTTTTAATTAGTTGACGTTTTTCCTAGTGCACTGTATTTGGTTGTAATATTATAATTTTCAGCCTAAAAATATTCTTTATACCATTTTAGTTATTACTTAGCACAGGGTTGTATTTTTAATTTTAACAATTATTAGAACAATTAACTCTTAATGAAGTAATTATCTTAATTGAAATTTTGTATGGATAATTGAATTCAATTAGGCGTTAATTGAGGGTGCCCCGATAGACTAGCCGTTAGTGTGCCAGACTATCAATCAGAGGGTTGCGGATTCGATTCCCGGCAAAGACTCTGGGTGTTTTCTGTAGACAAGCCAAAAGCTTCGCAGTTTGTGTTTGTTAATTATTAAAAAAAAATTAAAAAATTGCAATAAAAATGCATGTGTGAACACCATATTAACTTAATTTAAAGGCGCAATGATAAGGAAATATATAGGGGAGAATGGGGATATTATTATCTGTAAAATGTATTCGTAAGAATAATTTTCTAAACTAATTAAAATTATACACACACACATACGTATATAATATGAAGGTTTTTATCAAAAAGGTATATTGTTAAAATTATAAAGTTTTTACACAAAACAAAAAATGTTTTTATTGTGAAAAATGTTTATTTTGTTTTGGAAACCATTTTTATTGATAATGGTAAATTTAACTTATTATTAAGAAAAATTAAAAAAAAATAAATTCAAATTTTTCAAAAATCGTTTTTTTTATAATTATCCTGTTTTACTTCTGAAAGATTTGTTTCTGTATATTTCAACATTATTAGACAACTTCTATTAGAATTATCTAGAAAACCTCTTCTCGGATTAAAATTTATTTTCTATAAAACTGATTTTGATTTGCAGTAAGTCAAAAGTATTTGCAAATATAAAATATATTAAAATGCATATGCAAATTATAAAGGAGAACTAAATATTTTCAATAAAATTGCTTACTAAAATAAAACTTTGTTTAAGTTTACATATAAAAAATCAACATCTGATTCCACTTCGATTAATTTTTACTCTGAATTATAATTGATCACAAACTGTAAAATCAGTTTAATATCTTCGAAATAGTTATCGAAAAGTTCACATAAACATTTTTCTGGATCAAATGAATTCAGTTGTGATTATAATTGTTTTTTAATTTAATATTTATATACCAAATGTTTATATATTTGTTTACTTACCGAACATGCCCAAATTAGAAACACTGACAGTGCCTCCTTGGAATTCATGAGGTTGCAGTTTGTTTTCACGTGCTTTACCAGCTAATTCCTTAACATTCTTGGAAATTTCAACAACGCCTTTGCGATCAGCGCTAAAAATGATGGGGGTGATTAAACCCTTATCAGTTGAAACAGCAACGGAGACATCAACATTGTCGAACCTGAATTAAAGAGAAAATTTAATATGTTATTTAAAAAGACAACAAATGTTACTGAAGGTCTTAAGAATAATAATTAATAACTTACTGTCTGATTACATTGCCCATCCAATAAGAGTTTGATTCGGGTACTTTACGGCATGCGATGGCAGTGGCTTTGATAATAAAATCGTTGACAGATACTTTAATTCCTTGTTTCTCGTGTTTTTTGTTAACTTTAGCACGGAGTTTCATGAGCTATAAGTAAATAAAGTTTTATATACATAAGTATGCGTTTTTTAAATATGTAATGTAATTCAATATAATGCTTACATTATCCACTTGGCACTCTACAGTTACGTAGTAATGAGGTATTTGTTGTTTCGACTCCAGTAGGCGCTTGGCAATAACACCTCTTACATTGCTGACAGGGATGTCAATGTAGCCTCCTTGGGGAGCGGTAACTGTTGCAGCGGCTGGTGCAGCTGCGGCTTGTCCTGCAAGATCGGAGGATTTAATGGAACCATGAACACCACTGCCACGTCCTGCATGCAAAGGTAGGTTATTAGTGCAAAGCAAATAATGGTTAAAACACAAAAGGGAATTTTAATGAAATAAACCTTCTAAACGTAATTGCTGGGCTTCAGCCAATTTTTTTGCCATGGGACTGGCATAAACCCGTGGACCACGTTGTTCCACAGCTGTTATACCCTTACCGCCTACAGGTGCGGGAGGTGCAGCTACTGGTGGTGGTGGAGCAACAGCTGGTGTTGGTGGTGGTGGGGGAGCGGCTGCTGCAGGAGTTGGAGCAGGTGCTGGTGCTGCTGCTGGACCACCAGTGTCTTTGAAATCCTTAAAAGCAGCAACATCAGCTTCATCCTGAACGATAATACATACCAATTTACCAATTGGCACATCTTTGGTACCGGCAGCAATCATAATCTTTGCCAAATAACCCTCCTCAGGTGTTTCGAAACCCATGGTGGCCTTATCGGTCTCAATTTCAGCCAACAAATCACCTAAAAATTTTTTTTTAATATTTATTTACACAGTTGACCTTTTATAGTTCTCCAGAATTACTTACCTTCATTTAATTTGTCACCTTCCTTCTTTTCCCAACTAACAATGGTACCCTGCTCCATAGTTGGCGATAAAGCTGGCAAATTAACTTTGATATGATCGGGATAATCGGCATAAGCACGGACAAAATTTGTATTCCATACTGCCAAAGGTTTTGTTTGATTGGTCAAAATTTTTCCAGAAGATCTGTAAAATTTAGAATTATATACATCAATTAAACAGAGTAAAGCTATTTAGCGTTATAATTATATTACTTAAGCACAACTAATTTGCCATATAAATCAATTTAATATGAACCATCAACTCTAATATGTAAATGTAATCAAATTAACAAAAAAAATATTGTTTTTTAATATTTTATGGTTTTCTGCGCTTAAACTAATTTTTAGAAAATTTAAATAGTTATATGTAGGTATGTATGCATTCCATTGTAAATAATCATATTAAATAAAAACTTTTAACTAATTGTTAATTCGAAGAAAACATTGAAAATGAAACTCGACTGACAAATATTTTCTGATAATCGGTCATTCTATCGAAAAGATAACAATTACATATAAATACAGTTTGTATAATAGTACACACACAACCGCATAAACTATCGCAACAAACAAAATAATAACATGCGTGTAAACAAAAACAAACAATTTTTTTCGGAATGTCTTTTAGGTGGTTTTCCATTGTGTTATAAATCTTATTGTTGTTTCTTATCAGTGGCGTCATTAGCTGATAGTGGTGGCATCATTCGACTGATGAATGTTAGTTAATTTTGTAATTTCAGTCTCCCCTCCATCATTTCTCCCAAACGACACAACCTAATCAACTCAATTAGGAAAATATAATATTTCATTTGAGTATTTATTTTGCAATTCTAATTATAACATTGTAGCTTGTTGTTATGTTGTATTTTGCTTTTCCATACTCTAATGTAACAAACCAAATAGTTTTTCCAATTTTTTTTGCCATAACGAACAACTGACATTGGGTTACACAACATTTTATAACCTTAAAAAAACTGCAAAATTTTATGCACTTGCATTCACTTTTCATTCTTCATTGATTGTTACAACAATTATCACGGTTTGTTATGATTTGGGATGCCCACCTGATCAAAGATAAATTCCTGGCTGCTTGTGAACTAAGAACACGAGCAGCTGAACGCGTTGCACTGGTTACTGTTCTACGGAAAATCCATTCATTACGGCTGGCAATTGTTCTCAACATTTTTCTACCGAATTGTTGTAGTTTGTCAAATCCGATATACTATAGTTGCTTTTAGTTGGAGTATTTTTGTCGTCACTTTTGATTAAAACAATTTAAAGTTTCGTTCGAATATTACTGCTAATTGTTAACCGATTTCCACCGACCTTTTTGTACCTTCAGTAGGTCAACTCGTATCTCGAATCGAACCACAGAAGTTTCCAAATTGTCAAAATCATTTGACAAATCAAATTTGCAGAGTCAATATGCCGCTTCTTTCTACATCATTCACATAATATTGATAGCTTACTGAATACAGTGTTGCAAACAATGGCACCAAAAAGACCGGTATGTGGTACTTTTTTATTTACAAAAATCAAAATATTAAATTATGAAAAAATAATAGTAACTAATAATTAATTTAATTGATTTATATGATTTCTTACCAGACTTATTTATGATTTCCAAAAAACGTATATTGCATAGAATATCTAAGGAAATAAATAAAGTTATTGTACACTTTCATATTAACAGCCTTTATTATTTGTTTCTCTCATTTGTGTTATTAGTTTGTAGTGAATTTTTGCTGAAGTTTATGGTGTTTTCTTTTCTGAAATAAAATGTTACCCCTTATTATGTACATTTTTATAATGTTTACCCTACATTTTAAAGATGTCGCATTTTTAATGGTCAAAATAGAACATAAAATTACAACAGTGTAACACTTTTTTTCATGTACAGCTGTTTTTGTTTTTGTTAAAAAAGAAGAAGCAGATAGCTCCCTGGTAAGATCGCTTGAAATAAGACAATGAATATCTCTCAAAAAGACCAATGACACCTTCCCGACTAATACGCAAATTCTTCTTAAACTATAAAAATTATATACATATATTGTCCTATGAAATTTTACATACATATGTACATCAACTTCAGAGTATTCATTAATTACGTTCTCTAAAAGCCTTTCACTCGCGGTTGTGGATTTCTTTCCATAATCATATAAAATATTTCATCATCATCAGATGATGAAGATGAATTCAACAAGTCATCCAAAATTTTTTCAGCACATAAAAATGTAGTAATATTTTCCATATTGTATATTTTTTTTTTTTGTTTCTTAACACAAATACACAATCATACGTGGTCAAGATAGCATCGAAAAATAGCAACGTCGGAAATGGAAACAAAACAAATGTCAGCTGTTTTATCGTGTGATTCTCCCCCTCTAAAAATACAAAGTGTGAAAAGTGCACAATTTTTTAAATTTTTAGTGTAACATTTATATAAAAGAACACACTACACTTTAGCAGTGTTGATATTTTTTCAGAAAAGAACACAAAAAATTAAAAAAGGTGCGAAATGGGAAAAAACGTGTAACATTTTTGCTAGAAAAGAAAACGCCATTACTTGTTCCGTGGTTTAAGTTGAGATTTGTGGGCTAATTTTGTAATATAAATTTTATTAAATAAACATTGATCAAATTTGTGTGTGAGTGATTTTTCGTGTAAGTTGTACTATGTATTTATATATGTTTTTTAATTTTGTATAATGTGTTCCACAATTACTTAAAAATACTTGTGACACTTCAAGTAATTTTGCTCATAGAATCTAAAAAATGCTTCTGAAGATACATATCGTCACCTAAAATGTTCAAAGACGTAATACTATGTTTCCACGACGACTTGAATCACCTGCTTCGCTCTCTGAATCATGTTTATGAATCATGCTGTTTACATGACCAAAAAACTTGATTCGATTTGACAGTTGTTTTTAATAAACAAAAACAGAATAAAAAAAAACAGAATTTACAATTTGTGGAAAATATTTTTTTAATGAACAAAAAAACTGAGTGAAAATTAGTTAGCTTATTTGAAAAAACATACATTCGTACGTATTTACTTTCTTTACTTCCAGCAACAAGAAAATACTTTGCTTTGTTTACAATAATATTAAATTTTTACAGCTAGTGCAGATAAACTTGCGATAAAAATTAGAGAAGAGTGCAATTTTTCGTGCTTCGCAAGTTGATTCAATATGAATCTTGTTGATTCGCTCTTAAAATTTTGTATGAAGCATGAATAGAGAGCGAAGCATGTACCGTGGAAACGTAGTATAACCCTCATGATCATGAGAAGAAAATGAGATATCACAATTGTGTCATGCGGATTTTAAGTGTTGTTTGAATTCAAGCTCACAATTGTGCTATGTGATTTATTTTTAGGAAAAAGCTTTGACTTTTCAAAGGAACCGGACCTTCAGCTGGCATAAGATATTCTTGAAAATTCTGACCTTGATTTCTCATCTGATGATGAACTTGAGGACACATGTTAGGAGCCAAATAATCGGAGCGAAGACTTTCTTGTCGGAAGAAGATTTTGAGGAGTACATATGTATATCATACAGTATGGTTTTTAACAATTTTAATAGTTTTTTGATTATCTTACAGTTCTTTTATCTAAAACGCAACATACTAGAAACTTAAGTAATAACAGAGATTACTTGTGGCGACAAAAATAATTTGAATATCATGAAATTCCCATTGTACACAAATGTCAGAATTTTGTAAAGCTTGGTACTCCTTCTGAATACTTCTCCTAATATTTCCCCGAAAGTCATTACAAGGACGTGGTATACGAAAATGTATTTTCATGTTACCACTGGCGATGAAATGACTTTAACAGAGTCCGAAATAAAAAACTTTTACGGCTGCGAAATAACGATGTTTTGTCTTGGATATCCGCAGATTAATATGTATTGGGCGGAAGGATTTCGGAATGAACTTATTACGTTTGCAATGTCGAGACACAAGTTTATAAAATTGCGAAGTACAATTCACTTCGTTGATACAAATAAAGCGCATCAGACCAATAAACTGTGGAGAGTGCAACCTGTGATTGACTTGGTTAGAAACCGTTGTAATCAATTAGCTACTGATGTCACAACGAGCAAATGGTTCAAATGCGATCAAAACCCACGCCCTGTGGGTTTGAAAAATTTTGTCTATGCAACATCTTATAGACTTGCAATCGATTTTGAGATATTCCAAGGAGCCGACACCTTTCCAGATTGCGGACTGGGACACGGGCCGTCCATTGTCTTGAGACTTACATACTTTGATAGGTTTTTCACTACAATACCCCTTTTAGAAAAACTTGATGAAATGGGTTATAAAGCCACAGGAACTATAATGGCAAATCGCTTAGGCAAAAGAATAAGTCTTCCTGCTGACAATAAAATGTCCCGTGGTGAATTGATTCAATTTGTTAAAAATGAAGCAATTGCAGTAGTAAAATGGTGTGATACAAAATTTGTTACGGCAGCGTCAACTATATGCGGAAAAGATCCGATAGGTGAGAAAGAGCGCTGGAATAAAAATTTAAAACGACGTTTACGATCCCAATTCCAGCTGTTATTCAATTATATAATGAAAAAATGGGTGGTGTTGACATTGCAGACCAAATGAAAGTGGCCAGTTAAGGTATTTTTTAATTTTCTTGACTTAGCCATTTATAACAGTTGGAAAGAATATAGGAGAGATGCGGAAATAATTCAAGTCAAAAAAAAAAAAGTTTAAGAAGTTTCTGAGCTTCAAAATGGAATTAGGAGAAGTTGTGGCAAGGTATAAAAATGTGCCGCATAAAGTAGAACCTTTCCATTTGCCCGATGGATATTATGAAAGCAAATATCGTCCCCATAATACACCAGATGAAATAAGATATGATAGGTTTGATCATTGGCCTGAATTTATAGATGGTACAGCGAAGCGATGCCGAAATGTTGGATGTGAAAGCCGCTCTAGGGGAAGATGCCAAAAATACAATGTGCATTTATGTTTAGCAAAAGACAAACAATGTTTCAAAGAATACCATACCAAATGAAGCATACATTTATGCCATTTGATATAATTTTCTTTTATTTAATGTGAAAAAAAATATTTTAAGCATATGTATATTCATACGAACTGATATATATATATATATTGTGTTTGTTTTCTGAAGTACAAATTTTAATTTTATGTAAAAAGAATATTTTATACTTGTTCTAATAAAAATACTCAACCTGAAAATGCATTTGGAAATTGGTAATTATTTTAGGCCTTTTCAACCAACATACACGATTGTGCGAGGTCCTTTTCCTTAAAAACAAATACACAGAAAAATTTTAAAAAATCATCTTTGCGGGAATATAAAAATTTTTTACAAAAAAAATATTTTTTGTAGAAATGAGAAAGAAAAACACGTTTGGTTCTCAAAGGGTTAAAATCTTCATTCTCTGATTCAATTTGAATTAAAACTATTAATTAAATAATTAAAAATGTTATCAATGATATTTGTCAATAATAATTTTATAGCTATAATAGTTCTATCGATAATTTATCAAGATATAATATTTCTTAAAATCAGTACATTGCACCTTTTATTATTATTTAAGGAATAAAAAACCTTTATATTTTAGCAGTAACTGCATTTGTTGATATTTTTCGGTTAGCGTTATGCTTGGTTTTCACTATGTCAGTTTTGTTGTCAAATTGTCCAAATTGTTATGAAATTACCAAAAATTTGGTCAATTTGACAACAAAACTGACATAGTGAAAACCAAGCATTATACTATGTTTCCACGGAACATGCTTCACTCTCTATTCATGCTTCACACCCCAATCCTGTGCGAAACAACTTGCTTCACCATACAAAATTTTAAGAGCGAATCAAGTAGATTCATATTGAATCAACTTGCGAAGCACGAAAATTTGCACTCTTCTCTAATTTTTATCGCAAGTTTATCTGCACTAGCTGTAAAAATTTAATATTATTGTAAACAAAGCAATTTATTTTCTTGTTGCTGGAAGTAAAGAAAGTAAATACGTACGAATGTATGTTTTTTCAAAAAAGCTAACTTATTTTCACTCAGTTTTTTTGTTCATTAAAAAAAATATTTTCCACAAATTGTAAATTCTGTTTTTTTTTATTCTGTTTTTGTTTATTAAAAACAACTGTCAAATCGAATCAAGTTTTTTGGTCATGTAAACAGCATGATTCATAAACATGATTCAGAGAGCGAAGCAGGTGATTCAAGTCGTCGTGGAAACATAGTATTAGCCAAGGTGAATTTAAATACTAGGTGACAGCGTAGCGCCAGCTGATTATTCATGGTGAATTTGAAAATGTCAAAAAGTTATATAAAAAAAAAACTTTTTGACAGTGACGAAAGTTTTTCATATAGAAAAATGCCTGTTGTTCTTGCCTTGTTGTAATTGTTGTAGCAATGCTGTCACCTGGTATTTAATTTCACCATGGTATTAGCTTTATTTCGATAACGGCTCTTTGTGGTTGTGGTACCTAATCTTAGCGTTTTTAACCTAATAGAGGAACACTACATTATTAATATAGCCTAGTATTCGGTTTCGTATTAGGCCTAAAATCAGCCAAATTTTGAAGCTTGTATAAAGGAAAAACATTAGAGTCCGACCGAGTACAGTTCAACCTTGGTATAACGAATCTTAAGTGGAATAGAAAAAAACGTTATATCGAATAATTCGTTACAATGAGGTTCGGTATATCGAGGTGAAGTTGCACTTTTATTCGTTATAACGAGGTAATAAAAAATGTTGTATGTATATTAATTTCCGCTAATAAATCAAAACACATTTGAAGAAAAACACTGGGGCCAAATTACCGCATTCGATATCGAGTAAAATTGATCGTAATTTTCTTATTTGAGATTATGGCATTTGATATCTAGCAAGAAATTTATTACATTTTATCATAATTTCGATGTCGAAATCATTTTTCGATACGATAGCTCATTCGATCATGAATGCGGTAATTTGGCCCCTGTATTTTGTAGTTTTAAAATCCAAAAATAGTACTGCATTTAATTCCAAAAGAGTTTACATTTATAAAATAATAAGTCTTCGAATATTTCAGCCGTTAATCACACAATAATTTTGTGTGTATCTGTTTCATATAATTTGGATTAATTGATGGAAATCGTTGTGAAAAGGTTGTAAGTTGACAAAATTCGTTAAATAGAGGTAAATAATTATTTCTATTTCGTTAGTCTGCAGTGAATAAAAATTCGTTATAACAAGGCTATTGACAAATGTATTCGTAATAGAGAGGTTTATTTTGTATTAAATCTTATGGGGCGTTGTAGGGGATTTCAAAAAATTCGTTAAATCGAGGAATTCGTTATAGTGAGGGTCGTTATATCGAGGTTTGACTGTATTTGGTTTCGGTTTCAGATTAGGCCAAAAATCGGCTTAATACCAATATTCGGTATATTTTGATCGCATTATGTGATATAAGTTTTTAATGTAATTAATAGAATACAAAATTTATATAGGTATTAACTGTTTCTTAAAAAAATTTGTCCGTTCAAGTTGAAAAAACAAGATTTATTTATTTATGCAATTTAGTGTTGGTGCTTTAGAGCATCTTCAGAATTCTATAAAACTGTTACCTCATGTTTGTTTGTTTCGAATTAGGCCGAATAATGATTTTATGACCAAATATCTTTTTTATATTAATATATTTATTCCAATACACAACTTATTTTGTATGATTCATAATACTCACCTTTATAATCGAATACACTTTCCTATAATAAAATTTATTGTTATACAAATAGTAAAATCATCAACAATATGTAGTATATTTTATATTTTAATAACATGCATATAATATTAGTAAAAATAGATAATAAAGCATCTAAACTTTGGAAATGCATTTATTTATCGGAAAAAATTATCACAAATTTGAATTTTTTTAAGAAATATAACAATTTAAACTATATGTTTATTTTAAATATATCCTAAATATTTGCATATGAGTTATCGTCTTTTAACGTATTATAACGGTTTAATTGGACTTATAAAATTGTCATTCATTGAATCAATCTAAAGATAGTTTCATAAGTCCAATTTAAATTTTTTTAAACCAATTTAAAATTTTTTTAAATATATATTTAGAATTTATGAAAGATGTCTATAAACACAATTTATATGATAAATTGTCTTAGTTTAGCATTATACTGCCCAATGTCAGATCTTATAATCCAAAATTAATATATTTTTATATTTTTTTAAGCGGTTAAAAGAATGATAGAGTTTTTCTTTATATCCTAAGTGTAAGTTTTGTTAAAATAGTTATGAGGAGTTTTTTCATAAAATTTGTTCACTAAACTCTCTATATTTTTTCGCAACTATGTATATACATATAATTTTATATATTCTATAAAGTGAATGCATAAGCGTGTAAAATAAAATTTGACATTCTTTCTTTCTGTCTGTGCAAAACACTCCCAAATCAAAACAAGTAAGAAAGTATAGTCGGTCAAGCCCGACCATATAATACCCAACACCCAGTATATGTATAAAACAGTTTTTCAGAAATGGGCGTTATATGGGAGTTATAACCTCTTGTGGACCGATCATCCAAAAATTTAGTGTCATGTGTCTGTGAATATAAATCTTAAATGTGTTAAATACTATAAATACTTAAATACGATATAAATACTTTTAAAAGATTTGTGGAGCTTAAATTGAATTACGGAGAGGGTTTCGAATAATTATGGAGCGACTATTATAAAATTAGGTGTCGTTATTTCTATATATAAGAAACTTATTTGTGTCAAATTTTATTTGGATACCAACAATTTTTAGAAATTTATGATCGAAATTTATGAAAATATCACGTACCAAATTTTATCGAAATATCTTCCAAATTACGAACTGTACTCTGCGCACAAGCTTTACATGGACAGCCAGCCAGACGGACGGACGGACATCGTTAAATCGACTCAGAAAGTGATTCTGAATCGATCGGTATACTTTAAGGTGGACGTTACAAACATCAGCACAAATGCAATATACCCTCCCCACTATGGTGGTGTAGGGTATAAATATAAAACCAAAATAAAAAAATGTACATAGAATAGTTTATCAATCTAATGAGGGGTTTGGTATTGAAAATCAGTAAAATCGATTCAGTAGGACGAGATTAATTAATCAAAGTCTGAGACAAACTGTTTTTTAAATTATTTTGTTGTGTTGTTTAAATGTATTGCAGATAATCTCATGAAATTTCGCACACGTAAGATTAAATGGCGAAAAGTCTAAGAATCGGTCTATGATTTCTCCTGGTCCCATACAAATTGTATTCGGGAATATGGATAAGTATCTATTAAATAGCTATGTATATCTTTGTAAATAATTTTATTCTATTTTCTTCGACCTTTTTGTATGATTTTTTTTTATTAAATAATTTTCAAGCTTGAGGTCACTTTTTGTTTTTTATAAAAGATTTTTTATTTTTATATATACATAAATTATACGATATTTCGATTTCCTTTGGAAATCTTCTTCAGGAGTTATTTTAATATTAGAATAGAAAATTAGTTTTATAAAAAACTAAAAAAACGCAGCGTTTTCAAATCGCATACAGTTTTAAAAATGCAAAACGCATTTTGACCTTTACGCTACGATTTGCTAGCGTTTTGCCATTTGTCGAAGCTATGTTCGAACAATAAAAACAGATGTTTTGTCATAAAATAACGTAAACAAATAATATTTCTCAAATATAAAGTACGAATTAGTTGAATTATACAATTTTTTGAAAGAATCCCCAACTTGCTGAAGCAAATTTCATCACAGGATAAATACGATTTTAAACAAAAAGCGACAGAAAATTAAATTCAAATTACTTATAACATTATAATTGTCTAAATTTAACTTGAATAATAAAGTTTTTTTCCCATAAGAAATGGCCCGGTTTTAAGTTTGAATGTTCCGGATTTTATTACTTTTTTCGAAAAATGTTCCGGTTTCGCTCAAAATTGGGGTGGTCAAACTAGGCATCACTAATACAAACTGTCTGATTTTATTGCATATTATTGAAACGTACACTTGAGCATACTTGTTGTAATAATTCCATATTACTCATACGATGACGTGGCCAATTTGAATGTTGATTTTTTTTAGAAAAAAACTACATTTATTTCATTTTAATTATTAATTTCCAAAAACTTGTGCAAGAAATTTCTTGTAAATATGTAGTTTTCTTTAGTATTTGTTTTAAAACACCCCGTAAAAGCCTCTGTAAAACGGACAAAACGTTTGTTTAGTTAAAAACTGAGTAGAATGGTTAATTATGTACATACATACTTACATATGTATTTAGTTTTAAACATTTTTATATGATTGTCTTACGTACGAGTATATCAACACATTGTCGGTCTTTTATAAAAAAAAATTATACTCCTTTGTAAATAAAATTCAAATATTTCTTTTTTTCATTATTTTTTATTTGTAACATTTATTTTAAAATACATGTCCATGGGGTAAATTCCTGAATTCCTGAAATGCTGTTGAAATTTGTTATTTAAAATAGAAGAGCAAATTAGAGTTAAAATACATAATGAAAATTAAAAAAAACAAAAAGATTTAAAACATTTAAATGTTGACACTCGTCTCATATTGAATGTACTTCAACATGTGCCGGGTTTTCAAGGCACCAGAGCACCTGATGAAGTACAATAGACATGGGACATCTTTTTTTAATTTTTTTTTTTTTTTAGTTTTTATAGCACTGGTTTTCACTGACCTCAACAATTTCATTTGATTGGTTTAATATTATAAATTTGAATTGATGTTATATATGTATGCTGATGATGAAAACAGATGATTTATGATGCAGATGATGATTACTATGATGTCAGTGCCTAAAACTTCGCGCGCTACTTCAGGTACCTGACTGCGGTTTATTAAATATTCAGCCCCGGTCTCTGATTAGCGCGCAGAGTGCTAGACATATATATAATGTTACATACATAATATTTAATAAATTAAAACAATCTTATAATTATGTACAATAATAATGGTTGGTGGATTAAATCATTCCAACGAATACAAACATATTTGGTATTTGTGTGTGTAATGCATGTGAGGATTTTTCAAAAATTTTACATTACATTGTTCATGACAATCGTCATTATTAAAGTTTTTTAACCGAAATTGTATTTGTTCGTCGTTGTTTAACCGAAAGCGAAAGACTGAATATAAAAGAGAGAGAGAGGGAGCATTACTTTACTACACTCTTTCAATCGCCTTGCATCGTATGACCTTGTGTCCGTAGCATGTAAAAAATGTATTTTAAGGTTAATGATCTGTAATTTATTTGCACAAAAACAAAGTGCAGAACCATTCATGTCAGTCGTCGTCTGTGGTTTTTGCAAAAACCGTATGACTAAATTTATTTCTAGCTAAACTTGCCTGCCTGCTTACTAACCACACTTGAATACCGACAAAAGAGAATAGTTAGTATCTATGTGACGAAATAGAAGTAGTTAGTAGTGCTGCTTGCTGGTGGTGGTGGTAATAAGTGTGATTGAGTATTTTTATAAATGAAAGGCTTCAGGTTAATTTAGGGTTGCCAACAGATACTTTGTTTAACGTTTAACTACTACTGATACTTTTAAGCTCCTGCTCTATTTTTTTTATAATTTTTCATTATTTTTCAAGTGATCTTGACGGTTTTTGCTGGTGTTGGTAGAGCTGCAAATGTGGAGACATGTTCTCTCTTTTTTGGATTTCTTTTTGTCTTCCTTTCATTTCGTTTCACACATGGAGTACATACCATATATCTATCTACTGAATGTTTCATACATATGGTTGACAATACACAGGCAGCTAAACATATGTACATATGTTTATAAATTATGCGAATACACTGACAGAAATCCCAACTTTAAATTACACAAAGCTCTCTACATGGGTGAGTGAGTAATTTAGCGAATTTATTTGCAAACAGAATAGGAGGATATGACGTCATTTTGCTCGAAATTTTTGCAAACTTGAAAACAGGGTAATATGCAAAGCAACACCTTTTTTGTGTAGATTACACACATTGTACCTGTATATACAGACAAACGAGTACATTTACATTTAGATTTAAATATGTTGCTTGCTTTTTGAGTGTGTGTGTGTGTACGGTATGGTGCATGTTGCTGTATTTGTTGGTGTGCAAGACCCAGAAATGACCCTGGTTTTTTCTAAATTTGAATTGCTTCAAGATATGTATATTCGTAGCTGGTATAAGGCTGCTACATAAAAAAGCCAACGCAGAAGTGATCATATATTGTATCGTGTCTGTGTGTTTTCTCTTTGTTGCTCCCAAAACCATATGTTCGTTCCTCCTTACTGCTGCTGCACTCTGGTCGGGCGAATGCTGTAAGATTTTTTTCTTTTCTTAATTTTTTTGTTTAGCTTTAAAAGCGAGGTGTGTGTTTTTAGCTGCTGTTACCAAGCAGCAGAATGTGCTGGTAGTCATGTTTTTTCTTTATTATATATATATTTTTTTATAATGAGCGCAGACGGCCTCAAATATTTTTTGTTTTTTTCTTCTTTTTACAGATAAAGATTCGCATTTACTCACAAACACATAAAAAATATACGATACACGTGCCCCACTACATAGAAAAATGGCAAACATTTGTGTTTGAAATATTGCACAGCCTGTTTGTTAGATATCTTTTAAATGTCTTTGCTAGCGAATGTTCATATGATTTACTCACTATTTACTAGTTGCTCAGTATAAAAACTAAAAGTTAGTTATTGGACTAAAATGCTGCCACCAGAAGGAAAATACATATACTTATGTATGCACATATATACTTAGGTACTATCAATTAGAAAGTAGCAAAATAATTTTAACAGATCTTTTACTAAACAACCACTTGTTATGCTCAGCTTAGAAATTGGTCACTAATAAATAATATACAATATATTTTCGGACTTTAACAATTTGCCTTTAAATTGTAATAAATTCATATGAAAACTTTTAATGATCTGATTTTCTTTTCTTTTTTTGAAAGTCAGATAGATAGAGAGAGAGAGAGAGAGCAGCACCGCGATAAAAGAGAGTTTTTACTAATGATTTTGAAAACAAAAAAACTTAAGCCATTGATTTTAAAGGCTAGTAGGTAGGTATGTTTTTTGTAATATTCCTATTCTAATTTTTAATAAAATATTTTGTATTCTCAAGTGAAGTACCTACTTTTTTGTATATAAAATAAATTATTTAAGTATGAACAAATGTATGAATGAATATATATTGTTGGATGTATGTATGTTTGTATATGCATGCGATGATTCTTCGTAGCTTGACTGGGTGGGGCACTCGGGATAAATATAACCTCACTTAACTGGTATAGCGCATAAGTTTTTGCTTTTTTCGATTTCTTCTTATACTTATAAAATATTTAAAGTAGTCAGAATAGATTCGTTTAATTTTTGGATTTTACTATATTTTTTCTTTGGTTTTTTTTGCACAATTTTTAAGTTTTTTGCAAGAGATGATGATAATGTATGGGTGAGTAAGTAAGTGAGTGTGAGAGTGTTTGAACAATAAAACTTACCGGCAAAAACCTTAAGCATTTAGTGATCTTAAACAAATACACTTAAAGTAACAAACAAAAAAAAAATATTGAAAAAAATTAAACACGCTCACATTGTCAACCAACCCAGACATTCAGCCATATGATTAGCTGTCTCTTGACTGGTACTGCGGTATTCGCGAGAATTCAAGCACAACCGCATGAACTTTTTTCGTTTTAAACATGAAGATAAAAAAATAAAAACGAAAATGCCGGTCGTTTTGTTTCATTTTATTCTTTCCTCTGTTCGCTGTTCACATTCGTGAGAAAACACGACGATGACAACGACTGATGTACATATGTTTTACCGACTGCTAGATTTGTGGGGGAATTTGCACACCCCACAATTGGGAAAATTGGCGAAAAGGTACACAAAAGAACGTAATAGACCAAAAAAAACAAGGTTTTTTTTGCAAAATAATTTTTGTTGTAAACATAAAAAAAGGATTCTTCATTACATGGCATCCCTACTGACTTAGCAGCAATATGTTTCCCCACACCCCGAACCTCAAGCGGCACTCTTAGTCATTATGCAGTTTTTGTGTGTGTGCATCAGTGTGTCTGTATGTCTTTGTGTCAGTATTTGTAGCCGGCATTTTTGTGTGGTTTTTTCTCTTGAATTTTCCTTGATACGAGTCAAATATGTACTTTGAATGTCTATGGTGCTGCTGCTATTGGTACGCTGGTATACGTGATTTGAAGATGACGTGTGTTTATACGAGTATGATCTAAACTCACATTTATTCAACAAGACTTTCAAGTTTTCTATACTACTTGGTTTCTTCGTATTTTCTACCTACTCCTCCTCTTTCCTACTCTATCCTACCCGAAATAAATCCCAAAAAATATGCATTTTGTATGCCAATTTTTGTTTTATACACATGTTTGTAGATACTCTACATTGTATAGGTATATAAAAAAAATTTACTTCTACCTACATTTTTTTTTAATTTTTGCCATGAGTTTAACGCATGATTTTGTTTCCCCGAAATATGTACAAACAAACATAACGCATATTTGCGTCATTTAAATCAATTATTTAAAATTTTTTTTAATTTGCAAAACAAAAAATGTATACAAAGAATTGAAAGAATCATTTGCTAGAAATTTGAAATGTTTACGATATTTTCTGTGTGTGTTAAATAATCATATTTAATATCATCATCAACGTTGATGATGAGAGCATAAAATTAAGTTAAAAATAACTTGTTTTTTTGTATTATTTTCTCGATATTTTCGATTATCGGAAAAATTCCATGCCGTTCCATACCATTTTTCTGGAAGAGGAGGTGGAAGAATAAAGAATAGCAATGTCATCATCGTGTCAAATATTTACATACTGTATGTACGTACGTACGTCTGTATAGAAAACTTTAAATGTATTTCATTCTTATACATTTGCAAATAATTTATATATGTGCCGAGGTAAAGTAGATAGAGGTAGGTATTAATTATTTTTATTAGTTTCTTTGGATTTTGTCAATCCTTTTTCGTTTTCGCTTTTGATTCGGTTAAATAAATATGCCGGGTTTGAATTTCACAATTTATTGCGTTTTGGTTAACTAAACTAACTAAACTACATGCATACGTTTTTGTATTACAATTTTTTAGCAAATGTTTTTTGTTGCCTCACCATGCGTCACCAACCATCCGTCCAAATACAATACAACTTTAAAAAAGTTCGCACACACAAACATACACACACACTCTCCGCTCAAGCTCTCCTAAATACATTGAAGACGAACAGTTAGTTGTAGTAGTTATTCATACATGTGTTTCTTTTTTTCCTCTTTTATTTCTCTCTTTTATTATATTTCAGTTCTTTCTTATTTCTTTTGTCAGTTTAGTTTATTAACAAATGTTCTTTTTTGTTCTATCTTTCTTTTTTTAGCAATTTCACTTGGGTTATAAATTTTTGTTCTCAATAATATTTAGGTTTTCTTAAGTTATTTCTTGTTAATTATTTTTATTTAAACAAGCCACACAAATATTTAAACACAAACAACAACACTGCTTGATGAATTATCTACTAATTTTATATTTTTTGAATTTATTTGTGTAAAGCACGGAAAGAATATTTCTTTAGCAAACCGTTCGGACCGGCTGTTGGCGATCAAATGAGTGGTATTCAATGTCGTCGTTCAATCAAAAGCCAAAAGTTTTTGCAAAATACAACACATTTCGAGTTTGCTGCTGATTGCTGACTGCCTTGCTGGCTGCCTGCCTGATGGCTCGTTAGCTTCTGGCTGGTCGACTGACTGCTTTCTTGCTGGTTTGATTCGTATATAAAAATTGTTCGTTGAATTCGGTTTATTCCATGTGTGTTTCTATGTTCTGGTGGCGGTGCTGTTGTTGCTGTCGTTTTTGTTCTGCACTGCTGCTGCTGTTTGTTTGAGATGTTGTTGTGTTTGTTAGTTCATTGTTGTTGCTATTGCTGTGTCTGTACGAGAAGATGGAGACCAGACCAGACATTGCCTATAGTGAAATACAAAGGCGAACATGTACTACTTCTCGCATACACCAAAAAACAAAACAACAACAGCTACAACAAGAACAGTAAAAAAGCTAAATCATACAAACATTTGTTGGTGGGATTTTTGTTGCTGTTGTTGTTTGCTGTACTCACCCGTAGTCGCGACGAGACTATAACCGAGTGTGTGAGTTTATTATTTCTTTGTTAGGAACAATCTTTCATATGTTCGTACTACACATTGCATACTTATGTGTATATATGAATGTCTATAGTAGATGTAGTAAAGTGCAAGTTATCCATCCATCCAACCAACCATCCATCCATCCATCCGCATATCTACACAGTTCAGAAGGTTATATTCACATGCTCCTTGTTACCATCATTCATTAACCGATTTAAAATTATGTATAATTTGCATCAAAAATTTGTTAATATCATAAAAGGTGTAGTATTCGACCATTATTCTCAGGCTACATATTTCTTGAAACAATTTTCATTTCTTGGCTGGTGTTGTTCAACAGTGACTGAATTTATGCAACACACCAACCAAAACCCAGACCTACAACTACGACAAAAGCTTGCCGTATGATTTTTTCAATCGTTTGTCCTTTAAACCCTCTTTCCATTCCGTTTGAATTAACAGACATGCACAAAACATACGAACGCGTGCAAACATATTTATGTTACTCTACATATAAACATACATACAAAAATACGAATGTCTGGCTGACTGCTTTAACCAATTCTCATTTTCTTGTTATTTTTGTGTTTTTGCCGAAAATGCAGACATTCATGTTTCCAAGTTTTGCAAACATTTTCCCTAAACTTAGTTGGCAAGTTCCCCCCGCAACTAGTAGATATTAAATTTGTTGCAATTCAATGTAGCTTCGTTAAAAATTTTATGATAGGAACAATGTATTCAGGAAAGTCGCTCTAAAACAAACTCTTTTTCTAAAAAACTACCACCTAAATTTGGCAAAATTTAAATATGTATCTTCTCAAATTAAAATCATTTGAAATTGTGAGTGGTTACAAGGAGTTAAAGAGATATAAAGGCGGTCTTATTACAACGTTCCCATTGCATCATGGAACATCAATCCATTGCTTCCTCCAATGTTCCTTGTCTCAAATTTATAAGTTATGTTGATCAGTAGTCATGAAACATGAGGGAAAGAGATCAACTCTTCCCTATATGTTGCTTCTTCCATTGGTCCTGGTCCCAAATTTGTAAGGTAGTATGTAAAAATTTTGTTTTCAAATTGTCCTATGCAGCGTAATCTTTCTCAGACTTAAATAAATATTATAAATCCACTGAAAATTAAGAACTTAGAAAATATAGCCGCCAAAAACAATCTGCCCAAAATTAAACCCAGTCTCAATTTTCACTTATGCCAATTTTAAAACCCTAAATATAAACTACATTCTTCTTATGATACCCGAATCTGCCTATAAAAGTTTGATTGCATGTATTTATATTACCTTGCCGAAGAATCAGTTTTATAATTATATTTGGTAACTCTCCGAATTTTATTTTTTTTTGCTCATAACCCTCTCTCTTCAACTATGTATGTGTGCATGTATGCAGAGATGTACAAATGTACATAATTCAACTGTCGGCAATGATATATAGAAATGGCGCAGTAAAGAGATAAAGCTTCTTGCATATGGTTTTGGCAACAACAACTACAGCAACAACATGAATAATAGGAAAAACTTGTGATTGACAAAAAGTTGAAAGCAGGAGTTTGAAGTTAGTAGTTTTCACTGTCTAGTAGGTAGTAGAATGACTGATTTTATATATTTCTCCAATACTTTATTATGCATTCGTGTTTCATCGTTCAAGTATTAGATAGACAGACATTTATACGTAGTACGTGTATGCATTTTGGGATTTATGGCAAATAGGTTTCAGAGAGAGAGTAAACGTAAAGAGCGTGTATATAACAGCCTTAACAAAGTGATGACTCCAAAACAATTTCGCGATTGTCGGCAGAATAAACTTTATATACAGCTTACATACAGTTGAAAAGATAAGTATGAGTACAGTGTTAAGATATATATGTGTTTGAAAGGGAAGTAAAAATATTCCGTAAGATAGCTAGCATAACATTTTTGGGATAAGATGGTTACTACTTACGTTGAAAAAAGAGGAAGATCAGCATAACTTTATCTTATCTCTCAAAATACTTTTCGAAAACACATGCTGGTTATTATTCTAAATTACTTATTATAGGTCAATCTGGTTCAAAGTGCTTCGTGCGCGAACTCTTTTTGATTTGGTTCGTCTGAAAAAATCTATACAGTTCCATTATTTGTCGCTTGTGATGTTAATGTAAACGTGTCTTGAACTTTTGTTTTAACATTTTTTTAAGGAATTATGTGTATATTTAAATCTTCGTGCATAATAATGTATTCATTTGATTCGAAAAAAAAAACAAAAATTTAGAGTAAAACATAACATATCTATAATGCAACAATTATTACAAATCGACTATCATTGTATTAATTAAATACGTTCTACTTCAGAACATTTTCATATTATCTGTTAATGTCCAGCTCATAATATATAAAGACATACATTTCTAAACAGATCTCTTCCTGAATTATCAGGATCCAGATTGTGTGTCTTAAATTTTATAGCTTAGATTTAGTAATCATCTCAATAGAGTCTAGTATTGATTTAGTTTCTCAACCTCGTCGAGCGATGTGAACCTTTCAATATGGAATAATTAATTATACTTTACTGTTTGTGTGCAGCAAAGTATAGACGTTACCTAAAAAAACTGTACATGATTTATTTATGTTATTTAAAACTGTCAAATCGTAAGTATTCCCAAATTTTCAGACAAAATTTTATTGGAAATAACAAAAAACATCCCACATAGAATTATCAATTGGGTTCTACATTTGTAAAATGATTTGAAAAGTGAAATATCATTTTTAGTTTGGTTCATCATTGTACAGTAGTTTTCCGGTTTAACGAACATTCGTTTTAACGAAAATCGCGTTTAACGAACAGACCAATTTTTTCTATTGAGTTCCTTATATAACAAACAAAAATTATTTTTTGTACTCAGTTTAGCGAACAAATACTAATAAAATTATTTGAATGAACATTTCACAAAATTACCAAAAAAAAACTATGTTGTAAAAAAATTTACCGTTGTTTTAAGCGGTGTTTTTTTTTTGTTTTCTTTTGATGTTTTTGTTTGTTTTTTAAAATATGATGATTAGTTATGTGTATTCCTTTCTAACGTAAACATCATGAGTACAAGAAAAAGACTCTTTAAAAGATAAACTAAAAATTGTGGATGATCATCGAAATGGTTTACGTGTAACAGATTTATATAAAAAGTATGGTATAAAAAAATCCACAATTTGTACCATTTTAAAATCTAAGGAGAATCTTCTGAAAAATGCGGAATCTACAAATTTTGGGAGCAAAAATAGAAAGGCTATTAAACAGGGTGAATTCCCCATAATGGAAAACCGGCTCTTTTCTTGGTTTCAAAGACAGCGGCGTTGTTATAATCCCATAACTGGTGCAATTTTACAATTCAAAGCCAAGGAAATTCATAAAAAATTATATGGTGGCAATTTCAATGCCAGCCACGGGTGGTTGACCAGATTTAAAAATAGGTATGGCATTCCATACCAAAAAAACAAACATTGCTAAATCGTTTTTATAAATAGATTTTTTTTACTTTTATAAAAGAATTGCCTTTTATTTAAGTTTTTTGTATATTTAACTCTAAATGTGACATGAATTGTTCCTTTTTTTGTTTTTGTTAAATAAATACATTTTTTTATAAAATATAATTTTATAAACAATTTTATGATTTTTTTAATTATTCACATGACAAAAACCCACTTTTAAGTTAGTACTGCATATAACGAACAATTCACTTTAACGAACTGGCCTGACAACATATACGTTCGTTAAATCGGAAAACTACTGTATAAGTTTCACTCGTTTTTTAGAACGTCGTGAAAATGTATATGTGGAATTGAAAACGAATTCAGTTTCACCTTGTAGTTCGAACATAGGCGTATGACTCACATAATGGTCGGTGGAATTTGCAGTATCTCGAAAATATGCCAGCTATCTTTTTAAACGGAATTAGAATAATATTTAAGATTTTTTTGAGATGATTCTACCTTTTTTACCATAACGTTATTCTCAGCGTATATACATATCTAATACTTTTAGAACTTTATATGTTATACACGTACTCGGCCCTAAATTTTTGTTCTTTGGTTCCCTCTAAATTTAATATGCGCCCTTTCTAATCGATTTGAAAATATTTTCGGGTCATTTGTATCTCCATTGAAATATGTACATATATGAGTTCGGTTAAGCAATCATACTTTTTCCTAACATTTCATAAAATTTTCCTTACAAACTAAGGTTTTTCAGTAACCACCTTGTCCATTTAAATAACTAAATATACCAATTTACGCTGTGCTTCCTACAGCTGATAATTTTGATCCGCATATGAGTTCAATTACATCATCCCCAGTCAGATTAGTTACTGAGGTAGAAATCCTTATTTTATTGTATACTATACATCGTTTGCATTTTTTGCTAAATTATTAAATATCAATCATGGGTTAAAATTTTTAAACTTAAAAGTAATTCTATAACGAGCGATATATGTACTTATTCATCCCACTGTGTACTTAATACAATAAGTATTTTAGGAGTATGTAAGTTTGCAGGTAGTAAAAGCAAGTATAAAAAAATGACGTGCCTGACTGGCCTGATGAATAGTATAAACATTTTTTTAGGTATATTAAATATTATGTGTCGTTTGACAACTATATTAAGCAAAAAGATACAAAAAATGCATTCATACACACGAAAATATACATTATAAATAATTATGTAGGGTAAATAAAGAATTTTATTTATTGCTTTTGGGAGTTTCAACTAATATTGTATTTCTCTTCTTAACAATACAATAATTGTATTTACAAATATATCTTTTATATTTAAAACTAATACATTAAACATTTTTACACATATAAATAATTAATAATTATATACTTAATGTGCAGCAGCTGAATCGTTGAGAAAACACAAGTAACCAAACTCCTTGTAGTGTAAAGTAAAAAACCTGTAGATGCGCATGTGTGACTAATAATTGCCAAAAAAGTGACTGTTGTAAAATTTTAACTCAATGACTCAGACTCTTACAGATTTATGGGAAAACAAAGAATACTTTTTCTTTTAATTTTAAAATCATTAAAGTTGAGATTTTCTTTGTTCCACAATCTTTGTAAAAAAGAAAAAGTTTGTTTTTTATTTAAATTACAGAAAGAAAGAAAGAAAGAAATCAAAGAAAATCACCCCTATCGTGAATAAAAATTCCATATGAAATTTGTTCCCATTTATTTTTTTAACATTGAATTTTAATAGGAAAAATGTGAAAAGGGAACAAATTTCATGTGGAATTTTTATTCACGATAGGGGTGAATATGTTTCTTATTTAATGACGGGCCTTTTAGCTTAATCATAATTGGGTATGACCCTTTTTCAGGGAGAGTCATTATTTTGTTGCGGTACAAAAGGATTCCAACGCAAGCAAGCTTCGTCTATTTTAGGAAATGTTCCACGTCGTTTAATACGCTCCTCATAATCATCCAAAACATCCTGTAACACACAAACATTACAAGCTTTATTAAACATTTTTATGTTAAGATAGTTATTAAAGTATTACCTGTTTTTTAAGTACTATGTGTTTGCCTTTCCAGTATTTCATCATGCCCAGTGCTTGTAAAGTACTAACTATATCATACGAATAAATAGCCATTTCCTAAATTAAATTATATTAAGAGTTTTGTGAGTTTTTAAATTATATTTATATGAAAGACTTACCTGTGAAACATCTTTTATACTTAAAGTATTTCCAGTACGATTACAAAGATATTCTAATAAAACATCTTTCCAATAAGAACGATATGATATTAAACCCAAATCAGATAAAGGTTTTTCTGGAGAACCTATTTTTCGCTCCACCCTGGTCAACAGGTAACCTAAATAGAAATTATAAAAATTAAAAAAATATTTTTAATTTTTTCTTCATGATTAATAAGTATTTAAGTGAAATTTTAATAAATTTATAAACAAATGATGTATGTGCAGGACCTTTATTATTTAATAAGAATATATATTATATATATACTCGTATATAAAAGACGGGAACTGTTCTCCTATAATTTTGTAAAACATTTTAGAAAAGTGAGTAGTATTTAAAAGTTGAATTATCCTGCGTTAGATTTAATTTAATATAGCAATATATTATAGTCCTTTTAATTTTGTAAAAAACCATTATTTTTTAAACATATTTATAATTTCAAGAATATTTGTTAAATCGGTCCCTAAATGTCGGAGATAAAAGAAACCGCGTGAATAAACCGATTTTGCATCAAAATGTTTATCATTGTTTTTAAATAATACTTTCAAATAAAAAAACAAACAGTTTTCTTCCTCTTCTGAACTTGAACGGAAGTTGTAACAAGCCTATATCGCATATCATTGTTGTCGAAAATGTTTTAACATTTCTTAAGGATAACAAAATCGTTTTTTTTATTTTTGACAAAATGGGTTGAATTAGATCTCAATAACTATATTTACAAGAGATATATGAGTGACATAGTAGAAGTGGACCAATTATGGACTGATAGCTTCTAAATCCAGTAACGTGATTTCTATATATTTTAGGCTTATTTTGGTTGAATTTTATCTCAGTAACGTTATTTACAAGAGTTGAATGGTTGGTTGTTATACCCGGAAGTGGAATTAATTCGGGAGCTATTACCAATTTTCGACTGATAGCTACAAAATCCAGTAGCATAATTTTAATTAATGAGTTCTGGATTAAAATTTATGATCTGTATAAAATGTTGATTCGAGTTTGATATTTATTTGACATTTTCGAGGATTAACCGATCTTTTTAAATTTTTAAATTTCGGAACAGATAATTTTATGCAAATTTAAATTTCGGAACAGATAATTTTTTATCGTTACCATCATTTATAAGAGATTTATGATTATTTAAGTGATTTTCGGAAGAGCGCTTTATATGGTGGATATGGTCAAATATGGACCGAAAGTCACATATTTCTTTAATATGATTTTTGTGTATATTTAAACGATCTATGTAAAGTTTCAATTTTATAGGCATTTATTTATTATTGAGCCATATTTCGGGATGATATTTGTATGGGGCTACGAAAAATCATGCATCGATTCTTACTATTTTCAACATAGTTTGTCCTTTTATTATAAAAATAACTTCCGTAAAATTGCATGTCTTTAGCTACCAAATATTTAAACAATTTAGCAAAAAAAAAATGTGAAAAATAACCATTTTTGTGAAGGTTGCCTTAGATTTTGATTCATAACTCCGGTTTTACTGGACCGAATTGATTGATTTTTAATACCAAAATGCTTAGGATAATTATAAATGTTGTTTTGTAAACTTTGTGGATTTTGGTTATGTCTTTTGAACGTGAGAGTGTTTTACACAGACAAACTGACAGGGACAATACATAAGGATCAGTAATACAATGCACTCGGGAAAACGTCAACGCTCGTTTACGTCAACATCCCAAAGCGTCAACCCTTTTTTACATTGCCTACTCTAAAACGTCAATCTAACCACAAAACTCTAAAACGTCAACTCTAAATAAAACAAAATTTTGAATTTAGCAGCAGTTAAAATACACACATTTATTTTATGAAATAATTTCAGAAATTGGGAATTCTCCTTATAAGTAGAGTAGAGAAGAAGTTACAACTGTATGTATTGTCTTTTTATTTACATATGTATGTTCAGTTGTTTTTTTTTTTTGTTCTCGTAAGTATCACATTACCAAAATAAGCTCAAAACTACCGAAAGTGCTTAAATTAAAAGAAAAGGCAAATATTTTGGACTTACATATTACAAAAGGGTACAAGTGCGGTAGCTTTAGCGAAGCAATATGGTGTAACAAAGTCAACAATTAGCAAGAAAAAAATGTATTAAGACGTTTAAGAGAGAAGTTGGAAAGAAAAAAAAACAGCAGAAAAAACAACAGATTTTTTTTAAATGCATATGATATTAAAATATGATCTCATTTAAAATGTATTCTTTTGGTTCTAGTTGTCTTCTATGGTTCTAGTCAGGTTGAATGTCTTTTTTGTTTCCTTTTTGAATTTGTTTATGTTTGGTTTTAGTTTATAATCAATAAAAAAGTTTAAAAGCACATTATCGATATGTTTTTTATTTAAAAATTTTACATTCGTAAACGTCAACAATTTGTTAAACATTAACACCCGCGGTTTTAATTAGTTGACGTTTTCCCGAGTGCACTGTATATACTTTGTTGGGTCATTTCCCAATGTTACATACGGATTGAAAAAATTTACTACTTCTTGTAAACAAGTAGGTTGTTCCATTCCGAATTTGCCTTTTCACGCCATGCTGAACTACTCTAATGAAAAAAGTTTCGGAAATTAGTCTTAAATTTACAGCAATTTTCATTCGTTGTAATTTATTGCCAATCTAATCATTCGACTGTATCCATAGATTTTTTCAATACTAACTAGCAAAAGAATATCAGTTATTTAGACTGGATTTGTTGCCAATCGAATGAATCAGTTATATCCATTGACTTTTTTGAACAGTTATTAATGCGCGTTGATTTCGTTACCAATTATTTCGAATATCATAGCCAAAACTATTTTCTCTGTGTGAGCATCTCAATGTTTGACATTAAAACTTTTAAGAATACAGTGCACTCGGGAAAACGTCAACTAATTAAAACCGCAACACCCACGGTTTAACAAATTCTTGACGTTTACGAATGTACAATTTTTAAATAAAATAATGTGCTTTTAACGTGTTTATTGATTATAAACTAAAATCAAACATAAAAAATTTCAAAAAGAAAAAAAGGCATTCAACCTGACTAGAACCATAGAAGTCAACTAGAACCAAAAGAATACATTTTAAATGAGATCATATTTATATATCATATGCATTTTAAAAAATCTGTTATTTTTTTCTTTCCAACACTTGGAAAAGGAGAGCCTTCTCTCCATTTATTTCATAAAATTTTAGAGTAGGTAATGTAAAAAAAAAGGGTTGACGTTTTGGGATGTTGACGTAAACGAGCGTTGACGTTTTCCCGAGTGCACTGTATTTATATTTAGAGAAAATAAAAACTATAATATTGCTTTAAATTTGAAACGAGTTAATACATTTACAAAAGTGGCATTTTTGTGCCGAGTTAATTTAATTTAAGATCTTCCTAAAAACCCTCACAATCGACAGAGCCAAGATCTGTAGCCTGTCGCAGACACATCTCTTTTGAAGTACGATAATATTTCATTGAATTCATCGACTCGGTAAGTTTTTTTGAGCGTTTGCCAAATTAGTTGGCATCAAATAATTTTTTTAATTCCCTGATTAAAAATATCATGCTATTTTTTTAGATTTTGAAAAACTAAAAAAAAATGTCAGACAATTGTCAAAATTACAGTAGTTTTCCGATTTAACGAACGTATATGTTGTCAGGCCAGTTCGTTAAAGTGAATTGTTCGTTATATGCAGTACTAACTTAAAAGTGGGTTTTTGTCATGTGAATAATTAAAAAAATCATAAAATTGTTTATAAAATTATATTTTATAAAAAAATGTATTTATTTAACAAAAACAAAAAAAGGAACAATTCATGTCACATTTAGAGTTAAATATACAAAAAACTTAAATAAAAGGCAATTCTTTTATAAAAGTAAAAAAAATCTATTTATAAAAACGATTTAGCAATGTTTGTTTTTTTGGTATGGAATGCCATACCTATTTTTAAATCTGGTCAACCACCCGTGGCTGGCATTGAAATTGCCACCATATAATTTTTTATGAATTTCCTTGGCTTTGAATTGTAAAATTGCACCAGTTATGGGATTATAACAACGCCGCTGTCTTTGAAACCAAGAAAAGAGCCGGTTTTCCATTATGGGGAATTCACCCTGTTTAATAGCCTTTCTATTTTTGCTCCCAAAATTTGTAGATTCCGCATTTTTCAGAAGATTCTCCTTAGATTTTAAAATGGTACAAATTGTGGATTTTTTTATACCATACTTTTTATATAAATCTGTTACACGTAAACCATTTCGATGATCATCCACAATTTTTAGTTTATCTTTTAAAGAGTCTTTTTCTTGTACTCATGATGTTTACGTTAGAAAGGAATACACATAACTAATCATCATATTTTAAAAAACAAACAAAAACATCAAAAGAAAACAAAAAAAAAACACCGCTTAAAACAACGGTAAATTTTTTTACAACATAGTTTTTTTTTGGTAATTTTGTGAAATGTTCATTCAAATAATTTTATTAGTATTTGTTCGCTAAACTGAGTACAAAAAATAATTTTTGTTTGTTATATAAGGAACTCAATAGAAAAAATTGGTCTGTTCGTTAAACGCGATTTTCGTTAAAACGAATGTTCGTTAAACCGGAAAACTACTGTACATTATTATATTCTTTTTTTGAATAAAAATGGTAGTATAAAAGCCAATATAATAGATGGCAAAATCATAAGATACAAATTTCACATTTCAACAAAATTTAAGTAAAAGATCATCAAATTGAATCGCGACAATCTATTGCGTTTTTTCTGTCAAAATGCGACTTTTGGGATATTGGAAAGCGCTAAACATGCAACGCTGATTTTGAAAGATGATATTACTGATATTAAGCTATGTATAGACGGTTGTCAGATCATACAATGTTGTCGGATGTAGCAATGTGCTAGCAATGTACTGACATTGAAAAATAGTTAGCAAAAGGTAAATTGTCAATTCTTTTTCCTACAATGTTGGAAGACAAACATTTCAAGTTCACACGGTGGTTAGACATTTTCTGAACATTTTCGGACAACGTTGTAAGATCTGACATCCGTCTATACAAAGCTTTAGAATTATCTACAGCGGCATTGCCATATTTTAACACAAAAGTAATAAATCTAATATAAATATTACATATGTATGTGTGTACCATATATCCTAACTCACAAAGTTTTAAAACAGCTAAAGTTTCTTAATTACATTTTCTCAATTAAATATTTAACCTTGAACAAAAAATTGTATTTTAATTTTTCCGAATTGCATTGCTTTCCTTACATTCCAAAAAAGTAACCAACCGCTCTCTATCTCTCTCCTTTTGTTTTATAATAAAAGATGAATATTAAATTAATTTAAAATTTAACTATTTGTTATACTCTGATTAAATCAAACAATCACGTACTCCAAAAAAACGAAATAGAATAGAATAAATAAAATAAAAAATGTGCATTGTTATCCGTTGGTATAAAAAAAAATGTTCACTAGTCTAGACAGTAACGAAGCCGCCATCCTTTGCTCATTGTTAAATCCTAAAGTATGAGAAGCGAACAGCAAATGACCTCTTCTCTGTTACCACGACTCTTTGACTATCTCCTTATGTACTCGCATGATAATAATGATGATTACTCATTCTGACTCAATGTGACTAAGACTACGACAACAACAATCATAATGACAACAACAATAAAAACAACAACATCAGCAGCAATAAAAAAACTCAGTTTAACTTTAGTCGTCCATTCAACCCAATGTTTTTGCACGCTACTTCTTTCCGTGTGCAAAATATTTGAGAGTTACACAGCAGAGTGTTATACTTTAATTTTTCTTTTTTATTATTATTATTTTTTGCTCAATAAACAACACTAATGGTAGTATGGCTGGCCACAGCCAGTCAGCCCTACTTCTACTACTACTGCCATTCATTCATTTCATCTATACGTACATACTTCTACTTGTCGCTACACAAGCACATGAACATGTTCATAGATACGACAAACACATGGACTTCTTAAAAACGTTGCAACATTGGCGACGTGGGTACAATGATTTTTTTTCAGTTTTTGTTTCGGAGGGTTGTTCTCTCTGCTTTCGTTTTGCACAAACACACACAGTTGTATACGTATGGATTAGGGATGCCAGTTAAAAAATTCGAGATCAAATACCTGGATAAAGAGAAGGAATACAAAATTTTTTGATCAGCTGCAGTATAGCATCTGGACTATACCATATAAAAATTGGGGTTCCTAATATACACATAAATGTTGACCTTCAAATTTCTTGTTGCCCCTGTTGCTAAACCTAAAAATTATGTTATTTGCAACAATATTCCTTAGGAGTGGAGTACTTCTTGCCCTACCCATTCCCAAACTAAAATGAATCTTCCATTATCCTAAATTGTACAAACCGTATAAGCCTATCTCTGCGCAGACATTTTCAGGTGGGAGAATACTTTTGTACGACCACAAAAAAATGAAATATTAATAGATATTTAGGTGTTGGAGGCATTTTGATTTAAAGATTTTCGACTTGGGGATTAAATACCACTGTTATCACACTCTAATCTATCACACTATCAATTAATAATATACATGCAAGGGCAGAGACTTAAATAATCTTCTTCAATGGTTGATTCCATCGCAGTAAAATGTGAAATGGCTCTGCAGGATCAATGGATTTTAAAGATTTTACACTGCATATTATTTTTCTTACTCCACGATACATTAACAGAAGGTTTACAATCATACTTTTACATATTATCTGAAATAAGTGACGTATTTTGGTTTTCTAGGTACATATTATTATTCAAATATCCCAGTTTTAAGCTTTTTTTTTAATGCCGGCACATAATATAAAATGGCATCCCTAAAATATATATATATGTATTGTTTAAAGCTTATGATTTTATTTGTTTATTGCTTTAAATTTGTTGGCGTCTAAATATCTACGGAGCCCCCACAATACTCACTTTACATCAATGAATTACTGTTACATACTTTGGGGTTGAATGGAATTTATCCGTCGCTTGCTTCGCAATCACCCCTTTCAATGGGGGAATGACTGTGACTGAAGCAACATAAAGGTTCTTGTGCGTTACTATACAAATAGCAAAGGCAAACGTACACCCCCTCACAAAACGTAGAGTAACGTCAACGTCACCATCATTTTTCTGGTTTCAATTTTGTTTGTACATTATTTATACAAACATACATTCGCATACGTATGTACGATTAAGTACATATGAGTGTGTATGTATACATAGAAACATGTATATGTATATAGATATGTACAAATGCATAAAAGTATATAACTGTGAGAGTGTGTGTAAATGTTTTATTTTTTGCCATTCTGAGTCCTATACAATGCATAAGAATGGGAAAAAGCGTCGAGACGACTTTATCGATCCATGTTTAAGTGTTGACACTAAGAAACCAACTAAGTTTATTTTGTTAAAGTAATCGGTTATTAAGTATTTGGTTTATTCTTTTTAGGATATTTTCATTTCAATATTGGATTGAGCTATGTAGGTACTTTTTAGACATTAAACCCCTTTTAATACCCAAGCTGGATTATCCACTTATGTGTCTCTGATGTCTATTTCTCGTGAGTTTTAAATACATTCGTTAGCGTTTAAAAATGCAGACCACAAAATTTATATTATATTTACTATTTATTATAGCAAATAAACCGGGGCTAAATGTTTATCATTTATCAATTCAATAATTTGCATGTTTAAAAATACACTTATGAGAGTTCGAAATCAGTCAGGGTGGATATTTACACAAGATTGGTCAGGTATATTTTTTATATATGCATACATGTTAGATTTTGATAATCACTCACCCTTCTATACTTTTCTAATGAAATTTTGACGAAATGTTCCGCTTTTAGAAGAAAAATTTAAATAAACGTCCATTCGATTTTAAGAGTTTTGTTAACGAACAACATTTATTACATTTCCACACAAGATCCACACATTTCTTGCTCACATGTATAGGTGTATAATAAAATATAAACATAATAGAGACGCCACAAATTCTGCGATAGTAGGATACCTCATGAACGTCGTTCTTGGAGGTCGCCGACCGCCGATAGCAGACACCGAGAAGATTCTGCCGTGTAAAACAACTCAGATTAGGATGGAGCAACAGGCTTAATGCCTTCTGGTCCCGCATAGACCGTGCCGTCTTTAATGTACGTGGTCAGGATCCCCATTACATTCCGCTCATGTTTACTTGTCCAGCTAGTACTACTTCGTTATGTCCAGAAGATCTATCGACATACCCAGTGGAAGTAGCACGATTCCTTGGACTGGAGCTAGCAGAACCCTCAGATTAACTGTAAAATTGTTATGCTGCTACAACAACATAATGGATATCTTTAATAGCAGAGTCTTTGAGTTATTTCGATATATGTATATCACTTAAAAAAAGTTGATCGAACTATTGTGAAGATAATCCACATTGAAGATCATAAAAAGTCATCACGCGAAAGTATTCAACATTGTTCATAAACAACTACAACCAGAGAGAGAGAGAGAGAATTGGAATTCTTACAAATTCTCTTATAATTGAAAAGATATTCAATTATAATATTGTTGCTAGTCTTGTTAATATTCAGAAGCTTTTAATTTTATGTACATATTGTATTATAACCGATTAATATGACTCTTTTATTGTATAGACACTAATAAATGTGGACGACGCCTTTTTGCTGTGACCTATCCTGACCTTTGTTGCCTGTAACACATATGTACATATACATGTGTAAATTGGCAAAACAAAACCAAACAAACAATACAAAATACACATTCACATAAATACCACATACATATGTACATCGAACATATTCCCTGTAACAATGACAAAAAGTGCGAGTTTAATTTATTTTGGCCAAAATGAAAATTAACATTTAATAAACAATCACACATGACAGCACATACAAATGCAGACAGTATTTTAAGCATACATTGAAAGTAATAAATTCGATATCGACAATATTGCCATGTATCTCGATTTATATTATGGATCATTTTCTTAAATAAAATTGTAAGGACAGCCTTCGTGGGATAAGTTCATCATACATATGTAATCAACATCAAAAACTAAATCAATGGCAACACTCTTTACTTGCTCAGCACACGCAACTGAGGCCAGAAGGACCTAATAAAAGGATAAAGAAACCTTGGTAACTACCTATAAAACGATTGATAAAAAATGGATAAAAATTCAAAGGCCGTCTTCGAATATAATATTCATGCGGAAACTAAAGTTTTACTGGTCAACGAATTAACTTTTCATAATTTACCTTATAAACAAAATATACGTATCAACGAAGTCATTATTTTAAAACTCTGTTACAAAGCGGCCAATTTTATTTGCATGCATAATGTTTCCTCTCCAAGACCGTATGCATTATGCACACATATAAACAGTTATGCTTCAAATAATAGGAGTGTCCTTAACAAAAATTCTTTATCTAATTTTTTTTTTTTTTTTTTGAAATTAAACCTAGACTTTACTTGTTTCAAAGATTCTTGGCAATAGATAAACATTAATCTTTACAGCTTTTTAATGCGTGTGTTTCGAAATATGTATCACTAGTGATCATTTCATTAGGGAAATCTTCTCCAAACAAATTGATTGTGTTTTCTTTTAATACAATTAACACACGTACATATGTATTTTGTTTTAAACATTTCTACTTTGATTATTTCAAACACTAGAAACGAATTGTTTAGACAACAAAGACAATAGAACTTTAAAAAACAACATATTTTTTAATTGTAGAATAATAAACTTAATTTTTAACACTATCTGACGACGGAGTGGTACTTTTCTCTTTCTTTTCCTTTCATTTTCCCAGTAACTATGCTGAGATAATTGATGGATGACTAGCTGTTGGGTAGGTGCTCGCAATTATAGTATGAAGGGGTTTTGGCCATTGCACATTGTCCAAAGTACATATACGCCATGCATGTATTTGTGGATTTATAAGAATATGTGCATGTTTCGTTGATTGTTTGGCCGGTTAGCAACACTTTACTTACAACAAACGGCCACCGACCACCACATTTTGTATTTTTTTTTATCACGCTTTATAATGGTTAAAGAAGTTTTCACAGGGAGTCACTAACCAGTAACGAAAAAACAAAGAAAACAACGTGCTTACACACCTGCTTAAATGAATAAGTACATGATTGGTATGCATAAAGCGCAATTATTTAAATTTATTTTAAATCTAAGTGAAAAGAAACCCTTTTCTGCGGTTTAGTTAATATAATCATGAATAAAAATTCAATATACCTAGTTTACAAAATGCAGTGAAAAAGTAAGTAAGAAATGTGAGATTATCGCACTATAACGCGCATATGGTTAATGGCGCACAAGAATTTGCTTAAATCCAAATTTGATGTCTATAATTTTTAATATTTAATAACTTCATAACACGTACCGTACGACTCATAAAATGGAACCAATTTTTGCGGACTTTGGCGGTCAATATTATGCATAACGGACATGTAATTTAGGTGACTTTTATCGCATTGTTAGATCAGTCGCTATAAAGATAACATGGAAAACTTGAATGGTTCATATCATCAATATACTTGTAATTCCTTTTTGACCTTTATATTCGATTTAATCACAGCAATCAAATTTGTTATTAACAACTTAATTTTATATATATATTTGTGGTTCATTTCAAGAAGTTGCAACTAATTAATGCATGTTATTATTAATTTATATACTTGTTAGCAGCAGAAAAACAAAAAAGCAATGTCATCTAAGGTCAATGTCATTTGAAAACTTCCCTAACGTCTGCGTTTTCTTATTATGTTCGTTTAAAGTTCTAACATTGCTTAAAAAAAATATATTTATGCCTTGTAGTTGTTTCGTCTAGTTGCTTTCTATTGTTCGTTTTTCTTTTCTTTTTTCTTTAGGATTTTATTGGCTGCCTGACTGCCTAACTCTTTTTAAATTGTCTGGTTTTGTTGGCAGAGTCTAATAGGAAAGGTAAATTTCATTGTACGAGAGTCAATGCAAAAGTTATTCTAAAGGTACGGTCACATTTGACAAATATTTACCCAAAAAAGTGTAACCACTTGTTTTAGCATAAATTTGTTTGACGTTGTTTACTCTTACAAGAGTTTTGCAAGATCAAACAGCATCAAATAAATTAAAACGAAATATTTATTGTGCTTTGTCCTAAATAAGAAAAGTTTTTTTTTAAATAAATAAACGAGTTCAAATATATGTTTAGTGATTACGTCTTTTTCGGCAAATATTTGCCAAGTGTGACCGTACCTTAAGAATAGAATAATATTATAAATTCACTTGATTTGTTTACTGATACTCTGGACCTCTAATATAATTTTAGAAGCTTCATATTTGGACCCTCGTACATTCTTAATACTAACAAACATATACACTTTTGTTTTTGCTGAATAGACTCACGAAACTAGTTAGTAATACAGAAGCTGGAATTAAATCATGTAAGATAATACAAAATAATTTTATAATTTATTTTAATAATACATACATAGCATGTCTCAATTTCTCAGGATTTCGTTCGTGGAATGTTAAGCTCGAGAAATGTTAATTTAACACATGCAAAAATGGAGAAAACTAAAAATTTCTAATAGAAAACTATGAATTGTATAATAATACAACAATTCATAGTTTTCTGTCTAACAATTGAGACAGATGTATTTCAACTATAAATGAGTGATTTGTGTTCTAAATAGATAAACTCAAGAACTACTGCTTCAAACTTGTCAAGAATTTACATATTTCTATGGAAGTTTCATTTGTACCCGATAGGACTCATATTTGATTCTTTCAAAACTTTAAGAACCAATTTTCATATAAAAAACAATAAGAAGAAAGAAAAAGAGGTAAAATTTATACCTTTTGTGCTTTAAATAAAAATATAACTGAATCTAAATTCCTATTACAAAAATATATACACTCACGGCAACGTACCCCAAAATTATAAATTAATAATCAAGTGAGCTTCAGAAGTAAAACATTATAATGAAATATGATTTAGAAATTGTAATCAATTGCTAAATTGCTAAAATTATTCTTTGGTATACTCATTTCAAATTCGTTATCATATGTCCTTTATTAACGTGCAGTTGTTTCCCAGCATTTATGCGAATTGTAATCCCCATCTAAAATCTTGTTTTTAACTAATCTTTCTAAAATCTTTTTTTTTTTTGTTAAAGTTGTGTCTAGGACCGACTTCGTGCACCATTTTTTTCTTTGAAATAGATTTCATTATTTGCAAATACAACCTCATCTTTCTGACCAAATATCGATTTTTATCAATCAAAAATATCTAAAATGTTTAATAACTTGGTAAATAAGCGTTTAATTAGAGAAAGATCAGTCATATTTCTGATTAAATATCGATGTTTTATATGAAAAACTCGAATTGTCTAAAATCTTTAATAACTTGGTAAATAAGCGTTTAATTGGAGAAAGAAACTCGATCTGTGATCACTAATATTTCTGATCAAATATCGATTTTTTATATGAAAAATTCTAAAATATATTAAAAACTGTATTAAGAATTTACCTTAAAATGTAGTAAAAATTTTACATAAAATCTGCTCAGACAAACTTTTATTTTGATATACATATTGGGATTGACTAAAAGTTTTTTGAATTTAAAAAAAAAACTGGATATTTCTGTTTGTTCCATACCTAAAGAATTTATTTAAAATTATGATATTTTGATTTTGGTTTATCCAATTTTAATATTAAATAAAGTTAACAACTTGTAACCGTTTTGAAATATATAAAGCATATTTTACATAAATCAATCAACTATACTTACTAAAATCAATCAACAATCTTCCGTATCCCTTTCTTTGATATGGTGGCAGCGTTAGAATACAAGATACATTATAAAACGAATTTTTTTCCTGAAAGTGTAAGAATAAATTATTTAAAATTAAAAAAAAACTTAAAAACACATATGTAAGTGATAATACAATACAATCAATATTTTCCTGTGTTTTTTCTTTGCATACAATTTTTATTATTTTCAAATATTTTATTGTGTAGATAGTAAAAATTGGCAAGCAAACGATAATAATACGTTCAACTCTAATTAATCTCCCCATTAAACAAATTCTTTTAATTAAATATAATTATGAACTCATAATTAATTAACATTACTCATATACAAAAAAGATGAGGATGTAACCAAGAATTTATCTATAATTAAAGTTTCACAGCCCAGGAAATTGTTCAATTCATATTAAAAAGAAAGTAAAATATGTAAATCAAAGTTAATATATCTAAAGATCGCCAAATTGTTAATTTTATTATTTTTTTTTAATTCTAAATAGATTTTCGTTACTACGAAAAATTGCAGAAAGTTAACTTTTTTCTAGACAATTTTTTTCAAATGCTAAATTTAGAAACAAACGAGAAAAAAACACAAAGTAAAATGCCTTTGATGAGTTGGGATGCAATCACACTATATAACTACGTATGATGTATTTTTTGGGAGTTCAATGACCATAGATTAATATCTATCTCGTTGGCAATAATGTCTGGGTGTACCTAACATAGTATAGACGCAGAGAAACTTTTGTAATTGTGCGCAGAATAATATACATAAGTTGTACATAGTAAACAAGGATGCAGACACATAATGGGACAGACACACTCAGACACAAACTTTAAAGGACAACAGCCAGCATCTTTGTATAGTTTTATCCGTTGAAAAAACATGTAGTAGGAGAAGGAGGATGTTGAGGCGGTAAGCGGTAGGCGGCAGGAGAGGAAAGGCAATAATAGAAAAAAAAAATAAATCATTTAAAGAGGGGAAAATTTACAATGAGCGGTATCTGCATTCTAAAGAACAACAATAGTAACGAATAATATAATAGTAATAGTAGACGCAGAACTATATAATAAACGTAGTATTGGTATATTATATAAAATAGTTCATACTCTACATTTATTATTATTGCTCTACATGTATGCATGTATGTATGTAGGAATATCTATCTATCTATATGTTCATATACATATATCATGTGTAAATATATAAAGGAAATTTCTCACAAAGAGCAATAGTAAAAATATATACAATATAAATAAAGTACATACATACTATATAGACAATATATGCATTTATTTGTATGTGCATGCAGAAAAATCGGTACTACCCATACGAAACTGCATTTCTCCCCGATATAGCTAACAGAGGTGTTGTGTTGTTTTGTATTTTTTGAGGTTTTACGTTATGAGTTGAAAACTCCATGTGCTGTTAAATTCAGAGGGCAGCACTTTTGGTCGTTTATGTCTGCAGTAAAAAAATTCCATGACATTTTGTTAATTAGGGAAAAAGTAACCTTTATAAAAAAAAATTTGCCTTTGAAGTAAAGAAAAAAAAATTTTCGTAGGATTTTCATGTTTGGCTGAAACACAATGTTAGGAAAAAATACTGACCAAACCGAAGAATGGGTTGGTGAATGTTATAGTAGTGCTTCTCTTTCATGTTTAGAAATCCGCATTCCAAATTTTACAATAAATACACAGTAAAATGGAGATCTCAAATTAAAAATGATTTTAAAACAAATTATTTTTCAAAGTTAAATAATGACTTTCTCATTAATTATATGTGGTTATTCTTAAGCTTTATTAAAAAATTTTACCTTAAACGAAAAAGAATGGCCTTAACTTGAGAATGATTTGAAATCAAAGCCTTTCTAACGGTAAACGTTTGAAAATAATGAGTCTCAAAAATTTGTAGTCTTTATTCTCAACAGTTCCTTAAAGATTTAATGAGAGTTTGAAAATTACATACATTTGAATTAAAAAGAAAAATCAATACCTTTTCAAACATTTGAAATTGTGTTTGCATTTTTAGATTGGGTGGGTATTACTTTGAGAATGTCTATTTAGCCATACCTAATATCTTATCTGAAGCTTAGCATTTACCCAGGAGAATATTTTGTGAAAACTCTTGAGGAGGTGGAATTTGCATCAGTATTTTTCTCTTCTTGTCAGCTCTAGAGTTAAACATATCTATGACATTTAGTCAAGAACATATTACTTGTATAACTTGATTACATGTGGTACAAAACTAATGCAAATTAACATGGTAGTATACCATTGGGTTCCTTTGGGCACGCTTATCATACTTGAAACTACGAGAACATGGAATTGAAAAAACAGAGAACCTTAAACTTTTTTGATAGTGAGTTTATTTGGAATCTTCTTTATGATTTAAAGTCACGAAATAGAATAAGTAATTTATTATTTAGGCTGTCAGACGAAATGTCGACCAACTAGTACTTAATAGCGGCGATAAAATCTTTTATTATAAGTGTCCTTAATTTTATTATCCGTTCAATTTGGCAATTGAAAATACCAAGCAAAAAATGTCGTACGCGTTTTAATGATGGCAAAGTTTTCTAAGAGCCGTTTTTTATTTGAATTATCAGTTGATAGCTCTGACTAAAATTCAACGCGATCAGCTACGAAATTTAGTAAACAACCCGAAGTTCTGTAAATTCGAGTAATATTTTCGTTTTTAAAACGATTTCAAATATTTTGGTGTTCTTTGAATCGAATCAATTGCTTATACTTTCGAGTAAACAAAACTATTTCCGTGTACAAAAGCGTTCGATTTGCAGAAAATAAATTTGTTGATTCTTCGTTTAAGAAATCACTCGATTAACAATTTTTCAAACTAAGCTAGGATGCAGGAGACGCTACAGCACCTGAACTGGTGGGATAGTTCCTAATATGGACGTCGGAAATTTTTGTTTTTTTATTCGTGTGATTAATTGGTTTGCTTAAACCACGGTCACATGAAACGTGGCAGAAATGAATTGTTTGAAATCATATAAGTATTAGAACTAGACCGATAATGATCTTGCAATATATGCTCCAATACAACGGTTATGACAGCCCCCGCAAAAAATCAGATACAGTGTAACTAAGAAAACCGTGATTCAGTATAAAACTCTTTCAAAAGTGGAGTTGCGAACCCCCTATTAAAAAAGTCAAACTTTGCAAATATATATTAGAATACATACATACATACATCTGTAAATCTGTAGAGAAAAATAATTAAGAAATTTTGATGAGATTTTCCCTTACAAAATTGCAATCTTTTATTTAATAAATCACGTGTACCCAAAATTTGAAAAAAAAAAATACAAAAAAGTGTACTTATATAGTCATTATTGTTTACATACCCCAAAATATCATAACCAGGTTCATGACCTCATTATGTTGCAGTTGCAAAGAGCAAACGACGACTACGCACAATCATCTATCGTCTAACTACTACAACTTTTGCACCAGACATAAAATCTACTGCCATCGCTTTCCAACTTTTATATGTCTGCCAAAAATTGTTTACTTATTAGTGAACAAATAATAAAAAAAAATTATGAAAACTAAAAGGATACAATTGATAAATATATATGTAGTATGTACTATAACATTCAATACATATATACATATAAATATAAAAGTATAAGAATCATAGAATTGTATGTAATTGCCGTAGTCAAGCCTATTTGTAACAACATACACAAAGGATAAGTTCAAAATTTCGTGTTACTTATTTAAGGTAACACTATTTAAAAAAAGTTTAAAAAATCCTAGACAGTTTAAAACAACTTATTGCAATTGGGGGGTGAGAGGGAGTAGAATTGTAAGAGTCAACGGCACGACATGCGCAATTTGTAACACAAACCCAGTCTGTTCTATATCGTTTATTCTTTCATTGTGTTTGACGGCATCGTCCCTTTGAGGGCCGCATTACATTACACTACATTGCCCTGCCCTACCTTATTTTTTCGTCTGCATACTTTTCTTCTTTTTTCATTATTATTTTTTGGCAAAACAAAAAAATACATACATATATCCAGTTTGCTGTATCCGCAAGTCCTACAGCAAGTTTATATATATTGTAGTATGCAGCTGTTGGCAGTTAGGTTAAAGTACTTGAAACAAAAGATTTTGTTGTATTTTTGGGAAGTGTAAGCTATATACTACATATACATACATTAATATGTATGTATATTAGTTTTTATATATAAAAAAAATACATACATACTTAAATATGTATGAACATATATAGAAAGCAGACAGTTTAACAAAAAAAAAAAAAAAAATAAAACTCAACAACAGAAGCAGCAGCAAGAAAAATATTAATAAAACACACAGACAAAACAAAAGTACTCAGTCTACACTTCAGACTATACTACTTAACTCTTACTTTGTATGTTAATCGAATATTTTGGGTATGGTCAAGAACATAAAATAATAAATAATATCGCATTATATTAGTAAATGAGTACGTGGGAACATTAGATATTTGAATGAGAGCAAATCAAACTTAAAAATGTGTTAGAAAAGCTGATTTGTCTACTATCATTTGATTCGGGCTACTAAAGTTATTACATTTTGTTATTGCATAGCGTATTAACAAATATTTTTAATGTTTTCTATGATCAATGTAGTGAAATAGACTTGACTATCTGCCAGCAATAACTTATGGGATCTCTGCCTCTAGAGTGGCAGACTAGCAAACTGCTCAATCAGAATGTATTTTATAATGGTAATGATTTTGTATTAAGCTTATTTATTTATCATTTGCAAATATCGCTGAATAATGCCTATAGTACTGAAGTAGGTGTGTTCAAGCTTCTTAAAATCAAATCAGTTTTGCATAATTTAGAAGAATTAAACATAAATCCGGTCGCATAAATGTTTTAATACTTTAATACTTTTGAACCACAAATTGGTACTCGTTTATTAATATTTAAGAATATCTAAAATAAGAAAATAAAATTAATTTCCACTTAGAAAAATACATTTGTTTGTTTTATTGACTTTAACTGTTGCACTTATATAGATCCACTAGGTCGCAAATTTATTCCGAATGGCTAAAAAAATATATTGCCAAGAACTACAGTACTACAGCGCTTTAACTTTCCTTAAAAAAAATAGCCAAATATTTCTTTAATTTTCCGTTACGGAAGTTGAAATAATTTTCTATTACATGCCGTTAGCTGTTTGAGGTCCATTTTTACACACACATGTTTCATCGTTTATAATAATCCAGTTGTTGAATTTTGTTAAAACTTTGTTGTAAAGTATGCGTCTTCGTTTTATAACAGAAAAGCGATTTGGATATTTCATTGCACGATAAGTTCAAAAACCTGCATTTACATGAACTCTTCTTATAATAGTATTTTCATTGTATGTTCTTGTTTCCTTTAATAACATTTTAGCATTCATTTTGTTTAAGATTTACAATACTTTTTAAAAACTTTAGCTTTTTTGCAATCATTGAATCCGCCAATGTCAGAGTTTCAAGACGTTTTTCTTTTTCTATTTTGATTAAATTTGTTGTAAAAATTGCATGTACAAAAATTAAATGAATTTGTTTAAAAAAATTGGTATTCAATAGTTTATTTTTGAAATATGAGTTTTTTTTTTCAAGCAAAATATGCGAATTTTTAAAAACTTTGTGTGTATTTTTATATACTTATGAATTACAGAGATCATTTAAAACATAAGATGTAATGTAAAAGATTTAATTGCACAATATTTCTCAAATTAAAAACAATTTTTATTTGAAAATTTTGTTAATATGATAATATATTAAATTAAAGTAACTGCATGTTAAAATTCTAGTTTAAAACAGTTTTGGATGTAATTATAAATTAATTCATAATGACAAATTTATTCGGGTTATTAAAGAAATTGTTTTGTATTATTATTATATTGTGGCCTCAAATTTTTTTTGTGAAATCGTATTCAACTTGAACTTAATGAATTTTTTTATTGGATCTAATAATATTCGTCTGTCTGATGAATGTTAACTTTTTTAAGCCACAAAAATCAATTTTACTTACATTTTGTTGCAAAAAAAAATTAAATTTTTTTTTAATTTCCCAGAAAAACTTCAAATAAAATTTATTCATAGAAGGTAAAATCTTCCTCCAAAAACAAATATTTTATAATAAAATACTAAAAGGCATTTATACAATTTTTTTTAATATTTGTTTTTATCTAAAAAAAACTACAAATATGCTCATTTTGTAAACGCTTTAAAACGAAAGAATTTTTTTTAACGATATTCGTTTCATGTTACGAATTTTTAGTTCAAATTACAAAGAAAAGTTTTCATTTGGTTTAGCACAATCAATTTATTCTACATATAGAATTTTTACTTCGCAGAGTTTTACACCGATATCCATATACCTAAATAACCTTTCGACTTTCTTATACACATGTCAGCAGGTTGTTAGTATCACCGATATATTTTTTATTCTTTAATAATTGTTGTGCCATGATATGTAAGGTCTTCAAATTAGTTATGATATTTTGAGGTTTCACTATTTTTTTTCTTTTGTTGGAAAAATATTTTTAAACTTTTCTTTTCTTATTAGTCTAGTATCATACTATGTTTCCACGACGACTTGAATCACCTGCTTCGCTCTCTGAATCATGTTTATGAAACATGCTGTTTACATGAACAAAAAACTTGATTCGATTTGACAGTTGTTTTTAATAAACAAACAGAATAAAAAAAAACAGAATTTACAATTTGTGGAAAATATTTTTTTTAATCGACAAAAAAACTGAGTGGAAATTAGTAAGCTTATTTGAAAAAAAACATACATTCGTACGTATTTACTTTCTTTACTTCCAGCAACAAGAAAATAATTTGCTTTGTTTACAATAATATTAAATTTTTACAGCTAGTGCAGATAAACTTGCGATAAAAATTAGAGAAGAGTGCAATTTTTCGTGCTTGGCAAATTGATTTAATATGAATCTACTTGATTCGCTCTTAAAATGTTGTATGGTGAAGCAAGTTGTTTCACTCATGATTGGGGTGTGAAGCATGAATAGATAGCGAAGCATGTACCGTGGAAACGTAGTATGAAAACGTTTAATTGTCACCCATGATAAAAACAACGAAATCACACAGAAATTAACAAAATTAACTTCTATTTTAAGCAATGTAGACGTTTTTAGTATCTTTTTGTTTTTATCAATACCTACCTTACTAAAATAGCCCACAGTATGACAACCATCAACATCGGCCAAGGTCATGATATAAAATAGAAATGGCTCCACATCATAGTACAAAGTTTTGTGATCCAAAAAAAATTTCGCTAACAAACACAAGTGCTGGCAATACTGTTTATGGCGTTTACCGTCCACTTGCCAAACTTGTAATTTACCTTTACGATAAATTTCATCGCCCGGAGGATGACGCCAAACACATTTCTGAGCGTGACGCTTAATGCCAGTCTCAGATTTCTGATAACGTAAACAGAACTCACAAATGTACATTTGGGGAAGCCTTGAAACGTCTTCGGGATAAGGAGACTGATACCATACTTTCATTTTATACTTTCCCATTGTGATATATCTAAAATAGGTTAAAATTATTAATAAACAACTCTACATTTATAACAGGATATCTTACTTTATGCCTTTGCCAATAGGCAAATCTTTAACTTCGTCCTCAATTTTTTCACTAGCTAAAGCCTGCGCATTTCTAAACAACTGCAAATCATAGTCGGGGACTAAACCAATTAGGCTGGGCTCACGATCTTCATCGTTGCAGTTCTTTTCCAATTTAACCTTGTCGCAATTTACGACTTCTGCTATGGGTTTAAAGCGAGCTCTTGACTCTTTCATTTTACTATAAAATTCCTTTTGTTCAACAGTTTGTAGGTATTTTAAAGATGATTGAGGACCAGACTTATTATCCAAGTGATTTGTGGTTGTCGATGGTTTGCAATTAGTCTCTGTACGTAACTTGCGTTCATTTGCTCTATCCTTGCATTCAGAAACAGACATGTTGTGATATATAGGACATGCTTCAGGAAGAAAATGACGATCCAGGTTTCCGCTAAGATGGCCAGAGGAATCACAACCATCAACAGGGCATCTCTTTTCTAGTTGAGGTGGTGTGGGCGCACGTGACATGCTTGGAAAGCCATTGTTACTTATTTCTTTTTTTACACTGCATTTGGTTAATGTCGTGGGGCCAAGTCCAATGTATGATTTTTTGGCAGGGCTCTTGCAGAGTGATCGTTTTATATCTCCCACCGTGCCATTAATTGGTTCTGAATCAGAGTCTGAACCAATATCTTGTTGACTTGTCCCGGCTGAAGTTTTAACTAATGGTTTGCTATTTCGTCTTGTACTCAGGGATCGTGTAAGTTTTCTATTTCTGATGTTCTTTGGTGGACTCTGTCCTCCTTCCGAAAAAGAGAATTCATTTTTATTTTTAGGTCCGGATTCAGTATGTCTGTTCTTGGGACGTCGTTTACCACCAACACCTCCAACTTCGCGGCCACCTTTTTCGGCTTTCGAATTATATGAACTATTTTCGCTACTATCAGTTTCGCTACTACTACTTGAAGATTCATCCTCAGAGCCGGAAATACTATCATATTCAGATTCTTCTGAACATTTTTTTCTTGATGTTGATGCAGCTACTGCTCTTATGGGTGGTTGAGAAGGGCGTTTATTTTGATTTTGTTTTACTTTAGCAGCTAGCTGACCGGTGATATCGGTAATGGAATTTGAGTTTTTGGCTATTACCTTGGTTTGTGTATCTTGTTTTGTTTTTTTTATGGGGACTGTCATAGTATTTTTTGCAACAAGTTCGGGATTTGTAGCTAATGGTAAAGCCATTTCTTTTTCTTTCTCATTTGTCTTTCCAGTTTTAGTTTCACTAGTTACCTCTATACCTGTAGTCGTTGTCTCAGTCTGCGCTTTTTGTAACTTGGAAGCTGTCAAAGCAAAACCCCCAGATGATCTTCTCCTTTGACTTGGCTGTGTTGTAGATGTTGTCGATAGCCTCTTAAGTGGCTTTTTCGTAGGCGGTGTATCATCGTCGCTAGAGTAAGCAATATTTTTTGTAGGTTGCTTTTGAACCGCTGTGCTATTGGTTGTATTAATTTTTGCGTTTTTTTCATTTTCAGCAGTAGTTTTTTGTTGGTTTGTCTTACTTTCAGAACTTTTTCTTCTTGTTGTTACTTGGGACTTATTTTTGTTGTTATCATTTCCTCGGGACGAATTTAAAGGTTTAGCATCGCTTGAAGTTGTACTTTCTGAATCTGTAGAAGACGATCCACTATCTGTGCAGCTCGTACTTCCACTGCTTGTTGAACTACCAGATGATGATGTAGATGTAGAACGACTAGAATTCATTTTGCTTTTAATCACTGTCCACGTTGCATTAATTTGGCATTAATTGCATTCAAAATCCAATATAAATTAAATTTCGTTAACAATTTGTATATTTAATATTGAAAAATAAAATTTTTCAGTTTTTTCTTGTCTGTTTTGTTTTCTTTTTGTGTCCTTTTCTAAACAATTAATCATAGTTGCAAAAACTAGTAGCTGTATGGAGAGCAACATTGTGTGGAACAAAAACAATACAAAATAGAATCCAAAAAATCACGTGCACTTAGAGAAAATAACAGTTTGGGCAATATTCATTGAAAAAATAATTAACACCCCTATCGTTAATAAAAATTCCACATGAAATTTGTTCCCTTTTCACACTTTTCCTATTCGCCCCAATCGTGAATAAAAATTCCACATGAAATTTGTTCGCTTTTATTTTTTATTTTAATTTAAAAAGGAAAAATATGAAAAGGGAACAAATTTCATGTGGAACATTTATTCACTATAGGGTGAAAAAACAGTGCCATGTCCAAGCTTTCATTAAAGATTTGTATTAAATTCAAATTTTATGTTTTTTCTTGAAGTTCTAACTGTTAAAATTTTTAATGTCATATATATTCTAGTCATATATAAAGTCAGAATTGCAAAATAATGATTTTTTTTCATTTACCTTTATTTGATGTATACCTTTATGTATTTTTATCCTCATCATATGACTAAGTGTTTCATGGATCAATAAGGTGAACTCGTTACCCCAAGTTATTATTAGCTGTTTAAATAAAAAGTGGAACATTTTCACTTGGGCTAAATTTTATTACGTCTGAGGGCAACACTGATACTATTTATCTTGTTTGTTTTGTTTGTATATTTCTATAAGATTTTCTTATGGTGTTTTCTTTTCTGAAATAAAATGTTACACCTTTATTATGTACATTTTTATAATGTTTACCCCACATTTTAAATATGTCGCATTTTTAATGGTCAGAATAGAACATAATTTTACAACAGTGTAACACTTTATTTTCATGTACAGCTGTTTTTGTTTTTGTTAAAAAAGAAGAAGCAGATAGCTCCCTGGTAAGATCGCTTGAAATAAGACAATGAATATTTATCAAAAAGACCCATGGCACCTTCCCGACTAATACGCAAATTCTTCTCAAACTATAAAAATTATATATATAAACATACATTCCATATATAAGAAGTAGGAGATATTGACATACATCAACTTCAGAGTATTCATTAATTACGTTCTTTACAAAGCCTTTCACTCACGGTTGTGGATTTCTTTCCATAATCATATAAAATATTTTATCATCATCAGATGATAAAGATTAATCCAACAAGTCATCCAAAATTTTTTCAGCAGATAAAAAAGTAGTAATATTTTCCATTTTGTATATTTTTTTTTTTGTTTCTTAACACAAATACACATTCATAAACAAAACAAATGTCAGCTGTTTTATCGTGCGATTCTCCCCCTCTAAAAATACAAAGTGTGAAAGGTGCACCATTTTTTAAATTTATAGTGTGACATTTATAGAAAAGAACACATTACACTTTAGCAGTGTTGACATTTTTTCAGAAAAGAACACAAAAAAATTAAAAAAGGTGCGAAATGGGAAAAACGTGTGACATTTTTGTCAGAAAAGAAAACGCCATTAGTGTATTTTCACAGTCAAATTTCTTTTGGCATTTAGCCCCGGTTTACATGATGATTTTAACGACGTCGTTGTTTAGACGTTGCTTTTGGTTTGTTGTCGAGCGGTGTAGTGAAGCAAGCGGGGTAGGAAAAACGACACAATTTCTGTTTTCATGTTGTTTTTTTCATATTTCTCTTTACACTCATTTCTGTTTTTGTTGTTCCGTTTTATTCTTGTTCTCATTTTGAATTGAAAGGTTCATTTAGGAATTCAACATGTAAAAATAAAATAAATAAATAAATAAATAAGGTGAATATCATAGTGCAAATATACAAGGTGAGTGCAAATCGGCAACAATTACAACACAAAACAGAAACAACAGGCATTTTGTTTGTGTAAAATAATGTACTACTGTCAAAAATACTTGAAAAAGTATTACTTTTGACATAAGTAAATTGTAAAGAATGTCAGTCAGCTGGGCTACTGCACTCACCTTGTATAGTTGCACCATGGTGAATATTTTTGAAAACAAGAAAAATAATTATTTTGTTTGGATTTCTGTAATTATTTATTTATATGTGTGATGTTTTTAGTGCGTACATTGTGTCCATAATTTAAAATTATTTGTTAAAAGACAAAGAACATTTTTTAATACGAACAATAAAAGAGAAAAAAAGATATAAAAAACGACGTCGTAAAAATCATCATCTAAACCGGGCCTTAGTGTATTTTCACATTTATATTTCTTTTGACATTTACTTACGCCAAAATATTCTGTCAAATAATAAAAGTAATCGGTTTCACATTAACATATTTTTTATTTTATTAAAATAGTGTGACGTGCTCTTTCGGTGGATTAGTTTGGAAAAAATTAGATAAATTAAATAATTAGTAATAAGATTAAGTCAAGTTACCACAAAAAAACGGTAACAGATTTTAATGACCATTTGTTAATAGCCAATTGACCTATATTTTTAGTTTGAGGTTATGATAAGTTAAACATTAACAGAAAATTATTTTAATTTATTGAATAAAAATGAAGCTAATCAAAGCTTTATTGATCGCACTTGGTTGCTGTGCTTTTATCACATTTGATTTAACACCTGTATCAGCATTTGAAGACAATGACTTTGCGGAATTTGAAGATTTCGACACTGATGATGAATTTATAGAGGCTCCTGCAGTTGTGAAAGGCGAAGGAGTCGCAGCATCAAATGAGCTGCCAGTTACAAAGGAAAAAGAACCCGTAAACACGGTTAATGTGCAAGATGATGAAGAAGATGGTATTGTTGAGGATGAAGATGAATTTTTCAAAGATGATGAAGAATTCGAGGGTTTCGATGGCGGTGATGCCAAGGAAGATGTGGTGGATAAAAGAGCGCCCGAACCCAAACTTACTGTTGCCAAGATACCTATGCATTTCAGGTAACTTTGTTTAATTTTATGTTACATATACATGCATATATTTAAATTTTATCAAAAACTCATACACCATTTTTAGAACTCATTGGGATTCTTATTGGATGGAAATGTTGATGTTGGCAGGTCTTATGGTGTATTTCACAAACTTTTTCGCTGGCAAAGCTAAAAATGCAAAATTAGCTCATTTGTGGTATAGTACGCACAAAGGTTTGCTCGATGACAATTTCGTATTGGTGGGCGATGATGGAAAACAAGAAAACGAAAATCCTGGCTTGATGAAAGAAAGTGAGAGCTTGTACACACTTTGGTGCTCTGGACGTACCTGCTGCGAAGGCATGTTGGTCGAGTTAAAAATGATTAAACGCCAAGATTTGGTTTCATTAGTAGCTGGATTGATGCGCCCACAACAAGATCAATTACACATCAAAGTTGATTTAACTCGTGGTGTAATGGATCCATTTGTATTTTGTGTTGGTACTAGAAAGACTATAACAAAGGCGTTTAAGGAATATGCCGATTTGGTAGGAATGAATTATATAAAGAAAAATTAAAAGTTTTGTTGATTGTTTTGTTTTTATTTTTTAGAGCAAATATTGTACTCTAGTCAGTAAACCAGAGACACGTTATAATGTGCCAAATGGTTTTAGTGTACTCTCTGAAATCCCAGAAGCCACATCTGCCATACTTGAGAACCGTGTTATAACGGCGCTTAGCAAATATCAACAATTTATTGATTATATTCATATTTCGGACCAATTTAGCGGTCCCATACAACAAGATGAAACGAGTAGTTTAAAGCAACCTGAAACAAAACCAGTCCTTATGGCTGGCTTTAATTTACCCAATGATGGTGACATGGATTCTGTGAAACCATTGCTAATATTGATTTTCTATTTAATGGAGCGCCTTAAAGTTCAACGTATATCTAAAGAGGTAAGTAGGATTTAAACATGGTTACATATTGCAATTTAATACATAAAATATTGCACTCATCATTTTTTCCTGAACTGATTTACATAAACTATATATACAGGCATGTGATGAAAATCGAAAACGAATCAGTTTTGGAAATACATTTTAATGCATTTATAATCTAATTTTTAAAATTTTTGTTTTAAGATTCTCTTTAGTAGCCCAATATCTTTATATTTTATGTGATGAAAGTTTTTCAATACAGAAATATTACGAAAAAATTGACTTCTAAAACTCATTCGTTTTCGATTTCCATCACATGCCTTATAAAGATGTCATGAATGTTAGGATTTTCTTTTTGAAACGAATTACAAAATAACCTCCCCAGAACTTTAAATTCAGGAGTTCATTTGTTTTAAAGTTTCCTACTATTCACAGCATTCACATATATATGTACATCGTACATGCCTCATCTAAAGAACATAACTTAATCAGTAAATGAATACCATAAATTGAACTGTACATTTCTAAATTTTAAGGGTATTCAAAAAGCCGAGAAGAATAGAAATCGTGTCGAGGAAGAATTTTTAAAAAGTACCCATGCTGCTCGCGCCGAAGCAGCAGCTCAGCGCCGCGAAGAGAAACGCAAACAAGAAAAAGAACGCATTTTAGCTGAAGATGATCCCGAAAAGCAGCGCCGTTGGGAGGCCAAGGAACAAAAACGTCAGGCTAAGAAGAAGACACCAAAAATGAAACGTTTAGCCGTAAAATCGCTTTAAATGAATTTAAACCCCCCATCCTTACATTCATATGTTTCAGTTCACAAAGCTAAACGCAATTGGGTTAATATTATAATTTAATATTCAATTATGTATTTATTACAAAAGTTAAATTAACATTAATTTGAATAATAGAAAATTTAAAAAAAACACCAAAACTAAACAACAATTTATTCATCTTTTTACCCTTCCGAGTTTTGTTATGGTTTTAACATTTGGCCGGAAAACTATTTTCATTAGACATATATGCTATATGGTTTCTTAGTGTTTTGATTTGTTTTTGTGCCGCATCAAAACTGTACGACAAGGTATTTAATTGCCCTTGCATTTCTCGTATAACCGACTCACGATCGCTAACTGACAAACAGGCGGTAGCACGACATTGAGCCAATTGCTTTTCTAAACGATCGATTTGCTCTTGTTGTTGTTGTTTAATAAGCTTGGAGCGCTCTTTTGTTCTGGCTATAATCTTGGCTGACTCGCCACGTAAAGTGTTTAAATCATCCTTGGTTGTTCTCAACTCCTCGCAGAACATATCCCTTTGACGTTGAATTTCATCTATATTTTTCTTCAACTGACACAATTCCTGCTCACATTTTTGCAGTTGAGGTTTACAGTCCTCTACGTTGGTATTTTGCGTTTTTGATTTTAGATTCTTTAGTTCTTTGCATACTATAACCAGCTTAGTTTCAAGTTCTTCCTTTTCCTTACACTTGTTGGCCAACTTAATCTGTTCATTTTCCAAGAGTCTGGGAAAATGCAACAGTTCAGCCAGTTTTTCTTGAAACTTGGCACGAATTTCTTTAACTTCAAGGTTTATTTGTTTTTCAATGCGTTTATTGTTCATATTCAACTTTTCCAGTAGGGCACCTTGTTCCTCTACTTTCTGTTGTGCCATTAGATATTTATTACGATAATCATCCAATTGCAATGATTGTTCTCTCATGAGACATTTAAATTCGATTTGTTCTTCATTCATTTCATTGATTCGATTGCGTAAAAGTATCAATTCGGATTCATCGGCGTCGCCTTGAGCAGCACCATCGACAATATTACTATTACATTTTGCGCATGAATTTCTTAATCTGAAAATTAAGAATTTGTGATGCATAGTTATTTATAGTGAAGAAATTTTAGTTAAATTTTTAGAAAAGAAAATGCTATAAAACTAAATATATTTACTTTTTAGTTAGCTCCTTAAGTTGTTCATCCTTTTTACTGAATTCTGTCAGCAGATATAAATAGTTGTCCTTTAGTTGTTGAAAATTCGCAGCTTTTGCACTTTTTTTACTAAGACACAGTAAAGGATCTAAGGCAGGTAATGCCGACATGGCGTTTGACTTCTGATGATTATTGTAAACAGTACAGCTTTCCTTAGTTTCACGTTTACTTAATTCTTCCTTCAGATTGCATATGGTTTGTTGCATACAATTTATTTGGGTTTTTAATTTTTCCATGGAAGCATTTTCTTTGGAGGAACGATGTTGCTTTTGTAAACGACATTCCTTAAGATTATTGCACTCTTTAAGAGCGGCAGAGATCTCTTTCATTAACTTACGTTCTTCTGTTACATCTAATTGGCTTCCTTTACAAGAACACGATCTATCCAATTCACTTGACTCACCACCAGAGACTTTCATAATTCCAGACTTACGCTGACTTTTCGCTGTTTGCGTCTGCAATATTTCAGAAGTGTGTAGTGTAAGATTCCAATTGTCCTCATCAAATGTTGTAATAAGTGGAAATTCTCTGTAACGCCTTTTGGAGCCAAAATTTTGCAAGTGTATAGCCTTTTCAATAAGACATCCCATCTTTTGAAACTCCTGCTGCCAATTGTCCTTGAAATTTTTCAAATCGTTTTGTTCTGTGCGTGTTAGGCAAGGTTTGGTGCAAAGTTTTTTTATTTGTGTTTTAAGATTTTCCAAAGTCTCATTTTGACATTTAATATCTCGTTCAAGTCGTTTATATTCCTTGTATTGCTGTTGTGCCTCTGGATCCTCATTCGAACTTAATGGAGTATAATCTTCTCCATCATACTCTGACTGTTCATGTTCAACTTCTATTTCACCTCCATATTCTTCATGTCCTGAAAATTCAGTTACGGTTTCATCTCTTTCCGATATAACTGAAACTGGATCTGTTTCACTGGCCATTTTTGTTTATTTTTTTCACTAATTAAATACAAATTTCGTACTGGTCACTCAAAATTTTGATAATAAAATTATTTTTTTTTTCTAATTATTCTTTTTTTAATAGAAATTTTTTTGTATTCTGTCAGTACACTTGAAACTTTTAGCCAAGGTAAACATTTTTTTTAAAACTACTGTAGGTTTTCAATCAAATATTTCAACTCCCACTTGCTATAATACAGTAATAACTCAAATTATGATATACAGAGCAGTAATGCATTTCTGAATTGGATGAATTTAAGTGATAAATATAAAATATGAATAAGAAATCATAAAACAATTTCAAGGTTTAGTGCACACGATTTTAAGGCAGACAAAGGAATCATTTTGGTTTTCTTTGATTTAATGGCATATTTTCCTTTTAGAAAACAATTTTAAAGCCGTGCCTCAATAATAAATCGTTACCTTACCGCTCATTAGAAACGATATTCAACTTTTTTATTTGACTGTACGTATTTTAATTTTATATTTTATTAAAATTTTATGTTTTGTGTTGAAAATTATTTGTCGTTATTTTTGGAAAAAAGGAATCTTTAAATTTCCAAAAGTCTTTATTTGTATTAACATAAATTTAATAAGCTAAATTTGCAACAATAAATGGAGCATAAAAGTCTAAATTTGAAGATTAAAACCAAATTGAGTGCAAATAAGTCACGACCAACATTAGTTAAAACACCAAAATTTCACACTTATTGTGATGCGAGCAAGGAAACCATACTACCAAGTGAAATACCTCGCTGTCATAGCAATAGCTTTAAAAAATACATGTTTTCCGATCATAATTTTGAAAATATAAAAGCTGAACATTCACATCTGCAGACGAAAAGACAAGAAATTGATATGAAATTAAAGGAGGAATTGTCAAGTTACAGGAGTGAGCTTAGAGAATATACGAATTACACAAAAGATTTGCAAGAAAAGTACATGAAAATAAATTCGGAATTTAATGAAATGAAACTGAAACATAGCAGTCTCATTAAAAAGCGCAATTTTCCTTGTGGTGATTACGATACCTATTCTGATAGCAGTTCTACCGGTACCGAATACTCACTTCAGCCCAAATGTACTCAAATATTTCACCGTAGCAATAGCTTTTTGCAAATGTTATCAAATAAACCACCACTCAAAGCAATAAAATATAAAATGCACAACAAGAGTGGACAGAACTTACCAACAGAAACTATAGAACATAGAATTCATCAGCAGTCAGATAACAAAGAAAATGTAAATCCATTTCATACTAACGATAACGAACAAAGTCCGCATAATGACCAGTCAAATTCACAACAAATTGGTGATGTTTTTTCGCTTAAAAATACTATTGCTAAACTACAAAATGACAGCAAACGTTTCTGTTCAATTATAGAGGAACAAAAGAATACCTTAAGCGATTATCGTCTAAGTTTTGTCAAAGTCCAACAACTGGTGCAAGAGCAGCAGATGGAAATAGATAAATTAAATTCGAATAATCAACAGCTGGAAACAGATGCTTCAGCTATCATTGATCAGTTGCGACATAAAGTCGACACAAAACTAACAGATATGGATCTTCTATCCGATATAATGAGAAACGAAGAGCTTAAAAGAGAACGCGCGGTCAAGGAAAATCGTATACTGAACGATCGCATAGAAGCAATACAAGCCGAAGCAAATCAACTCAAAATTAAATTAGAGGAAATGAGTCGACGAAAAATAGCAACAATTTCACGTTTAAAGATTGCCGAACGAGATTTAAAAATATTCAAAAACTATAATGCAGCCCTAAAGCAAGAAAAACGCAAATTAAACGAACAAATGACGAGCATGGGCGAGCAAATAGAAAATATGAAAAATACTAACAAGCGTACAGTGAACCGACAACGCGAACAGCATGAAAAACAGAGACGAGAACTGCAAAAGAGAATTTTCGAACTTGAAATGAAACTTAATCGCAATCAGAATTCTACGACAAGTTTGATTCAAGAACGGGATAGTCTAATAGCAGAATTGCAAACTCAGCTCAATGGTTTAGTGCACAATTTTGAGGTGTCCCAAAAGCATATACGAGTTTTAAGAACACACATTTATACTATGTGTGGCAATAATTGTCGGCAACCCATCATACGTAATCGTGGTATGTGAGAAACTGTTTGAATGTGAATTTCTTGCAGGTTTACAGCTTTTTTGAATCTACATTTAAAGAAACTTATTGTATAAAGTGAATGATATCTTCAAGATTTCAATCAAATTATACTATAGTTTTCTTGGTAAAATAGAATTAAGAACGAATTGTGTTTTATGATTTATAATCTGCAACTGGCATTCAAACAAAATATTTATTAAAACATCTTAACCACCTTACTACGTATATAATAAATTACTCAATAAGAGTTTGTTGGTTTAAATTGTACCTTTGATTATTGAAATCATTACTCAAAAGCACAAACAGATAATAATATTTGTTTATATTCAAAATACTTTAATATACTTTATATAATATTTAATTTGTATATATGTACATACATATGTATAACAAACAATACAAATTTAATGTACACTATTTAAATGAAAGATGTTCATGGGCATTTTTGGCATTGCCGGCATCAATATTTGCACCTAGCGGTTCTACTTGTATTATTTCCTCATATATTTGACTGGGTGGTTCTTCCGTTGGCAATTGTTCATAAGTTATATGAAGAAGTTTTTGACATTTGGCCGTCCCATTATTGTTTTGCATCGTGCAGTTACATTCAGATATAATACCGTTAATTGGAACTTCATAGCCCTGATCATGATCGTCTGTTAACCGTGTCATCGATCTTCTGGGCTCAGTTTGCATTGGATGTGGTGGTAATTGCCTAACTACATCAAAGCGTTGAACTGGTTGATTTGCTGGACGTCGCATGCATGATATACCCTGGTAGTAGGATAAATGAAACATTTTCTGGCAATAAATCCACATGTAAAGCAGTAGAAAAAGAAGTGCAATGCCTAAGGGCAGCATAAATACAATGATTAAAGCCTCAGCCCTTTGATTTCTCTTGAATTCCCATGGACTACCATAAACTAAAGTATACGTTGATACATTCATATATTGATCCGGATATGCCACTAGAACATCTGTTAGAGAAGCGTTGTTAGTATTTTTTTGAGGAATAGGGGAAGTGGGCGTTTTTTCTGCCGGTATACATTCAAGTCCATTTACATTTATTTTCGAAATAAACTTATCGTATTGTAATATGCGAAATTTCTCTGGGTGATAATGGGCAAACGCATGCAACCACAAACAATCCCAAGGGTTCTGATCGCACTTTAAACGTACTTGAGAAAAAGTTATTTCTTGTATACCATTATCATATTCCTGTAAGGATTGTAACCGATTGTTGGTTAGATCAAATGTATGAGTATTTGGCATGGTTTTCAATAAATTATCTAATGACAATGTTTGTATTTGATTTTCTTTCAATATGAGACTTTCTAAATTTGTAAGATTTGTTGTCCATTCAAATGGTAACCACTCCAATTGGTTGTTACTCAAATCTAATTCTTTTAAATTGTTCTCATATGCTGTAAAAGTTATCATGACATTGCCACTCAAATCAACGCGCTTTACGGTTGAATGAATATCGTGCAGCGTAAATTTTTGTAGAGCACAATTTTTTATTGTGAGATTTTTTAAAACAAGAGAATTTCTCAGCAGCACCGCATTTTTATCGAGTGGTGTATTAGCAACATAGAGATTTTGCAAAGTCTCAGGTAAGTGATTGAAAATTTCTGACGTCATCTGCTTTAGCGCCTCCAAATGTAAGTTGGCGACACTAGTGTATTCGAATAAATCAGGAAATTTCAACATCAGCACAGGCTCATTGGCAATGTATAAATTTTCTAATGATCTAATTGTTTTAAATGCATCTTTATGTATTATTTTTAATGAATTCTTTTCAATTAGAACATCTCTCAGCTGGGGGTAGTTATGTTTAAATGAGTCTGCATCTATGACAGCTATTTCGTTAAATTGTATATTTAAATATTCCAATTGCAGTGGTTGGATATGTTCCTCTGTACAATGCAAAGGCATAAGAACGTCCATATGAAAATGCCTAATGGAAGCTTTTGTAATATTGTTACAGACTGGCAAAAATTCCAAACCGTAAGTGTGCGCATTTAAAGACGTTTGGCAACCATCCAGCATTACAGCTTGTACGCCCATGAAACGAGGCAACAATAAATATTTTGTTGATGTTTGAAAATCATTTTCTTCTTTTTTTAGATGATCTTGAATGTTTGCTTCCAAATTCGAACGACAATCAATTTGCATCGATATGCCATTTGAAAATTCTAAATTCTTAAATAATTCTGTCTTAATATTGCACTCATTCTCATTGTTCCAACAAGATTCGTTGCAATATATTGTATCCACATGAATTAACCATAACGCCAGTATTATTTTAAGTATTAAATATTTATAAGGCATATTTTGTTATTTTTTAAATATATTTTTTTCTTTTTGTATTGTTTAAATTTTTCCGCTTTTTGGTATATACCAAAGTAATTAAATATTTCGCATTTCGATTTCAACTCAACTCTCGGCGATCGTTTTGAATACTGAAAATTTCTCAATAATAAACTATTTCAATACAAAATCACACATGATTCACCTTGTTGGTGGTGGTGTATTAGGTTGGTTTTTCTCAGTTGTTTGTGTTTTCATTTTTTTTTTTTTTGGTGTTGGTGATTCCAAAATTAATGTTTGTGTTTAGCGTTTACCAATTTTCTCAGATTTTTCTTCCAATCATTTTGATGTGTGTGTATTTTTGTTTGCTTTTTACCGTTGTTATCATTTGTACACACAAACTCTGTTATGGAAATTAATTTTATTATATTTTTAGTTTGTGATATCATTCAGATATTCTGAGAGCCCAGCATAGATAGCATACACATTTACTACACACAAACAAAGAAATAAGTAAATCAGTCAGTAGTAGCGCTGTGTATTTTCATTAATTTCCTGACAGCATCTATCTGTTTAATGTTTTTAATTAATTTTAACACCAGGTAAGAACATTTAAAGTTACATTAGCTAAATATTACTTGCCCTATGCATTGTCATATCTCATTGTAATAAGTTCATTGAAGCCGCAATGAAGTGAATACATTATAAATTCAATATAAACAAATATGTAATTGTATTAAATTTTTACAAATATTTTAAAAATTGTTTTAAATATTTTAAAAAAATTGTTTTAAAAATTTTAATTGTAAAAAAATGTTTCAACGAACAAGTTGTCTTGATTTAAATGATTCATCGAATTGTATGCCTCCTTTTGAATGAAACTGAACACACAATAGTTTGTTTTTAGATGCCACTTTATTTTATTTTGAAGTTAACATTATAAACAACTGTCAAAACTTTTTAACCAAACCAGTTTTTATATTTCCAAACTAACTCGTACGAGTTCGGAGAAGTTTTTACAAATCATAAACTTCGGGTATGTGCATAATCATATTATAATATAAGACATTTTATATGTCCAGACATTTATTTAATAATTGCTTTAAAGATTTTTTAATAAAAAATACAAGTAAGTTACAAAGACTGAACTCACTGACCATAATTTAAAAACGTCATAAAACATGAATAGAATTTGTATTATTTAATTCTTAGTAGATTATACTTTTTGTTCGTATTTTTTCAAAATTGAAGTTATTTTTCTCCTAACAGATTGCTCGAATTTGGCTCAAATCCCTTTTTAATCCGTGTTGATAGCCGTTGAATTCAAAAATCGTAGTACAATTTTTCTTACACTTACCACTGTAATTAAAATTATCTTAAAATTATGCAACCGATATTTTTTAACTTAATGTTAACTGTTTTATTATACTTTTTCGAAAATTAATTTGACGAATTTAAAATAGAAGACTACGTTTGATTTTAGTTTGGTTGAAGCAAGGTGAGTGCAAATCGGCAACAAATACAACACAATACAGAAACAACAGTCATTTTGTTTGTGTAAAATAATGTACTACTGTCAAAAACACTTGAAATTTTAAACAAAGTCAGTCAGATGTGCTACTGCACTTACCTCCATGGGTGAAGTTTTTATACAGAATGGCATTTCTAAGATACAAACCAATATATTGAAACTAAACTTCTACATGGTAAAGAACCATGTAAAAAAAATAGATACATATATATAAAAAATCTCTTACATTTTATTTCTTGTTATATTTAAAAGGTAAGTTAACTTAAATAATTTAATTCCATTAATATGTTTTTATTACACAAATTCCCATAATAAAACCATCAAAACTAAAATATTAAGAGGAATAAAATGATCTGGTTCATCTTTCCACATATATTTCAGTTAAAAGTATTTTAATTAATTGCAAGAAAATAAAGCATATTTCAAAGGAATGACGAATGATTTCTATAAATGAACCAATAAAGGAACTCCTTACAAGCCAAAATAAGACTGGAGTCTCACAAACGAAATTCAAATAAAATTTAATATTAACATATGTATTTAAAATTAAAACCTTTGCATACTATAATCCGTAATATATAAAACTATAATTCGTTAACGTGAAATATTTTAGATCATTTTTGATTATATTTCCGAAAATTTTAATTCTGTTTTAGAAAATACATACGATTTGTTTTAATGGAAATAGAATGAATAAATTCATTTAATCTAAAAAGATCTAAAAAATCTTTGATAAAAATTTAATTGTCTGGATATTTCGTGCTATTGAAAAATGTATTTTGTTTTTTATAGTTATTGAATTTATTACATTTTGGTTGAAAAATATAAAAAAAAAAACAAATTGTTACGATAATAAACATACAATTAATCATGCTTAGAACTTACGACAACACGACGCACAACAATGTTAGACTTAGTATGAGATTGCTTGACAGTACTTTTACTGTTTACTTTACTAGTGGTCGATTTGGCATCATTTTCTAAATTTGTTGCAGTAGCATTTGTGGGTGATGGTGTGCCAGGACTTAAATTGTGTACAATATCGGCATTCGAGGAAAATTTTACATTTTTGTTGGAATCTTTAAAAATCAAATCATTCTGTTTGCTTAATATGGAACGTGCTGGTAGTGCAGTTGATTGCATTGTAGGGGTTTTTAATGACCTTTGTGAGGGACGCATAGGCGAGGGAGGTTTAGCTGTTAATTTTGAAAAATTATCTAATAATAGACTGTCATCCAAACTTTTAATGATATTGCGGTTTTCTTTATCCTTATTTTTATTATGAATTTGTTTCGTTGATGCATTATGATTTTCATTTTCCTCAATTTTTCTAACAACCGAAGGTGTTTCGTCTTTGACAGCAATCTGTTGTATTTCTTTACACAATAGGTCTTCCTCAGATGTTTTGACTTGATTTTCAGTTACATTAATAGTTATTGTTTCAATATTATTGGTGTTGTTGTTTAGCTTTTCTTCAGTTTTAATTGTTGGAGTATATGATATTGAATTAAGATTTGGTACCGGGCTGGCAATTTCTTCTTTTATTGGCACCTTTGAAGGTGTCATTGATCGACGCTCAACAATGCTATCAAAGGTACTACTTCTACGATTGCTGACTATACGAGGCTTTGCAACTTCTTGATCTTTCTCTGTAATGCTGTATTCTATAGCATGTACGGGTTTAAAGCTTATTTTGTTTTGAATTAAAAGATGTTCACGATCCATAAGAATACAACGTGATTTAAGGGATTCAAAGCGCCATCTAAACAAATAAAATAAAAATATGTGGATTAAACGTTAAAAATAATGTCTAAATTTACCTGGCCATTTCTTGCTGGGCATTTCGTAGCTGTTCCTCCAAACTAGCCTTTTGTATGCGTACGCTATGCAACTGACTCTTGAGATCATCCGTTTCTTTTCTAAACACAAAGATACACACAATTTGTTATCGTGACAGTTAAACAGCATTGAAGTAAATTAAAAAAGTTATACTAATTGCAATTAAAACTACATGCATTTAAACATACATATGTGATGATATCAGATTCTTAACTAGGTTTTTGTAAAAAGTTAGACCGACTGTGGTAAGAGTAATTTAGTATTGAAAGTTAAAAGAAATACATTTTAAAATGTATTTCTGACTAAAAAAAATTATATTTTAAAGCAAAAAGCGCACGAATGGTAGGGTCATAAAGATCGAATTTCGGATTAAGTTTCCTATATACTCTACACATGTTGCAACGCGTTTTGTTAGCTCATACTTGCAGAAACTCAGCATAGAATCCAAAAATAGTACGCCTTTTTCGTTGGCTACTTCCTTTAGCCGGTCTTGAGTCCATTTTAGTTTGCGTTCGAGGTCCTCATTTTGGTTCAGCAGATGGCGGATTCGTTCATTCAGTTTTTCTGTAAAATTAAAATATTTATTGATAATACAAAAAAAAAATATATTTTTTAATATACTAGATATGTTGTTACAATACCTTGATATATCTTATCTGCATTACAAAATATGGAACTACAAGCTTCAAGCTCTGTATGCATAGAAATATTTTCACGTTTTAAACGTCGAATTTCATGTTCACTATCATTGTAGATTTTTTTCATTTGCAAATAACTTTTCTTTTGTGCTGTTAACAGATGCTTCATTGCTTGACGCTGATCATCAACTTCAGCGAACAGTGAATTTCCCTTGCGATCTAAGGTATTAAAACTATGTCAATAATATGTTATAAAAGATGTATTTTTGAAAAATAAAAATGGTTTTTGTAAGTAATATCAGAGTAACTTATGTATCAAATTATTTGAATTTACAAACAACTTTTTTTAATGTGATTAAAAACTTTAAACCTAAGTAGTTCTGGAAAAGAACATAATTATATATTTATTCGATACATCAAAATTGCTAAAGCATTTGAAGTTATTATTAGTTAGCTGTTTAATGTATATGAATTTATCATACAACAAATTGGTGTAACTGATAAATAAATTCTTCAAACACTTACCATTATTTTCTGGAGCAGCAGATAGCATTGCTATTTTTGAATTTGCTTCGGCAAGTTGCTCCTGGGTACTTTCTAGAATTTGTAATTTTTCTTCCAAATCAATACGTTTGGATTGAAGATTTTCTTCCAGGCACACAATTTGATCACGCAATATCTCCATATTTTTCTTACAAAGTAAATAATTTATTATTTACAGAAGTGAAAAAAGAAAAAAATAATACTTTACCTCACACTCTGCTATTGTTAGAGTGTAGCGCACTGAACGTTCTTCAAAATCCTCAATCTTTTCCAACAATTCCAGATTTTCATTTTCTAACATTTGTATACTCAATAAATGCTCATCAGAAATTTGTGTATCAACATCTTTGGGCTGATGTTCTTTGCGCTTAAGAGACTCTTCCAGATTTTGTGTAATTTTGATGTTCTCCTCCAACAGAGCATTGTAGTCTTGCTGCAGTGCTGTGTAAGAAGCTTCAAGTTTACCACATTTCTTTTTCATTTCTAGCAAATTGGCTTGAGTTTTGTCCAAATCTTTTTCAATGTCATTGCCATCAGAATTCGTGTACTGTTCTAGCTCCTGCGAGAGGTAAGCCTGCGCGGCGGTGGCTGTTTCTAGAGATCGCCTTAACTCATAGATTTTTTGTGTGTCTGCCTCATTTGATTCCTGTAAATCTTGAAATCTGTCAAATAATTTGCAATACTCTTCGATCAGTTCGTCACGTGAGAAATAACCAAAATCCGGATAGTCAACCATTTTAAAAAATTCCTATTACAAATTTTTTGAAATTTGTTCACGCATCGATATTCTAAACAAAACTCGTTATCAGCGTTGTCAACTTTGAAATTTCAAAATGCACCAACATGGAGAAAAAAACGCGCCATTTGAAAAAAATCGCACCAAATTTAGATTTTCTTTCTTATTTAATAAAAGTTTATTGAAAAATTTCACATAAAAAATATAATATTAATAACAGTCTGGAACAGTTCATTCAGTGTTTTTATAAAAATTAAAAACAACAAAAATAAGAAATAAACTAAACAAATTTGTTTTTTTTTTGTACCAGATGTAATTCATTTATTTTTTACCCGGGGTTACACACAGCGACGCTAACTTAGCGCGTTTCGCGCTAGATTTAGCGCTTTTTGACCACCAAAAAAGCGCATTTTTTTAATCTAGCGCGTTTTTTAAAAAAGCGCTAAATTGGCGCGTTTTCGTTTTTCATTTAGCGCTTTTAGCGCCTTTTTCATACAAATAATCACTTTGACAAAACGGCATGCCAATGGGGAATCCATTATCCCCAACAATAGCAGACATTGTCCTGGATACTCTATTGGAACGTACAACTGAGGATTTGCGGAAAAACCAGAACATAAAAATAAAACTAATTACTAAATATGTGGACGATCTTTTTGCAATTATCAAAAAACAAGACGAAGAGAAGATTTTAAAAACATTTAACAGTTATCACACAAAATTAAAATTTACCATGGAAAAAGAGGAAAATAATTCAATACCATATCTCGATATGAGGCTACACAGGGAAAATGACAAAATTTTAACAGACTGGTACACTAAATCGATTGCGTCTGGCCGCATTATCAATTTTCACTCTACTCAACCAATGACACAAAAGATAAGCACAGCATTAAATATGATTAACAACGTTTTTCAATTAAGTGATAATAAATTTCTATCAAAAAACATAAACAAAATTAAAGAAATGTTAGTAAAAAACAGTTTTCCGAGAAATATAATTGATAATTTAATACAGAAAGCCACAAATAAAAACACTGGGGAAATTAGCAATACCCAAAACAATAACACATCTGGCAGCACGAAATTCTACAGCTTAGCATTTATCCCCAAACTTACAGAAAATATACAAATGAGAGAGATTATAAAGGACAACAATATAATATTGGCACACAGAGCAAACAAAACAACGAATTCACTGTTCACGCAAACAAAAACAAAAATAGAAACAAGGGATAAAAGCAACGTAGTATATGAGATAAAATGTATTGGAAACGAACAAGAAAAGTGTGGAAAAATTTACATAGGCACAACAAAGAGAAGTTTAGGTACGAGAATAGACGAACATGAAGCTGACATTAAAAAGCAAAAACTAACAACAGGTCTCTCTCAACATTGTTTTGATAAAAAACATACGGCCGACCTTAAAAATGTGAGGATCCTAGAAGTAGAAAAGAAAGTTGGTAAAAGGTATACATTGGAAAGTTTAAGAATCCAGCAAAAAGCAGATCAAGTGATGAATAAGAAGGAAGATATAGACGGCGCTAACTCTAACTACATAATAGCAATAATTTAATTTAGTTTAACTTCAACTGTGATATTAGCGATAGGATAATTACTGTGATATTTTATTTTAATTTTTGCATTAATTTTTTATTAATTGACTGTGTTTGTATCGTATGTTAAATGTTGTACAAAAAAGGTGTAATAAATTTAAAAGTAATGTAAAATTGACGAAAAGACTATATGTAAGTGTAATTATTTTATTGTTAAATTTATGGTTGTTTGTTATTAATATTGTTATTATCCTTTATATATTTATATGGTTGCCAGATTGAATAAAATTAATCCCTGAGGAGGTCGGAAAAATACCGACGAAACGTAGGATTGGAGAAAATGAAATAAACTAGTCTTTTATTTATTTTATAATAAAAAAAATACCTGACCTTGAAAGCCCAATTTAGAAATTTCTAATAAAAAAAAATTTAACAAAATCAATATAGAAAAAGGTCGATAAAAATTAAACATTTCAAAAAAAAAAAAAAAAAAAAAAAAAAAAAAAAAGGTACATTTTATATTTGATATTTTTTTTATACATACTCTATTTTTGCAACTAATATTTAAAACCATATAAAAAAGAAGTGTTAACGAAGTTTATATTTTTCTTCATAATTGAATGTGTTTTTTTTTGCAAAGGTAAATACAAATCTATTTTGTTAAACAATGAAATAATGAATTATACATATTTTTAGATGGAGCGTTATGTACAAAAATATAGAAAAATGTGGGAATCTGATCCGTTGCTTAAAAAATGGATAAGACCATGGTGAAATTAAATACTAGGTGACAGCATTGCTACAACAATTACAACAAGGCAAGAACAACAGGCATTTTTCTATACGTAAAAACCTTCGTCACTGTCAAAAAGTTATTTTTTATATAACTTTTTGACATTTTCAATTTCACCATGAATAATCAGCTGGCGCTACGCTGTCACCTAGTATTTAAATTCACCTTGGATAAGACCATCGAAAGATGATACAAAAGCTTTATGTATTTATTGTAATTGTCAAATTGCAGCAGCGTTCTGATCTAATTCGACACTGCCAGACATCAAAACATGAGAAAGCGAAACCATTTAATAATGTTGAACTTATTCAAAGTGAAATTTCAAGTTTTAGTCTTCATCGGATATAATGTCATAGATATTTTGACATATCCATACTCCAATGCTGAAGTGGAAAGAGTATTTAGCGTTATGAATTATTTTAAAAACAAAATTCGGAACAGAATGTGTTTAAATACCGTTAATTCTTTAATTCATATTAAATACGGGTTAAAGAATGCAAATTCATGCTGTGTAAATTATAAAATTCCTCTACATGTTTCTGCAAAAATTAATTCAATTGAAACTTACAAGAAGTCAAAATTTTATATTAAGACAGTACTTTGGCCAGACGATGAAGAGGAAAATTCTATATTTTTGTTCGAAAATTAACAGTTTTAACTAAATTCGCTAAAATATTTTCTTGTGCTGATATACACTTTAAAATTAATATAATATATTATATGATCTCAAAATGCACAAATAAAACAAATTTTTATATAAATATTGAATTTAAAACCCATTTTATTAAAATTTATCTTAGCGCTTTTAGCTTAATTAAAATTTAACGCTTTTTGAGGCACTGTTTTGCGTGTTTTACTTCTGAAAAGTTGGCATCACTGGTTACACATGCAAGTAACAGTTCGAAAAACTCAATACATTCACAATTTTTACTAATACTCTCAAATTTTTTCACTTGCAGAGCTATAGCTATAGTCGAGTTTTTCGAATAAGTTTACGTACATATATAATACGTACACAGCACTCGCATGCAAGTACTTGCATGTGTAAAGTAGTGCTGGCAAAGTATTGAGTAATGGATACCGAGTATCGAGAATTTGCCTTTTTTTGGATACTCAATACTCAAAAGTAGTTACTCGATACTTTCTGAGTTGTATTTTTAAGCAAGTTGCTTTTTTTACTAATACACTCACATTTTTTCACTTGCAGAGCTAGTCGAGTTTTTCGAATAAGTTTTCGTATATACGTACACGGCACTGGCATGCATGTACTTGCATGTGTAAAGGCAGGGTTAAAAAAAAGAATATGGGAATTATTAATATTATTTCGTTGGTAAATAGTAAAGGTCTGCGCAAAACCACTTGGTTGTTTGTCAACAGTGAAGACTATGCTGCAGTGTATATGACAGTAATGTAAAAATCTGATTATTGTACACTGCACCATATAAAAAATCTAAGCGAGCGCACACAATAACAATACAACAAAAAAAATAAAGCTTGTTTGTTTTGTGTTTGACCGATCAATAGCACGACGTGCCATTTATTCGTGCATGTGTTTATTCGTCAAGCAATGAAATCTAAGCGAGAGCACACAATAACAATACAACAAAAAAAATAAAGCTTGTTTGTTTTGTGTTTGGCCGATCAATGTGTAACAAAAAGACTGAATTATAATTTTAGTTTTAATGTATTATTTTTTGTTTTGTTTTTTAGTTTAAGTTATTGAATTGTTTCTTAATAAAATTTTTATTTAAAAATTGTATTACGCCTTTGATTTTTAAACATTTGGTTTTCTGTCTACACTAAAGACTATGCTGTAGTGTATATGACAGTAATGTAAAAATCTGATTATTGTACACTGCACCATATAAAAAATCTAAGCGAGCGCACACAATAACAATACAACAAAAATTTTTTGTCATGACTGTGTTCAACTTGTTACTCATCAGCTATGTTCTCTCGTTGTTTATTATTGTTGTTGGCACACATTGTGTGTGTCATGCAAAACAAGAAGTAAGTGCATTGAAGTATTTGCTAAAAAATAAAATGTCTTAAGTGGCATTCAAGACAACATTTGCAACCCTTTAGTAAATAGCGTTGTCAACAGTGTTGACAACTTTGAAATTTTAAAATGGAGAAAAAAGACGCGCCATTTGAAAAAAATCGCACCAATTTAGTTTTTTTATTTAAAATTTAAAAAAAAATGTTATTGTGTGCAAGCACATGAACAAAAAAAAAACAACAGCTCTGTGCCATCAAATAGAATTGTTGAAAATTTTATGCATGCATGAAGAGAACTTTAAAATTTCTTTAATAAACATTCTTTTTTATACTTTCAGTTTTAAAGCTTTAAGTTTTATATGTAAAATATTCACACTTTACATATGATTTGTTTGGTACGTTATGAATGAACGTCGCCAGTCATTGTTTGTGGCCTGTAAAATTGATTGTAAAAAAAATTTTGCAGTATTGAAATGGTACGTACTTCTGAATGAAACGTATTTTTTGTGTACAAAGATTTTTCTCACACTGAAACAAAAAGTTTGAATTTGTTTTGGTGCCACCAAAAATTAAAAAGCGCACCAAAATTTAAAAAACACCGCGCACCAACTAAAGAATTTTTCGCACCAAAAATTTTAAAAAGCACCAAAAATGGTGCGAAACGCACCAAGTTGACAACGCTGCTCATTATCGAGTAGTTACTAAAAAACAGGGTTGTTATATACAAAGTTGCATTATGAGGTATTATTATGAACCAAGCAGTTATTGTATTATGCAAAAACAATGTTAATATATTACGATGATGCCACACCACAAAAACTGTATAAATAAACGTTATTTTCAAAATTATAACATTACATAGTGCAATAAAGTAAAAGGAAATACATATAGGAAAACAGTTAATATACAGATATGTGCCATATTTAAAACAACCAGATGCAGCCAGGTGCTACTCAACCGTTAATTTGAACATTTGTAATTGCGCATGTGTCGTCGTTACCATAGCAATTGTAAATTAATAAAAACAAAGAAATTACAATAATGTTGAAAGTTTTACCAATAAAATTTGTTGAGTAAAAAAAAACTAAAATAAAACAATGGAAGACTTGCAAAATAATTCATCAGCAAATGTTTTGCCAGTGATAAATTTTCAATCGGATGACTTAATCGAAAAGTTAAAACTTTTAAATTATGAAAAAACTTTATTAAGTGATTTGAAAATGAAACCATTGTCACGTTTCTACTTTGTGAAATCTACAAATCCAGGTGAACAATTTTATATGTTTACTTTAACTTGCTGGTGGCTTTGTCAAAAGCTGGGTAAAAATATGGAACGTCCACAAGAATACGATGATCCAAATGATGTTATTTCCAAAATTATTGCAATTCTAGAACAAATGGTAAGAGGCTTTAAATATTTTATCTAAATATTAACTAAACATAGATTAAAATTAATTTTTAACTATCTTTAATATCAGGATGTTTCTATCGATTTCACCACAAACAAACTCATACGTGGTGCTGGACAAAATTGCATTTTTGTACTGGACGCATTGGCTACGCAGGCCTTAAAGATAATGAGATTATCATGTCAGAAGCTGCATATAGCACAAGAAGATGAAATTGCAAATGATTATCTGGAAGATAATGCCGAAATTATACTCGAAAAAATAGATGATGAACAAAACGATGCCCTCAGTGATGACAATAGTGAATTTGATTTAAATCAAAACTCCTTAAGGCAATGGGGTCTGAAAAGGCAACAACACATGACTGAACATGAAAATACTAGTGTAGGAGGTGGAGGTGGCAACAGTTTACAAGTGACTGACAAACTGACGGATCAACAATGCTGGCGTTTGGAATTTGAAGAAGTGATGCCTCAACTAAAGGTTTATGTAAGAAGCGATGTAAGAGATTGGCGGGCCCATTTAAATCAACTGAATTGCCTGAAAGACAATATAACGCAGGTTAGTTAGTACATTAATTAATAGATTAACAACAAAATTTAGTCATATCTAATCCCTCCTAAGTAGTTCACAGAAGGTACTCAAACCGAACTTAAAAAACTGCACAATGACTTCACTTTTAGTTTGGACAAGATCGAGAGTCGCGAAAAACATTTGAACAATGAATTACACAATCTAATCATGCAATACAAAGATGTTTCCATTGAACTGTCCAACGTTCAATATGCGCATTCACAGGTGCTGGAGGAAACCGAACGTTCTATGGATCAACTAAAGTCTGTTATTGTTGAAAATGAAAGTAAAAAAGCGGAAATGGAACGGAGAGGTCAAATGATGTCCGATAGCAGTAAGTAATTAATAAGAGCAACAAATAAAATGTTATTATTTCAAATAATTTTTACTTGCAGGTTTTGTGTTGCAGATTAAAAAGGCAGTGTCCAAAATTAAAGATGATGTGGCCCATTTGAATTTAGAGGTTGCTTTATTAATAAATGGCATTGATCGTGATATTTTAAAAAGAACAGGACCGGGCATAGAAATTGAAAAGTTCATATAAAACAGAAATAAGTTGTTTTTTTATGAGTTGGCAAGAAATTTAGTAGAAATGGAAATATTTATATGTACTTATAAAAGCAAAATATATCGTTTTTAGAAATTTTCAATAAAAAAGTAAACAAAATGTAAAATTAGCAGTTAAACAAACAGACATTCTTATAAAATGGATGTTTACACAGTATTTTTGATATATTGGGAGTCAAAAAAGTATCCACATTTGATCCTTTTACTATAAACATATGTACATACATACCTATGTATGTATGATATATAAATTTCAATTTCATTTTCCCACGCATTACATAGTAATTTTTAGTACTTTTTTTTATCATTTTCCAAGTATTAAAAATATCAAAACAATTCAATTGCATTGTTGATACTCAAATCAAGAGGAGAGAAAAAAGCCACACAACGCGAAGACCACAAATTACACATGCATACATATTATTTTATCTCTCAAATAGAATTCGAAAAAAAGTGACCAAATGTACCAACAACAACAATAAAGCACAACATACAATGAATGAAATGTGTTGTTGTGTTATGTTGTCGGCACAATCATTTACTAATGGAGTTGTTACTTGATGAATGTAAACAAATATAAATTTTTTTTGTTATTTTTATTTGTCTGCCATTTAATAGAGAGACAAAAATGACGACAATATTGGGTCGTTAAAAAATGAAAACGATAAATATAAACAAAGTAGAGGCAGGCAGCCTATGCCACACACGTAAACTCATGCCACAGATGTATGCATGTGAATAAACAAATAAATACATAGTTACTGATGATTGGTTGACCGAGATTACGAAGGGCATATTTTGTATAAACCTATAATTGGTACCATATCAAGATTATATTTAACACTACTTAACTAAGTTCTGAAGGTTTAGTACCTACAAACCCAGTGGGAAAATTAATGTTTCTGTTGATTATTAAAGTTTTTTAAATTCTGCTGGTTGTCTAAGAAATGAAAAACTTGCACTATTATTATAACAGATGTCATACTGTTCCTAAAAGCGTTGTCATATGTTTAGATTGATTTTCGTCTTACTAGGATGAAATGTTAATGAATTGATTGAAGAATTTATTTATCTAAAACAAACTCAAACAATATACTACATACATATATAGGAATAAATCCAATCGGAAAATAAAGCTAATTCTGCGATAAGCCTAAAAACAATTTTCAAAATTAATGCAAAGAACTGATCCAAAGTTTAAACAAAATAGAATTTGTCATTTATAACTACATAATCGTTTTAATCTAGTTTCATGTTCGTGTTCTAGTTACCGAAACAGCAGGTTTTCATGGCATAAACCGACAATTATTATTCGGGTTTTAGAAAAAAATCATAATTTAGAATTATAATAACCAAGAAGAAAAGATTTTTTATATTCGATTTTTGTAATAAAAAGTATAAGAAAAGCGAACAAAAAGAGCGCTAACAAAGAAATTTTAAATAAAAGTGAACAAAATTTTTTAAAAATGCTCGGAACAAAGCCATTTAAAATAAGGATTTTATTTCCGAAAGCAATTTAATTGTCTTAATTTTTGTACACAGTGTCGCTTAAGCTGTCTTAAATGGCGATTACAAAGAAGAACTTCCTTTATTGAACCCTTGATGTGGGAAATAATTTTTGAATGTTGTCTATTAGTCTTTTATATTGTTACTTCTCTGTCAAACTCTTTTGACGACATTATCAGCCCAATCATGAATAAAAATACCGCGGGAGTTTTTTCCCTTTTTATTTTTTTTTAACATTGAATTTGAATAGGAAAAATGGGAAAAGGGAAAAAACTCCCACGGAATTTTTATTCATGATTGGAATGTATGATGATACATATTAACATAAGCTACCATATTTTTGATTTGTCTTATCTTGAAATGATAAAATAAAATGGATGAATCACAAGTAGGTGAAACTTGTCTTTATTTAAATAAAATTATCAAAGTTTTTGGACGTCAATATGACGCTGTCTTTCTACTTATCCTAAACTCTTTGTCTGAAAATCTAAGTGCCAAAGTCCATTTTAATGTCTTCCATTAACTCTGTATATAAAACAAGCCGATAGCCATTGATGCTAGTGCTTTTAGCCTTATACTATGTTTCCACGACGACTTGAATCACCTGTTACGCTCTCTGAATCATGTTTATGAATCTTGCTGTTTACATGACCAAAAAACTTGATTCGATTTGACAGTTGTTTTTAATAAACAAACAGAATAAAAAAAACAGAATTTACAATTTGCGGAAATATTTTTTTAATGGACAAAAAAAACAGAGTGGAAATTAGTTAGCTTATTTGAAAAAAAAACATATATTCGTACGTATTTACTTTCTTTACTTCCAGCAACAAGAAAATAATTTGCTTTGTTTACAATAATATTAAATTTTTACAGCTAGTGCAGATAAACTTGCGATAAAAATTAGAGAAGAGTGCAATTTTTCGTGCTTCGCAAGTAGATTCAATATGAATCTACATGATTCGCTCTTAAAATTTTGTATGGTGAAGCAAGTTGTTTCACTCATGATTGGGGTGTGAAGCATGAATAGAGAGCGAAGCATGTACCGTGGAAACGTAGTATTAGATTTATTGTAATTTTAATTATAATAAATTTTTTAATAAATAAATAAATAAATAAATAAATAAAAACAACAATATGAGTGACAAATTTTAAATGTCATCTTCTTTCATCTGTCATAATGATAGGATAAGTGACAATGACCTGATTAATGCCTTCTCTTAAATTTGTTTAATAACAAAATCATGAATCTAATCAAATCGTTTTCTAAAGACTCAATTTACTGAATCAAAACCACTTTCGATCGGAATTGAGTTCTGTGACATGGCTGATTATATTAAAAATATATTATTGAGACAGGCACACATTAGAAATTTAAGTACAAGAACAAATTAGCTCAATTTTTACAAAGTTAAACATATTATTATTATTAACTCCATTATTTATATATAAAAATAAAAAACCTTTTATAAAAAACAAAAAGTGACCTCAAGCTTGAAAATTATTTAATAAAAATCATACAAAAAGGTCGAAGAAAATAGAATAAAATTATTTATAAAATTAAATATATTAATGTTAAATTTTAATTGTAATATCTCTATTTAAATTAATTGTTTAAGTTGGTGTAACATACTGCCTTTCATATGGGTGTCAAAGAATCTTCTAATCCGTATCTGGAAATCAGAAATAGTGCAATAGAGATTAGTTATTATTATATTAGAATTATTTATATGTATTATTTCATTCAGCAGTCCAAAATTATCTTTTAAGAAAATAATAGAAATTAAATGGATAGAATTAACACGATTTCTTACTTTCCTTTTAATGAAGTTTGATTTTGAAAAAGCTCTTTCGCTTATCGTAGATGTTGACAAAGTTGTTAAAATTGCATTAAAGAGAGTTTCCAAATTATCACTCCTTTTTTTTTCTTTTATCTAAAAAAAAAATTGTCTTGCAGTAGTTTTTTTTTAAGTTCTGTTTATAAAACTTTTTATACCCTCCACCACCCTTAGTGGTGAATGAGGGTACATATAAGTTTGTCATTCCGTATGTAACACTGAGAAATATTAATCAGAGACACAACAAAGTATCTATATATATTATTGATCCATATAGAATTCTAAGTAAAGTGAACTATGTCCGTCTGTCTGTGTAAAATACTTCACACTTCATAAAACACTTCTTTGGTACATGTTTGACCATAGACCCCATATAATTCACTTAAATACGTATAAATCTGGTACAAATGTATGTTACCAGGTTAAATTTCGATATAAATAATCCTAATAAATAAATAAATTGTTGTACTAAATTTTATGATGCTCGGTCCATAATTGGTCATAGCTCCCACATATATAATATATCTTATAAATATCGGTACCGAGCCAAAATTTTACATAGATCATTTACACATAAACCAAAATAATTCTACAGAAATTTCTGAATTTCGACCCATATCTTTTATAAATAACGATACTGATACAATATCAAACTGCTGGATTTTGAGAATATCGGTCCATATTTGACTATATCCCCCATATAAGCTCCACTTTCGAAATTCACGTTAATACTAATAATGTAACTTAAATGTACCATTATCATGTTGAAATTCAATGTGAGGTATCCTCATATTGCTTGCTCAGACCAGGTGGGTAAATGAACACACCTGTGTAATAACACGACTTATCTGGCCTAGGCTAAATAGAAAACGAACATTGTACGTGCTAAAATTTTAATAATCTATCTGAAATATCAGACCTGAAATTAGAGCGTATCAATGCCTTCATTAAGAATAGCAATTGGCTATCATGATTTTGGACCCAATCCCTTCACTTACAGTGGAAATAATGGCCACTAAGCGGCTCGGAGTATTTACTCCATCTTTTCTTTTAAACCTTCCGGATCCAACATCTTCTTCTTCTTTTGATATTTTCTTCTCCTACCTGCCTACATCTACTCTCTCTATGTCTCTATAACATCTATCCCCTTTCTTCGTTCTTCTATTCATCTCTTTTCAGGCAACACAAAAGGACCAACGAATGGTCCTAAGTGCGCTGTACTAACTATGGCTGCCTGCTGACCTAACCTAGGAAAACTTCTAATAATGAATATTACCAATTTATTTAAAAAAAAATTATCATATCTCCTGGCAATAAATCAATTCAAATAGAATTATGACAGACAAGAACCATCGAGTTACGTATATACGAGTATAAGCAACGTTTTTTTTTTATACAATTTTAACAATTTCGGTAAAATTTTGTATAACATCAATATTTTTCCACCTATTTTACTTTTTTATATCATGTTAGAATGGTATAGATAACAATCATTATGAACACGTTACAACATACATAGAGAAGCCAAAAACTGTTTATTTTTTATACAAAAGCCAAAGATATTTGCATATGATCGTTTCAGATAACAACTTTCATTGCCAAGTATGATTCTGTCACCTATTTAGCATTTTAACATGGCGATGGAAGCAATTGAAAGCAACCACTTATAATATAATAAAAAATAATGACAATTTTAATATTACTGAAATATGTTACAAAACTAAAATTTGTTAAATAACTCATTGATAGTTAGGTATGACTAGTCTGACCAACTGGCCCGGTTTTGGAACCAATGTCCCGGTGTGCCGGTGACATCCCCCGGATGGCCCGGATTTTTATTTTGAATTTAATTAAATAAAAAATATGTAGACTTGAACAACAAAACAAGTCTATTTCATTGAAATTTGGCACAATCGCATCATATTTTAATGGAAATTAAATCTTTTGAATGATTGATTTTAAAATCATATGCATAGACATATCCCCAGCAAGCCATATGAGTCTAAAAAGAGTCTTTTCTGACACCTTTTCTGGAGCGTTCATGGTCTTTATGAGCCCAAAAAACAATCATTATTGCTCCGAAAACCTTCAGAAAAGAGGGTCATTACATTTGAAAATGGTCCGTCAGAAAGAGCTCTTATATAATGTCAGAAAAAAATCTTGTATGAGGGTTTTTTTGGTCTCAGAAAGAGCTCTTACATCATGTCAAAAAAACAGTCATTGCAATTTTAAATACAACAAATTTAAAGGTCGCATTTATTATTTTTTTTAATTGTGTTTACTTAAACAAAAAGGGACTCGCTGCTGCACCGAATTGGAAAGATGTAGAAACAACGATCAAATTTATGGTTGAAAAGAATTGGTTAAAACCTGAAGACAACAATGTAGAATTGTTTGACGAGTTTGGTTACATATTGAAATTTATTACCCCAGAGAAAATTAGCGAATAGAATAAAAATAATCCTCTTACTAAGCCACGTTCTACTAAACCACATCAACGGTGGGTGTTTCAAACATATTCTCGCTTCGCGCGATCATTGAATTTATACTTTGTTTGCCAGCAACATCTGCAAGTGTAGAGCTTATATTTTCGTTGATCGCAAAATTATGGACAAAAGAAAAATCGCAACTCAAGGTAGATACTTTGAAACATATGCTATTTCTCAAATATAATTTAAAGTACGAATTAGTTGAATTATACAATTTTTTGAAAGAATCCCCAACTTGCTGAAGCAAATTTCATCACAGGATAAATACGATTTTAAACAAAAAGCAACAGAAAATTAAATTCAAATTACTTATAACATTATAATTGTCTAAATTTAACTTGAATAATAAAGTTTTTTTCCCATAAGAAATGGCCCGGTTTTAAGTTTGAATGTTCCGGATTTTATTACTTTTTTCGAAAAATGTCCCGGTTTCGCTCAAAATTGAGGTGGTCACACTAGGTATGACAGAAGCCCGTAGCAGTAAAATAAAGAATTCTCAGAAAAATTACTAGAAAATAAGTATGTAGTTATATAACAGCTCATAAATAAGTCATTATAGGCCTTCTTCTAAATTATGTAGTAGTTGTTATAAAGTAAGTTATTGAGTAATTGCAAGGCATTGGGAATACACCAGTACCTCACTTTGCTTAATTATTACTACTTTTCACTGTGCGTGGTTAGATTTTCGAGGTTGCGTTGTTTTGGGTTCGAGTCTTTAATTTTTTTTTTTTTTTTTTTAAATTTTTGCAAAATCTGCAACATCATTAGATGCTAAAACGATGACCCGTACAGGAAGTGCTTTCTATTTGGATTGAAAAATCAAGTTGCGCAGAGAACACTATTAAGTAAAATGGTATTTCACACAAAAGCAAAAAGCCATCGATGCCATTATCCAACGATATTGCTAGTGATAGTAATACAGACAAGGAAATTTATTTTACGTGGTTAAAAAAAACTGTTCAGCAAACATTTAACCAATTTTTTGTAAAAGAAAGCCGACGACTTGGTATTTTTGTAACCCTAGAACCTATCTTCGATCTTAACATGGTGGTTTTAAGGAACATAACCCCGACGTAACGTGAGGTATTGGTGTATATTGCTAATTACAATAAATAGATGATGAATAAAGCTATCAAATTGGGCAAAAAAAAAATTGTTCCAAAAAATACACGATCATTTTAGTTAAAAATTAACATTATTAGTGAAATTTACGAGAAAAAATAATTGAGCATTGCGTAATTAACACCTCTTTGTTATCTGTGCCACAGTGTAAATAGAAACTTTTTAAATACAAATTTGAAAAACACTTCTTCCAGCATTAGCACCATCAGACCAACGAACATCATTTACGAGTTTTAGAACCCTTACAAAACACACACAACCATATGCATACTACCTACACATGCATACATAAATAAAACGGACATACTGAAATACCGACAGCCACTCAGAATAAAAAAGTAAATTTGAAAAATATTCATTTATTGTTTACATGACGAAAATAATATTTTGGAAAAGTGTGCGTGTGTGTGTGTGTGCAATCAAATTAAGTGCGTGTATTTATTATTTTTGTGCTGGTGATTGTTGTGGTTGTACACAGGCGTACGCGATTGCTTAATAACCTTAAAAGCAAATAAATTACTAAAAGTATAAAACAAATTTTAGATTTTAACAAATAACACAACAAATCTTCTTAATAAAGGGTGATTTTTTAGCATACTTCTTTTTGGCAATACTGTTTTTGGTAGCTCAGCTGTTTACTTGTAACATATTACTGTTAAACATTTTTGGTTTGGTCTATAATTTAACCATAAATTTACTACTTACAAACGAACAACGCTTGCAGATTATTGAATTTTATTATAAAAATTCATTGCTTGTGCACAATTCGTTTCACGTATCACGCGAAACAATTACCCACTGAAGAAGTGAGTTCGGTAAACAGTTTATTTCATGTTTAGACCGGCCAATTGCCCGCCTAGATCGAGCGTATCAATGCATTTAGACTAGTTTTTGTGGGGCTATGTTAGTGCTCATATCTATGGGGACAAACGCTTGACGCACTGAAAGCTAATATTGAAGAGTTTATTTTATTATACTGGTCGATATGTTGTAGAGAGTATGCCAAAATTGCATCAAGCGTATGAAGCATTTGAGGCATAGCCGTGTTCAACATTTACATAAAATAATCTTTAAACATTGAATTATGTACGTAAATCGTTCTATGGACTCAAATAAAGATTTCATACATTTCTCTAAATTTTATGTGTTCTTTTTTGAAATCAAGTCTAAAAGTTCTTAAAAATCTAGCCAGCCACTGCAAAACAAGGATTGCCAAAAGTTTGTGAGATCCTTACTGATGCTGCTCAAAAGGAACAACATTAGAAAATAATGTAAATGCAACGTCATGCTCACGTACGATGTAAATATTTTCATTGAATCATAGACGAACGGATCTAAATCTAAATTGGACAAACATATTTACATATGTACATTATTACTTGTTTAAATTCTTTACACATGTCAAGCAGAGATCTTCTTCAATTGTTTTTTTTTTGTCCAGAGACATGTGCACAAATACACTTTGTGCTCGTGTGTAACGACTTGCCGGATTTATTTGTTTATCACGTTGCGGTGATAATGGTTTTTCAAATTGTTTCTTATCTTTAATATCTTTAATGAAAACTATTGTAAAATATGATTTGTTTGTCCATTTAATTGCTTTTAACACTAAATTAAACACATGTCGTATTGTGTCTTCGGGAACAGCCGCAGATTTTGGCCAAATTAATTGCCCCATATGCCCTTTCTAAAACACTGATAGTATTTCCTAACTTTTTCATTGATTTGAAAATATTATAGATAAGTAACTTAACATTTTTTTATTACAGCTTTAAAATAATTTTTAAAATCAAATAATTGTGTAGCTTTGAAACTCAATTTTTACATGATTTTTTTTTTTTTTAATTTTAGTTAGTTTGTTTTACTTGGGGATTACACGATCAAGTTTTGTTTTTCAAAATTTAATACACTCACAGTTCTTCACTAATATATTCATACTTTTAAAACTTGATACGAGTTTGCTTTCAAATTCTCCTTCGAATTATGTGTTGCAAGTTACAATCAAGAAAACAGCTGATTGCAAATTTAATAAACAAATTGTTTGGTTTTTCTTTATAAACATTCTGGCGTCATAATTTTGTTTGTTATGGTGTTTCTTTTTTTATAATTAATAATAATCCACCAAAGTAAAAAGCAGCCTTTACCCTTAATTTTTGAGAATTTTGACAAGCAGTATGTGTAAAAAAATTGAAAGCCAAACTTGAACGTGTAACTGCAGCGTTAACAATTTATCCATACCAAGAAAATATTGAATGTTGTTATCTTTTTTTAAAAGGACACAATTGGGTTAAACTATTGAACAATGTGTGGTAACAGGTACTTTACTGCTCTGTGGTTAAATTGTTGTTTTCAGAAATATTCATTATTCCATTTGTTTGTTATGGATTTGTTTATATAGTTATCCTTCTTTCATCTATCACTTTTCCTAATCAATTATTGTCTCTTATCCTTTAATTTATTTGGATGCTGTTTTTTATTATTTGTTTGTGATTTTTCATACAGTACTACGAAATTATGAAAATTTTATTTGTTTTTAAATAGATTAATTGTGCAACTAAAATAGTTTTCGTGCATTTTTGTTTACATATTTACTATGGTCTGAACAATTACATTTTTGTGGCCAAAACTGAAGTGATAAGAAAATCGATTGAAAATGTTGTAAAATTGTTTCATTATGAGCAGGGATCTGTCACGCACACATTTTTTATTTAAAAAATTTCTTATTTTTCTTAAAACTTCGATTTCGGACGAAATATGTAGTTTAACAAAAAAATAACTTTAAATACTCGTATATAAAAAATATCTATAATTGAGCAAACAATTAAATGAGTATTAAACAAATATTTTAAAATTTGTTTAATACCAATCCAAAACTAAAATTTTACTTCCCATCCCCGAATTTATTATCAATTTAATCTGGATGCCATTTTATAAATAGAAGAGGAGTCAATTCAAAACCACGCTACGATACGTTATTAATTAAATAATTTTGTCACTAAAGTTGTATTCATTGTTGCCAATTTAGCGTTTTTAGTTCTTTTTGATATCATTAATAAGCGACAAAAAAGTCGAGCATGTTTGTATTTTTTCTTACGATTTTTAATTTTTTCTTTAATTTTTTTATATTAATTTAAATTTATTTACTATGAAAATGGAATGTACATAATTTTAAAAATATTGTGACAATGGGATGTGTTCAAGTAATATTTTAAAATGGTCTGAAAATGTACAAGGACGAAAAAATTCATTTATACTAAAATTTCTATTGAAACTTATTCTACACGAAATATATATATGTTGTCATTAAAGATTTTTAGAGTAATGAAATAATCCAAGATACCTTTTAAAGAAATTACTTTAGTAGTAAGCTTTCTAAATTAAATAACGAAAATGTAGATTTATTTGACGATTTCGAAGATGATATTCCGTATACCAGTTGCCGTATCCAAAAATTCGAAATATATATTTGGGGTATTCACAAGGTGTGCTATCATGTTATATTGTCATGTTCTAACATTTCACAATGGTTTAAAAATATTGTTGTTGCTTTGTAAACAAAAAGTGTCTTAAATTAATAGAACTTTGCTTGCTATGTTTATTGTGCTGTCGTAATTAATCAGAAGAGACCTGCGATGAGCATTATTTGTTTAGTTACTTGAGTTTGCCATCACAACATCTAAAATGTATTTTTCGCACAAACTGGCTATTATTTTAGTTTTTTCACTTATTTTTGGCATTGTGGAAAACAATATTAATTTTTATATTTGTTTTAAATCAGCTGATTTAAATTCAAAATAGCACACTGAATTATGAGGGGTTGTTCACAGCAGTCGTATTTTTTCATGTTATTATTTTAAGACATATGACTTTATGACACCTTGTGAATCCCCCAATTAAAAAAAAAAATCTATGAAAATACAAGGAACTAGAAATAATTCACCTTCAATTTAAAAACAATTAATTGCATGTACCGAAAAGATGATTAAACTTTTTGTTTGTAAATACAATTGAATTCTCTAAATCTGCAAAATAAATTTATTATCGTAACATCAGAATTTCTATATTTGTTTACATAGATTACAAACGTGTGATAAAATATGAATTTTCAAAGAAATAAAGTTTTTTTAAATCTAATATTTTTCTAATTAAGTTTTAGCAACACTGGTTGTATTATAGTAAATATTGCCATATCGAACTATTTCCCATATACAATGAGTATAAAAGTTTAACTAAAAATTCACTGAAGATGGAATTTTGTTTTTACACTTAAAGAAACATTTAACTTGGGGGTTACACGATCAAGATTTATCTTTTAAATTTTAATACACTCACACTTTTTTTCTCGTTCCAATTGCGTATTTCAAATTAAAGTCAAGAAAACAGCTGATTGCAATTTTAATAAACAAAGTGTTTAGTTTTTTGTTTATAAACATTCTGGCGTAATAATTTTTTGTGTTTTGTTGTTCCGTGCAGCCTAAATCACAGCTTCCAGCGAATAATCTGTGATAAAATCTGTGTCAAACCAAAATTAACATAGGTACATACACATTTCCTAAAAGTTTAGCATTAGACACTTATTGAACTGAATTTAACATGAACATTATTACGATTTTTTGTTTGAGTGTACAAATGCTGATAATATAGTTTCAGGCTATATTTACCCATACTATTGCCCTTTACGTACATAAATACGTCCCATACTAAACTACATCATCATCACTTTTCTCAAACAAACATACAACAACAAGCAAGCCAAATATAAACAACAACAACAACAATGAAATTAACAAAGAAACAGAAAAAGAAACTAAATTGTAGTGTTGTGCTCCATCTCCATCTCCATTCCTTCATTCACTTTACAACTACTGTTCATTTCCCACGGTGTGTCAGGTTAGAGTCGAGCAGTGCAGTGTGGTGTACGAAGAATAAAACTATACTACACTATACACATCCATATACACATACAGAGTATACAGTATGTTTGAAAGGCTTTACCAGTTGTTAGTTGGGCATAAACGAATAATAATATCGAAGTACATATGTATGTACTGCAGAGGAGAGGTTGCTTGGAATGGAATGATGTGGTGTGGTATGGTATGGTACGAGAGAACATTGGAAAACTCGAAAGAGGTTTCAAACAATAACAACAATATTGTTGTTAAGCATGGTTGTTGCTTTTTGCTCGTGTGTACTCGTAAGAACTCCACGTTCAATATTACAAAAAATAATAGCAAGTGGGGAGGCGGTGTCGTAAGAGATCTTTTTATATAGTATAGCATGTAAATATGTACTACATATGTATTTTTTGCTGTTGTTGTTGTTTGCATTGGTATTGCTATGTGGTGGAGTTGGAATTCTTTTTATTGTAATTTGTTTAACAAAAGTGGCCAGATATCGGATCTTAATATGAATAAGTCTGGACAGGAAGACAATCTGTTTTTAGTTTCTACTAACATTCTGCTAGCACAATTTCCTCCCACTCGCCCATATAACTACAGTTTTTTGAAATTATGGAGCGTTGATAAACTGCAATCCTGTTACATATTCAAAATCCAAAAATTTATTTACTTAGAGCTCTGCAGTACGGCTTTCTCAAAAGATGCTCTATGGAAAACTTGCAAAACTTCATATCTGATTATTTCCAATATTGCATGGTGCACATTCATTATTTTAGTTGTCGATAATAACTTTTCAATACATATGTACATAAATATCGATCTTTCTTTGAGATATCACGGTACGATTTTGAGATTAATTACTAAATACCGCATGATTTCGTACTTTCATACTCTATTCCTTACCTTTTTAAATGACTTTTGCTGAGGAAAACAACATTTGTATTTAAATCAATTATAAACCGAGTCTTGGGAAATTGAGACAAGGGGATCAACCGGGATCTTATGATAATATCTGAATTGGCTAGTAAAAATAGAGTTGATTTCAACGTTTGCAATACTCAATAATTTTGACATACTTGACGGATCATATTGCTTCCTCTGTATTCATGGGTGCTAGAAGCCCTTGATATTTTAGTCATGACTAAACTGTGATGTTCTTTGTATTGAAAAATTTTTAGGTGTCGAATGAAGAAGTGCATTAGGTTTTATGAAACGATGCATCTCACTATCTTACTAATTATAACTCATATATTTAATCGGCAATGTAATGAGTGGGAAGAGTTTGGTCGATTTAATTATCTGCTCGAGCATCATCTCATTGCGCATTGCGTTCAATCTCTCTATTACCAAAATATGTTTTCCTTCTGTTCACATAACCCAGAAAACCTAAATGTTATGGATAAGGTGATATATAAATTTATCAGTGATATTTTACTATCTCATAGGTTTATTTAAAAGTCACTTCGACGAGAGCTGATACATATATCAAAAGTGGTGACAAAGCTGCATCTGCGTAAATTCCCATTAGGTTTTTATTCGTATATGGATGCAAATCCAGCCAGCTTTTCAACTAGAAGCACAAAAGTAAATAAGTCAAAATACTTTCAGATATTTCTGATTAGGAAAAAGCTGGCCACCCTAAATTATTATTTAGAATGTAGTACAGTAGTAGCTGGTTGGTTGGTTAATTTGTACAATTCTACAGTTCTTTTTTGTCTGTACTGTGTTCAGTTAAGTTTTGTTTTTTATTTTCATCTTCTGTTTAGTGTACACATACCACATACACCCTGTTGGGTGAATGAATACTATAGCAAGTGAATAAACATTTTGTTTTGCCTCCAGGCCCCTTCACGAATAACAATATAAATTGTTTAGCTTTAGTTTACAGTCCATCGTCAACCAGGCGGGTAGACAAGACATATGATTGGATGAATCGTTTCTTAACCCATTAGTGCATAAGATCCCTTATAAGGGACGCTCTTATTTTTCCACTTTACAGCAAAACGAAGAATTTAAAATTCAAGATGCATTGATAATCTCATTCTCATATGTGTCACCGTTATAACAACAAGTGTTTTTTTCACACAAATTCTGTTGGCTGCGTAATATTGTACAAAAAATGTATAACGCGAATAATAAAATTCACAGCACACGTGGAGGGTATGTAATAATGAAAAAAAAATTAACAGCTTTTTGTTATATTCATATTTTTTTTAATTTGTGCTTATTAAAATATGATTAAGTAATTGATGTGATCAAGTTTTAAAATATAAGTGTGTATAAAAATATTAGTAATTGTCGTTTTTTGTACATGTCCCTTTTAAGGGACATTATGCTCTGTGCTAATTTTAATCGTTATTATTAAACAGACTTACAGTTGCTGAAATATTGGAACAGTTGGAAGAATTAGATGACAATATTCAAAATATCAATATATTTGCAATATCCTTCGGATAGAAATGATACAGATTACGATTCCGATGCTAGTGATTATGAACACTAAGGAAATCTAAATCACTTGATAAAGCTGCAACGTGGATCAAAAATCTGTTGGAAGAAATCAAATCCAACCTATGAAATTGAAACCGAGTGCGAAATTATATCTCCTAGCATCGAAGCTAAAACGGCAAAAACACCAACCGATTTCTTTCAACTATTTTTTTCTGAAGAGTTACTAAATCATTGCATTGAACAAACCAATTTATATGTCCTACAGAAAAATATAGACCTAAAGGTGTCATTAGAGGAAATAAAAGTTTAATTAGTGTACTTTTGTCAGGATATGCAAAGTATCCAGACAAACGTCTATACTAGTCTATATTAATAATATGAGACTCAACAAATTTGAAAAAATACTGAACAATTTTCACATAAATGATAACACCAAAGCCCAAAATAATGACCGCCATTTTAAGGAACGGTCATTAATTGTTTGTTACAATTTCGTCGATATATAGCTGCTTACTATCTAGAAACGGACGGTGTGCCCTCTGCAAGCGGTTCCAGAAGATCGTCAATTTCTAATGCTGACATACGGTATGATGGTAGAAATCACATAATAGACTACTCCAAAACTGATAAGAAATGTGCAAGCTGCGGTAAGAAGTCTAATTATATATGCATAAAATATAACAAAGTCCTTCACCCAAAAGAATGTTTTAAAAAATTTCACATTGCAAGTGATGATACTGCATAATGTCCCTTATAAGGGACGCCTTCTAAAATCTTAAAAAAATATTTTTTTTTTAAAAAATCTTATGAAAATTATTTAAACAGCAGTTTTAATTGCATATCTACAAAGAAATTTGTTTAAAAGTTCCTGGGGAACTTCATGCACTAATGGGTTAAAAGAAACGAAAATATTTTATTAAATTTTTTTTTGTTTTGTAGAAATCCCAGAAACTTTTGCTGACGGTTTAATATGGGAAAAATTCTAGTCCTCAACAAATGTACACTTAAACAAAAAGCAGATGTCAAGCAAAGAAATAATTGAACTGAAGCTTCATGGAAAGATGGAAAGTTAAGTAAAGTAAAATATCCTATAAAGAGGCAGAGTAAGAAAAAACAAAAATCAACAGCCAAAATATTATAATGAATTAGTTTTATGAAGAAACTATTTGAAAAGTATTTACATACACCTTTATGTACATTCTCCACTTAGGTGGTTTGGAAAGACAAAAGAGATATATACAGGCTTGCACAAAAATACATATGTATGTACGAGTATGTATGTATGTATTAAAACATCTATGAAGGCTTTTATGTATTGTTATTCATATGTACATTATTTATATTGTATATTTCCAATTTTTAGAAAATTTATTTTAAAAATTATTTAATAAGAGCGCCCGCGTATTAGCACAGCGGGTGTTCAAAGCACCTCTTAATGTGGAGCAAAACAAGTGTTGTCTACTATTTTGGTTTATGAAAAACGACAAAACATTTGTCTAGTAATATCAGTGATATTAATAGACATTTTTATTTATATATTATTATTATATTGCTGAATTTATTGTGATCGCGGCGGAAATTTGTGGCATTTACTAAATATATATGTATATGTACTCGTATATTAGAATAAGTCAAAATATAAGTGAAAGGTACCTTAAATATAAAGTGTTAAAAGTAAAACCACCCAGAAACTATTCACATACTATTTGATTCACTCATCACTATTTGTTAAAGTAAGTTTTTCTAATAATTGTGATATACCTGCATATTTAACAAAATATAATGAACAATTTTATATTTGAAGTTTAGATACCTATTATGTTTTTAACTAATTTAAGCTTTCAGTTGTTTGTGACCAAAATTTAAACTAGATTTAAAAGATCTATTAACACTATTTTGTAGAAGTTTGGACTTGTGACCAAAATTAAAAAATAAATATTTTCGGTCAAATCGGCTTTAGTTGTAATTCAATAATATTTTGAAAGCTTCAAGTTCTCTTTAACATTTTATCATGTTTACAATATTTTTATCCTAAATGCCGTATAATATTAAAATATTGACCTTAGACCCCCAGCTTAAATGGTTTAAGTTTCTGAATTTGAGTTTATTGCGTCAGTACATTCTGTTTTTATACCCTACATCACAATAGTGGAGAGGGTATATTGGTTTTGTGCTGATGTTTGTAACGCATATAACTACTGGTCCAACACCCACACACCTTAAAGTGTACCGATCAACTTAGAATCACTTTCTGAGTCGACTTAACGATGTCTGTCCGTCCGTCTGTCTGGTCGCCCATGTAAAGCTTGTGCGCTGAGTACAGGTCGCAATTTTAAAGATATTTCAATAAAAATGGCATTTGGATTGAAACTGGTGGAAATCGGTCCATTATTTCACCTGGCCCCCATACAAATGTCCTCGCGAAATAGGAGTTTAACGATCATAAATGTATGAATTATGCAAGTATCCAAACAAATTTCACTACAAATGAGTAGTAAAGGAAGCCAAATTACATCTACAAATTATGTGAATATCGGTCCATAATTGATCATAGCTCCCAAATAAGGCCCACTTTCAAAAATCACTTTAAAGACCATAACACTTTAATAAATGTCGGTATCCAAGTAATATTGAACACAAATATGTTTCGTATATGTACATACAAATAATATGGTTCAATGTTATGATTATCGATCCATAATTAGTCGTAGCTCCCATATAAGGCCCACTTCCGAAAATCACTGTAACGACCATAAATATCTTAACAATTTTGGTATCCAAATAAAATTCCACAAAAATAACTTGCATATATACAGAAATGATGACAGCTAATTTTATAATGGTCGGTCCATAATTAGTTCAAACCTCAATATAAGACCTCCTCCGTAATTCACTTTACTTCCATAGGGTATTTATATCGAGATAAAGTACAACATACATAATATTTATATTCACGGAAGTTATGGCACTAAACTTTTGTGTGATCGGTCTATAATAGGTCATATCTCCCATATAGCGCTCATTTCTGAAAAACTGTTTTATACATATAATGCGTGTAGGTAGTATATGGTCGGGCTTGACCTACTATACTTTCTTAGTTGTTTATATTAAAACAGAATAACAGTAAACATTTTGACCTATTTATCAAATTATAGAGAAACATTTAGAATAATCTAGTGTACTCAAGACACAATATCCTGAAGGATTGGTATAAGCACCAGGTCTCAAAGTTATTTGAGGTAACGAACTTGCTGACGAGAGCCATTAATGAGAAACCGATAGCCTTCGAACAACGATCTTCGATAAACGATTGGATAAACTTGTTGTCTACGATTAGGTATCAATTAGATTAAACTCGTTTGGCTTAATAGTAAATCTAATGACAAGCTTTCACGGGGCAATGTACCATAGGACGTACATACATATGTAATACATATTATGTATGTATGTCGCAGCTAAAAATATCTGAAATCGTTAATAACTTAGTAATTAAGCTTTTAATTAGGAAAAGTACCTCGGTCTGTGATCTCTCATATGTAGTTCTGATAAAAAATTTATGTTTTCAAATGGAGACACTCAAAATATCTAAATTTGTTAATAACGTGGTAAATAAGCGTTTAATTGAGAAAAGGAGCTAGATTTGTAATCACTCATATAAAACCTATATTTAAAATTGAAATGGAAGTTATGTATATGTTTTTTATGTATGATTAGAAAGATAATCAAATGAAAATAAATTGTCAAAACTCTCTAAAGGATTTTTTGGAACATTTGAAACTGGAATTTTATTACAGGTATTTTACACAACTAGTTTATAAAACCGTCAATTTGAAATGTGAAAAATCGCCAAAATAGTAACAGTGATTAAAGAATGTTTTAAGATATTCTAAAAGCGCCTTTGGCTAGTTGAATGAATGAATCTTTTAACTAGATTTAGCTTGCAAGTTGATTGTTGTCGTTGATGCTGTTATTGTCGTCTTTTTTAAGTATTCTGCTTTATTGTTTTAAAATCTCAGTATCTCATCAGTTAAACAAAAACTACAGCATAAAAATTCTACTTTTAAATACCTTTACATAGAGTCTTTGTGTGCTCAAAATTCTACACTGTCAATGTTTTGTCATTTAAAATATGTATGTATATCTACCGAAACATATAATATAATGGCTTTTGCATAATTTATGGTTTAATTTATTAAACTAAAAATAACAAAAAAAAAAAAAAATTTTTTTTTTTTAATAACTCACAACACAAAATACTGGGTTTTTAGACGTAATTCATACAATATCAATACTAATAATCATAAGATTATATAGACACAGATACCTTGTACAAACATACTGCAGACACAACATCTTCAACAGAAACGGAATCAAAATAACACCACTACCGACAGATAGACGGACAGAAATCATTATAATCAACAGCAGCAGCCACATCTTTTATTTAAATTTATTTTTTGTTAATATATTTTTGATACTTTTTTCCTACACTTGGTTTTATTATTTAATATTAGCCGCAGCAGAAGCATGATGATGATCGTCGTGATCATCATCACTTTGGCATTAAGACCCCCTACTATTGTGCGGAACTCAACGATTTAAATGCAAATAAATGTAATAAACATTTTTATTCAATGAATGAACAACAATATTTTATCAGACCAGACCAGACAAAAAAGCTACAATCTTGGTTTTTTTTTTTTTTTTGTTCAATACCGCCACCACACAATATTCATTCCTATGAACAACTTAAAATCCGTTGGTTTTGGTTTTTCTTAACTTGTTTTTGTTTTTATTGTATACAAAAGTATTAAATTTCATTAATTGCTATAAAATTCAAAAATCCACAACAACAAATTATAATAAATTTACACAAACAAAGAATTGAAATGAAAGAAAATATTAAGTTTTTGTTAAATTTGAAACTTATACAGCTGTAAAAAACATTCGGAAAATAATTTCGTAACCCATTCAACTTGTTTTGGGTTGTATGCGGGTGAAAATGTAGGAAGAGGAAAGGTTTCAGTAGTATTTTAATAACCCCCGCAAAATGTCAAAACATACAAGTTTATGTACTCGTATGTTTGTAAGTGTGAACGCCTAATAAAATTACATATTCATTTTTCACAACAGATATCAATTAACTTTGTAAATAAGAGTTTAACTGAGAAAAGAATCTAATTCTGTGATTACTCAAATTTCTTAAAAATATTCGATTTTTTATATGAAAAACTTAAAATAACGAAAATCATAAATAACTTGGTAAATAAGCGTTTAATTGAGAAAAGTAGCTCAATCTGTGATCTTCATATTTCTAACCAAAAATCTATTTTTTTGTAAGAAAAACTCAAAATATGTAAAATCCCTAATAACTTGGTAAGTAAGCGTTTAATTGAGAAAAGGAGCATGATTTGTGACTACATTGTATATTTATTTCTAACCAAAAATCTATTTTTTTGTAAGAAAACCCTTAAATGGGTATATGTAATCTTTTATAATTTTGTGAATAAGCGTTTAGTTGAAAAAAGGAACTTGATCTGATCACTTACATATATTTCTGCTGAAAAATCGATTTTTTAGTAAAAGCCTCGATTTGTGATTACACATGCTTTTTTGTATGAAGAACGTTTTATTAATTAAGAGATTATAATTCCATACAAAATTTGTTTTATAAACCTCTTATAAACCTGTTGTAAGTTTTATGAATAAGGCCATTAGTATTTAATGTATTTATACTGAAAACTGTATGTTTGCTTGGCCTCACTTATGAATTCGGAATAGAATACTGCTACATTACAAATCAATCAGACATCCCAACAGACCAAAAAATAAGTAAAGTATAATAGTACTTTAGAAGAAGCTTTTTTTTTAAATACTAAAGGTTTTTTTAATCATGTTTTATAAACTATTATCCTTCAGAAATGTTTTTAAACATAGTATATAATAAACATACTTGCCATATTTTGTCATTGTTAATTTTGATTTAAAATATAAATTTATATTTGTAAAAATGTTTTGTTTATCCGAAAAATTTTGATTTTTTTTTTTGGAAAAAGTTACCCCCTGGCCCACGATGTTGAACGATAACGTTCTCTTATAAGACTTAAGACACAAACTTGATTGTGGAAGAAAAAAACTTGATTGAGTAAAAAATAGATACGATAAAAAGTTTGTGTCTTAAGTCTTATATAAGCGAACGTTATCGTTCGACATCGTGGGCCAGGGGGTAACTTTTTCCTTTTTTTTAACTTCTTTACGTTTGTTAACTCAAGAAGGAAGAATTGTGGCACCCCCACATTTATGAATTATTTAAGTACAGAGTCAAGCAATGAGTCAGAGATTAGCAATTTATTCGCTGAATTTTTTGCCGCTACTTACTCTAACGCCGAATTCGATGATAATGAACCCTATCCATTTAATGTTCACTCTATTCAAACAATATCAATCCCATTACTTGACACTACACACATAATAAAATGTTTAAAAAACTTCAAATCCTCAATGTCGTGTGGTCCAGATGGCATACCTAGTTGTCTTTTGAGAAATTGTGCACTAGCTATTGCAACACCTTTAGTAATTATATTTAATACTTCCCTAAAATCTGGAAAAAATCGTTTCTTATTCCTTTATTCAAATCTGGCAATAACTCAAATATAATAAATTATAGAGGCATAGCTAAATTGAACGCTATTCCAAAGCTATTTGAAAAATGTATTACTGACTCTCTCGTTCATCAAGTATCTCCCTTACTTACACCCTGTCAACACGGTTTTCGTAAAGGATCTTCAGCTATGACTAACATTCTACAATTAACTACTTTGGTTAATGAAGGATTTACTAGTGGTCAACAAACGGATGTCATTTATACTGACTTCAGTAAAGCCTTTGATAAAGTTAATCACAAACTTCTGCTTAAAAAATTGGATCAAATGGGTTTCGATAATACTTATTTAAGCTGGTTAAAGTCATATCTGTTATGCAGAACACAGTCCGTTAAATTTAAATCTGCAAATTCTAGAAATATTTTGGTAAAATCCGGCGTTCCGCAGGGAAGTCACCTGGGCCCAATTTTATTTTTACTTTTCATCAACGATTTGCCTGAGGCAATAAATTATTCTAATATACTGATGTTCGCAGACGATGTTAAAATATTTTTAAGCTTCAAGCATTCACCAGATCACAGTTATCTCCAAAAGGACTTGGATAATTTTTATAAGTGGTGTTACATTAATTTAATGGAACTTAATCTCAAAAAATGCAAGCACATGACTTTTTCGAGAAGGCGTGACGCTGTTGGTCACTATTATATCAGTGGTCATAAACTGGAGTCAGTAAGCGTTATTATGGATCTTGGTGTTTTGTTGGACGGAAAATTAAACTTTGTACAACATATTACGATGGCTGTTAATAAAGCTCGAGGTATCTGGGCTTTCATCAAACGATGGGCAAAAGAATTTAAGGACCCCTTTATCACTAAAAGATTATTCACGTCACTTGTAAGACCGATTTTAGAGTATGGCTCAATTGTATGGGACCCCTACTATAACGTTCACATTAATCTTATCGAATCTGTTCAGAAACAGTTTTTAATTTTTTGTTTAAGAGATGTTTATCGAGGATACTCTGCGCTTCCATCATATTCATCACGACTTGCTTTGATTCGACTACCAACATTAAAAAGCCGAAGAATTATGCTTAACGTTTCATTTCTTGTAAATCTTTTAAATGGTAATGTTTCATCAAATTTTCTATTAAGTAAAATATCATTGAATGTTCCTCAACGCACATTACGATTCAATAACCCACTATATGTTAAAACTTTTCGAACAAACTATGAGATGGCAGATCCGTTTAGGAAATTATGTTGTTGTTTTAATGAAATGTTTAACTTTATAGATTTTTCTTTAAATATTGATGTTATTAAACGCAATATTATATTAAGATTGAATGTGTAATTTGAGTTATATTAAGAAAATTGTTAATTAATATTTAGTCTGTAAGGATTGTATCCATAGACTTAATTAAATAAATAAATAAATAAATAGAATGCCATTAAAGATTTTTTTATTTATTTTTTTAAGGAGAAAGACTTGTCGTCGGTAGCCAAAGCTCCGAGTTTTCTTATTTGCAAGCATAACCAAATTCTACAATAGTTGAAATAAGTTTATTCTACAATTGTATGTATAAGCTTATCTTAATAATAAATAATAATATATTATTTGGAGAAGCTTTTTCTAAATAAATTAAATTAAATTATTAAATAATTATTTCAGTACTATTATCACGAGGGTTTCTTTTTGATTATTCTACAATAATTTAAAAGTGTTTTTCTATAGTTTCTCAAGTCTTTTTAAAGCTTAACGCTTATGCTCGCAAGCTTTATTGTAATATTTTTCTAAAGGGGTTTGGTCTATTGGGCATCAATTAAATATTACATTCTTTGTGCCTCTTATCATACTGTAAGTTTTAAAAATTCAGATTTTCACTTTATTAAAATTTATTTATTTTTTAAACTACTATCTATGTACTTTGTCACCCCACACTGAATCAAAAGCAGCAGCTCATCCAAAAAAAAACATCAATGTGACAGGCAGACAGACGGGCGGACGGACGAAAACTTAAAGCAGAAGGCATAAATGGCGATAATTTATGTTACTAGCTCCAAAAGGCCATAATTTACAAACCAATTTTGTGTTGTTGCTTTTGTTGCTTTAATGGTTTTCGATAACTTTTGTTGCTATTGTTATTAAACTTAAACTTGTTTTTGTACTAGAGTACGAAATATCAACAAAATCTTTTCTGTGATCAAATCACACACGCAGTTACAAATTTGGTCACCAGAATCATCATGATCATCGTCATAAGCATCTTCACAACGAAAGACATCATTGATGAAATTAAATCATTGTTTATAATTAAATAAAACGAAACTGAAAGATCAGTAACAACAAATGTATCTTACGAATAAAATACAATGTGTGATCAAGCTCATATGTATTTTTAATTAATTTTAATGGCAGCATTCATAATTTTAGTGTTTTATTTTGTATTTATGAAAATGAAATATGTCTTCTTTAAATCCAGCTGGTAAATTTAATTATAGTTTTTTGGCCGTTTTTTTTTTTTAGTTTAAATAGTAGTTATCGTTGTTGTGATCACACTAATTCGTAAAGTGTGTTTTTTTGAATTTGAATTTGGAGTTTATCTGTATTTTGGTTTCTTAACAAATGCATATTTAATGAAATGACTAATTGGGAAGTTTTATTTTTATGGCTTCTTTTAATGGGATTTGCATTAATTTATTATTATTTTTGTGGTTGTATTTTTTTTTGCTGCTATAAAATTTTAAATATTTATTAATTATTTAGCGTCTTAATGGATATTCAAATCTTTGAAGTATTTAAATCGTTAAAAGCGAACCGAACTGAACTCAGTCATTCACTCAGTGTGTGGTTGTTGAATTTTGTGTAGCAGTAGATACAAGTAGGAGGATTATAACTGTGAAATTGATTTGTTTGATATTTATTGGACGAAGTTTTTATTTTTTGTCTTTTAATAACTAATATAAATCAATAATCGAATAAAATGATAATACGGTTTGGCGGGAAGAGAAATTACAATTTAATTTAGAAAATGTGTAGGAACCATAAATTGTAAAACATTTAATTTTGAATAACATATTTGATATATTCACAAACAAATATTTTTGTACAACTCTATTTCACAAATGAGTATTAATAAAGACAAGCGTTAAAAATTTGGACATTTAATTAACATATTTTTGTCTCTGGTTGGGTTTAAAGAATTTCGGTTCAATTTGTTTAAATTCTATTTATTAGCAAGTCTGCGGGTGTCAGGCAGTAAAAAATATGTATAAAAGTATGAACTGGCCTAATAAAATAAGGAATGAGTTTTAAAAATATGGATTTTTTATGAATATAAATTCTAAATATTTATAAAGAAATACGCACTGATAAAAATACGTGTTTTTTGTTTTACTAAAAATAGGGGATTTAAGAACAAGAAAATTTCCAAAATTTAATAAAAAAAAATCATTTAAAGAGAAATAAGCACTGATACCATAAATATGAAATTATAGCAAAATGTGCGTAAGTGTCTTCGATTTCGAGATTCATTTGGTTAAAATTCATTGAGGACATTTTAAGCGCAGTTTATTGACTAAATTTTTGAAAACTTCCAGGCAAAACACTTATATGATTAAAAATTGTGCCCAAAATCGTCATTTGATTTTCAGAATGAAAAAACTCTCAATTGGCAGCCACACAATAAACAATGGAGTTCGTCTTCACTACATTTCCTTTATTTGAAATGCATAACCCAACAAACACACAAGTTTATGTCAAATAAACAACAATTTAAAATCAAATACAACCTACATACCTACTTTTTCAAACATAATCTGACAATAGTAAATTTAAGAAAAAGGCCAGCATTTTACGATTTAAAGTGAAATTGTACCTATATCATGTGAAGACTTTATAATTATATGATTAACGTTTGTGTTTGCTGGGTAAGAGTAACGTGTGTTTTGGCCAGATATGGGAAATGTATACATATTTTAAAAAGGAACTGAATTCTAAATCAAATACCTATGTATAATGATTGAATGTATGAAACTTGTGAATTGTAAGACAAAGATTTAAAAACTAAGACAAAAATAAAAATATTTGAACGATTTGTTAAGTGATTTGATTATTAAAATGAAAAATATGGAAAATTAAGTTAAAAATTACTGAAACAAGTATAATACTGAATTCTCCAGCCCTGGTTGATATCGCCTTGTGTGCGTGAACAGTAGCCATATTGTTGTTGTTTTAAAACAAAAATAAAACAAACAAAATTAAATGCACTTTACACATGCACTAACGGGCTACCGGTTTTACGCGTTTTCATTGGCTGCAGACAGTTTATACAAAAACACACACACGTATTCAACTGCTCCCCTTTTAATCCAAACAACAATGTAAGTAAAATGAAAGATGTCAAGTTGGAAAAGCTTTATTTTCTTATTGTAGTCGCTAACAAAAATATGGTAGGTATATTTAGTATATTAAGATGTTTGTAACTTATTGATATACATATGTACCTACATATTTGTTTCAATTACTAACGGTAGTATTTAACAAGCATCCCTAAAAAAACAATTTTTCAGACAAATTTATTTTTGAAATAAGCATGCATTAAATTTGTTTTTAATTGATGTTAAATTATTAATGATTTTAATATTGCATTTTTCGGATTTTATTAGGTTTTTTCTGCAATATGTAGGTACATATATACATATATAGGTAGGTACCTATATTGCATAATAGAATATATATATTTACTTTCAAACTATTTAAAGACAAACTTGAATGAACTAAATACAAATGTTTAGGGAAGTAGGTAAATTTTTGTATACCAAATGAAGTTGGTAAGTTGGTTTACAAATGTGAAATGCATGAACTACAATCAATAAATCAAATAATTCTAATGAAAAACGTTATTAGTTCCACAAAAAACTATTTTTAGAACACTAGCACATTAGAGTGGTTCGATATTTTGTAGCATTTTGTATATCGGTGTTCATGGCGCTCTCTAAGAGTTACATTTCTCTCCTAAATCACTTTTTACTATCACGTCAAATTCTAGTGATGACTTTTAAAAACTCGGTTCGTAGGTACCTACTTATAATAATACTAAATAATTTTGCAAGAATTTTTAAAAGTCATGACTAGAATTTGACGTGATTATAAAAAATGATTAAGGACAGAAATGCAGCCCTTGCAGACACAGGTATACACAATGTTATGATCGGACTAAAAATAGCTAAACAGAGAACAAAATATGGAATTGTTCTTACATTATCTTTAATCCTAGGGGGTGACTGACACAACTTTTTTTTGTATGGCAGGCGAACCAGTCTATAGCACATGGCCAGTAATAGTTAGGGATTGCGACAAATAATTTTTATAATTCTCGATATGCACAAGTTCTAGCGAAACATTCAGTATGTACTTCTTTCTAGGGACGGTACTGAAACCAGTTCTTTGTGTGGGGACTAGGTGAAATAATGGACCGATTTCAACCAAATTTAATGCCAATAGTCTTTGGGCAGAACAAAAGTCTCAAATTAAATTTTATCGACATTGCGACCAGTACTCTGCGCACAAGGTTTACATGGACAACCAGCCATACGGATATCGTTTAATCGACTTTAAGGTGGGTGTTTGACTACTATTTTTGAGCGTTACAAACATCAGCACAAATTCAATATACACTCTCCACTATGGCGGTGTAGGGTATAAAAATGGTTTTTGTACTTCACCCATGAATGTTTAGCTAAAAATATGTATCTCAATCTCAAATCCGAAATTTAAAATTTTTAAGAAATTTTTTAACGAAAATGAAAAAAAATTGTTTTTTAAATGGTAATTGAGGACGAAAAATGCTTAATGCAAAATATCAATTTCTAAATTATAATTTCAGATAGTTTATTTAGGTTGATAAAAAACGTCTTTAAAATTTTAAACAAGGTTATTTATACCTACCTATCTGCGATCAAAACTGTCAGACAGAAAAGTCAAGGTACGGTCACACTTGGCAAATATTTGCCGAAAAAGACATAACCACTAAATAACATATAGGTATGTATTTGAATTCGTTTATTTATATAAAAAACTTTTCTTATTTAGGCCATAGCGCAACGAATATTTAATTTTAATTTATTTTATGCTGTTTGATCTTACAAAACTCTTGTAAGAGTAAACAACGTCAAACAAATTTATTCTAAAATAAGTGGTTACACTTTTTTGGGTAAATAATTGCCAAATGTGACCGTACCTTTAGACGTCTACCATAAAAATATTATTAAAAACAAAAATTCTATTCTGACGGGTGCAACATTTAGACGTTTTAAATTCAAATCAAACGTCGTAGAGAAATATAATCCAATAATAAGAAACTTGCTCTTTAAGCCATGACGGGTGCAACATGAATGAATTTTCTGTTCGAGCCAAATCTATGAATCTTAATGCTTCGAAGTGCACAACAACTTAAGCTATTCTTAGTTGATTACTTTCAGCACGAAAAGTTACAACCAAATTATGGGTAAAGCTGTAACTAAATGTCAACTAACAAATACATTTAACCCTGGTTGGTTACTGTTCGTCGAATCGACGAAGCTCATTTACTCTTTATCATATAACTCATAAAAAAGAGTCAAATTCGTATCGAATTTTAAGATAGAAAAAAAATTAGTGTTATATTATTTTTTTTTGTTATTTCTTAAATAAAATTCTTAAATAAAAATATTTTTGTTTATTTTTAACTTTAAAAACTGTTCCGCTAAAATTATTTTCAGAAATTGTTCGCCGATTCAACGAAGAGTAACCTTAATGTACAAAAATGAAGAGTAATTATCTAGGGTTAAAGAACAGCTGATTGATTTTATTTCTTGTCGTCGATGATGTTAACATTTGGTTACCAATTCTTTAAATGTAGTTTTTCATCTGGAGACCAATTTGAGTCTCTCTAAAATACACAAAGCAATAAATACATATTTTTTTCTAACAATAATAATAATTTTACCTTATTTTCTTTGCTAATTGTGTCCATTTTGACAAAAAACAAAACACAAAAAAAAAAACAAACTAGAGATGTGTTTTTCGTCAACAAAAATCTACTAAATGCAGTGTTGCATTTCTTTTAACAGCTGAAAGCAGTTGCTAAGTTAGTTATGATTTGTGAATAAGATCTTTAACTATTTGTGAACTATTTTTTAGTTTCTGTTTAATAAGTTTCGACTTTAGTTACGATTTCTGAATATGCGCCTATGTATTTAAGCTTACGTCTAAAAAAAAATTATACATATTATTATAAAAGATAGATACATATTTTACTTTAAATTTGCATCAAAAAAGTATCAAATTGTAGTGTGATTTGAAAATTGATGTTAAAAGTTGTCTAGAATAGAATCGCCCGGTAGGTACATATATAAATTTCGTTTGTTAAGGACAATTTCTGTATTCTATTGAATCATAACTATGAAAAAATAATAATATGTAATTATTGTTTCCTGAAATACATACTCGTATGTACATGCATTAACCCATGATTACTAATTTAAAAGGCAAAACAAAAAAGTAATGTCTGCATCAAAGCGAATATTGCTGGAATGTGTAAAATTGTATTACACTGAGTGATTTTTAAAAACGTTGGGTGACAAATAAAAGGCAATGTTAATTAAAAAAAAAAAAATAATAATATTGTTTGCTATAGGAAAATAATTGTGAAGTGCTTCCTTAAAGTAATAAAATATAGCTTGTTAAATATATACATAGTCATTATTGTGAACCCTTTCGAATGCAGTACGAAAGAAAAGCACGACTATCCTTATAAAAGCTCTACTTTAGTGCTTTCAATAAACGTCACATTTAAGTACTTTGGCTACCATTGCAGCTTTTCAAACCGCTCTTCTAAAGGTAGTAAAAACTTAATTGAATTAATTAAACTAAAAATTCCATAATAGGTATGTTTCTAACATTTCTTATGAATGAATCATAAAATCATTCATTATTAAACTTTATGGATAACTACATAGGTATTTTGATAGCAACATAAGTTGTAAAAGAAATATTTAGATAGGTAGGTAGGTACATATTTCGAGAAATATGTAGGTATTTGTTTTTATTTTCTTCTCAATATCAAAGTCAACATCTTGAGTAAGTTAAAGTGCTTTAGTGTTTTTTTTTCCCATAAATAATGTTGGAGTTCTATCAATTAACGGAAATCAGTTGAATTGAATACTGGTTTGTTTAACTGCCATTGGTTGATTGGCATAGGAAACGCCTTAGAGTCTACAACACTAAGAAAAGCTTATATGTACCTAAAAAGAGTATGAATGTTTTACAAACACAAACTGTATAAAACATGTGTGCTTGTGTGCAATATGTTTGATATTATTTTTTGAATTAATAGGATCATACATACATATGTATGTGTGTACTATCAAAATGTTGCTAGTAGTAGTGTTGGTGTTTAGATTTTGTTGGTATTGATCTCCTTTGCAGCACACACAGTAGCTGAGCTTATCGATCAACTTAAAAGTCAGTAGCCAGGAAAGAGAAGGCAAAAAAGCTGTTCAAACAAGTTGTAGGCAACTGTTCTTCTGTTGTTGTTTTCTGTGCATAATTTTTTGGGGCTCACTTAAACAAAATGAAGTTGGAGTTGTATTTTAAACACAACAACAATTGCTACTCGTCTATATGTAAAAAAAGAGTAAAAGAGGAAGTGGATGTGGGAACAACAAAAGAGACATAAACAGAAAAGCCCAAAAGAGACTAATTAATATGTACATGTTGAGTTGGGTTACTCACATACCACTTGTGGCTGTTTTTCATCTTCTTCTTCTGCAGCTACTACCATATACCTACTACTTCTACCAGTAGCCTTTAATTTGGACATAATTACCAATACTCCTCTGAGCGAAAATGTGGCGTAGGTAGACGCCCCCTTTTTGGTTAGGTTATTTGTAATTCGGTTGTTTTTTTTTTACCTAAAACTTCAACAGTTGAAGAGAGAAACTCTTTTTTTTTTTTTTTTTTCTTTTTTTGTAAGACTGAGGAATACAGGGGACTTAAAAACTCAATACTCAAAATTTTAGAATGCTAGTCCTTTATGTTGTGCAGCTCACTGTATGAGTCACATTCTACTTGATAAAACTCTCTCTTTTAACGAAAATATGCACTCTTTGGCAGTTACTCTTCTTGTTGTTTTAATGAATGAAGGCTGAGCTCAAAACTCAAAAGATCGTTAAAGGCTGTTTGTGGCACAAGCTAGAAAGAGAGAGCAACAAGTTGTCAATTGTTATAGAGGTAAATTGTTCCTACCTTTGGTAGGTATTTGCCAAGGAAAGGTGAATGAATGTATGAATGAAAGTGTGTAAACGTGAGAGAGTGTGTGTTAAACATCGGCGAGGTGAATATTGAACCGGCAAAGGTGGTGGTAGTGTTGCTGATGATATTTTGTCTTCATTTTTATTTTGTGTAACAATAACCACGTTTTAACGCCACACACACGTTCCAGCACACTCTTCAGCAAACAACAGCAACAACAACAAAACCCACATACCCAGTTTAAAACAAAGAATAGCGACCTTAACAACAAAAAACAACCATCCAGCCAACCAACCAACCGAAGATTAGAGCAGTAGTTGAAAAGAGCAGTGCAGAAGACTCAGAATTTACACACAATTATACGGGAACGGACGGACGTACTGACAGATACACAAACTCAAAGATACATACAACAACAATTGCACCACCACCACCACTACTTACACAAGGTAATAAGACACGAAAATCGAAACTCAAACGTAAGTGGTGGTGGCAGAAGAAGAACAAGAGAAGCAGGAGAAGGAAGAAGCAGAAAAAGTTAAAGTAGTGATCGGTGATCAAGACAAGACACAAGTAAGTCGTTGTGTGAACGTGTAGCACGGCGAAACAGAAACATTTAACAAATATAAAATAATAAAAACATACAACCATTCATCTATACATTCGTATATTCGAACAGCCAGAAGACGGTTTTCTTTTTCACAGTGATCTTTGTGTTCGTTCAAACGACCGACGAGTTTCGTACGATCGCTAACTGAACTACTCTACCTTCATAACATAACCATATCCATATAACAACAACATCACAAGCAGAAGCCACTCGCGAGCTCAACACAGGCAGCCGTTAAGCTGAAATTTCGATCGTAACTTTGCAGTTGACTGTCGCGCACGGAAGCGTTCGGAAGTGGAATATATTTTATTAATAATATTAACGTCTCCACCAACAAACCAACCAACCAGCAAACAAATCAAACTAAACCACAAAAAAAATAAAAATACAAAAACAATAACTACTACCACCAACAGCAGCAGCAGTATTATTACTTGTCTTTGCTTGTCTCGACGCGACTTGACTTGCTTACTACCAAAAGAAGCTTGGCTTATTTAGTTTGTTAGCAATCACGCACCAACAAGTAGTAACACGCGTAGTTATTACAAAAGTTAAAAACAAAAAAAAATACACAAATATCAAAAACTGAATGTTAAAAAAAGAACTTCAACAAAACAAAAAAAAAAATATAAATAATTTTTAAAATTAAAAATATAATACTGTTTGTTTGTTGCTTTATGCAATAAATATAAAGTTAAAGTTGTTTAAATAACCGAACAAAATTTTATTAATACCTATTTACAATTAAACGCGAGTTTTTTTTTTGATAAAATCGTTCTACAATACCTAAGCAGAGCTGTAATTAAATGTTTAAAACGTTTTAATTATTTAAAAACAACTTATTAACAAATAAGGTAAGTACCTACATTTTACTATAAAGTTAATGCTTTAAAGCTTTGAAATTAAAACAACAATTTTTCTTGGGGTATTCCTTTGCGGCTTGAATACTACTGGTCAAATTTTAAACACAATCCTGCTAGTTGTGTTCGTGTTTTAGTTTAACTTCGGCTACTGGAGTTAAGCACCTCCTACTTCTGGGGATTTTTCTTTCTTATTACACTTTTACTAACGAAATAAAGCTTTTTGCACCTAAAAAGAATATAAACGGGTTCCAGCTCTATTACTAAGTGATTTAGTTCAGAATATAGACTAAATATTACACCATAAATTGAAATTGAAAGATCCTACTACAAATTCATACTTAAATTAAGATTTAGAAGCCATAATTCACCAATTTCTATAAAAACTGCATTTAACAAATAATAATGCTTTAAGAAGCTAAAATTGGCAGACGTTTTTACATAGATTTCTAAAAAATCAAACTAAAGCAGCCATAAAGAACAGAGTTAAGGCCCAACTATAGTATGCATATGTAAGCTTAAGCAAACGTGCGAACACATATAAATTGTATGTGGCAAACTATAATGTACTTAACGAAACTTTTAGTTAAGTTTTTCAACTGTCATTTGCTTAAGCAAAAAGCGAAACTAATCGCACATTCTGTACGGAATCAGCTGTTTGTTGTTGTTTGTTTGTGTTTTGAACAAAATGGAAGAAAATATATTTATTTTAAATTTAATAGAAAATGCGGAAAAAATAAGTGCCTTTACAATAAAAGGGACCCTTTTTATTTTAACAAAAATGTCTTTCTGTCGCGGTTTATTTCTCTGACAGAACAAGAGCGTCTTCTTCTTTTACAGTGTAGTTCACTTATTTCTTTTAATGTGCACAGGCCTTCAAGCGCTAACTTTAATATTTTTATATTATTTAAATTTTTAAGTTTTTTCTCCATTTTTGCAAACACAATACGAAAATTACCAAAAATAATGTAAACGTTTATTATTATTTACAATGTAGTGCTGCCACAGCTGTACATTTTAGTACTTTTGTCGATAAATTAAAAAAAAGGAAAAATTATGCGTTTCGGGTACGAAGTTTTCTTTTAATTATAAAATAATAATATTTATAAAATATAGTCATTTAATGGCTTTTTGTTAAAATAAAAACATTTTTTTTAAACATAAATGAGCAACTCTGGACAAAAAGTTTCAAAGTCATTAAAGCCACCTGAAAGTTAATTCTGAACTGGTTATGCATTTGACAGCCTTTTCGTTAACTTTTGCAATTTGCTTATGCATATTATAGTTGGGCCTTAAGCAAACGTGCGAACACATATAAATTGTATGTGGCAAACTATAATGTACTTAACGAAACTTTTAGTTAAGTTTTTCAACTTTCATTTGCTTAAGCAAAAAGCGAAACTAATCGCACATTCTGTACGGAATCAGCTGTTTGTTGTTGTTTGTTTGTGTTTTGAACAAAATGGAAGAAAATATATTTATTTTAAATTTAATAGAAAATGCGGAAAAAATAAGTGCCTTTACAATAAAAGGGACCCTTTTTATTTTAACAAAAATGTCTTTCGGTCGCGGTTTATTTCTCTGAAAGAACAAAAGCGTCTTCTTCTTTTACAGTGTAGTTCACTTATTTATTTTAATGTGCACAGGCCTTCAAGCGCTAACTTTAATATTTTTATATTATTTAAATTTTTAAGTTTTTTCTCCATTTTTGCAAACACAATACGAAAATTAACAAAACATATGTAAACGTTTATTATTATTTATTCGTTAACTTTTGCAATTTGCTTAAGCTTGTTAATGTATATTATAGTTGGGCTTTTACTCTTCTTTCTACAACATGCACTTGCATGTACAATTTTATGCTCTTGCGTCAACAGTAGCCATGTTTTCATTTAGTTCATACAAGTTGGCGCCACAACACTCTCCTCAAATACTCGTACACAAACCAACCAACCAACCAACCATCCAAACATTCATTCATTGATCCAACCATCATCCGCAGTACATTTTCATGCTTGGCTACTGAATATTTTCTTATATTATTTTTTCATTCTTTCGATATTTTTCTCTCTCTGTATTGCACGAATTGTACTCGTTTTGGTATGTGGGAAAGTGTGTTGTGTTGTGTATTGTCTGGAATTGTACGTATTAAAGTGGTTATGGCTATATGGGCTACCGGTCTTACGCTTTCTGATTGGCTCTGTTGGTTTTTTTGAGTGGCTGCTGATCAAACACGTAAATTAAAATTAATTATTGTTTACACTGAGCATAAATATATGAAGAAAGATAGTGTTGTGCTTTATTTAAGCTTTAAAAGCAATACACTTTTTTGGGGGGAGAATAGGTATTAAGAAAAGTAACTTTTCAAATCGTTTGTTTTTGGAATTTGTTTAACGTAACGATTTCTAATCTGCATTATAAACTAAATATGTTAAATTTTAAGTAAATATTACTATAACTGGGAATTCGTTTTTAATTTTCATGGCTGAGCTAAGCCAAAGGCAGTACATAAAGTACTTTTAAATTAGATGCAATAGGTAGTTTATCTTGTTTAAAAACTAAAATAACTTCACATCAGTAGGTACGTTTATTCTTAATTTTAATGACTTCCAGAATTCATTATGCGCCACTGTTTGTATTACTAACTAGATATATGTATATTAAAGCATCACTTTATATAGGTACATATACATACATACACACATATATGTACATATGTATATTAAAAAGGTCATACATAATTATAAAATCTAAAACATTTACTTGAAATAAAAAGATTTAAAGAAGTTATTAGGTATATGATAATTTTGCAATAAGTTTCCTTAAGGTATGGTCACACATCGCAAATATTTACTCTAAAATGCGTAACCACATGTTTTACCACAAATTTGTTTGACGGTGTTTATGTTAGAAGTTCTTATAACTTATTAGTACTAGAGCACTACAACTTTTTTAGCCTGTAATTGATCCTGTATTCAAGCAGGATGGTTATAAGTTTATAGTTCTGAAAGACCCAGGACTCCGCTGTATAATTTACATATGCAGCTATGGACAGAGAAATAGCGCACCAATGTTCTATGAAGTGTCAAACGTATAAGATTGAAAAATGGAAAGATAATAACATGGAATTCCATGCTATTATTTTGCTGCACTCTGCTTTTCTAAAAATTCGTTGGAAATGTCCTGTTAATTTTTGCACCTTCCTTATTTTGTCATATTTTGTTAAGAATTAAGTTTTTTGGTTAGACATTGAAATAGGGCTCAGTTATTTCGATTTTAAACAATAGTTGATTTCGGTGGTAAATTCTTTTTATATTTAACAAAAATATTGCTTATCATTAAATTTGTCAACCAAATGTTCACTTGAGAAAAAAAAAGTTATTTGGAAACTTCACCAAAAGCGTACAAAACAATCAAAAATACCTGAAATAATTGCATTTACTCGAAAGATGGTTTATAGTGCCATTAAATGTGTTAAATCAGATGCAAATTTGCTTAATGCAAAGAAAGATCGGAAGAAGCCACTGCGAAAGACAAGAATTCGTAAGGATAAGGTAAAAGTATGCTAGATCCTTTAAAGTCATCGAGAACAATAATGACTGAAACAAATGAGAATTTGGGTTAAATGTTTCCAGTAGACTTGTACGAAGACTCAATAAAAATTATCTTTATGGTCGTGTAAGTAGAAAAAAAAAAACACTTCCACATCAAAAAAGAATATAAACACACGATTGTCTTTTGCAAAACTACACCGGGGGCCAAATTACCGCATTCGTGATCGATTGAGCAATCGTATCGAAAAATGATTTCGATATCGAAATTATGATAAAATGTATTAAATTTCTTGCTCGATATCGAATGCCATAATCTCAAATAAGAAAATTACGATCAATTTTACTCGATATCGAATGCGGTAATTTGGCCCCGGAACAAGGATATGAAATTCTGGAAAAGCGTGCTTTTCAGTGATGAATCCAAAATTAATTTAATTGGTCCTGACGGAAAAACGTTTCTACATGAGAGTTAACTAAGAATTCAATCTCCGTTACACAACTAAAACTGTGTATATACACCTAATTCTGTTTTTACATGGTAATTGGTTCCAGTAAACTTCGTTGAAAAAAACCGTGTAAAAAAAGACACTGACCATATGCAAAATAGGTAATTGGTTCCTTATCCATTATTTAATAAAAATAAACTTTATAAATTCATTAGTACATGAGCTAAATACAAGGATTTTAAAGCAAAATAAAAAAATTAACCACAAATTCTGTAAAATCAACAGAATTTTCAGCTATTTTATTTATTTTATCTATCAAAAAACTAACCACAAATTCCGTAAAACCAAAAGAATTTTCAGTTATTTTATATATTTTAGTTATTCACTAAAATAAAATAACTGAAAATAACTTGAAATAATTGTCTGAGGGTTGGTCTATACATAGTCATAGCTTCCGTATAATATCTACATATACATATCTTATATTAAAATTCACATTGACTGTTTGAGAATTATAACATTTAAAATTAAATGAACTTTTTGTTAAAATGAAATGAAAAATAAGTAGATCGGTTTTTAAGTTAATTTTCAGTTATTTTAAATTACAGTTTCATTTAATTTTACATACAAAATACTTTAACGTAAACAACTGTCAATATCAAATGCAACTGAAAATCCATAATAATGTGCACTTAGTTTTTTGAATAAATGTTATGCTGTTTTCTTTTCTGAAATAAAATGTTACCCCTTTATTATGTACATTTTTATAATGTTTACCCCACATTTTAAAGATGTCTCATTTTTAATGGTCAGAATAGAACATAAAATTACAACAATGTAACACTTTTTTTCATGTACAGCTGTTTTTGTTTTTTTTTTGTTAAAAAAGAAGAAGCAGCTAGCTCCCTGGTAAGATCGCTTGAAATAAGATAATGAATATTTATCAAAAAGACCAATGGCACCTTCCCGACTAATACGCAAATTCTTCTTAAACTATAAAAATTATATATATATATAAACATACATTACATATGTATATAAGAAGTAGGAGATATTTTCCTATGAAATTTGACATACATCAACTTCAGAGTATTCATTAATTACGTTCTTTACGAAGCCTTTCACTCGCGGTTGTGGATTTCTTTCCATAATCATATAAAATATTTTATCATCATCAGATGATGAAGATGAATCCAACAAGTCATCCAAAATTTTTTCAGCACATAAAAAAGTAGTAATATTTTCCATTTTGTATATATTATTTTTGTTTCTTAACACAAATACACATTCATAAACAAAACAAATGCCAGCTGCAGCGATGCCAACTTAGCCCTTTTCGGGCTAAATTTAGCCGGATTTTAGTCACTCAAAACGCGAAAAAAAAGAAAATTGGATGTGGTTTTATATGGATTTTTATCCATTTAGCCCTTTTTTCAAAAATGTTTACGCGTTTTGAGTCTCAAAAGTTGACATCACTGGTCAGCTGTTTTATTGTACGATTCTCCCCCTCTAAAAATACAGAGTGTGAAAGGTGCACCATTTTTTAAATTTATAGTGTGACATTTTTTCAGAAAAGAACACAAAAAAACTAAAAAAGATGCGAAATGGGAAAAACGTGTAACATTTTTGCCAGAAAAGAAAACGCCATTAGATTCAGTTAAAAATAAATTTTCTTAGAATTTTAAATGTTTATTTAGTTAAAAACAACTGTACGGAGTACTTCCTGAATAAACTACATTCCGTTACTGTAATAATATTGTGAGTGTATGAGTGCTTTTAAAGCTCTTTGTTAAACAATGTTTGATATACAAAATGTCTAATATTTTCTTTTGCATATGCATTTTCCTATAAGACACTTAAACATACGTTTGTTTAAAATCTTTACAACAACCATTAATTAAAATTAAATTACCCAGACAAAGTACAATACAAGTTCAAAGAGTAAGCAATTGTGTAACAAAAATTGTTTCCCACATAAATCATTATTTGCTATACAATACAGTACTCTAGATTTTTTACTCTTAACTAAAGTATTATTATTTTTTTTTTATTAATTTTAAGTGTCAGTGTCCTGATGACATTTTCACACGCATTTTTAACTAGCAAAAGAAAAAGAGAAAAAGGCAAAACAAAAGAAACTAAAAAAGACACACAATGAAAAACCAACAATTCTATTGTAAATAAAAGACAAAAGGACACAAAAAAATTAAGCACTTGAGAAATTTCAAAGCAACAAATGCTGCACTTTTGTGTTCTAAGTAACAAACAACTGTTTAAAGAAAAAGGCCACTGTCCTGCAACTACGAGTATTATTAACAGTTTTCGAAAATCTTTTGTTCGATTATACACTATACTCGTACACGTTGCTACTTACTGACTGACTACTACTGCTGGCTTCAAATTAGACCGCTAGTATAAATAAATGAAAGAATAATGTTTTATTGAACGTTGATTGAAGTAAAAGGATCGAGAGAGATCGACCACATGCTAGTTTTGGTTTTAATTTATTATTTTAGCTGGTCTCTTGTGTTTTGTTAGATTCTAATTGTTGTGTAATGAAAAGTAGTTCCAGGAATTGTAGTCATTATCATTTTCATTTAAAAGAAATTTAAAAATTGGTAACAATTTTCTTTTAATGGCCGTTTGCCACCTTAGATAAACGCCTACAAATATTAACAAAAAAAAAATATATAACTAGTTTTAAGGAAACCCCCTACTTTTTTTTTTGTTAAACAATGACACCTTAAACAATATTTATGGAGAACATTATAAGATTAAATGAAAATGGTTAAAAATAGTTTGATTTCACATTTACTTTGTTTGGAGTTTAATTTTTACTATTTAAAGGGTGTTAAAGTGTGATTGTGTTTGTTATTTTTTTGAAATATTTGTGGTATTCCAAGAAAACAATTGCTTTATGCACGCCCTAATCTTGAGAACAAATTTCGTTATTTTAAACATTAAAGTAAAAAAGCAAAAGTCATTTGCCAGGTTTAAAATAACAAATAAAGAACTGCATTTGAACGCATTTTGCCTATAACAAATTAAGCTGGAAAAAAAGAGAAAAGATTTACACATACTCGTACATACATTTTGAATACATACTTTCAACTTGGGCGATTTTTACTTTCAACAGAAATTTAACTGAAAACAAAAAGTAAATCTAATTTCACGCAGTATTAACACTTGTATTCCTTATTCTTTGCAATTTTTTTTATTTATTTTTTTTTATTATTTTTTATGTGGCAACAAAATTTTATGAAGTTTGATCTTGTTGTGTGCAGTACTTTTTCTGGCAGATACTGCTTTCCCTGCTTTGATCCTGTAAAGTGTGACGTTGTTTTCAAATATGTATGTACGTACATATGTTTAAAACTCACAACTAAATGCATGTCACAGGGTTTCCCTTTTTCTTAAATTTTGTTTAATCTGTTTAAGCTAAAACTCTGACTTTATAGGTTCTGTTGGTAAAAAGGCCTCATGTGGTGTAGTGACACTTCTTTTGCAATTTTTTCTTTGTTTTTTTTTTTTTTGCTGGTTGTAACACATTATGGCAGTTTGTTTAGATTCAGAGTGTTGCGTATGTGTACACAACACTAATTATTTTTAGCACAAGAATAATGCGATTAACATTGTGTTAAACATGGTATTATTGATGCAATCCTCACTCTCGGCTGGCCGGACTAAAACAAATTTGCACCATGCTTCATATGTACATAAGTATGTTGTATGTAAGATTCAGCGTCACCGACACACTTTAGCATATTTGTTATTTGTCTGTTTGTGTGGCAACATTAACGGCAGGACTCCAACTATAATCGGATTTACATTTGTTTTTTTGGTATTTTTTTTTTTGTTGGTACGAAAACAAGAAGTCTTAAACAGATTTCTATTGATTTTTGAAGGCAAAACAAACGAGCATGTGTTTGAAATTAAATTAAGATTATTGTCTCGTCGTGTCTTGTCTTGTTCCGTCCTGTCCTGTCTTGTTTACATTATCATTAACAATTTGTTTGGCAGTTGTTTAGATGATCTAATGTTTCATGTTCATAAAGCAAAAATTATTATATGTAAAGCTATTCTAAAGCATAGAGAAAGAGCATGTCTATTTTGGAAAATGAAAAAAAGTTTTCCTGTATTTTAAATAATAGGAGGGCAAATAAATAGTCTATTCTAGAAAATTAAAAATTTTTGCATTTTGAAGATTTCCCAAGGTTTTTTTTGAAAAAAAAAAAAATCTAATAATAGTTTCAATAAAAAGCATGTTACAGTGGGTCCTTTTCTTAAAAATTTTAAAAGGTGCGTAAATTTGTAACTACTGGTTTGATAGAGAAATAATTATCTTTTTCTGTAAATTATACATCAGAAACTAAGCTTTAGTGAATTAAAGAACTTACCTCAAATACTAGAGAAGATATGGGAAGTCAAAGTTGAACTCTTGAAATAAGATAAATTTTGACCCGTTTTCTTAACCATTCCATGTAGTACTAATTCAACATTTATTTTTTTAAATTTAAACATTTTCATTTCGCGAATGAATTTGTTTTCACTTTTGCGCATATCTTTGGTAATTATACTAAATAAAATTTAAAAAAAATAATGTTTAATGATAATTAAAGATATTTAAAATTGATCTGATAATAATTAATCTAACCTTTTGCAATTATCTTAAACCCTTTTGTTTCAAAACATTCTCAATAATTCAATATTTTAAAATAACAATTTTATAGTTTTGCAGCAAAACAAAATTTGATATTTTTTTAAAATAATTTTGTAAATAAAATTACTTTTTGATGCTTATTTTGAAAGACAAGACTTTTAAAATGGTTAAAAGTGATATTTAAACTCGATTTTTATTTGCATCCTACATACAGAAATCGTTGAAAATGGTGAAATTTTTAAAATTTGTAACAAAATAATCTCAGCGAATTTCATTAAGTTTGAAAGATTTGCACCAGAAACTTTAACGTACAGGGTGGCGCAAAAGTAATCCTCCTATCGAAAAATTCTATAAATTTTGCGATTGGCCCCAAATGTCAGTTCTGCAATATTCCGTTCTGGAGCAGTATAGCGTAACATTGTTTATTAACGTGTATTTCGCATGTGTTTACTACACAAATGTCAAAACAGAACTGACATTAGGGGCCTCTCAAAATTTATAGCATTTTCTGATAGGAGGATTACTTTTGCGCCACCCTGTATTTTGATTTATTTTAAGAGAAAAGAATTGAGAAATGAGTAAGAGTTTAAATTAAATTAATTCACAAACACTATTCCTTCTAGCCTCCCTCCCATAACCTATTTTCCTAGTTCCAACACAATGTATTGCATGAGTAGGGGTTGTGCCCTGGCTGCTGGTCCAAGCAAAAAAAAAGTAAAAATGTTGAATTTTCTAACTGCAAAAAAAAGTTGTTTCACCAAGTTTGAAAGATTTTTATTGGAGGCAAAAGGTTTTTAGTTTTGAAAAAAATAAGCTTCAAAAATTATTATTAAGAAAATTTAAACTTGATTCTTGTGCCCTACACTCAGCATGATTTATAAATAAAGAATTTTTTTAATTTATAAGGGCGCGTTTTGACTATGTCATTTTTGTTATCAAATTGTCCAAATTGTTGGCAATTGTATGAAAACGGGTTGTCATCAATAAATTTATTTTTTTGCAATCATCATTGCAAACATAGATGATGCCATATGACAACCCGTTTTCATAAAAATAATTTGGACAATTTGACAACAATTTGACAACAAAAATGACATAGTGAAAACGCGCCCTAACAAAATTTTCACAACGTTTAAAATTATAATAAATTTGACATTTTGAAAAAAACATTTGCGTTTAGAATATTTAAAGAGTAGTAGCTCCCATAGTCTACTTTATTTCCCTATTTATAAGAGATTTAAGGCAATTTGGCATAGATGCGACCAGTTTTTGGTCAATACTCGGCGAAATATTCAAACATTCCGTCAGTAGTGCTTTTCTAATATCGTTTTTATAAGAAATTTTGTGTTTCATTATGCTGATTTCTAAAATAGATCATAAATTTTCAATAACATTGAGCGGTGTCAACAAATGTGGGTATTTATGTATTTGACTTTGGATCGTTATCCTGGTAAAATTGAAAATCTAATCTTATACCCAGGTTCTCTGCGCTTTCCAACAAGTTTCAACAGACATATGTATATTAAATTCCTAGTACCATCAGCTGACATGCGTTACTGTTGCCATTAGGGTTTCTTTGTTGAGTTCTGTATTAAGTTTTCGCCAAACATACGACAGGCCATCTAAACCGAATATGTTAAACTTAGATTCATCAACGAAGATGACAGAATTCTAAAATGCAGATTCCTTGCAAACATGTTCTTTGGCGATATTTAGTAAAGTCTGGTTTTCGGATTTATAAACGGTTTCTTGGGTGCAAATTGGTCATTCAAATCATATGTTGGCGCAGGACACGACGAAGAGCTTCAACTTCGGACGCTAGTTGTGAAGCTAATAGCCTTGGATTTGTCTTTATTTTTCTTAAAATGTGTAGCTCTTCATGGTTATTAAAAATTTTATTGAGTGCCATTCTGCCTTTGTTATGGAGACGATTTTTATGAATGAAGCGTTCGTTGATTTTTTGGACTCTTTGCTCTTTTTCGCTGTGAGAGACCATTTTTGAAATTATTTAAAACCAATTCTCGTTGTTCTATCGTTGTACGCGGACTCATTTGAACTATTTTATATTACAATATCGTACTAACAATTTAACAGAAAATATTGATAGAAGTAGAAACACCAACAACGCTGCATTCAGATCTCGGTACAGTAGAAATTGACTGCATAAAATAAGCTATGAGGTGAAACACGAGCACTTTATTGTTTTTTTTTTTTAGTTTGCTATAATAATATGTATTTGTTTTAAGTTTGTTAGTCTATAAAATTTTTCCTTTTAAATGACACCAATATTATTTTTAAGTTAGTTTTCTTTTTATGGAGCTTTGAATAAAAAAAAAATACACTGCATAAAATTGGCTGTGAGGCACTGTATATTATTAATGCTTTTTATAGCCCAATCTGTTTTAAATATTTAAATATTATTTACATTTATTTGAATGTACATATATTTAAAAGTTTGTTGATCTCACTTTTCAGTGATTCATCTAAAAAATTAACAAGATCATTAAAACAATTTACAAAATTTCGTGTTAATTCTGTTTGTCGTTTTGCACACAAACAAAATAAAATGCATTAATCAATTGTTATTAATCTTAAAGCGATTTTCCTTTATATTAACACAGCCACTGTGCAAGAAAAACAAAAAAAAAAACAATAACGAAATACATATGATCCTTGAAAGTTTTGTAAGCGAAAAGAATGAATGAATGCTTGCTGTGCGGCTTAATCATCGCTTGATTTCATCATGATATTATATTTAGATATTTTTTGTTTTTTTGCAGAAGCAAAACAACAAAACTTAATACATATAACGAAAGTATCAGTGACAAGCCAAAAAATAAGTGAAAAAAATACCAGCAGCCCCAGACAGACATGTTTAATCCCTCGTTACAGTAAAGGGAAATAAAATAAAAATATTTGTCCTGCTGGCGCTTGGTTTATTTTGAATTTTTCTGTTGTTATTGTAGTGTTATTGTATTTATGGTTTTTGGTTAATAAACATTAATGCCTTTGGAAAAAGATTTAACATAAATTTTCAAAATTTATAACAATTTACGACATTCATAACAGCTTGTTAAGCAAATCCATAAAAAAATGAAGAAGCCTCCTCTTAAAAACAAAAAAAAAAAAAAATCCCCAAGATTCTCTGACTGACTGGCAACATATAGGTTTATATAATATAATAAGTAGGAAGTAGGTAACCTTTGTTTTTTATGCGCCTTTTCACGGTTGGATACTTGGAGGATTGTCATTGTTTCTTTTAAATAAAATGAACAAAAATAAATATAAATCCACATACTTCACACAAACTACATACATACATACATACATATGTACATGTATTAATATTTTTTTTATTAAGTATAAAAATTGTATATTTATAACGATTTGCCGCATGAACTTGACGCATTTACATATTGTTAAACTTGGCACAGCTGGACATTTTATTTCAATACTTGGTGTCTGTTTCAAAACTCTAAAAAATTGTTTAAACATTTTGTTCTTAAAAGAAGAGTGACTTTGTTATGGTCACACAGCGGGATAAATTCTTCTTTTTTTTGTTTCATTTGACAAAAATAAAACTAAACCCAACTAACTAAACCTTTTAAAACCATATAAAAAAGCTCCCACAATAAGAATAAAACTCATAATAATGGCATCTTCTTTCTTCACAAGTAGTAGGTAGTAGTAGTGGTGGTGGTAACACCAGCATCCCACAATGGTGACGCCAAAGACGCCTAAATGCTCAGCTATTGTTTTCCGATTTTACTCCCTTACTGTCCCTGTCTCTAACACTTTGTGTCTCGCTGCCCCGTTCTGGCATCCCCTGTTCTATCCCCTTAACACAAAAGCCTTATAAATCGTTAAGCGGGGTAGGTAGGTAAATACATTTCGAAAACAATAAGCTGCGTAAAAATACTACTTATGTTTTTATTTACTTACTTTGTTTCCTTTCAAACTGCTGCTGATGCTCGTAATGATATAAAACGTTATCCATTTATACAATTCATAAGTTTTCTTTCTTTTATTATTAATCCCCTTTCTTGTTCCAAACAAAAAAAGTGGCGTCACATGGTCATTTTGTCGCCGTTAATCATTTTATATATATTAATATAGCTGCCTCAGGCGCCCTCTGGTCATTTCAAATTCATTCTTCTTTTTTCCTTCTTTACAATTTCTGTGTTTAAACTGGTTGGTTGGTTGGCTGATCTTTTTCTGTAAGTGGAAGAAATTATGTATGAAGGAGTTACTGCTTATGGATATTTATTATGAAATAAAATTAAGATTTTAATTGTTAAATATGTTACATTAGGGAACAGTTGGATACGACGAAATTGTTTAAAGAGCGGCTCTATTAGAACGTCATAGATAATTAAACTAAATAAATATAGATTGCATATGCGATGAAAATGAATTTATGCTGTATGTATATACGTACATATGTACCTACATATAAACAGTTGTTGAAGGTTAATCGGCCAACTGTCGGCTCAGATGGTTTGTTTTAATAGGGAAACTTCAGCGTTAAAGATGGGCACATGTTAAGAAATCTATTCAGTAAAGGTTTTTTCCAAAAGTTATCATATCAGCATCACTACCTAACTTATCATCTGAGTTGAATAGCTGAGACTGAGTGTTCTGGGAGTATTCAGGAGTATTCAAATGATTCAGAACTGCCTCTCAGTTGTAATTTAAATGCAAACATTATGAACTACATGATTTTTGGAAACTTAGATGTATTTTAACCAGTAGCATTCGGCACTCATTTGCTGATTCAGAACAGCTTTTCAGATTTAAAGTAAATGAAAACTTTACAAATTTCGGGATTTCTGGAAACTCAGATAACTTTAAACCAGTGGCACTCAGCTCTCATAGCCAAAAGTGGCCAAACAAAATCGTTTGTTAAGAATTTATAATTTTGTATTGAATACCTACCATAGATTTATGAAAAACAGGTCATAAATTATGTATATGTAACTGTCAGTTTTTAATATTTCTATACAGAATATAAGCATTTTGAACCTTAAAGGGAATGTTAAAAATGGAGGCCAACAAGTTTGTCTCCGGCAAAGATAGTATGTAATAACTTAAGTTACTTTAATTTCATTATAGTGTAGGGAAAACTACACAAAAATAGACCTGTGTATGTTTGTAAGTAAAAACGGCAGGGCTGCCATAAAAATTAAGAAAAAACCACATAAATTTTGTAACATAAAATAAAATTGAAAAGGCCACACCTTATTAAGCAATGCAACACGTTGTACAAAAGCTATAAGGCAAAGAATTTTTATTATTAATAAAAAAAAATAATAAAATAATCATTAGAATTTAACATTAATTATTAAATTATGTACCTATGTTTAAAATTTTTAAGAAATTAAACATTTTTTAAAACATAATAATGTAGACCTAAGCATACAGATTCATAAAATTTTTAATTTGTATTGTTTTCTATTATTTTCTTGCAGATTTTGTGACATTTAAACATTGTAGCCAATCAGACTAGCAAGTTAAATACCAAACGACAACAAACAAAATATAACAACGCCCACCGTTAACAAAAATTGAAAACTACCAACACCAACAAACGGCAACAACAACATTTTGAATATTGTATTTTTGAAACGCCATACTAGTAGAAAACACCGAAAACCAACGACAACAAAAGTGCTAAAAAGGCGTTTAAATCAAGCATTTGAAGTAACACGTCAGTCTGTCAGCAACTCTATAACGGTTGTTATCACACAGAATAACAAACAATTTCACAATACCACAATACCCATCAGTGTGTGTACAACGCGCACAACCAATCAGAACAAAAAATTTGAAAATAAAAACAACTGAAGAGAACAGAAATTATAAATAAAATACCGACGCCATAAACCCCCAGATTAATAATTCTTATCAGTTTGATTAAAGCAAAAGCAACAATAAAAACAACCAACAACCAATTCTAATAACAAAACAAATAAAGAACAATTAGTGTATGTGTGTGAAAAGTGTAATAGAGAAAAAAAGTAAAAGAGTACATATTAAACCAAAATAAATACAAAATAATAAATAAAAACACAAACAATTACACTAATACCATTATAATAATAATAATAACATAGAGAGAGTACACAGTCATACGCAAGTACATAAATTATTACGTACAAACATATAGAAAAATAGAGTAAATTATAACGGTTTAACTGTGTGATTTACACGACAATTGTGAGTGAGCTTGATTTAACTGTTTGTTTGTTTATTCGTTTGTGTATCGTCGTCTATCTTCGATACCATCTGTGTGCGAGTTTGTATTTGCTTGTTGTGTGTGAAAAGTAGAAAAAACAAAAAAGGCAACAACAAAAAGTAGTAAGACAAAAAGAAAAAAAGCACTAAGCACCATGTTCGCTGTAATGAGAATCGACAATGATGACTGCCGGTCGGACTTTCGTCGCAAGATGCGTCCGAAGTGTGAGTTCATTTGCAAGTATTGCCAGCGGCGTTTTACCAAACCGTACAATTTAATGATACACGAACGTACCCACAAATCACCAGAAATCACATATTCCTGTGAGGTATGTGGTAAATATTTTAAGCAGCGTGATAATCTCCGACAACACAGGTGAGTTTTAAACTCTAAATATTACTAAATACTACCAATATTTATAGATTTAGTTTTTTAATAGTACATACATACATACATACTTACATATGTAATTGAAAACTGTTGACAGCAAAGTGTATTATTGTTTGTAAACACACTAGGAATTATGTATGTATGTATGTATGTACATATGTATGTCTAACACAAACTTAAAACTACATGTTTTTAATTTCAAGTGAAACTTTAAGCAAGTTAAATTAATGAAACTTTTAAAATTTCCTTTCGTATTTTATGGCCAAACCAAGAATCCTCTAAAATTAAAAAAAATATTCAATATATTATGCAATATTTTTCGGGAATTTTTTTATAATTCCATTAAAAACAAAAAAACAAAATGCCTTTGGATTTCGAAATCCATCATTTGTTTAAGTTTTATTAACAAACATTTGTAAATTTTTTGGGACCGCTTTTTACTTGTTCGAAAATGAACCCATAATTTTAAAAGTTTTCAAGCAGTTTTCTGTTCGTAGTATCAATGATGCCGTAAGATTTACTTAGATTATACTTAAGAAATTTCTAATATTTATGTGGAAAAACTCCAAAAGAAAACAATGAAGGAAACGTTTGTAAAATTATTTTAAACTTAATTCTCATTACTTAAGCTGGAAAATTTTCAAAGTTCAAAATAAAACAAAGAAGGAAATGTTTGTAAAATTATTTTAAACTTAATTCTCATTACTTAAGCTGGAAAATTTTCAAAGTTTGAAATTGTATAATTTGAAAACCCCTGTCTGTAATCTAATAAAATTGGGTATACACATTCTTTTTTTCAGTAGCTATCATGTATAATATCATTTAAATCCATATTTCATTAAGTTTTAAAAATGTAAATTTTTTAAAGTTTGCAGAAATTTCAGTCATTTAGAATTTGGTGTAACTATGGATTGCGCCATTTCTATTACTGTTTATAAAACAAATCTATTTTGTATACGGTTTATATATGTATATACCGTTGGTCTCATGTAGAAAGGACCTAAATCGCTATTTTTTCGAAATTTGTTTTTTTTGCGATTCCAATGCATTTAACGAAAATACACCTCCTCACAAAAATTTATTGCAATAGTGTAAAAAATAACGCTTTTATAAGCAGTTGTACAAAAAAAGTTACATGTTGAATATTACAGTTTCTATTATGTTTTTACCTTCTCCTGTAAAGTTTCAAATATGCGTGTTAGGGTCTTTCTACATGAGACCATCGATATGTATGTACATATGTATAAGCACTCCAAAATTAACGCCTTTTAAAATTTTTGCAAAAAGTGAGTCACTTTAAAGGTGACATAATTATGGAACGCAACATGTCGAGCCATTACCGCCAAAATAATGTATCCCACACCATAATCGATTGTTGTTTTTTTATCGAAATCGATAGTTCAACATCATTTAAAATTATTAAAATTAAATGTATTACACAAAACAATATTTACATTATAAATTTTAAAATAATGGCTTTATTCAAACTGATTTTATTTAAAAAAACCTTCCCCTGTAAAATTTTGAGTTTGTGGGATACATTTTTTCGGCGGTTATGGCTCGATGTGATTCACAGAAAACGCATTTCATCGAAAATATATGAATTTTAAACTATTATTTTATAAAAGTATGACATAGTTAGTTTTGTAGTACAGGAAATATTTTAAGCAATACGTTTTGGTTAAAATAGCGTAATTTCAAACCACTTATCTGTAATTTCTATTACTTAAAATTTGATGAGATTCAGCATGAATATACTACTTGTTATTTCCTAGGATTTAGCTACTTAAAGCATACAATTTGTATATATTACATAATATTTTAAAAATATTAATTTTTTTGCCAGTTTTGAATCGCATTTTAATTAATATTTCACCGGAACGAAATTAAACTTGTCTAAGTTTTTTTTAATAAAATTGAATATGTGGCTGAAGTAAATTAAACCCAAATAATCTTAATATAAGGGCATGTGTTTCCGGTAAGACTCAGTCTCTGGCTTCATTTTAAATTTGTTTAAAGGTACTTGAAAAGTTTGTTTTTATTTGCTTTGTAGTGGTATATGCACAATAAATGAATTAGTTATATTACTTATTATACATATAGGTACATTATAAACACAAAAATACATACATTTACCACACTATTTACTTAATTATTTACTGGTAGTTAGTTAATGGGCTTGATGAAATATGCTTAATCTTTATTTTTCTTTTCTCTTTCTTTTTTTCTCCATTTTAGATGTAGTCAGTGTGTCTGGCGATAAATCCTCTTCTACTATACGTATATACATACATACATATTTTGTTGTAAAGCACCATGTATTTTTTTTTTTTATATAATTGCCACCACTTATTTACCACGCACTTTACATATGTATACATATACAAACACAGCAAAAACTACAACAACAATTATAATAATAATAAACACCTTTAAGTATTTCACAATAATTTTGGATAAATTACAAAAAACATAAAAAATGATAAACAGTTTATACCCTAGTATGGTCAATTTAAGTGCACTATTCTGCTACAATATACAATTATAATAATAAAAACCAGCACCCACAACATCAACAATAAAAGCACATAAACTAGAAACTGTCACAAAAATCAGCCATTGAAAAGAAAGCCAAAACAACAACACATTTCGTTTCTGTTTATGTCCCGTAAAAAGCTCTCACATGATGAAGAATCAAAACTTCAGGGGTATACATGGTTCAAGACTCTACTACCTTGGTGGCTTTGTTAACTATGTATTAAGCTTGTCTCATACAAGCTTAACTATTATAGAAATTAATAGAGGAAAGCTAATGGCGACAAAGATGATCATGTTGATGATGATGAAGATGACGTTGCTTAAGGTGGGTGGTTGTTATTCTAAACCATGGATGAGGTGAAAGTGTGTTGTTTTCTTTTTGTTGGGTTTTTATTTCATCTGTCAAAAGGTGATGGTTTCATTTGACAACACTCTGCTGATGACATAAAGTCTCACAGGGGAATATTGATGGCTTTAAGAGGGCGTTTATTATGGATGTTTTATGGCTTAAAAACACTTGGTTATTTACCAACAGCAATCACATCAACAACAACAATAACAAAAACTATGTATATACTGTCTGCGAATACTAAATCAATATAAACACAGCAATATCTACCATATACATCTTAAACATTAAACAAAATTCCATTTAAATCTTCTTTGAATATTTCCACAAATATTCCTAAAGCAAGACATTAAAAAACAACAACAACAAGAACTGGAAAACAAATAAAAATAATGCGCAGGCGCATTATTAAAGCATCTTCAAAACAACAGCAACAAAATAACTATAAATTAAATTTTCAAATCATTTGTTTACAGAACCATACATCCATAAGATAAGCAACAATGACAACTTCAATGACAACAGCCTGTTAATAAAATCCCCCGGAATAGTAAACTGGCCCTCACTCTCCAAACAGCATCTTTACAAAATAATCAAAACCGTTTTTGAAATCACACTAGATTTTGAACCGTAAAAAAGCAGCTGCTAAACTTCTTGCCTGTATTAAATATTAAAAATATATCATCTTTTAAATAATAATTTAAAACTAATTATACATTATATTTATAAACAAAACCACACAAGAAAAAATTTTAAAATTAATTATAAATATAAAAAAGTATTACTGTTGATATGTACATTTCTTTTACTACATAACAATTTCTTTTCTTATAAATTTTCGTTTGCTCTTTTTGTGTCTTCATTACTACCACATTTCTATTTTATTTTACCACATTTTCTCTTTATAATAAAACATATATTTTCCCTCTGTCAACTTTTAGTAATTAATAATGAATTATTATTTTTTTTTATATAATTAAGTTTTTAATTTTAATTGTCATCAGATAAATAAATAAATAAATAAAATATAAAACAAAACATAAACTGCACAAATGTCTTAATCATAAACATTTAATTTTTTTTAGGTTTCCTTATAAAAAAAATTAAAAAAAAAACAATAAAAATTATACTTTAATTTTAAAACAAAAAAAAAAAAAATAAAATATACATTCGAAGTGTCTATAGTAATGTTAATTTTAATTTTTACTTTTATTATTATTTTCTGTTTAATTGTAATAAGTTTTCATTTTGTAAATTTTATTATTTATAATTAATTACTTAAATTCAAAATTTAATATATTTCAAAAATAATAAAAAAAATAAAAAAAAATGATGAGAGTTTTTATTTCTGACAGTTCTATAAATATTTGGTTATGCCGAAACTTATGTTAACTTCACCATTAAAGAAAATCAGATTTTGTTAGTGAGTTTCTATGATTGTTCATTAAAAACGGGCCAAACACTATTTATTTTGTTAAATAGGCATCTAGTGGGGGCAGAAAACGACATGGTTGCGGCAACTATGCAAAATTTTATGCTATCATAAATATTTGTCGCAAGTGGTTAATATTTTCACTAGAAAGTTGACAATATTTATGATATTTAAAGACTAAATTTTGATAACTAAAAATAATATTGTTATATTCAACCAAGACATGAGAAAAAATAACCATAATATGGTTATATTATGGCGGCTACATTCATAATAAGGTCAGGTCAACAAATAGGTTTAAAAATATGATTGAGCTTTACCATAATATGATAACAGTACAACTATTATGGTTTTACAGAAACATATTATGGTTCTAATATGTTTTTAACCTTGACAATCATACAATTATTATTTAACGCACACGGGCTGAATGTGAAAAATATGTTTGAGTCGGAATCATAAATTATGATTAAGTAGGTTAATATAATGATAATTTATAATGTAATATTATTAATAGTAATATTATGGTCATATACAAATTATAATATAATTCAACAGCAACCATGTAATACAATCATAATATGACGATTCTATCATAATATCACCACAAACACGTCATTTCTTTGCATGCACAAATATAAGGGGCGAACATTTAAATTTTATTTCTAGGGGTTGTTCTAGGGAAAATTGTGGCAGGAATTTTGAGGAATTTTTTTTTATTACATATAAATTTCAGGAATTTTGTTTATAAGTTTTCTTTTTAAAATTACAATATACAGATTCAATGTGTAGATAAAGTTATTGGCAATCCAATGAATTTTTTCGTTTCTAGCAACAAACAGTAAATTAACAAAGATAAAATACGACTGAAAGAATCGAATTTTTGTCAACCTAACTAAAATGTTTTAATCACAACAGAAAAATTCAATAATTAAGACTGATAAGAAGCAAATTGAGCTCCTAAAATCAAAACTGTTATTTCAGACAAATATAGAAAAATGTTTATTGAAGGCAGGAAAACATTGAATTCTTAAGCTGCCCAACCAACATTAAAATTTCCAAGGAGATTCATATAAAATTAGATTCTGATTTTAAGTATTCTCTTTTAAAACGCAATATGTACACATGTTTTAGAGACTTAACTTGTCTCGAACCTCTTAAATATTTTAATATGTATAATTTACGAAACTTAATGGACGAAAGTAAAAATAAGAGAATCATAACTTACGATTGATTCCACACAGATAAATTTATGGTATATTTTATGTCTACAAAGGGAAATCAATTCTATTACTTCTACTTTTTTTTAATAATTCGTCGGCATTTATTGCCTTATAAACGTCTTTTAAAGCATTACATGCAGCTAGTTGAAAAACTATAATAAATAGTTGTTGTAACAAATGAAAAGCGATAATTTTAGGGCAATTGTCAAAAAATTAAAATTCATTAAAAAAAAAACGAAAAAAGACACGAATTTTGGGGTCATTTATTTCATTATGAAATTTGGTCCCAATTTTTTTTTTATGAAAAATCACCCCAGTGGGACATTTTTCATAGTGAAAAATTGCTCCAAATATGTAATTGAATTTTCAACCCAAATTTTTTTTAATTTTTATAAAATATAGCGTGATTCAAGTAGAGATACTTTTTTCAATAGCCTTTTTTTTCAAATCACGTGTGAGTCTCGTGTCATGCTGTCATGGTATTTTTGTTTAGTATTGTTTGGCATTTCATAATGGAAAGACTTACGCCTGAACAACGTTTACAAATATGTAGTTCAACTTTATTACGAAAATTCACGTTCTGGGCCCAAACTACCACATTCGTGATTCAATGAGCTATCGTATCGAAAAATGATTTCGATATCGAAATTATGATAAAGTGTACTAAATTTCTTGCTCGATATCGTATGCCATAATCTCAAATAAGAAAATTACGATCAATTTTACTCGATATCGAATGCGGTAATTTGGCACCTGTGAGGAATGTGTTTCGTGCACTTCACTCAACTTATGCTCAATATAATCGGCCTACTGAGCATACTATTCGCACCACCATCACCCATTTTGAGACCCAGCATTCATTATTGGAGTAGATTCGGCGCCGTTCACAGCAACTCGGACTGACGTATGAAACTATTTAATGCCTGAAATTGAAGCTCGCGATCTCGGTGACATTTGGTTTTAGTAAGATGGCGCCACTTCCCACACATCGCATCAATCAATGGATTTATTGAGAAAACACTTCACATAATTTCATGTTTTGGGCCGATCGACTGTTAGAATTTTTCTTGTGGGGATATGTAAAGTCTAAAGTCTATGCGGACAACCCCACTTCGATTCAGGCCTAGGAGGAAAACATCACGCGTGTCAATTGAAATGCTCGAACGAGTCATCGAAAATTGAACTCAACGGATAGAGCATCCGCGACGTAGCAACGGCCAACATTTGATAGACATAATCTTCAACAAATAAATGTCAAAGAATGTTCTTTCAAATGATATTAAACATTCTCCATTAAAATTTTAATTTTCTGTGTTTTTTTCTTTAAAAAAGAAGGGAACCTCGCTTTATTTTTAAATAGTTATAATGAAAACCCAAAAAATTTTGCATGAGATTTTTGGGGAATTTTTTAATTTTTAGTACATTTTACAATATTAACAAACGAAATTTAGCCTAAAAGTACAAAAACAAAATTACTGGGTCCTTTTTCAATTCTACGAATTTTCATTCCTCTTAAAATGCAAAATTTTCCCCAAAGAAAAAGTGCATTATAACGCCAAAACAATGATAAACACTCCCAAAATGTTTGTGTTTTTATAGTTTTGTAGTAAATTTAGAGGCTTATTTTTCATTTTTCGTTTTGTTGGGCTATTTTTCCTGGAACCATTATTCGTAGCGGCAATTTACAACTGAAATAAACATAACAGCCATTAAGCAATTTCCAAAAGAATTATACTATATATATGGAAAAAAGTTTCCTGCAGGAAATAAAATGCATATTCTGATATTTGATATTTACACAAATTTCAGATAACAATTATAGCTCTTTAATATACATTAACTAATTTACACGTATCCCTTTATACACATAAATATTACCTATAAAAATATGTAGTTTCAATCGCCCAAATGTCTGCCTAAGGGAAATAGCAAATAATCATAATTATGTTTTTATCTCATCTAAATATGATTGTGATTGTGGTGGAGTTTTTCATGTTCATAAAAGTGACATGCATACATGACTTCAATTAAGATTTTATGAGGGGCACTTGAAGAAAGAATTCACTGGAATTTTTAATTTAAAGAGAAGCCGATGTTTGGATGTGTAAAGACTTGTCATAAAGTAATTAGAGTAGATTTAATATTTTTTCTTTTTTTTTTTTTGATATTTTTGTACCTACCTTTAATAATGTAAACAAATAGATACACATATAAAATAAATGACAAGAACGTCAAATCAAAGGAACCGAAAACTCAATAAAACTCCTAACATTTACACAATCTTAGCTGCACACACCCAGGAGATATGAAGGGAATTCCCAGCATACCATTCTAGGAGCGCTCCGAAAAAGGAGTCAGAAAAAAGTCCAACTAAAGAGCACTTTCGGAGCGAAAGAAAAATTTGCTTGTTACTGTCCTGAATCGGCACGCAGTATGACTCAGAAATTCCACTTAATTATGTATTATCTAAGAGATCTTTCTGCCGGTCCATTTTCGAATGTAATGACCCTCTTTTCTGAAGGTTTTCGGAGCAATTATGATTGCATTTTGGGCTCATAAAGAGCGTTAACGCTCCGAAAAAGGTGCCAGAGAAGACTCTTTTCGGACTCATATGGCTTGTTGGGTTACTTTGGAAACACACACAGACACACATCTGCTTATGCACTTAAATACATAATAAGAGTACATACTTATTTTATAATCCATCATGTAATAAAACAAAACAAACAGTTAACATTACGCTCTCTCACATGTCACATGACAGCATAGCTGCCAGATTTGACGATTTTTTGTTTCAAAAATAGCAAAGTGACGATTTGACGATTTTTTTATTGAAAGTGACGATTTCTGAATTGTTAAAATTTTCTATCATTTGTTTGTTTTATTAATGTTTTTATTACCAAATCCTCTCTTTTTTGAGACAACATCTATTTTTCTAATTTAATATCATAAATATTAAGAAGAAATTCATCAATAGGTGGTCCCTATAAAAAGGTCATGTTACATATCGTTGGAAAGGTCTTTAAAATACCTATCATTATATATATATATATCGTCAAATAAAAAAATGTAGTTTTCAAGATATAGCTAAATATATTACAAACTTTGGAGCCCCGCCCTCTCGAAAATAGGCGTGACCGCCCCAATTTTTTTTATTCAGAATTTAAAATTCTATTAATAATAAAATTTTGATAGTGATTTGAAAAAAGTCACTAAAACCGACTTAAGCCCTGAAATTTTTAGAGGAAATAATTTCTGAATTTCAACGGGGAAATTGTACAAAAACTTTTCCTATTTTAACAAAACGTGGAAAGTATATTAAGTTAAAAATTGAAATAACAAAAATACGGAATACGGAAAACAAGTACCTGTATATCATGGATGAATTGGGTTCTATACTCAAAATGTTATTTAAAACTTAATAAACTAAGTTGTTTTGACATTGTAATTTAACCAGAATTATTAAAATATGCTAAATTTAGATATGAATTTATAAATTGCTGCAAGTCTTACGTAACCAGTTTTTGTTAAATTCTCTTTTGAACTTGCCATTTCATTTACACACGTCAATAAATTTTCGTACTTTTTAATGCAAATCAACATGAATGAAAAAAAAAAACCAAAGGAAATAAGAAAATTGACTAGTAAAGTCAAGTTTGTACCCCTTTTTTTCTCTTTTCCCTACTCATCCAAAAATACTTGCCTTGACGAGTCAGAATTGAAGAGTGTGAAAGCGGACAAAGATGTTATAAAAATATTACACAAGTTGTGTTTAACATTATATTTTTTGTGATTTCTTATGTATTTTGATATGTATTGTACAAGAGACTAGTATATATAAACTTGAATGTTTATGTTTTCGTTTAAATACAAATTTCAAAATACTATAGTAACTTTTTAATCTCCCGGTTTTTTTTTGAAGATTTTTAAAACTCGAAAGGAGGATTATTTTTCTTGTTTATCGAAATTTTGATGATTTTTTCCGCATTTCATCTGGCAGCCCTGCATGACAGACAAACAATGTCTAAGAAATGTAGCTAGTTTTCATAGACACTTTTCAAGAGAAAAATCATACAAAAGAAATGTAATTTAAAATGAAAAAAGTTATTTATGTTTGTAAATTAATTATAGAAAGAATTAATTTCCGACCCTATAAATACATATGGTAGTCTGTTGGACTATGAGTCAGAGGGTTGTGGGTTCGATTCCCAGAAAAAACTCTGGATGATTTTTGAAGACAAGGTTTCGAGGCCTTTTGTTTAAAAAAAAAATAATTTGGTTTTAGATATGGCAGTTGTCCGCATGTCTGTTGAAATCAAGTTTCCGAAGGTCCCAGATATTTGTCAAAGATTTTTGAAATACATTCGAGAATTTCGGTATTGAAAATCAGTAAAATTGATGCTTAAATAGCAATTATATCAATTTTGGGTACCTTTTATATAGAAGGCAAAAATATTATGGCGACAGTTTTTGAAGTGCACCAGATCAGTAACCTTGAAAAGAGTAAAACGATTACCGGCGATTATTACTCATAACGCTGTTATACGTTTATAAACTACAACTTAAAAATATAACGAAAACCGAAAAAATTAGACCGATTGCAAAGGTGAATTTGAATATTTTGTATTTCCTCAAGAGCATTAATTAAATGCTAAAACTTTTACAAACCTGGTCTTGAAATGGACCTAGGAACTTTTTAAATTTGTTGATTTTTTTTTAGGAAACATATCCAAATTAAACATGTAAGAAAGTATAGTCGGTCAAGCCCGATCATATAATACCATACACCCAGTATATGTGTAAAAACAGATTTTCAGAAATGGGCTCTATATAAGAGCTATGAGCTATTATAAATTGATCATCCAAAAATGTAGTGGCACGACTTCTGTGCATATAAATATTCTTTGTGTTAAATTTTTATCTCGATATAAACACTTATAAAATATTTATAAATGTTAAAGTGACTTTCAAAGGGGATATTATATGGGAGCTATGACTAGTTCTGGATCAACCGTTATAAAATTAGTTGTCATTATTTCTGTATAGCGATGGCTTAATATAAAAAGGGCCTAACTCAATTGAAAAAAAGTCAATAAAAAAGGTATATCTTTGATAACTTCATTAAAAAATATAAAAAAATTTAAATGAAATTTAATAAAATGTCTTGCTTTTTTTAAATTGTATTAAAATTTTTGTTGTATCTAAATTTTACGGATTTTGTTAAGTCTTTTCTTCCAAAAAAAAATCGAGTTAAGCCTTTTTTATATTAAGCCATCGATATATAAAACTTATTTGTGTTCAATTTTATTTGGATACCAACATTTTAAAGACATTTAAGGTTGTTAAACTGATTTTGGGAAGTGGGCCTTATATGAAAGCTACAATTAATTATGGACCGTGATTAGGCTTCATCTACAACTTATTTTTGGCGAAATTTGTTTAGATACGAGCATAAATCAAAATTTAATAACCGATAAACCCCTATTGCGGAATGGCAATTGTATGGTAAAATAATGGACCGATTATAACCAATTTCAATTCCAACCGTCCTTGGGCAAAAAAGAAGAAAAATATCATGTAACAAATTTTATGAAAATATTTGCAAAATTGCGACCTGTACTCTCCACACAAGTTTTACATAGACAACCAGCCAGCCATACAGACGCAAGGACGGACATAGTTAAATCGACTCAAGAAAGGCTAATATTTATTGGTGCTACAAACATCAGCACAAATCCAATATACTCTCCTCACTATGGTCGTGTAGGGTATAAATATGGAAACACTTCTAAAAATCAAAACCGAGTCAAAGGAAGTTATATGCTTAAAATATGTTAAATTTCACAAAACAATTAAACATTTTTAAATATTTTATACTTTTTAAAAATCTGTTAGAATTGAAAGGTAAAATTTTGATTTTTAGGAAAATATTCTGTATTTCTCAAGAAATAAAATTGTTCGAGCTCGAGGTCAAGTGTATGTAAAAATTCTTTATTGCTAATATTTCGCTACACTTCGTATAGCATTTTCAAAGCTTATTTTCGAAAATGTTACAAATGTTTCTAATGTTACATTAGACGATGAAGAAGACACTCACTGTTTACGCGCAGAAAAATAAAATGTATTTTTTGTTTTTGTTTTTAATGTAAACTTTTTCGAAAATAAGCTTTGAAAATGCTATACGAAGTGTAGCGAAATATTAGCAATAAAGAATTTTTACATACACTTGACCTCGAGCTCGAACAATTTTATTTCTTGAAAATTATAACTGAAAGGTCGGATAAAAACAACACTAATTTATTCTGTATTTCTACAACTGAATAAATTACATGCTGAAATGCGGCAATAATTGTACAAAATCAAGCCGAGGTCAAAGGTTATATTTTTGAATTTTATGATTTAATATGAAAATTAATTTAATCAGGTATGTGATGGAAAACGATAACGATAACGAGTGAGTTGTATTTGTATTGTAAATGTAAATTCAATTTTAATTAATTCAGTTTTTAACTTAATAATTAACAAACACAAACTGCGAAGCTTTTTTTGGCTTGTCTGCAGAAAACACCCAGAGTCTTTGGCGGGAATCGAACCCGCAACCCTCTGACTGATAGTTCGGCACATTATCGCCTAGTCTATCGGGCACTCTAACGAGTGAGTTTTTGAAGTCCATTTTAAAGTACATATTTCTAATTAAATTTTTAAAATTTTTGTTTTAAGATTCTCTTTAATAGCAAATTATCTTTATATTTTGTGGGATAAAACTGTTTTAATACAGAAATATTACGAAAAACTTAAGTTCTAAAACTCACTCGTTATCGTTTTCCATCACATACCTAAATATGTTTTATTTAGGTTATTTTTAATATATTGTGCTTTTTATGAAAACGAAACGAATTATTTGTTTTTTTTCTACCAAATCGTTTACAGAAAATGTAACAAAATTCAAAAAAAAAAAAAAAAAAAAACAAGAAACTAAGGTCCTGATTACCGTTCACAACACTAAGTATTTTGATGTTGTATGTTGTAAACTGCGATTACGATTCACAACACTTATCGGCTTAATCGTATGAAAAATGCATGTTGTGTTGTTTAGTGTTGTGAACGATAATCGGGCTTTTAAACCATATTAACATAAATTAAATTAAAAGTATTTTCAGCAAACTTTATAAAAATTAATTGCTCGTAACTATTTTTTTTATCAGATACTGTCCACTTTTTTTCACAATTGGACAAGTGAAGTGATATGTTCTTTTAAAACATATTACAAGACTAGTTCGTTTAAAGTTATTAATACAAAGGATACTCGTATATGTATATATTAAGGTGCAGGGCATTTAAAAATTCATCACCGCCGACTATAGTTTTCTTTCTTAATTGTTTGTATCTAATTTTCATGAAACATTATGTATTATCAACATGTTAACAAATAAACACACATATTTATTTAAAATATTAATTTTATTTATTATTCAAATGTAGAAATTATTAACTATAGATCATCAGCAGCAGCAGCATGTTCATTTTGAACTACCGCATTTATTTCATATTGAAAAAGTCTGTTGAGAAGGGATGGGTCTCATTCAAATACGGAGGTTTCTTTTTTATTAAAACAACATTAAAATTAACATTAGGAGCAAGAGCAAAAACATAAACAACAATAATATTAAATTGTTTTGTTGACTATGAAAAATGTTTAAAACGAAAGGTGTGTCTTCCATACACAGTGGGTTGTTTATTAATTAATCCGTAACTTGATGCAGCAGCAGCAACAACATATGTAATTCATTGCTGCTGCTGTTGTTGTTGTTGTTTTCAGTTTTAAATTTCATTTAAGTTTGTGTAACACAAAGTGAACGTAACGAATCTAGTTTAGCTACTATATAATTAAAAAATCAAAGAGATCTGCTTAATCAATTGCATCAATTTGAAACAGTTTTGCTTTGCTTACACTTGTTCACAGGTGAACGGCCTTGTGTTTTTCTAGCGTGTGAATTAAAAGTTTCATAAACAAAGAGAAATGAGCTCAGAGCAGATCAAATGAATGATTAAGTTTTAAAATAAACTTTGCTTTTATGGGAAATATTTGTTAGAAACAAATTTAAACCTAAACATGAAAAGTTTCCTAAAGGATTTTTTAAGAAATTTTTGAAAAGTTTCACCAATTTAAAATTTTTCTGGAAAAATTTCATGCAAAGCCGTTTAACAAGTCCAGCAAATTGATCGCACTTATTGATCATATTCTGTGAGAAGCTGATTTTTACACAAATATTTTTTGTTTATTTATGTTTTTAATTGAAGCCAAATTAAAATGAAAATAAAACAAAAACAGAAAAAAAACAAATTATAAATAAAATCCAACAAAAAACATTAAAACAACAATGTTAAATGCAAATTTATGAGCTGAGAAATACGATGAGGTTTATTAATTAATTTTGTGTTTATTTTTCGCTGCTGCTGCCTGTTTGTACAATAAATGTTTAATTAAAAATAAACCAATCACCAAAAATTAAATAAACAGTGTTCAATTGAAATGAACGGCATGTTTTTAGCACACAAGCTAAAATAAATTTTCGCATTTTATGGCAGTGATAATTTTGCAATTAATAACTTTATTATGCAAAACAGAAAAAATTTACTAATAATAATAATAAAATTAAATATTTTCATACAAGACTCAACACAATTAAGTACATGTGTATGTACATTGGGTCTGTTTGGTGACAAATACATTTTTTTTTGTTTTTTTGTTAAAGGAACAAAATTTAGTACAAGTAAGTATCTGTTATATGGTTCTTGTTGTTGATTTTTTAGGTTTGTTAAATTTGTTTTTTTTTTTTTAGATATAATTTTTATCGTATAAATTTTAAGCTGTATGTTTTTCGGAGCTTAAATCTTGACAAATGCTTTGTTGTTGTGTTGATATGCCGCTAAAATTGATCGACTGTCACAAGTAATTAAATGCTACTTCAGTGAATTTCAGGGATCTTTAGCAGCATATCACGTCAGCGAGGCCAACATTAACATTAATATCAGCAACAACAGTCAACAACCAAACAAACATATTTTTACAGAATAAATTAATAATATGATTTGAGTAGGTATACAGTGTAACGGTTTCGAAATATTGTGAAATTTTTTAAAATTAACAAGTTAAAAAATTGTGAGTTTTAATGAAAACATAAAAAAATGTTTTGCTTCCCCAGGAGATGATTCACAAGTAAGAAAGTATAATTAGGCTTGGCGCTATATGTGAGCTATGACCTATGAGGACCGATCATTCAAAAATTTAGTGGCATGGCTTCTGTGCATATAAATATTGTTTGTGTTCAATTTTATCTTCTATATAAACACTTTTAAAAGATTTCTACATGTTAAGTGATTTTTGAAGTGGTTCTTATATGGGAGTTTTGACTAATCATGGCCCGACCGTTATAATATGAAGTGTTATGATTTCTCTATATATGAAACTTAGTTCTTTTGAATTTTATTTGGCTACCAACATTTTTAAGAGATTTATAGTCATTAAATTGATTCTCGAAAGTGGGCCTTATATGGGAGCTATGACTAATTATGGATCGATCATCATAAAATGATTTGTGTGTATATGAAACATATTTTTGTTGAATTTTATTTGTCTACCAACATTTTTAAGAGATTTATAGTCATTAAAGTGATTTTCGAAAGTGGGCTTTATATGTGAGCTATGGTCCATTATAGACCAATCTACATACAATTTGTAGACGTCTACAATCGTAGATGTATACAACTGAGTTGTAATGAAACTTGTTTCAATACCTTCATAAATCAAACATTTATTTAAGCCCCTATTTCGGAAGGGCATTTGTATGGTGGCTAGGTGAAATAATGGACCAATTTCAATACCAACCATCCTTGGGCTAAAAAAAAAGATTATGTACCGAATTTTATTCAAATATCTTCAATATTGCGACCTGTACTTTGCGCACAACTTTACATGGACAGACAGCCAAATCGTTAAATCTACTCACGAATAGATGTCGATCGGTATACTTTAAGTTGGGTGTTGGTCTAATATTTTTGGGCATTACAAACATCAGCTCAAAACCAATATGCCCTCCCCACTAAGGTGCCATGTGGTATAAAAATAACGAAAAGTGGATACATTTAGAGTAAGGTCAAAGGTCAACATTTTATGTATTCATATTTTTAATAAAAACAATTGTAAAACAAAATATTTTACCAAGTGCAAACATTTTTTGGCAAAAATATGTCGACGATTAAACAACAACAATCTGGACGAGTCAAAGGTTAAATTTTGAAATATTACGATTTTTAAGGAAAATATAACGAAATATTGCGTATTTTCCTATGAATATTAATAAAGTGCACAAAAATATGTCAAAAATTGGATAAAATCAGATTTTTCCGTAAATTTTTTTTTTTTTTTTTTTTTTTTTTTTTTTTTTTTTGCATTTAATTATTTATTGAATCTTCAAAATGAAATGACAATAAGTATTCAAATCTTAATACTAAAAAGAAAATAATAAGCCCAGCCAGTGCTAGACAAAAATTTTTATGATACTAAAAAAATTTCACATCAACTGATCCAGTCATCTATTTTGCGCTTGAGTTAAAGCAAGGGTATCCCTCCTTCTCAACCGATTGTGGCCACTAAAGTTAAGGATGTCTCGTGCAAGGGGGTTTGGATGGTGTTCAAGTTTGCTGACATACTTTGACGCATATTTTGTAAATTCGACTTTTACTAATGGCACGCCTAGATCTTTGTGGATTCGAGAATTTTTAACATACCATGGTGCTGCAGTAATTATACGTAGAATTTTATTTTGACCCCTTTGAATTTTTTCAATGTTGGATGCTGAGGCAGTACCCCATAATTGAACTCCATAGCACCAGATTGGCTTTAGTATTGCATTGTACAACAAAAGTTTGCAATCCAATTTCAATGTAGAGTTTCTGCCGATTAGCCAATTAAGTTGCACTGCTTTTAATCTCATTTGTGTAAGTTTCGCTTCAATATGAGACTTCCAAGTTAAACGGCGGTCGAGGTGAATGCCGAGGTATTTGACTTCATTGTGTTGCGGGATAATTTGATTATTTATTCTGATGAACGAGCAGGTATCTTTTCGCAATGTGAAAGTTATATGAATACATTTCTGTTCGTTAACCCTGATTTTCCAAAGCTCTAGCCAATTCTCTAGTTTATAAACATAATTCTGCAAATTCTGTGATGCAACTTGGTGGTCCTGATGGACGCTGATAAAGGCTGTATCGTCTGCAAAAGTTGACGTATGGATTTTAGGGTCTGACGGCATGTCGGCGGCATATATCAAATATAAAGTAGGACCCAGTATGCTACCCTGTGGCACACCTGATTCAATTGGCTGAGCGGTACTTAAAAAATCACCTTCTTTGATTTTAAATTTGCGACCGTATAAATAACTTTCCAAGAGTTTATGGGTGTTAGCAGGCAGAGTTAATTTTATTTTGTGCATTAAACCGTCATGCCAAACTTTGTCGAACGCTTGCGACACATCAATGAAAAGGGCGGAGCAGTATTTTTTGTCTTCAAACGACCCTCTTATCACATTTACCAATCTGTGTGTTTGCTCGATGGTGCTGTGTTTAGCTCTGAAGCCGAATTGATGATTAGGAATACATTCAGTGTCATTCAGAATTGGAGTCAATTTAGTCATTAACAATTTTTCAAACAGTTTTGAAATTGTCGGCAGTAGACTAATTGGCCTATATGACTCCACTTTGGTATGGTCCTTCCCTGGCTTAGGAATCATAGTGATCATAGACACCTTCCAATCTGCAGGATAGTATTCTAGGCGTAAAATAGCGTTGAAGATAAAGAGGATAATTCTTCTTGCTACACGAGGTAACTCCACAAGCATTTTATTGCTGATTTTATCCATACCTGGAGCCTTTCTAAGGTTCAGAGTACCAATAGCGTTTTGGACATCACGAAAGTTTAGTCTTAGAGGTACAGGAGGCCTTATAACAAGTGGTGGCAAATCAGATTCGTTATTATTTGAGTTGTTTATAGTAAACACATTTCTCAAATGGTTAACAAATAAAGTCCCCTTCTCGGAATCATTTCTAGCCCAGTCACCAGTCGGATTTCGCAAAGGAGGTTTTCCTCTTACTGGTCTTTTTAAACCTCTTGCCGCCCTCCATAACGAGTAGTCAGATTGTGGGGTACTATCAAGACCTTCCAAGTAAGATCTAAGTGAGGCCGTTCTTTGGGTTTCTAAGAAATGTCTTAGTATATCTCTGCATTCCCGTAGCCTAGCTTTCAGTTCAGGAGACCTGTGAATTTGCCACTCTCTTCTCATTCTTCTTTTTTCTGATAGGAGATGTTCGAGTTCAGAGAAATAAGTTCTGTTTGTCCTATTTCTACATTCAACGTGATAAGTGGAAGCGTGATGCACAGCGCGTCGAAGGTCCTCGGTAAAGTTGCCAATCGACTCATCAATATCGTCGGTAGTTCTCAACACAACATTTTCCGTGCAATGAGAACTTAAATACTTTTTGTATTTTATCCAACTTACTCGGGTCTTAGTCATGTTCATAAATGGAGAACCACACACTTGAGGGAAATGCATTGAAATGATAGTAGGAGAGTGATCTGAGGACAAGTCCAGTGAAGGATCCACTTGCATCCATTCTACAGGGATATTTTTCATTACCCCAAAGTCAATAACATCGGGAATCTTCCGTCGGTCCGTCGGCCAATAGGTGGGATGTCCACTTGAGAGTACATCTAAGCCCATTTTAGCAATGGTGTTGAAGAGTACGCGACCCTTTGGGGTTACCAGACGTGAACCCCAAAATGTGTGTTTGGCGTTAAAGTCACCAGCAACTAAAAATCTAGCTCCAAGGGATTTAAAGAAGTTATGGTATTGGTGTTCTTTTATTGAAAATCGAGGCGGAGAATAAATCGATGATAAAACAAATTTGTATTGAAAGAATTCAATGCAAATGTTTGTTGCTTGGAGGTAATCCTCACTTATGTTATTCATTAGATAATGCTTTATTCTGTTCTTTATAAGAATTGCCGAACCTCCACAAGCTCTACCGCGGGGGTCTTTAGTATCGTAGAACTCGTAGCCATTAATTTTGAAGTACCCTGTCGACGTCAAGTGAGTTTCAGCAATCATCATAACATCAATCTGCTTATCCATCAGGAAGTATTCCAGTTCATTTTTATGTTGGCGGAGGCCGTTCGCGTTCCAGAAACAAATTTTTAAATAAATCATTTCTTTAAAATGGCTTGCAAGATAGTGGATTGCATTTTCAGCATTTCCTGCATCATGGATGTCATGGTGGTCGTGAAAGTGTTCATAGTTTGGACAAGTGTCTGCAATGTTGTCTCTAGATTGTTGATATGCGGCTCAGAATATTGGGGTTTAGGTTCCTGCTCCAGACCTGGCATATTACATTTAACGACGTTTGCGTAAGAAACTTGTCTAGAACTTGGCGCGTTTACATGACTAGTGGACCGTAATACTTGAGGGAAATTGTCACTCGATGCTAAATTTGGCTGTTGAGGGCGATTAGGCAATACTGACGTCTTGTTGGTTCTTATGCCTTTCAAATGAGTGTAAATTGGACAACCTCTATAATTTGCGGTATGATTACCTCCGCAGTTACTGCATTTTTTGATTTTTGAGTCAGTTCTCGACTTATCGCATTGAGCAGTTGCATGTAGCTCCCCACACGCAACACAAACTGTCGGCAATTTACAATACGCCTTCGTGTGACCAAATTCTTGACAGTTGAGACACTGGACGGGTCCCTGACGTAAATTTAAAAACAATTTTGAAATAATACGATTTTTAATAAACTCAATACAATAAATTATATTGAAAAGCATTTAGTAAAAAAGGTCAAAGGTAACAGTTAGATATACGAGTATGTAACGGGTTTTCCAATAGCTACTTGACAACTCTGAATTTAAATTGTGAACGCACTATTTCACTGATCATCAAATTGTTGCTTTCTTTTTTTTCAGTAAACTTAACATTTTCGTTATGGTAAAGTACACGAAGGAACAACGTTTGGAAATTATAAAAATGTACTACCGAAATTCGGAGTCGGTGACCGCAACTTTAAGAGCGTTAACTCCAATTTTCGGTCGTAATTCTCGCCCTAGTAGACAAGCAATAACAAGTTTAGTGCAAAAATTTGAGTCTACATATTCATTGTGTGATGCTGTCGTGCCAGTGAGACAACGGCCTGGTCGAAGTTCCGAAAATATCGCTGCCGTTCAGGCGTCCGTAGCAAACGATTCAAATCAGTCGATTCCGCGGCGTTCTCAAGAACTGGGCATCCCCAAGACCACTTTATGGCGAATTTTGCGTAAGGATCTGGGTTTACACCCATACAAGATTAAGCTGACTCAAGAATTGAAGCCGATGGACCATTTGAGTCGACGTACGTTCTCCGATTGGGCTCTGGAGAAGATGCACCAAGATGATGAATTTCATCGCAAAATCATCTTCAGTGACGAAGCTCTTTTTTGGCTCAATGGGTTCGTCAATAAGCAAAATATGCGTTATTGGTCTGCTGAAAATCCACATGTGCTTCACGAATCACCACTTCATCCACAAAAAATTACTGTTTGGTGCGCTTTGCATGCCGGCGGCGTCATTGGGCCATATTTTTTCGTCGACAATAACGATCGTCACGTTACTGTGAATGGCGATCGTTATCGCGCAATGATTAGCGATTATTTTTGGCCCGAATTGGAACACATGGACTTGGATGACATATGGTTTCAACAAGACGGTGCCACAAGCCACACAGCACACGTTACAATCGATTTACTGAAGAGTAAGTTTGACGAGCGTGTTATCTCAAGAAATGGACCAGTCAATTGGCCGCCTCGTTCTTGCGATTTAACGCCTCTAGATTTTTTTCTTTGGGGCTACGTCAAATCATTGGTCTATGCCAACAAGCCGACAACGTTGGAAGAACTTAGAGCCAACATTGAACGCGAAATAGCGGCCGTTCCGGCCGAAATGTGTGACCGAGTCATCCAAAATTGGGTCCAACGTATCGACCACTGCCGACGTGGCCGCGGTGCCCATATGAACGAATTCGAGTTCCATTCATAAATGTTTTGAATGTATTTCAAGTCGGTAATAAAGTTTTGGAAATATCTCAAACGGTTTGCGTTTTATTTAAAAAAAAAGTTGTCAAGTCCTTATTGGAAAACCCTGTATTATGATCTTTATTAAAAAAGATAGAAAATATTTGGTATTTCTGCAAGTGAATGAATTATATGCGAAAAATATGACAAAATTCATACAAAATCTGGCCAAGGTCAAAGGTAAAATTTGGAAATATTAAGAAATAAAAGGAAAAATAATGAAATTCGAAAATTTTTTATAAAAATTAAAGGAAACATTATTTAAGGGAATAACTAATGTGCAAAAACTAAGAGTAAATATAAAAAATGAGGCAAAGGTCAAAGGTCACATTTTTAAATATTTGTAAACTGAGTGATTTCAAAAACCCACCGATTTTTAAAAAAAATAATAATTGATAATTTCATGTTTTGCAGAAAAAAATGCAGAAAAAAATGTATTTCAAGATCAAAGATCAAATTTTAAAATTTGTGATTTTTTATGATATGTAATGAAACATTTGTATTTTTCTCCAAAAGCCCAAATTATTTGCAGAAAATATGACAAAATTCAGAGAAATCGGCCAAGGGTCAAAGGTTGAGTTTTTTTTTTTATTTTTAAGAAAGAGACACAAAATATAATGTACTTTTGTTAAATATTATAAAAATAAGAACAATTATTATTTTTATTTGAACTGTTAATTTCTCAATTTTTGATAATTTTTAGTTGGGCTCGTTTTGCCAGAAAGAAGGAAAAAAGGAAGCAACATGTAAATAAAAATTGAAAAATAATAATTACGGCAAAATTTCAGTTTATGGGGGACACCCCTGGGGAAAAAAAAAAAAATGCCACGCCCCCTTAAATGACCCCAGGAGTGCGAAAATCATAATGAATAAGGGGGCTCACGCCCCCTATGGGCGTGGCAGTCGAAAAACGACCCGGCGCACCTACGTAGACAATATGGGTATCAAATGAAAGCTAATGTCTTCACGATTCCAAAAATAGCCATAGTTGCCAGATCGGGCGGTTTTTGTAGCCGATATGGCCATTTTGGCAAAATTTGGGGTGCGTGACCGGCCTACGGCCGGGCTTAGGGGTTTTTAACTCCAGTATGTCTTAATTCTAGACGGCGGGGATCTCGAGTGCTCGGCCTCTGGCCGAGCTAAAAAGAAATAAACAAAAAAAGTCCTTCCCCCATTTTATAAAAATTAACATATCTTCCTCAAATTCTGGACGATCTGGCAACTACGGGTATTTTTGGAATCGTGAAGACATTTCCTTTCATTTGATACCAATATTGCCTAAGTAGGTGGCATGGGTCGTTTTTCACCCCCGCCCCTATTTAACAAAAATGGCCGTATCGGCTGCAAAAACCGCCCGATCTGGCAACTATGGCTATTTTTGGAATCGTGAAGACATTAGCTTTCATTTGATACCCATATTGTCTACGTAGGTGGGCCGGGTCGTTTTTCGACTGCCACGCCCATAGGGGGCGTGAGCCCCCTTTTTCATTATGATTTTCGTACTCCTGGGAACATTCTGAAGGGGATGGCATATTTAGATTTTTTCTCTAGGGGTGTCCCCCATAAACTGAAATTCAGCCATAATTACATTAAATTTCGAACCACCGGTAACACTGGTTAAAAGAATTCTGATGAGAGAATGTGATGATTCTTGAAACATGTAAATTCAACCCAGGTTCAATCCCCAGCTCAGCGAAGAAAAATTATCAATAAATTTTTAATAAGATTTCATGTTGTAAAAACAATTCCTACCTTCAGTAAAAAATAATAATTTAATGAAAATTAAATTTAATGAACTCGAGCCCAACTAAAAATGATCAAAAATTGTTATTATAAAAATATTTCAAGAAGTTTTGATCTAATATTGAAACCTTACAAATTTTAAGCTAAAATTATCAAAAAAGAAAACAAAAACTTAATATTCTAAAAACGTTTTGTTATAATAGGAATTGCAGAAATCTTCTTGACAAATGTGGAAAATATTGATTTCTGAAGATATAGACTTTCAAGTTCAGTTTCAAATATTTTCTGTTCTCTAAAGTAGTTTACGACACCTATTTCATCATTTGAACATACCATGAACAGTATTAGTCAAATATTTGCAAAAGTTTGAAAACAGCTAATATTTCTATTGTAAATAAATATATTCGTTACTTCAGGGCCGACGAGACTTTAAATAATAATAAATCCAATATCTATTTAAAGTTACTAAAGCAATTCTGCTAAAAGCCCTTTCATGGCAATTTAAATTAACACCAACGTTTTTTTTAAAGCTGCAATTCAATCAACTTAAATTTCATTTCCAACTACTGTGATAACACAATATAGAAGACGTTGACATAATCTGGGTGATTATCTGCGTATAAAATGTCGCCAAGTTGTATAATTTTTTTTTGTTCTTTGTTTTACATTCTCTTTTTTTGTCAATATTTCTTCTTGTTTTTTTTTTTATTTTTTTATTTTTGGAGTGTGTGTCAAAATTTATCAGTCACGTTGATTTTTGGTATGTGCTACCTCGCCCCATATGCAATCAGCTCAAATATGTATTATAATATTAATAATATTAAGACGATAAAAAATTCCTTAAGATTATTGGGGTTTTCGTTTAGAATTAAAACTGAATTGCTAAATATGTGTAAATAAACGCGAATATCTTTGGCTGATGAACTGGCTGATACAAAACAACAAAGAACTTGTCAAAGAACAGCGAGTTTTTGCTTTTTTTTTATCTTTAACTATCTCTTCTTCTGTTGTTTTGCTGATGATGTTTAATAATTTAATATTAATTTTAACATATGAATTGTCAAGGAATTCCAAAAAAAAAAAAAAAAAACACAAAAGTATCAATGTATCGTTGATTGTATCTGCACTCGTATATGAAGTTACACATTTGCTATATTTTTGTTTTGTATTTTTTTTCTTCTGCAGCAGATCTGTGAGATTATGGTTATTGGATACACTTAAGATGGGTGGCCTGTTTGACAATTGTTATGACAATGTCAAATAAAATTTTTGCAATTTTGAAATTTTGTTGCAGACATCAACAACAACTATAACAACAGCAATACTTGGCTGTTGTTTGTATAAAACTTAATCGAAATACTGGTATGTACTACTTAAATGTGAATTGTGAATTATTTTAAAACTCTTCACACCTTATAGGTTTTTCAGTTTCCACTTCCACTTCCAGCCGACAATCCAACCATCCATTTCAGTTAAAGTTTATGTTCATTACTGTGTGTATTTAGTGTTGTTGGTTGCATCGTCCCCACATATTTATTATTATTATACATTAGGGTAGTGTTTCTCTTGTTTCTCTAGAGAAATCTGTTAATTTTTGTTCCGTTCTAGGTTACTTTTTTAAAATATATATAATATATTACATTTGTTTATAGGGGTATCAAAATATAGACTAAATTATCTTAATAAAATTGTAAAAATTTTAAATTTGAGTTTTGAGAAAATATTATTGGTCGCATATTGAAATGAAACGTTTCCTAATTGTACAAGAATTCTTTTTTCTTTATTTCGAATAAAACGAATAAGAATAAGAATAATAATAATAATTAATTAAAATTAATCGAATTATTCTAATAATTTAAAATTTTTAAATAAAGTAAAATTAAAATAGTTTTCATTCATCAAGTCATACATAAAGTAGTAACATCAAAAAACCTCTTGAATAATATCACTTGTATACATTTTTTATAATTATGTTCAATTAAGAACCAGTGTATAAAGAAACCAAAGTAACCCACTATGATTAATTTTCGATTATTTATTGTGTTTTCTTGTATATTCTAGTTATTTCAATTCCAGGTTATAATATGTTTTAGTAATCGTATCCAAAAGTTTCTTCGTATTTTATATTCTTTTCTTTCCTCTTTTCTTTTGTTTGCAAACACTTTTGAGCTGTCAATAAGGGGCAAATATTTGTATAAGTAATCAACACATAATTCCGATTTTGCCCATATTTCGCCAGCAATTGCAAAAATCGTTCATCATTTTTTTCTTTAATATCATTTTATAATTTTAACTTATGGCAGTATATTTATATATTTGCATAAAATAAGTTCACAGTATTGATTTTTAGTGAATGAAAAACTTAATTTAACTTTCGTTTATATTAAACAGTTTTAATAGAATTTCATATTTCGATTTCTGAAATTCGAAAATGTCATCATCAAAAAATTAATTTTAAAAAAATAATAACTTAATTTATATATACGAGTACAATATCTGTTTATTGAACATGCCTTATTTTGTCAATAAAATTGAAGCGGAATGGTTTTCAAGTATCACTATTTTTAATTATAAAGTTTTGAAAAAATTTTAATTTTTAAAATTTTTGATAATTTTAGTTGGGCTCGAGTTCTTCATTAAATTTAATTTTCATTAAATTATTATTTTTACTGAAGGTAGGAATTGTTTTTACAACATGAAATCTTATATATCTTATTTATTTATAATTTTTCTTGGCTTTTAATAAGATTTCATGTTGTAAAAACAATTACTACCTTCAGTAAAAATTATAATTTAATGAAAATTAAATTTAAGGAACTCGACCCTAATTGCGTGTTCATATATGCACCTTAATTGCGTTAATCGCAATTAACGCCTTTATTAAGCTCAATATTCCATATAAAATCTCAATTAATTATTGCGCAATAAGTAGGAAATTGTTATAATATTGAGTAAGATTTCGAATGCAACACTGTTCACAACTGTGTTTAGTGAACAAAATTGTATAAAATGGCAAATGTCAACAAAAGAAATCATTGAAAAGTCAATGTGAAGGTAAGTTTGTTACATAGAAACACAACAACCATTTAGAGTATTTTTTGTATTGTTTTCCAACTTATTAAATTATTATTGAGTAAGCTGAAAATTGCGTATGCCTGAACACTTTATTAATTAAGTTTCATATCTGAACATGCTATAACTAAAACTATCAACAATTGTTTTGAAAAAAATTAAAATGAAACAATAAATTAACGCAAAAATTCGTGAATAATTATTAGAATTATTCGTTATTCGAAAATGAGTATTTTTAAATTCTTCGAATAATCATTATTCGAATGGATACCCTAGTAAAATGGCAAAGTAAAAAAAAGTCTTGCATTACCAAATGTCTGAAAACTAGTAAATTTTCTTGGGTATATTTTTAATAACTCGAAAGTTTTTGAACCGTTTTTTTTTTTTGTTTTATAGCTTTTCAGAAAGATAAATATTTATGGATTACAAATCCGTTGTAATCAAATTAAAATATTAATATTAAACTACAAGATTCTTAGTAAAAATGTAAAGAGAGAGAACTTTTTAACTTAGAATTGCATTTTCAAACGATTAGACACCAACATTCAGTCCCACACTAATTCGATACTTATTCCCCGAAATTCGAAAAAGACCACCCTAATAAATACATACATATATATGTACATATGTATATACAATGATTGCGAGTGTTTGAATGTGCGTTGCTGAGTAGAGTAGAGTAGAGCATGTCATGAATATTGTGCATGGCATTACCAACCCGAGACATTATCTGAACATTTCAATCCTTTACCACCAGTCTCTTTGGCGACATATTCACACGCTAACTTTTTGTTGCTGAAAATGTTTTTGTTGTCATGATTTTTAGTTTAAGTTGTTGCTGATGCAGTTGTTGTTGCGTCTTTCGCTCACAGATCACAGATCGAAGTCTTGACATTTTAATCGCATTTGCTTAAACTCAGTGAACAATTCCGACTGACATCGTAACTCGTAACATTAACAAAAGTGTGGTTACAAAATAAACTTTACTAGACACATACGAAACGACGACAATGACAACGATGACTCTGACAACTGCAACAACAACAACAAATAACAACAATAAAAGCGACAATGACGTCGACGAATGCGTCGTTCGTAATAAGGCTAGATTTGCCGCCGCCTCATGTCTTGAAATGTTTTAAAAATGTCATTAAAGCTTGCACAGTCAAACAAACAAACTTATAAACAAAAAAAAAAAACAAAGATAGTAGTCAAAGGTACGCTCTGATGCTACGCTTTTAATCGCCATAAGCATAGATTGTTGCAATATAATCCTGCATCTACTAGGCAACCAAGACGGAGTGGAGTCTTAGTTTAACTCTTCCTTTTCGTGAGTCTGTCTGTCTGCCTTCCCTTTAGAGCAGCACTATTTATAATATTCATACTAATGTGCTTTAAATTAACTTGTACTAGTGTGACATTAGCATCTTGCTCATCTTTTTCATCTTTCTCATCACCAGCATCATCATCATCATCATCATTTGCTGCATCTTTTATCTACCACCACCATCTATCTACACCGGGAGTACTTTTGTCTTTAATTTTTGTGTGTTTAAATTTCATTATTACCGTTTTTGTTGTGGGTAAATATGCGCAGTTGGTGTATTTGTTATTGTTGTTGTTAACTCGTTGTCAGCAGCAGTTTTGACACACGTGACATCTGCTTCAACCGCCTGACATCACTCACAAGCTCAGCTCTGCTCAACTCAGGCTCAGTAGAGTTGAGTTCAGGTCTCCAAGTTGATGATAGCTTATTTAAAACATTTCTCAACCTAGCACATGAACATTCCCTAGTTGGGGAGGGGATACTTGTCACTAAAACGCAAAAAGGAAACAGCAACAACAATATACGAGTATGAAACAAAAAATCACAAGCTTGTCGTATTAAACAAAGAACCTAAACGAACTATGATGATGATGCGTTCACATTTACATTCGCATTTACGTTTCATTTCATTCTCATTTTTACGTACATATTTGTTGTCGTTGTTGTTGTCTGATTTCGCCAGCCAATTCACAGTCGCATTCATAAATGTGTGTGAAATTTACCATAAAGTGGCTTCACTTCTCAGCAAAGCTCAATCAGTCAAGTCCGTCTGTCTGTCTGTCCGTCTGTGTTGTAGGTTTGTGTAAGTGTGTTGACAAAGTTTATTTTAGTTTATAATTTTTTCGGTTTTAATTCGTACGTTCGTTGCATTTGTAGCGTCATTGCAACTCTGCTTTTTTTTTTTGCTTCTTTCCAGGCGACTTAATTTAAGAGATCGTGATAAGAGTTAGAAGCCGCTTGATTTATTTCTATACAATGTCAGTATGTGAGTGTGCTTTTTTGAAATAATTTTTTTCGTTAGTTGTCACTGCATTCAGTTTTTCTGTTATTATTTTGGGATTTCGTACAGTGAAACGAAAAGTTCTAGTTCTTTAAGAGGCCGTAGAAGTTAGTAAGTATCGTCGGATTTTCGCTTATGGTTCAGTTATACTGAGTTTAATAAAAATATATTATATCACTTCTGCTGGCAGTATCGTAAAAGACTTTCAGGTGGTATCCCCAATTCTTATTTAAACGATACATTGCGATGTTAGGTTGGTTCGCTAAACAGCTGTTGTTGAAAACCGCTCTTTTATGAATTTTTACTGCAAAGAGTGCTAATATTTCTTAACTCACAACAGCAACATTATCAGCCCAATCATGAATAAAAATTCCGCGGGAGTTCTTTTTCCATTTTCCCTTTTTTCCTATTCAAATTCAATGTTAAAAAATAAAATGGGAAAAAACTCCCGCGGATTATTTAGTCATGATTGGGCCGTATATGAGTAAATGTTGTGGTATATACGGTATATCTGTATATTCCATCATAATACGAGAATAGAAAATAATGATTTGGGAATAGGCCAATACGAATGAATGGCTATAACGGGAGCAAAGGCTGTATAAAAAGACACACACACAAAAGGAAAAAAAAAACTAACAAAAACGACAAACGTCAGATGAGCGAATAGAATGAGGTACAAATGCACGTTAAGATCGTGAGACACTATCCTACACAATCGTACGATTCATTCACTGGAAAATATTAGAAAATACAACTCTGATCGCATAGAAACTATCATTTTATGAAAATTTTTAAAAACTTTAACAAGTGTTGACAAAAATATCTGTCATTTAGGCCACACTATTATACTTTATGAACACACACGATTTTTTTTGACATACCGTACGACTAAATAGGATAATCAGTAGTGGCCTTTACAGATTTTTTTATATCACACAATGATTTATGAGAGATTGAACCAACCAACCGTACTTAAAATTTGTCATTTATAATGAAGAATAAAAGTTTTTAAATATGCTAAAATTTCTTTTAAAATTCCAAAAATGTGCTAAATTTTTTAAAATACTTTCTTGAAGTAATTTTTAACAATTTGAGGTACTCATGATTAAAAAATAAACTTTTTATACAAATAATACAACTACAAACTCAAGAACTTTTTAAGATTTATTTATTAAAGGTTCTCTTCAAGAGTCTAATCTTAAAATTATACGATAATAAAGACAAAATTTCTGTTTTTATTTAAAATCATTCCACTAAATACACGATCAACTTCTAAATTACTAAAATGATTTGGACGTTCATAAACTTGTATCAAAGAGTATGTATATGGTGAATTTCACGTCAAGTGACCCAATTTTAAAAATCGATGTCTTCCGAGTTGGAACTCGGTTAGTACTATTGGATAGTAGGCCAGATAAAAATTTTCAGCTCTATCAGTTCAGAAGTGCCGGAGTTAGAGGGGTCAAAGTTGGACATTTTGGTCATACATGGTTTTTTTAAAATAAGTGTAATTTTTCACTTATTGTTCCTAGCAAAAATTGTTCAAAGGACTTTAGATAGCTATTTCTTCAATCATTTCAAAAATATTTTTTTTAATTTTTAAAAAAATTTTTTTTTATTTTTTTTAAATTAGTTTTTAATTTGGGCCCTTTTTTTCTAAAAAGAAAGCTTATACAATTTACTTTCAGGCCTTTATTTTTTTTAAATTTGGGCCCTTTTTTATCAAAAGAAAGCTTATACAATTTACTTTCAGGCCTTTATAATTGCTTAATGGGATGCGAGTGGGCTATCTATTAAAAATATAAAATATATAAAATATTTTTTAACTCAAGAATAGGATTTTTCAATATTTGGCACATGTATCATTTTAATTTTCCCCCATTTTTTATTTTTTTTTTTGCAAATTTCATCCAAATCGGAAGACATCGATTTTTAAAATTGGGTCACTTAACGTGAAATTCAATACAAAATTCTATAGTTTAGTTTTACCCCCTGGCCCACGATGTCGAACGATAACGTTCGCTTAGATAAGACTTAAGACACACACTTTTTATCGTGTCTATTTTTTTTTTTACTCAAGTTTGTTTATTCCACAATCAAGTTTGTGTCTTAAGTCTTATCTAAGCGAACGTTATCGTTCGACATCGTGGGTCAGGGGGTTAATTTTCATTCATTTGCCATTGTAGGTCAAGAATTGTAATTTCATCTGTTGACGAATTTTTCATTTATTCTTGAAATTTTTTATGTCAAATGCTAAATATAAAATTTTGCAGCTAAACCGAAATAAAATATGCTAAATTTAGCCGCTAATGTCGGTGCCAATTTTATTCTCCAACTCTCCCTAATTACCTCTCAGAACTTATTTATTATAAGAAAGCGTTATTCGTCAATAATATCCTCCAACTCTCCTCAATCACCTCTGAGATTTTTCTCAAGGTTTAACAGCAATGTTACTGTAAGTAACTGAGGTCATGTATATCTGCATATTCTACAAAAGGTCCAGTTTCATGCAGCTCGATTTCTCCTGATGTGACTAGTATCCATAAAATTTGAATTTCGTATTTATTTCTATTCACGGATGGTTGTACGAGTTTGTTTTAAAGACCTGCAATTGTCGAATATTTCTTCTATTATTTATTATATTTAATTATTTTTAAAGTCTTTCATTGGCAAAAAGATCCGGTTTTGACAGTTGGAAGGCATTTGGCTGTTTGTTCTGGAACGAAAATTGTGCTCATTAAAGACGGAACCTAAGTAGCAAATGTAGAGCTCGAGTTGGAACGAATTATGCTGAATCGATATTGTGCGAAACCCAAGTAGAAGCTACTCGTATTAAGTTCGAATTTAAATGTTTCTAAGAAAGTTTCTAATTTCGGACCTTATCATTGTATATTAAACTTTTTGTGACGTCTTCCCAAATCACCTTGTACCCATAGCAGATGTGAAGACTGAAATTTCAGATAACACATAGATGAAACAACGATACTACTCTTTGTTTTTATTCTCCGTGTACTACCGTAACACCACAACATTCAGAAGACTAGGAAATTTTTGGTTTTTCAGATGCAATCTTTGTCGCATTTTTGGTGAATTAAGTGCAGAATGACCCCTTTTATCCAACATTGTCATCAACACTTCGTAAATAATTGCCGCTAAAAACAAGGTATTTTACCACCTCACAAACCAACCAACTAACCAACAAACTCCACGGCAGACGAACGAACGGTGGCGAGGCCTGAAGTGCAGCTAGTGAGCGTTGAAAAGCAAAACAGCACACATCCAGATATTCACACTTATAATTTACGAGGATTTTCTAGAATGTTTTGTGAGTATGTGAGAGTGTTTAAGGGTATCGCAAAACGAATCTTCGACTTTATGTTGTATGAGAAACAGTGAATGAAATACTTTTAAGCAGATTAGACTTTACAACTCTGGCAGAGCTCAAAACAAATACAAAAAAAAAAAAAAAAAAGAAAAGCTTAGGCAGTCAGGCAGCAGATAGCGGTAGGAATTCATACATATTTTCATGTACGATTGTTTGTGAATATTTGCAGCAGAAACTGCAAAGCCAAAGTAGACAAGATAATTTCATTTAAATTATGTTTAAATTATAAATTCATTTTCAACAACTGCGTTCACAACAACAACTTAAAGTTGACTAGTTTAGACGTTCTGCTAGCTAGTCTTAAACTTTATCTCTATTTTAGAACAATGTTGATGTGTATGCTGCTCGCTGGCTCTGTGCACCATATACGAGTACATACAACCTTTACACCACTCACTCGTTGAATAAATGTTGCTCAAACAAAAAAAAAAAAAAGAAAAAAGTAAAAGAAAAAGAAAAACTTATCAAATGCTCAGATCACTTAGTGATCATTTAACCAACATTTGTGTAAAGTCAAAAGGAGTTACAATTTCAACAGAAAACTGACCAACCGACACAAGAAGACAACGGACATGGGATTGGACACAGAAACACAAACAAGCTAAAAAGAAATGAAATGAAATTAAATGGATAACGATACTTTGACTTTATTTTATTGCAAGTGCTCTAGAATTAAATTTATTTTGCTGAATTGTTTCAACAAATAAAACAACACGACATATAATACAACAAACAGTACTGAAGAAACAAAAACCAACTTGAAAAGAACAAACAACAAAAAAAGGAAACAAACTTTACGACCATAAGCATTATCTCATCTTTATCGGTATTTCATACAATTTGCCAGCAACAGTATAATTGAAATCCGAATTTATACTCAAACCACAAACATATTTACATGTGGCAACTAACCAGAGGAACCAAAACAAACAAACAAACAAACAAATAAACTAAATATGTGAAGAATCTTGTGAAGATGATGATGACGAGGATGGTTGGTTGGCTGGTGGTGGCGGTGATACGTACGACTGAGTATTCGCAGTGTTTAGTAGATGTCAGCTATAAAATAAGTAAGTCAGAGAGCAGCATGCGCGCATGTTTGAAATTCGCTAGAGATAAGAGTCGACAAATTGCTATCTTAACTGCTTTTAACGCGTCTAAAGAATGGCCATAACGAGTGCAAATACAGTATAAGACGACACACAAAAAAAAAGAAAAAAACAACAAACGACAGCTTAACGAATAGAATGAGGTACGAATGCACGTTACTGATTTTATTATATCACACAATGATTTAGGAGAGACTTAACCAACCACCCGTACTTAGAATTTGTCATTTATAATGAAGAATAAAAAAGCGTTTTATTACTTTAAGAATAGCAAAGTTCCAGGGGTTAATAATGAACAAAAAAGACTTAAACAGATCCTGGCTCTATCAAGCGAATACAATTGAGATTTCTACAATTAGATGTAAATCGTTGTAGGTGATATCTTTAATATATTCTACAGAAAATAAGGTTGTCCAAAGGCTGCAACTTTCACAAACTATAATTTCGATTATTAGGTTACTCGCCAATATTATTCTCCAACTCTCCTCTTCTAAAAATTGTCAATACTATCCTCCAACTCTCCTCAATCGCATCTCAGGTTTTTCTCAAAGTTTAACAGCAATGTTGTTTGAACCTTTCACGATTCCCCCCTAGATTGACTAATTGAACTGTGCTCTAAACTGTATTGCGATGAAAACATCCACTATCCAAGTTTACTATTAATAATATGGACTGACCTTCAGCCAATATTGAGAGAGTACAGATATTGTAGACCTACAACGTCGCTTTCTCCTGATGTTACCGGAGTTCATCAATATTTTATTTCGAAAACGATGATTGTTTCAATAGACCTATTAATATTGAAGATTCTTCTTTGTTAAAAAAAAGCTTTTGTTTTATACATATTTGGCAAGGTGAGACTCGGATCGTACAGTTAATGACAGGATGAGTATCGCAAATAATAACCGCAAATTCTGAGAAAATTTGTTTGCCAAAAATTTTACATTTTTAAAATGTTTAACGTAGTTAAATTTTAGTAACAAAATATTATTGCTGTAAATATCCTACCTACAAAGAAAAACCGTCAAAAATTAACACCGAACTTGGTCCCCGCTGACTCTTTCCTCTTCCCAAAACTGAAGACACCGATAAAGAAAAGCGTTTTGCTACGATTGAGGAGATTAAAGAAAAATCGAAACAGGAGCTGTTGGAGATACCAAAAAGCGCAATTTCAGAAGTGTTTTGAGGATTGGAAAAAACGCTGGCATAAGTGTTTTATATCTGAGAGGGATTACTTTGAAGGCGACAAGATAGTTATTGATGAATAAATAAATACTTTTTGAAAAAAATTTAAAATAACAGTTATTTTTTTGATCAGACCTCGTATGTTTTTGATTTTCATATCATTATAAGTCAGATGCCAATTTAGCAGTATCAGTTTCAAGTAACTTATCGAAAAAACTAAATTTTGGAAATTAAATATTTTTTCAACCAAATTTCGAAAAACAAAATAATGTTGCTTCATAAATTCTCATTTTAATAAACAAAATATTTCTTGCCAATTCAAAATAAATAAAAAAAAAATATTTTAAGAAACGCTTTTCTTTACTTTAATATATTGACCAGTTGTGAACACAAAATAAATATGAATACTAAAAAAATCGACTAATAGTCAAAAAATAAGTACATTTCAAACAACATAAACTTTTAAATCAAAATGGAAAAAATCTCACACATCCCTTAAAGAAAAGCGTGATGCGCGTTGTTATGAAACAAAATGCTCAATTATTGAAAATTCGTAGCTTTAAACATGATTGCTTGTATTTATTTCGGTCTGAAATACATATTAAAATGTACTCACGTCCCACGCTTTTCTTTTATTTAGCTTCACTTCGGATAATCAAATCTTGTAACGGATTTTATCCTGGTGAATGCCTGCAAAGTTTTATCCATTTGCATTGAGTAGAAAGCAGTCAAAAACGAATTAAAAAAAATTTTGCCCCCCCCATAGATTTTATCCTGGCTACGCCCATGTATTCGTGTATTGTCATCGGGAGTATAAATGCCTGCAAAGATTTATCCATTTGCATTGAGCAGAAAGCAGTGAAAAAAGCATTTTATCAAAAAAAAAAATTTCCCCCCCTCCCCCTAGATTTTATCCTGGTGAATGCCTGCAAAGTTATATCCATTTGCATTGAGTAGAAAGCAGAAAAAAGAGATTTAAAAAAAAATCCCCCCCCCCAGATTTTATCCTGGCTACGCTCATGCATTCGTGTATTGTCATCGGGAATATGTATGCCTGCAAAGTTTCATCCATTTGCATTGAGTAAAAGGCGGTTAAATTAACGTTACAAGATTTGATTTTCCGAAGTGAAAGTAAAGAAAAGGTTTTAAAAAGTTTAAAAAGAAAAATTTTTCATAAATAATTAAATAAAAAACATGTTCAAATCTGTTTTAATTTGTCTCAAGGATCTCAAGCTAGTGCAATACTCACTCGTATGTGTAAATTTTCAAATAATTTACTCCACAAGCAACATCATCCCTTTAGCCATAACGTTCTGAAATGATCTGTCCTATGTGCTGCTCTATTAAATTCCTGTAAAACAAAATGTTTGCTTATACATACAAAAACATGCATGCGGAGACATAGAAAACATATTGCATCTACTCCTTACCTCTAATAATATGTAAATTATCAAGACAAACACCACATGAGACAAATAAAACAGAAAAAAATTAAATAAAATAAAATGAGCCACCTCCTCTGCATTTTGTTGTAAAGTTGTTCCCATTTATTTTCAAACAAAAAGCGTAACTTTATCATTCAACGCGTATTTATATCCGTAAACTTGTAGACTATATAAACAAATAAACACACAGACCTACTATGTACATGTTAATGTTTAAGCGTATTTCTTAGATAATGATCTTCATTTTTTCGAACCCATTTATCAGCCCTACTTTGACGGCAAAGAAAAACATATACATATGAAACAAAAAACAAAAATACTGTGAGGAGGACAATTGATATTAAGATGCCATGCTGTGCTTTTGGGAGAGTAGGAATAAAAAGCACCAAAGAGTAAACATATAGAATCAAGGCATTTGGTGGAAAGAAAGAAACATTTGGCTAGATTCTAAAGATAGATTGAACAAAGAATTGAAATAAATAATGTAGATTGAATTGGCGTTGATTTGTCAACATGACACACATTTCTGTTTTACAATTTGTTTCCTTTAAATGCAAACATTTCATTTAAACACCGCACTATAAAGCACATATACTTTGGTACATACATACGTTTAGTTTACTTTTGTTTGTTGGACTTTGGTGGCAGAAAATGAAAAAAATAACTAACTTTAACAATCAACAATCTGTTTTTTTTTTTGTACCAGCACAAACCATTTTAGCACAACTATTCGTTGCAGCAGCAGCACCTCCAGCCAGTATGATTACACTAAAAGTTTATAGTTAGTTATTATATATTCTCCTTATTGATTGCATTACCTAGGAGTAGCAAAGTAGCTGACTTACAATCAGTAATTCAGTCAATTTGAGTTTAATTTTATTTTCCTAAGTTTATTGTTACAGAAAATGCAAACAAAATTTGAAGAAATAAAGTACCATAAAGTTCTCCTTGAGGATTCTCAAGCACCATTATATGAAAATGGAAGAAGGTCATAGGTTCATTATAATAAAATATTAAACAGTACACTTAGAATAAAGGAAAATTAGCATAAAGTCTTCTTGAGGATTTTTAACTATGCAGAATCATACACAAATGTTTGAATTGATCTATTCAAAAAGTTTGAACACGGGGCACCTTTGAACTATGTTGATAAAATCTTAGTTTAACATTTTTTTCTGACCATTAACCAAGTTTTTCAAATGGCAACCTTGTTTTGTAGCAACGTTAACAAGTTTTGCTAGTTTTTTCAGTCGTCGACCTAATGTAGTTGGGTGAACAAGTTTTCGCAGTGCCATTGTAATTTTTTTTATTTTTTTTTTTTTTTTGTAAGAGTGTAAGAAGTATTCGTGAAAGAAATTTATTTCAGTCGAAAATTCATTTGAAACAAAATTAATGGTGTTTTCTTTTCTGAAATAAAATGTTACACAGTTATTGTGTACATTTTTATAATGTTTACCCCACATTTTAAAGATGTCGCATTTTTAATGGTCAGAATAGAACATAAAATGACAACAGTGTAACATCTTTTTTTCATGTACAGCTGTTTTTGTTTTTTTTTTGTTAAAAAGAAGAAGCAGATAGCTCCCTGGTAAGATCGCTTGAAGTAAGACAATGAATATTTATCAAAAACACCAATGGCACCTTCCCGACTAATACGCAAATTCTTAAAGTATAAAAATTATATATATAGACATACATTACATATATACATAAGAAGTAGGAAATTTGACATACATCAACTTCAGAGTATTCATAATTACGTTCTCTACAAAGCCTTTCACTTTTCCATAATCATATAAAATATTTTATCATCATCAGATAATGAAGATGAATTCAACAAGTCATCCAAAATTTTTTTTCAGCATATAAAAAAGTAGTAATATTTTCCATTTTGTATATTTTTTTTGTTTCTTAACACAAATACACATTTATAAACAAAACAAAAACAGTTGTAGCGAAGCCAACTTAGCCCTTTTCGGGCTAGATTTAGCCGGATTTTAGTCACTCACAACGCGAAAAAAAGAAAATTGGATGTGGTTTTATATGGATTTTTTCCATTTAGCCCTTTTTTCAAAAATGTTTACGCGTTTTGAGTCTCAAAAGTTGGCATCACTGGTCAGCTGTTTTATCGTGCGATTCTCCCCCTCTAAAAATACAGAGTGTGAAAGGTGCACCATTTTTTAAATTTATAGTGTGACATTTATAGAAAAGAACATACTACACTTTAGCAGTGTTGACATTTTTTCAGAAAAGAACACAAAAAAATTAAAAAAGATGCGAAATGGGAAAAACGTGTAACATTTTTGCCAGAAAAGAAAACGCCATAAGTTAAGTTATTTGATATTTATGTAAAAACAAATATTATAAATTTCCGTGAAATGGCAAGCCAGTTCAGGTTTGAACAAAGAAATAGGGGGCACCTTTGAACATGTTAATTTATGAACCGAAGTACCAAACATTGTTGATGCTCTCTTATTTTCTGAAAATGACGAATCCAATGCTCATCATGATGCTTTAAAGAAAAATGTAATGTCACCTGAAATCGCAAGGCCTTTTCAGTCTTAATATAAAACTTATTTTTGATCTGATTTTTTTTTTATTTTTTAATTGTTAATGCTTATGTTTTTCTTAATAAATAAATCGAATTTATTTATATACATATATACAAAATTTAACTGTTTATGTTATTTTTGGACATAAGCGCTACAAGAAAAATTGCCGTTCAAAGCTGCCACAGCCTAGTTCAAAGCTGCCCCGTATGTGGGGCACATTAAAAAAATAAAAAAAAATATAAATAGAACTAAAACTAAGTTCTTGTAGACTTGAGCTAAAGTTTATTGCCATATATATTAGTAAAATTATGTAAAAAGTCAAAAATTCAAAAATATAAATTTTTATGTGGCTTGAAAGCAAAAAGTGTTCAAAGGTGCCCTCTCTCTCTCCTCTACTATTACAACGAAAAAAATAGTACCATTAAGTTTCTTCTGTTGTAGACTCCAACTCATTCATGATCATGTGTCATTTTATGATTCTAAGTTCACTATTATTAAATAGTTGTTATAACTACATTATTGTAGAAAAGTACCATTTGAAGGAAGAAAACGTACCGGCTGTAAATCCCCCTTTCTAGATTCAAAAGGCAATATAGAGTACGGCATAAAGTTTATGCCCACTCATTAAGAACTAATAATACACTTTAAAGTCCTCTTATGGATTTAAACTACTCATAATCATACATTTTTGATTTTAACTATTCAAAAAGTACAATTAGAATGAAAAAGTACCTTTAACTAACTCTTTCTAAGATTTCTACTTATTCATAATCATGTGTGTCTAAATTCAAGGTTCATTATTACGAAATATTATGTGTGGGTTCACAATTGTAGAAAATTACCATTTGAAGATAGTAAAAGTACCTCTAAGTTACCTTTTTATAGAATCAAAAAGTCCCATAGAGTCGAAAATAAAGTTGATTTTTATATCACAGGACAATATATGCCTAATTTCACAATTATAATTGCCACTATTCATAACCAAACAAATTTTATTTTAAATACAAAATAAGTGCCATTACAACGAAAACAGATTACCATCAAGTCCCCCTATTTAGAATACTAAATCATTCATAATTATGAGATTTTAAACTTTAATGTATTGCCTGTGTACATTAATGCAGAAAAGTATCATTAAAAGAAAGAAAAAGTACCTTCTATGTTCTCCATTTTGTAGATTCTAACACATTCCTTGTGGCTTTTCGCTCATTCAGGACCATGTATGCTTAATTTCTTGTCTCTCATTTAAAGGGAAGAAAGACAAAAAAAAAAATATTATAAATTCCACATTTGGGGTATTCCTATCCATTCAGAGTCATTTATTTGTCTAAATAAATGTTTCTGGGTTCTTTATTATAGAAATTTCAAAAAGTACCATCAGAGGAAGGTACACGTACCATTAAGACTCTCTTTTGAACCAATCTATCCATAACCCATTCTTCACTTAGAATGATTTTCATTTTTATTTCTATGTCTAAAACTAAAATAAATAGCTAGTACCAAAAAAAAGTACCACAATAAAGTCCGGTTTCCGGTTTTCTATGCTAAAAACTTGAATTTCACTGAGAATGATGATGTTTCAATGTTTGTCACTAAAAAAGTACAAGTGTCAAATTTACCAAAAAGTTCTCTCCCTTAAAAAGTTGAATTTCAAAAAATATTAAAAACTGCTCTTTTTTCAATGAATGCAGTTCTGTTTTAAATATTTTTAGTATCAACATTAGTTTAGAAGATATGAGAATATATATGTAAAATTTAAATTTTTTTTACATTGTAAATTCAAACGTGTTTACCGCCTAAACAGTCGAAATTGCAAAAATTCCTTCTCAATGGTTTTATTTGGGGAAGTTTCAATAACATACTTTTCAATGACTACATACCGTCTGCATAATATAGAAGTGCTAAAATAATGACTTAAATATTATCGGATAGTGTGAGAATATTAGCTTTCAAACACATTACCAGGTAACTGAAGTTTCTGCTGGGTTACAGCTAGAGACGCTTTGATGAATCAGTGAGACAGCATGGTTGGTACAATGTATAGATTTATTTCAAACTTGCAGACATTAGAAAAGGAACTTATCAATTAACCGAAGATATGCACATAATCTACCAAACATATTTTTTGAGTGTAATCGGACAAAGTTGTAGCTGTTTGTTTGGCTGGTCCATGTTAAGTTTAATATTCAGTGTAAATTAATAAGTACGTGACACTTGGTGATCTTTAACGACAGACGGCATATTCATTATTGCATTTATAGTATTTAATTGTGAGAGTGTGCTTGTTGTGTTGGGTGTGTATTGAGCAATATTTAAATAAAATACTCTTTATCAACACTTTTAAATCTATAAGGAAGCGCGTGTTTGAATGTTAACAACAGCAGCTGATTGCTTTGGGTCCATCAGAGCAGATACTGTTACGCGTTGCTTATAATTTGAAGTTTATGATATACTCTTTCACATATTCCTCTTATTCATCAAGGTTTCTGCAAAAATTGGGGAATCATCGTGAAAGTAGTAAAAACCAAAGCCAAAACCTGTGCTACATAATCTAGTTATCATTTAAATGTCATCTCTGAGTAAGCGTTTTTAAAAAATACACATTTGTCTGTATGTATGCTCATAAACAAAATTTCATTGATTATGACAAAATTTATAGTAAAACCGATGACGAAAATGAGATGCTGTGTGTTGACTAAACTTGTCGCTTAAACCACAGCAAATAAATTTTATTTTAAAATATGAAAAAAACCAAACATGATTCATGCTCGTCTTAAGTAAATCTTCAATTGTGGTGAGATGAATAAGAAACAAGAATTGCAAACAAACAAAAAATATATAAAACACAATTTGTAACACATTTAAGCAGACTATAAGACTGCTGCTGTTAACGTGGATTTACTAGTACATACATATGTAGTTAACTGGCTACCTGGTTTAACTAAATGCAGACAGACAGACAGACAGATGGACGGACAGTTGGACGGACAGCTTAGTGATAAATAGAGTTGTAACTTTTTATATGATTTCTCTACGCTTTTTTTTCACTATACCAGTAGATGAAGGCCAACCAACTCAACATAAGTTGTGCTACTTTGCTGATGGCAAGCAATTTCATTGAGCTGCTGTTGACTAATGTTTTTTTCTTGGGAGAAAAGTCTGTCTATTCATGTACAAATAAATATTGTGGTTAATATTTGGTTTATTTAACACCTGATTGTAATACTGGTTTTATTTCATTGATTTAATAAAAAGCTTCCCTCCACCTTTTATTTTTATGGCTTCATCGTTAATTTGTCTCAATTCAATTTTGATTTCCAGAGAATTTTACAATTTTGTAACATTTTTATTAATATTAGTATGAACTAAAGAACAGTGTTACAAAGGATTATTTATGAGGAGAAATTTTGAAATAAAATAATGAAAAACAAATTCTCATTCACTAAATTTCATGTTTTCACGTTGTTTATAATAGAAAAACTTTCAAATGTCATTAGCAAAAAAAATAAGTACCTTTAATTTTATCCTTTATGCGTTCGCATTTCATTCAAGATCACATGAACTTTATTTTTTTCCTTTGTTCATTATTACGGAGTATTCAAAGATTACTATATACTAACAATTATGGTACTTGTTACATACGAATGAGATGGAAAATGGGTTTTTGGATTTCGTACCAACCATATAAGAAAATTGCACTTTTTAGATATCCACGGTACCATTTTCAATAGATTTCAATAAGAAAAATAAAAGCCTATGCTAGTGGATTCTTACAAATTCAGCCTATGCTTCATTTAATGTTAAGTATCATTTAAAGAAAGAAAAGTACCAAAAAGTTCCCCTTGTGTATTATAACCTACTCAGTAACGTATATTATTAGTTTTAGTATAATTAAAAAAAAAAATACATTTTCATTAAAAAAATACACTATATTCAACTTTTGTAGATTCCAACTCTTTAAGAATCAAGTTTGTCTAATTTCAAGATTTTAGGCTCATTATTACAAAATAATAAATAGTACCATTAGTACGATTAGCAAAAGTAACTTTTAATGCCCGTTTATAAGTTCTCATTTCATTAAAGATAAAATGAGATTATTTTTTTATTTTGATTAATGGATCATTAATACAAAAAATTTAAAAAGTACCATTAGTAAAAAAATAAAAATGACAGGATAGGAAAAGTACCAACAGTTCTCCTTTGTGATTTCTCACTCAGGCCAAAATATATTTTTAATTTCATTGTACAAAACTTGTGCAATAAAGAATAAATTAAAAGAAAGAAAAAGTACCAAAAACTTCGCCTTGTAGTGTCTCATGCACTATATCTCACTGACTAGAAAAGTGGCACTTATGTAGACTCTAACTCATTCAAGATCATGTTTCTATAATCTATTGATTCTAGTTTCATTATTGCAAATTATTCAAAAAGTATCGTGAAGTAGATAGTAACTCTTAGGACAATATAGATCCATTTCTATAGAACATTATTAGAGAAGTATTATTTGAACAATTATTGTTTTTAGTTGAACTGTTAAATTTTTCAATTTTTGATAATTTTTATTTAGGCTTGAGTTCATTAAATTTAGTTTTCATTATTATTTTTACTTTTTTTACCACATGAAATCTTATTAAAATTTTTTTTGATAATTTTTCTTGGCTGAGTTCGATTTAATGCTTTAATGAACTCAAGCCTAACTAACTAAAAATTATCAAAAATAGAAGTATTATTTATTATTATTACTATATTTAGTAAAAAGAAAAAGTACCATTAATTCCCGCTTTGTGATATCTCACTCATTCAGGTCGGCCCATATACGAGTATGTATCTAATTTAATATTTTTAAGTTATTTATTAAATAATATTCTAAAAGTACCATTAGAAGAATAAAAAGTACCCTTACTTCGCATTGTTATGCTCCCTATACTCGATTTAACTTTATTTAAAATCGCTTTTACATTAAAGGAAAAAAGTACACAAGTCTCATAAGAAGAACGTAAAGTACCATTAAGACTTCCTTTTGATGCCGCTATATTCGACTATACTTCACTCAAAATCACTTTTCTTCAAAGGAAAAAAGTCCCGTACTGCCTTTCTTTTATTATCGTAGTGAGAGCTCACTAAAATACTGAAAATAAATGCAATTTCCATTCCCTAAAGGTGCAAATTTCCTAAAAGCACCATTTATATATTTGATATTTTTGGGCAACTAAATAATATGATTTAAGTCTGTGTTTAAAAGTTGAAAATACTTACGGTGTCAAAAAAGTACCAAAATAGAAAAGACATTTAAATAATTCCTTACAATTGTAATTTTCACAGATGTTTTCAAATAAACCGTAAATAAGAAATCAAAAGTTTTCAGAATTAATTTAACATTCAAGAACAATGTTGAGAACTTGAACAGAATTCAATTGAAAATTTCTGAAATACAATTAGAAACTTTTGAAATATAATTGAAAATGGTGGAATGTCAACCAATTCTAGACCCATTCTGTCTAATGACGTTTTCTTTTCTGGCAAAAATGTTACACGTTTTTCCCATTTCGCATCTTTTTTATTTTTTTGTGTTCTTTTCTGAAAAAATGTCAACACTGCTAAAGTGTAGTGTGTTCTTTTCTATAAATGTCACACTATAAAATTAAAAAATGGTGCACCTTTCACACTCTGTATTTTTAGAGGGGGAGAATCGCACGATGAAACAGCTGACCAGTGATGCCAACTTTTGAGACTCAAAACGCGTAAACATTTTTGAAAAAATGGCTAAATGGAAAAAATCCATATAAAACCACACCCAAATTTCTTTTTTTTCGCGTTTTGAGTGACTAAAATCCGGCTACATCTAGCCCGAAAAGGGCTAAGTTGGCATCGCTGCAGCTGACATTTGTTTTGTTTATGAATGTGTATTTGTGTTAAGAAACAAAACAGATATATACAAAATGGAAAATATTACTACATTTTTATGTACTGAAAAAATTTTGGATGACTTGTTGGATTCATGTTCATCATCTGATGATGATAAAATATTTTATATGATTATGGAAAGAAATCTACAACCGCGAGTGAAAGGCTTTGTAGAGAACGTAATTAATGAATACTCTGAAGTTAATTTATGTCAAATTTCATAGGACAATATCTCCTACTTCTTATATACATATGTAATGTATGTTTATATATATAATTTTTATAGTTTAAGAAGAATTTGCGTATTAGTCGGGAAGGTGCCATTGGTCTTATTTCAAGCGATCTTACCAGGGAGCTGTCTGCTTCTTCTATTTTAACAAAAAAAAAAAAAAAAACAAAAACAGCTGTACATAAAAAAAAGTGTTACACTGTTGTAATTTTATGTTCTATTTTGACCATTAAAAATGCGACATCTTTAAAATGTGGGGTAAACATTATAAAAATGTACATAATAAAAGTGTAGCATTTTATTTCAGAAAAGAAAACACCATAATATTATCAATAGTTATGGACTCTATAGAAACTAGTTATTTAAAATTAACTAATTCAGAAAGAAATTAAATTTATATGCCAGACAATTGAAATTGAAAAGGGCGATATAAAATTGTAATTGTATGGTATAGAGTTGTTCGGATTTGGAATGGATTAATATACTTTTTCAGGATTTTATAGAGACCATTCGTAACCAACGCTGGATGGATTCCAGAACCAATAAGAAATATTTTGCGTTAATTTGCGGTATTGTAAAACGTTTATAGAGTATAATCAAAGAAACGATTGGAATTAGTTTCAAGTGTGAAAATTTCAAACAAAAACCTTTTATGAAGAAATGTGTTAAAACCGGTTCATAATAGGAGTGTTATTTATTTAATGCTTTCGTAAAACTGGACTCGATGTTGACAATTTCAAGCACAAATTTCTGATTAAAGAACTGGGGGGTTACTGTGTATTTCGATTCGAAAAGAAAATCATTCGAATTTGTATACTTTTTACATTGTATTTCGAAAGCTTTTGCTTTCAAATCGAAATACACAGTAACCCCCCTGGCTTCAGAAGAACTTGATCCGAATGTGGTAATCTCAAACAAAACTTAAACTACACCATTTACAATTGTGTTTCAGAATTTTCTAATTGTATTTCAGAAACTTCCAATTGCATATCAGAGATTTCTAATTGTATTGCAGAAATTTCTAATAGAAATGCAGATTAACTTTTCTGAAATACAAATGAAAATTCTGAAATACAATTAAAAAGTTCTGAAATAAAATTAGAATTTCAAAAATATAAATGGAAATTTTTGAAATATAATTAGAAAATTCTGAAATTCAAATATAATTGGAAATAGTGTAGATTGCGTAAGAGTTTCTTAAATCGTTCACATTTGAATATATTAAAAACGAATAAATCGAAGGATTATAAATTTTTCAAAATGCATATAAATGCACCTGTATATCAAAATATTGCTATTATTCAAAATTAAAAATTGAAATATTGAAATTAAAATCTAACAGCTCTCAGGTAATGAATGTTGAAAAAATCCGTATTAATATATAACTATGACTTAACTTCATATTTTTTAAAATAATTCTCTCCAGCCGAGTTTTAAACTCAAAATTTTCAAAACAAAAAATCAATTAAAAAAAAAAAATTCAAGCAAAATATTTAAGGAAGAAACCACTATGATGTTGTAGGATGGATGTACAACGACGATTTGTGTAAATATTATTAATATTTTTAAGGTGTGTATGGCTGAAGAAATGCAGTAACGTAAGATGGTTGTTTTAGCTGGCAGCACAGCACAGCATAGCACAGCAGTAAGCCAGCATGTATGCAGAGTGCAAAAATCTTTAGGTAGCTGCTTTCTAGTTGAATGTATTACTTAAATCTCAAAAACTAATGTTTGTATACAAACATTATGATAAGCAGTGTATACACAAACGTTTTAATATGCAAGCAAAAACAACAAAATATTCACACTGTGCCACAAGCAACTACAACAACATTCACAATTGCAGCAGAAAGGGAAAAGAAAAGTCTTTATGTTGCCAAAAAAAAAAAACAACAAGAAAAAAACTACAAGTGAGTAAAACTCATGCTAAGGCATTTAAGTTCTGTCGAATTCCTTTGAAAAACCACACGTGCCACAGCTCTCGACAGCACACAGTGTAACCAATATGTTGCTGTATAAACACATCCATCCCATACCATTCATACTAGTTTATTTTCAATCTTCGCCTACTACTTCCACTACGATTACTAACACTACGACTGGCACTGCTCTGACTGTGTTGCCTCCTCACTCACATTCATCCATCCTCACATAGCCCAGCCAGAGCACAAGCATCAAACAATATGTTTGTTTGTTAGTTGCATTTCCTGTCACCTCCTGCTGAAGACGCAAGTTGTAAATCTCCCATTTGTAGTCCACCAGCTCGGTATGCGGGCCAATGCAGTTGCTTTTCTTGGAATGATCTTGTTGTAACAGCAGTAGTTACTCATTTCAACCACGTTCCATATCCAACTGCTTGGCTGCAAACACCAACCAACTCCTCCGAAAAAAAAAACTAAACTAAAATTGCAATTGATTTGATAATACGCATTTTATGTGCAACACATCCTTATACTGCTCGCATTCTGCTCCAACTAAGTAGAGATTTATTTGTGTATACATAAGTGTTTTTGGCTGTATGTGTTCGTTCCTGCTGGTTTGAAAAGTGTTTTTTTGTTCTTTTTGGATAAAAATACAGTAGCCACTTAAGGGCATTCTTTACGCATTTGTTTGTCCATTTAATGATATAGAAAAGTGTCAGTTAGTGTCACAAAATATATTTACTACATCTTGTTTCAGGTAACTATTTAGAATAGGGAGGTTCTATTTTGGCCTGTTTGATTTTTAAACTTTGTGTAAAACTAGTTTGAGATTTTATTAATATTCGATAGAGAATTTAACTCCTAACTCAAATGTAATCACCTACAACAAAAACACAACTCCGAATACATGTGCTTGAGAATTGAAAAACTTTTATTCAAAATATGATTTGCCTCTTATAGAAAAATATATTTTTTGTACAATTGAGCATCTGCAACACAAAAAAAAATCTAATCAAAAGATCTGGCAATCAATACTTTTTTCGTCCATTGTGCAGCTGTACTAGCGCTATTTAACAGAGACCGAAAATAACGGGTCCACTTTAATATTAATGGTTAAATTGGCACCATTTTCCATTTTAATTAGTTTTTTGTTTTATGCATCACTGAGAGAGTGTATGTACGAGTATAAGAGAACATTTTAGGTTTGTAATTGAGAAAAACAGAAAAGAATAAAGCTATCGTCAGATATTACAACGTTGCCCGAAAAATGTTCAGAAAATGTCTAACAACCGTGTAAACTTAAAATTTTTACCTTTCAGCGTTGTAAGAAAAAGCATTTTCAGTACATTGGAAGACAAAAACATTGTCAGACATCTAACAATCGTGTAAACACACAATTTTGTCATTGTCATTGTTTTAAGACAATTGTCTTTCATTGTCATATGTGCAAAGTTTATGCATCTGCCAATGGCAGCATTGTCATAGAAATTATTTCTAAATGCAACTCTGTATATACATAAATAAACAAGCAAGTGATCATTAATAAAATTTTCGAAAAAAGTAGAAGAAAATTAAATTAAAGTGTGCATTAGGACATAAGCAGATAAAATGGTTCCAATTGCTATTTTTTGTTCCATGACAATATTTAAAATTTTTAAACACACACAGAGCTGCAAAACGAATTTGACAATGCCACACAACAATCTGACAACCGTGTGAACTGACAATTTCGGTTGACAGATAAATTCATTGTGTGACAATTGTGTGCAAATGAAATTGTTAGTTTTCTTACAGTCGTCTAAACTGACAATTTACCTTTTGCTAAAAATTTTTCAATGTCAGTACGTTGCTAGCACATTGCTAGATATGACAACGTTGTAATATCTTACGATCGTGGACACATAGCTTAAGAATAACGGAAATAATCCAGATGAGTGATTTATAATTAAATTTTTTTTTCGTAAAGGTCAGGTTATAACTTTTATTTTCGAACTTTTAAAATAAATGGCAAAAGTTGTTTTAATGCAAACCAATGAAACTTTAATAAAAAATTTGCTTTTTTACTTCTTTCCTAATATTGGCACTGCTTTAGTTCATATTTGTGAAGGTGCTGTAGCTTATGAGTTGGTATTTGTAGCATGGCTTCGGTTCCAAGCCGCTGCCACTCAAACAACATCAGTTTCTGATAATTATTAGTTTTCTTTCTATCCATCATAACTAATATTTATCACAGCGCCCTCCTTCGGTGGTATATAATGGACCGATCATAATAAAATTGTACCTTATTATTTTTAGACATGCGAAATATATATTCGTTTAAAATTATTTGGAAACCAACATTTTTGAGAGAGTTATTCTCTTTAAAGTGATTTTCGGAAGTGGGCCTTATATGGGAGCTACGAGTAATTATGGACCAATGTGCACAAAATTTGTAAATGTGATTTGGCTTTATTTATCACTCATTTGTGATGAAATTTGTTTGGATACTTGCATAATTCAAACATTTATGATCGGTAAACCCCAATTTCGGGACAACATTTGTATGGGGGCCAGGTGAAATAATCGACCGATTTCCACCAGTTTCAATCCCATCCATACTTCGACCGAAAAAATATCACGTACCAAATTTTATCGAAATATCTTCAAAATTACGACCTGTACTCTGCGCACAAGCTTTACATGGACAGCCAGCCAGACGGACGGACATCATTAGATCGACTAAGAAAGTGATTCTGAGTCGATCGGTATACTTTAAGATGGGTTTTGGACCAATATTTCTGGGCGTTACAAACAACAGCACAAATCTAATATACCCTCCCCACGATAATGGTGTAGGGTATAACAATTGTAATAAACAAAACATTAAATTTGTATTGAAATATTTATTGAAAAAACGTATTTATTCATATTAATTAGAGCTGTGTCGTTCAGGAACGAACGGGTTAAAATGAACGGATCACTCCATTGAACGAAATGAGCCGGTTATTTAACTGAACGGTTTTCGTTCAATAGTGTACGGATCAATTTCGTTCAGCTGATGTTTATCAAAAGACAAGAAGAAAATCACATTCAATAAGGGTTGTATTCATTCGTTCAATTTTTATTAATTTTTAATAACACCAATTTTGGCTCCGTTACATTTTCTGTTTCACTTTTTTAAGCCATTTTCAAACTATATTTGCAAGAACACAAAACTCACGCGAAAATACTCATGACAAAAACAGTTGGTGTCTTCTATTGTAGACTGTTACATGAAACTAAAAACCGACGTGTGAAAGCAAAAATAATAAACTGCCTTTAAATTGCCAATTTTGATAGACATGCACAATTACATATGCATCATATATACACTGCAAAATACATACCGTCTAAAACCACCTTTAGTGGAAATTTTCGATCTTAAATTAAAACTATTTACATAGAAAATATTTATATGTACATTGCTTGATAGTCGAGTTTGAGATGGTGAAAAGTTATGTTACATTAACCTTTCTTGGGTTTTAATTAAATATATATATTTTTTTGAGATGTAAGCATTGCAGTAAATAATGCCACAGTAAACTGAATTAACTGACGAGGAACGCGAGAAAATTGTGTAATTAACCTTGCATCGAAATACGTTCTGTAATTTTCTAAAAGATTCAAAAAACTATGGCAAAAATAAACGCAGTGGACGATTTTCAACCATATACACTAGGACTAAGCTAAATAAAAGTAGAACTCGACCTCAGTGTTACCCGGTAGCGTATACAGCAACTGCTAAAAAAGGATATTGGTCCAACAAACGCGTATTGCGTTTGCTGAAAAATTAAAATTTAAATTTTAAACGTTTATATTCACGACGAAAAAAAGTTTATTTTGGATGGCCCTGACAAACATTGGCGTGAAAGCACGCTGGTGGATCTCTGATGGTATGTTCTGTATTTGGAGTTTGAGCAAAGTTCCGAATTTGTATAGTGCCAAGCAAAATGAATGCTGAAATATATGTAGATTTTCTACAGAATAATTTAATAGTCCTTGCAGCTTAGTTATATGGTGATAATTGGCCATTCCAACAAGATAACGCTCTGATTCATGTCGCACGTAAACCAAAGAATTCCACAATACCAGAATTAGAGTGTCCAGCTTTAAGTCCCGAACTCAATCCAATAGAAGACCTTTGGGGAATTCTTTCCGCATAGTGTTTTCGAAGACAAAACAATATATAACTTTAAACGATTTAATAAATGCAGACAGAGTGGAATAAAATTGATATAACAACTCTAAAAAACTTGGCAGGATCAATGCCTCGTAGGCTGCCACCAGTTTTAATACAAAAGGGGAATATTATATCGTATTAGTATTAGAAATATTTTTTTTAAAGAGCAAACATTTTGTATTAAGAATAGTTATTATTATTATTTCATGCATATATTCATATTTTCTATGAAGTTCGTATTATATTTTGTTTTTGTTTTTATGAAATAAAATAAAAACTAATTATTTTTATTATTTTAAATCACCATAAAACATACTTAAAAATAAAATTACATAATAATTAAAAAAAGTTTTTTTTTTTAATAATAATTTAATGTTTTATGCACATGTAATTGAATATGCAATAGTATCAAACAACTATGATCGTAACAACTTCATTAAAAATAGTCTTTATAGCCTGTGGGAGCATTAAAAAATGCGACAATCTAGTATTAACAATTTAACGCTTAAAATGCATGTTAGATATCACCATCAAACATAAACATTTTTTTATTGTCATTTCGTTTAAAACATACTAGCGCTATTCACAATTTTGTGCAAATGGTATTGCATCATTGCATTTGCAAAAAGATTTAGCATATTTTTGCTCTTGCTTTGTATTTTGTTAGTGTAGAGCAAAAATATGCTAAACCTTTTTTGCAAATGCAATGATACATTACCATTTGCACAAGATTGTGAATTGTGCTACAGTGTCAATTATCGCTAAGCAATACTAATACTAATACTAATAATAAAGTCTTTTATTTACAATTAGGAGGAAAACTGACCTTAAAAGCCTGTTTTAGAAATAACTTCTATAAAAACCAAGATAATTAGTATAAAAGAGGACGATTAACTTATAAAATCATAATACTGACACTCATTAGCGCAATTCACAATCTTGTGCAATTGGTATTGCATCATTGCATTTGCTTTAAGGTTTATCATATTTTTGCTCTTGCTTTGTATTTTGTTAGTTTAGAGCAAAAATATGCTAAACCTATTTTGCAAATGCAATGATGCAATACCAATTGCACAAGATTGTGAATTGTGCTTTTATAATATTGATGGTGCAAGTGTATTTTTTTTAATCCTAACTTATCTACAAGTTTTATGTCTAATTGAATATGGCATGTTATTAGTCGTAAAAATAGGAAACCAAAACTTGCTCGATAAATCTGAAACATGATGCAACAACTGCTGAAAAAAATGCGTTTTAAAAGAAATTATTTAACCATTTTTATGCTTGCAGAAAATGCAATGTAAATTGGCACTTAATTTGACTTTAAAAATCACCCCTATCGTGAATAAAACTTCCACATGAAATTTGTTCCCTTTTCACATTTTTCCTATTTGAATTCAATGTTAAAAAAATTCACGCATTTAATGTATTTTCCTTCTGAAATAAGACAAAAATAAGGCCTAATACAATTTATAAGAACTTTTAAATATGCACATTATTATTATGGGCGTTATAATTAAAAATAAAGATGTTTGTGACTTTTGACCTTGAACAGCAGACAAGTGTTTTGGCTCAGCAGTATTTGTTTAGTTTTGCTTTTATAAAATCCTGTCTTATTCAGGTGTTCTAATTGTGTAATTTAGCCATTCTCTAAAATGCAGAAAAAAAAAACGAAATCATTAAACTTCACTAAATCACAATTCTTCAGAAAAGCTTAAACATAAATGACTTTGTATAAATTGCAACTGTTAAACGGGCCATAGTGTGGGGGGAAATCATTATACTTTTATCTCAAGCTACACGAAGCAACAACTAACACACATATTAAATCAAAAATTATTTAATAACTTGGCCAAAGTGTTGGTTTGATTGTGTCAGTTGGTGGCATGGTGGTGGTGATGGTGGTTGCAGTGGTTGTATTCGATGGTGGTAACGGCGTCGGTGCAACATTAATAAATTTCTAAAATAACAAATTGTAACATTTTACTGTGAAAATAAAACGTGGTACGCCCACCATTTGTTTTGTTGGCCACAAACATTAAATTGTGCGGAGCTGAACTGAACTGAATTGAGTTAAGTTAAGTTGAGCTGGCTCAAACACATGTCGTTCTGTTGGCTGGCAAACGCCTTTGATTAGGAGAGTATTTCGTTGTTGTAGTTATTGTTCTTATTGTTTATGGAGTAAAACTCTTCACAGTCACATGGCTCACTAATCACTGCACTGTACTGACAGTATATCTACATGATTGTAAATCCATCTTATATATGGAAATAGATGGATGGTTAGAGGGATCATTTAAATATTTGTAATTCAACTACATACCAGCCATGCATTTCTATAGGTAAAGTGATAATTGATCTATTCTTTTTTTTTTTTTTTGTTTGGTTTGGTTTGGTTTTGTTGGATTTGTATTCTTTACAAAATATTCACACGCCTTGTTTTGTGGTAGGAGCTCATCATCATATTATAGTCATAAAAACAACAACAAAGTAGATCATAACCGGGAAAATGATTATAGAAACGCCAGTTTATTGTTAAATTTTGTTGTCTGAGTTTAAGGTAGGATGGTTGTTGTTGGTTGGCTGCATGGTCGATTGACTGTTTGACTGTATAGAATTGTTGGAATGATTAGCTTGTATACATTCACTTATACATCACTTATAAAACCATAAACTGTATAAACGGCTAAGAATCACACATAATACGCCCAATTAGGCTGATGCTTCTGATACTGCGTATCAAGCATTATTATACTCGTACAGTTTTACATTAAGGTACAAATTGTCAGCATAATTAGTTTGTTATGCGGTTTATTCCCTTCTCAATTTCAAAATTATACTGTCTGTACGGAAGTGGAAAGATAAAATAGAAGCAATTTAAACAGATTGACTTGAAAATACAGTGCAAAACCTGTAAAAAAATCTGTTTTTTAAGACTTTTAAGTGAAAAAAAACACAGATGGTTGGCCGTTACCCATAAAATGTCTTTCAGATCGTCGGCGTTTAAAAAACCATTACCGATAAAGTTTGGCTCAATGCGCATAGGGACTGCTACGATAACGAACGGGCAGACAAACTGGCCAGAGAAGGATCCGCTAAATGTCTCAATAGTCGTATCAGTCGCAATACCGCTTGTGACGTCCATTAAAAATGCAATCTTCAGCCACTATTTTCAAAAGGCTGAAAATAGGTGTCACAATCTGGAAACATGCAAGATCACTAGACAAATGTGGATAGAATGCAATGAAAAAAAAGTAGCAAAAGCACTATCAGCATTCATTGTTAACTCATTTTTGAAATTTTTAGAACGAACGAGTTTTGGAACTAACACACACTCTTATATAAAAGTGTTGTTATTTAGGATGGATTTAGACGATGTGTGATATGACTTGAAGAGAATTATGCGAATAATTTGAGTAATTTTATATGTTTAATTGAATTATTCGAACAAGATACAATCTCTTATACGAGTTATTCGTTTTTTTTTTTCGAAAAGAAAAGAAAAGTCGAATAATTTGATATGCCAGGACCGTCAGAAAGAAGCAACAGTATTCCATTTTTTCTGTGAATGTCCGGCTCTTCACAACTCTAGACACACATTTTTCAACACTCCTATACTAAACAATCTAGCAGAGACATCAAGTATCATCGGATACCTGAACACGACAAACTGGATATAGCACTCCTTACACACTAGCATCTGGATATGATCCAGTCTTATTGCCTAAAAAGATTCCACTTGAATGCTTGCACGCAGCGGGCAAACCAACCAACCAAATGCTGTACAGCAACACAAAGTCGTCTTTGTTGCTTTACACAATTAACAGCCCTACGATTAAACCATATTCCTTATTACTGGAATTAATTTAAGAAGCTGAAAAATAAAAAAATTAAAGAAAAAGAACGAAATTAAACAGCAGTGGCATGAAATTTTTTGAAAATTATTTCTTTTTGAACTTTTGACAATTTAATAACAGGCTACAATGCTACGCTACACATTCTGGACCAGACAAATGGACAGACGGGCAGGAAAATATTTAAACTGATATGTGCTCCTCTAAAATCAAACAAAAGCAACACAAAATTATATTTAAGAATACAAAACAAAACACAACAAAAAAAAAAAAAACACACACACACATGCGCCCACATTTATTTTAGACAAATTTCATTTCATTTTCTACAAAATTCGAGGAATTTCACTGCTTGATAACAAACTCACAAGAAACACAAAATATTGCGGCATACCATCGACTGACCAAACAAACGATCGCATTTACTAGTCTTAGCCTGGTTTATGGATTAAATGCTAAAGAAGCAACAAGCCAATCTTCTTTATGACTAAAGAAATGTTGCCACATTACTATGTATCGATGTAGCACGTTTTAGCCAAGGCATTAAAGTAAATGACTGAGTGACTGAGTGACTGACTGACTGGTTGCCTCTTTGGTAGCAACATTCTCTATAAAGGGGGGCGTTAAATATGGGCTGGACATAAAACCATGTCCAAAATAACAAAGGAAACACAACCTCTGCAAACAAAGTAGATTTTTATAACTGAAAATAACAACAATATTGAGGAAAAGATCTTAAATAGAGGTATAAGTTAAATAAATTAAATAATTTTAATGATTTTCTTTAAAAATACTAGTAGTTTGAAACATTTTTCAAGGGGTTGTTTTCTAAATTCTGCAGTTTTGTTTTCAATTCCGTTAAACCCAAAGAAACAACTGAAATTTCTGCCACCTCAATCAACCACCATTATCAAAATGCCAGCCATATGGGGCGAACATCTTTCTCTACACATACACATACATACATAAACACATACATACATGCGTATATGTGCATAAACGTAGTTTGAAAAGCAAAATTTAATATTATTAGTAAGTATTATTTTTATTGTTATTGATACATTTTGTTATTTTGATAAACGGTGCTAAATTGCGGCAAATTAAATTATTATTATAAACGAACCCAGTCAGTCAGTCAGCCAGCTAGCCAGCCAAGAGTTGAAATATCTGCCTGCCGAATGCTTGAATGAATGAATGAATGATTGGCCATATTATGTGAGTTTTTGGTGGGTGATTATTTTATTTGGCTCTTTTGGTTCCCACAAAATCAGTCAGTCGCTACGTGTTTCAACTCAAAATCTGACTGACAGATTTCTTTTAGAAGAATTTCATTGTTATTTATTGAAGTGCAGTGAATGATTTCTGTGCTTTTTTTGGTGCTGCTGCCTTTTGGTTTCTTCTGTTTCTAATAATAGGTTTTGCAGAAGTTTTTAATATATTATGGTTATCTTTCGTAAAAAATAGTGCTACTTCAGAAATAGAGTGTCAGTCTGAAAGTCTGCTGTGCGTAGGCAGACAGACCTTTAATAAAGGATTTATAGGGACAAAAACCTGTGATTAAGTAAAACGTTTTTTTTTGGAGTCTATAGCAATTTTCTGCAGGCAACCAACCAATCATTTATTTATAAGTTTAATTCGTCGCTTTCAAGGCCAACTTTTTTGAGCCATTAAACTCTTGGAATATTTAGTAAAACTGCTGCCTACAATGGCCAATAACTTGTGCCAATATTTCACAATCCCTCTCTATAGGTCGAATGGATCCAATTCCTTTTAAAATGAAATCAATTAAATTAAGACATTTTTGTCACCCACTTTGGACTTAAACAATATGGCAACCACCTCAAAGCGATAAGGTCTGGCCACTTGTGTAATAACGCTTAAATATGCATATGCATTATATAGATTGATTGTCATGCGGAATATTTTGAAGATCAATAAACTTGCTTTCGTTGGCAAGATATGGGTTTTTCTATATATCTTTATTTTCCAACACGGTCATATTGGAATAACACGAAAGTTTTGTTGACATTTCAGTAGTGACAACAATTTGGCAATTGTTGCTATTAATTCAATAACGCTCTAAAATCACATTTGATTATTATAACTTCACTGAATCTGTAAAGACTACATTTCGTAAAATTCGTGATATTTTTAGTCAAAATTATTTTTAATATTTTGCCAACTTCAACGCGTGTTCGGTCGTTCAAGCAAAAACAACGCAGCCATATGCCGAACTGTAAAAGAAGATCCGAATTTATTGATGCCAATAGAACACGTTAACAACTAAATTTGTAAAAGCAATTCCAGACATAATTTTTTTTTATTTTTTTTGCCACGCCCAAAAATACCGCCCTTTTAGTATTTTGTTCACTGTGTCGCTATTGTTAGTCCGTAAAGCTATTGTCAAAAAATAATTTAAAGTTTTGGTGCATCGCCAATATTGGATGCTTAAGCTAAGACAATGTCTGATGATATTCCTAAACCAAAAGACTTTGAAGAAATTTTGCTGTTTACACGAGTTTGAAGCATTTTGAAGAGCAATTTTGAAGAAAATTTCAATCGTGTAAATCTAGCTTTACACGTTCCTTCTCCAATGTAGAGACTAAAGTCACACATTATGCCAGATACACCAACCCTAGTGAACATTTTGAATCCCCTTATATGCAATCATTTGCTAATCCACGCTTTTGAATTCTCCTTGGGAAATTTCATTGAATTTTCTCTTTATAAAATTCAGCAATGGGCGAACTTTGTATAATTTATCATACCCAGATTGACCCAGAACAGAGTTATTGTTTAGATGAAAAAATTGTTTAGTTTTTTCAAATCTATTTCTTGGCAATGCCATTTTATATGTTGGAATATTGACTACAGCAAGGTATAGTTATATAATAAGATATGTTGGTATCTTTTTATTTCAGACACATTACATTTTAACTTCGTTCCATTAGTTTGTATCGCATACAAGTTTGTTTTGTCACAAATATTCTGCCAGACTTCATCTGTAAGGCCGCGTTTTCACTATGTCATTTTTGTTGTCAAATTGTCCAAATTGTTAGCAATTGGCAAACATAGATGACGCCATCTGACAACCCGTTTTCATACAATTGCCAACAATTTGGCAACAAAAATGACATAGTGAAAACCAATCATAAAGAACAGGGTGAAATATTCGATTGGTTGTTTCACTTCACTGCTGGGCACTTCGCTTTTCCAACTGGTATTACAATCCGTAAACTCTTGACTCCTCCACCTCAAACTTTGCAAATCAATTTTTTCCATCACCTCCTGTATAAAATCTCCATTTTCAGTTTCTGCTCCGTCATTTTCGCTTCTAATTAGTTTCTCAATTATATCAACATCCATATTTTCGCCATTATCAATCACATTTTTTAACGTTTCTTCGATGATGTTTTTTACTGTTCTTTCCTGCTCTTCTTAATTTTCCTCATCCTCAGAATCATCCCAGTCAAAATTAGTAATTTTTTTCAATTTCTGCCTGTGTTAGACCTCTTGGAAACATCTAAGTATGTATGTATATACATAAAGAAATGTACATTGTTCAGAAATTACCACACTTGGCCAATGTTGCCTATAGGCAACAGCACTTTTACAAAAATATTATAAACAAACAAACATTATAAACTTTTTGTATAAACACTTTTTTCGCGAAACGATTTTAACAAGTTCACTCTACTGAGAACGGCTGCTGAATGAAATCGTGTACAGCTTAAAATACAACAAATAGATATAAGCTTGCACAACACTTAGGGCTACATAATGCAAAAAACCGCACGTCAAACAGATCAAAATAGGGGTTAAGTTCGTGTTAGTTTTCTTTTTTGGAGCTTTGAAAACAAACAAAAAAATGAACTGCATAAAATAAGCTGTGAGTCACTGTATGTTAATTAGGGAAAACGGGAAATTTTGGAAATAAACTGAGGTTCATGACATTGCATTAGACCATAGTGCAATGCCCACAAATGTAAATTTTGCAATAAGGTTGTTTACAGGTTAAAATTCTGAAAACTCAAAGTCGGTACGATATCGTTTAAAAACCCCCGTCTGAATTCATGAGAAATGAATGACATGACATCTGTAAATAAAGTAAGTGTGCAGCATAATATTTACACAACAATCGATTTGACAGATTACAGTTTAAATGATGTTCGCTGTATGAAACAAATGGTGCATCAAATGCTTAAAACAATTTAAATACAAATAAACTTGAGTTTGAGCATTAAGCGAAGCCGACTAATGTATCTAAATACATAGAGTATTTGTTAATGTTCGCCTTCACAAAACAAAGACACACAGAGAAGAGACCAAAATACAAAAGAGCTTCTAGAAAGACCCCAAACATTTGTCACTATATTTTCCATACAACAAAATCCTATTAGATGAACGAATGAACGAACGGACAAACGAACGATGGCAAAAGAGTCAATGACTAAATGTATGAATGAATAAATGAATGAATATAACTCGAGTGTGACTGAACTGGGAACATGTTTTATTTTTTGATGAAAACCTCGTAGTAACATTGACAATGACAATGGTGTTGCAGCATTGTCATTGTTGGCAGCATACAGCAACAATACAACAACTCATTTATCTTCACATTCAACACTTTGTACCCAACAATTACTCATCTGCTTCATGTCTTCTACTATTTAACTGCTGATTTTGTATACTCTTGGCCTGAACTGGCCTGCTTTGGCCTTCTTTCCATGTGTCCGTCTGTTTAACAATTTGTCTCTACATTTTTAGTTGGCGGCAGCTTAGCATCTTTTTGTGTGTTTTCATAAACATTTTAGTTTAAAATCTGACAACTAGTGCATTTTTTTCTTACCCGTTTCTATAGATTTCATTTGTTCACACGCCTGCTACACATGATTAACGGCTTGAAGATGTGACTGATCGTACAAAAAAAGGTCGCAAACAATATTCTCTTCTCAAACAGACAAACAAACAAAATCATCGCAGAACCGTAAAATTAATATTATTGAAATAAATTAAATCAAAAACACCTGAAATTATGTTTATTAATTAATCTGTTGGTTGGATTTCACAGTTTAGCTGTCACAAAACACTCATGCATGAATGAAATAATATTTTATAAAATTTATTATTGATCTATTTTTGTTGGTTTGAATTTAAATTCGATAAGTTTGTATACCTAAAATATAAATGTGCTGCTGTTGCTGATGCTTCTTTTTTATCTCCTGCTCATCATCATAACCAGTCAATTCAGCCAGTCTGTGTAGTCTTCTCTATTGTTAAGTCATTACGTGTCAGTCATTCATTCATTCAGTCACACTGTCATCTGTTAGTTGGTATGAGTTTATTTTAGTGTTTTTGACCGCAAACAATACAAGATTTTATAAACAACAAAACATATACATACATACGAATTTATGGCATTAAAAAACATCTAAATGTTTAAGAGATTTGCGTAAATTATAATCGACATTATTTACAGGTCTTTTTATTTATTTAACAGTGTTTTATTTTCTAGTTCTGTTTTTTTTATTATCACAATCTATAATTTTTGTGAGCAGTATAGTAGGGGTTTTAAACTGTTTGTAATACTATAAAATTTTGGCTAGAAAACCGGAATGGAGAAAATTGCAATAAACTTAAGTTATGGTCACATATGGAAAATATTTATGGCAAGGAGTGTAAGCACTATTTTAGCACAAATTTGTTTTACATTGTTTACACTTGCAAATGTTTTGCAGGAGCAAATATAATCCGATAAAATAATACTAAATATCTATTGTAGCTTATGAGACACAACAGGGGGCTAATTATTGCATTCGTATGCGAAAAAATTTTCATTCGAACGTTCGAATTGTTTAACATTTGGAATTCCCTCATTCGATAGCGAATAAAATGTATCGAAATTTCTAATGATGGCATTCGATAACGAATGATCATTCGAATGCAACCTTGCGAGTTTTTACTCGTAAGCAAAGAAGCATTCGAAATAACCCCCGTTGCCACATGCAAGTAATTACTTGCAAGTTGAGTATACATATTATCTACGAAAAATACCGAAAAACAACAATATTTGTTTGAGTGGCGACACTAACAAGTGCAAGTTCATTTTTGAAATGTCGTCAGCAAAGAAACTTCAAACAAAATTTTTTCATAAAATTGTGTTAATTTTCAAGCTCATAAGGATTCAGTATTGCCATATTGTCAAAAGAAAAAATACGGAGCAAAGTTTTGTAATTTACAATTTTTTTAATAAATGCATGAAATTAATATTTAAAAATACTATTAAGATGTGTTGTGTAATAGTTTTGTTCTTTTTTCTTAATAATTTTTTGTAAAACCCCGAAAATTTGTTATAAACATAACTTTTATTTTAACACTGGTAGGTAGCACTGTTTATTTATTTGTCATTCTACTTACGGCAAGTGCTTACAACCAAATTCTCTCGCAAGTTGAGCTGTAAGTGCGAATAATATGATTGTGTTAGTAAAACACTGTAATTGTATTGTGTTTTTCGAACTTGCACTGGCACGTGGCAACGGGGGGACGTTTTTGTTTTTAGCAAACAGAAGAAGAAAAAAAAAGAAAATGTTAGTAACAAATTTGTTACTTACTTTCAAAAATATCATAATATTAATAATTTTATTACTTTTAGGTCAAAAATATCAAAAATAAATTTTACCTATGCTTGCTTTGTGAGCCTAAAACGCATTTTGAGTCTAGAAAAACACATACATACATACATACATTAATACATACATATGCACAATGTACATACATACATATGTATGTACTTATTTATACTTACTCAATGTTTGTCAATCTTAAGGGGTCGGAGGTGTTTCCTATTTGTTTCCTTATGTCATTAATGGTTTCAATCTCGTCAAAATCAAAAGACGATGAGTAAAAAGACATAACTGGATCCATTTTCAATTTAAAATAATTTCTTTAAAAAATTTTGCTTTTACTTGAGTTATTTTTTGCAGAACCATATGTTTTTTGTTTACATTTTCTTTTATTTTATTCAGTGTTGTAATACGTAATTATTTAAGTTTTTTTTACAACACTGAATCAATAAATCGATTCGATTTGTATCGAGTACCATCATTAGAAAATTTTGCACTGTCGAAATAAATTTCGATTCTAAAACAGATATTGACAATATTAACTTCTAACATTCTCAGGTGAAATCTATGATTATATTGATAATTTCCGTAATTGTTTGATCTGATGCGACAGTAGTTTGTTTTACCCTAAAGAAGGGTACCTTATATTCGCCTTACTTACTTCATAACACTTAATACTGGTTTTTCTCTATTTTTTTATGAATCAAAATTAATGGAAATACATCGTCAATTTAAAGTGTCAGCCAGTGATTTCTATTTCTATTTTTATGAATTTTAGATTCACAGTATAAAAGCAATCTGCAAAGAGCAACATCAATATCTACATACGTGTTAGATTTTATGAATGAAAACTGTGTTCGGAGTTTATGTTTTTTTTGGATTTTTTTTATGATTGAATTTTTAAATAGATTTCTCACTGACTGTCAAACTGACCTCATTAATGTAAATTATGGCCAATAAAAATAAACACCAAAAACAAACAAAATTTCTACATTCTATGTTTTTGTTTTTTCTTAACCCGGAACTAATTTCAAAATAATTTATTTAGTTAAAAAGAATATTTTATTGAAAGTAGCACTTGAAAGTGTTTAAACAAATGCGTTAAGCAAGAATCTGAATAAATAACCGTGTTATGGAAATAAAATGAAGCACCCCACCCTTAAGTTTTTATGATGCTAAACAAAAACTTGATGATATCAATTACGATAAATTTACAATAACAGATGTATAAAGTTTTGTTATTTAAACTCGTTGTGTCTTAAATAAAAAATTTAAATTTATTGCTTTTTAATGTATTAAATAGAATACAAGTTAAGCGGAACTTAAATGCACCATCTTCGAGTACAAATATAGTAATCAAAAATATTCAAATGTAACTAATCTAATAATAAAATCATCAAATCAACCGAAGATCAGCTTGAATAACAAAAAGTTAAGCTCAGTCAGTCTGCTTAATCAAAGATTTTTTGATAAAACGGTAAAAGAAACGTGCTATCTGGTAACAAGAAGCCTATTTGCTGGTAAAGGTTTCCTTAAAATAAATAAAGTATTTTAAACGAGATCATCTATTGGTGGAAAATGGCAGTTTTAGGCGAAAATATAGCTTTTTGGGGAAATTAGTAGTATTTTGGTGAAAATAGTACTTTTGGTACTTAAATTAGAAAAAGTATTTTAGATAAAATAAGTACTTTTTGAAGAAAACTTTTGTTTTTTTGGTGAAAAATTTAATTTTTGTTAAAAATGTACCTTTTGCTAAAAATAGTACTATTACCCCCATATTCATAAACCTCTTATAAACCTGTTGTAAGTTTTATGAACAAGGGCTTTAGAATGTAAAGTACTTCTTTACACAAAAAAAAATTTTGTTTTTGTAAAAAAAGTAAACATACATATGTATATTGAAATCTAACAGAGTTCATCAAATCCAACTCTCGTAACGAAAAAAATAAGCTCAATCTATTTGCTTGATCAAAGACTTTTTGTGGAAAAAGCTTTAAAAAAGTACTTCTTGGAATCAAGAAGCCTAAAGGTTTTCTTAAGAAGGAAAAAGTATTCAGTTCATCTTATGGTGGAAAACGGTACTTTTTGGCTAATATATAACTTTTTCGTAAATGTAGTACTTTTTTGTAAAATTTTTCGTTTTTTGATGAAATTAGTACTTTTTGTTAAAAATAGTATTTAATTGGAAAATTACTTTTTTGGATTAAAGAAGTACTTTTTGTTTAAATTAGTACTTTTTTGAAGAAAACTTGTGTTTTACTGTGAAAAATTTATTTTTTGGTAAAAAATAGTAGTTGGTTTACGTGGTAGTTCACTACGTGCGAACACTTAAGTAGAGTCGAAGGGACCCCGTTTGAAAAGGTAAAAAATAGTACTTTTTTAAAGTACTTCTTTGTACAAATAGTCATTGTGTAAAAATTAAATTGTTTGTAATATTTGGTAAGAGGTGCCTTCTTTGGTAAGAAGTACCTTCCTTGGTAAGAAGTACCTTTTTTGTAAGAAGTAGTTTTTCGTAAAAAAAGTAAATTTTTGTTAAAAAAGTAACTATTTGGTAAAAAAGTTTATTTAGCGAAATTGTAACAATTGTGAAATTACTGTGAACAATTTATTTTTTGGTAAAAAATAGTACTATTTTAAAGTACTTCTTTGTCCCAATAGTCATTGTGTAAAAATTAATTTTTTAGTAATATTTGGTAAGAGGTACCTTTTTTGGTACCTTTTTTGTAAGAAGTAATTTTTCGTAAAAAAAGTAAATTTTTGTTAAAAAAGTACCTATTTGGTAAAAAAGTTTATTTAGCGAAATTGTAACAATTGCAAAGCTTCTATGATATGTCCCCGTTGGAAAATAAAGTTCTTGCTGAAAACCCCTTTACATGTATCAACTAAATTCTTGTGTTGAATTTCAGTCCGAGTATTAAATCGATTTCTAATAATTCTATTTTACTGAATCAACTGAATAAACTGATTTTCCAGATTTTCTAATTTCTCAAAATAGACTAAAGTGTCTGATATATAACATAATGAATGGCGTCTTCCTTTTTTTTATAGGTCATATTTGTCAATTCGAAAAGTTCTCTATAAATTCTAATAATTTGCAAAATAAATTCCACAACAAATCACTCAAACATTGTGACATTGCTCTATAAAAAGCCAATTTGTACAATTAAAAAAAAAAACGAACATCTCCGTGTTACACACTTTATATAGCCCACTGTATAACTGCAGTGTTTATAGAGAGTTTAACGTCTCCTTCATCGATAACATACATCAAACATTGTACAATTGCCGGTACAAAAAGTTACTCATTCACACGCAATAAATAGTCGCAGGCACCCCGATATGGAGGAGTCATAAAATGTGCTCGACGTCATTGACTAATGAAACTACAAACTACTCGTTCGCACTGTAAATGATTAAATGAAATTTACTGCCACCTTTGAAATTCTACTGAGCAAAAAGTTAATTGAAATAAATTATCGCTTAGATTGACACGCGCTTTCATAACGTATGAACAACGTACAAACAAATAACAGAACAGAAAAAATAAAACTAACCGACTGACTGATCAACGGGGGGAAATTAAATATTTATAACGAATAATTCACAAACACCAACATACTTGTATGTTAAAAAAAAAAGTAGGGACGATAAGTTGCTGCCACAAATTGTTACTACATAGTCATAGATTTTTATCGTAGTAAATTTGCTATATGGGTTAAGATTTGTTGATGTTGGCGATGACGATGGCGTTGGTGTGAAATTCACTAAATCGAAAGTGTGATTTAAATAAATTTTAAAGGATTTAGTCAAGCGTCCAGCACAATCAGCAGACAAATAAATGCCCAACTCCAGCTAATAGCAGTTAAATATAACAACAACAACAACAGCAACAATATCGGCAGTGTAAAGGTGCCACAGAGTGCAACATGTGTACGAGCACATGTACTTGGCATGTAGCAGCAACAACACGGTCACAAATAAAAATCAATAATTAATACGCGGCCAAATTGGTCAGCTAAAGTCGTTCAATACAACAGCAAGCATAAAAAGAGCTTCTACAGCTAACTAAAGCAACAACATCTACTGCTGCAACTCTACTACTACTGCTGTGCTCACTCTGCATGCCACAATATACGGTTTGTTGCATTTATTCATTTGTTGAATTTACATGTACATTTGTTTACATGCTACGACTTGTGGCAAGTAAATATGTACGATTGAATTAAATGCATGTGGTGGAGGTGATGGTGTGAATGTGTTGTTACTGTTATTGGCTGTATAGAGGTGGCTGGCTGGCTGGCTGGTGGTGATTCACCACATCAACCTTTAAATTCGCGTAATTTAATTTCTTTTAAAAGATACTTTTAGTTGCCTTTTGTAGACTTTAACAACCAACAACACAGTCAGGCAATCAACAACAACAACAACAACAACAACAACAGATACAACAGCATATTTGCTGTTTGTTTATTTGTATATTTCCCTTAACCTGATGACCACAACGGGTACTCAAAAGTACCTCGTTTATACGATATGTGTTTCGAGTTGTTGGGGCAAAAAAAAAAAAAAAATCTACAGCAAAGCAGAGAAAAAAAAATTCACCATAAAAAGGTGTCAGAAAACAACTTGTCGGAATGCATCTAACAAGAAATTCGTATTTTGCTGCGGCTAATGGAATACGGCATGTTTTACCACGCTCGATGACATGAATGGGCGCGGGCTCACCTTCTACTTGGAGGTTTTTTTTTTTTTCAAAACATTTTTTTTCTTTATTTAACAATATTGTTTTCTTGTGGCCAAGATTTCTCCTTGTTTTTTGTGTGTGTGTGTGTGTTGTTGTTGTTGTTGTAGTGTTGTTAACTTGTATCGGGTTGTTGTATTGGCTTGTAGATGTTGACCAACATGTATTGTTGTCGTTAACTGCTGTTGTGTTGTGTTTGTTTGTTGTTGTTGTTGTTGGTGATTGTTTAATACTTTATTAAATAGCAACAAAATTATCAAAATAACAACAACAACAACAACAACAGCAGCGAAAAAGAAAATGTAGCAAAGAATCTTGAAGAAAAGGCAGCAAGAACTTGTTGCGATACAAAAATCTAAACAAAATAAAGTGAAAATATTGTCATAGTTTGATAGTGCAGTCAAGTATCCACGATGATAGTGTTTGTACTCGTATGTGTTTTATGTAGGCTTAGCGTTGTCAGTTTAGGGGATTTATCCTCAAATTGAGGATTTTTTTTCGTGATTTGGAATACAAATTTCATCTGGGGATCTAGGGATTTGTTGGGGATGACAACACAATTTTAAGGGATTTTTGGGGATATTTTTTTGAAAAGTGATGGTAACAAGAATGATTTTGGTGCTAAAAAATGTGCGTCTGGCAAGTCTAAAAATGTGTGTTATTATTTATAGTGCATGGTTTCTAATAAAAAAGAAATATGCAAATATTTAAAAAAAGTATATTTTTTACCGTTCAAAATGGCTGCAAATACTAATTTTATTAACAAAAATCATAATGCTTCTTTGAAATATACATAAACGAGTATATTTTTAAAGGGTAACGCTTGCGTTGAACGCGTTTTTTCAATAATGAATACTACCAAAACAAAAATACGTAACAAAATGCAATATGAATTATTGGAAGCATTTCTCAGAATAAACTTAATACTTTAAAAATAATTAAATTTGTTTTGAGAAATTTAATCCATCTGCTGAAATGCTAAAGCTTTTTAATACAAGCAATATGTACAATAAAATTTCTGAGGCTGATGAATCAGAAGATTTTGATGCTAAACTCTGGTAAATAATTTTTTATACTTCTATATATTAAATTATGTGTAATTTTTTCTTTACAAGATTTATAATTACAAATCTAATTAGTTTGAATAAAAATATATGTAGCTATCGATAAAAATGAATTTTTATTATGATTTTTAAATTATTTTTCAAATAAAATAACAATTTTGCAAAAAAAAATTTCAATCAAAAATTGAAAAAATCAGTTTGGGGATTTTTGGGGATGAAAAATCAAAAATTGGGGATAAGCTCTAAAAAAATACTGGCAGCACTGTGTAGGCTTATAGGTATTTGTTTAAGGAGTCGGACTGATTGGTGCATAATACCTGTAGCAGCTAAACTTATAAAATGTGTAAGTATGTGTAATTGTGTTCGAAATATTCCAAATTTTTTTTTGTTCGCCAGCAAACAATTTTGTATGCTTTGGAGTTCAGAATATTTCAGCATTATATAGAAAAAACACTGAAAAAAACTAAAAGGTTAAATTTTATAAAAAAAAAATGGGAGATTTTGTGGGGAGACTTTGCCTCTGAAATCTTTTTACCGCATACATCAATTGAAAAAAGAATGTTTAACGATTTTTTTTAATTACATATGTAAATAAGCGATTTTGAAAATAAAATTGAAGCACAGTGGTTAAATTTGTAAAAATAAGGGAAATAAATCTGTAATTTTTAGACAGTAAGTCCAGTCCGATTGCAATAAAACTTCACATGCCTAGATAGGAAATGTTGTCGAGATTAAGTTTTGATCTTATAAGTTTACCAAGGACGGTGCCAGAGGTTGTTAAATGTGGGACCCGCCTCGGGTATGTGAGAAAATAAAAACGATTTCAATTCTTGGTTTGTGATCCAAATTCTCGAACTAATTTGACACTTGGAAAAGACAAGACAATCATATTATATATTAATTGATAGGAAATTGTGTCTATTTTTCAAAAATATTTAAAACTTTTGAGAATTTTTTTTTTTGGAAAACATGACAATAATTTGTTATTTTTTGGAAAAATATTGTTTAAACTGAAATAAAAATGTTATTTATAAATATTTTTTGTTAATAAAATTTTGCAATTATTTGGAAAATTTTGTGCAAAACACTAAAGTGAAAACAAAATTTAAAATTTTTTTAAAAGATACCTTACAATTCCCAAAAAAAGTTTTGAAAAATCTTTAGAATTTTGGCCATATTTTCTATACCAGGGGCGGATTTACAGAATAATTAAGAACATGTTGGACAATATAAAAGCGGTAATTATATTTGTAGATTGATTTGAGAACATCCTCTAGTTTAATTTGGTAACAAAATTTTTAGTTTTATTTTTCATCTAACAACATATTTTCTTTAAAGTTAGCTTTCTGAAAAATATAAATACATTATAAGTCTTCTTAAAAATTTTTTAAATAATGTAAAAAGAATAGAAGTACCTTTTTATGCCAAAAAGTGCTCAAAAATCACATTTTTAATATTTCTTTAACTTGAAATGTGTTGTACTTTAACAAATTATACTTTACTTATATAATATTATTTATAATAATAATTTATTAGAATTAATGTTATTGGAAGCAAAAAAAGTTGATTGAAATTGAGTTTCTTTAAAAATTTTTTGCATATTGTTAAATTAAATTTGAATTTAAATAAAAATTAGTTCCTAATTAAGAATTTTTCCTCTTGCGAGTATTAATTGTAAATTTTTTAACAAAATTTTTATTCGAAGTTTACTTCAAGTTAAATATACAATTTATTTAAAAATAATTGAAGTAAACTTCGAATAAAAATTTTTTTAACAAATTATTTCCTTTAATTAAAAAATTTTTGTTGAGTGTAATTGTTTTTGCTGGCTTAAGGTTTTTCTGGTACTTTTTGCTTTAATTTTTTTTTTTTTTGTTTTTTGGAGTTGATGTTGGTTGTCAGTGAATTTGTTAAACATTGAGTACATTGTGAACTCACTGGTGGTTGATCTGGAATCGAACACAATTTTGTTAGCAGGCAATCAAGTAAAAGACACAACAAAACATACATACATTCTGCAGAAAAACATATGGGAATATTTACATTAGCAGGGGTGCAAATTTACTTGTGCAGGGGAAGCAATATTGTTGGCTATATATTGGCCGATTATTTAAAATAGCGGAGGAGTACAGTAGAAATCTATATAAACATAATATTAATAATGTTCAGAATAATGTTTGAGTGAAAATAATGATTAAGCTTTAAGCTATGTTTTTCTAACTAAATCTTAGTCCCACGACAGCCAGTTCTACACACCGGGGTGACCCGATTTCTATTCAGTAGCCACTGTTATTACAACAACATCATAATCATATAACTAAAGGTACGGTCACATTTGGCAAATGTTTGCCGAAAAAGACGTAACCACTAAATAAAATATATTTAAACTCGTTTATTTATTTTAAAAAAACTTCGTTTCTTTAGGACAAGACACAACAAATATTTAGTTTTATTTTATTTTATGCTGTTTGATCTTGCAAAACTCTTGTAAGTGCAAACAACGTCAAACAAATTTGTGCTTAAAAAGTGGTTACGCTTTTTTGAGTAAATATTTGCTAAATGTGACCGTACCTTAAAGATGTGTGAGTTTTTAGACTGTTTGAAAGGTATTGGAAATAGCTTTCATTTGATGTATTAACAAATTTTTAAAAAAACTTTGATTCTGTTATTTATAAGTTTCTTAGAATTTCTTTTTTTTTTTAAATGGCCAATATTTCAGCAATACTAAAGTGTTAAAATTAGCTTTTTTTTGTGCAGCATTTAAATATTTTTATATAAAACTGAGCCCCTGTAATATTTATATCTGCTATACGAGTACATATATACTTGTACATAATTTTAAGTGACTGACTGCAATTTGTACTGAATATTTATACATACAAGTAATTTTTTCATCTTTTTGTTTTTGTTTAAAGTCAGGCATGCAGTTTTGCCTCTGATTTTTTATGTTTGAAAAAGAATATTTTTATTTTGCTTTTCATTTTTGCCAAATGGTGTATCTTGTTAAAACTGAAAAAAAAATCAACACAACAAACATGAAATCTTTACGTTTACATATTATTCCCATTAGCATATTTTCAGGTCCCCAAAGTGATCTTAATATTTTTTTTTTGTTATTGTTGTTTGTTTTCAGACTCATGGTTTGGGGGTTTTATTAAATACAATAAATGTATGTTGATGACACGCGACCATTTTCATGCAAAAATTCCAAAAGCCCAAAAAAAACGGAACAAATACCTTTATGGTATAAAACCGACAGACGGACGGACAGACGTGGCATAATGGTATGTGATGTTTCACTTTGCTCGATGATTTGTATTCATTTCACATATTGGCATGTGTCACCTTCTGTTGTCAACAAGCCAACAAACAGGCAACAATACGCCACAAAAGAAACCCAACCAAAGAAACAGAAACAGATACAGATTTTTAAAAATCTTGTTAACATTTAAAATTATTTTAAAGCCAATAAAAATGTAAAAGCATTTTAAGAAATTATTATCCTGCAGATTCAAGGGAAAACAAATTAAATTCAATAATAAACTACATGATTTTACAGTTAAAAGAAAAAATGCCACAAAAAATACCACAAAAAAAAACAACAACAAAATAAAGAAAAAGATATTAAAATAAAATGTTAAACTTATAAAAAAACTTAAAGTGCAGAAGACAGTGTTAATTTTTTTTTATATAAATTTAACAATTTTAAGGTGTTGTAGTATTTAATTGGAACAAGATGAATGTATAAAAAGAACGAGCCCTTTTGCCAACCAACCAAAAAAAAAAACAACAAAAAAACTTTACACAGATATAAAGTGTTGCTATTAACTGCTCAATTTAATCTTGTTATTAAAGCTATTGTGGTTGTTGCTGGTTTTATATCAATATTTATCAGCAGCATTATTTAAACAAAGCCAACAGCCAGCAACAACAGCTAAATGACATAAACAAGTGTTAATAAAACCATAATCATTAATAAATATCAACTTAACAGCAACAACCAAGCAAACAACTTGGCTGACTAATCTCTTGTGAATTTTGGGTTTTCAAAAATGTTGTTGTTCTGCTGAACACAAAATACAACAATTGTGAATATTTCACCTTTTCGCCAAAGACAACAAAAAAAAAAAACAAACAAACGGACCAACAAATTAAATTTAATTTAAACTTATTGAAAACAACAAAAATGTAACGAAATCACTTAATGTTGGCAATTAATTGCCTTCATTCATATACAACAGTTGCAAAAAAAAAAAAAAAACAACAACTTCTATATTATAACAATGGCAATACAAACCAATAACTTTACTTAATACTCACACAATAACCGCCGCCGACGATGACAACCGCCGCAATTTACCTCGATGACATGTCTTTTATACTGTCATCAGTTATTAATTAAGGCTGCAATTTTATGGCAGCAGCCTCAGCAACATTATCAACAATACGGACAACAAAGTTATTCTATACCTACATAGCAGAAATATCATTCGGAATTAAGAACAATAATAATTTCTATACAAATATTCATGAGTGATTAGGGGCAGTAAGTTAAAAGAGTTGCTTCATTAAAATATTGAATACTTAATATAAACACAAACCTGGAGCACAAAATTTCTCTGCTTTTTTAATACTATAAAAGCACAAAGTACGAGTAGACAGAGGTGACCATTTTGACGTTTCAAAAAGTCAAAATCAGGGGCTAAATTACCGCATTCGATATCGAGTAAAATATATCGTAATTTTCTTATTTGAGATTATGGCATACGATATCGAGCAAGAAATTTAGTACATTTTCTCATAATTTCGATATCGAAATCATTTTTTGATACGAAAGCTCAAAAAGCTTCTAAATATGGACAACTCTTACAAAAACTTTGGAACGCATTATTCTTTTGAAGAAATGTGGAGTCGTCGGATATTTATAAAAAAAACTCAATAACGTTGTGTACAAAGTAGATTTGTACATTATAAAATAATTCGTAAATATACTGAAATTCTTAATTATTGATCAATTTAATTTTTTTCTGTACTTACATTAATTAACCTATTGAATTAAGCCATTTATATATTTGAATCTAATTGAATTCTTTATTTGATTTATATAAACTCACCACACCCAATCTCGTAGATTTTTTGATTTTTAACAAGAGATCACTCAACACGTTACCCAGCAGTGCGTGCAACTTCCATTACATCTTCAAAACTTAACATTGATTGTCACCTTTTAAATTTTCTACAAATTTAATAACATACGTAAGCATTTAATATAAGAAAAGAAACTTGAATTGTTTATCAACCCATACTAAAAACGTATTAAATACTTGTTTCATTTTCTATATGTTCACTTACTCTATTATAATTACTCCTATGGAGAAATTATAATAATAACCTATATCTTGATAGCCCACCGTTTACAATCAGCGGACATCCCCTATCCTCTATCCAGAAGTAGGTTATTTCCCATTGGTGTCCAACCCACACACCAATACACGTTGCTCAGAAATATCAGCAAGACCGTAAGTATTGGTTTTAGTAAACACGGATCCTAATAAACAAATACATTAGTAAACAAAAAAGAGAAAAAACTCATTGGAGTATTATAATCGGTTGAGACAAATCTGTTTTTGGAATAAATGTTCTTTTTAAAAAACAATTTTCATAATTGTATCATAAAAAAAACAAACAGATTACTAAATATTTTTCCCGAAATTCAGCCATTGTCAATCCAAATTTTTATGTAGTGAAGGCTTTTGAAATAACTTTAATTTAATACATATATTGTCTGTTATCCGAGATATCGAGGCAATCTATTATTTTGGTTATAATTTAGTTATTAATGAAACGATGTTGCAGATTTCTATACCCTTCACCTACACGAGAAGGGTATATATAAGTTTGTCATTCCGTTTGTAATTTCCACAATATAATTTTCCGACCCTATAAAGTATATCTGGATCCTTATCGATAGCGGAGTCTATTAAGCCATGCCCGTCTGTCTGTCTGTCTGTCTGTTGAAATAAATTCTCTGAAGTCCGCAGATATCTGCGGGATCCAAATCTTCAATAATTCTGTCAGACATGCTTTTGAGAAGCTTGCTATTTAAAATCAGCAAAATCCGTCCATAAATAACGAAGATATGAGCAAAAATCCGAGACAACCTCTGAAAATTTTAGCAAAAAAACTATCAAACAAAGTGTATTAATATAATATATATATGCATGTATATAATATAATTATGCATCCACAACAAAGGTGAAGGGTATATAAAATTCGGCATAGCCGAATATAGCACTCTTACTTATTATTACTAAAATTAGCTTGAATACATCTAATACACTGATACCATAAATAGAATTCGTAAAATATAATCGCAAAACGTATTCCAACAACACTCAACAATCAACTAACAAAATTAAGCGATTAAAGCAATTTCAAACGGAATAAAAAACTCGCTGGAGATAAAATACAAAAAATATTGAGTGTAAAACTTAAGAAGTCCCAATTTAGGCGACGCAATTCTTTTAGCAAAATTGTTTACCTTTTAGACATAGCGGTGATTGGAAGATAAGACGAGTACACGCTTGATTGTACTAGCAATTCTTGTACTTGTTACATACGAATGAGAGAGTAACACATACATATCGATGGTCTCATGTAGAAAGGCCCTAACTCGCATATTTGAAACTTTACAGGAGAAGGGAAAAACATAATAGAAACTGTAATATTCAATATGTAATTTTTTTTGTACAACTGCTTATAAAAGCGGTATTTTTTACATTATTGCAATAATTTTTTGTGAGGAGATGTATTTGCGTTAAATGCATTGGAATCGCACGAAAAACAAACAAATTTCGAAAAAATAGCGAGTTAGGGCCTTTCTACATGAGACCAACGATATGTGTATACAAATGTGTGTCTACTATCACTCAAATAAAAATACCAGCGATTTAAGCAATAAATTTGTGCTGTGTAAAAATAGAAGATTTTTTTAAATGTTAAACTTTTATTTCGTATTTGAAACATTTGCACACTATATAAATTTGATCAAAGTATTATGATATAAATAAAATTTACAAATTGTTAAAAAAAAAGAATTATAATTTTTTCAAAACGGAAACAAAAGATTCCACTTGAATTCTTACAGGCATTAGGCAACCACGTAATAGCGTGTTCAGATATGAACCTTAATTGCGATAATCGCAATTAACGCCATTATTGAGCTCAATATTCCATATAAAATCTCAATTAATTATTGCACAATAAGTACGAAATTGTTATAATATTGAGTAAGATTTCGAATGCAACACTGTTCACAGCTGTGTTTAGTGAACAAAATTGTATAAAATGGCAAATGTCAACAAAAGAAATCATTAAAAAGTCAATGTGTAGGTAAGTTTGTTTACATAGAAACACAACAACCATATAGAGTATTTTTTGTATTGTTTTCCAACTGTCAAATGATTATTGAGTAAGCTGAAAATTGCGTATGCCTGAACACTTTAAATAATATTGTCAATTAACCGAATATTGACTCAATTAAGTTTCATATCTGAATACAGTATAACCCATTAGTTACTGTTAATAATGAACTTTTCTGGCAACATATGGCGTTCACGCCAAAAGAACTGTTCATCTTTAGGGGCCAAGCCAATTTCGGAAAACCTGATCTGAAGTGAAGCGTATTATAAAAAGAGTAATCTACTTCGATCGAAACAAATAGTTGGCAACACTTTTTTTAACTGGCAGCCATTTTGTCAAGTGGTTTATGTTTTAAATTGCCAGTCTACTCCAAAAACCCCGAATTGATTGACCACTTGGATCACAACATTCGCCGCGTTATTGCCGATAGACGGCCACAAATGTTGGAAAAAGTCATTGAAAATTCATAAATTCATACCATGATTTTACTCCACAAAAGGCCTGGCTAAATTTGTTTAAGTTTTTATACAATTCACAAAAAAAAAAAAAATATAAACCGAAACAAAAAAAAATTAGCATAAAAAATGGCCATAAAGATAAATTCTAACAAGGTTTATAAATAAAAAATTTGTATTGAAAAAACAACTAAAACCGCAAAAATCCTACAACACCCCCGTCCTCTCTTACTATAAACAGTTTCTCTTGATGCCATATAAACTAAAGTAGATTCATTCATTTGTTACTTTATTGGCTGCCTTTTTGGTGATTTATTTATGTTTTTTATTTGTCGCCAAATATGGCCCAGACCGGACTGGCTCGGCTCGCTACTCACTCATGTTGGGATCTCTCCCAGCAACAAACAAGTATTCCACACTCGTACAGATTTGGCATGTGAAATATCATCTCAACGATGTTGAGATTTTATCACCTTTTTTTTTTTTTTGCTTGTTTCGAAACATATTTTTTTTTTTTTTTTTGAAACAAATTTTTAGTTGTTGCGTAGGAGATTGAGATTGAAGAAATAACTGTGGGACAGTCAGACTGAGACGAAGTTTTAAACCATTTATTTGTCACATAAATGTTTTAGAATTTTATTGCCTGGAATTTAAGGAATTTTTCGTTTTGTGCATTTAATATCGATTAAAAGCCAAAGAAAGATAAAAAAAAAAAACTAAATAAAACAGGTCCAATTGCGGATTTATCAAGGTTAATAAAGATTTCTTTATGCAGGTTTGTCTTAAAGATTTAATTAAGCGCAAATATTAGCGCTTAATATTCATATTTTAAGATTTAAGTGTTGGGACTTTAAATTCATTAACATATTTAAATTATTAAAAACACTTAAAATACTAAAATTGTGTGTAATATTTACTGGGAAATTATGAAATACTTTATTAATGTGACATTATTGTTTAAATCCATAAATCATTAATGGAATTTATTCCTGTATCTGATTGGCTTTGCAATCAATTTGCCAAAGTCTCAATCATTAATGGCCGAATTCTCGAGAAGGGAGAAAGGTTGTTACACACAGATATTATTATAGGCATTTAATATGATTACAAATTATTTAACTACATATACATTAGGGTGGGGCGATTAGTATGGAAGGAAAAAAATCTTAATGGGCGCTTCGCGTTTCTGATAATTGGGATTGTACTGAGCAAAAAATACCACTAGACTATATGTCTACAGTGAAAATCGAGCCTCCCGATTTTGACTTGAAGTTTTTTCTCAGACTTTTGTCACGTTTTTTTTTTTGTATATTTTGGCCTATAACAGCCAAACCTTTGAGATTTTCGATCCAATACTATGACAAAAATTGTAGCCAAGACAATAGTTAAGAACTCTCTAGTACATTCGCAAAAGCATTGGAACGGTCCTTCAGGCGGTTTTGGCCTTGTCAAAGTGCAAATTTTTCTTGAAAATATTGATAAATTACCATTTTCAGTTGTTCATAGCGCAAAATCATAAACATTTTCTATTTCTTATTTTTATTCTATATTTGTATTTTATTCTATTTTATTCTAGTTATTTAATTTTTTATTTTTTATTCTTCTATTGTTTTCAGTTCATTTGACACATTTTTGTTAGTTTATTGTAAACGATCACAGCATCAAATACACATAAAATTAAATACGCATTTTAAAATATCTGCCGCAAATGTAAGTTTTAGAAATAATTTTTTCTTGTATGAACTGTGCCCTGCTAATAAAAAACATGTTTTTTATTTAAGATATAAAATATATGGATAATCCAGTGGATTCTGATAATACAGAGAATGTGGAGATGGAGACGCAGCCAGAATCATCAGCGGCATCATCAAATCTAGGACTTTTTTGCTCAGTACAATCGCAAGAATCAGAAACGCGAAGCGCCCATTAAGATGATCAATTCGCCCCACCCTAATATACATACATACTTTGACCGCTACACACAGAGAACAATGTAAACATTTTTACAAGATTTTCAACATTATTATGGTCACTGTAATTATTTTTATGATTGCTGTAACCATAATATGGTTAAGTTACGATGCAAATGATTACTACAATCATATATACGATTGTACGAACTATGTATATTTTTGTTGTAATCAAGTTTATGATGAATCCATTAATCATAATTTGTTGCTCTTTGATTATGATAGAGAACAACATAATAGGGCATAATTTTTCATCATAAAACTGATTACCGTAAACATTACATAATTGCTATAATCATGTGAATGTTAACTTAACCATATAAAATCATATAAATAATTACAGTGACAATAATATTTTAAATTTTTTTTTAAAAATGTTGAAATAGTTGTCGTAAATATGCACAACTATATTTTTCTCTGCGTGTAGGCAAACAATCAAAGTAAATAGTTTGAAAAGACCGACATCAGTTCTAGGATAATATAACACACGAAGCGTCAGTTGTGAAAATAAGTTAGTAAGACATAATCACTTAGGTTGGACAACATCTTCCAATATCTTGGTGGTCAAGAAACTTTTCAATTTGAAATCTTAAATTTGTCATGAAGTCCATATAAAAGTGTTGGTCTCTAAATGGACAAAATGTAGAACATTTATACAGCTTATATATAATCACCCCTATCGTGAGTAAAAATTACACATGAAATTTGTTCCTTTTTCACATTTTTTCCTATTAAAATTCAATGTTAAAAAATAAAAGGGAACAAATTTCATGTGGAATTTTTATTCACGATAGGGGTAAATATCATTTCTTTTTCACACGATCACTAGATCTTGAACATAAGGGGCAAGTGTGCTTTTAACTATGTATAACGAGTCTACTCAGTGTTTCAAATATAATTTAAAAATGGCGTATCTTTTTTAAAAGATTTTTGTCTTTAGTAACTTATATTTGAAGGGTGAACATTATCGTGCAAATAACATAGTTCTTTTTGCTTTAAAAATGTCAAATTATGCGTCAAAAAAGCGGAAAGTTTAGCTTTACTTCTTTAATTTAAAAAATAAGTGCCATTGAAACACACAGATTACTCACCAAAGCGTATGGGGAATGTGCTCCAACAGTTTCAGCGTGCGACACATGGTTAATGCGGTTGAGAAATGATGCTAATTTCGGCACGCAAGATCGCCCAGGCCAACAAAAAAAATTTGAAGACCCAGAATTGGAGGCATTACTTCATCAAGATTGCTGTTAATACTCAGATACTCAGGCAGCAATTTGAAAACGTTTGCGAGCAGCACGATTTATGCAAAAGCCGACAAATTGGGTATTATATGAATTAAAGCTTGAAAGACCTGTTCAAATGCTATAGAAGAAAATCATTTTTACATCGAATCATTATTTGCGATGAAAATTAGATTCTTTACGATAACAGGAAGCTTAACAGATCGTATGTGTAGCCCGACAATATAGACGAATAGATACCAAAGCAAAGTATCCTTGGTGCTAAGGTAAAACTCTGTATTTAGTGGGACCAAAAGCAGCTCATATCTATTAAGAGCTGCTGAAAGCTTGCCAAATTATCACAGTCAACCTTTAGCGGATGCTACTGATTGGTTTGAAGCGAGCATTAAACGAAAACGACCAGACTTAAAAGCTTAATATTCCATCAAGACAAGGCTCTTCTAACATACTGTCATACTTGTTAAAAGCTATTTACAAAGAAGTGTTTGGGTCTAAAGCTTGTCCTGTCCGACTTCTATTTGCTTCGAACGATGCAGTGCTCTCTTTCGGATATATATGTTTCACTTCAGGGCAGGGTATCGGAAATTGGCTTAATTCGTTCTTGGCCTCAAAAGATCAGAGCAATTCTTTTGAGGTGAAACACATATGTATGTGGCCCGAAATATGGGAAAAGGCCATAGCTAACAATGACCAACACTTTGAATAAAATTATATTGTACAATTGCTTCAAAATACGTAAATGCTAAAATTAAAAAAAAATCCCGCATTTTTAAGCTATATACCCAATATATTCAGAATCTTCTTTGTTGTCTTTAGGCTTATAGCATTGAAATCATTGAGACATATGCTCAGGAACGCTTTACTTCAACACGGAAGTAGTTTTAAAAGAATCTTAAAAATACAAGGATTGTTTAGTTTATCTCTCACATCATTTTTCATTTTACCTCAAAATTGGTTTTGGATACATTTTAACCGGGATTAAAATGACATCATTCTTTTAACGTTTATTACTTGTGTGTTTTTATTTTATTTATTTATTTTTCTGTCTTTTGCTCAATTTTGATAAATAATATTATAATATGTCACCACTAACCCAAATGGTTCATATCTAGAAATCTTCTTGCATATAAGATATAATTAATTAAATTGTTTTTTTGGGATTCTTTAATGCTGTTTGTCTGCATAAAAGGTGTAAAAACACAGATATACGCCAGTCAGTCATTCAGTCAGTCAGTTAGCTAACAAAGCACAAGCCGAAAAATATGCACTAACTTCAACGAACGTGCAACACGCGCAAGCGGAAAAAGGAGACAGAAATGTATGAATGTATAGAATTCGGGTATAGACGATAAAGTAACTGATTGATGGCTAACAGATGAAATTTCTTTGTTTCAATAAATTTTATTAAATTTATTACAAATTGTCGTTTGGTGTTTGCAGAGATACGGGGGAGAAAGAATTGTTGACAAAAGGGAAAACCACCGAAAATAATGAAAGAACGAATGAATGAATGGCTAAATGTGATACTTGTTGTATATGGGCCGGTCAGACTAGATCGATGGTTAAGAAAATAAAAAACCATAAATATTGATGGAGGGCTTAAAACCAAACAACGACAACACACACATTGCTGATGGCTAACAAAATTAAAAACATACGAGTTACATACATACAAATGTATTTAACAGATATTATATTGTTTCCATTTGCTGGATCAGCCTAACCATTAATATGTAAATATATGATGAAATGAACAAATTTTAACAAATCTACAAACACTTTTTCATAATCGTATGCATACGATTGCTGATGATGATGACGACGACGACAAAGACAATGAATGGTGATTCTTCCGGTAAACAGAAGTGTCAGTTGAGCAATAAATAAAAAGATAATTTTCTGGCTGCCAGCCAGCCAACAAATTAGAAATTAAATAAAACTAAAAAACCAAGATTCGAAATGTATCAGTCAGCACAACACCTTACGGGGCCTCACAGTACCAGCACTATCCAAAAAAAAAAAAAAAACTTTCAAAGCAACATTAATGTCTACTCAATATCAGTTTATCTTCTTTCTATCTTATAAATACACACAGAGAGTTTGGTTTTAACTATAAACAAAACAAGGTTTCAGACACACAACAGTTCATTTTTTATGTTTTTATATCTCCGAGTTTGTCCGTCCGTCCCTCTGGTCAAATAAAATGTCCATTCATACTTAAATTAACAAGCAAACAAACAAACAAACAAAAAAAAAAGAAAAAGTGTCGCTTGATGAGTATTTGAGTTTGAGTTTTAGTATCTGTTCTGTTCATTTTTGGTTTCGTTTGTTTGGGTTGTTGTGTGAATGTGTGTTTGTTTTCGTGCTGATAACAAAATTGAAACAATAAACATTTCCTCTTAAAAAAACATACAAATCCACTTAGCAGACCACCACCAACCGTTCCTTCCATCTATACACAGCATCTACTTCTTGTTCCTCTTGCTCTTGTTCGTCTTCCTAACCATCACTTGACTTCAGAAAAAACACACACACACACACACACATAGCTCGGAAACATACGGAAGACAACAACGACAACACCATCAATATGCAATCTATAAGTTTATAAAAAAAAATCACAAATTACAACACCAACCAAACCAACAACAACAAACAATAAAGCTTATTTCAAGATGACACTTTGGAACATGGACTGTGTGTCCTCCCCGTATAGTGTAAAATAACTAGCAGCCTGGTTTCAGCCTCATCTTCATCATCACCATCGTCATTGTCATCGTAATTATGGTTGGTTGCCACCACCATCATCACATGGAAGTTGTATTTTTTTTTTGCTGTTTTCATTTTATCAATTTAAAGTTTGTTTTTGTTTTAAATATATATTAAGAGATACAAACGGACGGACAGCCAGATAGACAGACGGCAGGACGGACGTACTGCTGGATGTTGATGTTTGTTTATTTTTCATGTTCATTATTGTCTTTTGGTGTTTTGTTTTTGTTGTGGAGTTTGTTGTTAAATTTGTGTTTTTGTAGACAATTTATTGACGAGTTTATTGCGCATGCGCGTCGCTTGTTTTTACGACTGGCACCCAAACTAACTGACTTTGGCATCACATCACGTTTCATTTAAGTCTTTCTCCTTTTTTTTTACCTTACAACACAACCTCAGCTAATATTATGAAGATAATATGTATGTACTGTATAATATGTTTGTTTGTATGTATAGGACGTTTAATTCATGTTAATGTAGTTGTTGTTGCTGTTGTTTCTTGTATCGCTTCATGTTATTATTAAATGTATTATTAACGTTGTCGTTGTCAACATCATCTTGGCTATCATCATCATTGTGATCATCAGCATCACCATTCTTAACCCATGTTACCCATAGACTTATTTACATATGTATACATGTATTGAAGTGTATGTATGTTTCATTATCATTATGCTTATTGTGGTAATTATTGTGTTGGTGATAATGACAATGATGATGACAGTACCCAGCAGTTCTGCATTGAGTAAAAAACAAGTTGTCAGTAATTTGCCTGATGTATTATTACTAGACTGACTCCAACTTATGTATTTTAAAGCCATTTGAAAACTATGTAATACAGAGAGACGACAATTAGTTACTTTATATATCCCAGGTACTCTAGCGTGAAGTCAGTCATCACTTTAGTGCCCCTAAGTAATCTAAGTTGTAGTGACTTTAATGTCTATTAGAGAATGCAGTATTTACACTTTGTAATTTATCTTAGGTCAATTTACTTCCGGCTAGGACACGCAACAAATTCTGTAACTAGTGGTGACCTCAGTGGTGGGTGCAGTCAATATAAAGGGTGTCCCAACTAGAACGCATAGATAACCATTTCAATTCTTTCCTAGAATTTAAGAAATGAATGTGGAGGACATGTGGTTTCAACAAGACGGCGCCACATCTCATACAGCCAGAGAAAATACATCAGCCATTTCCCGGTCGTGTTTGGAGACCAGAATTGGCCGCCTAGATCGTGCGATTTAACACCTTTAGATTTTTTTCTTTGGGGTTTTTTAAAGTCGATGGTTTACGCGAATAAGCCGACGACGACTCAAGCCTTAAAAGAGGAAATTGGAAGCTGCATTAATGAAATACCGCAGCATTTATGCAAAAAGGTCATTGAAAATTTCATTAAAAGATCGCATGTGTGCCAGCAAAGCCGCGGCTGCCATCTGCACGATATCTTGTTCTATACATAACCTCATTCTGTCTGCTTTACGATTAAATAAAGTTTCACGATTTTTTTTTTAAATATCTGTGTTTCATTTAAAATTTAAAAATTGCGTTCTAGTTGGGACACCCTTTAAAACTGTAAGGTATAAAAACGCCTAAAAAAAACAGATTTCGTTATTGACTTTCATAGTTTTTGTTATAGTTTCAAAAATGTTTCAGTTAATTTTTATAAATAAGACCATTCTGTTTTAACTATGCATGCCAACAATCCCAAAATCCTGAATCCCGAGATTTGTTTTAACAAATCCCAAAAACTACTATTTGTTTACAAAGTCATCAACAAAAATTCAAATTTTATAAAATTATGTCGAAGAAATGAAGGTGAAAGAATTCAAATTAATTTTGGATTGCCAAATTCGAACGCACTATTTGATGTGTTGACCTACGGTTTTTAAAATTAGAAATTCCTATAAAAAATGCTTTAATTGATTTAATAGCTCAACACATGAAGAATTTGTTTTACTTAAACAGATATGCAGTTGTCAGTTATAAATGCAGTTAAAGTAACAGATGAATCTCTGCTGATGTTACACTTTTATTTATACTTAAAACTATATCAAAAATTGATCTGGTGAAATCTGTCCTTAAAAGAAACCAAATACAAAACCCGAATTTGATTAGGAGGCAGAAATGTTTGTTTTTAGAAAAGAATTAAAAACGTTGATTGCGAAACGAATGAAATAATTAATGTAATTAAAATATAATATATGGAATCAAATATTAAATAAGAAATATAATTATTTGTTACGGAGTGTAACAATTTACAATTACCTAACAATTTTGCCCACAAACAATGTGAACGTTGTTTTTTTTTGTCAGCTTCATATATTGGTAACAAAATTAAATAAAGATTCTCTTTACTTTAATTGACTTAATATTTTTAAGAATCTTTTTTTAAGGTCGAACAATCCCCGGATTTACATTTGTAAAATCCCAAATCCCAGAATTTGAAATACCAGTCTCTTTTGGCATCCATAGTTTTAACTTATTCATTTCTATATTTCTTCGTGAACCATAACAGGCGATTAAAGGTGGATTCACCCATTTGTTCCAAACAAAAATTTTGTCCGGAGAAACATTTTTTTACTGAAAGTTTTTTGCAGCACGTTTCACCCATTTCGAACGATTTTTCTGGAAAATCAAAGCTGCCATATGTAAACACAATCCATGATTTATTCCAGACGAAATATAAAATTAAACCAATTCAAGATGATAACACAGTACAACACAAAAAAAAAAAAAAAAAATTATGGGGTTCTGACGATTGATTGTTGTTAAGGAGACCAAAAAAATATACGCGTGTCGGCGTTTTGATAGATCACATCATAATTTCATTTAAAAAGCGGTTTCGGGTGCCCCGATAGACTAGGCGATAGTGCGCCGGACTATCAGTCTGAGGGTTGCGGGTTCGATTCCCGCCAAAGACTCTGGGTGTTTTCTACAGATAAGCCAAAAAAAGCTTCGCAGTTTGTGTTTGTGAATTATATTAAAAAAAAAAAAAAAAAAAAAAATTCCCAGCTCTGGCCTGTTCTTGCAGCATATCGGTATATAAAACTATGTTTTCTTTACGTCTGAGGTATAGGGTATGTTCAGCATTTTTGTAGATAATGGTATGGCAAATATTTTTTTAGGACATATTAACCCTCTAACTCCCCCCTCATAACGGCATTTTTGGCTTTATTCTAAGAAATTGTAAAAAACACCCCGAAAAAGGGGAAGGGCGGGGATGAATGGTTCTACAAAAATTTTGGCCATAAAATTTTACTATATATGTCAGAACACACAAAAACCCAAAACTTAACACAAACACTAAAAACCAATCAAATTCAAGATTGTCCATTAAAGGTTAATTTAGTTATTGTTCATATATGTGGGTCATCCCATCTCTGGCGGGAAGGTTTGACACTCCAATACTGAATTTGATTGGTTTTTTAATACTCTCTTCACAATCGATGAAATTATATCAATATCCCGACTATAATTTGCATGAAGTTGTGGAACTCTGGCCGCCAAGTATTCCAAATATTGTTCTACAAAGAAAACGCCTTGTTCTCTTATGTTATGCAGCATTTTACTAAACCTAACAGAAGGTTTTTCTTTTTTCTTGGCAGCATTTTAACGGCAAATGGTTGCAAATTCAAATTGAACCAAGATATAATATTGGTAAGGGATGCCTTTCATAAGGAGATACAATAATCGCAACTGTTCAACAAAAGGGTAGTAACTCAAAATTTTCTATTTTTCAATAGACGCAAAAAAATATTGATAAACATATAAATAGTAACTTGATAAACATATAAATAGTAACTCTGAAGATATGAAGAGTGACATAACGGTATTTTTTGACGAAAGAGTAGACAAAATAATGGGAGATTTTTACAGTGGGTAGAGTAGATCATTATGTATCGTTTTTTTTTTTTTTTTTAATAAAAAGTGAAAATTTAAAAATTTTGAGTTAATACCCTTTTGTTGAACAGGTGCGATATGTTGTTGATATATTTCTCAGACATACGTTATTGATCTATTGAAATACTAGTATATGTAATATAAAACAAATTCAAATCCAAAGGGTTGGGTCAGGAAATTTTAAATGAAATATAAATAGTATTAGGCGTGTTACATAAATTTCTGCTACATTAATTTCAACAACATACAATCTATTTGATTGCAATCATTTGAAATACCTATTCCATTTCAAACTCTGTCAAAATCAAACAGCCCACCCAAAGAAGCTAAACCTTTAAACGAAAATTAAAAAAAAAAAAAACACATTTGGAAAAACAAGTCATCGGGTCAAAATTTTGCTACTCATAATTATGATTGTGAATATTGCAAAAGTAATAATAAAGAGAGAAAAAATCTAAAAAAAACTAAATAAAAGATTTCTACGAACTATTCACTTTATAGGTGGGCACACGTTTGTTTTAAACTGAATGCCGCCAAAATAATAAAAAAAAACAATAACAAAAAAAAAAAGCAACGACAAACAAAGAAAAAGCATCGCTAAACAGTTGTTAAAAAGTTGTAAAATAAGGAACCTTAACCACACCACACCATGCAACACATAATACACATAGTACACACATTCAAACACCGTCGTTTCCCTGCCACAAAGTAAACTTTTTGAACTTATTTATTGGCATTTTGCATCCCTCAATAATAATCTTCTTCTACGTCTGTTTTTCGTCTTTACATTTCAAATTGTTGCAAAAATGTTTGTGTATTTTGTGTTTTGACAAAAATATAATAAAAACAAATCAACATAATGAATGATGTAGAAAAAACTTACATATTACGGAGTGTTGCAACGAATTCTATGCAGCCTACTTTCTCGAAAAACTGTTGCACTTTTTCTGCCCTTTTTGTTTCAAAATCAAAACTTATACATATGTATATGTATGTGTGTATTAGGGAATGGAAATTAAACCTGGGCAAATAAGGTATTGAATTAAAGGTACTTACAAATAGCGAAATAAATGAATGTACTCTGGTAGGTATTTCTAAAAGGGGCGGATTTTGCAGAAAAAGAGCCAGAAAAGTGCAAAATTTTTTACAACAAATTCTAGATTTGAACTGTCCATCGCACAAAACGTTTTCCATACAACTTTAGTAACAAATTTAAAGGAGATTTAAATTCTAAAACTTTTAATTTAAAAAATGGTAAATTTGCATTCCTTCTGATCGTTTAATGAGATTCACAATACAATAGGTAACTATAATTAATGTTTTTTTTTGTTTTTAGCTCTGATTAGGAAAAAGTCAGCTTTAAAGTCAGTTGTTGTCCACACAAGAATTCAGAGTCAAAGAATTGCGTATTTTTTGTGTGACTTTAGTTTACGATTAAAAAGGCTACGGTGATTTTATTGTCATAATTTTTTATTTTAAGTTCTATTTTTAATTTTAAGTTCTATTTCAAGGAAATACATATATTACAATTTTCATTTAATAGCATAGTTCTGTATAACGAGTGTATTCTCAGGCGAACGGGTGGAACACGGGCGAGTACGTAAACAAATACACTCTATAATACACTCGTCTGACCTATGTTAATTACCTTGGTAAAGGCCTTATGACACTACATTTTTAATGCATTGTTCAAGTTTTGGTGAACAGTACAAATATAATGTCAAACATTTTACTAAAGTTAACGATAAAAAATTAAGTTATGTCAAAAAAAATGTAAAATTGTTCAACTTAAAATTGACATTTCAAGCTTGAAATGTTTCTCATAAACAAAAAGTTGACAACATTTAATAAAATATACAAAACCATAACAAAAGAAAAAAACTAAAACACTTTTTTGTTTACATTTTTTATAGTTTGCTCTTCTAACATTTTCTATTTCTTTCTATCAATTCAATGAACAAAAAATGTAGTGTCTAAGGGCTTAATATTGAGTTATTATATTGCATTATTGCCAAATTATTTAATTAGATATTTTGTTTACTTTTTTCCATGTTATTATTCAATATTTTAATATTTTAGGGGCAACCCTAGAAACCAAAATAAAAACAGCTGTGTTTTATTTACAATACAAAAATAATTTATGTGAATATGAATTTTTTAATTTTGTAATAAATTTAATGAAAATGAAAGTTAAGGTAGTGGACAACAGTTTATGCTGTAGAAATATGCGAAATAATATATAAAATATTGTTTTGTAATACACACAAGCACTCATTTCTACTCGTCTGTTTTTGACAGTAGGACAATTGAAATTGCAATGTAGAAACCAAGGTGAATTTAAATACAAGGTGACAGCATAGCGCCAGCTGATTATTCATGGTGAAATTGAAAATGTCAAAAAGTTGTTTACAAATAGTCAAAGTTTATATAAAAAAAGATGTTTTTGACAGTAACGAAAGTTTTTACACAAACAAAAATGCACAAAAATGCCTGTTGTTCTTGCCTTGTTGTAATTGTTGTAGCAATGCTGTCACCTTGTATTTAAATTCACCTTGGTAGAAACCATAAAAAAAGATAGTCTTACGTTTTTACTCAAGAAAATTGACACTAGTGTTATAGAACCCCAAATTTTTGTACTCATTTGGGCGAAAAATTTGAGTCACTCGTTATTTAGAAACATGCCAAAATTATTTCCATTGTCAGTATTAAAAAAAAAAACTTTTTGTGAAAATAAAATATTTCCTCTTTTCAAGTAGAGTAAAACCTGTTTATTCCTGATAGTTACGGAGTAAAACTAAATTTGGGTTAATCTTTCATGTGCTCACTTTAGGGTAAATCAAAAACATCTTGCGCATTTTTGCGACCGCCATACATTTGGTTTCACTTTTCCAATGAGACCTCCACTTTTTCGCGAGAGGAAATTTTTGAAGAATGGGTAAAAACTTTTACGAAATTTATACTTAAACGAATACCCATGGTGCATTATGCCAGTTGGCGTCCATAAAATCATTTTTAATGGAAAAGACATAATAAGAAGCGGCTTAAGAAGCCAGAAATAAAGGCACGAGGCAATTTAGGGAGTTGTTTACGAGAAAAACATCAAGAATAGACACAAATACAGATCTTTTCAATCGACTCTTTCTTAATTTCTTCAGATGCTTTTATCGCAATTTTGAGTCACACTCCCTTTCGAGTTTGAGGTTTGATAACAAAAGAAGTTCTTTCATTATTATCTGTTGATGCTTTTGAGGAGAATCTTTTAACGATGCATATGAATGTGAATAAATTAAAATCTCTAGGTGTATTTATGTGTTATTATTTGTATTATTAATGTAATAGAGCGCAAACAAGTAAAGCCAATTATTATCAAATATTTATTAAAAATATAAAAATTATTTTAATATTAAAAATGACTTTCAACGAATTCTTGCGTAAAAACTCACTTCATAATTTTATTATTCATGCATCTCAGTTATTTTCAACTTAAATACTAGTATACATATATAACTACAAATAATCTCAGAGCATGTATTTAAGAAATCAATTTATTATCTTAAAAATGTATTTTTTCTTGACAATGGCAACGGTTATTTTTTGCCACATTTTATTAAAAAAAAACTTCTTTATAAAAAAAGTTGATTTTTTGTAATTATTTACATATTTGAACTCATTTTTTATTTAATTCATAAGTGAGAAGTGAATCCAACGCGATTTATTAATTTTGTTCAGTTATATTTGCGATCTATCACACTGTGCAACGGTTAGATTTTGAATCATATTACACATTTCGATCAAAACTAAACAACTGAGTTTGCACAGCATATCTGTTTATTGAAAGCTTTTCTCATTTAAAGTAAAGAATAATCTGAGAATCTGAAATTAATTGCTCAAAATTCGAATCCCCCTAAAAAGATCTCCTGATAAATTTTCATAACATCCCAAAACTGTTTTTGTTACAAACATTGTGTTGAACTTAATGTAGCTGTAATCAGTTTATAATGTCGGGGTATAAAAAAAAAATCAGCATTTTGCAGAGTACTGTGAATTATTACCTCGAGCACACCTTAAAGCAAGGCAAGGTAACAAAACTACAACAAAAACAACATCAATACTCCTAAAATACTTATTTTTTTAGTAGGTTTTTTTTATCTGTTACTTTTTTCATTTGAGCATTTTTGGCATTGTTTTTGGTGGCATTGTTGGTAAGCGAAGTATGAAAGGCAGGGAAAATATACAAAAAAAAAAAAAAAAAACAGCGCCAGCTGAAATGCGGTACTTGAACGGTGGTGATACCCTTACCTTACCTCACATAGATGTGAGAATAGAAGAATACTTGAATATATTGCATGAAAATAAAAAGCGAATGAATGGATGGTTGGATGGATGGATGTATGGTTGATTTTTTAGATGGTTTTGCTTTATTTGCTGCCAGGCAATGCTCACCATATATACATTCAGGCAATAACTTTACTTCTACCTTTAGCACTTTGTCTTTAAGTTCTGTTTTTTTTCTGTGATTTTTTTTTTTTTTTTTTTTTGTAACTGCTGCTCGTGGGTGGGTATCATACATATTTTGGAGAATAAACGCCTATTGCAAGTTTTTGTTTTTTTTTTGTACAAAAATCACACAAAGTCATCTTTAAACAGCAAAAGAAACAGAAAAATAAAATCTCAAGTTCTTTATCCATTTGTGCTTGTGTTTCTAAGCTGTGATGTCTACCAGTGATCAAGAGAGCTAAAAGAAGAATTCATACTTACATATAATAATAAAAACAACAACTGCAACAACTAAACATTAACCAATCTATTCAGCCATTCATTTTCGTGTATAAGGACGTTTTAAATGTTTCGTCTTTAGCGATGTCGTTATACGTCCATCATTGTTGGCTCATAACTTTCGAGTTCAATAGCAAGCCGCAGGGCATTTGCCAAACCTTATGTTACAAATATTTATATGCCTTTTTTACATTCATACAGACAGATATATATATATATATATGTACATCTTTTTCAGTTATATACACAATATACTGTATGTAAGTATGTCTACACGCTAAGAAAGTCTCAATCGCCCACGTTTGAACTTGTTGTTTTATATACTTTGATTTAGTTACACTGAACAAAATTGATGCGATTTCATTTTTTATTGAAAACTTTTAACAATGTTTTCCAACATGTGAAATACACTTAGGCGTTTTGCCGGGATTTTCCGGGCTTATACTTAAAAAAGGTGTTAAAATTTGTTAAAGGAAGCGGTCAAAGAACTCAAAATATTGAATACTTGTTTAATGCACTTTTAACTATTCGTCCAACTTTGGTAGAAAGTGAACGAGTTTTTTCAGTAAAGCGGGACATTTGTAAATAAAATCAGAAATAGACTTTCTGACGACTCAATAAACGCTTTGAGTGTGTTAAAATGTTATTTCCTAAGCCGTTAAAATTTTAGTATAGTTATTTAAAATATATTATCAGGGGTGTCATAGAATAAATATCGAGATATTACTAGTATCATGATATATATGGAACGTGTAGGTTAGGTTAGGTTAGGTAGGAAGGCTGGTGTGAGTCACCTCACACCCTCACCCTCTCTACCAAAATGTCTGACTGGTCTATATATGTCTGACTGGTCTACAAATGTGTGACTTATCTCCATATGTCAGACTGGTCTACCCAGAGTCTTTGGCGGGAATCGAACCCGCAACCCTTTGACTGATAGTCCGGCACTCTATCGCCGTGAGCATTTTTTCTTGTCGGTTTTAAAACCAATTCTGACAATATTGGTTTCGATGACACCCCTGTATATATTTTATGAATTAAATTGTTATGTTTATGTTTCATTTTTATCTAGTATCTAGAGCATAATAATAAGAAATTTACATTTAAAAGCGTAATGTAATAATTCAAGTTCCTCTTTCAATTAAAACTAATTTTTGTAGTATTTAAGTATTTTTTTACTTTGTTTTTTCCCTCACGTTTTTTAATAAAAGTTTTTTCATAAATAAAGACAAATTTACGTTTTATTTGTTGTATGGAGCGGGATCCCGGGAAATTAAAAAAAACCAAACCCTTCCTTCCTGATATTTTCACAGCATATTACTGTGACTTTGAAAGGAATAATACGCTATATAAAGTTTTGATTAGACAAACGGGAGTGGCACCGCCCATATAACCCAAAAATTTAAATCGCCATAATTAGGGCATTTTTTGACGTAGGTATATACGTCGATGATATTTGGTACATATAGTATTGGCATAATTAGGAATACGTACCAGGAGAAAAGTGGGTGTGACCACGCCCTTTTTAGGCAAATTTAAAGTGGTAATATAGTCTTAACTACTGGAACGATCGTCATTAAATTTTCACAATAGGATATTCTTACGAAATAATAAATTCTCGCCTAAGGTGGCAGCATCTTATGGGAAGATATAAATTGTTGAACTAAAGTTCCATGCATAAATCTTAAATTTGGATATTCTAGAGGACATATTTTCTATATTATATCAAAGCAAGTCTACTTTTATACGGTGACAAGACATAAGAATTCCAACCAAGATCACGGAGACAGAAAATTAAAAATTGCTTTTGTACCGATTCAATACTATTGATATGAATTGAATAACAAGGATCCCAAACAATTGATCCATACTCAAGAATTGGTCGAACAAGAGAAGTATATAAAAGTTTTGTAATATAAGGATCTAAAAATTCCTTAGACCAGCGCTTCATGAATCCAAGTACCCCATTGGCTTTATTTACCATTATAGAGATGTGATCACGAAAATCAAGGCTATGATCCAACAGTATGCCAAGATCCCATATGGTTTGAACTTTATTTAAAATAACAGTATCAATATAATAAGAAGTCTCAATCGGATTGTGTCTAAAAAATGGCATGTGTTTTCATTTCTTAATATTTAACTCCAATAAATTAAATCTGCACCATTGCGAAAAATTGTAAAAGTCGGCACTTAGTAAACTATGTCCATTTGTATCATTAAAAGAGTTAAAAAGTTTAACATCATCGGCATACATCAGTACATTAGAATGCAAAATAACAGTAGGAAGATCATTGATGAATAGGGTGAACAAAATTGGACCCAGGTGGCTACCTTGAGGAACACCAGAATGTACTTGAATGATTTTTGATATAACATTCCCAAATTTGACTTGTTGAGTTCTTTGTGATAGATAAGAGTTTAACCATTTTATAGCTGAGAAACTAAAGCCCATAAGTGATAATTTGTGTAATAGAAGATTGTGGTTAACTTTATCAAACGCCTTACTAAAATCCGTGTATATCACATAAGTTTGCATTTTATTTGTAAAACCTTCATTGACGATAGTAGTGAGTTCCAAAACATTAGTTGCAGTTGAACGGGACTTACGAAACCCATGTTGACATGGTGATAGAAGGGAAGAAATTTGATGATATAAGCAATCTGTAAGAATTTTTTCAAGGAGTTTTGGAATTGCATTAATTTTAACGATACCTTTGTAGTTAGATACATCATTTTTACTGCCATTCTTGAATAAAGGAATTATATATGATGTTTTTCACACTGATGGCAAATAACACGCTACAACAGATTTGTTAAATAATGCAGTAAGAGGCGCGGACAGTGATGCTACACAGTTTTTAAGAAAACAGCTTGGAATACCATCAGGACCTAAACGAGTTCTTCAGCGACTTTATGTTTTTTTAAAAGCTTCTTCAAAAATAAATTCAACTATTTTTTCCCAGTGTAACTAGTTGTAGCTAACAAAAAGAGCCATACTAAATAAAAAAAAAAAAAAAAAACGATAAAAAAAAACTAAATAAAGAAGAGAAAAAAATCGAAGCGCCACAATTCATTCATCCATTAAATATATAAATTGTGGTTTGATTTGAATGCAACAACAGCATTCATTCGGTCGTTCTTCGGTCGTCTCGTAGGGATTGTAAGCCATTCAAAAAAACAACACCATTCATCCTCTTATTTGAGGTTTCAGTTTTAGTTTTTATTGTTTTTGTTGCTGTTGTCGTCGTTTTCTTTATAACTAAAATAAAACAAGGGCTAGGCTTACTCATTCTGTCAAAGTTCGAAAATAAAGTCAAGCAAGCATCATCATCATCATCATCATCTGGTATATTGTGACTTTTTTCCAAAGTTTTTATTTTTTTTTTTTTTTTTTTGTAGATTTTAGTATTTACCTCATGTGGCATGCTCCACACGCGCACTATCTACGCTCTGAATGGATAGTTGAATGGTTTAGCATTGGCTGCTTGGATACTGCCTGAACGGTTGGAAGTTTGGTTGACTGACTAACTTAGCCCTTATAAACCAACCACACCACCTCCGCACAATTTTTTTCTTTTTTTGTTTTTTATTTTTGTTTCTTAAACGCCACATGCATTGACAGCGTTACTTAGATTGTTCTTTTATTTTGATTATGATTCTTTGTTGTATTTGTATCCGTTTTGCCTTCAAAAAAATCTCCCCATGGTTTATTTAAAACAAATAGTTTTACAATCATAGACCACAACGGCGACAACAACAACAACAACAACAAATACAACAACCACCTAACTTTAAGAATAATAGTAATAACGACAACAATGAAGACCGTTTGTTGACGTTATCGGTTTCTCAAGTTTTTATTTTATTTAATACTTTTTTCATTTCAGATACTTTTTGTTCCTTTTATGTACTTCGTCATCGTCATCATCATCTGTATTAACATCACCATCACTTTAACCATGATCAGTGATCAGTGAGTGTTGTATTCTTACCACCATCATATTCAGCTAGATCTATGTAAGTTTGTATTACGAATAGTTTTACTTCTATCATGCCACATTATGTTTCTGCTTTTGGTGCCAGCTTTATTTGACAAAAACAAAACAAAACAACAAAAAAAAAAAATATCTTTATAGCCAGTCAACGTGTCTAATGATCCGATTTGTTAGTATCAGGTTACACAAAATAGTTTCGAAAAACGCCCACATACCAGTCAGTCAGCCAGCCAGAGTAAAAACAAGCATTTCTTAAACCACCAAATAATATGTTCACATCTTTGGCGTTTATGGCACAATTTAGCATCAAATTTCCTTTGACAAACTTAACAAAAGTTCTTTTTCAGTTAACAAACATTTCATTAAATGTCACCTCCCTAGTGCTGAACCGACAGTTTTCTTTTTTCATATTTTTTCTTTGAAAATTTAACGCTGAAATTAAATTAAATTGTTGTTTAACCGGAAAACATTGTGGCCTGAGGTGTAAACAGAGTAAACAAATCTAAATTTCTAATAATCAAGTGCAATTATTTAGAAAGAAGTTGCTATTTCTTTAGTTAATACATATTTACTTCTACTTATTAAGATAAAAGCAAACTTCAAAATTTCATTTATTGCTAGAGTGAGAAGACAGAATATTTTTTTTTTCTTGGACCAGCACTCAGGGGATGACCCCTACTTATGCAATGCATTGTGCTGGAACTAGGAAAATAGATTATGGGAGGGAGGATAGAGGGAGTAGTGTTTGTGAACATTTGACTTGAATTTTCCTATATTGATAGTGGCAGGGAATACTTCTGCTGGCACTTTGTTCCACATACGGACAGTACGGCTAAAGAACGAATTTTCCCTGTAGTCTGTTGTACGATCCACTGTCCAGTCGACCACAAATGAATGAGCCCTGACTGAAGAACGTGTATTACGTAAAAAACTGCGTGTTTCAGGAACAAGTTCCCTAATTTCAGCAGAAAGCATTCCATTATAGTATCGATAGAACAGTGAAACACAATCCACATTGCGACGATGCTCCAATGAATCAATAGAGTTGGATACCCTACTGTCACCGATAAGCATCTTCGCCCTCTCCTGTACGCGGTCGAGTAACTCCAAAATAGACTTCGAAGCTCCGGCCCATACATGAGAGTTGTATTCCATTTTCGGACGGATATAGGTGGTGTAAATAGTAAGAAGATCAGAATACTTCACTCCAGTATTTTCTACACCGTTTTAAAAAGCCAAGGCACTTGAGCGCTTCTTTCGACACTTGAAAAATGTGTTTGGTCCAGCGGACATCACACTGCATTCTCATGCCTAGAACGTCAAGAGCGTCTGATTCCTTAATATTTACACCGCCCATAAAAACAGATGAAGCAACATGGAATGGGGTTGTGCGAATAGAATCGATTTTAACGCACGTAAGACTCCGTGTTGTCTATTAACGCACAAACGCACAACAGATCATTTGCTTCATCTGTTTTTATTGGCGGTATAAATATTAAGGAATCAGACGCTCTTGACGTTCTAGGCATGAGAATCCAACTAAAGAAATATCAAAAATTAAATATAAACAGTTCAACTAAAAATACTATTTATTCTACCCAGCAGTCTCAAAATCCTCAACAAACATTAACTCATTTTGAATTTATTTTTACAATTAGCACATTAATGGCGTTTTCTTTTCCGGCAAAACTGTTACACGTTTTTCCCAATTCGCACCTTTTTTAATTTTTTTGTGTTCTTTTCTGAAAAAATGTCAACACTGCTAAAGTGTAGCGTGTTCTTTTCTATAAATGTCACACTATAAATTTAAAAAATGTTGCACCTTTCACACTCTGTATTTTTAGAGGGGGAGAATCGCACGATAAAACAGCTGACATTTGTTTTGTTTATGAATGTGTATTTGTGTTAAGAAACAAAAAAAAATATACAAAATGGAAAATTTTAATTAATAAAATTAATTTTAATAAATATACATATATGTATGTATTTCCACTTTTGAGCTATCTGCTTCTTCTTCATAATCTTCGTAATCATAATATATAATATATATAATACTTTATATCATAATAATTACCGTAATCATATTATGATTTAAAGTAATCATATTATGATGTATGTATAATACTCATATTATGATCTAAAGCAATTATATTATGATAGTACTTTATCATAGTATGTTAAATTGTTATCATTTTATTTTTACTATTTGTCAAATTATAGATTTTATAAATATCACGACATGAATGCAAAATTATGCAATGGTACCTGTTAAAACATTATTTCTAATGAAGACACAATTATTTTAGTATTAGTATATTTCGTAAGCACTAGTTAATATTTTTGAATATAGAAATAAATATTTGCGCACTTTCAACGTACATAAAAATTTATATTTATTTGTAGTTTTGTACACTTTATTTAGGTCTTTAACACTTCTTTGACATTTTGTACTTTATATTAATACTAGCTAAAACCCGGTGTGCTTCGCTACCCATATTTTTTAAAATTAACTTTGTATGGGAGGTACCACGCCCACTTAAAATTTCCAAAAAAAAGTAGCCTATAGCTCCTTCCAGACATACAGAAATATACTGTGAAAATTTCAAGCAAATCGGTGATTTTTAAAATTAACTTTGTATGGGAGGTACCACGCCCACTTAAAATTTCCAAAAAAAAAGTAGCCTATAGCTCCTTCCAGACATACAGAAATATACTGTGAAAATTTCAAGCAAATCGGTTCAGCCGTTTAGCCGTCTATAGACTTCAAACTAATAATAATAAACATAACGACACACATTCACTTTTATATATATAGATTTTAAATTTATTGAAACATTTAAATCCAACTAAATAATCTGATATCTCGCAGACAAACTATTGAACTGATGCCAAAGCATTCTACAAATGGTAAAAACAAAATATTATAAAAATTAAACATATTTTGTTTGCATTTTAAACATAATATCGACAGTTCAATTCCAAACCATGCTATGCCGACTTGGCATGTTTTTAATTATTTTGCGTTTTTGAATTTAGATTTTTTCAACTTAAATTCTGGCAAATTTTGGTTGTGATTGGCTAGTCCAATCAATAGTTATAAACAACAAAGCTCTACCTCATATGGTTTTTTAGATATCGCCTGTAAACTTTAGGAGTTTTTTCTGCAAAACTCACTTTTTCGACTTAGCATGTTTTGGAATTGAGCTGTCGATATGAGCACTAATATAGAAACTTATCTTTTAATGGTTACTTGTAAGTTTAAATAGTTGTAAATAATATAATATGTTTGAATAGTTATTATTCAATAGTTGTGGTAAACATTTTTTTTAAATAATTATGTTTCAGTGAACCATATTCAATTTTATAATTGCGATAAACATACAATTGTTTATAGTAACTAAATTTTTGTTACAATCAAATTAAAATAACAATTATTTGTGTATCACAACAATATATTGTTACCAAAAACACAGTGTAGTTGTCGTAACCATCTCTAACCATGTTTTTCTCTGAGTGTAAGCGTTGGACTAAGTGTGTTGAAGTTTTAGGAGATTATATTGAAAAATAAAAATGTTTTTGAAAAACTAACTATTCTCTTTCTGTGCTAGGCTAAGGAGTTTCCGAACCGCCCTCGTAGTACATATATGCCAGACTTTTATCAATCTCAACATCTAGACCACCTGTGCCAGATAAAGCAAAGTACATATTTAACATATTTTCCTTTACACACTTGTTTTTACACATAAACTTAATAGAATTTCAAAAACAATTATGTATTTCCATAAATAACAAATTTTAAAAATCTAAAATTCAAATCTTTAACAAAATATCTTGTTTTTTAAAGCCACACCTCTAACCTTAATACCAGCATTTTGCTGCAACAAAACTACCCAGCCAAACAACCCATCTATCTAACTCCCCCTGAAACATTAACATCAAATAGCGAAACAGATTGGGGATTATTTAAATAAATAATGCAATTTTCCACATGAAAGTAACATTTACATAAAAAATCTTCTGAAAACAAGCACACACACACACACAAGGAAATAATGAATTTTTGCTGTTTTTTTTTTGGGATGTGAAAACATATAGATAGAGATAACAAAGTAGAGATTAAACGCCGCAGGACACTTAAATACAGTTTATAAAACAAATACAATAAACGACATGCTACAACGCGTTTGATATAAAACATTTTCAATAAGGGTTTTCTGTTAATTTTCATACAAATTGCTACATTGTACATACATGTACTAATGCATACAAACATTTTATAATTGCTCTCAATTTTAGCACTCACTTTAATTATCCCAACAGTGTTAGTCCCAAAAAAAAAAAAAATTGGGGAGGAATGTCATCGCAGGATATCATGTAATAGATACAACAAACATTAAAATTCACAAATAATCGTTACTTAAATCACAGTTAAGTGGCGGCATCCTGAATGGCAACCAAAATGAGCAGACACGCCCTTTTAAGTTCTACATATTGGGCATTTTTACCCTTAAACATCTGTGCAAAATGGTATGTGATGATGGCAGTGACACAAAAAAAACACGAAAAATCAACTCATGACGACAATAATGATGGATATGTTGATAAAGCTTGTAATGTGGCAGTAATATTAAGCGAATCAGTGTACGTATTTTATGAAATATGTAACCCGGTTGGAAAGTTTGCTGTTTTAAATTAAAAGGGTTATTCTTATTTATATGACATTTATTTTATGTCTTTCAAAAGAAATCTATTATTCCCAACTAAAAATGAAAGGCTATATTTATGAATATACACAAACTTTAAAAATGCTTTCAATTTATCAGTTAGATAATTTTTAAAACTATTTCAAAATTGTTTTCTTTTTTTTTAAATTTTTATTTCACTCTTTTATTGTTAGCCATTTTTGGAGGAGAACATTTTATTTGTTTGAAAAGAATTTAGTGAAACCCGTATTTTTGGTGAAAATTCGTTTTTAATTTTTTAGAATGTTTTATTAAATTTTTTTTTGAATAATTTTTTTTTGCAAAATCTTTTTTTTTTTTTTTGAAAATACGTTACAATATGGTTTTTTTTTTGGTGAAAACCGATTTAAAGTACAATCCGTTTTTTTTAGTGAAAAATTACTTTATTACTTTTTGAATGAAACACGTTTTTATGAATTTTTTTTTGTGAAAACCGCCCTTTAATATAAATTGTCCTTTAATGAAAAACGTATTTTGATGAATAAAAAACATATTTTTCAATAAAAAGCGTTTTAATGAAACACGTTTTTTCTGAAAAGTTTTGTTTGTGGAAAACGTCTTAATAAAAAACGTCTTTTGATGAAAATCGTCTTTCACTGAAAAACGTGTTTCAATGAATAAGAAACCTCTTTTTCAATAAAAAGCGTTTTTTTTACTTTTAATGAAAAATGTTTTCATGAAAAACGTTTTAATGAAAAAAATGGCTTAACGTCATTTAATGAAATGTTCGTCATTCAATGAAAAACGTTTTAAAAACGTCTTTATGAAAAACTGGGGCCAAATTATCGCATTCGTGATTGAATGAGCTAATGTATCAAAAAATGATTTCGATATCGAAATTATGATAAAATGTACTAAATTTCTTGCTCGATATCCAATGCCATAATCTCAAATAAGAAAATTACGATTAATTTTACTCGATATCGAATGCGGTAATTTGGCCTCTGGTATTTAATGATCGTAATTTTAGTTGAAAGATTGCTGAGAAATAAAAAACAATTTACTTTATCAATTAACTTTTACTTTATTATTTAAGTATTATTATTTATTATTTAAGTATATGGCCTAATCTAAAATAAAGTCAAACACAGTCAATTCTTAAAAGATTTTATGTTTCTGAGAGAAAACCTGTAGTTGTTAAATATATATTTATGTATATGTTGATTCATTTATACCTTTTTTAAATTTTTAATAAAGCACGTTAATTATATTGGGTATATAACTTAAAAATGAAGATTTTTTTAAAATATAAATATATTCAAATATTGATTATTGTTTGCTATGCTATTTTTCCATCTTTCCGGCAACATATGCATTCTGCGCCAAAAGAACAACTCATCTGTTTAGGTCACGAAGGAATCACACCAATTTCGGCTACTCTGTTCTGAAGTGAAGCGTATCCAGAGAAAGTGTTCTGCAGCGATCGAAACTAATAGTAGTCAGACGAGACAAGGTCGGAACTATAAAACGGATGAGGCAAAACGTACCAAGCACTTCTTTCTAAATAAATAGTTTTTATCAGGTTTATCACACATATTCTGGGTATTTTTCTGGCAATGCTCGCTTCAAACGAAGCAGTTGAATTCGCGTACAGATTTTAAGAATTTTAATGAAAAACGTTTTAATGAAAATCGTCTTGTTTTGAAATGAAAAACGTTTTAATGAAAATCGTCTTGTTTTGATCGTTTTAATGAACAAAGCTTTTTGAATAAAAAACGTTTTGAAAATGTATTTATGAAAATTGTTTTATTGAAAAATATTTTAATAAAACGTGTTAATGAAAAACGTTTCATTGAAAAAGTTTTTTAATGAATATTATTTTTAATGAAAATTATTTTTAATGAAAAACGTTTTATTAAAAAAAAAATTTCATGAGCATTAGTTTTATGAAAAAGTTTTTTTAGTGAAAATCGTTATTTAGTGATTAGTTTGATTTAGTATTTAGTTAAAAGCTTTAAGTGAAAACATTTTCTAAATATAAAGCGGTTTTAGGGAACACAGTTTTTAGTAAAAATCGTTGTTTTTTTTAGTGATGAAAAACGGTTTTGTGGAAAAATTATTATTCAAGAGCAAAAATAGAAATTAATAAAAATGATAATTACAGAAAACTTCGAACCACCAGTCACTGGTTAAAGGATTGATGTTGTCTGTTGACTAGCAGGCACCGTAGTGGTGCAAAGGGGTCAGAACGCAAAAAGAATTCTGATGAGAGAAAGTGGTGTTTCTAGAAACATATGTAAATTCCACCAACAACCCAGGTTCGAATCCCAGTCAAGAAAAATTATCAAAAATAAAAAAAAAAAATTTTTCAAGTTGTAAACCAATTCCTACTTCAGTAAAAATAATTTAATGAAAATTAAATTTAATGATCTCAAAGCCTAACTAAAGAAATATAAAAAAAAATTACAGGTATTGTAAACAATTTTCTTCACGAATCAAATGTTTATTAAGTACAGGCCCTGTTTTCCCAATTATCGGTTTTCTGCACACATATTCGCCAGTTATGAACCGAAACGAATAATTGAAGCTTAAATATAACTTTGTACAGACTTGAATATTACATTATACGATTGACGATATTTTTTTTTTTTTTAATCAATAATTTTATAATTCATGTAAGAAAATCTGTATTTCGACACCACTATGAAATTATTTAAGTAGAATCGCTAGGAACTATCAACGAAATATCAAGTTTATACTCGTGCACCCTTTTAATCATGATGATAGTTTAAAATTAGAGTCTGTAATACATTTGGTCAAAGCGTTTGTAGGAGCTTTAAATGTATTTCCTTCCGGGTACTTACACATCATGCTAATGTTACGATTAAAATTCGTCCCGTTACTCAGTTTATATGATACGAAAGCAAATATGTTGAAATTTGTGGTTGTTGTGCGGCTGTTCAACTGTCTTCCACTGTCGGATAAATACATGTTAAAATCCAAATAAGCGTAAAATGTCCTTAAAAAGATCATCACAATTCAGTCATTCAAGCATTTAATGAACCAGTCAACCAATCAAGCAGCCGACAATGGTTTTTTGTTTGTTTTGTTTGTTTTTTTTTTAAGCATGTACTTATTATGTGTCTGTGTGTTTCCGAGTGTATTTAACAAAATAAAGATGGAAAAATAAAAATAATAATAACGATAATTAGTGTGAGCATTTGCCAGTTGTAAAGGGTCCATATACTCGTAATAGCAGTTGAGTAAATGTCTGTATTTGTACTATGGATAATCTTACGTAAGTTAAAGGTACTTATAACTTTTAACAAATCCTCAGCCAGGGTAAAAAATTACGAAACGAAATGTATCATTGCTAGGTACTCGTATTTTATGAGATAAAAAAAATGAGAATTTGTCAGGCAGCCACTATAAACCGCACTCAGACGACATCTGTTTATTTAAACAAAAACACAAAGATGTTAACAAAAAAAAATGGTTAACACAATTATAATGTTGGTTTTGAGTTTAAATGTAAATCATCTTTGTGTATACGGGCCCTCTCTACGAACGTGTTATTTGTCAGCCCGATAATAATATTCTATCTTTTGCTCCCTCTTTATCAATTGTTAGCATCAGATTATCTACTTTTAGGGTCGAGTTTTATTTATTTTTTTCATTCACATTTAAATAAAAGCAAATACCAAATCATTTCAATTATAGGTATATTTTTATACCCTTCACCTACATGAGAAGGGTATATATAAGTTTGTCATTCCGTTTGTAATATCCACAATATAATTTCCCGACCCTATAAAGTATATATATTCTGGATCTTTATAGATAGCGGAGTCTATTTTTTTTTTTTTTTAAATGTTGGTATCAAAATAAAATTCAACCCAAAAGTACAGAAAATAAAAACAGAAATCATGACACCTAATTTTATATAATTTTCCGTATTCCAATATCCCACATAAGACCCCCTCCGTAATTTTTTTTTAAATATAATTAACAAACACAAACTGCGAAGCTTTTTGGCTTATCTGCAGAAAACACCCAGAGTCTTTGGAGGGAATCGAACCCGCAACCCTCTGACTGGCACTCTATCGGGTCACCCAAGCCATGTCCGTCTGTCTGTCTGTTGAAATCAATTTTCTGAAGTCCCCAGATATCTTCGGGATCAAAATCTTCAACAATTCTGTCAGACGTGCTTTCGAGAAGTTTGCTATTTAAAATCACCAAAATCCGTTCATAAATAACGGAGATATGAGCAAAAATCCGAGACAGCCTCTGAAAATTTCATCAAAAAAACTAAGTGTATTAATATTGTTACGAACAAATTCCTCAACAGATGGCGTGTTTATCCACATAATTATGCATCCACAACAAAGGTGAAGGGTATATAAGATTCGGCATAGACGAATATAGCACTCTTACTTGTTTTATTTGACATTTGTTGTGTGATAATTTGCCGAATTATCAAAAGGTACGAACGAATGAGTATGAGAAGTACTCTTGCTTACAACTATTGCTTTTGTCTGTGAGTTTTTTGTCATTAATCGCCCATTAAGAAATTGTTAAGTGCTTCGTTAGATTTTCCGCTCTTTAGTTAGTAAACAATGTTGCTGTCAGTGTCACTGTCATAATCCAGCTATTGATTTATGTGACACCCTTTGTCATTTAGTGCTTTCGTTTTTGTTTTTCTTTATATCAATTGAGTGTTGCGTATGAGTGTGTAGCTGACATATTTTTGTGAATTTGAAATTTCTGTAAAGTTTGTTAAAGTTTAATACAATTTTGAGTATAATCTTTTTCTTATTTTAATTTGAGGATTACATCGTATTAGTAGAGAGTTTACAATGGCGTATGAAAATTACGAAAGTGAAAGTTTTTGGGAAACAATATTAAGATTTTAGGGTCAATCATACATATTGTGTAGATGAGAGTTATTTTAAGATATTAAAGTCAACTCAAAAATCATTGAAGTCATCATAGATTGCAAAGCATTTAGTTAAAGTTTGGGTTGGATTACGCAAATTGTCTAGCAGTAAACATTTATATTTGTCTTATTAACAGCATTGTAATAAATGTGAGCTAAAATTAACTAAGAGTAAACTGTGGCATGTATCGCCCCGTTTACACAGCGAAACATTTGGAAGGGAAACATTTTGTTTGGTAGAAAGGGCCGGGTGGGGAAGAGAATATGAAAATTGTTTTCCATTCTCGTATACACGATTTGTGCTTTCATTCTTATTGTGTACATTAGCAAATCAAATACAGCAGAAATTAAAAAAAAAACAACACTGCAATTAGACAAATGTAAAAAAAAAAACAAATATAAACTGGACGACAATGTTTCCCTGTATGACCGCGAAGGAAAATACAAAAGAGAATTCCAGATGTTTCCCTTCCAAATGTTTCCCTGTGTAAACAGGGACTAACTGTTTGAAATTTGAAAAATTTGTAAGTTAGTAGCGGTAGCATGCATTTAATATCCGGCTCTTGTCTCTTCGCTAATAGGTGGCTTCGTGGCTAATATACTCGATAATAATGATGAAACCTAATTTTAAAATATGCATGCTTATGCGAATAGGGTTCTTAGAGAAATAGAGATATTATGGAAAACTAAATCAAAATCAAAGGAAAGACTGATTTTGATTTCTAATAAGAATCAAGAAACATGTGTTTTCGGAATGTTGATATTTGACAAAGCTTCAGCTACTTACAGGCAGTAGAAGAATTCTATACCAAAATCGGTAAGACATAAGACAATAGTTTTCTCGTGTAGTCTGTATTCGAAACCCACTGTAATGATTCTAAGAATTAAAACTGAAACAATTCCTCTCCTTCAACAAGTTCCATAAAAACAATACAAAACCACAAACATGAATCAATAAACTGACAAATAATGGTTGTGCCTTGTCGAGTATCCCTAAACTAGTGATCGACTATTTAGATAGAAGCAAAACGAAGGTAAGCGAAACTCTTTAAAATTATCAAAAAAAAAAAAAAAGAAATTGAACATTGTGCATTAAAAACACATAAAATTCGTTATCTGTACCTAATATTACAATTACATTTAATAACACCTTCTCTTTACCAGACATTAATTTGTTCACTCATCGAACAATTTCTTGTCAGCACATGAAATTTTCTCGTATGGACTCTTGTCGATGTTATGTTTTTGTTAGTCCAACTATGTCGGCCATGAAATGTTGTATTCAAGCAAAAAGATGTAAAAATTTGTAATAATACAAGATTTATAAATAATAATAAAGAATACACACACATTGTAAACGTACGTAAATTTCGTTCTAACTCACCACACGTTAAAAAGAAATATTACGAGAATTATCATATTTCTTTTTAACGTGTGGTGAGTTAGAACGAAATTCTATTTCTCAAAAAACGGTGAGTTAAATAGATGATATTTACAGATTGATAGTGGACAATGAAGATTGCTGATGACGCCCTTGGCCGGGTAGAAAATGCATTCCAATTTGCCAATTGTTCCAGTACTTTACAATAGTATTCTTAACTATTCTAACTATTAGCCTAAATACAAAACTCTTCTCTTAAAAAATAAATATTAGTTCATTCCCTTCTCTAATTAATAAAAAGATGGACATTGTAAAAAAATTACACAGGAAACTATGAACCAGAACGTCGACACATTTTCTCCACACCTATGAACATGAACAAGTTTGTGTCCATAATTCTGCCAGAAGCAGCATGACGTGGGTCAAGACGTGGGGTAATGAGGTATCCTCTGGTGGTGCTGATCACTGATCCATACTTTATACTGCACACAATTTAGGTGGAATATGGGAAATGTTGATACTTTAGAAGTATGACAATTATAAGGACATTAACCCCCTGGCCCACGATGTAGATAAGACTTAAGACACAAACTTTTTATCGTATCTATTTTTTACTCAATCAAGTTTGTTTATTCCACAATCAAGTTTGTGTCTTAAGTCTTATATAAGCGAACGTTATCGTTCGACATCGTGGGCCAGGGGGTAAGTTTTTTACAAAATTGCTTAATTTCGCAGATACAGCTTGGAATTGTCGCTTATTGACCTTTGACCATAAATAACATCATTAAAAAAAAAACCCTCAAATATGCCGTCAATTTTGATCAATTTTTTTTTAAAGAGAAGTAACACTCAGGCAATTAATATGTCTATACATTCGAAACTCTCTATAACGAACTCCTATACATATAACGATTACCTTTTAGACATCAGAGTGAGGTGAAGGTAAGACGAGTACACACTTGATTGTACTTGCAATTCATTTTACTCTCTTATTCGTATTACATATGTATGTGTATACAAATGTGTGTATACTTTCATCAATCACCTATCAATCTTTTCCATAAGAATTGCTTCGTGTAAATTGGGACTTATCATATTGTGCGTGTCTACTATAGGGAAAGAAGCAGAAAAGTCTTTAGACTTTTATTAACACATTTCTGTAACTCCTGCTATTAACGCCAAAATATTTTCGAAATTCAAAAACAAACATAATAATGTTATCAAAAATCCCTACTCATTTAATCCCTAGATCATAATTGAACACAAACTAGACAAAGACAGAAGTTAGCAATTCTCCATAAATGACACTACTACATACTAATAATAAGTAGAAACATGAGTGAGTTGTTAAAATACTTACTCTAACTAACTACTCGTAACTAGTGCATGTCGTATAATTACAAGCAAAATTTAAACTGCAATCAATTTGTCCGTCCGTCCGCCTGTCCGTCCCAGTAGATTGTATGGAAAAGCGGTTCTATTCATGTGATGTTTTGTAATTGTACAACAACGACGAGTGGCGTTTTATGACTGTTTTTTGAAGGCAAACAAACATTACCGCTTCGTACAAATGTTTTATAATTCACTTTACTTTACGAAATTGTTTATACCACCACCATCATCAACACTGCACAGCCCCTACCACCAGCACAGCTTTTCTTAATTTTTTTTTTTTTGTTTTTTGTTGAGGTTGGCAGTTGTCGAGTGCCGTCCGTTTAGCCATAGAAACATGGATTCATTTGGTTTTAGTCGTCGTAACACGTATATAGACAGACATTTAATAAACACCATCTAAAACGTAAGGTAGTTACTCACTCAGTTTGTCAGTCAGTCCGCCAGTTAGTTATTCACTCAGTCAGTCAGTCAATTACTGTTTGTTCACCATGGTTGATAGTTTTTGTTTTTATTCTTTTTTTTTTTGTGGTGTTTGAAGGGGCTTATCATGGTTATTAACTGTGGGAACTGATATTTTTATAATGCATTTGTTGATAACCCTGCGTCTATATTCATATTTAGTTGCTAGTATGTTTCAAACAGCGTGACAAATGAAAATGCGTACACAAGGGTTTTTTGAAAAGCTTTTTACAAATTTATTTGATTTTGTTGTAATGTTATTATTGCTAAAAGCTAGATATTTGCTGATTCCTGTTATTGTCTGTAATTAGAATTAGTCGGACATTAAGCCCGCCAAACTATATTTCATATACCTTATCAGACGATTAATTTTCTTTTTTTTTACATCATAACCGAGATTCAAGCATATTCTCTATTGTATTATCAGCTAAATAATTTTCTATTTTATACGTTTCTTCGTCCATAAAAATTTAGCTTATGAGACCAATTCTCAAAAAGCTAGCTTGATCTTGTTGCATTACACTGCTTTACAAATTTTTAATTTGGAAAAATACCAAGAACGCCACTTGCCTAGATAAGTTAATTGGGACCTCCTGAACACGAAAAACGCTGTAATTTTTTTTTCTAAGTACCGTTTTTTAGATAACGATACTTTTGTGTTTTTCGGTGTATGGTCCCATTCAAACCCTTGTGGAGCCCAACCGAAGAGCCCGATCGAGATGAATGGCATATCGTTTGAAAGGTAATCGAATGCCTTTTCCGATATGCTGCAAATTTATATCTGATAAGAAATAGCTGAGTTATGGCACCTCAAAGTTCGAAATTTGTCTATTTTTTACGCTTTTTTCAAAATTTTTCTTTTTTATTTCGTTTTTTTTCTACGTTACAGTTAATATCTGGAATGTTTTATTTTTTATCCAAATAGTTTATTTAATTACCAACATTTTAAGCGTAATTTGAAAAAAATCGGATGAAAAATAAAGTTTTTATTAAGGATTTTGTGGAACGACAATATTTTCATCTTCATTGCTTACACACTAGCAAGAGTTCAAGTCGCTCGTCATTTTAATTTAAAGTTTTTGAATTTACGCCGAATATAGTTGGGCTCCACAAGGGTTTGAATGAGACCATACACCGAAAAACACAAAAGTACCGTTATCTAAAAAACGGTACTTAGAAAAAAAATTACAGCGTTTTTCGTGTTCAGGAGGTCCCAATTAACTTATCTAGGCATGTGGCGTTCTTGGTATTTTTTGGCTGTAAACCAGTGTCATTCAAGGGACAAAAAGAGGTCGATCAATATCCACATGCAGTGAACAAGTTAAACCAACCAACCAGTCATAGTTACGTAGATTCACGAAAAACCTTTCAGACAACTTATATAGGAAGATTAGACTCTTCCAAATTAATCGTTTAAGTTATGTAAGGAACTCCTCCTCTGTCTAACATTGCTTCGAAATACTTCCAGTTGACTTCCAGATGAAGGGACCTTGAAGTTTTAAAAATATTCTGGGATTATTTACAATAATCCAACAATAGTAATATTTATGTCTATTACGGAAATTAGATCTCCTAAAAATATCATAATTAAACATGAAAATTATTATTAAAGTTTATTGATAATTTCTCATCAGAATTCTTTGCGTTCTAACCATCTGCACCACTGCGGTGCCTGCTAGCCAAACAGACACACATCAATCTTTTAACCGGTGTTTCTACCTTCAGTAAAAATAATTTAATGAACATTAAATTTAATGAACTCGAGCCTAAATAAAGAAATATCATAGATTTATAATTTCTATCCGATATTTCTCATATGTATGCTTAAATATCATTTACCCTGTAAATGAGGCAGAACAAAATATGTACATATGTATGTACATAGATTGTGTACTCGTACATGTACTTACATGTAGTTACAATTAGCTACGTTGTTACTCTTACACTGGGACGACGTGACAAAATGTAGGTGCGGCAGCCGGTTTTTTATTAGAATCGAGGCAATAATCAGAAAATTTGTAAACAAAACAACAACAACAAAAATAAAAGAAACCAAAAACAAAAATAACTTTTATTTATGTTTATAAAGATTTTTTATTAAGATAAAAAAAAAGTCAATTGTGCCGTCCAATTTGTCATTACGGACAAATTGACAAGATATCTGTCCGTCCAATCATTCCCTGGAAGTGTGTGTGGTTCATGTCTGAAATTGAATTTTGGTTTGCTGGATTTCTCATAATTTGTTATACGATGTATGATGTTCTGTTTTTTTTTTCTTGTTTCCATATTGCTGATAATTCATTCATTCCCTTCAAATATTGTGGGCATGTACATACATACATACTATCCATGTTAACAGATGCGTTAATAACTTTATCTTGTTAAATTAGTTTTCTGTTTCGGCTGCTTTTATTTCTTAAAACAAATTCTTTAGTATATTCAAGGGCTTTTAAGAAATTTTCTCACCACGTGAATATTGCTATAATATAGATATACACATACATATGCATAGTTATGTTCATACATACATATATAGTAAATCCATTATTGTTATTGTTGTTTTTTGTTTTTCATAAAATCATGACTTTGACGTGCTGACTGACTATGTACATACATACATACGACTCCATTTCATATTCATCGTCATTCATCAATTCATAAATAGTTAAATTTTTTTTTTGTCAATTTGTTGTAGATATGAGTTTTGGTTTGGTTGTACGTGTGATTGTTTGCGTGTATTTTTGGACAGGAACTCAACTTGTCAAGATTATGTTTGTTAACAGAAATGGAATGGAAGATTTGTGTTTGTGTGTCTTGGAAAAAAAAATTTATGAATTAATGAATGATGTTAACAAATATTTTGTTGGTTTCTTTTATTTTTGGGCGCTTTACGTTAAACTTCCCACGATTGGAGGTGTTTCTCTTGGAATTGATAAATTTTACGCATGTTTTTTTTATGATTGATTTATGGGGTGATACATTTCCGATTTGAGACTAAACGAAAAATATCATTATTATCATCATTAACAAACGAAATCTGCTTAGATGTTAAAAAGATTTTTTTTTAGGTTTTTAATTTTAATTTTCAGCTTAAATATTTCACAACATTACATTTTGTCCGTCCATCCGTCTGGCCAGGTAATCTGCTTAAAAAGGTGCATTATGTCACATAGCCTATACATAGTAAGCTTATCCACAATAATTTCGAAGGAGTATGTTGCAATGATGCCTGCAGTCCCAACACTGACACAATTTGGATGCAATTTGTTTTTTTTACAATCACATGTAGAATTTCTGAATCCCAAACAAACACCCCAATTTCGACGTTTAACAAAGCCATCTAGGTGAGAATCTAAATTTTGAAACACCCTAATCACATGTTCCAGAAATCTAAAACATCCAGAAAAGTTTTGATTTTAAATAATTTTAAATGTTTCCAGGGATGCAGTGAGCAGATGTAGTGCGTCTTGAAGGACGATAAGTGAATTTTTTGTGCTTCAGGAGCCAAAATTATGTAAGCTTACATATCCTTTCAAATGGAAATTGGCATTGTTGAAGTATAAACATTTTATTAGAGAAATAGCTTAAAATATCAACCTATTGACTGAGAGATCCTTTAATCTATTTAAGGTTTCAAATTTTATTATTGTATGATATTTTAATTTGTGCAAATTTTACACTAATTCGAGTTTTTAACTTTTTAGTTACGAATAATCACTACATACATCATTCTAAAACGTGACAAAAAAAACTTCGTAATATTCCAAGTTCTTGAGAAGTTTTATGGCTTATCAAAGTTTATTCTTTATTATTGCAGCTTTACGACAATTTACAAAAGTTATATTTTAACAAGAGTTTGCAAAATCTCTTGTTGTTACTCAAACAGCAATTTCAAAACGTTTGCGAGGAATAGAATGCAGCAGAGGCCTTGAAGGACGATTTTGCATGTCCGAATTGCAGCATAAACGCTAAAAAAGAAAAACATTTTTGTTCCGATTAATTACTTGCGATGAAAAATGGATTCGTACGAGGTCGTATGTGAAGTCCGGCCAACCAGCCGAATCGACACCAAAGTCATATATAAATGGCGCTAAGTTGTAGTTGCTCTGTAGTTGGTGGGACCAAAAGGTTCTAAGATATTATGAGCTGCATATATCTGACCAGACTATCACAGGAAACCTGTAATAAAAGCAACTTGCCCCGTTCGAATATTATTTATTTCGATCGATGCAAAACGCTCTCTCTCTCTCTCTCTCTCTGGGATACGCTTCACTTCAGAACAGAGTAACCAGCGTTGTCAACTTGGTGCGTTTCGCACCATTTTTGGTGCTTTTTTAAATTTTTGGTGCGAAAAATTCTTTAGTTGGTGCGCGGTGCGCTTTTTTTTAAATTTTTGTGCGCTTTTTAATTTTTGGTGGCACCAAAGCAAATTCAACACAACTTTTTGTTTCAGTGTGAGAAAAAATCTTTCTACAATAAAATACACCGGTTTGAGTGTTTTTTAATTTTTTTTTTTCGAAAATGTGATGAAATCTTTATTTTTAGTAATTTTTAATAATTCATAACTCATGAAAGCTATACGATGAAAAAATGTATTTGAAATACGAATGTATGATAAATGAAATCAAATTCTTTAAAAATTTTTGTTTGAAAATCAAATTAACATTTTAAACATGTAAATAAAAATTCTTGTATAACCTGATGGTTTGGTCTACTGAACTGTAGACGAACAACCAGGGTTAGAGTACCAGTGGAATCCTAACAAATTTTATTGGAAAAAATCAACTAGAAAACAAAAATATATAAAAAAAAGTACCAAATATGTACTGAAATTAGCTTTTTTACCAATTAGTACTTTAGTTCCGAATGTCATATTGTGAGTTAAATTTTGAGTGGTTAAATGCTTATTTTATCTTTATTAGCTCATTTATTAAAAAAAAAGCTTTTACTATTATTACTTTTACTAATCGTTGATAAAAAGTTTTTTATAGAATTTATGATATTAAAAAATTTCAAACTAATTCAATAAATATTTGAAACAAAAACGAAATTCTTAATTTGGTGCGTTTTTTTTTTTTGTAAATGGTGCGTTTTTTGTAAATGGTGCATTTTGGTGCGTTTTGAAATTTCAAAGTTGACAACGCTGAGAGTGACCGAAATTGAATTGATTCGTTCTTGACCTCAAAAGATGAGTATTTCTTTTGCAGCGGAATCCGTATGTTGCCAGAAAGATCGGAAAACAAATGTATCAACAAAATAAAAGCTAAAAATTAAAAAAAAAATCCACCCAATACAATGCAAAAGCAATGGTTTGGCAAGCCGTTTGTAGTTGAAGGGCATTCCTTTTGTTATTTATTGTTATAAAAAGTATAAAGTATGATAAAGTAATGCTTGCAGAAACATTTGCCACCTATTCTTAGACGTCAATGCTATTCATTAAATTTTTAGCTCGAAAAAAATTTGTAGACGTAATAGAAAATATTAATGAAAAATCCTCATCGCTGCAGAGTTCTTTCATTTGATATGTGAACTATATTGTCTATGTACATAACTTTGTAAAGAAATAAAATGATTCGAGATATGAACATATGTATATGCAAAAATAGTTAAAAGTTAGTTGGAGGTTTTGGAAAGTTCATAGACGGGTCGGACAAATCCATCAGACTCCGTCATCTATAACGATCCAGAACTAAAGGGTGTCCCAACTAGAACGCAATTTTTAAATTTTAAATAAAACACAGACATTTACAAAAAAAAAATCGAATCCTAAGCCAAGAAAAATTATCAATAAATTTTAATAATAATTTTCATGTAACAATTCCTACCTTCAGTAAAAATAAGTTAATGAAAAATTAAATTTAATAAACTCGAGCCGAAATAAAAGAAATATCAATGATTTAAAATTAACAGTTCAAAATAAAAATAATAATTGTTAAAAAATATTAATTTTATAACATGTTGAGATAATTTTTAGGTGCCCTAAAATACTGACACTACTTCCTAAATCTAATTTTTTTCTCTTGAGCTGAGAAATTTTTTTTAAAGGAACAGTTTATACGGTATTCTTAAATATTTTACAATAAGATATAAATTTTTGTATTCTATTAATTACATATATACAGAACAATCATAAATAAAAATTCCGCTTTTTATTTTTTAACATTGAATTTAAATAGGAAAAATGAGAAAAGGGAAAAAACTCCCGCGGAATTTTTATTCTCATGATTCGGCTGATATTTAAAATTTGTATCATCTTAAAAATGTCAAAATCTATGTTTTCCTTTATAAAAGTTTCGGTTTCGGTATTCGTCAAAATATGGCCGAAACCGCATTGGCCATTTTTTTTTCTAATCCAAATACTTGGTCGGACTGTAATAAATATTAACAGCCTGGCCCACGATGTCGAACGATAACGTTCGACTTAAGACACAAACTTGATTGTGGAATAAACAAACTTGATTGACTAAAAAAATAGATACGATAAAAAGTTTGTATCTTAAGTCTTATCTAAACGAACGTTATCGTTCAACATCGTGGGCCAGGGGGTAAAACATGTTTCCAACCGGATTTTATGTGAATAATACATAAGAACATTTTAATTATTTTATGTTTATTCTCTTATCATTAAACCTTAAAAAAGTAACCAGAAATTTACCAGAAACAATCAGAATGAGAGAGTGAGGGGGGGGGGGGGGGAAGAGACAATAAATTAGATTTTGGAGTTCATATTAATCACGTTATTGCAAAAATATCTTTTATATTAAGGAAATTTTATTCACTAGGATGTTATCTACCTTTTAATGTAAAAAAACAATTAGTTTTTTCTGTATGTTTACCTATTATTCTCTATGCAATAGAAGTATATAGTGGAACGACACAATACAATATGATAAAACTACAACATTGCTTCAATAGATTAGTAAGGTATATATGTAAGGTATATATATGGACTTAAATATAGAACACGAATAACATCCTATGTTATATCGCTTGTTGGATGTAATTTTCAAGATTTCGTTAATATAAGATTGTTGCTTCAACTATTCAAAATAATAAAAACTGGCTGCCCGCCATACTTGAGAAATATGTTTCATTTTGGTACATCTTCGCGGACACATGTTTTAGTGCCTCCGCGTTATAACACATTAATAATGAAGAGGTCATTTGTTGCTAGATCCACTGCTTTATGGAATTCTACAATTCCTTATTCAGAGAGAAAATTCTCACATTCTATTAAACACTTTAAAAATATAGTATTGGAAAACTTATAAATCATAATTTGTTATGAAATTTATTGTGACTGCTGTCTAGGATACCCAAATTGTCTTCTTCTTTTTTTGTTTTATTTTGCTCTTAACATTTGTGTATGGGGGGTATTATGAATTTTTAAATTCATAATTTAATTTAAATTTTATAAAATATTTATCTTTAAATTTTTAATTTTTTTTTTCTTAATTTAATTGTATATTGTATATATTTTTGTACCGGCTTATTGGCCAATAGGCTTAAAAGCTATTGAATAAATTGAATTGAATTGAATTGAAAACTAAACCGCTTATAATTATTGGTGTCAAGGTTTTCCGACAACATTCTTAAACGATCAGTTAAGTTACAATGCAGATTTATACATCTAGAAATACTCCTTCAAATTAACCAAGTTTAATTATTAAGTGTCATTAATGTCATTACAAGTATGTATGTATGTACGAGTATAACATTTATTTACTGATTGATAGATTGACATAAAATGGTTTGATAATTTGTGGCCATATTCAAGTTAATAAAAGAATAGAGTCAGTCAGTCATAAACGTGTGCTGACTCTTAACACTTGTTTACATTCAATGTGTTTTACTTAAGACTCAAACACGGCCTGACGTTGGACACTGTCAAATATTTGCTTTAAAACGTTTTTTATTTTTATTTTTTTTTGTTTATGTTTTAGTTTCTTTGGAGCTGGGGTCTGTTTGTCGGTTTCTGTCATACTCTGGCTATGAAGGAAAGTTTGGTTGGTTGTTTAATGACAGTGATGGTTTTATTTTAACCATATCAGTAACTATGCTGTTGTTGTTGTATTTCATTGCTGCTATTGTTGTCATGGTAAAATAAGATTTTATGACTTTTAACGCAAAATTACTGCAATTTCACACAATTTGTGATATTTAAACGATGCGACCGACCATGATGACGAAAAAGATTTTGAAGTTTTTATTTAAAGTTCTTTAGCCAAGCTACATAGCTAGAACTGAAGCGTATATTGGAAAGACACCTTCAAGACCTCCTCGTTGCTGGTATGTAGTTTGTTTTATTGGTTGGATTTTGGTGTCACACAATAAATATAAAGATGATAAAAAAATGAGATGGTCTTAATTTTTCTTTTTTGTAGCATTTGTAGTGCGGATGTTTGTTTTCATTTAGTTTTTTGTTGTCTGCAATGTTGACAGTGCTCATCGCACTAGTTGAGTTTCGTTGTTGTTTAACAACAATTATGTTCCAGCCATCCATTCCATTCAGCCATGTGACTTGACGGCTGTGGTCTCTGACGATGGGAAAATTTTTAAATTTCTTTATTTGTGTTTAACCAACAATTATGACAGCAAACGCAAACGCAAACGATCAAGCGAGCCAACCAGGCCAGGCGGGTCATTCGTCAGGCAGGCATTTGTACAATACAAATACAACAATGTCATTAAGCTTAAACTCCATATACTGTCAATAAGAAGAAGAACGACAATAACAATAAAACAAAACACCAATAATAATAATAATATTTAAACAAAAAACATGAACAGATCAAGCACAAATATACCGCGCCGCGCCAACTTCATACGTTTGAGTTTTGGCGTACGCTTTGAATTTTCCGCTTTTGTAAAATGTCTCTAATGAGACCATAAACATTCGAGTACTACGAGTACAACAATAACAATAACAACAACAACAACAACAATAGGAATCGATACACAAAAACACTTTGTTGCCATTCTGTCTAGTTTTAATGTGTGTACACGATGTGTGTTTAAGTATTTGGTAATTTTTCACTTTTCTGGAGATATGTATTCTGTTTTTAGTGGTGTCAGTTGAGTGCGTTTAGTACTTGTCGTATTTGCAAGACAAAAAGCTCACACGTTACTTTGTAACAAACAAACTAAACTAAACGCACATACATACACATGTACATATGTTCCACAGGGCTTTGCTGTGACTTTCTTTAGAAATTGTTTGTTGATGTTGCTTGCGTTCTTAGGTATTGAGGAAGTATGGCCATGTTTGTCATAGAATATTGATGAATGTTTCCTAGAATGTTAAATTCTTTGGAATTATGTACAGGTAGGTTGCTGTTTGTTTGGTGACATTAACTTATGTTTTAGTTGTTTTTGTTTCAAAACTCGGAACTTTGGAGTGTTAGAAAGATGTTTGTAAGCCATTTTGAATTAAGCTGCTCCTCCTAGAATAGTTCCTTTTATTTTAGCAGATATTGTTGTAATGAAATATCTACATGTTAATTAGGTCTTGATTTTTTAGTTTTTTTTCATATTTTTTGACAACTATATTAATGAAATGCCATGTTGGAATCTGATAGTGATGCTAGATTCCTACAACCGACCTTGATAGTTCGAATCGCGAGACAACCGAATTTCTTTCATATCCAATTTTTCTTGGCACGATCTAATTGTTTTTTAACACAATACACTTTAAAATAAATGAATTGAAAAAACGAGTGGGCAAGTCATGGAGCGAAGGACGGATTTTGAAAAACCACCACAAACATGAAATACGTTAATTAATATATAGTATATACATTAGGGTGGCCCCAAAATAAAGTTGCGGATGTTCCCGACTAATATGAAAATTTGATTAATTTTAAGACTACTTTCTCAATTTTTTTGTCCTGGGGTCAATATTTGGTGAGCTGGATCAAAGGATAAAAATGTCCTTTTTAGAGGTTTTTTGATTTTTTCACAAAGGAACTATATGTAAATTTAGCATTATATTATAGGTCTTTGAGAGGCGCATTCAATGGGTTATCAAAAATTAAAAAAAAAAAATTAAAAATTTCAGACAAAATTTTATTTTTTTTTTATTTTTTCATAGAATTTACTTAAATAAATAGTTGAAATTTCTTGATTATAAACATCATGGAATTTAACCCAAATGGTATTTCCCGCTCACCAAATATTGACCCCAAGACAAAAAAAATCGAGATGCGTAGTCTTAAAATGAATCAAATTTTCATATTAGTCGAGACCTTATTTTTTCTCCATACAACGGGGCCACCCACAGCTCAAAAATCGTGTTGAGCTGTGTTGAAAAACCTTGATTGTACACAAGTGAAATATGGTGGACCAGATCGGAGCATAGTTTTGAACTGCAACTGCACAAAATGTGACATACTCAAAAATGTTGTTTTATCACTAACAGTTCAAGAGGTATGTTTGCACTCGGCTTTTCGAACAACTCTAGATTGAACGTCATGAACCAAACGGTAACAATCACATAGTTGTTGGTAAATCCAATTGATTCTAAAGAATCTTCATATCGTATTGAACTGGGTTTTCCAACTCTATTGAACATTTTTGAAATATGGTGACCTAGATAGGCGCAATAGGTTGTGAAGGTTATCTCAACGATTACGGAGCAACCCCATGAAATATAACCTGGAGCGAAGTGCGACGAAGATGGAAATCAGAATCCTAAGGAGGCATATTAGACATATTCTTGTCACTAACAATTGAAGTAAATTGGTTGGAACTTGGTTGCTGGGGTAATGCAACCAATTATTTTGGGCGTCCTCAAAGGAAGGAATATCATGATGGAACGTCATGTATCAAAAGACGAATGGATTTGGAAAGCAACTAAAAACGCAAAATAAGTTAGTAAATATGTACATACATATTTTTCTAGTAATTCTAAAGGATAAAAAATATTTGTCATGTTCTATCGTCGCCTTAACTGGAAATTCCATATACATATATGCAAAATTGACCCAAATGAAATTAAAATTAAACCAAATTAATTGGCTCATTAGCAGAAACTGTAAGCTAAGTTTAGATTGTAAACTACTACTATATAACTCAGTCATAAAACCTAAATGGTGTTATAGAACATAGTTATGGGAAACGGCCTCAGCTTCACGTGGCTTTGGTAAAAACTGAGATCCAAAAATATGCAGAAAAATATTTAAAAAAGCTGTAAGTACACCCAAAACCCATTGGCCCGCAATATATTTAAATTATATTATTTTTTTAACATTTAACATTTCTATAGTTAACAAACACAAACTTCGAAGCTTTTTAGCTTATCTGCAGAGAACACCCAGAGTCTTTGGCGGGAATCGAACCCACAATCCTCTGACTGATAGTCCGACACAATATCACCTAGTCTATCGGGGCAACCTAGAAGAAGGGCTAAAGCTGATTTGAGACAAAAACCAGAAGGATTAATGTCATCTTAATACATATGCATAACAAATGGTTAAACAATTTTTGTCCATTCATTAGATATAGTCCGTTTTTAATGAAGCTTCAATAAAAAAGGAGAAATAAAAAATTCTGTTATAGTGCATGACAATCTCAATGGAGTACACGTAAAATGTGGAGTCTCCGAAAGCCGAAGCGCTTTCTTAAACATTTCGGAGAAATTCCATAAAGTTTTGCCAAGATTGAATTCGGAAATTGAATGAAGCACAATGGCTCAGAGTTCTGACGTTCTTCTGGAGATTCATACTGAAACTAACGTAGAATCTGATTGAATTAAGGCCAGCAGCTTGTTCGTCCTCAGCAACGGAAAACTAGCAAAACATGAGGATCCGATTGGTTAATTACCAGCTCAACAGTTGTTGAGACTATCTAATGGATTTTAAGAGACTTTTAAAAAATTCATCCTGAAGCCAATGTTAATAATAGTTGAATTCGGCAAACCAGTGAAATCTGGTGTTTCGAAAGGACCTTCATAGCGAAAAGTCATATAAAATTGTTACTCAGACTATTTTTGAGTAAACCCAACTAATTTTAAAAATATTTCAAAGAGGGTTTGGAATAGATATACTAGTAGGGTTGCCAGATGGGCCTGATTTGGCCTGATTGTCAAGTTTTTAAATGCGCGTCAAGTGTCAAGTGAAAAAGTGATTTGTCAAGTTTTTTTGTAAGTTCATTGTTTTTTTCTCAAATTTATTCTAGCTATGTAATAATACTTAAAAAAATAACTTTATATTTCTAAAAAACCTATCGAAAAAGCATATTTTTACTATCAATACAACTAAGGACTAATATGATACATACATATACATATGTATACAAAATGATAGAATATGGTCATATTTTTTAAAAAAGTGTGTAGAAAGCAATCTTCAAAATTTAAAAAAGTTGATCTCATTTGTGCTTTCTATCCCAATAAGCAATGCCTTTTGTGAAAAAGCATTTAGTGTACCAAAGATAGGAATAGAATGTCCTTCGATCTTATAAAAGCCGAACTATTAATAAGAATAAATTTTAATGAGGATTGCAAAAACTTTCAAAATTTTTAACAACACCCGATGGTAGAGAATTAATTAATTCTGTATCTAAGAATAATGTGGCAAAATAAATTAATTTTCTTAACACCTAAGTTTTCTTTAAAATATATGTATATGAAATACTGAATTTTAATTGTTATATTGTTTTGTGTTTCTTTTATATTGTTTCTGTTATTTTTACTTTTTATGATATTTTTGGTTTTATTATAATAATTTTTATGATAAATTGTCAAGTTTTTTTTTCAAAATCAAGTTTTTTTTTTTGGGCAATGTCAAGCTTTTTGGCAAATTGGATCTGGCAAGCCTATATACTACCGACCAATATTTGCAATAATTTCCTTAAATTAGAAAGGATTTGTACTGTACGGTTTTCATATTTTAAAAATTCAGGACATATGCAGTATAAACATTGTTTTATCAATATTTCTTGTGTGTATTTTGATTATTACTTATTTGTTTGTTCTCTCTATTTGTGTAAATATGTATGCATTTAACTAAAATTTCTTGTTACCTTATTTCTCCCAAATGAATTCATGGAGGCCGTAGTTAAAACTAAAAACAATTAATTACCCGTTTTATTTACTTAAGCGTTGTAATTGGTTGTAACAGTTTGGAGAGCAAAGCCCAAAGTAAACATGTTTTATGTATGACGAACGATCGTGTCAACAGAAATTATTAGAAGCTCTCTTCATATTCATATCGGCAAAATTGACAAGTAAATAAATATTAAAACCATAAAAAATATAAAAAATAAATAAACGTAACGAAAAAGGAAACACTGATGAAACGAACTAAACCGACAATTATTTCAAAAATGCCCAAATACCCCTGAAAATGTACTTAAGTTTGTATGTATTTGAAATTCGTTTAAAAAAAAGGAGACATGTAACGTGCCGCATTGCTACAGATAACATTCTTACATTTATTTGCTGGAGTGTACTGTGATGTTTACAGGCATTAGATGTCAGTTAATATTGTGTCTCTTTGGATCGCCAGTGTGCGATTAACCCAAAAAAATAATACATACTCGTATGTATTCTAGCGAAAACTCCTTTTTGAAATATTTCTTTTTTTTTTGTCCGATCAAGCAAACGTACTGGGTTTGTTTAAATGTACTTATAGCTCATAAAACTTGTACAGCCGGCGGTATGATGTTTCTTTATTTTAGTTCCACATTTCGTTATATAGGGTTTGTTTACTCTTGCGTTTTGCTCGTACGTGCAGTAACGTGTTTACTTTTCTTTATTTTCTTTGGTTTCTTCATATTTTGCCGATAATCAGTTAGTCAGTCAGCCATCCAGTCATTTAGTTAGTTAAGTATTTACGGTAATAATCGGAAATGCGATTTATTTATATGAATAAATTTATTGCAGTTTGTTTCATATGCTTTTTTGTACAATATTTATCACGATTGTAAAAGGGACCACTAAAACAATAAATATTTAACATACACGAGGAATCAGATGGAAAGTCTTAGCATTTATGTAAAGAAAGAACAAACAATAAATTTAAGTATTTTGTTTTTAAATATATAAATTCACTCATTAAAATGTTGTTAGGAATATCTGGGGGAGTAAAGCCAAAATCTTATAATTTAGCGGAGTGAAATCATTTTGAATTTGTTGTTGGTGAACAAAATTCTCGCTTCGTACCCAAAATACACTGCAAATGCGCCATCCGGAGATATAATCGCATCTAATATATTTCAAATGTCGTGGGTAATACGGTTATTGTGGTTATTCCGAGACAAACCTTGTTAATACCATTTAAAAAACACTTTAACTGCATTAGAAATTGCTATGGTTAATGTGGTGGTGGAGACATACTTATGAATTAAATGCCATGTTGGAATCTGATAGTCTTACCGACTGCTGATAATATTGATAGATCTACAAAGTTAGTCAAAATATTTATACCCTACACCACCACCAGTGGGGAGGGTATATTGGATGTGTGCTGATGTTTGTAACGCCCAGAAATATTGCTCCAACACCACCTTTCTCAGTCGATCTAACGATGTCCGTCCGTCTGGCTGGCTGTCCGTGTAAAGCTTGTGTGCAGAGTACAGGTCGCAATTTTGAAGATATTTCGATAAAAATTTGGTATGTGATACTTTTTCGGGATTGAAACTGGTGGAAATCGGTCCATTATTTCACCTGACCCCCATACAAATGTCCTCCCGAAATAGGAGTTTAACGATCATAAATGTTTGAATTATGCAAGTATCCAAACAAATTTCATCACAAATGATTACTAAATGAAGCCAAATTACATCTATAAATTTTGTGCAGATCGGTCCATAATTACTTGTAGCTCCCATATAAGGCCCACTTCCGAAAATCACTTTAAAGAGCATAACTCACTCAAAAATGTTGGTATCCAAATATTATTTAACGTAAATATATTTCATATGTATACAAATAATACGGTATAATTTTATTGTGATTGATCCATAATTAGTCGTAGCTCCCATATAAGGCCCACTTCCGAAAATCACTTTGATCATAAATTTCTTAAGAATGTTGGTAATCAAATAAAATTCGACACAAATAATATACAGAAATGATGACACCTAATTTTATAATGTTCGGTCCATAATTAGTCGAAACTCCCATATAAGACCCTCCCCGTAATCAACTTTAACCTCCATAAATCTTTTAAAAGTATTTGTATCGAGATAAAGTTTAACATACACAATATTTATATTCACAGAAATCATGACACTAAATTTTTGGATGATCGGTTCATATAGGTCATAGCTCCCATATAGCGCACATTTCTGTAAAACTGTTGTATACATATACTGGGCGTAGGGTATTATATGGTCGGGCTTGACCGACTATACTTTTTTGCTTGTTTTTTTTTTTTGGAAAATGTTTGTTCTTAAAGGGACACAATTCTTTTTTAGTCGTCATTAAAAACAGACTAGCAATAAGTATAAAGAATTTTTATTATCTACACCAGCCAGTGCCGGACGAGAAATATATTAAGGTGTTCTTGTCTTTGACTCAGATCTGCTGTAACCCTTCTTCTTAGTCGAATATAGCGAATATTATTTAATATGTTGGGTACAAGCTTTTTTAAATATTTTTCTACATATTCCAGTATTTGGATCTAAGGTTTTACCGAAGACACGTTTAGGTCTTAAAGAAGATTTGAATTTTTAATATAGCAATTTTCAAAGACGCCAAAGAATTCTGTATACATTTGAAGCTGAGGTCGTTCCCCATGTCTGCATTCCATAACACCATTTAGGTTTTATGACTTATTTATAAGGTAGGAGTTTACAATTAAAACTTAGCTTAGAGTTTCTGCCAATGAGCCAAATAATTTGAATTAATTTTAATTTCATTTGAGTCAATTTTGCATCTATGTGAGATTTCCATATAGGGCAACGATCGCGGTTAATACTGAAGATCATTGATATAAATAGCAGCGCATGATTCTCTACGCAATGTAAAGATTATGTGTGTGCACTTGACGACAGCAAGACATATTAACGTGTGTATTTTATTTTTGACATATTTTAGTTGGTAGCCTGCTGTGGCGAATGCGTTTAATGTTTAACTTTTATCCTCAATTTCCTTTAACCATTTTTTAATTCTAATATATTATTTTGTAGGTAGCGAGATGCTTCTTGAGGGTTTTCATCAATGCTTAGAATAGCATTAACATCAGGAAATATTGATGTTTGAGTACGATTGTTTGTTGGCATATCAGATGTATATATCAAGTATAAGAAGGGTCCCAGGATATTTCCTTGTGGTACTCCTACCTCCATATAATGTGCGAAACGGAAAAAAGTCTCGTTCTTTAAGCTTATATAGCCTTCCAATAACCAATGTTAATGCTATTGGAATATTCTCCAGTTCGCGATGAAATTAATTCCCCCGTCATATTAAAGTCTGACAAAATAACCTATTTTAGACTTTGATCTTAGCATACATTCAAAAACATAAACGTTTTTAGACCATCTTCGCGAAATTTTTTTTGGTATCGACCAAAAACTGGAAGTCAAATAATGGCTCAATTTCGTTCAATTAAGCCAATTACTTTTTTGAAGAATTGTTAAATTGTGGTGGTAATTGAATCATGATTAAACACATGTGAAATATTATGGTCAGGCGCCTAGCAGAGTCACGATTACTAAGCCCCTCCACGAAATGTTACCTAGAGCGAGATGTGCCGAAGATTGAAATCGGAAATCAAAGGAAGCCTGTCGATTCACCTAAAGTTGAACCGAGTTGATTGACTTTAATTTTTTTTGTTTAATTCAATCAATTGTGGATGTTCTTGTAAAATTTGCCATCAAATGAAAGAAGATCATGGATTAAAATACGACTGAATTCGGAAAACCATAAAAAGCGTGAAATAAGTTAATCATCACATTGTTGTTGAGTAAATGAGTAAAGGATGTTCAATTTTCTGTAAAATATTCATCCATTACCATAAAATTGATTTTTCACTATTTTTACTTTGATAACCCCTACAAAGCGCAGCACCCTTTTCAAACGCTCATTTCATAGGCTGAACAGTTATGCTGTGTAAACTGTTCAATTATCTTATTCGGTGCAAAATATATGATTTTTGCAACGAAAAAACGCAAATGGCGCCAATGTGCGCCATACAATTTCTGCAACCATGCCTTTTTAACCTTTTTTACCTCTAGAAGCCAAACGGGCAAGTACGGGCAGATAAAACCTTTTGAATTATGTAAAGAAATAATCAAAGAACAGGTTTTGCAAATATGGCAAATAACAAAAAATTACATTTTTTTTATTTTCCGTCAGCTGAACCGTTATTAAGCTGATTTAACAGATTTTTACAAGACTTTTACAAGATTCATTCTGAAGTCAATAAAAATTGTAATTGAATGGTCATTCATCGAGAAAAGTCAATCACCCCTATCATGAATAAAAATTCCACATGAAATTTGTTCCCTTTTATTTTTATAACATTGAATTTTAATATGAAAAATGTGAAAAGGGAACAAATTTCATGTGGAATTTTTATTCACGATAAGAGTGAATGACAGTTGTTACGAAGACTATTTTCAGTTAATCCTCTTGATTTTGAATAACATTCACAAAATTCGTTCTGTAACAAGTAAATATCATGAATGAATATGAAAAACTAATGCAAAATTTGGTTTCTTCTTAAACAAAGTTATCCTCAAGTGAATAAATGAATATAGCTCAGGATTCATAACCAAAAGTCAAAGTAAATTTAATCAATTACTCTTATTGTGTTTATATAAAGCATTCAAAGTCGAACTGATTTGATGGATACAGTTGTGAAGGCAATCCAAACGAATTTCAACAATTTTCTTAAAATTAAAACTCAAGACGATGAACAATGAAATTCCCTAGAGTCACGGAAAGTACGCTGACAATTTTTTTTCTCCAACCACTCTAAATAAAAATATTTTAAAAATCTCTTGAAAATATTAGAAAAATTCCATTTTTTTTTTATTTAAAAATTTATTTTTTATTTGAAATTTTAAATTTTTTCACAACTTAAATTATTTACCGCAAATCAAGCGGGTTTTATTTCTTTTGAAATGCTTCAAGCACATGAAATACAAAAAAATTATAAAAAGAAAAGTGCAGAAAAAACATTACTTAAATATTGTACTGGTAAAAACATACATATAAAATATAAAAAAAATAGCATACAAATTAAAAACACTAAACATTTATTAACTAAACTTAACGCTAAATGGTTTAATGGAAGCTAAATGGATCGAACATGAGAAATAATGATCATGATGGTAACACGACGATGATATTCATGTTTTCATTTGAGATTTGATTTCTAATAACTGCTCTTTTAGGAAAACAAAAAGTTAAATACATAGAGAGAGGGAGTAGTATCGAGTGAGAGAGAGAGAGAGAGAGAATAAGAGAGAGCCAAACAGTTAAAATATAAAATACTAAAACAATAAACTAGGAATTAGCCATTAACACCCACCCTCTTAGCAGTTGAACCATAACGTGTTTTTTTTTCAAGCCAAGTTAAGTCAAAAAGCAATACGGATTCTTTTAGCTTTGATTTGAAAACATATTTCTCAACTCAATTATAAGCCGTTAGTTTTATCGATTTAAAATAGCTCTGCTTTAACGGCTATAAGATCAACGGCTGTTGATTTTGTGGCCGTACAGGTAGTTGACAGCATCAGAGATGCGGCCGAAGGGCTGGTTAGTGATGCGGAGGAGGGAACCGAGATTAAAATATCCTTGTTATGAGAGCCCGTGGGACTGTTAAGTATCTCATTGACAGTGGAGCTAAGAGATACCAAAGAATCATTCATTCCCATTGCCGAGCCAGATGTTAAATTGTGGGTCAAACTATGACGTCTCAGGTCACAATTGCGTCTAAACACTTTGCCGCAGGCATTACAATTATATGGCTTGATATCAGTGTGTGTGAGTAGATGAGTCTTTAAGTTCGATCTTTGATTAAACGAACGATTACAAACGGGGCATTTGTGCGGTGACTCTTCCATGTGTAATATTTTGTGTACAGCCAAAGTGCGAGACTGACAAAATCCCTTGCCACACTCGGCACATTTAAAGGGCTTTTCCTTGGAGTGTATATATCTAGATAAAGAGAAAATGAGAGCCATAAACAGGCAAGTAAGAAATGAGTTTTGTTATGGGAAAAGCAAAGAGTTGTCGCTTGGTTTGAGAAACCTACCTATGATCTCTTAAGTGATCCTGTCGCCTAAAGGCTTTACCGCAAATATCGCATGAATAGGGTCTCTCGTCGGTATGTGTACGTTCGTGTATGAGTAAATTGTAGGACTTGGTGAATTGACGATTGCAAAACTTGCATATAAACTGTTTCTTGGAACGTTGTGCATTGGTCAAAGCGCCAGCGACCGGTTGACTGAGCGCCGCGGCGCAAACAGACGACTCAGTATGGTTGGTGTTTACCGAGCTGTGAACTGAACAATCTGTGGCGGCCAAGGTGTTGAGTTTGTCTTGAAACATGGTGGTTTGTAAATTGTTTATTTGTTCCAACTCCTGATTACAACTGGATTGTTGATGTTGTTGTTGTTGCTGCTGCTGTTGTTGAACTCCCGATATGGTGCTGATTAGGGCGGTGTTGAAGAGAAACGTGGTTTCCAACTCGGATGATTCAAAATTAAGGCCATCATCGTTGCTATGCAGTAGGGGAATTTCACAATCCCCGAGATCACTGGAAGATGTAGAGTGCAGAGAATGAAACAGACTATTTGCCGAGGGCAGTTTTGTAATTGGGGCCTTTTCAGTGTACAAGGAATCATTTTCAATATGAGATTCCTTGTTACTGTTAACTGTCTTGGACAAATCTTTTCGAGAGTTTTTGTGGTGTGCTGTTGCAGAGCAGGCGGCATTACTGCTAGAATAATGAGTGCTTGAAGTGGTATCTAATGATGAAGAGGACGATAATGATGATAATGGCGATGACGCTGCTGGTAGTGTTGTTGTGGATGTGGATGTTGCTGTAGTTGTGGAAGAAGTTCCCACGGTATTGAAGCGAAATACATCTGATTTACCGGTTATACGTTGCAATGCCAAATACGACTCAAGAGCTTGTAGATTTAAAGCTGCAGCAGCTGGTGAATTAACGGGAAGTAAAGCGGCTTGTTGCAAACTTGTTACCATTGTACCTTGCAATGATAGAACGACAGCAGCTGCAGCTGCCAAATCATTTGTGGTGGTTGAAATGGTGTTGGTGGTGGCTTTGCAAACTTTACTAGACTGTTGACTCTGAGTATTTGATTTGCTGCAGGCATTTACATCTTTTGTGGCAGATGATTGCTGGTGCTGTTGTTGCTGGTGATGTTGCTGTACGGCTGAAGCATTTACTAAAACTTCCAACAATGCTGGATTGTTAATGATTTCTGTAATATTTTGTTGCGTTTGCGTAGTGTTTGTAGACGAAGAAGTTGCAGAAGGAGTATTATTTGAATGTAGGAGATTCTGATTCTGATTCTGACGGCTATTGACCTCGGATACATTCAGATATGTACGTGTTTCATTCGGATTTAACTTTTTGTGATGCGAATTTGTCGATGATGATGATGATGATGATGATGATGACGACGATGAGTTTGCACAAGATGCCGTTGCTGAAGACGTGGTGGCGGCCGACGAAGCAGCAGTAGAAGAAGATTTTGTGGGTGCAGCTGAGGCTGTATTTGAAATTGCTATATTTGCATTATATTCCTGCATATTGCTAACGGCGTTTAAACCCAAGGAGTCCATGACAAACAACAACAATGCACTTTTTTCGAGTTACAAAGTTGAAAGCCCAGCAGGATATCGCAGACGTTGGAAGATGATGCAAACAAAACTCGATGATTTGTATTTACTGGCATAAGCTTGGCACTCACCTACGCAAAATGCAACAAATCGATGCCAAATCGATTTAAATTTAAGCACAGCTGACGGCTACGTCGTCGCCAGGAAGGTTGAGGCTGCAGCAGCAGAAAATTAAGTTACACAGATGATGATGATGATGACGAAACTTGTTAATGTTCACTAAAACGTTTGGCAGTTTGTTAAAAACCACAACGAGATGAAACCACGGGATGAGTATGAATTTTAAAAACCACACGCCACCATAAATCACGACTTAGTCACGCTTTTAAAAGTCATAAAGATCGTCGTTTGACGTTTTCAACCAAAACAAAAGCACCAAAGTTTGCTAACAAACTCCCAAAACATTTACACAAATAACAAACTGAACGCAAAGCTAATTTCGTTAACAATTTAAACAACAAATAGTCGAATAAACCAAATTTATTTATTTATTTTCTTTTCACAATTTTAGTTAGCAACACAGTTTAGTTTTATTTGTTTTACTATTTGTTTGAATTTAATTGTGTTAAAATGTTTATTATTTGTTAGTTAATCACAAGTGCCCCTTTGCTCCGCTGTCTAGGTAATTTTCCGGTTATTTTTCCAATAGGATTTTTTGTGTTTTTTCTGTTGAAATTTTCTTATTTATTTTTTGCTTTAAGTTTGTTTGTTAAAAATGACCGCTATTTACGTATACGAGTAGCGATAAGCGCGCACAGTGTTGAGAAGTCCACGAACCAACTAAATGTCCATTGCCTAATGTATTTCACGCGGACCACAAGAGCACAAATGAGTAAACCCATACACAGACAACGAATACAGTCACAAAACCTTAACATATCTTGGCTGTGAAGAGGTTTTCTATAGACTTATTATTAGCTCTATAACAACTCTCTGGAGAGTGATTGCAATAATCGCAATGATCGCACAGGCCAAACAGGTGAGAATAACTTACCTATACTTAGGGAAAAACAAATGCTCTCTAACTGAAAATTACGCTCTCTCGTAACCAGTTCTATGGGAGTAGTTTTCCACTTAAACTGGTTAATTAAACTCACACTCTCTCGATCATTACTTACTCTTACTCAGGCTCTCTCATATTTATGAAAATTTTGGGCTCTTTTGGTTTAGAGATCTTTTTTCTTTTTGATTTTATTTGGGTATTGAAAACATGGATATGGGTGCCCGTAACCGTGTTTTTACCACCACAATCACCATCAGCAAGCATTTAGCTTGTCATACATTTAGCCAGCCAGTCTTTCCAGCCAGCCAGCATGTGTGGGTGTCATGGTATGAACCTAAAATGTAAATGAATGTTATTTTATTGCTTCGTTGGCCTTTGACGCAGAAATCAACAGCCAGCAACAATAGCTACGACAACGAATACGTAAAAGATCTTTAAAACACTTTCACAGACGTAAGATCGTGTGTATGTATGTATGTATGTAGTTTAGCTACACACCCTAAATGCAACTAAATGTTTTATTTTATGACTTCTCTGGTGGCTCGTTTGGGTTAAAGCTCAATACCAAGTTGAAATAACTTTTCTGACTTAAAACGTTTGATCGTTTTGTTGCTTGTTTGCTTCAAGTTGTGTTGATTTCCTTTAAAAATCATAATTGTCGCCAAATCATGCAAAATTGCCATTGCATGTTTTGCCATGAAAAGTCTTTGGCAATAAAATTTATTTAATTTAACAATATACGCGCATGCGCAGCTTAGCTTTTAATGCTGCTGCTCATCAAGCAATTATGAGTGATAATCGTCAGCTAGCCAGCCTGCTGCCTTGCCAACCAAACAGCCATTCACCAGCCATTCACAATGTTCAATAAACGCTTTTGTTTTACTGCTTCACAATTTATTTTCACATCAAATTGTAATTTTGTTCGGCAGCGTAAGACGATTTTGACCACTTATACAGAAATTATGTTGATTAATGTCGCGAAAACATGTCATTCGCTCGTTTCGTCTGATCATGACCATTAAATGATATCTATATACCTATACAAGAGAATATATATGTTTATACAGACAAACATCTATGTATGTATGATCAGCGATCACTGACAGTGAGAAGTATGTACATATTTAAGTAGTAGTAGTTGTAGTTTTATTATAGTAGTGAAATTTTTGTTAGTAGTAAAAATTGTTAAGTGATGTGCAGACTTTAAGCCAGGAAAAGTTCTCCTTCTTCTTCTCACAAGTTCATAAAACACATTCATTTATCCATTTATATACGACGACGACTTGTAGTCATCATTTTATTCCATTTGCTTGTTTACCATTCCCCCTCCCCCCTCCCTGCCTTGTATCTTGTGCCTTCTGACTTCAATGTCACGTCTTGTAGTTTTTATCAGGGCTCTGGTTCGATTGCTGGTTTTGGGACTTGACCATCCATTTCGCATAAAAGTTTTGTGTATTTTTGTCAGTTCTAAATGAGCTTTAACAGCAAACAACCAAACAACAGCAACATCGACATGTTTATACACATTAGACTGCTGCGAAATAGCATGGTTAAATTAAATAAGAAACTGGTACTAGATGTGTTTGATTTACTTTGACTTTCACTGCATTTTTAAAATTAGCAATTGCATCATTATTCGCTTATACTATCTTTAACACTAGTTACTGGTAATGCAAGTAGTGACCGGCAGCTCCAGGAACCACGTTTTACATCACCCCACCAACGGCATTCACAATCACAAATTATATAATTCATGTTTTCGTCATGCAACCCACACAGTATTCTCTCATCACTATGTAGAGTGTAACTATAGCTTCGTACAGACGGTTGTCAGATCTTACAACGTTGTTCGAAACATTTTCAGAAAATGTCTAACAACCATGTGAACTTAAAATTTTTGTCTTCCAACGTTGTAAGAAAATGTATTTTAAGTACATTGGAAGACAAAAATATTGTCAGACATCTAACAATCGTGTTAGCACACAATTTTGTCATTGTCATTGTTTTAAGACAATTGTCATATGTTTTTTTTTTTTTTTTAATAATAATTAACAAACACAAACTGCAAAGCTTTTGGCTTATCTGCAGAAAAACACCCAGAGTCTTTGGCAGGAATCGAACCTGCAACCCTTTGACTGATAGTCCGGCACTCTATCGCCTAGTCTATCGGGGCATCTGCCAATAGCAGCATTGTCATAGAAAATATTTCTAAATGCAACTCTGCATATACATAAATAAACAAACAAGTGTGCATTAATAACATTTTGGAAAAACAATTTCGGTTGACAGATAAATTCATTGTGTGACAATTGTGTGCCAATGAAATTGTTAGTTTTCTTACAGTCGTCTAAACTAACAATTTACCTTTTGTTAACACTTTTTCAATGCCAGATCTGACAACGTTGTAATATCTGACGATCGTCTATACATAGCTTAACAACCGTGTGAACTTAAAATGTTTGTCTTTCAACGTTGTAAGAAAAACCATTGACAATTTACCTCTTGTTAACAATTTTTCAATGTCAATACATTGCGAGCACATTGTTACATCTGACAACATTATATGATCTGACAACCGTCTATACATAGCTTATGGTATATAACTTCATAATGACCAATTAAGATTTAAGGATTTTCTCCTAGACAGCAACATCAAATTCATCGTCAGTCTGAGCTCTTATATGGCGCCATAGTAGTGAACAAACTGAGATTCAACCAATAATTGAACTTTTCTTTCTGGCTTACTGAGATACATATATATCGGGCTTTAATTCTCGTTCTTTCTTAGATTTATCTTCTCGAACAGATATCCAGCACAATGTCATTTCATTGTACTTCATATATTTACTTCATATATTTAATAAGGCCTTAATTAAGCACATTTGCGACATCTCAACGCCTCATTTCTTCACCTTCTGCTACAGCATTTTATAAAAAGCTGCTGTAAATAATGACCTCAGGAAAACTGGCCTCAAAGAAAAAACCGAAAAGGGCCTAAATTTTGGGGTCTCATTTCATTATCAGTCCAATCATTAATAAAAAATCCGCGGGAGTTTTTTCCCTTTTTATTATTTTAACATTGAATTTGATTAGGGAAAATAGGAAAAGGGAAAAACCCCCGAGGAATTTTTATTCATGCTTGGGCTGTATAAAATTTAGTCCTAATTTTTTTATGCTAAATCTCCCTAAAGGGATTTCAAAAATTACCCCAAGGTTAAAATGAAAGGTCACTCCAACTTTTGTAATTTTTATAAAATATAGGGTGTGTTTTTTAGATGTATAGAACTTTAAAATGAAACAAAGATTTTTTTTAATTGATATGAAATTGACTTTATTCAAAAGATAATCTTCTGGAATTATAATTTAAATATGACCGCCATGACTGACACGGACGTAGTCAATTTTTGATGCACACATATGTAATTCCTGTGCACGATGGCGGTTAGGCAGATTCAGGTCTTCCTGTACGCTACGATCTACAGCAACAATGACTTCTTCTGTACGCACTGTACGACGTTTCTCTGGATGCGTGTTATCATTTAAAGTATATATACTCGTATACTCGTATTTCCAAAATTTTGCATGCGACTTTTGGTGTAATTTTTTATTTTTGCAATTTTAGTATATGTTACAATATTAACGAATGAAATAGAGCCCCAAAGTACAAAAACAAAATTTCTTGGGCTCTTATTCATTCTACGATTTTGGGCTCATTTTTAATTTTTCTTAAAATGCAAAGTTACTCAAAAGAAAAAGGGAATTATAACGCAAATAAAAATGAAGAAAAGGTCTAAAAATTTTGGGTTTTTGTGGTCATAATTGTTTGGAGTTATTTTTCGTTTTTTTTTGAGCCATTTTTCCTGAAGCCATTATTTGCAGTGCCTATAAAACATATGAATATGCAAAAATTAAAATAAATTTGCGCCTTACAGTTTGGATCGTTTATGAAGCATAATGGAACAGGCACTTCCTGGAACCAAGTCTGCTTAGTCCACTGGCGACCGTTAGTCCATTGGTGGCGGTAGGTATAAATATATCGAAGGATCTTTACATTACCTAACTCTCGTTCTTTTCCAGACTGATTTTCAAGGTCAGATATCCGGAGCAATGGCAACTCATAGTGCTCCACGACAACTGCAAATCGTATGCATGAGACTTTAAGACATCACAAGTTTAGAAATTTCTATTTAGTTCATCTGCAAACCTTACTGCATCAGACACTTGCTGAAACCAAGTTTGGTTAGTCCGCTGGTTTTTATACGTCACAAATACGTCAACGTAGATATCTCTTAAATACTAAAACCGGAAACATCATGTTATGTGCATCAATATCATCCAACTTAGACAGAAATAACTGTGATAACATATCGAGCTCTAGAAACAGTCACTATGTATTGATACTATGTAGAACTCTTGAGTTTTTCTGCATTAGCTTAATACTCATAAACAAATTCGCATTCAAACTCATACTGAGCTCTAGTGTGTTGATTTCTTTTTTAGTTGTTGTTGTTTTTTTTTTTGTATTTCTTTCTTTTTTTTCTTGCTTTTTAAATAGCCATGTAAACTCTTATAAGTTATAAGGTTTAAGATTCCTTTGGGTTAGCAAGATGATATTTATGCTTAAATTTAACATTTTATTAAGTTGCTAACACAGCTTCAGCTACAACATCCAGTTCAACATCATCATCATTATCATCATCATCGTCATGACTATGATTATTATATAGAGGAACTAAACAAATGTTACGTTTAATGCATTTATCGCTTCTCTTGGTTACCTGTTCCTAAAGTTGTTGTTGTTGCTTTTGTTGTTATTGTTGAGTACATACGTTAAAACATAAACATTTTACTCTTTTAACGCTTCCCCCTTCAAAATACTTTTTTTTTTTTTTTAGAATTGTTTACATTCGTATGCCAATTGGCAACTTTCCCTGCCTATATACTCGTATACGAGTGCATATATATTTTTCCATACTGTCTTTTAGATGAATATTCATGCACTTTGTAGTTGTGGTATCATCTCTCGCCTTTCTTTCGATAATTACAACATATTTTTATTTAGCTGCCAAAAGCTTCTCACATATCATTTGCGTTAAAGTGCGTTTTGAATTGGGCCTTAGGACTGGTTTACTACCATCTGTGATTACGACAGACTGAACGAATGAAGGAAAGAACGAGCGTATTGGGTTGGCAATCTAAGCACATATGCGGAAAATAAATGGTGTGAATTATTCCTTAGGAAATTTTAAAATATTCTGTTTTTATGTTTATTGTTTGATTAACATTTTTGTATTCAAATTGTTGTTTAATAATATCCTTAACCAGCAAGGAAACAAGTTAAAGACTGTAAGCTTTAAGTGTTAGCCAGTTTTTACTTTTGGTACTTTTTTCTGTAACTACTATTTCAAAAGTACAAAACAGAAACATTGGGATGATCTTATCCAATGATGCTATATTTGTATATAATAAGTTAGTAAACGAATTATTTATACTAGGATCCGAGATTCCGAAACCGAGTAACGTCCAGATATTTTAAAGCATGATCCATTTCGAGGTTCCCTACTTAAAAAAAAACACAGAAAATTCAAATCTAACAGCCATCCCTAAATACCGAAGGTAAGCGGAACGTATTTTTACGCTGAGCATTAACGCTGATACCCCATCCCTAAACAAAAGCGGCAACGTTATGTCAAAACGATAAAAACTGGGTTATCAAATTGTTTTATTGTTGTTTTATTTATCTTTTTTTTTTTGTTTTGTTTTCTTTTGCAACGAACTTCACTGTGAAACGCCTTGTCAAAATCGGATTTTCCAATAGCAAAGCGTTGCCGCCGCGTTGTTTCGGTATGCTCCATACAAAATTCATATTTTTTGAACCGAATGAGATAGTTGAACAGTTTAAACAGCTAACTGTTCAGCCTATGCAATGAGCGTTTGGAAAGGGTGCTACGCTTTGTAGGCGCCTACTTATGGGTTATCAAAGTTAAAATTAGTAGAAAAATCAATTTTATGGTAACTAAAAAAAATTATTTTTACATTTATAGATTGTTTTTATTTTTTTTTCTTTAGGGTTTTATGTTTTAAATTATTACCCAACAAATTAAAAATGGGTTTATTCAAAACTTCGTCGGCGCTCATGAAAATTTTGATTTTTGCAACCTCGTTTGCTCTACGGGCGCCACTGTGCGTCGCAGATGGTCTATCCAATTTTCGATGACTCGTTCGAGCATTTCGACCGGTAACTGGCGAATGACACGCGTGATGTTTTCCTCCAAGGCCTGAATCGAAGCGGGTTTGTCCGCATTTTTAGACTTTACATATCGCTACAGGAAAAAGTCTAACGCTGTGATATCACACGATCTTGGTGGCCAATCGACCGGCCCAAAGCGTGATATTATGTCCTCACCGAATCCATTGACTTATTATTTGTTTATTTAGTTGTTGCACAAGCTGTATTTTGTACGCTTTCAATTTAAGATCTCGACGTAAAATACCCCAAATCGTTCCATACGTCAGTCCGAGTTGCTGCGAACGGCGCCGAATCGACTCTACACGGGCTTCTTTTACACTCGCAGCTATATTTTCTTCACAGCCTGCTGTACGTGGTCTATTCGGTCGATTATTATCCAATAATCAATGATGGGTCTTAAAATGGGTGATGGTGTTGCCTATAGTACGCTCAGTTGGCCGATTATGTTGACCATAAGTTGAGCGAAGTGCACGAAACACATTCCGCACAGAATGTGAATTTTCGTAATAAAGTTGAAGGATTTGTAAACGTTGTTGAACAATACTTAACAAAAATAACATGACAGCATGACACGAGACTCATTCGTGATCTGACAAAAAAAGACTATTGAAAAGAGTATCTCTACTTGAATCACCCAGTACAAAACCAGTTACATTATTACAAATAACTTGTTTTTGAAATCACTGGATTTACAGAATTGATGATTTTAGTATATCTGAGACACAGGAACAAAATTAACTTACAATTTCAAAAACTTTTAAAGATACTTTTACAAAGACAATGATGATAATTTCGTAGAAAACATCAGCACTTTTGGCAGCCATCAATCTAATCAAAAATTTAAGCAAACAAAATTCTTTTAAAATTTAGAAATTCTTTTAACGCATTGACAAACAAAATTTAAGATAAGAAATACCTGGAATACCATAACAAACATGACTTTTAATAATTTAATAATAGTCATAATCTTTAACTCCTTAAAAATATTTAAAGGCAAAATATTTTCAACTTATTTGAGATGAAATCAGTGAAAGATCGTATTACAAGAAATTATGATTGAAAATTATAATCTTCAACTACGAGTAAGTCAATATTCAAAAAAAAAAAATATGTCAAACTAAATCAAAGATGTGATCAAACATCAAGGTGGCACCGAACAGATTTAAACAAGAAGAAAAGAAAAATGCACAAAAAAAGAGTTCATGGAAAATATAAAACGTTTTAGGGCCAAAATAATCCATTAGGCAGCGCTTAGAAATATGACAAAGATGACACATGGAATCTACTTTTCGCTAATGAGTCTAAAATACCATTAAAACTATGTTTTTAGCATCTTGTGGTTTTGATGCTTTTCAAACCCAGCCACCACCATTTAACAATTATCAAAAGACAACTGGCCGAATGACAAGTTGCATTAAAGTGTCTTTGAAGTAATTTAGTTTTCTATTTTCTATGTAACTACAAATCAAACATACATACAAGCAACACAACATGTTCTTTTAGCCAAACGCACCAGGAGTACACTTGTGCACACCATAACGGAGAACATGTCAACAAACATTCTTGCCATACAGAAACATATTTACAAACATTTGAAGCACACAAAAAGACAAGACAAGTCGGCCAGGCCAGTCTGTTGGCTTTGCTTTTATTAGCAAACACAATGAGAGAATTCTGCGAATGGATTTTTATCATCATCATTATTATCATTATTACGGTTTTACGTTTGACTAGATGGCTGGTATCTGATGTTTGGTTAGATACATAAATAGTTAAATTGGAGGTTTTGTTGGTGCATAGAAATTGTAAAATGTGTGTTTGAAGTAAGTATGTGCTCAAGAAAAGAAAGAAAAAGGAAAGGCGGCACGGCACACATACGAAAGTCTTAGAAAATGATAAAGTGTGACTTATAGTTCCTGGAAGTCTCAAATGAAAAATGTATGTTTTAATAAGATGCGACTTTTACTTTGTCAAATACGACAATGCCATGAATTGTGGAGAAGATTATGTTGTAGAAACTACACAGCTGAAATTGCCATCAACTAAAATACTTATTCTACTTGAGAAGTTACTGAAATATCTATTCTAACTGCTAATGGCATGAATAGTTCGTTCCACTGTCACAAATCGAATCTTAATTTAAATGCGTTTTCAATTGTGCTGTCACATTCAGTTTACAGTAGTATCAATAAATATTTGCACTTCAACAAACGATACATTGCGATAACAAAGTAATAATTTAAGCCACTATTTGTAAGCGTTTGCACTAAATAAGCTTGGCTACTGTTAGCATTACCGAAATAACTACAATTACCGTTAGCGCGAAAATGCCGTTACTGTTATACTATAAATAATTTGAAAGTAGGCAAATAAAAAATAAAAATGTTTTTTTTTTTTTTTATCATAATTAATGTCTGCCAACTTATACGAAGGATTTTTACGGATTAATTTAAATGTAGAAGATATTGAAACTTTACAGCTGGATTTGATAATGATTTAAATCGAGTGAAATTAATTCAAGGATCAACAAGGGAATTTTTTTCCTTATATATAGTAGAATCCCAGAGATCCAGTTAGGGAAAAATAATAAGAAATTTTCAATTTGCTCGGAAAAAATAATAAGAACGATATTTTTAATTTTGTATTTGTAAACAAAAATGTTTTCAACAGATTTTGTTTTCAGAGTTTCTGTAGAGTGTCCGTATTTTTGTGTGTAAACCCGCAAGATTTCATTAATAGTTTAACATTTAGTTTGTTATCTTGTCTTGAACCAACCTAAAAACTGGAAGGAGTTTAAATATATTTTGATCAATTAGGCCCCATTCTTTTACGTTGTGAAAAGTGTGAGTTCTGTCATTTGAAACAATAAACCCTTAGGGCCCGATTATCGTTCACAACACTAAAATGTTGTGTTGTCTCGACTACAATACAATATGCATTTTTCAGACGATTAAGCCGATAAGTGTTGTGAATCGTTTACAACATACAACAGCAAAATACTAAAGCTATGTGTCCACGATCGTCAGATATTACAATGTTGTTATATCTAGCAATGTGCTAGCAATGTACTGACATTGAAACATTTTTAGCAAAAGGTAAATTGTCAGTTTAGACGACTGTAAGAAAACTAACAATTCCATTTGCACACAATTGTCACACAATGAATTTATCTGTCAACCGAAATTGTCAGTTTACACGGTTGTCAGATTGTTGTGTGGCATTGTCAAATTCGTTTTGCAGCTCTGTGTGTGTGTGTTTAAACATTTTATTAATGCACACTTTAATTTAATTCTTTAATTTTCTTTCACTTTTTCCAAAAATTTTATTAATGCACACTTGTTTGTTTATTATTTATGTATATACAGAGTTGCATTTAGAAATAATTTCTATGACAATGCTGCCATTGGCAGATGCATAAACTTTGCACATATGACAATGAAAAGTGTTTGACAATTGTCTTAAAACAATGACAGTGACAAAATTGTGTGTTTACACGATTGTCTCCCAATGTACTGAATATGCCTTTTCTTACAACGTTGGAAGGCAATAATTTTAAGTTTACACGGTTGTTAGACATTTTCTGAACATTTTTCGGACAACGTTGTAATATCTGACGATCGTGGACACATATCTTAAGTGTTGTAAACGTTAATCGGGGCATTAATAAAAGTCAATGTATTGTTAGGTTTGTGCTTGAAAGCAGGGACCAAAAAATGTCTTAATTAAATTCTAATTTCAAAATACATAAAGTGAAAATATATATTTGCATACATTTGCGTTCCTTAGCCTTAATTGTTATCTATTATACCCTACACTACACAGTGGGACCAATGTTGCAAGAATATAATTTCAATTTGTATCGTCCATTGGTATATAGGGTGCCAAAAATACCAATTACGTTCATGTCCTAAAAATTTGGGACTTCAAAAGCATATCTCCTCTCAATGAATGCTGATATATAAGAGATTTTTAAATATATAAGTTTAAAACACATAAGGTAACTTCTGTCATTTGGTTTTGCTATGATAAACGTTACTATGCGTTATATATGCATGTATATTACATTTTTATAAAATATCCTTTAATTTTTCACATTTTATGTGCCATTTAATCTATATGATCAGTTAAACATTTACGATTTATTTAATATCATTTTGTGAAATCAAATTTCATTGAAATTAATATCACACAGATAAGATTAACTATTTAAACAGATCCAGTTCAGTCTGCTAAGAATTAATAATTGACAGCTCTGGCTGGCTGGCTGTTTGGTGAGTGAGCACACATAAATATGCGACATTTTGCAGCAAAGTTATTAACCCGTTTAAGTCTTTTGAATACATTTACTAACTGCTTTTTTGTTTACCTCATATTCGCACACACACACCAAAAATCTAGCAATTGTACAATATATTTGCTGGTTGTATTTTTTTTTTTTTTTGCCACAAACTCCTCTATCACTGATCGTGATCATGTAATACCAACCCACGCACTCATTGGTAAAAATGTTTAAAGCAAGAAAAGAAAAAAAAAAGCAACAACTAAAAAATGCCTGAAAGGTTTTAGTTGATTTTTTCCATACAGAGAGATTCCAGCCAGGCTCATACACGAGAACTTGTACTCGTACGATCAATGAATGTTGTTGTTTGGAGTAAGCGAGTATGCGCCAAGCATCAAAACACATATTTAAGAAGCATTGTGAGGCCTCCAACTCCAAAAAGGAAGAAACATTGAAAACTTTTAAGTCAATTTAACATTTAAACATGTTATAAAACAGCATTTCGTACGTTAAGAGTATGTGTACAACAGCACAGCACAACACAACACAACAGCATGCAACATTAATACATACTAAAATACTCGTGCAACGCATAACTATAATCACAAAATTTTAATTTTGGGATCATCTCTGATCCTTTTTTTTTTTTTGGCAAACTTTTTTCATTTTTGCACAAGACAACTTAGCAACAGCAACAAAAACAAAAACAACATTCAACTGCCACAGAAACAACAACAACAAAAAATAGGTGGTTGTATGGGTTGAAAACGTATGTTTTTCAACTTTTTGCATTTCAAAAATTACAGCTACAACAACAACAGCAGCAACAACAAAAAGAGTGTGTCAACATGATTGCGACATTAAAGTAACACACAGCAAAAACAACAACTACAAACAAACACAGAATGTTCTTTTTGTATCCACTTTTCAAAGATGCTCGTACCTGTGCTCGTTCCGTTCTGTTCCTTCGTTTTCGGCTCCTCACTCAAGACGCTTTCTTTGGTTTGTCTAGCTTCAAGACACAGAGTAGACATACATACGCTTTTGATGGATGCCGCTGCAATGTGGCACACAAACAAATCTTTAGCAAATCCTGTGCAATTGCTTCAATTTATTTATTCATTGCGACTCTTTCAGCGGATGTGTAATGGCAAGTTGAAATTGTTTCGTACGAACATAATTCAATTTTCATGAAATATGATTTCAAATTTATTGAAAAATTTAATTCCTTCGTTTTACTTGTTTTCTCTTATTTTTATTATTTTGTTTTTCTTTGGTTGGGCAATAATAACCATGAGTAAAGTAGTGGGTTTTAGAAGTATTTAGAATACGTATTACTTTTTGCACTGATAACAAATTGTACTGCTCAAAATGGTCTAATTTCGTAAATTTCACAAAACCATTCGAAGAAAGAAGAAGTTCTAAGGAGTACTAAGAACTCATTAGAAGAACTGTAGATTCTTATTCAGGATCGTATCTATATGTCTAATTTTATTTTTCTAGAATCATTGATTTCAAAAAAAAAACAAAGAAATGCACCTTTAGACTTCAGCAAAAGGACCATTTTCCCCCATTTTTTTTTATTTATTTTGTTTTTCAAAATGGAGTTTTTTTTATTTTTCCTCAAAAGAAACTTTAGAGCATTTCCTTTAAGAGCTTTGTGGTAACTTAAAGAACAAAGTGTTTTAATTTGTACCATATGCACTATTTTAATTTTTTTTGGTATTTATTACTTATAATACTAAATACGAATAATAATAAATAATTTAATAAAATTAATATATAAATGAAAATGATACATGTGCCAAATGTTGAAAAATCCTATTCTTGAGTTAAAATATAATTTTTTTTAAAGGTATCCCACTCGCATCCCATTAAGCGATTATAAAGGCCTTAAAGTAAATTGTATAGCTAGGGCACAAGCTTATAATGTTTGCATTTGTACTTTAAGTGGTACACATGAAAAATGTCGACGAAAGTGGACAAAAAACATAAAAAAAGACAAATTCTTGACAGCAAGAATACGAAAAAACTAAAGAAAAAAGGAAAGCAACATGTAAATAAAATTGAAAAATGATAATTACAGCAAATTTCGAACCACCTGTAACACTGGTTAAAAGATTGATGTTCGTCTGTTGGCTAGCAGGCACCGCAGTGGTGCAGAGGTTAGAAAGCAAAGAATTCTGATGAGAGAATGTGGTGATTCTCGAAACATGTAAATTCAAACCAGGTTCAATCCCCAGCTCAGCCAAGAAAAATTATCAATAAATAAATAAGATTTCCTACCTTCAGTAAAAATAATAATTTAATGAACATTAAATTTAATGAACTCAAGCCTAACTAAAAATTATCAAAAATTCAAAAACATTTTTTTAAAATTAAAAAAAAAATATTTTTGAAATGAGTGAAGAAATAGCTATCTAAAGTCCTTTGGACAATTTTTGCTAGGACCAATAGGTGAAAAGTTACACTCATTTTCAAAAAACCCTGTATGACCAAAATGGACCACAATGTCCAACTTTGACATTCTCTAGAGCTGAAAATTTGTCTCTGGCCTACTAACCTTGGTGCAAATTTCATCCAAATAGGAAGACATCGATTTTTAAAATTGGGTCACTTGACGTGAAATTCACCATATGTATTTCCAGTTGATTATACCCTACACCACCATAGTGGGGAGGGTATATTGGATTTGTGCTGATGTTTGTAATGCCCAGAAATACCACCCACTGTAAAGTATACCGATCGACTCAGAATCACTTTCTGAGTCGATCTAACGATGTCCGTCCGTCCGTCTGGCTGGCTGTCCATGTAAAGTTTGTGCGCAGAGTACAGGTCGCAATTTTGAAGATATCGGCCCAAGGATGGATGGGTTTGAAACTGGTGGAAATCGGTCTATTATTTCAACTGGCCCCCATACAAATATCCTTCCGAAATTGGGGTTTGAATTATGCAAGTATCCAAACAAATTTCATCACAAATCACATCTACAAATTTTGTGCAGATCGGTCCATAATTACTCGTAGCTCCCATATAAGGCCCACTTCCGAAAATCTCTTTAAAGAGCATAATTCTCTCAAAGATGCTGGTAGCTAAATAATATTTAAGGCAAATATTTTTCATATATATATATATAAATAATACGGTACAATTTTATTATGATCGGTCCATAATTAGTCGAAACTCCCATATAAGACGCTCTTCGTGATTCACATCGTGATCAAGTTTAACACATATAATATTTATATTCACAGACATCATACTACTAAATTTTTGGATGATCGGGTTATATCTCCCATATAACACCCATTTCTGAAAAACCGTTTTATACATTTATGTACTTGTTTTGTCATTGATTTAGGGATTTTTCTATATCGAAGTGAAACAATAATTTTCTTGAAATCTACAATTTCTATTTAACCGTATTTATAATACATATGTATATTTTATACAGATACGATTTCATAAATTTTAAATGGTACCACGTATATATATATGTCTTGAAAATACTATAAGTAAAATTATAGTAAAAGAGTTTTTTGTCGCGGTACCAAACAGGACTGTGAATATAATTTTATGTCATTTAATGTAAATAAAACTTTCAAGAATACTTTTTGCAATAAATGTTTTGAAGTAAATTGACATTGAGATGTAAATAAAAAAAATAGTATGCAACCACATAAAAAAGCGAAATCAAAATGAAAATGAATTGGTTTTTGTATTAGCGTCCAATAGCGTCCTAGTAAACCTGATGACAATTTACCACTGATCTTTGGGGAGTCAATAAATGATACTGCAAAATTTCTATAAAATAAAATTCTAGTTATGTTAACAGCATTTAATATTAAAAGCTTTAAAGTTTCCCGGTATTATATCGACATTATAAACAAATTTTAAGTTTTTATCGGGAAATCAAATTCGAATTTAATTAGTAAATATTCCACAATAAAAATATTGTAAGGTATCTGAATGGTGGAATAAGTTTTCCATTTTTTTCCAAAAAGACTCTTTTTAATCTCGATATAGCTGGTGTAAATTTCAATATATAGTAGAATACTGGACTATTATTGCTTAGGAAAGACTGTATGACACTGTTTAATATAACGAAAAGAAACAACGATATTTAAAAATAAACTAGAAGGATTTTTGTTAATTATTTTCAAATCGGCAAAGATAAATAAAATTACCGCAAAGGACCCCATTGATCAAGTAGTCATAGTTTTTAGTGAAAGTCTGGTTGGTGTAAATGTAAGGAATATCATCATTCCGTATAATTTCTGCCAGGTACAACTAGTTAATTTTCTTTTTCGGATATAGACGATACCTTCAACAATTCACAATGTCCTCAATAGTCAAGACGCAAAGTGACATAGGTTTACACGAAAAAATAACAAACTGAAAAATTCTAAGAAGAATATTCTAAAGTGCAGGAACATTAATACTAGTTTGAGCATAGTAAATTGTTGTGCCTATAGGAAATATATTTACACCTTCTCAAGAGTAAAATCCTTTTCAGGCACAGTGGAATAGGTACCAAAGCAATCAAATATTTGATAAATTTCTTCCAACAACAAGTGCTCTCATGGGATTAGTCCCTGGCGCAGTAAGGTCAGGGGCCAGAAAAACGGTCTGTAAAACAATTATCTTCACAAAATTGATTCTAATTGGTACCAATTTATAAAAAAAAATTAATTTTCAAGAAAATCAAAATATCAATTAATCAAGGCTTTCATCTCCCACATAACTTTCAACAGGCTCCAAGACATGAGAACATTGAAATTTCTTAACTGTGGCACAAAGGAATAAATTGCGGTATCAAATACAGCCAGAGAAAACATATACTTGCGGCAACTGTGTTATGTTTTAAGCAGTCATAAATGGTTAAAGATATTTTAGTGCAATAATCAGGTATGTGATGGAAAACGATAACGATACCGAGTGAGTTTTAGAAGTTAATTTTTTCGTAATATTTCTGTATTAAAACAGTTTTATCCCATAAAATATAAAGATAATTTGCTAAAAAAAGAGAATCTTAAAACGAAAATTTTAAAAATTTAATTAGAAATACTTTAAAATGGACTTCAAAAACTCACTCGTTATCGTTATCGTTTGCCATCACATACCTGAATAACTTGGTGTCACCAATAATTTATATTTTATAATTTACTTGATTGTCGGGGAAATTTAAACTACAACTGACTTGCGAAAACTTATTAAACATTAGTGTTATATGTGACCCGGCCTATGAAAAGGTGGCTTATGACTCAAAACAAATTTTCCACTTTTTTTTTGGTTTCGATAGTTTTTGAGACGCTTTTTCGCGTGGTGAAAGTGTTAAGTTCTCGAACCAGCCGCCATTGCAGATATGATATCATAACATTATTCTTATTGTGTCCAACACACACTGACGAACATTGTTTATCTTTAAAAGCTGGGTCTCGCAATTTCTTTTGTGAGTCATACGCCACCTTTTCATAGGCCGGGTCACATATTTCTAAATATAACCTAGACATGATCATAAATACTTCACAGATAAGCTAGCAATCATAATATGGTTGCACTAATCTATAATATGCTTGGGTGGTCTGCAATTACCTGCATAATAATCAAAATGATCTGGTAGAAATCAATTAGACTTTCGTAAAGGTCTCTAGATGATTAAAAATGTTTCGATACATGAGTACGAGCACGAGTTACCCACGTAAAAACTTTTCCAGAAGTCGTCTAAACGAATCGAGTAGAAGCGAGTATTTCTACTGAAGCGCCAGCTAGGATAACTTGTTTCAGGACACTCCCATAATGTAGACTGTATGAAAGAAGATGTACTTACATATATGAGGTAACGGTTGGTTCTTAGGGAGACCGCCTGAAGTCGCCAGGATAAGGTAGAAACACAATGAAACTAAGGGCCTACGATTCTCGCAATTTCAGTAGTATTAGAAACAATTACCAATTTTTAGGATCCATAAAATCTTATTGTGCATTTTTAACAAATAATGTGAGAAGTTATACTTATATCGGAAGCTAAAAGCTACCAAAGAAGACAAAACGTGCTTGAAACTAAAACTCAAACCCTTAACACACAACCCAGTTTACCTAATGACAGCATTTTATGAATAAAGAAAAATAAAAAACAATATAAAAAAACTCAAGGAATGTAAATTGTGGGAAACTTAAATCGTAGATATTGCATAAACAAAAGTTCCCAACAGTTATTTGGCTTACTTGCAACACTCTGCAAAATAAAATAATTAAAAACAAAACAATGAAAATTGCTCATGAAAAAAAAACAAATCTGAAAAGATTGAATTAAAGCTCAATAAATGAAAAAGAAAAAATGAATACAAACACACACACACAGAAACAGTGACAGGGACATTCAGATAAATGATTGTAATATTAAAGAATAAATGTACTTTGTTGCAATTTGTTGTATGCATGAAGTGAGTATCAGAGTATGAAGGTATTTGTAAGGGGGTATCTGTTGCATCTGCCAATTTATCGACGTGCGCGCATTATAAAAACACATGTTCATACAGAGCTCAAACAGCCTTACATACATAACTTCAATAAACAGAGGAGTATATTAACATCTAAAGGTTCCATTCAACCGATCAACCAACCAACCAACCGGCAACAGTAACAAACATCACAATCACTGACCATCAATTCAACTTTAACCACTTAAACTGCTAAGGAATCGTTTGGCAGCATGAGTGCATGTTAGTGTGTGTTTGTAGATTTATGTACGAATGAGTATGAGCTTTGAATTGAAGTTGACGACTCTTGAATGAATGCTGCAATTTAATGTTGCAGCAGCAGCTTTTCTTTCTTTTCATTTGTTTTGTTTTTTTTTGGGTTTTCTTTTACTGTGATTGAACTAATGACGAAAGACAGACAGTTGAAGACTTTTTTGGACAAATAGATGGATGGATGGATGGATGAATGAATGAATGGATTGAATGGTGGGACAGACAGACGTGGGAAACAAAAGTATTTCAATTTCGCATTCATTGCTTAATAATAAAATACAAAAAAAGACACACACACACACACACAAAACGGTGTGCTACAAAACAAAACAAATTAAGACTAATTCAAACTCCCGATGAAATTGTTTGCGAAAATAAAAGAGTTTTGATTCGATTTTTTGTTTTTTGTTTGTAGCCAAAATAACAACAATTTAAATTGAGCATGAAAACATTTTGAAATTTCATTTTACATTTTAGTTAAAGTAACATTAAACATAAAAAAAAACACCAAAAATTGGGGGAGCATTTAGAGGTACTACATAAGTGTTGTGTCTTAAATCCAGACATATGTTTCGATACGACTGAATAAAAACGAATGTATTGATGTGTGTACAAGTGTTTAAGTTTTGGAATGTTGCAAATATTTTGGTGAGAATTTTTCATTACTCACTGCAAATTCAATGGTGTAAAGTTTGCTTTTGATTAGAGTTTAAAGTTTTGGTTATTGGGAATAAAACTTAATTCAAAAGCAGTTCAATTACCCACTTGCCTTTATTGGCCTCCCTTAAGATGTTATACATCATTTAAGTTTCCGAATAGTACTAAGAGAAAACTGTGTTTAAGTAAAATTTAAGCTGAACTAAAATACTCAACTTTAAATGCTAAGTCGTTAAAATAAGCGATATAATTTCATACATTTGAAGATATTGACCAAGAGGTCACCACCGATGTCAAATACGTGTTGGACTCTTTGTACCGCATTGAAAATCGTTTTAGCGAGAAGTTTTCGTAATTTCGTAGAGTCTGTGACTAAAATTAATTTACATGTTTTAACTTTGAATTTGATAGTAGTTCTTTCTTTAGCTTCCTTTATAGCTTCTCACAATACAAGTTTCCAAAATTAGTGAAAAATGCAACAAAGAATTCTGTGTATCCCAGAAATTGTATACTACTGAAATTGCAAGATACATTGTGATATTCTACCTTAAACAACGACCAACAACTTCCACTAGATTCGTCAGTGGCATATCTTTGATACTTCAAATCATCAAAGGTAATATAAGATATATTTTAAAATGTCTAACAGGCTTGTGCAACTGCACACACAGTGTCCTTTAGCCCCGCTTCACAAATTTTAGACTATAAAAAACCATAGCTCTGTGACTTGTTCTTTCGATAGAATAATTCGAATTCAAAGATTACAAGAAAAGTCGAACTACCAGGCAAAAGTGTTCAAATGTTCCGTGACAAAAATTACATAAAAAAGAATGGATTATTTAAAAGAAATCATTAAAATCCGCACGAGTATTCGGTTTCGGATTAGTCCAAAAATTGGCCGAATACAAATATTCGCTTTTCGGCCATATTTTGACCGAAACTTTTATAAAATATAACAAGTACGAGTGCTATATTCGGATATGCCGAATCTTATATACCCTTCACCTTTGTTGGGGATGCATAATTATATTATATACATACATATGTACAAGGTGGCGCACAAGTAATCCTTCTATCAGAAAATGCTATAAATTTTGCGAGGCCCCTAATGTCAGTTCTGTTTTGACATTTGTGTAGTAAACACATGCGAAATACACGTTAATAAACAATGTTACGCTACACTGCTCCAGGACGCGGAATATTGCTGACAGAACTGACATTAGGGGTGTCGCAAAATTTATAGCAGTTTCTGATAGGAGGATTACTATTGCGTCACCTTGTATATATATTATATTGTTACGTTTTTACATTTTAAAAACGTTGGTTTATTTCCTTTAAATAAACCGGATTCTTTTTAATTGCAAAATAAAAGCGTTAAGTAGTTTGAAGAAAATATAACGATTTAAATGTACACAAACTCAATTAAAAAAATTAACACACTGTCTTTTTAAACACTTATATTACGGTTAAAGAACACACTTAAAGTTTTCGAACACTTTGATGTTTACACAACAATGACTCACAATATATTGATTCATTTGGTTGGCCGTGTTAGTCTATTTATACAGCAATCATAATTTCTGGAAGGTTCGAAACTAAGATACTAGAATGTTCGTGACTGCAAGTCTAGAATGTTCGTGTCTAGAATATTCAGCCAAAGTCGATAAAACTCAATGTTGCCATATTGCTATGTTTATAACAATAATGTTTATAAATCAAAACTACTACAAATGCTAAACAAGTTGTATGTCGATAAACACGCCATCTGTTGTTGAATTTGTTCGTAACAATATTAATACACTTTGTTTGATAGTTTTTTTTGATGGAAATTTCAGAGGTTGTCTCGGATTTTTGCTCAAATCTCCGTTATTTATGGACGGAATTTGCTGATTTTAAATAGCAAATTTCTCACAAGCATGTCTGATAGAATTATTGAAGACTTGGATGCCGAAGATATCTGGGGACTTCAGAAAATTGATTTCAACAGACAGACGGACATGGCTTAATAGACTTTGCTTTATATAATGATCCAGAATATATATACTTTATAGGGTCGGAAAATTATATTGTGGAAATAACAAACGGAATGACAAACTTATATATACCCTTCTCATGAAGGTGAAGGGTATAAAAATAGATGATGGACTTTTTCATGTTATACACCTTTTTTAATATAATTAATAAACCAAAAAACAAAACAGTTCAAGACGAAAAAAACTAGATTTAAGAAGTAGTGTCGTACTTAAGGGCACCCAAGAATTATCTAAACAAAAAAATAATTTTTCTGGAAATTATAAATATATTTTAAAAGGTTTTTTATAAAATTTTTTATTCGAAGGTTTACTTCTAGTTAAACATAATAATTTGAAATTTATTTTTGTATACCTCTGTTATATTATTATGTTTAACTAGAAGTAAACCTTCGAATAAAAAATTTTATAAAAAAATTTTTACAATTAGTACTCGCAAGAGGAAAAATTCTCATTAACTATATTTTAAAAGTTTTGGTTTGTTTCGGATTGGGCTGAATATTAAGCTTTTGACCGAATATTAGTTACGGTTCGGTTCTAGAAATCATCAAAAAAATCATAAACTCATTGGTAGAAACATTGGTTTGTAAACAAAAACAAGTTTTTTTTAAACTGGGCCTTATTGGAATAAAATAAATGTTTTAACATTTTACTTGTTGGCATGTCAGCTTTTACAATTTAGCTAAAAAACTCGCCTTATATTGCTGAATTCATTTAAGAACAACCCTTGGCAATTCGGATATAATGCAAGGAGAAATGTAACAACTAATAACATATCATTAACATTGGTGATATGGTTATCACTGACATATGTTTTCAACAGGACCGTGATACATATCCGCAAAAAAAGAATTTATTGCAAACCAAATTTGCGAAAATTATTTATTAATTGACCGCTCCGAGCATGTGATTTTACACCATTGGATTATTGCAAAATAGACGCTTGTACTCCACAGTACCGTCTAATACCGCACGATTTTCATAGATTTTTCTAGTACACTGAGGAAGTTAGTTCGGTAATGGTATTTTAATTATAACGAATATTTTTAACACATTATGCCTACAACATCATATTGGGGAGGGTATATTGGATTTGTGCTGATGTTTGTAACGTCTAAAAATACAAGTCTAATACCTACCTTAAAGTATACCCATCATCTCGGGATCACTTTCTGAGTCTATTAAACGATGTCCTTCCGTCGGTCTTATATATAGGTCACAATTTTTAAGATAATTCGATAAAATTGAGTACAAGAATTTTGTACGTCTCAAAGACGATTAGAATTGAATTTAGTTAAAATTGGTGCATTATTCCACCTAGCCCCCATACAAATGTACCCCCGAAATAGCGTTTTATCGTTCATAAATGTTTGACTTATACACGAATCCAAACAAAATGCTTCACAAATAAGTTCTCTAAGTAAGCTAATCACACCTAAAAATTTTGTGCAGATCGATCGATAATTGACCATAGCCCCCATATGAAGGCCCAATTTCGATAATCACTTTAACCGGCATAAATCGTTTAAAAGTTTTTATATCAAGATAAAATTTAACACAAACAATATTTACTCGTATATGAAAAGAAGTCAGGCCACAACATTTTTGGATGATTAGTCATAGATCCCATAGAGTGTCCATTCTTTAAAAACTCTTTTTGCACATGTACTAGGTGTAGGGTATTATATGGTTGGGCTTGACTAACTATAGTTTCTTACTTGTTTTATTACATTAAAAATATATTTAACAAAAAAACTTATTTATAAAATAACGGTAACGGTAATTTAAAGGTAACGGTACGTTCAATTAGTTCGATTATGGTATTTTAGCGGTAATGGCAATTACAGTTATTTCGCTAACGACATTTAAAAAAGAAAAAGTTTAGCTTAGATAAGACTTAAGACACAAACTTGATTATGGAATAAACAAACTTGATTGAGAAAAAATAGATACGATAAAATGTTTGTGTCTTAAGTCTTATCTAAGCGAACGTTATCGTTCGACATCATGGGCCAGGGGGTTAATATGTAGCGCCCTGATCGCTAAGTGTGCTTTCAATGAAATTTCAGGCTTAAAATAATGAGTTTATCATTCATTATCATTGTTTAAGAAATTAACAAATATTTATATTTCAAACATTACTTGATATCTAATGTTTTGGTTTAATTTTTTTATAGCAATTTTAAAAAGATTTGGCCCCTAAAATTGAGCATTTTCACATTTTTAGCTGAAATTCAAATTTTATAACTGAAATTTTATAATTGACAAAAGCTTACGACTGGACAACAAACTCAACGGAGTGAAATTTGTTTTTCATTTATTTATTTTAAATAACCCCTGAAGATGGTCAACAAAGTTGACCGAAATATTGGGAATAAAATAAAATAAAAAATTTTTAAAACAAAATATTCTTATATTTTTCATTTAAAAATTTGTTACCTTATGCCGAACAAAACTTACAAACAACAAAACTAAAGGTCAACAATTTACAACTTTATACATAACTGAACATTTTCAATGTCCTAAATTAACCCTCCCATAATGTTAAACCGTTTTATATTTGTAATATTTTACCACTAATTAATTTGTCTCAACCACTTGAAGGACACAATTTCTCACGCAGCTGACTTTTTGAGCTGTAAGGGAAGGTGTTAAAATAAAGGTTTTTTGTTCTGTCATTAGCCGCTCCAAATGTGATATAGAGTTTTATTTATTCAAATCAACTATGATCACATGTAGGTATTCTCGTAATTACACGCTTTTGTCTTTTAGTTTTATATTTAATTACACCTGTCCAAGCTTTTGTTTCAATTATTCACATGCAGCCTGGTCGTTTGCCTTTAAGGGTTCGTTTAGGTTTTTTGAAGATTTTATAATTTCTGGGTCACGTGTCTACTCTTTAGAAACTTTACCTGGCTGGCTGCAGGTTTTTATGGAAATACGAGTTTAGTGTTGGCGAGAAGAATAGGGAATAGCCCTTTAATTAAACAGTGGCTTAAAATATGCAAAAATTAACGTGCGTCATATCTCATTTAGAAAAGGAGTTGTGTTTTTCGTTTTTATTTATTTTTTTTAGTTTAGTTTTGTAAATATTAAAAGTCAAAACTTTTTCAACCACCACATTCAACAATCCTCATCATCATGAGCAGCATATTTTGTATATTTTGAAAAGTGTGTGCGCATTTTTTGTTGGGTTTTTTTTACAATACAAGTTTGTAAGCAAGCTCACAGCGATAACGCCCTACTTTCAACGCGTTTTTGCTGGTGTTTTCTTTTTAGCCTAAAATGCTTATAAGAACTGAAATTAAGAGAGAAAAAACAAACGCATGTTAGTAAAAATAAAAACAAAGTTTGTGTGTGGCTTCAAGCGTTTTCAGTTGGCTTTTTTTTTTTTTTTTTTTTTTTTTGCTGGTAGTAAACAACTAGCTGGCCAGACAGACGGACGGACAGGTTTGGACAAATGATTGGACATTGGGTTGGTAGGTTTTTCATTTAATCATATTTAGGCTTTTTCTTTCACTTCATTTTGGCTGCCTATCGGGCGGGGTGTAGCCGTTTAAGCAGCTACTTCAACTGGACACAGCTTAAAGGTAATAATTTCATAAACCGCCACAATATCTCATTTGAATATTTTTGATTCATGGCTTTTAGGCTGATGCTGATACGGATGTGCAAATTGATGTTGTTGTTTGTGGCTAAGGCTGTGTGCCACAGATAATAATAATAAAAAAAAATCTCATTTAAAATCGATCAATGTGTTTTTTTTTTTTTTGGGGGGTTTTTGTGCTCTTAATATTTTGTGTTATAAACCATAAGGAAGACCTGGCTGGTTATTTGTATAATAATAATCTTAAGGATATGGTAATGAAGTAGAGAACTTGGAGCTCTACCGCGCGCCTTCGTTCTCAAGGTAATCACCACCATCAGCCATATGGAGTTATGAACCAATAAACAAAAAAGAAACCTACAGATTTTTTTTTTTGTTAAACATGGTTTTAGGTTAATTTTCTTTTAAATCTTAAATATTGCAATAAATGACTAGTAGGTTAACTGGTTGCTGTTTGGATGGCTGTTTGATTGTCCAGTCCAGTTGGCCAAGTGTTTGCTTGTTGGCTGTTTGGGTTGGCTAGTTTGGAATTGTAGTTTCTTATGTTTTCTTTAAAAGGTTTCCAGTTGTTGCTGTTGTTTCCTTTTTCTTTGCTTTTTTTTTTTGTTCATCTGTTTTTCTGTGGCATACCCGTCCATCAAGCCCAACAGACAAGAGAGAAATTAGTAAAACTCATTTTGGTTTTAGCCTCCGGACTTAAACTTAATTCGGAAGCACAGCAGGAGGTTCTAAGTAAATAATGTGTTTGTGTTCTTAACGCAATCTACAGCATTTAATTTGCATTTTATTGCTGATTGCTGTTGTTGTTATTGTTGTTGCTGTTGTGGTTTTTTTTTAGTTTTTTTTTTGTGGTACGTGTTGATCTGAATGAGTTTGTTTTTTGCTCACATATGAATTTTTAATACATTTGTTGTTATGTCCGTCCGTCTATCAGTCCGTCCCTTTTAGCGTTGTTTTTTTTTTCCTTGGCGTTTTCGTCTGAAATGTAGTTTTTTGTTGTTTATTTGCAAATTAACATGGAAATGAATAAATGATTTAAATGATCACCTTAAATAAAATAACAAGCATATCATTTTATAATCAACTTTTTCTTACTTTTGTTATATTTATTATTTTTAGTATTCTTATTATTCGGATATTCTGTTTCGATTTTGAGTTTAATTATAGTTATACTGTGAGCGTCAATATAAAGTAAACACTAAATATTGCTTAAAAAGATATTTTATTAAACACAGCTGACAATCTTCTAGACATAGAATCAACGACTTATTTTGTAAAATCAGGCAAAATTTTTTTCCATTCATCCTGTATGACGGACTTTAGGTAATCCTTGCAAGAAATATATCTTGGCCCAATTTTTATGTTCAGATTTTCCTACAGGTGCTTAATTGGATTGAGGTCTGGGGACGGCAACCACTCTTTAACAATTTTGAAGATATGTTTAGGATCATTGTCCTGTTGTAAAATCCAGTTCTGCGCTAGTTCTAATTTATCGACACTAGGGGCTACATTGTATTTTAAAATGTCGAGATAATCTTCTTTTTTTATTGTATAGATTTTATATATGTAACATTACCGACCCCTGATGATGCCATACAACCCCAGATCATTTCTATGTTTTATCACCTTAGCATAGCTTCGTTACTTACTGTCATCGGTGAAAAGAATATTATTCCCAAGAATTTCAAGCTCGTCTATTCATTTTTATGAGACATTCAAACGTTTGGTTTGGTTATTCTTTGATATACAATAAAGAGCTTTATAGACTATTTTGTTGCAAAGATTTTCTAATCGTACTCGCACTTACAGGTAGAAGATTTTGTAACATTTTAAGCTATTATTACAACGCACTAGATTTTGGCTTTGTTCTTACTTCTCTTGCTGTAGCTCTTACTTCGGTTTTTATAAGACGCTTTGGTCGTTTTGCAACAAAGTTGTTTTTGGACACGACATATAAAGGGTGTCCCAACTAGAACGCAATTTTTAAATTTGGCGCCATTCGAAGTGTCATTGTTTGACATTTGAGGTTAGTAAAAATGGAGCGCTAGACGAATGAACAACGCATTATCATTGTGAAATTGTTTTACCAAAATGGTGAAAGTTATGCGGCTACAGTTCGCATATTGCGATCAATTTGGGCTCACAATAATGCTCCAAAAGAGTCAACTGTAAAGAGATTAGTGGATAAATTTCCCAAAACTGGGTCTGTTAGTGATGTAAAGACAACAAGGCGCCTTCGACCAGGTCGATCGACCAAAAATGTTGCAGCTGTACGTGATGATGTCGCTCAAACTCCATGCACCTCAATTCGACACCAATATCAGCAAATTGGTGTCTCCAAATCCACTATGCAGCGAATTTTGACGAAAGATTTGCATCTTCATGTATTCAAAGTGACTCAGGAACAGAAGCCAGCTGACCATGGACAGCGAAGGGAGTTCGTTAATTGGGTATTGAAGAGACAACATGAAAATGCTGATTTTGCCGAAAAAATCATCTTCAGTGACGAGGCTCATTTCCATCTTGATGGCTTCGTCAATAGGCAGAATTGTCGCATTTGGGGTGAGGAAAATCCTTGAGTGATTCACGAGAAGCAAATGCATCCTCAACGTGTCACTGTGTGGTGTGGTTTTTGGGCTGGAGGAATCATTGGACCTTTTTTTTATGAAAATGAGGCAGGTCAAGCGCAAACAGTCAATGGTGTTCGGTATCGTGGAATGATAACCAGTTTATTCTTGCCTAGAATTGAAGAAATGAATGTGGAGGGTATGTGATTTCAACAAGACGGCGCCACATGTCATCGCAATAAACGTCATTATTGAGCTCAATATTCCATATAAAATCGCAATTAATTATTGCGCAATAAGTACGAAATTGTTATAATATTGAGTAAGATTTCGAATGCAACACTGTTCACAACTGTGTTTAGTGAACAAAATTGTATAAAATGGCAAATGTCAACAAAAGAAATCATTCAAAAATGAAATGTGAAGGTAAGTTTGTTTACATAGAAACACAACAACCATTTAGAGTATTTTTTGTATTGTTTTCCAACTGTCAAATGATTAACCGAATATTGACTCAATAAATTTGCATATCTGAACACAGTATTAATCTTTTTTAATGATAAATTATGAAACTTGCAATTATTTTAAACTTCAATTTACCGTTATACATACATACTTTTAAACAAAAAAAAATTAAAAGAATTGTCAGTGCTTTTGCAATAACAGAGATTTTTTGCATAATGATGATGCTACTGTTTACTTTATTATGACGCCTAGAAATTGGTGTCTTTTAACAATGAAACAATTAAATTTGTATACGAAATTGTTTCTGTATTTATATGTATGTCTAATTAACCTTTTCTTTTAATGATATGTGTTGTTGACTTTATTTTGACGCTCACAGTATGTATTTTTCTTTTTAAATCAAGATGCCAAGATTTCAGTTACCCTTTAAATTAAGTTTATTAATTATAAATATTGTTGTTATTATTGTATTAGAAAAGGATTAACCAAAGGAAGTAATATTTTTTAAATTTCGACGGCTACTCTTTCGCATTTAAACAGTGATGCCAACTTTTGAGACTCAAAACGCGTAAAAAATCCATATAAAACCACATCCAATTTTCTTTTTTCGCGTTTTTTCACGTTTTGAGTGACTAAAATTGGGCTAAATCTAGCCCGAAAAAGGCTAAGTTGGCATCGCTGCATTTAAAGTTGCAATAAACAAAAACATTTTCATTATTTGGTCTTTTATACAAAATTGATTTTTAAGACAATACAGGTATTACGAAAACAAAACTGTTTATGAAGGGTTAATAATTACACATGAAATTAAAAATTTGGGACGAGCTTATTTAACTAATACCAGGCTTGGAGAGGTTGATGAGATCGTACTTTTTGGTACTATTTTATAATTAAAACTACTGCCGTATTTCGGCGACTCATTTAATAGAATTTTCAGTATTTTATTGAAATTACACAAATTTACATTTTTCTATAGAATGGATGGATAAATGTTCGATGTTCATGTCGTTTTGATCTTCTTTAAATTTCTTTCCTTTTCGCTAATTTCGCCATATTAAAGAGATAAGATTCAAATTTACACTAAAAACCATTTGTCGTTGTTTATCTATGTGTGGAAATCAACTTTACAAAGTCCCCAAGTAACTTGCAAACATGTAGGGAGAGGGGGGCACCTTAGAACACTATTTGCTTTCAAGCCACATACAAATTTATATTTTTGAATTATTGACTTTTTACATAATTTAACTAATATACTATATATGGAAATAAACTTCGGCTTAAGTCAACAAGTAACTTATTTTTAGTTCTATTTATATTTTTTTATTTTGTTAATGGATGAAGTCAGCTTTGAACTAGGCTGGGGCAGTTTTGAACGGCAATTTTTTCTTGTAGCGCTTATGTCCAAAAATAACATAAACAGTTATATTTTTTGTATATGTATATAATAAATTCGATTTATTTATTAAGAAAAACATAAACATTAACAATTAAAAAATAAAAAAAATTCAGATCAAAAATAAGTTTTATATTATTAAGACGGAAAAGGCCTTGAGATTTCAGGTGACATTACATTGTTTCTTTAAATCATCATGATCGGCATTGGATTCGTCATTTTCAGAAAATAAGAGAGCATCAACAATGTTTGGTACTTGGGTTGATAAATTAACATGTTCAAAGGTGCCCCCGTTTTCTTTGTTCAAACCTGGGGCCAAATTACCGCATTTGTGATCGAAAGAGCTATCGTATTATGATAAAATGTACTAAATTTCTTGCTCAATATCGAATGCCATAATCTCAAATAAGAAAATTACGATAAATTTTACTCGATATCGAATGCGGTAATTTGGCCCCTGAACTGGCTTGCCATTTCACGGAAACTTATAATATTTTTTTTTACATAAATATCAAATAACTTAACTTAATTTTGTTTGAAATGAATTTCGGACTGCAATAAATTTCTTTCACGAAAGCAAACGATCACTGAATACTTCTTACACTCTTACAAAAAAAAAAAAAATAAAAAATTTACAATGGCACTGCGAAAACTTGTTCACCCAACTATATTCGGTCGACGACTGAAAAAACTAGCAAAAGTTGTTAACGTTGCTAGAAAACAAGGTTGCCATGTGAAAAACTCGGTTAAGGGTCGGAAAAAATGTTAAACTGAGATTTTATCAACATAGTTCAAAGGTGCCCCGGGTATAAACGTGCCCCTTCGCCCCTATGTTATATTAATATTTCGGTTATTTTTGCAAAACTTTTGAAATTAAAATCCATCTATAATTGGCTAAAGCAAATACGAAATATAAAGATCTGGCCGAAATAGAAAAGTGGATGGAAACTACTAACATAGGCTAAAATTAGTAAAAAAAAATCATTCAAAAGAACTAAAGTTTAATCGAAAAATCTTTAAAACAAACAGCTATTAATGTTCACAGTCAAGTTGGAAAAAGATTTAATTAAGTTATAAAAATAAAACTCTTTTCAAACAAGCTGTGTCAAGCTGTCCCTAATAAAATGCTTAAACATAACAATTAAAAATCAAAATTACAATAACGATTGTCATTGTGGGAGCAAGTCAAATCAATAGAAATGATAATTTTCCACTACCAAATTTCAATTTAGCCATTTAAGTTTAAAAATTAAACAAAGAATCATAATTCCATATAAAACAACAACAGCAACAACTCGTCTAACAAAAGTGTGGCTAAAATAATAAAAATGAACAAAAAACCAGAAAGAAAACCAAATTAACATTTATGCACTTAAAATAGAAATTTTATAGCATTAAATGACTCAATTGTTCCATAAGGCAACAACACTAAACACTACACATGATGGCTACGATTATCTTAAGCGGGAATCATCAATATCAGAAACAGAAACAGCATCATCATCAGCGGCATTCAGTGGTGTACCAGTGTACTACTCCAAGTATCATCTGTTAGTTGAAGAGTAAAAAAGTAAATTGGTGGTGTTACACTCGTAATATTATGCCATGTTATTGTGTGTTGAATATAATATTTCTGAGAAAAATTCAAAAAACAAAACAAAAAAAGACAAAAGGAGACAAGCCAGAAGACAGTCAAACAGGCAGACACTGTGCAAGCAAACACCAACTAACCAACCGACCAACTAACCAGTGCAACAAATCGTAACAAACGAAACGCGTTAAAAATGTGTAAGCCCAGCACGACAAGCGGCAATTAAATAATGCAATAAGATAAAAATACATATTCATACAAATCTACATACATCTGCTGATACACACTTTTTATGAATTTACAAAAACAACAGAAGAAACCAAAATTAAAAAGAAACTAGAACGCCCAAATAGCTTGGGTGGCGTGGCATGTCATTTTAACTGCTCTTATAGACCTAAAAAGTTATAGAAGCACCAAAAAAAAAAAAAACAAAAAAGTTCAAAAGATGCTGGTATCAAAATACTATAGCATCATGATTATGAGGTTTCGATCAACATGATGATGATTCTAAAACATCTACCAGCAACACAAACTATATCGATGAAACTGTTGATGAAGACAATGATGATAATGATGATGAGGCAACTGCTGCAGCAGCATGTTGTGCGTTTTATTATTTTATCATTAAACACAAACATACACACACACTCACACTTTTAGACGCATGAAAATGAAACAAAGCCAGTCACTAAATGCCCAACAAACAATAAAAAACAATAATCAATGCGTCTGTAATTTATACACCACCAACAACCAGCCACCTCTCTACCACCTCCGATGACAAAAACAAAAATAATTCAAACAAAACAACAACAACAAATACTCGATATAAAAAAAAATGATATTAAAAAACTAACAAAAGTCCAACCAACGAATGCATAAAAAAGAGACACACAGAAAACACCTTCAACTTTTAAATGCATCTGGGAATTTATTACAATATAAAGTGCATCAAATGCCATAAAAACACAAAGACACATCAAAATGACAACAGATATATAAAAAATATAAAAAGAAAACCGAGGCGTTTATATGACCTGTTTATCAAAAACCATAGATCAATGTTCAAATTAGTTTGGACAGTCGAGGTTAGTATTATACTGCTAGTAGATTTAAACCCTATTAAGTTTAGGTGTTTGAATGCATGTTTAAATGTTTAAAGTAAATGGGTTGTCAAAGACATAGATACTCGTATGTATGCACGTTGGCCCTAATGAGCTGCATACATATATATTTTGGGTCGGTCTGGCAATTTCGAAAGTTTCTGAAACTCTAGTAAATGATTTAGTGTAACGACCTTGATTTAACATGTTTTTATTATAAACCACATATGTATGATAGTCTAAAATATTATTGAGTTTTTAATAGAAAATACTAAATGCAAAGAAATTAAATATTTGTTTCAACCATAATCAAACTGCAGCATATGCTTAGATTTTATGCCTATAATTTTACTAATCATAGTATCATTCTACTTAACCACAATCCCTTGATATTGTGATACAATATTATGATTGCACCTCAACTATAATATGGTTGTGTCAAAATATGATTGTTACGATAGCAACTAATCATAATATCTATTAGGTGATATCAACATTTATTATATTACGATTAAATAACAAACATAATATCATTGATCCCAACCATAAAATGTTTTGTGATAAACAAAATAATAGCACATAGAAGACTATTGGCATATAATAATGTTATTGTGATAGCTGCACAATTACCACCTGGCCCACGATGTCGAACGATAAAACTCAAGACACAAACTTGATTGTGGAATAAACAAACTTGATTGAGTAAAAAAATAGATACGATAAAAAATGTGTGTCTTAAGTCTTATCTAAGCGAACGTTATCGTTCGACATCGTGGGCCAGGGGGTTAGTTATAGTTGACAATCATATTGTACTGGGTTTATCAACAAAAACCTTTATTTTTCAACTGCGGCATATTGGAAATATAAAAAGTAGAAACATTGACTATTGTAATAATAAATTAAATTTCGATCGAAAATCACCGTAGATTGGCTGATTCCATTTCGGAATAATCTGTTGGTTTTTCTGCAAACAAATTATTTTTTCATTTGTCGGAACACATTAAAAAGTAATGTTGGGCTTTTGAAAAATCAGCTGGAATTGCATATATTGCAAATATAACTAGCCTGTGATTTTATTCATTGTGGGGCTATGTTAAAGATATAATCTACACAAAGCTAATCAAAGCGCTTAGATTCTTAAAACGTGGCGTGAATAGACCTCGTCACACACAGTGGCCGTGTAGTGTATTTAATGGCCATAAATCAAGGAGGTTGCGGAGGTTTATTTTAAATTTTTTAAGAATTTTAATTTTTTTTTACAAAAGTACGCCCACTTTTACGCCCACCTCCCATACAGCTTAAATAGAAAATGTGGCATAACTTCCATGATTTTAAATATACCAACTCAATTTTCATTAAACATTAATATTATAATTGTAGAATGAGCTCCTGAAAATATGACTTTAATTCCCCCATTTTTACGCCCACTTCCCATACAAATGATATTTCAAAAATGCAATATCTTCTGTAAATTTGTAATTAGTATGTTTATTTTTTGCAAAAATGCATATAACATCTATTAAATGCTGTTTTGAAAATATGAAAAAAATGTGCCCACTGTAACACCCACCCCCTAACAACTCCAATACAAAAATTTTGTTAGTTTCACTCTATTTCATTTATTAACAACTTTTTAATATCTTCGTGATAATCTAATTTTTTAAGCCTCAATTTCGTTCTAAATGAATTGATGTATGGGCCGGAGGATATCAACAAATGATGCAATATGTCTTCGTTAGTAGAACAGCGCCCAGAGTTGCATGAGTGATATAGCTTATAACGTCTATAATCTTTGTTCCTCGCTTTCTGCGCTTCTTCTGATAACATTCCTTTGAAAAATAAACCATATGTTAATTTAAAATGTATGAAACAAATTGTATATTTAACATACCTATAGCTAGAATGACCTCAGATACAATTTTGCTACCAAGTATCACAATTTTATGCACTGTGATGTGTACGAGTAGCAAAGAAAGAAAGAATGCGCAGTTGTTTTTGCATGCGTAAAATAACGCATAACGTATATTTTCTACTGTAATTTTTTGGTTTTTCATTGTTTTTTCGGCGGCGGGCAAATTGGGGCAGGTTTTTTTTTAGTCTGTTAGCTGAGACTCTCAGCTTTAATTTGGAATAGGACTCCATTTGTCGCACTGCTTCGCACACAACTAAAAGTCTAATGGAAAATCATAAATGTTTTTTTTGGCTCTAAATATATTGTCAAAGGAAATTTTATATTTTTAATTTTTAAATTTTTTTTTTTAATTAACATAATGCTTAATGTCTATCTTAAGTGAAAAAATACTTATAAGGTACACTCGGTGTAAAGTTTATAAGTAACAAGCTTTTGAATATGACATAGAAAACTATGACATTTGAGACTTGTTCACATACTTCAACTTTGTGCTGCTCGGGACAGAAAACCAATGGAGATATTTGCCTGAAATTTTCCACACATGACCTTTAGATAGTTTTTAACCATCTGTGTAAAAATCATTAAAATCGGAGAGCAGGTTCAAATTGATTTATTGACGCTATAAATTATTACATTAAAAATAAACTCACGCCGAATAAAATAAAATTTCTCTAATAATAAATATACAAGTTTTACAAGTTTTTACAAAGAAAAATACAAACTCTAAAATAATTAAGAAAGTTTTTTGTAAACATAAAAATTTTTTTTTTTATTTAAACAAAATTTATAAAACTTTGTGCAATTTACTTTTTTTAAAGCTTTTCGCGGTAGCAAGATCTTTTGTAAGTCCCAATTTACACGAAGCAATTCATTAAGATAAGCTGTTTAGCTTTTAGATATTGTCGTGAGGGGTAGAGTACACGCTTGATTGATCTTATTCTCTTATTTAGATATGTGTATATGTACTCTCAAATAAAAATACGAGCGATTTAATTAATAAGAATTGAGCTGTGTGAACACCGAAGAAATTTCAAGAAAAAAATTTTATACATTTTTTTAATAAAAATTGCTTTGTGTAAAGTGGGACTAAATATTGTTTCTTGGGCGTTTTAGAGATTTTTGTTTTTTTTTTCTAAAAATATTTCTAAAAATTTTAGAAAAGTAATACAGAGATAAAAAAGTATCAGTTATAAAGATAAACAAAAATTGAAATGATTTTTCAAAAGAGCAACAGAAACTGAGTTTTTTTTTTTTTTTTTTTTTTTTTTGAAAAAAAGCTTATTTTAAAGAAAGTGAAAAATCATGGCAAAATATCTATTTGAAACCTGCTGGTTACCACCAGCATCAAAAATATATAAATGCTTTATGACCACAACTGTAAATATCGATTTATTGCTATGATTCTTATGCATCAGCACCTACACTCATCTCGGTAAACCAGCTGCTGCTGTTGGAATGACTACACCTAGATTCACTAGACGATATAAACCCACCAACAAATCCCATAACAACAACAACTTCAACAGCAGTAACAACGATTACAACATATTAGAAACACAAAATATATAACAACACACAGACCCTTTCTTTCTTAACGTCTTCTAACATTTTTTCTTTTCTTTATGATTTTACTCGTATTTGATTTGATTTTATAGACACATACATAAATATTTCTCTTTTTTTTTTGTAATAATTTTTTTGTTAATGTCATTGTTGTTGTTATTGTTGTTATTGTTGTTATTGTTGTAATACATTGTAATAAATTTTGAAGGCTTTTGTTATGAGCTCAATAAATTTTAAGTGGATATCAATAATAAATTTCACTAATTTCTGTCATTCTATGGCTCAAGTGCCTCAAAATAGACCCAGTCAAAGCAAAGCGAAAAAAAAACAAAAACACAAAAAAGATTAACAAAAAGAAATGAAATGAAATGTTTGGAACTGAATTGAAACCATAAGCATCCTCTAAACAATGCACAACAAAAACCAATTCAAACGAATTGAATTGAATCGAATTGAATCGAATTGTATTGGAGTTTTGTTAAGTTTTGTATTCGAAAATATAGCGAGCAGAGGAAACGATGGCAACGATGAAATGCTTCTTATGTAGGTAAAATAGTGTGTTAGACGCTGAGTTTATAGTTGGAGATGACAATGAATGCCAGCCACATTGCTATTGAATGAACGGATCGTGGCCATTGTGTTGTTGCCTGCAAGTCTGTGTGTTAATGTCTTGCTTTTAACCACTTCATTGTGAAGCGTCAAAGGTTAAGAGATGTTTATGCTGACTTAGCAAACCAAAACGACTGCCAATACAATACTCGTTTCCAGCATTCAGCCCAGCTGAATTTTTGTTTCAAGTAAAGTCTGTATCATTCGCATTGGGTCCGCCTAACTGGCATACTGACAGCCCAGACGTTTGGACTGACTTGTTAAAAGAAAAATTCCAATAATGTTGTTGTTTTTCTTTATTTTTTCTCTTCTTTGGGTTTGCAGTTGATACTGTATATTATTTATATTACTATTTCATTCTTTATTTTATTTTTTGGTTTTAAAAATGACTTTTTGTTTTCTTTTACTGTTTATAATTTTGAAGTGGCTGCCATCAGCCTCAATAAAAAATACTTTTGAAGTTTTAGTTTCATTTAACCCTTAAATGTCTTAATTATTGGGGAAATAAGTGCATATTTTGAAATGGAAGTAAATAAATAACATCTAATGTTACGAGGGTTACTATTTGTGTTTTGAAAAAAAGAAACAGTTTAGCAATTTTTGAAAGCATGAATGAGTTTAAATCATTGGTCGGCTGCAGGAGATAAACAAAATTGGTTATTTATCTGTATACAAGACGACTGTCAATGAAATTATCAAATAACCAAAACCAACAAAATAAATAATATGTCAAATTACAACAGAGAAGGTAAGTGTAGAACATGATATTATTATCCCGAATCTCTTTATGTCGACCATTGCATAAAAATAGTAAACAAAGTCGCTCCAAAGAATTCACAGCCATCCCTAAATACCGACGGTAAGCGGAACGTTTTTTTTTTACGCTGAGCATTAACGCTGATACCCCATCCCTAAACAAAAGCGTCAACGTTATGTCAATACGATAAAAACAGGATTATCAAACAAATAAATAAAAGGACCCTGTTTCTTGTAACAGCTGGACATTGTTGTTTTATTTTTGTTTTTTTTTGTTTTGTTTTCTTTTGCAACTAACTTCACTGTGAATCGCCTTGTCCATGGTGCAACTATACAAGGTGAGTGCAGTAGCCCAGCTGATTGACTTTGTTTACAATTTACTTATGTCAAAAGTAATACTTTTTCAAGTATTTTACACACACAAAATGCCTGTTGTTTCTGTTTTGTGTTGTATTTGTTGTCGATTTGCACTCACCTTGTATAGTTGCACCATGGTCTTGTCAAAATCGGATTTTCCAATAGCAAAGCGTTGCCGCCGCGTTGTTTCCGTATGCTCCATACAAAATGTATGAGCATGAGAAATTTTGACATTTAAAAAACGCTTACCGTCGGTATTTAGGGATGGCTGTCAAGTATACGCATTCGTCATTTTTTTAAGACGTCAAATAAAGTTGACTCTCACCGATATCCGGTGCGAGAAAAGTCGTATTGTCATGGTGGCGAATGATCTATTTCTTCGAGGGTTTCTTACAAACATGTTCTATCCAGCTTCCATATAACTTGTGTGATTTGTGCCCCAAAAAATTTCAAGACTGCTCTTTATAGCAAGGCAATATTTAAGACATCTTTTCAGAACGACTGCTAAGAGCTTGCCAGAATCTACTTTGGTCCGGGACATTTGCTGGCTTATGGGCCGAAGACTTGGGCCAATAGCAAATCAATTTCAACAATTGTTTTTCTGGAAGACAATTTGTGGAATACCTAAAATATAGTTTGAGCTTTGCTTAACTGATAATGTTTTTCAAAATTTTTAATCGAAGTTACCTTCAAGTCAAATATACAATTTATTTGAAAACAAATTGTTACACTACATTTTTTAAATAAATTGTATATTTGACTTGAAGGTAACTTCGATTAAAATTTTTGAAAAATTTGTTGATTAATACTCGCAAGAGGAATAATTCTCATTTAATTTAACTGATAATGTTAATAAAAAAAGTTCTGAGATTTAACAAAATGTCTAAAATTTTAAAAATTTAATAGATCTGATTTTGAACATATCCATCTTTAAGTTTTTAGAAGAAACGCTGCACGATATTGAATAGGAAGAAGCAGCAGGCTGTTGGGCTAATGGAGAGAGGATTGACAGAGGATTAGCCCAAGGAGAGAGAATTGACAATTAAATTGATTGCAAGCATTAACAAGACTCAAATCTCTGAAACTTAACAATATGTTTGTCAATATAGGCTGTATATTTGCACATCTTGGTGTTGGTAACTCGGTGGGGCATATTTTTTGTTTTGGTATTAGACATCATTTACATTTGTCGTCTTTATAACGAAAAGGGACTAGTAGTCTAACCAGACTATTATCAATTACATGATGATATATGGTTAACAAACGTATCGAAACAGAGAAAATTTAAAATTGCAGCGGGTAATTTTAGTTTAAAAATTATTCCTAGGGGGGAAAATATCACACAATCATCCCCATCGTGAATAAAAATTCCACATGAAATTTGTTCCCTTTTCACATTTTTCCTATTCAAATTCAATGTTAAAAAAATAAAAGGGAACTAATTTCATGTGGAATTTTTATTCACGATAGGAGGGAATATTTAAAGGTGAAATTTATTTAATCTTCATATAAGCTATAAAATGATTGAGAAGATTTTTAAGACCTGCAAGTATTCCTTTGATGTCGGATAGTCAGGTTTCGCTTAGGGATTTATTAAAAATTTGTTTTAGATTGAATGAAAGTTTATTTGTCTCTGTAAAATCATGTTATATTCCCGCACATAATCAACTAAAATTGTTTGATCTTCACAACTCATTCAAAAAAAATTTCGACCCAATTTTTAACAAATATCTGAAAATTATTCATGGCATTGGAATTTTATAAAACTAAATAAAATAAAAACCTTTCATTTGATTGTTTTCTTATTTACATAAAATTCTAGAGGATCAAATTGAGCTCTACATATTTGTGTAACCTCAAATATGTTGTCTTGCTTAAAATCGATCAAAAATGATTTAAAAATCAATTGTATTACGTATTTATTTTCATAGTATTTATGTCTATTTTGTTTATTTATCTGAAGTGATCATAAATGTAAACAATGGATTATCTAAACACTTGTAATTTAAGCTTTAGGTTTTAAACACACACACTTGTGAAACAGTTGTAAAAAATTTATGAAACCTGCAGTGTTAAAGGTGGTAATTGGAAATCTCGCATGATCGTTTCTTGGACTGAGAAACTACAAAATACATACATGCATACATACAATCCTATGTACATATACACTTATATTTAAATATGCCTTTTGATGAGAGCTATAGTTTTGTTAGTGACTAATAACAATCAGATGGGAACTAGTTCCATGGGCTGCCGGGAAAAACATTTTCAACAACAACAATGAAAACATTTTCATTTTCATTTCAAAACAAATTTTGTTCGGGCATTTGTTTTTTTTTATTTTGTTAAAAACAATTAAGAACAAAATATTGTTGTGATTACGGTCAGTATGTAAACTAGCGAAATCAATTTGAAATATTCATTAAGTTTATAATTGTGTCACTGCTGTTGTTAAGTCTGATCGAATATATTATCGGAAAGTTTGACGCTTTTAATGATATTTATATATGTTGTATACAGTGAGAGTCAAAACAAAGTCAACACAACATATTATTAAAAGAAAAATTTAATTATATTAATAAAAATAATGTTATGTTAGAAAATTATATTGTTTTTGATTTAGTTATTTAAGCAGAATTGTACTCACAAAAAAAAGTAACAACAGCAAAAGTGTTGACAAATTTATTGATTAATTCTTAAAATAGAAAAATGTTTAAGACAGAAAAAAAAGTGGCATCATCCTATTGCCAAAGTAGTGGCAAGTCTTTTAATTTTTCTTTGTTTGAAAGTAAAACAGCAAAGTGCCGATTTAAATAATTGCAGTTGCATAAGTGACGTTAAAGGCCCAACTAGCTTAAGCAACTGTCACAAATGAACGAAAAGTCTGTCAAATGCATAAGTAAACTTAAGAAGACTTTTAGGTGGCCATAATGTACTTACATGATGCATGTAACCCTTGTTTGTGCAGTATTTTATGTTTTTGTGAGTACTTTAAATTAAAAAGTACCAAAAATTACAGCCCTGTATTTGTTTATTTTATGTTTTATTTTATTGAAAATTTGCAAACAGTAAAAACTGCTAATTGCTGAATAAATAATAAAAAAGTGATAAGATATGAGTAATATCATCGATTTCTTGATTTTGAATACTAATTTTTTTATTTTTTTTTTTTAATGAAATCTACAAACAGATGATTCCGTACGGAAAGTGCGTTCAGTTTGGCACTTTGCTTAAGCAAATGACATTTGACGAAACTTGACGAAAAGTTTCATTAAGTACATTATGGTTTGTATTCGCTTAAGCCAGTTTATGCACATTATGGTTGGGCCTTAAGTAGTGAAAAACTTACAATGGGAAGACAAACATCAATTGACACTCTGCAAATCACAATAGCCCCAACGTTTGGGGCCACCTTCCATTTTAACCTTGGGATAGTTTTATATAACCTTTGGTTTGATTTTGCATAAAAAATTAGGATTAAATTTCATAATAAAATGTGACCCCAAAATTTGCGCCTCTTTTTGTTTTTTTTTTCTGGGGCTTTTTTTTGCACCGCCAGAATATACAATAAAAAAGGAAAATTATCTGGACAATAGAACAATGATCCTGAGCATAACTCAAAAATTGTTAACGAGTGCTTGCTCAGTCATTGTCCAAAAACTTTCTATCATCCTCTGCACTCACCAGACCTTAATCCAATTGAATAACTGTGGGAATATCTGACTTCAAAAATAGGGCAAAATAATAAAAACCTAGAAACAGTAATACAGGATCAATGAAACAAAATTTACATAAAATTATATATTCTAAACAACCGGAATATCTGTTTAAAAGAATAATAATATTTTCAAGATCTAACAGAGGATATAAAATCAACTCCATTCGATACCAAAAACAAATATCTGAAAGACATTTTTTTTGTAAATGACATTCGTCTCTGGAATGAGCTTCCGAACAATATCCAAATTTTAAGCAATGCAAAGCACTTAAAACGAGCAATATTTACACATTTTAGATAGTAATGATAATTTTCCAAACTCTTTTCATTTATTTGTCAAACTATGTACATTTTATTGTCTAATTAATGATTTGTTGTTATTTATTTAGTTTTTATTAATAAGCTTGAGAATTTTTTTTGTATTAATATATTGCCTCCACCAACGCAGTACTATTAAATAGGATTAAATCTTGTTGTACTGTTTTTCCGGAAATAAATAAAATAAATAAATAAATTAAGTGTTTACTTTATATTGACGCTCACAGTATATACTCGAATGTATATTGTTTATATTCAAGAGACTAGAAAATGATGGTGAAATTACTGCATGTATTGATCAATAACAGGGTGGTATTAACTTCTAAGTAAAACCGACGCCAAGATCTATTATTTACAATACCAAATCTAATATACATTGTACATACTAGAATAATCTCTGGCTATTCCTTGTAAAATTGTATCCCGATCGGACCAGCCAGTTAGAAATGGCAGATATACTTCAATTTTGCAACATTAAACAATGACAGGAAAACAGAACTACATACTTACATATGTGTTAGATATTCTTAAATTAATAACAAGTATGTATATCAGTGTTGGAAAATTCAATACTATTGTACTATTTTGAGTACTTTTTCACAACAAAAATACCACAGTACCCCCACATCATATTTAGTACTATTTGTTTGTTTTGCTTTGGTCCCTGTTGAGAAAGCCAGCGTTACTATTTTTATAATCATTGACAACATTGGTTTCAAAACAAGAACATAAGGAAAGCACAAATCCGTTATTCATGTTATTTATTTGAAGTGGAATAAGCTAATCTACAAAAGTAAACAGATGCATAAAGAATTAAAGTTGTTTGTGGTACTATTTTGATACATTTTTTAAATTTCTTATGTTTCGTAAATTTTTGTAATTCGCATTTCAACATATTGGTGAACGATCTATTAATGATACAACAAATAAATATTTTTACATAAAAATTAATTAATTTTTAGTTTGTTGTTATAGTAGTTTTTTTTATTAAACTGAATTAATTTTATTTTTGAATTATTTTTAAATGGATTTTTAATTTTATTTTTGAATAAAAATATGTTTCCTAAAAATTACCAGAATATTGAAAAAAGTACCAGAATATTGAAAAAAGTACTCTTTTTGCTGACGGTCAGTACCATTTCAATTTTTCATTTTTCCATCACTGATGTATATTGATTATTTATATGACAAGTTACAATTATTCGTGTGTAATAGATAATAAAAAAGTCATTACTAGACTACTTCTATGTAATGAAGAAGGTATGTTGCAGACGTTTAAAGGCATGCAGTCACGTTCGCTGGAATTTGATTCCATACAACTGAATAAAATGCTATAACTCATTTTTAAATATAAAATAAATCTTAAATTTGCCACAACCAATAACTACTTTCAACAACTTTTCTTAATTTTGTTTTTTAACTTTCGGATGCTATAAAACCATTTAAATCATTTTAATCCGTAAAAATGCCTGGGAATTTTGTACTTTTTCAAAACAAGAGAAAAATATTTCTCTTTTTTTTTTTTTGTATGTGTTGTTTGTTTTTGATTTAATTTCTCTAGTCTGACATTTTTAACGAATTTGTTACAAATTATAGTTTTTATGGTGCATTTTTCACTAAATCTTAAAACCTCAAAAAAAAAAAACAAAAGGAATCAGAGTTGAGGAATAATGTGTGTACAAGTATTATGTAGATGTTTGAATTATTATTCCAGGAATAAACGACGATCATCACACGGTATTAATTTTTCTACTGATGAAAAAGGATTCATACCAACACGTAAACGATTGCATGACGAACAGCATTTAGCGAAACAAACTTTTCTTTCTTTCAAAATGTATCTTTTTTTTTAATTTTTTTTTTTTTTTTTTGTAGATGGACCAAATGACTCTGGAAAAAAATTCAACAAAATGGGAAGTAAATGATGTTAAGCGATGTTAAATGCGTGTGTAGTAAAATCAAATAAAATGTAAAAAAAAAGAATTTAAAGGCAGATTATTGCATACAAGTGTGTGTATAGATAGAAAAGATCTGGCTGGCCACTGATCATGATAATGGGCCAAGATGCGCTGACACTAAAAGCAGATGATGGATATAAAATTGTTGATCCTCTGGGGCCAAAGCTGCTGAATCGTTTTTATTCTTGTGTTGCTGTTTTTTTTTTTCATATTTTTTGGTGCATTTAAAAAGAAAAACGTTTTATTTGATGAAAGCAGACAAAACGGTGCTATTAAGTGGAATCTTTATACAAAAAATCTCTTCAGCTTATAAGTGCGTGTCTTTTTATTTCATTCTTATTCTTTTTTTTGTTGTTATTTTTTTTTGTTCTAAACGCCAGCCACATTTATAATCCGTTTTGTAGTTTGTTTCATTTTAATTATAAAGAAATATTTTATTTTAAAATGTTGTTATAAGTAGAAAAAGATTTTAGTTTAATTCCTTTGTTGTTTATACCAACAGATTAGATTTGTGCTGGTTAAGGTCTTTTTCCTTTTTTGTGTATTAAAAAAGTACACAATTCTAATATTGTCTAAATGTCGTAATTTATTTGTTAAACCATTAAATAAACATTGTGTTACTCTTTTTTTTTCAAAAAAAAAAAAATAAAAATTCAATTTCTACGAACTATTAAGACAATAATCATTCGATAAAAAGATTTTTGTACTGAATTAAAATAAAAATCTTGAGTGTTTCGAAACACTTTGTTTAAGAATTCAATACAATGTATTGACAATAATGGCCAAGATCCATTATCAGTTCTTGCTATTTACGCAACAATTTAAAAAGAATTGACTTCTGTTGTTTAAATTGACTACATGCCGATCACCAAAAAAAAAAAAAAACAAAAAAAAAAACAATATAAAACCAACCAACAAATATCAATGAAAACACATTAAAATCTAGAAAATATTTGTCCTTTTATTTGTCTGCATGTGAATGTTTGTATTAAATGGGATCAATCAATTGAGCATTGATCTTGCTATACAAGAGATATTCCCTTACAGACTTAAGAGCCTGCCTCTCACACATTTCTCTAAGGCGAATTGTTGCATTTAAACCTGCAACCGATATGTAGCTAGATAAATAGACAAAATAAATTTAAATGATTTTATAGGTTTCTATTTATTTATATTTAACAATGATCGTGTACAACAAGATCTATAATAACAATATTGTGTTGTGTTGTGCTGTGTTTACAAGATATGTTTTCTTTATGTTTCTTTCACTTTTATCAAAATACAAAAAAGCAACCAACCAACATTTCAAAAGAATCTCAAGTACTTCTTTTTGATTTCAACTTTTTGTTTCTTTTGTCCAATTAGACAATGAAGTAAAAGAAAATTAATGTTTAAAGTTTTTGAAGAAAAAGAAATATATAATATCACTGCTGGAAAGATCATGTTTTATGGACAGACATTTTAAAGAACCAAATCAAAAGGTGAATTCAACAGGTTATCACATTTAAATGAAATGAATCACAATTATCTAGGATGTTTAGGCGTTAATCTTGAAACGCAAGTGCTAAATTCAGGATTCAAATAATTCAGAAAATTTAATTTGCATACTTCCCCTAAAAAAGTTAAACATACTCGTATTTCATAGTCAAGTACCCAAGTTAATACTGGAGTAGTAACAAATCCTCACACCTCTTGGAATATAAAATATCACATCAAGTGCTTAAAATCATTAATCAAAAAGTTAATTCGGACTAATAATTTATCTTCAGCCTTCCATATATTTCCATATTGCTATGAAGTTTTTTTAAAATCTGCAATAAATATTCTATAATTTGTTATATTTTTTTTATAAAAAATCTCAAAAAACAAAGTTTTGATCTTTGACTCTGTAATGAAGAGATTACCGCAAGAGTTCTCAATCGTTTTCAAGAACATTCTCTCTCTGTTCCTAAGGAACAAAGTAAACCCAGACGAGGCCATGGTTCTTACTTCGTAATATTGTAGTTGTAGTTAGCCGACCGAGATCCGAAGTATTTATCTCGTCGGATTGTAGTCATAGCTACTAAGTCGTTAGCCGACCAAGACCCGAAGTATTTATCTCGTCCGATTGTAGTTATAGTTACTAAGTCGTTAGCCGACCAAGATCCGAAGTATTTATCTCGTCGGATTGTAATTATAGTTAGCCGACCGAGCTCGTCAGATTGCATCAATAGTTATATTAAGTCGTTAGCCGACCGAGATCCGAAGTATTTATCTCGTCGGATTGTAATCATAGTTAGCCGACCGAGCTCGTCGGATAGTAGTATTGAGTTAGTGTAACCATATCAGAGTTGTGACGAACGGTCCATAGGAATTAATTAATCCCGGTAACGATCCGATCGTATACTGAAGGTACAAGACAGCGCAGTGGAAATATTTCAGAGGCAGCAGACCTCTGAAGAACCTGAACAGACTGGGAATACCCCGGCTGTGAAAAAAACTGCATCACAGAACATTCGATAATTTCTCCTACTGTCTTATTTTTATTGATGACCTTCTACGTCAAACTTTAAAACCTACCTATTATTTTGCAGCTGATAGCATATTCATATTACTTAATTTGTTCATTGGTGGTGTAAATATTAAGGAATCAGGTGCTCTTGATGTTCTAGGCATGAGCATTCAGTGTGATGTCCGCTGGACTAAACGCATTTTTCAATTGTTAAAAGAAGCATTCAAGTGCCTCGGTTTTTTAAAACGGTGTAGGAATACTCCATCTGATCTCCTTACTATCCTACCGAAAATGATATACAACTCTCATGTATGGGCCGGTATTTCGAAGTATATTTTAGATTTAAAACACCGTGTGCAGGAAAGGTCATAGGTGCTTATCGACTCGCTTAATTAACTGGAGCATCGCCGCAATGTAGGCTTTGTTAGATAATATAATGGAATGTGTTCTGCCGAGATTAGAGAACTTGTTCTCGAAACCCGTAGATTTCTGGAAATACACGTTCTTTAGCAATTGCTCCTCCATTCATGGTCCACTAGACAGTGGATCGCACAACACATTACAGGGAATATTTGTTTCTTCTTAACAATACTGTATGTGAAAAAAACTTTCTGCAGAAGTTTTCACTTATATAGGAAAATTCAAATCAAATGTTAACAAACACTCTTCTATCCTCCCTCCCATAACCTATTTTCCTAGTTCAAACATAATGCATTTGCAGAGTTGGGGTCAACCACTGAGTGCTGGTCCAAGCAATTGAAAATTTATTAGGATTCTTGATAGTGACAAATTTCGCTATCTAAAAAAATAACGGGTCGAAATATTCATTCCGTTCTGCGATTGCGTAAAGAAATTTTTTGTGTGGAAACATAATTTGAAATTATTCATTCCGTTGCTGCGGTATTTTTCCGTTTTGCTGTATCATCTCTACACAGACAGTATTGCGGCATGCCGCAGGAATAAATAATATGTTTTTCATATCGGTCGATATTTCTTTTCGCTTAGTTTTCCTTTCCGTGCGGAATCCATAATACCACCCAGTAAGATATGTTAAGGTACGGTCACACTCGGCCAATATTTGACGAAAAAGACGTAACCACTAAATAAGAAATGTTTTAATTCTAGTGGTAATTTGAAAAAATTTCATATTTGAGAAAAAATCACAATAGAAGCTTAGGTTATTTCTATTTGCTGCTGTTTGATCTTACATAGCACTTGTAAGATTAATCGTCAAACAAATATTTGGCCGTGTGACCGTCGAGAGTATTCCGAACACTTAAATTTCTCCTTTCTTCTGAACGATGAACAGCTTGCAACTAAGTATTTTTTGCTTGCCAGGGAGTTTCTTTCGACCTGAATGTTAAAGTTTTGTCGAGTTTCAGCGCTCTTGCTTATTTTATTGCCGATTGTTAAGATCCAAAAGATAGCCAAAAAAACTATCCGCGTTTATCCGCTAGTACTCAATCGCAATCAGTTCTAGACAACATGTTGAATTAACTATAGCTAATGATAAACATTAACAGTATATAAAAGAGATTTAATGTTATTTTCAATGTATGGGATTTTTCTTCATGTGGAACCCCAGTGTATGCTAGCGTTTATTGTGCTTAGCTTTACCTGCAATTTGCATAAAAGTTTTAAAGCATTTTTCAACAGGAACGCTACAAAAGTAGACCGATAGGGACAGCAGACGAAGCCATATTTTTTGCCGCTCTTTTTACATTTCTCTTCAGTAAGGTTTGCCATTTCATGATGGAAAGATATACGAGCCAACAACGAGTCGAAATTATTAAAATTTACTACAGAAATTCGAAGTCAGTGGCCTCAACGTTCAGAGCGATACGTCCAATTTATGGACGTCATAATCGTCCTACCAGATCAACAATTGAGCGTCTAGTGAAAAAAATTTAAACCACAGGCACAGTACAAAATGTTCCCGTGCCGAGAATATTGCTGCCGCTGAGGCTTTAGTTGAAGAAAGCCCAAATGTGTCTCTCATATGTCGTTGTCAATCGTTGGGCATCTCTGTGACGTCGTTGTGGCGAATATTGCGAAAAGATATTGGCCTACATTACAATATCAAATTGACGCAAGAACTAAAGCCGCTTAACCACCAGAAGCGTCGTATGTTCGTGAATTGGGCTGAGCAACAACTTGAAAATGATTCGGATTTTCATCGAAAAATCATCTTCAGCGATGAGGCGTATTTCTAGCTGAATAGCTTCGTCAATAAGCAAAATATGCGTTATTGGTCAGACAGCAATCCACACTTACTCCATGAGTCATCATTGCATCCCGAAAAAATTACGGTTTGGTGCGGTTTATGGGCCGGCGGCGTCATTCTTCCGTGATGATCAAGACCGGCAGGTTACTGGCCCCAATTGAATGATATGGACTTGGAGGACATTTGGTTCCAACAGGACGGCGCCACAAGCCACACAGCGAATGTCACAATCAATTTATTGGAAACCAAGTTTGGAGAACGTGTTATCTCACGAAATGGTCCAGTCGATTGACCGCCTCGGTCGTGCAATTTGACGCTTTTAGACTATTTCCTGTGGAGATACGTCAAGTCTATGGTCTATGCCAACAAGCCAGCGACGATTGATGAACTTCGTGCGAATATCGAACGTGAAATTGCAGCAGTATCGGCTGATTTACGCTTGAAAACCGTCGAAAATTGGGTTCAGCGTCGTGGTGGCCATGCAAAAGAAATTGAGTTCCATACATAATGGCATCGAATGTACTTTCACTGGAATAAAGAATTTCATTGATATCCAAAACCGTTTTTGTGTTATTTAAAAAAACTTTTGTAGTGCTCTTATTGAAAAACCCGATATTAAGAGGTACTCTTAATCTTGAGACATGGCTAATACATTTAGCACACATATGTATGTACTATACTTATTTGATATCGAGGCAGAATATGTAAGAATCGTCTAACAAATTCAAACCATGAGTTGAAACCGATTGAACCCTTTTGTGCGAGTGGTTTTGTTTGTTTTTGTCAGCTTTGTTACTTGAGAGTTTGTTATAATTATCATCTAAGTTAACATAGGAGAGTTGAAACACTAGACTCTTGATCATTTACATATTTTTACAATCAATTTAAGAAATTTCTTAATATATTACATAATAACAACTTCCAAAGTAATTCCTTTACAAAAAACTAAGCTTCCCAGAATACTGAAAACTTTTAGCCAACATTGGCAAAAATAAAAATCTTAAACAAATCTATAAAGTATAAAGTAGTTCTAAATCAATTTCTAAATCTAAATTATGTGTGCATTACTAAACTTTATCCAGAATTCGCTAAAACACTTTCTAATCATGATCCTACCTTCAACAAATCTCCCATTTAGTATACTATGTCATCAACTCAGCAAATGTTTTAAATTCCATCTTTCTAAAAAAACAAAAAATAAAAACAAAAACAGCTGCTGAAAGCCACCATCGCTTAACAATTGCGAGGGAGAAAACTTATCATGTTATAACATTAAATAATAATAAAAAAAAAAATAAATAAATGTTTAAAACGACTCAAGCAAATAAGAAATGAAGAGAGTCAACGTCATCATGATCTCAAAGAAGGTATACAGTCAGTCAGTTCCACTGAATGCTTTAAAATAACTACAATCTCACTAATTTATGGTGGATGCATTCAAGGAGTGGGCAACATGCTGAGCGCCTGTCGACCAAAATATTCGGTACATTTAGCTTTTATGATGATTATCAAGTGGGTACTCATCGTCATCATCATCAGCAGCAACATGATCATCGTAATCATGCGCACCGTCGTCATCGTCATAATACATACAAGCAGGCAAAAGCAAACAGCAACAACAACAACAGAAAATATTGTGCGCACCCTCACAAAAGCTAAGAGTATCATATCATATCGTACATTTGCATGAGTATATAAGAGTGTATCACTTGAAGAGCAAACGTCATTGTCATTAGGAAAATACAAAATATGTATAAGAAACAAATTAGAAGCACCCTACACTATCTACTGTCTTTTAGAGAATATCTTAATTAATCATTAATCAAATGTTCTACACATAATTAACAGAGCGCGCTACATTCGCTTTTCGCAAATCTTGCAAGTGGGTCAGAAGGTAACTAGTGGTGGCTATAGTAGTTATATGGACATTAGTATATGCCTATGATTTTTTTTTTAAATTCTTGAAGGGTATTTTTAGTCTGGTTTACATTTCGATGGTATTCAAGTGGCATTGCAGAAGAGTGTCGAGAGCTCTTAAGGCATGTATTCTGGAAAATGCTTGGTTAGCTGGTTCATTGGTTGGTGGGTTTTGGAATTCTTTTCTGCTTGTTGCCAAAACGGAATGTGCTACGTCATTATTTTTGTAACTTATTCAAGAAAAACCACCAACTTAACAAGATTTTAATTCCTTTGATATACATTTTTTTGTTTTATTTTGAGAAATTCATATTTTTTGGAGGCTTTTGAATGCGTTGAGGTTTGGCTGGCTGACTTGGTCGGCTGCTTCATACTGCCTAGAATGATGACTGACACTGACAATGAGATTTCAAAATAGTAGAAAGAAAACATTTATACTGAACAACAGAACATCATCAACAACAACGGCATGATCGTCATTCTCAATTCATAACCAATATAACAAATAATATTTAACAATAAAACGCGATCAGTAAGCATTGATTGATTGTTAAAATGTTTTTATATCCATGTAATTTTTCAAAATCTTTATACTGTTGTTGTGTTAATACTTGTATTACTTGACTGAAAGAGTAGATAAATAACAAATGATTTTAATACGTCACAAAAGACAATGAAATAAAGAAACTGAAGGTGTTTTATTATTGTTATAAATATTTGTTGTTATTTTATTATTGAGCTGCATGTTCATCAGCATCATTATACCAGGAATTTTATTAAATGGAATTGTGTTGCACTTGCACGCATTTATAAAGGAGGCAGGCGTGCATATGGAAATAAAATGCAGAATTCAAAGAATTTGGAACAAATTTTTTGTTTTGGTTTTGTTCTTTGAATATAAATTACTGATTTCAAATTAAGAAATTTTGAGAAGACAAGATAAATCTTGTTAGTGGAGATAAAAGAGTTGAGTTTCCTGATCTTTACATGAAAATGATCACGATGTAATGCCAAATCTGGCTTTTTAGTTTTCCGATGGTGAAAAACGATCTCTGTCCATCATATTTTACTAGTTTTAAGAATCCTATCAGAATCCTTAGAGCGCACAAGACTTGGGGGGCTATTGTGCATTTCGCCTCGAAAGCAAAAGCTTTCGAAATACAATGCAGAAAGTATAAAAATTTTAACGATTTTCTTTTCGAATCGAATCTTGTGCGCTCTAAGGATTCTTTGTCATGATATGTTGGCTTGCAAAGTTTTTATTATATTGAGCTATTAGTCAATTAGGGTGTTATAAGACCACCAGATTAAAGAAAGTTCGAGTTGTTGCAAAAAAATATAAACAAAAATCCGATCATGGCACTGGCCTAAACCAATCCAATCTGGGTAACGCAACATAAAAACGTGAAGGAGAATAATATAGAAATTCAAGTTGATTATGTTGTATATATACCTTTACCCAGCTTCATGTTGCGAGTTCCATAAAAATCTTAGCTGGCACTCGAGACATGAAGGCAACCGTTGGAATAATGTGTAATAAACTGATCGTCGTTAGACTGCAACAATATACCTTTGCTTGTGTTATTGGATATGATCGGTTGTGATATTGAATATGATCATTTAGAGAGTAAATTGCGATTGATAATGGCCCGCTTCGACAAGTTTTAAGAAAAACACTTTTTTGGTGTTTTCATATTTAATGCAAATGATGTCAAACAATTAAGGACTATCTAAATTAGGATAATGTAAAAATTCAACTGAATTATATACAGTCTCAAACCCAGCTTGCACATCATCATATCGATTTAAGCAAGATCTCGAAACTCTGGCCTTCTTTGACAAGTTCAAGACAAACTCTATGACCTTTTTCAGCTTTACTCCAAATGATCTCAAATGTAGTAATTAAAAAAAAAACAAATATATAAAAACTAATTGCCTTAAATTGAAATGGCTTATGCTAGCAACAATTATCATTATATAGTCCACAAAACAACAATCTACTGTTTTGCACTTCAACAATAAATTTCATTAAATAAATTGAATTTGAACTAAAAAAAGCAGATACAAACAATTACCATAAAAATTCATGGCTAAAATATAAATTTATATCATTGTCATTGGCAGAAATCTAATACTTGTTATGAAAACTCCACGAGAATTACAGCATGCATATTTACAGTGTGTAATGGAAATAAGTAGACAAGAAAATAAAACTATGTATTTGGAAATTCTAGAAATATTACGAGCATTTAGTTAACGGTGAAAACAACAAGGTCAATTGGCATTGATTTTAAATTTTGATATCTCTGCTGAACACCTGCTCTGCAGATGTTTAAAGTTTTGGCTTAAGTCGGTTTTAGTGACTTCTTTCAAATCACTATTAAAATTTTAACACTAATAGAATTTTAAATTCTGATTAATATAAAAAAAAAATTGGGGCGGTCACGCCTATTTTCGAGTGGGCGGGGCTGCAAAGTTTGTAATATATTTAGCTATATCTTGAAAACTACATTTTTTTATTAGACGATATATATATCAATTGATAGGTATTTTATTTATTATTATTATATTATATTTATGTATATGAACCACCTATTTATAAATTTCGGAAAATTATTTTTTGATCCGAAATTTTTTAAAAAAATCTAAAAATCCGGGAAAAAGGTCGATATGAGTAAGTAGATAAATTGCAATATTCTATAATTTCTTTTTCCAAGCAATTAAGGAAAGGTATAGAGATATAGGCCTATATATTTTCAACTTTACGGGCCTCTAAAAGCCCTATTTGATATTTTTTTTTCAGCAAAGTCACTAAAACCGACTTATTCTAAAGTTTTATACAAATCGAATCAGTAGTTTAAAAAGTAGTTTAAAAATTTCGGTATGAAATGTTTTTGTATGAACAGATTTTTGGACAAAAGTAAAGAATGAACATAAATTAAATCTACTGCTCATTTTTACTGTAACAATATTTTGTCTTTAGAGTTAAATTAAAGTAAGTAAATATGTAGTAATGACAACATTTTTATAATAAATTTAGTTATATTGCATTAAATATCATGCAAAGAAGCACCACTTACCCGAACAGAATACAACCAACATACCACTGGAGGAATAGACAAACAGAGGGACGGACGGGACGGCAAGTCAATTTGAATATGCAACAATAACAACAGCTACAGAATTTAGAATTTCAGTAACTTCAGTAAATGTGAAAAGTATGCAATTTTATCTGTTTAACGACACTAGTCATGCTGGGAATTCGATTCGATTTCACATAGAAAATCAAAATACTACCTACACAAAAAACATTTACACCAGTTCCTAATGGAATGTAGTCATTGTGGAAAGATTTTCACATATGCATACAGACATACGAGTATGTATTTTAAATACTATAATAAAGTATTAATTCTACGATTAGATATATGACGATATGATTATAGAGGAAGACTAATGCGTTCAAATTGATATTAAATTTAAACACAGTGCACACCCCTCCCTTGAAATGTAGTGTTTTTCGTTTTAATCCCGAACTTAGCTTGAATTATTGTCTAGCAAATACAAGAATTTAAACCACAAGTTGCTGCACAAAAGGGGCAGCATTGCTACTTTCTACACAAAATATACATTGTATAGATAAACGAGTATAGGTAAATTAGGTGTCATAACCGAGGGTGCAATTTCGTTATTTGAGACAGTTAGGCGATGATGTATATAATTATTTATGCTCTGCTTCTAATGAAAGCTATTGAACAAGATTGCTGTCCTTACTCTCCAAAACAACTTTTGGTTTAAGAAGAAAAATCCGTCTCCAAGTAAGTCAATCTTATGAAATTCAGTGTCAATTTCAATTTATCCTGCATATACTAGCGCTAATACGTAGGTTTTGCATGACATGTCCTGAACTGAGCTTTATGATGTCGAAGTTTAGATAACCCTTCGATGACATACAAGAAGGAACTGTTGCGTGTCAACATGACGCAACAGTTCCACTAGGCGTTTATTTGAAATTAGCCTGTAATTGTCTTTAAGTCTGCATTGTCACAGATTTGTATTACTCCAGGTATTACACACCAGCAGCAGCGTAGTTGACTTATCGACAAATCGTTTCATTCAGATACACCATTTCCCCTTACTAACGACTCCAACGAAGTTAATTATTGCGATGTTAAACTGGTTTTCAGTAGATTTATTAGTCAGAAAAGTGTTACATAATACGAGGTGCACTGCATAGATCGTCTCTCCACGACAGCTTAAACGTGATAATCATATTAATGATTCCACTTCAAAGCACAGGAAAATATTCAGCTTCTTGATACCGATTGATACTTATAATTATACAAATTATGTTGTCTGAGATTCTTGTGAATACATGGACAGCAAGCTGCTACTAAAGATCGAAGAATGGAATCATATATCATGTGGTCATGACAGTTTACTCGTGCTCGTACAAGATCTTCCAGATAATAATGATTATTGGCCTTCAGTGTACTTCTTTTTAAGATTGACTAGCGGCATCTTGGACTATTCCAAATTAACAGTGGTACTCTATTAAAGATAGAAAAATGAAATCATGTCCAAGATCTATTAGCTGGATCTTGGATGATCTTTTTCTCCTTCTCAGAAAGAAAAAAGATTCTTGAGGGCGACATCAAGTTGGTCGTACTGACTTTCAGTTTATGAATATCTTTCAGGCTTCCAAGCGGAAGTAGAAGGTCTGCGAACTGTTATTCGGTAGGAATATTTGTACTTATATTGGCTGCAATTAGATCTCTAGGATGATATGGTCTCAGTTGGATGAAATTCGTATGAATGTGAATCATAGTAACTGAGATAGTTATCACCTGGCAAGGCAAATTTGAAACTAATGCTAGCAAAAGCTGTCGGGGCTTCTGATTTAACATTTTGTCATTCCTATACTTAGTATCCTTACTTATCTTTCCTCAGCTTTCATAAGCTTTTGGTTATTAAAGTTGGATTGTTGATACAACTCTATACTGTAACTAAATCTCCCATCTAACTCTCTCTTCCTTTATATTTCCTTTTCTTCTTCGAAAAACAAAATGCGTTGCGGTATCAAATTGTATAAAGTCCATGAAGAAACTCATTAACAATTTATATTTAAGAAGACATCATTCCTTTAAAAATCAGTTATTAAAACACACACACAAATTCTTGGGCACGCATAGAGTTCTACATATTTTATGTGGCACAACAAACACTTGCTTTTTAAACAACCGGCAACTAAAGCTTAAACTTAAAAATTAAAGCTTAGGAAAATAAAATAAAAAAAAAAGACACACACAGTCATACAACAATAATCAGCTCTATCAATGCTAATGTTTGGACACACTTAATGCAGTTGATAGTTGTAGGAAAATGATGAGGATGATGACGCTAGTGTGATGGTAATGGCGATGGTGATGATGATGATGACGATGTTGAAGATGGCTTGAAATGTTTTATTTTCAATATGCACTTTTTAGACATTTTTTTTAAATCCATTAACTCTCAATGTTTGAATGGACAGACACACACTATGTTATTGAATAGTAATGTTGTCTTTTCAAGTTTATTATTTTTTTTTTTAATTTTATTTCAGGAAAAATAGAAAAAGTTCTAAAAAAAGCCTTAAACAAAAACAAAATATATATTTAAAAAAAGAAAAAGGAAAGAAAAGAAGGAAGTGAAGAGAAGAGCAGGCATAATCTAGCCCATGTTGAGATGTCGTTTTGAAATTGGCAAACCCACGCATTTTATACATTTAATTGGCTTGTCGAGTATTGTGTCCGTACAATCATACATGCAGCAGACAACAAAAACAACGAATAAACGACGAATAATCTTGTACATTATTAAAACACGAATCGAATGTGTAAAACAATGTGATGCGATCAATGATGTTGTTTGTAGCTTTTGTGTTGATCATACAAACACATGTATGTATGTATGTATATATTGTTCCTGTTTGTTGCTGTTGTTGTGTGTTTGTGTATTTAGTGGTGTTGTTGTATTTTTAAGTTAAAAGATAATCAAAATTGCAGTCTCATATGCACATAATATACATGTATTAACATGTGTATTTAATATACACCATGTAGTTTAGCACCAATACCTTACTTTTAAGTTCTTCCAGCCATCGTTATTATCTTGCAAGTATGTTTTTTTGGCTTCTTCTTTGTGTTGTAGTCTCTGCTTTTTGGGCCTCTTAAATAGTGGCCCAAAAGCTGAGCTGTAAAGTTTAAAGTCTTTTAGTGTTGTTTTTTAGACAATCAGGCATGTGATGGAAATTGATATCGAAAACGCATGAGTTTTAGAAGTCAATTTTTTCGTAATATTTCTGTATTGAAAAACTTTTATCACATAAAATATAAAGATATTGGACTACTAAAGAGAACCTTAAAACAAAAATTTTCAAAATTAGATTATAAATGCATTAAAATGTATTTCCAAAACTGATTCGTTTTCGATTTCCATCACATGCCTGAATATTGGAGGTTTTATTCCTATTGTTGAGGTCGAAAAAATTCCTCAAAGAAAAAAAAATAATTAATAATAATATTCTAATTCCTCTTTCAAGAACCAAAACAAACTCATAGTATGAATAGTCATGCGAGACTGACTAGGTTTAATAGAGCGATATTGTTTTTAAGAAAGCAATCAATTTCATCTTGGACCAGTTTCAATCGCGAAAGCTGACACAAAAAAGTCTTCCCCAATATCATTAGATGATAAAAAAAATATGTTTTTTGAAAAGAAATCATAACATCCTTTTCACTTACATATACAACATATATAATTGATCCATCTCAATTTGAATCAAGACTCTGTTTTGACTACGCAATGCGATCGATGAACTAGATCAAAACATGATAAACAGGCAGCTGTGACAGTTACAGAAAAAAATTTGAAGTTTTTTTTTAAACATGCTTACCGATCATAACTTTACTATTAGTTTTGAAATGTCCTTTCAGTTCCTATTCAAGAGTTGTGAAGTGTATTTCGCGTCATACGCTACTTTGGATGTTTTTATTTTCTGCCATCTAATGTTAGCCTGCTGAAGATAGTGCGAGCTTTTAATTGTCCCAATAATTCCTATACAACTTTTTCTTATAAGCTATCAGAATGATTGAAATAACATGTAAGTGTCGCATATGGCCAGTGACCCCAACTATGCGGTTTGCCGGATATCCGGCCTAAATTTACTATTCGAACGGATACCTGATAATGAGCTACTATCCAGTATCTGGCCGGCCGGATATTTTCTTAGAATTATTTTAAGCAAATAAATTTTTATTAAGTAACTAACAATAAAATAGCTTTTATTTAAAGGTAAAACTTAAAATACGTTTTGAGATATTCACTTTACTAAAAAATGTAAATAAATGGTGTCCCAACTAGAACGCCAATTTTTAAATTTGGCGCCATTCGAAGTGTCATTGTTTGACGTTTGAACAATTGTTATTGTTTGCTAGTAGAAGGTACGAGATTAGTAAAAATGGAGCGCTACACGAATAAACAACTCATTGTTTTACCAAAATGGTGAAAGTTTTGCGGCTACAGTTCGCAAATTGCGATCAATTTTGGGTCACAATAATGCTCCAAAAGAGTCCACTGTAAAAAGATTAATGGATAAATTTGCCGAAACTGGGTCTGTTACTGATGTAAAGACAACAACGCGTCTTCGACCAGGTTGATCGACCGAAAATGTTGCAGCTGTACGTGATGATGTCGCTCAAACTCCACCCACCTCAATTGGTGTCTCCAAATCCACTATACAGCGTATTTTTACGAAAGATATGCATCTTCATGCATACAAAGTTTAATTGGCTCAGGAACTGAAGCCAGCTGACCATGGACAGCGAAGGGTGTTCGTTAATTGGGTATTGGAGAGACAACATGAAAATGCTGATTTTTCCGATAAAATAATCTTCAGTGACGAGGCCCATTTCCATCCTGATGGCTTCGTCAATAGGCAGAATTGTCGCATCTGGGGTGAGGAAAATCCTCGTGTGATTCACGAGAAGCAAATGCATCATCAACGTGTCACTGTGTGGTGTGGTTTTTGGGCTGGAGGAATCATTGGACCTTTTTTTATTAAAATGAGGCAGGTCAAGCGGAAACAGTCAATGGTGTTCGGTATCGTGAAATGATAACCAGTTTTGTCTTGCCTAGAATTGAAGAAATGAATGGGGAGGGCATGTGGTTTCAACACATGTCATACAGCCAGAAAAACAATTTAATTACTGCATCAGTCATTTAAAAATTGCGTTCTAGTTGGGACACACTTTATAAACTAACTAAAAACTTAAAAATTAATACTCAAAATTAAGAAGAGGTAGATTATGATGAATAAAAACTAAACTTTCAGCGTTCGCAGACAATAAACGATTTCGCTTGTTTTCGTAAACCAAGCCAGCTTCCGAAAAAAGTCTTTCGCTATAAACGCTGGTGCAAGGAGCTGAAAGGAATGATTTGGCAAGCTTATTTAAAATTAGATATTTTTTGGAGTTAAACGACCACCAAGCGTAAGGCTCCTGACTGCGATCAATTCGAACTTCCTTCAAGAAGAATTCAATCTCGGTAGCAATTGGGTTCTTCTCATGATCCCGAGACTTAATGTTGTTTTCATCTGCCACTTCAGTAAAACAATCGCAAAATATTTACTATCCGGCCACCGGATATTCGCCTATCCGGCCTCGCATCTTGCCGGATAACCGGGAACCGGATATCCAAATCACCATCCGTCACATCTGTAGTTTAGACTAGATACTTGTGAAGCTATACCATCAAAGGCATGTTTGGAAGGGTCGGGAAATCTGTTCGCTATTCCAAGAACATAAATTGAATGGCCCATGATCCAGCAGGGGCTTTGAAAAACAAGCTGTTCATTATCCATCAATAACTTTGGAGCTGCTCGTTAATTAGCTTATACTTTCAGATATCTTCTTTCATTTAAAATACATATAAAGGTGGCTGCAAAGGCAGCTTGCCTTGACATCAGGGGGGTTACTCTCTATCGCGATGAGAAAGCAAATGCGATGCGATAACCGTACAATTTGTATGCTTTAATTTAGGGATTGCTTTCTTTTACAATACTGGCTTTAATTTCACATTAACGTTGTTGGCTTTCTCGAATGTTTCTAAAATGGTTTGTTTAGTTAAGTTAGGTTTGGTTTGGTTTTGGGCATGGGTATGATTCGCTTAGTTCATGGTGGTATTTTTGTTTTAGTTTCTTTCAAACCTAAAATGTTGTATTGCTTGTGCTCTCTTCTGTGTGCCTCTTATTATTTTTTTTTTTGTTGTTGTTGCTGTTGAAATAGAAATAATGTCGATAGCTTTTAAACAAAAGATCCATTTCAATTTGTTTGGATTATTCAATTTAAAAGGTGATAATTTACTACTTTATATGAGGCTTGACATGTGGGCCACCCATAAAAAAAATTTGATATCCAAGTAGGTTGTAACTTCATCATTATTATCATCATCATGTTTGTAATGCACAGATTCTGCTCGTCTTTATTTTGTAACTACATAGTTAACACAACTTAATGGTTGGTTGGTTTGACCACTAACTAACTACATATTTCTTATAGGGGGGATACGTGTGTATTTGAAACTACTAGAGTAGTAGTGGACAATATATTTAAACGTATTTTACATATTAAGCATTATTGACTGCGTTACTCAATTATACAGAGGTGTCAGTCAGTCAGTCTTTTAAATTTGTTCATCTATTAAGAGTTTAAGTTTAATTTAATGTCATTATCTTCCTTTGTAATTTAGTTAATTCGTATAAGGCGCTGATTTTCACACATTTTAAGCTGTTTTTAATTCAAAATAATGTCTTTACCAGCAGCTAGTTAGTTACATTGTTGTTTTTGTAGTCTTATTTGATTGTGTCATTTAATAATGTTATTAAAAACGGGTTTAACTATTTTTAATAATTGCTGCAAACTAGTTTTATTTAAAGTGTAATAAATACTTGTAATATGATTTGTAAGCACTGAAGTACATTTTCAACTTAATAGATTTGTCTTTGAAATTTCTGACCAAAAATCGATTTTCATATGAAAATATCTAAAGAACCACTAAATAAGAAATACGAGGTCTGATCAAAAAATAACCGTTATTTTAAAATTTCGTGAATTATGTATGTTTGATTTTTGCATTTTTTATCTGTTATGTTGGTACACATGTCTGTTATAAAGGGTGTCCCTACTAGAACGCAATTTTTAAATTTTAAATAAAACACAGATATTTAAAGAAAAATCGTGAAACTTTATTATATCGTAAAGTAGACATAATGAGGTTATGTAGGGAACAAAATATCGTGCAGATGGCCGCCGCGGCTTTGCTGGCACACTTTTAATGAAATTTTCAATGACCTTTTTGCATAAATGCTGCGGTATTTCATTAATGCAGCGTCCAATTTCACCCTTTATATATTGGAAATGTCAGCCATTTTGGAATGTCAGTTTGTTTTTGACAGATAAAAAGGTTAGTCGTGTTTTGGTGTGCTCTTCCATTTTTTACTATTCGAAAAAAATGGGTCAAAGAAACTGTATTAAGTTTTGTGTAAAAAATTAAATTAAATGCGCAAGGACATTTGAAATGTTGACTGTGACGTTTGGCGAGTCTACTATGAGCAGAACACAAGTTCAATTGTGGTATAAGCGGTTTAAGGAAAGCCGAGAAGATGTCAATGACGATGCTTGTCCTGGTCGCCCGAGCACGTCAACAACCGATGAAAACATTGAAGTAGTGAAGAAAATGATTTTGGATAATCGTCGAATCACTATCAGAGAGATTGCTGATGATGTTGGCATATCGTTAGGCTCATGCCAAGCAATTTTTACGATTATTTTAGGCATGAAACGTGCGGCTTGCGAAGATTGTTTCAAAATCACTAAATTTTGAGCAAAAACAACGTCGCATGGACATCGCTCAGGAGCTGTTGAACATTGCCAACGATGATCCAGATTTCCTCAAAAAGGTCATAACTGGTGACGAATCATGGGTGTATGGCTATGACATTGAAAGCAAAGCCCAATCATGCCAATGGAAACGTCCAGAAGTGCCAAGATCGAAAAAAGCACGTCAAGTTTGTTTAAATGTGAAGGTTTTGCTCACTGTTTTCTGCGACTGCAATGGCGTGGTGCAACATGAATTCTTGCCACAAGGTCGTACGGTCAATAAGGAATACTACCTTAAAGTTATGCGCCGTTTGCGCGAAGCAATTCGTCAGAAACGCACAGAATTGTGGAAAACCCAATCATGGATTTTGCACCATGATAACACACCAGCTCACACATCGATGCTTGTGCGTGAGTTTTTGGCCAAAAACAAAACCGTTAACATGTCTCAATCACCGTATTCACCGGACTTGGCCCCCGCTGACTTTTTCCTCTGCCCAAAACTGAAAACACCGATGAAAGGAAAGCGTTTTGCTACGATTGAGCAGATAAAAGAAAAATCAAAACAGGAGCTGTTGGCGCTATCAAAAAGCGCGTTTCAGAAGTGTTTCGAGGATTGGATTATATCTGAGGAGAATTACTTTGAAGGGGACAAGATAGTTATTATATATAAATACTTTTTGAAAAAATTAAAAATAACGGTTATTTTTTGATCAGACCTCGTATTTGAACACGTTTATTTATTAAAAAACAAACTTCGTTTATTTAGGACAAGACACAACAGATATTTAGTTTTATTTTATTTGATGCTGTTTAATCTTGCAAAACTCTTGTAAGAGTAAACAACGTGGTTACGCTTTTTTAAATAAATATTTGACAAGTGTGACTTTAGTAATTTGTAAATACATTAAAAATTAAAATTAAGAAAAGGAGCTCGATTTCTGATCATTCATATTTCTGATCAAAAATTGATTTTTATAAGGAAAAACTCAAAATATTTAAAATCGTTAGTATCTTGATAAATAACCGTTTAATTACGAAAAGGAGCTCGATTTGTGATGATTTAAATTGGAAGAACTCAAAATATATAAAATACTCAATTTAGAACATGAACTTGATTTGTGATCACTTATTTTTAAGCCCTTTCCAGGGCTATGAGTAAAATAAAAATGTGTTTTCTTTATTCTACCAGATGTATACAAATAACCATACAAATTTAATGTAACTTTATCAAAATTACTGCAGCATTTGCATGTCGTTTTAAACCTTGTATGAGTTTGTGAATGCTTCTATAAACACAGACCCCTGTTAACGTTGTGTGGTACTCTTGCTGATATTAAGACATCAATATACAAATTAAAATAATAAAAACCAAAGAAACCATAACATTTGTCAACCTAACCTCCGGGAAAACAATAGCATACAAATTTAAATAAAGATAAAACAGAGATTTATTTACCAAAATATAAATTCGAACAAAAATCTAAATAATATATTAAACCATAAAATATAAATAAAAACTAGACCGTTACATGAGCACAGAGCATTAAAAAGAGGATGAAATAAAATAAAATAAAGGTCTCTCAGAGACCTCCATGATGGTGTTTAACTAACACCTAAATGCTATAATTTTCACCTGATCATGTAATCTGATAACAACTCTATTAGTTAAAGAATCAGAAAAACAAAAGGAATACAAGTTCCTCAATACCACAGGCACATTGTGACAGCCAGTCCCACCATTCAGTTAATTTAAAGTTTTTTTTTTGTGAACCCCTTTATTGGCTGTGAGTAGTTCAAATCAATAGATGGTTTGGTACTGGTATTTTTACAAGCATTTGCTTATCAGTAAATTAATATCTTTCTTAACCATAGGGACAAAACAAAACAAACGAAATAAAATAAAATGAAATAGAAAAAGATGTGAAAAAGGAGTAAATTCTTTTAATCTGTTCTTTAACTGAAAGACTTACATACATGCCAACAGCAGACAATGAAATAATGTCATAAAACAAATTGATACTAAAACAAAAGAAAAATAAATAAATGTCATTCTATTTTTTATGGTTTTATGCATTTCTCCATAAAAATGACTTTGCCACACATGACACAAGACTAAAACAAACCATTGTTGTAGGGCCGGAATCTTTATTTTATTTAATTGTTGCTGTTGTGTTGTAATGATGATGGCTGATATTGTTTAAAAGGAGTAGTAACACTAACAACACACACTGAGACAGGGAGAAAAAAGAAGGTAAAAGGTGTAAAGTGTTGGCGTTTATTGATGCCATTGAAGTGTCAATTAATGGAAATCCCTGATTGAAAATTAGATAAAACTTTGAATGCCAACCAACCACCACATCTTTATTAATGTGGCACCAAGTAGTTATGTTTCCTTTTCTTTCTTTTTTTTTGTGTGTGTTATTTCCCCCCTTTGTCAAACATTGTATTCATTTTCACGGTCGTCAATTTACCACTAGCAAGAACTTTTATTCTCATAAAAATATAATGATGACTTGTATTTTCTGGCCATGCAAGAAAAAAGCCAATTTTGTTTTAATTTATGATCAAATTATAAACAAATTTATTGTCATACCAAATAAGTACTTCTATATGTTTTTGAACTTGGGACAAATATTTAAACAATTTATGAGTGATCATTAGAAGGCTTGAAAATATATTGTACTTATACTTTAGTTACATACTTATTTCCATCTGTAATTAATCATATTTCTGGAAAATTCAAAATTTCTAAAGTCCTTAATTACTTGGTTAATAAGCGTTGAATTAAAAGACGAGCTCCTTCTGTGATCACTCATATTTCGAACTTTTTCTAAGCAAAACACACGTCTTAAAAAATAAACGTTTAATTGGGAAAGCAGCCCGATCTGTGAACACTTATATTTAGTGATGGCAAAAAAAAGAATAATCGATTAACGGATTATATGATTAATCGAAAAGAAAATATAATTGCTTGCAATTAATTGGAAAGATTTAATCGATTAGTCGATATTTTTAGGTAAAATTGAAAATTATCATAAATAAAAAAATTATTATTACTTAATAAAAAAAAATCATTTTTTTAGCACAGAATTTAAAAATAGGAGCTTTTATAGCCGTTTCGTGGTTAATCTGTTCCGTTTTTGCGTTACTATTTCACCTGCTTTGGAAAAAAGCCGCTCTGATGGTGCAGATGTACCAATCAAAAAGCAATATTTTTGTGCAAAAGTGTTACAGCTTAGGGTAGACCGATTTCATTTCTTTCCATGCGTCTATTACGTTGCGCTTTAATTCTAGTACTGGAGCATTGAGAAAGAAGCTTAGTTCATCTTGAGGAACTGTTGAGTCATTGTTCTTTCTTCTTCGTTTGTGGGCTTAAGATTTATGGTGAGCCCATAAATCAAATTCACTGCCATTTCATTTCTTAGATGTCTCATGACTGTTGATAAAGCTAAGGGATCTTCCAAATGAATTTTTTTAAATCTTGCCAGTAGAAATGAATGTTCCATTTCCCCAAAGCGACGTTAAAACTGGTTCAAAATGTTTGTTTTTAAGTTACTTCCCAATGGAGATAAACATTAAATTTTCATGATTTGTTGTCAGCCTATAATAAACAACGACAACGTTTGTAATAATTATACACAACAAAATGCGGGATTTTAACGATTTTTTCCGAAATTCATCTGGCTGTCACGAAAAACGCTCAACCATGCGTTTGTTCCACTTCTCTTTTTCTATTTATTTTTTGTTCCTGGATGTCTATCGATTATTTTTTGGCATAATCGATTAACTCAATTAATCAAAAGATAATTCACGATACAATTAAATCGTTAATTAAAGAAAAACAATCGATTATTACTAGTTTTTCGATTAATCGTGCCATCACTACTTATATTTCACACTAAATATAATTTTTTATAAGACAATTTCAAACTTTCTTAAATCTTCAATAACGTGATCAATCATATTTCCGACAGAAATCGTTTTTCCTAATATGAAAAATTCGAAGTAATTAAAATTTCTGACTAAATATCGATTTTTTCAATGAAAACCTTAAAATATTTAACATCCTTAATGACTCCGTAAATACGCGTTTAATTAAGAAATAGTACACGATTTGTGATCACTCATATTTCTGATCAAATGTCGGCTTTTTGTAAGCAAAACACAAAATTTCTAAGATCGTTAATATTTTAGTAAATAAGCGTTTAATTGGGAAAAGGAGCCCGATCTGTGATCACTTATATTTCAGACCAAATAACGATTTTTTATAAGACAAAAAAATAACACTTTCTTAAATTGTTAATAACGTGATCAGTCATTATGCTGACAAAAATCATTTTTTAATATGAAAACTTCGAAGTAATACACATTTCTGACTAAGCATCAATTTTTATGAAAAACTCAAAATATCTAAAATCGTTAGTAACTTGGAGAAGAAGCTTTTAATAAAAAAAACTAAATATGATCAAAAAATATTTGAACTTTAGAAAAATGTTTTGCTAGACATTTTAAACAGATATTAGAAGCCAAACAACAGAAACTCCCGAATGGAGTCATGCAAGGTACCTGTGAATCCTTGCCGATCACTTTGGATTGAATTACAAAGTTCTTTTGTACAGAGCAATTATAAAACAGACATTTTATCCAATATTGAAAAAGCTAGTCAATACTCATAAGGACTACTAAAAAGAAAGCTTCAACTTAGAACCTAAAAAAAATGAATGGTTATTTAGCGCTGATCTACAATATTGCTTGCATTTGGCAATATTCCTTAGCAGGAAGAACTGCTAGCCTTTCTATCAAAATAATAATGTCGGTTGATTCCACGCTTATGCGTAAGTAAAGTTTAGGATCTAGATATTATTATTAGATGGAATGTCTTTCTATAAAAAACTTATTGCCTTTAGTTTTATTAATAACTTCTCTCGATGGCATGGAAACGAGTCCAAGATGAAATTACGGGTACTTCTACTCGCAGACTTCATTGTTTTTCCATATTTTTCGAAAAATTATATTTTACGGTAAACTTCTGCATTTTTCGTCTATTCGTACTGAAGAATAGCTCAATGAGGTATATTATAAATATCATATATTTTATGAGAAAGTGCTCTAAAACATGCATTTATTGCCTCTAATCCTATTATTATATACGCTGGAAAATGCAACTCTCAAATACAATCAGGCATGTGATGGAAATCGAAATCGAAAACTAATCAGTGTTGGAAATACATTTTACTATATTTTAAGGGTGTCCCAACTAGAACGCAATAGTGTCAATGGTGTTCCGTATCGTGTAATGATAACCAGATTTTTCTTGCCTAAAATTGAAGAAATGAATGTGGAGGTCATGTGCCATACAGCCAGAGAAACAATTCAATTGCTGCATCAGTCATTTCCCGGTCGTGTTATTTCGCGTTTTTGAGACCAGAATTGGCCGCCTAGATCTTGCGATTTAAAACCTTTAGATTTTTTTTCTTTGGGGTTTTTTGAAGTCGATGGTTTACTCGAATAAGCCGACGACGACTCAAGCCTTAAAAGAGGAAATTGTGACGCTGCATTAATGAAATACCGCAGCGTTTATGCAAAAAGGTCATTAAAAATTTCATTAAAAGATCGCGTGTGTGCCAGCAAAGCCGCGGCGGCCATCTGCTCGATATCTTGTTCCATACATAACCTCATTCTGTCTACTTTACGATATAATAATGTTTCACGATTTTTTTTTAAATATCTGTGTTTTATTTAAAATTTTAAAATCTCGTTCTAGTTGGGACACCCTTTATAATCTAATTCTTAAAATTTTTGTTTTAAGAATCTCTTTAGTAGCCCAATATCTTTAAATTTTATGTGATAAAAGTTTTACAATACAGAAATATTACGAAAAAATTGCCTTCTAAAACTCATTCGTCTTCGTTTTCAATTTTCATCACATGCTTCTATAGGGTGTTTTTTTTACGGGTTTGTTTTTCGAAAAGAGATAAAACTGGTATTTTGTGGTCAAATCTGGCAACTCTAATGTCATTTATGTTTAGTTTGGTTTGCCATTTCATCATGAACAGGTTGACAAAAGAACAACGCTTGCAAATCGTGCAAATTTATTTCGAAAATAACGGTTCAGTTCGCGAAGTTTACCGCAAGCTCCGTCGCTTGCCGCTGTAGAGCAAAGTGTTGAAGAGGACCCGAATTAATGGAGACCGGTATAGAGCCATGATAACCGACTATTTTGTTCCCGAATTGGATGGCATGAATGTGGATGAGTTGTGGTTCCAACAAGACGGCGCTACATGCCACACAGCGCACGCCACAATCGATTTATTAAAGGAAACATTCGATGAGCGCATAATTTCGCGGAATGGACCTGTCAATTGGCCACCAAGATCGTGTGATCTGACACCATTGGATTATTTTCTTTGGGGATATGTGAAGTCGCTCGTCTACGCCAACAAACCAGAAACGTTAGGGGAATTGGAAGCCAACATTCGTGGCGTTATTGCCGACATACGGCCCCATATGCTCGAAAAAGTGGTTGAAAATTTGACCTGTAGAATTGGCTTTATTCGAGACAGCCGCGGCGGCCACATGCCTGAACTCATATTTAAACATTAATGGCATAAAATTATCCTTCCAATAAAGCCAAATTGATGGTCATTAAAACGATTTTCTTGTGTTTTATTTCAATTCGAAGTTCTATACCTCTCAAAAAAACACCCTATATATGCTTCTCGATAGCAGTATTGAGAAAGTGGCAGTGCAGAATTTAATTCTCTTGATTTACTTAAGGCATCATCAATAGAGTTAAAGTGTCACTGTTCTAATATGATTGTGGTGACCATAATTGAACAGTGTCATAATATGATTATAATTTGTGGTTGCTGTCAAATTATAAAATGGTTCATATTATCACTAAAGTGTATCAATATAAAATATCATAATATGATAATAATTTAATCCCTTGTTAAAATAATTTTAATTATTTATTTGTAAACATTAAATAATCACGTGTAATCGTATTGAAGTTTTACAATTACATTACAACAACTAAACAAACATAATATGATTGTAGCTAATGATTCCACCTCAACCATAATATGATTATTATGATAGCTAATGTAATCATATTGTGGTTGTTGCAGCAGAATAATGTTACGGTTCAGCCCAATCATATTATTTTTAAGACATAATTATATGTCATACATAATATAGAACATAATATCGAGTATTTGCCATCATGTTATGATTATAAATATAAAAAAACTCTTTATAGTTATTAAAAGTTGGTTGTAGTTAGAATTTTAATAAACATAACAGCATTGAACATTGAATTATAAAATATACACCCAGACATTATTGCCATACCTGCTATATCTACCATAGTTCCAAGTAAACAATTGCATCCTTACTTCGACCAGGACAAGTTAATACAGTCGCAATTAAATTAAGGGCAAGTAAACCAAGATTTACACGATTGAAATCTTCTTTGTGTAAATCGAGCTTAATAGACAGTTTCGTATTCAACGCTAAACTATTGTTATATTCTATTCAAACGTGGCAAATCAGGTGCCTCAGAATGTGAATTCTGCTATTAATCGGACATCTATTAACGAATAAAAGCCATCATATTTTTTCTAGAGTTTAGCAATGGTAAGTTAAGGTAATATAATTAAATTTTAATACTTTAAAAATTTTTGTTTCAACCAGAAACTTTTCCCCTGACAAAAAAAAAATCGCTAGAATGATAAATTTCTTAAATTAATTAATGAAATGTTTTGTATTGTTTTGAGGTTTTTTTCACTTTACGTTTGCAAACTTTTGTTTAACTTCAACATATATAATGACTTGAATGATTATGATTATGATGATGATAAAGCGGATGATACAAAATCAAACAATATTTGAACTCTAACACTGGCTGTGGCCCACCTATGAAGCCCAGCGCAGGAAAACAGCAAACAAATAACACAACGCTAAATCCATAAGAAACACAAAGACAAAGACAAAAACTTAAGAAGAAGAAAACATTTACAATGGGTTAATGAAACAATGCCAATTGATTACATTGATCGATGATTTCAATCGATTATTGTCCAGCAACTCAACATTCAGTCAATAAGTCACTACACATACACATAGTCATCAGCACACTGAGAAGAAAGACAACAAACAATTCAGAGCATCATCATTCACATGAGCATGACGATGATCATTGAATGATCATCCTCATCATCCAGCCACATCATACAATCCTCACAAGTTAACACAATCTATAACATACTCGATTTCAACCACAACAACACGCATGCGCGCACTCCCACATGGTTGAGGCCTTCTCTCATATTAAAGTATTTGAAATATACGATGATCATTTGTTGTTTTTTTTTCTTTTTTTTTTTGTAGATTTTCAAAAGTACTTTTGTTCATTGCGCATTCCTACACAGTTTGATTTTCAATTATTGAAATCTAACAAATTGTATACAATTGATTAAATTTCACCTTAACACAGTCACAACTCGAAATATCTACAACAAAGACCACAAGTGTGGGGAGCAAGGTTTCTCATGGCATTAAATAATGAACAACATCTATTTGATGCAGTTCAATTCAATATATCTGTAGATATATCTCTGTGCTTGTTATGATTGTCACTATATAGAGTATCTTCTATGTATATGAAATGAAACTCAGACCTGATAATGTATTTGTTGTTTTTATTTTATTTCTATATTTCTTTTGGCGGATTGTCGGATTGTGACTGAGACTGTGATTTGTAAGTGAGTGTATTGATTAACCCCTGGCTGAGAACATTTAATGTGTAATAACGATTTGTAGCTACAAACATTTAAACAAATCTTCATTTCAATCCATTATCATCAACCAACATCTCCCACCAACTTTACCAACTCAAACTCGAAACAAACAGGCCAACAAATAATCTCCAAAAGAAAAAACAAAAAAGAATCGAAAAGTCGACCAGCCAGTCTGGCCAAACAATTCAAATCTTCGTCTATTCATTCAAGAAAATCAACACACGAAAACAAAAAAGCTCTGAAATGAAATCTTCTGTGGCGTTGGTTTCTTGGTTGGATCGGTTGCTTGCTGCTTTAGATTTTTGTTGAAATTCCGCGTATTAAACAACATTAATCATACAGCGTGTGTGCCATTTGTGTTGTATGTGAAACACAACTCGTGTGTTGAATAGCAACAGAAAAAAAAATTAACAAAATTTACATACACACCCGCTTATTGTCCGTCCCCAGCTGACTGAACGTATTGTATTTAATAATAAGCTCTTAAACTCCAAATAAAAGCCATCAACACTGGAACTTCATGGTTTTTTTTAAAGGTTTTTTTCATCGTTAATTTTATTTTTTTTTTTTTGGTTCATTGTTTGAAATTACTGACAAAACATCATATTTCATGGTTTAAATTTGTTTACATGCGTAGTCAAGTCAGTCAGTCTGTCCGTCCGTCAGTTAGATGCTGATCTTTTATTCATTTTATCAATTACAACAACACGGCCCTATAAACAAATAAATAAATACAATCTATCGATTTATTTAAATTTTACAACATGTTAAAAATCAACAAATAAATAAAAATTTTAGTGGGTTCTTTTGTTTGTTACTCAGTCAGATTCATTTCAAATCACTAAAATAGTTTGTCATTTGAAAAGTTTTTGGTTTAACAATGAAAACCCGGATTTTTGTTTTTGATTTCATTTAAATTTTTCATTCACCTCTTTTTTCAATGATTCTCTAACATTTCAATACAGTTATTAAGTTAAGATTTGTGTACGTTTAATTTTGCACACAACTTTCTCTTACACCAGCAGACCTTTGTTATAGCCACGAAAGCAGATTCAGCGGGAATGCATTTGAGTATGAAGTGAATCATATAACCGTTACTTTTAAAGCGGTTACAAATTATGAACTTTTGAAAGTGAGCGAAAGTAAGGTTTTCGTAGGGGACATTCTATGGGGAAGTTAATAGTCTGCCTAGAAGAAAATTAATGAAATTAATGAACAACTTACTTTTCTTCATTACTTAGAAGTAGTTTAGTAATGATTGACATACAATCTGTTATGTAAAAACTTTTTTAAAAAATTCAGAATTCCTTCACAATGAAATTCATTCAACCATTCAATGTTTACATTTTTAATTCGAATTTAATTCAAATTGTTTTAAAAAACTCATTTAGTTTGTTTTTTTTTTAACAAATAAATGGAGAATAATTTGTAATAGATTTAATATTAATAAATTATTTTATGACTTCATTAACTCCCTATTTATAAGCGTAACGCTTTTCTATTTAAAACTAGCTGACCGCCCCGGCTTCGCTCGGAATTTTTTAATATAAAGATATAGAATAAGATGTATTCACAATCAGCCTGTTTTTATTTATTTGCAAATAAAATATCTAAATTTGGGAGCTTTTTTTTATTAAAGTTGACTGGACTCACAAAAAAACAATTCCGAGTTTTACCCGGAATTTTTGAATTTTTTTCTTTACAAACCATCTTCTGAGAATTTCGAGTCGAATAAAAAAATCTGCCAAATCGCTCCAGTCGTTCTCACGTGATGCCATTACATACATGAACCATTTCATTTATATATATATAGATGAAGATACAGATGGAATGAAGAAAAATCCAACATATAAAATGATCTAAGAATTAAGTTTAAACATTCTCAAAATATTGCTACGTTTTTGCCTTTACATAAATAAATAAACCGTTTTCCTTTTAATTGCAAAATAAATTCTACAAATGCATACAAAAACAATTTTAATAAAAACTATTTAGTCTTTAACTGCTCTTTAACACACACATTGATAACAGTTTGAGAACGCTTTGATGTTCACTCAACGATGACTCACAATAAAACTCACTTTGAGTGGCCCTGTTTGTGCTATTTATATACTAGCGCCATATTCTAAAAATTTCCGCCACCATCTAGAGAGGACAATCGAAAGTTCCTTTCTATAATCACCCCTATCGTGCATAAAAATTCCACATGAAATTTGTTCCCTTTTATTTCTTTAACATTGAATTTTAATAGGAAAAATGTAAAAAGAGAACAAATTGCATGTGGAATTTTTATTCACGATAGGCGTAAATATTCAACCAAAGCCGTAATAACAATATTATACAAGTAGTTTCTTGAACAAGTTTTGGTTTGCTTCCAATTATCTTGGACATTGTTTTTTGATCCGAATATTATTTTCCACCTGGTTTCTTGGTCTCAACTAATGTTAAGTTTTTGAAAGAATCGCTTAAAACGAGTTGTTGCTAATGGAATGTCATCAAACTAGTCTCAGTTCTTTCCTCTACTTTATTTGTTATATTTCTAAATATCATTCTGTGTCGGACTGGCAATTCTATCTATTCTTTTGCACATGAAAGCAATATTTCGTAATTACTTCGGGCGTTAATTACGGGCACTAGGATTGCGTAAATTCTTGTGTATCATATTTCTCCGGACGTCTTTGCAAATGTGAGATAATCCGAATCTAACAGATATCTTAGAGAGACACAATTGATCATCATAGATGACCTGAGTTCTAATCTGTTTAATGGTCTTATCTTAGTCGATATCAAAACCAAAGATATATGAATGTTCGCGCATTCTTTATTAATTTTATTGCCACGGAATCTTATTATGGAACCCATACAAACTCGAAAAAGTGTTGTCTTCACTGAGCTAGACAACGAATGCAATTAAAAACATATTTTGACCCATCTGCTAAAATGCTAAAGATGTTGGGAAATCTCTAAGAAATCAAAAGGTAAAGTTCAGTTAAAATATGTGCGAGCCTTTCCTGTTTCCGCCTTCAGGCTATCAGTGCAGACGGATATCGCATCATCCCGGAGGACAGAATTTACCAAATATTCATATGTATCTTGTCAGGCGATAAGTTTCCACACTCTATTCAGATATTCTCTTATTAGCTTACAAATGTTTGACGAATCATGGTTCATTAATATTTTAAGTTCGAATCGTACCTCAACTAAAGTATTTCGTTGAGAATTTAGTGGGTTAATCACTTAGAATTTTCATATATGGGCCGGAGTTTCAGAGTCTGGCTGTGACGGTTTATTGGAATATCAAGTGCTAACCTGTTATAATGTACTTCTTTCTCATTAAGTTTCGGTTTTGGGCTAGTTTAGTAAAGAATTGCCTCTAATTGTTTATATTTTATATTATATACAGTTCAACCTTGGTATAACGAATCTTAAGGGGATTAGAAAAAAAAAACGTTATATCGAATAATTCGTTACAATGAGGTTCGTTATATCGAGGTGAAGTTGCACTTCTATCCGTTATAACGAGGTAATAAAAAATTTTATATATTAATCATCATGATCGAGTTCAGCGAAATAAGTTCTGTTTGTCCCACTTCTGCACTCAACGTCATATATGGAGGCGTGAAGTACAGCTCTTCGTATGTCCTCAGTAAACTTGCCAATCGACCCATCAATATCCTCAGTAGTTCTCAACACTACATTTTCCGTGCAGTGGGAACTTAAATACTTTTTTTACTTTATCCAACTTACTCTGGTTTTAGATATGCTTACCATGTCATAGCGAACGATTTCCGCTAACAAATCAAAACACATTTTAAGAAAAACACTGTTGCAAACACAATAATTTTGTGTGTATCTGTTTCATATAATTTGGATTAATTGTGGAAATCGTTATGCAAAGGTTGTAAGGTGACAAAATTCGTTAAATATTTCTTTCTATTTCGTTAGTCTGCAAGAATGAAAATTCGTTATATCGAGGTTATTGACAAATGTATTCGTAAAAGAGAGGTTTATTTTGTATTAAATCTTATGGAGCGTTTAAAAAAATTCGTTTAATCGAGGAATTCGTTATAGTGAGGATCGTTATATCGAGGTTTGATTGTATTTTAAATTACAATATAATAAAAAGTGTGTTTTTCAGTTCTAAATTAGAAATTACTATGTTGAAACTAATTCTAAAAGAAAAAAAATTAAAACCACAGATTTATTATCGGTTTTCAAATTTAAGCGATGGTTTCGGTTCAGTTGAAAGCCTTCCTTCCCAATGCTGCACTTGTCGCTTAGTTGATCATCTTTAGTTCATTGACATGAAGTGTCGTTCAGAGCGGTAATCAAATTAATGAATTTAAAAACACTGTTTAAGTTACGGTCACACATGGCAAATATTTACTCAAAAAGCGTAAGCAATGTTTTTAGTACACATTTGCTTAGCGATGTTTAATCTTTTAAGTATTTTGTAACAAATAAAAGAAAAGTCAACTTATATTGTTATTTGTTCTCAATAAAAGAAGTTTTCCAAATAAACAAATGAATTAAAGAAAATTATATTTAATGGTTACGTCTTTTTCATCATATATTTATCATGTGTGATCGTAACTTTAAAACATACTTTAACTGATCTAATATAAAAAAAGTTTTGAAACATTTGTGTTACATTTTCAAACCCCTTCAGTTGTATGTTACTAAATAAATCCCAAAAACAGTATTGAATTTTCTGACCTCAGGTTCTAATATAAATAAAATGTTAAAATCGTTAAACAAGGAATAAAATGTGCAACAAAAAGTTTCCTCTTTCAATAATTTGTTCACAACTTTCAAGAAAGCTGCAAAAAGGCAACAAACAACTAAACAAAAACAAAAAAAAAAAAAACAACCATACACTCCTCCACAAACAGAAGATGAACTCAAATAAAAGGAGGCTTTAAACACTTTGCTCCACAACAAAACCCACCCCTTTCAGCCCACCTCACTTCATACTCCAGTTGAACTACATTCGACTCTAGACTACTCTGCAACACCAGTGACCAGTAAACCGGAGGACAGAGCGACAGAGCCAGTAAGTAAGTAAGTAAGTAAGAAGAGGGTGTTGTTGATGGTTGTACACTTTAAGAAAGCGTGTTGATCAAATTCAAGGCATTTATGGATGCTGCACAGTGATTACGGATATATATAGACTCCATACTACTTGTTGTTTTCTTTATTTTTTTTTTTTTATCTTACTCACATACATACATTTATGCATTAACAAAATTTAAAAAACAAAAACTAAAGTCTGACTAAGAAAATGTTACTCCGTGGGAAATGGCGTGTGCCCTCGAGCGTGTGCCGACCAATTTGACTTTTTTGTAGCAAAAAAAAATAAATAAAAAAAAAAACTAAAATTTATTTTTTTCGCAAAGGCTTATTTCTTTCTGCAAACTAAAAATAAAAATAAACTAAACTAAACTAAAACTATGTAACTACAAACTCTTTAAAAACAGGCACAACAACAATAACTACAGCTAAAAGTCAGAAAATATTGTTTATAAAATGCTACAAAATCTTTAATGTAGTACGTGGTATGATGCTCGCTTTGCACTGCAACAACGTTGTTGTTGTTGTTGTTGATTCGTATTTGCCATGATGGTAATAATTCACAACAACTACAACACTAAACACAAAATATTATTGTAGACTGTGTCGAGCTCATGGGAACCACTTTTTTTAGGCTGTGGTTTTTTGGGTTTTTCTGTTAAACACATGTACCATATAAATGGTCAACTTGGAACAGCTAACCAACAGCAAAGAAAACTCAAAATAAAACAACAAATGCTCCTTACTTAAATGCAACAACAACAACAAGAACCACAGCATCATCATCATGATCATGATCATGATCACCCTCCCCAATAAAAGAAGCTGCAGATGTAAACTTTTATTATGTGATCAACGAAGCCAAGCAGGCAAAAAAAAAGAAACAAATAATAATAATAATCGGGAAAAGTCGCTGAGAAAATGTTGTTGAATGAATTTAGCAAATGTTGTATACAAATTTTCTAATGACATTGGCTTGGTTAGGAAAACTCAAAAGGAAATATGTTTAGACAGAAATAACAATTGTAAGTTATAAAGAAATTGAGGCCATTAAATTCTAAGATGCCATGATTAAAGTATTAACAATAATGAATGATCTCAATAATTGAAATACAGTAGACGCTCGGTTATATGAATATCCAGTTATGTAAACATCCAGAATAGTGAACAACAAAATTTAAACACATGAGGTTCTAAAGAGTGAACACAGCCTATCTCTATTATGTGAACAGCTTTCAACCGTTGATTTTTTTTAAATGTTTGTCTTATTAGAAGTATGTGTTTCCCCGAAATAAGTGAAGAACCTGCAACCGTTGATTTTTTTTAATGTTTTGAGTGTTGAGTTGTTGAGTTTTGAGTGGTTGTCTTTTGAGATCATTAGTGTTTCTTACATAGTGCATCGAAGATGAAGCGCAAGGTGTTAACGTTATCTGAAAAAAGTGACATTTTGGCAAGCTTGGACAAAGGCGCAAGCTTTACTTCTCTTGCACATTTGAATTACTTATTTTATATTCTCTCGATTATGTGAACTTCTCCATTTAGTGAACAGGCTATGTTTGAATTAGTTCATATAACCGAGCGTCTACTGTATTATATTATTTTATAGCGATAGCATATAGGATTGAGAGGATCAGTCAAGGTCTGTTTGGATGCTTTCAAAGCTTATAAGTTATATATCGATGAAATCCTAGGCACCTAAAAGCATCCAGATCAGATTGATCAACGACATGTCTAAAAATTTTACAAAACCTCTCACAGTAATAGTTTAATCAAGAATCTTTTAATCAAAGATCTTTCAATCGAAGAATCTTTTAAAGAATTTCAAGCAACTGTCTCGCATTGCAGGAATATTGCAGATACACTGACGTAGTATTACAATTCATAAGCAAATGGCTTTGCTTGAATAGTTTGAAAGAGTCTCTCACTAAACTTTTTAAAATCGACTTATACCAGTGGCACATCACCAAGTCTCTTATTTCTTATATATGGTGCTTCTTTGACCCTCTGTATATAAACAATACTGGCATTACTTTCGGTTCTCCATAATTGAATTGCATATGTCCAAATTTCTTTTAAAGCAGTCGCTTAAAGGATGACTTTGCAGTTAATGCTTAATATCGAGTGATCGTTAATTAGCCAGTGTCTATTAAAAGATATTAATCACATACTTATAAAACCACTTATATTCTATGTGACGAGGCCAAGTAAGACCTCGATCTAAAGGTAGCGTCACATCTGGCAAATATTTGACGAAAAAGACGTAGGGGAGAGGGAGGCACGTTTATACCCGGGGCACCTTTGAACTATATTGATAAAATCTAAGTTTAACATTTTTTCCGAGTTTTTCACATGGTAACCTTGTTTTCTAGCAACGTCAACAAGTTTTGCTAGTTTTTTCAGGTGCCGACCGAATGTAGTTGGGTGAACAAGTTTTCGCAGTGCCATTGTAAATTTTTTTATTTTTTTTTTTTTTGTAAGAGTGTAAGAAGTATTCAGTGATCGTTATCAAAATTCATTTCAAACAAAATTAAGTTAAGTTATTTGATATTTATGTAAAAAAAATATTATAAGTTTCCGTGAAATGGCAAGCCAGTTCAGGTTTGAACAAAGAAAAAGGGGGCACCTTTGAACATGTTACTTTATCAACCGAAGTACCATTGTTGAGTCTCTCTTATTTTCTGAAAATGACAAATCGAATGCTGATCATGATGCTTTAAAGGAAAATGTAATGTCACCTGAAATCGCAAGGCCTTTCCCGTCTTAATAATATAAAACTTATTTTTGATATGAATTTTTATTATTTTTTAATTGTTAATGTTTGTGTTTTTCTTAATAAATAATTCGAATTTATTATATATATAAAAAATATAACTGTTTATGTCATTTTTGGACATAAGCCCTACAAGAAAAAATTGCCGTTCAAAGCTGCCCCAGCCTAATTTAAAGTTGCTCCGTTTGGGGGCACATTTGAACACAATGAGTGCATCCATTCAAAAAAGAAAAAATGTAAATCGAACTAAAAATAAGTTACTTGTAGACTTAAGCTAAAGTTTATTTCCATATATATTAGTTAAATTATGTAAAAAGTCAATAATTCAAAAATATAAATTTTTATGTGGCTTGAAAGCAAAAAGTGTTCTAAGTTGCCCCCCTCTCCCCTAATCGCTAAAATAAAATATATTTGTATTCTTTTATTTATTTCTAAAACTTATTTTATTTAGGACAAGTCACACAAAACAAACAATTAGTTTGATTTTATTTTGTGCAGTTTGATCTTACAAAACACTTGTTAGATCACATAACATCAAACAAATATGTACTAAAAATATGGTTACGCTTTTTTGAGTAAATATTTGCCATGTGTGACCATACCTTTACTCTTTGATCTGACTTTTCTCAAATAAATTGTGGTATAGCAATCAATGAAAATGTTTTTTGAAATATAACTGTATAAAAAAATATTTGCAATGTTTTCAGCTTTACCATTTATAATTAATTCCTTATCATTTCAGAAACAAAAATTATAAAATTATCTCTAAAATGAATAAATAAAATGTTTGCTAAAACTTTCAGAGCTACCCTCGTATTATAGTTTTATTATCCAAATTTAATTATAAAACAACAACGAAAACTATTCAAAGTAGCAAATTATGGGAAAAGTCACATTAATAAATATTTTAGAATCTCAGACACAAGCAGAAAATGACAGAAACTCCAGAAATGAGACAGAATAAACGGCGAAATTAACAAATGGATGGAAGGAAAAAAGCAAAGCAGCAAATGGACAGACAAGTGGCGGCATAATGGTCAAATTCAGTCTGAATAATAATGCTGGGGCTGCTGATGTGGCTGCTTCAGATGCCAATGCCAAAAGAGTAGGTGGAACATAAACATTTTTTGGTTACTAACTGCTTTGCTTGTGCCTGCGTCATGATGGCCAAAACCATGGTCAATGTCTGTTGTTGTTGTTGTTTTGTGTAAAAATGTTTATCGAGTTAATATCAAATTGTAACTCAACATCAGGCTCATCTTCAGTCGCAACAGCATCATCATCATCATTATTATTGTTATTCCCATCATATTGAAAATAAAACTGGCAAAGCAGGAATGAATATGAATGTTGTTTCAGATGTGTTTGGTTGGCTGGCTGTTCAGTAAGCAGCAGAGTAGTTAAGCTTGAATTGTAAAAATCTAAATACAGCTTGATGCTTGCTTGTTCTAAAAGCACCGGCTGCATACAAAACAGCCAAAATATGTATGTATATATATAAAAAAAAACAGAAATCTAATGAGTTGACCGAAACGTTGAACCATTTGGTCATAACGTTACCATTATTATGCACTCACTCATCTATCCATCCACACTACCAACCAACCATGCTATATATACTCTACTCCACTCCATTCCATTCTAGTCCACCAGTCCACTCCATAAACAGCCATCCAGCCAGCTAACAGCACAAACATTTTGCCAAGTGAATAAAGGAACAACATCAGCATAAAAACATTTAGCCGCTGGCAATTTTTGTCGCAACTTGTACGCGGGGGTATTGTACATTTAGTTTTTTTTAGATTTTTTTTTTTTACTTTTTTGAATTTTTCAGTTTTATATCTGTTCAAAACCATGAGAACATTCCTTGGCGCTAATGGTAGACAGACTTGTACATAAATTCTTTAATTCGTTTATAAAAATTATATATATATTTATAAGTATGTCTATATTTTCCATTATATCTGACAAAAAAAAAAGAAAATTTTTATATATCTACAAAATTGTTTAAATTTGCTAAATAAACTCATTGAATTTTAAGAATTACTCAATTACTCAACACCAATTGTTTTTCTACTTAAACAACTAATCTTTATTGAATAAATAACAAAAATCCCCCAACCCTGTTTTGTCAAATTATGAAGAAAGTAAATATTGTGTCATCGTATTAATAAACCTTAAAGTGAAATAACAAGTAAGTGTTAAAATTGCTAATGCCGAATTTTATATGCCGCCCAACAGTTTTTATCTTCAACTTTTATGACAGTAATTAAAATAATAACTATTTTTTTTCTGCCTTCAAATTGTTGCTGTAGGGGGCATATAAAATATTAAAATACATTTAATTTATGAAAGTTCTTTAAGATTTGTTTGCTTGATATAAAAAGAAATCAAAATCATGGATCTATACTTACATTTCAGTGCAAACTTGTTTAAATAATTTGGTAAAACAACGGGCAACCTGTAAAACCTTAGGTGTCATTTTCAAACTGAATGAGAATTATATTTATGCTTCCTAAAAGCAGCCTACATTTTCTGGATGCAGTTAAGCTCGACTGATAGTCACCAAATAAGTTCTTATAGTTATAGAGAATTATAACTCAATCATTACTAAACTACTTCTAAGTAATGTATTGTTATTGTGTTATTGTGGGGTATCCCAGCAAATTCTTTTTTTTTTTAATTAACAAACACAAACTGCAACGAACCCGCAACTCTCTGACTGATAGTCCGGCACACTATCGCCTAGTGTATCGGGGCAATCAGAATTGTATATCAAAAACCTGAGGCAGTTTTTTATGTCACTTTACAAAAGGCTTTCAATTTGTGTTTGAAAATGTTTGTAGACAAAACGTTTTATAAAAAATGTTTTATATTATTAAACACAATTTGTTTCAATCATATCGAAAAATATGTATAAAACTAATACTATAGGGCGCATAAAACACATTAGAACATTAAACATTTCCATCACACTCCATAGAATTAAATTACGGTTACTAATAAAAATCTACAGATCTTAATGATTTTAATAATAAAACACATTGATTATTGTATAGAAATTTAAATTTGTATTATTATTTCTTTATTTATATTATTATACGCTTCATGTTTTCAAGTTCAGTTAGAACTTTTGTCCAACAAATTGTATTAATCGAATCTATAGGACCATAGTCCTTTTTTTAAATATAATTAACAAACACAAACTGCGAAGCTTTATGGCTTATCTGCAGAAAACAGCCAGAGTCTTTTGGCGGGAATCGAACCCGCATAGTGGAATGAGTATCGAAGCTTTTAGAATGTGTAAACAGACCTTCTATAGGCTTACAAATGGAAGCGTTTACAATTTCCCTCGCTTGTTGGCATGTTTCACGAGATAAGTATCATTTCATATTCGGCGTCTACAACAATCATTGGACCACGTTCCATCAATTACAGTAGACAGCTGATCACCTCAATTTCAATATTATTAAAAATATATAAAGTCGCTTTATATACATACATCATGAAATAGATTTAGCCGCAACTTATGACGCTCCAGCATTTTTAATAGAAAAAAATCGTTGGACTTCAAGTGGTTTGATTAGTTATTAAATATCCAACTCGCATCTAGTCTCCAAGCTGGATTCTGTTTATGAGAAGATGAAGCCCCATCTACGGCTATAAGGAATATTACTTTCTATGTGCCCTGAAGGAAACCTGGGGACAAGTGTCTCCCAGTCACCACTTTTGTCTACTAATTTGATGACTGTTTGGCGACATTGTCAAAAGCATTGTCACAATAGTTATTATTAAACAATTATTTATAATAATAGACTGGGTGATAGTGTGCCGGACCATCCTTCAGAAGGTTGCGGGTTCGATTCCCGCCAAAGACTCTGGGTGTTTTCTAATTTATTTTTAGTATTTAATTTTTTTCTACTAAAACTCCAAAAGTTAGCAAAAAATGCATTTTAATTTTCTATTTCAGAAAAGTACCAAAGGTGTGGATAATGTGGCCCCAAAAGAACTACCTTGTCAATAGTAACTATGTCAGTAGTGGATTTTCAATGACACGCACATGTTAAAACATGTCACTATCTAGTACTACTAACTGTATCAATAGTAATAGCAGGGTAATTAATCGTTTGTTTTTTATTAATTTTAGTTGCAGATTTAGTTTCAGTATCTCTAAAATAAAATTTCAGTTTAATTAGACTATTTTTATTTGCTAGCAGTTACCGCGAAATTGCTATGATTTCAATTATCAGACAGATACCGTACAGACATTGTGCCACTGTAAACAGTGTAAGTACTAATTGTCTGGATGTTTGTCAGATAGACAATAGTCCATCTGACCTAATAAACGAGTACATAGATTGACTGTAACACTGATAAGAGTAATTACAATATTGACTTCAATTTGTTCAATATAGGAAATAGAAAAATATAATTAATTATGGATATTACCCCAACCAAATTATGTGTGTGTGTGTGTGTGTGTGTATGTGTGTGTGAAAACAAATCATCGGAAATTTATTAATAAAACTATTTGATTCTATTCAACAAACACACAGTGTATTCAGACTTATTGAGCAGTAGGTTTCTCCTAATGACAGCAGATAATTTTTGTATTTATACCCTACAACACCATAGTGGGGATTTGTGCTGATGTTTGTAACGCCCAGAAATATTGGTCCAATACCCACCTTAAACTATACCGATCGACTCAGAATCACTTTCTGAGTCGATTTAACGATGCCCGTCCGTCCGTCTGGCTGGCTGGCTGTCCATGTAAAGCTTTTGCGTACAGGTCGCAATTTTTAAGATATTTCGATAAAATTTGGTACGTGATATTTTTTCGGTCCAAGGATGGATGGGATTGAAACTGGTGGAAATCGGTCCATTAGTTCACCTGGCCCCCATACAAATGTTCTCCCGAAATTGGGGTTTACCGACCATAAATGTTTGAATTATACAAGCATCCAACCAAATTTCATCATAAAGGAGTATTTAATGAAGCTAAATCACATCTAAAAATTTTGTGAAGATCGGTCTATAATTAGTCGTAGCTCCCACATAAGGCCCACTTCCGAAAATCACTTTAAAGAGCATAACTGATTCAAAAATGTTGGTATCTAAATAATATTTAATACAAATATATTTCATATGTATACAAACAATACGGTACAATTTTAGTGTGATCGGTCCATAATTAGTCGTACCTTCCATATAAGGCTTACTGTCGAAAATCACTTTAACGATCATAAATTTCTTAAAAATGTTGGTAATAAAATAAAATTCGACACAAATAAGTTTCTTATATACAGAAATGTTGACACCTAATTTAGTAATGGTCGGTCCATAATTAGTCGAAACTCCCATATAAGACCCTATCCGTAATTCACTTTAACTTCCATAAATCTTTTAAAAGTATTTATATCGAGATAAAGTTTAACACACTTAATATTTATGTTCACAGAAATCATGACACTAAATTTTGGTCCAAAATGGGTGATATCCCCATTTCTGAAAAACTCTTTTATCATATACTTGGTGTAGGGTATAATATGGTCGGGCTTGGCCGAACTTTTTTACTTGTTTTTTTTGTACTTGTTGTTGTTGCGCTGAAAATGTTTAAATAAATCTTATCGCTGGCCCAACAAAACAATAAAATTAAATGAGAAAAAAAACCTAAATTATAAGCAACAATGAGTTGGAAACGTTTTTCTGAAAAGGTACTTGAATATTCGTAATTACTTTAGAACAATTGTTGTTGCAACAACAACAACAACAAGCATATGTACATATGTTTAAACAAATGTATAAACTAAAGTAGTTGTTGGTGATAATTCCACAGAATTTTTAAGTATTTGCTACGAAATTATCAAAGTTATTTTATGATTTCCTTATGATTTCACTCTTACACTGCTCAATACTTTACTCTAAACACCCCCCCTACCACCCTCTCCATAACCACTTTATTTGTTTTTTGTTTTATTAATTTTATTGTAGCATAAATAACAAAACTTGGGGAAGGAAGAGAAAATCGTTTGTTTTTAACCGCGTATCTGATATTAACAAAACAAAAACTTGGTTGGAAAAGCAAATAAATTTCAACAACATGAGTGAAGGGAAAATCTAAAGAAAAGGGCAAAGGGGAAACACAAACAAAATAACTAGTCAATTAACGTTTGACACATTTATTGAAGAACTACTGTTTAACAGCATACGAGTATATGTACATACATATGTACTCGTATGTACATATTGTACAATAACGTTTTTTTTTTTGTTTTTTGTTAAGATTTTTTGTATTTAACTGGAATTATTGTAACGACAACGATGACAACAACAAGTCTTGCGTCAAATTAAAATTGACGTAGACACACCTTTAGTAATTGACAGTTTTAATATCAAAATGAAAACAAAGAAAAAATAATAAAAAAGAAAAAGAAATAGAAAAAGGAAATGTTGAAATTAAAAAGTACTTGTTGGTACACGATGTGCTCAGCTCAAGTTGTTACGAATGTGTTTAATGTTTATTAAACAATGATTCAATTAGTTCAAATGAGAGGCAAACACACACAATTATACATACATACATTTATACATTTACGAGTTATACAAACCAAACCATTGATATGTTGGCAATAATGAATATTCAAAATGGGCCACCCGGTTTGTAGAATTGTAATTAAAATCAATTCATAGAAATTGTTACTTATTTCGTTATTCTAAGGAAATTGTACAAAACAACATTCAACACATTTCAAACATTTCACAAAAAATTTGGCCAAGCCCACCTAACAAGCATGCCAAAGTGGCAAGTGTTGCTTATTTAACCATTTTACGATTCTAACCAAACATTTGCGATAAATATCTATCAGTTTGTCTGTCCGTCCCTCATAGTTTCTTATTGTCTGACTGTAGGTAGGTATGTATGTATGTGTCAGGGCCTGGGAGCGAATACAAACGTACAAAAAGTGTATGAATTTATTGTGAATGGTGCGTGTTGTTATCGAAACCTGATTCTAATTGCTGTGATGAATTTAACTGACTTGTTTATTTGGGCAATTAAGTATCTCAACTAACAGTAGGTGGTGATGTTTAGCTGTATGAATGGTGGTAACATTTGCTTTTTGTGACTAAGGACAATTTTCACCTTCTTGGAATTGAATTATCAGTAGTTAGATTGATGCTTCTACTTTTTCTATTTGTATTTTTTAAAGAATTTCTAGTGTTCAATCCAAAAAACACCTTTTATTGTTGTGAGTGTGTTGTGCAGTAAACAATTTATGCTAGATGACCAAGTGGTTTTGCTTCTTGATAAGGTTTTACAATTTAATGGAATCCTAAAATATAGACTTTAATTATGTCTTTCTATTCTGTAATTGCCATTATACTTCTGTAGACAACCTTCTTGCACGTGAGACATAATTTTTATTTTGTTTTGTTTATTTGGATTAAAGTCAAAACATTAAATTCATTGCAATTTAAATATGTAGTTGTTAAAATATTAAAAATTATTTATTTCTTAAATAATTTTTAAAATAACTCCTGATGAAGATTTCCAAAGGAAATCGAAATATCGAGTTAATTATATATAAAAATAAAAAAATCTTTTATAAAAAACAAAAAGTGACCTCAAGCTTAAAAATTATTTAATAAAAATCATAAAAACGGTCAAAGAAAATAGAATAAAATTATTTAGTTCTTAAAGAAATTTGCCCTTAAGCTGAGAGAAAATAACTTTTAATAAAGATAGTTGTTAAAATATTTTGAATTCTTTTCAAAAAAATAATTTCAAAAAATTTTAAAGCCTGATTCTATAAAAAGATTTCAAAGTTGCTTGATTACATTGAAAGCTAAATAAACCAACATAATCTAGTGTAATTGATAATTGCCTGGATGTCTGACTGTAAGACCGTGGCCCATTTTTCAATTGACACCCTAATAGCGTGTTCAGATATGACCCTTAATTGCGTTAATCGCAATTAACGCCATTATTGAGCTCAATATTCCATATAAAATCTCAATTAATTATTGCGCAATAAGTACGAAATTGTTATAATATTGAGTAAGATTTCGAATGCAACACTGTTCACAACTGTGTTTAGTGAACAAAATTGTATAAAATGCAAATGTCAACCAAAGAAATCATTAAAAAATCAATGTGAAGGTAAGTTTGTTTACGTAGAAACACAACAACCATATAGAGTATTTTTTGTATTGTTTTCCAACTGTCAAATGATTTTACATAGAAACACAACAACCATATAGAGTATTTTTTGTATTGTTTTCCAACTGTCAAATGATTATTGAGTAAGCTGAAAATTGCGTATGCCTGAACACTTAAAATAATATTGACAATTAACCGAATATTGACTCAATTAAGTTTCATATCTGAACACAGTATAATAAGCATTTAAATGTAACACTAATAACAACTAATGAGAATATTCATGACATGAAAACCATGACCTAAATAATGGTTTGCAATAAAATCCTTTCTTAAATATTCAATATCCAAATATCCATGTTTGCCAATAATTTGAAAACAATTTTTTAACCTAATTTTGAGCGACATCATCCTTTTATCACCTTGATGGTTACCTATGTTAATTGACGCAAAAAACATATGAGATTTCCAAAAACAACTTATGATCTGAAGGCATTATTGAACCAGAATTCTTCGAAAATGATGATGGCCAAACAAATGACTGTTCCGGTGCACGATCTTACGACTTCTGTCAAAATAAGCTGATATTGATGTGGACCATATAGCCCATAAAAAATTAAATTATTGCATGACAATGATTCTGTCATTGTGAAAAGATAAGCATAGTTGGTTGGTTTACGTGGTAGTTCAATACGTGCGAACACTAAGTAGAGTCGAAGGGACCCCGTTTTAATAAGACCACACCACTCGTCAGATTTAATATCGTTTACATCATAATGTAACTAAAATGTGTACAAAAAGTCGTGTCTTGCGTGTAGCTGTGAGATATCTCAGTAGGTCATTGAGTTTTGACCCGACTACCTCACCAAGGTTGTTCAATGTATAGTTTCCCATGAATTTATGTCTCTTGACACTCAGGGCTGGGCATTCGCAGAGCAGGTGGAAAATCGTTTCCTCTTTTTCCCTATCCTTACAATTACGACATTGGTCGTTAAAAGGGAGTCCCAGGCGATTAGCGTGCTTGCTAACGTCCAGTGTCCCGTTAATACTGCCAGCAAGCTTGATATATCCTTTCTATTCCGGGTTATCAGTTGCATAATACGTTTCTCGTTAAAAGATGGCGACATCAAATTATCTATCCTACATGTGTCTAAGTTACGCCATCTGTACTCAGCCTCTGTAAAAAAAAATGTCTGAAGATGATGCCTTTGATAGTCCCCAGTGGAATTGCTACTGAGACCGCATTGGAGATATCTAAGGCAGATCCCCTTCTGGCTAGTTTGTCTGCCCGTTCATTGCCACAGTGCTCCCTGTGCGCAGGTACCCAAACCAAAGTAATATCAGACGACCTAGCCTTGACAGAGAATTCCTACATTGCCTAACTAGTGAAGATGAAATTGTGTAGGCATTCAGTGAGAGGAGTGGCGCCTGACTGTCGACAAAAATACCTATATTGCCGCTATTGTTATGATCGTGTAATGTATCACAAGCTGCCATGATTGCAAAAATATCCGCCTGGAAAACACTACACTCATTCGAAAGACGATACGAGGTGTCTACCCCAGGTTCGTCACAGAAGACCCCAGAACCAATACCGCAGCTCATCTTAGAACCGTCTGTATATATCCTAGTGTCATATTTATGCACGAGATTACCCCTATTCCACTCACTCCTGGAGGGAATTAATACCTTGAATACCCAATCAAAATATGTGTATGGAGTAATATAGTCAGATGGTTGGAGAACATTTGAAGGCAACTGGCCAAGAATCCCCGCGTGGCCATATATTCTCGATCTCCAACAACCAGATGCTTGAAGCCTCGCTGTGCTGCAGGCAAAAGTGGCCATTATGTGAAGGTCAATTAGCATAAGGTGCAATATAGTGTTCAGTGCCTCTAAAGGACTAGTTCTTAGTGCGCCGGTTATACCAATGCAGGCTGATCTCTGGACTTTGTATAGTTGGTCTACGACATACAAAGCCAAGCATACTCCAAAAACAAACAACATCATTACTTAAGTACAATGAAAACTACTTTGGCAATAGTTATTGAGATCATTATGTTAATACCAGCTATAGATGTTCCTTTTAAGCAAATCAATAACAAACAACAATTTATTCTTCCAACATCGTTGTTCTAACTTACTCTCCTTTAATATTGAATGATAGTAGATAAATTGATGAAAAAAGTTAGAGAAAATATTTATTTAATGAAACCAAATTAAAGCTTTTGGAAGTAATTAAAAAGCTATTGAGAATAATTATTAATATGGCAAATACTTATGCATTTAGAGAAGGAAGAAAATATGAAAAAATAAATCAGAATGGACCATATGGACATTTATGGACGCTGACTTTTATTGGCAACAGTCAGTGTCTTAACCTATTATATTAAACGGAACATAGAAACTACACATAGAAAGCCAACAGCATTGGCATAATATTGAGCGATTTGCATCCTATTGGAAATGTTTGAGCACGACTTCTGCTTAGTGTTATATTCTCCAGAAACCCAATGACAGATATACAAAAAAATTTAATTCTTTTAAAGTATTTGCGTTGCGATTCAAAACACTCAAACGAATTTCTTAATTGTAAGATCCGTTAGTACTTAGATCTTTTATGCCGTCATAGTTCTTTAATCCAAAAATTATATGTTTTTATTTTATTAGAAAGAAAATTGTGTATGTAGAAAATATGTTTGCAGAACCAGACAAAAGTAAATGATTCATTTTTCAACAAAACTCCAAACTTTGGTTTCATACGGCACGAGTTACCAACATCCTATTATTCTCTTTATTTACCTTTTTTTTAAATTATTTACACTAACATAAATAATTTCATTTTAGTGTTAGATCAAACCAACAGTAACTATGTACATACATGTATATATATCTATAATATCTATTATAAAACTCTAAACATCGGGAAGCCAGCAGCCGTCACACCATATTGCAATATTTTTCCTAATCAGTTGTTAAGAATTGACTGATTCCCTCCACAAAAACAATGAATAGAAATTATGCTTAAGAGTAGATTTGAATTTGTGTAACATATTGCAAATATTTTGTTTAATACATTTTATATTGAAAACAAATAGAACACACAGTGGGCAATATTAATTGTGCAAATTACACAATGATAACGTGTGGCATATGGTCACAATTTGGGCACACGTTGCTTATACATACATATATACAATAGAGAAAAATTTAAATCGAAATTTAAATTTAGCCATCTTAATACTTTCTAAAGCAAAAAGTCAAAAAAAAAACATATATATTAAGCCACTCATGTGCCACTCACCTGCCCTTTTAAAACTAAGCCAAACAAAATATGGCAAAACATACAGCAATTGTTGCCACAAAGATGTGAAAGTAATGTTAACATCAAGACTGAATGCCTTGTTAAACAATGGGTAGAGACAGTGCGTGTGTGTGGCACAAACATGTCCCTGGAGGACATATCAAATGGAAATTGTATTCATAGTTTACTTTTGTTTTGGTGCGCTTTTTTTTGCAATCAATTGATTTTATGCCTTCTTGAGGAATTAAAAACCAAATGAAAGAAACAAACAAAGCATTTAATGTGACATTGATATGCGTAAATAACACCTCAGGATAATAAACACAGAGCCAAACACACCCATAGTTTTATGCTTATTTTTAACTATGTATTTTGTTTTGAAAATATTGAAATATATTTTTTATTGTTTCAAAACCAGTAACAAACAAAAAAATTTTAAATTTGCACATTCCTTTCATTTGTTGGCCAAATAAAGGAATAGATTAAAAAATTCTGCATTGTTTGGTTACATTACATGGCTTTTAGGTTGGTTTGGCTCTGAAGAGACATGCGGAGACATCAACTCTATAGATATCGGCCAAAAGATGCCAACTGCGCCTCTACAGGATGCAGGCAATTTGTTGGGAAACACAATTTACTCAACAAACAAATTTGTAACAGCATGTTCAAGATTTGATGTGTTATTTAAAGGCCTCAAATATTTGGGCTCAATTTAACAAGCACAACTGATGGCAAAGTGACCATGTAATGGACGTACAAGATAAGCCTTCTTGCTGTGTTGCTCATTTCATCGATTTGGCTGGAGGTTTGTTTTATGGTGCTCAACAACTATGACCAACTAACTAACCAAGAGGGTTGTCCAGCAGAGCCTACAATTTCAATTTCAATTTTCATTTATATTTTGTTATTTTCCCAAACATTAGACTCTCAGCAGTAGAGCTTGTAAGGATCTTGGCTGGATACGCAAAGATTTCATAAGGATCAACACGCCTTGTTTAGTTCAGTGCATACACACTCACTTTCTCTCTCTCTCTCTCTCTCTTTCTGTACAGACGATCATTTATGTCCGATCCAAAGATAGTTTTTGTATGTGTACGAGTATATCTGAAAATTAGTTACACCCTGTCCACAATTGTAATCATTTCCCAAATCCTCAGTGCAACTGGCCAAAATATTTTGTGAAAGACACAGCAGGGTGATAACAAGACTACTCCTAGTTGTCGTACACTTTATTTGTGAGGCGAGAGAGAGAGAGAGAGAGAGAGTTGGAAAGTGAACAAAATTCATATAAATATTGAGATTGATTGAATCCTGTTTGTTGTCATTGCTTTAACTGATTTTATTTTAAATTCTGGTCAACAATTAAGTGAATCTGTTCTGCAACTAGGGTGGCATATTCACAGTATGATTTCTAATTTTTTTTAGCAAAAAAGGAAAAAAATAACAAGATCGATTGCTATTTACATGGATGGATGTATGTTATTGTCTATATGTTTGAATAATAAACAACATTACACACATTTCAATTTGTGTTTCCTTCATGTAAAATTCAATTTGAAGAACATTTCATTTCAGTTGGCATTTTCTATTACAGATTTGTTTCACTTCTTAAAAGTGAGCCACATTTCGTGTTTTAATAAACCATTTAATGACATTTTGGAGTTGCAAACGACAGGAACTAAAGGTACAGGGACAATAAAGCATGTATCCCTTAGTAAGACAAATAAACAAACACAGCAAAAGAACGTGTTCAACTGACTTTTTAAACGATTGTTGGCTTTCTTTTGAAAATACATTTTCTACTTCATTAAAGGAACTAGAAAACAAACACATTTTTTTTATCAATACTGGCATGCAGTTTTACCTTCCTGGCCTTCATAGTGTCATTGGCACGGGAGGTGGTATTGAATGAGTTTTTGATATCTCTGCATTAGTTATGTACACAAGGACATAAGCAACTGCAGGTCTTCTTCTCTCTCTCTCTTTCTTTCTCTGTCTATGATTGTGTATTTGTGCTGTCAGTTGCCAATTTTTTTTGGATAATTTGTACCTTTTCATAGAAATAATGGCCAATTTAGGCACAAATGTCCTTGATATTGTGTTTGTGCCAATCACAATCAATTTAAGGAATAGTAAGATAACATAATTATGTAGAATTTTACGTAGATTTTGTAGAAACGTGTTGTTTTGGCCAGAAGACCACCCTAATAGAAACTGAAAATTTAGATTAAATGAAGTGGGTTACCAGAAAATTGTTTCAGTTTATTCTTTTTTTTTCTTTTTTTTTTTTTTTGAGAAAATAAAGTAATTATGTGCCTTTTTAGACCAAAACAAATCAGAAAACATGATAACTTAGTTTTCAATTTGTAAATGAAACGCATTTAATTTATTTGAATAGGAAATTAAAAAGGTTCTGTATTAAATAGATTAAAAATTACATAAAAAGTTGAAGACATTTTTTTAACAACATAATAGCAGAGACCGAGTTGCCACATTCTTGATCGAATTATCTTTCGAACGCGAATGCTGAATTCCCCAATCATTTCAATAGCCAAATTATAATTAAATGGACACGATATTGAATAAAAATTTCACCCTTATGGCACGATCATTTTTCCTTTTTATTTTATTTATTTATTTTATTTTATTGAATATCACATGCAACAAGAAATTAATCTTTTAAGTTACAGCATGCGATTTTACGACGATTACAATATAGATGTGCACAGTAAAATAGTAATTAAATAATTAAATTAAAATTAAAATATAATAATAATAAAGAAGAGAATAGAGAGAATAAAAACAAAGATGTAACATTAAATATCTTTAAAATTAAAAGTTTGAAAATAACATTATTTTAAATTGTAAATTGCTAATGGGTTTGGTAACGAGTTCCACAGTCGTATTGTATTGGTAAAGAACTGCCACTCAGATATTAAAGTCCGATATCTAAGTTGAATAATTTGTTTTCCTCTGTTAGATCTTGCAAATTGAATGCAATTAAATAAGTAAGCAGGTTCTTGTGTGTAAATAATTTTGTGCAAAAAGATTAATGCCCTCATTTTAAGTAAGTCCATAATTTTGACTCCGTATAATGATTTAGAATACAGAGAGGTACCATCATATCTTCTTATGCCGTAGACGTATCGAAGAATAGCGTTATATGCTACTGTTAGTCTGGTTTTACTGGTTGAATCGCAATATGCAAAAATTTCGCAGCCATACAAAATCTTAGGCATTAAAAAAGTTTTTGCAAGAAGCACACGAATATGAAGAGGTGTGATGTGTTGCAGTGGATATAGCGTTCTAAGCATTGAGAATATTGTTCCGGAAACAGAGTTTATATGAGTGTTCCATTGAAGGGAATTGTTGAAAATTATGCCAAGGTTATTAGTTGATTCTACAACCAATATATTTTGATTTCCTAAGGTTATAGGAGTATCAGCAATAATACTTTGATTCCGTTGGGATACAATCAGACATTTTGATTTTTTGGGGTTCAGGTATAGATCATTTGACGACGCCCAGCAATATACTTTGTTCAGATCCCTATAAAGTCCTTTTTACAATGTATATACAATTGCACATCATCAGCGTAAATATGGATATCACTATATAAGAGACAATATGGTAAATCATTTATGTATAAAGTGAAAAGTAGTGGTCCGAGAATGGAACCTTGTGGTACTCCTTTAGACACAAGTAAAGGAGTAGATACACTTTCGCCAGCAGAAACAGACTGATAACGATCAGCGAGGTGCGTTCTAAGTAACGACGTGGCAGTTGACGAAAAATTAAAGTTGTTGTACAGCTTTACAGCAGCTATACAGCAGTTCTGATCTTGTTGTTATTAATTGAATTACAATTGCGCTAAATTTATGATTCTTTTTGATGTCAGGAAACATTGACAGTTTGAGCTGAAATGACAAGGCAGTGGATGCCAAATTAAACTAGTCCGATAAACTTGAAATTTAGAGTTTTCAAAAAGTAACATGTTGGAATTTAAATGTATGCTAATAGAAGCTCCATTTTCACTATGTCTGGCAGATCTAGTGGCAACAATGTATTGAACAATATTTTCTGATATAAAGAAGTGATTCAGATTTCCGATATTTTTTCTCTAATCCAAAGTTGCTGGTGCATTACCGAGTTGAAACTTAATTGTTTTTCATTTAAAAGTATTTTTTCGTTCAGTCTATTCTCCATAGCACTTGTCATGTATCAATACTTTGACAGTCGTCCGTTAAACAATTTGGCCCAGCTTTCACTCTCATGTAGCAACTCTACGGACAGTCTTTAGGATTCTGGGTTTTAATAAAGGATTCACATGTGGTATAAACTGTTACAAAGCTACTTAAAATGTACTCATTTCAGTTTACTTCTGGCAAAAGAAAAAATCATCATAATTTCCAATCAGCCAAAACAAATCGCTTTAAACTTTTTGTATTCTTCTTTTCAGAACAGCAATTTTAAAAAAACGAAAACAAAACATTTAGTTAATTTAATTGATTGATATCGTTTTATAAATTGTTGCGTTTAAGAATTTAGACAAAATTTTAAAGTATTTTTGCTATTTCTCTTCTGGGAATCGACAGATATTTGTATCACCTTTTTAAATCAATCGAGTTTCTTTCCTTCAGCTATGCCAATGATTTAACTTCTTCAGCTACGTTATCTCCATATCAATTCATAGTTTGTCTCCAATATTTAGTGAATTTTCTCTAAAAGGGGCGAAAATAGTGACAAGAATAGTTTTAGGATGGCCACTAAGAAAGAAGCTTTTTACAACATTTCCAACTGTTCTGGCAAAAAATTCGTCACTTCCTTTTGAGAACTTCTAGAGTCTGTGTTTTGTTCACATAACTCCCTAAGAAAGAAATCCAATTAGACAAATCGTTCTGTCTTTCCGGTCACTGCAAATTGAAAACAATACAATAACAAGGCGGAAGTGGCATACCATGTGAAGGGACTTTGGGGGAATTCAATGACTCTTCATAGATAGTATGTAGATTCTCAGTGTCACAGACACAAAATGTTTATTAGTTTACGTATTCGTTCAGATAAAAATTGGTTTCGATAAGGTTTGGCCGAAAATCGTTCACTGCGTTGTGGTTCCGGAGAGCAAATATTCTGCATTCTTTAAGAGCATTTCATAGTCCTTCAATGTACATTTTGTAACTGTTAACTTTATTTCATTAAACCGAAACTTTTACTTAACTTTTAACTTTTTAATAGGCTGCATATAAATATATACCCAGTAAAAATTATGTATGAATTCATACCTCAAATCGCTTCAAACCTGCTGATGGGATGCATGATTTTTATATGAGGTGTTCCCGGTTTGGAGGACTACTTTCTGCTTTCTGCACACCAATCACAGAACAAATTCTATCTGAATGTTTTTGCTTAAGAAAAATTCATAGTAACTGAGAAGCGCGATATTCGATTTGTAATTGACTTTCGTTGTCATACGTAAATCTGTTGGCTATAATTTCATTTTTGTTTTTTCGCTTTAAAACCTTCTTCGTTGTCAGCACTAAAAAAGCATCTCTTTTGTATATTTTATTCGTAAGCATTTACTGCTTCAAAAGAACGGTTTTATTGATGCGCTCGATTATGCGCTTTTTCTCTTAAGTGCTTCAAAAAACACGAATTGTTTTTACTGGGTATGTACCTCCTTCAGATGGACAAATATTTATTATTTGTAATTTTTCATACATTAAAAGGTAAAGGAAACATTTTTGCAGGAAGTTTTTTTCCGCATAAGTACAATAAGGTTAAAGAACGAATACCTGTAATGTGTTATGCGAACCACTGTCTAATAGATCTAAATATTCTTCTATAGAACATATATTACATAACAGACTGCCAGCAATAAGAACAAATTCCCAAAATTTTAGTACCACAAGAACAATGATACTGCCAACTTTGATGCACGATGCTGCAGTTAATCAATAAAGTTGAATACTTTAATATCAACAATAAATCCTTTGCTTCTAAATGTTTACAATCAATAAACTCCAAAATAGACTTTGAAACACCGGCCTATACATGAGATTTACATTTAATTTTGGTCAGGTATGGGTGGTGTAAATACTTCTTTTCACACTTGAAAAATGTGTTTAGTCTAACGGTCAATATTTTGAATTTGAATTCCTCGATATTTACACCGACCATAAACACAACAAGCAGGATTGGCAAACAAGGTGCAATTGTACTTTTTTCATACATTTTTGACTCAGTTGGTACTAGGGATGCCAAAAGAGATTAGTTTTTTTTAAATCCCAGGATTAAGGACATTATAAAAGTAAGTCCTGGGATTCCTGCATTTTTCGGGATCTTAAAATATTAAAATAAATTGGCCTATTAATAATAAAAACTTTTCATTACAAAAAACTCCCTTATTGTAAATATTATTATGTTTGAAAACAAACATATTCTGTCCTCATACATAGCTATAATTTGTAAATCTATTAAAAGTTTATAAACTATTAATAATTTAAAAACAAATAACATTATATTGATATGTTAGATTGACAAAAACAATATGTCATTTTGTCTTTAATTTCTATATTAATTTAAAAGCAATAGAATATTCAGGCATGTGATGGAAATCGAAAACGAATGAGTTTTAGAAGTCAATTTTTTCGTAATATTTCTGTATCGAAAAACACATACTGCCGTATTCATAAAAAATAAAGTAGGTTTGAAGTGTGCTTATAGACAAACCCCCTTATTCAAAAACGATTATTAAATTTAACAAACGTTTATTAAGACAGATTTCCATATAAAATTTGCCTTAATAAACGTTTGTTAAATTTAATAATCGTTTATGAATAAGGAGGAAAATTTTCATACAAAATTTTCTTAAAGTATATTTGATGTCTACTTTAATTTTTTATAAATACGGCAGTTAAAACATAAAGATATTGGACTACTAAAGAAAATCTTAAAACGAAAATTTTAAAAATTAGATTATAAATGCATTAAAATGCATTTCCAAAAATTCACTCTTAAATTTTGGGTTTTATCACAAAATGTAAAAGTGTTGAGTAAAACAACCTTCTTTCTTGGTTTCTTTTAAAGAGAGATTTCACCAGTTCATCGCTTAATATTTCCTCACTTTTCCATATCGTTATAAGCATTAAAAAAAGTGCAACATCAGCACAGATTCATGCCACTGAAACAAAGGACTGCATATGTTATTTAATCCGGATTTAAATCCCCTGTTGAGTTTTTAAATTAATTAAAGCTTTTTTTGTAGGAATTTCTAATCGGAAATTAATTTTAATTTGTTCACCTTTATTTCCACGACAAACTTTTGTAAAATTTAAATTTTTATTGATGACTTTGTTAACAAATAACAGTTTTCAGGATTTATTAATCCCGAAAAATGGCGGAAGTTTTTAAACAAATTTTAGATTTCATTACGATTACGATTTCAAAATGCTGCTGCATTAAAATTTGGTATTCCGGATGAAAACCAAAGAAATGATTTTATTAAATTTCATCTTTAAATATGTTGTTGGTTTAATTATCATATTAACTATTTTTGAGGTTGAATCCAAAAACGTAAGCTTCAAATTTAGTTAATCAGAATTCCAAAAACAATAGATATTAACCCTTCGCTGCTGTAGCTTAATTGTTTAGCACATTTGATCATTAAGCATGAGTTGGTATTTGTAGCCCGGGTTCGGGTTATATAGCATTGAAACGCCACCGAAGTGAAATAATTAAATAAAGGCTATAAAATCAAGCTTTAACATGAATGCGCCTACTCACCACCAGAGGCGCTGCAATGCTGCACTAAAAACAAACATAATGCGCAATTGCAGAGTTGTGATATAAAAGCTTTCTTCCTTCACCATTTTTACTTCTTCAACCTATCCCCTTTCCAAAGAAAGTAGCGTTATTATACGAATATAGGCATATTAATTGCCTGAGTGTTACTTTTCTAAAAAAAAAAAAAAAAAAAAACTATGGACAAAGAATTAGCGCATTTTACTTATTTAACAGTGACGGGGATTGACTTCTTGCTTTTTTCTTAATGTACAAATTTAACACATTTAATGCCATTATAAACCATCTTTCGAAAACTTCCAATTATTTCTTTCTTGAATAAATTAATATTTTTCAAATTAAAAATAAAATTCATTAATAAAATTAATTGAACACAAATATTTTGTAATTTGTGTTCAATTACACAATAATTTAACCGAAAAACCGAAATTAACTGTGCGCTATTTCATGGTCCAACCAAATAAAAATTAATTTTTAACAAAATATAACAAAATAAAGATCGTGCAAAAGTAAACAGGACATTTTCAACGAATTTATGGAAAAGTAGAGTGGAGCAAAACAATAGCATAGAATTCCATGTTATTCTCATTCCATATAATACGTTTGCCAGTTCATAGAATATTGATGTGCTATTCTTCTGTCCATAGCTGTATATTCATAAATAAGAAACAAAAATAATCACCTGTGTTCCACATTTGTAAACTGAAGTGGAACCAAAATTTTCATTAAGTTTATATTCTAAATTCTAAAATGATTTGAAAAGTGAAATATCATTTGCATTTTGGTTCATAGTAGAATAAAAGTTTCACTTGTTGTTTAGAGCGACTTGTTGTCGAAAAGACCAAAGGCATTCTTGGAAAATTAAGCCTCAGTTAGCCGACTGTAATGGAATGTAACTGCAACAGTAAGAAACAGCTGATGGATATTGTTATGTGTAAAGTAATGCAAATGATTATGGAGATGTAAAGTAACGCAACACCGTAATGTATGAATCTGTAAGAAATAGAATTTCCTTACATTTTTACGTCATTACACAACATTCCGTTACAGTCGGCTAACTGAGGCTTTAGTCATTTCAGCGACAGTTGTAACAACCGAATGTAAGCATTCCCACAACAGCCGGTTCTACGCACCGGAATGACCCGAGATCACTCGGCCAAGGGCTGTCAACTCAGCAATTACTGCTGTTACAACGACAACCGAAAGTAAGAAAGAACTTGCAAAGACAACAGATCTGGGGCCAAATTACCGCATACGATATCGAGTAAAATTGATCGTAATTTTCTTATTTGAGATTATGGCATTGGATATCGAGCAAGAAATTTAGTACATTTTATCATAATTTCGATATCGAAATCATTTTTCGATACGATAGCTAATTCGATTACGAATGCGATAATTTGGCCTCTGATGCCTGTACAACAATAGATCAAGCAACGTGATCTTTTTTTTAAACAAACACAAACTGCGAAGCCTTTTTGGCTTATCTGCAGAAAATACCCAGAGTCTTTGGCGGGAATCGAACCTGTTACCCTCAGACTGATAGTCTAGCACACCATCGTCACACTATTGTCACTTGTCAGCTGACAAAATGGCCGCCAGCTAAAAAAAAGTGTTTCCAACTTAAAGTTCTATACATCTAAAAAAAACAGCCTATATAATGTGAAGAATGTGTTGAAGAAAAACAAAGCCTTGCGGCACCGCTGATTCAACCTTGAACTTTGTGTGATAAGATCAGTTTAAATCGATTTTTTTTACAGTAGATTTAATAATTCTAGAAGCAATTATTATTAAAATCATTCTTCACACCCCGTATTCTATTTACAAATCCTCATTAATTACATAAATTGTTTATAAAAACTGCAGGTATAAAGTTTTTGTTTAAAAAATATTTATTTAAATTAAAAATTTATTCATACATTCAGCCATTTATTTCTACATTTATCTAATATTTGAGATCATTGTAATAACAATTAACTTTATTGCCATTTACAGTAGTACATTCAAAAATAAACAATAATATAATAACAAATTATAATACATTTTACAAAGTATTAAAATATGTAAATAAAAAAAACTCATAAAATAATACAGTCTTTCTGTTTATTTAACAAAAAAATTCCTAAAAACTACAAGCAATTGAAGGTACATTTACAATTTTTAAAAGTCTAGAAAATAATTACAATTTTGAGTTTATACAAATATTAAAAGTTTTATTCAAGTTTTATACAATAAAATAAATTAAAATTAAAATAATTATAAGATAATGAATGACTACTAGCTAGAACTAATTTAACTAAATATGTGTGTATGTATGTATGTATGTACATATGTATATAAGAAATATTTCAAAGGTAGTGTGTGTGTGCTTTGGTATAAAATTTAATATTTTTTGATTTTTTTGTTTTTTACTATTTTTTTAAATATGTTTTTACAATAAAAAACAAGGTGCTGCTTTCTGGTTTTTTGTTTCTTGATATACCTACATGCTATTTTTCTTTATTTTAGTTTGTTGTTTTGTAGGGAGCAATAAATAATGATAACGATGACTGGAAGAACATGCTATATAAAGCATACAAATAAATATAAATACTTTTTTTTTATACTATAACAGAAAAATAAAATACAGAAAAAAAAACCGTTTTAATTTATGCCATTTATACCATTATGCCTGCCATTCCACCATATGTACCTCCACCACCATCGCCTTCACTAGCTCACAGTTTATAGCAAAGCATACAACACAATACAATACTCGTACAACACATACAATGAACTGTATCAGTTTAGAGTGTTTAGCTTAGCATATGAATGCAGGCAGTATGCTTAGTTTGGAGCGGTGTTGTACGCTTTGTAACAATAATAAAATGTAAAAAAAAAGTAATACTATTACGGTGTTTGTACCAGAGTGTATTAAGAGTAAAATAATAATGTATAAAATGCAATAAAATAACAAAATAAGAGTATAAATAATTTGTTGTTGAATAATTTGTTTCTTTATTCCTCTTTGGAGTGAGTATAATCATGTAGCAGGGGTTAACCAACAGCTAAGTAAACGTTGGTTGCAAGTTAACCTTTTGTTTTGTTCAAGTTTATTTTGGTTGGTTATTGTTTTATGTTTACACGAAGTGCGTGTTGTTTTACGTGAGTTGAAGTTGTTTAGTGAGACCTTCACTTTAATTCTACACTTTACTTTTAATTTACCAGAATATTTATTTTAATATAAAATGTAAATAGGTTGTAGAGAAATAAACGACCCGGTTTTGTTTTTAGTGTTTGTCTGTAGATTTGCTTTGGTAGAGCGTTTAAAATGCTTTAAAGCTCGCTCTCTAGCTTAGTTGACGTTGATTTTGGCTTTATCATCCTGGTTATCATCGACACGATAATCTTTTGCGTAAAGCCTTTTGTTGCAGCAACAAAATTGTCCTCGTCGTCTGCCTAGGGGCCTGAGTTCTTATTTGGGAAATAACTGAAAACCATGGCTACTTTGTTGTAGTTGGTGGCTTGAGGTATTTAACGGCTCATAATCTCATCAATGGTGAAACCCAGACTTCTCTTGGGCTTGATGGCGGGAGCCAAAGATGAGGAGGATAGATCGAGCACGGGAGAGGTTTGGGGTTGGTGTGTCAGTTGGATAAATTGTTCTTTGTTGTGAACCAACAGTTCAGGTTGACTTGTATTCAATGCCTGGGTTGATTCATTGACATTTTCCGTTGAGCCGGCCAATTGTCCTTCGCTGTGACTTTGTAAATGGGCTTTGAGATTGGCCCGTTGATTGAAGGAGCGATGGCAGATGGGACACTTGTGGGGTCCTTCTTCCAAATGGGTAATTTTGTGCACGGCCAAAGTGCGCGATTGGCAAAAGCCTTTGCCGCAGTCGCCACACTTGAAGGGTTTCTCTTTGGAGTGAATATAACGATGGTCGCGTAAATGATCCTGTCTGCGGAAAGCCTTGCCACAGATATCACATGAATAGGGACGTTCATCGGTGTGTGTGCGTTCATGGATGAGCAGATTGTAGGATTTGGTAAAGTGGCGATTGCAGTATTTGCAGATGAACTGTTTCTTTGGTCGGGTACCGGTGTTGACAACACCAGCGGCTAGTTTCATGGGTGGCAAACCGGCACAGGCACCCAAACGGGCAGCAGCTGCCGCCGGGTGTAGACCATGCAGAGCGCCGGGATAAGGGCGCATAGCATGCAAAGCATGTTGATGAGCCTGGGCATGATGATGGTGTTGATGGTGCTGATGTTGGTGTTGGTATAGAGCGGCATTGCGTATCCATTGATTCATAAATAAAGCTTGATGTTGTGCGGCCAAGGGATCAGCAGCATGTAAAAATTGAGTGCCAGCAGCTGTGGGATAAGGTACAGCATGTTGTTGTTGCTGCTGTTGTTGCATTTGCAGCCATAAACGGTGTTGATGCTGCTGTTGCTGTTGGTGCTGCTGGTGCTGGTGCTGGTGATGAGCATGTTGCTGCAAATGGGGCTCCATTAGGGAAACATAAGGTCTGGGTTGTATCTGAGCATTAACCGAACGCAATTGTTCCAATTCATATAGGGAATTTTGTGTGGGTAGACTGGCACTGTTTCTACGTGTAGTAGAAGCATCCGTCGGCGTATGTGGTGGTGTCAGGATAGGTGAAAGACTACTTTCACGTTCCTCTTTAATGTTGATATAATCCGTGGAGAAATCTAAAAGCAATATTTAACTATAATTAATAATAAATTCGTTAGGTTTTCATAGTTGAAGTCGTAATAATTTGAAGTTTATTTTAAATTAATGCTTTAACAAATTGCCGTCGCTAATTTGAAAAACTTACCTTGTTCTCTGATATTGAGCTCATCATCTACGGTGATGTTGCTGATGGGTGAAGCTGATGTGGTAGACATTTTGTTGGGTTTCTTTTTTTTGGTTTAAATTATATTTGGTTTTTGAATTTATTAAAATAGTTCTTAATTCTGTTTTTTGTTCAATTCCTTTAAAGACTTGATAGTTAGTGTTGTGTTTTTTTAGTTAGTTTTTGTTATTTTTACACTTTAAATTTGTTAGTAACAATTTACGTAAATTCCGTTTTGGTGGATTTTGTGTTTCTCTTTGGGTTAGATTTTAAATTTCAATAAATTTCTATTTTTATACCGCATCACTTTTGTCTTTGGTTGTGTACGATTCAAAGTGTTGTAGTGGACTGACTTGAAGTCGGTGCTAACGATAAGACTCAATCTCTTGAATTTTTTTTACTCTCTCTAGAAGCCCAAGTAGCATACAGGGAGCACAACAACAACACCTTCACAAATATGTACGTGTGTATGAGAGGGTGCAAGTTGTGTGTGTGTGTGTTGTGTACAGCTGTGTAAGAGAGTATCTGTGTGTTTATGCTACTGATAATAGAGTAGTGACTCTTTGAGTTAAATTATCACTACTTTTTTTTTGCTTTCATGCTGGTTTTTGTTGTTGTTTTACGTGCTCACTGAGTTGTAGCTTGCTGGGTGAATTGGTATTTTTTTTTTCTTGGGGTTTTGTTTCCTAAAATGTAACTACACAACTGGTTTTTTGTAGGCCCATTAATGCCAACAACAACATTCACAAAAGTCACAGCGAATCCCAGGCATTACAGCTCCAACAACATTATCGACTACTACAACTACCAACACAAAAGAGGAGCTCAACTTAACAGCAGCACTCCAGCAAAACGTGTCTGTCCGACTGCTGGTGTATCTGTTTGTCTGTTTGTCCTATTGATAAATCGGAAACTCTTGCTGCCAATGTACAGGCAGTTGTTGTTTTATTAGGCATTATATAGCAATGGTGATAGCAGGGAAACACGCCTACTTTAACTGTTTTTACTCACACGATTGGTTTATTCACAAGCAAAACAGCAAACACACTAACAAATGGTTGGATCTACTCGGGGTATATATCAACGAATGTTGTTGTATAAATAAATTTGAGTGCTGTAGATGGTGGTGTTTTTGGTGTTAGTGCTGGAGTGACAGTGGTGGTTTCTTCTGTTTTGGTAGTAGAATGAATATACTCGTACCTACCAGCAAATTCATCCCCAACAGCTGCAGTTCGAGCCACCAAACGAACTACAGCAGAAGTGGCAGCAGCAGCTTAAACGGAAACAGTTAAAGGCTGCTGGTTGACGGCTGCTGCCGTTGTGTTGCCACTTTTGCTGACGTTTGTCATCATCATACTCGTCATAGAACACACACAGCTAAACACCCTTACTACACACACACACACGGTCACCAAAACCCATACAACTGAATTGCTATTTACGACAAATAGCAAATTCCCAATGGCGGGTGAGGGTGGCCAAATGGGTTGCTGATAATGGTGGCTGTTTTGTTTGTTTGTGTATATGGGGAGTCATTTGAGCTGTCGGTGCTGATGATGGTGGTGGTTGGGATTTTTATTGGCTCTATACTATAAATAGTGTTTGTTTTGTTTTCCTTGGATGTTGTTTGGTTTATGGGTGTGCAATGAATGATTCGTTATGTCGCTTTTCTTTTTATCTTCTTTTTTTTTTGTGTATTTTTATTAATTTATATATTTTTTTACTCTATCTTTACACTTAATATAGCTAAAGTTTATGTAGTATTTTATTTAGCTGTACAGACAAATGTCGATATTTTAGGTTTATGTAAGTGTGTATTTTATGGTAAACAAAATATTGATAGAATGAAAATAAATGAATATTTCTTGCAAAATGGGAACTTATTCTGAAATAAATCCAAGGTTTCGAGTTCCTAAAAGGAGTACATTTCTTCCTCCAGAGAGAACTGCAGACTAAAGTGAAATTTTTTCACCTACATACAATCCATAAAAACTAGAACCACTTTAGATTCCCAAGGAACTAGTTACCTGACTAGTTCTGTATTCCCTTCCCTCTAGGGTATAACATGTGTCCATAAAAATCATATGTCCAAAATTTTCAAAGCATTTTACAAATTTGGTTACAGTTTCGCTTTTGTGGTGTCTTATATATAAAAAAAAGTGTTAAATCTTTTCTCGTTTTGGGTAAATTTTTAAAAATGAACCTTTAGTAGACTTGATATAGTTGGGTAAAATGTTCATTAACATTTACTGATGAGCCAGTCAATTGTCTTACGCTGTGTAAGCTTTCAGATTGGTCCTATATTTGAGTCACTTGTGATGTCCGTTTTTCCAAATGTTTGACTTTGTGCAAAGCTAAAATACGGGAAAGGCTTCTCTTTGGAGTGCTATCTTGTCTGCGGAATGTCATGACACAGATATCATATGTGTTGTTGGTGCATCCATGGATGAGCAGATTATAGAACTCAAGAAAGGTTTGGGGTTGAAGTGTTAATTTGTTAGATTATTCTTTTTTGTGAGCCAACATTTCAGGTTCATTTAACGCTAAGACGGCCAATTTCCCTGCCCTGTGACTTTGATATTGACTATTGAATTAAAGCAAAGATTGTAAATGAACACTTGTGGGATACTTCTTCTTCCATAGGAGTAATTTTATGCACTGTTGAGGTGAATGATTTGCAAAAGCCTTTGGGCTTTCTTTGAAGTGAATATAACAGAGGTCTCGTAAAAAATCGTATTTGACAAGAATTTTGTTGTACAAGAATAGAGGTGTTCATCATTGTTGGTGCATTCTTGCAGGCAGGATTTTTGTATATACTGGCTTTAGTTTCATTTTCATTTAATATATTTTTAATAATAATTGAAACATTTTGTTAGGGTTCTTTAATATTTTAAAAGAAATATTTTGTAGCTCTCTTTAAAATAGAATTCCGTTTTATACATGACTTTTAAAGTTTGGGAACAAATAATATGTTAGCATGCTGAGTCAGGACAGGGAAACGGGGATAAATAAATAAAATATTTCTTTTCAAAATATATTTATCGTAAGCATCCAAAAATCATTAAATTTTCCAACAATAGTACAGATTTTGAGCGCCTTGGTCAGCATAAAATGGGTCTACAGGACAGCACCGAATAATAATGAATTTTATAAAAAAAAAAAAATTTCTTTAAAATAACTTTAAATTTCACTTCTAAACTGGTGTTCAAGATAATCAAAAGCAATTTATTTCACTTTGCTCTTATTTTTTCGTAGTTTCTTATTTACATTAAAATCAGTAACAAACAATATTATTTGACAAATTAGTACAGAATTGCTCTAATAAGGTATTAAAAAGTTTTGTATATTTATTATAAATCGTTCTAATTTTTTAACTATTCATTTTATATAAACTCTTTAAAATTTAGTTTCGGTAATAAGAGTTCTTAAGCGCATTTCATAGTTTGCTTAGGTAACACATCACGTAACTCATGGGCGATTCTATTTTAGACAACTTTTAACATCATTTTTCAAATCACACTATTTGATACTTTTTTGATGCAAATTTAAAGTAAAATATCTATATTTCATAATAATATAATTTTTTAGACGTAAGCTTAAATATAAATTTGTGGTGCACTTCGAAGCATTAATTAAGATTCATAGATTTGGCGGGAACAGAAAATTCATTCATGTTGCACCCATCATTGCTTAAAGAGCAAATTTCTTATTATTGGATTATATTTCTCTACGATCGTCTGATATCTCATCTTTCACAATAAAAAAGAATAATACAATAACAGTTTAAAAATTAACAGTGTTTTGTGTTTTTGTGGCATGATCTTATGAAGGTGGGCCAATTTGGTTGCACCCGTCATGCACTCTCTCTCTCGTGGCTATTTGGTAGTTTCATATAAATTCTTGTAAATAGATAACAATAGTATATAGAAAAATATTACCCCTTCTAGAAATAACTTAATTGAAAATGTGTTTCTTTCTATTAGTAAAAGACGTTTAAAGCGTCTAAATGTTGCTTGCACCCGTCAGAATAAAAACGCCCTCATGTTATAAAGAAACCTATTTGATTAAAGAATGAAATTCAATATTTTAGAAAAACATAAAACTTTGATCAGAAATAGTATTTAAAGGAACCTCATTTTGAAATGTTTTTTTACACTATATTAAATATGTATGTATAACTTGTTTCAGTAAAAGAATTTGCTATCAATGGTTTTTAAATATTTCTACACTCACTCTCATTTGCTCTTTATCCTTTTTTATGCTCTGTCAACAGCAAGCAACAACATTTTAAATTAAAGAAGTTATTTACATATTTATGTCTTTTTTTTTTTTTGTTGTTTGATGTTGGTAATTTTATTTTATATTGCAATTATTTTGTTATGGCTTAAGGATATTTAGGATGCTTTTCAAAGGAAACGTTAATCACAAACAAGCAAAATATACAATTAACTTTATAATGACATACATATTGATGTGATACAATATAATTTGATTATTTTGCAACATTGGCTCATAAAGGCTGTTAAATAAAATTGACTTTTTAAATTAAGTAAAATAAATGAAATTTCCTTTTTACTTATATTTTAAAGAATAAAAATCTAATAGAAGAAAGGTAGGAGTATGAAGACATTTAATAAAAGATTTAAAATTGTTTAACAATAGAAAATAACTATGTAGTTCTAAGCTAAGCTCAAAAGATAAAAAGATCTTTTTGCGCGGATTTCATATGTTGCCAGCAAGATGATGATCATTTGCTAACAATGGTCAATAGTTTGAATAAATACTTTTATTTTAATAAAAAATTAATATTAATCCCGCTTTTCTAAAATATACACCCAATATTTTAATAAGTTTCAATAAAAACACTTAACGTATTAATGAATTGAAGAACACCTTGTCTTAATTTACACGAAGCAATTCTTTAAGCTAAGCTGATCACCTTTCAGACATCGCAAGATTAAAAGCGTAAACACTTGATTGTACTTGCAATTCGTGTTACTCGCTTATTATGTGTATACAAATGTGTGTATACGCTTAAATAAAAATACCAGCGATTTAAGCAATAACCATTGTGCTGTGTGAACGCCGAAGAAATTTTAAGGAAAAAATTGTATCAATGTGTTCAATAAAAATTGCTTCGTGTAAATTGGGATTTACGTAGAAGTTGTTTCCAAAATGACATTTTCAAATCAAAAATCAATGAATAAAAACTAGTTCAGGACCGTTTTGTTAAAGCAACAATGAACCATTGTTCTATTGATATTATCACATTGGCTTGCGATTATTTTTTTTCGGCTTATCGTTTTATTAATAAGGTAAAATTCGTGCTCGGGAGAGAATTTTTTTTTTTAAATTCGGCAAACTCGGCAGCAAAAAACATATTTGACAAGGTTATGCGACCGAAAAGAATTTTTTATTGCGCTCATAAAAAACAAGTGTGGAAAAAAGATCTACCTAAATACGTATGTAAATATCTAAATCTTAAAAAATGCAATTAGCCATTGATGCGTTAATCAATTATTTGATTTATTATATATTTATTGTATGTACATATATTGTACTCGAACCTAATCAAAATTACAAGAGGTATTTCTTGCAGTAAAGGTCGATTAGATGATGCGTGTCAGAATGTGAAGCACTAATTAATTAGCAATTAAATTTCAACTTTTCTCTTTATATTAATTCATTTTTGAATTTTGATTAGCATTTATTTATCCCTACTGCAATCCATTAAACATATTAAACATATTTGTCAAAAAAAAAAAAATTTTATTTCGCTTCAAATGCTTTATGTAGAAAAGTAAAATTCGCGATTAATTCTTTTTCAATTCAATTCACGAAAGAAAGAAATTTTGCATTCTTATATTTAAATTTCTATCGCTAATTTTATTTATAAATGTAGCGAATCGAAAAATAAAATCCGAATTTAATTCGCAAATTAAATTCTTTGGAATTAATTTCTTTTGCGAAAGAATTCAATTGAGCATTCGCAGTACTCTGATAATAAGACAATTGTTAGACTAAGTTTCAAAATCTCTTGATTAGTCGGATTTTCTACTATTTCTTCTTTAATTTTTTTAATTTTTATTATTTACTTAAATATCTGTAAAATCAATTAATTTTGACTTTTTCAATTTTAAGTCGAAAAGTCGTTTCCGGCAACAGTTTTACCTAAAATTTAAACTGAAAAGTCACAGCCTCTACAACTAAACTTCTTACCAGTAAAACCTTGAAAAAAAAATACATAAACTACTAAAATAATTTGGCAAAAAAAAATGTACAAAACTACAATAACTTGTTCCTTAAAATATGAATATTTTTTGTAAAATTCTCACGAAAACGCCAACAATTATTACAATAATTACAATTTCTGGATACATAGAGACCTGTACAAGAAGAAGAAAGGAAACTAAACTAGAATAGTAGAGCGTAAAAAATCTGAGAGTTATGGATATTTGCCACCAAACACAAACATTTTTATGAGGGCTGTTGTAAAAAAATATTCTACTTTTTGGAGATTTAGAATACCAAAAAAAGAACAAAAAAAACTAAAGCAAATTCTGCGTAATGATTCAGAGAGAGCGATAGATCTTTTCAGAAACACTGACACAGACGCGGCCATAAACTAATTTAAAGGACAGCCATAAAACTAGAGGCTTACATTTTTTATTAGCGGTCATTAAATGTCCTTTAAAAAGACCAGCAGTCAATGCTCTGAATGTTCTATTTTTTATGCTCTACTTCCACATATTTAGCAGCTTTAATTTTTTCTTTAACAATTTCATTTTTGTTCATAAGAAGGTCACACAAGCAAAATGAGCAAAAATCATTTAAATGTTTTTAAAGGAAATTTACTGGCACAATAGACAATAGACGCTATAAACAGGAGGACGAAAAACACAACCAGGTAAAAAATCATGTCTGCTTTAGCGAAACAATAAAGCAATTAAATAGGAATAACAAAAACTATAAGCAGTTACTGTTTTTTGTTGTAGATATTTATGAATTTATGACTTTTTGATTTTGTTTACAGCTAGCTAGCTTCCTTGCTAACTCAAAAAGGCAAACAGGAAAGAATGGACAAAATTATCATTTAGCAAATATTTAATTCTTAAACATTTGAATATTTTCCAATCATTAAAAACATGTGTGTGTCTGATTGAGCCAGGCAGTTAGTTAGCCACTGACGTTTATTTATTAATTAATCGTTTGGAAAAGTTAATCCTTTTTGCATATACATATGTTATTTTTTTGTCCACGAAATATTCAACAAAACTCATGTAAACAACGGCTCATGCGAGTACTTCCTCAGCGACTGATCGCGCCGCTTTGTGTGTAATCATCACAACCTGAACAAATCATTTGACAAATAATAATACAACACAATAACAAAACAACAATAGTTGAACAGCAAAAAAATTAAATATTTTCCAACGATCTCTTTCTTTCTTTCTGCCAGTCAGGCTTTCTGTGTTTATTGTTATTGGTGTTTGGAAAACTTGTTGTTTGTTTTCTTAAGTCATGTGACATGTAATTGTTACTACTCTTTACTCGATTCAAAGTGATAAAAGAATAAAGCCGCCAGTTAATCAGTTGTACGTGCAGATGTGCACTAAGAAAAATAACTTGGTGAAATTAATTAGAAAAAATAATCATAAATAACTTTGTAATCACAGTAAAATACTACAGGAATTAAAGTTTTAAACATTTACCTAAATAATGCTGTCTATAATAATTCTAAATCAAATGTTTTTAATTTCTTACACAAAACGTTTTTCACGTGTAGCGGCATGTATATAGACCAGACCGTGTGAGAAGTTTGTTTGGTATCGCTCGCTGGCTCACTCAAATATTGTCCGGTAATCTGTTATGTTTGTTATGTAAACAGCTAATAAACGTCACCAAATAATCAACACAAATACAAATACTGACCGGCCGGCCATTTTTGTAATTTCCAGGATGCGGCACTTTTTTGTTTCATACAAATCCATACATACATACTTTCCGCTTTTCTTATGCTTATTATTGTTGTTATTTTTTGTGTAATTCTTTTTCATCTCGCTGTTGTTTGCAGTTTAATTATTTGATGACTTACGCGTCCACACGAAACAAAATAACCCATCGAAACGGATGTTCATTCAGTCGTTTAAACGATGACGTTATTGTTTTAACAAATTTATGAAAATTATTTAAGCAAACAAATCTGTTTGGTAGTTAAAGATCAAAAGAGTCAATTAATTAATCCGTTAAAGAAGAAAATCCACCAAAACTAGAGATTTAACTTGCTCAAGGGAATTATTTTAGTTTTTACGATTTATACATCTAATAGTTAAAGGAAGTGGACATTTAAAGACACATTAGCCAAGGAACTAATTTGAGTATTAAAAAAAAAACAACTATTAGTTTAAATAATTAACTTGGAATTCCATACGGATCAAAAATATATATACTTTGTTGTGTCTAAAATGAATATTTCTTAGTGTTACACACGGAATGACAAAGTTACATATATCCTCATTCGCCAGTTGAGGTGGTGGAGGGTATAAAAAGAAAATGGTCCTGACTCTTAAAGTTGTTATTAATATGATTTTGAAGTAAAATTTAAATGGTGAAGATGCTGTGGTCTGGAATGGTATGATTTAGAGTTCCGCAATTGTTTTATTTCAATTAGAATGTATTCTGAAATGTATCTTGCATTATGTTAAGATGTTTAAGTAACAAAACTTAATAAAAGCTGGAAGATGAAAGAAGAAAAGGCCTTGCCTGAACTTCGTCATATAAATATTCAATTACCAATATACACATGCTCAATTGCTTTCACCAATTTATATAGTAAAACACCCGAATCTTCAAACAATTAATTAAAATTTGTACATTCTATAAAAATTTTGTTTTCTAGGAAATTTTTGGGAATTACTAAAAAAATAATACAAATTTTAAATTTTCCACTTCCATATACATAATTGTTAAAATAAAGAAAAAAAAACTTATGGTTAAAGTTGGATTATTCATGTCATAAAAATTGTTTTTTTTTTATAAAATTCAACAACTGAATTAATGTTGCTAAATATAAAAAACACATGAAATTTAGAGAAATGTATGAAATTTTTACTTGAATCGAACGCTGAATGTAATTCAATGTTTAAAGATGATTTCATGTAAATAAATGTTGACCAATTTTATACACTCTCCAATATATCAGCCAGTAACTCACGAATTAATTCTTCAATATAAGAGCCAATTTACACCAAGCAATTCTTTAAGCTAAGCTGATTACCTTTTGTCATGGGGGTGAAGGCAATATAAGACGAGTACACACTTGATTGTACAAGCAATTCCTGTTACTCTCTTACAGCGTGTTCACATATGCACCTTAATTGCGTTAATCACAATTAACGCCATTATTAAGCTCAATATTCCATATAAAATCTCAATTAATTATTGCGCAATAAGTAGGAAATTGTTATAATATTGAGTAAGATTTCGAATGCAACACTGTTCACAACTGTGTTTAAAGAACAAAATTGTATAAAATGGCAAATGTTCACAAAAGAAAAAAAATGTGAAGGTAAGTTTGTTTACATAGAAACACAACAACCATTTAGAGTATTTTTTGTATTGTTTTCCAACTGTCAAATGATTATTGAGTAAGCTGAAAATTGCGTATGCCTGAACACTTATAATAATATTGTCAATTAACCGAATATTGACTCAATTAAGTTGCATATCTGAACACACTATTATTGATTTACTTACTCGTATGTGTATACAAATGTGTGTATACTCTCAAATAAAAATACGAGTGATTTATGCAATTACTACTATATTGTGTAAACACCGAAGAAATTTCAAAGAAATAATTGTATTAATATTTTCTACAAAAATTGCTGCGTGTAAATTGGGACTAAGGAACTTTTTGGGCACCCCTGGTTCAGTCGTTTTTTAATTAATCATTTAGGTATTAAGTATAGATTAAAGCTTGAATAATAAAGTAAATTTTGAGTAAAAGTAAATGAGATTTGTTAATTGTAACAAGGCTTAAGGAGAGCTACAATTACAAACATTGGTCTTGAATCGATCATTTAAAAGTTTTACTCCACTGTATTGTGGAAGAATTGCTCATGTAAGGCTTAAAAACGAAATATTTGTGTTCAGCTAAATATATGTACATATTTATCTATTAAATAGTTTTATATAATTAGTTTTAAGTAATTAGTTTAAATTCGATTTCAGTACTTACAAAACAATATTAAAACATGGCACTTTAAGCACTTACCTGAAAAGAAAAATTTAATTTTTATTATAGTTTTCAAATATTGAAAATAAAATTCCTGAAATAAGAATTCCGCTTCAGAAGTGGTTTTGATTCCGTAAATTGAGTCTTTAGAAAACGAAAAACGATTTTTTTTCGGAATGAAACCACTTTAGATTTCTATTTTTTATGATTTTATACTGAAAAAACCTCAAACTACTTATTTATAATGACAATTAAATAATTAATTTTATTATTTTATTGTTTTTTTTTTAATTATCTCATTGATATTTAAATAAAATGTTAAGAATTTCAAAGTTGGTGTCAGTAATAAGAACTAGCTAAACCCGGTGTGCTTTGCTACCCCCCCCCCTCGTTTTATATATTTACAAACATATATTTATTTAATTTTAATGTATTTATTGCAATGCTTTAGGTTTAGATTGCCCATCAGGAGCATACACATATACACAGGATATTAACATCAAGCTTTGTTGACAGTCATCGCAAACGCTAACCGAACCGGAAAAAATTGTTTAAAATCGAATGGTAAATCTGTTGGTAGCATTGGAATGCGTAGCAAAAGTACATCTGTACCTCTATATTTTCCTGTTATAATGGTCGCTTCTACTAATTGGCACTCCAATTTTAAGTTGTAGCACATGTGGTGGAAAGCCTGGCACATCGAGTGAATTTAAGAACGCAATAGGATAATTAACGGCCTTACGGACGCATTTCGGAGTGATATCCATCTTCTCCATATGGAAAAATAATAGGATACTGAAGCGCGTCATATGAGCGATGCATTTCAGTGGGCATGGCCATGCCCCTTTGACAACTTACATAGTCAAGAATTTATTATTTCGTAAGAATATCCTATTGTGAAAATTTAATGACGATCGGTCCAGTAGTTAAGACTATATTACGATTTTTAATTTTCCTAAAAAGGGGCGTAGCCCCACCCACTTTTCTCCTGGCACGCATTCCTAATTATGCCAATACCATATGTACCACATATCATTGACGTAGGCCAAAAAAATGCCGAAATGGCGAATTAAATTTTTGGGTTATATGGGCGGTGCCACCACCGTTTGTACAATCAAAACTTCATATAACCTATTATTCCTTCCAAAGTCACAGTAACATGCTGTGAAAACTTCATCAAAATCGACTCAGCCGTTTTGGAGTCCATACGTTACATACATACATTAATTTTTATATACATACATATCGTTGGTCTCATGTAGAAGGGCCCTAACTCGCTATTTTTTCGAAATTTGGTTTTTTTTTGCGATTCCAATGCATTTAACGCAAATACACCTCCTCACAAAAATGTATTGCAATAGTGTAAAAAATAACGCTTTTATAAGCAGTTGTAAAAAAAAAGTTACATGTTGAATATTACAGTTTCTATTATGTTTTTACCTTCTCCTGTAAAGTTTCAAATATGCGAGTTAGTGCCTTTCTACATGAGACCATCGATATATAGATTTCTTTTTGCTTGCTTTTATTATACTTTTTGTTACAAAAATCATATGTTTTTTGTTTTGGTTTACTTTATTTAAATTAAAAACCGAGATTTTTTTGGAAATAAACAAAATCGATCGGAATCTATAAAACGCAAAGTAAAAACGATCGATTAGCAAATACGCAATTGAAACATGTGACGTTGCTTTATAACCAATTTTAGTGTTATGTTAAATATATTTATTTAACATATTTCTGTGTTATCCTTTTGTAATTAAAAGAAAAACTTATTAATCTTTAAATAACAACGATATTTTTTTAACTCTTCAGAAAATAATAATAGAATTATAAAATCAATCACTAAAAGTTAGACACACTAAATAAGCTGTGAGGAACTGAATATGTATGTCAACACAGCAAAGACTTTAGTTGAAACTTAATCTAAAAATAATTTCCGAAAATCTGAAAGTGTTCAAATAAAATCCAAAAGAATTTTAAAATACTTTCTATATTAATTTCAGTTGACTTTCTTTCAAGGACATTTCTCATTTATAAATAATTTTTAAAGTATGTTAGTTTTTCCAAGCTGCAAACAGTAAAACAGTAAAAATTCGTTGTCAATGCCAACGGAGGTCAAGAAAAAAAAATGTTGTTTACCTAATTCTCAATAAAGAAAAATCAACAACATACAAAGGAAAAATTGAATTCCGGGTAAAAATCAAAAATAATAAACATAAAAACAAACTAAACAAACGGCTATAAATTGCTCTCAAAATTTAAATGACAAGAAATCTCATTAGACGACTGTTCGAAAAATGAAAAACAATCAAAGTTATACACCAGAAATTCATACCTATAGAGAAAGAAGTCAAGGTTAAAACTGTGCAAAATTGTCAAATTGACAATAACATATTAAAGATGACCTTTAACCATTTTAGCCAAATCCGCTCTTAAAACCCGCGATTTATATTTTATGACATTTAAGATATAAAATGCAAAATACAAACCAACAAATTCCAACATAAATGACAATAATTCTTTGTATGTTTGCATGTGTGTGTGTGTGAGAGAGAGTTGGTTGGTGTGTGTTTTTCAGTTGAAGGAGTGGGCTTACAGTTTCGGGTTAGAAAAGAGGTGTACCCTTTACTTTCAACATTAAAGGATTGTTTGTGTGCAATAAAAGTGTTAAACGCATTTGTGCTAGGATTTTGCACAGACACAATAGCTGCAGCAACATACTTGGGCACAGTGAGTTTTGTTACCTGTGAGACAGGATAAAAAGGAATCTAGAAATAATGCCGGAAAATGACTTTTACAAATTACACTTAAACAAATAAAGACAATAAACTCTCTACTGCTGCAGTTGTACGGGTTGAATAGAAGCAACTAGCAGCAGCAGCAGTAAAAAATAAATCCCATTCACTGGCTGTTAATCCACTCAGCTCATTTATTTTCTTGGTAACTGAATAGAAGGTATATCCAAGGATTAACTTAAGTAAGGCACAGATTTTGCTAATATTTTGAGAAAAGGCGTTTAATGTATAAATACAAAGATGTTGGCTTCATTTACCAGGAAGACCAACCGAACCGACCTAATTTGCACACAAAACGAATTGTCTATGATTTTTAATAGAGAAATTAAAGCAGAGCAAATTGTAGAGCAAGAGTTTGTTTCAGCACAGTGTTCGATATAAGTTTAGGCAGTGTTTTGAAAAAGGGTTTCAATATTTTTAAAAATCATTAATTTAATCCTTTACATTACATCTTTCTTTATCAGCATTATTTAAGCCTTTATTTTGTCATGTAGTTAGTTATTATGGTTATTTTAATGTCATGGTTAAAAGGGTTAAGCATTTCTCTGGTCTCATTTAAAAGCCATTAAGCTCCTCCTACTTTTGGCTTTAAAACTATGTAAATTAACCAGCACTATAGCCCACACTTTGCTTTACTTACATATGTATGTACATTAGGCCGGGTCGATTTGTGGGGAGGCAAAAAAATCGCCCATGGCTCAGTGAAAATCGTATTCTAGGGATCAAAATAAGAAACTTTGCCGAAGGCACCATACCTCTAAAACGAATTCTACTACCCCCAACTGTTGACTTTTGTCCCGTACAAACATTTAAAAAAATCACCATTTTGGCATTTTATTTTATTTTTTTTTTATTTATTTTATTTATTATGGGCGATTATTAAATCGACCCGCCCTAATGTACATATGTGTCAAATACCTACACTTGCAACACACAAATTGACAAAACAATAGTTTTATAAAAAGTATAAATAAAATTTTAATTTTTTAACATGGTATTTATTAGTTACTCCGCCCCATTTTGTTATTGTAACTATTTCTAATCATTGCCACTGTTGTAAAGCTTCATTTTTGTTTTACATTTCATTTTGTTGATAATAATGTTCAAATATGGCGTAAATAAAGCGAGTGTCGTAAAACGTTTGTATGTTTTGTTTGTGCTGTTTTTAGGACGTTTTTTTTTATGTTTCATCTTTGCCGCCCCTGTTTATTTCTAATAAATTGTTTTTATCACTTGTGATTGCAGTTGTGGTGTAAATTTGTTTTGTTTCTGAAATGACGTAAATCACACTTAATTAAAGTTAAAAGTTAATCGTTTCCTGCGACTAAAAAGCATTATTTTTTATTACACCGCTTGGCAATATTGATTTTATTACATTTATTTTGTGTTGTAAAAATAAATCAAAGTTTCAATCAAATTACTTGAGTTAAGACAGTAAAAGAATCAATGAACCAAGGGAAATACAATTTTTTACTAAAATGTTTTATAATAAAAAGTTTACAATATACTCGTACTCGTATATTAAAATTGCTCTAAATAAAAATTGTATCCAGGTGAAACTGAACAAACTCAACCCAATTTCAAAGCATTTGCATGCAGCAGGATTTATCAAGAAGCAAGGAATTTGGCTGCCTCATATGAATTAAAGCAGAGTGACCTTGATAGAACATTTTGCCTGTCCGTAATACTGCTAAAATACTATAAAAGGAAAACATTTTTGCAATGAATCATTACTTGCGTTGAAAAATGGATCTATTACGATATCCCGAGAAGTAACTGATCGTTTGTGAAACACCGGCAATGAGACGAATCGAGACAAAAGTCAAATATCCAAGGCCCTAAGGTAATGCTCTGTATTTTGTGGGACCTAAAGGGCCCTATCTAGGTGTCCCAACTAGAACGCAATTTTTAAATTTTAAATAAAACACAGATATTTAAAGAAAAATCGTGAAACTTTATTATATCGTAAAGTAGACAGAATGAGGTTATGTATGGAACAAGATATCGTGCAGATGGCCGCCGCGGCTTTGCTGGCACACACGCGATCTTTTAATGAAATTTTCAATGACCTTTATGCATAAATGCTGCGGTATTTCATTAATGCAGCGTCCAAATTCCTCTTTTAAGGCTTGAGTCGTCTTCGAAAAACGCGAAATAACACGACCGGAAAATGACTGTGCAGCAATTGAATTGTTTCTCTGGCTGTATGACATGTGGCGCCGTCTTGTTAAAACCACATGCCCTCCACATTCATTTCTTCAATTCTAGACAAGAAAAAACTGGTTATCATTTCACGATACCGAACACCATTGACTGTTTGCGTGGAATTGCGGTGGATGGAGTTTGAGCGACATCATCACGTATAGCTGCGATCGACCTGGTCGAAGGCGCGTTGTTGTCTTTACATCACTAACAGACCCAGTTTCGGCAAATTTATCCATTAATCTCTTTACGGCTGACTCTTTTGGAGCATTATTGTCACCCCAAATTGATTGCAATTTGCGAACAATAGCCGCAAAACTGACACCATTTTGGTAAAACAATTTCACAATGAGAATGCGTTGTTCATTCGTGCAGCGCTCCATTTTTACTAACCTCGTACCTTCTACTAGCAAATAATAACAAGTGTTCAAATGTCAAACAATGACATTTCGAATGGCGCCAAATTTAAAAATTGCGTTCCAGTTGGGACACCCTTTACTATTAGTTGCTGAAATCTGGCCAGACCATCTCAGGGAAACGAATGCAACTGATTCGTTTGAAGCGAGCATGCGGCCAGACATGAAAGCGTAATATACATCCATTAATCATAAGAACGATCGTCTACATGTTGGAATACCTGTTAAAAACTATTTAAAAAGAAGTGATTGGGAAGTTAAGCCTCAACCGCCTTATTTTCCAGACCTTGGCCCGTCCGACTATGATTTGTTTCCATCGATGCAAAACGCTCGGTCTTGGATACGCTTCACTTTAGAACAGAGTATCCGAAATTGGCTTGATTTGTTCTTGGCGTTAAAAGACAAGCAATTATTTTGGCTCGGAATCCATATGTCAGAAAGAATCCATCCATATGCTAGAAACATGGGAAAGGCTCATAGCTAACAATGACCAATACTTTGAATAAATTTATATGGTACAAATGTTTTAAAATAAAATCTAAAAATTTTAAATAATTCTGCATTTTTAAGTTCTACACCCAATAGTTATAAAATACCAAACGATTTTGTCTATTCCTAAATATCAACTGATTTCAAAATGATCATTAATTTGTAAGGCTTTCATATAAAAACTAACAGATGTTTTGCTCTACTAAAAAGTTCTTAAAGCCTTTTTGTAGTCTAAATTATAACGCCCAAAAATAGTGGTTCAATACTCAACTTAAGCAATCATTATCTTTAATTTTTTTATAGAATTTCTGGAAGGTCCTTCTATTATTGACAATAACCCCCTGGCCCACGATGTCGAACGATAACGTTCGCTTAGATAAGACTTAAGACACAAACTTGATTGTGGAATAAACAACTTGATTGAGTAAAAAAATAGATACGATAAAAAGGTTGTGTCTTAAGTCTTATCTAAGCGAACGTTATCGTTCGACATCGTGGGCCAGGAGGTAAGTATCATATAAAGCCCACTTTTGAATATAATTATTCCTGCAGGTTTCTTATAAATCGGTAGTGCATTCATTCTTAAAGGCAGCTCATTACCAAATTTCTGTGGGATTCATATGATTAAATTAAACAAAACCAAAGTAACAACATTTAGAAACTTGGTGTTGGATACATATTTTCACAAACTACTACATTCACAAGAAGTGGCATTAAATAACAATAAATAGTGTTCTAAGAACATTTTTCCATTTCTTAGAGGAATTGCAGCAATTTCAAAGTGTTTCCATAGAACTTTCCGACAGTTCCAAGTTAAACACTCAAAAGTTTGAGTCAAATTGGATGACGTTAACTGAACTCTGAAATTTTTGATATGCCTTTACAAAAGGCACGAAACAAATAGTTTCAAGTATTTAATTTCTCATTTGCATAAAAGTAAAAACTAGGTTGGAAAATGTTTAAATTATTCAAAATTCCCGCCACATATGAAGGAAAATAAAACAAGAAAATTTATAAATTTTTGGAAATTTTTAATACAATGCAGAACTGCCGAAGATTTCTCAATAATCTGATATGACTTATTGCCTATCAGGATAACATTTAGACATGCCCTTGAACGAAAAATAGTTAAATTTTGTCATATTTATCATATATCAGTCTCAAACTTTTACAAATATTATTTAATAAATTTTGGAACATTTATAGATTTTAGGTACATATATCAAACAAGTGTTAAATTTTTCCCCTAAAAAATTTATTGAAAAAGTTGGTGTAAAAAAGTCTAAGAAAAAAAAACACATGAAAAAAAAATTAGCCAAACCGGTCAGTCTCAATTGATGCAATTACCAACGAACGACATTCGATTTTAATTTATGTATGTACATTAGGGTGGCCCCGTTTGTATGGAGAAAAAATAAGGTATCGATGTTCCCGATTAATATGAAAATTTGATTCATTTTAAGACTACGTTTCTCAATTTTTTTGTCCTGGGGTCAATATTTGGTGAGCTGGATCAAAGGATAAAAATGTCCTTTTTAGAGGTTTTTTGATTTTTTTCCAAATTTCTTCCAAAGAAACTTTATGTAAATTTGGTATCAAATGAAAGGTCTTTGAGAGGCGCATTCAATGGATGATCAAAAATGAAAAAAACATTTTTTTTACTTCAAAAATTTTTAAAATTTCAGACAAAATTTTAGTTTTTTTTAATTTTTTCATAGAATTTACTTAAATAAATAGTTGAAATTTCTTGATTTTAAACATCATGCAATTTAACCCAAATAGTTTTTCCCGTTTTTTAAAATTCTACCTATTTCAATTTTTATTAATTTTTTTTAAAACCTTAATTCTTCCCTATCTGACAATCTCTGTTAACTCAATTCGTTAATGTAATGGGTACTAAAATAACGTAAAATGTATAAGCTTTCCATTGATGTATAATTTATTAAATTTTTTGTTTGTTATACAATAACTATTTAAATTTAAGCCAAAATATTTTAAAATATTTGCAGTCGCGATATAAAGTAATTTTCTCGTTATTCCTTTGAAATGTTGTTGTTTATTTGAAGCAACATATGATAAACTGTTTATTTCATATATGTTTACATTGTATTAGTATATTGTTTGCTAAATGATTAATATGAATTAATAGTTGCAAATTAAAAGTAAAAATTCATAGAAAATATCTTAATATTAACATAATTTTTTTCAAATACGTTTATTAACAAATGCGATTACATGAGTTTAATCTATTAGCAATATGAGAACTATATATGACGACTATTTTTATTCGTATGGCAAATCGTCATAAAATTTATGGTGTTTTGTAGGCAAAGCGGATTTTAGATATTGTAAGTCTTCGAACTTTCTAGTCTTTATTTTTCTTCTTTCTTGATGACTCCGACCACTCCAGTGCGACTACATTTTCATTTATTTTTTGGTGGAGATTTTTCCATTCATCAGGAAATCTAAGTTTGAAATTAATTTCACCATTTGGTGTGTAATGCATTTCTCGAATGTCCGTCACTTTGGAATCGCCTTTTCCACGACCAGGGCGAATATTTTTACAAAATTGTACATTGTTAAATTTTTTAAAAAAATGAATGAAAATAAGTAACATCATGACGATTAATGTCATGACTGTCAATGGTGTTGATACTCAAAACAACGAGAGTGTAGCCAATGAGAAATAATATTATGTCAATTGGTTGGACTCTCAGACTATTCCGCGCGAAACAGTTGATATGTCAACATTGGAAGAAGTGAGATATTACATAAAGATGTGATAAATTGGACCTAGCGCCTTTACTCATCACTACATAACAACAACAACAAATGAGATAACTATATTTTTTTTGCAATCGATGTATTTTTACTTATTGAACACAACTGCATCAAAATCTCAATTTCTAAAAAAAGTGGACTTAGAGCATTTACATTTTATGCCAGCGATATACGTTTTTTTTTTTTTTTGTAAAAATTCAAAAAGAGAAAACTTTTTCTCTTAAACTTACTTTTATAAAATTTCTTCATTAATTTAAAAATAAACAACAACATTAAAATAGGAATTGTTATTTTACTAAATAACGAGAAAATTACTTTATATCGCGACTGCAAATATTTTAAAATATTTTGGCTTAAATTTAAATAGTTATTGTATAACAAACAAAAAATTTAATAAATTATACATCAATGGAAAGCTTATACATTTTACGTTATTTTAGTACCCATTACATTAACGAATTGAGTTAACAGAGATTGTCAGATAGGGAAGAATTAAGGTTTTAAAAAAAATTAATAAAAATTGAAATAGGTAGAATTTTAAAAAACGGGAAAAACCATTTGGGTTAAATTGCATGATGTTTAAAATCAAGAAATTTCAACTATTTATTTAAGTAAATTCTATGAAAAAATTAAAAAAAACTAAAATTTTGTCTGAAATTTTCAAAATTTTTGAAGTAAAAAAAATGTTTTTTTAATTTTTGATAATCCATTGAATGCGCCTCTCAAAGACCTTTCATTTGATACCAAATTTACATAAAGTTTCTTTGGAAGAAATTTGGAAAAAAATCAAAAAACCTCTAAAAAGGACATTTTTATCCTTTGATCCAGCTCACCAAATATTGACCCCAGGACAAAAAAATTGAGAAACGTAGTCTTAAAATTAATCAAATTTTCATATTAGTCGGGAACATCCGCAAAATTTATTTTGGGGCCACCCTAATGTACATACATATATATGTAGATACATAGATATATTAAATAATAAAAGCTAAAAATTATGCCATTCCTCTCATCATTTTAAAGTAGCTGAGATCTGAACTATAATTATTGCAGAAAAGAAGCAATTTTTGCCAACAATTTGTTCAATATTACTATTATTTTAAGGTGTGTTCACATTATGTGTATTTGTCATGTGGACTGTCACTTTTTCGCATGCCAAATTTGTACATATAGTCTGAACACCTACAAACAATATCATGTGTTATTTCTATGTGTGCAAAACACATGACATTTTTTATTTAGAACGAGTTCTATTTTCAAGTGACAAACCATCTGACATCAGCTGTTTTTTATAACAAAAATTGTGTGGCGGCAAAAATTAATTAAAATTTTAATAAATATAATTTATAAATAGTAAAACAAAAATACAAAAAAAAACTATACAAATTTATTATTGAAAATGGAGGGATAAATTGAAAAGTAGTTAACAAAAGTAAGTACATATGTATTTTTTTATTGCAATTTTTATAGTTATTTTTATGTTGTTAAAGTATGACTGGTGTAAAGAAGCGGTTCTACAGTTGATCGAAATGTGGCAAGAGAAGGAATACTTGTATAACCCGCGGAATAAGTTTTACCATATCAGCTGTTTTAAGATTTTTTTTGATAGGTTATGTCAAATGTAATTGACATACCAACATTTGAACATGTAAATTATAAACCGTATGTGAAACTCAATTTTTGACATACACATGAAAACACATGTGGATAGAAAAGTGACATTCCACAAGACAAATACACACAATGTGAACACAGCTTTAGCTTTTGTAGCTTTGTTTTATTAAAATACTAGCTAAACCCGGTATGCTTCGCTACCCCCTCTCAACAGGATAATTAACGACCTTACGGGTTGCTTGATTGATTTGACGCATTTCAAACTGATATCCATCTTCTCCATATGGAAAAATAATAGGATACTGAAGCGCGTCATATGAGCGATGCATTTCAGTGGGCATGGTCATGCCCCTTTGTCCACTTACATAGTCAAGAATTTATTATTTCCTAAAAAGGGGGCGTGGTCCCACCCACTTTTCTCCTGGCACGTATTCCTGATTATGCCAATACCATATGTACCGCATATCATTGACGTATGTAGGTCAAAAAATTCCCAAAATATGGCGATTTAAATTTTTGGGTTATATGGGCGGTGCCACCCCCGTTTGTACAATCAAAACTTCATATAGCCTATTATTCCTTCCAGAGTCACAGTAACATGCTGTGAAAAATTCATCAGCTCAGACGTTTTGGAGTTCATACGTTACATACATACATACATACATTAATTATTAATATAGATATTTAGGTTAGAATAACTCAATCCATAGAATATATATACAGGCCGGCTATGATTTATGTTTAGTTTGGTTTAGCATTTCAACATGAATAGACTGACGACTGAACCACGCTTCCAAATTGTGCAAATTTATTTTGAAAATCATTGTAGTTATGTTTGAAAGGCGTATTGCGCACTACGTCCATTTCACAGTCAACATAATCGTCCTCACTTTTGGAGGACTTGAATAGATACGTCAATACACAAAACTGCCATATTCGGAGTGATGATAATTCTCAAGTGTAAGTTGAGACACCGTTACATCCAGAACAACTGATTGTTTGGTGAAATAATTGGTCGGTACTTCTTTGAAAACGAAGCTGGCCAGAACCATACAGTCAATGGTGACCGATATAAAACCATGATTACTGACTTTTTCGTTCATCAATTGAACAATCGTAATGTGCAGGAGTTGTGGCATCAACAAGACGGCGCAACATCTCACACAGTTCGTGCCGCAATTGACTTATTGAAAGAAATTGTTGGTAACCGTATAGTTTCACGTTTCGAAACCACTTGACTATTTTCTGTGGGGATATATGAAGTCGCTAGTCTAATACTATGTTTCCACGACGACTTGAATCACCTGCTTCGCTGTCTGAATCATGTTTATGAATCATGCTGTTTACATGACCAAAAAACTTGTTTCGATTTGACAGTTGTTTTTAATAAACAAACAGAATAAAGAAAAACAGAATTTACAATTTGTGAAAAATATTTTTTTTAATGGACAAAAAAAGTGAGTGGAAATTATTTAGCTTATTTGAAAAAAACATACATTCGTACGTCTTTACTTCCAGCAAAAAGAAAATAATTTGCTTTGTTTACAATAATATTAAATTTGTACAGCTAGTGCAGATAAACTTGCGATAAAAATTAGAGAAGAGAGCAATTTTTCGGGCTTCGCAAGTAGATTCAATATGAATCTACTTGATTCGCTCTTGAAATTTTGTATGGTGAAGCAAGTTGTTTCGCTCATGATTGGGGTGTGAAGCATGAATAGAGAGCGAAGCATGTACCGTGGAAACGTAGTATTACAAAAGTTTTGCAAGATCAAACAGCATCAAATAAAATAAAACTAATGTTGTTTTCTTTTCTGAAATAAAATGTTACACCTTTATTATGTACATTTTTATAATGTTTACCCCACATTTTAAAGATGTCGCATTTTGAATGGTCAGAATAGAACATAAAATTACAACAGTGTAACATTTTTTTTCATGTACAGCTGTTTTTGTTTTTTTTGCTAAAAAAGAAGAAGCAGATAGCTCCCTGGTAAGATCGCTTGAAATAACACAATGAATATTTATCAAAATGACCTATGGCACTTTCCCGACTAATACGAAAATTCTTCTCAAATATAAAAATTATATATGTATATAAACATACATTACATATATAAGAAGTAGGAGATATTGTCCTATGAAATTTGACATACATCAACTTCAGAGTATTCATTAATTACGTTCTTTACCAAGCCTTTCACTCACGGTTGTGGATTTCTTTCCATAATCATATAAAATATTTTATCATCATCTGATGATGAAGATAATTCCAACAAGTCATCCAAAATTTTTTCAGCACATAAAAAATATTTTCCATTTTGTATATTTTTTTTTTTTTGTTTCTTAACACAAATACACATTCATAAACAAAACAAATGTCAGCTGCATCAATGCCAACTTAGCCCTTTTCGGGCTAGATTTAGCCGGATTTTAGTCACTCAAAACGCGAAAAAAAAAAGAAAATTGGATGTGGTTTTATATGGATTTTTTTCCATTTAGCCTTTTTTTCAAAAATGTTTACGCGTTTGAGTCTCAAAAGTTGGCATCACTGGTCAATTGTTTTATCGTGCGATTCTCCCCCTCTAAAAATACAGAGTGTGAAAGGTGCACCATTTTTTAAATTTATAGTGTGACATTTATAGAAAAGAACACACTACACTTTAGCAGTGTTGACATTTTTTCAGAAAAGAACACAGAAAAATTAAAAAAGATGCGAAATGGGAAAAACGTGTAACATTTTTGCCAGAAAAGAAAACGCCATAAATATCTGTTGTGTCTTGTCCTAAATAAACGAAGTTTTTTTTAAATAAACGAGTTCAAATATATGTTATTTAGTGGTTACCTCTTTTTCGGCAAATATTTGCCAAGTATGACCGCACCTTAATAGTTTAATATTACTACAAATACTGATTAAATCTCTACACTTCATATTTATTGTAACTATTTTACCCTTATATGGGATATTCTTTCTCTCTAACTATTGTGATAAAATTTGATGATCGATCTTAAACAACGATTTGAAGGTGGTACAAGTGGAATGAAAGGCTTATTTAACAATAATAGAAAATTAATAATAAATGTGAAACCATTAAATATTAAAGTATTTTGTAGGAGTAATCAACCGCAATTCTGGGTAAAAATCTAGCACTCCAATACAAAGAAAAGAAACAAGTGTAATAATGTTTTTTACACAGAAATTTAAAAGCAAAGAATTTTTACTGCAATAGTTTTATACACGCTCGCTCACACCTAGATTCTTATCTTTAAAATAAGAAAATGAAAACAAATTGAAATTTGTTTTCGTTTGATGCCATTGTTTTAGATACGCTCACACTTTGATTTAGACGAACAATAACGCAACAAATTTCTAATGAACAAATTACTGGGAAATCCACACAACAAATGAAATGATGATGCCACCAAAACTGCGCAGCATCATCAGCAAGTGAGTGAGTGCATCACTAGCATTGTCATCATACTGGCATTTTGTGAGAGAAAGACAAAAACAAATCTATTGAATTGGAGATTTTTGCGGTTGATAAATGATATAAAGTAGAAGGTTTATGTTTTTAGTAAAAGCCCATTGTTTTGTTGATGGATTTCAATATCACTGCACGTGTGAACCTAATATGAATATAAAAATAAAAAATAAAACGACAAGCCGATACCACACATGCATTATCAATTATTCCTCTGCACACTGAGAAAATCCATTAATTGAATTAATAAAAAGTAATAATTTAGATTATCAATTAGCAGGGCCAGCGAAGGTGTTTAACTGTGGCAAGTTTAACAGCGAAAGACAAGAGTTGTTACCTTTGACTTGTTGCCATCTACGAAGGAAGGCACTTATGCTTGACGTATGACCACCGCCTGTAGCTTAGATGATCTTTAGCATTAAAGGCTTTTGGTAGAATGAAGGCAAGAAATATGTATTTAGCATGAATTCAGCCAACAACCCCTGTTGAGTTTGTATTGGCTGTAGTTGGCTGTTGCTGAAACTATTAATTTTATCTTCTAATTGAATTTCTATTAATTACAACGTAAACAAGCTGGTTAAAGATTTCCATTCAAATACGTGCTTAATGATGATGATTCCTTTAAATGCAAAGAGATTAATTATACCAAATATATTTCAATATTATTTTCTATTGTTTTCGTTGTTGAAAAGTGTTATTCGTGGAATGTTAACGTCATACAAGGAAATCATCATCAACATGGCTATAGTCAAATTTCATTAGTTTAATGTTTAGAAAGTGTGAAAATTGTGTATTTGGAAGACATGACGTCTCATGACCGTAACCGCCCTTCATTATTGTTGCTGCTGCAGTGCTGATGATAATTTATCACAGCAAACATGTGCAGCCCACAAAAACATTTCGTCTAGCAAATCACTGCCCAAGATAAAAAACGAAATTGTACTTGTTTTAACACACACACTATTGAATTGAATTGAGTTGAGTTGAAGCTGGTGTGTTTTTGGTATCTTAAGTATCCTTGGGACCCCTAAACGCCACTTGTAAGCAGGCGTGTATTGGTGTTGTTTGGTTATGCAAGCAAGTGTCAAGTGATTTTAATATTGTCCTTTTCTCGTTTTTATTTTTGTAACAATTTGTGTAACAAAAGTGGCTTTGAATGGCAATACACAAACACAGCACAGCACTGCATAACACTCTCACTTGTACTCCTCTCAAGTGGCTCTCGAGTTCTAGAATCTAGATATTAAACGTACACGTTTCATATTTATCATCATCTACATCTTGCCTAGTCTCCAATTTCAATTTCACTGGTTGTTTGGGTCATTTGATTGGCTGCAATATTTACAGTATTTAACTGTCATAAATTACGCAATTCTAAACATGCCTGTCCCCCCGCATTCTGGAATGTAAAATGACACTTGAACTGTAATTTTTGGAATCTGCACTTTAACATTGTTGTGTTTTTGTTTACATTGCTTATAATTTGTGTTGGTACTAATTAACCAAAGCCTCATTTACTGCACTTAAATAACTCGGTTTTGAATTCCACTGAAACGTTTAAACAAAATTCCAAACCAATTTTATTAACATTACATAGAGACTTGTAGGCTGTCCAAATAAATTCCATTGTTTATTTGGTCTACTTTGGAAGCCAGTTGACAGACAAATAGGCATTGTAAAGTTTTATCCAAACACTCTTATTTCAAGGGGTTTAGTTATTTTGAAATTGCTGCAATTCCTCTAAGGAATGGAAAAATGTTCTTAGAACACTATTTGTTGTTATTTAATGCCACTTCTTGTGAATGTAGTAGTTTGTGAAAATATTTATCCAACATCAAGTGCAAGTAAAATGTAATGAGTTTCTAAATGTTGTTATTTTGGTTTTGTTTAATTTAATTATATGAATCCAACAGAAATTTGGTAATAAGCTGCCTTTAAGAATGAATGCACTACTGATTTATAAAAAACCTGCAGGAATAATTATATTCAGAAGTGGACTTTATATGATACTTATTGTCAATAATAGAAGGATCTTCCAGAAATTCTATAAAAAATTAAAGATTCTGATTAAGGTGAGTATTGGACCATTATTTTTGGGCATTCTAAATTTAAGTTTATTTTTCTCAGTTTTAGCCTGAAATTTTCAAGTACGTTTTTACTAGTTCATACTTAAAATAAGTAAAAATCGGGATTGATTTGACAAATCAAGCGCAGATTTTCTTAAAACAAGAATATTGTTCTTGATTTAAGTAAAAAATTCTTAAATTAATTCCAATTTGTTCTTAAATCAAGAAGATAAATCTTAAAACTAAGACTTATTTTACTTAAATTAAGAAAAAAATCTTAAATCAATCCCAGAGAAGAAATGAGCGAAGTTAAACTTACTCTCTCAGAAGCTCTCAAAATCATTTTTTATAATTTATTGAGTAAGAAATTCTTACTTTAAGTCCAATTTGCTCTTAAATCAAGAAGATAACTCTTAAAGCAAAAATTAAGACTTATTTCTACTTGAATTAAGACAAAAAAACTTAAATTTTGAGAAAAAATTGGAACAATAAAATTTACTCTCTCAGTTGCTCTCAATATTGAACCATAGCTGCCAGATTTGACGATTTATCATCATTTTGACGATTTTTTGTTAAAAAATACAATGCTTTTGCGATATCGGATTATTTATTTGGATTTAAATGTTTCAATAATTGAAAAGAAAAACAATTCGTATTTAATATGGTGTCCAGACATGCATTTTTAATTGAAATTTTTTAATTAACGCCCTAATTGAATTTAATTATCCATACAAAATTTCAATAATTCTAATAATTGTTGAAATTAAAAATACAACCCTGTGAAAAGTGTGTTTAGTTAGCACAATAATACTCAATCAACAAACTTTGTTGAAATTTGACAACTGAAATTTAAATATGTAAATGCAAACAAAGAATGGCGGGTCAAGTTGAATGTAAGTTTTTAATATAAAATTTGTTAAAAAATTGTAAATAAATAAAAATTAACCATTTATTTATTTTTTTTTTTTTTGAGAATTTCCAAATTCCTATTTTGTCTTGTTTAATAAATACAAACTTTGAATCAGAATTACACAATTAAAATATAAACAATTTTTTTTTGTCAGCTGCTGTCAAACGCTAATTAAATTATCAATATTGAGCATGTATGAACATTTTTTAATTAACCAATAATTGACTCAATTAAAAATGCATGTCTGAACATCATATAAGATATTACTACAAAGTACAAAAATGTCATAGAAGTGTAAAAGACCTAAATAAAGTGTACATAAAAGAATATAAATATGATTATTTTAGATCATAATATGATTAATTTATATCATAATTACTTTACTTTAGATCAAAATATGATTACTTTAGATCATATTATGATTACTTTAAACTATCATATGTTTAACTTGGGTCATAATATGATCATGTATGACAATTTTATGATAATATTAGGTAATAATATGATGTTATAATGTCAAATTATGATTAACAAAAAAATATTATGATGAAATATTACGATTACAATTGATTACAATACGATTTGCTGGGATATTTGATAATACAAAAAATATTTTAAATCTTTAAACTGAAAGATTAAATAATTTACAAAATAGTCTTGCAGAATTCACTTCTGTATAAAGTTCCAGCAGGACTTTAATTGAAAAATATGCTGCAAAGTGTATGAAAGGCCTGTTTACTTAGGGCACATAAACTAATAAATTCTTTAAAAATATGTGTAGTAAATTAAAATAAGAGGCGTAAATAACAAGTAGTATTGATTCAAAAAAGAGTTCTTTGATTCACTACTAGTAAATGGAAACGGAAATAAAACTGTAAATATTTGAAAATATATTGTTGCCGGATGAAAAGTATTTGTTTAACATTTCTTAGTTTTACAATGAATTCGAGTAAAGACGGCTGGCTAAAAGGTCAAGCAAGCGTTTAACACTTTAGTTTTGTTTTCACATTGATGCTGACTTTTTATCAAACAACCAACCAAGCAACAACTGTTGGAACATACTTGAACATTAGTTTGTTTGTTTGATTTTCTTTAGTTTTTTTTTCCGAATTACAAGGCTAAACGTAATTAAACAATATGATTATAAACAAACTTAAAGAATTACAATAAATTCGCGGAAGTAAGCGGCAACTAAAAGTACAAAGGAAATAAAACAAAAATAAAAATGTATATAAGGGCAAATAACCAAGCATGCATTCGTACTAAGTATGTATGTATGTATGTATGTAAGTAAATCACATTTATTAGTTTGCTGTTGTTGTTGTTGTTGTTATTGATAACTTTGTGCATGCAACCTTCCTTTTTGCCTCTGTTAGTTACTGCTACTATTTCTGGCATTATTTGGGCGTGCGCGTACGCTTTAAGTAAATAAACATTTGAAATCATAAAAAGAAATTGCGTCGCCTTGCGAGATCTCGCGCCTACCGTTTTTATAACGGCCAACAATTGTGATTTTTGTTGTTAAATTTTGTAGGCAATTTGACATTGTATTGCAACAGTGAGTGAAGTAAAAATTACTGCAAATAGATGTCATAAAAAAGAAAATATTAGGTATAGACTTTTCTTCACTAACCTTCCACGCGACCAATTACAGCCAAACTGCTGTAGGCATTATTATGATGCATGCAGCAGCAATGCAACACTCTACCTAAATGTGTGTGTATGTTGTAGTATGCGTGACAATGACAATTTGCACATAATGTTTCGTGGAATTTTTATTATTTCAATTGATTTGGAAGCAAGATTTTTCTTTGCTGATTGTAAGAACGGGAGGAGGAAAGAAAAAAGTGCTCGTAAATGGCTCATAAATGCATCATAAAAATGATAATAAAATCTAAAGCGTGATGACTAAAACGTTTGTGAGATTCTAAAGAACACGACAACTAAAGTCCATGTTTTTAATGCTGCAGAAATATTGCTGTAATCATTTGTCATTTTGTGGATGGATGGATGGATGGATGAGTGTGTGTGTGAATGTGTATCTACTTTGCGCTGAATTTTGTGATGACCCTCAATTTTATCGCTAACTATGATAAAACAACATGCCGAGCAGTGATAAAGAAACAAACAGACAAAGACCTACCAGCCATAAGAGAAAAAGAGTGAGTGAGTGAGAGCTGCTCAGGGTCGACAAGGAAGTGTGGCGAAATGTGAACAATCGATCAGATTTTATTTTCTTAATACTTAATGGTGGCACAGCAAACGAGTACGCTAAAAACGTAGTAATACAAAAGACCTGAACACTCAGGACGAATACGAATAATAATGATCTTAGAAATGTGCCGCTGTGAACACATTTCGCGTACAATGATGCTGCAATTATTGAACCTTCTGTATTTACAAATTTCCATCATTAATAACACAGGCGGAGGTCAAGGAATTGAGGAATTTATAATTTCTGTTGTTAACATACCTAACTAAAAATCAAGCACGACACGGATATTTTTGTATAGCCAAGGTGACGGATTCCTCATGGCAATAATGATGACAACAACAGCAATAACAACAAAAACAACAACTGCAACAATATCTGAACGTATGTATACTATACATAATGCAAGCGTTACAGCTCGTTATTGCGGCTATTAGCAGCGAGTTCCAACGGAATACGCGTGAATTCGTTTGTCAAACAATCAACTTTAATGCGTTACTATGTAGGTATATTGTACGTTCAGTATTTAGAGAATTTTTGGAATGCACTGCAGGTATTCTTTCTTGGTCATTTCTACTTGAACTGAAATACCAAATCCAGGCACAAAACACATACACACACAAACAAATTTCTTTTGCTTTTAAGCGTTGTGCCCAATGCTTAGTGGAATGTGCGGGCATTAACGATCCCAGTACGAGACTTGCGAGGATAAAGATCGTCCATAATTATTCATCTTGGGTGGGGAAAGAACGAATAAATTTTTAGTCTCTTTTCAATTTTTTTTATTTCTTGTTCTTAACAATTGTGTGTGTATTTGACAAATAAAATAGAAGATGCAGCGAACTAGAAATAAGTTTATCTTGTGTGATGCTGTTACTGTTGCTGTTGATGATGGCGATGGTGATGGTGATGGCATGCAAAAAAAAAAGGAAGAAGGAAAAGTACATACAAGTAAAATGTAATACCCGCTGAGTTTGTCAACGCAGATGCTAATCACGACATTAGTCTGAGCACGATACATGCGGTGTTGCTTCGCCAACAAAACTTGGCATTAGCACTACATGAATTCTCTCAAATCTCCCTCAAAAACTATGCCAATTTTTTGTTTAGCCCATCATCATCATCAACAGCGCTTGCTATCACCCTGACAATATTGGTTCATGGTTGTTTGCATCAAACTGTCTTAGTTTTGTGTAGGCCTGTCCAGAATTGAACCAAACTTAACTGGACTAAACTGAACTGAACTGTGTTGTTTTGTGTCTTAGTTGTAATTTTTACAAACCCTGTCAAATCAAAACAATTTTTCGCACAGTCTTTATTATTGTCATTATGAACATCATAAAAAAAGCGTCTTTAGGGCCTTTAACAGAACTGAGGTCACCGTGCAATTATTATTGGCCCTGAAGTTTGTTGTGAGGATCTCCAACAGTTTTTGGTAATTATGAAAATTTAGTTTAGGCTATTTAAACAATATTTATGTGAAACATAATTTTATGCACCTTAATGAACAAAACTAATGTTGAAAACATATTCCTTAAGCAACGCTAAAATAACTAAGATGTCATTTCTTTGACAGTTGTTAAGTTTATTAAGGAAATCTTTCTTTTACTAAGTTTTGCATGGAGTTTTAACCTTGAATTATTTTATTTTTCTAATTCTTGCAATTCAGTTATTCTCACTCAGGTGACCTTAGATTATGGCCAAAATTAGCAATTACCCACCTACAGATGGGAGAGATTTACTTTGGCCAGGTTTTGTTGGTTGTTTGGTTGGCAAACGAAATGTGAAAAATTTAAATGTAATTGTGTTTAATGTTTGTAATTATTGAGATACTTAAATTATAGGATTTTATATATTAGACTTGTTGTTAAACTTTGTCAATGTTTTCTGGAAATACAAAAAACGAATTTAATAGTAAGAATATTTTACTAGATTATGAATAAATATAAAGAACTAAATTTAACTCTCGTATACAAATATTTATAATCATTAAAATAATATACAGTCATAGTCAGTGATCAATAATTTCAGTGAAAATTAATAGCTTTAAAATTTATGTTAAAATGTTTCGGATAGGCTAACTTTTATTAAATAGCCATCTTTTCCTCTTACTGAAAGATATGTACATATGTATGTATCGATGGTCTCATGTAGAAAGGCCCTAACTCGCATATTTGAAACTTTACAGGAGAAGGTAAAAACATAATAGAAACTGTAAAATTCAACATGTAACTTTTTTTGTAGAACTGCTTATAAAAGCGTTATTTTTTACACTATTGCAATAAATTTTTGTGTTAAATGCATTGGAATCGCAAAAAAACAATTTTCGAAAATATAGCGAGTTAGGGCCTTTCTACATGAGACCAACGGTATGTATGTTTTAAGTTTTATCTAACAGAAGAGAAAATGTTCTTAAAAATGCAGTCAATGTTTTGCAGTGATGGAAAAATTAAAAATTGATATGGTACTGACCGTCAATAAAAATAGTACTTTTTTCAACATTTTGGTACTTTTTAAGAAACATATATTTTTATTCAAAAATAAAATTAAAAATCCATTTAAAAATAATTCAAAAATAAAATTAATTCAGTTTAATTAAAAACTGTTATAACAACAAACTAAAAATTTATTAATTTTTATGTAAAAATATATGTTTGAAAAATGTTTATTTGTTGTGGGTTAAGATAATAAACATATGAGCATGCCTGAATTTTGTTAGTGTTAATGACATATCACTAATAGATCTTTCACCAATATGTTTGAAGTTTTATGATATACAAAACAAACAAGAAATGAGAATTACAAAAATTTACGAAACATAAGAAATTTACCCCCTGGCCAACGATGTCGAACGATAACGTTCGCTTAGATAAGACTTAAGACACAAACTTGATTGTGGAATAAACAAACTTGATTAAGTAAAAAATAGATACGATAAAAAGTTTGTGTCTTAGGTCTTATCTAAGCGAACGTTATCGTTCGACATCGTGGGCCAGGGAATTAAAAAATTTATGAAAATAGTACCACAAACAACTTTAATTCTTTATGTTTACTTTTGTAGATTAGCTGATCCCACTTCAAATAAATAACATGAATAATGGAATTTGTGCATTCCTTATGTTCTTGTTTTGAAACCAATGTTGTCAATGATTATAAAAATAGTAACGCTGGCTTTCTAAACAGGGACCAAAGCAAAACAAACAAAGAGTACTAAATATGATGTGGGGGTACTGTGGTATTTTTGTTGTGAAAAAGTACTGAAAATAGTACAATAGTATTGAATTTTCCATCACTGATGGGTAGTATACAGAACACTGATGACCAACATAGTACAATTGTACTTTTTTTGATACATTTTAAACACAGTTGGTACCGTGGTACTACCACGAGTCATATGGTACAATTTCAAAATACTGTTGCATAAAAATTTGGTATTTCAGATGACACAGATAAATATCAGCCATGTGACAGAATTTAATTCCGTTCGGAAGTGGAATTATTTCTGTATTTTGCTTCTAAAGAAAAAGTGAAACTTCCGAACGGAATTAAATTCTGTGACATGGCTGTATAGCATATAAGTTACAATTTGTGTAATAGAGCAAGCAAAAGAGATTTTATTAAATTTCATGAACATTTTGGAACTGATATCAATTTGATCTCTAAATATGCATCTATAAGATGATTATTACGACAATAAATTTTTGGTTGAATTATCGAACAATACGAGTCTTTGACATATTCATTTACATACGTTAAATGATTTTGAGGCTGAATTCAAAAACTAAAGCTTAAAATGCAGTTAATCAGGATTTCAAAATTGTTAGAAGTGAACTCTTATATTTCTTTTATTCTTGAAATAATAATTCTAGTTATTTTGGAAATATATATATTTACCAAGGTTAACTTTTCGCAAATGACTCGATAATTCATAAGTAAGAATATTTTTAGATAATCGCGACATTTAACTCCTATTTCACACTCATCAGTTCTGACTGTCAAGTCAAGTATTTTTCAATGAGAAGGAAAAAGATAAAAGATAATTTTCTCTTTCCTTCTCATTGAAAAAATACTTGACTTGACAGTCAGAACTGATGAGTGTTAAACAGGTCTAACGCAATAATGTTGCTATAAGATATATCGAATTTTCGATAAAGTAAATTTGTGGTAAAGTTTTATGATTATTTAACAAATATTAAAAATGGTACCCAATGGAAGTTTAAAAAGTACATTTTATTTATATAGTTGGTACGAAGAAAAAAACCCATTTTCCATCACTGATACAGAACGTTATGAGTAGATTGTACATTAAGCACTTTTTTGAATGCAATTATAAATGAAATTAGTAATAGCCTGTTCGCCGATCTCGAACGTTAACGTTCGCTTAGATAAGACTTAAGACACAAACTTTTTATTGTATCTATTTTTTTACTCAATCAAGTTTGTTTATTCCACAATCAAGTTTATGTCTTAAGTCTTATCTAAGCGAACGTTAACGTTCGAGATCGGCGAACAGGCTATAATACTTTTGTAAGTAAAAAACAACCTCATGTTGACAACATAAATCAATTCCGTAAAGCAATACATACTTAACGATTGGTACGAATGGTTAACGATTGGTATGAATGGTTTCAATGCTGATTGTATAAGTTGTACATACTAACAAAAAATATCACACTTTACTCGTTTACTGTCAACAAATCGCACATAAAGCAACAACCAAAAAATATTTATTTTCTCATTAGGTTTTTTATTGTTTTTGCTCTTTCTTTATGTTTTCATTCACTGAAAGCAACGAATACTGGACGAATGGTATTAATGGTTTTAGTTTTTTCGTGTGGCATTGAATTATTTCTTTGCTTGATGTATAACGGCATAACAAAAAGGAAATGTAAAATAGCAAACAGTAATAAGGAATGAGTAAACAAACAGCAATGCACAATTTTATTATTGTCGAGTAAAAGCAATGAATTTGCGAATGGTTAGCAAATGTGAATGGTCTCTTTCTGTTCTCTGGCATGGCAAAGATTTACCAGTGAAGGTTAAAGATTTAATAGTGTTGCATCCAGCTATGCTAACTTAGCCATTTTCGGGCTAGATTTAGCCCGATTTTAGTCACTCAAAACGCGAAAAAAGAAAATTTGATGTGGCTTTAAACAAATTTTTTTTGCATTTAGCCCTTTTTTCAAAAATGTTTACGCGTTTTGAGTCTCAAAAGTTATAATCACTGGTTGCATCGAAGCAACGGAAAATCATGTGCGTGAAGTTAGCGATGCCAGAAGTAAGATTTTACCTTATTTTTTAAGATTTTTTAACCGAAAAAAGATTTTAAGATTTTTTCCCCAAAAAAGATTTTAAGATTTTTTCCCCAAAAAAAAGATTTTTTTTTTTGTTTTGTCTAGACGAAGGTTAGGTTCAATTAAAAAATCTTTTTTGTTCCCATTTGAAGAATTTTAAACTAATCGATCTCAAAAAATGTATAAGAAAATTAATTAGTGTTAAATAAAATATGAATTGTTTTTATTATTTATAATAAAAAAACTACTTATTTCCAAAAATAAGATTTTTTCCTGAAAAATAAGACTTTTTTTTGGCGAAATTAAGATTCTTTGCTGAAAATTTCTGGCAGCCCGGCTCCGTCAGTTAGCTCCGTTTTGGAAATAAATTTCAATTTTTAATTAAAATCATATGTCACATATTATATATGTACATGTGTATGGCAACATCGTTTTAAGCGGCAAAGTTGAACAAAATTCCTTATTGCTTGGAAAAAGAAATTATAGAATATTAGAAAAGGTCGAATAAACGAACTAAATAATTTCATTTCATAGCACATCACGAATTAAAATCAGAAATATCAGTAGTTACAGATCGAGCCTCTTTTCTCATTTAAACGTGTATTTAGCAAGTTACCTAGAATAACAATTTTATAGAATTTGAGTTTTTCAAAGAAAATATAGATTTATGTTAAGATATTGTATTACATATGTAAGTGATCACAATTTGATCACTTTTTCTCAATTAAAAGCTTATTTACCAAGTTATTAACGATTTTAGATATTTTAAATATTTTTGTTTTAATTCAACGCTTATTTACAAAGATATAAACGATTTTAGAGATTTTCATAATAAAAAAAATTATTATTGGCGATTTTATTTTCCCCCCTTTTTTATAGTTTTTCGCACAGTGCATACTTAAAATGTACTACACAAATCTCGTACGCTCACTCACCAGAGTCAAGGAAAATATAACAGGGATTTTAGCACTTATTTTGAAAGTCGTCATTGGAAATTCAGTGCTTGTTGATAATTTCGTTACACTTTACAAGTACTACTTCAAAGACAAGTTAACAAGTGTAAGTTTATCTAGGGAATAATAATACGAAAAAAGAAAAATATATCAACAACAAACCATTCCGGCGTTACAGCTCCAACCAGCACCAAGTGGTAGCATGACAATCTTAGATAACTGAACATGAACGAACCACACAGTCAACAATGACTGCTACTTATGACGGCAGTGAGCCTCTTTATTTTCTTTTTTTTTTTTTTTTTGCACTTGAAATCGAAATCGGTTTGGATAAGGAAATAAACAACAACGCCAGTTACATGATTAAGTATACAGTCAGCGTTGTCAACTTTGAAATTTTAACACGCAACAAAATGAAGAAAAAACGCGCCATTTAAAAAAAATCGCACCAAGTTTAGATTTCCTTTTTTATTTAAAATGTTTATTAAATTAATTTCACATACAAATTATAATATTTTTGTATTATAAATATAACAATAAAACAGTATTCAATAGTTCAGAGTTTTTAGAAAGAAAAAAAAATTGATAAGAAAAAAGAATAAACTAAACAAATTTGTTTGTATTTCTTTGTACTAGATAGATATGTAATTAATTTATTTTTTTTTAACGATTAACAGTAAAATAGTAAAAATACCCACAATATGCTATTCGGAATTAAGTAAAAAATTGCATATTTTTTAAATATTTTTGTTTTCTATTTTAAGTACTTCTAGTACTTCGTTGACCCTATTCAAAAAAATTTGTTAGGGCTTCACTGGGACTCTAACCCTGATGTTCGTCTACAGTTAAGTAGAGCAAACCATCAGGCTACACAAGAATTTTTATTTTCATGTTTAAAATGTTAATTTTATTTTCAAACAAATATTTTCATCCTATTCAGCTTTAGCAATAACCTTTATGTGTTGAATGTTTCATTATCATACATTCGTACATATATAAAATGCATTCAATGGGTGCCTTATTCATCGTATAGATTTCATGAAAATTAATTATTAAAAAACTGCAATTAAAAATTAATAAAAATAAAGATTTCATCACATTTTCGGAAAAATTAAAAAACGCACCGAAATTTAAAAAAAGCGCACCGCGCACCAACTAAGACAAACGCACCAAGTTGACATACAGTACATATTTCTATTTGGAATTTTTTAGTTTTTTTTTTAATAGGTAAGTAGCATGTGCTAAGGAGTTAAATAGGAAAAAAATCAACTGAAATAATTACGTTTATAGTAAAACACTTTAAGAACCTAATTCAGTAGATAATTGTAAGTAGTTACGTATGTATGTACGTGCAGCAACAGTAGTATACTTACTACCACTGCTACGTAGCAGACAAGGAAGAAAAGAGTAGATACAAATAAAAAAGCAGGGCAATTGAAACATTTCAAAATTGACAAATAATACAGATAATTGTAATAGTTAAAAGCAAAACAGTTAGCAGTTCTTAAACAATACAATTTTACATGTTTACAAATCACTTTAAGGCAAATAATAAGAGCCTATTAACACTAGTAGGTAGCTTTGACAACAATAATTGATGTTGCACATGCAACATGAAAGATTGACAGGTTAAGATATAAATGAATAAGTGTGTACGGATATTTATATTTCTTATCCAGAAAGACAGCAAAATAAATCGAGCCCCGTATTTCCCAAGTTATTAAGGCTTTAAGATATTTTGAGTTTTTCATATAAAAATCTATCTATGATCAGAAATATCAGTGATGGTAAATCGAGCTCCTTTTCTTAATTGAACGATTTTTTGTTTTGTTTTAAAATCTTTACCATTGAAATTATAACAGATGTTTCATTCAAATATTTGCGTGGAGCACAGAGTTCAATGTACAAAACTTGACTGTTCTTTAAAACGAATAAAGAGCCCTTCCTAAAACTAAATTTGGGGTCATTTTTGTCATAACACGTAGCAATTTTGTAACAAAAACTAAACAAACATTTGACAGTAATAAATAAACAATTGGCACATGTTACAAATTTATGACCTTGACATTTAATCCGGGCAATACGAAAGAGAAAAACAAAATCTCAAATGTGTCATAATAGAAATGCAAACATTGCTAAGCAAACACAAGCAATTTAATTAAGTTTACGAGACCAAATAGGGCGTTGAAAGAAGTTGTATGAATGATTACTGATTGTTACTGGCAGGCAACACATGTTTACGCAACCAGTCACATATGATGTTGATGATGATGGTGATGTCAGCCGCCTTGAGCAGTTAAATGTATGTCTATATTATGCTGCAGCAGGAATCACACAATATACAAAGAAACAATCTACAACATTGTTGGTCAATAATCGTAAATAGAGCAAATATTATTGGCTTTAATTAATATTGAGTTGGAAAAGACCCTAACAGTAGATATCCAAAGACAAAATAAAACAGATGCTTGCTTTTACTATTTCACACCCTTAAGGGCTTTGTCTGCTCGTCCATACAATCGTTGTCTTCATTCGTGACAAACACACAGACAAATTTGTAAGTAAGTGCTCCTACAAATTAACAGCAACAATACAATTAAATTTTAATGCTGTATTGATTTCTCAATACAATAAATTCATTAAAATTTTAACACAACAAATTGATAAAATCATTAAAATTTAATGAATTTCTTATCTTATTACTTATTTGCTTACTAGTTATACAAATTGTCTGTCTGTTTGTCTGACTGTGCAAGGCATAACATCACACACACTTGAATTACTAAGCCCTGGAAATGTTCTGCATTACTCAGATCAGTGAGAGTGCCAGTGTTTTCAACAGCAGAAGCGCATTTTCAAAATATTCCCATGATAGTTTTAAAACAGTTTGTTTGAAAACATCTAATTGATAAGCTGCAATCTCAAATAAACCTAACGACACAAACAATTGCTATATTAAGGGGCGTATTAAGTGGTTCTTCAGCCTTAAATGTAAATTTCGTTTACAGTCAATCATCGAGTAAAAACTGAAGTTTTCTTGCCACTTCATAAGCAAGCTTAAGAATCTATAGTAACTTAGGGTAGTATGTCTATAAATATTCAGATATATTTATGTTTTATTGCTCATAAATAAGAATGTATTAAAATGTTAGATGTTTAGTAAAGTTTTGTTTAATATGAAACAAATTTTGGGGCTGTTTGGGTCTCACGAAGACATTGTTAAATAATTTCATGTACATATTAAATGTATTGTGATTTTACTGTAAATATGGAATTAGGTATTATAACTTAATCTAAAAATCAATCCAAAGACTTGTGTCAAACAAATGGCCGTTTTCTAATCTGATATGGCTGACCCTTCTAAGTTGCTCTAATGGGTCCTGTATTTTTTGAAAGCAAGCCATAACTTAATTCGGAGTAATTCCCAAGATGTTTTAACGACCTGAATGATTTCAATAAATAAATAATATCATAATAAATTCTCAAAATAAGCGTTGTAATTTCACGCGATCTAGACGGCCAATTGACCGGCCCCTTTTAATTAGCATGTGGTACCGTCTTGTTGAAACCAACGCAAAAAATATATGTAATTATTGCACGGTAGCGCTCGCCCTTCACACTAACGTTCCTGCCTTCGCTGAAAACAATTTTCCGATAAAACAAGTAAGAGTGCTATATTCGGCTGTGCCGAATCTTAAATACCCTCCACCTAAACGTAATAAGAAATACAAAAAAACTACACTGGTTATAGGACTAGCATATCCTTATTCTGTGTTTTCTATTCAGTCTTAGTGCAAATTTTATTAGTATTTTATATATTGTTTGAAAGACAATTTTACGACCAACATAATTTATGTTAAATATTTTGAAATTTTGTCTAATTTTCACCATTTTTAATTGATTTAATTACCAATTCTTACCATAATTCACAGAGTTTGTCTGATGTTCATAATAATCTTGAGTGTAACTTAACAAACAGAGTATAAAACAAGTAAGAGTGTTATATTCGGCTGTGCCGAATCTTAAATACCCTTCACCTAAGCGTAATAAGAAATACAGAAATAATAAGAAATACAGAAACTACACTAGACTAGAATATCCTAATTCTGTGTTTTCTATTCAGTCTTAGTGCAAATTTTATTAGTATTTTATATATTGTTTGAAAGACAATTTTACGACCAACATAATTTATGTTAAATATTTTGAAATGTTGTCTAATTTTTACCATTTTAATTGATTTAATTATCAATTCTTACCATAATTTACAGAGTCTGTCTGATGTTCCTAATAATCTTCAGTGTAATTTAACAAACAGAGTATAAAAAAAGGGGTACAATTCGGTTTTAGTGATTTTGCTCAAAAAAAAAAAAAAAAAACAAAATGAAATAGGGCTTTTGGAGGAGATACCAGCAAAAAAAAAATTTGTTGGCGGTCACGCCTATTTTCGTGGGGGCGGGCCCGTAAAGTTAAAAATATATAGACCTATATCTCGGGAACTACTAAGTGCTTGATAATTTGTAATACACTAAATAAAAGGTATTAAAAATACCTTTCCAACGATATATATCATGATTATAAAATGTGGACCGAATATGGGTTAAATCCGAAAAGAATATTTTTTGACCCGAATTTATTTGTTTTTTGGAAATGGTTCTATATGGCAGCTATGAAAAATTATGGGCCGATCTTCTTAAATTTTGGAACAGTTATTTTCATGCATATGAGGATATTTCACCTCGAATTTCAACATAATAACGGTATATTTAAGATATATATTAGTATTAACGTGGATTTCGAGAATGGACCTTATGTGGGGGATATAGTCAAATATGGACCGAATTAAAAAAAATTTCGTTTTGCGATTTCTTTTTGTATAAAACTTATTTTTGCTGAATTTTGTCTTGATATTCCAATTTTATAGGCATTTATTTATCATTAAGCCATATTTCGGGAAGATTTTTGTATGGGGGCTATGACCAATTCTGGGCCGACCACCATAAAATTTAGTACAGCAATTTATTTGCCTATAAAGAGTATTTATGTCAAATTTTAGCCGTTTAACATTATTTATATCTCTTTTATACGTATTTAAGTGAATTTTGGAAGTGGACTTTATATGGGGTCTATGGTCAAACATGGACCGAATTAAAAAAAATTTCGTTTTGCGATTTCTTTTTGTATAAAACTTATTTTTGCTAATTTTTGTCTTGATATTCCAATTTTATAGGCATTTATTTATCATTAAGCCATATTTCGGGAATATATATATTTGTATGGGGGCTATAAGAAATCATGGACCGATTCTTACTATTTTCCGCACACTTTCTTCTTTTATAGTACAAACAACGTATACAAAATTTCATGGTATTATCTGCAATAGTTTTCAAAATATTGCAATAAAATGGATGAAAAATATCAAATTTTTATGGAGGTGGTCTCACATATAGGTTCATAACTCTGGTTAACCTAAACCGATTTGGCTGATTTTAAATAGCAAACTTCTCGAAAGCACTTCTGACAGAATTATTGAAGGTTTGGATCCCCAGTATATCTGGGGACTTCAAAAAACTAATTTCAACAGACAGACAGACAGACAGACAGACAGACAGACAGACAGACGGACATGGCTTAATCGACTTCGCTATTTATAAGGATCCAGAATATATATACTTTATAGGGTCGGAAAATTTTTTTGTGGAAATTACACACGGAATGACAAACTTATATATACCCTTCTCACGATGGTGAAGGGTATAAAAAGGGGTACAATTCGGTTTTAGTGATATTGCTCAAAAAAAAAACAAATAGGGCTTTTAGAGGAGATACCAGCAAAAAAAATTTTGTTGGCGGTCACGCCTATTTTCGAGGGGGCGGGCCCGTAAAGTTGAAAATATATAGGCCTATATCTCGGGAACACTGGGTGTATTAAAAAAGGTATTAAAAATACCTTTCCAACGATATATATCGTATAATTACGATGGTATGTTAAAAATTCTCGAATCCACAAAGATCTAAACGTGCCATTAGTAAAAGTCGAATTTACAAAATATGCGTCAAAGTACGTCAGCAAACTTGAACACCATCCAAACCCACTTGCACGATACATCCTTAACTTTAGTGGCCACAATCGGTTGAGAAGGAGGGATACCCTTGCTTTAACTCAAGCGCAAAACAGATGATTGGATCAGTTGAAGTGAAATTTTTTTAGTATCATAAAAAATTTTTGTCTAGCAATGGCTGGGCTTATTATTTTGTGTTTAGTATTAAGATTTGAACACTTATTGTAATTTCAGTATATGAAGATTCAATAAATAAATAAAGGTGAAAAAAAATCCGAAAAGAATATTTTTTGACCCGAGTTTATTTGTTTTTTGGAAATGGTTCTATATGGCAGGTATGACAAATTATGGGCCGATCTTCTTAAATTTTGGAACAGTTATTTTCATGCATATGAGGATATTTCACGTAGAATTTGAACATAATAACGGTATATTTAAGATATATATTAGTATTAACGTGAATTTCGAGAGTGGACCTTATGTGGGGGATATAGTCAAATATGGACCGATATTCTCAAAATCCAGCAGTTTGGTTTAGGCATGTATGTAAATGATCCGTGTAAAATTTTGGATTGGTACCCTTATTTATAAGAGATTTATGAGTATTAAAGTGATTTTCGGAAGAGGGCTTGATATGGGGCATACGGTTACAAATAGACCGAAATTAACAAAATTTTGTGGAATCTGTGCAAAGTTATGAGTCGGTAACGATATTTATACAATATATATAGGGATAAATGTCTTATTCAGATGTGGTCTTTGTATGGGATCTATGACCAGTTGTGGGCCGACTACCATAAAATTTAGTACAACAATTTATTTGCCTATAAAGAGTATTTATGTCAAATTTTAGCCGTTTAACATTATTTATATCTGTTTTATACGTATTTAAGTGAATTTTGAAAGTGGACTTTATATGGGGTCTATGCTCAAACATGGACCGAACTAAAAAAAATCGTTTTGCGATTTCTTTTTGTATAAAACTTATTTTTGGTGAAGTTTGTCTTGATATTTCAATTTTATAAGCATTTATTTATCATTAAGCCATATTTCGGGAATATACATATATATTTGTATGGGGGCTATGAGAAATCATGGACGGATTCTTACTATTTTCCGCACACTTTCTTCTTTTATCATACAAACAACGTATAAAAAATTTCATGGCATTATCTGCAATATATTTCAAAATATTGCAATAAAATGGACAAAATATATCAAATTTTTATGGAGGTTGTCTCACATATTGGTCCATAACTCTGGTTGGCCTAAACCGATTTTGCTGATTTTAAATAGCAAACTTCTCGAAAGCATTTCTGATAGAATTATTGAAGATTTGGATACCGAAGATATATGGGGACTTCAAAAAACTGATTTCAACAGACAGACAGACAAACGGGCATGGCTTAATCGACTCCGCTATCTATAGGGATCCAGAATATATATATGTACTTTATAGGGTGGGAAAATTGTATTGTGGAAATTTCACACGGAATGACAAACTTATATATACCCTTCTCATGAAGGTGAAGGGTATAAAGAAGTGGTTCTTCATTCGAACCACTTAATCTAATACAGATAAGTCTAAATCTGACAATCAAGAACAGTATGAAACGGTAACAGTATCTTACTGAATATTGGAATGTATGTTAATTCGGAAGACAGAAGTTTGATAATCAGAAAACTAAACTTATTTGTACTTAACTTTATTATCTTTATAAAGTTAAAATTGTAAAACAACAAATTTCCAGGAAGAGCATTAATAAACAAATGCAGTCTTGAACCACTTACATTGTTATAGCCCTGAACCAGGTGAATTTCGACAATTACGTTGATTATAAGCGGCTGTCTTGGGAATGCTTGAACAACTAATCAAGCCGCCCGGTATAGAATTAAGAAATATGTACATTTGTATGTATGTATAATAATGAATAATTCAAGTATGTATAATTAATTAAAGTCAAGAACAAATTGCAACCAGCAATGAGTGTTTAAATCCTATTGGCCGAAATTATTTCCAAGCATTTCCATTAGTAATGAACAACCCCCATCCCTTAAACTATATGTAGGTACATACATATGTATGTAAATTGAATTATGTAAGCACTTGTACAACATTTAAAATTCGTCTTCTTCACAAATGCAACAAACAATAACATAAACAATCACTTACCTGTTGATATTTGTGTAGAAACTTTTTTCGCCATTGCTGGAAATCTTTGCTAAATATCTTGAAAATCATTTACATTTTATTCAAAACACTTAAACACCACGCACTTTCACATTATTCACAACATTTAACAAATTGTATTCAATTAAAACCCGTTTTTTTAATTATTTGTAAAAAATTACTTGCAATTTTCGTTCTCTCGTCACAATTTACAAAAGTTTGTTTACGTTCTGCCAATTAGAAACAATGCTGCCAATTAATCACACACATTGAAGTGCAAATTGGAATAAATTGGCGCAAACAATGGGTTTTGTTATTGCAAATTTGCAGTAGGTATACAAAAACAACAAAAGGCTAAAAAATCAGTGATGACACTGCCAAGTATAATTAGGTTTGAGTATTTACTATGTTACCTAATGTGTCGTACTACTACTCAACGTTAGATGGAGGCGAGTTTTTATTTATTTTGACATGTAGAGGCTGTCAGATACATTTTGGATAAAAATCGTCAAAATCCCGATAAAACATCGTAATTTCGAATTTCTCTTACCAGAAGAGAAACAAAGAGGGATGAAAGGACGGCATATGAAAGATGAGAAAAAGCTGGAGGGGGGCTTTTTTAACCCGGGTTTTTTTCTCAAGCACGACGGATGGGTATGCAGGCAGCTTTGACGACGACAGGAGATGAGAGAAGAAAAAAAAACGGGACGGACGGAATGGGGCGGACGTTGTGTGTGTGTATTTTTCTAACTTTTACTTCAAAACCGCCATAATAATACATAAAAATTTTTAGATAGCATGCGCTTCTTAAAGAAATAATAAATTTTATCTGATAGATAGATAATTCTAGATAAAACATAATAAATATAAATAAGGTGGTGTGTTTCTTTCTTCTTAGCTAATTCAGCAACCACCTCTTAAAACTGTAAACTGCAAATCCATTGCCTGCTTTTAGGATGACAAATTTTCAATGACCTTGGAAAATTTGGAATAACGGAATTTGTGGTGAATTTCTAAAAACTCACCACGATTTTTTATACTCACCACGATTTTTTATACTCACCACGATTTTTTATACTCACCACGATTTTCTACTCACCACGATTTTTTCACCACATGACAGAAAAAAATTTTTCTGCCGTCGGTCACCCCCCCCCCCCCCCCCCACCATCCGACCGACCGGCCACCTTCCACCGTATTGTCAGTCAGTCCCTTCCCACCTTCTTCTTCCACAAACCTCCCTCCTCTCTCTTCTCACAGAGCGTGTGTCGTCGTCCGTCTTCCGTCGCCGCTCCGCTCCGCACACGTCCTCAGTGCGACCGTCGTCCTTTTTGCTGTGTGCGTGTGTTTTGAAAAACAACACCGGATGTTCTATTTATGCGAACTTTTTTAGAAAAAAGAATATGGGAATTTTTGTGATTCTATTTTTAGACAAAAAGAAGAAGAACCAAAAACAAAAAGAACTGTGAAGTGATAACACAATAATAATGATGCCAGACATATTGAAAGTACTGTTCCCAGTTTTGTTTACACATGCACTATAAATAAATAAGACGTTGTTATTTATATTGTTTGTGTTCATGTTTATTTGCAAAATTGTAAGGAATCTCAAAAAAGTTTTAAAATAAAAAAATTTTATGTCGATAATTTAAAATGTAGAACTTTAAAATAATGAAAAATGTATAAATATATATAAGAAATCTATTCATATCTGATTAATCCTATTTAATTTTGTATTAATTATGAGTAATTTTAATCATATATCCAATATTTTAGAAAAAATTGTTTTAAAATGTTCACGCTCAATATTGCTAATTTTGACAGCTAATTTTTTATTCATTATATTATCTTTTTTATGTGTATATGGGGGGTTTTTGGGGTCGAGAAATTCATTTTTGATCTTTATTTTTACCTATGAACACCACCAGAGGGCGTTTTTCATGCATATTTGTCGTCTATTTTCCGAGAAAAAGTGGGAGACTCGAAAATCGAGATAGACCCATGGTTCCTTCACCAAAGTTGCTTAGAATTGTCCATAGAATCATCCTAGGGGGCGGCTCTAATCGACAAAAAATTTGGTCCGCCCTAATGTACATACATTACATGTAAGCCAACATTTTATTAAATCATATAGGTTTTACTTTAGCAACCATAGTGTTTATCTTTTAAATTGAAAAAAAAACAACCAAAACAGAGATCATATTCACTTTATAAATTGCTAAAAACATTTATTTCAAGATACATATAATATTAATAGCGAAATACTCATTATATATACGTTTAATGACCATGAAATATTTACAAGTCCCTCACTTTTACCTTCAAACTCACTTTCCACATTTTTATTCGAAATTATCGTTGCCTCGGTTGAGGTGAAATCAATGGATATATTATTACATAGACTGCCGTTACAACGAACACATAAAGGATCATTGTCAGTACATTCCGCCAAATGGGAAGAACAACCTCTGAGTACATATGTGTGTTGCAGTTTAGTAATCACTGTACTAACGCACAAGTCATCATATGAAGAACAATTTCGACGTGCAATGTTCATGGGTGACGTCATTAATGAGCAATCTTTATAATCTATCGACGAACAAGAGTAACAAGTTCTCACAGGTGTACGATTGCAACCATTTGCGTCACGGCACAAATAACAGCTCTCATGTCCCGCAACGGATGAGTTTCTATAGTGATCATAGAATTGTTTATCAGCACAACCTCTTGTTACGCGATTTCCCGATTCGCATGTAAAACAAGACTGTGTATTTTCCTCACATTTTTCCATTTTTAAAAACTTCCCCTGCATACAACTTGGCTGATCTTCAGAAGAACATACATTACACGATATGGTTAAGCAGTCAGTGTTACAGTTTTCTCCATAACATTCGATTGAACTTCCTGGTGGAAACCAGGGTTTGTTTGAAGAACAGCCACGCTGTACAACCCCCGTCTGCTCGTTAACATGGGTAAAACATTTTCCCACATGGCCGTACAAGTTTTTATTCTGGCAATAAGTTTTAGTTGATGTAACACATTTAACAGCCGTCTCATCTTGACCTCTCCAACATGAAGGGTCTGGTGTGGCAGATGAATGCGTGCACATTAGACAATTTTGTACAGTCATACCGGGTTCGTTGTTGCAGCCATTATAATTACATTTAAAGCACGCATGTGGACAGTTATTGGTAGCGCCCATTGTGGTTTCACAGCCTCTTATAACATTGCTAGCATGCAGAACATTAGTAAAACAGCGATCGTCTTCCTTGTAAAAGGGACATGGTAGTATAAGTTCTGGTTTCTTTTCAACATTAACACAACCAGAACCACTGCATTGATAACAACGTTGACGATCTGCAGGAAATATGTCACGATTGCAAAGGCTTTTTTTGCAGCGAGCACATGGTTCCGGACAGTAACGGCTAGGAAAAAGTCGCAACAAACAACCGCGTCTTGTTATGCCAGATACTAAATAAAGTTTATGAAATATGTGTGAACATGAAAAATACGAATATGAAAAATAAACGATTATAAATATCTTTTTAGCGCACACTACTTACCAACCACCTGCACACATTCATCTGTTTCTGATGCACATTCCTCAACGGCTATTTGCTGTCCTGGTTTCGTTGCACACTCAGCATCCTCCGCCGAGTCGCAAGAATAACATTCTAACGCTGAAGAAACCTCAAACGTTTAACAAATCATGCTCAAACTTCAATTATTCTACACGTACCTGTAGTGGTTAACAATACTAAAATGTTGACCGCCAGAAACAGCAACCACTTTGAGTTGATATTGGCCGAAATGCAGCTAATTGCTTTCATTGTTTTTCGATAAATGACATGGTCACTATATACTGATTAATATTAGTGGTATGAATATTAAGTTTGTTTTTAATTTAACTAAATACGCTGGTGTGATAAGATTATTAATATATGCTTGTATAACAGTTTCAAAGATTTGTATCATTAACCGCAATGGCCAACAACAGGGGGTCATTTTGTATACTTTTTACATTGTATTTCGAAAACTTTTGCTTTCGTATCGAAATACACAATAAGCCCCAGTTTAATTGTTTTCTTCTTGGAATTCGATCTCAAATAGAATTTGTTGTATCTTTAGGCGGGCTAAAGCGTTCTGTTTATAAGTTAAGCGTCGCATTGTAGATGCACAACTTAATAGAAACTTTTCATCTGAATCCAATAAAACTCTGCCACTATCTGCATTCACTTCTCCACATTTCATTCTAGCATTATGATTATTGCAAGTATGTTGCTGTCTGTTATTGCCGGTGCAGTTTGTAACATTATTATCCGAATTACTATTATTAAGTTGCATTGCTGGTTGTTGGGGATTTTCCATTGAAATAGACATAAAATCTGTGGCCTGTACAGACACAGAACAATGTTGTATATCTGCATTTTGGGGTCCAATGTGTTCGGCATCTTTTGTATTTGTAGTAGACTCTACACTCTGAACCAGTGCCTCATTAGATGCATTCATTTCTACTGGCTCACAGTTTATGCTCTGGCCATCATCAGATATATCACCTAATTCATCTAGTATTTTGTCTAGTTCATAGCTGAAACATACATACATATACAAATTACTAATGTACAAGGAAGATTATATTATTTCCAAACAGCTATACCTGACACCATCCAGATAGGGGATTAAAAATTGCATTTTATCATAAAATACCCAATTACGATGTTTATTTGCAACACTTTCTTCTGTCCGCTGTGAGTGTTTGTAGTGTTTTGCAAAGGAGTCGCGCAAAGATCTCCATCGTCTACGACATTCTGCCTCTGGAGCATCAATGGCTTCACTTATCTCAATCCAGCATTGTTGGCGCAGCGACGTCTTTCGGTATGCCTTTAAGGAACGATCGTAAAGTACTGGACGCAGAGATACTTGATGAATTAGTTCATCATCATCAAGTACCACTGGTTTATCCGTTGTATTTCGCCGTTTATTTTTTATTTGTTTTTTCATTTTGTTTTTATTATTCGCAAACATCATTTTAAAAACAAATTTTCTAATTTTTTACGAATTTTCGAACAATAAGAAAAACAAAATATTTAAGAACTGTGAAGTGATAACACAATAATGATGCCAGACATATTGAAAGTACTGTTCCCAGTTTTGTTTACACATGCACTATTAATAAATAAGACGTTGTTAAATTTATATTGTTTGTGTTCATGTTTATTTGCAAAATTTATAGTAGATCTCGAAAAAGTTTTAAAATAAAAAAAATTTATGTCGATAATTTAAAATGTAGAACTTTTAAAATAATGAAAAATGTATAAATATATATAAAAAATCTATTCATATCTAATTAATCCTATTTAATTTTGTATTAATTATGGAAAGTAATTTTTTTAATCATATATCCAATATTTTAGAAAAAATTGTTTGAAGTATAAAATGTTTCTTCAAAGGTTTTTAATTTAAAAAAAAATAATTTATTAATCCGATATGATGAACTTTTTATTCATTATTAGAAAAATAAATACAAAGTCTTTAGTCCTACAGGAGATAACTTTGCTTTTAAAATAAAAATAACTCAAAGTATTTACATGAAAGTGTTTATTGTATTGGAAAGAGTGAGGTTTGAAAATAATAAGTGAAAAATTATATCGAACAGATATCTGTCACGACCACGCATACAGATGTCAATTATTTTGTCAATATTTTCAATCACATTTAAGCAAACAGCGGGTCTATTTATTACGGATTTTGAGTATTGAGACTGTAATCGATTCCATTGACCCTATATAGACTCCATTATTCAGTATGATCGGGACAAAGGCTGATTTTTGTGAAATCACCGTAAACGCATTTCCCAATCGCTCCACACAGTAATACATTCAGTATGAAAAAGCTTCTCAACAATTGCTCTTGGATTTTCAGAAGTTCAAATGCGTCAATTTTATCAACGACTTCTTAAAAGTGGTCTCACGAATTTTACAAAATATAGCTTTATCAGATCCGCCATTTTCAAAGTGAATTTCGGAACGATATTGATTTCATTGTATCAATTGTCAAGGCTTCTGTACTGATATATCAAAAAGTAATAAGTCTAAAGTTTTGTGATATATTTTATATGGTGTTCAGACATGTATTTTTAATTGAGTTAATTATTGGTTAATTAAAAAGTGTTCACACATGCTCCATATTGCTAATTTAATTAGCGTTTGACAGCAGCTGACAAAAAAGAATACAATTACAGTGCACTCGGGAAAACGTCAACGCTCAACATCCCAAAACGTCAACCTTTTTTTACAGTACCTACTCTAAAATTTTACGAAATAAATAGAGAGAAGACTCTCTTCCAAGTGTTGGAAAGAAAAAAAAAACAGCAGAAAAAAATAACAGATTTTTTTTTAAATGCATATGATATAAAAATATGATCTCATTTAAAATGTATTCTTTTGGTTCTAGTTGTCTTCTATGGTTCTAGTCAGTTTGAATGCCTTTTTTGTTTCCTTTATGAAATCGTTTATGTTTGATTTTAGTTTATAATCAATAAAAACGTTTAAAAGCACATTATCGAAATTTTTTTTAGTTAAAAATTTTACATTCGTAGACGTCAACAATTTGTTAAACGTCAACACCTGCGGTTTTAATAAGTTTACGTTTTTGCGAGTGCACTATATTTGGTTCTAATATTATAATTTTCAGCCTAAAAATATTCTTTATTAATTTAAAAACGAAACAACTGCCATTTTACTTATTACTTGTCACAGGGTTTTATTATTAATTTTAACAATTATTAGAACAATTAACTCTTAATGAAGCAATTACCTTAATTGAAATTTTGTATGGATAATAGAATTCAATTAGGCGTTAATTAAAAAATTTCAATTAAAAACAGCGATACCAACTTAGAACTTTTCGGGCTAGATTTAGCCCTATTTTAGTCACTCAAAATGCGAAAAAGCCCGAAAAAAAGAAAATTTGATATGGCTTTAAATGGATTTTTTTTCATTTAGCCCTTTTTTCAAAAATGTTTACGTGTTTTGAGTCTCAAAAGTTGGCATCACTGATTAAAAATGCATGTTGTTTATTACTTAATGTGTTTAATTTTTTTAAGTGTATGAAACAGATGGAATGATACACACGCTTGCTAACACCACAGCTGGGAAGGGAAGTTTAGTTGAATTTCTTTTTTTTCATAGTTGCTAGTGGAATTGTGTCTTGTAATTCTTTGTTTGTTTCCATTATTGATAAAGACCCAAGCCAAAAAAAGCCATTTTAATTGAAGAAAACCAGCAGAAAGTGAATTGTACAAGCGTTTCGTTTAATTGCTTTCGAACGCAACGCGGAATACAAAGAAAAAACAAAGTTGATCGTAGACGTAAAATAAACAATGAGAACAAAAAATATTAACCTTCAAAAATGATAGTCCCATTTTGTTAAAGCAACAACAACTTATTTTGTAATTTATAATGTGCACTTGTGCATTCTGTTACCGCAACAACTAAAAGGGTCAAAAACCAAGATTAAAAAATATTAAATCTATAGAAACAAGAAAACTTAAGAAGCAATAAAAATTTTCCACTGACACCTTGCATACAACAAGAATTAGTTCGAGATAAAGGCAAAATAAAAACTTTATTTCTTTGTTGCTTTACATCTGAAAAAGAAAAAACAAAAGAACAAACTACAACAAAAACATCCCCCGAAGAATTGATTTTGCTGGCCTTTCCCCTAAAATTAAGCAACTGGATTAATTTACACTAAGTGTTGCTGAGTACAAAAGAAATTTATAAAGTACATAAAATCATAGATCAACCTAAGAAATTTTATTTGATTTTCCAAACAATTTCCTATATCTAAGGTAAGGTGATGAGCAAAATTGAAACGTGTCAGTAGTACTAGACTCAGTACCTATCTCATTTAGAGTTAAATATTGAAAAGAAAGCAACAAACCAGTTGTGACTACCAGTAAATTATACTAATTACACGCTTCTCACTTTCTTTGGTCTCATTTTTTAGGTTGAATTTGTCGCTTTTTATTTTGTTTTTCTAACTATACTTTTTTAGAGACAATCAAAGATGAAGCGTTGGTCGTATCCTGATGATGAATCGGCAGAGGCTTGTGATGTCATGTTGGCTCCTCCTTTGAATGCACGTACCTCCAGCACTTCGTGTTCGTTTTCGGAACGAGTGTGGAATTTCAAGGTTCTTATGAATCAGGATCTGATGACTCATGAAAAATTGGCGTTGGTGGGCAATTGTGAATCGTTGGGCAACTGGCAATTGAGCGGCTGTGTCCTCATGACCAAGGATGAGGGTATGTACGCAATAACCACGGTTTAAAAAAAAATACAAACAGAAACCGGTAGGTCTTCTATTGCAAACCACAACCACAAAATTTTTCCGTAACCTCTTCTCCAGATTCGAATGTATGGAGTGTACAGGTAGCAATACCACGAGAGCGCTCAACAGAATATAGGTATTTAGTCTGTGCTATTGAACCCACCACCGAGAAACCTTTGGTGCGACGATGGGAAACTCGTCTTGAAGCTAGACAAATACCAGTGTTGGCCGAAGAGTGTAAAACAGCCAGTGCGGATGTGTTTGGAGTGGTGGATGGCAGTGAAAGGGTGGATCGTGGTTGGTTGACTTCTGAGACATTAGTTCAGTTAAAATTCTTTAATTCCCCTTTTTCCTGGAAACAACGTATGAAGCGTCGTTTGATGTATGTCAAGGTGACGCCTATGAATTTGCGCATACCTAGTGGCAGTGATAACCTGCTGGCGGGTTCCAACTGTAGCATATCGCCACTGGAAGACTCATTGTCTAATGATACCCATGACACCAGAGAAAATGGTGGTGATGGCGGGACCGCATTTGCATTTTCCGAAGTGACTGCTTTAAAGGCCGAAGATAGTGTTATCAGGCCTCAACCCCAATTTGGCACTGCTTGTGGCCCCGACGAACTAATCATATTCCATTTAACCATAAGTGACTTTGAGAATACAGCATATTTGATCGATTTGTATACATATTCATCAAGAGCGGATCCCGATGAGCCACCTCACCACTTGGGTTATCATTATGTATTGCCAAATTTATTTAAAATGTCAGAAGGACGTTTGGAAGTGCCTATAACCTGTGCTTCACGTCATCGCCCCTTGGGTATGATGAAAATGGGTTATTTGATTGTAAAACCAGTACCCTCTCTTAGCATGGACATGTCCACAACATACTCTCGCTACTGGAATCATAAATGGAAGGGATTAGATGTGGGACACCGTGGTTCTGGCACCTCTTTCAAGGCCCATGATTGTTTAATTCGAGAGAACACTATAACATCTTTAAAAAATGCCGCCGAACATGGCGCCGATATGGTAGAGTTTGACGTGCAACTAAGTAAAGATTTAGTACCAGTGGTCTATCACGATTTCATGATTTATGTTTCTCTAAAGTCGAAAAATACCATGCAGGAACATGATTTCTTGGCCTTACCCATGCGTGAGTTGACACTGGAACAATTGAAGAATCTTAAGGTCTATCATACTGCCGAGGGGCAATCACGAGCGCAACGCTCATTTCACAACGATGATATGCTGGAGCATCAACCATTTCCTCAGCTTGCCGATGTACTTGATGCCATTGATACTCATGTGGGCTTTAATATTGAAGTTAAATGGTCTCAGCGTTACCAGGACGGTACCATGGAGGAGGAGTTTGAACATGTTGTAGATCGTAATTTATACGTGGATTGCATTCTAGATGTGGTTTTTCGCAAGGCCGGCAAGAGGCGTATTATTTTCAGTTGTTTCGATTCAGATATTTGTACAATGTTGCGTTTTAAGCAAAATCGTTATCCAGTCATGTTCTTAACTTTGGGACAAACGGAAAAATATAAAAAGTTTTTGGATCCCAGAGGAAATCGTATTGAAACAGCGGTATTCAATTCATTAGCCATGGAACTGTTGGGCATTGTAGCTCACACTGAAGATTTACTAAAAGATCCATCACAAGTTAGTGCATATAATAAATAATTGCTATATTATTAAATGTTTTATAATTATTTGTAAAAAAAAAAAACATACTAATTGTTTTCTTTTTCAGGTTAATTTAGCTAAAAGTCGTGGTTTAGTTATATTCTGTTGGGGTGATGACAACAATTGTAAAGATACTATAAAAATGTTAAAAGATCTAGGGCTACATGCTATTATATACGACAAAATGGATGTATTGACACCTAAAGAGGTGAAGGTAAAACACACTAACAAATATTAAAATATAGAAAATGTTTATTAAAATTTGTTATTGTTTGCAGCAAAGTGTCTTTTTACTACAAGCCAATGGAGGTCAAAGGGATTTATTAAAATTACAAGCTTTAGAAATGGGAAAAATGTGGCATTCGCCAACACCATCATCCTCAAATACAACTTAAATATTGTTATTTAGTAATCATACCTTATTAAACAAACAAATTTAACAACAACAATTATAGCAACATTGTCTTAAAATTTTTAGTAGCCTGATTTAATTATAAGCTTTTTTCATAGTACCATTATTAATATTCATTAATTTGCAACCTATTTTTTCACTTTTTTTATATTTTTGTATAATAATTTTCGTAATATGTATACATAAATCTTAAAACAAGCACATAATATACCATATTTAATATTCTTAAAAAAGCAAAACAAGTATGTATAAAAATAAAAAGTTTTATTGGCTTTATGGAAAAAAAATTTAAGATGTATCTAATAATTTAATACATATTAATAAATTTATTTAATGCAATCAAAAGCAAACACATTTCATTGTTATTAATGATTTTGCTTTAATTATTTCAGGAATATGTTTCGTATTGATGCCTGCCATCAACAGGTAATAATATTTTGAAATACAATTAAAAACACATAACATTTAAAATCGATTTGTTTTCTTGTATAGGCCTAAGATTTATTAGCTTGGTTGCACAGTGCTACAAAATTAAAAATATTAAGGAACAAGGTCGAATATTTTCTGTTGTAGTGCTTGGCCGCTAGGAGGTCCAAAGTCACAAATATCTCTGTTATTATCTTTGTCGTTAAATGCACGATTTTGTATTCTCCAGATCTTGATATCATTCATAAATATAGGATGAATCATTTAGACCGTTTTTATTTTAAATTAAACACTTCAAATAGAACTGGATGCGTTTACCTTTATAATGCCCGAAATACATTTATTTTTTTTTTACAAATAATTTCATACAAATGATGGATATGGAGGTTAAAGTTAATTACGGACAGGGTCTTATATGGGATATTTGACTAATTAAGGACCGACCATTATAAAATTAGGTGTCATCATTATTGTATCTATATATGAAACATATTTTTGTTGAATTTTATTTGGATAACATTTTTAATAGATTTATGGCTGTTAAAGTGATTTACGGAAGTGGGCCATATATGGATACCGACATTCTTAAGAGAGTTATGCTCTTTAAAGTGATTTTCGAAAATGGGGCTTATATGGGAGCTATGATCAATTATGGAGCGATCTCCACAAAATAGATGTGATTTGGCTTTATTTACTACTCATTTGTGGTGAAATTTGTTTGGATACTTGCATAATTCAAACATTATGATCGTTAAACTCCTATTTCGGGAGAACATTTGTATGGGGGCCAGGTGAAATAATGGACCGATTTCCACCAGTTTAAATCCCAGCCGTCCTTGGGCGGAAAAAATATCATGTATAAAATTTTATCTTCAAAATTGCGAACTGCACTCTGCTCACAAGCTTTGCATTGGCAGCCAGCCCGAAGGACGGACGTACATCGTTAAATCGACTCAGAAAGTGATTCTGGAAGGTGCGGTTGCGAAATTTGTTGTTCAGTAAAATTGTTTTCCAAAAAAGATTATTTTTCAAAATTAAAATACCTAATGGAAATATCAAAATCATTTTAAACATACTCTTTTAAATCTAGGGAATATAATCAAAATCGGAAGGCCTTAGTTCAACTAATTTGAGATGTCTTATAGAATGCATGAATACATACATCAATGGTCTCATGTAGAAAGGCCCTAACTCGCATATTTGAAACTTTACAGGAGAAGGTAAAAACATAATAGAAATTGTAATATTCAACATGTAACTTTTTTTGTACAACTGCTTATAAAAGCGTTATTTTTTACACTATTGAAATAAATTTTTGTGAGGAGGTGTATTTGCGTTAAATGCTTTGGAATCGCAAAAAAAATAAATTTCGAAAAAATAGCGAGTTAGGGCCTTTCTACATGAGACCAACGATATATACATGTTACCGCCACTGCCGATTACAAAGTTATCGTTTTAAAAAAGCGTTTTTGTATTACCACTAATTCTAAACGTCATAGCCCTAATCAAGGTGAATTTAAATACTAGGTGACAGCGTAGCGCCAGCTGATTATTCATGGTGAATTTGAAAATGTCAAAAAGTTATATAAAAAAAAAACTTTTTGACAGTGACGAAAGTTTTTCATATAGAAAAATGCCTGTTGTTCTTGCCTTGTTGTAATTGTTGTAGCAATGCTGTCACCTGGTATTTAATTTCACCATGGCCCTAATACTATGTTTCCACGACGACTTGATTCCCTTGCTTCGCCTTCTGAATCATGTTTATGAATCATGCTGTTTACATGACTAATATTCTTGATTCGATTTGACAGTTGTTTTTAATAAACAAACAGAATAAAAAAAGAATTTACAATTTGTGGAAAATATTTTTTTTAATGTACAAAAAAAAAGTGAGTGGAAATTAGTTAGCTTATTTGAAAAAAAAAAACATACATTCGTACGTATTTACTTTCTTTACTTCCAGCAACAAGAAAATAATTTGCTTTGTTTACAATAATATTAAATTTTTACAGCTAGTGCAGATAAACTTGCGATAAAAATTAGAGAAGAGTGCAATTTTTCGTGCTTCGCAAGTAGATTCAATATGAATCTACATGATTCGCTCTTAAAATTTTCCACCTGGCCCACGATGTCGAACGATAACTTTCGCTTAGATAAGACTTAAGACACACACTTGATTGTGGAATAAACAAACTTGATTGAGTAAAAAATAGATACGAGAAAAAGTTTGTGTCTTAAGTCTTATCTAAGCGAACGTTATCGTTCAACATCGTTGGTCAGGGGGTTTGTATGGTGAAGCAAGTTGTTTCGCACATGATTGGGGTGTGAAGCATGAATAGAGAGTGAAGCATGTTCCGTGCAAACATATTATAAATGTCAAAATTAATGGAGCTTGTTCAGATTACAGCAAACATTCCCGCGTAAACCAAGCGCCATATATATTTTTGTAATTTGCCCATTTATTTAATATATTTTTGCATACATATATATTTTTTATTATTTAACATTTAGGAATTTTAACGTTTGCATTCGAGCGTTTGGTAAACTCCAATAACAATACATATGTTATAGTTTTAGAATGAAAAGTGAATAATTTTGGTCTATTTATTTCACTAGCTCTTGTATTTCAATTAGTTTGTTCAAATTTCATACAGATTGGATGACTAGTTCAGTATATTTTACAATCGACTTCACTGTGCACTCAGCAGTGTATGTACTATATATTAAACGCTATAAATTGTTTTCAATTTAATACAACTAGATTTCTAAATATTAATCTTATCTAGAAATCTAAAAAGTACCCGGAATTATTTATATATGTATGTATATACATATGCATGTATTTACATATTTCGCTTGGCGAAATTAATCAAAATGTGTATGCGTTGCTATGGTCTCTAAGTTCCGGCTAAAAAATTATTGTTTTTTAAATAATAAACATGCACACTCAAATATGCCAAAAATACACAGTATAAAAATTCAAATTAAATAAAACATTTCAATTAAATTTAGTTTAAAAGGCAACTACATACTATTTTTCTTGTTAATTGAATCCTTCAAAATTGCAATTGAATTTTTGAAAGAAAATCACAGCATTTCAAAATTTTGTACAACATTCGATTCGATTGCCAGTCATTGGAAAATAACGAAATTTATTTATCATCTGTTGATTATTAGCGTTTGTGTGTTTTTATTTTCTTCGGTGTATAGACAATTTTCAAAAAATAAACATTTTGTTTATATTAAAGAATTGAATAGAAACTGAACTGAATAGAGAATAATTTACATAAATACAAAATATAAACACAAATACGAGTACAAGAGTAAAATGTTTAGTTGAAGGTTGGTGTGCTAATGAACACAGTGAGAAAAAATGCTAGGGTTTCACTTTGTAGGCCTTCTAAAAGACTTGTTTACACATTGTAAATGATTTGATACTCGTTAAAAGCTGCCTTCTCTCAGAAGATTTAATAGAATATATTTGCTTCTTCTTGTTAAAAATTCAATTATTTTCAAAATCAAACATGAATGGTTTTGCAATTATTTCAATATGTACTTTACATTCTACAAAAATTCAATAGGCTTTCTTTTTCAGACATTTTAATAGCAGTACATACAGTGAGCGTCAATATAAAATAAATAGCTAATATTGTTTAAAAACATGTTTTATTATAATTTGTTACGAAATTATATTTCAATTTAAATTTAACGGTTTGTAACGGCTGGTATCAACATAGAGCATGTTTATTAGCATACAACATGATTATGAATATTTGCATTAATAAAAGTTTGATAACGCTGTTATTACCAAAGTTGTGGAGCTTAGCAACATTAAGTTTGAAGAGCCATGGAAAGGAACTTTCGATTGTCGTCTCTAGATGACGCCGGAAATTTTTAGAATATGGCGCTAGTATATAAGTAGAACAAACAGGGCCACTCAAAGTGAGTTTTATTGTGAGAAACTGTAATTTAAGTGTGTGTTAAAGTAAACTGTAAGAGAGTAGTAAAACACAGAATGATTATTTAAATTGTTTTGCGTATCAAAAAAGACTCGTTATAATTTTAAACTACTTGACGCTTTTATTTTGCAACTAAAATGAAGCCTGTTGATTTAAAGTGAATAAATCGTAAAGTTATGTATAGACGGTTGTCAGATCGTACATTGTTGTCAGATCTAGCAATGTGCTAGCAATGTACTGACATTGAAAAATTGTTGGCAAAAGGTAAATTGTGAATGGTTTTTTTTTTACAACGATGGAAGACAAAAATTTTAAGTTCACACGATTGTTAGACATTTTGTGAATATTTTTCGGACAGCGTTGTAAGATCTGACAACCGTCTGTACAAAGCTTTAGAATGTATTACAAGTACAAATTTTAAACAAAATATATAGCAAAATTCATAAGTAATTTAAAAAAAAATTGGAATCATTAATAAAAACTAGAAAAATAAGGAACATAAAATAAATAATTCAATTTTAACGGAAAAGTACTAGATTTTTCGCGTCAGAATCAAGTAAACAGGTATGTATATTAAAATTGTCGTATAAAACTTTGTATTTTATTTATAGTCTTTTTGCCTTTGCCACATCTGACAATCTTGTCCCATTTATCCTGTATTATTGCCTTTAGGTTATCTTAGTCAAAAAATATTTCTTTGCCTATGTTTTTTGTCCAGACGTTTCTACAGGTTCTGAATTGGATTTAGGTCTGGGGACTACGAAGGATGATCTAAAGATTTTGGACAATGACTAAGTAACCACTCTTTCACAATTTTTTAGGTATGCTTAGGATCATTGTCCTGTTGGCAAATCCAGTTCTGTGCTATTTCAAATTTTTCTGCACATAATTCTTTTTTATTGTAGATTCAGACTGCTGATGTCGCATACAACCCCAGACCATAACTGAGCCGACGCACAGTGGCGCCATTTGAATTTTTTCGTTGCAAAAATCATATCTTTTGAACCGAATAAGAGAATTGAACAGTTTAAACAGCATATGATAGATAACTGTTCAGCACCCTTCGCTTTGTAGGGGCCTACTTATGGGATATCAAAGTTAAAATTAGTAGAAACTTCAATTTTATGGTAACTAAAAAAAATTATTTTTACATTTTTAGATTGTTTTTATTTTTTTTCTTTAGGGTTTTATGTTTTAAATTATTACCCAACAAATTAAAAAAAAAATATTTTTTTTAAAATTTATTTTTTCAATTTTCTGTAAAATATTCATCCATTACCATAAAATTGATTTTTCACTATTTTTACTTTGATAACCCCTACAAGGCGTAGCACCCTTTCCAAGCGTTTATTTCATAGGTTGAACAGTTATCTATCATATGCTGTTTAAGATGTTCAATTATCTTATTCGGTTCAAAAGATATGATTTTTGCAACGAAAAAACGCAAATGGCGCCAATGTGCGCCATAAAATTTCTGTAACCATGTCTTTTTAAACTTTTTTAACTCTAGAAGCCAAACGGGCAGATAAAACCTTCTGAATTATGTAAAGAAATAATCAAAGAACAGGTTTTGCAAATATGGCAAATATACAAAAAAATACTTTTTTTTTTATTTTCCGTCAAAGTTGAAAAATAATAAAAAAACGGATAGTTTTTAAATAGTGATTTACCAGGAGAAACACAAAGCAAACAGGTAATTTTTTTTTTATCATTATACATTTAATAAATACATCAATCAATACAAAGACAAAATATGGCGATTCGTTACCTATTTTTCGTGATATTACACCTGAAATCGCAACAAATTGACTAAAAATTGTGTGTTTTTAGAAAACCGAAAGTCGGTCAACCATGGTCTACCATGTAGACCATTTTGATGCTTTTAATCGTACTTGCGCTTACAGCTTTTCTATAAGTTTTCGTAACATTTTCATCAATTTTTTACATCAATAGATGTTGGTTTTACTCTTACTTTAATTTTTATAAGACGCTTTGGTCGTTTTGTACCAGGCAATCTACGGTATTGTGTTTGGTATACCTGTCTATAATTTTTTATTGATACCTTTCAAAAATTTTACCTTTTTAACTCAAGGATTTACCTTCTCTAGGTAAGCCTATTATGCTTTGCTGAGTCTCAATTGATGTTTGTCTTCCCATTGTAAATTTTTCACTATCTATCGTCGCAACTTAATCTCACTTTAACGTTATAGTTTCAAACAAAGAAAAATTTATACAGTCCAATCATGAATAAAAAATCCGCGGGAGTTTTTTCCCTTTTTATTTTTTTAACATTGAATTTGCATAAGGATGAAGTATGTATGTATGTACAATATTATTTAAATTAATTTAATTAAGCTTTTCTTTCAAAAATATGTGATGGTGTTGACATTATTTTGACGCTCACAGTAATCATTCTATGAGGCATTCCAATAGACCCTCTTAAGTAGATCTTCTATCAACCAAGTAAAAAGGGGCGATTAGGCAAAGCCTTGACTACCAATGACACGCCCTGTAAAATCGAAACGACTGCATGGATATCCTTGTGTCTGCAAAATGAGGCCTTTAGGAAGGCCTCTTTATTGCATCTTTTTGTCACTGCGTACGTAAATCATACAACAAACACATGACGTCGAGTATGTGTCAGCTGTGTTTTCAAAACTCAAAATAAAAAATACTATACTACATGCAAAATAGTTTTTGGGGGAGGGAGGGCGTAGGTGGGAGTTTTGTTGGTAGTGAGGATTTTTTTAAGGAACAGTTTTTTTTTTATTTCTGTTGTAACTTTTGTTATTGCTCTGTTATTTTCTGGGCCGGTGGACTATTTGAGTGTTGGAACGAACTGCTTGCTACCAACAATTTTGAGCATGCATGAATTTTTATGTAGATTTTTTGAGTGGTGCGCTTGTACAATAAAATTGTTATTATTCCAAACAATACAAACAAAATACAACACTCACACACACACACACATAAATACTCTCACACACTCACACGCATACAAATAATGAAAAACACACTGTTTGGCAGACAGAACAGCACAGCACAGTCAGTTTTAGTAAAGTAGCTGCTGATTGAGTAAAAAGTTGTTGGGAACAAAAAGGAAAACTTATGAACGCATTTTACTTTTTAATTTAGACACATAATAAAACAATTTAATAGCAACAAAAAAAAACAAAATTTCATTAAAACGTTGTTAATACCGTTCAAATAAAATATTAAACAAAAAAAATATATACAAAAATTATAAATAAATAAGAGAAATATAAAAACAAAAATAGTAGAAAATATAGTTCTTTTTTAACAACAAATTATAAAAGGTAGATATACCTAGATGCATTCCATAGTGGTGAGAAATTAAAGTTATAGAAATGTTCAAAACAAATTTAAACCATATTTCATTTCGTAGTTAATTATTCATTTAACAATTTACAAAATTTCCATTATTTATTGCTTTCACTAATTTGTTACACAAAAAAAGTTCAAAGAAAATCTGAAAATTTCCTTTTATGTTAAGTGAGTTTTAACCAAAAAAATAAAAAAAAAACGTCAAGAAACCAAGTGCCAACCAAACGAGAAAAATCGATGAAGTTTTAGAAGAAGCTAAAATGTTTTACTTGCTTCCTGTTTTATTTGTGAAGTGAAAATTCGCCCAGCACAATAGTGCTAATAAAAAATGTTAACAAAAATTTACAATTAAAAGAATAATAATTAAGAAAATGTTTAACAAAACGTTTAAATAAATGTAAAGTGTCTAAAAACCAGTTCAATTTTATTGGCAAACACAACTCATCAATATAAAATCAATGCAAAGCCTATTAACTCATTACAAAATTCCAAAAAATCATATAGATTTATTTCGAAGATGTGTTAATTCTTGTAGTCGTTGAAATCGAAAAACAAAAATAAAAATAATGAAAAATAAACAAAAAATATACAGTGTTTCTTAGTAAATTCTTTTACATACATACTCGTACATATGTACATACATATATCTTGGAGATACAAGTATGACCAACAAAAAATTGAGGTTGTATACATTTTCATTCGCACACACATATACAAATACACACACATAAACACACAGTGAAACCAACGAACAGACAGTTTACGAAAACTGAAAAGTACTTGCCCTGGAACAAGTCAAAGGTGGCGTTTTGTGGTAGCAATGGTGACGGTGTCGGTACTCTCTGTAATTTTGTTATTTTATATGAAAATTGTGTAAAAGATCTCACTTACCTTTTTAAACTCCTCGGCCCTCTTAAAAGACACAAGTTCGAATGTGGCTATGTAACAGAATATATAAAGAATGATTTCTATAACAATTAGAAACTTAATAAATATATTGAACAATTGATTAGATTTTTACAAAACTAAATACATACATACATATACAAGGTGGCGCAAAAGTAAAATTCAGATGTTTTTTGGCTGTAATTAAAAAAAATGAAAAACTTTGATTCTTCTTGTGGATTACTTTTATTTGGTCTTTTAATTTTTTTTACATCAAGTCGAGAATATGATGTCATATAAAAGCGGGTGTAATGGCTCTTCGTGGGTTACACGCGGAATTTCAGTGCCCTAGAAGCGTAAATTTTGCTTATTTACGTACCCGCTAAGATGGAAATGGGCCTCATCACTCATTTTCTGATAGGAGGATTACTTTTGCGCCACCTTGTATAACAATATCATATGTTAATATTTTTTGTGCAAATGTCAAATTCACAATGTAAGCATTCTTTTTTGAAGAATATCACGAAGTCTGGGTCTAATTATTTTGACACTTGATATAATAGACAAACATTTCCAACTCAGAAAATATTATCTGGATAAGATTAACACATGCAGCATTGTCGCTGCCTATACAAGGTACTTGCTGCAAACATTCTGTTATTAAATTTTTCCATTTAGTTACAACAATCGTTAAAAATATATAGGAGACAAAAATGAGTCTAAAGGTACGGTCACATTTGGCAAATATTTTCCGAAAAAAACGTAACCACTAAATAACATATATTTGAACTTGTTTATTTCTTTAAAAATACTAAAAACAAATATTTAGTTTTAATATATTTGATGCTGTTTTTTCTTGCCAAACTCTTGTAAGAATAAACAACGTCAAACAAATTTGTGCTAAAACAAGTGGTTAAGCTCAATCATCAATCCTTTAACCAGTATTACCGGTGGTTCTAAATTTGCTGTACTAATTACCATTTTTCATTTATTTTACATGTTGCCTCCTTTTTCTTCAGTTTTTTCGTATTCATGCCAAGACTTCGTCTCGAAAACCTGAATACATTTTTATGTAAAACGAGGCAACATGTAAAATAAATGAAAAATGATAATTACAGCAAATTTCGAACCACCGGTAATACTGGTTAAAGGACTGATGTTTGACTGTAGGCTAGCGGGCACCGCAGTGGTGCAGGGGGTGAGAGCGTAAAGAATTCTGATGAGAGAAAGTGGTGTTTCTCGAAACATATGTAAATTCAACCAACAACCCAGGTTCGAATCCCAAGCCAAGAAAAATTATCAATAAATTTTAATAATAATTTTCATGTAACAATTCCTATCGTCAGTAAAAAATAATTTAATGAAAAATTAAATTTAATGAACTCGAGCCGAAATAAAAGAAATATCAATGATTTAAAATTAACAGTTCAAATAAAAATAATAATTGTTCTTAATTTTCTCTAATAATAAAATAATTTTCTTTAAAATAAAATAATAAATAATAATAATATTCAATCATACATACATATAAATAGAATTAATTCCTTGAAAACTCTGTTCATTCAACAGACACTTGGCAAAAATACAATATGTAATAATAATAACAACAAAGCCCATCATAGTGATTTGCTATTCTTGGTTCATTCGTGTTTCCAGTTTGTTTTTGTGTACATGTATGTATGTACGAGTATATGTATGTTTTGGTTGTTTTCTGTTAAATTTGTTTGCAATTGTTTATATTGTTTTATTTATTTTGTTGCGGTTCAAAACAATGATTCCACCTTTTTTCCAAACATTAATCGTGTGCGTCTTCGTACCAATACTAACAAAACCATTGCTGTTTTCTAGGCGTTTTGTATGTATGCGTGTGTGTGTATGAGTGTGGGTTTGTGTGAGCGATTCTTAAAAGCAGAAGTGTGTAAACAAATTTTAATTATTTTTCTATTGAAAGAAATCATAACAAAACAAACTAAAACAATAGCAAAATCATTATTAAACATCATCGAAATCATATTAAACATCTAACTGAAAAAATCTATTCATAATGGATGATATAAATAATTAAATTGAAATGGGAGCGTTTGTATATAACTATTGTGTGTGCACCATGCACATACATATGTACACATGTATATACATACATGTAGGTACAAACAACGAGTTAGTAATTTAAATTTTCATTTCATTTTCAGGATGAGTTAATACGAGTATATTATTTTTCAATGTTTGTTGTTGTTTATTTAATATAAACCAAAAAAAAAACAAATCAATGTTAACATTAATTTGAAAACCCCCACTTTTAGTTTTATTGTTTCGTTTTTTTAACACAAACATATGTTCATATATAAGGATTCCAAATAATTTAAAATGAGTGGTTCAAATATGAATAGCCGCACACAATTATTTAAATATTCTTAAAGTAAATATAAATTATATACTGTCGTTTGACATCTATTTATAGGAAATTTTCATAAGTAGATTATTAATATAAAGTGAAAAATAGTATGTACTAATTATGTGTTTATTTTACTGGCCATTCCACATAAAGGAAGTACATAAATAATGCATACTGCATACTTACAAAATATACAGTTTATTGTCGCTTTTTCAAATATAAAATATTTATTCAAATAAGTTTTCAAACATTTAATCAAGTGTTAATAATGACATTTTTAACGAATAGTTTTCTGCTCCGTCAAAATTTGGCCTAATGTGGTTTAAAAGGAGAAACAAATTTATAATACATATTTACATATAATAAAGTAAGAACAATAAAAAACCTAGTTTCTGCCATGAAAAAAGGTATTAGTTACACAACTACTTCTAGAATGTATCTTTCTTGTTTGGCGTTGGGAAAAAATTTTGTTTGAAATTGTGATCACCAGAACCAGTTCTGAAGAAGCGTAACGATGCTACCACACGTTATTTAAAACGTTTCAGGGATCAGTTCTTTATTTAATGGCTTTTCTACGAATCAATAAAAATTTCCACAACTAGTTCTAGAACGTAAGCATACAACAGAGTTGCAATCAATGATTATTCTTTGAAATTTTCATCTCCAGAACTGGTTCTAAAGAAGCGTAATGGAACTGATACACTGTTCTGGAATCAGTTCATCAATTATTGTTTGAAATTTTCATCTCCAGAACTCGTTCTATAGAAGCGTAATGGAACTGGCACACTGTTCTGGAATCAGTTCATCAATTATTGTTTGAAATTTTCATCTCCAGAACTGGTTCTAAAGAAGCGTAATGGAACTGGTACACTGTTCTGGAATCAGTTTATCAATTATTGTTTGAAATTTTCATCTCCAGAACTGGGGCCAAATTACCGCATTCGATATCGAGTAAAATTGATTGTAATTTTCTTATTTGAGATTATGGCATACGATATCGAGCAAGAAATTTAGTACATTTTATCATTATTTCGATATCGAAATTATTTTTCGATACGATAGCTCATTCGATCACGAATGCGGTAATGTGGCCCCTGGTTCTAAAGAAGCGTAATGGAATTGGTACACTGTTCTGGAATCAGTTCATCAATTAATGTTTTAGAGAAGCTTTATGAAACATACACACATTTTTAGTAGCAGAACTAGTTTTTCATTCATTGATTTTCATTTGAAATCTTCACCTTAGAATGATATTAGAGGCGTTTGTATTGTTTCAATGCTTAATTTTTAAGATTATTGATTATCGCGGTATGAACCAAACAGTCTTACAGATTTACAGATCAAATCTTACAGATTTAGCTTATTGAATTCATTTATTAGATACATAACAAAGTATATCATTGAAAAGGTTTTGAAAATATTGTCTCAGATCGCAATATTGTATTATGTTAAACATTTTAACAATATTTGTTCAATTCCAATTTCTATATTTATAAGAAAATTAATTTTTACATTAATATTTTAATGATTTAAAGTTAAAAAAAATAAGCGGTTTCAAAAAGTTGTTCACGAACTAATAAGTCTTCTATAAAACTAATTTAGAACCAATGTAAAACTAAGGAATTTTAAATTAATTTTAATTAGCTAGCCTAATAGTGGAGGGACAATGTAAGCGGCATTTGGCCGCAGGCGGCCACTGTAATGCCAGTGAATAAATGTTTTGTTAGTTTACAAAATTATTCATACAAAAAGTTTGAAGTATCACAATTCACTTAATCTGGCAATGCTGTGAGAAGCGGTCATGCGGCAAAATTGAATTTTGTTCAACATTTTTCTATGCCGGTTAAAACGTTGTTGCCATACACATGTACATATGATTTTTTTTTACCCAAAATGGAAGAGCTGGACTTGGCTAACATGTGGTTACAACAAGACGGTACTACATGCCAAACACGCTACACAGTTTGGTGAACAGTTTATTTCAATTGGACGCTTAGATCGTGAAATTTAACACCTTTAGACAATTTTTTTGTGGCGCTATGTAGGAAGAAGCCTGCACTGGAAGCTAATATTGATGAATTTATTCGTGAGATACCGGCCGATATGTTGGGAAGAGTATACCAAAATTGGACACAGATTATGAACAACAACAATAATAAAAATATAAAAATTATATAGATGGTTCTATCGACTTAAATAAAGATTTCATACATTTCTCTAAATTTTATGTGCTCCTTTTTTTAAATAAAGTCATTTACTGAAAATAAGCTATATTTTTTTTTTCAAGAGAACAACACTCAGGCAATTAATATGCCTATATATAATTGCGTTACTTTTTTTGGAAAGGGGATAGTTGAAGAAATAAAGGTGGTGAAAGTAAAAGAAAGCTTTATATCATAACTCTGCAATTGCGCATTACATAAAAATGAATTAGAATACTTTCTTAAAAATAATCAAATTGATGTCATGATGGTTTCTGAAACTCATTTGACCTCAAGAAATACGTTTAAAATAAATGGTTATATATTATATGATACCAAGGACCCCCGTGATAGAGCTTGTGGAGGTTCTGCCATTTTGATAAAAACCAGAGTCAAACACTACCTAATGTGTGATTATCGTGAAGATTATCTCCAAACAACTAACATTTGCGTTGAAGAATTAAATAGTAACCTAGTAATTTCATCGTTATACTCCCCACCTAGATATTCCATAAAAGAAAGCCAATATGAAAAATATTATAAATCATTAGGATCCTGTTTCCTGGCCGCTGGCGATTATAACGCTAAACATACCTTCTGGGGGTCACGACTTATAACACCAAAGGGTCGTGTTTTATTTAATACAATTTCTAAAATGGATTTGAATGTAGTAGCGAGCGGACAACCAACATATTGGCCTGCTGATCAGCAAAAAATTCCAGATGTCATCGATTTCGGCGTGGTTAAAAACATCCCCATAGAAACGATTCATGTTGAAGCTTCCTTAGAATTATCTTCCGACCACACACCAACAATTGTTACTATAATGAACCCCAATAGAACTGTATCTCCGACTGGTTACTTAGCGACGTCAGCTACACAAATTAATTGGTTAAAATATAAAAAATATCTCAGTACCCATTGCATGGAAAATATTCCGCTTAGTACACCGGAGAATGTAGATCGTTCTATTATAAATTTTGACAGTATTCTAAAGCTAGCTGTTCAACATTTTAGCATTGCCCCCAAAAAAACAAAAAACTTAAAATCTATTCTACAGATGTCGAGCGTCTTCTGTCTGAAAAAAGAAGAGCTCAAAGAGAATGGCAACTGCACAGATCCCCGCAACTTAAGAACTTACTAAAAGAGTGCACAAAAAGGCTAAAAAAGTTACTGCAGACTCAGAAAACGGCTTCTCTGGAAAAATATCTTAAGGAACTTGATGCAACTCCGCAATCAGACTACTCATTATGGCGTGCAGCTAGAAATCTCAAAAGGCCAGTTGTCTCTAAGCCACCATTAAGAAACTTGAACGGAAATTGGGTAAGAAATGATAATGAAAAAGGAAATCTGTTTGTTAATCATTTAAAAAACGATATTTACCCCAAATATATCTTACGATATTGCGGTCGAGTTACCACCTATTGCTGGTAGAGAAGCTGTTCCCCTAAGATTTGAGATAAAAGAAATCGAAAAGGCTATTTGTGATTTAAACCCCAAGAAAGCCCCTGGTTTTGATAAGATCAGCAACAAAATGCTTTTGGAGCTACCCAGCACAGCAAAGAAAATTCTTCTTTTAATTTTTAATGCTATCTTACGCCTTGAATACTATCCTCAAAAGTGGAAGGTTTCCTTAGTCACCATGATACCTAAACCAGGAAAGGATCACACAAAAGTTGAATCATATAGGCCTATAAGCTTACTTTCTAATATATCAAAGCTGTTTGAGAAGCTGTTCGTATCAAAATTAACTCCAATTTTAAATGAAAACAGATGTATTCCAAACCACCAATTCGGATTTAGAAGAGAACACAGCACAATTGAACAAACCCATCGAATAGTAAACGCCATAAGAAAAGCCTTTGAAGAAAGAAAATATTGTTCCGCTCTCTTCATCGATGTTTCTCAAGCTTTTGATAAAGTCTGGCATGAAGGCTTATTACATAAATTGAAGCACAATTAACCAGCAAACGCACACAAGCTGTTAGAAAGCTACTTAGTCGGTCGTCAATTTATTATTAAAGAAGGAAATTTCTTAAGTACACCTCAGTCTATTGGCGCTGGAGTCCCACAAGGCAGCATCCTGGGCCCTCTATTATACTTAACCCAATCGCTGCGAAGGTATTTTTTTATCGAATTTTTTTAATCACTTTGTGTGTGCTTTTAGAACGGCATATGTAACTCGAATGACCAAACAAAAGACACACATGTTTTGTGGCATTCATTTACCGTTAGAACAAATTGGATTAATATCAGAATGTTAGAGTGTTGCATTTTAATCGCTCAAAGCGCTAAAGGCTAAGGGTGGTTATGGTGGTTCCATATGGAACCGTCGCAGCGATTGGGTTAATTTATACTTCGGACATGCCAACAAACAACTACACACAAACTTCAACATTTGCGGACGACACAGCTTTTCTAAGCATGCACGAAAACCGTCATGAAGCATCACGTTACTTACAGAATCATATATTTCAACTAGAAGTTTGGTTAAAACAATGGAGGATAAAGGTCAATGAGCAAAAATGCGTACATATAACATTCACCTTGCGTCGGGAATCATGCCCCCCTATTAAAATCAATAATCAAACAATACCTCAAAATTCGCATGTAAAATATCTCGGTATACATTTAGATCGCCGTTTAACGTGGAAAAGCCATATAGAAGCGAAATTAACTCAAATGAAACTAAAAGCCACCCAAATTCATTGGCTTATTGGAAGAAACTCTGTCCTTAGTCTCGACTGCAAACTTCTACTTTACAATTCCATCTTAAAGCCAATCTGGTGCTATGGTATCCAGTTATGGGGCACTGCCTCGGCCTCTAATATCGAAAAAATTCAAAGGCGCCAAAATAAACTTCTTCGAATGATTACAGCTGCCCCTTGGTATGTTAAAAACTCAAATATTCACAAGGATCTCAATGTTCCTTTAGTTAAAACTATGATTACGAAATATGCTGTAAAATACTTAAAAAGGCTCGAATTGCATCCGAACGTACTAGCTCGAAATATTTTAAATGATAGCGGCCACACTCGCTTAAGGAGAAGAGATACTGCAGCACTTATCCATTTAGATGAGCGATAAACACCTATATATGTGAACAGAAACAGCGATAATCAAAAATTATGTCTGGCTTTGGCACGACATCAAAATAATGTATTAGGTTAAGATTTGATTAATTATTGTTAGTTCATATTTAATATATGAAGATTCAATAAATATATAATGTAAAAAAAAAAAAAAAAAATGTTTGTTTTAGTGCAGAATTGCAGCGCCTCTGGTGGTGAGTAGGCGCATTAATGTTAAAGCTTGATTTTATAGCCTTTATTTAATTATTTAACTTCGGTGGCGTTTCAATGCTATACCACCGAAGGAGGGCGCTGTGATATTAGTTATGATGGATAGAAAAGAAAACTAATAATTATCAGAAACTGATGTTGTTTGAGTGGCAGCGTCTGGGAATCGAACCCAGGCCACAAATACCAACTCTTTCTTAATGATCAAATGCGCTAACCAATTAAGCTACAGCACCCTTACAGTGTTATCAAGTCATACAAAAATATTATAATAAAGCTTGCGAGCATAAGCCTTAAGCTTTAAAAAAACTTGAGAAACTATAGAAAAACACTTTTAAATTATTATAGAATAATCAAAAAGAAACCCTCGTGATAATAGTACTGAAATAATTATTTAATAAGCTTATATTCTCAATTTCAGAAAAAGCTTCTCCAAATAATATTTTATTAAACTAAATAAAGATAAGCTTATACCTACAATTGTAGAATAAGCTTATTCCAATAATTGTAGAATTTGGTTATGCTTGCAAATAAGAAAACTCGGAGCTTTGACAAGTCTTTCTCCTTAAAAAAATAAATTAAAAAAAACCTTTAATGGCATTCATAGTTAAAAAAGCAAAAAGTTACCCCCTGGCCCACGATGTAGAACGATAACGTTCACTTAAATAAGACTTAAGACACAAACTTTTATCGCACCTATTTTTTACTTAATCAAGTTTGTTTATTCCACAATCAAGTTTGTGTCTTAAGTCTTATCTAAGTGAACGTAACTTTTTCAAAAAAAAAAAAAAAATCAAAACTTTTCGGATAAACAAATATAATTTTTACAAATATAATTTTTTATTTTAAATCAAAATTAACAATGTCAAAATATGACAAGCATGTTTAATATATATTTATTGTTTACTATTTATTATATACTATATTTAAAAACATATTGTGAAGGATAATAGTTTATCAAACATGATTTAAAAAAAACTTTAGTATTTTTTTTAAAAAAAGCTTCTTCTTAAATACTATTATACTTTACTTATTTTTTGGTCTGTTGGGATGATTTGTGTACAAACTCAATTACAAACACTTTATTTGGTTTTGAGTATTTAGTTTCAACTATAGTATAGAAATTAAAAGTTTCTTTTGGTTTCCAAATACTTAAAGTTCTATTAAGATTATACATTCTAAATGAAAATGAAATTGACAAAATGAGATTTTCATGTTCAGTTTTCAGTGTGAGTGTGCGGAGTGTTGGAAGTGTGGCTGAAATTAAAACGACTCACTTACTCCTTTTATAGTTAATTATCCTTGTTTTGTGCTCATTTCTATATAGGAAGCGCATGCTCGTTAAATAAAAAAACCCAAATAAATTTGCAAAATACGCGCGTTTTATTAGAACAAATAGAAAAAGGAAGCTCAGGCAATAGCAACAGTGTGTTTCAATAAAAGACAACAAATTATCAAGTAAATGTAATACAGGTATATACATATATATGTACGAGTATGAGTATATAAAACACATAAAAAAGCTAAAAATAAAAACCATAAAACCAAATAGCTACCAGTCCTTTATATTTTTCATTTTTATTTCCGTTTTCTTACCCACATTTTTGTGTACCAAACGTAGCAATAGTAATTATAGTAAATTAGAATAGAGTAGAATTTTATTTAGTTTAAGTTTAGGTATTGTATAAAGTGTTTTCTTTTTGTACATAGTATTTGAACTTTTATTCGATTATCAAGTTTTTATTTGTGCATTCTTTTTTCGTGTTCTTTTATTAGTTCAATAACCCTTGTGTAAAAATAGAAAACACGTGGGCTTAATTTTTTGTAGCCTTAAGTATGTAAATGTGCAACATTATTTGTAAAATTAATTGAATTTTATGCTTTTAATTCCTTTGCAGCTCTGAACATTGATTTACATACATACGCCTTGAATGTTTGATATATTGCTAATAATTTAATATAAAAAGCTGAACATAAAATAAAAATAATATTATTATTAGTAACAAAACGATAATTATAAAATATTATTAATTAAATAAGTACATACTAATAATAATAATAATAATAATCATCATCATCATACACATACAGGCAAACAAAACACACAGGCACACACACACATGCATGTGTAAATATAGATACATACATGTTTATGTGACTGCTTTTATAATGCAACATCCCGAGCAAAACCTTAAACTGCTGCCACAACAACAACAATGACTTTACTAACCAGCTAATAGTATGTGTGTGAGCGTGTCTGTCTGTCCATCAATCAATCAATCAATCAATCGACCAGAACAACAAACAACAACAAAAACTCATTACTGCTACACGAATGCTGTAATCTGTTGCTGCAACAAGCTTTTCAATGTATCCAATAACAATTTAATAAACTAACAAACACGTCGACAACATTTAATAAGATACTGCTGCAACTACTTAATATTATTGTCATTATTATTATATTATTAAATCCAACCATTTAATCCTTGAATTAAACAACAACAACAACAACAATAACAATAAAAAAGAGAAAATATATAAAAGCATCATTGCAATCATCCACTTCGTTGTCATCGTCTTTTGTAACCAGCACTCAAAAGGATTCAAAGAAAATCATTTAATTAATTTTATTAAAATACATCCTAGTTAATTATACAAACAAACAAACAAACAAAAAAAAAAAAAAAAAACAAACAAACACACACTCATAAACGTAAGGTCAGTAATATGAAGGAGCCTTTGGCTCTTCTTTTTTTCTTTTCTGTTTTCTTTTTTTCGGTTTGTATTTTTATTTAGCTCATCAGACATTATGACTTATATACCGAAACAAAATTCCCATTATTCCCGCTCTCACACAGCTATGAATTTAATAAATATGGATTCAGAAAATCGGGTTGTTTTAAACGTTGGCGGCATTAGACATGAGACCTACAAGGCAACACTCAAGAAAATCCCAGCCACTAGACTGTCAAAACTAACGGAAGCTCTGGCCAACTATGATCCGCTACTAAATGAATACTTTTTTGATCGACATCCGGGAGTTTTTGCCCAGGTGTTGAATTATTACAGGTGAGTATGGACAAATATTTTTATATATTTGTTTTACAACAGAAAATGCCGATGTTGCAACGCTTTATCTTTAAAATGTAACGTCATAATTTCATAATTCTACTCTACATACAAAATTTTACCGAACTTAAGGCTAAGTTCCAATTTACACGAATCAATTCTTTATAAAAATTTCTCCCTAAAATTTCCTTTGGGGTTCACACATCACAATTCTTATTGCTTAAATCGCTCGTATTTTTATTTGCAAGTACAATCAAGTGTGTACTCCACTTAGGGTAGCCAGATTTGAAATACGGGAAAACAGTACATCTTTTACAAACAAACAGTACACTACAAAAAAAAAAAAAACAGTACATTTTATTTTTTAACGAAAACATAACACTTTATTCATGTAATAACATTTTTTTAATATTAATTTAATAAGCAACAAAAAAATTATTAAAAATACTTAAAAATATGAGATCATAACATATATTATAAACGTTTTTGAAGAAGGTAGAAAATACAATTTAAATGACATATTGTATCTTTTATATCATCAAAGTCCTTTTAGATTACAATATTTTTGCTTTGCTTGTAAGACATAGTTTTAAATTTATTAGTATTTATTAGTTTATTAGTATAATTTATTAATATTCTTCATATTAATCTACAATGTTTAATGGTTAGAAATGCCTTTAGAGTAATGATGTCCATTTCATGAAACAATGGTTGTTGTATTCATTTCATATGGACAAACAAATTTTTTTGGACACCAATGCTTTAGAGCCATTAACACTGATCTCCTAATCAACTTTAAAGTAGATTAAACCCCGATAAATAAATCCTTTTTTTAATAATGCAAAACACTGAACAAAATTTTTTTTAACGAAAAAAAAACAGTACATTTGCGTACTATTTTGAGTTTTGTGTATAAAACAGTACATTCGAAAAAAAACAGTACGCGTACTGCTAAAAACAGTACGTCTGGCACCCCTAACTCCACTTATCTTTCCCTCACCACGATTTCTAAAAGATATTTAGCTTAGCTTTAAGAATTGCTTCGTGTAAATTGTGTACATACACTCTTTTATTTCTAGCTACGGAAAGTCCGTTAAAAAAACCATCAAATATTTGTCAACGCAACCTGAATTTTGTGACCACAACTTGAAAATTGGGGCAAGAAATCTGGAGACAATTAACTAGTTTTCTCAGTTTTCTTCTTATATAAAGGGGTTTTAAGCAAGAACTTTGTTTTTTTAAATAAAACAAAACAAGTTAGAACATATAGTCGGTCAAGCCCGACTATTTAATACCCTAAACCTGAAAACAGGTTTTGATAAATGAGCGTTATATGGGATCTATTGACCTATTATGAACTGATCATCTCCAAATTTAGTGACATGACTTTATGCATATAAATATTTTATGTGTTAAATTTTACCTCGATATAAACACTTTTTAAAGATTTTTAAATAATGCGAAACTGATTTTTAAAGAAGGTTGATATGTTCGATATGTGTGGGAGCTTTGACTAATTATTGACCGCCCATTATGATATCTGTATATGTGAAACTTACTTGTTTTGAATTTTATTCGGATACAAAAATTTTTAAAAGATTTATGGTCGTTAAACTGATTTTCGGATTTGATTGTGCACCGATCTCCACAAAATTTGTAGACATGATTAGGCGCAAAAATCAAACTGTTATGACCGATAAATTCCTATTTCGGGCGGACATTTGTAATGCACCGATTTCAACTGATTTCATTTCCAACCGTCCTTGGGTCGAAAAAATATCAAGTACAAAATTTTATGGAAATATCTTCAAAATTGCGACCTGTATTCTGCACATAAAGTTTATATAGACAGTCAGTCCGACGGACGGATGGACTCAGGAACTGCTTCTGTGACGATAGGTATACTTTAAGGTGGATGTTAGACTAATATTTTTCCTTCTCACTACGGTGGTGTAGGTTATAAAAACCTTTCTAAAGATGGATGACTTAAAATACTGTGACTTAAGTGACCCAAAATTATTTCCACCGAAATAATTTTGTAAAAAATAGTCTCGAATATACCACAATATTGCATAATCTTTTCATGGCTTGTCTATATGTATTCTGTTTTCAATTACTTTTCAAATATCACAAAAGGACTGACAGTAAACCGCTTTAATTCGAACTGCCTTGAAAATTCTATATTCTATAGATTTATGCAAGGTGTACCTATACAAGGTGAATGCAGTAGCACAGCTGATTGACTTTGTTTACAATTTACTTATGTCACATATTATACTTTGTCAAGTGTGTTTGACAGTAGTACATTATTTTACACAAACAAAATGCCTGTTGTTTCTGTATTGTTACACCATGGATTTATGTTTTTTTAAACCTGTCACTTAAAACAATCTCCAGATCTATTAATTATTATATGTTCCTTATTTAGAACTGGTAAACTTCATTATCCTACGGATGTATGTGGACCACTATTTGAAGAAGAATTGGAATTTTGGGGTTTAGATTCAAATCAAGTTGAACCCTGTTGTTGGATGACTTACACCCAGGTAAATAAATATACATACATACATACATACATATAAATTTGTTTTTAACAATAAATAAATCAACTCCCTAAATAATTTCTTCTAATACAGCATCGTGACACTCAAGAAACTCTTGCCGTACTGGATCGTTTAGATTTAGATACAGAAAAACCGTCCGAAGAGGAATTAGCTCGAAAATTTGGTTTCGAAGAAGACTATTATAAGGGAACATTATCATGGTGGCAGGAAATAAAACCAAGAATATGGTCATTATTTGATGAGCCCTACAGTTCGAATGCAGCCAAAGTATAGTTACTCATTTACGCTTAAAGCTCTCAAAATATCTAATAAAACATTTAATTTCTCGTTAGATAATTGGTGTTGTATCGGTGTTCTTTATATGCATTTCAATATTATCATTCTGTTTGAAAACCCACCCGGATATGAGAGTACCGTATATTGTTAGTAAAACGGTGCTCACATCAAATGGCAGTTCCTCCTGGTATTTGGACAAGCCACAGACAAATGCCCATATAGCTTTTTTCTATATTGAATGTGTTTGTAATGCCTGGTTTACATTCGAAATACTAGTGAGTAGCTACATAATAAATATGGAGGTATTTAAAACACAATTTTAAATTTTCTTTTCTTTCCAGGTCCGTTTTATATCATCACCCAATAAGTGTGACTTTATTAAATCTTCAGTGAACATAATCGATTACATTGCCACCCTCAGTTTTTATATTGATTTGGTATTGCAACGTTTCGCTTCACATCTGGAGAATGCCGACATTTTGGAGTTCTTCTCCATCATACGTATCATGCGACTGTTTAAGCTGACGCGACATTCGTCGGGTCTGAAAATTCTAATACAAACATTTAGAGCCTCGGCCAAGGAGTTGACACTATTGGTATTCTTCCTCGTCCTAGGCATTGTGATCTTTGCCAGTCTGGTCTACTATGCCGAGCGAATACAAACGAATCCCCACAATGATTTCAACAGCATACCACTAGGTTTGTGGTGGGCCCTAGTGACAATGACCACCGTCGGTTATGGTGATATGGTGCCAAAGACCTATATTGGCATGTTTGTGGGTGCATTATGTGCTCTAGCCGGTGTGCTAACCATTGCACTGCCAGTGCCCGTTATTGTTAGCAACTTTGCCATGTACTATTCGCATACACAGGCACGAGCAAAACTGCCAAAGAAACGTAGACGTGTGCTTCCGGTTGAACAGCCCCGTCCACCCAGGCTGACAGGTTAGTTTTGTAGTGTTAAGAGAGCAATGGCTAGTTGTGTTTGTAAATATTTGCTGTTGTTGGTTTTGTGGCGTTTTGCTTTAGGTCAATCAGGAGGTGTAAGCGGTTGTGGTACACCCGGTTCTGGACCCAATTCCGGACCTATGGGATCTGGTACCGGTCCTAGACGTATGAATAATAAAACCAAAGACTTAGTTAGTCCAAAATCGGGTGAGTATTTAGTAAATAATGGGTTAACTCTCGCAAAAGGCAACTAATTGGAGAAAATGTGAAAAAAAACGATTTGATACCTAAACGAAAGGAAGTTGTGCACCAAGTCAGTTTTAGATTTTAGGTAACTTATTTTTCGAATCGTAAATCATTTTTGAAAACAATACACATATACGAGTAGGTAAATAAAAATCGGTGTTTCACGTACGTATGAAATTGGAACTTATGTTGATGGTGCTGTGAAAATGTTTACAGATTATAATATGTTGTTATAGAAGCTTAAAATCGCCTAAAATCAATTGGAATTTAATTTTTTCAGAATTTTATTATTGAAAATACTTAAAGTCGTGCCAAGAGTGTGTGAGATGTAACCAAAAAGCCTGGATTATGTTTCCAAAATTTATGCACAAATAAAATTTTGAATTAAAAACATTCAATTCTATCAGAAATACTTTATGAATTGTCAAAGAATTATCTAATCGATCCAAGAAATGGGCGAACTTGGAGAATAAATATTGCTGATGACGACCTTGGCAAGGAAGAAAATGCATATCAATGTGCAAATTGTCCAAAGAAAATATTACTTTACAATGGTATTCTTTGAATTATTAATTAAAAATGAACTCAAGCCAAATAAAATTTTCTCTAAAAAATAAACTGTAAGACCCACTCAGATAAGAAATAGAACTAAAAGCCCTCCGTCTGTCAGAAATACTTTCTGTATTGTCTGTATTAAAGTTATCATCCCAAGCGCTCCATTAATGAGCTATTTTTAAAAAAGTTACGGCTTTAGTGAAATTGTTCATATCACATTTATAAATTAAATACGAGTATATTTCAAGACTTTTAAAAAATTTACAATGGAAAGATTGAGACTCGTTAAATAGACTTACATCGTAAATGTAAAACCTGTAAATACTTGCGTAAAATAGGTAAAACGGTTGGAAGGCATCAATGTACAATAACAGAAAAAATATAGACAATTGAGACCTATTGAACACAATATCGTAAAAAATTTGCCTGATGCAAAACGACCAAAGCATCTTACAAAAAATAAAGTCATAGTCATAGTAAGAGAAATAAGAGCAAAACCTAGATGTGGGTGCTGGAAAAATAGCTGAAAATATTACGAAAACTTCTGTAAGAAAGAGTGCGATTGGAAAATCTTTACATTAAAATGACCTACAGAGTAGAATGCCAAGTAAGAAGTCTTTAAAATCAAAAAACAACCAAACCAAAAGTTCGAGTCTCAAATTTTTTAGAATATTCTTCACACCGATGATAGTGAATTTGAGATATTTTTAGACAAAAATCCCCCAAAAATATGGTGAACCAAGAACGAAGCCTTCTGTAGTAAATATGCTATCAAGATGGCCGCTCATTAATGGTCTGGGATTGTATTGTCGGTAAATGTAAAATATCAATCATAAAATTGTTTAATACGAAATTTTGGAAATTTAAAATATTTTAACCATCACAACGTATGATTAATATTAATTGTTTAATATAGAATGATCGTAAGCATACCTCCAAAATTGCGAATTAAGAGTAGTTGCTCAATCATTTTCTAAAATCTTAAGATCATCTTCACAGTAGCCAGAGCACCTGTAGGAATACCTGAAAAAAAAAAATTATAAATAACTAAAGCCAGTTATACAGGGTGAAAATAGAACAAAATTTCGACTGATTTCAATAAAAAAACTTTTTGATTCTATGTCAAAGGACTGCAAATAGTAAGAAGATCAGATGGAGTGAAGTATTTTCTACACCGTTTTAAAAAACCAAGGCACTTGAGCGCTTCTTTTGACACTTGAAAAATGTGTGTTGGTCCAGCGGACATCACACTGGATTCTCATGCCTAGAACGTCAAGAGCGTCTGATTCCTTAATATTTACACCGCCCATAAAAACAGATGAATCAACATAATCTGTTGTGCATTGTGCGTTAATAAACAACACTGAGTCTTACGTGCGATAAAATCGACTCTATTCGCACAACAAAATTTTTAATTATACACCAAAAGTTTCAAAGAAATATCTTTAACAGGTCTAAAATTAAATTGTTTGTTATAAGAAAACTTTTTTTTAATCATAATTAAAACGTAATAATAATTTAAAATTATAGAGATAATTTTAATATGGAAAACATCTCAAAATTTTATAAAGATTTCAACTTCTTTAGAACCTAAACAGAAAGCAGTTTTGGAAACCTTCATCTATTTCTTATGTATTTTTAAATTATTTTACCAAGATAAATATAGTTATATGGGCGATATTATAAAAAGGTAAATTATTGAATTTCGTTCTTTTTTGTGAATTGCAGCATTTGTTCATTTATTTTAATGAGAAATTATAAAAGTAATTTCCCAAAAAAAAAAAAAAAACGAAAATGCAAAGAGAGAGATTTTGTATAATTTTGACCAAATGGTACATACTATTATCTGTGCTTACAAAATACTTTAGATACGAAATACATGAAGGCTTTTAAACCAGCTTTCAGTTTTATAATCTCAGCTTTAAGGGTTTAAAACATACTCGTATGTTTTAAAATTTAGATTTTCATTAAAAACTAGGTCCAATTCAGAAGCGTTTTGGAAAATTTTAACATTTTTATATTAAAAAAAATACCATAATAATTTTCCGCCCACTCTTAAAGAATTGTGAGAAAAGGACCAAAGTCCTTTTTCAAATTTATAAGGTGATTTTTTCGAAAAAACGCTATAAATTCCAAAAAAACAAACTGTTAGAACTTCTGAAAATAAGGCATTTATCTAGACCATACCATGAATCGCTCCCAATACTTTTTTTCCGCCCAAGTCCTTTTTCAAATTTCAAAAGTTATTTATTCGAAAAATCTTTTAAAATTTTTTTTGTGTAATATTTTCACTTATTTATATTTTTTGAGACATTTTTTATAGATGCTGATTTTTTTGAATGTTTTTCGGACTGTTTTTGCATCAAAATATCATTAATAAATTTATATATCGAATTTTAAAACTTTAACATTTTCTCTGTTAAGTAGTTAACATGTCTCTGTTAACATAAATGGTTTGGGTCTAGGGAGTTACATTTCATAAATAAAACAAATTTTCATGCGCTAAAATTCCAAATAGTTAAGAAGAGGTCTGAATGAGAGTTTATGTGAATCGAAAAAAATATAAAACTGTGTCAAGAGGAGGATTCCGATATTTCACAAAAGATTTTATGTGAAGTTAATTGGAAGGAAAAGGTACGTAATATTTGGCACTAACGAATAACGCTCTATATAGTGTTATTGTTTTAGTTTAATTGTTAGACATATTTAAAACAATACAAATTTTATTTACGATTCGAAAATAAGTGCGTGTACACGACGATATTGAGAAGTAAACGCAATTTTTGAGATTTACAATTGAAAAGAAAGATAATGAAAAAAAACCAAATTGTGTATAAGTAGTGTAAATAATTATTTGTTATTTTGAATGGATAAACAATATAAATCTTCTAATTATTTCTTTTGGCATTTTTTTGTCGTTGTTTGTCCATCAACATTTCCTTTATTAAAAAAAAATCCAAACAAACATTTTATAACTTTTAAAGCGATGCATACAGATGATGAAGCTTTTAACCCATTAACACTGATATATTGATAATAATAAACACAATGACTTTATAGAATGTACAGTACACTACTGCCATCACCCATTTAACACAAGTAAAACTACAGAGCTGATTTAACAACAATTTTAATAAATATTTAATTTAATGAGAAACAAGTGAAATTAAAGTGAATGGACGAGACACAAGTTAAGCTTACAGAACAAATAAAAACACTGCTTGGCCAAAGTTGTACAAATATTTAACAATAATTATAATACTACTATTTAAAACAATATAATGTTATATTTATATCTAAAAAATAAACTGCATCGCATCCAGAGCCAACTGATTTGCACTTAAAATTGTCACTTGTAAATTAAATGCTTTGAAAACAAAACAAGAACACTAAAGATACGGGCACACTTGGCAAATATTTGCCGAAAGAGGCGTAACTACTAAATGAAATATTTTTGAATGTGTCTATTTATTAAAAAAAAACTTTGTTTATTTTAGAACAAGACACAACAAATAGTTGGTCTTATTTTAGATGATGCTGATTGAGTAAGAGTAAACAACGTAAAACAAATTCGTGCTGAGCGTGGTTACGCTTTTTTGAGTAAATATTTGCCATGTGTGACCATAACTTAGAAAATCATAAATCATAAATATACTGATTAATATCTATATACAAAACATACATCATTACATTTAATAATTAACAAATTGCAAAACAACAACAATATTTTATACTTTTTAATTTTAAAATACAATTTGATTCCCCAAACACACATTTGTATACAAACAACAATACTATACTACATACATACATACATATAGTCGTATACTATAATACATACATACATATATAGCTGATCATGCCCAATCGTGCCCAAATAAATACTATTTATTTACTTATTGATGAAATTGTTGTTTATAATTAATTATCAAATTTTATTTTGTTAATGGTTTCATTTGAATATGTCTTAATGTTTTTTTTTTTATTACCAAATATGTTTTCATTTAAACAATTCAACATTTAATAAATTTAGATGAATATACGGCCATGCTTAGCAAAAATCGTGAAGGTAAAATGGGAAGACTGCTTTGAAATCCACCACAGTTGCGGCGCAAATCATCTCCTAAAACCTAAAACCAAACAAAAACAGAAAACAAAAATAGCAACATCACACCATCCAAATCAAAATAAAAAGCACTTAATAATTGTTAAACCACAATATCTACTACAACAAAAAAAAAAAGTCCAACCAAAACTTTAATGTTAACAATAATTAACTTTAAAACATTATTGCCAGCATATCGTTAAAAAGATAATGTCGTCATATAAAATCCAGGATAATACAGGATACACATTCTATATCTATATATATGTATATTATAGTAACACGTACATACCTACCTACATATGTATGTATGTATATAGAATTATTTGAAGAACATTTTCAAGCGCAATGAAAACTCATTATTCAGCTCATTTTACCACTCAACTTCATTATGATCTCATCATTTTACTCCATCTTTAAGAAACCCAAAGAAAACTACGAACATGACAAATCCTGTAACATTTTCACCATTTTCCATGGATTGATTGATTGATTTTGGAGATTTTGTTTAGTAATCGCACGTTTAAGAAACTACAGCTGCGGTATGTGATTTTCTACGCTGGATTTGGTATTTGTTATAAATTGGCAACAAATTAATACTAGATCTACTTAATTATTATTCTTTTCTATACTTTTTCCTTGAAATTGAGTGTGTGTTCTTGTGTTGTTGTGTTTTGTCTTTTATTGTTTATTTTGGTTTTTTGATTTTTTTTTTGGCTTTAACATAAAATCCACCAGTGATTTTGTTACAATTTTGCGGAAAAATAAGTTCGTTTTATTTTAAACTAGCTAAAACCCGGTGTGCTTCGCTACCCGTATTTTTTAAAATTAACTTTGTATGGGAGGTACCACGCCCACTTAAAATTTCCAAAAAAAAGTAGCCTATAGCTCCTTCCAGACATACAGAAATATACTGTGAAAATTTCAAGCAAATCGGTGATTTTTAAAATTAACTTTGTATGGGAGGTACCACGCCCACTTAAAATTTCCAAAAAAAAGTAGCCTATTGCTCCTTCCAGACATACAGAAATATACTGTGAAAATTTGAAGCAAATCGGTTTAGCCGTTTAGCCGTCTATAGACTTCAAACTAATAATAATAAACATAACGACACACATTCACTTTTATATATATAGATAGATGAAAGTAAATTTTGAATAACATCTTTTACACCACCTCTTGAAGAGCCATCGTTTGGCAGAGTTAAGGCCCAACCATAATGTGCATAAGCTAGCTTAAGCAACTGTCAAAATTGAACGAAAAGTCTGCCAAATGCATAAGCAAACTTAAGAAAACTTTTAGGTGCCCATAATGTACTTACATGAACTTAAGATGCATGTAACCCTTGTTGCATATTTGTGCAGTATTTTATGTTTTTGCGAGTACTTTAAATTAAAAAGTACCAAAAATTAAAGCTTGTTGTTTATTTGATGATGATGATGATGATTTATTTTATTGAAAATTTGCAAACAGTAAAAACTGCTAATTGTTGAATAAATAATAAAAAAGTGATAAGATATGAGTAATAGCATCTATTTCTTGATTTTGAATACTAATTTTTTTATTTTTTTTAATGAAATCAAAAAACAGATGATTCCGTACGGAAAGTGCGTTCAGTTTGGCACTTTGCTTAAGCAAATGACATTTGACGAAACTTGACGAAAAGTTTCATTAAGTACATTATGGTTTGTCACATACGTTTTACATGTATTCGCACAGTTGCTTAAGTTGGCTTAAGCTAGTTTATGCACATTATGGTTGGGCCTTTACGCACACAATATTATGCATGTTCGGCTTTCATGTGTGAGGAAAACGTAGCGATATTCATTTTCTGATTTATCTTAATATTTGTTTTTAAATGGCGGACTTTTTGTGTGATATTTAATGGCAGACATGATGTGCAAACAAATGTACATTGATAAGAGTTGTCCATACGAGACAACTTGTTATGCAGACCTGAAAATATTCGCAAAGTTAACAAATTGAATGGGCTTATAAAACACTTGAACCACGATGGATTAATCGTATAACTAGACATTTCCGGACATTATCAATTTCACATTTATAATCAGGGACCGAAAATAACAGGTTCACTTTAATTTTAATGATGAATTCTTACCATTTACCATTTAAAAATCGTTTTTTTTTTTGTTGTATATCACTGAGATAGTGATTTATATGACTTTTTTTGGACTATTGGTAGAGAGAATTTTGGGAACAAATGTGTACATTATGCTATTTGAAATAAACATTTTTAAATTTCAAGGCTTACACACTTGATGCTGCCCTTTTTCTCTGGATGAAATCAATAAAATAGCATTAGGCAGCCACACTCGGAATAGAAAAGCTATATCAAGGTTGCTGACAGTATTAACGGGATACTGTACGTTAGGCAAGCAACACTGGGACTCCCTTTTAACGACCATTGTCGTAGTTGTAAGGATAAGGGAAAAGAGGAAACGATTTTCCACCTTCTCTGCGAATGCATCAAGAGACATAAATTTATTGAAAGCTATACATTGAACAACCTTGGTGAGGTAGCCGGGTCAAAACTCAATGACCTTTCTGAGTCGATTTAACGATTTCCGTCCGTCCATTTGGCTGGCTGGCTGGCTGTCCATGTAAAGCTTGTGCGCAGAGTACAGGTCGCAATTTTGAAGATATTGCGGTAAAATTTGGTACGTGATATTTTTTTTGGCCCAAGGATGGATGGGATTGAAACTGGTGGAAATCGGTCCATTATTTCACCTGGCCCCCATACAAAAGTCCTCCCGAAATTGGTGTTCACCGATCATAAATGTTTGAATTATGCAAGGAACCAAACAAATTTCATCACAAATCACATTTACAAATTGTGTGCAGATCGGTTCATAATTAGCCGTAGCTCCCATATAAGGCCCACTTCCGAAAATCACTTTAAAGGGCACAACTCACTCAAAAATATTGGTATCCAAATAATATTTAACACATATATATACAAGGTGGCGCAAAAGTAATCCTCCTATCAGAAAATGCTATAAATTTTGCGAGGACCCTAATGTCAGTTCTATCAGCAATATTCCGCGTTCTGGAGCAGTGTAGCGTAACATTGTTTATTAACGTGTATTTCACATGTGTTTACTACAGAAATGTCAAAACAGAACTGACATTAGGGGCCTCGCAAAATTTATAGCATTTTCTGATAGGAGGATTACTTTTGCGCCACAATATTTATATTCACAGAAATCATGACACTAAATTTTTGGATGATCGGTCCGCAATAGTTTATATCTCCCATATAACGCCCATTTCTGAAAAACTGTTTTATACATATAGGGTATTATATGGTCGGGCTTGACCGACTATACTTTCTTACTTGTTACTAATTGCATTTCTTTGACTTTGTGACACTATGTTCATAGACATTAAGACACATAATGTTATGTCATTGTGTCCAAACAATTCATGACACCTTTTTGTTGTGTCAAAATGACATTGTCATTATGACATTGACGTTATGACATTGCCATTAGGCAGTGTATAGTTTCCATATTCATATTCCATTATTAATTTCCAAATTTATACTTTACCTTTACAATGGTATCTATGTATCAATAAAGTTGTCAAAAAATTGATTTTTAAGCCATTTTATTTCATTACTTTAACTTTGTTGTTTAAGAATCTAGATTACTGGTGAATTTTATGCATTAAAATTTCCAAAAATTTGTGTTTTCAAAATTTTCCTCTTTGTATGTTTTTTTTTATATTAAACTTTTCTGTATGTAAGTGTGTGTGTTTTGTAAAAAAATAACTGTTAAATAAAAACAAAATATTAAAATAAATAAAAAATAAAATGAATTAAAAATGATTGTAATAAGCCTTATATACATACGAGATATGAGACATCAGTTGAATATTATGTTTAGGTAAAAAGGTGAACTTACTGAATTAATAGCTGGTTATTGAGAATGTAAACATTTTAAATTGTTTTAAAATTCCCAAATATTTTAGTTTTTCTTTTTAATCAACAACAAACCATTTTATAGTTTAGTTAATATTTAAAAATTTTATTATAATTTATGTCTCTCTGAACACTAAAATCGAAATCCATTATATATCTTTAATTATTTTATATCTTACAGATGTGGCCTTTGGTTTTGACTAAAATCTTTTAACAAAAACAAACAAACAAAAAAATCCTTTAAACAAGTTTCAAATTGACAACGCTCATATTTCAAAAAAATGCAAAGAAACGAAAAATTAATATCACAAAAAATAAGAACTAAAAAACGAAACACAAATGACACATTTATCAAATGCTCAAAATAACACTTCTGCCTCATGTATGGAAGCAAAATAAAAAGGGAGGGTGTGTTTCTTTAAAAATATTAAATAAAAATAAAGTAGACACCCCCTTTATATTCCCATTACACACACAAATAAAAATAATAATTAGAATATATCCCCCCCTCCCCCTTGTAATTATTTGTATGCAGCAGATGACTAAAAATAAAGTTTGCGACTTTTTTGTGAGATATTTTAGGGTGTTTAAATTTGAGTTTAAATTTGCACAAACATATCTGTGTTTGAGTAAAAGTACAAATGATTACAGCTTATGCCTAGTTGCGAAATATTTTTCGTTCAAAATGTCTTCACAGTTTGTGTACATCTTCTAAAAGATGTGTTTAAAATTTCAATCTTCACCATATAAATTTGTTCTTTCTTTTCTAATTACAGCAATATTAATTCGCCACCATATGTAGTGTATATTTGGCTACTTGAAGAAAGGATTGATTGATTTTAGAATGAATTCCGAAACCTCCAAATAACTTAATATTTTTATTCAAAAGCAGCCAAATGCCGGCAAAGTATTTATTTGCTTTTTAACAAAAGTTAGTCCTCGAGTTTATTTGTTATTTGTTCATCTATTATTCCGTGTGTCGCTTGTCGAATTACTGAATCGCGTAAAAAACTTTGTAATAGTTGTTACTATACGAGGGCGGTTCGGAAAATTCTTAGCCTGTACTAGGCTTAAGAATAAAGAGAATATTTAGGTATTCAAAAACATTTTTCTTTTTCAATATAATCTCCTGAAACTATCCCTTTATTAAAAGAGTTTGCCCCAAGGCATTCAAAATAGTGGTTTACAACTGTAATTGCATCTTCTTTTGAGGTAAAACGCTTAATAGCTAGGATTTTTTTTAGATTTGGGAATAGGTAAAAGTCACTGGGAGAATCAGTCAGGAGAATAAGTTGGGTGTTAAAGCCACTTGTACTTTAATTCGTTGATTTTAGTCATTGTTAAAGCACTCTTGTGCCCTGGTACGTTTTCTCGAATTTTTACATTTAATTGCTTCAAAATGTTGCAATAGAATTTATTGTTTTACTGCCGTATACAAAAAAAAATAAAGTAGGTTTGAAGTGTGCTTTTAGACAAAATTTTCATACAACATTTTCTTAAAGTACATTTGAAGTCTACTTTATTTTTCTTTTTTTTTGCATAAGGCTGTTAGCCTTTTGCAGATAGTCAATCATTAAACTACCTTTGAAGTCCCAAAAAAAAAACCGTTGCCATAACCTTACCAGCCGATTGAATTGTTTTTGCCTTCTTTGGGACACTTCCTCCAGCTTCAGTCCATTGCTTGGATTATTCTTTTGTCTCTGGAGTATAGGGTTGGATCCATGTCTCATCAACAGTTATGAAACGACACACTAAAATCCATTTTATTTGCAGAATTTTTCATTCTTATGCGTTTTTGGTCGACTGTTAACAAATGCCGCACCCAGAAAGCTTTTTCATCTGTAGTTCTTCATGCAAAATTAAATGGACTCGATCATTTGAGATGCCCATGATATTAGCTTTTTCAGGCACTTTTATTCGTCGATCATTTAATAGCATAGCATGCACTTTGGCTACAATTTCTATCGTTGTTGCTGTTTTTGGACGTCCACTACGTGGTTCATCCTGAGTGACTGTACGACTACGTTTAAATACAACAACCCAATTTTATAATGTTGCATATAAAGGAGCACTTTCGCCTAACACATTCATCATATTATTATAAATTTCTTGTCCCGATAAACTTTTTTTTATTTAAATATTTAATGACAGCACGAATTTCTAATTTTTCCATTTTAAAAAAATCGCGGATACGTCTTTTTCGAACAGATAAAATATAGTTTTTATTAAAAAAAAACTCTGGAACCTAATTCCCGCAATCGTGATCGGGCCAAATTACCGCATTCGATATCTAGTAAAATTTATCGTAATTTTTTTATTTGATATCTATTTTTCTATACGATATCGAGTAAGAAATTTAGTACATTTTATCATAATTTCGATCACGTATACGGTAATTTGGCCCCAGAGTTCGTTGAACTGTTTATTTCAGTTTATTTATTATATAGGCCGTGCGATTTAACGCCTTTAAAATATTTTTTGTAGGGTTATGTTAAGGCTCATATCTATAGCGGGAAAACGCGTAAAAATTGACGTACTGGAAGAAAATATTGAAGAATTTATCCATAAGATATCGGGCGATATGTTGGAGAGAATATGCCAAAATTAGAGCCAGCATATGAACAATTTGAGGCATACCCTTGATCAATATTTACATGAAATCCGCTTTAAACATTCAGTTGTAAACATCGTTCAATGGACTCAAATTAAGATTTCTCTAAATTTTATATGTTTTTTTTTAATTAAATCCGAAAGCTCTTAAAAAATCACTCTTTATTAATGTAATGTAAGCAGTTATTTATTGTGATTTTTGGTACTTTTGTAATAAATTTTATAAAATTCGTTGACGTTTGTATTGCTGCTGCATGATGACTGCTGATCACTGGTATAAAGCATTTAAGCTTGATAAGATAATACCAACACAACATCTCATACAGCTCATTGCCGGGATATTCTATAAAAAAAAACAATATTTTTTTTAAATTGAATTTCACATAAGATTCCACCAAATCGATTATACGATTGCAACTTGTTTTATGTCACCTGCTGTATAAAATAATCAAATATTTAGTATCGTATGAAATTATACCCCCCCCCATTTAAACGAGAGCTGTAGAAAAATTTAGGCTCCAATTACCGTTCACAACACTAAGTGTTTTGATGTTGTATGTTGTAAATTATTACGATTCACAACACTTGCCGGCTTAATAGTATTGAAATACAACACAACATTTTAGTGTTGTGAACGATAATCGGGCCATAAAATACCAACCAAATAAAATCCCATTTAGAAATCCTGTTAGTTCAACTGATTAGTTTAAATAAACAAAAAAAAAAATATTAAAAGAATTATAATTATAATAATTAAATCAAATGTAAATAATAAAAGAAAACTAAATTTATTAAAACAATTGAAAACAAAAATTGCATGTAAATAGTCTGCTTTTACTCTTTTCCTTTATAAAACAAAATTACTAAAGCATGTGTTTGATTTCCTCTAACTATTTATACGAGTATACCAATTAACTAACTAACTATAACTAACTAACTATAACTAACTTAAACAAATTTGTTTTGTAAGTACATACTGCTTTTCCAGCTTGCTTTTAACTAGTTTTCATTCTGTATACTTATACTTGTATTTAATTTTTTTATATGAATAATTTATTAGTTCTAAAACTAAATTTAAAATAGATTTAATAATAATCAATTTGTATTTCTGTTTACAACTTTCTGTAGGTCCAATTGGTGCCAGTATTGTAGCGATGAGTCCTCGCACCATGCTGGACTTAAATCCCGCCTTGGCCATGGGCAAACCCACATTTGAATCACGAGGACCACCCATTACATCGAAAGACTTTAAAGATGCGGATAAACACACAACAGATGCATCAAAGAAAAACTTTTTATAGAGTCTGAAAAAGGACGCCTTAAAAAATTAAAAAAGAAAAACTCAACCGCATGTTTTCGAAACAACAACATGATGTTCAAATTCAAAATACATATAACCCAACTTTCTCTGTCTTGACAACACTGTAACTATAAAAACTCCCTCTACTCGTATAACCAATAACTCTATTAAAATAACTCAGCTCTTTAACTCTTTGATTAGCAAAACAAAAAAAAGCAAAGAAACCAAAAAATATAAAATTAAATTTTTTCCTTTTAAAAAATTCGGCTAAAACGGAAACTTAAACTTAATAGTATAAAATAAATTTCACAAAAAGAAAACGAAACCAAAAAATCCTTAAGCCTAAAATCTAAACTAAAAATTTATGTATGTATATTTATTTATTTACCACAAATAATGAAAGAAATTATTTAAAACATTTATAACCTATTATCATTCCAAAAAATTTTAAGTACATACATACATACATATATTTGTATTATTATCTCCTTTCTTTATCTTATGGTTTCCTTAAACACTGTCCTTTTCTTTACCAGCAAAACCAAAAACAAAAAACCTACATACAGACAGATTTGAAAAAAAACAAAACAAAACAAAACAATATCAAGGATTCTATATTATGGAATTGAATTTAATATGAAATCCTTAGCAATATTTATATCCTTAACATATCAACAACAATATTTTCTATTTTCGTTTTTAATTTTAAACAGTTTTTGTACGATAAAACCAAAAACAACAACACGAAAAGAAACTCAAAAAAAAAAAAAATCTATAGAACAAAGTGGTCTCAAAATTAATTTTAAAACTTTTCGTAATTAGTTAGTAGTAATTCAATAGATTTTAATACAGAAATACCCAGGCCAGGTTAGGTACTATTTTGACCAACATCTGCACAACACCTACTTTGCCAAATATGCCAATGGAGTTACAAGATGGAAATTATAATCTGATATAATTATTTCTTGACTATTGCTATCAATGTCTCCACAATGCCTTGAATAGAAATTTACAATATTGTACAGTGATGGAAAAATGAAAAATTGAAATGTTACTGACCGTCAACAAAAATAGTACTTTTTTCAACATTTGGGTACTTTTTAGGAAACATATATTTTTATTCAAAAATAATATTAAAAATCCATTTAAAAATAATATTAATTCAGTTTAAAATTTTTATTTGTTGTGGGTTAAGATAATAAACATATGAGCATGCCTGCATTTTGTTAGTGTTAATGCCAATGACATGATAGATCTTTCAGCAATATGTTTGAAGTTTTCATATGAAACACAAAAAATCTCAAGCAAGAAATGAGAATTACAATAATTTACGAAACATAAGAAATTTAAAAAAATTATCAAAATAGTACCATAAACAACTTTAATTCTTTATGCATCTGTTTACTTTTGTAGATTAGCTGATCCCACTTCAAATAAATAACATGAATAATGAATTTGTGCATTCCGTATGTTCTTATTTTGAAACCAATGTTGTCAATGATTATAAAAATAGTAACGCTGGCTTTCTAAACAGGGACCAAAGCAAAACAAACAAAGAGTACTAAATATGATGTGGGCGTACTGTGGTATTTTTGTTGTGAAAATGTACTGAAAATAGTACAATAGTATTGAATTTTCCATCACTGATATTGTACTAATAATTTCAAGTCATTGGAATAATGGCTAGACTATATTTCATCTTTATTAGCGCCTAAAGTTGAATTTATAACGCTTTTTCCTTTAAGATTATTGATAATTACAGATTTAGCCGCACAGAAGTTTATTAATAGGCGAACAATCGATATGGCCCAGACGACATTATTACTTTATTACTTTATTACATTATTACTGAACGTACTGTACAAAAGCTGGATTGTCTGTTTGCCTGGACTATGTGATATTGTATTACATCCTGTTGAAACTAAGGATCGTCCAAGTTTATATCAAAAAGAAAGTCGGTAATTATGGATCTGTAAGTCATATCATACACGACCACAGTAAAGTAGTCCACAGTCTCAATAAAAAAACAAGTAAGAAAGTATAGTTGGTCAAGCCGACCATATAACACCCTACACCCAGTATATGTGTGCTCCCATTTTGACCTATTATGGACCGATCATTCAAAAATTTCATGACGGCTTCTGTGCATATAAATATTTTTGTGTTAAATTTTATCTCGATGTAAATACTTCTAAAAGATTTATTCAAGGGTGTCTTATATGCAAGCTTTGACTAATTATAGACCGACCGTTATGATATTAGGTCTCATGATATCTGTACATGTGAAACATACTTGTGTTGAAATTTATTTGGATACCAAACATTTTTAGAAATTTATGTGTCGTAAAAAGAGTTTTGGAAGTGGGAGCCGAATAATTTTTGTATATGTATACATATGAAACATATTTGTGTTCAATATTATTTGGATTCCAAAATTTTTCAGAGGGTTATGCTCTTTAAAGTGATTTTTGGCAATGGGTCTTATATGGGAGCTGTGGTCAATTGTGAACCGATATGCACAAAATATGCAGATGGAATTAGGCTTCAGGTACAACTTATTTTTAGTGAAATTTGTTTGGATACTTGCATAATTCAAACATTAATGTCCGACAAAGCCCTATTTCGGGAGGACTTTTGTTTGAAGGCCAGGTGAAATAATGAACCGATTTTAACGAATTTTAAACCCCACCATCATTGAGCCGAAAAAATATCATGTATCACATTTTATGGAAATATCTTCAAAATTGTGTCCTGTACTCTGCGAGCACAAGGTTTACAATGACAGCCATCCAGCCAGCCAGCTAAACGGACGGACGGACAGACATCGTTAAATAGACTCAGTGATTTTGAGTCGATCGGTATACTTTTAGGTGGGTGTTAGACTAATATTTATGTGCATTACAAAGGTTAAAGTAAATCCAATATACCCTTCCCACTTTGACACTTTGAGTGCTTTAGTTGGTTTGATCGTTTGTTAGCAGCTACTCTGCATGGAGACATGACGTAGTTAATGCCAATTTCGTTTTAAGAAATGAGTATTTTAAAGTTATAAAGGCGGTACGTTTATCGAATTATAATAGCAGTTGTGGAAACAATGATCTTAATTGTTATCTTCCTCCAATGGAAGTATTATATGACAATGATTGTATTTCCAACCCATTGTAAAGTGCAGAACAGCCGTATTGCAGAATATATCAAGATCTCCCTAGATCCTACTATTTATAACACTCTATTTTGCAACCTTTATAAATACCTGTAACAACAGGGAAAATGTAATTTTGTATTTATTCAAAACTTACACCAACCGCAAATACAGATCATAAGGATAGCCATCAGTCTTATTGTTAAATTCAGTGACATACATATTAATAAAATATTTAATTTATAATCTTAGTGATGTTTCACACGTTCAAGTTTTAGCTAAACAGTTTTTATACAATTTTCTTTTGAACCTGACATTTCGTTCACACGAGTATCTTCAATTTTCGTGTTCTTTATTATCAAGTTTCTACTTTTTCAATAAGCAGACAAGTTCGCGTAGAATAATACGGAGAAAATAAAAGAAGAAAACAAAAGGAAATAAGAAAATTGACTAGTACCCTTAAGTATGTAACCCATTTATTCTTTTTCTCCTTCCCACCCCAAAAATACTTGCCTTGAAGGGTCAGAATTGAAATGTATGAGAGCAGATTTTTATTATCCGAAGAAGTGTCGATTATGTGTAGCAAGTAAACGGTTTCAGATAGGAAGAACAACTTGGAGGTCAGAAAAATTCCAAAACTTCTGAAAAAATCTTTAAAATCGAACTCATAACATTAAATAAAACTTCTCTGAGTTTTCTTTACAATGTTGTTACACTAAAAATGATAGTTCATTGTAGAGTTGTGATTTTCTTATACATTTTTTTTTTGCAATGTAAAAAAATAATCTTAATCTGTTTTCAGAAAGTAGTTTTAAAATTTCTACATAAAATGTAATAGTAGTTTACCATATTTAAAAAAGAGTTTAAATTTGCACAAATTTGATTAGAATTATGTATTTCAGCGCACTGTTTTAAAATCAATTTTGAGAACATTTCTATTAAAAGTCTCTAAGTTGTATAATTTTCTACTTTAGGCTCTGGGTTGTAATTCTCAAAATAAACATTTTAGAACTAAATTTTTCTTATGTTTTTAAATCATAATAAATTTTTAAGTAAACATTTTTTAAAAAATAAAAAAATTATATTAAAAAAAAATGAGAAAAAAATATATATATGAAACCTCAGGAAATTATTAAAAAAACATTCACTCTTAAATAAATTACAAAAAAAATCAAAGCAAATAAAAAGCATAATTATACAAAAACCAATGAGCAGCTTGAGAAATATTTAAAAAGAAGAACAAACACAAATAAATAAATAAAATACAAAAGGGTTTAATTGAATTTGGGGGAAATGAACAAATAAAACGTTGAACAACCAAAAAAGATCTTAATGAAAATAAAGTTCAAAAATGTCGCTTAGACATTTTTTTTTATATTTTTAAAGCATTTAATTAATTAACGACTCAACTTTTCTAAATATGTAAAACTTTATTTCTTTTGTTGATGTTCCGCATATTTAACAAGAAAAAAACCAAAACAACAATATTCTTCGCTTAAAATAAATTTATTAAAAAATACAATAATATTTAATATTAAATATAAAAAAATAACAAAAAAAAGGATATAAAAATTTATGATAAAAATTTATAATAAATGAAATGAAAAGAAAAACAAAACAAAAGGCCTTATTTTGTAAAACTCTTGGAAAAAACACACACACACAAGTCAAAAATATTTTCTGGGAATTTTTTTTTAGCAGAAAAAAATTTGCTGGACAATTTCCTGCGTGTTTCAAGGTTTTTATAATATGAGGCTTAAACAAGTTAACTAAAACCAATTTTTGTTATAAATAAATTAATAACTATTAAAATATTATTAATGAATTAATTCCTTTAAATATTATTTGTTAATTGGTTTTAATTATATGTTGGCTGTACAACTATTTGTTAATTTTTCTAAACTATAAAATTAGTTATTTTTTAAACAATTTTTCTTGAAACTGAAAAAAAATATTGTTCTTTAGTCAAAATATTTCATAAAAAAAACTTATATATAATTAAAAATAATTATAATAATAATAATAACAACTTTAAGTCAATGATATACATTAAATAATAATATTTAAAATAAAATGAAATGTATACTATTAACAAAAAAACTAAGAGAACTAAATATTTAATAAACAAAAGTAATGTAAATGAATTGTTTTAATAATGACAAGAAGAACCAGAAAAATAATAAATATTAAATGAAATTTAATAAACATTTTATGATGACACCAACAAATCAAAATAAATGCCTCAATAATGTTTTATTTCTATATGAAAAGGGCTATTAGAAGCTTTCTAATAAACTAACAAGTAAGAGAGTCAAGCCCTACACCCAGTATTCAGAAATGGCTATTATTATCATTAAAAAGCTATGTGGCATGAATTTTCAGCATATAAATATTGTTACGAAATTATATGTCAATTTCAATTTAATGGTTTGTAACGGCTGGTCTCAACATGCAACATATTTATCAACATACAACATGGTTATCAACATGAGCATTGGTAGAAATTTCTATATGCAAACTCGCAATATAGCAATACTTAGTTTAAACGGCCATAGAAAGGAACTTGCGATTGTCTTCTCTAGAAGATTGCGCCATTGTCTAATTGGACCAACAAGGCCACTCAAAGTGTAGTTGATTGTGACACTTCGTTGAATAAACATTAAAGCGTAATACCAGCGAATTCTTAAACCGTAATTTAAGTGTGTGTTTAATGGCCAGTTTTTAACTTGATATTTAATACGAAATTACTTAATTTTTCCTTAAAGTTAAGTTTTATTTAAATATGGTTTCATTTTTTCAGTCTCAAATTGCGTTTGGTATTTAATTATGATACAAGTATGGTAGCACTATTGAATGTCAAAAAAATATAACAGCTGATTTACTATTTAGTTTACAAATTGTTGTAAACTAAACGAAATGGACAAAAGCTGCATCATTCATATCCTCTTCATCTAAATTCATTGTTTTAGTTGATATTAATAACACAGTAGCATAATGTTTTTATTCGCGGCGAGTTTATTTATTGAATATTTTTATCAAATAACAAGGCACGGTGTAAAACAAGTTGTCATCCCATCTCCGGTGTTTCATAGTTACAGAACAACAAAGAATCTACCATAAAGGAGAAATGACAACAACAACATACTTTGCTGATATTGTCAACCAACGGTGGACGCAGCAAAAGTAACAACAAATTTGTAGTAATACAAAAAATTGTATTAATTATATTAATAATAAAGAGGAATACACACACATTGTAAAAACATAAGTAAATTTTGTTCGAACTCGTAACAAGTAATAAAGTAATGCTGATGACGCCCTTGTCAGGGCAAAAATGCATTTCAGTGTGCCATTTGTCTAGAAAAATATAGTTTTCACAATGGTGTTCTTCGAGTTCTTAATTAAAAATATGAACTCAAGCCAAATGAAAAATTTTCTCTAATAATAATAATAAAAAAAAAAAACTTCAATGCGCAATTTTTATAATTTGCGGAACTGTCAAAATCATATGGTAGTATGAACAACTTAAGTTAATGACGTAGTCAGTGATTTTAGTTGTATTTAAATATGATCTATAAAAATGAATTTGTTATTTAAACAGAACTGAAGTTTAAAAATATTTTTTTATTTTTTTCTTTAAACTACTTGACACTTTTATTTTGCAATTAAAAGGAATCCGGTTTATTTAAAAGAAAAAAAAACACCGTTTTTAAAAGTTAATAACTTAAAAATATTCTTTGTGTTAAATTTAATAATGTACAAATCGATAAAAACACTTTTAAAAGATTAATGCATGTTAAAGTGATTTTCACTCATGTAGCGTCTACAATTATTACCCGATTTTAATAAAAAAACCTCTTATTTTCTTTGTAATATATCACACTTCAACACTAAATAGAAAAAAAATAAGTCTAATATAATGAAATTTAATACTGAATTTACTTTTTTTTTTAAAATTTCGTCAAAATTCAAGCAAAATTGTTGACATATTCCAAAATATCTTCGAAGCTGACAATCGGGTTAAAAAATGTTTTATGGTGAGTTGATAAAGCATCTAAAAATCTTTAATTTAAAGGTAAAAAAGTTGAAATCAACCGTTTTGGTTCGGAGATAATTCAATTTAGGTGCAACCACTACTTTTTTTTAACGGATAATTTAAAAATTTGGCGATATCTCAAAAACTGTTCTACTTTAGTAATTTTAGACTTCATTTTTGGATTCAGCGCGCGATTTTACATGAAAAACGAATGCCAAATGTCGTGGATTGCAAAATTTTTCCAAATTTGTTGACTAGTGTTATGAACTGATCATTATAGGTGTCATGATTTCTATATAGTATATAAAACTTATTTGTGTTAAATTTTATTAGGATATTAACATTTTTAAGAGATTTATTGTCGTTAAAGTTATTTTCGGAAGTGGACCTTATATGGAAGCTACAGTCAATTGTAGATGTGATTAGGCTTCATGTATTAATAAATCACACGTTTATGACCGATAAAGCTTTATTCCGGGGAGGATTTGTATGAAGGTTAAGGTGAAATAATGGACTGATTGTAACCAAATTCAATCGTTCGTGGGCCGAAAGAAGATCCATACTAAATTTTATCGAAATATCATATCCGTCCGTCAGACGGACGGACATCTTTAAATCGGCTTAGAAAGTGATTGTGCGTAGATCGGTATATAAGTTGGGAGTTGGACTAATATTTATGGGCGTTACAAACATCGCAAATCCATTATATCCTGCTCACAATGGTGGTGTAGCGTATAATAAAAAGCAAGTGGGAAATATTGAAGACCATCGTGGAAAAAAATCTTTAAAAAGCTATTAAAAAAAGTTTAATAGTTTATGTTTCCAAACATACTCGTACATATATAATGTCTCTCCGATTATAAAGAAGTACGAGTAAAGGAAAAAAGTGTTAGTAGTGCCGCTTGACTGCAGTGCTCCGCTCAAAGTAAACTAGCTTCACCAGAAAGAGGAATTTTGTCATATTCGAGATTTATGGCCTATTTCACGATGTCGAAAGATAACGTTCGCTTAGATAAGACTTAAGACACAAACTTTTTATCGTATCTATTTTTTACTCAATCAAGTTTGTTTATTCCACAATCAAGTTTGTGTCTTAAGTCTTATCTAAGCGAACGTTATCTTTCGACATCGTGAAACAGGGGGATAAGTAAAAAAGTTAAAGATCATAATATGTCTCTACATTAGCTTTGAGAGCTCACCTGATCCCAAAGATTTTCTTACAAGTATAAAACCCACTTATTTGTCTTTGTATTCAGCTTTCAGCATTTTAATATATTGGAACAAATGTGTTTAAGTTTAATGTGAAGCACCTGCCAAGTTGGCTTATCTTCACAGCGCACTCAAGCGCAGGACGGACTCGGCCCGTCAACCGCATTGTATGCCCCTGCAAGACACAGGAATATGCCTCACAGAGAAAATACCTTGTGTGCCTTGCCAGGGGTCACACAATTAGCAATTTCTCGATACATGACTGCAAGATCAATGTAAAGATCATCTTGCTTAAGAGATTGGGCTATCTTATTCCCTGCCGTCCGTGGCTGCAGTACAATTAACATAGCCCAGGACAACGAAAAGCATAGTACTAACGCAGCATTGCAATGATCATATGAGGTCAAGGACTATGATCTGCTAAGCATCGAACCAAGTCCAAAGACCGACCACCACAACTGCCACGAAAGCCCAGCCTTCCATAACTTCCTGAGCACAGAGTTAAGAGCCTCCGCCACTTTCAACGGCTCTGTTTGAGATCGGCAACAGCACCTAGGACAAATTGATAGTCTGAAGTATGCTTACTTACGCAAGCCTACATCGGACCTTTAATCAAATGCCATTCACCCCGCTTTGGGTAATAACCACAGCCACTGCGTGGACACCTAAGTGACCTCAAGCAATCATCAGTTAAGGGACAGTCACCCTAATAATTAAACTAGGGATATGTCCCCGGGCAATAACTGATCCCGCAGTACTAGATGATACTCTAGTCGGCTGCGAGATTTCTCTGGTAAACCAGATTCCACTCTATCTAGTTTCGAATCCTTGCAAATTCATGGGACTAGTAACCACCTAATTTCGAACCCTTGCGGGTTCATGGGACTAGTAACCACAGCGACCTTCCTCTGGTAAAACCAGATTCCACTCTATCTAGTTTCGAACCCTTGCGAGTTCATGGAACTAGTAACCATTTCTAGCCCGCATTGGGGTGTGGTCTAGGTGATTGAGCACCTACACCTCGCCCCCGGGCGATAATATATTGGAACAGTAATATAGATATTAACATTCGAATAAATATTGTTTTAATAAGAAATATCAAACAAAAAATGCGGTTGGTATTAGTCCCAATGACGCTGAAAAGGATATTTAATATTCACGACAAGGTTACACAACAACTTCTGCCCAAATTAGAATTAATGGTACTGCTCTTCAGCATATTCCGCATTTAGTTTGTTATTATTTTGATACGTATAGTTTATACGTAATAAGTTACAATTTTTGAAATCATTCTACGATTTTTCATTTACAAATTCAAAAGATTATTTCATCAAATTTTATTTCCACAGCCCCACTATGAACCACATATTAAAATACATAAACTATTTCTAAGGAAAAATACAGCCAATAAATTTGAAAGTTTTCCTGTAGATTTTTAATGTAAATTTGACTTGAGACTGCAAAGGAAATGGCTTATCATATTTTATTAAGATCCACAGACACAATTCAAATAAATACAAAACTTTCCTTTATTCAATTTGAAGTTTGTGCAACTCTGACCCCCAACAAACAGACAACTTAACATTCGAACTTTAAAACAAAAAAAAAAAAAAAATCATTCATCCATCCATCTCTTTTGCATACCAAATAATGACAGTTCAGAGACTCATAGATGTGATTACCAGCACAATAAATTATTATTTTCTTACGTCTTCTCTACTTCTTTTTTAGTTTCTTCAACAAATTGTTTTCAATGTACTCGGTACTTGAAATAATTTTTGTTTTTATTTTTTTTTTTTAACAACAACGAAAAAGCTTAATTTTAGCTTTTACTCTCTCTCTCTCTCTCTTATGGATATTTGAACAAAATCATGCACAAAGAAAGTTTTTTTTTTGCTTTTAACTTTTTTGTTGCTGCCGTTCATTGAAAATTGAAAATAAGAGTAATGAAATCAATTGAATCACAAACACGTTGCAGCTGAATTTAGAGTAAACAAATGGGGGAAACAATTTAAATAAACAAAGAAACATTTGAGTATAAAAAAAACTACAACACCATTTAGCCATAAACTACGTGGCTAGAAGGAAGCATTTCTTAGCTCTTCTATTTGGCATACATTTATTTCTACGAGTACGAGACGAGTATAATGGAAAAAACAACTTACAATACATCTACGGGAGCAGAATGTTTGTATGCGTGATTTTAAAGGTTGCCAAATCCAGTAATTTCTATAGTTAGGCGACGCTGCGAATAATGGCCCCAGGAAAAATGGTTCAAAAAAAAAAGAAATATAACCCCAACAAATTACACTCAATACACTAACACAAACTTTTTGGGAAGTTTTTCCAATTTATTGGGGTTATAATCAGGACTGCCAGATGAATTTCCGAAAAAATCGTGAAAATCCCGATAAAAAAATCGTTATTTTGAATTTTAAAAATCGTTGAATATATACGAATTTAAACATTTCAAAAACAAAGACGAATCAAGTAGATGACGACTGGAAAAACTGTCATGGATATGAATTGTAATGCCGGCTCGACAATCATGAAAGGCTTTGTCTTAAAATGGAGGTTGGAGATTCTCGATCAATTGAAAATATCGTAGACAGAACTCACAATCATATGGATGCGAAGTATGCAGCAAAGTTGTCGCTAAGTCGTTGAGGTTTTCTAAGACATAAAATGATTTTTTAAATGTCAAAATTCCTCATGCTCATACAGTTTGTATGGAGCGGCCCAACTTTCAAAGGGGAATCCCAATGGGTACATTCCCATCTATATTTCAGGCGGAAATTTATGCCATCCTTATATGCTCTAACGAATGTCTGAGACTCAGAGTTAGGCACAATAGGATTTTTATTATGTCTGATAGCCAAGCTGCTCTCAGAGCCTTATCCTCATATGAAATAAGGTCTAGGGTAGTTATGGACTGCTGGACATCATTGAATGAACTCGGCACGCATAATGAACTTACCTTGTGCTGGGTACCAGGTCATGAAGGCCATGCTGGTAATGAACGTGCTGATTGCTTGGCCAATAGAGGTGCTCGACGCCCATTTATAGGCCCGGAACCATTCTTTGGCATTCCACGTGGATACACTATGGAACGAATTAGTTCTTGGGTAGAATCGGAATTTTCCCGATTTTGGAACAATCTGCCAGGACTTAGATAGTCCAAAAGGTTTATTACTCTGTCTAAACGAAGATCTCAATTGTTGCTATCGCTCGGAAAGGGCGAATTGAGATTACTTACTGGATTATTCACAGAACACGGTAGCTTTAGATATCACCAATTTACTTTAGGAAATGTTGCGAATGATCAGTGTAGGTTTTATGAACTTGAAGCCGAAACCTCTGAACATATTCTTTGCGACTGTCCAATGCTGGCAATACGCAGAACAAGATGGCTCGGAAGGGCCTTTATGGCCCCAGGGGATGTATTTGATCTCTCATCTAACAAAATAATTGGCTTTATACATAGCCTAAATCTAACATGATGAAACTTCAAGGCTGCACAAAAGATCTCATAGGTCGTAGTGCATGAGGCCTCACTTAATAATAATAATAATAATGGAGCGTACCGAAACAACGCGGCGGCAACGCTTTGCTATTGGAAAATCCAATTTTGACAAGGCGTTTTACAGTGAAGTTAGCTGCAAAAAAAAAAAAAAAAAAAAAAAAAAAGAGAAATAAAACAACAATGTCCAGCTGTTACAATAATCAGGGTAGTTTTATTTATTTGTTTGATAACCCTGTTTTTATTGCTTTGACATAACGTTACCGCTTTTGTTTAGGAATGGAGTATCAGTAAAAATATGTTCCGTCTTTCGTCGGTATTAAGGTATGGCTTTTTATCCCCAAGAAAAAATGTAGCATGGGGGATTATATGTACATATTCGGGGATCCTTCTAATCTCATTTGTCATATAAAGTGCCCTTAGGTTTTAGATTGTTTCATAATGGTAATCAGTACTAAGTTTTCTAAAAGTAATGATAATGTCTTTTACGTCAGTGTTTAGATCCTTATTGCTTTTGATATTCATTACTCTCAAAGAAAATTCACATGAAGAATAAAGTTAATTTCAAAACATACCAAACCATTAACCACAAACATCAGATAGTTTGGATATTCTTAGCTATTGTATTTTGACTGTGACAGTTGATCAACATTTTGATAACTTTTTGGCGATTTCTAACATTCCCAGCAGGAGTTTATATACAGTTAGTAAACAGCTACCCTATAAAAAAAATGGGAACTAGAAAAGCCAAAAAGGAAAAGCGGCAAAATGTATAGCAACAGTGTGTTTGATTAAGAGTCAAAAGAGAGTTGGCCGAATTGCGATTAAAGAGAGAGAGCATAGATTTGAGTAAACGTTTTTACGTTTGTGGAGGAGAGGAAAACCGCCAAATTTTGTTTAAGGGAAAAAGTAAAACATACAAACAAACAAACAAACAACCGAACAAATACACAAATGAAAACTGGGAAAAGTGAATGGATACATGGTTAAATGGATAGATGGATGGATGGATGGATGCAAAACGACACCCATAGACGACAACGACTGCCTGTTGGTTGGTATAATACTTTATTTATTTGGCCGTGTGTCTTGTGCTATTGAGTTGTTTGTGTTTGTTGTTAGTAACTTCGTGTCATACGGCAAGCAACATATGGATAGAGTGCATGGATGGTTGGCTGGTTGAATGTTTAGTTGGAAAGAGTGGATGTTGGTGGATAGTAAAGGAAAAACTTTGTATATTGGAAAGTTTGTTATTTTGTTTTTACTTCTTTCGTTCATGTTCATGCTCTTGGTTTTGTCGTTGTGTCTTTTTACAATTTTTGAGAGTTTAAACGTAGAGTTTTTACTTTTACACAATACCTATATCTAAAACGAATGAACTGAACTGCACGAACCAACAACGTCCGACTAAGCGAATGAACGAAAATAACAAACGTTTTGTGAGTGTTTCTGGTATATTTTTTTTTTCTTTGCCCTCTGAATTTCATATTATTTTCTCGTGTACGCGTACGGAATGGTTGGATGCTGTTGTAAGACAAGATTTTTAGTTTGCTGCTGAACGTTTTTTATAGAAGATAAACGAACGAATGCATTGAAATAAATATAATCATAGCTGAAATATTATTATTATTATTAGAAAAATAAATCAAATCAAATATCAAAGTAAATATATTTAATAAATGGTGAAATTTTTTTACTTGAGAAAATCTAAAACGAAAATTTAATAAATATTAAAGAAATAATTAAAAATAATTTTATTAAACGCCATACAGAAATAAGTAAAAGTTAAGTGTAAAGAAAAAATTGAAAAATAAAATGCAAATTTTTAAGTGAATTCAATAAAATGAAGGTAAATCTACAAATCTACAGATTTGTGAAAAAAAATGTATAACTATTTTAATTTTAAACCGAAATAAAAACTATTTAACACCGATATTAAATTAAAAATAAAAAAGACACCAAATAAGAAGTGTTAAAAGATTATCACCTTATTTATGGTGGGCTATAAAAAAAGGAATGAACAAATTAAAATTACCAGCAAAAAAAAAAAAACGGAGAAAAAAGAGCAGCAAAATAAATGTGTAATTCTAGTAACACAAATCTAAGTGTGTTAAAAATTGATTTTGTTTCAAAAGCCTCATAAAAAAGGCTGATTTGAGACCTAAAAAGTCATTGAAAAACTAATGATGATTTTTTTTATTTTTATTTTGTTTCTCTTACTGTGCTTTTATTAATTTTTTCTTGAGTTTTTTTTTGTTTTTTTTGCTACTTGCCAGCCAACCATCCAGCCAGGCAGCCAGTCAGTCAGTCAGCCTGTGATGTGCTGTGCTTAGCTTTACTTTGCTTGGTTGACTCTGTGTATGTTTAATGCTGACACTTCATTAAACGTAGTCTAGTGGGTGAGAGATGATGAAGATTTGTATTGAGTTGGTATTCGATTGTATGTGTATGTGTGGGTTCGTTGTTTAGTTTTTACTATTTTACCCATGCAGTAGTCACCCAGCTAGCCAACCATCCAACCATCCATCTATACATCCATCCCTACTTCTTCTATCCGTCCTGTCTATTCTATTATATTTTATTTTATTCATCTGTAAAACACTGAGTGTGCATATTGTTTTTGTTATTCCTGTTGGTTGTTGTTGTTGTTTGCTTAAAATTATCCAAAGTATGATGGCTGGGTTATAGATGATTGCATGGTTGATTGGATGGATGGTTGGCTGGTTGGCTAGTGGTGTTGGACATGACATATCCTCGGCTAAAGTGTAGACGAATGATTGTGGTATGAGCTGGTGTGGATGGATTATTTGTTTGTTTGTAAAGAATCTTTTTGCTTTATGTCTTCTGTCTTCATTTTTTCCTTCTTAGTCTTTTTAGTTATTCTGCATAGTAGAAAGGAAATTAACTATTTTGTGTTAAATTAAGCTAAAAATAGTTTGTTTAAGAAAGAATTTGATCTAAATACAATTTGTCATATTAATGTATTTGTAATATAAAGTATAGGACTTATTTCACATTACAAGCATGTAAATTGTACATGCACATGATTGCTGAGCTGGAGACACTCGAAGAAAATTGTTGGTTGGAAAATTGTTTTTAGTATTTTTTAATGATTTTAATTTTAATATGTAGCTTTGTTTGAATATACGTTGAAGAATTACAAAAAGTAAAAACTGTTTTTCTGGTATTCCTTCAATATTATGTTCAATTGATGGCAATTTTTACCATTTATTTTAATGAAATTTTGTTTTTTTGCTCAGACCAGCACTCAGTGTACGGCCCCTACCCCTGCAATGTATTGTATTGGAACTAGAAAAATAGGTTATATGGGGGAGAATATAGAGATAGTAGTATTTGCGAACATTTGTTTTAAATTTTCCTATATTGAAAGTGACAAGCAAAACTTCTGCAGGAAGTTTATTTCACATACGAACAGTGCGTCTAAAGAACGAATTTTCTCGGTAATGTGTTGTGCGATTCACTAAACAATCGACCATGAATGGATGAGCCCTTACTGAAGAACGTGTGTTGCTTAAAAACCAGCAGGTTTTGGCAAGAAGTTCTCTAATTTCAGCAGAACACATTCCATTATATAGAACAGTGAAAACACAACCCACATTGCTCCCGTGGATCAATAGAGATGGAGAAAGATACTGTCACCTATAAGCACTTTCGCCCTCTCCTGTACGCGGTCGAGAAACTCCAAATAGACTTCGAAGCACCGACCCATACAAGAGCGTTGTATTCCATTTTCCGTCGAATATAGCTGGTGTACAACGGATGTTACACTGTTTGTAAAAGCCGAGGCACTTAAATGCTTCTTTCGACACTTTAAAAATGAGTTTAGTTCTGCGGATATCACACTGAATTCTTATGCCTAGAACAGGAGTGCCCAAAAGTTGCTTATGTAAGAGCAAACACCAATACATTTAAATAAAAGTAATTTTTATTCAGTATTTTTTGTTATAAAAGCCAATACATACAAAGAAACAACACACATTTTTAAACGGTATCATACGTTAAACAAAAACAAAATCTACATTGACGATCGCAGTCAACAGGTAGAGCATACGAAAGTGTTGTTGCTTTGCGCTTGCGTGTATAGAGTGAAGTACGACAAAAAAAAAAACAAATAAGGCAAAGTTGTTTGTGTATTTCCTATTGCTAGTGCTGAGTGCTGTAAAGAGCCTATAGCTAAGAGTTTTTAAAATACAAAAGAGCACCAAGAGTATAGGGCTTGGGCACTCCTGGCTTAGAACATTACGAACGTCTGATTCCTTTGTTTTTATAATTGTGTTAACATCAGAGATCTGTGCCGGCAGCGGCGGATTCTTAAATTTATTGACGGCTCGGCTCAACCGGCTTACAGACGTTCGGTCTCTGGTTAACATAAGTACAACATTGAGTCTTTTGTGCGTTAAAAAAAATTTTTAACTTTTATATGTACATGAAAAACTGAAATGTTTTCAGCTACGTTGAAGAGTTTCTTCTTTCAAATATGTATGTGAAAATTAAGAGAAAACGAATGAAATATTTAAAAGGACATGAACGGTCATGTTTAGCAAAATGATTCTCAATGTATAGGAATATGTAAATTTGTCTTTTTACATTAAATACTGAACATTATTTAAAATTATTAAATGACTCGCAAGAGTTTTATGTAATAGCAAAAAAAAAATACATCGTATCAACTTTTCTTTTCCCGATTCAGGTTCAACGTTGCGCATTGCGATACGTTGGATTTGGATTTTGGATTTTTAAAAAAACAACATCGAAATTCACTTTTAATAATTTTCACTTTTATGATTTTGGTAAAATTTTCAAGAAAGCAAGAATGCCATTTTGCAGACAATTTGTTTCTTCGTTCAGCATAAACGCTTAATTTATTTATTTTTTTATTTATATATCATTAGAAGATAATTACAAATTATAATCTAATGTGTTTTTAAGACATGGCCATGGCTACAGGGCCTTAGGCTCTACATATCGATTAATTATTTTTATCTTAAAGAAATATACAACTTATGTGATATCAAATAATATTGTATAAATTAGCTTCTTTTAGAAAATTTGTGTAATGGATTCAGGTGTTGGATTTGAAATGAGTTGTATAGGGTGTGGTACATTTTTGAATGAGTTATTGTGATGGGTTTGAACGCTTAATTATTCATGTTCTGTCTTAAGAACGACTTGCACGCTTTGCGTCATCAATGCCGGTGTAACAGAGTTTGCATTCATAATTATAAAATAAGTATATTGAAATTACTCCTGGCGATTGTTGTAGACCTACGTTTCATCCATTTCTGTTAACCTTAAAGCCCCGTTGGGTCTTGTTGAAGCACGCTTTGAATCAAGAGTGTAGTTTTCTGTATTTTTAGCTTTTTCAGAATCAGCCTTATTAAATATATATTTTTTTTATCCACTTTCACATAATTAAAATATCGAACTCCTCAACTCTATCATTCGTTTAAGTTTTGGCCAGTTTTCTAAAAACCATAACTGAGGCATTGGAACAACGTAGACGTTTGCAATCTTGTACATTGTAAATATTTAATTTCAGAACAATAACCATTAATGGTAAAACAAGTAAGAAAATCAAGCCCGACCATATAATACCCTACACCCAGTATATGTACAAGGTGGAGAAAATGCAATAAATTTTGCGAGGCCCCTAATGTCAGTTCTGTCAGCAATATTCTGCGTTCTGGAGCAGTGTAGCGTAACATTGTTTATTAACGTGTATTGCGCATGTGTTTACTACACAAAAAACAGAACTGACATTAGGGGCTCGCAAAATTTATAGCATTTTGTGATAGGAGGATTACTTTTGCGCCACCTTGTATAAAACAGTTTTTCAGAAATCCTAAAATTTATTGTCATGATTTCTGTGACTATAAATATTATATGTGTTAAACTTTATCTCGATATAAATACTTTTAAAAGATTTATGAAGGTTAAAGTGAATTACGGAGAGGATCTTATATTAGGGAGTTTCGATTAATTATGGACCGACCATTATTAAATTAGGTGTCATAATATCTGTATATATGACACTTGTTTGTGTTGAATTTTATTTGATTACCAACATTCTTAAGAAATTTATGCTCGTTAAAGTGATTTTCGGAAGTAGGCCTTATATGGGAGCTACGACTAATGATCGACTGAGCATAATAAAATTGTACCGTATTATATGTACACATATGAAATATATTTCTGTTAAATATTATTTGGATACAAACATTTTTAAATGAGTTATGCTCTTTAAAGTGATTTTCGGAAGTGGGCCTTATATGGAAGCTACGACTAATTATGGACCGATCTTTACAAAATTTGTACATGTGACTTGGCTTCATTAAATACTCATTTGTGGTGAAATTTGTTTAGAGACTTGCATAATTCAAACATTTATGATCTTTTAACTCCTATTTCGGGAGGACATTTGTATGGGGGCCAGGTGAAATAATGGACCGATTTCCACCAGTTTCAAACCCATCCGTCCTTGGACCAAACAAATATCACGTACCAAATTGTATCGAAATATCTTCAAGATTGCGACCTGTACTCTGCGCACAAACTTTACATGGACAGACAGCCATCCAGCCAGACGGACAGACGGACAGTGTTTAATCGACTCAGAAATTGATTCTGAGTCAATCGGTATACTTTAAGGTGGGCGTTGGACGAATATTTCTGGGCGTTACAAACACCAGCACAAATCCAATATACCCTGCTCACTATGGCGGTGTAGGGTATAAAAATTACAACATAACATTTAATTATTGTCTTCTTCATTGGACAAAAAAATTACAAAAAACATTTTTTTCCTAAAACTAGCAACATTTTTATGATGGTAATGTTGTTGTTTTTTTTTTACCAATAAATGAAATCTCATGAATTTTGTTGTAAAACCTAGCAAAGGTTGCCTCTATTGAATAAACCAACAAAATTGGTACTATTAAAACTTTTTTTTTATTTTGCTGAACCATTAAAAAAACTTTTTGCAATAAACATATTGAAAAAAACTTTGTTTTAGTTATAGTCAATGCCAGCCAAGTTTGCAACAATAAGTTCAATATTATTAGGGAAAGCAACAGCAACAGAAAGAAACCTCCAATACAGTAGATATGTAGGAGATATTGTACATTGTATGCAGATACAAAAAATTCAAGCTACAGAGTCCTTACTGGAATTGCTAGTTGTAATAGTTGGAACTTGAGAAGTATTATTAAATTATAAAGATGATATTTTTATTGAAATACTTAGATTTGTGATTTCAATATGAACAATAAGCAGTTTTCTAGGATCGATTTTTCTAGTTAAAAAATTTATTTTTTAATATGCAAACGTTCTTAAATAAAACTTTTTCTGTTAGATCTGTATGATGTTGAGCAATACAATGAATCTTTTAGACATTTGTGAAATTTTGTGTAGTTTGCTCAGACTTTAAATCCTGATTGATACAATACTAAAAACATTATACTTTAGGCGAATGTATTTTTATTTCAAAATACATATGTATACATTTAGAGTCTGTTGCATTCAGTAGAATTCTTTAATTATTTAAAATACACATACTCGTGCATACCTGCAAGTAAACTGAATAATGTTACAAATATCAACTTGTGTTTTTTTTTTTTTTTTGATTTTTTTGATTTATACAAATGCAACTTACAAACGGAAATACACATGAGCATACACTTACATTATGTACATTAAGGCGGTTCCGGTTGTAGGAAACCAAAAAATGAAAAACGTTGCTAATGTTTCCAGCCGTAAAATATCACTGAAGGTTTTCTTAAAGGCAAAAAAGTCTTGTTTTTAATTTTGGTGGAATGACATCCAATTAATTTTCGAATAATAAGAAGGAGAATAGAAATGTTATAACAACCCATATGAAAAGCAAATGCTGATTTTATATTTAATATTGAGATAAAATTGAGGCTCTTATAAATTAAGGTTATACCTGATCAATTTTTCGGTTGATAATTTATCACGTCTAGATTTCATGTTCACACTGATTAAATATTTGAAGAAATAAGCGAGTAGTTTTCTCTAATGTAATATAGTGCTGGCAAATTCTACTACTTTCCATTACTCAATAATATTCAATACTTTTCATTTGGGTACTCAATACTACTCGATACTTTTAACGGATTTTTTGAAATTATAACGCATAGTTTTTATCTGCAAATTGAAGTAGTTTCTTCAAAAAATAGATCTTCAACTATTATAGGTTTTGTATGTATTTTATTATTAAATCAAAAATAAATGTAAAGCTAACTTTTAATTCAACGTTAACAACAACTTAAGAAATAATAGACAGCTTTATTTCGGCGGTCACTGTATAAAAAGACAACAATATATAAGCTACAAATGTCTTTTTATACAGTGATGTATTTTTATGCACTATTTTACCCACTCAACTTGATTAAAAATACAACTCAGAAAGTATCGAGTAACTACTTTTGAGTATTGAGTATCCAAAAAAAGGGCAAATACTCGATACTCGGTACCCATTACTCAATACTTTGCCAGCACTACTAGACACATACCATTTACGTTAACAGAGTCATGTTAACTACTTAACAGAGATATCGTTAAAATTTCAAAATTCGATATACATATAAGTTTATTAATGATAGTTTAACACAAAAACAGTCTGAAAAAAATCTAAAAAATCAGAATCTATAAAAAATGTCTCAGAAAATTTAAATAAGTAAAAATATTACACTAAAAAAAATTTAAAAGATTTTTCGAAAAAATAACTTGAAATTTGAAAAAGGACTTTGCTCCTTTTCTCACAATTCTTTGAGAGTGGGCAATTAACACTTCCGAACAGCATATTGTGAGTTAAATTTTGAGTGGTTAAATGCTTATTTTATCTTTATTAACTCGCTTATTAAAAAAAGGGCTTTTACTATTATTTTTTTTTACTATTAATCGTTGATCTCTTTTTAAAAAGTTTTATATAGAATTTATGAAAATAAAAATATGTAAAATTAATTCAATAAACATTTTAAACAAAAAAGAAATGTTTGATATATTTCTTTAGTCAGGCTCGAGGTCATTAAATTTAATTTTCATTAAATTATTATTTTTCCAGGTTCAATCCCCAGCTCAGCCAAGAAAAATTATCAAACAATTTTTAATAAGATTTCATGTTGTAAAAACAATTCCTACCTTCAGTAAAAATAATAATTTAATGAAAATTAAATTTAATGAACTCGAGCCTGACTAAAGAAATATATCAAAAATTTAAAATTAACAGTTCGACTAAAAATAATAATTGTACAAAAAAGAAATTCTAAACATGATGTGGTTTTTTAAATGGCGCGTTTTGTTTGCATTTTAGTGCGTTTTAAAACTTCTAAGTTGACAACGATGCCTATGATATGTACATGGACTTATTATCAATCTTCTGTCCCTTGTTAGACCAATCTGTAGTCATTTTAAAAGTTTCTTTATGTTACCATTTAAGGGCTAGTTACTTTACTCACCATCTGTATATTTTAATGTCTATTGATCGCTTTTGACTTTTAGTAGCTGTCATACGTCTAACTGACTTTATGTAAGCAGTATATGATGAATATCTACGTGTTAACTAATATTGACAGCCTCTTCGTAATAAACGTGAGTTCATTTGACTTCCGCTCTGGACACTCATATGTAAAAATAACTGATCAATTGTGCAATCAGTTGGGACATTAAATTATGGGCAAAATAATCACAATGCACAAATATACTTAAATAAATTCGTTGATTTTTTTTCTGGATTTTACAAAAATAAACACCAAAACCATTTTTTTCAACAAAAATTATGCTTTCAAATAGGGGCACATTTGAATAATATGTTAGTGTCATTTTACTTGATGACATACTACATATGCACATATATGTACATACATACGTACATACATACTTATGCATGTTTCGTAATAAAAATCGTAATAAAATATTAAAAATGTATTTAAGAACAACCCACTGGTTCTTCTAGGAAAATATTTTTTCATACGATGCCAATTTTCATTTTCAATTTCCATCCTTGAGCAATGGCATGCTGAACGCGTTACTGTATGCTGTACTGTGTGGTCTGTAGGAGTGTCTCTAGCCTACTATCCAATAGTACTAATCTTGGTGCAAATTTCATCCAAATCGGAAATTATCCAATTTTTTAAAATTGGGTCACTTGACGTGAAATTCACAATATTGTTGGTCTCATGTAGAAAGGCCCTAACTCGCTATTTTTTCGAAATTTGTTTTTCTTGCGATTCCAATGCATTTAATGTAAATACACCTCCTCACAAAAATTTACTGCAATAGTGTAAAAAATAACGCTTTTATAAGCAGTTGTACAAAAAAAGTTACATGTTGAATATTACAGTTTCTATTATGTTTTTACCTTCTCCTGTAAAGTTTCAAATATGCGAGTTAGGGCCTTTCTACATGAGACCATCGATATATATTTAGTAAATTCTTTAGTTAATTTTGTTTTGAAAAACCAAGTTCGTGTTGTAACACCATATCCTTTCACAAAACAAACACCAATATTATAGCTTCAACAACAAATATTCTAACGTATTCTATGTTGGAAATTATGCTGAGAAAATTCATCAACATTTTTAGAAGTTGTCTTACATTTTAGTCCATAACTTTTTCACTTCTGTAGCAATTTTGCTGATTTTTAATAACAAACTGTTTAGAACAATGCTAAACATTTCTGTGTAAACTTAATTAATTTTTCTTGTGTATTTTAAACGTGAGCGTGTTTTACACACACATACTCACAGACATACATACATATGTAGCTAAATCGAATTGGAATTTCATAACATTCAACAATCAATGCATACATATACTTTACAAAATAATGCAGCACTTTTGATGTTGTAGGTAAACTTTATGTTTAATTTGAAACATAAGCAAATTTTTTTGTTGCATCTTAATATACATACATATGTTTGTATGTATGTATATGTTATACACATGCACATAAAACCATTTATGTATATATTTTGCATGTTTATATTGATTTGCTTAGTTGTCTACAAACTATGTACAAATGTTTGTACGAGTGTATTTATGGGTTTGTATGTAAATTTTAGTAGCATTTTGTATTTATGTATGTAAAAAGTAATCAAAGCGTGTGTAATTTGCAGTATTTTGTAAATTTTTTATGTATACGTAATACATATACATATGTGTGTGTATATTGCAGATATATAGTTGTTTGTCATTTTGTTTTTGGAACGCTGTTGTTAATTTCTGAAATGACAACATAAAAAAAAAAACACCAAAAAATAACAAAAAAGAAATGTGCATAAAATATTGAACAAGAACCAAAAAAAATATCTATATTTAGACAGGTTAAAATGAAACAGAAATGCTGTTGGTATAATATAAATAACATACGTATGTACGTACAAATAAACATACATACATGCACTTTTATACAAACATATACGTACATACATACATACATACTTACCACCGATTCAACAATCAACCTAATTTTTAAATACATACATATTTTTACATACCAGTAAAATATAGAAATTTTGTTGGTACTCATCAACATCAAAATCAACAGCATCACAACGCCTGTAAAATTATCGTGTGAGTTGACTACTAAGTCGATGATGATGTTGCTACTGCCACTTTACAATTGGGGTACTCGTTTCCTCCTGTACCTCAAGTATACAAAAATAAGTCTGAACAAGTAATAAGAGAAAAAAAAAACAAAATGTTTATATACAAATAAATTTATTAATTTTCACAAAGTAAAAAACTTAACAGCTCATAAAGTTAAAAAGTTAGAATAAAGGCTGCATGGCTAAAAGGCTGTTTGTCAGATTATTGGCAGTGCCTGCTTCCCTACTGCCTGCCGTTTGCCAGAAAAGGCGACATGACATCGCAGTGTAACAGCAGCAATGGCTGGCTGGCTCGATGGCTGTTAAGCAAAATTAACTGAACACAAAATGACAAAACTGCAAAACAAAACAAGTAAGAAAGTATAGTCGGTCAAGCCCGACCATATAATACCCTACACCCATGTATATGTATAAAACAGTTTTTCAGAAATGTACCCTATATGGGAGATATAATCTATTATGGACCGCTCATCCCAAAATTTAGTGTCATGATTTTTGTAAATATAAATATTGTGTATGTTAAACTTTATCACGATATAAATACTTTTAAACGATTTATGGAGTTTAAAGCGAATTACGGAGAGGGTATTATATGGGAGTTTCGACTAATTATGGACCGACCATTATAAAATTATACCGTATTATTTGTATACATATGAAATATATTTGCGTTCAATATTATTTGGATACCAACATTTTTGAGAGAGTTATGCTCTTTAAAGTGATTTTCGGAAGTGGGCCTTATATGGGAACTATGAGTATTCATGGACCGATCTGCACAAAATTTGTAGATGTGATTTGGCTTCATTTACCACTCATTTGTGATGAAATTTGTTTAGATACTTGCATAATTCAAACATTTATGATCGGTAAACCTCAATTTCGGGAGGATATTTGTATGGGGGCCAGGTGAAATAATGGGCTGATTTCCACCAGTTTCAATTCCATTCATCCTTGAGCCGAAAAAATATCACGTACCAAATTTTATTGAAATATCTTTAGAATTGCGACCTGTACTCTGCGCACAAGCTTTACATGGGCAGCCAGCCAGCCAGACGGACGGACGGACATGGACTCAGAAACTGATTCAGAGTTAATCGGTATTCTTTAAGATGGGTGTTAGAGCAATATTTCTGGGCGTTACAAACATCAGCACAAATCTAATATACCCTCCCCACTATGGTGGTGTAGGGTATAAAAAAAACTTACTCAAACAGCGGAGGAAACCAGGAGTTTGTTAAAAAAAGTCTATAAGCAGATTGCTGCCGATTACTTATCGTCGTCATCTTCAATGCTGTTTTTGTTGTTGTTGTCGTTGCTTGTGTCGTATTTTTTTTATTTCAGTTTTCCTTCTTGTATTTGTAGTCGTACAAGTCGTGGTTTTTGTTATCGTCATACTGTTATGTGTGCGTGTGTGTGTGTTCATTCTTGTACTTGTGACGCTTGCTTATATTTGCTTAAAAAGTGAGTTACAAACACCAATATACACTTGAGCAGCAACAAAAAGAAAAAGTTCTTAATTTTTCCTAAAACTTTCCCAAGAGGCATTCAACCATAATATTTTAAATAAACCCACAAAATGTCTCATCCTTCAAAACGGATACGTAAAATAACAAAGATAAAAAAAAACTAAAATCAAAAGAAAAATAAAATTATTTACACTAGCACACTTATTTACACACACACACACACACACGCACCAACTGATAAACAAATAAATAAAAAGCAGCTTTAATAAAATTTGCAAATAGCTACACACACTTGCACATATAAACACCTATACTTATTAGGTTGGTGCAACAAATTCTCACATTATAGAAAGTTTTCTACATTTTGAAAACAAATTTTTAAATTATTTAGCAAAATAACCAGTCTGTGAAGTATAATTGATCCCTTCACAAGTGATGTTGTATGTTGTACATTGTATAATACAACCCAATAAGCATTTTGGCTGGAATTCAAGTGGAATTACATTTGAAATCCAGTCACAATTTCCAATTTCCAGTGTTGAATTACAGTTAAATTCAATAGCGAATTCAGCAAAATTAACCATTGAATTACAGTCGAACAAAACAGTACATTTACAGTGTAATTCCAGCCTTAAATAATAGTGTAATTCCAGTTGAACCGAACCTGTTCTCTGAAAATTTAATTATAAAATCATCATCAACACCGCCGCCAATGATTTGCATCAACTCTTAACACATGCTTAAAACAAATTTGATGTTGTTTTTAATAAACTTCAAACAGACTGGAAAGAGGATGGATTTCAAATGTAATTCAAGCTTGGATTCTCACTGGAATTCCAACATTGGAATTCACAAAAAATTTGTGCTTATTGGGAACTATCTGATTGTAAACACAATTTTGAGCAAAGTCGTATGTTTTTATGTTTGTCAAACCTTGAAAATTAAATATTTTAAAAACAAATATACGAGTATAAAATATAAATATTTACCAAAATTAAAATATTTCATTTCATATTTTCAGCAGTATCCATTATTAATAGTTTTTGTTTATTAATTTTATTTTCTTATTTTAAATTTGTCAATCAGTTTATGATTTGAGTGTTAGCGTCTGGTTATTTTTTCAAACTAAAATTAGTAATTTTTTGATTGAGATACATATTTGAACGTTTGGCAACACTTAAATTTTCATACAACATTCGAAAAACATATGTAAACATGTCGTAGGTGTTGCACAAAATATTTATATAAAAATTACCAACAATATTTGTACAACTATTGTAAATTCAGACGCTGTACAACTATCAGTTGTGAATTGATTGATTGATGAAAGTCATTTTTAAGAAACAGATTTGTTCAAGTTTAACGTAACTACCTGCTTTACGGCCTCTCGTTACGGCGTATTCAAACGCTCACCACCGATTTGCACATCGTGCAGGAACACACAAATTAATGAATGTATGTCTTGCAAAGAGCATATTTGTATGAACTTGCCAGGAACATATAACTTGCAATTTCTCGTACATGACTAAATAGTCATTCCCTGCCATCCATAGACAATTAGCATGAACCAATACAACATAGCCTTGAGGACCACTACTGCTAAGGACGAGAGAGGACAGCGGTTGCCATAAGCTGTATAATCTATATAATCCTTTCCAGGGCAAAACGTCAGCTACTTGCCATGAAAGTCACAATTCCCGTATATTTAGTGAGCACAGTGTTCAGTGTCCCACTACTTTTAATGGCTCTGAGAGACAAATTGGTGGCCCGAGGTTTGTTGCGCAAATAAACATCAACCGTTTAACCAACTGCTATTCTTCGCGCTTTGGGTATCAACAACAACCACTACGTGTACCCCGAAGGAATGTCAACGAATTTTAGAATCTGCACCCTAATGCTTAAATTAAGGACAAGTACCGGGCTGTTAACTGACACATAGTTATAGATTAGACTCTAATCGGCTGCTAGTTTAAATCAGGTGAAAAAATCAAACTCTAAGCAGTTTTGAGCTCATGCAAGCTCATGCCACCGGTGTTGCCTTTTCTCCCAAGCATTGTATTAGCGCTAAGGTACACCAACATAATTTATTCACTTGCAACACTTTTAAGGGAAAGCATTATTAAAAATGTTTTTGCCAAAAAAACACAAAAGGTTAAATAAAATAATGATTAAACTTTCAATTTGGTCTATCAAGTGACAGTAAAATTATAACATACTCAGCCATAGACGAGTACATGTTGTTTTAAGTTATGTTAAAAAATATTTTGTAGGTTTTTTTAAATATTTTTGAAAAACTCGTTTACAAATTTATGAATTTCTTCTGTAAATGTTAATCGTTTATGCAAATGATATTCCTTAATTTATGCTTACCATATTTGTAAAACATTTTATTACTCTATTTAACTTGATTCCCACTGAAAGTTGCGTTTTTATTAAATTAGTCTAAATTAATAACACTCATACGTACCCATGAACAATTTTAAGATTTCAAAATCTTTAATAAAGTTCAAGAAGTGATTTACAATTTAAAATAAAATTGAAATTGAACTACAACTAACAAAACTGGGAGTGTAAGACAAGAAGTCAACTATAGTAAAGGGTATTTCAACAAGAACTTTGTTTTTCAAAATAAAATAATTTATATAAAAACCAGTTAAATTTTGACAGTATTAGAAATAATAAGCTTTGAAAATTATGTATCTTGTACAGATGTCCACGAGTATCACGCATACAGAAGTCAAGTTTTATAATTTTAAGGCTGTAGTCGATTCGATTAGCTCTGTGTAGGTATATGTACTTTATTTTTAACATTTAAAAGTAATCAAGTGCTAGAAAATTGATCAATTAATAGCTGCATTTTGATTTGCAATAAATTCATGATAAAACCATTTGCCACTGTTATGCATATCATGTTATGCATATGCGATTCATTCATGCACTTTCAGCCGAATTATGGGGAAAAATTACAAAATTAAGCCCCTACATATCATGCAAAGGCATTCTCAACAATTGCTTTTGAATTTTCAGAAACGTCAAATTTATCAACCAACTTCTAAATGTGACAGAAAATAACACGAATTTTACGAACTGTAGCTTAAACAGATTCCCAATTATCATACTAAATTTTCTAGTCAAATCAGCACTAAATGATAATTGACTGTCAGCTGTCAAATTGTTTCTTTGTTTCTTTGATAACACTTTCTTTTCACAGGTGACAAATTTTAAACTTGTTTTAATTTTGTGATACCATTTGTATAACCCTAAAATTAATTACGAACTTTTTTGTTGCTCTCTACAAACAGGACTTCCCTAATCTACATACTACATCTTCTTAGAACAACAGCAACAACCACAAAACACCTATTAGACGATAGAAGAAGTCTAAACACATGCACATTTACCAACAAAATTAAAACAAAAACGATTAAAAATTTTGTAGTACGTATTTTTGTTTGTCTTGTAGGAACATTTATAAGTGTATGTATGTACAGCTATGTGCAAATAATTAAATACACGTTACTAACATGTGAGCTTGAAGCAAACAATACGAAAGGTTATTCAAACTGCATACTGTATTAAATTAATTATTAAATAAAGAGTATGTGAGTCACGTTTTCAAATAAGCTTTCAATTCAATTTCAAGAGCCATTTCAAGAAAATCTTGCTTGTCATCCATGCTTTCGTATTAAATTCATAAACTACGTCTAGAGATTTGAAGCATCTAGGATTCTTGGCCTTTCCTATGATAAGCAATTTCACTTTCTCCGATCCGGTAATATTGCATGACACCATAACAGTAATCCTCTCTTTGCTGTTTTTACCCTCAAAGCACTTCTCATTTTTAAACGCCATCATTTTATTTTGTAAGCACTTAAAAAACATACCAGTCTCATCGCCGCGGCGTTAAAGATATCGTTTTCGTAATACATATTTTTCTAACAATTTTGGCAAGAGATTCGTCACCCATTCATCTCGAGTTTGGATGTTGGCGGCAGCCTTTCACCACACAATGTTTTGTTTTTAACAATGCAGGTGGTAGCGTAACACAACAAAGCGACGTCGATTTCTTTTTGTCTGCGTGCATTTGGTTTTGATTACCACTGATGTAAATAATAACGAAAAATTATTTGAATAAATTCGTTATATGGAGATTGAAAACGCTTCAATCCAGAAGTTACGGTCGCAAAAAAGCTTCGTTATAAGGAAATATTCGCTATAGGGAAATTCGTTATATGCAGAATATAATACACTCAAAGTAGACCTAAAACAATGCGTTATTATAATTCCTTCGCAATAAAGAAAATTCGTTATATAGGAGTTCGTTATAGAGAGTTTCAACTGTATTTGCAAATAAACGGATATTTCTAGTATATATTTTATTAAAAACAAAAAACTATTTCTACATTTTATTTATATTCAGGTACTCTATTACTAACATTAATAACATTATAAATGAGGGTGCTGTAGCTTAAGGTGCCATCAGACGGGATGTATTTTACATATGTACTGTCAAATTTTCCATCTGTAAAAGTTGTACACATCGTGTGATATCAAACTTTGCATATGTAAAATACATGTGGAAATACATATGTAATTTTTTCGATTAGAACACGCTCTATTTTCCTGTGATAAACATATACAAAACAGCTGTTTTGTTTTGAAACAAAATTGTGTGAAAGAATATATTGGAAAGAAAAATTAAAGAAAATTAATTTTTCGATTTTTAATAAATTAAATTATGTTTATTATATTTGTTGCAGTTAGATTGGCCAAAAGAAACAATTCTTGAAATTTATAAACGTTAAAAAGGCAGCTTTTGTTTATATTTATAGGTTATGTCATACGGAAAAACATAAGCAGGTGTGATAGCAAAAATTATGAATCGTATGTAAAATGGAAATTTTGACATACATACGGAATTACATATGGGTAAGAAAAGTGACAGTACATATGTAAAATACATCCCGTCTGATGGCACCTTTAATTGCGCATTTGATCATTAAGTATGAGTTGGTATTCCCAGCCGCTGCCACTCAAACAACATCAATTTCTGATAATTATTAGTATTCTATCTATCCATCATAACTAATATTTATCACAGCGCCCTCCTTCGGTGGTATAGCATTTAAACGCCACCGAAGTGAAATAACTAAATAAAGGCTATAAAATCAAGCTTTAACATTAATGCGCCTACTCACCACCAGAGGCGCTGCAATTCTGCACTAAAAACAAATAATGCGCAATTGCAGAGTTGTGATATAAAAAAAGCTTTCTTCTTTCACCACCTTTATTTCTTCAACTATCCCCTTTCCAAAGAAAGTAGCGTTATTATATACGAGTATAGGCATATTAATTGCCTGCGTCTTAATTCTCTTTCAAAAAAAAAAAAAAAAAATATATATAAATTAAACTATTTGTATTCTTAAAATTAAACTAAAACTATTCAATTATATTATTAATAAGCTGTGCAAAACAAAAGCAACAATTTAGTATTTTGTATAGGATCCTTTCAAAAAATTCATTTCGATTTCCCGAATTACTCCTGTTCAATATTCCAAAAAGGTTTTTAATGGGGTTCAAGTCGGGTGATTGTGCTAACCAATCAAAGACTTGAACACCATTCTCCTCTAGAAACTCTTTGATTAACTTTGATGTATGTTTGGGGTCATTATCGTGTTGATACATTCATCGAAGAGGCAAATCCCACTCAGTGTGTGTTGTTTCGGCAAAGAGATCAAAGTTGCTTATTTTTACAGAGCTTACTTTGGTTTTTACAACTTGCCATAAGTTCTCAATCCGGTTAAGATTAGGACTGCATGAAGGCCAGTCAAGAACAGCAGCCGAATTGTTAAAAAACAATTGCTTGAAGCGATGAGCTATATGCTTCGGATCGTTATCTTGTTGAAATATCCCTGTTACTGGCATGTTCTTATCAGCATACGGCAGCATTGTAAGGCTAGATTTACACAATTGAAATTTTCTTCAAAATTGCTCTTCAAAATGCTTCAAACTCGTGTTAATAGATAAATTTCTTAAAAATTTATTGTTTATATTTATATTAATAACTATTAAATAAATAATTTTTGAAGAATTTTTGCTGTTTACACGAGTTTGAAGCATTTTGAAGAGCAATTTTGAAGAAAATTACAATCGTGTAAATCTAGCTTAACGCTTAGAATTCTAGCATACTAAAACTTCTTCATATTTACCTGCATTTTATGCAGCGGCCCAGTACCACGTGACATAGCACTACTTAATACTACTGTCCTTAATTAGTGGCACACAGATGTATTTATTTATTTAGTTATGGGTGAGTGAGTCTGTGTGTGTGTGCGTGTGAGTTAAGTATAATTTTGGTTGTTGTTGTTTATCTTGTAAAACAAAAATATAAACAAAACTAAATATTTTTTTCGTTTTACTTTTTTTTTTGTAGCACTTATCCAAACAAACTTTATTTACTGCACACTCAGGCACTCTGGAAAAATCAAATTTTCTCTTTAAGCGAAAATTTTTACTTAATTAGTTCTAATCTGCTAGTGGTAGTTTTATTTGTTAAACTTTAACCAGTCTTGTTTAGTTATTTAGTCAGTCATTCATTCATGCTTTCACTCACTAATTGACAAATATCAATAAAAGTCAAATTATTTAAATTGCTAATAGAAATACTTAAATAAATACGAGCTAACTGAAAAAAAAGAACGATAATGACAGTATATATTAATGTAACACCATGGGGCGTTAATTTTTTATAAGCCATAAAAAACTAAAAGTTGACTATATATCATAAATGAAGATGGTTTCCTTTGCGTATTGCCATAATCTGTTTTAAACTTATTGTATAGTTTATATAAAACATTCTCAATAATCTAAACTTAAAGCTGTAATTGCTTAGATTACACTCGTTTCAACATCGATAATTCCCATTCATACGCACAGAAATAAATGATACATAAAGTTAAAATGTGTAAAAAACAGAATCGTTTAAATTCATTCCACATTATTGTTTATCAGGTTTTTCTCATGCTTATGTTTTTTATACAATACAAACATAAACAAATGTTTATTATCATTCAAAAAAAAAAAAAATAATTTTTAATTAAAATGAAAACTGCACAATAATTACGTATAAAGGTAGAATTAGCCGAACGTCTACGTCCCGTACTGTACTGTAACGAAACAGCTGATCCCGTTTTGTTATTTGAAATCAATGCAAATGCTTACCGAATATTAATATCACGTTGACGGAACGTCTCAACCTATATAAAATAGAATTTCCTAACGTTCTTACGTGACATTTGTATAACAGTGATGGACTGTTTGCATGCTAAATTGTATTGGAGTAAATTCGCCCTATTTTTTGGTACTTTTTTTAATAATGTTTGTTGAAATTGAGCAACATGATTTTATATAATACATATCTACATATGAATATGTTTATACATATGTATAAAATAAAAAAATCACATACAATATAAATATAACAAAATAATTGCATACGAGTACATACGCATAACTATGTATTATAAATATTGCAAATTCAACAAATATTGAAATAAATTATAGTAAAATATATTACATTGATAATATACATAACTATCAAAGTGCTAGATTTGTACGTAAATGTAACACACACAAAATTTTGCTACTATTAAAATAACTTTAAAATGGCTTTTGGTACTTTTTCAAGCATGTATGTACGAAAAGAAACTTTTCAATGTCCATCACTGTTTCGAACAGCTGATTGTTTATTTATTGTGTTTTGTTTTTTTTTTCTTGAAAATATTTAGTAATTTTAAAAACATTAAATAAGTAAAAAAATCCTCCAATCCATTATAATTGAGATATACATATATAATTTGAACTGAAGTTGAAAACAAACAATTAAACACAAACACAAGATCGTTGTACTATGTGTTTTTAAATTTTCTATAAGTACACAAACGTGCTTACAGTACGGTACGTTACAGTACGGATACGTGGACGTTCGGCTAATTCTACCTTAAGTATCTATTTACGAGTACATACGTATGTACTTTATATCAAACAGTTTTTTTTATCAACAGTTTAATGGAAATATGTTTTGAAATTACATTCCTTAATCAATACCTTGCAAATTGCCAACTTGATTGACGTATGTAACGATTTGGCGTATTTTACGTCGAGATCTTTTATTGAGAGCGTACAAAATACAGCTTGTGCAACAACTGAAGCCGCTATACCTTCCCAAGCGACATCGCTTTGCTCTATGGGCTCTTGAAAGGTTACAAGAAGATCCGACGTTTTCGATTGGTCACCAAGATCGTGTGATATTACACCGTTAGACTTTTTCCTGTGGAGATATGTAAAGTCAAAAGTTTATGCGGACAAACCCGCTCATTGAAGAATACATCACGCGTGTCATTTGCCAGTTACCAGTCGAAAGGAAATTTGGATAGACCATTTGCGACGTAGCAACGGCTATTATTTGATAGACATAATCTTCAAAAAATAAATACCAAAGAATGCTCTTTCACACGATAACAAACATTCCGCATCAAATTTGAATTTTCTGGGTATAAAAAAGTAGGGAACCTCGAAATGGATCAGGCTTACTAATTTTTGGGAATTTATTAATCCCGAAAAATCCTAGGATTTGGGATTTTCGGGAACGGGATTGGCATCCCTACTACAGTATGATAGGGAAATAGTGGGAACTTTAAAGGAAGTACAGCAAAACGAGTAAAATTTTCCAAAATCAACCAGAGTTATACAGATTCTTTATAATTGGGAATCGAACATACTCATACAGACGTACAATAAATAAGTCCAGTCATTACTAATAAATAAGTCCAGTCATTACTAAACTATTGCTAAGTAAGGCACACACCATGTACAAGTCATGACAAATCACACTAATCGGTAATGATATGTCATTACCAAATGTTTACTGCATATTATATATTTGTATATTAGTTGTTTGTCGCAGTATGTCTATCCATCTATCCATTTCTAGACCACCCGTGGTATGTTTGCTCGCATTCAAATCATTATCGTTTCAGACCCCCAATGAGCATTTTCGCTGTCAACAATGTATTTTAATTTAAATCTAGGTGTTGTTTCATCCAACAAAGGAGCAATAATTTTTTAGCTCTTCTAGGCTCGTTACACTTTGCCTTTGGCTTTGCCACTGCAATGACAAGAAAACAAAACCAAACAAAACTAAAAAAAAAATAGCAAAGGGAAAAAGAATGCAAAACGCTAAAGGACATAATTTATACATGCTGGTTGTCATTCGAAGATGTGGTTGATTACATACAAATGCATGCAAAAATATACATACTCGTACATATATACTTACATATATTTAAAGGGTGATTCAGTGGAGTGTATGGAGAAAAAGGATACTTCCAGCTACAGGCTAAAACTCCCCTTACAAGTGTTAATTATATTGTAGCTGGCGTGTCTAATGTTCAATGTAATTCAATGTTATAAGTGCGGACAGTATGTGACACCTTCAAGTGGTATAGTGTTAATGGCAGTAATGACCCAACCAGCATAAGCATAGTGCTAGATGGTTTGAAATGAGTCTTTATAACCAGATAAAATCTAGTTTAGAGAAACCATTATTTGATATTTTTCATAATTGGGCCAAAGGCTCGTTTGTATATAATTTTTTTTAGCAAAGTCGAAAACCAAAAACCAACTTGTCCCCAGTGGGAGAATTAAAATATGGAAATAAATTTCTTAAAGTCTAACCCCCTTATTCAAAATCGATTATTATATTTAACAAACGTTTATTATGACAGATTTGCATATAAAAATTTGCTTAAATTTAATAATCGTTTTTGAATAAGGAGGTAATTTAATAAAACTTAAGGTACTTGGCAAATATTTGCCAAAAAACACGTAACCACTAAATAAAATGCTCGTATATTTGAACTAGTTTATTTATTAAAAAACTTTGTTAAATTAAAACAGGATACAACAAATATTTATTTTTATTTTATTTGATGACGTTTGATCTTGCAAAACTCTGTTAAGTGTTACATTTTTTTTTGAGTAAATATTTGTCATGTGTGACCATTACCTTTAGTATGGCCATAGCAGGGTTAAGAAAGTTAAGCTAGGCCTAAAAGTGGCTTGCCTACGGTATATACAAAAATTAAGAATGATGTTTTTATACGATTTGAAAGATTGATGAATTCTATTGTGTTATTATTTTTAAATCACATAATAACAATTCCAAAGACTATAGACTTTTGGAATCGTCTTACTATGTGCCCGATACCAATTTCTAAAAATCATATCAAATATAGGGGTTTTCAACAGGGACATGTTGGAAACACATACAAAATAATGAGTCTGTAAAACCTACGAAAATTAGTGATATTTTCAGTCTACATAATAATCGTCCTTCTGAAAACGCTATTAAGAATTTTATTAATAAATTTGAGTCCACTGACTCTCTTCATTATATGTCAAAACAAACATGAGTGCGACAGAGTCGTTCAAGCGAAAATATTTCAGCCGTCAGCAACAGAGTGCAAGAAAATCTAAATATGTGACCCGGCCTGTGAAAAGGTGGCTTATGACCATAGCTGCCAGATTTGACGATTTATCGTCATTTTGACGATTTTTTGTTTCAAAAATAGCAAAGTGATGATTTGACAATTTTTTTTATTGAAAGTGACGATTTTCTGAATTATTAAAAATTTCTATCATTTGTTTGTTTTCTTAATATTTTTGTTCTCTATTTTTCACCTTTAACATTATAAATATTAGAAAGAACATGACATATTTCAAAAGCAAGTAGTGTTTTCTTAATAATTGACAATTTTTAAGTTTGAGTATAATAATTCCAAATAATAGTAGAAATTACTTATTTGTCTGAAAACATTCAAAGCAATTTTAAATGCTGAATTCCATGAACTACAATTTTTAGAGGAAACAATTTCTGAATTTCAACGGGGAAATTCTACAAAAACTTTTCCTATTTTAACAAATTGTCGAAAGAATATTCTGTCAAATAAATTTAAATAACAAAAATATGGAAATCTATGAAAATAAGTTCCTGTATAAAAATGTTATTTAAAACTTAATAAACTAAATTGTTTGGACAATGTAAATATGCTAAATTCAGATATTTATTTAAAAAATACTGTAGGTCTTGTTTTGCACTCTTCAGTTTTAGTTGACCAGTTTTTGCTCAATTCTCTTTTGAACTTGCCATTTCATTCAAACACGTCAATTCAATTGACTAGTACCGTCAAGTTTCTACCCCTTTTGTTCTCTTTTCCCTTCTCATGACGAGTCAGAATTGAAGAGTGTGAAAGCGGACTAAGATATTATAAAAATATTACACAAGTTGTGTTTAACATTATATTTTTTGTGATTTCTTATTTAAAAAGTTAAAATTTATAAACTTGAATTTTTTTGTTTTCGTTTAAATAAAAATTTCAAAATACTATTAGAAAAAATAGCTTTTTATTTTTCCGATTTTTTTCTGACGATTTTTTTCGAAATTAATCTGGCAGCCCTGCTTATGACTAAAAAGAAATTGCGAGACACAGCTGTTAGTTCTGGATTTTCAATAAAATTCTGTTTTTCTTTCATTTGTGCTCTTCTTTCTCTACATTTTTAGTACACTTCTCAGCAAGTTAGGACTTTCTAGTTCAAAAACTATCGACACCAAAAAAAAGTGGAAACATTTTGTTTGTTAGTCATAAGCCACCTTTTCATAGGCCGGGTCACATATGTCAATTCCTTGACGTTCTTAACAATTGGTTCTATCGAAAACACATTGCTGAATTCATACAAGAAAATCAGCTGGTTTCTCTGACCAAGTCCCTTTTCAATAGTCTGGATACGCCATCAAGTAAAATTGCTGCATAGGGGGCTTTTGAAAATTCAAGAGCAATAGTTGACAAGACTTTGTTTGTGACCTGATTAACCAAATAGACCCGCCATTTGGCCAAATATGATTGAAAATTATGTTAAAAGAATCGGCATTCGTGGTGGCTATTTATGCGATTACATTTTTCGTTTTAATTGCTTAACCTTACTATTTTCAATACAATACAAATTTTAATGTTTTTCCTATAAATTCTTTGTTTAAGTTTGTTTTTAACAACAATATTCTTATTGAAAAACCTTATATTATAATTCACTTCGATGTAAAAGTGGCATGATGAGTTTATAGTACTTTCGAAAGTGTCATAGCTTTAATGGACACAGTTTATTCACCTAGATGAAGAAATGTTTAAAGTTGGCATACAGGGGTGTTCCTAAAATCACTTTTTGTCAAAGTGATTTCAAATCACGCAAAAGATGTTCTGCGCACAAAAAATATTGAAATCACGTGATTTAAAACCGGTCAGCTAAATGACTGACGATTTGAAATCACTTGCCTATTTTGTCTATGTTATTTGTAGAGAATTTACTTTAAATGTTATTTTATATTAAATACGATGTGTTTTTTATTGATTTTTGTAATAAATTTAGGGTTTATGTACACAAAAACATAAATATTTACAAACTTTTAAAGACACTGCTTGTTTTGTAAGAAATTGTTTTGCTTTGTTTACCAATGTTCGTGATTTACCTTTTCTCATTAGGAGTCAGCTGGTTTGTTTTTTCGAAGATACTTTTAAGGTTGCCAAATTAACACAGTCGTAAAATGTCATGTAAAATTTATTGAATTTATACCATCCTGTTCCTTACTTAGGACAAAATTTAATTACTGTTGATAAAAAATTTAAAAATATTTAATTATTTAGTTGTTTTTGTGCATTTTTAGAAATAAGTAAGTGCAAAATGTAAGCAAGTCTCATCGAAAAAAAGAGTGGCAACTTTGTTATTTTTATATTATTTTAAATAGTGCTTACTTACTAGGTTTCACTTGTATCCATAGGATTTGATGAGTCCCGTAAATGACGTTTTTTAACGCGTTCATTTTTTAAGTGCTGTTTTCTTAAATTAATTACTGCCAATAAAGTAGCTCTCGGCATTTTTATTTACTAAATTTTCACTTTTTATTTTCATTAATATACATACCAATATAAACAAACAAAGCACAGATTTAAAAAATCAGCTGTTTTTTCGTGTTTTCGAAAAATTAAAACCACGCCGAAAACCGTAAAATCACGTGATTTGCAGAACAGCATCAAATCGTCGGCGTGATTTAAAAACGATGCGTGATTTCAAATCACGCGGTTTTCAGAACACCCCTAATAAACCAAAAAGCTTTTCTCTTTGAAAACCAATTTCAAGTTAAAATTTTTAACACAACTTGTTTCCAAATTCATTAAGAGCTAAGGTCAAAGCTTTTCGCTTTTTATTTTCCTTCGCACTGCATACCAGCTCACCCTTTAAATTCGTACCCTGCAAATAACGCGACTAGTCCATACATGCATGTAAAGACTAGTCCAAAGAGGAGTAGGAGTACTCCAAAACTACTCCAAATATATGAAAAAAAAGGTGGTCCATTTAACATTGCGATGTCCTAGGACTGGACCATATAACCCATCGGAGTAGTCCCAAAACTACTCCATGGAGTACTCACGAGGGTTAGTTTTAAACAACAACAACAACTCAATATGCAATCGTGTTAACACGAACACATGTCGTTTAACTACAAACTCTTGTTTAACTATGACATGGTCCATGACTGCATTACATTGGACCATGTTGTGAGTAGTCCATATCATCTAAAATGGATCACGTAGTCCAATATTATTTGCAGGGTATGACTTTAAGTATGCATGTGTAAATACATGAATAAATTGCATGTTTGCATGGATGTATGTATGTATTTCAGAGCGCCGCATAAAGTAAAGTACTCATTGTAGTATGATGAGCATTTTATGCAATTGCATTGCTTTGAGTTTCATTGCTGATCGTATATTATTGCTGGTGCTTCTGCTGCTGCTGTTGTTTGGATTAATATTGTCCCATCAAGTGTTTCGTGTGTCGTTTGCTGTTGGAGTACATAATGAAATGATAATCAGAGCAGATTGTTTCACTTTCCCTTAGCATCAGAAAAAAAAATTTCAAATGAAAACAATACAAACAACAGAAGAAAAAAAAAACACATAATAAATATTAAAAAGTTGAAATAAAATCTTTAAATTTTACACACAAATTTAACATATTGTAAGATAAGCCTTACAAACAGGCCAGGCAGTAAGTCAGCATTGCAAGGACCTACAGCCAGAGTCGTGTAAACATTTGTTTAATACAAGCTGGTTGGTTGCACTTAAATATTAAATGCAAGTGCTGTTTGTTGTTTTATACGAATATTTATACAATAAATACTTACTTACTTACTTAGCTACATACATGCATATAAATACAGTATGTATGTTTATATTCTTTTAAACATTATCGCATTTATGCATGTAGACAACGTTTTTAAACGTATTATTTACGAAAATGTTGAGGGGAAATGCCGCAGCAACGATAAAAATAATAAAATATTGCCTTCAACTCTTTCCTCGAAATTCCATTCGTACACACATGTACACGTACACTTTTTTAAAACAATAAATAGAACACTTTTGTTTGGCTCACAGAGCGTTCATATGTATGTACAAGTACGAGTATGAATGTACATCATCATGGACAATATGCTGCTGCTGCTGCTGCAATTGCAATTTTGCAACAAAAATAAAATATTTTAAGTTTCAGTTTTTTCGTTTTTAATTTTTTTTTATTTTTTTTTTTTTGATGTATTTGACTGTTTTTTGGTTAGTTTGTTGTTTTTGTTTTTCTTTCTTATTTTTATAAAATGCCTTTTAGCGAAATGAGAGTGCACACTATTCGGCATCATGTCGTGAAAGAGTTGATTCTTTAGGTGTCGGTTACGTGGCCAAAGTATTGTTCATGTAAAATGCGGCTGCACTTCATAAACATTTAAAAAAAACTTTTCGTTTATTTCATTGATTTCATATTTTTGAAATCGTTTTTTTTTTCGGCCACAGCACAACAATATTTAGTCTTAGTTTATTTGATGATGTTTGTTCTTGCAAAACTCTTGTAAGAGTAAACAACGTTAAACAAATTTGTGGTAAAACAAGTGGTTACAATTTTTTGAGTAAATATTTGTCATGTGTCCTTAACCTTAAGCCGTATAAAAATCATCATCAATACAAAATGTAACACAAATTAGTTTCAAGCATTCATAGATCACATTGCTGTATACATACATATATGTAAGATTCCGTATAGCCGAATGCAAACTCTTACTTGTGTTTGATAAGTAGTTTCAATATGCATACAGGCATACTCGTATGTTTAAAGAAACCACTCTTTGGGTTGACTGCTCTGCACTCCTTGTATATGTAGTTATATAGAATTTCATATATTTATTCATATGCCTGGAAGCAATACCATTTGTAAGAACAAAAAAGAAGAAATCTACTCTTAACACTGCTGTTAAATACATTGATACATACATATGTACATATATACATTAGGGTGGCCCCAAAATAAAGTTAAGGGCGGATGTTCCCATTTAATATGAAATTTTGATTCATTTTAAGACTACGTTTCTTAATTTTTTTTATCCTGGGTCAATATTTGGTGAGCTGGATCAAAGGATAAAAAGGTCCTGTTTAGAGGTTTTTTGATTTTTTTCACATTTCCCCCAAGGGAAGTTTTTTTTTTATTTTTTCATAGAATTTACTTAAATAAATAGTTGACATTTCTTGATTATCAACATCATGGAATTTAACCCAAATGGGTTTTCCCCGTTTTTTAGCTTATAAAATTTACGTTATATTAATACGCATTACATTAACGAATTGAGTTAACAGGGATTGTCAGATAGGGAAGAATTAAGGTTTTAAAAAATATTAATAAAAATTGAACTAGATAGAATTTTAAAAAACGGGAAAAACCATTTAGGTTAAATTGCATGATGTTTATAATCAAGAAATTTCAACTATTTATTTAAGTAAATTCTATGAAAAAATAAAATTTTGTTTGAAATTTAAAAAATTTTTGAATTTAATTTTTTTTTTAATTTTTGATAACCCATTGAATGCGCCTCTTAAAGACCTTTCATATGATACCAAATTTACATATAGTTCCTTTGGAAGAAATGTGAAAAAAATCAAAAAACCTCTAAAAAGGACATTTTTATCCTTTGATCCAGCTCACCAAATATTGAACCCAGGACAAAAAAATTGAGAAACGTAGTCCTAAAATGAATCAAAATTTCATATTAGTCGGAAACATCGATACCTTATTTTTTTCTCCATATAAACGGGCCACCCTAATATACATAGATGGAGAACGCTTAGGAAAGCTAGTCCAAGTATGCTGCCTGAATAGTATGATGATGTTTGAGTGTGTTTCTGAATTTATGGAATATGGCGAGTGAGTAACAGAGTGTGGAAGCTTAGTTGGTTGGATGGTTGGTTGTTTGCATGACTGTTTGTTAATGGGTACGTTTTCGACGTCCGTGGCAAGCAAACAGTTTGATATGGAAAAAATGAACGAATGAACGAAGGTACATACATACCTGTTATTTACAGGCAAGGTGTGTTCAAGTATTGCGAGAGTAGTGTAAATTAGTGTTTGTTTGTGTTCATGAGATTCCTTTTTGTTTCTGGTGCTATTGCTGTTGTTTTTCTTTTTTGTTATTTAGTACCTTTTTTGTCGCTGTTGTTGTTGTTGTTGTTGTCTAACGGTGTGAGAGTAGTGTATTTGTATACATAAAGTATAATAGTATTATTTGTTGTCGTTTGCTAGTTATTCTATGTTTTCTGCATTTTATTGTTGTTGGATGTTGGTTGTTGTTTGGGGAAAAAGTCCTGAACAGAGCAGGGTAGAGCGGAGTAGACTTGGGTTCAGTTGAGCTAATGCATATTATATGCATTTGCCACAAAAAAAAAAACCGGGATGCCACACACAGAAAAAGTGCACAGTTACAGCAGCAACAACAATAACAAGAGGAAAAAGTCTACAAAAGCCAACATAATTTGCGTGAACTTTGTGGATTTCTAATTAACTCATTTATTGTGCGTGCCTTTGTTTGAACTCTTTCTGTTAGTTGCTTTCAAAAACATTATCTTCATGCCGAAACCATAGCAGGCTGCATTAAGTATAAACATAAACATTTAAAGAAATGTTGTTGCTTTACTTTTTTTACGTTTTCTTTTTTTATATTTTTTTATTTTGCTCAACCCAGAGTTCATAAATGTTTCATTCAATAAAGCGGCAAAATATGGAACAGTAGAGAATAGGAAATAATTAAAATTTAATTGCTTTTTTTTTTGCTCAACAGCTGCCATCACAATCAAAAGTTGGCTCTTTCAGATGTGTAATAAATCTTGACAAAGATTTTAATCATACTAGATACGAGTGAGTGTGTACTGCCACAAAATTAAGTACTTTAATTTAACAGATGAAATTAGTATGTAGTAACAATTGGCCAATGTGTAAACATTTTATGGTAATATATGTATGTATATACAGTGTTGGAAAAAATAATAGACACGATTACTAGTTCATCATTAAAGTATTGTATAGTTTTTCGTAATGAACTTTTATTGATGGAAATCACTGTCAAATTCTTGTTAATTTAATTTAGTTTTCAGGTAAATTTAAGAAAATATGTAATTTAGCTGGAAAAATTAATAGAAACGTTTTTCTTAAACCGTGTTTAAATTTATTTATTTCTTTACGTCAATAGGTTTCAATGCTAAGAGTTCAAAATTGCGGGTTGGTCTAACAGGAACATTGAAGTTTAGTTGACTAAGCAGGAACTCGGACTCAACATCACCACGAATTATGCCCAGAAAAAATAAAGCGCTCAGCATCAGTCGTCGTTAGAGTTGACAATTTTATCAAAACAAGTCTACTTTGATACGGTGGCAAGACATAAGAATTCCAACCAAGACCACGGAGACAGAAAATTAAAAATTGTTTTTGTACCGATTCAATACTATTGATATGAATTGAATAACAAGGATCCCAAACAATTGATCCATACTCAAGAATTGGTCGAACAAGAGAATTATATAAAAGTTTTGTAATATAAGGATCTAAAAATTCCTTAGACCAGCGCTTCATGAATCCAAGTACCCCATAGGCTTTATTTACCATTATAGAGATGTGATCACGAAAATCAAGTCTATGATCCAACAGTATGCCAAGATCCCATATGGTTTGAACTTTATTTAAAATAACAGTATCAATATAATAAGAAGTCTCAATCGGATTGTGTCCAAAAAATGTTTTGTGTGTGCATTTCTTAATATTAAACTCCAATAAATTAAATCTAAATGATTTTTGATATAACATTACCAAATTTGACTTGTTGAGTTCTTTGTGATAGATGAGAGTTAACCATTTTAAAGCTGAGAAACTAAAGCCCATAAGTGATAGTTTGTATAATATCAAAACTATAGGAAGAAAGAGGAAAACGTCCACGCGTTTTGATCAAATTTTAGTACGTCATTCCAAAATAACTCTTTTGAGTCATCTAATGGACTAGATGCATTAGTAACAAGCTGTACTATAAGAAACAGGCTCCAAGAGGCTATGGCTTGAAGTCCTCTTTTAAGTAAAAATAATATACAAAAAAGGTTACAATTTGCTGTGGTCTAATGAGACAAAGATAAATTTGTTCGGATCAGACGGAAAATATTTTGTACGTCGTCCTTCCAAGAAAAAGTTTTATCCAAAATACACAAAAAAGATAGTTAAATATGGCGGCGGGTCCCTAATGATATGGAGATGTTTTTCAAGGTACAGCGGAAAATGACAGCGGTAGATTACTTAGATATACTCCAGACTCTCTCATACATCTCAATCAGTCCCTACAGTGCAGTAGATTTTTGCGAAATTTTTCGAAAATAAATTTTGCATGACTGTAGCCAAGGATAAGCGTCCTGGAGACGATCAAATAAACACATCAATCACATAGTTGTGTGCGTGCAATCGTTATTTTTCGGCTATACATACACGTTGTCGGTGATTGATGAAAATCAAAAAGTTTTTATTTTTTTTATTTGATGGCCGATTATTTGAGCGTTTCCGCTTGTTATTGACAAAAAAAAAATTAATTTGCTTTATATTTGCCGTCATTAAAAAGTGTACTGGTGAAAAATATACATATTTTGCGTTTTACATGTTAAAAAAAAGGCAAAAAAAGAAACGGTGTGTTTTATTTTAGGCAATACATAATGGAAAAGTGCATCGACGAGCAAAAGTTTTTATTGCGTTTTTTTGAAAATTACCAAAACTTGCCACCAATAAATCACCATCCGACGACGAAATGACTTGATATGAACGCTACGAAGTCAAAATACAAATGGTGATTATTTGATTTTTATTTGTACGTCTTATTTAAAAATACAAGCATACAACACTCACACATATGCACTGATTGACGACCCACCCAGCCATATGAGTCTGAAAAGAGTCTTTTCTGACACCTTTTTCGGAGCGTTAACGCTCTTTATGAGTCCAAAAAACAATCATAATTGCTACGAAAACCTTCAGAAAAGACGGTCATTACATTCGAAAATGGTCCGTCAGAAAGAGCTCTTAGATAATGTCAGAAAACAGACTTTTATGAGGGTTTTTTGGGCTCTGTGTAATCTTGTTTTTATCATTCTTGTGTGGTACAACTATGTTTTTTTTTTGTTCAAAGCACAAATAACAGGACAACAACGCCTTGGTACACACATATTTAAGTGGATTTTTTGAGTCATACTGCGTGCCGACTCAGGACAGTAACAAGCGCTCCTAGAATGGTTTGCTGGGGAGTTTCCAGGGCGCTTTAAGTTTTGAAGATGGAAAACACAAACCCACCAGAGGCGTAGCTCTGGGAACTAAAAAAAGGCATATTTGACATGCAATTTCTAAGATTTCTAAGATTTTTCTAAGATTTTGATATTTTCTGAATGTCCTTGGCTAGAGCGTTAAAAAACATGCATGCGTGTGGTTTTATATTTTATGATTTTCGAGTTCTAAGTATTTGAAAATTTAAATGTCATAATTTTGCAGAAAAATATGAGACAGAAATTTTGACCGCTTTATCTCACATTTATTTAAAACAAACTATTGTATTTTTATCAAAATTTTTATAAATTTGCATAAATATGGGTAACAATTAGACATTTGCTGTACGGCGATAGTATTACAATACAATAATGCTGGGAGTATGATAAAGTATGCAGTTCAGTACAGTAAAATATCATGTACTGTACTGAGATAATGTAAAAATTAGGGCATATTTAGCTAATGTCAATCATCTGAATGTGTTTAGTCAAATGTTAAAGTCTTTGGACAATCATCAGGCTTTTTATGGATCTAAGCCGAAAACTCAACAAAGCAATTGTGCGTAGCTTACATTCACAAAATGTTTGCTGGATTATCCTAACATACCATGTAAACATAAGTAGCTATAACTTACTAAGCAAGCAAGAACAAAGTACTACAACTAACTACTACTGTTACATCTACATATTGCTTACATACTTAGTTATTATTCGTTTAAGAACATTATGAATTTTAAAAGAGCTTTTAAATCAAACCAACCTACAAGCATTTGTATCTTTCATTACCTTTTTTCCTGTATCTATGATTCTATAAGTTATATGTATGTAAGTGTTAGTTGGTGTGTGTGGGTTTAAAAAAGAAAAAAAGAAATTACAAGTAGGATTATAATTCGAATGTCGAATATGACAATAAATTAAAAGGTAAAACCTCTCAAAGATAATGCATTGACAAGTTATTGGGGGAAAAATTGAAAGAAGGTAAAACTAACGCTATTGGCAATGAAACTGTCCATTTAGTATCTGAGTGAATTAAAATCATAGGTAAAAAAAAAAATCTATAAAATATTCTACACAACGTGTTTAGTTGAAATTAAGAACATTATACCAAAGATGATGATATTGAGAAAATTTCCAATAATATTTTGAATTTCTACTTTAAATTTTCAGCTGTTTTTTTAATGAAATGTTTAGCTGTTAGTGATCAATATCTATATCTTGCAAAAACCATTGGTCAAACAATTGTGTCTGTTAGTAGGACTTAAGCTACGGTCACATTTTGCAAATATTTGCCGAAAAAGACGTAACCACTAAATAACATATATGGTGAATTTCACGTCAAGTGACCCAATTTTAAAAATCGATGTCTTCCGATTTGGATGAAATTTGCACCAATATTAGTACTATTGGATAGTAGGCCAGACACATTTTCAGCTCTATCAGTACAGAAGGGCCGGAGTTAGAGGGGGTCAAAGTTGGACATTTTGGTCATACAGGGTTTTTTTTAAAATTGAAAAAAATAACTTAAAAATGTTGAAAACTATCTACAAAAATGAAGTAGAAGTTTAGAAATCAAAAATTAAACTAAAATTAAAAACTAAAAATATTTTTGGAATGACTGAAGAAATAGCTATCTAAAGTCCTTTGGAAAATTTTGGCTAGATGAAAAGTTACACTCATTTTAAAAACCCTGTATGACCAAAATGTCCAACTTTGACCACCTCTAACTCCGGCAGTTCCTAAATGATAGAGCTGAAAATTTGGGTCTGGCATACTATCCAATAGTACTAATCTTGAACTCGTTTATTTATTTAAAAAAACTTTTCTTATTTAGGCCAAAGCACAACAAATATTTAGTTTTAATTTATTTGATGGTGTTTGATCTTGCAAAACTCTTGTAAATATTTGCCTAATGTGACCGTACTTTTAGAATCGTTAATTAATTATTCAATATATGAAAGTCTCTGCCCAGCAATATTTTAAACGCTTTTTTGGTATTGAAAGAATTTGGTACACGCTTGGTACCAAATTATTATCTGTTATGCATCACGCGTGTATCAAATTATTTAAATACGTTCAAGCATTGTTGAATAGGGAATCAATCAGTCGTTAAAGTGTTGCTGGAGAGTTGTAGAAAATTAAATGTAGACGACTATGGCAAAGCGCATTGTCACATACCAGAAGGAGTTCTAATAACACATTCCCCAATTTTTCCCAGCTGTCAAGAACTCTCGCGGTAGTGAACACTGCGACTGTCCAATACTAGTAGAATAATGCCTACGGTTTGGGTTTGAACACGAGATCAACCTTGTTTGATTGGTTTTTTTTTATTTCCAGTAATTTATGTTAATATTTGGAATCTTTCCAATTTCATATTGTTATTCGCAATTTCCAATTGCATTGGGATGGCGCCTCGGAAAATAGGTATCGAGACCAACCTTGTCTAATATTTTTTTTTTTTTAATTTCGAGTTATTAATGTAAATGTATATAAAATTTTTATTTAAAATTTTATTTCCCATATTTCGACCAACTTTGTTCAAATTTTTTGTTTTTAAATTAAAAAAATGAGTTTTTATTTTCTATGAATAATAAAACAGACCTTAAGCCGAATTAATAAAATACAAAGGTATTTAACAATCAACAAGGTCTATAGAGCACATCAAAAACTATAATTTAAAATTTTATTTAAAGTTTACCAAATTTTTTTTGAAAATTTAAATTTTCGAAATTCTAAAATTCATTTGGAATTTACCTGAAATTTTCGCAATTCCAATGAACATTTTTATAGAATGAATGTAACAATATTGCCTTTGACATCTATTAAAGCTTTTTACAACACAACCTTCTTTACAGACTTTGGCAGTTTGGCCAAAGTTGTAAATAATTCAAGGTGGAAACGAAATGGGAGTATCCCTATAAATGGATGTGGTGCCACATTAAACACTTAACTGTAAGTGCTATAGAATGATTTATTTAGAAAGTGAAATTTTCGTTTACTCTTTCCGGAACTAGTAGCGGCATCTTAAGAATTACTCGAGTAATGTTGACTTCCAAGTCTTAGAAGTCGATGAAGACTGGATGTAATCTATTCGGTTGCGTATCTTTCAATAACGTATACGAAGACTCGAATTTGCAAGCAAGATCTCAAAAGGTCGATGATGCAAATCTCAAAGTGTAGGAAACATATAACTAATGTTGATTTTCGTAATGTAGACGTCGGGACGTTGCGGTGTAATTCAATCTATAATGCATTGTCAAACAATAATGAAGCTGTGTGATTTGTGGATAAATCAAATGAAAAAACCTTTAAACGAATCGACAGCCATGAAAATGTAGATATCACACCTTAGTATACATCTTCGTTACTTGTATATTGATTGCTCGAGAGACTTGAAGATTCCTTAATAAGTGTGTCTTAAAAAAAAAAGATGATTTATTAGCCGAAAGTGTTTTCAATTTTAGGCTTAATACCTTTCTCCACAAAATATTTCATGCAAAGTTCATGTGGGCAGGGAATCGAAATTCTAGCAATTTACAAAACAAGATGGTCTGAACATTTCGATGCTGCTAAAACTCATAAAAACAACATGACTAAAAATATAAATCACTTGGACTCGCTAATTTCATTCTCCCCTAGATTAATTTGTTAAGCCTGCTCAAAGAATTGCACTCTTTTAACTTTAAACATTTCTACTATTGCAAATTGCCTTCATATTACAAACGTAAAACTTCTACTGAGTTCAGATTTAATGACACTACACCGGTGCAGCTATAACATAAGATAAACAATAATCCTGCTACTTAATCTGCTGGACAATAATTTTGCTTATGCTTTTATTGTACATATTTAAATTGTGACAAAATTGCAGCCCTGACAGTCTTTACAATAAGATGCATTTAATATCTTAATCGATTTGGAATTTGCAGAAGCATCAAAAATACATTGTATATTGGGCATGCAATGAATATGACGATGTACTTGGCCATAATAGTTTTTGAATTGAATTAATAGTATCCAAAAAGTATCCAAAAGAACATGCATAAATACATTTACAGCGCTCTGGCCAATTGCAAGGTAAAACAGTCAAATCTTTCATTTAGTGCAACTTTTTCCTTAAATTTTCCAAATGTTCTCAGCATAGAGCTGGCTTCTCTAGTACGAGTAGATTTCACCGTAGTCATGTTATTTTATGTTTTATTAAAAAAAAAAACAAAAAAGAAATCCCACAAACATTCAATTGAAAAATAAAGTCCAATTTTATTGGGGATTTAGCACTCGAAATATACATACACACACACACACACACTCACTTACAATGACTTACAGAGAAATGCACTTACATACATACATATACAAATATCTATACATGTATGTATGTAGATGTGTACGTAAATGCACTGGGATTCGTATATAAAATAAATATAAATAAATGATTGCAAATAAAAATTATTACTTCAGCTTTTAAATATTTGCCATGCGGATTAAGTCCTGCAGGAAGGGAGACCAAGCGGCTGCAAAGAAAAACAAAATGAAAAGGGCGAGTTGTAAAGGCTGATACTCGCAAATGAAGCAAAATAAGCAAATTCAGTATTATTTGTTTATTCTGACAATAATTGTTTTGCTCAGTTGTCGCATTTGCTATACTGGCTCTATTTCTATTTTCCACAATTACAAAATTTATTGTTCACAAATGACATGTGTGTACAGAGATTGCAACATTTTATGGTTAAACGAATGATACTTGTGTGATTGGGATTGTGTCCGTCTCTGAAACACTTCGAACCCGACTCGTTCATAAGTACTTTGTGTATTTGTGGCTGACTTTCTGTCTTTTATATCTTTCTGTGTCCTGTTTTCATTCATGCCACCTTAACAGCCAACGTACCACTCACTGGTAACTTCCTTTTTGTTATCGTCAAAAAAAAATCTGAAAATAAGAATCCAACTACCAACTATAAAATAGATTGGTATTGTTTGAAAAATTTGTCTGTATGTGTCACTTATTTGTGTGTGTGTGTGTGTTGATAAAGGAAGGAATGATGTTTTTATTTGTAGTATCCCTGCAAACATTTTCAATCGCTGGCGAATCGCGACAGGCACACAGGCAATCGTTTTGGCGAATCGCCTGACCATAGTTTAATGATCGTACTCGATCAAACGCCGCGACTATACATAACTCAACCGCTATTCGCGAGCGATCATTAGGCGAATCGCGTGTCATCATTGAACTATGGTCAGGCGATTCATGAATGGTGGGGCGACTCTGTAAGGGGATGAAAATAAGAAAGACAAGAAATTTGTGCGAAGTACTTAGTTTTGAAAGATGTTCTATAATAAAATCGTATAAAATCCATACCTCTGTGTATCACTTTCTCTAACAAACTGACAATTTTGCTAATTGTTCTTGAAACCAAATATTTACTTTACCGTGACCTGAACAAAACAACAAGAAAAAAATGCACCGAGAAAACATTGATGACTTATCTCTAAACAATAAAGAATACAAAAATATCTTGATTGTTGTGAGGATATTTTCCGTTACTTGTGGGCGCTCTCGTATTCATCGCTTAGTTGTAAGGCGTAGGCGATAGTTAGCAATTCGTAAGGCTCGCATAATCATCGCCAAAAAAAAAAAACGATCGCCAGAAAATATCAAAAATGTTTGTAGGGATGTATATGGATATGTAGGAGTAGGTGTGGGTAACTATATGAGTGTTTTTATGAAGTGTATGATGCTACGATTTTGTTCCCATTTGTACATACATACAACCATACATTTATAGACTGAATAATGCAAGTCTTAGCATATTTTTATTATTTTTATTTTGTATATACGAGTACAATGGATATCTGAAAAATCATTTGAAAACTTTTTAGATATTAACGAAAAGTTTGATCTTTGTTACGATTAAAGTTTTAAGTTTAGTTCAAGATCCAGTTCTGTTCCAATTGAGTTTTGATATTTTAAGTGCCTAAAATGTCTCCTACTTGAGACGTACTATAAAATGTAAACTATTCCTTATGTGATTTATTTGGACCTCTTTTAATTTTAATGAAATCATTTAAATACTTTGGCGTATTGGAATCATTATTATTGCTCAATGGAACAATCTTGGATGTTTACTTTTTAAAAAATATTTTTTTTTAATGTTGGCCGCTGGTCCATTAAAATTTTCGATCACTCTTTCCAGCATTGCTACTGCTATCTCGTGAATTAAGCCAGCAATGTTATTATCTCGAAAGTTACGCAAGTAATATTGCCCTCAAAGTCTTAATTAGTAGCTGCATTTCGACAAAGACTTTTCACATAATCCCGGCACGGAAGTTCATATGTTGATCGAAGTGCACGAAAACCTTTAGGTTAAATTGCCAGCAGTCCAAAGCATTGCTTGGGCCCAAGTATTGATCCCGTTATATATAATATATAATTTTTTTTTATATCCCTTATACCCTGTTGCTTTAGTGAAGTTGTGGATATTAAGCTAGATTTACACGATTGAAATTTTCTTCAAAATTGCTCTTCAAAGAAAAAAGAAGAAATTTCTTCTTTTGCTGTTTACACGAGTTTGAAGCATTTTGAAGAAAATTTCAATCGTGCAAATCTAGCTTTACTCTTGACAGACAAGTTTTGTCGATAATTATTTGTTGTCCAAACATTTAACGTCCGTTATGAGATCTTGAGGTTCTCTGCATATCCGTATTGGTTTTTCTCTTTTCTAAATTTTCTTGGCATTTAAATGAAGTTTGTGTTTAATCAGTAAGTGCGTCAGCTCTGCTTTTTTCATGTAATCTGTTTGTCTAAGGGACATTCTAGGAATCAACTGATGCGATAATATTCCATATCCAATCTCTTTTGGTTATTATACCCTACACCACCATAGTGGGGAGGCTACATTAAATTTGTGCTGATGTTTGTAACGCCCAGAAATATTGGTCCAATACCCACCTTAAAGTATACCGATCGCCTCAGAATAATTTTCTGAGTCGATTTAACGATGTCCGTCCATCTGGCTGTCCATGTAAAGCTTGTGCGCAGAGTACAGGTCGCAATTTTGAAGATATTTTGGATAAAATTTGGTACGTTATATTTTTTCGGCCCAAGGACGGATGGGATTGAAACTGGTGGAAATCGGTCCATTATTTTACCTGGCCCCCATACAAATGTCCTCCCGAAATTGGGGTTTACCGATCATAAATGTTTGAATTATGCAAGGAACCAAACTAGTTTCATCACAAATGAGTGCTAAATGAAGCCAAATCACCTCTACAAATTTTGTGCAGATCGGTCCATAATTAGTCGTAGCACCCATATAAGGCTCACTTCCGAAAATCACTTTGAAGGGCATAACTCTCAAAAATGTTGGTATCCAAATAATATTGAACGCAAATATATTTAATATGTATACAAATAATATGGTACAATTTTATTGTGATCGGTCCATAATTAGTCGAAGCTCCCATATAAGACCGTCTCCGTAATTCACTTTAAGCTCCATAAATCTTTTAAAAGTATTTATATCGAGATAAAGTTTAACACATATAATATTTATATTCACAGACATCATGACACTAAATTTTTGGATGATCGGGCCATTATAGGTCATATCTCCCATATAGCCCACATTTCTGATTAACTGTTTTATACATATAGTGGGTGTAGGGTAACTTTAATTAAAGTGACCTTTAAAATTTTATTACAAGTTCCTTGTAAAATAAAATAATTTTTTTTTTAAAATATGGCAATACCAGTGAAAACCCGATTACTTTTGACAAATTACTGACAAGAAATAGTAAATTGTTTGTTTGTGAAAATCAAACGTCTGCTTTCCATTTTTGTTTATCAAATTATTTGGAGACAAAACAAAATTAAAATTAATTTATTTTTCATGAAGTTGACATTTTTCCAGAACATATGGCAACTTCAAATCATAAATCTCACTATAAAATTTAAAGGCAAGATGATCTTACCATTAGCTTATCAGTTGGTTTTAGATTAAAGTAAACTTATAATAACCAAATACTTCTTATCTGTCCGATAACATATTGCCAAGTTGTAATAATGGGCCTTAGACGAACAAAAGTTTATGGCCAAGCCTGCCTCAATCTAAGAATAACAGGGGATTTTAAGCGTACTTTAAGAAGTACATTTTGGTGTGAAAAAAGTACTTTTTGAACTAACCTCGAATCTGTGTATTTTTACCCCGTTATGGGATATTTTTGTAAATTGAAGGAGATGACAAATTAAACAAATTGTTGTTATTTAAACAATGGGTATTTGAATATAGTTATGCCTGGGTAAGTGTGGGTTTGGGTGAGATTGTATTTACCGAGCAGAGGAGTACGTGTGAATAAAAATACATTGTATGTATGTATAGATGTGTGTGTGTGTGTGTGGGTAGGAATTGTCCTAAAGTAAGTTTGTAGTGTCACAGATTCGTGCCAGAATAAAAGAGTAAAAAAGAATAAAATGGAAAATTGAAAAAATATAAAAAATATCGTGTATTTTTGTTGTGTGTATTTTTATGTTGTAGGCTTTATTTATTAATGTTGTTGTTGCAAACGTTGTTGTTAACATTCACAATATTTTAAACAATATTGTTTATGCACTTTACAGTGTCTGAATTAAAGGGAAACTGAAAACGGAAGTACAATGATGTCTAGGAAATATAGATAACAACCAGTATATGCCAGTCAGCGTACCAGTGAGTTGTTATTGTTTTTATTTTTACACATACACAAACATAAATACACACACACACATACACACACACACATACACACACGTAAATGCATAAGTGTGGCAGTTCAAATGTACAATGTATGTGTGTCAGTCAGTCAGTCAGCCAGTCATTCATTCCTTGCTGTTGGATGTTGCAGAGAGTGATGAGTTGTAATTTTCTAGGACAGTAGATAAAAATCGAATATGTTGTACTTGTTTGTTTGTGTGTTTGTTTGTTCGTAATTCCGTCTGTCTGCCTATGTCTGTATGTGTGTGTGTGTGTGAGTATGTTTGTTTGTATGCATGTGTGTAGGAATGTTTTCAGCGATTTTATTGTTTGTCTTCCCTCATTCATGTAAGTAGTAAAAAACCAATTTATTATTCAAACTGAATTTTTAATTGAGTATGAGGTTGAACATGTGTAGTATAATGATAAAAAGCACTACTATTCTATGCCACTACACTCACAGCAAAATGTCTGTAATAGATAAAACAACAAAAACAATAGAGCTTAACAGTTAAAGCGATTTTTTTTTTTTTTCTTTTTGGAAAATTACTTTGACCTATTTGTCGCCCTTTTTGTTTTTGTCAATAAGAAATAACATCATAAGGATGTTAGATCTATAGAAAAATAACAGACATAGAGTATCTTTAGGAAGTACTTAGTTTAGTAATGTTGTTAAGAGGAAACGTTTTGCGTTGCTTTCGAACTTTTTTCTGTTCTCAACATGAATCAATAATGTTTGATTGATGAAAGCAAAGTCACGTAGCAGAGTTCTGATTTCAATGGTCATTCAGTATTTTTGTTATAAAAAAAATCTTGGTTTTTGAAGTATTCCGTTTGTAATAATTGGTATCTTGTATTTTTTACGATTTTACCTATACACTATCTATACTTTAATATACTATTTTATTTTAAAGCTAATTAATGTTGAGAAACTTTTGTTGCTAACAGAACAAAAAGAAAAAAATTGTTTTGCGACAATTGAAAAATGATGCTGATGATGAAGGATGAAGAATGGAGAGATAGTCTGAGTTTCTAAGAACAAGTTCAAATTGAAATGTTTAACACGGAAGTTTGGCAACAAGATCTGGAAATATTTTATTGTATATTATAAGTATGTAGTTCAGACTGTAATGTATGCAAACATAAGCAGGCGTATACAAATAGAAAATTATAAACTTGCTTAAATAAAGAAAATTATTAAAATTATACCTACATATGTATATCTACATTCAGAGAACAAATGAACACATACATACGTGTACGATTTGACACCATATGGTATCAAAAGTGTATCAACGCCGTATGTGCACAAATCGTACACGAACGGTGTCAATTTTGTAATAAAGAATTGACAACGGATGCTGTCAAATTGATACCGCGCCGTTATCGATTTGAGACCGCATTGATTTCGATTTGACAACGTTTGAACCCCTTTAAAAATAAATTAAAATTACAGTGGTGGTCCAGTATAACGAACGCCGATATAACGAATGTCCAGTATAACGAACTTTTTTTTCTAGTCCATTGATGACTCTAAATAACGAACGGTTGAAAAATTAAGTATTCTATATAACGAATGCTTTCTTTTTCTATGCTTTGTTTTATTCTTTGTTTGTTTGCTTTGAGCACTTACACAAAGGGAACGAGATTTGTTGACAACTGGTCGCGTTAAAGAATACCATTAATGCTTTCCAAACGTGTATCAACTGGGCAGAAGAAAATGGAATTGAGCACAGCAAAGTATTTATTTTAAGGAGATTGCAAGAACAAGCTATTGACTTCAGTACAACAATTAAAAAAAAAATACAAACACATATTAGAATTTTTTTTTTCAAAAATAATTAATTTTGTTCATGTATATAATTTATTTCCGTTTTTTTTAATAAATGAATTAATGTAATACGAAAAGAGTTTAACTTGGTACTATGCTAATATTTATGAAAAGAAATATATATTTCGATATAACGAATATTCGATACACCGAACGACCCTGGACATTATATCATTCATGGATCACCACTGTATATGTATTACTTTTTGATTCGCTTTATAAAATGTAATTTTTATAATAAGTATCAACATTTAAATATAACTAATTCTAAAATACATTTTTCCAAACTATAACGCAGATCCAATGGTGGCACAGCTTCCTTTCGATCCTTTTTCTTTAAATACTGCAAGCTCTTAAATGTTACTTGATCTTCAATAAAAAACAAACAAAAACTTATTGCTTTCTAATGCGATATTTAATATATAGGTTTACTTACCTTTTAAATGGACAAAAATGGAAGTCATATTTATTGTTTCCAGAAAATGTTGGAGTTGAATGTCGTCACTGGATTCGACGAACTTTGTCTTGGTTATACTGCCTGCATCTTTATCTAATACAAATTCACTGTCGAAAACTATATTAAACTTTCTTCACAAAATCGGTCTTTATACCAATTATTTTCTTAATTTTTTTTCCATTTTGTTTGCACTAAAAATTGAACATGTTTATAATCTAAATCAATCACAAAACACACAATTATGAATACCAAAAAGTCGAGTAAAATATTTCTTCGCAAAGCTTTGACAAAAACTTGACGGCGGTGATTCATTTAAATATTATTATTAATGACACCAACCGTTGTCGATTATTTCCCTCTGTGTATAACGTGATTTTCTTTAAAAAAAATTGTTTTATTAAAATTCCGACAAGTGATGTGAGACTTGTCATGTAATCTATGCAGAACAATCTTTTAGAAATATATTGGGTGTATAGCTTAAAATTGCGGCATTTTTTTAAATTTTTAATTTTTATTTTCAAACATTCGTTCACTAGACATAAATGTACTCGAATACATTATTAGCTATTATACACTGGCAGCATATGAAAGAACTGTTTATCTTTTGAGACAAAAAACGAATAAAGCCAATTTCGAATACCCTGTTCGGAAATGAACATGTCTCAGAGCGAGCGTTCTTCTTCGATCAAAACAAATAGTAGTCGAACGAAGCAAATTCTGTACTATAAGGCGGCTGAGGCAAAAGCTTGCAAACTCTTCTTTCTAAATATTGTTTTGCAACATGTGGCCGAGTTTTGTCATGATGGAATATTACGCTTTTATGTGTGACATCATATTCTGGACGTTTTTAGGCCAATACTCGCTTCAAACTAGTCAGTTGAATTTGGTATGTACATGTTACCTGTGATGGTATGGCCAGATTTCAGCAGCTCGTAATATATCGAACCTCTTTGGTCCCACCAAATACAGACCATTACTTTAGTGCCATGGCTATTTGTCTTCAATATTAATTCGGCTGGTTGGCTGGTCTTCTTAAAGGACCATTTACTCTTCGGATTATCGTAATGGTTGCAAGTTTTCGTTGCAAAAATGATTTTATATTATAGTGTTCAAACAGATTTTCGGACATGTAAAATCGTCTTTAAAGGTTTCTGGCAAACGTTTTGAAATTGCTGTCCAATGATTTTGCAAGCTCTTGTTGAGTTTGTAAATAATCTTCATGGAGTAATGTATTTAATACATTTTAATGCTTGACTATGTTTCAGTTAACAATATGAATTCCCAAGACTTTACTAAAATACATACAGACATATTGAACAAATATCAATAAATGTTGCCTAAAATTGTTAAATTTTGCCATCCATCGCCTTCAAACATTTACACCTAATACTGTTTTTACACGGTTTTGATAAAAATAAACAAATTTTACATTTTTTACTCGATTTTATTCCATTTAGCACGATTGAAAATCTTTTGGGCTTAATATTTTTGGTTAAATTAAATTTTTGCGAAATATGTTCATATCACGGTTTTTTTTTATACGAAGTTTCCCGGAACAAATTACCGTGTAAAAACAGCATTAGGTGTATATGTGTTTGTAGTACTTTTCTCTGAGTTTAGCAGTGTTTAGTTTTATATTGCATATATTAAATAAATAAATTTCAATATTGCTAAATTGAAAATCCTTTTAATAAATTTATGAAAAAAAGGGAAGATTATAAATAAGCAAGAAAACTTAAATCTATTTAAAATGATTAGTATCAGTAGCAAAAATTCTTATTACTTGGTAATGTATTTAAGAGATTAAAGAAAACAGAAACAGCAACAACAAAAACAACAACAGAATGAAAAAGAAATAATGTCGTAATGGCTTACAATTTAGCTGAGAAGGCATTTCCTTAAAAAAAGGATGATTGAAGCACAATGGGAAATGTGATTTAAATATTAAACAATTTTTTACTTTAACTACATATGTTCTAGTAATTAGATTTTTCTAGAAATATCCAAAATTTGGTGGATATCGTTAAACTAAATTCTTTAACTTTAATATTTTTATTTGAATATTTTGTGGAAATAACAACAACAACAACAGAATAGAAAAACTCATGTGTATAAACTACCACACATGAAGAAAGTTAAACTCCTGTCAGAAACAATGCTTGTACAATTAAAATTGCAAATAGTTATGTATCACCCACTGTGCGTCATTAAGATAAATACGAATAGAAATAAGAGGAAATAAAACAAATCATAATCATAAACTATGTGATAACATTGAAAACAAAACTGTTTTAGGTCAAGGGTAAATTTGCTTAACACAGCACAACACAATTTAAATGTTCAGTACATAACGTCAGATATTTGCCGAAAAAGACGTAACCACTAAATAACAAATATTTGAATTCGATTATTTATTAAAAAAAAACTTTTCTTATTTAGGCCAAAGCCCAACAAATATTTCATTTTAATTTAGTTGATGCTGTTTGATCTTGTAAAACTCTTGTTAGAGTAAACAACGTCAAACAAATTTGTCCTAAAACTAGTGGTTATGCTTTGTAGAGTAAATATTTGCCAAATGTGATCGTACTTTAAGACATCCGATATGAAATTGTTTTCCATTCTAACTACTATAATTTTTTTTTGTTTTACTCATTACAGATCGTTTAATTATGGCCATAAGAATGACCAGTGTCATTAGTGACTGATGAATTTCTCTTCTGTCCTACAGAGAAATTTATCAGCAATTATTTCAGACTGTGGTAACAAAAAAAAAAAAAAACACTTCTTCTCTCCTTCTCTAATTGTCTGTCTGTCTCTGCTCTGTCTTCTAACACCAACTGCCAAATACACCAACCAACACAACGCGCACAATTCTATACAAGCGTAAAATAAACAATGAAATTGTATGCCACATGCCAATATAAATGTGGTGAAAATAAACAGCTCAACTGTAATTACAATTGCCGTTTAGGCCATGATAATATGGCCACTGGTAGTGGTGACTACCCTGACAATACAACGAATTCACCATCACCATCATCCCTTTACAGTAGTTGCCCACAATTGAATCAGTATCGTAGTTTGCCCCGCAATCTATTCAGTGCTCTGAGACGACAACAACAACAACAACAGCAACACCAATATCTACAACATCAGCAACAATATCAGCAGCAACACCACCGCCCCCATCTACAGCACAATTGCGGCCACTATACTGCAAGAACAAATTCGGAACAGGAACTAAGAAGATCAGCTTTAATCAAAAGCACTAATAGTAAAAATAAAAACATAATTTTATGCAGCAAATGTGCAGTGTGACGAAGGTATAATCTTAGTTGTGAACATCCTCCACAAATTCCCAGTAGAACATCGAAACCAGCAACCAACGATTTCCCTACGAATATACAAAACTCTCTAAGCGAACAGTCAGCATTGGAATTGACGTTGCCTGCACCGCCAGGATTTCGGGACATTTCCATTGCCACACCTGCCGCTCTCACAACACAAAGAGTTCTGTGCGAGAATTGTCGTTACAACGATCAACCGGTTGTTTGGTGGGTCTCGTGTCCCCGTTTAGCCTACCAGCAGGGCTCCACACAAAGTCTCAAGGAATACACCTCAAAGACTTTACCCTTTGTGGCAGTGCCAGAAACCAACAGCAGCAACAATAACAACAACAACAACAACGAATTGGTCACACCTCACAGCACACTGGATTCGCACAGATCGACGACATCAACAAACATGTTAAAGAAACCCCTGGTGAAATCAAGTGTCCAAGCAACAACAATTACATCAACTGACGCAAACACAGCAACAACACAGGCTGCAATAGCAGCAAATCAAGCATACAAATGTAACACGTCTGTGACAAATGCAACTCCATCGCCGCCACCACCCCCCCTAATGAGAGCCCATCATCATCGCTCAATAACAGCGTTGCCAGCAATCGATTTGTACGATAGTTATGGTGCCTCAACACATGTTCCTTCTAACAACTTTAATGCAATGTCATGCCGACGACATGCCAAGCAACAGCAACACCAATTGCAACAACCATTACAGCACCAAAATCATTCACACCAGCCGCCTCAATCGCACTCCCAACAGCATGCTCCACACCCACATCAACACCAGCAACAGCACCAGCAGCAGCAATATTCTTGTTGTACTTCCTACAATATAGACCATCATAAAATGCAAATGCCTTTCTCGTGCCTGTGTGCTAAACTCTACCATCAACAGGTGCGACCTCAAGAAACTCTGGCGTCACCTCCACCAGCAACCCCGCACACAGGCAATCGTGCCTGCAATCATGGTTTTTATTATGGTTTGTTGTACATATAGTTGTTTTTAAGTTGTCAATAACATAATAATAAATGTATTAATTTTTAGCTCCTGATTCGTGTGGACACCAGTATGAGGAGCAGGATTCTGGATTTCCTGGCTTACGTGATCAAGAGTTCTACCTATTGCATCGTAATATACCAGCCTTAAGACGTACTGGCGTTGACACTATTGGCATACGTCAGCATTTCTACCCTGATGGCGGTTGGGGTTGGATAATTTGCGGCATGTCCTTTTTGGTGCATCTTCTAACTACCGGCCTGCAGTTGTCTTATGGTTTGACGTTGTTTTATGCCGTTCAGCATATACAGAATGCTAATGGAAATGGTAAGAGTTTTGAAAGGTTGATAAGGAAAATGGAGTTATTTTTCGAGCGTTTTATTGTTTAAAAAGGGATAAATTGTTAAAAAGAAATATTACTTTTAGTATCTAGACGAGGTACTTAATTGCAATTTCATAGATATTTCTATGGCCCAATACTGGGGCCAAATTACCGCATTCGATATCGAGTAAAATTTATCGTAGTTTTCTTATTTGAGATTATGGCATTCGATATCGTGCAAGAAATTTAGTACATTTTATCATAATTTCGATATCGAAATTAGTTTTCGATACGATAGCTCATTCGATCACGAATGCGGTAATTTGGCCCCTGGTTTATTTTCCTGCGACTATTAACATTGTGCAAAAATAATGGGTCTTTCAACAATTAAGACAAGAATAATTTAATGTTTTTTTTTCGTTCAGTGTATAAAATAATTGGCACAAACTGTCCAGTAGTCGTATTTTTGATTAAGCATGAGGAATTGCTTGAAGAGTGTAAATTCTTCATATTTGGAATTTAACGGGCTGAATCTGCTACTATCAATCCTTTATGGAGATATAATGAAAGTAGCCTACCTTTGTAAAACATCCTAGCAAGCATCCCAGGAAAAACTGTACTTGGTGTATTTTAGAAATTAGAGTTTTACAGTCTAATTCATAAAAAATTATCAAGGATTTATAACAGGCTTATACAGCAAATTTCCATACAAAATTTGCTTTATAAGCCTGTTATAAACCTTTGACAAGATTTATGAATAAGGGGGTTATTTTTCTTTAAAATTCTGACCTCCACAACTGGTTGTATGGAAGCGATGCTTGTGTAGCACAAGTTTTTGAGCATTTCTGGAACGTTCTTTTAATAATGATTTTTGTTTGAGCAAACACGCATTCGTAGAAGCAGATCTAGAAATATTTCTTTTTTATTTTGAAGTTTTCAAGCTTGGTTGCGGATGAGGATTGTTTATTGTTTCTTTAGATTATATGAGAATTTTTCCTCTTGCGAGTATTATTGTAAAAATTTTTTTAAAAAAATGTATTTATTCGAAGGTTTACTTCTAGTTAAATATAAAAATTTATTTGAAATTTATTTTTGTATACCTCTGTTATATGTTCTACATAGCTTTCCATTGGAAAACATAAATGTAAAGAAGGCTTTAGCAGGCCAGAAATATTATGTTCCACATAGCTTTCCGTTGGAAAACATAAATGTAAAAACATACAGAAATATACAAAGAGACACTAGCAAAATGTAATGCATTTATACAAAAATAAATTTCAAATAAATTTTTATATTTAACTAGAATTAAACCTTCGAATAAATACATTTTTTTAAAAAGTTTCTTTAGATTATTTATAGAAAGTCTTTAAAAATTTAATAATTATTTAATTCAGATGCTAAACATATGTACATTAGGGTGGCTCCAAAAAAAAAATTGCGAATGTTCCCGGCTAATATAAAAATTTGATTAATTTTAAGACTACGTTTCTCAATTTTTTTGTCCTGGGTTGAATATTTGGTGAGCTGCATCAAAAGATAAAAATGTCCTTTTTAGAGGCTTTTTTAATTTTCTCACATTTCTTCCAAAGGAACTATATGTAAATTTGGTAGCATGTGAAAGGTCTTTGAGAGGCGCATTTAATGGTTTATCAAAAATTAAAAAACAATTTTTTTTAATTCAAAAATTTTGATATTTTCATACAAAATTTTAGTGTTTTTTTATTTTTTCATAGAATTTACTTAAATAAATTGTTGAAATTTCTTGATTATCAACATCATGCAATTTAACCCAAATGGTTTTTCCCGTTTTTTAAAATTCTATCTAGTTCAATTTTTATTAATATTTTTTAAAACCTTAATTCTTCCCTATCTGACAATCCCTGTTAACTCAATTCGTTAATGTAATGTGTATTAAAATAACGTAAATTTTATAAGCTAAAAAACGGGTTTTTGGGTTAAATTGCATGATGTTTATAATCAAGAAATTTAAACTATTTATTTAAGTAAATTCTATGAAAAAATAAAAAAAAAAACTAAAATTTTGTCTGAAATTTTCAAAATTTTTGAATTTAAGTAGAATTATTGTATTTAGTTGAACTGTTAATTTTTCAATTTTTGATAATTTTTAGTTAGGCTTGAGTACATTAAATTTAATTTTCATTAAATTATTATTTTTACTAAAGGTAGGAATTGTTTTTACAACATGAAATCTTATTAAAAATTTATTGATAATTTTTCTTGGCTGAGCTGGGGTTTGAACCTGGATTAATTTTTGAATTTAAAATTTTTTTTTTTAATTTTTGATTACCCATTAAATGTTGACCCCAGGACAAACAAATTGAGAAAGGTAGTCTTAAAATGAATCAAATTTTCATATTAGTCGCAAACATCGATATCTTATTTTTTCTCCATACAAACAGGGTCACCCTAATGTACATAAATACATAATAGAGAAATCGATTGAAAAACAAAAAACAATACTTTGCACTTAACAATTTTTCGTGAACTTGCCAAACTTTATGTTCCTCAGAACTATAGTTGTAAAATTTGATAAGTGATGAGTTGAAATTGATAAGTGTAATTTGCAAAGTTTTTAAAATTTTTATATTCTCTTTGCAATTTCTGTTCTATATACATTTCCTGGCACATAGTGCAAAGTTAATATTAAAATCAGTAATTTGCAAAGATTTTGTAAAAAATTATGCTGTTACGTTCCACAAAAACCATAAATTCTAGTTTTGTAAAGCAAATTTTGATAAGTTTGTCAAGACTAATGCAAGGTAAACGATCGCTTTACAAATTCGTATTATAAGTTATAACTAGAGAAGCTTTCAAAATGTTAAGTCATGAGGTTTTGTTTTACATAAACGGGATCAGAGAACAGAGTGTGCAGATTCAAATCGCTGATTACATGTTGCTATCTCGTAACTTACAATATTTGTGAAACATGTGGTAATGATGTTAAACGATGCCTTAATCTTACTATTACTGTTGCTGTTGTTGTTTAGCATATATTCAAAAAACTTCTGACGAATTAGAGAATATCAAACCAAATCCAGATTTCCCGAATAAAAAACGGTACTAATTTTAAAATAACTTGTTCCACAACAAGTGTAATTAGAAACATTTCTTTATTTGCGGCCTCTTTCATTTAGATGGTAGAGTTTTTAAGGAACTAATTCTTTAGCACTACAACATTTCCAATTGTATTTTAGAAGTATCTAATTGGGTTTTAGAAATTTTCAATTAAATTTCAGTATTTTCTAATTATATTTCAAAAACTTCCAACCCAATTTTAGACTTTTTCAAATCAATTTTAGAAATCTCCATTTATATTTCTGAAATTTCTAATTTTATTTCAGAAGTTTTTAATTGTATTTCAAAAATTACCATTTGTATTTTAGAAAATTGAATCTGCATTTCTATTAGAAATTTCTGAAATAAGCTTAAAATTAAACTCCTAATCTGGCCTAAATTTATTTGAGTCCAGTTTAATTTGGACTCAAATGATAGCTGTTCAAATATTGTACCGGTATTAAATATCTCCATGTCTCTATAATTGATTGCAGAATGGTTGGGAGCGCTGAGTTGGTCGATATCAATGTTAATTTCACCATTTGTGGAGACAATATGTCGCCGGAAATCCACCAGACTTATGGCTGTGGTAGGCGGTTTAATTCTATCCTTAGGAATACTGTTTACTTCATTTGCCACCGAAGTGGATCAGGTTATATTCAGTTATGGTAAGTTTTGCTTTCTTTTAAAATTTAAATAAAAACAAAATAACAATATTAATAAATATTTTAATATTAAACAATTTTTAGGTTTTGTGTTTGGCATAGGCGTTGCCATGGTACGTGAAACTTCCACCATAATGCTGGGTAATTACTTTAAGAAAAGAAGACTTTTCGTGGAAATGGTGGCCATGTCGGGTGAGGGTGTGGGTATAGCATTATTTTCGGTATTATTAAAAGAGGGAGTGGGGTAAGTGATTGGTAACATTATAATTGTTTTGAAAGTTATTTACTTTTTGTTTTATTTTATTTTTTTTTTTTAAAGTAAAATGGGTTGGCGTTGTGGTTTACAAATTGTGGCGGCCTTAACTTCTATAAGCTTTTTTGTGGGTCTTTTATATAGACCCGCTTCGCTGTATCATCCCCAAAGAAGAGCCATACAACATTTAAAGAATCAAAGGAAAAAGGTGGATTTTTGAAATGTTTCATAAAAAATCTTTCTAAATGTTTTGCTTTTTAGCTACGAGATCATAAAAACAATAATCCTCCCGTGGAGCCAAATATCTTAAAGAAATTGTTGCAAGATATATCAAATTTGAAATCGGGCACGGTGAAAATATTATTATTGACCTCGGCGGTGGCCGCTCTAGGCATTTATACACCCATGTTTACCATGGTAAGAAATGTTTATCTACGATAACAAGGTTTTAGTTATTTATCTATTTAATTTAGTCCTTAAATGCTGCTAAAGAGGGTTCTGATGTCCAAGAATTGGTGCTTTTACAAACTATGCTGGGCATGTCTACCACATTGGGAGTGGTTTTAGCGGGGGTCTTAATAAGAAGGCCGTTTGTTATACATAATTTTGTATTGTCTACACCCATAATATCGCAAGTAAGTTTGACAAATTACTGCTATTTATAATAACTGAGTGTTATAATAAATTCACTATGTCGTGGTGGCAAAAAAAAAGAAGAAATTCCAACATTTGTGTTTCACCAAAAATATATTTTTGTGATTTGTTTCTACATTTTAGGTTTTCCTGGCCACTGTGGCACTTTCGATACTCTTTATGTCCTTTGTGATGGGCTACAAAGGCCTGTGCATTTTATCGGGCATTTACGGTGTGGGCTTTGGTGGATTTCGATTTTCCTTGAAAATGTTGGCCCTGGAAAGAGTCAAAGTGAAATTCTCGAAAACCTGGTCTTTTGTAAGAGGCATTGAAGCCATACCAGTGCTGATAAGTGTACCTTTAACAATATTTCTCAATGACTACTCTCTAAAGTATGGACGTGCTGGTTACTACATATGTTCAGCTGCTGCTGCCATAGCCGCCATTATAATATTCTTCATAGGTTACTCACCATACCCCCACAATCCCTCACAAAGGTCGAATATGAATGGTGTGGCGGTGCCCACTACACCGCGCATGCGTTCCATGTCCACGCAATATGTCAGACATAAATATCAGCCGGCATTTACGGTGGACTATATGAAAACCAATGGCTGTGATTATCCGGACCCTGATCTTATAAATCGTAGCTGTATTAGTTTAAATCAATTGGGTGCCAGTACTTCTTGCATGTGCGAAGCACTGAGGCCTATGTGCAATTGCCACCATCTTCATACACCCTCTCAGCAGAGACGGCATTTTATGGGTGACGTTGGTAGAGCTCCAGGTGCTGGTGCTTTACAAACAGCTGACATGCAGGCACATGATCATCGTTATCCCTATATTTATGACAATGGCACGGGCAACTATTTGAGACGTAGTCTTTCTTTTATACAGAATGCCAATTGTTGTGGTTCCAATCAATTTCAGTTGCAATGTCAAGCCAATGTGCAATGGTCTAATAGAGATTTAAGGTAAATTAATTTTTTTTTAATTTTTTAATTTTTATACCAACTAAAGTTTTCTTTCCATTCTAGAATGAATAATGCCCAACCTTTGCAGTGTACTTGTAGTCCTTCCAGCTACTTACAAAATTGCAAAAGTCAAAGTGTGCCCGAGGGCCTTTCAAGCATATCACAACAGTGCAAATGTAAAACGCTGCCCTCGCGCGAGTACATCTATGTGCCCCGGCAATTGGCAGCCCAGCAACTACAGCCGCAAACTCAACACTGTTCCTGTCAAAATTTAGATAAATCTCTGACCACAGCCACCACCACTACCACAATATCAGCCTCCAATCAATCGCGTAACGTTTTTAAAGACACTGGACCAGCACATTCTACTGCTACAATACCTAAATGTAAACTGAAACGTTCACAATCCCTGTCGAGACCTATTACATACGTGGAACAAATGACCACATCAGTGTAGTTTAGTTTTGTGTAAAAGTTGTCCTTTTGATTCGTATACCACTTAACACTATCACTACCAAACTAGTACTTAGTAGAGCTACATACGTATATGTATATTTAGAAGAAATACCACTTTTACATTTTCTAGTCCTTTATTTTTTACTTGGAACTTTTCATATTTAGCTTAGAAAAAAAAAACAAAAACAAAACAAAAAAAAACACTCAATCAGAACCAACTGAAAGAATTTTTTACAACTTAAATATCTCCCCACTTACACACCAACATTACCTAAACACTTTAGAAAGCACCTTTCTAACAACCACCCACCCTCTCTATGACTCTCTCTCACTCACTCTCACTCTCTCTAACTAACACTAACTTGATATTTTTGGATAAACAAATTGAAAACATTTTACACTTCAACTTTTTAAAACTTAAATCTTGAAACTCGAAATTTTTAACTTCTACACTTGGAAAAAAAGAACCCACAAACAAATTGAAGCAATCACTTTTCCCCAAAAAAAAACATTTACACACACACACACACACACACACACATTTTCAGCCTTAGGCAATGGAATGTTTAAACAACAAAAAATTAATAATTAAAGAAACAAATAAATAAGTAAATTTATTAATATTTAAACGACATAAGTCCAGGTTTTAAAAATCCACCGATTATATGAATGAAAACAAAAACACATAAATAAAAACAAACAAATCAATGATAGAAGTTTTTAGTCTAATTAAAATGTAAAAAACAAACAAACAAACCAATCAAATGTTTTTAAAAAATTTTGCATACAAATTCTAGATTGATTAGAAACCAAAACAAGAAAGAAGAAAACTACTGACTGTCTTCATGTAGAAGATTTATTATGGAAAACTAAATACAAAAACTTAAATTGAATTTTTCTCAATGTTCGAAATCAAATTTACTGCATAAATATTAAACAAACAAAATGAAAAAAAAATTAATACTAACAACAATTTAATAAAATTTTCATTTATTTCATATGTTTTTAAAATAGCCTGGAATGATGTACATAATAGTAAAATAAGTTTTTATTAGTTGCACATACGAGAAAGAAATTATTCTGGAATTAGTTTCAAATGCAAGCATTTCGATTCGAAATGGTTAAAAGGTGACTAGTGCAGTGGTTAGCACTTACAGCCTAAACAACTCTACACCAAGAATGCCAATGTTACTCATACGAGGTCTGATCAAAAAATAATCGTTATTTTCAAATTTCGTGAGTTACGTATGTTTGATTTTCGCATTTTTTTCTGTTATGTTGGTACACATGTCTCTTATATACATATATTGGTAATATCAGCCATTTTGGATTGTCAGTTTGTTTTTGACAGATAAAAAGATTAGTCATGTTTTGGTGTCCACTTCGATTTTTTGCTACTCGAATAAATGAATCAAAGAAACTGTATTAAGTTTTGTGTAAAAAATGAAATTAAATGCGCAAGGACATTTGCAATGTTGACTGTGACGATTGTAGAGTCTACTATGAGCAGAACACAAGTTCAATTGTGGTGTAACCGGTTTAAGAAAGGCCGAGAAGATGTCAATGACGATGCTTTTCCTGGTCGCCCGAGCACTTCAACAACCGATGAAAACATTGAAGTAGTGAAGAAAATGATTTCAGATAATCGTCGTATCACTATCAGAGAGATTGCTGATGATGTTGGCATATCGTTAGGCTCATGCCAAGCAATTTTTACGGATGTTTTAGGCATGAAACGTGCGACAGCGAAGATTGTTCCAAAATTGTTAAATTTTGAGCAAAAACAACGTCGCATGGACATCGCTCAGGAGCTGTTGAACATTGTCAACGATGATCCAGACTTCCTCAGAATGATCATAACTGGTGACAAATCATGGGCTATTACATTGAAAGTAAAGCCCAATCATCCCAATGGAAACGTCCAGAAAAGCCAAGATCGGAAAAAGCACATCAAGTTCGTTCAAATGTGAAGGTATTACTCACTGTTTTCTGCGACTGCAATGGAGTGGTGCATCATGAATTCTTGCCACAAAGTCGTAAGGTCAATAAGGAATTCTACCTTGAAGTTATGCGCCGTTTGCGCGAAGCATTTCGTCAGAAAAGCACAGAATTGGGAAAAAACCAAACATGGATTTTGCACCATGATAACGCACCAGCTCACACATCGATGCTTGTGCGTGAGTTTTTGGCCAAAAACAAAATCGTTATCATGTCTCAACCACCGTATTCACCGGACTTGGCCCCCGCTGACTTTTTCCTCTTCCCATAACTGAAGACACCGATGGCTACGATTGAGGAGATAAAAGAAAAATCTTAACAGCAGCTGTTGGCGATTCCAAAGAGAGCGTTTCAGAAGTGTTTCATTCAGTGTATTATATCTGAGGGGGATTACTTTAAAGGGGACAAGATAGTTATTGATGAATAAATAAATACTTTTTGAAAAAATTAAAAATAACGGTTATTTTTTGATCAGACCTTGTATAAGTGCACAAATAAAACACAGAAAGCTCCTCAGAGACAGCAACACAGTTCACTAAAATTTTAATTCAGGGGCTGGATGCGGTAATTTGGCCCCAGAATTTTAAAATATCATTTAAGCAATTCATTTTATAAAACCAAATTCTTTGGCTTTGTTCAAAGGCTTTCATTTGAGTAGAATTAATTTAATAAACAATTATGCTTGGTTTTCACTATGTCAGTTTTATTGTCAAATTGTCCAAATTGTTATGAAATTACCAACAATTTGGACAATTTGACAACAAAACTGACATAGTGAAAACTAAGCATTAGAATTAATGATTTAAATGTTTTAATATGCCTATATTTGTTAATTCAAATTGAATACAATATGGAATGAATATATTTTTTCTTCATTTAATAATTTTTGTTTTTAACATATTTACAAATGAATTGATTTAAAATTTCCGTAATAGATTTGATAAATTTAATTCAGCTATTCTACAATACAGATCGACCGAAAGCGAACCTAACATAATATTCGCTCTAATCCGAAACAAATCGAAACTTTTCAAATATACTTAAGGTGCCCTGAAGTACCAACATTCAAAATGGATTTTTTCAAAAGGTCTATTACTCGGTATTATTATTTAGTATTAAGTGAGGCCTCAAGCACAACGACCTATGAGATCTTTTGTGCAGCCTTGAAGTTTCATCATGTTAGATTTAGGCTGTGTATAAAGCCAATTATTCTGTTAGATGAGATATCAGATACATCCCCTGGGGCCATAAAGGCCCCTCCGAGCCATCTTGTTCTGCGTATTGCCAGCATTGGGCAGTCGCAAAGAATATGTTCAGAGGTTTCGGCTTCAAGTTCACAAAACCTACACTGTTCATTCGCAACATTACCTAAAGTAAATTGGTGATACCTAAAGCCACCGTGTCCTGTGAATAATCCAGTAAATAATCTCAATTCATCCTTTCCGAGCGCTAGCAACAATTGCGATCTTCTTACTCGGTAAATAAGCTCAAAATATCCCATCACTTGTATTATGGATCCAAAATCAATAAAAAAAGTTCAATATATAATCACTTTTATTTCTTTTATTATTAAAAGTCCATAACAACTTTGTTTATAATTCTGTAAATACAGAGTTTTGTGATCCCTGCTATTTCGGAGCAAAATCAATTTTTACATAGACATTTTTATCAAAACTTAAATTCTCTATAACTTGTTAAATACTGCGTTTTTTTTAAAGAAATAAGCTCATTTTGAGTTCACTTCTATTTTGGATCCAAAATCGATTTTGTCATATTAAACTTAAATTATTTATAACTCAGTAAATTATAATTTTCCTTGCAAAATAAGCTCAATTTGTGATCAACTTTAGTTTGGATCCAAAATCTCTTTTTCTTAGAAAAGTCCATCAAAACTTAAATCGGTTTTAATTCGATACAGCGTTTTTTTTTTTTAGCAAATAAGCTCAATTTGTGATCACTTCTATTTTGGACCGAAAATCGTTTTTTTCATATTGAATTTAATTATTTTAAAACTCGATAAATAATAAGTTTCCTTTTTGATCAACTCTAGTTTAAATACAATATAAATTATTCTTAGAAAAGTCCATCAAAACTTACATCGTTTTTAATACGGTCTATAATGCGTTTTTGGAGCAAATAAGCTCAATTTTTGATCACTTCTGTTTGCGATCCGAAATCGATTTTTTTTTCAATGAAAATTCTATAAAAAAATAAATAGTTTATAACCCGGTAAATCGATTTTTTCATAGTTAATTCGTTTGGATCTGACTTGCATGTGCTCGATCTGTGCCATTGTACCAGATTATAAGTTAGCAGGTTGATTTGGTTAGGCAGTAGATTCATAAGCGAATTAGGGGATGTCTCAAGTTGTAGGCTCGGGGATCTCAAAGGATTCGTAATGAATATGGCCTGGCTGCGCAACAGCGGAAAGGGCTCTATGAGGGCTTAGGTGTTTCGCTCTTGGCATCACAATGGACCGTATTGGTCTCTGGGTGATGGTGTGGGGACAACCTCACACCGGCCTTCAAACCTAACCTAAACCTAACCTAATTCATTTGGATCAAAACTGTTTTAGGCATTTCTATCGAGTGGCTTTGGCATTGTCATTTTCAAACACAATATCTGAAATCGTTAGAAAAAATTTAAATTTTCAAACAGTTGTTAGTCAGTCACAACATGTCTTTAGAGCAATGGCCAATTCGAACTGATGCGCACATCAGATTTGTGTGATTATTCCCTACAACGACAACCATGCTTATACATCGGCTCAAATGATTACTTTATTCATTTTCAAAACATTCCAAACTTTTCCAGATTATCTGAATGTCATAAATAGCTCAACGTTTTCTAGAGGTTGAATCCAAAAGCCGAATAATTTTAGTGGTTTTCATGAAATCTTTGTTTATATAATCGCTAAAACGCAACAGTGTTTGATAAGCCTTAATTTCGCTTTGTCCTACTGACAGAAACTAAAAGCCACTGGGCCAAAGAAAAAATTAAATAATAATCAAATTTCAGACATAAAACGGTTTGGAAAAATGCCAGTGCTGCCGTTTTAGGGAGTTTTACTTCATTTTAGCGTTTTTTACAAACACAAAACCAGTGGTTTAATTTTGTAATGATTTTTAAATACATGAAATTCATAAAAATGATAATATTAAGCAGTGTAATTGGAAAGTGGAAAAGTTTACTAATATGTACATCATCCATAAATCTGTTAAATTAGCAAAACAAAAACAAAAAGCTTAAAATTTAATAATTCAAAACTTATTGTTGTGTTTCATTGAGCCTTAAACTTAAAATGAAAGTGGACATATATATTATTTTATTTAATTATATAATTTTTCAAATACAGCTTCAAATCCGCTGTTATGTTTTGCATTATGATTACACATCTGTAAACCTTTAGAAAAAAACATAAAAATTTTACAAAAATTATAAAAACAAAACTATTTAATAAAATATTTATGTGTTCAAAATAAAAACATTAACACAAATACCAACAAATTTATTAGCCATATCACCTTAAACGCCTCACCTGTCTGTCCCTTTTTTCCAAAATACAAAACAAAAAAAAAAAAAAAACAACCAACTAAATATAAAATAATCATCACCCAAACTTTTTATCAAAAAAACAAACAACTTCATGTGAAAATCAATTTATAGACAATTTTTTCTTGAGAAAAATCATAATAAATAAATAAAATTCCTAACATAGTTAATTGAATTGATAAAATTTAAAAAAAAAAAAATAAAAAAAAACAAAAAAAAGTAATTAAATTAAATTAAATGAAATGAAACAAATTCAAAATAAAAAAAAACGCTTTAAACTTTTATAGTAATTATTAGATTTTAATGTTAAAAACTTTAATAAAAACAAATTTAAACATTTCACAAAAAGAAAATGGAGTTTTTATTTACACGTTTAAAAGTAACTTCTAGTTCTGTATCCACTACTTAGAAGCAGTTTAGTAATGACTTTTTCTTTTAAATATTTATATCTACACAATACGATTCAAACTAAATTGCTAAGATTTAATGAGATTCTTAATTAGATTATAAATAATATTTTAAATATCAGCAAATATGTTGGTGTCGTGTTTGACGAGTAATTAAAATATTAATTTTGGAGTACACTGTGTTGCATTACTATAATTACAAACATTTAAAAAACCTGTACAATTTTATATGAGTTTAAATCATTAAAATTCTAGGAGATCACTTCATTAATTAAAAAGAGAAATGGTGCAATGATATTTTGTTAATGTGTCATAACTATAATTACAATTTATGATAAACAAAGAAGAATACTAGAAAAACAAAAAACCGTCGATCCCTCAGAAAGGGAGAATATCCCGTAATGGAGGAAAAGCTCTATCAGTCGTTTCTTAATCAAAGAAAGATTTGTATTCCGGTCAATGGGACAACATTAAAATTGAAGGCTATGGAAATTCAAAACCACTTCTGCATTGGTGGTTTTCATGCTAGTGATGGCTGGTTATCCAGATTTAAGAAAAGGTATGGTGTACGACTTTTGAAGGAATCTGGAGAAAAGTTGTCATCAAGAGTAGATTTGGTACATCCGTTTAGAAGGAAGTTTCAGAGAGTTATTCGAGAAGAAGGTTTATCACATGCTTCTATATTTAATGCTGATGAAACAGGTTTGTTTTGGAAAATGGTTGGGATGGAGATGACGAAAATGAGGAAAATATTGAAATTGTTGACCAATTTTCTAATAATGATACGAAAATAAAGCATTCTGAAGTAATAAAATGTTTTGATAAATGTATACAATGGGGTTCCCAAAATAATATTAATATTTCAAAACAATTAGTACTTCGAGAAATACAGGAAGAAGCTGTTCAAATGAGTCTTCAAGTTACTTGTAAACAAACGTCTATAAATGATTTTTTCCACCAACTTAAATAATTTTTAACACATTTTGATAAAAAAAAACTTTGCGATATAACGAAAGGGCCTGACAATATATCGTTCGTTATACCGAGCTTTGACTGTACTACAAATTTTAGAGATGTTTCAAACTTACTGCTATTTGCATCCATTTGTTTCGAACAAATATTTTGTTTTTTTTTTCATATGAAGCTTGACGCCTCTCTTTTTAAGAGAGAGAAAATATTTTGTACAAACAACTCTTTGCTTGAATTGGTTTAATTTTATATTTTTTTCTGGACAAAAATGAACTGAGTTGCCAATAGTTCACATTTTTCATACAAAGTTGTATTAAATTTTGTGTTGTTTTAGTTTAGGCCCAAAAAGCAGGAAGGACTATAAATTTCATCATTTATTTGATATTTCAATGCTGTTCATCATCTAACATATGAGACAACGTTTGTATGTGCTATTAAAGTTTCAAAAGGAGGGTGGATTACAAAAATTAAACTAAAATTAAAATATATTACAATTTAAGTAATTAGTTCAATATCAGATGTTAAAAGCAGTCCGTGACCTGCGTCGACTGCGTTGTGCTTCCTTAGGCTCCAAGGTGGATACCACGACGTGCACATCACTGAACTTTTGCTAGTGTATTAATGTCAAGATTCTGTTCCCTATGTTCGGTCGTAGTCTTCAATTTTTACCTAAACAATGTATATACAGTCAAATCCAGGTATAACGAATCACATTTTAACAAAAATCCGATATAACATACAGCGAAGTTTATAACATTCGCTACCTCATATAAATATATAAATTAAAGAGATTTACCCTTATGGTAGGCATATCGAGCACTGCTAATTATACTTGTTAAGTTGTACAAGTGTGTTTAGTTTAATCGACCTTCGAACTATAATTTGGCTTTTACAGATTTAAAAAATATCAATTAGTATATGATTTTTTGGCTATAACTCGTCGACTAATTGATATTTTTTAAATCTGTAAAAGCCAAAATATTGCTGAAGACCTGGGCAACAATTAGCAATAATTTGGCTTTTACAAATTTAAAAAATATCAATTAAAAATTCACAATATGCTGAAAATCGGCATTTGACTGCAAAGTTCGAAGGTCGATTAAAAAAAAAGTACAGCAGCTGTTGAAATCATCAGTGAATTTTTTTCTCACCCGAAAAAAATATTAATGAATGTGAGATAATTTTTTCTGATCGGAAAAAATCCAATGATGGTTTCAACAGCTACTGGAGAGACCTACGGCAGGAACCACGATATTTTTCAAAAAGAAATTTTGAAGGCGGAAGGTTTGGAAAGATTTTTGTGAAGACAGTATGCTTGATTTGGCATTTCCAAACACCAAAATTAAAATTACTAGATAATTTGATTAGTGCCATTTTTAGAAAAAAAATAATGAAAACCTATTTTTTTTTGTCAACAACAAAACGCATCTGTACATGTAAGGTGTCAAACAAAGGCTATTTGAAAAATATTAATTTACTTAAATAACCTTCAAATTAGAACCCCATTAAGAACATTTGGGTAATATTAAGAAGTCGATTTTATGCTGAAAACCGACCATATAAAAGCATACTCGTATATCAGCTGAAAGTAGCTGTTATAGATGCATGTAGATCTATATCTGAAAATATAAGAATAAATTTGAAAAAAGGAGCACATTATTCAAGTCCAAGTTGTTTATGAATATTGGTATTTTAAGTTATTTTAATTTCAGTGTATTTATAGTTATGAAACACGAATTAATTTCTTTATACATTTGTAAGAGGTAAAATAAAATATGTATAACACTGTACAACATTTTTTAGGTGATTGATTCGGAACTCAATTGGTTATGAAAGTAGCCCCTAAAAGAAGAAATCACATCAAATAATAATTTAAAACTAATTTGAAGTTAGTAGCATCGTATAGGGAATTTGTCACGTTTTAGGCTCTTTTGTTTGTCATAACTCGAGAACCACTAGCCCGAATAAGCTGAAACAAATTTAAATTAATTTCATTATAATGATTTGTTTTGTTAAATAATATTTATTTTATTGTTCACATACTGTTTTACTTTTTCTTTAACTTACAAAATTGAGAAAAGTTTTGTGAATTTAAAGTTATGCAACGCAGTGTAAATTACTGAGTGTATCCAAAATAAAAGTGATTATAGATTCAGCTTACTTTTGCAAGAAACACAGTATATAACGACTTAAGTTTTGACACAATTTTCTATGAAAAAACTCGATTTTGAATCCAGATTCAGTTTTGTTGTATTTTCTGATAAAATCAGTTTTGGATTCAAAGTAAAAGTGATCACAGATTTAGTTTTGTCGTCAAAAAATCCACTATTTGCCGAGTTCAAAACTGTTTAAGTATGCTATGACAAAAGCGATTTTTATTTCCAAGTAGAAGTCATCACAGATTAACGAGTTATAAACAATTTACGTTTTGCTGAAAATAAAAATGATCACAGATTGAGTTTATTTTCTCAAAAAAAAAAAAAAAAATAAACGCAGTATTTAACGAATGATAAGCGATTATAGGTTTTTGGATTTTGGATCCAAAATAGAAGCCTTTAACATGGGGAAGTGGTCACAGATTAAGCTTATTTAAAAAAAAAACGCTTTTTTACCGAGTAAAATTGATTTTTGGTCCGAAATAGAAGTGATCACAGATGGAGCTTATTTAAAAAGAAAAACAGTATTAATTTTGGTTCCGAAATAAAAGTACGGATTGAATGTCTTTCCTTAAAACTTTTTTTGTATTTTTACATATTTTGCCGTGCCGCATATAAACGTGTGTATTTTATTTTTGACAGGAAAGCCGATAGCCATTGATGCTAGTGCTTTTAGCCTTAGATTTATTGTAATTTTAATTATAATAAATTTTTTAATAAATAAATAAATAAATATTTTTGACATATTGTAGTCTGCCTGTAGCCTGCTGTGGTGAATGTGTTTAATGCTTTATAGATAAATGATTGCTTTTAAACGGCCATTGCATTAATTTTATCAAATACATCAAATTGAAATCGATAATTTTAGAAACATTTCGACAGTTCGATTTACTCAAAACTATTTGAGGCAGCATTTTATCACAGTGTACTTTTTGACAGCTGTCAAAAGTAATAAACAAAAACTTTGTTATTTTTCTGCTTCCTCTTGCACACAGAAAAACAATATTTACGTTTACACCAGAGAATGCTAAAACAAAGAAGAACCATGAATGACAACAACATTTGGCGAGCACAACAAAACAAAGCCACCACATTCCAAGGACATGCGCAACATTAAAGGATCCATTAACACCAACACACACACACACACAAAGGTTTGGAAAAGAAAACATAAAGCAATTACAGAAATCTACTACAGTTCTACTCTCAGCAGAAAATAACGGACAAACAAGAGTTACGCGTCATACAAATTTTAATTTAAAAGACTAAACAACAAAACATATGGTGGCTTTTTGATTTGAAAATTTAAGAAAAATAACGGTGATTGCGATTAATAATTAGAATAGTAAAATCTTTAATGTACAAAGGTTTGAAATGGAATTTAGTTTCAATGATTTAACAATAGTGACCCAATTTAATGTTATTTACGTCACTTCAATGTTAAGTTTAGTTTTGTTTTTTGTTGTAGGTTTTACTTTGCTATCATTTCATTTCTCTTTTTGTTTTTTTTTTTTTTTTTTTTTTTTTTTTTGTGAAAGAAGCTGTATGGGGAGCAGTTTTATTCAAGTGTTTAAAACGAGTGAGTGTGACTAGAAGTGCGAGTGTTTCTTTGTCTGGTTTTATTTTAATTTGATATTTTTGCTTTTGTTTTATTTATTTATTATTTTTTTTTTTTGTATATTTGCTGGCTGGCTGACTTTGTGGATACATTTGAATGCAGGAGGCTTGTACAAATTAGAAAGGATTTTTCCATCTTCATAGAGTGTTGGTACGGTTTCAGCTTCAGCATCATTGTTATCTAGTTCCTTTCATAGAACAAGTGTGTTTGTTTGTTGTTTCATTTCATTTTACTCACACAATTTCACTCACTAAAACACACGCGCCACTTCAAATACTCACACTCATGAATTCAACTTTTACGTTTTGAAACAAGAAACGAATCGACTGACACACTCTCCTTTATACCAACCCAACACTCACTCACTTGTATTTAGTGTCTATTGATTTGATAATAAAAAGGGAGACAAATTTCCAACAAATTTTCATCTTTCTGGCGAAAACGAACAAATACCTTTAGTTTAAATACATCTCAACTCAACTCAGCAGAAAACGAATAATAATTTAGTTTAATTAATTTATTTTAATACAACAATAAAATCAAGCAATTTTACAACAAATTTAATTAATTATTACAAAGCATACAACTAGAATATGAAAATCTAAAAAAATAAAAAAATAAAAAAAAGTTTATGCAAAATATTGAAAAGAAAAAGTGTATAAATAAATGTGTTGGAATTTTTGGTTGTGTTCTTGCATAATTTCTTGTTGGAAGCAGCAATTATAGAAAAACAAAAGGTTTGATTATGTGCTTTTTTATGTTTTAAAGCAGAAAAGCAACAAAAATTCTTTTGTACATACAAAATAATAAAAAAAAAAAATTCAAACGCATACATACCAAAAACTCATAAAACCAAAAACTAGAAAATAAAACGGATCCTTTAATTACAGGTATTTTATGGAAAATTTAACAAACAAGCAACAAACCAACATAAAACTAAAGGAAACATTTTAAAATTGAATAACAAATAATAAATAATTATACAAAAGTACATATAAAATATGTGGCAAAGTATTAGTAAATAATTTAAGAAAACTAAAAAGCTTTAAATAAAAACGACAACAACAACAACAACGCTCAATCAACGTACAAGTGAAGTGAAGTAGATGCTCTAAACCTACAAAATGAAAATGAGAAAAAAGAACAAAGTAATGTATAAGGCTGCTATAATATTTTGACATTAAGGATAATAAGACGGATTTATGTAGTACAACTACGTACGCTAAAAACTACCCAGCAGACAGACAGACAGACCAACAACTAGCACAACATCTCTTCTCTCTAACTTTTGATGCTACATCTACTTGCACTACAACAAAACAATCTTCAATGAAAATTACAAAAGCACACAAATTGAAATAAATACAAAGCAGCACCAACAACAACAACACCACAACAGTCTCTATAATGGCCAAATGTAATTTTCTATACATCCTGCTTTTAACTCCGCTCTAGCCCTAACAACAAACCAACATCTCTGACTTTCTCGCCGAAAAAAAACAAAATAATAAACAAAATTTTTAACGAATTTATGACATTTAGTGTTAAAGAGCCCCAAAAAAGAAAACTATATTAAACTTGAACATATTCAAATCAAATCTTTTGCTTACTTACTCCACTGCTGAATGTTAGAGATTCATCATTTAACATCGACAACATCAGGCCAAAAACTAGCAAAGAACGGAACCACTTTAAAGCTGTCTGCTTGCTCCTACGATGAGTGTGGCGATGCGTATGAATAATGGTGAGTGTTTTTGTTTGAGACTGTTTGTTTGCGGCCCACAGTGGTCAATTATGCGTGCAAATAAACAAATAATTTGATACATACTTATATGCACACACACACACACACAGATAAATTATTTTATGAATTAAATTAATAATCAACACTGGCAAGTTGTTCAAATGATATTATATATTATATTACTCGTATGTACATTAGGGTTGCCCCGTTTGTATGGAGAAAAAATAAGTGATCCCGACTAATATAAAAATTTGATTCATTTTAAAACTACGTTTCTCAATTTTTTTGTCCTGGGTTGAATATTTGGTGAGCTGCATCAAAAGATAAAAATGTCCTTTTTAGAGGCTTTTTTAATTTTCTCACATTTCTTCCAAAGGAACTATATGTAAATTTGGCATCATATGAAAGGGCTTTGAGAGGCGCATTTAATGGTTTATCAAAAATTAAAAAAACAATTTTTTTTAATTCAAAAATTTTGAAAATTTCAGACAAAATTTTAGTGTTTTTTTATTTTTTCGTAGAATTTACTTAAATAAATTGTTGAAATTTCTTTATTATAAACATCATGCAATTTCACCCAAATGGTTTTGCCCGTTTGTTGTTGTTGTCATTTAATGTTGATATTTTTTATTCGTATGTGTTTATTCGCAAGTGTGTATATGTGTGGATGTGCCCGTATGAGTGTGGTTTTGTATATGCATGAATGTATAAAAGAACGGAAACTTATTTGTAGTGTTTTGTTTCCTTTTCAGTGTTGTGTGTGTGTGAGTGTGTTTTTTCTTCTCTTGCTGCAGCAGCAAAAAAAAAACAGCATCTCTTACGTGGAATTATTTTTTGCTTGTTCTCTTTGGTTTTTATTTTTTCGTGGCTCTGGTTCTTATTTTTCTTTCGTTTATAAATTTATAATTTTAGCATAAATACATGTACGAGTAGATTGCACACATACATACATTTAATAGTGGCACGGAATTTTAAGTAATTGTAAATAATTGCACAGTGCTGACACACTTTGTTATCCTGTTACGTTCTTTTCTAGCCATCTATGTTACTGCGCTACTCCCCTATCACTACCTCTACCTCTAGTCATAGTCACTTGAGAATTTTATGGATATGTTTAAGTGTAACTGTGTGTCTGTGTCTGTGTTTGTTTGTTCGTTTTTATTGGACTAAGCAGGATATGAACATGGAAATGGGATATTTATTAAGTTGGCATTTTAAAAAAGAAAGGGATATGTTGGGTTCTGTTAGTTTTCATACATCTACATATACAGAAACACTATTTGCTACTACACATGCAGGCATTTTAATTTCAATATTAAATGTTTTAAAAAAAATAGTTACTATTTTTGTAAGCAGCCGCAGCAGCAGCCAACACACACTTACATAATTTCAAAAGAAAATAACATAAAAATAATTCAACAAACAAGCATCCCAACACTTTGGCGCATAAGAATACATACATTGACTTTTAATTATATTGCTGGAATTCTTAATGTGTGCTTAATAGGATTTGAGTGTAATTTTAACTTCAGCAGGAAGATTTAAGCCATATAGAATACTTTCTAGGTCGAATGCCATTTAGAGTTTACTTAATAATGTCTTTTTGTGCAGGTCTTCACCATGCAGTTTCAATGGGCACCATAGAATCACACGCTAAACCCACATATTCGAATCAAACTGATCGAAATTATGATTCCGAAGACGAAAATACGCATCGCAGAAGATTAAAACATACCTCATCAACCGAACTCTATCCAAAGCCATCTCAGTACTCCAAAGGAGATATAAGAGAGCAGGTTTTTATGCTTAAATACTATTTCAAGTTTCTCGAATTGATTTGTTCTTTTTTTAGTATTGTTTAACTGATCGCCAAGTAAATACCATAGAACGTTCTAGACGTGAGAAGTTTTTTGGTTGCCTATCAAGACGTAGTGCTCACCAATCACTGTTGGGTGGTTGTGTGGGTAGACGGATACCGTCAGATGAAAATCTGGCTCCGTATACTCCTTTCTATAAGTATTCACGCTTTAATCAACAATATCCACCAGCTGCTGCTGCTGCTGCTGACAGTATGGACTTGGATAGTTCATATTTCCGCAGACAACCAGCCTCAATTTTAAGCACATCCAAAATGGTTGATGCCTCCACCGATAATCGCCAAACGTCATGGATGGAACAGCAACAACAGCAGCTGCAACATCAACAGCAACAAAATCAACAACATCACCAACAACATCAGCATGCCTACAACAATTATGATACAATTAGCTATATCAACGATAAAGGGTAATTAGACTTTTAGTAATGAATCTAGGATTTCTTAAATTAATACCAAAAACATTGCAGCTCTTATCACTACCCTTCTCATATTGGAGTAAACACAGGCTTGCAACAACATGCTGGACCCCCTACTACACCCAGGTCTGTAGACACTTAGACTTTCTTACTCTTTAAAATAATTTATTTTACTTTGCAATTAATACTTTTAGCAGAACTAAACACGTGAGTTTTGCCCGCTCTCATACTCTGACATCTTTTGATGATTTCAATGTGGGGTTTCGTTCTTCTGGCCGCATGAAAACGGCCCAGTCACAGGAGCGTTTAATTGGAGGAAAGAAACCCGTAGGTCCAACTGTTTCCTATTATGATACCATACCAATGTGTGGACCTCCTATCACTGCCATAATGGGCTCCTCCTCCACCATACACATGCTGCCTCAGGCTACAGTTCCTGTTCACCAGATTGGACACACACACCAGCATCACATGGGACACATACAATCCACCTATGTCCCCACTTATGTTGCCGAACAACATGTTCAAACGCAACAGCCGACCACTTTGATGGCTGCCATACCTTTGATGGATGATATGTCAGCTTTGAATATCAATATGAATTCAGTGGTGCAAGGAGGGCTGTCGGCGCTACCACCACCCAGTCCCGAAGTTATAGTGGTAGAGAAGAAATTTCGCAATGCCATGAAGACACAAGCCACACAAACAGATGTACGTAAGAATGAATTTGAACAGAACTTGGCTTTAAGTCCCAGAACTATACATCGGGTGAAGGTGGTGTCGCAAGGCGCCCAAACAAATGGCATGCAAAACGGCAAACCCTTGGCCAAAAGTTTGTCACAGATACCTTACGATAATCGCCAGAAAGAAGACTCCATGGATGCTGATGTGGCCGACCATGAGACTTTACATCGCACACAATCTGAAGAACCGCCGAAATCTCCCCTGGAGAGTAATTTTACTTATTACCAACCACCTCCACCTTTGGAATATGATACCAACCATGAGCTGTACTATCAGCAGCCCAAGAGGGAGCATATGAGCCTGCCGAAGGAAGATTCGTTTTCATACGAAAGTAATAGTTTACCGCGCCGAGCCTGTGGTTTTCGTTTAGACACCGATTTCCATAGTCTGCCTCGGCGAGATATGCACAATGTTCAGGATGTTTGCAAGCATATAACAGAATGCTCTGAACTAATGGCTGATGGCTCTTCCGATTTCACATCAGATCTCTTGCCACCACCGCAAGAGTACTGCCTCAACGATGATGATGATTCCTTGGATATCACACAAACATTTCCCAAAGAATATGCAGACACTAATCGCCGTAAATCCATGCTAGTGACTATGGAGCCTCAACACGATACTCCCTTTCGTCGCGATGATATACGTCGTCAATCAATGCCGGTTTATGTTAAAACTGAGAAACTTCTTGATCTAGACTATTCATCCAAAGGATCACGTAGGTTTTCTCGAAAATCCTTTAGAGACGACATGTCAGATGAAAAGGAAATTATCATCGACTTTAAGCCATATGTGAAATCGGAGTTTCAAATTAAACCTTTTCGCCAGAGGTTGACAAAGACAATCGGCAAGCCGGAGGAGCAAGAAGAGCATTATGCTTCACGAGAACCTTTAGATTCTGTTTCAGCAGAAAGTGATCATAGTGAAGATCAACAAAGAGATCCTGTTTATGAAAATATACAAACTTGCATGTGCAATATACCAGATGTTCAAGAAGCAGAGTGCAGTGAACAAGAGGAAAAGGATGGTAGAGGGTCGGGTATTTCAGCACCTCCTAGTCCCTTAAGAGAAGAGCCTATAGGTCATGCATCTACCTATCCGTCATCGGATTCATTGGCCAATGATGTGACCAGAGATCATTCAGATGGCCATTGGAATGAATCTGAGGTGACTGTGTTAACGGCAGAGCAACGATCCGAGGCATCTTATAATTCAAATCTTCTGCTGACACCCTCTACCAAACGCAAACATCTGTTGTTGCAACATCTACAAAGAAGTTCAGTGGATACAGATGCTTTGGATCTAGAAGAACAATTCACCGACCAAAGTCCCACATTTAGTCAGGGTTCCATGAGTATGAAGTCTCGATCCCCAGTAACACCACAAAGTGAAAAAGAACCCAAACTTAATGTCACTCCACAAATGAAACTCATTTCACCCTCCATTGAGATAACACCCTCGTTTGGCAAGAGCTCTACATTTACCAGACCTGGCACTAAAACTTTGGTGGCTTCACCCAGAAAGAACATTATAACAACTCCTCAGAAAGAGCAAAGAAGGTGAGCAATTCATTAGTACTGAAAATATTTTTGATTTACTTTACTGCTTCTTTAAGATTATCCGAAATCTCTTTGGGCTTGTCCTCCATGACAGACATACCGAAAAGTTATACGGGCAATGCTGACAATTCCGAATGTAGTACCAACACGAATACAGAGGAATATGCCACATGTACCGATACGTCTAGGCGTACGCCAGGTATGAGGACAACCTTAACCACTACCACTACAAGCTCATCATCAACTACACAAGTACCAGGTTTGAATAAAAGACAATCATTATTTAACTACATATCTAAACGTAAATGTCAAATTCAAACTCCAACTAGAGCACGATTATTAAATTGCTCGCAAATGATAATTCAAGTAGTTACATACATATATAACAAATTTAGATAAATGTTGTTTGTGTTTATATAAATAAGAACTTGCTATAATGGGTCATAAATTGATCTAAGTAATTGAAATATCTGATTTAATCAAAGGCTTTGATTAAATCAAATGATTTGATTTGAAGCCTAACCCCAGTATGACACATTTTCTTTGTCGTTATTGTGATCAAAATGAATTCTTAATTTAGAATTTGTTGTGTTTTTTGTTTGTTTACAAATAAGGATGCTCGTGAATGTCTTATTTTATTGAATTTTTGTTTGTTTTGTTTTGTCTGTTTTGGCCATAATAGATGGTAATTGATGTTGTTGCTTGATGTAAGATGATGCTTTGAGTGTGCCAGCGAGCAGCTTAGCTTGGAATGTCTCTATATTTATAAGCATTAGCTAAATGTTTGTTCTTCTGCTGACATTACAGACACTAATTAATGTTTCTACATGTTTTGTTTTAATTTAGTTTCCACTCAAAGCTCCCAAATGGACAAAAGCCATGGCGAATCTTCGTTTGAAAGCGCCTCATCTTTGTATTCTTCCAAAGCTGAAATATTAACCGAAGATATGTTGCAAACTGAGGACACACGCAGAGAATCGAAATCCAGAATGGAATTGAGTCTTAATTTACCTTTAACACAAATCGATGTTCCTAAAAAATCACCCACTCATTCCGTAAGCAGTACTTCTTCGGGCAGCTATAATATGGGAGGTGAAGGCAAGACTCCGGAGTCGGAAAAAATGTCTCCTTCAACTATTAAAGCAAGCCCATCTCCCTTGGCCCAAAGATCAGATCAGGTGCGCATTAAAATGGAGTCTGTGTCGGATGACGAGCGTAGTGAGATGTGCTACTCTTCCTCGGGTTACTATGAGAGTCCCCATGACGATGAATATCAAAAAATCAAATTACGCAGACATCGCCAAGAGGAGGAGCGTAAACGTAGAAAAACCTCCATGAAAATCGACATAGAAAAAGAAAATATGCGCGCTTTAACAAGTCCCGTCAAAAGGGAGCAATTGAAAAAATCACCGGAAAGACAAAAGGCCTCCAGTGCTTTGGCCGAATCGACTAGCCCCATAAAACTTAAACGTTTCCGTCCTAAAATACGTCGTCAACTAAGGCGTTCTTCACGCGACGAAAGTATACCCAAACAACGTAAACCAAATACTGCTAGCCATTCGCCACAAGGCAACACGGAGAAACTGTTGGATGTTAGTATGTCGTCGGTCATATCACCTAAAACACCGCCTGCTCTGCGCAAGCAAGAAGCGGAAAGTACAGTGCCCGCGAAAGCAAAAGAGATCGGTGTCACTAGTGCCATGAAAATTGCTACTACTTTGCCTGCCACTTATGTGAAATCGGCCTCGGAAACCTGTCAATTAAAAGCCAAATCAATTGAGTCTCTCAACCGCTCTGTATCGCCTGGTTCCGATTCCGTATTTTACAGTGAAGCCGATGGCAATCATGCTGAACCTCACAGTGGCCATTGTACGCACTGCGGCAAAGAGGTGGAGGAACAAAGTGTAGCTTGTGGCGATTCGGTAGAATCATTACCTTACATAGACAACGAACCGGATATTGTTAAGCCACCGTCCGATTTTGCCGATTCACCTGTAACTAGCAAGACGCCGCAGCGTCTGTACAAGAAAATGGATAAACGCTTTCGGTCCGAAGAACGTTATCACAATGAAAGGGGACGCCATTACAAGAGCCGGAAAGATAATATAAGAGCTAAGGTGAGCTTGTTTTTTGTGTTTAACGAAGAGTGATTTGATTTCTGAAATTTCTGGGATTAGTTTTATATACATACATATGTACATATGTAGAAGTCATGCTGGTATATTTAGTCCATAATCGGTAAAATACTGATTCTCTGATATGTCTGTGATAATTTGTAAATTTCAAATGTTAAACATACTCGAGGAGTGATGCCAATTTAGCAGTTCGTAAAAGTGCTGTGACGGAAGAATTACATATTATATTATATTCTTTTTTAATTAAGAATACCTATAAAACAAAATTGAAAAAGTTTAGAATTTGTTTGCCATACATAGAAGTTATAGCCAGTTAAATATTTTAATTCAAGTTGGTTGAAATAAGCCACTGTACGAGTATGTGTGTTTTTCGAAAGTTTGAGAGGTGAAAATGCGTTGATACTTTTTAAAAGACCGATTTCACATAATTCAAAATAGTATTTGTTAGTCCATTAGTTGTCTAAATTACTGTTTCAATGTAGTTTTTATAAATAAATTATTTTTATTTATAAATAAATTTATAAATAAAAATGTAAATGAACGTGAAACGAAATAATGTAATAAATAATGCAGCAACTTTATTTTAATATGTTTTATTTAGAGCGAAGAACGTAATCAGGAGTCTAATAAGAAAACCACGCCAAATTTGCGTCCTGCAGGATCAAGTCCTTGCATACTGCCAGAATTAACGAATGAAACCAAACAACAAACCATCTACATAGGACACTATGAGTGTGCCCGTTACACCCGGTTAACCGATTCCGATATATGGGCTCAATTAGATCATCAATCATTGGGTAAGTTTATAGTTTTGCATAAAGAAATGGCAATCACTTTAATTCCATGTTTTCTTAATAATTAACAGAAAGAAATCGGGGACGGCGTTCATCAACAGAATCGGAAAAAAGTTTTTACTCGAAATATCAAGTTATATTACATCGTTTGGTGCAGAGACGTTGTACGTTGGAAATGTATCATCGTCAAAAAAACGACACCTTCGGTGAGTTCACAATAATAAACATTTAGAAGAAAATTTTGTTATTAAAAACACACATGTACACGAATAATTACACAGCCCGACAAAATGAAAACTTTTTTTTGTTGCCTGAGATTTCTTTGTCAGTTTGTATGCATGTAGTATTGGGCTTCAATGCCTATACGTCGTTTCGTTTTGCGTTTTTTCGAAGTTGCGTCGCTGCTTAATTATTTCTAATTTTCACTGTGCGGCGTTAGATTTTCAAGGTTGCTTTGGTTTGGGTTCGAGTCTTTAATTTTTTTTAGATGCTAAAAGGATGACCCGTACAACAAGTGCTTTGATGATCGAAACGGAGTCCTTGCTTTTCATTTGGATTGAAAATCAAATTGCGCAGAGAACACAATTAAGTAAAATGGCATTTCAGACAAAAGCAATAAGTTTATTTGATTACCTACAAAGTAAAGCATTATCCCACGATAAGGCTAGTGACATTGAAAAAAAAGCAGTCCAGCAAACATTGTACCAATTTTTTGTGAAAAAAGCCGACGACATAGTATTTTCGTAACCCTAGAACCTATTTTCGATCTTTACATGTTTTGCTATAAAAAATTTTAATTCACTTTGCGTCGTTTCAATTTGCATAGTGTTTTCTTTGGAACGTAACCCCGATGCAAAGTTAGGTATTGGTGTAATTCACTTTTTTGTATCAGTTTTAGTTTTCGAGATATTAATTTTTTAAGATAATAAATAAAAGGTTTATTCTATTCAGTATAAATTCGGCTATAATATTATCTTTATGCTGCATTAACATGATTTTGATTCCATGGAGTAGTTTCAGATATATCGCTCAACTTTGGATCAGAGATCAGTTATGAGTACTGAAAAAGTGAGTATACTTGAATCATGACTTATAATTTATCGTACTTATACGTACTCATACTTGTCTCAATATCATCAAACCAATATTCATATTTAAAGTTTGAAGTACTCATTATATTCAGATTTAATCTCATGTATGATGTTGTTTATTTTGACTCTCCTTACGTTCATTTTTTACAGCCTGCTTATAAAAATTATATAAAATAATAAATTTTATATTTTCCTCAATATGTTTTCCTATAAACTTATTTGTACGTTTTTATATTTCTTTTATACTTATTTTGTATGAATACCTAACGGAATAAGCTGAAATTTTTTTTCAATGACTTAACTGAGTTGAATACTTTATGAGTATGTGAGTATTTTTCTTAAAATGTAAATCTAAATACCGTTGTTTATGAATCAAACATATTGGGAATGGTATGAGCTCGAAGTCGGTGTAGTACTCATATTAATATCCACCCGCATTTATAAGTCAATGTTGTTGTGAGTTTGAGTAACTCAGAGTAGTTTAATTTCAATGATGTAAAACCACTTATACTTAAAATGTTATGAGTAGTTGTGAATCGTAAAAAAACGATTCATTGCCGATCTCTGCTTTGGATGGTAAATTTTTTTGTATACATTTTTTTATGTTTCAAAAATTTTTTAAAAAATAGAGAAGACAACAAGTCTAGTTGTCACTTGTGACCATTTGTGTCAAAATGTATCACAGTCGCGATGAAAGCTCCCCCTATCCGCCACCTGGGGACACGTCCGATGGGAGACTGACTGAACTCCACACGAAAAAAATACTTTGTTACTTTGTTCTTAGTTTGGCGAACCGCAAACTTTCGCTTATTGTACATTTATGTAAACAAATAAATTAAACAAAATTTTGCATATAATAAACACATTTTGTTGTTACGTAACATTTATACCAGACCTCCCCCTCCCCCACCGTAACACATCGTAACAAAACTCATACCTCCTCCCCTACCCCTTGAGCGTTGCGTAATTTATGAACAGTCCCTTAGAGGAATTTAAGCCCTATATAAAATGTATACAAATTGACTAAAAAATTTAGGGCACCATTCTTTGTGTTGGCCTGTGTTATCAAACATCCACATAATTAGCAAGAGAAATAGTTTAGTTACCCAGTATTTTGGCGCGTGTTTCTAATTTTGGAACATTATGTTAATGAAACACTGAGCACAGCACACAACATTTTTGTGTGTGACCGCCAGCGATAGCAAGAGATTCAAGCCGATACAAACGTACTATGTAGTAAAGTTTATAAACTTTTCTATGTACAAATTGTTGTTGCACGAGCGAAATTTATTGTTTCGATTGAGAGCATACGATTCAAAACAAGAGGTGCAATTTTAGTACATACGAAAATGTAGTCATCGCCATTGTTACACATGGAGCACAGGCGGCAGACACATTGAAACAGTTTTAAAAATATCTTAAAAAACAGAAACACACAAAAAACATAAGAATACAAATAGTTAAAAAAAAAAAAATAAAAATAAAAGAATAAAAAACGCGTGTGAAAGACTTCAAATAAACTAAATAGAAATTTACATGATTACCGCACTATTACAACAACCTCAGCCACTGAAAAGTAACTAGAACGAGCGAACGGGCGAGCGAAGCAATTCAATTGTATTTATGTATTTATATTGAAAGCAACGAAATGTTGGGTGCGTAATTGAAGAAATTGAATTGAAATATTTTGGGGAGCCAATTTTTATCGACTGATCGAACTTCAAATGAAAATCTTGACCTACGTTTTATTTTTATTCTAGAATTGATCACCTCAAATTCGGCGCAAAATTCGCTGAGGCGAAGACTAGAGGAAATTCTCAAGTTAATGTTGCTAGTATGGGCCAGAGAAGGTCATGTGCTATCAAAACTAACACAGGGAGAATATGGTATTCAAACATAATTTCAGACACACCAAAAGCATTACATTAAGCATTCAGCAAAATACAAATAATGAAATTCAAAATTTGTATATTTCAGGAGTTGACAAAACAGTTGTGGTGAAAAGTGATTCCGGTGAGTTTGGCTTTCGCATACACGGCTCCAAGCCGGTAGTTGTGGCTGCCATAGAACCAGATACACCGGCAGAAAGTTCCGGTCTCGAAGTGGGTGATATAATAATATCGGTGAATGGTGTTAAGGTCCTGGATAAACATCACACAGAAGTGGTGAAAATAGCCCATGATGGTTGTGAAAAATTGGAGTTGGAAGTGGCACGCACCCTAGGAGTTCTTATGAATGAACAGCAAGAACCACCGATACAGGTCATTTACAGTGGCTATTTGTGGAGGCAGAGTGGTCAAGCCAAGGGTTCGCCTAATACCAAAAAGTGGGTGCAAAGATGGTTCGTTTTGCGTTCAGACAATTGTCTATATTACTACAAGACTGAAGAGGTAATCAGCAATAATTTTTCAGCCTAATTTAATACTTACATTAACATGTTTGTTCTCTACTTAGGACACTCAACCTGTGGGTGCCATGATTATGGCCAAACATATTGTTGAATCATGTCCGCCAAAGATTGGCAAACCTTATGCATTTAAAGTGGATTCAGGTGAGGGTATACCCATGTATGTGGCCGCCGATAATGAGGAAATGGCCAATCGCTGGATTAATATTTTAAAGAAAGCCGCCAATCAAGACAATGCCTGGCTGGATAAAAGGTAAACTTTTGAAATCGAGAATAAAAACAATGTTTTTAATGTTTGTTTGTTTTTTTTATTGCTTTAGTGCCCGTAATCTTTACAAACAACCCAGCAGCATTACACGGCCCGATTGTTTTGGTTATTTAATGAAATTGGGCTCCAAATGGTGTGGTTGGTCTAAACGTTATTGTGTTTTAAAAGATGCCTGTCTGTACTTCTTTCAAGATGCCAATTCAAAATCGGCTTTGGGTGAGTTGTGGAAAATATACATACATATATGCATAAAGAAAATGTAGTTTACGGAATTTTATTTAATTGCAGGCATGGTGTGTTTGCATGGCTATAAAGTCTCTTCAATGTCGGCGGCTGCTTCGGGTAAAAAAAACTCATTTGAAATTATACCACCTGAACCCAAATTAAGACATTATTATTTTTACACCGAATCCGAAATGGAAAAAAAGAGGTAAGTTTTAAGCTTTTTTTTTGTAATGAAAAAAAAAGAAACCCATAGCTACTTTTAAGTCTTTCAAAGAACTTTTTATCGATTTTTTTATGTCCGCCTCTCTCTGTCCTTGAAAACCTAAAGGTACGGTCATAAATGACACTAAATACAGCCATGCCACAGAATTTAATTCCGTTCGGAAGTGGAATTTTGCTTCTATAGAAAAAGTACAAAGAAAAATTTTTTTCGGAATGAAACCACTTTTGATTTGCTATGTGAAATTGTAATTTTAGCCATTCCTAGGTTTCATTCAGAAAAAATTTTCGTTTTACTTTTTCTATAAAAGCTTCCGAACGGAAGCCCGGTAGACTATGCGATAGTGTGCCAGACTATCAGTCAGAGGGTTGCGGGTTCGATTCCCGCCAAAGACTCTGGGTGTTTTCTGCAGACAAGCCAAAAGCTTCGCAGTTTGTGTTTGTTTTTTATAAAAAAAAAAAAAAAAAAAAAAAATTAAATTCTGTGACATGGCTGATAAAATATATTTGAACTTGGGTATTTATTTAAAAACACTTCGTTTGTTTAAGACAAGACACAACAAATATTTAGTTTTATTTTATTTGATGCTTTTTGATCTTGCAAAATTCTTGTAAGAGTAAACAACATCAAACAAATTTGTTCTAAAATAAGTGGTTAAGCTTATTTTAGTAAATATTTGCCAAGTGTGACCGTGGCTTAAGTAATGTTATAATTTTGAGTTTTTATTCGGAGATTCAGAAACTTATCTCGTATTCTATTGTAAGTACTAACAATAATTCAATGATTTCACTTACACAAGTTTATTAAATTATGACTGTAATGAGCACAAAAATAATCACCCATATCGTGAATAAAAATTCCACGTGAAATTTGTTCACTTTTCACATTTTCCTATTTAAATTCAATGTTAAAAAAATAAAAGTCTTATAATAACTGAAACCACCATCTTAAATTGCTTGGGTATAAATCAGTAAATCTTACTGACGATAATATCTTTAAAGCTTTTAAATCTGATATTGCTTCTAGATCTTGTGAGCATCGGTTCAATCATTGAGCCAAGTCACATATACCACTTTAATACTTGTTTAATATAAAGACAGAAGAAAGAAGTCATATATTTCTAAATTCTGAAATTCAAAACTCTCTATTAAATATTACGAACGAATTTCGAAAAAAATATCGCTGTGAATAAATAGATTCCAAATATGAAATTAATCATACCGATTTTTAATAAAATAATTAACAAATTAATTTGAAATAAGCTAAAAATTAATGATTTTGGAATTTCGAAAATATGTTCGAACTACCTTAAGGTGTAAATTTCGAAGCAGCGCAAAATTTCTTACAAATAATTAACTTAAAAAAAATTTAAATAAAATAAAACACAAATTAATAAAAACATGACAAATAATATAAACAATTGTTGACGGTTTTTTGTTTGTAAACATTTAAAAAATGTTAGAATTGTTGAACTATTTTGTGAATGTGACCAGATATTTTCGCTGTTATTCGAATTATTTCGAAAACTTTCGGTACGTATTACTAGAAGTGACACTACTTAAAAAATTATATAAAAAAAAACTAAAAAAGAACCCATTTTTATTTTTTGATATGGTATAGATGAAGGATAAACCTTTCTAAAAAATTATTACACTGTAAAAAACCATTGATCTTTTTGGTTTTTTCGTCAGTTAAAATTTTTTTTTGTTATAATTTTTTTACAGTGTATTTTTTTTTATTTTTTACGTGTCATAAATCCTGTTAAAATATCTTTTTAATGATACCAAGATCATGGAAATCGGTTTAGCCGATTCTGAGTTATTGTAGTTTAAATGGAGCTCTTTTCGACCATTTTCGCATTTTTTCAAAAACGTTCCCACTGTGTCACGCCCAAAAAATCGCAAAACAGTCATTTCTAAAAATGAGAGTTTAATTGTATTGATCAAATTTAGCTATGAACAAAATTTCATCGATATCTGAGGGGGTCGGGTTCAATGCATCTCGATTTTTACATGAAATTCATCATACAGCGAAAATTGCATATTTTTCATATTTCTATGCTTTTAAAGACCAAAAATTATTTTAAAATTTTAAAATAATAACCTTAAAAAATGTTTTAAAATTTCAAGTATCGAAATTATATTAGAATTTTTGAAAAATTTATAAAATATTGAATTTAAATTCGAAATTTTCGAACATTGAAAAATTCATTTAAAAATTAGCTTATTCAAACATTAGAAAATTACTTTTAAAAATGTATAGAAGGAGAATTCACTTTCAATTAAGTTTAAAATATAGAAATTGTTTTTAAATTTTAAAAGGTTTTAAAAATTTTAAAATTTAATGTTCTGTTATATTTTGAATTAATGATCACTGGCCTTAAAAAAAATTATTTCTTTATTTAGTTTAGAAATTATAAAACAAATTGTTTAAATAATTTGTTTAAATGTTTATTCTACTTACAGATGGATATCCGCTCTTGAATACTCGATAGATCGTTGGATTAAATCTGGGTAACTAAGGTTGAAAACTATGCCCAAAACAATCCACAGCACTAAAAAGAAGCGACGTAGTTTTAGTTATTTTATGGAATAGTTTATAATCAAGTCGCCAAGGTATTGCATACAGAGCCACATACAAATCCTCTTACTACACTTGCAAAAATCATAAACTAGTAAGTAGCACCACAGAAAGAACTTGATGTCTGTTAATGAATGTATGAATGAATGATTTTACCTAAATATACACTAACAATAAGTAGAGATCAATACAATAAGAAAAGAAAACTTTTATGTAAAATGTCAAATATTTTCAAGTCAAAAATGGAACCAGTATGTCTAATAAAACAAACAACAAACCTAAAATAATAATTAAGATTTATAGAAAAACAAATATTTGAAGTTCAAAACCAAAAAAAAAAAATAAAACAAACACGTTCTACATTTAGCACCAAAAAAACACAAACAAAAACTAAACTAAATACTCGTACATAATAAAAGCATCTACAAAGAAACCAATAAAGGAAAAGAATGCAAAGTAAAATTTGGAATCAACAGAAATTCATAAATCATTTGGAAATCCAGCAACAAACACAAAACTAAACCAAACCAAAATAAATAAATAAATAAAATGAACAATATTTAGAGAACATTCAAGTAAATATGAAAAAATTTAGATAAAAATTCAAAATGAACAAAAAACAAAAAAAAAAAAAAGATTATGAAACTATTATTAAATTATGAAAGAATAAACAAATGTATATGTGTATGTATTTAATATTAAAAGAAAATAAGTATATACACAAACACATACACACACACACACACACAAATTCAGTTAGGCATGTGTGTATGTGCAAGTATATATACGAGCTAAACAATTTAAACTTTATTATTTATTTATAAAGCAAAAACTGATTTTTGAAACAAAACATTTTTTTTATTTTATTTATTTAAAACAAGGATGAGATTTGTGAACTTCTCATGCAAACAACTTTATGAAAAGTGTTTGCAAAATTTAAGTTTTTTTGATACAAATAAACAAATGTTCTAGTATTTATTTTGTTAATTATATATTATAATAATTATACAATACAAACACACTTGTATTTACACACATAGATACGAGCACATTATATACATACATACATACATATTTATTATCATTATTATTATTATTATTATTATTATCATTATTATTATTATTATTGTCGTTTGTAAATGTTGAACAATTTATTTAGTTGTATTTTTTGTTAATGTTTTTTATTTACTCATTTGTTTATTTATTATATACAAATTTTATTAGAAACTGTGAAAAAAAATAATAATAATTATTTATTTTTGTTTATAATAAACAGAAGTTACAAACAAACTATAAACTTTGATTGTCTTTTTTTTATCTTAAACTTTAAACAAATACTGTTAATTAGTGGGTAAAGTCATGGCGTTTGGCAACAAATAGTGAGTTGTGAAATGCGTACACCATTTCCAATTGTATATCAGAAGTTTTCAATTATATTTCAGAGAATTCCTAACGTATTGAAAATGTATCATAGACAAAACAGGAACTTTTTCAGAACATAGCAGGAGTGTCATCAGGATTTATTTTTTAGTTTTCCATGGAACTTTTCAAAGAACCTGTTTTTTGGCATTGGTTTGATGTATATGTAGTTAATTAAAAAAAAAACATTTAAAATAGAACTGGATGTTGCAATTGTTATTATTTTCCCAAAAAAAACAAACTTCCGCATTTACTTTCCAAAAATAATTTCATAAAAATGTTTATGAATCCCCCTGGAATACGATGTCGAACGATAATACTTAAGATAAGACTTATATCGTTCGACATCGTGGGCCAGGGGGTAAATTTGAATTTTTCTAGCAAAATCGGTTTAACAATTTTTTTTTCACAAAATTTACCTATTTCATTCAAATATTGCTCGCGAATACTTTTTAGTGGGTTCAGCATTGCTACCGGTATTTTGAGAATTACGTTACGTATTATGTTAACTTCCAAGCCTTAAAAGTCGCTGAAGACTTGATTGTATACACTGAATCTGATATTTGCAAATGGTATTGGCAGTATCGGAAGTTCGATAATTCAAATCATATGTAGATCGAAGTGCACGAAATGCATAAATAATGCTAGCTATCATAATACGACTGAAAAATACAGCTGCGGTAAAAACAATAGCACTAAAGGCAGCATTCGACGGAACATATGAATATTTCTTCGATTTGGTTCCCCAGTTGTTCCCGTGACACATTCAAAATTATGTCAATCATTTATTCAACGTAAAACAGATTTGTGTAACTTTTATTGACTTTCTGTTGAAAAGACTTGCAATTTCAGGTCAACTATCAAAATTTGGATGGTAAAAAAATAGCAATATTAATTATAGATTTAACATAAATAAAATAAAAAACAAATGAAATGAAGCTGATAAAACAAATAAATTATTAATATTTCGTTGCAAGGCCTTTGTTGGCAATAACGGCGGCGCACACACTTTTTTCAAGTTCGTTTATTTATTTACAACTTATAATAAACTACAATAAACAATAGTCTACATATTTGCCTATTTACTTAAATATTTTTTTATTTTAAAAGAAACTATATTCAAGTCGTGCTAAACGAGAGATTACATTAAACGGCGGCGCACACTGTGGCCGTGTAGTGTAATTAATGGCCATAAATCAAGGAGCTTGCGGAGCTTCATCAAATTTTGCACACATTTATTTTAAATTTTTTAAGAATTTTAATTTTTTTTTTACAAAAATACGCCCCCTTTTACGCCCACCTCCCATACAACTTAAATAGAAAATGTGGCATAACTTTCATGATTTTAAATATATCAACTCAATTCTCATAAGGCATTAATATTATAATTGTGGAATAAGCTCCTGAAAATATAAACTTAATTCGCCCATGTTTACGCCCACCTCCCATACAAATGATATTTAAAAAATGCCATATCTTCTGTAAATTTTTAATTGGAATGTTTATTTTTCGCAAAAATGCATATAACATCTATTAAATGTTATTTTAAAAATATGAAGAAAATCCGCCCACTGTAACACCCTCCCCCCTTACAACTGCAATACAAAAATTTTGTCAGTTTCACTCTATTTCATTTATTAACAACTTTTTCACATCTTCGTGATAATCTATTTTTTAAGCTTCAATTTCGATCTAAATTTAAGTAAATGTAATGAAATTTTCGTATTTCTCGCTTCCAAATTGGCACTGGCTACGTGTACGAGTAGCAAAGAAATACACAAAAAAAAAAGTTCCAGTGTTGAATGAAATGGTACTCAAACAGGTGTATTTTATTGTAGAAAGATTTTTTCTCACACTGAAACAAAAATTTGTGTTGAATTTGCTTTGGTGTCACCAAAAATTAAAAAGCGCACCAAAATTTAAAAAAAGCGCACCGCGCACCAACTAAAGAATTTTTCGCACCAAAAATTTAAAAAAGCACCAAAAATGGTACGAAACGCACCAAGTTGACAACGCTGATCAAATGCCTAATTAAAAGCTATTTAAAAAGAAGTACGCTCCAGTTTAACTCGTACAAATATCACTCAGAGAAACTTTCTAAATGTCATTTGTGAAGAATCCGAAATCTGGTTTGCAAATTTTGTTTGAACATTTAATCTCAACAGAGATACTTGTTTGTTTATTTTGTATTATTTTTTATATAAATATATTGCTACTACATATTTATAATAATAATAATAAAACCACTTCATTGTTTCAGTCAACACAAAACCACAAATTTATCTGGTGACCATTATTAAGACCTTAAATTAAAATGAAAAGAAAGAAAGAAACAAACAAACCAAAAATTAAATGGAATAAAATCAATTTAATTTCTTTTCTCAAACACCTTATTTGTCTTTTATTGAGATCATTAATTAATTCTAAATACAGGTAGTTTTATGACAAACAAAGCAGCACAACTTTTTAAAAACAGTAGTAATTAAAACGTTTGTAAAATTAAAATGTTGGCAAATCTTAAGATAAAACAAAAAAAAAAGAAAACAGCAACAACACATCACAGACAGATGACAAATCGCGCACAAAAGTAAAGCAGTCATACAGACCAGACCAGACCAGATTTTCTTTCTTTTAGACGGTTGGAAATGACAAACATTTTTTTTTTAAGTTTCACACACAACTAAATAACAAAATGTTTAAAAATATTTACCCTGCAAATAATATTGGACTACGTGATCCATTTTAGATGATATGGACTACTCACAACATGGTCCAATGTAATGCAGTCATGGACCATGTCATAGTTAAACAAGAGTTTGTAGTTAAACGACATGGTTTCGAGTTAACACGATTGCATATTGAGTTGTTGTTGTTGTTTAAAACTAACCCTCGTAAGTACTCTATGGAGTAGTTTTAGGACTACTCCGATGGGTTATATGGTCCAGTCCTAGGACATCGCAATGTTAAATGGACCACCTTTTTTTCATATATTTGGAGTAGTTTTGGAGTACTCCTACTCCTCTTTGGACTAGTCTTTACATGCATGTATGGACTAGTCGCGTTATTTGCAGGGTAAAACAAAAATGTATGCAAAATTTTATTTTAACAGGCTACCGAATAATGGTTGGTAGTTTTGCTTAAGTTGAGGAGTTGTTGTTCGCAGATTGTCAACGATTGATAAATTCAAAAAAATTTTAAAATTTAATTTTTATATTCAATTATAAATATGTATAGCTAACTAAAATATTTTCCACAAAAATATTCGGAAAATTATTCAACTAAAAACTTTTCATTTTATACAAAACATAATTTAATATTTAAAAAATTCGGTTTTTTGCTAAAAAGTTTCGGAAATAAAAACCGAATTATCCAAGAAATTTAAAAACATTATTGTAGTATTCAGTGTTTTATAAAAAATATTTTAAGCAAATATATTCATATAAATTATGGGAATGTAAAAATCGAATAAACAAATGAATATATTCCCAAATTGTATTTCAAATTGAATATGATGGTTTATAAAAAATATTTTTTATAAAAATATTTGAAAAATGTTTCGTATAAACTCCTATTGTTTTTAAATAAAAACACAGAATTTAATATTAATAAGCCGAATAATTGCAAAATATGTTTCAGAAAATTATTGGAATCAAAAACCGATTTATAAAAAAATTTAATTTATTTTTATATTCAATGGTTCATAATTTAAATATTTTCCACAAAAATATTCGGATAATTATTCGAATAAAAAAATCGAATGAATTATCAAATTTTATTTCAAATTTATATTCCATTTTCCATAAAAAATATTTTACGCAAAAATATTCGTATAAGTATAGGTATCCCTCGATTTACGCGGTACGTTGGGACCGAAGAAAGGCCGCGTAATTCAAAACCGCGTAAATAAAGAGTATTTATCTATACAAAATTCTGTTTTGGGACCAGAAATATAATAAACCGCGCAAATTGAATTAAATTTATTTTATTTGTACTTTTCAAAAGATATAACAAAATATTATTTGTAAAAATAATATTTGAAAAAGAAAATTACAAATGTAAATAATGGTGAAATGCTTGCATTTTGAGGGTTGCGACTATTTTTAAATCGCGTTATACTAAAAACGCGAAATAAAGCGGTTTATACAGAAAAACGGTCACTATTATTAAATCGCGTTACATCGAAACCGCGCAAATAAAGTACCGCGTAAATCGAGGGATACCTGTAATTTAATATATAAATCGAATAAATTCCCAAAATTTTATGTTTTTACGAAAGAATCCAAAAAATTGCACAAAAATTCCTACTTTTTAGAAAAAATATCCGAATAAAAAACCGAATAATCGAACAAAATTATTCGAATGAAATAACTGAATCCAAAAAATTGCACAAAAATGTTTACGTTCGAATAAAACAGCGAATAATCGCACAAATGCTATTTTTGAATTTGGTTTTTTTTTATTGATTATTATTAACTAAAAATAAACCGGAAAAGTTGGGAAATATTATTCGAATAAAAAACCGAATAAGCAAAGTAACATTTTTGCAATTTAATTCCTATATTACCTTTTCAAATATTACAAGCAAAAATTCGAAAAAGAACAATTTTTAAATGTATAGAAAGCTTTATTATTCAGATTTATCAAATAATCGTAACGAATAAGGTCGGACGTTAGCCGTAAAATATAAATACATATCGTTGGTCTCATGTAGAAAGGCCCTAACTCGCTATTTTTTCGAAATTAGTTTTTTTTGCGATTCCAATGCATTTAACGCAAATACACCTCCTCACAAAAATTTATTGCAATAGTGTAAAAAATAACGCTTTTATAAGCAGTTGTACAAAAAAAGTTACATGTTGAATATTACAGTTTCTATTATGTTTTTACCTTCTCCTGTAAAGTTTAGGGCCTTTCTACATGAGACCATCGATATATAATATTATGCAGGGCATGCGTCAGAAAGACCTATTTTTCTTGTTTCTGAGTAGATTTTATTTCAGACTCATTATGGGCTTCAAGTCTGGTTATTTCCGATTTATATAATATACGATAAAGACTTAATCAAACTTGATTAAATCTAGTAAAAGCAAAGCAATGGAGCAATGGATTTTGAAGTCTGACGTTAGAAGTCGAGCAGCTCTACTTTCTGAAACATTATGTACAAACTCTAGTAGCTGTACAAAAGCTGTTTTACCGATCATATAATTGCATCATGGCATCATTAACAAATACAGTTGTCACTAACAATCTATGTTTATCAACCAGTTTCAAAACGTGAAAAAAACTTTATTTCACATTTAAATGCGTTTATGAACTGAGCACTTAAGACCGTTATACAAGGTGGCGCAAAAGTAATCCTCCTATCAGAAAATGCTATAAATTTTGCGACACCCCTAATGTCAGTTCTATCAGCAATATTCCGCGTTCTGGAGCAGTGTAGCGTAACATTGTTTATTAACGTGTATTTCGCATGTGTTTACTACACAAATGTCAAAACAGAACTGACATTAGGGGCCAATCGCAAAATTTATAGCATTTTCTGATAGGAGGATTACTTTTGCGCCACCTTTTAGAAAGAAGCCATTATTATGCGATACAATTTTATTTTATTTCATTTCATCTCATTTTAATTTTTTGCCACTGAATAAAAAAGACATTCATTTATTTAGATGGATCATTAGCGACCGAATAATATCTTTTTCTTTTTGTATAACAAGAACAACAACAGCAAAGCTTGTGATACAAAAAAACAACATACATACATTAATATTTAAATGCTGCTACAAATGTATAAGAGAATCAAGTCAGTTGGACGATTTGCATTATTTGATGGTTGGCTGGTTGGTAGGTTGAATGGTTGACTGGTTGTTGCATCCAAGTTGTGCATACGATTAAATAAAACAACAACAACAACGACAGCAATAGCAACAACAACAACAATAAACATAGAAAATTTATATTAAAAAGTAGTAGCCGTATGTAGTAAGTTAGTTAGTTAGTTGTTTGGTAGTTGGAAGTTTAAAAAAATTGGTAGTTAGTAAGTTGTATGACGAGTAGCAAAAAGCATCATCAAAAGCCATAATAAATGTACTTGCTGTGTGTGAATGTAGTATGTACATTGTACAATAAATAAATAAACACCACTACCATGTGAAATAACACACTAATACGAAGACTTTTTAAACTACACAACCCAGTACACAATTCTAGGAGCGCTCCGAAAAAGGAGTCAGAAAAGAGTCCAACAAAAGAGCATTTTCGGAGCGAAAGAAAAATTTGCTTGTTACTGTCCTGAGTCGGCACGCAGTATGACTCAGAAATTCCACTTAATTATATGTGTACCAAAGCGTTGTTGTCCTGTTATTTGTGCTTTGAACAAAAAAAAAAACATAGCTGTACCACACAGGGCTGTCAGATATGGCGATTTCTCGCCAAACGTGGCGATTTTGAAACGTGTTTGGCGTCGAGATTTTCCGTTTGGCGACATGGCGATTTTTTGGCGATTTTTGATATCACTGGCGATTTTCACCAAAACATCTATAATAAATTATGCGATGAAAAAAATCGTCTTTTTTTGGTTTTTATAACTCCAATTGTCAACGAAATGAATCATCTGAATTTGGAATTTCAATCTTACAGCATTGATGCCGGAAGCATGCATGAAAAAATGTATTATACACTTCTTATGTTTTCAACAAAAGTTTTCAAACCTTGTTTTATATAATACTGAAAACAATGAAACATTTTTCAATGATTTACATGCAGCTATTGATTCTTCAAATTCATTTTTGTCTCTAAATGCAATTGATTTTAGAGCAGAGTTTGAAACAGAATTAAGAAATGCGAAATTGAGCGAAGTAGAAATAATCGTACTTAAAGAAAACTGTTTTGTGTATTTAAAAAAACTTTTAAAAGAGATGATAAGCAGATTACCAAAAAATATGAACTTTTTTAAAGCTTTTGGACAATTTTCTATTTCAGAGTGTGCGAATACATTATCTCAAACTAAATTTGGCGTTGTTCAAGAAACATTAAGACCATTTTTTGCTCCAAATGTAGCAATAGGCGCATATGAAACGCAATAGGGAAAACTTCCGTTCATAAATTAAAATAATTATTTTAATAACGAAATTCCAACAAATTTACTTGAATTTTGGCCAAAAGTGTTTGATTATCACGATACAGCAGGTACGTACCATTTCAAGGAAATATTTTTGGCCGTTCTTACTATATTGATAGTTCCAACGAGTAATGTCTGCGTCGAAAGGGTCTTTCCAATAATGAATTGTACAAAAACTCGACTAAGTAATAAAATTCAATGTGAGCTTTTAGACGCTCTATTGAGAATAATTAATCATATGAACGTAAACAAATTATGCTGCAATTCGTTTACACCGACTAATGAAATGATAAAAAAATTCAACTCAACTATGTATGAAAGTCAAGACTCTAGTAATGAAATCGCTGAGGATGAAGTTTACGAACTCTTAGACTTATCTACTTAATTTCACTTTTTTTTTTAAATATTATCTTCATTTTTATGTAATTTAAAACTCTCTTTAAACAAAGTTTTAAAATTTTTTAAATAGTAAAAAATACAAAAACGGATATAAATGTGTATATGTTTTACTAAAATATTGTTTAATAAGTAACAATTATTGAATTAAATAAAAAAATGTAACAAAAAAAAAATTATTTTTGGCGTTTTTTTTTAGTTTTTTCTCAATTTTTGGCGATTTTTGACTTAAAAATTGAACTAGGTTTTTTTGTGTAAGCAAAATTTATTTCATTTAAATAATAAAAAAAATTAAAAACTGAACAAAATCGGATTTTGGCGAATTTTGGCGATTTTTTACATCCGTTTTGGCGACGAAGCCCAAAAAAAATTTGACAACCCTGGTACCACACAAGAATGATAAAAACAAGATTACACAGAGCCCAAAAAAACCCTCATAAAAGTCTGTTTTCTGACATTATCTAAGAGCTCTTTCTGACGGATAATTTTCGAATGTAATGCGCCTCTTTTCTGAAGGTTTTCGGAACAATTATGATTGTTTTTTGGGCTCATAAAGAGCGTTAACGCTCCGAAAAAGGTGCCAGAAAAGACTCTTTTCGGGCTCATTTGGCTTGCTGGGAACTATATTAACTTGCAGCAGAAACAACAACAGCAATCAAACAACTTTTTGCTATTCATATGTATGTCTGAAACAACAACAACAATAACAACAAGAATATGCACGTGTAACATGGATACGAATAAATATTATGCTGAGAGTCAGTCAGTCATTCAGTCATGCACACAACTATACAACATAGAATATTTTATTACTTCTGTTTTTCTTCTTGTTTGTTCTTTTTTTGTCTTAATCTTTTTTTGTTGCTCGTTTTAGTAGTAGTTTTAGTTGTTGTCCATATACTTAATACACACAGCGAGATACCTATACACATTATAATAAAGATACGTTTTCAACAGTTGCAGTAAAATGGTAGCAAGATTACAGTTTGATGTGCCTACTGACTGCTAAATCATACAATACGCCAAGCAACAGTCAGCAAAAAAGAAAAAGAATCCAACTTTAGAAAAAAAGTGCTACAGCATAAAAACTACAAAAAAAAAAAAAAACTTAAAGAAAAAAGAGCGAAAGATGATTTTCAACCTGGAATAAAGCAAACAAACTTAAAAGGCTTAAAACAAAACGTAGCAACAGTAAAACAAGAAATTGTTAGTGTTGCTGTCAAAAGATAATTAAAACTAAGATGGTTAACTTTCGAGTGCCCTACATCGGGTATTTAAAAACATCTTTATTTTCAAACTATTACACAGCAGAATTATCTTAAAAAGTTGTCATTAAACAAAATCCTTTTTCTGCAACTTTTTTTTTTTGATAATTTCATAAATTTTTGATAATTTTTAGTTTAGCTTGAGTTCATTAAATTTAATTTTCATTAAATTATTATTTTTGCTGAATTGTTTTTACAACATGAAATCTTATTAAAAATTTTTTTTTTTTCATAAAAAAATACATATTAAACAGTATCAAAACAACGATATTTCTAAAATCTAGTATAGCAATAATTAAAATAGTTAAAAATTCAAAACTCAGCAATTAATTATACAATTTGCTTTGAAATACTTAGAAATTCAACAAAACATTGACAATTTCAATTTAAATTTAACGGCCGGTAGCAACATACAACATCTTTATCAACAGATGGCATGTTTATCAACAAACAACTTGTTTAGCATTTGAAGAAGTTTTAATTTATAAACATTATTGAGAACACCCTGTTAAAAACACAGTAGAGCAATATGGCCACATTGAGTTTTAACCACTTTAGCTGAATATTCTAAACACTATGGGCCATAATCATAGTCATAGAAAAAGCATACTTTAAGCAAAAGCATGCTTTTGTTTTAAATTCAGAACAAAATTTATATGTTTTTGTTGTTTAAAAGTCTACTTTTACTTAAAGTATGCTTTTTCTATGACTATGATTATGGGCCTATCATTCTAGACTTACAGTCATGAACATTCCAGTATCTTAGTTTCGAACCTTCCAGAAATTATGATTGCTGTATAAATAGACTAACAGGGCCAATTAAGTGAATCAAGTTTATTGTGAGTCATTGTTGAGTATATATCAAAGTGTTCTTCAACCGTAATATAAGACAGAGTGTTAATTTTCAATTGTTTTTGTGTACATTTAAATAAATAAAGACTCGTTATATTTTCTTCAAACTACTACTTGACGCTTTTAATTTGCAATTAATAAGAATTCAATTTATTTAAAGGAAATAAACCACCGTTTTTAAAAGTTAAAAAAGGGTATTTTTGACGCTTTTTCTAGTTTTTGGTGCAGTTTTGGAAGAAGTCCAAAAAGTAAATCTAGCTTTCGAGTCAGCCAATGCGGACCATGTCAAGCTTTACAGAAATTTGTATTACCTGATTAAAAGTATTACAAATTTTGTTAATCTAGAAGGTAATTTAGATGAAAGCGTTAATGAATTTTGTTATCTCGGCTATCATTTTGAAAAGTTTTGCAGTGATTATGAAATAATTGAACAATTTAATAGAATTTACAAAATATCACGTACTCGAACTAAGACGTAGACTTTCTTCAAATTTTATATTGCTTCAAAAATATCGTTATTTAGTGTTTTAAAAATAGCGAAGCGGATATTATTGATTTCATACAAAACTTCATTGATGATTCGCGTCTAATAAATAAAATAGAAATTTCCCTAAAGAATCTAACGTTGCAAAAATGGTAATAATATTGAAAGAACTGATGAATTTTGGATTGAAGTCTACAATTTTAAAAATTATTTGGGAGAAAATCCTTTTCATGAACTAGTTGACTTTGTTATTCGTATATTTTCTTTTCCTTACTCAAATGTCGAAGTCGAAAGAACGTTTAGTTTAATGAATTTTTTTAAACCAAAGATCAGAAACCGACTTCCTTTAAACTCAGCCAAAAGTTTGTTGTTGCAATTACAAATTACCTTCAAGTGTTTACTTAAAAATTAATTCAAATCAAACTTATAAAAGGTCTGAATATTTTATTAAATCTGTTATGTGGTCCGATGATGATGATTATGAAAATTTGAAAATTAAATTGTTTTTCTATAAAACTTTATATTTTGTTTTTTATGAATTGTTATTTTATTGTAATTTTTTGTTAACTCCTGTTAACTGAATTGATAATAAAATTAATTATTTATTTAAAAATTTTAACATACTTTTTGATATTCTAAGTTTCTTGTTTTTTACCCTTTGTTTTATTGCCAATTTTAATCTTTTTTTAGGTGTTATTTGCAAAACAAAACAACACGATACCAAAATTTTTGTTAAATTTTTTTTGGCGCTTTTTACCCTTTTTTGTAATTTTTTTACCCTTTTTAGCCTTTTTTACTATACACTTGACGCTTTTCTTTATTTCTAAAATGGCAACACTGCTTCTAAGCAAGTTAGCGACTTTCTAGTTTTCACCATATGAAAGAGCGACTCAAAAACTATCGAAAACAAAAAAAAAGTGGACAAATTTTGTTCGAGTCATAAGCCACCTTTTCATAGGCCGGGTCACAAATACCAATATAAGTATTAAATTTATCTGCAATAACTCTACATTACAGATCCAAAGATATACATAGTTATATTTATTCCTCTAAAATGATTTAATATTGAGTGTATTTTTATCTTTCAAATTTTAGTTTTTTGATATCAGCAATCTTTTTACTTTTTTAACCTTTTGACTATTAATATAAACACGGTAAATATAGTTTCTTGAAATAAAACGAATTTACTTTAAGGGAAAGTGGTAAAAGGTATGAAATGGAACAGTTTTGTTACCTCATGTCTAGTCCGCAATTCTTTCTTGGGCATAATAGTTTAAATTGTTCAAGCAGGTGCATGCGAAAACTTATTATTGCAATACATGCAAAACTTGGGAGCCAGCATTAGTCACATACATAATTCACGAGATAACGGTAGCTGGGAAAATATGATCAAAAATTAAAGGTTCCAAAGAAATCATCAACATTTAAATGAATGTCAGAGAATCGGGTAATTATCTAGTATCCAAAAAAACAATTCTATTTTGAAGGTTTTATTTTTTGTTATTCCGTTTTTACTGCTAACCGCTTTAGCAAGTCGTCCTTACAATCAATGAGTTAAATAAATAATAAGATTAGAGATGGAAATAGCTATTTTTTATAAAAATAAAATGTACTTTTTTTTTTAGCTCCACGGTATCATTTTGAATATTAACCACAAACGTGTATAAAAATTCAAGTCTAAATATGTATCCTTTCTTTAATGTTCATTAATTGTTAATGTTCTAAAGTTTCTGAAATCCTTAGTAACAAAATTTTAAGCTTTCGTTATTGAATTCATGGTTTGAAAATTTAACCAACAACTGCTTGTCGGATATCTGCCCCAAAATGTTAATGAAATGTTAATATAAGCATCTTTTCAATTTATATTACTACATAAATAGTAACTTTAATCATGTACTTATCTTTTTCATCTGGAATAGGAAATTTTCATGTAGCTGTACTTTGAAATTATAGCAAATGACTCGTGGTATCAAAAAATTGTACAAATGTACCATGTTTGCCAACTCTGAACTAGATGTTTTAGTGATTTTATATTAATGATTTATTAAATACAGTCAAATATTAATTTTGTTTAATATGTAAATTATTCTGCTTGAACTCCAATGCACTTTGTATTTTATTTTCGATGTACTGAAGGTCATTGGATTCCAAAAGCTGGTGTCAACTTTGAGATCAAATATTCCGAATGAGAACTTTCTCAAATTTCTATTATGCTAACATTAAAGGTTTAGTTCCGAGACCTGTTATGATCTTTCTTTTGGTCTAACGCTTTGTTAATGTGACTGATCCCTCTCGTATAAACCCCCTGTTTCACGATGTCGAAAGATAACGTTCGCTTAGATAAGACTTAAGACACAAACTTGATTGTGGAATAAACAAACTTGATTGAGTAAAAAATAGATACGATAAAAAGTTTGTGTCTTAAGTCTTATCTAAGCGAACGTTATCTTTCGACATCGTGAAATAGGCCAAAAGTGTTTGAACTAGAACCGAACACGATTTTAATTAAAGATAAATTTCCACAATTTATTTCAACATTCTCATTGTCCGGTAAAGCGTATTCGAGTAAAGATTTCTGTTTTTAAAACAAATTCACAAGAATTATTCGTTTTAATTTCGAGTAAATAAATCTGTTTTAAACACCAATACAAGTAATGCCAATCAGGCATTAAATACAACTGGTTCTGCAGATGGAAAAAGATTTGGTTTTGGATTTTAGTCCTTTCATATAAAGTGTTTGAACTAGAAGCGAACACGAATTCTGATAAACTAATAGCGTTGTTGTAAAAATATAATTTTTATTAACTTTGACAAAATAAATTAAAAGTTTTTTCAAGATTCCCATTGTTCTGTAGCAATTTTGTTTTTAAAACGAATTCTCAAGAATTATTCTTTTTAGCTTCAAGCAAATAAACCCGTTTCAAAGAACAATATTCGATTCGAATATCAAAGTCTTGAACTTTAAGGGTCTGGTTACAACCATTACTGAACCAAGTTCTGCATAAATAATGACGATAAAGATTGAGAAAGATTTGGTCTTTCTCAAACAAAAGTGAATTTTGTAACATTTACTGCTTATTAGGTTTTCGAGACCTATTCCCACACACATTAATTAGTCTACCTAAATTTTCCATTATAAATATTTTATTTAACTTTGAACATTTGTACCCCAAATTCAAACTGAATCTAAATTTTCCAAAACAAAAAAAGTTGCTACCCCAAGCTGTTCATTATAAAAGTAACAAGTAGTGTTATCAAGCAATCGTTTATGGCCTACTGTTTTTACTCTTTTTTTTTTAATTTTATTTTGTTTATTTGTATTTTTCCATATTTTTAAAAACATTCAAACACTATCACCGGGCGATTACACTCACAAACAAATACAAAATCCATGGAGTAGGAACAAACAAAAAAAATAAATAAAAACATCTAGCGAACAGTTAGTAGTAGTAGTAGTTAAAACACAAGGCAATCATCATCATCATCATCACGGAGAAATCCAATAGAGTAGTAGTCGTAGAGCTACTCACTCAGTAACATATAATAGAGTTGGGTTTTTTTTTTTTGGTGGTAATGGGAGAAAAAGTGTACGGATTTCAAAACTGTTAAGAGTGGGATTTAACATGTCCAAAGAGAGATATTTTCATATCCAAAATGTTTCTACATCATTAAGCTAGATTTACACGACTGAAATTTTCTTCAAAATTTCTCTGCAAAATGCTTTAAACTCGTGTAAACAGCAAAATTTCTTCAAAATTTATTGATAAAAATTTATTGAACAAAACTTTTGCAGATTTTATTGATGCCGTGTAAATGAGCATCAAAATCGCATCTGGCAATATTGATAACAATAAATAATTTGACAGCATGTTCATTCTTTTGATTCAAAACCATATCAATACATATACAAGGTGGCGCAAAAGTAAACTTTCGATGTTTTTTGGCTGTTAGCGACCGATTGTTGGTCAAATAAATAGTCGGCAATATTCCGCATTCTGGAGCAGTGTAGCGTAACATTGTTTATTAACGTGTATTTCGCATGTGTTTACTACACAAATGTCAAAACAGAACTGATATTAGGTGCCTCGCAAAATTTATAGCATTTTCTGATAGGAGGATTACTTTTGCGCCACCTTGTACATGGGCTGGTGCTATAATATTGATGTGTTTTCCATCTAATGCCCCGATTGAAATGGGAAAATTCCACATTTTATTTATACTTTGGGAAATACTCTCCCATTCCTCTTCTGTTGCTGGCATCTGTAACAATAGATATTATTTTTGATATGTTTTTTTATTTAATACATTTTTTAATACTTTATATAATACAGCGCAGACTTTAGGCACAATATTGCATATCGATGATCTTGATCTTTTACACAAGAACATCGGACTTGGGTAACTGACACCAGTCGGTAAAAATCTCAAAGTAATTGCCAGGCATTTTCCGGGGCATAAAGGTTCCCGCATATTAGTATTAGCCTTTTCTATTGATGGGGTGTCAAGATTAAGCAAATAATCAAAATCGTCTGGTGACATTCGCACAAAGTTTTTGTATAACTCAGGATCATTCCTTATCAATCGGTCCCTAAAAGAGACATACCTTCCAAAAGAAAAGGTCGAACCCTATGTTACTTTTGTTTTCTTTTTTTTTTTTGCATTATTATCAGCTACTTCGTCGTCCAATAGTAAAAATGTTGATGCTATGATGATTGTGTCTTCGTCCATACTTATTAATTGTTTTTTTTTTGTTATAATAATAAATTATTTCACAAAAGAAGCAAAACAGCTGATTTTTTCAATATAAAAAGTTTACCAATAGTGTAAATTAGCTTCAACAAATTTTGATCAAATTTTTATCAAAAGATTTTGAAATATATTGAAAGAATATTTTGATCAAATTTTTGAAACGTGTAAATAGAACATCAAAATAAATTTTCAAAATTCAATCGTGTAAATCTAGCTTTACATTCATTCAAAGACTTTAATGCATTGAATAGTGACCGAGGATTATTATCACATAGACTTCAGTCTAAAACTCTGGGCTTTGATTATATTGGAACATAAGAATATAGGGTTCTAAGATGATTTGTGCTGTACGATAATTTATGTTGTTTTATGATCTATGATAAGTACTTTCAGATAGAGCTGTTGCTGAGGAAGCGTGATCCATATCGAAGTTCCTTAGTGTTTTTAAAGAAAAAAACACAGAAAATTCAAATTTAATGGAGAATGTTTATTATCATTTGAAAGAACATTCTTTAGCATTTATTGTTTTGAAGATTATGTCTATCAACTGTTGGTGGTTGCTACGTCGCAAATGGTCTATCCACTGAGTCCAATTTTCGATTACTCGTTCAAGTATTTTGACTGGTAACTGACGAATAACACGCGTGATGTTTTCCTCCAAGGCCTGAATCGAAGCGGCTTTATCCGCATACACTTTAGACTTTACATATCCCTACAGGAAAAAGTCTAACGGTGTGATATCACACGATATTGGTGGCAAATCGACCGGCCCAAACCATGAAATTATGTGCTCACCGAAGCGTTCTCTCAATAAATCCATTGATTGATGTGATGTGTGGGAAGTGGTGCCGTCTTGCTGAAACCAAATGTCACCAAGATCACGAGCTTCAATTTCAGGCATCAAATAGTCTGTTATCATGGGACGGTCGCCATTGAATGTTATCGATGGTTATGCTAAACGTGGTGTATTTGGTCGAATAGAATCCATTAATGAATGCTGGGTCTCCAAACGCTCAGTAGGCCGATTATATTGAGCATAAGTTGAGCGAAGTGCACGAAACACATTTCTCACAGAACGTGAATTTTCGTTATAAAGTAGAACGATTTGTAAACGTTGTTTAGGCGTAAGTCTTTCCATTATGAAATGCGAAACAATACTTAACAAAAATAACATGACATAATGACACGACTCACACGCGATCTGTCAAAAAAAGGCTATTGCAAAAAGTATCTCTACTTGAATAGCCCGTTACATGAATGCATGCGAAATAAACATACGCGTGCTGGCATATTTGTCTTCATTTAAACGTCTCCGTATTCCGTGAAATTATGCAATCGGGAAATTTAGTTTGCAATAAGTTCATTGCATCGGTGCATGCGGATGAAGTGACACCTTCCTATTGAAGCCACATGTAAGTGATAGCCATATAATCAATAAGAGGCCAAAATTTAGCTGTTAAGATCTCACGATAGCGTAAACCGTTAAAGCATTTTCGAAAAAAATGACGCAATCACGCCTCCAGAACACTTGGCTCAGCATACAGTGACGTGTTCTCAACAAATGTTCTTGGATTTTCAGAATCTCGAAAGAGGCAAATTAGCTTTATTACGTATCCAAAAAAATATAATTTTAAAACTTTCATCCTATTCCAATATGCAGCTGTACTAAAACGAAATTCTTGTTGGAAAACCATTTACTACATTAAGGAGAAAAATCTGCTACAAATGCAGTTTTTGTCATAATACCGCTTGGAACAATTATAAGCAAAATCCTCAACAGGCTGACAAAAGACGGACATCCCTAGAACAGTTACTATTGCAGCTGTCGGAACCCTGTAAAGGAAGCTAGGTTTTCACTTTCTCTGTGTTAAGGAATAAATGTCTGATGTATCAGTAACCAGACTGTGTAGCTTGTTGGATTCAGTACTCATTACGCTAGCATCTGGCCTTCATCTAGATTTATTATTCCCCATACAAGAAATACTTTTTCAAACTCTAATACTCTCGAGTTCGAATTTGTAATTCTTAATGGTTTCACTATCCGATAATGTTATATTTAATAATAAAAAGTACCTGTAACTAAAACGTACTCTAAACCCTACACACTCCTCCCAGACGCACACACCGTTTTACTCTTTTTAGAAGATAAAAAAATAAACACAGTAGACAGACGGACGGATAAAAATACACGCACACTCTTGAAATAAACCAGTTCATAGCAAGTAAAATACCTTACGGCCAACAAAACAGGTATAATTGTGAATAAAATACAGCAACAAAAAGCAGAAAACTTATTGGAGGAGATACAAAAAATAAAAAACCAAACAAAAAAAAGATCGTTAGTGATGAGAGAAAGAGTGTAAAAAAAGAGAACGTAGTTAGTGAATGATAAGAGCAGCCAATACGAAAATAAGAATTTATCTAGATAAATGGGAAAAAAGGTTTCATTGTACAGCAATGAGGCACATTGCCCCCCCAAACACAGATACTCTCGGATTAGTCTTAAAGAGTTGATCGTAGGTAACGCACCTGTAAATTTAAAAAGACGGAATAACGTCGGATAAAAAATTTATGATTTTTTTTTTATATAAAAAAGAAACACCACTACAGGGAAATGGTGGTGTGTAAATGTGTCTGTGTGTGTATCAGTGATAGTGATGTTTGAAAATATGATAAAAATAATGATTTTAATATAAAATCAAATAATAAAAGTAATTAACGAAGAAAAAGCAAAAAATATAAAGAATTATTAACAAAAATTTACAGTCAATTTAAACCAAACAACAACAAGAAAATATTTTTTAAACAAATAAAAAGCAAGAATGATTTATAAAATTCATCTATGATCTCGGAAAAGTTGAATAGAAGCAAAAGCAAAAAAAAAAACAAGTAAGTTTGTGTTAGAAAATGTATCTGTGTGCAACAGATTACAGATATACTGTGTGAGAGTGTACGAGTATGTGAGCGAGTTTACAAATGTGTGTGTGTGTGTGTGTGACTCTAGTAAACGTTAAAAATATAACATAGTCTACAATTTTCATACTGTGGCGTGTGGGAAGACATTGGGACTACTTGAGGAGCGTTTTGGTAGCTGCACTGGCTTCAGCTCCTATTTCAAAACAAAATGTAGAAAAGCACATTTTAACTGCCGTGTGTAAGCGAACAGAAAATACAACAACAACAACAAAAAAAATGTAATGAACAAAAATATAAAAAAAAGTTAAATAAAAACTGAATATAAAAGTTGGTTAGATGGATGGAAAGAAGCCTGGTCGTTTGGTAGATTGGTTGGTTGGCTGAATGGATGGATGGATGAATGGTTGGGTTGGTTGGATTGCAGTGTTTGGTTATACTTTTGTGTGTTGTGTGCCATGCGAAGGTTCGTTGTTCTCTAGGCCTGGCATGAACCAATGTTAATAACACGTTTGTCTGAACTGACAGACAATTGATCAGTTGTTCTGTTTGTCTGTCTGTGAGTCGTTTGGTTGGTTGTTTTGTTGGCTGGTTTGTTTGTCGTTATGACGTTTATTTAGTTATTTGCTTTTGTCTGCCTGTTTGCTTGTATAGCAGGCTGAAAGCATTAATGTTGTTCAAACATTTATGCTGTCTTTACTAGAGTTTGTCGCTGTCGTTGCTTTTTATGCTCAAGATCGTTAAGATTTTTTCTTGTTGATTTTTTTCCATCTTCTGTTCTGTGGAGTAGTGATATGATTTGTTTTCTTATTCCATTTTTTTTTAAGTTAACGAAGAAAAAGACAGACCACGATGCATCTTTTAAAAATTCCAAACGTGTAAATAAATGAACAGGTTTTGTTTTCTAATTCTTAAATATATTTAAATATGTGTATTTTGTGTGTGTGTGTGTGTTTTTATTAATTAAAAGAAATTATAAATTAACAAAAGAATTAATTTTAAATGCGAATTTTTTATAATTTTAATAAAAAACAAAATTCAGTAAAATTAAATAAATATCATTTAAAATTGATTGGGGAAAAATACAGCTTTGCAACAAATTTCATAAAAACTTTATTTATTAATAAAAACTAATGCAAAACCATAAAAACGCTATTAAAAACTAATAAAAAATTAAATCAAACTCATTAATAAATTGTGGATTACCCATTGAAACACATATGTATGAATGTATGTTAAAAAATAAATCTTTAAAAAGTATTTAGGTACTTTTTAACATAAATTTGGTGCATCTCAAATCATAAAAGTACTAAAAGCTGATTTTAAAAGTGTCAAACATTAATGAAAGGTATTATGTACTTTAGTCCCTTTTAAAAAATGCTAAATTATTTAAATAAATTTTGAATGTATTAGAATGCTAAGTTTATAAATAACTCCCTCTAGAATTGAGCCCGGAATTATATTCAAGTTATTATAAACTCGTCGTCGAACAGCCGGAAAATTAAATGCAACAAAAAATCATGTTTTAATTTTTTTTTTGTAAAAAATCCAGTTTTTAGGTAAAAGTCGGTTTTTTTGTAAAAACATGTTTTTTTACAAAAAGGAGTGTTTTTTAAGGTACGGTCACATTTTGCAAATATTTAATCAAAGAAGTGTAACCACTTGTTTTAGCACAAATTTGTTTGACGTTGTTTAATCATACAAGAGTTTTGCAAGATCAATCAGCATCAAATAAATTAAAACTAAATATTTGTTGTGCTTTGGCCTAAATAAGAAAAGGTTTTTTTTAATTAGTAAAAATTTTTTTTTTTTTAAAAAATCGTTTTTCTGCTGAAAAATTTTACTTTTTCAGACATTTCATGTTTCAAATAGTATTTTTTAAAAATTTTCTTTATCTAGATTTGTATAATGAAACCTTTTTATTTGCAAACCAATTTTGCTAAAGTTACCAAAACAAACTGACATTGCTAAATGGTGCTTTCCTTAAGGATACAAAAGAAAGCCTTTAATTAAACTGTAGAACAATTTCAAACTTTTTCCAAAATTACGGGGTTCCGACAATTGATTGTTGTTAAGGAGACCAAAAAAAAAAATATACGTGTGTCGGCGCTTTGATAGATCACATGAGAATTTCATTTAAGAAGCGGTTAAAAATTCCCAGCTCTGGCCTCTTCTTGCAGCATATCGGTATATAAAACTATGTTTTCTTTACGTCTGAGGTGTAGGGTATGTTTAGCATTTTTGTAGATAAAGGTATGGCAAATATTTTTTTAGGACATATTAACCCTCTAACTCCCCCCTCATAACGGCATTTTTGGCTTTATTCTAAGAAATTGTAATGAAATGTTCTACAAAAATGTTGGCCATAAAATTTTACTATATATGTCAGAACACACCAAAACCCAAAACTTAACACAAACACTAAAAACCAATCAAATTCAGTATTGGAGTGTTAAACCTTCCCGCCAGAGATGGGATGACCCACATATGTGAACAATAACTAAATTAACCTTTAATGGACAATATTTGCCATACCATTATCTACAAAAATGGGCCACTAAACAGGTTTTATACTTATTTGTATATCTTATGAACAAGTATGTACTTGATTTGACTACTTTTAAATAATACAATTGAGAAGTAATTGAAAATGAGTACTAAGTTTTTTAATTTCCAGTACTATATTCGTTACTTATAATAAAATTCTTTTACGAGAATTTTAATCAATTCAAAATTTAAAGAAATTTTAATTATAACATTTTTATTACGACCTTCGACTTTTGTAATAAATGTTTTTTAAAGACTAAAACAATACTTTTCTAGAAATTATCCAATTTCTTGTAGAAACTTTAAAAGGAAGCACCCCATGGTGTAACTATACAAGATAGGTGCAATTCGGCAACAAATACAACACAATACAGAAACAACAAACATTTTGTTGGTGTAAAATAATGTACTACTGTCAAAACACTTAAAAAAGTATTCACCCCTATCGTAAATAAAAATTCCACATGAAATTTGTTCCCTTTTATTTTTTTAACATTGAATTTTAATAGGAAAAATGTGAAAAGGGAAAAAATTTCATGTGGAATTTTTATTCACGATATGGGTGATTATTTTTGACAGATGTAAGTAAATTTTAAACAAACTCAGTCAGCTGTGCTACTGCACTCACCTTGTATAGTTACAAAATGAAAGCACCAGCAAGCAACTTCTTTAGATATTTTTCCCATTATTGATATTGAAGATATCAAATATTGTTTTAAATATCATTAAATGTCATTAATACTTTTATATTTAATTGCTTTCAATGTACTCGAATCTGATTTAGTCTTTTTAATTTAGTAATTTTAAACATAATTTAATTGTAATAAGCACAATTTTTTTGTAAATTCCAATGTTGTAATTCCAGTGCGAATCCAAGCTTGAATTACATTTGAAACTTATCCTCGTTCCAGTCTGAAATTCCATGCTTGAATTCAACGGTAAACAGGTTCGGTTCGGCTTGAATCATACTGTTATTCAAGGCTGGAATTACACTGTAATTGTTCGACAGTAATTAAATGGCTAATTTTGCTGGATTCGCTAATGAATTCAACTGTGTTTCAACTGGAATTCAACACTGGAACTTGGAAATTGTGACTGGATTTCAAATGTAATTCCACTTGAATTCCAGCCAAAATGCTTATTGAAGTAGAATCTACATAACTACTTTGACAATTATGATAAATAACTTAACTGGTATAATGTTTAATTTTAAAAGTCACGTAAGTCAGTTTTTCTTTGCACTTATATAATATTAAATAAATTTTTTACTATTTTAACTAACACAATTAAATATAAACATTTAAATGAACTTTCAAAATTTGAATGTCTTCTGTCATATGTGCTGAAATGCCAGTTAATCATTGTACTCTGCTCATAATGTTGTTGCAGTACTCTGAATATAAATTTACAATATTGTATTATCAAATTTACTGTACCAAAATAATGTCACAGATAACACAGTAAAATTTAAAATTGAACTTGATTGGATTATATACATACATACATGTCGTTGGTCTCATGTAGAAAGGCCCTAACTCGCTATTTTGTCGAAATTAGTTTTTTTTGCGATTCCAATGCATTTAACGCAAATACACCTCCTCACAAAAATTTATTGCAATAGTGTAAAAAATAACGCTTTTATAAGCAGTCTTACAAAAAAGTTACATGTTGAATATTACAGTTTCTATTATGTTTTTACCTTCTCCTGTAAAGTTTCAAATACGCGAGTTAGGGCCTTTCTACATGAGACCATCGATATGTATTTGTTGTACAATATGCAATTACGTTGATTTGAAATTTTTACTTCGTATCCTTCGGTTTCTCTTATAGACTTAATTTGAAATTAAGTTCACAAAAAAAGAAACAATCAAATTTTTAAACTGAAAAACATACTTTTTATTATGGGCCCGATTATCGTTCACAACACTCAAATGTTGTGTTGTTTCGACTACAACACAACATGCATTTTTCATACAATTAAGCCGAAAAGTGTTGTGAATCGTAATCGCAGTTTACAACATATTCATAAAAACTTACAACAGGTTTCCATACAAAATTTGCTTTATAAACCTCTTATAAACCTGTTGTAAGTTTTATTAATAAGAGCATAAGTGTTGTGAACGGCAATTGGGGCCTATATTTAACCATATTGGATTGTAAAATCAGTCCAAAAACAGTGGATTACGGATCCTGATAATTCAACCGCTAAATTCTTCAAATCATTTGCATTTATTTAATCATTTGTAAAAATACGTTTATCTGAACAGACATTGTTTTGAAACAGTTTGTATTGTATGCTAGACACAGACCAGAAATTTAATAATTCAATAAGCCTTAAGTCAAATCGATGTCAAAATAGGATGGATTACCTTGTAATAATACTTTTATTGCATTAATTTATTGTTAAATATAGGGTGTGTTTTTTAGATGTATAAAACTTTAAGTTGGCAAGACTTTTTTAACTGACAGCCGCTTTTTTTTTTAGCTTACAAGTGATTTATGTGTAGTTTGGTTTGGCATTTCAATAGGAATAAGCGTTTCCGAATTGTGCAAATTTATTTTGAAAATCATGGTTCTGTGTTTTTTTTTTTTTTTTGTAGATGTATAGAACTTTGAAACGGAATAAAACAAAGATGATTTTTGTAAATTAAAATGAAATTTACTTTATTCGAAAGACAATCTTTTGGCATTATAATTTAAATATGACTACTGGCATATGACTGGCTCGGACGTAGTCTAATCGGGAGGTCCAATTTTTGGTGACTTTTTGCAATATTTGTGGCGAATGTTATCCTCCAAGTAATCAATCGTTTCGGGCTTATCGGCGTAGACTAGCGACTTCAAGCATAAATCACTTGACAGCTAAAAAAAAATGGTCGCCAGTTAAACAAGTGTGGCCAACTTAAAGTTATGTACATCAACAAAAAAAAAAAACACCTTTCTATTTTATATTTCATTTTAAAATATGTTCATTTTTACATTTATGCATATCTCTATGAACTTAAATAATATCTTTTATCAATTGCTCAAGCTTAAGGTCTGTTTTAATAAAATCTTTATATTTTTATTTTCAATAGTCCGTTACTTAGTTGTGCAGCATTTTCGGGAATTTTGTTTTGTAAATAATGATTTCTTTAAAAAGAGACCTTAAGCTTGAACAACTTTTACAAAAGGTCAAATAAACTATAATAATAAAAATTTAACAAATACTGTTCTTTGCAAATTTTTAAAATATAAGCAACATTTTCATAGAATTATTGTATATTATCAAATGTTATAGCGTGTTCACATATGCACCTTAATTGCGTTAATCGCAATTAACGCCATTATTGAGCTCAATATTCCATATAAAATCTCAATTAATTATTGCGCATTAGGTACGAAATTGTTATAATATTGAGTAAGATTTCGAATGCAACACTGTTCACAGCTGTGTTTAGTGAACAAAATTGTATAAAATGGCAAATGTCAACAAAAGAAAACAAGGTAAGTTTGTTTACATAGAAACACAACAACCATTTAGAGTATTTTTTGTATTGTTTTCCAACTGTCAAATGATTATTGAGTAAGCTGAAAATTGCGTATGCCTGAACACTTAAATAATATTGTCAATTAACCGAATATTGACTAAATAAAGTTGCATATCTGAACACACTATTATAGATATAACATAATGTAATATTTAATAAACTGGCCAAAAACCAAATAAAACCGAAACCGATCAATTTTAAATTTGTTGCTGCCGAAACAGTGATTTTTTAATTTTATTGAGACTCTACAAAATTATAAACAAATTCAAATGCCGTCTGATAATATTAACACAACAGAACTAAAAATCTAAAATTATATTGTGCAACTAATTTTGTGATTATTATAAAGTTTAAAAAATCGGAATTAATATAAAAATATTGTAAAAGATTTACGATTTATTAATTTCTGTTTATGAGAAATAAAACTATTAATCATAAAGAAACAAATTAGAATTATAAACGTAAGAAAAAGTAGGATTGTTTTTTACGTCTGTAAATCTTGTGAGAAAAAATAATTTGTGAAACAGTTGCAATTTTATATTAAAAGTATTGTAGAGGTGGACAATATCTGAAAGAGTCGAAATAACTGCCTAGTTAAAGCATTATTTTTAATACAATTATGACACCTTCATAATCTATGGCACTAAACTAGTTAAGAAAATAGGAATAGTAGCAGTAGTTTGAAATTTTAACAATTCGGAACAAACAATTAATTTTTTATTAATATGGATAGATAGATAGATAATTTGCTTCTGAAATTGCCAAAACTTAAGACAAGTAAAAAATTCATAAGAATAGAAAATAGTACCAAAAATTGTCTAGCATCACTGATAAATTTAAAAACAATTTCAAATCTCTCTGCATCAATGTTGGTATCTACGAGTATGAATGTGTTTGAGATTATACATACCCAGCATACCATTTTAGGAGCGCTACGAAAAAGGAGTCCGCAAAGAGTCCAACTAAAGAGCATTTTCAGAGCGCTCCGAAAAAAGGAGTCAGCAAAGAGTCCAACTAAAAAGCATTTTCGGAGCGAAAGAAAAATTTGCTTAAACAATTTATTTTTTTTTCCATTTTTATATATTTTATTTTCCATTTTATTTTTTTTACTGTAAATACAATTTATTTAATTTTTTTCCATTTCTAATTTAAAAAAAAGAAATAATAAATGTGAACTTTTAATTTTTTGTATTTAAAATTGCAATGACTCTTTTCTGACATGATGTAAGAGCTCTTTCTGAGTCCAAAGAAACCCTCATAAAAGACTCTTTTCTGACATTTTCTAAGAGCTGTTTCTGACGGACCATTTTCGAATGTAATGACCCTCCTTTCTGATGGCTTTCGGAGCAATAATGATTGTTTGTTGGGCTCATAAAGATCATGAACGCTCCGGAAAAGGTGTCAGAAAAGACTCTTTTCGAACTCATATGGCTTGCTGGGTATTTACAAGCATACATATATGTATGTATGTACGTGTTTGTGTGCTAAGCTGCTGTTAAAGTGTGCGTGTCTGAATTGTTTGTTGTTTTAAGTGAACTATTCTCTACGTTGGCGGCTTATAGAGCAACCGTACACACGTTTACCATACAACTGTAGCTGCCACTGTCATTGCCACCGAACACAGTGTGGTGCCGTAACCAGTAAGCAAAAAAAAAAAAATGAAAAAAAAATGAAAAAAAAATAAAATAAAATCTAAAATAACAACTCAACAACAATAAACAGAAAATATCTATGGCTAAAACCAAAACTCAGCCTCAATGAAACAGCAACAACGACAAAAACCTAAAAATCAAGAAGAAAAACATCAACGTAACAACAACAATGAAGCAAAAAACAAAAAACAAAAAAAAAAAACCAGACAAACCTCTAAACGAGTACAATGTGGATAAACTCTCCTCTAACACCGCCACCAACAACAACCAGCCAGCACTTTATAAACCAAAAACAACTTTAAATAAACCTTTCAAAAGACCAGCACTTGTGTTCTCTTTAGCAGCATCTTCTCCCATTTTGTTTTTTTTTTAACTCTTTCTTTCTTTTTTTTTTTCTTTTTAGTTTGTTATAAATTTTTAATTTTTGGTATTTCTTTCTCATCTTTCATCTTCTTGAGCTTCAGATTCACGTACAATTTTATCTTTGAGTCTGTGTCCAAGACTAATTAAATCCATTTTTTGTTGTGGCCTTTTGTTGTGGTCTTAAATAAACATATTGCTTACACCGACGCTACGTCACCATTTAAGCTCCGCTCTCTTTAACATACAGTTTTTCAGTCTCCTACCATTGACCCCCCCACCAACCATCCACCCCCCACCATCCTAACTTGATAAAATTCCCTAAGGCATCATTTTTTATTTGTTGTTTCTTAAATTTTATCTTTTGTCCAGCTTTTTTTCCGTTTTTTCCTGAAATGTGTTTTTTTTTTTTGTTTTCAGTTTCTTACTTTAGATCTTGATCTCATATTTATGTATAATGTTGATACGTACCTCATGTTGCAACTTGCAAGTCATGCATGCAAGTTGTTACTTGGTTTTTTTTTGTTCTGCTAAAGTTTTAATGTTAAATGCTCGTATGTAATGAAAGAAAAATGTTTACATACTGGAGCTTTTCTGGAGTCCAACTTAAGCTGGATTTTTGAACGTATTTTTTTTGTTCCCCTCTTGGGTTACCAGTTTGCGGTAGATGGTTGTGGCTGGTTTGTAATTTTTATAATTATTCTCGATTTAGTAGTGATGATGGTATCATTATTTTTTTTTTTACTTTTGCTGGTTTCATATTTTTATGCCTGTGTGTGTGTGTTGCTTTATGACCAGTAATTATCTTTTATAATAAACAAGAAAAGCAAAACACGAGACAAAATTATAATTTATGAAATTTATATAGTTTACAGTGGCATAAGATAGTACACATACATATAAACCTTTACAATGTACATTTAAGCATATTTATAGAAACACTTTTAAGCTTATGCATTTACTTTTGTTTAATTTGTATTCATAAATATTCATAAATAATTAACAAAAAACAAAATAAATGAATAAAGCAGCATTAGGGGATGAAAACTATGATAAACATTTAAATATTTCATATTTCAAGTTGCTAGGTAAATTAGTCTTAGCCAAACTATATCATTTGGTATTCCAACTCCTTTCAATGTCAACTGTTTAAGGAATTCTAGTAATTTTTCGTAAAATAGACTTTGTTCCAAAATTTCCTGGGGCAAAATTACCGCATTCGATATCGAGTAAAATTGATCGTAATTTTCTTATTTAAGATTATGGCATTCGATAACGACCATTTTCCTGGAAGAAAAACAGGCATAAAAAGATAATCAAGATAACGATTTTGTGATCACCACGATCATGATGTTGCCATTGCAATGGTTATGATAAATAACCAGCTACTACTAGTCTTTTGTTTACAATGTTGTAAGAATACCGTTAATATAAACATACAATTCTTTATCATTTGGATACTCAGATCGTTTAGCTGCCAGAGTCTAAGATATGATGTTACTAAAATCAACAAAGTGAGAATTCTGAAGCAGTGAAATCGAGAGATCGCATGGGCTAATTTTCTATACTATTCAAAGATGCTAACGAGTGGGCGTTAATATTGTGGGTTCTTTTCCACACACATTAAATTGATCTGGCGATAAGTTGTTGCACTCTAGTCGAATATTCTCTTTGAGGGCTTTCAGACTATGTGTTCTCATATACTTCAAAAATCGCCAAAGTAAACATTATGTTGTGGTAAAATCGGCTGATCTTGCAAATCGCCTACACTACATCCTCGTTTTAGTCTATTGGATTCACATATCCTCTAGTCACAGGCAACAATGTGACTTTCTGAAATAAGGTACGATGTAAAATTGAGCGTAAATGTAAGTCATGAGATAAATGAAGTACAAGTTCATGGAGTTATTTTAGTTGAAGAGTGTGATTATTCCGGACTTTTGAGTAGTATAGCACTTTATGGCATGCAGATATTTGTGAATATTAACTGAAATAATTAAGATTTCTTAAAACTATTAAGATTTGCTGATAGTGGGCAGTGATCTGAAATGACATTGGCATAGCAATATTCAAAGTTATTTATCAAATTGAAAATATACGAGGTTATTTAGTTTTTTAGAGTCTTCTGTTTGTTCTTAATAAAAAATTGTTGAACTTTAGCTTGAGTTAATTTTTAATTAATAATTCAAAGAATACCATTGTAAAGTAATATTTTGTAGACAATTGGCACATTGGAATGCATTTTCTACCCTGCCAAGGGCGTCATCAGCAATGTTTGTTGTCCAAGATCTACTTGTAAACATCATCATCTATGTAACTCGCCAGTATTGAGAAATAGACTTCGGGAATTAAACATATTTTTTATTACATGTTATGAGTTAGAACGAAATTTACTTATGTTTTTACAAATGTGTGTGTATTCTTCTTTATTGTTCCCAATAAGCACAAATTTTTTGTGAATTCAAATGTTGGAATTCCAGTTTGAATCCAAGCTTGAATTACATTTGAAATCCATCCTCTTGCCAGTCTGTTTGAAGTTTGTTAAAAAACGACATCAAATTTGTTTCAAGCATATGTTAAGAATGGCACAGAGTTGATGCAAATCATTGGCGGCGGTGTTGATGATGATTTTATAATTAAATTTTCAGAGAACAGGTTCAGTTCAACTGGAATCACACTGTTATTTAAGGCTGGAATTACACTGTACATGTACTGTTTTGTTCGACTGTAATTCAATGGTTAATTTTGCTGGATTCTCTATTGAATTCAACTGTAATTCAACACTGGAAATGGGAAATTGTGACTGGATCTCAAATGTAATTCCACTTGCATTCCAGCCAAAATGCTTATTGGGTTATTAAGAATTTTATATTAATACATTTTTGTTGTTATTGTTATTGCTGCGTCTACCGTTGGTGGAGAATATTATTGTATTATATATTTATGATTACCCACAGTTTTCGTTTTCGTTCAGCATCTCTGTTCTGAAAGATAGAACATCAATCAGCACCTTTCTTCAGTAGCCATCAACTTAAATTATTCCTACATCTTATTTAATTTATATACAGCAGCACTTTCTGCCTACATATATATGTATATTAAGCATAACAAATTGTTTACATACTTTTAATTTCAGGAGTGCATAACTAATTAACCGTTTAAATATCAAGCTGTTTTCTAGAATTTTAATTGAAATCATAGTCCCAATTTACACCAAGCAATTTTTATTAAAAAGATTGATACAATTTTTTCCTTGAAAATTCTTTGGTGTTCACACATCATAATATTATTGCTTAAATCGCTAGTATTTTTATTTGAGAGTATACACACATTTTTATACACATATGTAATACCAATAAGAGAGTAACACGAATTGCTATTACAATCAAGTGTGAACTCGTCTTATCTGGCCCGCTTTAAGAATTGCTTCGTGTATATTGGGACATTTTGTTTTAGTAAGTTTCTTTACAAAAATTAAAAAGTCTATATGATACAATATTTTTAAGTTTAAAATGAAAACTAATAAATGACTTAGGGCTAAATTCACAGTCTTTAGTTAGCTAATGGCAAAGGCTTAACTAATGATTATTTATTCGCAATGCTTAGTTTGGCATTGGTTAAGCCCCCAAACGTCGTTGGTTAACTATTAGTCAAGTTGCTATGAAAATAAAGCTTACAACTGTATTCGGCGACAAATTGTAAATATGTCTGACGAATTTTAATAATGGCTAAATTCACAGTCTTAATAGTAATAGTTAAACAATAGTTAGTATTTTAGTTTAACAATGACAGAGAATTCGGCCATTAATGGCACTTACCAAATTTGTTTTTAACTAACAAAACTGCAAAAACGTTTCTTATCAAAACAACTCAAAAGTACACACTTATCCAACTAGGTAAAAGAGTTAACAATTTATTAAATAACTATTAGAAATTTAGATCGCAAATATTATAAATGAATTGCAAACCAAAGAAAACGACGTTAGTTCCGACACCTGTCTAAAAGCTGTCAATTACCCCTTCCTATATCAACTTAATGTTAAAGTGACAGGTTATTTTTTTATATCAGCAATATCATGTCATTACGAATTTTTTACTGGAAATAGTGATGGAAAATGGCTTTTTGGTTTTTGTACCAACTATATAAATAAAATGTACTTCTTAAATCTGCACGGTACCTTTTTTTTAATATTTAATAAATAATAATAAAACTTAACCAGAAACACACTTTAACAAAAAATCCGATATAGTCAGTTACGGCAAAATTTTTAACATTACCTTATATAACGAATGTTTAAACAATTTTATACTCGAATGACCAAATGTCTCAAAAAATCGTAGAACTCTAATGTAAATAAAGATTTGGTATTGATTTGGTGATAAAAAGGAATACGATGTTTATGATTACCTATAACATTTTTATACCCTACACTACCATAGTAGTGTATGTGCTGATGTTTGTAACGCCCAGAAATATTGGTCAAACACCCACCCTAAAGTATACCGATCGCCTCAGAGTCACTTTCTGAGTCGATTTCACGATGTCCGTCTGTACCTCCGTCCGTCTGTCTGGCTGTCCATGTAAAGCTTGTGCGCAGAGTACAGGTCGCAATTTTGAAGATATTTAGATAAAATTTGGTAAGTGATACTTTTTCGGCCCAAGGACGGATGGGATTGAAACTGGTGGAAATCGGTCCATTAGTTCACCTGGCCCCCATACAAATGTCCTCCCGAAATTGGGGTTTACCGATCATAAATGTTTGAATTATAAAAGGAACGAAACAAATTTCATCACAAATGAGTGGTAAATGAAGCGAAATCACATCTACAAATTTTGTGCAGATCGGGCCATAATTAGTCATAGCTCCCATATAAGGCCCACTTCCGAAAATCACTTTAAAGAGTAAAACTCTCTCAAAAATGTCGGCATCCAAATAATATTGAACACAAATATGTTTCTTATATATACAAATAATATGGTACAATTTTATTGTGAGCGGTCCATAATTAGTCGTAGCTCCCATATAAGGCCCACTTTCGAAATTCACTTTAACGATCATAAATTTCTTTAAAATATTGGTAACTAAATAAAATTCAACACAAATAAGTTTCTAATATACAGAAATAATGATACCTAATTTTATAATGGTCGGTTTATAATTAGTCGAAACTCCTATATAAGAGACCCTCCCCGTAATCAACTATAACCTCCATAAATCTTTTAAAAGTATTTATATCGAGATAAAGTTTAACACATATAATATTTATATTTACACACATCATGACACTAAATTTTTGGATGATCGGTCCACTATAGGTAATATCTCCCATATAACGCTCATTTCTGAAAAACTGTGTTATTTATAAACTGGGTGTAGGGTATTATATGGTCGGGCTTATATGGTCTTACTTGTTATTTATGAAGTATCGGGATATATATTCTTACATCGATTAGAATTTAAAAATTACTATTTTTTTATTTCAATAATATATTAAAAAATTGAAGGGTGAACTTCTAATGTTTTTAAAATTCCTTTCCTTTAGTTTCTGAATTCAGCCTCAATATCATTTAATGTGAATTAATATTTCAGAGGTTATAATTTTTCGATAATTCAACCAGTAATTTATTGTTTTGATAATCATCTTATAGATGCATATTTAAAGATCATATGGATATCAGTTCCAAAATGTTCATGAACTTGAATAAAATCATCTCTTTTACTTGCACTACTATACACATCGACAGCTCAATTCTAAAACATGCTAAGTCGAAAAAGTGAGTTTTGCAGTAAAACTTACTACAGTTTACAGGCGATATCTAAAAAACCATATGAGTTAGAACTTTATTGTTTATAACTATTGATTGGACTAGCCAATCATAACCAAAATTTGACAGAATTTAAGTAAAAAATTACAAAATTTTAAATAAAACAAAAGATTTTATCATCACCTACAAGTGGTGCATAATTTCATGTAATTTTATTTTTCACCCTAAAGAAGTTTTGTTAAAGCGGCACTTTGTAGGGCACCTAAATAAACAACTTCCCAAGCAAGACTATTTTGTACAAAATTTTCCATTTTCTTATTTGTTGCAAGTTACAATATGATGGCCGTAAAAATACAACCTGCATAATTTTTATTACTCTACTACATAGTTAATACAATAATATGTCTTATTGACTAAAATAGAAATGCATAGTTAAACCTAGACTTGAAACACATGGACAGATAGACGGCCATAGACACAGCCGGCTCGCTAGTAGAAGGGATCAATGTATATTTTCGTTGTTGGTCAATATACTAGTGCTGGCTAGAGATAAGAGTAACAACGCTAATGGAAAACTTAAAATGAAAATACAACGAAATAATAAAAAAAAATAACAAACATTTAACGATTCTAGATTTGGGTACAGGTAATATGTTGTTGTACAACATGAAAACTCTTATCCTCTGATGCCAGACTAGAAACACGAGAAAAAGGGTTTTTTATTTCTTTAATTTTCTACATTTTATTTATGCTATTGTTGCTGTTGTTATTAGTAGTGATGTTGTTGTGATATTGTCTTGTAATTATCGAGTAATTAAGAAAATCTAATTACAGAGTTTAAATCTTTTGTTTCAGGCATAAAAGTGAAACGAATATTGTTAATCGTGTGGCTTTTTGTTTAGTCAAAGTTTTTCGATTGATTTTTTGTGCTAAACCTTGTGCACATTGTTACAATAAGATAGAGAATGATTTGTTAGGAAATTTTAACTTTAAATAGATAGAATTTATGTAATTAAAATTATAATTATGTGTAACATAAACTTACCTTATACCATTAAATATTACAAAGTTAACAACTTTAATCATTTTTAAGTAACAATCTGTGATGATTCGTTCATATTCTTATATGTAAAAATCTAAATATCTGAAATCCTTAATAACATTCAGTCTTTTTTACTAAATAAATAAGATTTCTTTTAAAAATAAAAAACTTCTAAAATTTAAAAATCTCATAATCAATATTACAAAACGGCAATTTAAAAAAATATATCTATTTATTTTGCACAAAATTATTCGAATTATTCGTTATTTGAAAATGGTCATTTATAAATATTTCAAATAATTATTTGTTTGAAATTGTTCGAATAATCAAAACATCATTATTCAAATGGATACCCTATTCTACTTGTTGAAGGTTATAATACATCCACTGTTTAATATTGATTGTTGAGTGTAAAATATTCCAAAATGAGTAATTAAACAGAATCCTCCTAGAATTTTCAGATCCGTGGAAACAATTGTAGAGGAGAGGGGGCACCTTAGAACACTTTTTGCTTTCAAGCCACACAAAAATTAATATTTTTGATTTATTGACTTTTTACATAATTTAACTAATATATATGGAAATAAACTTTAGCTTAAGTCTACAAGTAACTTATTTTTAGTGCGATTTATATTTTTTTTTATTTCTTTAATGGATGAAGTCATTGTGTTCAAATGTGCCCCCCATACGGTGCAGCTTTGAACCAGCCTGGGGCAGTTTTGAACGGCAATTTTTTCCTGTAGCGCTTATGTCCAAAAATAACATAAACAGTTATATTTTTTATATATATAATAAATTCGATTTATTTATTAAGAAAAACATAAACATTAACAATTAAAAAATAACAAAAATTCATATCAAAAATAACTTTTATATTATTAAGACGGAAAAAGCCGGTGACATTACATTTTCCTTTAAAGCATCATGATTAGCATTCGATTTGTCATTTTCAGAAAATAAGAGAGAATCAACAATGTTTGGTACTTCGGTTGCTAAATTAACATGTTCAAAGGTGCCCCCTTTTTCTTTGTTCAAACCTGAACTGGCTTGCCATTTCACGGAAACTTATAATATTTTTTTTTACATAAATATCAAATAACTTAACTTAATTTTGTTTGAAATGAATTTTAGACTGCAATAAATTTCTTTCACGAAAGAAAACGATCACTGAATACTTCTTACACTCTTACAAAAAAATAAAAAAATTTACAATAGCACTGCGAAAACTTGTTCACCCAAATACATTCGGTCGACGACTGAAAAATCTAGCAAAAGTTGTTGACGTTGCTAGAAAACAAGGTTGCGATGTGAAAAACTCGGTTAAGGGTTGGAAAAAATGTTAAACATAGATTTTATCAACATAGTTCAAAGGTGCTCCTGGTATAAATGTGCCCCCCTCTCCCCTACACAAGGCATTACAAATTACCAATCATTTCCTAAATTTATCCCACATACTCGAAAATATCTGAAGGATAAAATCAGGGAATCAGCAGGGAACTGGAATCTATTGCCATGTTGAAATTTTGCAAACATTTGACCTTACACCTGTTTTATTTGGTTGCAGTTACAAAATTCAATATAAATGTGAAATTTTCTGCTGGGTTTCAACAAATTTCATAGTAAAATTCTTTTATCAGAAACTTTGCAACACGAAGTAAAAACTTAAAAGTGTACTACAATACTTGGTATTTAAGAGTCGCTGTTCAATGTCTATTTTCAATGAACCAAGGTTAAATTTTAGAAAACTATGCATAGATATTTATTTATTTAGATTACCTAAAATTCTTCATGAAGTCTATTATTTAAAATAAAACCAAATTGAATGACATTTATAATCGTTTTGAGCTCTCCGCACTATTAATAAAAGGAAACAAATTTAATATCAAATTTATATTGTTATAAAAAGTAGTAAACAGCCTAAACATATATTTTGAGGGTCATTTTGATACAAAAGCTGTTTTGAATATAAAATGTTTAAAACCAATAAGATTAACACAGTATTGGCTGTGTTAGTATTGCAATTACAGAATTCCTATTGGTATATTTAAAAATGACACATGTATTCATTGCATTTTTCTTACAATTCAAAATCTTTAAGCATTTAAAATCAATCAAGAGTTTTTTCCATAACCTGAGAGCTTAAAATATTCCCTGTGTTAATCTTGAGTTGCAAATGCACTTGCTCAAATATTTTGATTGTATTACGAGCAAGGAATATTGCTCATCATCTTCATTCAGCCTACCAGCCAGTCATTTTTTATACATATTTCTCTGTTTTGTTTTCTTTAACGAAATTCCTTTTTGAGTGCGGGTTTATTTAAAATCTCGATTTTGCTGTAATATTCAATACTTGGCTAATAAGTTTGATAACTTTACTATAAGTTGGCTGGCTGGCTCTTATGCTGAAGACTCAATCTCGTTAGCTCTTTCTCAGTGTCTCAGATGATTTTTTGCCTCTGGCTCTTAAAATTCATAGAGAATTATCTGTAGTTTTTCTTTATGAGAGTAGCTGTGTACGTGTTTTTTTTTTGTGATTTGTTAGTATAAGTGCTTATGTTTAGATTTTTGTTCATTGATTTTGGATTTTCTTAACTACCATTGGTACTGCTCAAAGTAAACCCAGATTAAAGCAGAACACCAGCAACAACACAAGAGTAGTGATGGCACGATTAATCGAAAAACTATTAATAATCGACTATTTTTCTTTAATTAACGATATAATTGTATCGTGAATTCTCTTTCGATTAATTGAGTTAATCGATTATTACAAAAAAATATCGATAGACATCCAGGAACAAAAAGAAATACAAAAAGAGAAGAGCGTTTTTCGTGACTGCCAGATGAATTTCGGAAAAAATCATGAAAATTTAATGTTTATCTCCATTGGCAAGCAACTTAAAAACAAACATTTTGAACCAGTTTCAACGTCGCACAGTGGCGCCCGTAGAGCAAACGAGGTTGCAAAAATCAAAATTTTCATGAGCGCCGACGAAGTTTTGAATAAACCCATGTTATAGGAAACTTTTCAACGATTTCAAATATGCCACTCTTAATAATATCACATTTTTAGTTTAGAAGATATAACCGTTCAAAGTTGACCGACTTTCGGTTTTCTAAAAACACACAATTTTTAGTGAATTTGTTGCGATTTCAGGTGTAATATCACGAAAAATAGGTAACGAATCGCCATATTTTTTCTTTGTATTGATTGATGTATTTATTAAATGTATAGTGATAACAAAATTACCTGTTTGCTTTGTGTTTCTCCTGGTAAATCACTATTTAAAAACTATCCGTTTTTTCACTATTTTTCAACTTTGACGGAAAATAAAAAAATTTATGTTTTTGTATAGTTGCCATATTTGCAAAACCTGTTCTTTGATTATTTCTTTACATAATTCAAAAGGTTTTATCTGCCCGTTTGGTTTCTAGAGGTAAAAAAGATTAAAAAGACATGGTTGCAGAAATTGTATGGCGCACATTGGCGCCATTTGCGTTTTTTCGTTGCAAAAATCATATATTTTGCACCGAATAAGATAAAATTAGTAGAAAAATCAATTTTATGGTAATGGATGGATATTTTACAGAAAATTGAAAAATTAAATTTTAAAAAAAATTATTTTTTTTTAATTTGTTGGGCAATAATTTAAAACATAAAACCCTAAAGAAAAAAAAAATTAAAAACAATCTAAAAATGTAAAAATAATTTTTTTTTAGTTACCATAAAATTGATTTTTCTACTAATTTTAACTTATTTTTCCTTTTCGATTAATCATATAATCCATTAATCGATTATTCTTTTTTTTTTGCCATCACTACACAAGTGCCTCAAATAGTTAAACAAAAACCCATCTCAAAGAAAACAAACAAATAAAAAAAAAAACAAAATAAATACAAAATCTTCTTAGATGAAATTAACATGCATACATACATATGTACTCGTATATGTACGTACATTTTGCACAAGTATCTTTGGGTTTAAATGTTTTCGTCGATCAGCATTGAATGTTTGTTGTTTTATTGGACTCAGTTTGTTTTCTTTTTTCGTCTTTATCTTCTTAGTCCCTAAATTGTTGTTGTAGCTGATGTGCGTGTTGGTGTGTATTTAAGCCGATTGAAAGGCTTAAAACGGAGTTGTTGCATAAAAATACGTATTTGGTACTAAAAGTTATGAAAAAGTACTTTTTACATATATGTATGTAATTTAGTTAAATCTTGCACAACGAAAGTTGTAAAAGGGTAAAATATCTCATTGCTGGTTGCAGCACTTGAAAAAATGTTGCATCAGCAGCAATAAAAGTAAATAAAAGTTGGTATGTTGTTCTTTCTTCTATCTGTCAGTCAGTCAGTCAGTCAGTTCACAACTAACCAAACAACTAAACGACCATTTATACATATATCCCATAACGATGACCATTATTTATTTAAGGCTGGCTCACTGCCTTAATGCTGACGATGCCCATGATGATGCTGCTGCTTCTGCTGTTGGTTTTTCTTTATTATTATTGATAAACGTCATTGTTGTTGTTTTTAATTTTTATTTTATTTTTATATACAGACATACTCGTATGTATGTATGTATGTGTAGTTTTTTCTTAATATTATTGTTTGTTTGTTTTTTCTTTTGTATTTAACAAAAAGTGCCGATTCCACACTTTTTTCCACAGTTTTTTTTTTCTTTTGAATAATGAGCACACATTTCTTCAACATTGACGTTGTCTTCTACTTTAGCTGCAGCTTCAATTTGGGCCTGCTTATAATCATCAGCGAAAACAGCAGCAACCGTGGTTACAAACAGCCGGAAAAAAGTAGGCCTGAGAAACCCTTTACTTTTTTCTTTCTTTTTTTTTATACAAAATATTTGTCTAATGATGTAAAACGCTTAGACGAAGAAAAAAGAAATAAAAATTCAAAAAAAAAAGTAAAAAGTAAAATGCGTGTAGACCGCAATTGATAACCTTAAGGGGTTTTGAAGTGTATGGTAATTTGGTTGGAATATCAGGTTTTCTTTAAAATTCATTCGCTTTGAAACTTCTAGCAAAGAGCTACAGCCAAACCTCTGGAATTTGAGATTGTGAGGAATTTCACAAATACAAATGTTTAAAGATACCTAAAGTCTAATTAAGAAAAACTTGAACATATGTATGTATGTACATATATATATATATATGAATTGGAAAAGATTGTGGGGGAAAAATCCTTTCATACATTAAACATTTCTTTTCATACAAGGGTTACAACTTATATTTGAAGAAATTAAACCAAAACTATTCAACATTAATCAAGAATTCATTTATAAACCCCCCGGCCCACGATGTCAAACGATAACGTTCGCTTAGATTAGACTTAACACACAAACTTGATTGTGGAATAAACAAACTTGATTGAGTAAAAAATAGATACGATAAAAAGTTTATATCTTAAGTCTTATCTAAGCGAACGTTATCGTTCGACATCGTGGGCCAGGGGGTAAGATTACAACCCAGTTAATCGCGTACATTTCTTTTTGAAGTGCAAGAATTAATAAATCTATATATATAAAATTCAATGTATGTATGTATGTATGTAACGTATAGACTCCAAAACGGCTGAGCCGATTTTGATGAAATTTTCACAGCATGTTACTGTGACTCTGGTATGATTAATAGGGTACTTTTTTTTTGACCACGCCCATTTTTACGCCCACTTTTTAAAAATTATGTAATTGCTCCCATATAGTTTTTAACAGATTTACTTCAAATTGTATACACATTATATACTCCAGGCGAGGTAAAAATAAAGATTTCTTAAGCCACGCCCCTTTCACGCCCCTTTTCACGCCAAATTTTTGAAAGTTTTATACTTTTTGTTCTCTATACAAATTTGTTCATTCCAACATTTTTTATTTGGAAGTATATTGCTCTTAATACTGTTAACGTCGCCATAATACTATGAACCACGCCTACTTCATCGCCCCCTTTTTTAATTCAGATACTTACGTATACCACTAACAATGTTTGCTATACAAAATACTTTTTTTTGTAATATGTATTTACCTAAAGTTTTATATACTTTTTAACTACATACATTTTTTTATTACCAAATCCCCATTTTTCGCCCCATTTCACCTTAAATTATATATATATAAATGAATGTGTGTCTGTATGTTTGTGCTTAATAGGAGGCCAAACCCTTGGACCAATCTGCCTGAAATTTTTACAGCATGTTACTGTGACTCTGGAAGGAATAATAGGCTATATGAAGTTTTGATTGTACAAACGGGGGTGGCACCGCCCATATAACCCACAAATTTAACCCGCCATATTTTGGGCATTTTTTGACGTACGTCGGTGATATTTGGTGCATATGGTTTGGCATAATTAGGAATACGTACCAGGAGAAAAGTGAGTGGGACCACGCCCCTTTTTAGGAAAATTAAACATCGTAATATAGTCTTAACTACTGGACCGATCGTCATTAAATTTTCACAACAGGATAATCTTACGAAATAATAAATTCTTGACTATGTAAGTGGACAAAGTGGCATGGTCTCGCCTAAAGCATTGCAATAAATACATTAAAATTAAATAAATAAATGTTTGTAAATATATAAATACGTTTTATTTTATTTTATGACAAGGGGGGGGGGGGGTAGCAAAGCACACCGGGTTTAGCTAGTGTTCATATAAAAACAGCTAAAGCAGATACATATTCATATATTTTGAGTAAGTCACTTCTTTGTGTCGCTCACTTCTTCTAACAGCCATACCTAAATACCGACGAAAAACGGAACGTATTTTTACGCTGAGCGTTAGCGCTGATACCACATCCCTAAACAAAAGCGGCAACGTTATGTCAAACAATAAAAACAGGGTTATCACACAAATAAATAAAACGACCCTGTTTATTGTAAAGCTATATGTCCACGATCGTCAGATATTACAACGTTGTCATATCTAGCAATGTGCTAGCAATGTACTGACATTGAAAAATTTTTAGCACAAGGTAAATTGTCAGTTTACACGACTGTAAGAAAACTAACAATTTCATTTGCACACAATTGTCACACAATGAATTTATATGTCAACCGAAACTGTCAGTTCACTCGGTTGTCAGATTGTTGTGTGGCATTGTCAAATTCATTTTACAGCTCTGTATGTGTGTTTAAAAGTTTTAAATATTGTCATGGAACAAAACAGAGCAATTGGAACCATTTTATCTGCTTCTGTCCTAATGCACACTTTAATTTAATTCTTTAATTTTCTTCTATTTTTTTCAAAAACGTTATCATTGCACACTTGTTTGTTTATTTATGTATATACAGAGTTGCATTTAGAAATAATTTCTATGACAATGCTGCCATTGGCAGATGCATAAACTTTGCACATATGACAATGAAAAGTGTTTGACAATTGTCTTGAAACAATGACAATGACAAAATTGTGTGTTTACACGATTGTTAGATGTCTGACAATATTTTTGTCTTCCAATGCACTGATAATGCTTTTTCTTACAACGTTGAATGACAAAAATTTAAAGTTGTTAGACATTTTCTGCACATTTTTCGGACAACGTTGTAATATCTGACCATCATGGACACATAGCTTAACTGCTGGACATTGTTGTTTTATTTCTCTCTTTTTTTTTTTTTTTTTTTTTGTTTTGTGTTCTTTTGCAACTAACTTCACTGTGAAACGCCTTGTCAATATCAGAGTTTCCAATAGCAAAGCGTTGCCGCTGCGTTGTTTCGCTATGTCCATACAAAATATATGAGCATGAAAAATTTTGACATTTAAAAAACGCTTTCCGTCGCCATTTAGGTATGGCTGTAAGTTAATTTAGAATTTAAGTTTGTACGTAAATTTATTACAATCACACTAATAAATTCACAAATTATTTTCTCCAAGAAATCTGCCAATTATGCCATCTTTGGAAAAAATTTCAAAATATCTCAATATCACGACATGTTATATGCAAAAGAAATCTATTAAACTTCTTTATGGCCAAACCTTTCTCAACATCACGATACGGTATATCTCATATGATTTAATCTAATGTTTTGCACCATAACACAAAATTAGGATTGAATTTAAAAAATCATTAAAATACAGTGACCGAGAAATGATGTTTTGTCAAAGAGAAGTAGGAGTATAAATATTATATTGTTGAGAGTCATTTGAAATTAAGTTTTATAATTTCTCTAAGGCACAACATTTAAAATTCTACAAACTAAAGCAAACAAACAAACAAATATTATTTATTAATTTAAAAAAAAAACTTTTCTTATTTAACAAATATTTAATTTTAATTTATTTGATGCTGTTTGATCTTGCAAAACTCTTGCAAGAGTAAACAATGTCAAACAAATTTGTGCTAAAATAAGTGGTTACACATTAACATGAAGGTATAAATATGCTTCAACTTTCAACATTTTTGAAATATCATTCAAATAATGGATCGATTTTCAGCTTTCAAATTCATTTAATTTTGCGTAAATTTTAAGACATTCTTTATAACAAATTTTTGGTAAAAACTGAGATCAGAAAAAAATGCAGAAAACCACTTAAAAAAGCTTAAGGTGGCTATATTCGACTAAGAAAAAGGGATACAGCGGATCTGAGCTTAACTTAATATTAGTTGGTTTTTAATGAAGATACAATAAATAAATAAATGTACAAAGAAAAAAATTTAAAAAGTATCAACTTGAATGATTTTATATGTTGAAAGTGTGTGAACGTTTTTATACAGTTCACTCGTATAGTGCTGTACTTTTACTAACCTAAATGTTTAGCTTTCAAATTTTTGTTTTCTTTTTAACAACATTTTACTGTTTGAATGAATTCAAATTCAAATTTTGCGTGAATTTTAAAACACTCTTCACAACAAATGTTTTTTTTTTCATTCAAGTAAAGAGTATCAACTTGAAGACCATTATGAATTTGTTCATAGGAAATATTAATACTGGTAATTCCCTGCCTCAAATCGAGCTATAAGTTAAAAGTGTGTGAACGGTTTTAAACGGTGGACGGCTTAATGTCATATTATGGATAATCATAATATAAAGTATTAAATCAGCCATTGTATTTATTTTGATTGTTGTTTACTATTTCATAATTTGTGAAAACTTTGTTGATATTGGTATTGCTTAGTCCCCGTTTACACAGTCGAACATTTGGATGCAAAACATCTGGAATTCTCTTTTGTTTTTTCATTCGCGGTCACACTGTCGAACAATGTTGTCAGACACATTTCATTATTATTTACTTTTTTGACATTTCTCTTATTCGTGCTGTGTAATAATTTATAGTAAATTCCAGCAAAGAAAATGTCAACAAAGCATGTTCACCGAGTACCGAACACAAAATTGATTCTCTCTTCCCCACCCGTAATTTTCTACCAAGCTAAATGTTTTTCTTTCAAATGTTCGACTGTGTAAACGGGGACTTACAGGTAAATAACCGATCATGTTCGGCTCTGGTGATCGGTTACACAGCGAAAATTTATTTAATGTGCACCTGGAGCAGACATCAAAGTCATTTGCAAGTTTGCAGCAACAATATTTTGATTATTAAAAACCTTTTTCTATGTGCCACTCCTAGAGTAGCAGCTATCATAATATGGTTATGATAATCATAATATGGTTTCTACAGTCATATTGAAATGCTTACAGCAAATACGTAAAATATGCCTTTATTTTTGTATTCGAAATAAAATTCCGAGATGTATTTTATCTGCTTGTTTTTTTTTTTTTTTTTTTTGCTATTTCCTATTGTAAATTTCATGGTTTTCATAGTTATTCAGAGGGGAAAATATTTTTTAGAACTACAATGTATACTTAATTTTAATTAGTGTAATTATCGTTAACTCTGCATTTAATCGGTCGTTATATAGAAAAAGTTGCATCACAGTTTCAGTATCACTTTTCGAAATTGATTTGCACAATATTTTTGTATTAAACATTTTTTATAAATATAATAATAAACCACTCTTATGAACAGTAAGGAGCCATTCCCACGACAGCCGGTTCTACGCACCGGAATGACCCGAGATCACTCGGCCAAGGGCTGTCAACTCAGCAATTACTGCTGTTACAACAACAACAACAACAGTAAGAAGCCTTTCAGATTTACTGATGACTCTGTTCTGAACGAAATCAGTTAAAGAAAATAAAATTTCCCATTCGGAATTCAAAATTCTAATGAAGTACATGCTTATTTCTAAATATGTAAATGTATCAGATTCGTACAATGCATATAAGTTAGTTATTTAATTTTATTTCTTATATTCAATATCGAACTTATAGATAAAACAATGTTAAAAGTGAAAAAAACGAAAATTTGTTACCAACATGTTGCTAACATTGACTATTGTTCTGATAAATGAAAATAACTACTCGTAGCCATATTTTATGCCTGACTGTTAGTTGTTGTCCGCCTGTATGTCTTTCCATGTTTGAGTTGGCCTGTGTGTAACTGCTGTTAGAGCTGCCAGTTGACTTTAACTACTGTTTACCGTTCCATTACCGCCGAGGTAACCTCGTACACACAACAAATGTACATACATACGTACAAACTAACCTGCCATTATAATGTATTGTACATAAAAAATACCAACAGAGGCTTGAAAGACTGAACTCATTATTAAATACATAAAGACATTAATAAATTTGTGTTAAAAAAAAAACATAAAAACATAATCATAATCCACATGAAATTTGTTCCCTTTTCACATTTTTCCTATTAAAATTCAATGTTAAAAAAAAGGGAACAAATTTCATGTGGAATTTTTTTTCACGATAGGTGTGAATAATAGATAATTTACAACAGAGTTCTTACACTATAAAATGGTTTGCTAGCATTGATATTAAAAATTCTTTTAAAGCTCTGTTTAGCATTCCTGTTATCAGACATTGAGTCTCTATGTCATATAACAACAATAACAACATTAGCTACATATGTACATAGAACTAAAGAAAGCAAGCAACATCTACAACAAACAAGAAACCTAAAAGAACCTTATCTTGTGCACTGTTTGTATTGTTGATTTTTATTTTATTTTAATTTTTTTTTTTCAACAAAATTCTGGAATTTCTATACAAAATAAAACAACAGAATGTTTTATGACATAGAAATAGCTAGCACACACACACACACACACTCTTTTACCAGAAAAAAGAATACAGAACTTTAAGATATAAAAAAAAATGTTAAATATTATTATTAATAACTTTGTACTCACTATGACTGGAGAGGTTTTACTGAAATTAGAAAAAAAAATCATAAAACAATTATATAATATCAGCAAAAATAGAGCGTTAAATGTTAAATAAAATGACAAAAGTAAAATAAAAACAGCAGTTATAAAATTGTTAATTTCAGTTTTATTTTTATTTCCATTGCAGATCCCTTAACCTGGCCATTATGTGAATTGTAGTCTGATGAGCTAAATGTTATCCCACTGTAAACAACGTACTAACACAACACAACAACAACTACATACATTTTTACAGCTTAACACCTGAATCTCAATTAGATGTACATACAACTATTGCCTATTACCGAGCTTTAAACATTAACCACAAACTTGCATTATTACTTACTAATTAATAAATAGTAGAAACTAAACCAATAATGTCCAATAACAATCCTTCAAATTCGGCATTTGTGCCGGTGTTGCCCTCACATCGTAATGCTTTAAGGGGTCCTGGTTCCCTTTATGCGGGCATGATGGAGGCCGAGGCTAACAAGGATCCCAGTAAAAGGGGTTCAAACTTTGAAATCATGGCTATGATGGCGGACAAACGTAAAGAGCTGGCTCTACGAGAGGCCGCTGTAGCAGCTGCCATGTTAATGCCCCGCCCTGGCCAAGTGCCCCCTCCCGGGGTGCCAGGTTCTGTCATGTATCCGCCACCTTATCTGGGTGGTCCCGGCCCCTCACCCACCGGTGCGGGTAGCTTTACGTTTTCATCGGGCACGGCAGCCCTTTTTCCTCCCGGCATGCCACCCAGTATGCATGCTGGTTTAGATAGACGTCTCTTGCGTGCTCCTGGCAGAGCTTCAAGGCCTAAGAAGCAATTTATTTGTAAATTTTGTAATCGTCAATTCACCAAGTCCTATAATCTACTAATCCATGAAAGAACTCACACCGATGAAAGGCCCTATTCATGTGATATCTGTGGCAAGGCTTTCCGGCGTCAGGATCATTTAAGAGATCATAGGTAAGTTAGTCAAAAATAAATTAATTAAAGACAAAACAATAATTCTTTATCACTTTAAGAATATAAAAAATTATTTTGTCTGGATTAGATTATATAAGAAATTTGATTTAAAAATGGCCGCGAGTTCATCTGTATGACAGTTCGTTATTTGAAATATTTTGTCAGATATAATGTTGTCTAGTTCTAGCACAATCGGTTCATATATGGCTCAAATATACATACATATACAAAAACCTTGATTCTCTTTTCATTCAAATCCGAAAAACTATGCGAAGTACATTCGTGACACTTGACACTTGATTTAAAAAAAAATGTTGTCAAATCGGTTAAAGATATAACAAAATATATAATTGCATAATTTTGGAATTTTTAAAATGTCTCATTTGAAAATTTTTAAAATGTTTTTAAATAATTTCTTCAAATTTCAGAAGTATTATTTAGAATTTTATTGATAATATATATAAGTATATAAAAATAGAAACCAAAAAGAATTAGAACAATCAATATCTTTCATAGTTTTGCCGTATTTAATTTGAACGTTAAGAATTTCGGGAAAAACTAAATTTTTAAAGAAAGTTTATGCAACTCCAGAGGAGAATACTCAATGAGGTCTAAATAATACAGTTGCACCTTTAATGTACTTGGGGTCAACGGAAGACAAATTTTTTAAAACATTTTATTCAATTGTGCTCAAAATTGGCCAAAAAGTGAACTTTTTTTATCTTGAGGGTCTTGAGGCAAAAAGGTTAATTTTAACATGTTTCACTTTCGATACCATTTCTAAACATACTTTTCCGAAGTTATTTAAAATTAACAAACTTAAGTGCCGTTTACGTAATTCACGCAATTGATTTGACTCAAATTCTCAACGATGTCGTTTAAAACGAACAGTGTCACAAACACCTTAATATATGCATATAAATATAATTCACAGTTGAAATTCGGTAAAATGAACTGAGATATCAACGAACGAAACAAAATATTTTCACCAAAGGTTTTTTTTTCAAATCAAATCAAAAAACCACAAATTTTTATTGCAAAATCACCAAAACTGTTTTTTTTTACTTCCAGATATATACACTCCAAGGAGAAGCCCTTCAAATGTACCGAGTGTGGCAAAGGTTTTTGTCAATCGCGCACCTTGGCGGTTCATAAAATACTGCACATGGAAGAGTCACCCCACAAGTGTCCCGTATGCAGTCGTAGTTTTAATCAACGATCGAACTTGAAGACTCATCTCTTGACGCACACCGATCACAAGCCCTACGAATGCAATTCGTGTGGCAAAGTGTTTCGACGTAATTGCGATCTAAGACGCCATACTCTAACGCATGCTGTGGGTGATGTGCCGGGCGAATATGTAGATGTGGTGGAAGAAGAGGATGATGCACGCAATTTAAGTGGCGATGAAGAAGATTCTCTGCTCGAAGTGGACTCACCGCGCCAGTCACCCGTACAAAAACATCTGGCGGGTTCACCCAGCCACGAATTGGAAGGGGAGCAGGAACCAGATGAAGAGTTGGAGGGTGATCAGCGCATATCTATGGCCGAACGTTTGACATTGAAGCGTAAGGCTCAGTTTGATCGTGAGTTATTGGATGAAGAATCTGATGAAGAGTTGGCTGAGGACAATGATGATGAGGAGGAGGAAACCATAGCAGCTAATGATAACTCTACGGTGAAGGAGGAGATAATGGAGAAGAATTATCGTAAAAATGAATCGGATGTGGTGGATGCTCCAGTAAAGAATCAAAATCAGGGTGTTACTCATTGCCACCATGAAGGTGGTGAACAATATACCATGCGTCCCACTCAAGACCAGCAAAGAGCGGCAGAAGAATTTGCCCTACTAAATGCAACCAACTTAAATGGTGTTCTAACCATGCCGCTACAACCACCAGACTATGTAATTCCAAGCACTAGTGGGGGTATAACTAATTACTTGGCTAATCATGTAGCCCGAGATGTAAATGATGCTTATATGCCCCTGCTACATGTACGTAGAGATCTCCATACTAAGAATCTAATGCAAAGTCCAACGGATTTGAAAGTACAAACTCAACCGGGAGCCCTGCCAGTTATTATAGATGCTACACGTATACAAGCCCCACCGCCTCCAGCTCCTCTGCATTCGCCTCATGAGCCGGTGCCCAGTTTTTTGGGCTCAATACCCATACGCAAACGTTCGTTGGGAGTAGACTTTGAACACATACATACCTTGAATCAGAGAGGTTCACCTTTCCCTGGTAATGCCAATATATATGCCCTAAATATGTCACGCCCGCATTTACATGCTCTACAAACAGCTGCAGCCGCTTCAGTTATCAAGCTAGAAGCCTCAGTAGCGCCTTCACATTTAGGCCCCCCACCGCCTAATATGACCTCCAAGCCGGGTCCCTATCTACCCACCAACTACCATATAAATCAGCCACCACCACCACCACCACCCTCAAGTAAATCCTCCACTATAGCAGAGTCGTATGTGCATCACACTAATCGAAATTGTCAACACGAAGCTACTACTACATCTACACCAGCCTCTTCCGCAGCAACGAGTTCGTCATCTCAGCCCTCAAGTTCATCATCTGCGTTAGCGGGTCAAAGACATAATCAGCCGCCAGCCAATCTACCGCCGCCACTGCCTGTTAAACGTACCGGCTTTAGTATAGAAGACATAATGAGACGCTAAACTTTTAGACACACACTTATGTACAGTTTTGTCAGTTCAGTTATTTAGAGCAAAAATATTAATTAATTAATTAATTATTATTAGATTTTTATTATTTTATATCGATAGTTAAAAGTAACTATTTTTAGCAGCTGTTTAAGTTAGTTGTAATGGATTAAAATAGTTTTTTTCTTTCAAGTCCTTAATTATGTTTAGTTACAGGTATTTGTTTAGTTTGAATCCCTAAAGGGTTAATTCTTTGTTTAGTTTGAATATGTAAAAAAAAAACAAACAAATTAACTAAAATTAAAATTTCAAATTTTTTCAGAATTAGCTTCCATAGAATAAAATAAGGAATACTTAACAGAAGAAGAGTACAAGAATCTTGAAAGAACAAACGCTCTTAAACTATAATTTCCTTTTTGTAAACACATACATTTTCAAGATCTAATATTTTGAAAGCTTTAGCCTTAACAATATAGATAAATCATTTAAATGAATTTTAACAATATACATATGTATGTATAGATAGCATTTAACTGAATTAAGGTGATTCACAGATCTTAATTATATAAATTTTAAATATTTAAACAAATAGTTTTTTGTCTGCACAATATAAATAATAAACTTTTAAAGAATTATTCTGGAATGATTCAATTTATTCACACAGCAAACAATTGCTTGTGCGCACATGAATTTGTCTCGTGTGGACAATTCTTGTCTATTGTTGTGTTTTCCCCTCACGGAAGAACATGAACAAATTTGTCACCGTAATTCTGACGATGCTTTGTTTTTGTGTGCATAAAACCATGACTTGTCAAGACGTGATTGTGAGGTGTCTGTGAGTAAAAATATTGTAGCAGAGAGTCAGGGTTTGGTATACTCTACTAAGAAATAAGTTTTATTTTTTTCTATATAAAAAAAAATTGTTAGGAAAATCCTTACATGATTTTTTTTTTGTGCAGAAATCCTTAGAATATGAAGATATTTTTAAAGCTCTACTGTGAATCTCCTTAAATAACTTTAATCATTTCAAAATCTGGAAACTTGATTGTTAATTCTTATAAAATTTTTCAAATGTTGATCATAAATACAGCTAATATTTATAATTATAATTAAGATTTCTTTAAGTGTACTTGCCTGAACACTTAGTGTTCAAACAATTAAACATAGAAATTTATTTTTGCAATTGCTTTATTGTTTAAACAGAACTTTAAAGTTTTTAATTATGTTAATATAAGCTGAAATATGTTTGTAAGCTAATATTGATATACAATTCATTATAATTTACTTTCACTAGTAATAAGAAATTATTTAAATTAAAGTATTACTTTAATAATGATTATATTAGTTAATAATTAATATTTTATTGTCATTATTACTATTATTATTATTATTAAATATGTATCTTATAATATTATTATCCTACCATGTCTTCCTCTGTTTCAACAAATTTAATTTTAATTATCAATTTTTTTTTTTAAATAAACATACATAAATATTTACAAATATAATAAATAGTTGAAAGGTTTTTATTTAAAATTTAGCATCGCAGAATTCAAGGGAAATGGAAATACCGCACGGAAAGGAAAACTAAGCGGAAAGAAATATCAATCGATATGTAAAATGTAATTATTCATTGCTGCGGCATGTCCCAATACTGTCTGTGTAGAGATGATATCGCAAAAAGGAAAAATACCGCAGCAACGAAATGAATAATTTCAAATTATGCTTCCGCACAAAAACTTTCTTTCCGCAATCGCGGAATGGCATGAATAATTCGACCCACTATCAAATATGCTAAAATGTTTATTCACAAGTCATAAAGTACAGGTATGTTTGCGGGAATCATTTGCCCGATAAAGGCAAGTAACAGTTATCATAGAGAATAGTCACTGTAACATAATACGGTTGCGTTATGAATGTTTAAAGTGGTCATAATATGCTAAACTAACTTGTAATCTAGTCAACATGCCAACACTGCTAAAGTGTAGTGTGTTCTTTTCTATAAATGTCACACTATAAATTTAAAAAATGTTGCACCTTTCTGTATTTTTAGAGGGCGAGAATCGCACGATAAAACAGCTGACATTTGTTTTGTTTATGAATGTGTATTTTTGTTAAGAAATTTTACTATTTTTTATGTGCTGAAAATTTTTTGAATGACTTGTTGGATTCATCTTCATCATCTGATGAAATATTTGATATGATTATGGAAAGAAATCTATAACCGCGAGTGAGCTATCTGCTTCTTCTTTTTCAACAAAAACAGCTGTACATGAAAAAAGTGTTACACTGTTGTGACCATTATAAAAATGTACATAATAAAGATATAACATTTTATTTCAGAAAAGAAAACACCATTTAACAAAAGTTAAAAAGTTAAGTTAAAAGATTGTTTTTCTGGCTCTTTTATTCTCGCGTTTTGGCGATTTACAGTGGTCGGCAAAATCGACCTTTTACTTTCACAGAGAATATCAAACAAGACAAATTTCATGTGAAATTTTTATTCGAGATATGGGTGATTATAGATGCTACGCGTATACACCGTCCCGCCGCCTCCAGCTGCTTTACATTCGCTTCAGGAGCCTGTGTCCAGTAATACGCAAACGTTAGTTTTTCTACCATCGAACAAAAGTACCACAAATACTATATTTCGTCCCCGTTTTCTGGCCCTTTCCTGTTAGGTATTGTCTTCTTAGCCTCGATTTTACCTTTTCAAAGTGGACTTATGAAAAAAATTCTTCTCAAATTTGTTAGAAATTAGCTTTAAAACAACTTTTACAATAGGGAACTACTGTTACAATAGGGCAACCAAATTAATCGATTTTTCTTTTGTTCGATTAATTCAAGAAAGACATTTTATTTTGTTCGAATAATTCGATCACAAATTTAAAACTTATCGAAATATCAAATTTTAAAATAAAATTAAATTAAATTAAATTTTTTTATACAATTTTTTATTCGAAGGTTTCCTTCTAGTTAAATATAAAAATTTTTATTTGAAATTTTTTTTTTTTTTATTTTTTTTATTTTTGTATACTTCTGTTAAATTTCAAATAAAAATTTTTATATTTAACTAGAAGTAAACCTTCGAATAAAAAATTTTATAAAAAATTTTTACAATTAGTGCTCGCAAGAGGAAAAATTCTCATTCATTACATTTTTATTAATAAACAGAAAGTAGTATCGTCTAAAGCCACCTTTAGTAATATCATAAACTGTAATATCCTAGTACCTAAATTACAAGTATTGACAATGTATTCCCCTTTAGTTTGAATTACCCAAAATTATGTTATTGATTACCGATATTGGAAATTTTCATTGGGTTGTAATAAACCCAAAAATTCCATTTTGACTCCCTTGAAGAGACTAAAGCGGCAAAAAAGGTTAACCAGGGTTAAATAACAAAAGATAGAAAAATTGCCCGTTGTTTGCCGTTTACAACTTTCTGGTTCAAGGTTTAGGAGATATATACTGTCATGAGTTTCCAAATACATAATAATCTTCATAAAATCGTAATAGCTGTTTTTGAACAAATGCGTTTTTAAAATGGTTTTCTTTTCTTAACTTCAAACTCCCCTGATATCAACTCAAGTCCAAACTTTGGGAAAGTACTTTTAGTTTAGTCACAGTGTCATGATCATTAATAGAGATTTTTTTTGCGTGAATTCGAGTGAATAATCTAAAACTATTTGTGATTTCAATGAAATTCAAAAATGCAATATAATTCAGTTTTAACCGATCACGTTCAATTGTAGCATTTTGCCATTGTATTGTAATGATCAACGTTCGTTCAATTGCACGTAAATTTTGTTCATCATTTTCATAGAAATACTTGTCATGTACGTTTTTTGGTTTTGTGTATATTTATTTTTATTTTATAAAATTTTCAGTTGAAAATGACTAAAACCGCTAACATACACATCTAGCCATAAACACACATTCTCACTCCCATAAATACTACTTGCAAGTTGCAATCGAAAAGTATAAAAATATTTTTCCATAATACAAACGAACATAAGAGTCGCGTATGTAAAACTAAAAAACCACAAGATGTTTATCATTCCATCAAGTTTTTTTTCGCTTTTTATGAGTTTTGTTGTTGTTGTCATTATTATTATACTTTTTTATTATTTTATTTTATATTATTAATTTTTGTTTCTGTTTTTGTTCATTTTTAATATAAAGTACGTGCATTGCATATTGAATGCGTTAGTTAAAATTTCATGTATGAAAAGATTTTTTTTTTTTTTTGTGGGTGATTTATTTTTCTTTATATTGTTTTTTGTCTTTTCGTAGCTATTTGGATTTGTATTGCCAAAATAATGTTATTTTCACTTTAGTTCACAAAATATGATTGATAACAAAATTGAAAGAATTTTTTTTTTTTAACAATAATTTATTTCTTATGATGAAGTTTGTTAGGAAACTTCAAAGCAAGTGAAGGAATTTGTATGCACAACAGCATAATTGTTCTAAAATAGATAGCTGCCATCAAGTATGATATATGGGGATTGTTTAAATTGAATAATAGAATAAACAATTAACAATTTTGAAGTAAGGAGTTTTAGAAGCAAATGTAATGAATTTATGACCATATTATGTTAGATTCAAAGTCCTGACAGTAATTAAATTTTTGATCTTAGATCTTGAAACTGAATCGTGTTTATACTTTTTAGGCCTTATTATTGTAATTATAATACATATGGTGAATTTCACGTCAAGTGACCCAATTTTAAAAACCGATGTCTTCCGATTTGGATGAAATTTGCACCAAGGTTAGTACTATAGGATAGTAGGCCAGAGACAAATTTTCAGCTCTATCAGTCCAGAAGTGCCGGAGTTAGAGGGTGTCAAAGTTGGAAATGTTGGTCATACAGGGTTTTTTAAAATGAGTGTAACTTTTCACCTATTGGTCCTAGCAAAAATTGCCCAAAGGACTTTAGATAGCTATTTCTTCAATCATTTCAAAAATATTTTTTTTAATTTTTTTTTTAAATTTGGGCCCTTTTTTTCTCAAAAGAAAGCTTATACAATTTATTTTAGGGCCTTTATAATCGCTTAATGTGTCTTGAGTTAAAAAATAATTTTTTTGATAGATATCCCACTCGCATCCTATTAAGCGATTATAAAGGCCCTTAAAGTAAATTGTATAAGCTTTCTTTTGAGAAAAAGGGCCCAAATTGTAAAAAAAAATTAAATTTTTTTTTTCAAAATTAAATTATTAATAACTATTAATAACTATTAAATAAATAAATTTTAAAGCATTTTTGTTGTTTGCACGAGTTTGAAGCATTTTGAAGAGCAATGACAGATATGTACCCTTCAAAATAACATATAAATTTAGTAAAGACAAAAAACGCGTTTAGAAGATACGTCATCTGTTATGAATCCTAATTTTTAAGTTATACAGCCAATAATATGAGATTCAGTTGGATTATAAACCATTTCTGTCAGTGTAAATTTCTGTTAAGGTTGCCAATTAACTCAAATCTACAAACGAATACACCTCTAAAACAAACACAAGTAACCAATAACGTATTTTTTACGATGTGTTAACCAAACACAGCTTTTTGTTTTATTGCTGTTTTTTGTTTCAAACCGCAACTGTCAAAGTTAACTGAAAACACACACCAACACATTAAAGCACTGCTGACATAAAGTAAAACGTAAACAAAACAAAACAAAAAAAAAAATATAACCTAACAACAACACAACACCCATACACTACCCTCAGCATAGATTCATACGTATTTGTATTTAAAGCTCTCTCACATTGTCCACACAGATACAAAACGACAAAAGAGTGTTAGTTAGTTTGCTGTTGTGTATGAGTATTTGTTGGTTTCATTAGTTGGTAGCAAATTGTTGCTGTGACTATTGTGCTGACAGTAGAGAGTAGCTTTTCTCAGAAGTTAAACGACTGTAAGCTTGAGCGGTTGAAAATTTGTCGGTTTTGTGTAGAATTCGTTAACATGGTCGGTACACAGTGTTAACTTGTTGAATATTTGTTGTTTTCTTGTTAATAGTGGTGCTGCGGGTACAAAACGTTGTACGTGTGTGTGTGTGTGTGTGTGTAAAAGTCAGTAAGCTGACCGCGCCTAAGTTTAAGCAAAACTTCGTAATTTTAATAGAAAAATGTCAAGATATTTAATAAAAATTTATAAAAACAAAAGAGTTCTAAGCGGAATTATAAGAAATTAACAAATATTTGAGAAAAATCTAAGAAATTAAAAAAACAAGCATTTTTAAAGTGAATAAATTGTTATAAAGTTCAAGAAAAGTGTAAATGTAGTGGTTAAACAAATAAAATATTGTTAATGTATGAGTTTAAGCATTTATTACCAATTGTTATTGGCTTTTATCTGTAAACGATGGTGTTGAAAAGTTTAAAAAAAAACATAGAGAAACAAAGAAACACAACAAAACTAGTGAATACAGTTTAAACAAATCTAATGTTGTAAATAAATTTCCAAAGAAATAGGTATTTAAGTCATAAAAATAAACTGCAACACGTAAAGGATTGTCAAAGAACAAAAGTTTAAAAAAAAAACAAATTTTTATATTTTACCCCATTTTTATTTGCAAAAATGTTTGTGTTATTGAAATTCGTTGTGTGAAACCTGTTGGCAAGCCATGATTTTACACTTGAAAACAAATATAAAAATTAAAACCAACAACAACAAAACTCAAACACCGCATACGTCACCTACACTTTTTTGTGTGTTTTGCACCACCGTGTATTAATCATACCAAATCTAGAGAAACTAAACACAAGCAGCCAAACAAACAGAAATTGTATTAATTAATTAAAAATATGTTATTATTATTTACTACATGTTATTATTAAATCTAACGCTAGTGTAGTAATTGCCATAATATTTTGGGAACGCTTAGCTGCACATTAAGAACATTGCGCTTTTAAATTGCAGTTTATCAGTTGGAACTGAGTGCAATAAAGTGGTTGGTTGGTTGGCTGGCTGGTTCGTTGCCTGAATGTACATACTCGTACATATGTATATTATAACTATGAATGAATGGATGCATAAATGAATGTTTGTATTGTTAAAATGTATGCGATTTTGATCATTCATAGTATCTGTGTTGATAATATTTTTTTTTGTGGCATTTTCTATGTCTTACACATGGCTAATAATAATGCAGACCACATGAAAATAGTTAAGAGAGTCTGTAAATTGCTTACTTAAACGTATAGCCAACATTAAACTTCACTGCAGTCAATTCTTTCACATTCAAGTTCGTGTAAAAGCGGTCAAAGTTAAAAAAAAACCATGCTGTGTTTTAAATTGTTTAACCAACCGTCTACATATACATACATAAATACATAGATACATATGTATGTATATTAGGGTGGCCCCGTTTGTATGGAGAAACAATAAAGTTGCGGATGTTCCCGACTAATATGAAAATTTGATTCATTTTAAGACTACGTTTCTCAATTTTTTTTGTCCTGGGTTGAATATTTGGTGAGCTGGATCAAAGGATAAAAATGTCCTTTTTAGAGTTTTTTTTTGATTTTTTTCACATTTCTTCCAAAAGAACTATATGCAAATTTGGTAGCATGTGAAATGTCTTTGAAAGACACATTCAATGGGTTATCAAAAATTAAAAAAAAAAATTTAAATTCAAAAATTTTGAAATTTTCAGACAAAAATTTTAGTGTTTTTTTATTTTTTCATAGAATTTATTTAAATAAATAGTTGAAATTTCTTGATTATAAACATCATGCAATTTAACCCAAATGGGGTTTCCCGTTTTTTAAAATTCTACCTATTTCAATTTTTATTAATTTTTTTAAAAAACCCTAATTCTTCCCTATCTGACAATCTCTGTTAACTCAATTCGTTAATGTAATGCGTATTAAAATAACGTAAATTTTTTAAACTAAAAACGGGAATAACCATTTGGGTTAAATGAATCAAATTTTCATATTAGTCAGGCACATCCGCAACTTTATTTTGGGGCCACCCTAATATACATATATTTAAAATTTAACCACATTAAACTCATTTTAAATGGGTCATTTTGTAAAAAAGCTAAGATTTTTGTGAGAAAATTTACAAATTTGTGGAGAAACATTTAAGAATTTTTATGAATTTGAATGTTTTACGAAAAGTCTTTTCAAATATGCTGCGTTACTTAATTTATCACACGTAAAATTAGAACATAACTAATTGTGAAAAATGTTTAATGCAGGCTTTTCTACACCTTAAACAAGTACATTCATTTCATATACTTTTTAACATTTTCCATGAGTAATGGAATAATTCATTGGAATAAAATAAAAAGTCGATTTCCCTTAGGCTTAAGGGGTATAAGCCTATAAGCAGAATTTCCACATTTGAGCTTCTAAAAATACAAGAACAATGTTGCGCTATGTGGTCTGAAGACTTGAATAAGCTGGAATTGATCACGATATGGAGAACTTTGATTTCAACAGAACTGTGGCACATCTCACACAGCCACCGAAGCAATAACTTTATTGCAAACCAAATTTCTCCCAACGTCTATTTTCAGAAAATTCTGCCACCCAAACCATGCAATTTAACAACATGGGATTATTTTTGGTGGGACTTTGTTAAAGCCAATTTATGAAGTGAAGCGTATTCCCAAGGTCTTGCCAAATTTCAGCAACTATATTAGAAACCTTAGCGCCATGACGTTGGTGTTGATTTAGCTGACTGGCCGGGGTTCACATACGATGTCTTAATCTTAAGGTTATCGAAATGGGTTTAAGCAGCATTTCGAATATGCAACAACAGGACAACAAGGTCTCTATTGCCTTGCTTTTTAGAAAAATCCTGCGTTAGAATTCTTGTTGACACTATAATGTTCAATAACTAAGTAAGAATAAATGACAGATACGTACTCTTCAAGATGACATATGTATGTATAAGTTACTAAAGATGAAGTTTATTTTGATAGAAGAATCAACATCTTTATGAGCGGGCGTGATGATCCAGATGATATCCTGACACCACATTTAATTATGGTAATGTTATAAAACATTGCAAACAAACTTAAAATATATTTTGTGTATAAAAAAGTCGATAATTAAAAAAAAAACAACACCCACTCTAAAGTATACGGAACGGCTCAGAATCACTTTCTGAGTCGATTTAACAATGTCCGTCCGTCTGGCTGGCTGGCTGTCCATGTAAAGCTTATGCGTCGAGTACATGTCGCAATTTTACAGATATTTCGATAAAATTTGGTATGTAATATTTTTTCGGCCCAAGGACGGATGGGATTGAAACTGGTGGAAATCGGTCCATTATTTCACCTGGCCCCCATACAAATGTACTCCCGAAATTGAGGTTTACCAATCATATATGTTTGAATTATGCAAGTATCCAAATAAATTTCACCACAAATTAGTAGTAAATGAAGCTAATTCAAATCTAAAAATTTTGTGAAGATCAGTCCATAATTAGTCGTTGCTCCCATATATGGTCCACTTCCGAAAATCACTTTAAAGAGCATAACTCATTCAAAAATGTTGGTATCCAAATAATATTTACCACAAATATATTTCATATATATACAAATAGAACGGTATAATTTTATTGTGATCGGTCTATAATTAGTCTTAGCTCCCATATAAGGCCCACTTTTGAAATTAATTTTAACGATCACAAATTTCTTAAAAATGCTGGTATTTAAATAAAATTTGACACAAATAAGTTTCTTATATACAGAAATAATGACACCTAATTTTATAATGGTCGGTCCATAATTAGGCGAAACTTCCTGATATAAGACCCTCTCCGTAATACACTTTAAGCTCCATAAATCTTTTAAAAGTATTTATATCGAGATAAAGTTTAACATGCACAATATTTATATTCACAGACATCATGACACTAAATTTTGGTCCAAAATAGGTGATATCTCCCATATAACGCCCATTTCTGAAAAACTGTTTTATACATATACTGGGTGTAGGGTATTATATGGTCGGGATTGACCGATTATACTTTCTTACTTGTTTTTGTTAAAGAAAATTAAAATACAAAAACTTTTTTGATAGTTATGAATGTTACTGTTTTCGAATTGAGCAATATTTATTAATTTAAAGTACATACCTATACGTATAAGAATGATATCTACATTGTAGGGTACAAGCAGATCAGTTCAGCTGCTAATTTATTGTATTTTCTTTTTGTTTTTGTCTGTGTCATTTACTGATTTTAGTTGTAGCTACGTTCATTCATAAACAAATGTGTTGTTTTAGTTTTGTTTGTTTAGTGACTAATACTTATGTAACTGGTGATTATTATGAAGTATTAAATAATTCTAAACTAAAAAAATACATTTTTTTTCTAGTTTTTTAACTTTGTCTGGCTTCGACAGTTTTTGTGTTTTAAAGTGCAATTATTAATTAACCTTGATAATTTGTATTGATACAGGGTTATTTTAATTTACTGGGGCTTATAAGTAAAGACATATACTTTTTTGGTAGGTACAAGATCAAAGTTATTAGTATTATACATATTAAAGAAACAATAAAATTTGTTCTTCATATTAAAAGTAAAATGTAATAATACAAACTAAATTCAAAATCTACTATGTTTAGCAGGTTTAAAATATTATTTTAAATTTCCATAGATATTAACGTTATCAATAATATGGCTACGCATTAAATTCATCACTTTAAAGTTCAAAAACCCAACAAAAATTCACTAAAAAAAAACACATGCATAAACAATGAAAATATCAATATTTATGACTTTTTTTTCTCTGCTGCATTTTCTTGCCTGATACGAGTACAGGTACAAAAAAACACATTTGGTAACAAAAAATACCAACATGCTTGACTGCCTGTCTATCAGCTCATTAGTATTCATTCAATAATTTACTGTTATTTTGTGCATTACTCTCTTTATATAAACGTTACAATAACAAGAGAGTTTTCACTCTCTTTTGTTGACTATGATTAAGTAAATAATAGTACTGCATTAAAAATATTGTTGTTAATTTTAAACCATTAGCTTTTAAAGGAAATCGTTAATTGATTGACTTGCAATTGAATCATATTTGCTTAAATACATTGATACTTATGTAAATACAATTTAAATTTATAAAATCTCATAAAAATGTCTCACTAAGTATTTGAGACTTTGTAAACACCATGATGGTCAGTGTTGCCAGAAAATGAATTTCAAAATATGCTAAAACTTGAAAAACTAAGTTTTTTTTTTTTTTTAAAACAAACACAAACTGCGAAGCTTTTCGCTTGTCTGCAGAAAACACCCAGAGTCTTTGGCGGGAATCGAACCCGCAACCCTCTGACTGATAGTACGGCTAAATTTGTTCAATGTAACAATACAATTTTTATTTCAAATGTTACAAATAGAAATTATAGTTTTTTCTAAGTTTGTTTATAACAATTGTTGACTTGTTTTAATAATTACATTTCATATATTAATTCAAAAATTTCCGTGTGAATTTACTTACCACACCGAAAGAAATTTAGTTGAAATATTAATAAAAGTTACTTTTTATTTCTCCAAAAGTATTTTTTGGAGGAAAATAGAAAAAAACTTTTCGAGAATAAATTTTTTTTATCAAGCAAATTATGCTAAAAAGTATTTACCATAATTTTTAAAAATTTCAATGCATTGTCGAGAAATAAAATGCTAAATCTAGCACTGAAAGTGCTAAAATGGCAACACTGATGATGGTGGTCAAGTTTAGTGTTGTCAAAGCAAATAGTGAACACATCACATCAATATGTTTTTCTTATGTACTCTAAATCATTACTTAACTATGGTAGAAATTATTTTTAAACATATTTATAATAATAAATAAATATAACACATCTGAAATTAAACTCTAGATTTGCATTGAAAATTTATTTAAGTTCAGACAAAGAGCCTGATGATTTTGTCCTGGTAACATTTGGCAAGAGTTATGAGAAATTCAGGGAATGTCAGCAAGTGTTTGCATGTACAATAATATTTAAGTTAGAAGGGACATGCAAATTTCTCGGCCTGGTAAATACCGATATGACCTTGTTGGTTAAAATTATAAACATTTAATCATGTCTAAATACAAAACTTAAAATATCATTCTTATTATTTACAACGAGCAAATTAAAATGTTTCAATAAAATTTAGGCAATTAACTTACGACTATTAAAGAGATTCAAACAAAGCTTTACAGTAGAGATTCACCATCAGAACACACTACCACTGATTACTAAACAAACATTTACAAAGTTATTTATTCCCTTTGTTATTATTTTGTCCAACACTGTATGTCGCTCATATTATATATGGATGCTTCTCGAAATGACTCTAACTCTAAGATGCGCGAACGTGTGGGTTAGCCGTATTTTTTTTAGGAGATGTTAGTCTCTGATCAGTACATTGCAGTTATAGCAATTATTTTCCATACTTGGTAAGTCGAATTGTTGTCTCCGCAATGGTCGAAAATGTAGTTTCTAACTCTAACCGGCGTTGCAAGTCTTAAGTCTTTCTTGTTGAGAACAAAGCAGCACATCTGTTAAAGAGATGGCTAAGCACTTTAAAACAAGGCTGATTTGAGTTTGTGTTTAAAGGGTTGGATAGAGTACTACCTTATGAGTTCCGCGTAGGAATGAAGAGTAGGTAAGTGCAATATGGAACACAAGAAATCTATGATAACAGAATTCTGATTAATTGGGTGGTAAACGGAGAGTCGAGTTTTTGAATTCAATGATTACTATCAGAGAAAAGAAAAGAGTTCTTAGTGATCAAATGAAACCTATGCTTGATTGCTGCTTTAAGTTAAGTCATATTATAAATTCTGTTCAAAAAGGGGTCCAACTGTTTCCACCAAACTCTCATTATTTTTAAAATATTGTTCAGCAATAAAAAACCTAAAGTATAGGCTGTCAAACAGAATTCTTTGTTTAGCAACACTTTACTGAATGAATGACGGCAAATTCCAATTTTGCTTGAATTTTGGAACACAAACATATTTAAAATGTGTCTTCATCATCTCTTCCCTAGAGATTATGGCTTTTCATAAATCAATAATATAAACTCTAAAAATATCAATTTAAATTGCTGATTTCATTAAAACTCAAATCTCTACAGATAAAAACAAAATTTAACAAATAACATATCAAAATACAATTAATAAACAAACAGTAATATGATTACCAATTAACGGAACCATAGTGAGAGAATGCATCAAATAGTGAGAAGAAAAAGTACCTTTAATCAATTAGTACACAAATTGAGCTTCTTCCCATTCGGTCAATTATAATGATAGAGTTCACATATTATGTACATATCGACACAAAAATGCTCCCCAACTTTGTACACATTTTACTGTTATTATTTATTATTTAGCTGAGTATTGTATTTTATTGAATTATACTCCCATATGAGTAGTTGCTGTGTTGTTATGGCATGAGAGAGAGACCAAAATAAGTTTTGGGGAGAAATAAATAAAATCGTTAAAAATGATAAAAACAAAAAAGTTCTGAAAAGTAAACAAGCGAGTGGCAAGTTAGTGTTTTATAACGGTTGTTTGCGTATAGACGTGTTTTGGTTAACAAATTCGAAAGTAAAAAACGCAGCGTGAAAATGGTTTAAAATTGTGTGAGTGTGTGAGTGTTGGAGTTTTTCTTAACTTGGTCTTGTTTTAACCAACAAAAAACAAAAACACACACACAAAAATTTTTGTTTTTGTGGGGGAAAATATTTAAGTGTACGAGTATTTTGTTTGTTATTCGATAGTTAATGACGGCACAATAGAAAACCCGTTATTTATGAAAATTTTAACAAAAATAAACAAATGAAAATATAGAATTTTAAATTTTGTGTGTGTTTGAGTTTATTTTTGGCTTAGTTTTCTTAAACTTAAATTTTAACTACAATTTCAGTTTCATTTACATATAAAAAAAAACCTAAAAAGCATAATAAAAAAAATTTCAACAACATAAAAAGTTAAACATGTGGCCTTTTGAGTGTTCTTATAAACTGGATTTGTTATAAATAATTAGTGTTTCTTAAGAAATTAATTATCAATAAAAAAGTGTGCCTAAAAACCAAATAAGAAATAAAAAAAAAAATAGAATAAATATAAACCGAAAAAGTGGCTGGCAATATGACGACGCCTAGACGTCTTGTCGTTAATGGATTCGCAGTAACAGTTCTGATTACTTTAAGTTTCATAACCAACATTAAAACACAAAATAGTGAATTATACGAATCTGCCGAGTTTCCCAATAGTCAGTATGACGTCGATCCAGATTTTCATGCAAAAACGCAGTTACAATTTGCGCCGCCACTGCCGACAACCAAATCACCACCTCCCCTACTGGAGCCAAACGACAATACGCTGATGTCATCGTCGTCTGCCTCCACATCGTATACGGAATTGAAGGGTGGCAGCATAACAAATAAGCGTACTTTACGTTCTAGTGAAAGTCCTTATAGCGTACGTGAACACATTACAGTGGAAAAAGAAGGCCAGTTAACAATTGAGGCTGGTGTTAGATTGGAATTTGCACCAACTGTTGGCCTAACAATACGAGGAATACTGCAAGCTGTGGTAAGTTTTCTTTTTGATCTTTAGTTTAATTTAATTTTAAACAGTTTTCTTTACAAATTAAAATGAAATTCAGTGCATATTATGAAACGTTATAAATTTATTACATACTTTATGTATACCCTACACCACAGTGTATATTGAATTTGTGCTGATGTTTGTAACGCCCATAAATATTAGTCCAATAAAAGGAATCACTTCCTGAGTCGATTTAGCGATGTCCGTTCGTCTGGCTGGCTGTCCATGTAATTTTGATACAATTTTGAAAATATTTCGATAAAATACGATACAAGATATTTTTTCGACCCCAGAAAGGTTGGGATTGAAATTGGTTGAAATCGATCTATTATTTCACCTAGCCCCCATATAAATGTACTCCTAAAATGGGGATTTATCGGTCGTAAATGTTTGATTAATGCACATATCCAAACAAATTTCGCCACAAATAAGTTTTATCTACAAATCACATCTACAAATTTTGTGCAGATCGGTCCTTAATTCACCATAGCTCCCATTAAATTCCTATTGCCAAAAATCACTTTAAAGAGCATAACTCTCTTAAACATTTTGGTATCCAAATAATATTTAACACAAATAAGTTTTATATATACAGAAATAACGACACTAATTTTATAAGGTACAGTGAAATAACTCTCAATTAGTCCCAATGGAATAATGAAATAAACCCCAAAAATTTTTCCATACAGATTGGGACTTCTTACGAAATAAGTCCTAATGCATTGGGACTTATTTCATAATTTTTGTTGGGAGTTATTTTATTTTTTTCAGTTGGGCGGTATTTCATTTTTCATGGGAATTATTTCATTGGTGAGTTATTTCATTTGGACTTATTTCACTGTACCATTTTGTAACAATCAGTCTATAATTAGTCAAAGCCCCCATATAAGACCCACTTCTGAAAATCACTTTAACAAGTATAAATCTTTTAAAAGTGTTTTTGTATAGAGATAAAATTGAACACAAACAATGCCACTAAATTTTTGAATGATCGATCGCTCCATAATAGGTCATAGATCTTATATAGCGCCCATTTCCGAAAAACTGTTTTTACACATTTACTGGGTGTAGGTACCATGTAGGTCGGGCTTAAAGCACTATACTTTCTTACTTGTTTTTCTTTTTTAAATTTTTTATATTTTGATTTTGAACAAGTGTATTTGACACACTTACTCATTTCATTTTGATATTGTTGTTGTTGCTGTTGCTTTGTTTTTGTTCTCATTTCATTTTTAGTTGTAATTCAAATCAAATGTTAATGATTCATGGCGGTTCAACCTCATAAATGTTTGTTTACAGACATAATTTTTTGTTTGTTAGTTTTTATTTACAATATATATTTGAAATATTTCTTTCATAAAGAAATTCACCTGTTGCTTGTATACTTTTTGTGCTCTTATCAGTATGAAAAGCTTTTTATCTTTAGCTCTTATCAGCGTTGCTGTAATGCTTTACGAGTAAGATAACACCGTTGCGGAATTATATGCTCTGTTTAAGGTTGATGTAGGCCCGGCTGAGTGACTCTATTTAATATTTTTGCAGTCTGTAAATGTTCATTTATGAACCTACTTCATTGATAAGATTATACGGAATAAGTGTAACATGTACATACCTGTTTCGTTTAGAATATGTTTTTGGGGCAAATTGGAAATTTCGTAAATGATTGCAATTGTTCTTTACCAAATAGTAATTAATTAAAAAAAAATTTAAATTAGTAATTACTATTTTGTAAATATGTATGTAGTAATTAATTTAATAAAAAAAAAAACATTTAATTTGATAAGAATCAATTTAAACGTTTTTTTTTTTTTTTTTTTTTTGAAGAGAAGTAACACTCAGGCAATTCATATGCCTATATATACTTGCGTTACTTTCCTTGGAAAGGGGATAGTTGAAGAAGTAAAGGTGGCGAAAGAAGAATGCTTTTTATATAACAACTCTGCAATTGCGCATTATGTTTGTTTTTAGGGCAGAATTGCAGCGCCTCTGGTGGTGAGTAGGCGCTTTAATGTTAAAGTTTGATTTTATTATTATTATTTTACTTCGGTGGCGTTTGAATGCTATAGCACCAAAAGAAGGGCGCTGTGCTAAATAGTAGTTCTGATAGATAGAAGAAAACTAATAATTATCAGAAACTGATGTTGTTTGAGAGGCAGCGGCTTTGCTGGTTTTTAAACTGAACTAAAACATCGAGGTAACTCGATCTCTCAAAAATCTCTGTAGTATAGTTGAGTTAATTTTTCATACACTAAATTATTATTATTATTATTATTGTAATACCAAAATCTTCACATTTCTTTATGGTCTTTCACTTTAAGTTATATTTTTTTTAATTCTTATAATTAGTTCTTTAAGTTTATCGAACCATAAATTCATAGTATGTTGTTCTTCTATCATGTATGATTCATAAGTGAACTTTTGAAATAAACTTAAACTATTTATTTTAAATCATACAGCCATGTTACAGAATTTAATTCCGTTCGGAAGTGGAATTAATTCCGTATTTTGCTTCTATAGAAAAAATAAAAATAAAACAAAAATCATTCAAATGTTTTTTGAATTGGAAAATTTCATTTGCAAATATTTTTAATCACATTTGGTCAAAATGTCGGTCGGGTCTTTTCCAATAATCACGTTATATATTTTTATATCGTGATCACTGTAAGTTTGATTATATAATGATCACTGTAAAAGGCCGTATCATGCTTCCAGACCACATGGAGCATCATATATTGATAAGTTCAGAATGCAAAGACTTTTCAAAAATTACTCTTGGATTTTCAAAAGTCCAAGCTTCTAAATGTATCCAGACAAACGAAATGGGCTTCATCTGAAGAAATTATATTTTCATGTTATCTGTCCACGAAAAAAAAAAACTTTGAAAACAGGAACTTGTTGTTTACATTTTGATTTTTAGTCAAAAACTTGTTAAAGATTTTTAAGAAATTTAAAATATTTTGATTATTTTTTTTATGTTATAGCGTGTTCAGATATGACCCTTAATTGCGTTAGTCGCAATTAACGCCATTATTGAGCTCAATATTCCATATAAAATTTCAATTAATTATTGCGCAATAAGAACGAAATTGTTATAATATAGAGTAAGATTTCGAATGCAACACTGTTCACAACTGTGTTTAGTGAACAAAATTGTATAAAATGCAAATGTCAACAAAAGAACAAAAATCATTAAAAAATCAATGTGAAGGTAAGTTTGTTTACGTAGAAACACAACAACCATATAGAGTATTTTTTGTATTGTTTTCCAACTGTCAAATTATTATTGAGTAAGCTGAAAATTGCGTATGCCTGAACACTTAAAATAATATTGTCAATTAATTGAATATTGACTCAATTAAGTTTCATATCTGAACACAGTATTACGGATATTATTTTTCACACCTCTTTTTAATTTCAACTAATTTTTTGTCGACATTTTGGATGAGGGAACCCATTCTAAAATTCAAATCATTTGAGCATTTTTGAATATGATATAGAATTTTTTTTATCAGATTTGGATAATTTTTGGGACTATTAAAATCTATTCTTATAATAGTAAATAGTAAACCCAAAGTGGTGCTTCTAATTCCGGCCTAAGAATTTCATTAGTCATATTATTCATATCATATGTAATAAGATTAAGTTTAAGTACTAAACAGAAATACATATAAAGGGTGTCCCAACTAGAACGCAATGGTGTCAATGGTGTTTGGTATCGTAAACCGATAACCAGTTTTTTCTTGCCTAGAATTGAAGAAATGAATGTGGGGTTTTTTGAAGTCGATGGTGCAAATTTCATCCAAATCGGAAGACATCGATTTTTAAAATTGGGTCACTTGACGTGAAATTCACCATAAACAATATTGAAATTATATGACAAAGTGTTATAAATATTGCAAGATTTGAACAACAATAAACTGAATTACAAACAGAAGCATTTTTGTACTCGAGGTCAGCCAGTTCTTGCCGCACAGATTAATAAATAAATGCAGCAATAGCTTATTAATACCATAACTGTATTACAATTGCAGCAATTGCTACAATTATTACTTACAATTAATTACTTTGCTCAGGGAAGTCTAATAACATCAATTTCCGTTTTGGCCACTTGATCATTAATATACTTGAAGTTGGTAACAAAACTACTTAAGGTATGACTTCCAACTAAAGTAACCTTATAAATGATACTAAGAACTTCCTCCCCTTGCAAGCAGCATATTATAAAATTCTTGAATGCCTTAACTTACTTGTCTTCCTGTCAACGAACGCTATAGCGTTCTATAGTGTCAGTCAGTGTTTACGAATAAGTAAAAGATGCCACAGAATAAAAAAAAACATAACAACTAAAGTGACTAATACAAGCTGATAAAAGTTTGTTGTAAGAAAAGCAGCAAATTTATATTAAAAAAATGAAAAAGAGCACACAAACAAGATATTTTGCGGAAGCAGAGGTCAATGTTTGAATATAAAATCACACTACAAGCATGACACATCTTCTGCTTATTCTGTTTATAATTCAATTTTCATAATTAAAATAAATTTTCTTTACAATAATACTATTTACACAGTACTTCAATGAATGACTGAATGCATGAATAGATTGTCTCTCATCAGACATCCATCATACGCGTGCATGTGGTTGCTTGTGGTGGCTGTAACTTAAGAGTTGAGGAAACAATGCAACTAATTGAGGAATTTGTCTTTGATGTTTGATAGAAATAAAGCGTAAAAAAATAACTTCCTATTATGCATGTTGCATACATGCTGTACTCATAATAGTGTGGTACTAATTTGGGGAGAGTGATTTTATTATTTAAAAGTTTAAACGAAAAAAATCGTGATTAGTTTTTGAATAACTAGTTTACTATTCACGATCAGTTTTTATATAGAAACCTACAAGATCAATTTTCTATAGAAAATTGCACGATCAGTATTGCAAACACTTTTTGATCAGTTCTCTTTATTAAATATAATATTTAACAAAACGATTAGACTACGAAAATGTCATTGGAAACAAAATTTCAATAAAAAACTGTTTATAAACTTTTTGAAATGATCGTTATATTTCACCCTAATGAACTTACTCCCCAATTATAATGAATGGTTATTAGGTTAAGTATTTGAAAATATACAAAAATACTTTCAAATACACAAGATAATAATTGTAGACATCATCGTCATATTATTAACACATCTTTAGGTCAGAAGGTCACTCAAAGTTAATTGTATTTAAGTGTGCATAATGAATTTACATAAATGCTTAAAGAAGATCTTGATTGTGTGGCTATATGATCTTATGCTAATTTAATTATTTTCTTATTTGTTTTGTTTATTACAGGGAACACCCACGGCACGCATTACTTTGACAGCACAAGGTCACAATGTAGAATTGCCAGATGTGGACGAGCGCGGCATACGTTTAGTAGATGGACCCACACCCTTAGAGGGCAGGTTAGAGATCTTTCACAAGGGGTCATGGCGGTCTGTTTGTACCAATTCAAGAAAGTATGTTGTTTTATATAACGGCTTAATTATTTTATTAATTATGTAACTTTTTGTTAATTTTATTTAGTTGGACCATGATTGACTATGAGGTGGCTTGCAGACAGTTGGGTTTCAAAGGAGGCCGCTTTTGGAATTGGGTTGATCGTACTCCCGCTCAAAAACCCCGTTTGCTTTATGAGTTACCCAATTGTAAAGGTTCAGAGAATTCTCTATTAGATTGCCAATGGTCTTCGAGACAGCTGGGTTCCGGAGTGTGCGATTATCACAGTGATCTTGGTATACAATGCAAGGCCATACACAGCATACAACTAACTCACTGGAGGGGCTTGTATTTTGATAATGCTCCCTCTGACAAGACTCTGGCCAGAGACAATACTGTTTATTACACCAAGTCCAAATCGACTTTGAAATATGTGGATATAATAAGAGCCGGCAATGGTTTAAAGCAGTCTGCTAAATCTGCATTGGAAGTTATGGGTATGCCACCCGTGGTGCAACATGTATCTATTACCCACTCAGCTTATACCGGTTTCAATGCCACCCGTCCAAATGGCGGCTTTGTAATGCAAAATGTCACCATACGTAAAAGCAATGGCATTGGTATTTTTGTCAATTCCAGTCAAGGTTTTGTGCAACTAAATGGCTGTAATATACAAGATAATTTTGCAGATGGTGTCAAATATGTGGGCCATGATTTGAAAGTGGACGAGCGAACTGACAGATCCTCAATATATGATTTCTGCACTCTGCCCACCACTTCAGGACAAACCTATCCCATTACCTTGACTTTTAGACAGATATATTATGCTGGTTCTGCCAAAGAATGTGCCAAATATTTCTTTACCAAACCCGGCTATGTGCTGTCAGTGCAATTCGAACAATTTGTTTTGCAAAACAATGAAACTGCCACGGTGGAAATATTTGATGGTGCTTCGGCCAATGATCGTTTGCTGTTCTTTTGGAAGGCTCGCAACTTTACCCGGCCTCAGAGTGTTACCTCAACCAGAGAGAAGCTGTATATAAGAATAAAGGCTGACATGCGTGAAGAAATAAATGGTTTTATACGCATTACCACAGGTGACTCTAGTGCTTTTGATTTAAGGGTTCTGGACTCCACCGTGCAAGATAATAGTGGTCGTGGCATAGCAGTAGATCATTTGAGATCTAGATTACATGTCCATACTTCCTCAGTATCGGGCAATGGCCATGTGGCTGGTGTCCATGTAGCAAGTGGTGCTGGTGATGTCAATATAACGGAAACTAATATAAGCTACAATCAAGGTTCTGGCATAAATATCACTTACACGGGAGGCAATCGCAATGTTTCACGCAGTTATGTCAACTTTAATAAAGGCTTTGGCATAGCGGTGTGGTTAAATGAGACCAATGATTCCAATAGGGTGGAATATATACCCTTTAATCAGACCACGGCAGTGGAGTACTCACATCTAAACTCCAATTTAGAAACTGGTATATTGCATGGTAATTTCTGCCAGCCTTTGTGGGTGAATATAACTGGAAACTATTTCAATGGCAGTGCAGATAATGACATACGTTTGGAGACATGTTGGCAAACCTTGGAGCCCAATGAAGTCAATATGCGTCTGCAAGTAGGGCACAATTCCTTTGAGAACAGCCAGCAGAATTCTATATACATTAGTCCGGCCTTAAATCTTCAAGGAAAAGTGGAATTTAATCAATTTCGTTATGGTGAATATGGCTGTATTTACATACGAAATGATTTCATATTCCAGGAATTCAATTTTATGCCTGTGCGTTTGCTGATACAAAGCAATTACTTTATTAAAAATCGCGGTGTTCACGTGGTGTCTTTGGGTTTGTCGCCCTATAGCCGCAAAGATGTGCAAAGTCTATTGTTTACACGCAATTTTGTAAGAGAAAATCGTATAGTGGAGTTTTTTGGCCCCCCAGTCGAGGGCAGTGAGGGCTCCGATGGTGCTGGACGTTTGAATCCAAGATCTCGGGTAGCAGCTGCAGTTGTGGTGGGTTCGAATAATGTGGATATCTTTCGCAATATTTTACACAATCTGGATTCCACCTATGAAATTGGCTCCCAGTTGAGTGATCAAAGTCAAATAATCAATGCCACCTATAATTGGTTGGGGCATACGGATGAAACGAAAATCTATGCCCGCTTGTTTCATCGCAATGATCGCTATAATTTGGCTAAAATAGAGTACATACCCTACTTGCTGCACAGTTCAAACCCTGGCTCCACGACAGTCATTGCCATATCCACCTTTGTGCCTCGATTTTATCGAGAAGGCTCTGAATATATTGGTGGCGAGGTTGATGGTCAAGAAATGATACCAGCTGGCACTTATACTGTAAACAAGGATATTAACATAAGACCTGGTGGTAAATTGATTTTACAGCCTGGTGTGACTTTACAATTTGAACCCAGTGTCGGCATGATGGTGGCTGGTAAATTGGAGGCTCGCGGCAGAAGACCAGATGATATTTTCCTAACCCTTAAACGCAACACTATCATGCCCATGGATGTAGATTCTTCTACCAATCATGAAATGATTGATGTGGAAAATTTAGATATGGATACCGAAACCGTAATTAATGGCGATGAAACACCTTTAGTTAATGTAAGACTTTTGGGTGGGGCTGGTCCTTATGAAGGTCGCCTGCAGCTTTATTTGAATGGCAGATGGGGTACTGTATGTGATTATGGCTGGACCGAACTGAACTCTGCCTTAGTGTGCCATCATTTAGGTTATACCTTGAATCCCAAAGACTGGCGTTTGCTGAGATCCCAAATACCTGCTGTTGGCATAACCGAAGATGTCATTGTTTCCAATGTACGCTGTACTGCCCATGATCGTGATATTACTAAATGTAAGGCTGAATATTTGAATAGAGGTGACTTTGAGAATTCTTGTTCCCATGAAAATGATGTGGGTATACGTTGTTATGAGGGGGCCTGGGCGGGGGTACGATTTAGCATGTTAGCCGAGAGAGCAGATCTGCAGTATGTCACCATTGAAAAGGCAGGGCTATTTGATTATACCACCAATGCCTTTAAGCCTGCCTTACAGATGGATTTTGCTCGACACAATTTAGAAAATGTAAGAATTGTCGATAATTTGGATGATGGTTTGGGTGTAATATATGCCGATATCTATGGTGGTAAAGCCATTAACAATATACGTAATTCCGAGTTTGTGGGCAATAGAGGTAGCGGCATAAGTTTCAAACAGTTGGACTTTCGTATACAGGGTTCAATAATCAAAAATAATAGAGGCAGTGGCATTTCCCATGATCCGGTAATAGCAGCCAATGATCAGTTGGAAATTGGAGGATGGTTTAAAATGGCGATCGATTTTAATACCTTCGAAACTAATTATGAGCCCTATAATCTGCCCTCAGATCAGGGAAATATTGAATTGGGCACCTGGGAAAGCAAATACATACGCACAGAGGAAGTATTGGGGGCAGCCGTAAGTAAAAAGCTATTTGTAAGATGTCCAGCAGGTTATGTATTGGGCATACAACTTTTAAATCCCATACACAATCAATCAAGCGAAAGTCTAATTATTTTAAACTCCCAAAGTGAAAATCAAAGATCTCAATTATGGGATGTTAAAAGAGATTTAAATGTCTTTCCCACCACCAGCAGTAGTTATGGCATTGTAATATACTATGAAAGTGGCCCAAATGCTTTGGGTGGAGCTGTTTTAATGCTGACCACTGTGGTGGCGCCGGTGCAAAATATACGCAACAAAGTGGTGGCAGGACCAGTTCCTTCCTTGCACTTAAGATCCACTAAGATACAAAAGAACTTAAGGGGACTGTCAGCTATATACTATAACAGATATCGTGGAAACGAGGGAGAATATTATTTAAGAAAAGCCAATGAGTCCATCAAAATAGTAAATTGTGAAATCAGCAACAATTATTTGGAAGCAGTTCTACTCAATTCCCCCTTTTGGGATGTCATCAGCAGTAATCTCTCCGAAATAACTTTACATTTAAACGGTTCTACTATTACCCAAAATGGTTATGGCATACGCCAACTTTCCAAAGACTTAAGATCTTCTAATAATCTGTTCCATTATGTCATACAAGATACCACGGTGGAGGATAATAAAAATGGTGGCTTCCAAGTTTCTTTGCCCTACGTGTGGCAATATAATGAAAATTTCACACACAGCATACATTTTGGTAACACCACCTGGCAACGTAATCGCAACTTCTGTATTGATGTCTCGGGCCACTATGCTGACTTCAACATAACCTCAAATGCTTTTCTGAACAATCAATGTCCTCAGAGTTTAATTGCGGTGGCGGGCATGGAAAAACGCATTAAGTTTGACTACAATCGCATAGAGCAGAATATGGCTAAATATATTATGGAATTTAAAGCAGACAGTTTAAGTGAAAAGCTGGGCGAAGTTAAGGCCACCATTGAGTACAACACCATTAAGAGAAACTCTAATTTTGAACCCCTAAGACATTTACCCGCTCTAACGCATGCCACCAAATTGGCTGCCCAGAATATTATGCCCACGGCTGTAATACGCATCCTTGGCATACAAAATGTTAAACTCTATCGCAATCTTATAGCGGATAACTCTCTTAGATACAACTTGGTGGCCGGCTTAATGTCTGCCAGGCTAGATAATTATTTCTATGCCAGCGAGAACTGGTGGGGTTCTAGTGAAATTAAAATCATAGAATCGAAAATATTCGATTTCGATAATTGGAATGATCATGCTGATGTTATATTCCAGCCTTATTTGATAGAGGACTCTTTCGATGCCAGTGTTTCGTTGGTCAAAGAAAATCGGGATGCCATTGATTTGAACTCCTGGCAAGGTGGTCGTATATTTTCAGACCTTTTCATACGTAAACGTGAGGAGCCTTACATAATTAAAAACGATATCACTGTCATGCCCGCGGCTACTTTGACTATACAGCATGGTGTTAAAATGGAATTTGAGCCCAGCATAGGCATGTTGGTCTTGGGTTCCCTAAGTGCCATTGGTTATCAAGAGTCACCCATTGTAATGAGACCCTTTAGAAATGCCACCCATGAATCGTATTCTCTGTTAAACAAAAGAGCTTTGGAGGATATGTCTCAAATGCAAACCCATGACTCCATAAGACTGTGCACCACTTCCCAAAATTGCAGCTCGGATACAAATGACATGTATGACATTAATCAAGGGTTCTTGGAGTACTTTAACCACACCACCCTGCAATGGGTGCCCATATGCGACAGCCGTTTTACTGAACGCAATGCCCAAGTAGTGTGCCGAGAATTGGGTTACGATCCTTTGAATGTTTATTACTCTCATGATCGTAGAATTGAATTTCATACAAACTCTTTGACCAGAATCTGGACTTGGGTGCAACCTTTGGAGTGTCGTGGAGATGAAACTCGTATGTCTGAGTGTGAAGAACGTCTTAATGGGCAGGTTTACGGCCACAGACATGAGTGCCGCTGGGATGATGTATTCGTGTTTGTTAGTTGCAAGGGCACACCAGAGGATGAAGTCTATTGGGGTGGCATACGTTTTAGTAATGCACAGTTTGAGGAAAATCAATATGAACATCGTTATCATGATATACTCACTCATAGTTTGCAGAAGAACAAAAACAGTAAATTGGAATTTGTAACCATTGAAAATGCCGGCATCTTACACAATCAAAAGTCAGCTGCTATACAAGCCATTTACAGGACACCCTTAATAACAGCAGTTACCATTAAGAACTCCGCCAATCATGCTGTCAATTTTGTGGCTCCTAGTGGTCCTATTAACCTTAATCTTCTAAATATCTCCCAGGCTTTGGGTACAGGCATTAACATTGTCTCCTTGACCGGCGAGGGTAGAGAAAGTGAGGAATCCAGCTTTACTCCTCTCAAAAATTTGGACATGCCCTACAAACTCTTCTCCATGATAGATATTTGTGATCCCAAAAAGTCCATTACAATAGAAGAACGTGTATTGGTGTATTACAAGTATGATAACAATCCGGTGAATTGTGTCAAAATGTTTACCGCCGCCTATAGAGCCAAACCTATAGGCTTCCGTTTATTGCAGTCCAATCTCTTCAATCATTCGAAGCTATATGGACGCATGGACTCTATACGTTTATATGATGGTGATGTTTACAATGTTACATCGGTGTTTATGGATCAAATAGAATCGGATACCAGAAACCAAAAATCCTTTTTTAAGACACAAGGTCCCACCTTAAGTGTTCATCTAATGGCTAGTGGGGCTCCCGAGTATCATGGTTTTATAGCGGAAGTGGTAACAGTGCCCATATCTACCATAGGACAATGTAAGTTAGAAGTTTTTTTTTTTGCAATACTAAAGTAAAATATGTTTTAACTGTTTATTTGTTTTTAATAGATCGTGATGCTTTACACAATATAACTTCTTGCCACATAACGGGTGCCACCAAAGCTGCTGTTACTTATTCCTCGGCAGGAGAAATTACTCCTACATTAACCTTAACCTCCAATCGTATACAAAATAACTGCATGCAATTGTATGGGAACTTTTCAACTTGCCCCTCGGCCATTAATGTGGATGTACAAAATATGAATTCCTTCTATTTTATGGTGAATTCAATTTAATTTTTTATTAAATAGAAACTTTTTTAACGAGTTACTTCTTTATTAATTACAGAATAATTTAATTTTAAACAATCAAGGAGGTTTGAAATTACGAGCGGATTCTCGTGGCTCTGCCACTTCACTCAGGGGTTTTATACACCACAATCTCTTTCTCAAGAATCGCAATCGTCCCGCTTTATTTATAGAAGGCCGCCAGTCTTCTCCCTACCAAGAAGTTGAGTTATATCGCAATTATTTTGCCCAAAATCAAGCCGGTTTTGAAGATGTCATACGATTGCGTCAAGTTGTTTCCAATTTTAGTTACAATTTCGTACATAGCAATGTGGGCGGGCGTATAGTGGAGGTTTCCGGTTTCGAAAAGGTTCGTTTGCCCATTTACCAGAGCACATCACATAATGGTTTTTATAGGTAAGTGTGGAATTGAAAAAAAAGTTTGCAGGAACAGTTTCTAAATTGTTATTTTTTGTTTCAGAAATGTGGCCACTAATTGGATGGGTAGAGCTACCATTGTTGCTGGCACTGCTGGTCAACAATATGTGGATAATATTTTCGAAAATCCCGATAATGATTATGAAATAATCACAGTCAACAGTACCATGTAATTATTAAACAAAACGTTTCTATTAGTTAAATCTCATGCCTTATAAGAACTCATAATTTAAAGCAATATTTTCACTTTTATATTTTTACTTTTTTACTTGTTCTTTTAAAACGGTTTTTTTCAAAAAGAACTTCAATTACATAAAATTAAAATTTTTGAATTATTAATGCTAAAGCATAGAAAAGGTTTAACTTATCGCAATCAGAAAGCAGAATACATTAGTTCGTCAGCCAGATTATATAAATTTTGGTATAACAGTAGAAAAGTCTTGTCAGACTAGATACCAATTTCTAAACCACTGGAAGCCTCAGTAATATTAATCCTGATGCAATTGAAAATGTTTGATTCAGATAATTGGAATGATCATGTTTTTGTCACACTTAAAATGTTTGCACTGATTTGCAAATTCCTAAGAAAAGTATATATATGGTGAATTTCACGTCAAGTGACCCAATTTTAAAAATTGATGTCTTCCGATTTGGATGAAATTTGCACCAAGGTTAATACCATTGAATAGTAGGCCAGAGACAAATTTTCAGCTCTATCAGTCAAGAACTGCCGTTAGTTAGAGTTAAAGGATTTTTCAATATTTAGCACATGTATCATTTTCAACCAAATTGTGTTGACTTCAATGCAGTTATTTCCATAACGCTAACAATAAGTAGATCTTGCTTTATAGGATCTACGACGCTAATCTAAGACGCAAGACTTACAATTCAAACTCTAGATCAGTGTCGGGCACACACATACTCACTCATATGTGCTAGTGTTGAAAGCAGCATAAAACAAACGTGGCGCACATAGAATTTTGTTCCTATACACGCGTGTATAGCATTCTCCCTTCACTGCTCTAGATGCTTAAATATGTATTATATACACCAATTTCTAGACAACACTTTAGATAATCATTTTTAGTTAGTATTATTTGGAAAGGCTTTTTTGTTTAAAAGTATTATTTGAAATGTTTATTACCATCCTTTCTCAAATTTAGAGCTCTTGATAGTTTTAAGGTCGGAATATAAATACTCGTATATAATTTCGTTATATAGCAAAGAAATTATTACCGAAGGTTTACATACAGAAAATAATAGTGTGAATACATTAATAAAAGTCAAGATCCTAACTAATTTATAATTTAACATTAAATTCACTCTTTTAAGCAAGATTTACACGCTTGAAATTTTCTTCAAAATTGCTCTTCAAAATGCTTCAAATTCCTGTAAACAGCAAAAATTCTTCAAAATTTATTTATTTAATAAATATTAATAACTACTAAATAAATAAAATTTTAAGAATTTTTGCTGTTTACATCATGTAAATCTAGCATTAGAAGCATTTTCATACGTCAAAATACTCATTTATTTTTAAAAAAAAATCTATATTTAAAGTCAACTAATCTGTATTATACAATTTTATTTATCTTTACTTTCTAAACAAAAATATATACATATATTCTGCATGATCTTTAATGTAGTTCCAGTTTTGACTATCGAAACAGGTAAAACTTGTTTGTTACACTTTTAAACTTCAAATTAGTAAAATTAAACAAACAAAGTAATGTTTTTTTTTTGTATAAAATTCACAGCACCATAGAATTATGGCGTTCCAAAATCGATGCCCGCCACAATTATTGGAGTTATAACAATAGTATATCTGTGCAATCCAGAATTAAAGATAAATCGGGTAATTATAAACATTTTAAGTAAATAAACGGATATATTAATTAAATTTATATAACTAGATGATCCCTTATTGCTGGAGGTACAAGCAGTGCCCTTCCAAATGAATAATCAAACAATATTGGATGGCAAATGCCCGCCTGGTTGGGCTCAGGTACAAGACACTTGTTTTATGTATGTGGGCGTACCCATGACTTTCCGTGAGGCCAAAGACTTTTGTAGATCAGAAAACTCCTCAATGCCTTTTATAAGAACGGACAGCGCCACCTTGTGGTCATATCTGCAGACACAAATGCAACATTTAAAGTAAGTTTCTGCAATCACATTAAGACAACTACTTTTATAATAGCGTTTCCGTTAACTTACAGATATCCCGAAAAAGTCTGGATCCAGGATTTCAATCATATAGACAGATGCACCAGTTTTGCTTTTGCCGAAGTCACCATAGAAGAGTGTAGTAAAGAAATGGGTTTCATATGTGAAATCGATCCTAAGGTCTGTCCAACAAAGGACTCTTAGTTTTTAAATTTTTTCATTAAGTCTTTTATTGCAGGTGGAAATTGATCCCTTGTCCTGGAGAGCAGATATCTTTGCTATCAGCATTATTTCCGCCTTTGTGTTGGCCATTATTTTATTGATATTGGTGGGCATCTGCTGGTATGCTAAATCCAAGCAAAGACATGTTCAACGCCTGCAAAGGCGCAACAGTATACGGCAAAGTTTACGCAGTCTAAATAGTATAGATCCCCAGGGTTCTTTGAGGAGAAGAAACTTTGTATGATTTTTTTATTTTGTTATTTAATTTTCCGTTTTTATTTTACTTATTATTTTTTTTTTTTGAAATTTTCATTTAATTTATTTAGCACATGTCCACTTCGACGGGCACCTTAACCAAAACAATGGCTCAAGATTATAAGATGATGGGTAATGGTTCCTTCGAGTCCATAGATAAAAGTGTTTTAAGTTCAGAGGCCAGTTTTGAGCCTTATGAAAACCACTGTAATGGTGAGAAATCTGAATACCAAACACCCAAAAAGTCACAAAATGAATATGTTACCAGTACCATAAGATCAGGTTCCTCACAGGGACCGCAGAGAGTAGCAACTATAGGCTCCGCCTCTAAAGCCAGTGCCAGTAGGGGAAGAGCAGCAGTGGCCGCTTGGTCCGAACAAAAACCTAATGACTTTGAACTGTCCTATCGCAATGAGGGTTTCCGTGATAATTCCACCTATTCGGGGACACGCAACAATTCCCTTAGCACCAGTATAGCTGAAGACACACCCATCATACACCAAACAGACTTGGAAGAAACTGGTTCTGATTATTATGGTAATGCCAGCACATTACCCCTGCGACACGATCCCAATGAGAATTTAACATTTTTATCAAAACTCAAGAGAAATATACCCGAACAACGAACCAGTACTTTATCGGATAGACCGCCAAGTTCATTTCTGCCCCCCTTACAAAAAACTCCCTCACCCACCACGACTCAAACGCCATTTGGCAATAGCTCGCACGCCAATAGTTTGACCTACGAACAGAAAATCGATAATTTGAACTTTAGTTCTTTAGCCGAATTACGTAGTCATAATAATAGCCAAGTAAGTAATGGTACTGCAGTTATACCTCCGGACATAAGACGGCCGGACTCGTATATGACAGCGGTCGGAACGAATAGACTATCAAGGCCAGTTTCTGCTTTCGGCAATACACCCAAATACGATACGCCTACGACCCATGTGTCCAGTAGACGACCCAAAACAGTTTACGAAAGTGATGACACTGGCTCAGCACAAATACCTTCATCCCTAAGGCCAGACGAACGTAAGGCGTCGTATCAGCAACGTTCACGTTCGGAAGCTTTGCTAGAGACTGATCTTGACCTTGACAATACACCGACCATGGATGCTAATGGTAGATCGCACAGTCAACCATTAGAGACCTCAATGTAAGTGAGCGACAGCAATGTTCAATTAGGTTTTACAATTCAATACAATTCAATTATTGAGGATCTCTTACATTAGGGATTTTAATTTAATTTTTTTGTTTTTTAATTTAAATAAAGCAATATTTTATTACATTTAGAAACTAATCATTTCACTACTTTTCACATCACTAATTTTTTATTAATAATTATTAATCTTGTTAATTTCATTCTTTACGCTTTAATTATACAACCAACGAGATTTTTTTTAATTTCTATTAGTTTTTATTTTATTTTTTTATAATTATACGAAGTAAAAGAATCGACATTCCCTCCATTATTTGTTTAAGATTATTAAATAAAATTAAATTTATATTAACTTCATTCACATGTGATTGATTAGCAACAAATAACACTAAAATATTTACAAATTATTTCTTAAGTATTGTATTATTGTATTTTTTATGCGCCTTTATTATTAAATAAACACTTGTATTATAGTAATAATTTTATGTAAATATTAAAAACGAAAACAAGTAAATTTATAATTTTGCAAAATCAAAATTACCTTACATTTGTTAAGTTTGTGAATTTATTTTCATTTCTGCCTAAAGAAACCACTGTGCAGCAGACAAGTGTAAGTTAGTCAATAAGGTATAAGGAAAGTTGGAAAATTTTAATTTAATTGTTTAACAAAAAAAAAAATATTTTTGTTTTAAAAAAGGGAAACAAATCGGCGACTTTTATGAAATCTGCAATCACTTTCATATTGACAAATCGCTGGTTTAACATGTAAAGGCTCTAAATCCACTTTTTTAGAAATTGGGATTTTGATGCAGTTGTGTTCAATAAGTAAAAATACATCGATTACAAAAAAAAGATACAGTTATCTCATTTATTGTTGTTGTTTTGTATTGATGAGTAAAGGCGCTAAGTCCAATTTATCACATCTTTGTGTAATATCTCACTTCTTTCAATGTTGAAATATCAACTGTTTCGTGCGCAATAGTCTGAGAGTCCAACCAATTGACATAAAATTATTTCTCATTGGCTACACTCTCGTTGTTTGCAAAAATATTCGCCCTGGCCGAGGACGGACATTCGAGGAATACAATACACACCAAATGGTGAAATTAATTTCAAACTTAGATTTCCTGATGAATGGGAAAATTTCCATAAAAAAATAAATGAAAATATAGTCGTACTAGAGTGGTCGGATTTACACCAACTTCATCCAGAAAGAAGAAAATAAAGACTAGAAAGTTCGAAGATTTACAATATCCAAAATCCAATTTGCCTACAAAACACCATAAATTTTTTGACGATTTGCCATACGAATAAAAATAGTCGTCGCCAGTTCTCTTACTTTTAAATCCATTAAAAATTTAAATTAATATTACTTTTTTATAACAGCAATGAAATAAGAATATACAAATATCGAAATTGAAATTACAATAATAATGTTATTCATATTTTTGAATAAATTCTGTTTCTTTTTTTACAATAATCAAACTTTAGCTTTTTACATATTATTTTACATATTTTTAAATAACAACAATAAAAAAGCAACAAAAGTACACTTTCATTGCAGTAAGTAAAAAATATAAGTAGAGACAAGTATTAAGAAAAAGTTCCAAGTCCATGAGAACATACAAACTAAGCAACACAAAAGGCTCTAAGTCCAAAAAAGCTTTTATCTCGGCAAATACTTATTTTTTCATTTTGTTTTTGCGCAAATAAACAACAAAGAAAAATACAAAAACAAAGTGCATTTACAGATTTCAAAAAAGTTTATTAAAAAAAAAAGTTTGATTGTTTTTTGTCTCGGTCCATAAATAGTCGTAGCTCCCATACAAGGCTCACTTCCGAAAATCACTTTAAAGAGCATAAATCTCTCAAAAATGTTGGTATCCAAATAATATTTAACGCAAATATATGTTATATGTATACAAATGTATACGGTACAATTTTATAATGGTCGGTCCATAATTAGTCGTAGCTCCCATATAAGACCCTCTCCGTAATACACTTTAACCTCCATAAATATTTTAAAAGTATATATGCATATCGAGATAAAGTTTAACACATACATATAATATTTATATTCAGAGAAATCGTGACACTAAATTTTGGTCCCAAATTGGTGATATCTCCCATACAACGCCCATTTCTGAAAAAACTGTTTTATGTATATACTGGGTGTAGTGTATTATATGGTCGGGATTGACCGATTATACTTTTTTACTTGTATATATTTAGACGAAGCGTATTTTCATTTGTCTGAATACATCAATAATCAATATTGCTGCATTTAGGCATCTGAAAATCCAAGAGCAACTGTTGAGAAACCTCTGCATGCTGATTGTGTCTCTGTAAAGTCGGTAATGATATGTGGAGGGTTAATGAATGATTGTTAAACATTTATCTTTTTAATACAATAAAAATGTTTCATAATTTTGATATTCAATCAAAGTTATTGTTGAAAGAAAAGTACATCAAAACTGAAATATTTTTTGTATAGGTAAATACATTTAAATAGGTTTAACCCTTTAACGCCTAAGACCGTTGAGTATTAAAAAAAAACGGTTTTTTCCGTTTAGCTACTAAGACCGTCTACAGACTGTCTTCCTTGTGTTTGTCCTGGAGTTTTCCCGGAGTATTTTTTTCTGAATTGAAACTGAAAGTCGTAATTTGCGTAGCATGCTAGAACAAAAATTTATTTCTGCAATTTGAATGTATTTTCAATTACAGGTCTTTAAGGGTTAAATATATTTGCAATATTTCAATAATATTGTTGAGTCTTGTGCCACACTCTATTGTGATTCTTTAGCAAAAACAATGTTAAATATTTTAGCGCAAATTAGCTGCATGAAATACTCCCAAATGTAAGTGAGAATGTGCATAAAAATAAAAGTAGTTCAATTGGTCCATTAGAGTTCATTGCGATGGTAATATTTTCAAAATGCATGCAAATGAATTATTTAACGATACAAAAATAATATTGAAAAATGTACAAAGTTATTTATTACACCCACTATTGAGTTATGGCAAAAAAAAAACTAAAAACAATTTATAACATGAATATAAAAATTTATTGGATGGCAAACTATGATTGGCTGGCCGATTAAATTATATTAGACAGGCCGAATAGTGATTGAAAAATAACTGAAGTTTTAAAAAGGCTGCAACTCATATATAGACAACGTGCATCTTGTTGTTACATTTAGTGATAGCCACTCAGCAATATGGTAAAACTTTGCAAAAAAAAAAAATGTCAGTTTAGCTGAGTATTTGTGTTCTAATACAACCGAATATTACTTTGTTATTTCACTGTGATTTATATAAAAAGTCATTCTCTCACTTGTAACTTAAAAAAGTGGCAAACGAGTCAATGAAATGTTTGAAATTGTTTCGGCTGCGGCTGGACATAATTGCTGCCAGTTCAGGAAAATAGACCAGCATGTGAAATTCGTTTTTTAATGCAATTTTATACACATACATATACATACATACATATATTTATGTAGATATTCATTTATAATAAAATTAATATGAGATAGAGTATGAGTGGAAAAGTGTAAATGAGAATGAAATGTTTTTATTGAAAACATGTACATAAGACTGTGTTTGTTTATTTCAACACTTGCAAATGATAAATTTGAAAATAATGATGTAGCCAGTCATGCAATTTGCATTTATTCCCCCTACTACAAACAAGCAGTAATAGCAGATATACAGTGAGTAAGCATACTCATGTATGCTTTAAACTGTACTTGCATTTTGTCCATAGCAAAAGATAATGGTTAAACCTCTACAAAAGAATTGTAAAACAAAAAAGTGCTATGGGAGGAGAAAAAATATCATTTATATCCGTTTTGTGTGTTCTTAGTACACTTCGTATTACGAAATATCTCCACAAATTTAAACAAAGTATTGTTAAGAAATAAAACTTTTAGTCACACCTATTGTGATGTATTGAACTGCTTAAATCAATTTACAAATTATCCGTTTTGCCCTTGAAAATCAATAAATTTTATAAGTACTCCCTATGTCCCAATTTACACGAAGCAATTCTATAAGCTAAGTTAAAGTAATCAGCTTAGCTTAGCTTAGAAGCCGTGGTGAGGGGAAGTTAAGACGAGTACACATTTGATTGTACTAGAAATGCATGTAACTCTCTTATTCGTATTACATGTGTATGTGTATATGTACTCTCAAATAAAAATACGAACGATTTAAGCAATAATAATTGTACTGTGTGAACACTGATCAAGGATTTCAAACTTTTCAATAGAAATTTATTTGCTTAAATTGGGACTATTATATATTAAGCTTAATCTGTGATAACCAACAATTGATATTCAACAAAAAAAATTCAATTCAAAAACATATTTACAACGTAGTCAGTAGTTCTTGAAAAACAAAGCATCATGCGTAACGTGACCATACGTCCCGTTTTCAGCTACTTTGTCCCGTTATCCCCGACAACGTTTTTAGAAATTCGAAAAAAGAAATAGTTTTTTTTTTTTAAATATAAGAACAAATCTTTAAATTCGTCAAAGATAGTTTTTTTTATACCCTACACCACCATAGTGGGGAGGGTATATTGGATTTGTGCATAAGTTTGTAACGCCCAGAAATATTTGTCCAAGACCCACCTTAAAGTATACCTATCGACTCAGAATCACTTTCTGAGTCGATGTCCGTCTGTCTGTCCGTCTGTCTGTCCGTCTGGCTGTCTGGCTGGCTGGCTGTCCATGTAAAGCTTGTGCACAGAGTACAGATCGCAATTTTGCAGATATTTTGATAAAATTTGGTAGGTGATGTTTTTTCGGCCCAAGGACGGATGGGATTGAAACTGGTGGACATTGGTCCATTATTTCACCTAGCCCCCATACAAAAGTCCTCCCGAAATTGGGCTTTACCGATCATAAATGTTTGAATTATGCAAGGAACCAAACAAATTTCATCACAAATGAGTGGTAAGTCAAGGCAAATCACATCTACAAATTTTGTGCAGATTGGTCCATAATTACTCGTAGCTCCCATATAAAGCCCACTTCCGAAAATCACTTTTAAGAGCTTAATTGACTTAAAAATGTCGGTATACAAATAATATTGAACACAAATATATTTCATATATATAAAAATAATATGGTTCAATTTTGTGATGATCGGTCCATAATTAGTCGTAGCTCCCATATAAAGCCCACTTTCGAAATTCACTTTAACGACCATAAATTTCTTAAAAATGTTGGTAACTAAATAAAATTCAACACAAATAAGTTTGATATATATAGAAATGATGACACCTAATTTTATAATGGTCGGTTTATAATTAGTCGAAACTCCCATATAAGAGACCGTAGTTTACTTTAACTTCCATAAATCTTTTAAAAGTATTTACATCGAGATAAAGTTTAACACACATAATCAGGGGTGTCATAGAAACCAATATTGTCAGAATTGGTTTTAAAACTCATTTCTGAAAAACTTTTTATACATATACTAGGTGTAGGGTATTATATGGAAGGGCTTGACCGACTATACTTTTTTACTTGCTTTTACATAAAATTGTATTGTACAATTTGCTTAGTTAGTATATTATGATAGTTTATGTAAAATGAGTGTGTGTAACCAGGAGTGTTTTCTGCGAGTGTTCAGGTCTTCCATGCGTCTGTGTTTTATTATAAATTTGTAAAGTTTGTATTTTAAACATACGGCTGCTGTTGACTGTTAAACAGATAGATTTATACATATAGACAGACCCACCGTCAGTCGTTCTCTAGCATTAAATATTTGGTGTGACAGTAAAATTGTCATTTTAGTTGGCTGCCTGGCTTGTTGTATGGTTAGTTGGTTGGTTGGTTAGTTGACAAGTACGTAATGTATTTGCTAAATGTACGAGTTTGTACATATGTATGTATGTTTACGTTGTAAATTATCCTTTTTTTCAACATTTTGTTTTGTTTTTTTGTTGCATTAGAGATCAAAAAAAAAAAGTTATGTTGCACTTACATTATTTGCCTGCGTAGCTATGTGTATTTTTTTATTAACATTAATTAGCAACTGTGTTAGTTGAGGCATAAACCACACACTCATGAAATAGTTAAACTAATAAATAAATACAAACATGCAGGCAGGTTTATAAATGAGTATAGTATCCTCATATATATATCATAGAAATTACAGCAAAAATATAAGAAATGAAAAAAAAGACTAGAAATTGTGACACTTTAAATGGGTTGTGTTGTAATATTTAATATTGATTTTCTTCTAGAGTTGAGCTAATGTAAATTAGAATTGAATTTATGTTTATTTCAATTCTAAAACGTATGAGTAACTAGACATTGCTCATACGTATGATTGCATTCTAATTAAATGTGTGTCTAGGTAATGGTAATTGCTGTAAATGTTAAATTAATGATACATGCGAGTATGTATGTATATTAAATTCATTTCATATGTTAGTTAATATTATAAAGTTTAGAGCAATATAAGCAATCTCTAAGAAAGAAAAAGTTAGCAAATTCTCTTTAATATCTCAGTTTTAGCATTTTATTAAGTTGTTTAAACAAAGGACTTGATTATCTTTCGTCACCGGATTTGAACTTTTGAACTTGTCAGCAAAATAGAACAAAAATTAACATGTTTCGTGAATATTTTTGTATAACGCTCACTGCTGCTGATTGAGTTTAACGTTCTAAACATGAGATGAGAGCAAAGGTCAATATTTTTTAACCACTAAATAAATTGAAATTCCCTCAACATCAAATTAAAATGATTGATTGTGGCTGCATTTATTTTTCAGTTCAATTTGAATATTATTCAGTACACAGAACAAAAACTAAAACGAAAAAATAAAAACACCGTAACCCAGTTAGCAACTGCCACAATCTTCAAGGATTACAATAATCTCGTAGTACACAATTAATTTTGTTACACTAGACCAGTGCTGCTCAATGTTTTTAGGGGGTAACATCAGCTTTTAGCTATAAAATTCGTTAATTTTGATTTGATATTATAAAATAAATTTTCACTGAGTTTTATTGGTCAGACGTTAACTGAAGGAATTCGTATTGAGCAAATTTGTGTGATTGTCAGGAACAAATTCCAGAATTCATGAAATTTCTTGACATTTGCTGCTGCACCAATTTATGCACGCTTAATGTTTGTTTAAAACAAGATTAATTATCTAAACCTAATGTGTGAGTTTCCACACATATGTAGGTACATAATTTCCATATGATATACACCAGCACACACATTTATTGTGTTAGTGTACTTATGACCAAAATGTTATTGCAAAGAGTGTTAAAGATAAGACTATTTATTGTATGAAACAGATAGCGAAATATAAGAAGGTTATTGAAGAGTTTGACTAAAGAAAGTTTGTTTCTAGTAAAAAATATATGGACATGCATGTATGTGGAAAACAACACACAAAGGTAAACAACGTAGGTCATTTCTCTAAAGTCTGGCCAACAACGATTGTATTTGTTGTCTGAAGATATAAATGCTGGCAATGAATTAATAAATTCTGAATAAAAACTAAATTATAAAGTTTATTGTCATATCTTTGTATTTATAGTATGATGATTCTATATTTAGAATTGTATCTTTTATTTAATCAAATATATACAAATAACCACACAATGTTTATTCAATTAAACTTAAGTGTTGGTTATTTATGACGCAATCGTCCTAAACCGCTGAATCGATCTTAAAAAATATTCAATTGAGATCCGTTTTATTTTATTATGCCGAATAAGGTGCATTATAAAAAATGTAAAACCGACAAAAAATAACCAGAATGCGGAAAACAGTCGGAAAGCTGAATATATGTAATATATGTATGGATGCATAGGTCGCATGGTACTGCTAGTATTATCGGAATAGTACAAAATCTTTCAGTTAACATTGGTTATTGTATTTTTAGACACTTTTTCTCGATAAACAACACAGAATTAGTCGTGGATCTCCTTAATACGATAAAGGAGAACTACTTGGTGCAGGTGTCTACACACAGAGAAAAAATATAGTTGTACATGTTTACCACAACAATGTCAACATTTCTACAAGTTTTTCAACAATGTTATGGTCACTGTAGTTATTTATATGATTGCAGTAACCATAATATTACTAGAATTACATATACGATTGCAGTAACTATGTATATATTTGTTGTAATCATGTTTATGATGAAAACAGTTATCATAATTTCTTGCTTTTTGATTATGATAGAGAACACTATAATATGGTATAATATTTCATCACAAAACTGATCCCCTTACATAATTGCTATAATCATACAAGGTGGCGCAATAGTAATCCTCCTATCAGAAAATGCTATAAATTTTGCGATTGGCCCCTAATGTCAGTTCTGTTTTGACATTTGTGTAGTAAACACATGCGCAGTACACGTTAATAAACAATGTTACGCTACACTGCTCCAGAACGCGGAATATTGCTGACAGAACTGACATTAGTTACTTTTGCGCCACCTTGTATATATACAACTGCTATAATCATGTGAAATGTAACTTAACCATATCATGGTTGCAAAAAAAAAAAAATTAAAAAAATGTTTAAAAATGTTGAAATAGTTGTGGTAAACATGCACAACTATATTTTTTTTCTGCATGTAAATGAAGCAATTAAGAACAATGATATTGCTTATGTTTAACCGGGCCGCGTACAATATATATAATTGGATTAAATCACTTACTTTTAAATAAACTTAATTTCCCCGTACACTAGTAATTCGGAGTCATGCAAGGAGACTTGATTTATGTTGATGCTGCAATTACGAAGAGTAGGTAGAAAATATTTCTCACTTTCTATGTCATTGCCCGGCACTAGAATCTCCAAACAGGATGTTTCTGATGCACCGTTCCTACGAGATTCTCTCTGAATTGTCATACGACAATTTTCCTTTAGATGACACATCCCTCAAGGTAGAATTAGCCGAACGTCTACGTCCCGTACTGTACTGTAATGAAACAGCTGATCCCGTTTTGTTATTTGAAATCAATGCAAATGCTTACCGAATATTAATATCACGTTGACGGAACGTCTCAACCTGTATAAAATAGAATTTCCTAACGTTCTTATGTGACATTTGTATAACAGTGATGGCCTGTTTGCATGCTAAATTGTATTGGAGTAAATTCGCCCTATTTTTTGGTACTTTTTTTTAATAATATTTGTTGAAATTGAGCAACACGATTTAATATAATACATATCTACATACATATATGAATATGTTTATATTTATAAAATAAATAAAAAATCACATACAATAAAAATATAACCAAATAAATGCATACAAGTACATACGCATAACTATGTATTATAAATATTGCAAATTGAATAAATAAATATTGAAATAAATTATGGTATAATATATTACATTGATAATATACATAACTATTAAAGTGCTATGTAAAATTTACATATATAATCTAGCATTTATTGTGTGTGCATTTACATTGTAAATTTTTTTATTAAAATAACTATAAAATAGCTTTTGGTACTTTTTCAAGCAAATATGTACGAAAAGAAACTTTTCAATGTCCATCACTGTTTCGAACAGCTGATTGTTTATTTATTGTGTTTTGTTTTTTTTTTCTTGAAAATTTTTAGTAATTTTAGAAACATTAAATAAGTAAATAAATCCTCCGAATCCATTACAATTGAGAAAAGTTGAGGTTTAGAATACATACATACATATATAATTTCCACTGAAGTAGAAAACAAACAATTAAACACAAACACAATATCGTTGTACTATGTGTTTGTTTTTACTTTTTTGTTTAACGTATGGCACGTTTTTAAATTTTCTATAAGTACACAAACGTGCTTACAGTACGGTACGTTACAGTACGGATACGTGGACGTTCGGCTAATTCTACCTTCAAATTACCTGCAGATCGAAATTTTCTTCAACTTGTCTCATTAAACTATGCTGTTTATTTTAATTTTGTCATTCCTAAACAGCTAAAACGAAGGGACCAACTAAATCTAACTGAACTAAAAGTATAATTTGTATTTGTATGTGAATTTTTTAAATATTCAACTTTAAATTCAGCAAATATTGATTTACTTAAGGTATAATCACACTTGGCAAATATTTACTCAAAAAAGTGCAACCACTTGTATAAATTTGTTTGACATGGTTTACTCTTAATAAACTAAAACTAAATATGTATTTGTTGTGTGTTGTTCTAAAGCTAAAGTTTTTTTTTAAATAGATAAACGAATTCAAATAAAGCTTATTTAGTGACAAATGTGATTGAAAATATTATTCTCAAATAAATTTTTTACGTGGGTACATTTTTTTGTTACAAATATGCGGTTTAGGAAAAGCAAGGCAAATCCAACTATATTTTCCTATTTGTTTATGTAAAGTTCTTTTCAATTGTTTCATTTTAGCCCTACTTAACTGTAATTCTTTGCATATATTTTATATAAATCACAGTAAGTGTAAATGGTTTATTTGTTATACTCAATAGTTTGAAATATGTATATACATGCATACTATTTTTTTAAAACTCCAAACAGTCATAATATAAACTCATAATAGTCACAATCTGTTAAAATGATAAAACTTTGTCAAAGAAGAAAATACAGAACTCGGGGTTTTCTAAAGAATTTTGTTTTAAAAGAAATTGTTTTTGTTTTGTTAACTAGTTTTTCTGTTTCAACACTGATTTATGTTTAGCAAAATCTTTGTTTTTGTAAGGAAATCTAAAATTATAGAAAAGTTTTTCCAGTTTTAAACAAATCATAATAAAAATTCATAATAAAGGGAAACAAAAAAGGAAAGAAGAAAAAATCTTAAAATAATAATAATGTTATTTAAAGTCTTGAAATTGTTGTTGCTGGTTTGATTCTAAATACATAAATATAATTAAAATAGTTTTTAAATTGAAAACATTTATGGTTTTTATGAATAAGGGGGTTATTGTACATACATACATACATATGTACTCGTATATGTCTAAACACATACAAATTCATATGTTTTTATTTATTTTAAAAACAAAACATTGGGTTACAGTTACATTATTTGGCAACAGATGTTGATTTATTTAAAGCTAAAAGTTTTAGCTACAGCCATAAATACATACATATGTATGTATGTACATTAGGGTGGCCCCGTTTGTATGGAGAAAAAATAAGGTATCGATGTTCCCGACTAATATGAAAATTTGATTCATTTTAAGACTACGTTTCTCATTTTTTTTGTCCTGGGGTCAATATTTGGTGAACTGTATTAAAGGATAAAAATGTCCTTTTTAGAGGTTTTTAGATTTTTTTTCACATTTCTTCCAAAGGAAATGTAAATGTAAATTTGGTATCATATGAAAGGTCTTTAAGTGGCGCATTCAATGGGTTATCAAAAATTAAAAAAAAAAAATTTTAAATTCAAAATTTTTGAAAATTTCAGACAAAATTTTAGTATTTTTTTATTTTGCATAGAATTTACTTCTCAAAGACCTTTCATCTGATACCAAATTTACATATAGTTCCTTTGGAAGAAATGTGAAAAAAATCAAAAAAAAACTTCTAAATAGGACCTTTTTATCCTTTGATCCAGCTCACCAAATATTGACCCCAGGGCAAAAAAATTGAGAAACGTAGTCTTAAAATGAATCAAATTTTCATATTAATCGGGAACATCCACAATTTTATTATGGGGCCACCCTAATGTACATACATGTGTCTATTGTGATTCCGATAAGACGCGTATGCACTGTTGCCAGATAATTTGTGTGTAAAATTGTCGAAACTAGATATAAAAATCGGCAATACATTTTTAAAATCGTCAAAAAATCGGTAAAACAAAAATACATAATTGTTTGATAAAATTTTCGATTTAAATAACACAAGTGAGAGTTTATATTCGGCTGTGCCGAATCTTTTACAACCACCACCAAATCACTTTATAAAATATTGTACCGTAATTTCTATTTATATTAGGTTTTTATACTCACCACCGAAAAGATATATTCAGGGTTCTTATAAGATTCTAAGACGATCTAGCCTTGTCCGTCCGTCTGTCCATCCTCGAAAATTCTGATTAATTTAATGTTTCTTCTTTAAGAACAAATAAATATTCTCTCCAACAACCAGGTCTATTTTATATCATTGGCTGCTTTATCACCTCCTCAAACTTGTGTGTTTGCACTCCCGGTAGTGTTTCTACAAGATCTAAATATGTTTAACTTGTTTCCTTTACATTACTGGCTTGTAAGCTTTATTCTTCATTCATATCACCTGGTGATGATAAACCAATCATGTGTATACAACGTTTATTATGAAAAAAAGAAAAATTATTATCCTTGTCCAAACTTTAAAATATTTTGCCATTTTGGAGATTATAATCAATATAATCAGTCACTAAAGAAATGTTGCCTTATACCTTCAAGTTGTTCTCTAATCTGGTTGGTTGGTTAATGACTCCTGTATAAAAGTGCTTATCAATTGATAGACAGTTTAATTCTAACCATTAGTAATGCAAGCCTCAGGTTCTACAATAATAAATTGCTTCAGAAATGTTAAAACCATAAGATCTACGCATTTAATAAATATTATCTTCTAACCTGTGTCAATTGTTAAATTTTTTTCAATTTTGTTGTTACCAAATAAATAATTATGTATAATGTAAACACAATATAGAGATAAATAAACTACTTCAAGAACTATATTAACCTTTTGTTTCTGTTTTTTCTGCTGAATCAACAATTAAACATTAAACTATATTTAATTTTTTGTTTATACATATTATTTTAATCATTAGTTTTAGCAATACATAATCGTATCGCAATAATTTTTTAAGCTTCAGACTCGTATATAAATATGTTGCGGAACGGCAACAAACATCAGTTGTTTGTATCGCTTTTTAAAACAAGATGAAATTCTTAATTGTTTTCGCTTTGGCTTTGTCTACCGTCTCTGCCTTTCGTATGCAGAATTCTACGTTGGGTATTACCAATGGTAAAAAGGCTTCGGACAGACAATTTCCCTATATAGTTGGGCTACGCTTCAAACCTGGCCCTAGCAAGATCAGGTGGTGTAGTGGTTCATTGATTGGCAACCAGTGGGTTCTGACTGCTGCCCATTGTACCGATGGTATTAAATCTGTAGAGGTGTACTTGGGTATGACCAAATATCCTAACTATGAAATTGAATACACTGTCTACCCCAGCGATATCATCGTCCACGCTGGCTTCGAAAGAGCAATGTATAAGAACGATATTTCCTTGATCAAGATACCCCACACGCCTTATACTAGCAAGATTAAAGTCATGAAATTGCCCGCCATTTCCAGGTCTTACGACGATTATGTCGGTAAGAAGTCTGATGTTGCCGGTTGGGGTTTAATTTCTGACTCTGACGATTATGGTTCTGACGATTTACAATGGGCCCGCTTGAAAGTCATCACCAATGATGAATGTGCCTCACACTATGGTACCGCTATCACCTCCTCCAATCTGTGCGTCGGCACTACCGATGCTATTTCCCCCTGCGGCGGTGATTCCGGCGGCCCATTGGCGTTGAAATCCAATGGTGTCCAAATTGGTGTAGTTTCTTTCACTCATGCAAAAGGCTGTACCAAGGGTCGTCCACAGGCTTTCGTCCGTATCACCAGCTACTTGGACTGGATCAAGGACAACACTGGCATTTCCTACTAATTAAACTACTTAGGCTTTGGTTTAACTGAATTCGATATGTAATATTGATGTACTTCTTTAAGCAAATAAAATGTTGAACCTTGATTTTGAGACACAATTTATTGTTTATTTACAACATATAACGATAAGGTGGAAATATAATATTGTAAAAATGACATACCTTTAAATTCAAAAACAATTACCAAAGTTAGAAAAACTGTATTAACACTAATAAGAGTTTTCTAATAGGGTTGTAAATATTTAATTTTCACTATATTTATATATATATATATATATGTATATATATTTATGAATAATTTGCAGATATTTCTGTTAGACATCTATTAATAGTTTATTCTTCTTTAAGAACACATCTATCATTACCCGGAAGGGAATAAAAACTGCTAATTTGTATAACAACCGTGTCTGTTTCATATTATTGGCTCCATTATCACCTTCTCAAACTTGTGTGTTTCCACTCCCGGTGGTGTGTCTACAAGATTCCAATAAGTTAGAAATATTATTTATCCGAGTCCAAACTGTAAAATATTTTGCCATTTTGTAGATTACGTTTTAATATAGTACGCTTTTAATTATAAAGTTTTAGAAGTATAATCAGTCACTGAAGAAATGTTGCCTTATACCTTCAAGTTTTTCTCTAGTCCTTAATTGTCAATTAAGATAATTAATTTATTTTTTTTTTTGCTTATATTCTATTCTATATTATATTCTATTCTATTGTGCTCGATTCTGATATTTCTTTTACCGACAAACGGGGCACCTAATGCTTAAAGCTAAATCGAGTACGGTTAATCCAGTGGCTCTAACCGGTTTTTTTTAGGTTAAAAATTTGAGGAGGTTGCGCAATAAATATGTGATTAACTCGAAAACTATTTAGTTTTAATTCGATAAACTAAATAGTTTTCCAAAATCGAAATTCGACAATATTTTGTTTAATTCAAGCAGCCGTTTTGAAATAAATTTTTAAAAAAATTGTGTTTTTTTTTTTTGTAAAATCACAAATATATGTTCAGTATGTATCTTTGATAGTTTGATAGAAAACAAATTATTTCTAAAATGACTTTAGTTCAGTTTAAAGATAATTTTTTCGCCGAGTTTCGATTTTTTTTTTTAATTCAATAATTCAGATACGCGACTCGATTTAGCTTTACCCACTGGATGTCCACTTGTTGGGTTTTTCAATTAGCACAGCGTAATTATATTTCAGATCATGAAAGATCATGGTTTGTAATGTCTACATAATGATTCCTGTATAAAACTGATTTCTATTGATAGGAAAGTTGATAGACAGTAGAATTCTGACCATGGGTAATGCGAACCTCAGATTGTACAATAATAAATTGCTTTGGAAATGTTTAAACCATAAGATCTACGCCTTCAACAAATATTATCTTTCAAACTGCGTCAATTGGAATTTGTTCAATGCTGTTGTTTCCAAATAAGTAAATAAATAAAATGTAAACACTATACAGGAAATAAACTAATTCAGTTTGTTGTTAAAAAATAAATAAATATAATGTAAAGACAATATAGAAAAAATATACTAATTCAAGAGCTATATCAACCTTTTGTTTCTGTTTTTTTCAGCTGAATCAACAATTAAACTTTAAACTATATTTACCCCCTGGCCCGCGATGTCGAACGATAACGTTCGCTTAGATAAGACTTAAGACACATTTTCATGGTATTTTCATGTTATACTCACCAAAGCGTTCTAGAAAAATGGAATTTGGTATAATCAATTTAGATTTAACAAAAGAATCTACAACTCACTGGATGGAATTTTATAGAAATAATCAACATAAGGAATATTTCGATAGCTGTGGAAATTTACAAACTTCTTTTGAATTGATTAAAGACCTAGAAAAAAAATATAAAATATAACTACAATCAACATCAGAATTATGATTCATATAATTGTGGACAATTATGTATTAAATTTCTGTAACAAATAACTGAAATAAAGTCAATACATAGTATAATTTTCACATACTTATAACTGATCTGTGTAAAATTTCGGTGCGACATGAATGTATATGCGAATTATTTGTGTTGAATTTCAACGTAATAATGATTTTTAAGAGACTTATGTGCATTTAAGTGATTTTTCCAAGTGAACTTTATATAGGGACTACGGTCAAATATGGAAGTGATTTTCGAAACTGGACTTTATATGGGGGATATGGCCAAATAATGACCGATCGTAATGAAATTTGGTTTGACGATTTAGATGTGTATTTGGATTTTTTCTGTTCAGTTGCAACTTGATACTGATTTTTACAAAAGATTTATGTGCACTTAATATGTGGCTTCGTCAAAATATGGTTTTGGCATTTAATTGTATGTGGGAAACAAAATATTGTTTTAAGATTTTACATTGCATGCAACATATTATTGCAGAATTTTGTATAGATACGACTTTGCTATAAATATTTATGTACCATAAAGCCATATTTTGGGAACACATTTGTATGGGGGCTATGACAAATCGTGGATTGATTTCTACCATTTTCAATAGGACTTGTCTTTGTGTGTGCAAAATTTCATGATATTATCTGCAGTTGAAGAAAATAGCAAAAAAAAATCTAAAAAATATTAACTGAACCGATCTTTCCCATTTTCAGTACTAAACATTTCGGTGGATCAGAGAATGTTTGGTAAAAATTTTATTGTTCTACGAATTGTTTTTTTTTTTTTTTTGAAGCTCTATTGGTCAACAACAGACGGACAGACGGACGGATATGGCTAGATCGTCTTAGAATCTTATAAAGACCCAGAATATATAGACTTTTTGGCTCTACGACCATTATTTCGATGTGTTTTAAACGGCATGACTAACGTAAACCTACAACGTTTGAGCAATTATTGTAAATTCAGGCGATTTACAACTCCAACGCCAGTTGTAAATAATTGTATAGTATAAATATATTTACACTTTGATGTAATAGATAAAATTTATGTATTCATGCATTAATTGTTGTAATATACATATGAGTATTACTAAGCTATGAAATCAATTTGATTTACTTAGTTTTAAATAGTACAAATTTCCTGCGATTATTTCTTTGGCGAATCGATTTCCTAAACGAATGGGGTAGACTCGATATTTTAGTTAAATACATTTAATAACGTTCAACCATTGCTATTTTTTCTCACACCAAAAGATAATAGTTTTCTCCTTTTGATTCATTAACAAAGTGACATTGAAATCAGCGGTCTAAACATCAAATTTTACTTTGAAAGCAAAAATCGTCAAAACGTTCTTTGTCATTTTTTTATTCAAAAATCGGCAAAATGCCGATAAATCGGCAAATTTGGCAACACTGCGTGCATGTTAAGTTTTGTCTTGTTTTTGTTTATAATCCTTTTGCTATTTCTGTTCATAAAATCCAGCCACCCAGTCACATACTTTGTATTTGGTTTGATTAACATTTTTCTTTAGGAATCATTAAGCGGCAGTAAGCAGAAAAATGAGCAACAAAATGAAATTAATTTAATGAATTGTTTTGTAACATGTGCCAAGACTAATAGGTTTTGAATGTGATTGAAGGAAATTTTTAAATTTTGAATTTATTAAAGTTTTAATTAAGATTTTAGGACATTAGAAATGTTCAGTTTAAATTTAATAAGGAAATCATTAATCTTTATAAATATAACGACTTTTATGGAAAAGTTAATAAATAGAAATTCGGAATTACTAGTTGGCATTGATTATAGAGTGACGCATTATTAAATTCATTAATAACTCAGAAATTTGTCATTCATTTTGAATTTGGTTAAAATTTTATTAATCGTTTTTTATAAATATTGAATATTATTTACTATACAATTTGAACTAGTGCAGTAGTTAGCCAAGTAAGCAGTTTTTGAGTTAGTGAGTCGTTCATTGCCATATGTTGTATACTTGGGACCAGCTACCAGCTATCCTTTAATTTATGTAGGGTCTAGTTGCATCTTTACATGTTTAATTAACTATTTCAAGGTAATTTGCTAATTAGTAGTGACTTTTAACTAGTGATCGGCATCTATAGCCACCAGGGGCCATATATAATCTTTATTTATATTTGTATAACAAGAATTTAAAGAAAACAGCCTAATGAGAAATAAAAATTTAATGAGTCACTTGGCTCAACATATTCGTTTTGCTACAAAACGTTGCTGGCTTGTAAGATATACTAAACACTTTAAGTACCTTATTATGGAAGCAGACTAAAGAAAAATAGATTATTAGCAAGTTTTTAAACAAGAAGTAGTGTTCGGTTTTAATATCGTGTATCAATCCTGTGTGCAAAAAATGGCGATGACTTTGTGTACGAGTATAAATAATTTATTGAAAAACATCCTGCTTGAAAAATGCCACTGTTTGAAGATTGGAGTTTATTTATCACTCGTATTGCGTATCGAAGTCGAGTTTCGTAAGTGTTATAGCTGCCGATTATTTTACGATCATTTTACCTCTATAGAAAGTCGGTAAACAAATGAATTTGTCTCGTATGGACAACTCTTATCGATGTTACGTTCATGTTCTAACAACATTGTCTGAAATTTTGTTTGCACAACTATATCTGTCATCAAACAATATAGATTAAAAGAAAATTATGAACACCCACACGTTTTCCCCAATCAGAAGAACATAAACGTAAAACGATGGCTCGTCAAGACCAAACCAACATGAGTCATACTATTTAGAAATTCACTGTATTATTTCTTTATAATAAAAAAAAACATTCAAACCCGTTTTAAAATTTTAAAGAATCAAATACAAAGTTTTTAATTTCAGCAGATTTCTTTTATACCTTTAACTATATCCAATCAAGTGCAATCTGTATTTCTAAAATATGTTTCATAATAACATTGGCTTGCAAGTAAGTAATTTGTCTTTTTACTGGGTGCCGTAGGTGAAAATCACTTTCAACTTGTTTATAGCTTTTATTGCCATTTTGAATAGAACTTAAGTAGTTTCTGATGTCTCCATTTAACTTATTAATTTTGAATTAAAAACATAAAGCTTTTGGCAAAGTTTTTTCTTAATTTATATACACAATAGAAAAAGAGAAATGCAAGCAGAAACTAAAGAAGAACAGCATAGAGAAAGAAAATCAATCAATGTTTTATCTATGAAATTAACACCAAAAAACTTTGCCAAATATCCGCCAACAACAAGGAAAAGTCATTTGCTCAGCTGTGGGCATTCAATTTAAAAGTCATTTATCTTCTCTGTTACAGCTTTTAAAATGACAAGTGCAAGAAAATAGAAAAGCAAATCGAAAAAAAAACAAGAAATTTTAAAATAATGAAAATTTTTTAAGCAATATCATCAGAAAAATTAAATGTTTTTTTAAAGGTCACTTTCTAAATTCACTTTCTGACACATAAATACAAGTGAATGTTTATACTACCATGTTCAGACGGCAATATGAAACACTTGTTTCGTTTATTGAATTACGATTGTGAATCATCTCGTTTACACGGTATATTCGTGTTTCATTTTGACAGTTCTTTTTTATGTACATGAAAACGTATGTAAGTAGTTGGCGCAATGTTTTTTATTATTTATTTATATATTTATTTATTTTCACTTTTTTTATTTTTCACAATTCTTATTTTTACCTTTTTAGTTTTTTGTTTACATTTTATTTTGACAGCTAGTTCAGATAAACTAGCGATCATTTGTTATCAAATTAGAGAAGACAGTAAAATATTCGTGTTTGGGTAGTAGTTTCAAACTGAAACAAGATGTTTCGCTCTCAAAATGTTGTATAGCGAAACAGGTTGATTCAATCATGATTGGGGTGCGAATTACGAATGGTATTAGCTTGAAATCTTTCATAATTCATTTACAATCATAATGTATGTAACTGAATTATATTTTATTTCTAATCGCTTTATTTAAGAACAAAAACAACGATTTCCGATTTTAAATAATACTAACTACCTATAGAATAATGTGAGTACTCCTTGACGTCAGCTGCCAACTGTCAATGACTCATTATAATGTCACACTTTTAGATGTTGATTTGTGTATTTATATTTTAATGCCACAGTCACAAACAGTTTCTTAAAATGAATTTCTGGTTAAGAATTTAATAATACAGCAATTAATAACGATTCAGGTTTAGGCTATTATTTAATTAGATTAGTTAAAATTGAAAATCTTAACCTAAATATGAATATAGACAGAATGTTATTAATAGTACTACTGTGGGTCTTAATTTGCCACTAGGTTTCATTCATTGACAGAGTAGGATTTTGTCATAATGATCATATCCCTCAAAGAACTTTCTAGCGTGTTCACATATGCACCTTAATTGCATTAATCGCAATTAACGCCATTATTGAGCTCAATATTCCATATAAAATCTCAATTAATTATTGCGCAATATGTACGAAATTATTATAATATAGAGTAAGATTTCGAATGCAACACTGTTCACAACTGTGTTTAGTGAACAAAATTGTTCAATATGGCAAATGTCAACAAAAGAAATCATTGAAAAGTCAATGTGAAGGTAAGTTTGTTTACATAGAAACACAACAACCATTTAGAGTATTTTTTGTATTGTTTTCCAACTGTCAAATTATTATTGAGCAAACTGAAAATTGCATATGCCTGAACACTTAAAATAATATTGTCAATTAACCGAATATTGACTCAATTAACTTTCATATCTGAACACGCTATTATATAAAAATATTGACTTTGTTATGTTCTTAATATAAATATAAATCTTCACAAATACAATTCGGAAAAACGCTTTTTGCCTGTCAATAGCACTATCGATTATATTTATTCCCCACTAGAAATGGTAAGATTTGCTCAGATTAATGTATTTTCTTCGATAATATCGCAACCTTATATGTTTTGAAATTAGTAAAGTTTTATCAGAACATTTATTTCATATTTAATTACGGTTAAAATTTAAAAAATTATTACCAATAATGTATTTTATTGTAAAATTTTATTAAAAGTAGTAAATTTCTGCGATAATGTGCTTAATTTATGTATTGAAAACTTTTTTATCGCATGCTACATTTTTATCTTTACACATATTTATTATTTTATGACTGTATTGAAAATACTGGAATGTTTTTGAAATCCTAAATTTGAATCTTCAGTTTGTGGATTCAACTTCTTGTCGTGATGTTTTCGATGCATATTTAATCAGTTTCAAAATGTTCATAAACAGTATTTTGAAATTGTACCAAATGACTCGTGGTAGTACTACGGTACCAACTGTGTCTAAAATATATCAAAAACAGTACAATTCTACCAAGTTTACCAACCCTGCTCCGATATTATTATACCCTTCACCATCGTGAGAAGGGTATATATAAGTTTGTCATTCCGTGTGTAATTTCCACAAAAAAATTTTCCGACCCTATAAAGTATATATATTCTGGATCCTTATAGATAGCGAAGTCGATTAAGCCATGTCCGTCTGTCTGTCTGTCTGTCAGATATACTCGGGATCCAAACCTTCAATAATTCTGTCAGAAGTGCTTTCGAGAAGTTTGCTATTTAAAATCAGCAAAATCGGTTTAGGTTAACCAGAGTTATGAACCTATATGTGAGACCACCTCCATAAAAATTTGATATTTTTCATCCATTTTATTGCAATATTTTGAAAACTATTGCAGATAATACCATGAAATTTTGTATACGTTGTTTGTACTATAAAAGAAGAAAGTGTGCGGAAAAAAGTAAAAATCGGTCCATGATTTCTCATAGCCCCCATACAAATATATATATTCCCGAAATATGGCTTAATGATAAATAAATGCCTATAAAATTGGAATATCAAGACAAAATTCAGCAAAAATAAGTTTTATACAAAAAGAAATCACAAACCGAAATTTTTTTTTAGTTCGGTCCATATTTGACCATAGACCCCATATAAAGTCCACTTACAAAATTCACTTAAATACGCATAAAACAGATATAAATAATGTTAAACGGCTAAAATTTGACATAAATACTCTTTATAGGCAAATAAATTATTGTACCAAATTTTATGGTGATCGGCCCAGAAATGGTCATAGCTCCCATACAAGGACCACATCTGAAAAAGACATTTTTCCCTATATATATTGTATACATATCGTTACCGACTCAAAACTTTGTACAGATCATGTACATATATACAAAAATCATTCCACACAATTTTGTTAATTTCGGTCTATTTTTAACCGTATGCCCCATATAAAGCCCTCTTCGGAAAATCCCTTTAATACTCATAAATCGCTTATAAATAAGGGTACCAATCCAAAATTTTACACGGATCATTTACATACATGCCTAAATCTAACTGCTGGATGTTGAGAATATCGGTCCATATTTGACTATATCCCCCACATAAGGTCCACTACCGAAATCCACGTTAATACTAATATATATCTTAAATATACCGTTATTACGTTGAAATTCTACGTGAAATATCCCCATATGCATGAAAATAACTGTTCCAAAATTTAAGAAGATCGGCCCATAATTTGTCATACCTGCCATATAGAAGCATTTCCAAAAACAAATAAATTCGGGTCAAAAAATATTCTTTTCGGATTTAACCCATATTCGGTCCATATTTTATAATTATGATATATATCGTTGGAAAGCTATTTTTAATACCTTTTATTTAATGTATTACAAATTATCAGACACCCAGTAGTTCCCGAGATATAGGCCTATATATTTTCAACTTTAAGGGCCCGCCCCCTCGAAAATAGGCGTGGCCTCTCTAAAATCCCTATTTGTTTTTTTTTTTTTTAACAAAATCACTAAAACCGAATTGTACCCCTTTTTTATACTCTGTTTGTTAAATTACACTGAAGATTATTATGAACATCAGACAGACTCTGTAAATTATGGTAAGAATTGGTAATTAAATCAATTAAAAATAATAAAAATTAGACAACATTTGAAAATATTTTACATAAATTATGTTGGTCGTAAAATTGTCTTTCAAACAATATATCAAATACTAATAAAATTTGCACTAAGACTGAATAGAAAACACAGAATTAGGATATTCTAGTCTAGTGTAGTTTCTGTATTTCTTATTACGGTTAGGTGAAGGGTATTTAAGATTCGGCACAGCCGAATATAGCACTCTTACTTGTTTTTCTTATATTATTGTCAAACCTTACTCTTTTCAATAAATAAAACATTTGAATGATTTTAATAAAAAAAATTCATTTTAGTTTGTTTTTTCTTGTTTTGGAAAACCCGTTTTATTAAAAATCACCATCAGAATTTCGCAGGGAAGCATCACTGTACAAAATCAATTGCTGTAAAGTAATAATACATAGTTAACTCATAAAGTAAAGCATAAAGTTAAATTGAACAGTTTTTAGGTACAGTCACACATGTCAAATACTTACTCAAAAAAGCGTAACCATTTGTTTTAGCATAAATTTGTTTGACGTTGTTTACTCTTACAAGGGGTTTGCAAGATCAACCAGCATAAAATAAATTAAAATAAAATGTTTTTTTTCCTAAATAAGAAGAGTTTTTTTTAAATAAATAAACGAGTTCAAATATTTGCCAAGTGTGACAGTACCTTTACACATACGTTCTAAATTAAAAATCTTTTAAGTGGTTGCTAACTTTACTAAGCACATGCTCAAAACTAATATAACAAACTGTAATGGCAGCATACTCTTGTTCATATACTTAGCACATACTCAAACCATTTTACAAAAATCTTACAATTTATGGGCAACACGGTAGGACATGTTCTGAAAAATTACTAAGTTACGCCAAGAACACAACTGGGACGAACGACGAATTTTAATCGCGAATTATGGTCTCTGCAAATACAACACATTTGTGTAGACGATCGCAAAAAAAGCATTGGAAGAGATGGAGAGACTGTGAAATTTATCATAACATTAAATACTAATCCACAAGTGTAAAGTTTTATTATAAGAATATAAACTTTTTTTATTACATATATGAAAATTTTATTATTTAGCATGGAAATTGTAATGTATTAATTAAAGCTATTCGTTACTAAAAAGTAAAAAATAAATATAAAAAAATTAAGAAACGCTTTTTTTTACCTTAATATATTGATCAGTTGTGAACACAAAAAGAATACTAAAAAAATCGACTAAAAGTCAAAAAATAAGAAAATTTCAAACAACATAAACTTTTAAATCTAAATCAAAAAAATCTCACACATTTTTGTTGTTATGAAACAAAATGCTCAATTATTGAAAATTCGTAGCTTTAAACATAATTGGTTGTATTTCTTTCGGTCTGAAATATTAAAATGTACTCACGGCAGTCATGTTTTTTTAAGTTCAGGTTGGTATGGGCGCCCCACGCTTTTCTTCATAGCTGTCAATTATAACAGCTGTATTTGTTTCGTCGTTATTGTGATTCATACGATAAATTTACGCAGCGAATTGTCAGTAAATAATTCGTCGTTTTGGGTGAAATTCGTCGTTCGTTACAGTTGTGTTCGTAGCATTATGTTTAGTAATTTAATTTTCCACTAGAGAGCGTTTTAGTAATTAAATTTGTGTAAATCAACATTTGAAAGTAGATTTCCTGTGTTATCAAAGTAAACATTTCCTCAATTAAAAGCCTGTAATAAAATTTAATACATAATGTTTAACACATAATCCTAAATCCTTATTGATAAATACTTGTACGTACATCATTCATTCACTATTTACCATCACCAACACCACCACCAGCGTAACCTTAGTTTTCTTACAACTTTAAAAGTTTTTCATTTGTTTAAGGAAGAAAAACTATTTATATCCGACTTAGTGTTCAATAATAAATTTCATAATTGTTTCAAACTGTAGATAGTAAGATATACTCGTACTAACATACTAACCTAACAAACTACCAAACTTTGTCATGTGAATTGTCTTGTAATTTATAAAGAAAATCTTATACATCTACTTGTGCTTTAGAAAATATTTTATAAATTATAGTTTTCATATCATCGGAAGCAACGTGCACCGCACTGCATACATGTGTACCTTTATATCAGTGGAGGGCATTTTTTAAAATGCTATACACGAATTAAAGAACTGTATTTAATTAAGTTCAAAAAAAATCAACCGTTTAGGTTGAACACCAATTTATTTCTCAAATATTATTTTGTTTACAATGGTTTTTTATAATTTTCTTAATATTATTTACAATGGTTTTTAATATTAATTACTAGGAAAAAGAATACATTGCAACTTAGGCTAAATTATAAATATTGTGAAATGTTATGTTTGCATTTACTTGTACGGAAGTTCAGTTTATTGAACTTACGTACAAGTCAAAAATATGAATTGGGCCAAAAATGAAATTTGGAATAATTCTAAAGAATTCAATTGGAGCAATTTCCTGTCTAGTGTATTGGCCTCTTTGTTGTAGTTGGTAGTGTGTACATAACTCCTCCCTGCCCAGTTTGAAGCGTAGGGACAGAAGGAACTGAAGGGACTGCAGCTTCATTGTGGACTTCTTGTTTAATATTTAACTTGTATACTCTTCTCAAGATATAAATTGTTACTGCAATGATAATTAGCCATATGAAGGATTCAATTAAGTTCTGCACATCTAGTCTGGATGATATTGAAATAATCTCGTTTTGCTGGTTGATGTTATAATCTGATAGCTTTTTTAGGGTAATAGTTTTCATCTCAGTTGAAGCATGAATTTGGGAGGTTGATACTGGGGCAATATATACGTCATCCCAGAATGTATTGATGTCGTCACCATAGGTTATATTATTTACGTATACTTCACAGTGTTTGTAATGCACTACGCCTGTTCCATGCAAGGAGTGGTTGTTGATTTTGCAAGTAGTCTCGATCTGTGTTTTAGGAATATTAATGAATACGATTAAGTTAGGTTCTGGTTGCCAAATTGATTGTGTCTCGCCGACGTCGTTGGTAACACACTGTGCATCCTGGTTTTTAAAGAGATGGCCGATACAACTAGAGTTGGAGGTTGCTTCTTCATTTTTAAATTTTGAACAAAAAAATATATTTTCTATTTTTGAACATTTCTCTGATATATATAAAATTTTAAATTCATTATACATTAAGTAAGGTTCACTTATAATAATCTTAGTTCTATTAATGGGTAAGGGAATTACATGATAAAATTTGTAGGGTTTGGGATCAAGGTTGGGGATCAGTACATTAAAAATAATATTGGATTCGTTGTAATAAGCCTGGAGTCCTAGTAATTCGTATATGTTTTCTATTGATTTGGTTTTAATAGATTCGTCCTCTAAATGTTTGCTAATCTGTTCTATTTCCTCTGGGTGTAAAATTAATTTAGGAATTATGTTAAGTTTTGCCAAAATAATTGCCTCCGAAATGTCGTTAATATGACTTGTTAGTATATCAATATTGTAGTTAATTTGGTTAAGGTATTGAATTTCTCTGATTGAGAATTCTGAACTTTTTATTATGTGGTTAGTTAGATTTGCTTGTTTGTTTAAAAAATGCTGTATGGTTTCTTGCATCTCATTTATGTGATTGGTTATATTGGAAAATCTCGCAACCATATTTAGGTTAAATCTATGGTCCTTTGTCAAGGTCTTCTGAAATTCTATTTGATTAAATTTGAGTTGTTCAATTTGATCATTTATTTTATGAGCGTCATATGCGTCCATGTTTCCTGTAATAAATTTAATTGCATGTCCAACTCCGTCAATCAGTCCTCGTTTGCTGCGTTTGGTCATTAAACTGTTTAATTTTAGTTTCAGTTCTCTGAGTTTCAATTTTGTGGTTTCAGTCTGGGTTCCTGTTGAACTGTTTCGTTCGAAGGTCCTAAGAGTGTTGTTGATGTTTTCAATGTTTTCCCTATATTTATCCAGATTAATCACATGAATGAGGTTGCTGTATCCCGTTATGTGTCTTGCTGGTCCCAAGTCTATTGGCAAAATACCCATGTTAGATGTTAGGTCTCGAATCTCAATATATTGTGCCGTAGTTAAAGTGGCCAAATATAGCAGGAGTGGAGCCGTAGTCAGCATGGAGAAGTAGATTGGTGTAGGTTCTCAGTCGTAAATGGATTGAAATCCAACGGTGTCAATTTTCGGTGGATTGTTGCTTGTGATGATTTTTCTAACGGAGATATCCTCTCCCCGTTTTATGTGTGTTAAAGTCTTGTTTAATGTTCTTATTATTATTATTAACTTTGTATATCTTTTTTTTTTATTGTATTTTTCTTTAGCGTTTTTTTTTTTGTTGACGTTTTTTAACAGAGATATTCCCTCCCTGTTCTATAACTTTTTTAAGTAACGGAGATATTCTCTCCCCGTTCTACGTGTGTTAAAGTTTTGTTTAATGTTCTTATTATTATTATTAATTTTGTATATCTTTCTTTTATTGTATTTTTCTTTAGCGTTTTTTTTTTTTGTTGACGTTTTTTAACAGAGATATTCCCTCACTGTTCTATAACGTTTTTTAAGTAACGGAGATATTCTCTCCCCGTATTATATTTATTTTCTTTTTAACGATTTTAACAGAGATATTCTCTCCCTGTTTTATACCGTTTTTGTTTTAAAAAATTTTATATAGGTTTTTTTTTTTGTAAAGCAATTGTTATTCTAATATTTTACTTTTTCTTTTTGTAATAACTTTTTGTTAAAATGTTAATGTCACTTGTGAATATTATTTTCCTTTTTGAAATAACTTTTTGTTAAAATATTAATGTCACTTGTGAATATTATTTTCCTTTTTTGAAATAACTTTTTGTTAAAATATTAATGTCACTTGTGAATATTACTTTATTATTATATTTTTTTTTATATCATCACTGTCAAAATCACTTAAAATTGATACCGCGACTGCCCGAGTAGACTGCGCCAATTAAAGAACTGTATTTAATTAAGTTCAAAAAAAATCAACCGTTTAGGTTGAACACCAATTTATTTCTCAAATATTATTTTGTTTACAATGGTTTTTTATAATTTTCTTAATATTATTTACAATGGTTTTTAATATTAATTACTAGGAAAAAGAATACAATGCAACTTAGGCTAAATTATAAATATTGTGAAATGTTATGTTTGCATTTACTTGTACGGAAGTTCAGTTTATTGAACTTACGTACAAGTCAAAAATATGAATTGGGCCAAAAATGAAATTTGGAATAATTCTAAAGAATTCAATTGGAGCAATTTCCTGTCTAGTGTATTGGCCTCTTTGTTGTAGTTGGTAGTGTGTACATAACTCACGCGTGTATAGCAACAAAATTCTGGTGCATATTATGAGCAAAATTCGGTTATCGAACGAATTTTCATTTAGTATTATGGTGCACATTCGATGAAAAAACACTATTGTGAAAATCACTATTTTTGGGTTATTGACAATAGTACATTTTTATCAGCTGGCGCTATATTTGTTTACAAATTCTTAAAGAAAAATAAATTAAATTTTAAATGACCATCACGGAATTGTGGTTTAATGATTCGTTTGATGAATAGAATTAAGCTTCTGTGTAATGCCCACCCATTTTTTGCCTGCCTGAACTTTAGAGCAAATACATTTTGCCAATAGTGGATCTTCTTCCATGAGAGAAACGAGCTTCTCTAATTGTTGTTTTCTACTTACGACCTGCAGGATATTAACAAAAGTAACTTACAAGTAGTATTTGGTTGACCAAAAACAAAAAAGAAACAAATTCTTACATTTTAAATAAAATTTTCACAGTTTTATACAGCATCGATAGCAAATTTGTGTTCGATAAAAAATTCGTTGAACAACGAAATTTTCGACAGCGATGCCAACTCATAATACAAATTTTATATTCGATAGTCTTCAATAGCCAGCGAATATCGATTGTCGAATGCAGCTTATAATAGGGGCCTCGGTGTGCGCGACGTTGACACACGTACATATATGAGTACACTCAAACCAAAATGTTTAATGAAGAATGGGAAAACGATTTTTTTTATAGAAAATATGAATGGCGATGCACAATGCTTGATTTGTCATCGCATTGCAAGTTAAAAAAGTTTGTTTTGTTTGAGAAGATATTACAAAAAAAAAAAATCAAATCAAATAAAAATACTAAAATCCAAAAAATGTCTTTAATTTTGGCAACTGAAAAATTATTTGAGTGTACAATTATTGTTCGTTGGTTCGTTTTTTGCTGCTTCCAACACTAGCAATTATGAGTGAGTATGTGTGTGCCCGACACTGCTTTACATTGATAGACATTTCATGCTTAAAGTGTTGCTGCTTTGGCTTGTTTTACAAAAAACGTAGGATTTTAGGAAATCATAGATAACAATGTAGTTATTTCTAAATGTTATGTAGTATTGTACATATTTGTATAGGGTGTACTAAGGTTACGGTATATATTGCACTATTGTTATATTTGCAGGAATTTGGGATAACGGTGTATATTTTCTGTATGTTTTTCTGGATTGTTCTATGTAAATATATCTGTCTCTTTTTAACTCATGCATTCTTAATGTTATTCTTATTATTTTATATTGTACACAAAACTTAACGAATGTCATAGTTGATAAGTACCAAATTGTAACAAGAAAAGAATATAAGATTGAATGCGAAATACAACGGACGTGTTTTATTACAGTTATTTGTGGGATAAGTTATATTTAGCGGCACTTTACACTGGAATTTAAACACTATGGCAGCTTGCTAAATTTCAAACTTATGTTTAGTTTCTCTACCCCTTAGTCCCTGTTGATTTAAATCGTTGCGGTTTTACACTTACGTTTAACGTAATTGTGTCTTAAGTTGTTGCCACAAAATTTTCCTTGCGGTGGAGATGATTCAACAAATAACAACAACTACAACAATGGTCGCAGCAACAACAACAGCAACAAAAATTTAAAACTATGAAATAAAGGATATGTGATTGAATGCAACGGTTGCACACTCGGTTGGCTAAGCTTGCCTTTAGCTACATACATACTCCCACTGCAAACATATTTGTGATACATGCACATACATACGTGCAATTATTGTACTTGCAGCCGCAACTTGAAGTTATGTTTGTTATTATTAGGAAGTATATCAATAATCCAAATTATTATTTTAAAGGTATGAAAAGTTTTTACAGGCGAAATACCTAGAAGAGGGTAAAAATATTTTTACTCACATTGAATCACCCACACACACACACAAAAAAACAAGTAAGAAAGTATAGTCGGTCAAGCCCGACCATATAATACCCTACACACACTATATGTATAAAACAGTTAATCAGAAATGTGGGCTATATGGGAGATATGACCTATTATGGGACGATCATCCAAAAATTTAGTGTCATGATTTCTGTGAATATAAATATTGTGTATGTTAAATTTTATCTCGATATAAATATTTTTAAAAGATTTATGGATGTTAAAATTGATTGCGGGAAGGGTCTTATATGGGAGTTTCGACTAATTACGGACCGACCATTATAAAATTAGGTGTCATTATTTCTGTATATATCAAACTTATTTGCGTCGAATTTTATTTGATTACGAACATTCTTAAGAAATTTATGATCGTTAAAGTGATTTTCGGAAGTGGGCCTTATATGGGAGCTACGACTAATTATGAACCGATCACAATAAAATTGTACGGTATTGTTTGTATACATATAATATATATTTGTGTTAAATATTATTTGGATGCCTGCATTTTTGAGTGAGTTACGCTCTTTAAAGTGATTTTCGGAAGTGGGCCTTATATGGGAGCTAGGACTAATTATGGAACGATCTTCACGAAATTTGTAGATGTGATTTAGCTTCATTTACTACTTATTTTTGGTGAATTTTGTGTGCATAATTGCGTAATACAAAGATTTATGACCGGTAAACCCCAATTTCGAGAGGACATTTGTATGGGGGCCAGGTGAAATAATGGACCGATTTCCACCAGTTTCAATCCCATTCATCCTTTGGCGAAAAAAATATCACGTACCAAATTTTTTCGAAATATCTTCAAAATTGCGACCTGTAATCTGCGCACAAGCATTACATGGACAGCCAGCCAGCCGGACGGACGGACGGACATCGTTAAATCGACTCAGAAAGAGATTCTGAACAGATCGGTATACTTTAAGGTGGGTGTTGGACCAATATTTCTGGGCGTTACAAACATATGCACAAATCCCCACTATGGTGGTGTAGGGTATAAATACTGCAACAAACGCAACTGACAAATACTAGAAAACTTTTGCTTTTTACCAGTATGTTATCTGAATTAGTTTTTATTATGGCTGCTGGAGATGTTGCTACTGTGGAATATTTCAACATATAGTTCTGTTATAGTTTTGTGTTTGTTTGTTTGTATGCATTTTACTTTTTCCAGACACTTGAAATTTAGGTTACAGTAGCTATATACAACATGTAACCAGCGATGGTCAACACCTCGTTTTTAAGAGTTTCGTTTAATAATAATTTTATGCAGTAAAAGGGTGATCATATTTATAAATACAATACATCTTTTTTGAAAAGTAATTAAGGCATATTATGCGGTACAGTCAGGAACATTTATAACTCAAATATCTTAATTACCATATCAATTAAATTGCAGGCAATAAAGGCAAAAGTGTATAAGCTACACTGTTCTGTGCCTTTGCTACTAAACAGAGTTGTAAATGAATCATTCTTTTTTGATTTCAATTCATTACGAATTAGCTAAATTTTGAATTAATTCTTTTCAACAAAAAAAAAAAAAAAAAAAGAGTTGAATTAAATTTGAATCAATTCATTTGAATTTAGCGAACATGAATTGCAATTCATTTCCAATTCAAATGAATTGGACAAAATGAGTTGCAATTCATTTGAATTAGGCAATTTTGGACTTTTTTTTAAACGACCTTTTGAGCGACTTTTTGAAAATTCTCAACGGTAACGCTGAGTATAGCTGTGTTGTTTTTCTCTCAGCACTTAAGAGAAAAAAAACCTAAACATACGGAAAAAACTGCAGTTGTAAGAGAGTTGATTATTGTTCACGGAACGTCCAAATTGATGGATTGTTAAGAAGGCTGATTAAAATTTGCATTTTGTACCTTATATTTCCTAAAGCTTAACATGTTTTAAGCAACATTGCACACCTCTGCCATAAAAGAACATGCAGGCATATTTGCTCTTAAATAGAGAATAAAGTAAAAAAAAAAAACTGGAAGAAAACTGGCATCAACAGAGACTGTGTGTGAATTTGTCTGCTTATCAGTTTTTCTAGTACATGTTTTTATCTGCTACGGTTATGAAACTTTTCAAGAAGAAAATTTTTATATGAAATCTGAAGTTTTTTTGTTTGCTTTACTTTTATTTCACTTGAATGTTTTCTTAGTTTAAACACCAACGAAAGAAATAACAAGCATATGGGAAGGATTTTATTTGTTTAATAAGCGTAATTTTATAAAGCAGGTAAGTATTTGTGTAGGATTTTCGTATTCAAGTTGTAGAACATTTTTTTTAAAACTAAGATATTTAAACAATTACGACTGGTTTTAAACTCCTTTTATAAGGTATTTATTCTGTGAAAATAGTAAATAAGGAAATGCTAAAAAAATCGGTTGCTGACAGAAAATGTTTTAAATCCCCATATTATTTATCAAATGTTGTTTATTAATGTTTTAAAAATTGATTTTTAAAATACATTTATGCCTGCTTCATGCAAATACATAGATTAAAATCTGTTTGCTTTCTTATCTGTATTTATCCCATTTAACCAATTAACAACATGTATTTATCTAAAAAACAATCAAAATCTTTTCCGTATGTCAGTTGTGAAATTAAATAAATATGTACTATGTACGTTCATACTAAATTTAATTCAATTGTATACCGGCACAAAAAAACTCTATAGCAACATGTGTTTAAATTTATAAAAAAGAGACCTTTGGATGTCATTAAAAATTAAATCTCGTGTTAAATGTTTTTACTTTTTAACAATGCTACACAATAATAAAATAAAAAAAACCTCCGTTTTGTTATCGATATTTGATTTCTGTTTTTTAGTGCTATTTATTCGCTACACCATCAGTAAAACAGGAATAATAAAGTTTATTGGCTTATTTACTGAACGTGGTATTAAGCTATTAAAGGAAGCAAGGAAAAGCAAATAAACTAAAAGTTTTGGTCTATTAACATATGGGCAATTTCACGTCAAGTGACCCAATTTTTAAAATCGTTTTTTCCTTAAAACTCAGGCAGTTCTTAAATAATAGAGCTGAAAATGTGGGTCTGGCATACTATCCAATAGTACTAACCTTGGTGCAAATTTCATCCAAATCGGAAGACATCGATTTTAAAAATTGGGTCACTTGACGTGAAATTGCCCATATGTCCATTAACTAAGTGATAATGAGAAATCAGTGATTTGTTTTAATGTGAATAATTTTCTCACTTTACTTACAGCTATTTATTTTGCTAATTTGTTAAAAAATTTAAATAAAATTTATCTTATCCCATGTCCTGTAGCAGTGGTCAACATAAAGAGAACATGGACCCTGAATAGTAACATGTCATGTAATTTCTTTTTATATTATATCTGTAATAAGGTCAGTTAATGACTGCGATATATGTTTCTTATTTGATAATTTGTATGAACTTCTTAGACATTCGTCTTGTTTATAGGCAAATAACCAAATATGTTTAGCTAGTGCAGGCTATAACAGCTGACCACTACTCCCATTAATAAAATTGTTCATTTGAACAATGTAAATACAATAAATAAATAAATAAAAACAATGTACGAGTAATAACTTGTTGACTTGTTGACAGTAGCAATTCTAACTAAGCAATTATTAAAAACTCTACTGGCAATTTCTTTTGGAGTATCAAACAATAAACCAAAATATATTGTCGTAAGAACAAATGATTTCGTTCATGAACGACACATTCAATTCGAATTTGCCTCCAATCAATTCATTGAAAATGTTAATTGTAAACAACAATGTAATTAAATTTAATTATTTTAAAAACATATACATACACATATGTACATACAAATAAAAAATTAACTCACCACAGGCGTTATTCGTTGCTGTTAATGAAATCTATGCAATTTGTCTGGTCGTTTCTGTAAAGAAAGAAGACAAAAAAAAGTTGTAATTTGTTTCACATAATTAATGAATGTTTTGCTTTATAATTTCTAGATTTAATTATAAATGTTAATTGCATAATTAATAAATTAATTGTTTAATAAAGTTAAGCAAATAGAGTATAAATTTATAATAATTTATTTAGAAAAACATAGAATTAATTTATTGTAAATTTCATACAAGAAAGTAAAACATATACATACATATGTATATACAAGATGGCGCAAAAGTAATCCTCCTATCAGAAAATGCTATAAATTTTGCGAGGCCCCTAATGTCAGTTTATTAACGTGTTTTTCGCATGTGTTTACTACACAAATGTTAAAACAGAACTGACATTAGGGGCCTCGAAAAATTTATAGCATTTTCTGATAGGAGGATTACTTTTGCGCCACCTTGTACCAGCATTAGCTTACTTTAATCAGAAGGACTGGTAGAAATCTTTATATACATATGTATCTATGTAACTCGTTGAGTGTTGTCAATTTTATGAAGCAGTTAAATTTATGACAAAAGGAAAAGTTGAGTTTTGAAAAAACATAAACAGTTTTTTTCAGCATATTAGAAATAATAAATAAACGTTATTTTATCATATTTTCAATGATCATTCCTTGTTAGACGGCGTTCCAAAATCACCAACTTTAAATGCGTATGAAAACCGTTCAAGGTTTTGTTATTTTTAATGTCAACTTTCATTTGCAATTGGTCTCATTCTATTCACCGTTCGGAAAGTTCGATTTTTGATCACTGTGTAATAGGTTATCGTGTAATTGAATTAAACAGACATTTACAAAACACATTTAAAAGCTATTTTGTTAGCTGCTAATAATTCAAACTAAACTTTGGCTTTAGTAATTATAATACTAATAACTAATATAAGGAACTGGCATTATCCTTTAAAATTCCAACGACTAATCACAAGCGTTTACATTCCCACGATGGATGAAAAAGACTGCTAAAAATAAACATTTGTTAGTTTATCTTCTTGGGAGTTTTCTAAAAAATGTTAGCTCAGATCCAACAGTTAATGCGATCTATTAAAACAAAAACATCATTTTGTATAATTATAATAAATCTAATTTCATCTTTTAGCTTTTCTTAAATATTATTAAATGGTATCAATTTTTGACACACGCGTTTACAATTACTACAACAATTCCAATTGTAGTTCAGAAATTTCTAATAGAAATGCAGATTAAATTTTCTAAAATACAAATGAAAAAGTCTAAAATATTATTGAAAATTACTGGAATATAAATGTAAATTTTTAAAATTCATTTAGAAACTTCTGAAATACAATTGGAAATGGTGTAGTGTTGTTATATGAATATTAAAACTTTAAAGCAACTGGATTTAATTTGAATTGTTTTTGCATAAATATTTTAACGATGCATACATACATATTTCCTTAGCACTTTCTCTTGTCTATTCTCAATAACTCAAAAAATTTCAAATATTTAAAGCAATATAAGAAGAAATTTTATTCATCATAAATTTAATAACTATCCTATAATTAACATTTTTGCTCATAATTAATAAACTTTTGGCTTTATACACTAACGAGAATACTTGTGTATTTATACATACATACATTCGCTAATCAAATTTCGTCATGGCCATTTAAACATAATTCCTCTTAATAGGTATTTTGATTAACTCATTAAGGCCATAAACAAAAAAAAAAAAAAAAACAAAAAACAACAACAACACAAAAACAATGTTGTTTGAAAATCAAATTGCAATTTTGTCATCATAATAATTATGAAATATTGCTTCATTTTAGTTTTTTAGTGTTTTTCTCTAGCTTCTTGCTGCTTATTTCACTTATAGCATTTTACTATACCGGTAAAATTAATGAAAGAGGAAAAGGACCAAAAAAACAAATAAGAAAGTATAGTCGGCCATGCCCGACCATATAATACCCTACACTCACTATATGTATGAAACAGTTAATCAGACATGTGGGCTATATGGGAGATATGACCTATTATGGACCGATCATCCAAAAATTTAGTGGCATGACTTCCGTGAATATAAATATTATATGTGTTACACTTTATCTCGATATATGTAAATACGTTTAAAAGATTTATGGAGGTTAAAGTGAATTACGAAGAGGGTCTTATATGGGAGTTTTGACTATTTATGAATTATAAAATTAGGTACATAAAAAACTCATTTTTGTTAAATTTTATTCGGATAACAACATTTTTAAGAGATTTATGGTTCTTAAAGTGATTTCGGGAAGTGGGCCTTATATGTGAGCTACGACTAATTATGGACCGATCATCATAAACTTCCACCATATTATATGTATATATACGAAACATATTTGTGTTCAATATTATTTGGATACCAACATTTTTAAGAGAGTTATGCTCTTTTAAGTGATTTTCGAAACTGGGCCTTATATGGGAGCTACGACTAATTATGGACCGATCTTCACGAAATTTGTAGATGTGATTTAGCTTTATTTACCACTCATTTTTGGTGAAATTTGTTTGGATACTTGCATAATTCAAACATATATGATCGGTAAACCTCAATTTCGGGAAAACATTTGTATGGGGGCCAGGTGAAATAATGGACCGATTTCCACCAGTTTCAATCCCATCCGTCCTTGAGCCGAAAAAATATCATGTACCAAATTTTATCGAAATATCTTTAAAACTGCGATCTGTACTCTGCGCACAAACTTTACATGGACAGCCAGCCAGACGGACGGACGGACGGACATCGTTAAATCGACTCAGAAAGTGATTCTGAGCCGATCGGTATACTTTAAGGTGGGTGTTGGACCAATGTTTCTGGGCGTTACAAACATATGGACAAATCTAATATACCCTCCCCACTATGGTGGTGTAGGGTATAAACATTGAAAATATAGGCTAAGGCTGCATGTACATATTTATGTATCTTTAGCTGTCTGTCCGTATCTTGATTCGTCTGTAGATTTTAGTGCAACATTGTTATTGTTTTCTAGAAAAGAAAATAAAATATAGCAAGAATATTGTTCGAAGTGATGATTTTGATTTTGTTACTGATGATGGTGATGATGATAACTACAACGACTTCGACGACGATGAGGTTTATGATGATGATTGTTAGGTGTTGGGGCGGTGAAAATAAACATGACAATTTACATAGAAACCTACAATAGACAAGGAGCACAAATGCATAAACAAGTACCTACTCGTATAGTCACAAATACACAAAATTTTTCTTCTACTTTTTAGTTAGTTACTATGTATGTATGTCTATCTATCTATGTACATACATATGTACCTATGTATGTATCTGTGTTTAGTGTCTTTTGACAAATGACAATTATAATTTGCAAATTGCTTTTTTTCCACTCACTATCTTTTCTCTTGCACTACCTCCCTCCCTCCCTACCACCCTCCCAGCCGTAATGTTCCAAATATTGTTCAGGTTTTAGTTTTATTTTCCTTTTTATGTTTGTCATTGTTATTGAAAATGTTTTACTAACATTGCAATTAGTAAAAGGAAATTAAAGAGAAAATGAAATGTTATGAATCATTCCTTAGATAAATATATATTAAAATCAAGCAAGTGTGATCATTGTCTACTCTTTGCCTATCAAAACCATCAAAATATTGTTAAACAAAAAAATCTAAAAAATAAATAATGACCAGAATTCAGTAATTTATAATTTGTTTTAAGTATGAATTTAAAATCACATTTTAATGATGATAATAAAAAATCTTTGTGTATTTATTTCAGATAAGAATTGCATGAAATTGTATTGTCATACAAAACAAGATGAAAGATCAATATGTTTGCACCTTTTCTCTGCTGCAAATTAAAACAATGTCAATTGTGTAAATTTCCAAATGAAAACAGATGCGCACTAGGCGTGCCCTTAAAATCGTATATATATTTTTTATTTATATTTAGATCACAAACCAACATGCAAACAACTCTACGTAAAATAAGATTGAGAAAATAAAAGAAGACAAAAGGACATAAGAAAATTTACTAGAACCGTCAAGTATGTAACCCTTATGTTCTCTCTTCTCTTCTCACCAAAAAAATACTTGCCTTGAAAATTCAGAATTGAAACATGTGAACGCGGACTTAATTTCTTAAAAGCTCAGCATTTGCCAAGTTAGAAATGATTTAAGTATTGATAGAATTTTTATTTAAGGTTTGGGTGTAGGCCGCATAATGATTTTTGGGAACTTTAAAAATTTGCTACTAATAATCTCTGCAAAAATCTGTGGAGTACGTGGTCAATTGTAGCTAAAAGGTAGTGACTATATCATGGTCCTATCTAATGCACTCATGGACCATTTTTTTTTTTCAATGCATAACTTCTTGTTACACGACAATTATTCGTGCTTTAACGACCCAGCATACCATTCAGGAGCGCTTCGAAAAAGGAGTCAGAAAAGAGTCCAACAAAAGAGCATTTTCGGAGCGCTCCGAAAAAAGGAGTCAGAAAAGAGTCCAACTAAAAAAAAATTTGCTTGTTACTGTCCTGAGTCGGCACGCAGTATGACTCAGAAATTCCACTTAATTATGTGTGTACCAAAGCGTTGTTGTCCTGTTATTTGTGCTTTGAACAAAAAAAAAACATAGCTGTACCACACAAGAATGATAAAAACAAGATTACACAGAGCCCAAAAAACCCTCATAAAATACTCTTTTCTGACACTATCTAAGAGCTCTTTAAGAGCCCAAAAAAACCCTCATAAAATACTCCTTTCTGACATTATCTAAGAGCTCTTTCTGACGGACCATTTTCGAATGTAATGACCCTCTTTTTTAAAAGTTTTTGGAACAATTATGATTGTTTTTTTGGCTCATAAAGAGCGTTAACGCTCCGAGAAAGGTGTCAGAAAAGACTCCTTTCGGACTCGTACGGCTTGCTGGGGACCGTAATCATTGTTGTAAAACATTTGAAGTAGTAGTTTTGGGACTAGTCCCATGTTATGCAAAGCTGTATTATATGGTGCAGTCCTAAGACATCGTAATGTTAAATGGACTAGTTTTTTTATACAAATGGATTAGGTTTGGAGTACTCCTGGTCCATTGTGGAGTAGTACATAGATGATGGTGTATGGACTACTCGCGTTTTTTTGCAGAGATGTAGCAGATAGATAAAACTTTTAACTTTTTTAAATATGATTTTATAAAATTAAATAATAGTTAGTTACAGTGCTGGCAAATTCTACTACTTTCCATTACTTAATAATATTCAATACTTTTCATTTGGGTACTTAGTACTACTCGATACTTTTAACGGATTTTTTTAAATTATAACGCATAGTTTTTAACTGCAAATTGAAGTAGTTTCTTCAAAAAATAAAAATAGATCTTCAACTATGATTGGTTTTATATGTGACTAGCTGTACCCTGCGCGCGTTGCTACGCTACCAATTAAAATAAATTTTAAAGAAAGACATTACACAAATATTCAATTCATTTTAAATGTATAAAATACAATGTTTGTATGTTTGTTCTCTATAGACTCTAGAGTAGGCGTGGTCGTACCAACTCAGAAACCTTCCCGGTCTCATGCACAACAACTTTGCCGAAGATCATCACATGATCAGATGCATAGTTTAGGAGTCTATAAAGGACATACATACATACATACATACATACATACAAGCATTAGTTTTTATATATTAGATTAAATATTTACTTTGTATGGGAGCTGACACGCCCACTGTTCCGATCACGCCCATTTTTCCAATGACTATTTACATTTACAAATAATCAACGTGCACACATTTCTAAGACTATGGCTATTATAGTACTGTAGATATATGATATTAACTATTTACTTTGTATAAGTATAGGTCCCACTGGTCCGATCCCGCCCATTTTTTCCCTGATTATTCAAATCAGTAACATATGAGATACTGCAATGTTTCAAAACTCTTGCTATCACAATAGTCAAGATATATGATGTTATTCAATTTATGTGGGAGGGACCACGCCCACTTGAAATATATATAGCGAAAAACCTAATTTGCACCATAACCGGTTTGGGCAAAATCGGTTGGATAGTTTTACAGTCTATATATAGAGGACAAACATACAAACATTGTATTTTATATATATATAGATTTCATCATAATGACGCCATACATCGCATCTTCATTGTGACATTTTATAGACAGCTTTATTTCGGCGGTTGGTTTAATTTTGTAGCTTACACATTGTTGTCTTTTTATACAGTGATGTATTTTTATGCACTATTTTACCCACTCAACTTGCTTAAAAATACAACTCAGAAAATATCGAGTAACTACTTTTGAGTATTGAGTATCCAAAAAAAGGGCAAATACTCGATACTCGATACCTATTACAGCACTAGTTAGTTATAGTTAGTCAGCTCGACGCGAAAATAATAAAAAACTTTTTAATAATGGCAAATAAGAACATGTTTGTAATATATCACAGTGTGTTTGGAAAAAATTAAATAATATTGAACAATATTATGGCCATATGATTCGGCAACCATATTATGTTACAAATAGAATTCAAGTGATTGTAGCAATCATATACATGTCTGTTTGCAGTTTAGAGAATCATTTCTATGATGAAAATTACAATTTCACATTATCAGCCCAATCATGAATAAAAATTCCGTGGGAGTTTTTTCCCATTTTGGCTATTCAAATTCAATGTTAAAAAAATAAAAGGGGAAATTTGTATTCATGATAAATTTTGAATAGCATTCAAATGAAAAGCTCTTTTATTAATATCTACATAAATCATAATTAAGGCCAGGCCTAATGCATTTACAGAATTTCTTTTTTTGTTCTCCATTGACAAGGGTATCATTATCATGCAAATTTATTTCAATCTCATTAAGTGTTCAAGGCTGTCTGATTATTACTATAACAATTAAAGGACTTTTTACTTTAAACGCAATTATGTTACAAAATTCATTAAAAACATAATATCTAATATCGATCGAAAGATAGAAATGTCTATAATAGACCAAATAAGATGATTTTAAATTATGCTGAGAAAAATGCAAAATTTGTACAACAATTTAAATCATAGGAAAAACGTGTAAGCAGTAAAGTGCATATTAAGAATTTTATATTTTCCGTATTACCCAAACATAAAAATGTTTCCTTGTTATTTAAACTTGTGTTCTTGCTTTTACATTACATAAAATATGTTTCGTTTGTGAAATATTCCCCGAAACAATTTATGTTATTTCATACTAATTTTGTTTATTTTGTAAAATAGAAGAGCAGCAACAAAAAGTTTATATTTATAAAAAATTGCTCAACTTATGGTCCTATAAAAATGACTTTATGTCATCAATATTTTCTTCTTTAAACATCTGTTGGTGGTCTCTAATCTTGGTCATAGCCACTGCCAAACGAAATATAACAACCAATAACAAAGATATATGCATCATATTTTTCTTCTTACAAAAAACCTAAGGAAAGTAAAATGTACATAGAACAAGAAAAAAGTGAATTGAATTTATAAAAGTATGTATAACCAAAAACAAAAAAAAAAAAAAGGAAAAAAAGAAACTAAAGAAAGAAAATTAAAATTGATATCAGCATGACTTTTACTTCAACTCATTGTTAGGAGAGTTTGGATTATTTTATTTTCTATCTTTGTTGCTTTCTTCAGTCATGTTGGTTGTGTTGAAGTACTTCGAGCTCGTCTACAAACACGAATACCTTCATATACTTATATAGAGTAATTTTTCATTTTACAAAACGAAAAAAAAATCGTTGTCGTTTCAGTTTCTGTTTTGTGGAGGTGACAGTATAACATTTTCTAACCTAAAGGTATCAAATAAAACACATTACGAAATACAAAATACAATAGCAAATATTAAGGATATTCATATAGAGCAGTAAGCATTGAGTAGTTAAAACCCTAATACTACATTTACACCTACGCAAAATCTAGTAGATTTTAATTAAAATCTTAAAGAAAATTTTTAGCGTTTACACTACTACTTTTTGACATATTGTTGGATTTCATTTTCATAATAAAAACAGCTGATTGAAAAAGAAAATAAATTATATTGTAAACTTTTAGTAACAAAAATGGAGAGACGAAAACAAATTGTATTATATTTTACATCAAGATCTGAATAAAAAACAATCGATCGGAATTAACATTTTTGAGTAAAAAAAACAGCAGCATTTGTTAAAAATAAGATTTCACAAACTTCTGCAAATGTACTACAAGCAATTACTATATAGGAGATTGGAATGGATACACGTAAGTATGGGAAATAAGTTGGCGTAATTTAACTAAATACGTTTATATTATAGACTCGCCACGGCTCGTTTTATGAGGAAGATGTGCCTATTATGCCAGAAGAAACGTTCATAGAGAATTTTCGAATGAGCCGGCAAACATTTCAATTGCTGTGTTTGAAGTTGACGTCAATGACAAAAACAGACAAAACAAAGAAATGTTTATTTATTTATTTAGTATAGGCTGTAGTTTGCCGCAAATTTATTTTATATCCCGCTCTTTATTATTTTTTTTCATTTATTTGTGTGCAACTGTCAACATTTTCTTCTTCAGTGCTGTATTTTTTAGTACTTTAGTATGAAATACAGAGTTGTATTGCAAGATTTTGAGAGATTCTGCCAAAATCTCGTGACGAACTAGATTTTGTTTTGTATGGGAAATCTAGTAGAACTGAACAAGATTTCGCTCAAAGTCCCTTAAGTACTAGATTTTGCGTAGGTGTAAATGTAGTATAACACTAAAAATATTTTACTACTCAACAAAACCTTGTCAAAGTAAACGACTCAGAGACTTGACATATTTCTAGTACAACTTGAAAAAATAACAATTTCCACACAAGTTCATAAAAATATTCACTCTCCAGTGAATAGCCTTACTAAAATACGAGTTCAGCATCATCATAAGAATAAAAACAAACAAACAAACAAAAGGCTGATGGACATCAATATTATTAAGAGTGGAAAGCAGACAACTGCAGAACCTCAAAATACGATATGTTGACCGTTACTACAAATATTTTTTTCCTGCTACTTCCGCTGACTAAGCAGGCATTCTACAAGACACAGATACACTCAACAAACATACCACCTAGCATCCATTATCCCTGTATATTGTATAATAAGTAGCATCAAGTATTTTGAATGCGAACAAAATATTCGAGACAAAATGATAAAAATTTATATGCAGCAGTACATAACTACATACATACGAGTATATAATGCCGGGATGGTTGTTTGTGTGTCTTTTTTTTAGTCATTAAATAAAATTTGTATATTTTTTACGACTACCCAGGTCCTGTTGAGTGTGGAGCAGCTGTGTGAACACAGCCAAACATACTTGAGCTTATTTGCTACTGGTCCATTGTTTAGATTTTCAATGCATGTTTTTGCTAAACTAATGAATAGATTTGACTACACTGTCATCTAATTTGTAAATTTTAAGCAGGAGCTGATGCCGTTTGAGAGCAGAGAGAATTTATAAATTTTAATTAAAGTTTATTGGCTAAAGCCCCTAAGTCTGAAAAAGCTTTTATTTTTAAATAATTTTTACAGCAGTTTAATCTATATTAACAGCAAACTTTGGTAAATATAATGATTTTAAGAACTTTTTATTAGAGATTTATGATTGCATTTGCTTTGGCTGTGTTTAAAAAGCAACAGGTTCTGCCACTTACACTTCCTGCCGTATTTATGAAAAATTAAAGTAGACTTCAAATGTACTTTAAGAAAATTTTGTATGAAAATTACCAGGAGATCAATTGCCATCATCTAACTACTTACTAGTGAAACTACAGGCGAATAGTGGTCAGTTGGTGGTGTGTACACAAAGTAAAGAATGTCATAAAGTAAGGCATGAGGAAAACAGGATAAAAAACAGTCGTAGTTCAGCTCTGGGTGGAGAAAGAACTCGCGTGTCATTGTCATTATCACTTAAGGGCAATCAGGCCGTCCTTTTTTCTCTGCCTTCGAGAGAGTTGCATCTCAGTCTTGTATTGGTTAATGCTTGGCGTCGTCTAACTTTACTGCGTTAAGGTTTTTCGAAGTTGTGCATTCGTAGATTTTAGATTTAAGCGTTCTAGCTCCCTATATGAAGGTATAGGTCGACTTGGGACTTATTCAGTGGTGATATTCGAAACAATTAACAACCGGTTCGCTTAAAAAAAAATATATTTTTGCCAAATTTTGATAAAAATAGCGCAAATTTTAAAGTCGCATCCCAGTAACAGCCCACAAGCCTTTTGAAGGAAATGATATCTTTCGTTTAATAAAAAAAGTTACGTTTTTAACAAAAAATAGTTTTGATTTTGCAAAATAAAAGTAAAAAAAAATTGTTTTATTTTTTTCTCAAAAGATTGAAGAAAACGCTATCGAAAACATCATCATCCAAGAATCCAATGTATGACCAAAATAAAATCATTTGTTTGTACGTTTGGACAATGAACAACTGAACAATATTGTGTTTGTTGCCGAGACTATATCACCTTGATAAATATACATTATATAAAACCGTTAAAGCAAAAAAAAAAACATAATCACCCCTATCGGGAATAAAAATTTCACATGAAATTTGTTCCCTTTTCACATTTTTCCTATTAAAATTCAATGTTAAAAAATAAAAAGGAACAAATTTCATGTGGAATTTTTATTCACGATAAGGGTGAATATGCAACAACCGGTACGGAAAATTTTTAAAATTTTAACAACCGGTTCGAGGGAACCGGTCCGAACCGGCTGAATATCAGCACTGGACTTATTTAAATCGAACGTGGATAACCTGGCAATTTGAGGGCTTAATGCTACGCCAACCTAGTTTATATTAAAAAGAAAGAAAAAAACTTAACAATCATTAAAAATTATAATTTTAATTACTTCTAGAACCATTTTTAAAAATCTCAGCATATATCCCAAGTAAAATAAACTACATACACATATCTTTAAGTAACTTTACAATTTTATTTAATTTTGTGTTAATTGCAAACTAAACATTCCGCCCTATACAATGATGCATTTTAATGACCCTTTTTAGTGGCGCCCAAGTGTCACACGCAGTGAAAGAGAGGGATGCGAGCAGCCTAGAGGATCATTATTACCTTTGACAGTAATTAGGACGCGACATGAAAACTACCATTCTCACAATATTTGTACTTGTACTTGAAGTCATACTAAAGGTAAATTGCTGCTACCAGTAATGGTACTTAACGTTAGTTACTTCAAGCGTTAAAATGTTGCTCTACGTTCTTAAATTCCTTCTTTTTTACTCTAGCTGTCTTTTTACCCCCATTTCTTTTTTTCCTTATTTGTAGGAGACATTTTCTAGTAGGTACTTGTGGAGTTTGTAAAAAGTATATGTGTGGAGAAAAAAAAACTATGTACCTAAAGGGTGATTTTTTAAAAGTTATAGGAAAGTTTTAAAAAAAAACACATAAAATTCAGAAAAATCTTTATTTGAATCGATAGTACGGTCCATATAATTTAATGTTTGAATATTATTTCATGCAAATGTTGATCTTGACTGCGTCTCAAATGGTCCATCCGCTTAGTCCAATTATGGCATATTCTTTCCAACATTTCGGCCGGTATCTCACGAATAAATGCTTCAATGTTGTCTTCCAATGCGTCAATTGAAGCGGGCTTGTCTGTATAGACATGAGCTTTAACATAGCCCCACAAAAAATAGTCTAAAGGTTTTAAATCGCACGATCTAGGCAACCAATTGACCGGTCCCGAACGTGAAATAAAATGTTGACCGAACTCGCCTCTCAATAAGTCCATTGTTGCGCGTGCTGTGTGGCATGTGGCACCGTCTTGTTGAAACTACATGTCATGCAAGTCAAGCTCTTGCATTTTGGGCAAAAAAAAGTTGAATATCATCTCAATGGTAGCGCTCACCATTCACAGTTACGTTACGATTCGCATTATCTTTGAAGAAGTACGGTCCAATGATGCCACCAGCCCATAAACCGCACCAAACTGTGACTTTTTCTGAATGCATTGGTAGCTCTTGCAATGCTTCTGGCTGATATTCACTCCAAAATCGACAATTCTGCTTATTTACATACCCATTGAGCCAAAAATGAGCTGAACATAATTTTTCGGTAAAAAAGAACACAATTCAATAATTTGCGAGCGTTGTTCGTTTGTAAGACGATTCATGGTTAAATTATAGACCAAATTGAAGATGTTTGACAGTGAAACACAACACGAAACCAGTGTTGCCAAAACGATAATAGCTAAAAAATCACCCTTTACTTTAAGAAACTATTGTTGCAAAAGAAGTTTGTTTTGCTAAGAAAATATTTTTAAAAAAAAAAACACAAGAAACAGATAAGTTTGTTTGACAATTTTATTTGTGGTGTTTTTAAATGACTAGAAAACAGTGTAATGTTTTTTTTTGAGGAAATTATGTTTTAAACAGTGTTTGATGATTTGGCATTTGTATTGTATTTAACACGTTTCGTATATTTAGATTTGATAATACATTCAGATGTAACCATTCATCGGTATTTTACACTTGACTTGACTGTTTACTGTTTTTAATTTGTTCATAAAACTGGGCGCACATTTTTTTAGCTTTCATAAGGACTTATCAGTCCTATTTTTAATATTGTGTTCTATAGTACAGCTTGTAAATTTTGTCGACAGTTTGAGAAAGCTTATATTGACTTTATGTTGGCTGTTGGCACTGTTATTTGTTAAATCCTCTGTCACTCTGCCTTTTATACGCTTTCAATACGAGTGAAGTCTTGAGGCTGTAATGCTTGTGCTCACAAACCAATTAATTAAATCTAATTAATTATATTATGGGCGTAAAGGAGTGTGTTATTCATTACACTTCCGTTTTATGACACACAGGCAATGGGATTTTACGTGCTTATGTAGTACATGAGTGTACATTGAATTTGCTTTAGCGTATTTTTTTTTAATTTATATAAATAAATGTCCAATGTCCAATTAAACATTTACAGTCTAATTCATAAAAACTTATCAAGGGTTTATAACAGGCTTATAAAGCAAATATCCCTACAAAATTTACTTTATAAGCCTGTTATAAACCTTTGACAAGTTTTATGAATAAGGGGGTTAATTTTTTCGCTGTTAATCCTCTTTTTAAAACAATGAGCAACTTTTAACATTCCTGTAGCATTAATCTTATATTACATATTTTAAAAAATCGTAATACATAAATACATCAAAATTGACATTTAAAGAAATAAATATAAACAACCAGGGGCAATTTCTCTTCATTTGCAACATACATGGTAGCGCAAAAGTAAACTTCCGATGTTTTTTGGCTGTCACCGACCGATTATTGGTAAAATAAATAGTCAGCAATATTCCGCATTCTGGAGCAGTGTAGCGTAACATTGTTTATTAACGTGTATTTCGCATGTGTTTACTACACAAATGTCAAAACAGAACTGATATTAGGGGCCTCGCAACATTTATAGCATTTTCTGATAGGAGGATTACTTTTGCGTCACCTTATATGTATGTATGTACAATGTCGGCATTGCTTTTTTAACCCTCTCATGCCCATTGGCAACATCCTGCAACTGACGAACTAGGATACCAAAGACTTTGAATTTTTGTCAGTCCATATCTGACTCAAGACTAACATATATTACGCATAAACAAATTTTAGACCCGCCCATTTCAATTCGGGCATGAGAGGGTTAAAAAACTTAACACACTAAATCAAAGCTAAACATTATGATTGAAGGTGGAACACAAATTAATAGCGATTTAACACATCCTACTGAACTTGAATACAAGAAAAGCAGGTAGTATTCTTTAAGACACATAGCAATCACATAACATGACAATGTGATTAAGCTGAATATGCTTTACCACACCCCATTTGTGTTAGCACAACACAACAGAGCAGAAAATGTTTGAGTATGTAGTCTTGAGCAGGCCTTTAGTTGCTCCAAAAACTGAAATAATGTTTTAAAAAATGTTTGCAACATGTTACACTCTAATTTTATTGTAAATATTTGAAACATTATTTGGTTTTTAATTCATATTATAAACAAAAATTTCTTTCATTATTTTATAAATTAATAATTTTATAAACGAAATTATAACTGACACAACAAAACCGATTTTCATTTTTAGTTAATTAGTCTTTTACTAACTGTTTGTAAGTGCTTTAAATTAGTCAACAGGAATTGTTCGTATTAACTTTCCATGTTATTCTATTTATTTCACTATTACCGCAAAGTTCTTGGAAATGATAAATTCTTGCAGATTTGCGGTTATGTTGAAATTTTACACATAATTTGCATTATGGCTGTTTTAAAGGCTCAGCATGAATTATCAATTGACCGGCAATATTGTAATTGCAAAACAGATGGTTGCAATTGGCGTATTATTGGTCACGTAAAGGATCAAATCTTACTCACTCAAAGAGTATTATTGTAAATTTATTGCATATTCAGTTTTCCTTGTTACTCTAATTACTCTGGGTACATACTATGAGTTTACGCTTGAATAATAATCTTGTTAATTTATAATTAATAACAATAACTTATTAGCAGTGTTAGCTGTAGTTAAGGCTAAACAACAGTTTCAATTCCTGTCTTTCTAACAGAAACAATATTTTGCTTGTAGTTAAAATTTAGCTATAGTTGAAATAAATAATATTATTATGAAATTATCAGCCATGTCACAGAATTTAATTCCGTATGGAAGTGGAATTAATTCCGTATTTTGCTTCTATAGAAAAAGCAAAACGTAAATTTTTAGACAGTATCTTAGCTTCGCACCATCCAGAAATGGAGTTAGTGCATAAATAGGCAAACAGGGTCACTCAAGTTAGTTAGTTTAGTTAGTGAGTCATCGCGTTCTCAAACTATAATTTAAGTGTGTTAAAGTAAACTGTAACAAAAAAATAGTAAAAGACAGAGTATTCATTACAATTGTTTTTGTACAATTGAAAAATTTAAGACTCGTTATAAAGCGTTTTTCAACAGGGACGCTACAAAAGTAGACCGATAGGGACAGCAAGCGATGACATATTTTTTGCCGGTCTTTTGATATTTCTCTTTAGTAAGGTTTGCCATTTCATGAGGAAAAGATATACGAGCCAACAACGAGTCGAAATTATTAAAAATTACTACCGAAATTCGGAATCAGTGGCCTCAACGTTAAGAGCGCACCGTCCAATTTATGGTCGTCATACTCGTCCTACCAGATCAATAATTGAGCGTCTAGTGGAAAAATTTTAATCCACAGGCACAGTTAAAAATGTTCCCGTGCCAGTGAGACCAAGAAGTGCTACTAGTGTCGAGAATATTGCTGCCGCTGAGGCTTTCAGTGGAAGAAAACCCAAATGTGTCTCTCACACATCCTTCTCAAGCGCTGGGCATCTCTGTGACGTCGTTGTGACGAATTTTGTGAAAAGATCTTGGCCTATATCCCTACAAGATCAAATTGACGCAAGAACTGAAGCCGCTTGACCACCAGAAGCGTCGTATGTTTGTGAATCGGGCTGAGCAACAATTTGAAAATGATTCGGATTTTCATCGAAAAATCATCTTCTGCGATGAGGCTCATTTCTAGCTCAATGGCTTCGTCAATAAGCAAAATATGCGTTATTGGTCAGACAGCAATCCACACGTACTACATGAGTCATCATTGCATCCGGAAAAAATTACGCTTTGAGACGGTTTATGGGCCGGCGACGTCATTGAGCCGTACTTTTTCCGTGATGATCAAGACCGGCACGTTACTGTGAATGGGAATAGCTACCGTTCAATGATAACAGAATATTTTTGGCCCCAATTGGATGATATGGACTTGGTGGACATGAGGACACAAGCCACACAGCGAATGTTACAATCAATTTATTGGAAACCAAGTTTGGAGAACGTGTTATCTCACGAAATGGTCCAGTCGATTGGCCGCCTCGGTCGTGCGATTTGACACCGTTAGACTTTTTCCTGTGGGGCTACGTCATGTCTATGGTCTATGCCAACAAGTCAGCGACGATTGATGAACTTCGTACGAATATCAAACGTGAAATTGCAACAGTAATGGCCGATTTATGCTTAAAAACCGTCTAGACTTCTGCAAGCGTGCCCGTGGTGGCCATGCAAAAGAAATCGAGTTCCATACATAATGGCATCGAACGTACTTTCACAGGAATAAAGAATTTCATTGATATCCAAAACCGTTTTTGTTTTATTTAAAAAACAATTTGTAGCGCTCTTGTTGAAAAACCCGTTGCCAGAACTGTTTCGAGGACTTTGTAAAGATTGCTTAGAACTTATTATACTGTTGATAATTTCAAACAAAATTCATTAGTCGCAAAGCCGAACTAGAAAGGTTACTGGCCGTATGAAATAGTTGTGGAACTATTACCGTTTTTCCAGCGTAGTTTCGATTAAAATGATTTTGAACATTTAAAGTGTTGTTATTATATATGATGCAAATTGCACAACAAAATCTGTCTTAGTTCGTAAATGATCCAAAGTATTTCAGTAAATAAATAAAACTGTCTTAAAGATTGAAGCACAGAGACTGGATATTTCGTAGTACTCGGTTCAAAAAAAACTCAACCGCAATATATGAGCGATATGTAAAGAAATCTAAATAAGTAATAAAATTATTTACTTGCAGGCTCATTAAGAAAAAACATACGTTTTTTACGTATCACCGGCATTAAATGAATCACATGCTATGACTAACGATTACTATAAGAAATATAACAAATGTTACGCAGAATTGTTTAGTTTGTTAAGAAATTCCTAACATATTAAATTTTTAAAGCTTTATCGTCTGATTTCAAATAGAAAAAACCTAGAAAATGCTGTTCAAATTCAAGCCATTAGCATTCTCAGTATTGACAAAGCCATAAATGCAGCAGTATATTGAATAATGACTGTAAAAATAATACAAATATTAGACAAACACAAATATTTGTGAAGGAATGCGCACCGGGAGCCAATGGTTGTGTAAAACAGTTTGTTTCAAAATGTAAGTTTTCTCTTCGAAAATGTAAAATTGGGAAATTTTGTAAAAAAAATTATTTCCTGTTGAGAATGTAAGAAAAGAGAATTTTCTGTTTGTTTAAATAATAAAATAGTCGAATATAAGAGTATGGATGATTATTTTAATACACGACAATTCAGAAAATCTATCTGACGGACTTGAGTGCATAGTCATAGGGGAGAGGGGGGCACCTTAGAACACGTTTTTCTTTCAAGCCACACACAAATTTATATTTTTGAATTATTGACTTTTTACAAAATTTAAGTAATATATATGGAAATAAATTTTAGCTTAAGTCTACAAGTAACTTATTTTTAGTTCGATTTATATATTTTTTTTTATTTTTTCAATGGATGAAGTCATTGTGTTCAAATGTGCCCCCATACGGGGCAGCAGTTTTGATCGGCAATTTTTTCTTATAGCGCTTATGTCCAAAAATAACATAAACAGTTATATTTTTTATATATATAATAAAATCGATTTATTTATTAAGAAAAACATAAACATTAACAATTAAAAAATAAAAAAAATTCAGATCAAAAATAAGTTTTATATTATTAAGGCGGAAAAGGCCTTGCGATTTCAGGTGACATTACATTATCCTTTAAAGCATCATGATCAGCATTGGATTCGTCATTTTCAGAAAATAAGAGAGAATCAACAATGTTTGGTATGTACTTCGGTTGATAAATTAACATGTTCAAAGGTGCCCCTTTTACTTTGTTCAAACCTGAACTGGGATGTCATTTCACGGAAATTTATAATATGTAAATATTTTTTTTTACATAAATATCAAATAACTTAACTTGAGTTTGTTTGAAATCAATTTTGGACTGCAATAAATTTCTTTCACGAAAGAAAACGATCACTAAGTACTTCTTACACTCTTACAAAAAAATAAAAAAAATTTATAATAGCATTGCGAAAACTTGTTCACCCAACTACATTCGGTCGACGACTGAAAAAACTAGCAAAAGTTGTTAACGTTGCTAGAAAACAAGGTTGCCATGTGAAAAATTTGGTTAACGGTCGGAAAAAATATTAAATTGAGATTTTATCAACATAGTTCAAAGGTGCCCCGGGTATAAACGTGCCGCCCTCTCCCCTACATAGGAGCATCTGCAAATCACTTGCATTGCAAACAACAGTGCAACAGTTCACATCATCAATCATCTAAAACGAATATCTATCGAATAAACAGGTAAACATGAGAGAAAGAAGATAAAGCTAGGTTTCCCTCTTTTAAATTTTAGACGTGCGAAGTCGTTGTGGTTTGTTTACTGCATTACTTTTGGTTCTAGGTTCTAGGAATTGTCCATGTCCATACAGCTGGTCATATTTTTCAGCTTTTTGTGACCTTGTGGAAATTATACATTTTTGTAATAATTTGATCTCTGGTAAGGTTGGTAGCAGCTTCAGCTTGTGGTTCCAATGCAAGGCACAAAGTGTATTTGTTTGAATTGCTTGCAAAGATCACTGTGTTTACTTGCAAACACAACTTTCCGTATATGTAATCGTTTTAGCTCTATCTAGTATGACTGATTTGCTACCAGCCTTGAGCCCTAGATATGTGATCCATTCGATCGTTAGCCAAATAATCTGGGACTACAGTGAGTATTTATATATGACCCACAAAGTTTACAGGATCCTAGTAGATAAAGGAGTCAATTCAATGATGCCCTCTACCCGAATTAGGGACTTAAAATCAGCCAAAAAAAGGCCCATAAACGTTACCAGCATAAGATCAAAAACAAAAATATATACACAGAAATGTATAGCTTTATTATTTAAATAAAGAGACAATTCGTTAAGTTACATACTTAACATAAAAGAAATTAACACAACTGTTAATGCAAACAACATAATGCCGTATGATGAATGCGACAGACGAGTACTGCTGTTGCACAAATCACCTTTACATTTATAGCACTGCACCTCATCGTACTGGCGACTTCTGCTGATATTTTCACAATCAAAATTCGTGTATAAGGAACTTATACTGCCGTAATAACATTCACGAAATGTGGCATTTTTGCCATCATCTAAAGACAAAAGAAAAATGCATTTTATTTTCACAAAATTTCTAACACATTCTCCACTTGAAAACTTACATCTTTTGACAAACTGTTTAACACAACCTTTGGCTCCCGGAGCACATTCCTCTACAAAATCAGATTTTTGCATGACAGTTGTTTTATTTTTACAGTCATCGTCCAAGAGACTGCTGCACTTATAGCATTTTAAAATTTTTGTTGAAAATAATGAAGCCGCCGACGAAATATCTAAGGCATCTTGATGAGTAAAACATACGGAAATTAAAATGTGTGTTAAATTAAATAGTTATAAACGGTTTGGTAATTTACTTGATTTGGCAAAATAAAAAGAGGCCAAAATGTAGAATGTTAATATTTTGTATTTAAGCAGCATTTTATAGATTTTTTCTTTTTATAGCAAATAATGGATGGTTGGATAAATAATGTTGTTTTTTTTAAACGTTTAATACATTTGGAATGTCTTAACAAACTGAACAATTTAGTGAAAACTGTAGCAATCATTACCCACAACATGTGATTCATGTGTGATGGCGGTGACTCGCATAAAAATGTGTATTTTTATTAAATCTATTTCAGAATTGTATACTTTGTAATATAAAGTAATCGACTGTGTTTGATTTAAATTCACAAGTTTTGCAATTTCATTGTTAAAAAATATTTCAATAATAATGCATGTTTCGAGCTCGATCATCTTAAACCATAAAGCACATTCTTCGTGCTGATGATGGCTTTGTTAAACGTTAAAATTTCTGCATTTGTGATTGTCGAAAAACAAATCAATCCTCTAAACAATGTGTCACTTGGTTATCATTGGACCATACTTGTTAGGAAATGAGGTTGATGAAGCAAGGACTGGTGCTCGACATCGCGAAATGATAATCCAGTTATTTCTACATAAACTCAGACATTTAACAATTAAAGTTTTATATGACACATTCCCTGGTCGTGTACTCTCTCATTTCGATGATCAAAATATTGGCTTTCTAGCAGTGGTGTTTAGTGTTGCCAGAAAATGAATTTAAAAATATGCTAAATCCTGAAAAACTAATTGCTAAAATGTTCTACAGAAGAAAAAATAAGTGCTAAATTTTTTCAATGTAACAATACAATTTTTATTTCAAATGTTACAAATATAAATTATAGTTTTTTTTTAATTTTGTTCATAACAATTGTTGACTTGTTTTAATAGATTACATTTCATATATTCATTCAAAAATTTTCGTGTTCATTTACTTATCACACCGAAAGAAATTTAGTTGAAATATTAATAAAAGTTATTTTTTATTTTTTCAAAAGCATAATTTTTAAAAATTTCAATGCATTTGCGAGAAACAAAATGCTAAATCTAGCACTGAAAGTGCTAAAATGGCAACACTGGTGGTGTTCAAAAATAAAAATGAAGATGTATTGGTGAGAGATGTTGCCCAGCAAACATAATGTCAAACGCTTAAAATAAGAAAACATACAGAGTTTTTCTCATATATAATTACCGTAAGTAGAAATATCAGGGACCGTAAATACCAAAAAAAAAAATTAAAAAGGGAACTCCTACGTTCGGCAAAAAAAACAAAAATTAATTTTTTCAATAGTTCTGTTGGAATTATCGAAAATTTTCGTTTACAAAAGTTTAATGATTTTTTGTGAGCTTCTATTTTCTGATATTAGGGTGGTACGAACTGAGATCTGGTGAGTAAATACTAAAACGGTATATTTGAGGTAAATGCAAGATAATAACATCGATAGATTTCCTGAAGACAAAAACATCGATATATTACACTTTGAGATCGCACTATAAATGCCGAAGATATAACAACAAATTTATTTTGGCGACCCCTACTTTCGGCAAAAAAAAACAAAAAAATTTTTTTCGAAATTATCTTGCAACAATACTTTATATTCGGTGGTGTACCGCGAACTTTTTTTCATGTCAGGCGAGACACTCTAGTGCACATACATATACATATTAACTAAAAAAATTATAAATTTTAATATTTCAAACTAATTGAAATCGTTGCATGCAATAAAAATGTGTTTTAGTTAAAAATATTAATGAAAATCTACCGAGATGCATTAATTGTGTGTATCCTGAAAATCCTTAAAGGATATAAAAATGATAAAACCTAATCATTTTCATACGCTGTAGACATCACATATTCCAAAATTTATAAAAAATTCCGGGTAGTTTTGCGTCAGGTCTGAAAGGGTTAAAGGTACTTTTCTGGTAGATGATTCTAAATTTAAAAATTCAACATACCAGGGATAAAATAATGGGCCCATTTTAATTTTAGTGGTTAATTGGTAGCCTTTACCATTTCAAATTAGTTTTTAGTTCTTCTTTATATCACTGAGAGAGTGATTTATAAGAGAACATTTTAGGTTTGGGCTAGAGAGAAACAGAAAAGAAAATAACGGAAATAATCAAGATGAGCAGCGCTGCCAGAAGTAAGATTTTACCTTATTTTTTAAGGTTTTTTAACCGAAAAAAGATTTAAAGATTTTTTCTCCAGAAAAAAGATTTTTTGTTTTGTCCAGACGAAGGTTAGTTTCAATTAAAAAAATCTTCTTTGTACCCATTTGAAAAATTTTAAACTAATCGATCTCATAAAATGTACAATTTAATATAAGGGAGGGTATATTCCCACTATGGTGGTGTATGGTAAAAAAATAACAACAAAAATTAAGTGGATTTTTGCATATGTTTGTAACGCCCAGAAATATTCGTCCAACACTCACCTTAAAGAATACCGATCGACTCAGGATCACTTTCTGAGTTGATTTAACAATGTCCGTCTGTCCGGCTGGCTGGCTGTCCATGTAATAAAGCTCGTTGGCAGAGTACAGGTCGCAATTTTGAAGATATTTAGATAAAATTTGGTAAGTGATATTTTTTCGGCCCAAGGACGGATGGCATTGAAACTGGTGAAAATCGGTCTATTATTTCACCTGGCTCCCAAACAAAAGTCCTCCCGAAATTGGAGTTTACCGATCATAAATGTTTGAATTATGCAAGGAACCAAACAAATTTCATCACAAATGAGTGGTAAATGAAGCCAAATCACATCTACAAATTTTGTGCAGATCGGTCCATAATTACTCGTAGCTCCCATATAAGGCCCACTTCCGAAAATCACTTTAAAGAGCATAACTCTCTGTAGGGTGTAGGGTATTATATGGTCGGGCTTGACTGACTATACTTTCTTACTTGTTTAGGTTAGTGTTAAATAAAATATGAATTGTTTTTGTTATTTATAATAAAAAAACTACTTATTTCCAAAAATAAGATTTTTTACTCAAAAATAAGTCTTTTTTTACCAAAATTAAAATTTTTTCCTGAAAATTATTGGCAGCCCTGAAGATGAGTGTGTTATAAGTAAATTTTTTTTTTTTTTGTAAAGGTCAGTTTATAACTTGTATTTGGGAACTTTTAAAATAAATTGCAAAAGTTCATTTAATGAAAACCAATGAAACTTGAATATAAAATTTGCTTTTTTACTCATTGCCCAACATCGGCACTGCTTTAGTTTATATTCAACATATTCAATTTACAATTTGTTAAAGATTTATAAAAAATAGGCTCTAGTATGTAAATAAAGGAGAAAGAGATCTAACACAATTGAAATAGTTTGTCCCACGCCAAAGTATTAAAAAACAACATAAACTAATAAAGGTACATGTAAACAAAAATCATTTCATAACAGTTATTATGAGTGATTTATTTTTAAAAACATTGTATAAATCACAATTTATATTTTTGATTATATGGCGGAGTTATTATCGGTCTCTGATACATACGCGTTTCAGGTACATAAAAAATATAGTTTTCTAATATAGGTCTGCCGAATGTAGCACTTTTTGTGTTTTTTTTTTTTAATATGACCTTTATAGTCTGCACCATTAGCGCCTGCGGTCAATTTATTTAACATGAAAAACAAACTGAAAATTTCTAGACCAGGATATATGGAATTTTTCTATTCCAAAAATTTGTTATTAATAAGATTACATACATATAATACTTTCTATATTTAATAAATATGTAAATGAATTTAATGCCTTGAATGAATGTTGTATGTATTTTTACTATACGAGTACACACAAATTTCTTTTTATACCCTACACCACCATAGTGGGGAGGGTGTATTGGATTTGTGCATATGTTTGTATTGGTCCAACACCCACCTTAAAGTATACCGATCGACTCAGAATCACTTTCTGAGTCTTTAAAGAGCATAACTCACTCAAAAATGTTGGTATCCAAATAATATTTAATACAATTATATCTCATGTGTATACAAACAATACGGTACAATTTAATTGTGATCGGTCCATAATTAGTTGTAGCTCCCATAAATGGCCCACTTCCGAAAATCACTTTAACGATCATAAATTTCTTAAGAATGTTGGTATCTAAATAAAATAATTTTATAATGGTCGGTCCGTAATTAGTCGAAACTCACATATAAGACCCTCCCCGTAATCAACTTTAACCTACATTAATCTTTTAAAAGTATTTATATCGATATATCGATTAACATATATAATATTTATATTCACAGAAATCGTGACACTAAATTTTTGGATGATCGGTCCACAATAGGTCATATATGCCACATAACGCCCATTTCTAAAAAAAAACTGTTTTATATATATACTGGGTGTAGGGTATTATATGGTCGGGCTTGACCGACTTAAATTGTAAATATGAAATAAAACCACAAAGTTATATTCTCTGTTTAAATCTTTATCACGGAATTTTTTTCTTTGTTATTTTAAACTGATTAGTGAGTAATTTGTAATTTGTGGTAGAATTTTGTGGTACTCTATGGTTGGTATAATAAGTTTATTGATTTATCTGAAAATACTAATATGTAGTACTATTCTAAATTAAAAACTAAAATTAGGTAATTGACAGAATAATTTGAATGACTTTAATGTGATATTAATCCCAATAAAACTTTAACTAAAGGCTTCACCACTTATACAGTAGCATTTTAGCTAATTATTTTAATATGATAATGTAACTGCGGGCAAGTAGTAAGTCATTATTTTGATATTAAAATAACAAGTTGGAAGTAATGACTATAATAACTCATTGATAGTAATGAAGATAAAAATGGAAGCAACTCCTTTGGGAAAAACGGGAAACGGCTTCCTTTTCTTTGTCCGAAAGTATGCTTAAAATATGTCTTAGCAAACTAATATTTTATTAGTTGCTTGTATGAGACTTTAAATAATAAATTATTAGATTTTTTTCAGCGGTTTCGCCACAAAATTCTATCACAGTGACTTCGGTAGAACAGTTAAGGCAACATAAATCACCATTGAATTTCATCTGCGACAACAGAGCGATTAAGACAGGGTCATCGGCCCCGCAAGGATTCCGTCTATCGTCGTCATTGTCAACGGCGTACACGCCTTTGGTGCAACTCCATTCGACTGTTCAACATAGGCTTCAGCCAACTGTTTAGTACAGAGACTTAGGCAAGTCTCTTGGGTCAACTGTTTAAGACAGATGGTTCGGTCAACAGGGACTTCGCTCGACTGTTCAATATAGTACCGTTGCCGACTGTTAAATGCAATGACTTAATTCGATACATGGTCTTTAAAAAAATTTTCAATACTGTCACTTTGCCAACTGCTGTCGTAGCTAAACAATATGGTGTTTATCTTCGAGTGTTAATAAGCATCCTCTATTGTTTGCAATTTATTGTGTTGGAACTAGGTAAATACTAATAGATATTAGGAGGGAGAATACAGGGAATAGTATTTGTGGATATTTGATTTGAATCTTCCTACATTAAAAGGGACAGAAAACACTTCTGGAAGAAACGGTCAAATAACAAATTCAACTCAAACGGGTATGCACAACATATTCCAATTTTATATCGACGAAGCAATATTGAAGAGCACACATTGCGACTATGCATCTTTCTTTTTAGGAATTTTCGTTACATTATCAACTTTGCAAAGTTTGTAAAATATCCCTTAAAGTCATAAGTGCTAAAAAGGTTATCACTGCTTATATCTTGGTTAAGATACATATTTATGCTAAGATCTGCTTATTAACTTAGTAAGTCGGCAGGAATATATTTGATACTTTTGGTATTTATAGCTTTTCAAAAGGTTCTCTTTATTAGCCGGGCCATTAAATAGTTGAGAGGAATTGAGTAACTAGCAATATTCTTCATTGTTTTAACGAATATCCGAAACCTTTTAAAGACTCGGGAAGCAGTAACGGCTTTAGCTTGGAGTCGTGTAGAGATTTTCAAGACTCAGCACTTTAGCAAACAAATAACTCTCCCTTCGTATCATTAATAATGGCATTACTGGCTACAAAACTGAGTTTCCAATTGCAATGCCGAATGAATTTTTCAGCCCAAAGGGCCATTTCATAGATATATGTTAAATATAACGTAGCTGTCGTGAAATCTTACAAAGTTGGGAGAACGTTTAGGAGATGCAAATCTAACAATAATGCAAATTACCGAGAGGTTCAAAAACATCTACATCATACTCGGGTATTTTCAAAGTCAGCCGGGGGTAAATTATTGTGAAATCTTAAAGTCTTAATAATTTTTTAAGTATGTTACAAGTACTACGGTCAAATAATCTAACATGTTTGGTATGTGTAGAGTATAAAAAAAATCTTAACAAAAGAATAGACTGTTTTTATAAATACTTAATTGCTATCATATCTATCAGTTGAATTTGTAAGTTTTATTGAAGCAGGAGCTTGAACGGATTAAAGAATATGCTTAAAATATTGATCTTCATACTAGGTGTTGCAACAGGTAATAAAGCCATTTATGTATTGCATTAGATTGACTAATTAATTAATTATTATTTGAATTCTATTTAAGTTTTAGCCCTCAAGTGTCACGTGTGTGATAACTTTGATACGGCTCTTTGCTTGAAAATTGAAAAAGCCGAAAATAAGTTATTAAAACAATGTGCCCTGAATGAAACTAGATGTGCTCTGCTGATTGAAAAATGTAAACTTAATTATTATTTACAAGATCTAGTCTAGTAGCTTTATTTTTATTTGCTTTAAATTTCTGTTTGCCAAAGCCACCGATCTTACCATTACTAGAAAGTGTGTTAAACCGAGCTGGAAATGTGATTTATCCAAATATAACTGCAAGACATGTGAAACAGACGGTTGTAATACGGGCAAAGAAATTGAGAAACCCCTACAGGCAGTTGTTAATACGGACTTGTTAATGTCAAATATTTACGGTGTTGCACTTATAGCATTTTTAATATCAGTGGCATTGATTTGGTGTCTAATACGACTTTGTAAAAAGAGAAAAGAAATCGAATATGAAGAGGAAGATGACTGCAATGAATACTACGAAAATGAGGTAAGATTTGTAAGTTTAAAAGACATTTAATGTATATTATATATTAGATATTATTGAAAATGTCATGTTATAGACAAATATTGATTTGGATGAACCCAGTAATCGGAATTCCTGAGTGTATATTTAACATGAAAAATAATAATCAGCGCATGTAGTTTAAATGCAAAAACTTAAATGAAATTTTATTAAGACGATTTTTATTTATAATAATTTTATTAGTAATGATTGTATATAAAAATTATATTTTTAAATTTCTTTAGCAAATAATAATAAATAAATATTAAGTATGGAACAATTAAATTAATGAATACGAAGCAAAAGTTGAGAATAATTTTTTCTAACAAGTCAGGAATATTTTAAATACTAGTTAAATCTATATTACTTTGAGATTACTATTGGGATTATGAGCTTCTTCTAAGTAATGCTGACGATATGCTGTAGTCATTACATAATAGATTAATTAGTAACGCTTCGGCTTTATTAGCGCAATCGAATCCTGGTATTCTGCTTAATGGGATTTATAAGTTTGTTTTAATACTGATATATTTGTTGATTTAAATCTACGTATTTGTGGTATATCAACTTGTTATTTTATTTTTTTGTTAATATGAATTACTTGATTTCATTCTGCTTCCAACAATATTTAGAAAATAAATCATATGACCACAAACACTGCCATCTATCTCCTCACTTGTCTAACCACATTTCCTAGTAGAAGCAATTCCAAGAGTGCGAACTAATTCAAATACATGTATGTAGCTTCGTTATCGAAAAACAAAATACATACATTTAATTTACAGAAAAATCAAGTAAAAGAATTCTTTTCCTTTTAATTATTTACTTCATTTAATTGTTCACATTCAGAAAACTGCTCTATAGAATGTGTGTGTGTATTTAATTTTGCTCTGACGAAAAGGAAACTAAAAATTGCACTTAACATTGAACGGAAATATGTACACACAATCAACAAATTTTGTACTCGGACAAGTATTGTGGGTAATTGGGTGTGTGTGAGAGTGTGTTTGTTCGCCTGTGTATGTCTGCAATACAAACATATGACTGTATAAAAACTAAATAACTAGCATATTGTGCAGTCAAAATTAATTGCATGCCACTCAATTGAAGTAGGAAACAACACTACCGCCATAAAACTCATGCACACAAACTCACAAAGAAAAATATTAAAGGAAGAGTCATCCACATCATTATCATCAGTTGCTGAAGGACAAAAAGAAACACACAGAAAATGTATGAGAGTGCAACTATCATATTGCAACTTCAAATCCAAAGAATCGTCTGTTATATTGCTGGACACACACATGCCATTTCCACAGTGGGCTAAAAAGAAATAGTAGATCGTAGATCTTGAAATTCTAAACTATTATTAAAGCACTATTCATATAAAATCCTTTTAATATTTATGCAACCATTAAATAGCTTTCAACCATAAATAAATGTTTTAATATTTAGGAAAATTTAAAAGATGAAACTAAAACTTATTTCTATTGCAGCTTTTGAATAATGACGAGGGGGGGAGCTAAGTTATTTGAAGGAGCGAGTGTATGTGAACAAGCCAGAGATGATCCTTGAACTCAAGGCAAACATTGTTGCAGAAATTCGAACGCTACAGCCACAAGTTTTGAAAGATCTTATGGAAAATGCTCTAAAAAGAGCCCATTACTGCGAAGCTGAAAAAGGCGGTCATTTAAAAAACATAATTTTTCATACTTAGTGTAAAATAATTTCCCTTTTGCATATTATATAATCTGAAAGAAAAAATAAAAACAAATTAATAAACGAAAAAGTTATTAAACTTTTACAAGCCTTGGTTTCTTTTGGCCCACCCTGTATAATTGGTAGGAATATAATTACTTCTTGAAAAGCGCATAAGTTTACACGTCTTTTTTTAAATTTAAGACCATTAAGTTTTGACTGCACCACAAAGAAAAATTGTTGAGATCGGATTGGAGATATAAATGAGCCACAAATTGAGAGAAGCTCAAAAATATTTTAATATGATCAGCATACATTAGAATATTACAAAAATTTAAAACATTTGGAAGGTCGTTGATGAACAAGGAGAAAAGAATTTGGCCAAGGTGGCTGCCTTGAGGAATACCAGAGGTAACGTAAATATTTTTAGAGTATTTACTATTAAATTTGACGCATTGAGTTATATCCAAAAGATAAGATTTTATCCAGTTTATACTGCGAGATGTAAAACCAAGAAGATTTAGTTTAATAAAAGGAAGTTTAATAAAAAAAGCTTTAAGGTGTTATGACGCTTGCTATTTTTTGTATTGGATTTTTTTAGGATTGACTGAATGAAACAACAAATGCGAGAAAGAACAAGAATAACAATAAAATAAAATGTAAACAAAACAAACAATATTGCCCACGTTTTTTTCCCACAAAAACCTGTAAAAAAAAGCTAAAAATTGCAAAAAACAATTTAAAACCACTACTTTCGATCAAAAACTAAAAAAATAGGCAACAGTGCTAACATTTACCCCCTGGCCCACAACGTCGAACGATAACGTTCGCTTAGATAAGACTTAAGACACAAACTTGATTGTGGAATAAACAAACTTGATTGAGTAAAAAATAGATACGATAAAAAGTTTGTGTCTTAAGTCTTATCTAAGCGAACGTTATCGTTCGACATCGTGGGCCAGGAGGTTAATATCGGAATGTCAATTTTAATACTATGTTTCCACGACGACTTGAATCCCCTGCTTCGCTCTCTAAATCATGTTTATGAATCATGCTGTTTACATGACCAAAAAACTTGATTCGATTTGACAGTTGTTTTTAAACAGAATAAAAAAACAGAATTCACAATTTGTGGAAAATATTTTTTTTTAATCGACAAAAAAACTGAGTGGAAATTAGTTAGCTTATTTGAAAAAAAAACATACATTCGTACGTATTTACTTTCTTTACTTCCAGCAACAAGAAAATAATTTGCTTTGTTTACAATAATATTAAATTTTTACAGCTAGTGCAGATAAACTTGCGATAAAAGTTAGAGAAGAGTGCAATTTTTCGTGCTTCGCAAGTAGATTCAATATGAATCTACTTGATTCGCTTTTAAAATTTTGTATGGTGAAGCAAGTTGTTTCGCTCATGATTGGGGTGTGAAGCATGAATAGAGAGCGAAGCATGTACCGTGGAAACATAGTATTTATAAGTTAAAAATTTTTTGTATTTTTTTTGACAGTCTTGGATTATTTATCGATAACATACGTATATTTGTTTGCATTTCAAGATTTTTTTACGATATACTCATACTCTTTACACTTAGTCAGTTTTCCTATGCAAATATATTTGTACTGGGGCCAAATTACCGCATTAGTGATCGAGTAAAATTGATCGTAATTTTCTTAATTGAGATTATGACATTCGATATCGAGCAAGAAATTTAGTACATTTTATCATAATTCTGATATCGAAATCATTTTTCGATACGATAGCTCATTCGACAACGAATGCGGTAATTTGACCCCTGTTCTCCAATATTGAAAAAATACAAAAAATAGCAAGTGTCATAACACCTTTACTAAAGTCAGTATATACGGCCTCAGTTTGTTTTCCTTGTACTGAGCGTTGGTTAACATACCTTTCCGAAATCCATTACTCTTTCTTAATTTCCGCAGCCATAACATGTTTATAATATTTATTGAGAACAAAAACTTATTGTTTTTTTTTTTTTTTTTGAACAAAATCAAATTCAAACAATTCTTTCAAATATTTGCTAGAACAAAGATTTCTTCTCTCAATAAATTCATTATTTTTTTTTATAATTTAATATTTAATATTTATGAAACATTATAAAGTTATTCTATATACAACTGGTATGTATGTATGTATTTGTTAAGTGTTTGTGACTTTTTAAAGCTGATGTAAAGTGAAAGGTTGTTGAAAAGAAAAAATGCTATTATAATAAAATAAATCAAACTGAAAATTAAGCTTTAACATTTTAAAGATAAATTTAAAGTTTTTATTTTTTATAAATTTCTATGAATTGTAACAAAATCTATTTACGGGTATGTATGTATTTATGAAATTTATGCTATTAGAAATAAAACTATAAATATTTATTGCTATGGTTATATACAGTTTGTTATATAAAACTTGGAATTTTGAATACAATTAAATTAATGAATGAATGCATGAATATAATAAATACTTATTTACAAAACTTATAGTAATTGTTAAATAAAGATTTCTATTTTGAGAATTTAATTTAAATAAAAATTTCTCATAAAACTTATACAATGTGTGGAGATTTTTTTTTTGCACTGAACGTTAACAGGAAACAGAAACGAATTTAAAAATATTAAATAACGAGTTCTTTCTATGTAAGTCCTAGTGATGTCCTGCCCTTAAGATAAAATTTTATTTTATTAAAATTTGAATTTCAGTTAATGGGATGCAGTTATTAAGCTTATTAATATAAATATTAATTCTAATAAATTTTTGTTTGTTAATTTATTAATAAAAACATATTTATAGAATATTATTAGTATTTCTGTGTGTGTGTGTGTGTTTGTATAAATAATTTAATAGAAAAAGTTTCAACTACTATTTGTACAATAATTTACTAGTTTAAATGCTTAAAATTTAAAAACTAAATTAAATTAAAACTGAATAATTTAACAAATTTAAATTGATTACTATCATGATGATAACTCTCCACAAAATGTTGTAGTTAATGATGATGATGATGATGATGATGATTGTAATAATGATGTTGGCAATGATATGGTAGTTGTTGCTGTTAGTTGCAACTGTTGTTGCTGACAATGATGATGACGATGACGATGTTGCTGACGATAATAACTTTTAATTTGCCATAACTGTAGGTGCGTCTGTAGTAATATGCATATTAGGGCTAAACTTATTAATTCTGTTATTGTTGTTGTATGCGAATATTTGTGTTTTTGTTGTTGTTTTAATAATCCTGTTGCTGCACTTTTTTGCATGGCGGCTGGACTTTCATCTAATTAACACCATCAATACAGGATCATGAAAATATTGACACAAATCCAGCATAGGACACAGTTCCAAGCAGCAACATTACAATTGTATAGAAATTGTTGTTGAAAATATAATTGGAAATTAAACATAAAAAAGGGGGAAAAAACCATAAGTATTAAAAGGCTTTTATTATAGGATTAATTAATGCACATATATACATACATACATATGTATGTACATACAAAGGTAAATTTTAATTAAAATATTAATAAATTTGTTCAAGTATAATAGCTTTTATATGCAGATTTTGTATGATTATGCAGCTTTCATGTATTTATTTAGTTACATATATGAATATGGTTTTACTGAATTTGCAACTTTGTTTTTATTTTGTTTTTTTTGTTTGTTATATTTATTTGAAGTATTTTTAAAAGAATATATTAATTAATTTACCATTTAAAACATTGACCACTACACTGGCTGCTTCGGCAGTGGTTGGCATGCAGGTGTAATTTCCCGAATCCGCCAGTTGGGCATTTGATATGCGTAGTCTGTTATTAGAGGGAAAGTAAAAGAGACAGGCAAGATTTAATTATTAAAAACTGTTTTGTTGAAATATCCATATATACATACATAAATAAAAATCCAATTTATTTAAATTTGTTTGAATAAACAATTTTCAATTGAAAAATGCAACAACCACTTAATTTTTCAACTTTTCTTCAAAAGAAAAATAGTTTATTTTTGGCCCTAGAAAAAAAATTGCTTTAAAAAAATGTGTGTCTCATGAGCAATTTTATTGTTTAACTAACAAAATAAAATATTTTAAAACAATCAAACCTGAAAAGCACAAAATTTTGAAATTTCAATTCAAAAATGCTTAAAACTCAAACGCTATTAAAGATAAATAGCACATTCAAGCATGGTTTGAAACAACTAGTGGGAAACTTTAAAAAAATTTAAAAATCGTAGCAATTGTATAAAAACCAAAAATGTGCATGGTGGGCCGTTTTTTAATAAAGTTCTAATAGTAATATTTTTCTGTCTTAAGGCCCAACTATAATATGCATATGCTAGCTTAAGCAAACGTGCGAACACATATAAATTGTATGTGGCAAACTATAATGTACTTAACGAAACTTTTCGTTAAGTTTTTCAACTGTCATTTGCTTAAGCAAAAAGCAAAACTAATCGCATATTCCATACAGAATCAGCTGTTTGTTGTTTGTTTATGTTTTTAGCAAAATGGAGAAAGAAGAAAATACATTTATTTTAAATTTAATAGAAAATGTGGAAAAAATAAGTGCCTTTATAATAAGAGGGACATATCCTTTTTATTTTAACAAAAATGTGTTCCTGTCGCAGTTTATTTCTCTGACAGAACAAGAGCGTCTTCTTCTTTTACAGCGTAGTTCACTTATTTCTTTTAATGTGCACAGGCCTTCAAGCGCTATTTTTAATATTTTTATATTATTTAAATTTTTAAGTTTTTTCTCCATTTTTGCAAACACAATACGAAAATTAACAAAACATATGTAAACGTTTATTATTATTTACAATTTAGTGCTGACACAGCTGTACATTTTAGTACTTTTGCCGATAAATTAAAAAAATGAAAAATTATGCGTTTCGGGTACGAAGTTTTCTTTTAATTATAAAATAATATAATAATTATAAATTAAATGAGAATTATTCCTCTTGCGAGTATTAATCAACAAATTTTTCAAAAATTTTAATCGATTTTTTCGATTTTTTCGATTAAAATATTTGAAAAATTTGTTGATTAATACTCGCAAGAGGAATAATTCTCATTTAATTTATAATTAAAAAAAGTTAAATATACAAAGTTTGAAAATAAAACACTATTAGACACAAAGAATGCTGATGACGGCTTTAGCAGGCCAGAAAATGCATTACATTTTGCTAGTGTCTCTTTGAATTTTTTTGTATGTTTTTACATTTATGCTTTCCAACGGAAGGCTATGTAGAACATATAACAAAAATATTAAAAAAATAAATGTAGTGTAACAATTTATTTTCAAATAAATTGTATATTTAACTTGAAGGCAACTTCGATTAAAATTTTTGAATAATATAATAATATTTATAAAATACTAGCTAAACCCGGTGTGCTTCGCTACCCCCTCGCAAAACGCGCAAAGATATACACATTAAATTTCTTATGTGCACCCTCCACACAGACCCCAATCACCCCTGAAAATTTCATTGAAATCGGACAAACCGTCTAGGAGGAGTATGCGAACAGGAAGTTTTGCCACTTAATTTTATATATATAGATAGATAGATAGCATAGTCATTTAATGGCTTTTTGTTAAAATAAAAACATTTTTTTTAAACATAATTGAGCAACTGTGGACAAAAAGTTTCAAAGTCATTGTAGCCACCTGAAAGTTAACTCTGAACTGGTTATGCATTTGACAGCCTTTTCGTTAACTTTTGCAATTTGCTTAAGCTTGCTTATGCATATTATAGTTGAGCCTTTACACTTAGAAAGGTAATGCTTGAAAAAAAAATATTCAATTAAGTGATATCTTTAGCCCGCGCATGCGTCTTAAAATTTTTGGAATTGTCATTAAAACATTTTTCATTTAAACTTCAATATTATCGCAGTTGTTCTAGAGTATATGCAGTGTTTTATGTAAATGTTATTAATTTTTAGTAACAATATAATAAAATATTTAAAATATTGAAGTTTAAATAAAAAGTGTTTTTATGAAAATTCCCAAAAATTTTAAGACGCATGCGCGGGCTAAAGGTATCACTTAATTGAATATTTTTTTTTCAAGTATTACCTTTTTAAGTGTAAGACAGCAAAATATTACTATTAGAACTTTATTAATTAATTTTTATTTTTCCCATACACAAGCGATCCACCCTACTTTGTAGTCAATGCGCGGGCTCTTAAATTTAAAATATTTCAATAAAATTTTAAAGACTTCCATTTGAACTAGTAACACAACAAAATTTTGCTATTAGAAGACGATCTAAGACAAAACAAAATTTCACCCCACCCTAATGTGCATGTCAAAGGTGTCCTATTATGAGCTTCCACAGCTCCCCCTGTTGCGTTTGTGGAGTCCATTAGCAACATTTAAACACAAACGCTCCTTTGTTTAAAAGAAAATGTTTCATTTCTGCCAAAAAATTCCGATTCTGCCCCAGTGTGTACATACTCGTATACATTTTGCAGGCAATATATGAAATAATTTAAAAATTTTTAAAAGTAGAGGGCATGGTTTGTTGAGCTTCTGCACAGCCGATACTAGCTTTTTATATAAATATCTAGTATTGGCGAAAACGCTAGGTCTTGAAGATTGATATTTAAAAAAAAAACTAATTATTTTCTAATTTTTTCAAGCGTCCTTTACCTTATAAACTAAAAAAAAACGTGTAATGTGATGATTTTCCATTAAGAAAAATTACAAGTTTGAATTCATGTAAACTAATAAAGTTAAAGATATCATAACAAAATTTACAACTGTTATAGATGCAAATGTTCTTTAAGCAATCGTATTCTAATTTTTGTCATTTTGTATTTTTAAATATCTAAATTCCTAAAACGGGAAAATGTGTTCCAAAATTTCAATTTGTTTATAAAAGTGCGCCCACTGTGATAATTTTTATCATGTGATGGTCAAAAACTTTACATGTGTTTATGTAACATATACACTCAGAGGACGAGAATTTAGAATTCCTTCTATTTGAGTTAGAATGGTAGCGAATTCTTCGAAATTAAATTTGTGTGAGCCTGCAACTCTTTTCAAGTGAAATTTAAAACTTTAATCCACCCATGTGGGGAGCGTGAGGGGTGATAAATATCCATTCGAGACCATGAGTAATATATTTTTGTGCGATATCTGTTAAGGTCGATTTTATAAATGAGTCAAATTCACTTTTTAGTTGTCGACTGGCTCCAACGAAATTACGGCCATTGTCAGAATATATCCTCAAAGGGAGTCCTCGCCTCCCAACGAAACGAGAAAATGCTGCACGAAAAGCTGCTGTTGACAAATTAAAACATACTTCAAGATGAATTACTTTTGTGCTAAAACACACAAACACGCAAACGTAGCCTTTTATAGTGGAAGGCCAATGTAAGCGGCATAAATAAACGTTTATTAGTGTATACATTGTGTAAAAAGAATTAGGAAAATGGAAATAAATTTTAATTCTTAACTAAATTCATATGTCACATGTGTATGGCAACATTGTTTTTATTTATTTTTATTTATTTATTCCAGAAGTCAATTCCAGTGGTTTGAAAGGGAGCTGAGAACTTGCATCTGTCGGGTGGTAAGGGTGACATTATCTGAGTACATGTCATTTGTTTATAAATTATACATGTCTTACAATGACGAAGCTTTAATCGGGAGATATAAAATTCTACATGTGTTCAGGTTTTCGAGACGAAGCCTTGACATGAATACGAAAGAAAAAACTGAAGAAAAGGAAAAACAACTTAAATATAAATAAATAAAAAATGATAATTACAGAAAACTTCGAACCACCAGTCATTGGTTAAAAGATTGATGTTGTCTGTTGACTAGCAGGCACCGTAGTGGTGCAAGGGATCAGATCGCAAAAAGAATTCTGATGAGAGAAAGTGGTGTTTCTCGAAACACATGTAAATTCAACCAACAGCCCAGGTTCGAATCCCAGTCAAGAAAAAATTATCAAAAATAAAATTTTTTCAAGTTGTAAAACAATTCCTACTTCAGTAAAAATAATTTAATGAAAATTAAATTTAATGAACTCAAAGCCTAACTAAAGAAATATCAAAAATTAAATATTAACAGTTCAACTAAAAATATTAATTACTCTAGTTTTTTTAATTTAATTTTTTTTGAAATATTATGGTCACTGTAATTATTTACATGATAGCGGCAACCATAATATGGTTAAGTTTGCGATACACATGATTATAATAATTATATGTATGTTTATAGTAATGGTATAATGTTTTTGTGGTGATCAGTTTCATGATGAAAGATTATATCATATTATGTTGTTCTGTATCATAATGAAAGAGTAACATATAATGATAAATTGATATATCATAACAATGATTGCCACAAATATGTACACGGTTAGTACAATAATATATATGATTAAAGTAATCATATGAATTGTAACTTAACTATATTATGGTTACCGCAATTATATAAATAATTACAGTGAACATAACATTGTGAAAAAGTTTTTAAAAATATTGACACATGTACAACTATATTTTTACTCTACGCCTATGGAAGTTTCTTGAGGATTGTAGAATTTTATACTCAAACCAAAATTTTATTTTTGAAAATTAGCCAAATTTGGTTATAGCTGGGGAGGGCTATGCTGGGCCAAATTTTACTTTACACGCTTATACATTAAGTTCTCCATTCGGTGTATGTAGAATTATATGTAATCCCGAAGAAAATGTATTTTTATAAGAGAACAAATATAAGAAACTTTTTGAGAAAAAACTTAAGAAATACGACCGACCCCTTTGAATGCTCCAACTTTAGATGGTTGTTTTAATTTTATTTAATATGTTATCACAAATTTCGTTGATATTTTATACAAATTGTTCGAGCCTCCGTAGACCCATAAAACCCATAAAAGAACGAGCTTAATTAAAAATATAAAAAAAACCTAAATATCTCTTGCACTAAACGAGATAACCTATATATGTAATGATATTTTTTTTTAGATCTTTTGCAGAACTATATATATTTTAAAGTTTAGCTTATAGGGATCATTATTGGATTTTTTAAGATTTTTTCAAAGAATGTGACCGACTTTAAGAAGCCAAACACTGACCTCCATTCCGGCTATGAAGCCAACGAAATTCCAAAAGAAAAAAAGCGATTCCTAAACCACAGTGCTACGTAAATTAAAACAATATTAAATAAGTTGAATACAAATTAAACCAAATTGAATTTACTTTAATCTAAAACACATTAAATTTTATAAACTATCATTTAAAAATCCGCATAAAATTCTTCAAAAAAAAAAAAAAAAAAAAAAAAAAAAGAAAGGAATTTCCGTTATAAAACTTCAACATCCTACTGTTAATCCTGGTTTATGGGCAAACAAACACACAACTACAGATACAACATACATAGTAAATGTATGCATGTCCTTGCTGTTGTACACTACTGTTAATGTGAATGTCATGTTTTTGAAGTATTTTTATTTTTTTATTTTTGTTGCGTGTTTTTGTGAAAAACCAACCTGCTTTGCAATTTATCTCCCAGTTTCGATTCCATTGAAATGCGCTGCATATCGATGGCTGCCACATTGGGATGTACCACGAATGGTGTTAGTATGTAGGGTCCACGATACCAATGTATTGGTCCAATATCATGGGCTGAGGATGGTTGCTTTATATGGCATGTTAACGTTATGGCACTGCCGATTTTCACATACAAATCCGCTGGACCGGAAATTGATGCTTTGGCATCTGGTGGTGTCACTTTAACAGCGTAATAAATACAGGAAGAGCAGGCAGCCGAACAGAGCAACAGAACACGGCAGAGATAGAAGAAAAACAAAAAAAAAACAATTAATGCAATCCATGAAAACGTCATTTTCTTTTTATCGTTGTCAACAAAATCGGAAAATAAAAACATAAAAAATACTGAGGTTTTCGAATTTTTAAATATAGGAGAATAGCAACAAAATTGGAATACAATTGCAACTTACCAATAACGTTTAAACGGAAAGCCATTGACATCTTTGGTTCCGTATTAACTTGACACTCATAAATGCCACTATCACGTGGCTGTGCATATTTTATATGCAATGACCATTGCTTCCTATCCAGTGTGCGTGTGACCTTAAAACAGAGATACAGCAGGTATATTAGGGTGGCACAGTTTTTATAAAAGTGTTAATTTGAAAAATTATCCAGCTGAAAATATGGGGTTTTTTCTGAGAAACTATTGTTGGCAACAACATTTTTCAATACTTGCCATGGAATTTTACCCCTTGGCCCACGATGTCGAACGATAACGTTCGCTTAGATAAGACTTAAGACACAAACTTTTTATCGTATCTATTTTCTACTCAATCAAGTTTGTTTATTCCACAATCAAGTTTGTGTCTTAAGTCTTATCTAAGCGAACGTTATCGTTCGACATCGTGGGCCAGGGGGTTAATGAAGAAATTTTTTAATTTCTTCCACATCTTTACAGTTTTAATTGAATAACAACCACCCTAATATAATTAAAACAATTTAACAATTTAACACTGGATTTTTGCTCTCCTACACTTTTAAAACAATTTAAACTAGCAAAAAAGTTTTTCTGTTTGTTTTGTTTTCTTTTTCTGTTATCATAAATACCTTAAATCTCTCATCAGAGGTGTATGTCAATATACCGGCTGTTAAAATGTGTAAATCTCTTTTGCGTATCCAGGATACCTGCTCACATAAATTGTAAAGTTGTATTTGTTGAAGATGTAGAAGATGTTGAAAATGTGATTAGTTGGAAAAAAGAATAAAACGAAAAATTAAAAATAGAAATCAAAGACTTTTAGCAGTCTTAAAGAAATATTTTTCTATGCCTTGTTTTCTTTTTTTTTCAATAATCTTTTAATTAAAAAATAAAGAACAAACAATTTCTAAAAACAGTTTTGTTTGATGTGTTTAAAAAAAAAAACAAACAACAAACAAATCTGTCTCAATTGTCAGCTATAGCAATATACAAATACACTTAGTTGTAGCCAAAACAACAACATCAACAACAATATGACTTACTGATTTATCGCCCAAGTTTTCTACACGACAATTTATGGCTGCTATTTGTCCAGCGCGTGCTGTAATATTACGCGGCATTGTCAAATCAAAATATGGCTGAGGAATTTTTGGAAAACTTTCTTCATTAGATGACCCCTCCTCACCCGATTTGTCTGAGTGTTGGTGTGGCTTCGTCGCATCTTTGATCGCATGAAGTCTATTGTGGTGGCTGTTCAATGATTTGTAATTTATGTCTACGATATTGTTATTGTGCTCGTTGTTATCCATATGGCTGCCGGCGCTGAAGGTGCCGCTCTTGCTGTTGCCATTGTTCGCTGTGCTGTAAGGGTTCATCGTTTTATGTGAAGTAAATTCGTTTGGTTGCTGCTGAGGCTCTTGATCCATTGACACTGTAATAAACAATAACAAAAAACAATATTTGCTACAATTGATGATGATGCTTATTTATAGATGCGGTTTAATTTTTCTCTTTTTTTTTTTTGTAGAATGAAAGTACAAAATTTTATGTTTTCACAAGAATTTTATAAATATGTCTATTGAATTTCATTATTTAATATTAAAGCTACATATTTAATTTTATTTTATAAACATTTTTACAATTAATACTCGCAAGAGGAATAATTCTCATTCGTTATATTTTAATTTTAACCCATTTACATAACTGAAAAATTTTGCTACAAAAGTTTGAGGCGTATACGTAATTTTAATTTGTCTATAAATTATTTATTATTCATACGTCATACAGAACTGCCAAAGGTTTATTTTCTATACATATTATCACTTTATATATGAACTAACTGCTTAAGAGGGGAATTGTTTCCAATCTTCTCCTAAATTAATATCTCCATGATAGTTAAATTTGAAGCCATCTATTTAACAGCCAACAGTTTCGTTTTAGTTAAAATGAAATTTAGCACAAGAAAACAACGAGTTTTCAATTATTATCAAAAACAAGAAGAACTTCGTTGAATGGATTATTAAACATTAATAAGTGGTTGCTAATATCTACTTCCAGGAAAATCTTTATTAATCATAATTTATTACGCTTATGATGATTTTTCTCGATAAATTAGCGTTGGACTAACTTTTCTATTAAAAACTTAGTGACAAACTTTTCTACAGAAATCTTAGTTTGGGACAAACTTTTCTACATAAATCTTAGTTTGTGACAAAATTTTCTATATAAATCTTAGTTTGGGGCAAACTTTTCTACAGAAATCTTAGTTTGTGACAAAAGCTTTTCTGAAGAAAACTTAGTGTGACACAAGTTTTTCTATAGAGAAATTAGTTTAGGACAAATACTCTTCTATAGAAAATTCAGTTTGAGACACTCTTTTTTATAGAAATCTTAGTTTGTGACAAACTTTTCTATAGGAAACTTAGTTTGGGACAAATTTTTTTATAGAAATCTTAGTTTGGGACAACATTTTCTATAGAAATCTTAGTTTGGGACAAACTTTTCTGTAAAAATCTTTTTTATAGAAAACTAGTTTGGGACAAACTTTTCTATAGAAATCTTAGTTTGGGATAAACTTTTCTGTAGAAGTCTTAGTTTGGGACCAAAGTTTTTTATAGAAAACTAATTTGAAACAAACTTTTCTATAGAAAACCAGTTTCGGACAATTTTGTCAATACAAAAATGAGGTTGTGATAACATCTATATAAACAATTAGTTTGTGACACACTTTTTAAATAAAATATCAACTTATTAGCCTATTCATATTGAATAAAAATGAATTTAAAAAATTTCTGAAATCCCTAAAGGAATAAACATACACAACACTTTTACTGTTGTTCTTATCCATTGAACATCTATAAAGAGATATTTGCAAATACAATTCTACCTTGGTATAACGATTCTTAAGGGGATTAGAAAAAAAAACGTTATATCAAATAATTCGTTACAATGAGGTTCATTATATCGAGGTGAAGTTGCACTTCTATTCGTTATAACGAGGTAATAAAAAATGTTGTATATTAATCATCATCTGCCTACCATGTTATAGCGAACGATTTCCGCTAACAAATCAAAACACATTTGAAGAAAAACACTGTTGCAAACACAATAATTTTGTGTGTATCTGTTTCATATAATTTGGATTAATTGATGGAAATCGTTATGCAAAGGTTGTAAGGTGACAAATTCGTTAAATAGAGGCAAATATTTCTTTCTGTTTCGTTAGTCTGCAGTGAATGAAAATTCGTTATAACGAGGCTATTGACAAATGTATTCGTAATAGAAAGGTTTATTTTGTATTAAATTTTATGGAGCGTTGTAGGGAATTTCAAAAAATTCGTTAAATCGAGGAATTCGTTATAAGGAGGGTCGTTATATCGAGGTTTGACTGTAATACTATTAAAGCATGAAACTTCTATTTACTCTATTGTTTTAATAATTGATAATGATAAGACTATTACTTTTATTAACAATTAGTTACACATTTTATAATTTCCGCTACTGTTTCATAATTTTTTAACTTTCGTTCATCCAAAATGATACGAGTATGTTCATATTTAAAAACTCTGCTTGTTTAAACACAATTAATAATTGTGTTATTTTTATAATAAATAATGAAAGATCTTTGGTATAAATTTCTCCTGTTTTCTTTTTAATTTTATTTAAAACATTTAGGCCGGTATATGTGTGTATCACAAATGTTAATTATAATAAAATTAGCTCTTGGTGTTTGGCACAACAAATGCCAGGTAATCCTGGTGTAGATGAGCCTTAACTATATTAAATATGTACATCCACTGAAAAAGAAAACAGAAAACCAAAATGAAATGAATAAAAAGAAGGTGACACCAACAAAGAGGATGACTTAACGAAATTTTTGAGATTAAATTTTACAACTGGCCCACAATGATAAATGAAAAATTTACTTGCAGCAAAGTGTTTGTAAAAGATTTTGAAGGTAAAGTTCCAAGAAAAAAAACGTTGTTAGACAAAACTATTATAAAAAATTATTAAAAATTTTGTATATAAAATAATATAAAATAATTCTTTAATATATTAATTTACTACAAACCCGCCCCCACCCCTCCCACCCTTGACCAACTCCCGCAGGCTTATAAATATCACTTAGGTATATTTCCCCAAACACTCATTATAACTGTGAAAAAATACAACCACAAACAATGACAATATTTATTTAAATTCTAATTAAGGGTTGACTAGTTAAATACCTCCTTAAGGCCTCTATAAAGGCTAAAAATTAAACGAAAAAAATTTTTTTTTTTTTCACATAACAAATTAATGACAACTTTAAGAGAAATATTTTAAATCTTACAAAAAATGTTAAAAAAAAACCTGCCATTATTAGTTTTTATGTGTTGTTAAATTTATTGAATTTCCAATTTTAGAAGAAACAAAAATTGCTGTAAACTGATGTTGAGCCCTTGAAGTGAAATGTCGCATTGAAACCAAACCAAAAAGCAAAGAAAAACAAAAATGGTAGAACCAGAACAAGCTTATTACCCGAAATAAATAAGACCTTTTTGCTTGAGTTTATACAGCCAATTTGTGTAGATTTTTGCCCTGCATACATACAGCAGCAGTATTGTACGTATTGCCGCATGTTTTGTCTATATGTTACACTGAAAGAAGATATTAAATGAATTTGGGGTATAGAATTTATAAACAAATAAATTGATCTCTACAAAACTAAATGCAGAGGTTTAAGCTTTTTGAATGTGCTTTAAAAATGAAGGTGCTGGAATTAAATGTATTTTGTTCCACAGTGTCTTGACAAGCTTTTCTAAAGAGCATGACTTGGCAATGTAACAAACTATGCACCAATATCAATAGCAAAATAAAAAATAAAACAAATTGGAGTTTATTCCACATTTGGGTTTAAAACTTTTTTATCTCTCAAACGATTTACGAGGGCGGTTCGGTTAGCCTAGAACAGAAAGCGCGGTATAAACAGAAAAACATTAAGTATTTTGGAAACTTTCGTCTGTGATATGAACACATGTTATATTTCTTTTCGATCTACCAACTCCTTCATATAGAAACAGGTGTTCAAAAAAGACGCATCCGCGATTTTTTTAAATTGGAAAAATTAGAAATTCGCGGTTTTATTAAATATATAAATAAAAAAAGTTTATCGAGAAAAGAAAAACCATTTGGGTTAAATTGCATGATGTTTATAATCAAGAAATTTCAACTATTTATTTAAGTAAATTCTATGAAAAAATAAAAAAAACACTAAAATTTTGTCTGAAATTTTCAAAATTTTTGAATAAAAAAAATTGTTTTTTAATTTTTGATAACCCATTGAATGCGCCTCTCAAAGACCTTTCATATGATACCAACTTTAAATATAGTTCCTTTGGAAGAAATCTGAAAAAAAAAAATCAAAAAACCTCTAAAAATTACATTTTTATCCTTTGATCCAGCTCACCAAATATTGACCCCAGGACAAAAAAAATAAGAAACGTAGTCTTAAAATGAATCAAATTTTCATATTAGTCGGTAACATCCGCAAACTCTACTTTGGGGCCACCCTAATGTATATAATGATCGACATATAAAAGTGTGAGAAATAGCTAATATCATGGGCATCTCAAATGATCGAAATCATTTGATTCATGGGTGCCGCATTTTGTTAACAGTCGACCAAAAAACGCTTAAGAATGAAAATTTATCAAGCCTGTTTGGAGCGTTTAAGGAAAAATGAAATGGATTTTAAGTGTCGTTTCATAACTGTTGATGAGACATGGATCCACCACTATACTCCAGAGACAAAAGTAAAATCCAAGCAATGGACTGAAACTGGAAGAAGTGCCCCAAAGAAGGCAAAAACAATTCAATAGGCTGGTAATGTTATGGCAACGGGGGGTTTTTTTTTTGGGACTCAAAGGTATTTTATTGATTAACTATCTGCAAAAGGATAAAACCATAAATTCAGAGTACTATTGCAACATTTTGGATCAATTAAAAAATTCGACAAAAACGTCCTGGCGTACAACACAAACAAATAATTTTTCATCAAGACAATACACTAGCGCAGAAAAGTTTGAACAATGACTAAAATCAACGAATTAAAGTACGAGTTGCTTTAACACCCAACTTATTCTTCTGAATGATTCTCCCAATGACTTTTATCTGTTCCCAAATCTAAAAAAAACACTATTTTGAGGCCTTAAGGAAAACTATTTTAAGCAAGGGATAGAATTGCTAGACAAGCATTGGACTAAGTATATTGAAGTTGCAGGAGATTATATTGAAAAATAAAAATGTTTTTGAAAAACTAACTATTCTGTTTCTGTGTTAGGCTAAGAAGTTTCCGAACCGCCCTCGTAGTTGATTTTCAATACCGTATTGTTTAGATCTTCTATATATATAAAAATGAAATGGTTCATGTATGTAATGGCATGACGTGAGAACGGCTCAAGCGATTTGGCTGATTTTTTTTTATTCGATTCGAAATTCTCAGGAGATGGTTTGTAAAAAAAAATTCAAAAATTCTGGGTAAAACTCGGAATTTTTTTTGTGAGTCCAGTCAACTTTAATAAAAAAAAGTACCCTAAAGTATGCTGTACAAATTTGGATATTTTATTTGCAAATAAATAGGAACAGGCAGGTTGTGAATACATCTTATTCTATATCTATATATGTAAAGGGTGTCCCAACTAGAACGCAATTTTTAAATTTTAAATAAAATACAGATATTTAATAAAAAATCGTCAAACTTTATTATATCGTAAAGTAGACAGAATGAGGTTATGTATGGAACAAGATATCGTGCAGATGGCCGCCGCGGCTTTGCTGGCACACACGCGATCTTTTAATGAAATTATCAATGACCTTTTTGCATAAATGCAGCGTCCAATTTCCTCTTTTAAGGCTTGAGTCGTCGTCGGCTTATTCGCGTAAACCATTGACTTCAAAAAACCCCAAAGAAAAAAATCTAAAGGTGCTAAATCGACGATCTAGGCAACCAATTCTGGTCTCCAAAACGCGAAATAACACGACCTGGAAATGACTGATGCAGCAATTGAATTGTTTCTCTGGCTGTATGACATGTGGCGCCGTCTTCTTGAAACCACATGCCCTCCACATTCATTTCTTCAATTCTAGGCACGAAAAAACTGGTTATCATTTCACGATACCAAACACTATTGACTGTTTGCACTTGACCTGCCTCGTTTTCATAAAAAAAAGCTCCAATGATTCCTCCAGTCCAAAAACCACACCACACAGTGACACGTTGAGGATGCATTTGCTTCTCGTAAATCACTCGAGGATTTTCCTCACCCCAAATGCGACAATTCTGCCTATTGGCGAAGCCATCAAGATGGAAATGGGACTCGTCACTGAAGATGATTTTATCGGCATTTTCATGTTGTCTCTCCAATACCCAATTGACGAACTCCCTTCGCTGTCCATGGCCAGTTGCCTTCAGTTCCTGATTCAATTGAATTTTGTATGCATGAAGATGCAAATCTTTCGTTTGCTGCATAGTGGATTTGGAAACATTTTCGGTCGATCGACCTGGTCGAAGACGCGCTGTTGTCTTTACATCACTAGCAGACCCAGTTTCGGCAAATTTATCCATTAATATCTTTACAGTTGACTCTTTTGGAGCATTATTGTGACCCCAAATTGATCGGAATTTGCGAACTGTAGCCGCAAAACCTTCACCATTTTGGTAAAACAATTTCACAAGGAGAATGAGTTGTTCATTCATGTAGCGCTCCATTTTTTACTAACCTAGTACCTTCTACTAGCAAACAATAACAATTGTTCAAATGTCAAACAATGACACTTCGGTCAGCTAGTAATTGATAAATATTCTTAATGAATCTTGAAAATTTCGATTTGGTATTTTGGATGTGAGTGTGTTTTACACACACATATAGACGGATGTGGCTAAATCGACTAAGATTAAGGAGACGTGCGTACATTTCTATAAGTATTCCAAATAAAGTAACAAGCTTAAGAGAGCTTACACTCATTCACCGTTGGTATTGCTGGGGTGAGAAAGACATTTTCTTTCCAGATAACTCTCATGTTTATTTCATAAGTTTCAATTTAAATTTTCAGCCTTCCCTTTATTATTTCAAATGACTTATTTTTAAGTGAATTCATAATTAAACTTTTAAATTTTATATATTTTTTTTACAACACCAAAGAGAGAAAGCTGTAATAGACAACAAAAAAGAATAGAAGATCATTAAACTTAAAAATAACAATATTTATTAGAAACTATAAACAAAACTGGCAAACAATTTTATAACATTTACTTTAGTGACTAAGACTTTTTCTCTTCCATACATGGCCATTAAATATTCATTTCGTTGTATAAATATTTGATGAAAGAAAACTTTAACACTTAACACCGACACACATTTTACACAATGACATGAGAATGTGTTTTATAAAGATATCGACCAATGAATCAATCAATCATGTTTTTACAACCTTCCAACCGTATATTTAATGCAAACATGAATGCACACACACACACACTTGATTTAAAATAGGATTTTATTTCGATTTTTTATGTTTGCTAGTTGCTGAACAATGACATTTAATAATAAATTTTGTTTTTTAGCAAACATTTTCTTATGGCTAGTTGTTAGTTAGTTAAACTTTGCTTTATAAACTCATATAGATATTTCTCTCTCTGTCTACACACAATACAATACAGCACATTGTCTTTTACATTTTGCTTTGCAAGTGACAATTTTCGTTTCTGGTCTTGTGACTCAAGACAACTTTAAACACATTTATCAAATGCATACCAAGAAACACACATAATAGACAGACAGACAGACAGGAATATAGACAAACTTTTTAACTTTGACAAGTATTTGTATGGTGATAATCCTTTTTAATAATTTAAATGTGGTATGTCTGTATTTATTTCTGTAGTTATTTCTTGTATATGTGTTAGTAGTTTATTAATTTCACATGTTTAACGTTTTTATAACAAAACTTATTGAGTTGAGCTGAAAATTTTATGCTGTTTAGCTTTTTACTTTAACATTTAAGCCGTATGGTCTCAGTAAAGCTTAATGTTTGCACAGTTAAATAAAATTGGCATAATAAAGAAAAAGTTGTGTATGGTTATATTTAACAATAACTGCTGGGTTTATTTGCAATAATTTATTCTTGGGATAAACATAAAATTTATTTATTTACGCAAAGTTTTCACAGGCAGAGAAAAAATGTTTAACACAAAAAGTTCAATATTTTAAACAAATTGTTTAACAACATTGGCCCATAATCATAGTCATAGAAAAAGCATTCTTTTAGCAAAAGCATGCTTTTGTTTTAAATTCAGAACAAAATTTATATGTTTTTGTTGTTTAGAAGTCTAGTTTTACTTAAAAGATACTTTTTCTATGACTATGATTATGGGCCATTATGTATGTACATGATAGATTCTTCAGATTCTTCATTCATACTTTATTTATTACATTTTACATGAACCTTAATTACCATTGTGCATGATCTTAAAATCCAACCTAGAGTTGTAACACTTAGCAGCAATTTAATACCCCGTCTAGCTATTATCAATAAGTTTCTAATTTTTCAAAGCATTTACAAAAAAACAAATCATTTCTAAGAATACATTTTCAAAATTTGCCCTTTTTGACTTTATACAATAAAATTAATAAAAATGACGGCTAATTAAAGGACACTATACAAAAGTTTTATTGTTATTGACATTAAAATTGGATTTTATTGTTTCTTTTTAGCATCAAGTAAAACTAGAATTAAATACTCACTTAATGTAGCAGACGTAATTCTGCTTAAAAGAAATTAATACTATTCTATAGGCAGTCAAATGTATAGAATAACTAAGTAATTACCCAGTAGTTTTAAAGTGGCTACTAGCTATAACCATCGTATATATTAATACAACTAGCGAGTAACCTTGGGTGAATACAAGAGTAGTTTAAATAAGTATTTGTTGGCACATTTTCTGCAAAAGAATACGCGAGTAGTCCATACATGCGTGTATGAAAAAAAAAATAGTTTATTTAACCTTACGATGTTCTAGGACTTGACCATATAATCCAGCATTGCATAACATGGAACTAGTCACAAAACTACTTCAAATGTTTTACAACAACGATTACGGTCATTAAAGCACGAATATTAGTCGTGTAACAAGAAGTTGTGCTTTGAAAATGAAATGGTCCATGAGTGCATTACATACATGCAGAGAAAAAATATAGTTGTGCATGTTTACCACAACTATTTTTAAAAATTTCTTTAAAATATTATGGTCACTGTAATTATTTATATGATTTCTGCAACCATAATATGGTTAAGTTTACCATTCACATGATTATAGCAATCACATGTATGATTATATCAATTATGTAATGTTTATGGTGATCACTGATCGGTTTTATGCTGAAATATTATCATAAACATGATTGCAACAGATATATACATTTTTTTTATTATTTTTATTATTATATTTTCTTTGTTTAAATAATTACAATTCATATTATTTTTGTGCTTCGACGGCTAAAAGGCATTGTTGAAGCAAGAATTGGCAAAGCCATAATTCATTTACATTTTAATATAATTGATTTAAAATTATTAAATAATAATAATAATTGAATCGTATACATGATTGTAGTAATCATTTCAATCTTAACTAAACCATATTATTAGTTAACGCAATCATAAAAATAATTACAGTGACCATAATATTGCTGGAAAACTTAATTTTCATTAAATTATTTTTACTGAAGATAGGAATTGTTTTTACAACATGAAATCTCTATTAAATTTTATTAATAATTTTTCTTGGCTGAGCTGGGGATTGAACCTGGGTTGAATTTATATGTTTGAAGAATCACCACATTCTCTCATTAGAATTCTTTGCGTTCTAACCTCTGCACCACTGAGGTGCCTGCTAGCCAACAGACAAACATCAATCTTTTAACCAGTGTTACCGGTGGTTCGAAATTTGCTGTAATTAACATTTTTCAATTTATGTTCCTTCAGTGTGTATTCTTTCTGTCAAGACTTTGTCTTGAAAACCTGAACACATTTGTTTTATTATGTTTTTGTCCACTTTCGTCGACATTTTTATGTGTAATACTTGAAGTACAACTACAAACATTAGAAGCTTGTGCCATAGCTATTTTTAAGAACAATTATTATTTTTAGGCCCATTATTACAACTTGGCAATAGTTTTAATTGAAAACCGACCGATAAGCTAAAGGGAAGATAATCTTACCTTTAAATGTTATAGTGAGGTTTATGTATTTGAAGTTGTCATATGTTCTGGAAAATATGTCAACTTCATGAAAAATAAATTAATTTTAAATTTGTTTTGCCAATAAATAATTTGATAAACAAAAATGGAACACACAGCCTCAAAGTATACCGTTGAATTTGAATTTTTTTTTTACAAACAAATATTTATTGTATTGCCATATTTTAGAAAAAAATTATTTTATTTTACAAGGAAGTTGTAATAACGAAAAATTTTAAAGGTCAGCTAACTTTAATTAAAGTGAGGAATAACTTTAATTAAAGTTAGCTTTTACTATTAAGAACATTAGAGGCAAGTTGTAATAATGACCCTTAGTCGAACTGTTAAGTTTTTAAAATTTTTGATATTTCTTTAGTCAGGCTCATGTTGTAAAAACAATTTCTACCTTCAGTAAAAATAATTTAATGAAAATTAAATTTAATGAACTCGAGCCTGACTAAAGAAATATCAAAAATTTAAAAAAAAACTAACAGTTCGACTAAATATAATAATTGTTCTTATTGCTGAAAAACTTGTAAAAATGTTGACATTGTTGTGGTAAACATGTGCAACTATATTTTTTCTCTGAGTGTAGGACCGTGATGTAGCCACTATATTTTAGTTACAATGGACCATGTACTCCACAGATTTTTGCAGGGTTTGTCAAATAAATTAAATAGTAACACCCTTATTCATAAAACTTGTCAAAGGTTTATAACAGGTTTTTAAAGCAAATTATGTATGGATATTTGCTTTATAAGCCTGTTATAAACTCTTGATAAGTTTTTATGAATTAGACTCGGTAGAGAGTATCGAATCTGAATCTGATTCGCCACTCAAAAGCCTTGCCAGTGGGTTGAGAGGTAACTAGTTCTTATTCTTAGTTCCAATAAATTCGACTTTAACTAGACGTGAAATTCACATATGGCGAATTTCACGTCAAGTGACCCAATTTGGATTTGGATGAAATTTGCACCAAGGTTAGTACTATTGAAGAGTAGGCCAGAGACAAATTTTCAGCTCTATCAGTCTAGAAGTGCCGGAGTTAGAGGGGGTCAAAGTTGGAGATTTTGGTCAATTTTGGTCATACAGGATTTTTTTAAATGAGTGTAACTTTTTACCTATTGCTCCTAGCAAAAATTGTCCAGAAAAACTGTAGATAGCTATTTCTTCAGTCATTTCAAAAATATTTTTTTTAATTTTAAAAAATTTATTTTAATTTTTTTTTTTTTAAATATTTTTTTTATTTTTTTTTCAATTTGGGCTCTTTTTTTTCTCAAAAGAAAGCTTATACAATTTACTTTATAATCGCTTAATGGGATGCTAGTGGGATATCTATCAAAAAAAAATATTTTTTAACTCAAGAATAAGATTTTTCAATATTTGGCACATGGTAATAGCACCTTGGTGCAAATTTCATCCAAATCGGAAGACATCGATTGAGTCACTTGACGTGAAAATCACCATATATTTTTAATTGTTCTCATACTCCAAGCTGCAGTCATTTGAGGGTCAATGTATATTTGCTTTTGTGATTTAATATACATGTTTGTTGTACATTATAAAGAAATAAATAATTCACAGACATTGTTGTTGTGGTGTTTGAGGTTTCTGTTGGTATTAAAATGTTGTTGTCATTATTGTGACTTTGTAAGGCATTAGCATTGTATTTAACATACACTAATGCCACCATAAACGGCTCAAAAATTAACCTGTTTTCTATATGTTTAAGGGAATAGGAGTGGTTGCTAAGAAAGAAAAAACTTTTCGTTTTCTCTAGACTACAGCTTAAATAATAATATTTAATTATAATCATTCTAACAATACTTTTGCATGGTATCAGCATTTACATATACATACATATGTATGCATGTATGTATTTATTTTTTTTACAGGGACATAAATCTGAAAATTCTATTAAGTACCAAAAGTACAAAGAACTTATATAAAATAACAAAAATACTTGGTATTAAAGAATTTTTTTATTTGGATTCTGAAAATACGAAAAGAACAACGTGGATATCTGCAACATATTTATTTGCATGTATTTCATTTTCATTTTATTTTATTTGTATTAACAAAAACAAAAATCAATTTTATACATACAGATTTAATTTGTTAAACTTTTTCTTTGTGCGCAAATTGTTTATTTTACTTTTTATTTTGTTTTATGTTGCTGGTTGGCTGGTTGTTGGTGCTAAAAGCACCTGTCGGGAGTGTCTGAATGTCTGCCTTTAAGTCAATTGAAATTGATGTCTAGTACTCTTACTTTGACTTTTCAAGCGTAGTATTTAAGTGTTCGCAATAAACCAAAACTAAAACATACTTGACATTTTAGTTTAGTGAAAAATACTTGCATCGTAGAAGAATGTTGCAAAATTCTGTTTAGAGATGGAATTTTTAAGGGATGGCCAACTGGCTGAGTAAGAGTGAGTGTATAATTTAAATGTTGCATTTAGGGCAGTTCAAGCTTAAGGACATTTAAAAAGTGTTGCCTAAGTAGGTACAAAGGTAACTTTACATATTTTGAAACCTTAGTTTTAATTATAGAAATACAAACAGGTTTGATTTATATTTCAAATTAATTCATATTTTTTTTTTTTTTTTAAGAGAAGTAACACTCAGACAATTAACATGGCTATATATAATTGCGTTACTTTCTTTGGAAAGGGGATAGATTGAAGAAGTAAAGGTGGTGAAAGTAGAAGAAAGCTTTTTGTATCACAACTCTGCAATTGCGCATTATGTTTGTTTTTAGTGCATAATTGCAGCGCCTCTGGTGGTGAGTAGGCGCATTCATGTTAAAGCTTGATTTTATAGCCTTTATTTAATTATTTTACTTCGGTGGCGTTTGAATGCTATACCACCAAAGGAGGGCGCTGTAATAAATATTAGTTATGATAGATAGAAAAAAACTAGTAATTATCAGAAACGGATGTTGTTTGAGTGGCAGCGGCTGGGAATCGAACCCGGGCCACAAATACCAACTCATGCTTAATGATCAAATGCGCTAACTAATTAAGCTGAAGCACCCTCAAATATTAAATATTAAAAAAAAAATAAACTCGAGTTTAAACAGCGCAGCAATAATTTTGCACTATAGATGCCACAGCTAGTTTTGTTGTATAGTTTTTATTTAAAATGCTGCATTCTAAATAAATAATATGAAATGTGTTGTAAATAACTTTAAAATTTAATCAAATTAAACGATTACGCTTGTTTTTGTTTTTCTATTTTTTTATTTATTTATTTTTTTGTTTTTTGAACACAACTAAATAAATATTTTCGCACAAGTTGAAATTCTTATTAAATGTTATTATGAGCAAAGTTTTATCAACAACTTGTTGGCACATTATTATTATTGTTATTGTTATTTTACAATTTAAAAGTAGAACTTGGTTAGGAAAAAGTAAGACAAATTAGAATGCTACAATCGGCAGTGGGAAATCTGATTTAAGCTCTAGTTAAATCTAGAGTTACAAAGTTTAACAATATTCACGACCAGTTTAAATATACCCTTAAATATTTTAGTGATTCAAATCCCTTATATCTTTAAAATCCCTTAAAGTTTGCTTATGTTCAAGTCTTGAAATATTTTTTACAATTGAGTTGATTTTGACCCACTGTAGAGCACTGTGTGCTTCAAATTCATACTTTCAAGGACACTATTCTCAAATCCCAACTTCTTTTCTATTAAATTTCTTAGTTTCAGTGAAATGTGACCAGTAGTTTAGAAGTTATGTATTTATAACCATTGTTAAAAAATCAAAAAATATAATTTGAGATTGTCTCACATTTGGATTCATAAAACTGTTTGTACTAAACTGATTTTATAGATTTTCAATAGCAAACTACTTAAGATATTAATAAAGCTTTTCTATAACATTTATTAATTTGGCTGTCATAATTTACCACGGAGAGTGTTTTACACAAACATGCAGCTAATTTAACTTAGGATTTAACAAGTATCATGAAAATACCTACTTTTGAGGAAAATTACCTTGTGTTACTAATGAAACGATAAACTTATTTAGATATTTATGCTTTTGCATTAAAACTACTGCTGGAGGTTACACAAAAATCCATTACATTTCTTATACTATGTTTCCACGACGACTTGAATCAACTGCTTCGCTTTCTGAATTATGTTTATGAATCATGCTGTTTACATGACCAAAAAACTTGATTCGATTTGACAGTTGTTTTTAATAAACAAACAGAATAAAAAACAAAATTTACAATTTGTGGAAAATATTTTTTTTAATGGACAAAAAAACTGAGTGGAAATTAGTTAGCTTATTTGAAAAAAAAACATACATTCGTACGTATTTACTTTCTTTACTTCCAGCAACAAGAAAATAATTTGCTTTGTTTACAATAATATTAAATTTTTACATCTAGTGCAGATAAACTTGCGATAAATATTAGAGAAGAGTGCAATTTTTCGTGCTTCGCAAGTTGATTCAATATGAATCTACTTGATTCGCTCTTAAAATTTTGTATGGTGAAGCAAGTTGTTTTACTCATGATTGGGGTGTGAAGCATGAATAGAGAGCGAAGCTGTATCGTGGAAACGTAGTATTACTTATTTACTTTACTAGAATTGGGTTGAATTCAGTTGAGTTTAGTTATAATAAGTTCTCTTGCATACTATGACAGCTGTATGCGTGTGTGACTGTGTGAATGCGTTCTAGTTGTACAATTTTGTTATTTTATAATAGTTTTCACACTTTCTTTTATTCCCCAGTTACTTTTTTGTTTCTTCTTATAGCAAAACAAAAAAAAAATAAAAAAAATGAACAGAAAAGTAGAAATATCTGGAAATAAAAAAGAAAGTATAACTTTGTAAAATAAGTCTAAAGTTTTATTATTATTTTTACAATTGTGCCACCAAGACTATTTGTGGTTACTGCTTTTGGTATTGTTGCACATTACAATATTTGCAACAGTAGCAAAGTTATAGTAAATGCAAAGAAAAAAAAAAATTTCAAACAAAAAATCCAATTCAATTTAATTGTTTTAAATATAGTTTTCTTTTATTTCATTTGTTATTTGCGCAAATTCAACATAAAATAAATAAAACTGGAATTTAAGTTAAACATCACTCAAATGTACAACATTTTGTGGTGAATGTTGATTATTTGAACAATTTCGCTGCTAATTTTTTTATTTCAGTTTTACATATTTACATTTATTTGTATGTTGTTTTGGTTTTTTTTTTATTACTTTGTTGCCCACCTTAACAATTGCTGTTTTTTTTTTATTGCCATTCCCATTCAGTAATTGTGATAAATGTTCACAACAGAATTTAATTTTTTTTTTTTTTTGGTATTTTGTTCGATTGTGCCATTTCAGTGATTGCTTGTTGTGATTTGTTGTTCTGTATTTAAATATTTGTATAAATAGACTCAGGCATACATACAGACGGCTGCAGTATTAGGATGGATGCCAAAGTTTACTTCAAAAACTCTGAATTGCCTGAAATTGAATCATTGAAAACACTGAAAAAAAAACAACTTTTGATCCTATGCAACAGCTTAAAGCAAGAACTAAATATTTGAGAAATACTTCAAATCTTCCAGTAAAGTAAACTTTCACTTGTTAAATTCTTTTTTTAAGGGCCCGCCCTAATGCTACCTTTATCGACAATTTACACGGTTACCTACTTTCGTGTGCAACAAATAACAATGACACGACGAAAACAACAATTACACATGTACCAACCAGTATATGGTGGTCGATTTACGGCCAAAAATTTATCAATACTAGCTTTATATTTTCATCCAAATTATAGTATTGGTTGGATATGTTCCATATTCTGGTTCATGTTAAATGTTATGGTACATATTTGTATTTGTATTGTTTTGAATATAAATTCTATAATTTGCTGATGCAATTGAAAAAATATATACATATGTATGCATATACATATGTACGTTTATGGGAATACGTTTATGAGCGATCAAAATTTTCGAATAGTTTGCATCTCATGCGATGGAAAAAAGTTTTCAGCAATGTGACAATTACCAATTTCTTTAGATGTTATGTTTTAAATTACAAACATTATTCATGATTATCTTCATTCGCAAGAAATATTTTACATATAACTAACTAATTTCACAGATACTTTTGTTCATAATACGGTTTTATAGTAAATTAAAATTTTTTTATGCAGTGAAGCGCACAAAACTCAATAAATGTTTGTAATTTTGTTGAACTGCTCTTCACGCTTACATCATTGTCAAATAATTGTGTTAGTGCTGAAAATGGATATTAATAATCAGGTATGTCATGGAAATCGAAAACGAAAACGAGAGAGTTTTAGAAGTCAATTTTTTTCGTAATATTTCTATATTGAAACAGTTTTATCCCACAAATTTGCTATTAAAGAGAATCTTAAAACAAAAAATTTAAAAATTTTATTAGATTTCCATCACATACCTGAATATGTAACCCGGCCTATGAAAAGGTGGCTTATGATTAAAAAAAATTTTTCCACTTTTTTTTTTTTTTTTTGGTTTCGAGAGTTTTTGAGACGCTCTTTCACGTGGTGAAAACTAGAAAGTCCTAACTTGCTTAGAAGTGTACCAAAAATGTAGAGAAAGAAGAGCACAAATGAAAGAAAAACAGAATTTTATTGAAAATCCAGAAGCAAGTTAATAAATGGAATTGAAAAATTTAAAAACAGGATTGAACGCTGCAAAATCGATTTTATCAAAAAATAAAAAAACCGTATTAAAGCTGCGGTCACATTTGTGAAACATTTGCCCAAAAGTAGCAAACAAGGGAAAATAACAGCTGTTTCAACAGTGTAGTAACTTAATGCTTTAAACATTGAATTATACCTACATATTGAATTGTGCCTTTTTAATTAATAAATTATTTTTATATATTTACATTTTTATTGCCATTATTTTTAACCGAAATTATTTAAAGTTATAAAGGTATGCACATATGTACATACATATGGTTTGCTTATATATGTTATATTGAAAAGCAACTTCACCTTCTTCCACAAAATATCGCGAATATTCATCTCTTATTATTGATGCGCATTATTATCACTGCGCCATTATCCAGGAATTACTGTTGCGTCAACAAGGTTCGTGTTAAGGTATAAATACCTTCTTCGGCTTATTAAAAAATTATGCAGCACGTAACACGCAAGTGTCACTTGTCTTGTTTTTAATGGCTGCAGCTTAATTGGAGTTCTTATTACACGAAATCGTTCCAAATTCCAAAAACAAATTTTAAAAATATTTGAGGCAAATGCGGGCAAACATGTTTGAAGCTAATATTTGCCATATGTGACCGTAGCTTAAGTAGTTTTCTTTGTCTCCTCCATCTGGAGATGAGGCCTTGTTTTCTTGTTTGTTTTTTTATTGCAGTTGAAGTCGCAGGTTTCTTCAGTTCTTTTTATATACACACACGAACTTATCTCATTTATGCTCTTTTGCCTTTTTTGGTTGCCTTTTGGGCATGACTGTTCATAATGCAAAAGAAAAACTACTAAGAAACTGACGAAATGCATTGTTTATCTTTAACAGCTGTGTCTCGCAATTTCTTTTTTGAGTCATAAGCCACCTTTTCATAGGCCCGGTCACATATATTCAATATACATATACAGTGACTGTCAATATAAAGTGTCAGTAAAAACTGTAAGTGGTCTGACTTTACAATAATATCACAAAAGCTGTAGTTAATTTCTATATACATGATGATTTATACAACTCCTAAAGGTGCCATCAGACGGGATGTATTTTACATATGTACTGTCACTTTTCTTACCCATATGTAATTCCGTATGTATGTCAAATTTTCCATTTTACATACGATTCATAATTTTTGCTATCACACCTGCTTATGTTTTTCCGTATGACATAACCTATAAATGTAAACAGAAGCTGACATTTTAACGTGTATAAATTTCAATAATTGCTTCTTTTGGCCAATCTAACTGCAATAAATATAATAAACATAATTTAATTTATTAAAAATTAATTTTCTTTAATTTTTTTTAAAATATATTTTTTCAAACAATTTTGTTTCAAAACAAAATAGCTGTTTTGTTTATGTTTGTTACAGGAAAATAGAGCGTGTTCTAATCGAAAAAATTACATATGTAATTCCACATGTATTTTACATATGCAAAGTTTCATATGTATCACACGATGTGTACAACTTTTACAGATGGAAAATTTGACAGTACATATGTAAAATACATCCCGTCTGATGGCACCTTAAGAAATGTTCACATATGTTTTTCAAAAGTTGTTTAAAAGTTTAAGTTTTGCCAAAAAGTTCATATCTGTATATTATACGAGTACCAAAATTAACTTATACGCCATCGTCTGATGCGGAAACGGAATATTTTTATATCCAAAAACATGGAGGGTATACGACGTTTGTCTAGTCTTATAAGATTCAATGAAGATCATTGTCAGATTCAAAGACGATCTAGCCATGTCCGTCCGTCTGTTGTTTGCACGATAGAGCTACGACAAAAAGTCATAGATCAATGAAATTTTTACCAAACATTCTTTGGTCCACCGAAATATTTAGTATTGAAAATAGGCAAAATAGGTCCAGTACGTTCTGAGTTTATACTATGGTTGTTGTGTTTCTATGTAAACAAACTTACCTTCCACTGATTTTTTAATGATTTCTTTTCTTTTCTTTTGTTGACATTTACCATTTTATACAATTTTGTTCACTAAACACAGTTGTGAACAGTGTTGCATTCGAAATCTTACTCAATATTATAACAATTTCGTACTTATTGCGCAATAATTAATTGAGATTATATATGGAATATTGAGCTCAATAATGGTGTTAATTGCGATAATCGCAATTAAGGTTAATATCTGAACACGCTATTATAGACGAATGTTTCAGACTACCTCGAAATTTTTGTTGGATATTTTTTGCTATTTTCTTCAACTGCAGATAATATCATGAAATTTTGCACACTTTATTTTTTTTATAGAAGAACAAGTCCTATTGAAAATGGTAGAAATCGGTATACGATTGATCATAGCCTCCATTAAAATATGGAATATCCGGAATATGGCTTTATGGTAGATAAATGTCTTTCGAAAAGCCGCATCCATACAAAATTCTGCAATAATAAGTTTCATGCAAAGTCGTACAGAATTTCATGATAATTGGTCATAGTCCCGAAAACTCACTAACCTGAATAAACATCCATATCGAACCGAAATTTTACACAGATCAGTTATAAGTATGTAAAAATTATACTATTGACTTTTGTGAAAGTTGACCCATAATTGAGGGTAGCTGCCGTACAAGAACCACAGAGTATAAAGTGGTGACAATTTTGACGTTTCAAAAAGCCAAAATCAGTTTCCTAGGACTCTATAGTACTAAATTTATTGTGTGTTAAAGTAAATCGCTTTATGTTACACGCTGCAAAAATATAAACAAAGTGCAGTTCTGAAAGAAAGAGACAAATAAAATTCTTGACTGAAATAACTGGAATATGCATAAAATTCTTATAAAGATCTTCCTTGATCTAAAATATAAGTATCATTAATAAATATAGGCAGAAAAAAATTATCTTAATTGACAGTTTAGGACTAGAGAAAAACTTAAAGATATAAGTTAACATTTCTTCAGTGACTGATTTTTATCTTAAACTTTATATTAAAATGATCTCTCACGTAATTTCTAAAATGGCAAATAATTTTTTTTTCTCATAATAAACGTTGTATACACATGATTGGTTTATCATTATAAGATATAAGTTAACATTTCTTCAGTGACTGATTTTTATCTTAAACTTTATATTAAAATGATCTCTCACGTAATTTCTAAAATGGCAAATAATTTTTTTTTCTCATAATAAACGTTGTATACACATGATTGGTTTATCAGGTGATATGAATAAAGGCAGCTTTCAAGCCAGTAATATAAACGAAAGAAGTTAAATCTATTTAGATCTTGTAGAAACACCACCGGGAGTGGAGACATACAAGTTTGAGGAGGTGATAATGGAGCCAATGATATAAAATAGATCCGGTTGTTGGAGAGAATATTCACTTCTGAGTTATGATATGTTCTTAAAGAGGAAACATTAAATTAATCAGAATAAAAACCTAAACTATTAATAAATGTCCAACAGAAATATCTGCAAATTATTCATAAATATACTGGAAATGTTTTTAAAAAATATAGTGAAAATTAAATATTTACAACCCTATTAGAAAACTCTTATTAATGTGAATAAAGTTTTTCTTACATACAAAAATGCTCTTGCATATCCTTGATGACTTTAGAAATTGTTTTTGAATTTAACGGTATGTCATATTTATAATATTATATTTCCACCTTATCGTTATATAATGTAAATAAACAATAAATTGTGTCTCAAAATCAAGGTTCAACATTTTATTTGCTTAAAGAAGTACATCAATATTACATATCGAATTCAGTTAAACCAAAGCCTAAGTAGTTTAATTAGTAGGAAATGCCAGTGTTGTCCTTGATCCAGTCCAAGTAGCTGGTGATACGGACGAAAGCCTGTGGACGACCCTGGGTGCAGCCTTTTACATGAGTGAAAGAAACTACACCAATTTGGACACCATTGGATTTCAACGCCAATGGGCCGCCGGAATCACCGCCGCAGGGGGAAATAGCATCGGGAGTGCCGACGCACAGACTGGAGGAGGTGATAGCGGTACCATAGTGTGAGGCACATTCATCATTGGGGATGACTTTCAAGCGGGTCCATTGTAAATCGTCAGAACCATAATTGTCAGAGTCAGAAATTAAACCCCAACCGGCAACATCAGACTTTTCACCGACATAATTCGCGTATGAGCTGGAAATGGCGGGCAACGGCACGACTTTAATCTTGCCACTACAAGACGTTACGGGTATCTTGATCAAGGAAATATCGTTCTTAAACATTGCTCTTTCGAAGCCAGCGTGGACGATGACATCTTTGGGGTAGACAGTGTAGTCAATTTCATAGTTAGGATATTTGGTCATACCCAAGTACACCTCAACAGATTTAATACCATCGGTACAATGGGCAGCAGTCAGAACCCACTGGTTGCCAATCAATGAACCACCGCACCACTTGATCTTGCTAGGGCCAGGTTCGAAGTGTAGTCCAACCATATAGGGAAATTGTCTGTCCGAAGCCTTTTTACCATTGGTAATACCCAACGTAGAATTCTGCATACGAAAGGCAGAGACGGTAGACAAAGCCAAAGCGAAAGCGAAAATAATTAAGAATTTCATCTTATTTTAAAAAGCGATACAAACAACTGATGCTTGTTGCCGTTCCCCAACATATTTATATACTAGTCTGAAGCTTAAAAAATTATTACATATGATTAAAGTATTATGTATATTCAGCTGTTGATTCAGCTAAAAAACAAAAACAAAAGGTTAATATAGCTCTTAAATTAGTATATTTTTTCTATATTGTGTTTACATTATATTTATTTATTTGTTAATAACAAATTGAATTAGTTTATTTCCTGTATAGTGTCTACATTTTATTTATTTATTTATTTGAAAACAACAGTTTTGGAAAAATTCCAATTGACGCAGTTTGAAAGATAATATTTGTTGAAGGCGTAGATCTTATGGTTTAAATATTTCCAAAGCAATTTATTATTGCACAACCTGAGGTTCGCATTACCAATGGTCGGAATTCTACTTTCTTTCAACTTTCATATCAATAGAAATCAGTTTTATATAGTAATCATTATGTAGACATTACAAACCATGATCTTTCGTGATCTGAAATATAATTACAATGTGCTAGTGGAAAACCCCGACAAGCGCGACAGCTAGTGGGTGAAGCTAAATCGAGGACGCTGAATCCAGTGGTGCTAAACGTTTTCTATGTTAGCTCTAATTTTTGAGATACATCGTAATTTAAACAATTGAATAAATATTCGCGTATCTCGAAAACTGAATTCCTGAATTAAATAAAAAAATCGAAACACGGCGACAAAATTATTATTTTTCTTTTTAACTTAATAGTGATTTCAATAAGGGATTTATGCGCATTTAAGTGATTGTCGGAACTGGACTTTATGTGGTGGCTATGATCAAATATTGACCGATCGTCATGAAATTTGGTACGACGATCTAGATGTGTATTTGGATTATTTCTATTGAATTGCAACGTGATACTGATTTTTGTAAAAGATTTATGTGCATTTAAGAGATTTTCGGAAGTGTACATTATATGGGGCTATGTCTAGATATTGACTGATGCAAACAAAATATTATTCTGAGATTTTACTTTGCATCAAACTTATTATTGCAGAATTTTGTATAGATGCGGTTTTTCTATAGACATTTATGTACCATAAAGCCATATTCCGAAAATACATTTGTAATGGGGGCTATGATCAATTGTGGAGCGATTCCTATCATTTTCAACAGGATAATAAAACTAAAAATAAAATAAAAATATTTGAAGAAAATAGCAAAAAAATATGCGAAAAATATAGAGGTAGTCTGAACATTAATCCAGTACTCGATATCTAATAGACCGATTTTGCACATTTTCTATACCAAATATTTCGATCAGAGAATGTTTGGTAAAAATTTCATTGTTTTATGACTTTTTTCCTAGTTCTATCGTGCAATCAACAGACCGACAGACGGACGGACATGGTTAAATCGTCTTAGACTCTTATAAGGACCCAGAATATATATACTTTTTGGTTCTACGACCATTATTTCGATGTGCTGCAAACGGAATGACAAACGTATCCTTTTGGTGGTGGGTATAAAAAAATAATAAAAAAAAAATAAATAGAAATTATGATACAATATTTAATAAAGTTCGTCATATAATCGGTGATTTGGTAGTGGGTTTAAAAGATTAAGCACAGCCGAATATAAGCTTTTACTTGTTTTAATAAAAATCAAAAATTTTATCAAAAAATATTTTTTTTTTGTTTTTTCGATTTTAAAAATGTATTGACGATTTTGTCAATTTTAATATCTCGTTTTGACAATTTAATGCATTTATGGCAGCTGTGACCACTGTGTTGCATTTGCTCTTACTTCTCTTAATATAACATCGGTTTTTGTATGACACTTTGGTCGTTTTGCACCTGGCAAATTTTCTACGATATTGTGTTGGGCATACTTGTATATAATGTTTTTGTTATTCTACAGTGATGCCTTGCAATGATTTTACTTATTTCACGCAGGGATTTATTTTTTCTATGTAAGTCTGTGTCTTGCTGTTGTAAATTTTTCACTATTTAATATCACAACTTAATCTCTTTTAATGTTAAATTATAAAACTTGCAATTATTATGAACGGCACTTGCCACTGCTTTTCCAAAGACAGGGGATTTTTTTACATACAAATGATACTACATTCCGAAATGGAATTAATTCTGTTTTTTGCTTCTATAGAAAGAGTAGAACGAACAATTTGTTTGGAATGAAGCCTTGAAATGCTTAAAATTAGAATTTCATACAGCAAATTAAAAGTGGTGTCATTCCGAAAAAAAATTTCGTTTTGCTTTTTCTATAGAAGCGAAAAACGGAATTAATTCCTCTTCCGAACGAAATTCTGTTGCATGGCTTAAAATATTATTTTTATTAATATAAATAAGCTTTTTATATAATAATATGTAGTAGTGACTTTATTTTGAAGCTCACTGTATATATTTGTGTGTTAACATGCTGATAAGAAATAATTACAACATGCAGTAAATCAATGCCTATCATTTGCAATAATTTAGAAAATACTTCAAAACAAATTAACAAGAGTTTTAGACACTTTTATTACAAATTTCAGAATTATATTTAGCTGCAAAATGATAAAGTTAACCATTCCCTGAAATATAATCAAGTTGATTCCTGCATAATTCTGCAATTAGAACTACGTATTTTAATAAACTCTGAATATCAATATATCATTTGTTACTATTCTAGAATGTTCCATGTACATAAAATGCTCATTAAATTGCATTAATATTAATAACAACTACTCGTATGTGAAATTTGGAAACCAGAAAATATATAAACATGTGTATTCCACACGAAAATTTATTGCACACAATAATGTGGCATACAACTCAATGTCCTTCAAGCAGCAGAAAACAAAACAAAAATAAGCTGCTCAAATGGAAATCACGCAGTAAACAGGTAATATTCAGAAAAAACCCAAACAAAATACATACATTACATAAGACTATGTAGTATAAGGAAATTAGCTGCTATTTTCATAACGATGAAAAACTAATTTGTGTGGAAAAAACTTTATTTTCCATACTAAATATTTGTTAAAAATATGATGATAAATTGTTAATTAAGTCTTTCAAAAGTTGTAAAGGATTTTGGCATCATATTAACGGCAACAGAATCTAGCTAAACTTTAGTTTTATTTCCGCTTTTTAAGCCAACCAAATATAAAACTACAGCAGCCATTAAAAAAAAAAAAAAAAAAAATACACACACACAGCAACAAATTTGCTGGCTGATATATAAATCCTGGCACATAAATCATTTCTGGAAAATTGTAGCCAAATATATTATCTTGGTAAATGGTTACAAACAACAACTACCCTTACATTCAGCACGATTATTATAACTATAGCGTGCGATGGATCTGTGCAGCAAAAAAAAAAAAAAAAAAAAAACATGGAAAATAAAACATCTAAAAGGTGTTACTTTAGAATTTAGTTCATTTACACAGAAACTCACTCATACAATCATTTATTTTGTTATAACTATATGAAGGTATATTAGGGTAAGCCGATGTAAATGATGTCAAAAATGTCCTCGATGTTTTTTAATCTGAGGGTTAATTCGTTATTTCTAAAATTTCCTAAATACAACCTAATTAAGACAAATTAATTTAACACAAAACATTAACAACTTACAAAATACAAAATATTTTTATTACAAAAATATGAATTCCTAATACGAAATATGTAGATATTGCGTACGTGTGGAAAACCACACACACACACACTAGAACAAATGAACAAAGTACGTTTTATTAAGGCTAAGATGAATGTAAAATTTATTTTATGTTCTTAATTAGTTCCCTCCAAAATGTCTTCAGAACATTTTCTATATTCTATTTATATTCCAAGATTTAAATAACATAGAAAATACCGCTTTTTTCGTAGATTGTTATTTATTATGGAAACAAAAAGTACACAGTAAATTATTATGTATAGATTAAATCATAGGGCAAATGAATTATACGCATTTGCTGGCACATACACTATTTTTAGCAAAAATTTTCCTTGAGCAATTTGCACAAGTGTGTCTGAATTTCGTTGATGTGACGCTGAATTTCCTTGTTTAATACACTAGTGTTTATAGGTACAAATTTCCACAAAAATAAATCCAAAGCTCTTTAGTCACCAGATTCAGAGTGCCAACTCTTCTGGACGAAACATGAAAGTACATTTCCAGATAATGTTTCATGCAGTAATTCTGTAGCAACGTGTTGTTGAAACCACATATAGTCCTTATCAATATCGTATTATTTAGTCAGAAAGAACTCTATTATCATTAATAACCATAGTTATGACTGGTTATACCGAATGAAAACATTATTATACGTATTTACGGGTTAAATGTATTACATCTAACAATAATTTATATTATGGAACTAAAAGTTAATTAATTAAAATTGGTTTTCGTACAGTGCGTATGATTAATATTTATTATCAATATTCCGCAAAATTCTATAAAACTTCTGGAAAAATTAAGCGTTTTCAATAAAATAAAATGCATATGAAACAAATATTCATTTAAAGAGTTCTTTATTTGCAAGTAAATATTACCTGAAAACCCATTTGTTCAACTTTGGATACAAGGTGTTGATACTCCCATCTTTGGGTTTCCCTTTTTTGGACTGTTTTACTTTAAGGGTGATGCCAGAGGACATATATAGGCGCAAACGTCATCATATATTACATTTTTAGTTAAATTTCTTCGTTAATTTGCATAAAATACAAATTTTGTTCTTTTAATTAGGCGATTCGTTGTTTTGTCATGCACAGTCTTTTAATAGTTTTTGTACAGTTAACATCGATAACTTGATATTTAAATTGTAGTGATTTTTTAATATAAATTGTAATATTTTAAATCGAAATAAAAAAAGCAAAGTGATATCGTTCACATATATTTTGAATGAAATAAAACAAACTTGGCCTCCATCAATTCCACATTGGATAAAACCATATCGGTGGTTTTTTATTGGTCCTGCGAACCGGATTTTTGGACATTTCGTGGTACAAAGGAGTCTTGGAGAGCAATACCAGGTGAAGTTGTTTTATTTTATTTGGTTTTGTCTTGTATAATTTTGTTTGTTTCATACAAAATATTACAAGACACACACACACATAACTACATTTCTGTTAAAGATAATACAGAATCTTAGTTTTGCACTGTATTATCGTAAAAAGGTGAGTGTATTTACTATGATCAATTCACAACATTGCACTGTTTTATCATACACCTGCTTGAATTTGATAAACAACTTTACAGCCATACCTAAATACCGATGGAAAACGGAACGTATTTTCATGCTGAGCATTAGCGCTGATACCCCATCGCTAAACAAAAGCGGTAAAGTCATGTCAAAACAATAAAAACAGGGTTATCAAACAAATAAATAAAACGACCCTGTTTATTGTAACTGCTGGACATTGCTGTTTTATTTCTGTTTTGTATTGTCTTCTTTTGCAACTAAATTCACTGTGAAACGCCTTGTCAAAATTGGATTTTCCAATAGCAAAGCGTTGCCGCCGCGTTGTTTCGGTTTGCTCCATACAAAATGTATGAGCATTAGAAATTTTGGCATTTAAAAAACCCCTTCCGTCGGTATTTAGGTATGGCTGTGAGAACTGATCGCTATTTTGAATGGGAGGTGTGTGACTTAGCTAAATTTAAATAAATTGGATCTTTTGCTGGCAACACTTTTTATATTTTTTATATTTACTGAGACATTAACCAAGCTGTCATTTAAGAGGCCCTTTAGACGATGCAATTTGATGTTTGTTTGCGAACGGAAGAGAGAAGGAAGAGGGGTAGAAAAAGTTGCAAGACTTTCGTTTGTCATGCAATTTGTTGATATTTCCTTTTACCATCGTTTGTGTTTTACTTATTTTGTTTTATTTTTATTCTGACTTTGAAGTGTGCGTTATAACAATTAATGCACAAGAACATTTTCAAATACTTCTTCTGTATTAAAATCATCCATTTTTATATTTTTTAAAATTTTTGTATATTGTATTTATGTAAAGGGTGTCCCAACTAGAACGCAATTTTCCACAGTGAAAATTTCATTAAAAGATCGCGTGTGTGCCAGCAAAGGTGTGGCGTCCATCTGCACGATATCTTGTTCTATACATAACCTCATTCTGACTACTTTACGATATAATAAAGTTTCACGATTTTTTTTTTTAATATCTGTGTTTTATTTAAAATTTAAAAATTGCGTTCTAGTTGGGACACCCTTTACAAGAAAAAGCTGCAAATTTCCAGCATTTAAAACGACAAAAATAATGTTTTTAACAAAACAAAAAACTTTATTCGTGTTGAAAAATATGAAAAAATACAAAAGAAAAAATTAAATTATTAATAAAAATAAAAATAATTTCATAATACCTTATATTATATAGTTATAAAAGAACTTAGGAAGGACAATTTTTATGAATTTCATTAAAGCAAAGTAAACAATATGGTTTTTGACACTTAATACACTGCGTATAAACTTATTTAGACTTTGCGATAGCAGTTTTTCTATTGTGGCTTTCGGCTAATTTTTTATAATAGCCAAGACATCTTTTACGCACAAGTTTGTCGTTTGTCGCTAAGCTCGTGAGGTGGGGGGTTTTTTTTTTTGTGATAGTTGCACGCTCTTCGGTAATGCCAAGTAAAGAATTCGCAATTGACTTTGTGAACTGCTCTAGTTTTATTTATTTGTTTGAATAAAATTTATTATATAAAACACAACTGTCTAAAATTGCAATACTAACACATTCAAACAAAACTTTTCGATACCCTTTAACACTTTTTCTTGCTGGGCTTTAGTAAGATATAATTTGGTCAAAGAGGTCAATTCCACCTTTGACTCGGTTATAGTCTAGTATTGTGATTGGTTTTTTGACTATTTTTCCTTCACGGGGTTTTTTCCCCCGGTTTCATTCATATTGAGACCATGGAATGTTGAAATAAGTCTTATTTCTTTCTTGTCTTGGTATTTCATTACTCTAATTCCAGTTGAGTTTATGGCACCTGCTATTTCGTTTTGAAAGAATTTAGATAAAAAAAGATATTAAAAATTACATGAATCAAATGTGATGCACAGAACGTTAGAATAAAAAATAGTTTAAATATTGCTCCGTGTATCATATGTGATGCACGCCATTTTTAGCAAATTATTACTGTGGACGTACGCTATAAAAAATTTTTTTTTGTGTGGGGACAGTCAAAGGGTTAAAATTAATTTTATGTTTAGAGTGCATATCTTTTGTACAAATATCTCTGTACAAATTTCAAATACTAGTCTAGAGTGAATTTCGGGATATCCTTTATTATGTGAGCGTATATATGTATATATACACACCTCTTTTCTTTTAGACTTTAGACTTTAATGTTCAGTGATTACAAATCTAAAAATTTATTTAGAGCAACACAAAATGATAAACCTTTTCTTGATATTCTACATATTGTATCCGCCAGTTTCAATATTTTTTCCAAATCATAGCCAATAAATAAACAGGGCCATAGTGCAGCGCAAAATAAATTTATAAATACATTCAATTTTTAAACTACTGGTCAGATATCTTTAAAACTTGAAACGTCAATAGAGTTAGAGCCATTATTACAACTTGCCTCTAATGTTCTTAATAGTAAAAGGTAACTTTAATTAAAGTGATAAATAAAGTGACCTTTAAAATTTTCGTTATTACAACTTCCTTGTAAAATAAAATAATTTTTTTCTAAAATATGGCAATACAATAAATATTTGTTTGTAAAAAAAAATCAAATTCAACAGTCTACTTTGAGGCTGACAATGTTATTAACCCATTAATAAGCAAAATAAAACCAGAAATGACAATTAAAAAAAACGTTAATTTTTTTATTCATTGTACATAAAATTAACATAAAAGTATAAAAAATTTAAGAAAAATTATAAGTGGGTGGAGTAGGGTATGTGTACTCAACTGAGTACACAGCCGGTTTATATGTAAAATTTTGCAAAGCAATTTTTTTCAATGCATTATGTTTTTAAACATTTCCCTCCTTATTCAGAAACGATTATTAAATTTAACAAACGTTTATTAAGGCAAATTTTATATGCAAATCTGTCATAATAAACGTTTGTTAAATTTAATAATCGTTTTTGAATAAGGGGGTTCTTGCATTGCCATCGAACTCTTGCATGACAAAAAAACACATCTTAATTTTTTTTCTAACTTTTCGGGATAGTGACCTATACCATCTTGAGGTAATCCTGGGATCAATGACGATGAAAGTCGAGCTTTATTTTGCATGTTTTGGCGTAAGTAGTACGTCGGAATAAAAGTTGAAACTTTTTCATTACAACATCTGCTAATGGCCGAATTTTAAACATTTTGTCCCTGGTAGTGGCAGCTTCATAATTTTTCACAAGATGAAGATTATTTTTTATATCTCGATATTTTTGTCTAGACATTGCTTTTGATATCATTTCTTTTCCAACATCTTCATCGTAAGACCAGTACAAATCCACACTTGGTACTTATCTCAACACTTAAATTTTTATTAGTTTCAAACTCCATTTTGTGGCAGTTGATATTTATAAAGTCAGATTTTTCTTAATTAGTTTAAAGTTTCTTTTAAGCTAAAAACATAAAAAAATCACAAAACGTTCAAAATTTTAAAGTTTTCGCTTTATTTGTGGGTGTACTCAATTGAGTACAGCGGCGGTAAATCGGTTAATATAAATCAAATGTCTGCTTTCCATTTTTGTTTATCAAATTATTTATTGGCAAAATAAATTTAAAATTAATTTATTTTTCATGAAGTTGACAGTTTTTCCAGAACTTCTGACAACTTCAAATACATAAACCTCACTATAAAATTTAAAGGCAAGATGATCTTCCCTTTAACTTATCGGTCGGTTTTAGATTAAAGTAAACTTATAATAACCAAATACTTCTTATCTGTCCGATAATATCATACCTTTAACTATTGCTAAGTTGTAATAATTGAAAGTAAATATTTTGAAAACAGATGGCGCTACAGTGGGCCAAACATGGCCATTAATTTCCGATGATATTCTTTCAAAGTTTTATTTTGATTGAGGCGTTTGGCAAAATGTCAAGAATATGTTTTTAAAAAAGCAAATATTTCTTAAGTTCTTAGCCAGGCCGTTTTGTCAACACCCTAATAAATATGTACTTGTGTTCATACATACATACATATGACTATAATATATGAATGAATATTTGTTTGCAGTTTTGAAATATTTTTCATTGTTTATGTAGTTTGTGTGTTTATTCGCACACGACAAACATTTGTTACATGCCAAAAATATCAACATCATTATCATCGTCATCATCGTGCAGTTGGAATTAAATTTGTTTAGTTTTATTTGTTTATATGAATGCTGTAAGATTAACCAACAACAAATAAAACAAAACAAAACAAAACAAAACAAACAAGGCTGTTGTTTTTGCACACAATTCTCAAATATAAACTTTGTTAAATTTCTATATCTATAACAGTATCTGTAGTTTTTTCTACTTTTGTTTTTTTTTTTAAGGTTTTGTGATAGACCATACGAAATTTTAGTTAAATCCAAACATGACATTTCTTCTTTTTAACCCCTCGGTATGTTAAATTACAGTTTTTCTGCTCGTGTCATTTGTAGTAGTTGTACGTACGTACAACAACAACAACAACAACATAAGCTGTTGACAATGAATGATGAAAACCATAGTACAATTGCATGTTGTTGTATCTTGTATGTATATTTCCCATTATATTGCTAACACAACTATGGCTGGCAACTAGCACAGCTGCTGCTACTGATTTTGCTGATGTCTTTCGTTGTCTTGGTCAAGCAACATGGATTTGCTTGTATTGAGTATCATTCAAAAATAATATCAAATTTTATAAAATATTGTTTTCTTTTCTTTGTTTTCTTTCTTTTTATTATTTGTTTTCCCTTTCACATACTCCGTTCTCCTTGGCACAAATAACAAAAGCTGTGTGACAGGGTCAAGGAGAATTTATCAAAAGAGGGACAATTTGTGAAAAGCAAGAAAAAAAATAACTACAGAACGGTATAAATCAAATTACAAAACAGCACTTACATACATACATACATACATTCATACATCTGTCGTAAAATGTAACGTTTTCGTTTTAGTTTTTGTGTGTTTTTTTTTTTTTTTTTTTTTTTGTTTGGTTGATTTCTGATAATGGTTTCTATGATGTGTGATTTATAATTTCTGTAGATTTTAGATTGAGTTGTCATTGTAGTAACTAATAAAACTGGAAAATTTCTTATTTGTTAAATAATGTGGAAATCTTTAATATTCATACATACAGTGGTGGTCCATATGTATGACGAATGATATAATGTCCAGGGTCGTTCGGTGTATCGAATATTCGTTATATCGAAATATATTTTTCTTTTCATAAATATTAGCATAGTACCAAGTTAAACTCTATTCGTATTATATTAATTCATTTATTAAAAAAAAAAAACGGAAAAACATTATATAGGTACATGAACAAAATTAATTATTTTTGGAAAAAAAAATCTATAATATGTGTTTGTTTTTTTAATTGTTGTACTGAAGTCAATACCTTTTCCTTGCATTCTCCTGAAAATAAATACTTTGCTGTGCTCAATTCCATATTCTTCTGCCCAGTTGATACACGTTTGTAAAGCTCCCTTTGTGTAAGTGCACAAAGCAAACAAACAAAACAAACAAAGAATAAAACAAAGCATAGAAAAAGAAAGTATTCGTTATATAGAATACTTAATTTTTCAACCGTTCGTTATTTAGAGTCAGCAATGTACTAGAAAAAATGTTCGTTATACTGGGCATTCGTTATATCGGCGTTCGTTATACTGGACCACCACTGTATAAACTTTTCCGTTGAACGACTCAGCAAAGTTGAACAGCACAATTAATACAATACCTAATAGAAAACGGTATCAAGAATTAGTAGAGAAAGATAAATTATTTATTAAAGTCGAAACAAAACAGGAAACTTATTTGAGTATAGTCGAAATCAACCTACACGAAGTAAAATCTGCTACATTCAATTCCAATTTATATACAGATAAAGGCCATAATATCAGCATTTTAAACCATTACTTAATAATCTTAATAACGATAGAGTGTGCCTGCACAATAAAAGCCCGCTATAATGAATCTCATTTTAACAAAAAACTAATATAATATATAGCGACATTTTTATTACATTTCATCTGAAACAATAAAAATTAATAATTTTTTGTCATTAAAAGATGTTCGTTTCTTAACAAAGTGTTGCCTGAAAAATATTTTCCAACACCTTGTTATGAAACGAGATGTGTTTCTTGTCTTTAATAATTTATGGTAGGGTTATTACCAGCAATTAACACCCTTCTGAAAAGCTTTTAGTAAAAACTAAAAAAACGTAAGAATTTAAACACGATATTCATGACTTGATATAACGAATTTTTCGATTTAATAGTGTTTTCACACCTAAGGTTTTAACACAAAATTTGGTTTTAACGTTAAAACCAAACAATAAAACCTGGTTTTACCATACAAAATAATTTTGTTAAAACCATTTTAAAACCTTTTTTGATTTGGTTTTAAGTAGGTTTTATGAAATACAACCATGTTTTAGTTGTACTAAATTCAGTGCCACCAAGTTAAAAATATTGAAAACAACTGATAATGACAATAAAAATAAATTAAATTAAAAAACACGTTACGAGTGAAATATTAAATATTAAAAAAAAATTAAAAATAATGGAAACAGCAGCAACAACAAATAAAAAAATTTAAAGAAAACGAAGCTTTTGGACAGTGCACACAGAAAATGTGTTTGTGGAATTATGGGAGGAAAAAATGAACGAGTTAACAGAAAAAAGAAAGAAATGGCTACTGAGCTGGCCAAGAATGGACTGCAGATTTCTCCAGAGGAAGTCAAAGCGAAAATTATACCAACTTGACAGTAAAATTTCGGCAAGAAAATGACACTTTAATTATTTTCTTTCGATTACTTACTATAACTAGAAAAGTATTGGTTTTTCAGAAACTGCAAATCTTGTATTGGACCTTCTGGTAGATCTCCGTCTAATTGGTCACTTTATGACAAAGTGAATCAAATAATTGGTTCCCACCCTATTAATAACACTACCGCAATTGTGGAGGACAGCATAATAGGTATTAAACTGTATAGATTCAATTTATTTGAAAAAATTTAAAATTTTTGTTTAAAGATACACAAGACCAACAAGACGTAGAAATGATTGAAAGTTTATCTGACGCTATGATAAGGAATACATATCCGTCACTGCATACTCAATCGGCGACAACTTCATTAGAAAACATGCCACAACTGTTATCGCCTGCCAATGTTTCATGTTTTCGTTTTTTATATAGAACAATTTCATTTCCAAGTATTTCACTTCGTATCAGAAGTTCCATAATTTTAAAATATTCACTAACAAAATAAAAAATAATTTCTATTTTGTAACGCATTGCCAAAATGTTTTACTTTTCATACAAATGAAAACTGAAAAATATTGCTTTAAGAAATACACTTATTTCTTCACAAAATAAATTTTATTGTCAGTGAGTTAAAATCTGATTTTATTAAAATTGTAGTGTGAACGCAAAATCAGCTGTTAGTAGTTTTAATGTGAAAACCAGGTTTTAACTTTAGGTGTGAAAACACTATAACAAACTACAATATTTCGTTCGTTATACCGATATTTTTTTTAAGAGAAGTAAAAAAATATTTCATATGACAACACTGTAATGGCGCGTTATGTTTCTTAATAGTACGTATTGCAGCGCCTCTGGTGGTGAGTAGAGGCATTGATCAAAGCTTACTTTATAGCCATTATTTTACTTTAATTTACTTCGGTGGCGTTTAAATGCTATACCACCGAAGGAGGGCGCTGTGATAAATATTAGTTATGATTGATAGAAAGAAAACTAGTAATTATCATAAACTGATGTTGCTTTGAGTGACAGCGGCTTGGAATCGAAACCAGGCCACAAATACCAACTCATGCTTCATGATCAAACGCGCTAATCAATTAAGCTACAGCACCCTCAAAACTAAAAGTTAATTAAAAACGTGGTTTTCGTACAGTGCGTATGATTAATATTTATTATATTGTAATGTATGATTATGGCAGGATCGCCATGTAATGTATGATTAAGGTCCCTATAGCCCAATGTATATTTATACAGCTGTAGGGTACCAGCTTAATAGTTAGGCGCTCAAAAGAACTGCCAAAAGAAAGCGAAACTTAGATAAATAAAACAAGGCAGTGATGCCGATTTATGTGTGATTCAACTAAGTCTGATTTTATTATAATTTAAGTCTGCCTTATATACTAATTACAATGTATTCCTTACTTTCTCTAACTTACACTATCTTATTCTAGTTATACTTTTGTTTCAATACATTTTAGTTTCAACCAATTACAATGCGTTGTAATTGATTTCCACTCAATAAGTATTCTGATACTCACAAGTGTGTCACTCAATGTTTGCTTAGTCAGCATATATCAGTGCAGTGCAGCGAGTCATTTATACATTCGTCATGCATGCATTGTATATATGCTGGCAATTGTATAACAGGGTGTACACATATGTGAGGTACACTACAATATATATTCCGTAAAATTCTATAAAACCTCTGGAAAAATGAAACGTTTGTAATAAAATAAACAGCATATGAAACGAATATTTATTTAAAGACATCTTTTTTGTAAGTAAAAATTACCTGAGAAGCCATTTAAAGCAGGAGTGCCCAAAATTTTTTTTTTTATGTAAGAGCAAACACCAATACATTTAAATAAAAAACTAAGTTTTATTCAGTATTTTTTGTTGTAAAAGCCAATACATACAAAGAAACAACACACTTTTTCAAACGGTATCATACGTTAAACAAAAACAAAATCTACATTGACGATCGCAGTCACCAATGTTTACCAGTAGAGCATACGAAAGTGTTGTTGCTTTGCGCTTGCGTGTATAAAGTGAAGTACGACAACAAAACAAATAAGGCAAAGTTGTTTGTGTATTTCGTATTGCTAGTGCTGAGTGCTGTAATGAGTATACAAAACACACAGCCTATAGCTAAGAGTTTTTACAAATACAAAAGAGCACCAAAGGGCACTCCTGATTTAAAATATTAAAAATTAATTGGAACAAGTCGGTTTTAGTGACTTTGCTCAAAAAAAAATGTTCATCAAATAGGGCTTTTAGAGGAGATGCCAGCAAAAAATATGTTGGCGGTCACGCCTATTTTTGAGGGGGCGGTCCCGTAAAGTTGAAAATATATAGGCCTATTTCTCGGGAACTACTGGGTATCTGATAATTTGTAATAATTTGTAATTAAATAAAAGATATTAAAAATACCTTTCCAACGATATATATCATGATTATAAATTATGGACCGAATATGTGCTAAATCCGAAAAGAATATTTTTTGACCCGAATTTTTTTTAATATCTAAAAAATCAAAAAAAAATTTATATAAGTATTATTTTAGTTTTCATACTTACAAAAAAAAAAACAGACTCTAACATAAAGGAGAAATGCCAACAATAACATACATTGCTGATATTCTCAATATTAACGGTAGACGCAGAAATAAAAGTAACAACAAATTTTTAGTAATATAAAATTAAATAAATAATAAAGAAGAATGCACACACATTGTAAACATATGTAAATTTCGTTCTAACTCATAATATGTAAAAAAGAACGCTCTGGTGTATCCATGTTCTCTTCATTGTTGTACGGATTAACTTTTGAAAACCTACTAAACTTTAGAGTTTTGGTCTTTATGCACAAAATTGTTTATACTCAGCAACCTGATCACTTTTTCTGCAGGCTATCTTTTGCGCATAACTGTAGAGTCAGTAGAATAAGAACTCTGGCATACAAAACTCTATTGTCTCAGTGGCACTTTTTTCTTTTCGCTGTATATCTATGGAACTCTATTCCATACAATTATCAAATCTTAAGTAACGCGCGACAATTTATATCTAATCTTATAAAACTGTTTTCAGAATAATTATGTTATTAAAATTACTTTTATTGTAATATCTAATTACGAACTTGTACATTTATGTACTTCTTTATACAGGCCTATTTAGTTGCTTAATATTTTATGTACTTAGCTCAGTCTAATAATTTTTTATTTTTTTGCTTAAACAATATTCTTGTTATTATAAATAACTTTTTCTTTTACATATATTGTTCATTTTGTATTTCATTAAAAATTATTTGTGAAGAATAACTTATGTTCGTTAAGGGTTTATTTGGCATATATTGTATACAAAGCTGTCAAATGGGCTCTAAGTAGGATTGCGATTTTCTCTATATGTAATATAAACTTATCTTTATTTTTAATTTCTATTTAAATTATAATTTTAATTATTGTTAAATTTAAAATATACTTTTGTAATCTTTCAATTAATCAGTTCCATACTGCAAAATAAGACCTATGGTCTTGTGTATGGCACAATACAAATACCAATAAATAATAATAAAAATAAAATAATAAAAAGAAATATTATTAATTCCCGAAATCTATTTCTCAATACTGGTGAGTTAAAGAGATGATGATCTTTACAAATAGATCTTGGACAACATACACTGCTGATGACGCCTTTAGCAGGGTAGAAAATGCATTCCAATGTGCCAATTGAATAAAAATATATAACTTTATAATGATATTCTTTGAATTATTAATTAAAAATGAACTCAACAATTTTTCATTAAGAAAACATTAATCTTTAAAAATTATTTAAATAATCTTAAGATCAACTTTACTCAATATTGAAACTAAGCTCATACTTAAAATCCAATTTTACGTATACCTACCAGTGCGTAAAATTAATATTTTTTGTGAATTATTATTATAGGTGTCATGCTGTAATAATTAAGTGATTTTAATTAAGTTAACTAAATATTAAAGAATAAAGACAATATTTCTTCATTGACTCAAATGAAAGATGACAAAAAATTGAAACTAAGCTAATGCTAAAAATTTAACCCCCTGGCCCACGATGTCGACCGATAACGTTCGCTTAGATCAGACTTAAGACACAAACTTGATTGTGGAATAAACAAACTTAATTGAGTAAAAAATAGATACGATAAAAAGTTTGTGTCTTAAGTCTTATTTAAGCGAACGTTATCGTTCGACATCCTGGGCCAGGGGGTAAGTTTTGCATATATCAGTGCGTATGATTAATGTTTATTATAAATTATTTAATTACGAAAATACTGCAAAACTTCTGGAATAATTAAGAGATTTCAATAAAATAAACTATTTAATAAAACCCAGAAAAAATCATATAAGTTGAAATAAATGTATTCATTTATCTGTTACATATAATTAAATTTTCATATTGTAATTAAATAAATAATAAATTTGTTTTAATAAAGAAACATAACGATTTTCGGAAACATCTAGTTAATTACATTAATAAACTTTTCAAGATAATTTCGACAATAACGAAGTATGTAATACTCAAATATACAGCTCTTACCAGCCCCTGCCAAAACAGTAACAGTAATTGCTAATGAAATAAAGCACAATTTAATCGATATGATTTTATTTAATGTATTTATTTGAAACAAGTATTTTCCTGCAACTATAACTACAAACAGGTGTAATATCACAAAATTCTTTGTGCCACATTAACGATAATAAACAGGCCATTGAAATATTTAATTAAATCAACCACCCCTCCTTCTCATCTCGTCCTTTACGAGACTACTTCGCCAACAAACGCCTATTTTACATTCAGCACTTTGTCATCATTTAAAACTTTTCTAATGATTTGTTGGCAAGTACAACAGTTTATTACCGCTCAACTTCACTTTTGTTGTCCAGCGCTGTTCGCTCTCCCGAGAAATTATATTAATTCTTTGCTATACGTGGCGGAGAAACAAAGTCTATGGAATTTATTTCAGCAGCATAAAACTCATATTAAAACTGAACAGCGGAATTTATGGGCCACTTGTTTATTAATCAACAAGAAGTGAAAAATATAGAAAAAATACAACAAAATAAAATAAAGTAAAAACTACTAGTCAGTGAATTTTACAATATTGTTGGCAGTAGTTGTTCTTGTTGTTTATTATTTTTTGTAACAACAAAAACACAACTTCAAAGAACGCCAAGGTGAAAACGTTAACAGCGGCTGAAATTCCACAGTAGGTGAGTTAGTTTGTTAAAATAATAGAAATAAAACAACAACAACTTTTTTAACAAACTTTATCTCATACAGCCAGCCAGTCATCTTAATTTCCACAGGTTTTTGTATGTCAGTAGGTTACGTTACTATGAAACGGTTTTTTAGAAAAAAAAAAACGAAACAAAAAAAATTTTAAAAACTTAAAAATAGAGAAAATGCCAACGAACCAATAAAACAAGCAACAGCAAACATCTTCATCTGAACTAAAAATGCCCCAAAGAAGAAAAAATACCAACGCAACTGAAACATTAAATACACACATATGTATGTACACACCACAATACATATTAATAAAATTCCCTCACTTTAACATCCTGTTAAATAAATTGATAAATTCTTGTTTTTTTCTCATTACTTTTATTGTTGTTATTTTTCTAGGAAATTATCAAAAATTTAATCGAAATCATTTTATGTTTATTCTTCTCTTAAATCTACGATTATTTTACAAATATAAATTTTAGATTTTGTTTAGAAAATATTCATTTATCTTCAGTCTATCGCTCGGTCTGTGTGTAGTAATTTGTTTTTGCGTAATACCAGTTAAAGCAAAGTGCTCGTAATAAACATTATTAAAATCTTATATTGTTTTTTTTATATTCCTTCTTTCTTTTTGTTTTTTTTTTTTTTTTTGTAAGAAATAATAAATTTGCTTTTTCCAAAATTTACATTTTAATGAAATGAATGCATGTTAGGAGCGCAGCAAGTCAAGTGTAAGTAAATCTTAAAACAGCTTAATGTTTGCTAGCTTGTGAACTCTGGATGTATGACTGTATTTAAAAGGTAAATGAAGCAAAAAGTTTGACATAAATTTAATCGAAATATACATACATGTATGTATGTATTTGCTGAGAAAACGAAACTGTTAACTAAAGCAGCAATTAAGAGAGTTTTGTTAAAAAAAAAATGGAAATAATAAACGTATTGGTTACCAAACACTCACAAGAAAATTTAAGAGTTTTTAACAAAATAAACTGTAAATGAAAGATGAGGTTGTTCAAATATACATTAAACAGATTTTTATTATATATTTTTCATCTAACAGAACGTATGATTAATATTTTTTCGAAATTATTGCTTCCAAAATATTGAAGTGCCCAAAAGTTGCTTATGTAAGAGCAAACACCAATACATTTAAATAAAAACTAATTTTAATTCAGTATTTTTTGTTGTTAAAACCAATACGTTAAACAAAAACAATATCTACATTGACGATCGCAGTGTTGTTGCTTTGCGCTTGCGTGTATAAAGTGAAATACGACAAAAAAACAAAAAAGGCAAAGTTGTTTGTGTATTTCGTATTGCTAGTGCTGCGTGCTGTAATGAGTATACAAAACACACAGCCTATAGCTAAGAGTTTTTACAAATACAAAAGAGCACCAAGAGTATAGGGCTTGGGCACTCCTGAACTAAAGTAAAAGATTAAAATAGTAGAGATGTGTCGTTCATGAACGAACGGGTTAAAATTAACGGATCACTTCATTGAACGGAATGGTCATTTAACTGAACGGTTTTCGTTTAATAGTGTACGGATCAATTTCGTTCAGCTGCTGTTTATCAAAAGACAAGAAGAAAATCACATTCAATAAGGGTTGTATTCATTCGTTCAAAGTGAACGATTGAACAAATTGAATGAACGAATCAGTCTTGGATAAATGAACGAAAATGACCTGCCACTGAAATGAACGACCGGGCACAACTCTATAAAATAGTACTTTAAAATCCAAGCTACTCTTCAACAGTGCGTATGATTAATATTTATTACAAAATCTTTTAGAAAATACTTTATAAATTCCGAGAACATTATTTATAACTTTTGAAATATATAAGATAGCATAATATAAAAAAACTTCATATACAATAGTTATAACAAAATATTAAAACTAAACTAACATTTAAAATATGTATGTAGGTACATTAAAACCTAAATACAGTTTCTAGGTATCAGTGCGTATGATTAATATTTACAAAATCCATTATAACCTCCAGAAATATCAAGTGATTTTAGTAAAATAAACTGCATAAGATAGCTAATAAATATCTTTAATAAAGCTGAACGTTTTCTATTTATGCTATGTATAAAAATGATTAAATAACTCAATTTTAAACAAATTATTTATTTGTATACCATACATTTTAAAACCTACACCATGTTTGTTGGGCCCAAGGGCGTTTGAGATTGAAATTAATTAAAATCGGTCCATTATTTCGCCTAGCCCCATACAAATGTCCTCCCGAAATAGAGATTTATCGATCATAAACTTTGCGCAGATAGTTTCATAATTGACCATAGCTCTCATATAAGAACAATTTCCAAAAAATATCTTTAACAACCTTAAATCTCTTAAAAATGTTGGCATTCAAATAAAATTCAACACAAATATAACGTTGGCTGCATAATTAGTCAAAGCTTCCATAAAAAGCTCACTCCTTTCCAAAATCACTTTAACATGTATAAATCTTTGAAAAGTGTTTATATCAAGATAAAATTGAACTCAAAAAAATATTTATATGCACAGAAGTCATGCCACAAAATTGTTTAATCAGTGCTTAATGAAATAGTTTTAATTGTTATTCATGTACGAGTAGTAGCATTGCAATTCATGGGCAAACTATTCCAAATATCAAAAAAAAAATATTAGCGCAATTCACAATGCTGTACAAATGGTATTGCATCATTGCATTTGCACACAGGTTTAGCATATTTTTGCTCTACACTAGCAAAATACACAGCAAGAGCAAATATATGCTAAACCTTGTGCAATGATGCAATACCATTTGCACAGGATTGTGAATTGCGCTAATATTTTTTTTTATACATCATAGCGTACGATTAATAATAATTAGGTCTTCTTTTACAAAATTGTTTATGACTTTTGAAATATTTTAATGATGGAAAAAAAGTAAACTTCTAAAGAAAGCTAATTAAATAAAACTGATTAGTTTAGCATCTTTTTCTCATTGGTTTTGATGAATATATTTTAATTTACTTATTTAAAAAAAACTCCTCTCTATAAGTCTTAAACAAATTAAGAGATTTTAATCTCATAAACTCTATATGAAAGCTGTCTCAACTTGTTGTACAAAGTGGGCAAAAAGAAACCAAGGGGTTTAAAAGTTTAATAACTTTTTCGTTTATTATTTTTTTTTTGTTATTTTTTCTTTCAGATTTTATAAACAACACTTGGGGAAAATTTTTTACGCTCTGCTCTTGAAAACAGCCCTGGTATGTGGTTTCAGCAGGAAGGAGCCACTGCCCGAGACACAATGGCAATTTTAAGTCAAATTTTTGGAGGGCGAATAATTTCCAGAAATTCGGAAATTATTTGGCCAGCTATTTTTTTTGGGGTTATTTGAAGGAGCGAGTGTATGTGAACAAGCCAGAGGCAATCCTTGAACTCAAGGCAAACATTGTTGCAGAAATTCGAACGCTACAGCCACAAGTTTTGAAAGATCTTATGGAAAATGCTCTAAAAAGAGCCCATTAGTGCGAAGCTGAAAACGGCGGTCATTTAAAAAACATCATTTTTCATACTTAGTGTAAAATAATTTCAATTTTGTATATTATATAATCTGAAAGAAAAAATAAAACAAAATTAATAAACGAAAAAGTTAGTAAACTTTTACAACCTTGGTTTCTTTTGGCCCATCCTGTATAAAGCTGGTTTATTTTTTTTTTTTTTTTAAATAATAATGCTTACATTTTTAAAATTAAAGATATTATGTGCTTCAGGTATCAGTGGTTTGAAAATAGTTTTTAGTTTAAGTTTTATTCATAGACAAACAGTGGAATTTAAATACATAGACTAAAATATTTTTTTTTCCAATGCGTATTATTAATTATAATACTGAACTGTCTATAACTTCTGCAACATTTAACAGACTTTAATAAAATAAACTGCAAATGAAAGCTGACACAATATTTAACAAAGCTGAAAGATGAAATGTTTTAAAACACCAGCTTAAGACACAAATGCATGTTAAATTGTGTTAATATCAAAATATATCCAGTTAAAATATAACTTGTAAAGAAGCATACTATGTATAATCATCAATGAATTGTTGTATTTAAAACACATGCTCGTCCTTTTTGTTCCTATTCATTGAATCGTAGTTTTATTAACTAATATTTTGCCTTGAGTGTAGCAATTGCTAGAAACACAACAAAGAGCAAGACCAACAGAGAAAGTTTTTAATTGAAATAAAGTTTTTTTTTTATATATATATAAAGTAAACAATACGACTATATACTATATAGTTGTTATTGTACAAATTTAAAGTTATTGGTTTTCTTTTCCTCTTTGTTCTATTTTCTTGCTGTAGTTTAATATATAAGATTTACTTTCATTTTCTTAACCAATTGCCAACAAACGCATACAAATCCATGTAAATGAATATTTATCTAAATAATAAAAAAAAAAAAAAAAAGAAAAACAAAAACCCAGCAAAAACAGTTTGCAATATTCAGCTAACAGCAGCACAGCAGAGAAGCACAAAAGTAGGGCAGATTAATTTAATGCTGCAGGCCAGCGATGCCAACTTAGCCCTTTTCGGGCTAGATTTAGCCCGTTTTGAGTCACTCAAAACGCGAAAAAAGAAAATTGGCCCGAAACTAAAAAACGCGTAAATCTAGCACTTTTTACAATTATCTTTTAGCCCTTTTAGCCCGTTATTACTTTTTGCTCGACATTTTAGTTTTTTCGTACTTTTTCTTCCTTTAATCTAATAATATCGAAATAACGTTAGTTTGCTTTACAATTTATAAAAAGAAGAGGAATCTAAAATAATCTACATACATATATTTCTTTCAAATTGATGTGCTTTGAAAATTGTTCTACAAATTTAACCGTCATAATTGAAATTAGAGCAAAACTTCCATCCAACATACAAATATTTAAAAAAATATCGTTACTAAGTACTGAAAATATTTTTTTCGAATAATATGAAAAGCCTTCTACCAAGCTTTAAAAAAGAGTTTATTGTTGATGATAAAGAAATTGATTGTTTAGAGAATTGTCTTCTTAGTTTAAAAACATGTGAATGGAATAATACTGAAAGAACTGACAAGTTTTGGATCGGTGTTCATAATTACAAAAATGCTATTGGTAATTAAATTATCCAGTTTTGCCTTACACATATTGACATATCCGTACTCAAACGCAGAAGTTGAGAGGAGTTTTAGTATCATGAATTTATTCAAAAATAAAATAAATACGTGTAACAGTTTAATACACATTAAATATAGCCTAACAAGAGATAATGTATGTTGTTCAAACTACAAAATACCTGCCGAAGTGTGCATTAAAATTAATTCGAACGAAACATGTAAAAAATCTAAATTTTTTATTGATAGTGTCTTATGGACTGAAAATGATGATGAACAAGAAATCGAAATTTTGTTCAGTAACGACCAATTTTAAATGTATACTATTTAATCTAGGTATGTTCCTTAGTTATTAAAATGTAATATGAAATGTAGATAATTTAGATATGTATCTCATTATAGTAATTTTTTTTCTATTGTTTTTTATGTGTTATGTAGACCTTTAATATTGCTAAAAATCTTTTTATTAAGTAAAAATATTTTTTTTTTAATAAATTATTTTATAAAAAAGTCTTTGTTGTTTTGATTTTTAAAAGAAACATTTATAATTTAGCCCCTTTTCGCACGTTATCGAAAATTTTGACAGGATGTGGCTTTAAATGATTTTTTTTCAATTTAGCCCTTTTTAGCCCTTTTTTCAAAAATTTTTACGCGTTTTGAGTCTCAAAAGTTGGCATCCCTGCTGCAGGCTGTTAATTTCATACCAAATTGAGCTGTCTAGAAGTCATTACTTTGAAGAACAACTACGCCATAGTCAGTGCTATTTTATTGCTGTTTTATTTTGTTTTATAAATATATTCATTATGATCAGCAATTTAATATACATACATACTCGTACATATGTACATACATATATATTATTATTGCTTTCCAATCATCCAAAATTTGTTGCTGGATTTGTATAATGTACACAAGCCCAGCAGTTTTCGATTTCTGTTTTAGTTATTTATTTTAGTTTCAACACTAAACTTTTATTTTCCTTATATTCCGTAATAAAATTCAATTATTTATTGATGCAAGTAGCATTTTTTATCAACAAAATAAATGTTTTTGCAATTCTTTGTTCTCTCTTTTATTTTATATAAAAAACATCAAATCAAATAAATTATGCCTAGCATTAGATAATGTTACAAAAACAAAAACTTTTTTAATTCCTTTACATTTCAAACGTGGAATGATGCCGTAATGATGATTAGGCTGTTTTTAGTGAGAGCGAGTATAATTTTAACAAGATTCAATTTAATGTTGTTAATTTGTTTTAATAGATAAATTTATTTTTGTATATTTTTGTTTTTATTTTCAATTGCCATTTCTTTAACAAATTCAGTAACTGGTCAAAAGTTTTCTATTGTTTTGCTAATGTGGCAAACATATTAAAGAATACAATTATTTCGGAAATTTATATCTAGCAAATCACAAAGTAACAAAGTATTTAGTGCTGAATGGCCAAAATGTTCTTGCAAATTGTTTGTTAATAGGTTTTCTTTTATTATTGTCTTTAATTCGGTTGTTTATTTAGATAGAGTTAATTAGATTAGTAGCATAAATTTTGCTTATACAGTAAATATTTGAACAAAATAGTCAAAATGCTAATTCTATTCCAATACAAAATGTACATCCCCAAAACCAATTTTTTCCCCTAATTTAGAAAAACATAAAATAAATCTCTTAATCAGACACCACAGAATAGCGCACATATATATACCTAAAGGAGAAAAAGTTTGCTTATAAAATAATGTTGCAATAACATGTTTATAGACAAACATTTTTAGTAAAAAAAATGTTGCAGCAACACGTTTATAGACTAAAGTCTAGTACTCTGTTCAATTTTGGGGAAAATGTTGAGCAACATTAATTATTTCATACGGAAAATTTGACGTGTAGCTAAAATAAATATAAAAATAAATAAAAGTTAAAATATTTAAAAATCTGTGTTGCATCGAAATCGTTAAATAAAAATGAATAAACAAATATTACTGGCCGCTTGTACAGCAGCACAACAAGTAATAGATATTGTTGTTGCGACAGAAGAGCTTTTGGATGACAGTCAACTGTTATTGAAAATTCCACGTGAAACAATTGCCACCTTAATTATTTCGCTGTAAACAATAATGTTGCCAGATACATTTCATATGTTTTTAACAAAATGAACAGAGTACTACTTCTGCAACATTTGTTCATGAAAATTTCATGTGATTTTTTTAACATGTATTTTGATAGCATTTCACTTGAAATTTTGAACAGAGTACTAGGCTTAATAGATTACAAATTAGTTTATTTTATAATATGTTTTTATAGAAAACTGTTACTGAAACATGTTAAAGTAAAAAAATCTTGCTTCAACACATTTTTAGACTCATATGTTATAGCATCAAGTATAGTAAAAATGTTGCAGCAACATGTTTATAGACAAAAGTGTTGCAGCAACACGTTTATAGACTAATATGTTAGTTACAGCATAATGTATATTTAAAATGTTGGAGCAACATGTTTTGAGAAAAATGTTGCAGAAACATGTGTATAGTAAAAATGTTGGAATTTGCAGCCAATATAAGAAAAATTTTACGTCAAGATGATGATGATAAAGAATGTCCCAGTAAAATCTTGATAGGAAATATGATCCAGCAACATGTTGACAAAAAACATTTTACAGCAAAATTTTAGGAAAACAATTTTGCAGAAACATAAAGTGTTGCAGAAAAATATTAACAGTACAAACATTGCAACAACAAATTTATATGAAATACGATGCAGCAACATGTATATAAGACAAATACTGCAGTAACAAGATTTTGGAACACAAAAATATGTTGCTGCAATATAAAAGTAAAAGGTTCTATAACTTTGAATAGATAGCACTGGTTGAACTCAATACTTCTGTTATAAACATTACTTCCCTCAGTGGTATAATCGATATTAATTTTAATAAAAGAAGTTTGAATTTGAAAGAAAAGAACCTAAGCAATCAGAAGAAAATAATTTCTGCCCAACCTTTAGTTAACTTTAATTTTAATTGAAAACATACACAACAATTATAGAGCACCCTACTAATGTATAGATGTACATCCATACAAGTAATTGCATGTGTATGTATATATAGTAAATAAGACCATCTGCAATGATGATGAACAATTTTATCAATATTACAGATTCATGTAAAAAAAAAAAATGTTGGTTATTTAAGGACCTTAAAGAAACACACCAACAGACATGGACATAAATACAAACCCAATTGTACACTGAAGCACACAATCATTTTGTTTTCTGTCTCTTGAGTGTGATACGAAAAATTCATTAAAACACTCAACACTACCACATACAAATTGGTTTCGTTTGCAATTCTTTGGAGTGCATGTATGTAAGAGTGGTTAATATAAGTGCAGACAGACGTCCGTCCGACGTACAAATAGCACAGCATGATGCCAGTATAAGTAGACGAACATTAACAAAAGGATCATTATTGTGCATTTTGGTCATTTGTATTTAATTTCATTTACGCAAAATGTTTGCTTTATTTTAAAGAATTCTTGCATAAATATACTATACATATAAATACATGCATATGTTTGAATTTTTTTTTTGCTTATTGTTGAAGTTAATAAAAATTCCTTTTCGATAAATCAAATTGAAGAGTTTCGGTTGGTTCTTGTCATTTGTGAGAAAATAAATTTATATGCTGACATTTATGTAGAGACATATTCGATTTACAGCAACAGTGTCACAGTGAAAGATTGAAATTTAACTTAGTTAAAGCGTTTAAGCGTGAAAAACAAAACAAGTTAACAGCAATAAATCCTCCTTATGACCAAGTCAATCAATCACTCACACTGCAAAATGAAAACACCAAAACGAAAATAAAATATGCTACTTACTAACACTTATAATACATATAAGTGCACACACTCACTCACTGATGTAAAGCAGATAAATATGTAGAAAATCAACTGAATCAACAACCAAAAAGTAAAAAAAATTAAGAGAAATATACCATGTGGTTCCATTTAATGGTTTCACAAATAAAACTACAGACAGACAGACAGACCAGTTCTTAGCAGTGTAAAGGACAAAGAACAAGACAAAATTAACATGACTGTTTCAGTTGTGTTTTTTTAACTTCTGTTTTCTGTTATTTTTGCTCGTTTTTTATGTATTTTATGCCACCCTATGGCACACAGTATTAAAGGTTAATAATATATTTTAAAAGCTGCCAGAAAAAACAGCCTGTAAACAACAACAGCAACAACTACTGATACACACAGTGTAGTCACTTAATCCATGACCGATTAATCCGTGATATCCTTGTCCTTGTTGATGTTGATGTTTCACAATTTAACATTTTTAATACTTGCTTCTCAACATTTTTACACTTATTTACATGCACATATACAATTTATTTTTTTTTTTTTTTGAAAGGAATTTACATATAAATACTTCATTTGGGTTTTGCTGCTGCTGAACATACATACATACATGTAGCCGTACAAGTGTCATTTATAAAAAAAATGACTGTCTTCAAATTGTGTCCTTATATGGCCATTTAAGTCGTGGCATAAAGTTCTTGATACATGTTACCGTTTTTATTTATATTTGGCTTTTTACGACTGAAATGTACAATTTGCACAAGTGACAAGTATTTGTTTAAGTCGTGTAGCCTCAAGTGTGAATATCAAATGAAATCAATAATTTAAATTGTTGCTGATACTTGGCATCCAAATGATTAGATTAGAGCTAGCAATAAATGACTGACATTTCAATCATTATTAGCTGTTGTTGTTGTTATTGTTTTTATTTGTAAACAAGTCTGGACAACTGAGGGCGGCATGGGAAGTTGGTAACTGAAAATAAATAACTAGCCCGCTCTTTATAGTTCAAATGATTAAGAGAACAAATTGCATTTTCAGCAACTTTTTTATGGAAGTTATCGTATGTTATAGATACATGTTTATAGAAACAATGTTGTGACAAAATGTTAATTGAATTACATGTTTATAGTAAATATGTTACTGGCAACATTTTTATAGTAAATATGGTGCTGTCAACATGTTTATAGTAAATATTTTGCTGGCAACATTGTTAAAGTAAATATGTTGCTGGCAATATGGTTATAGTAAATATGGTGTTGGCAACATGTTTAGAGTAAATATTTTGCTTCAAACATGTTTAAAGTATATATGTTGCTGGTAACGTGTTTATAATAAATATTTGTCTGCCAACATGTTTAAAGTATATATGTTGCTGGTAGCATATTTAAGTAAATATTTTGCTAGCAACATATTAAAAGTATATATGTTGCTGGTAACGTCTTTATAGTAAATATTTTGCTGGCAACATGTTTAGTGTAAAAATGTTTTTTGTCAACATGTTTATAATAAAGAAGTTGCCGGCAAGATGTTTATGGTAGATAAATATGTTGCTGGCAACATGGTTAAAGTAAATATGTTGCTGGCAATATGGTTATAGTAAATATTTTGCTGCCAACATGTTTATAGTATATATGTTGCTGGCAACATATTAAAAGTATAAATGTTGCTGGTAACGTCTTTATAGTAAATATTTTGCTGGCAACATGTTCCAAGTATATATGTTGCTGGTAACGTGTTTATAGTAAAAATTTTGCTGCCAACATGTATAAGTATATATGTTGCTGGCAACATATTTAAAGTAAATATTTTGTTGGCAACATGTTTAAAGTATATATGTTGCTGGTAACGTGTTTATAGTATATATGTTGCTGGTAACGTGTTTATAGTAAATATTTTGCTGGCAACATGTTTAATATATATATCTAAATGACTGTTTTATCAACAGATTCTGTTCATTTTGAAAACAGCAGACCTGTTACAAGAACTTTAAAGTTTTAGCAACTTGTTTACACCAAAAATGTTGCATCAAATATTTCTTATTTTTGTTTATAAAACAAAGTTTCTCAACAATAAATAAGTGACCTAAGCTAATATATTCAATTCTATAAAAGCTTGATTGAACAGCAAATAATACGAACAAAAATCCTGCTTTAAAGCTATGTACATATATGCAATAGATACAAATTTAAACTTTTAGTAACTCAAAACATATAAAATATGACATAGTCCTTTAACATAATAACTGCTAAATGTACGTACATATTGATTTATGTAGCCTTACACTTTGTCATCGAAACTCTATTAAAAAGTTATAAATTCTTTAAGTCGAAAATTTAAAGTTGTTTTCTGGAGAACGTGAGTTAATTTACAAGTGCTGCTTTGTTTGTACTCAACTTTAACATAAAATAAAAACGAGTTTAAATATTAATATTAGATCATGAAACCATAAATCTTCTTAGGGATTACTTATATTTTTCGTGTTCATAGTGGACCTCAACATTAGCCTTCTTTTATGTTATTTTCTTCCTTGTTTTTGCTGTTTTTTTGATGTTTTAAATACAGAAAACGCCAGTAATTTTTTTGTGCCAGAGTTAAAGTTGAAGCAAAAGTTGAGGAACAAATTTAAGAAGTCTTTTTTTGTATAGAAATAAAAGTCATAAATAGGAAATCTGCACGTAGCAAAGTAAACATAGTACATCAATGGTGATTTACTGACAAAGCCTTTAATATAAAATAAACATGTGATGAAGCAGACGTACATTAGTAGGACCCCCAAAGAAAATGTCATATTTTAAATATTATAACTATTTGTTGCAAAAAAAAAAACAACATATGAATTTGAGCTCTTATGTTTGGTATTTTAAAAGTGTACAGGTAAACCCCCTACAACGCGGTTTCCTATAACGCGTTTTCGCTACAACGCGGTTCCCAAATTGCGGACATTTTCTTACAACGCTACTCTTACAACGCGATTTTTACGAAAATTTTTTCAAATATTTACTATTTTAATTTGAAAAAGGTTTTCTTGCCCAAATAAAGTTCTTTGCATTTTGTCCATACTTTGATACCTATATTTTTTATAGCATTGCCACCCTAATGATTGGTTTTATCATTGCGTTGTTCCTGACATAGAAAATTATCTAAAAAAAAGAACTTAGCATTTAAAGTTGTACTTCTTTTAGATAATTTGCCATTTACGACAGATTTAAGTCATCCTAATGTTCAAATCGAATTTTTACCGCCCAACACCACATCGCTATTACAACCTTTGGATCAGGGCATAATAGCAGCATTCAAATCCTTTGAGGTAATAGTAGAGAAGATGGGAGTCAGTAAACAGTATTTCGGTTAAAGAAGTCTGGAAACAATTTACAATTTTAAATTCCGTTGAAATTGTCCTTCAACACTAAAAGCTTGCTGGAAAGCACTAATACCGGAAATAGACGTTCAGGGCACTGTTTATACACCAATAGAAGATGAGTAGAAGGTGATGGATTTGATGAAATAACAATGGCTGATATTCAAGAATTAATTGCGGACGACGAAATAAACGAAGCAGATTTAGTGGCAATGACAAATGAAGAATCAGTTGGAGATAGCTCTGACGATCTTTCCGATGTTGAAAATAAAAACTTTTCACTAAAAATATGGAGAAAGTTTTAAATATCGCAAAGCAGTTGGAACAATGAAATCTTCATAACAATTTAGCTCCCTATCAAGAAATTTATAAAGATTTGCAAAATAAGAGCAAACAAACTTCAATGCACGATTTTTTCAAACCAATAATCGTCGCAAGGATGCCCGAATCTGATAGTGGATCAAGCTCAGATTTTGAACTAGTACTAAGTGATGAGGAGGAATAGAAAGTTATCGTTCTATTTTGGCTTTAATTTATTAAATCTTCCAACTTGGATAATTTACGTAGAATTGAAATTTTATTTTGTTTTGTTTTTGTTTAAATAAATGGAGTGTTAGTAAATAATTCAACAATTAAATACACACAATTATATTAAGCACATATTTTTACTATACAAATTCCAATATTTTATTGAAAATTTTTTTACTTTGGAACCAAACTATGATTTTTGCATGGAGTTAGAGTCTCCTACAACGCGATTTCCTATAACGCGGAGTTTTTCAGGAACCTATTCACCGCGTTGTAGGAGATTTACCTGTATTTTAATTGGAAACATTGTTACATATTTTTGGAGGGCTGCCCTAATGAAAATGTGTATGCGTATTTATTTACAAATATATAAGTATGTACATGTATGAATATTGTGCATGTATTGTGTTACAAGTTCGAGTACATTTTCAATGTTTTTGATACATCATTTATAAGTGTTGCTCTTCTATGTTGCGCAGCACCCTTGTAGTAATTGCAAATATTTATTGATGTGTTCAAGAGCTTTGTGCAATTGAATCTGTCAATCGAAGTAATAAAAACGTATAAATGTGTCTGTATAGTAAATAGTTTACGGAAATACTTTCTAACCCGATTTATACACATACATACTTCATTAATTGAGAACTCCGATATGAAGAGCTCAATAACTGTTTATATATCGCTATATATTAAAGTTTCAATGATTATGAAGTTTAAAAAATATATTTTAATATTTGAAAATACTAAATAATGCTGTTAAATTAGCTAAAAAAAAATTAAAAATTAAAATTAAATAAAGGGTGTCCCAAGTAGAACGCAATTTTTAAATTTGGCGCCATTCAAAGTGTCATTGTTTGACATTTGAACAATTGTTATTGTTTGCTAATAGAAGGTACGAGGTTAGTAAAAATCTAGCGCTACACGAATGAACAACGCATTCTCATTGTGAAATTGTTTCACCAAAATGGTGAAAGTTTTCCGGCTACAGTTCGCAAATTGCGATCAATTTGGGGTCACAATAATGCTCCGAAAGAGTCAACTGTAAAGAGATTAATGTATAAATTTGCCGAAACTGGGTCTGTTAGTGATGTAAAGACAACAACGCGCCTTCGACCAGGTCGATCGACCGAAAATGTCGCATCTGTACGTGATGATGTTGCTCAGGTTAAGCGCAAACAGTTAATGGTGTTCGGTATCGTGAAATGCTAACCAGTTTGTTTTTGCCTAGAATTGAAGAAATGAATGTGGCATGTGGTTTCAACAAGACAACGGCACATGTCATACAGGCAGAGAAACAATTCATTTGCTGCATCAGTCATTTCCCGGTCGTGTTATTTCGCGTTTTGGAAACCAGAATTGGCCGCGAATTGGTGCGATTTAACACCTTTAGATGTTTATCTTTGGGGTTTTTTGAATATGCGAATACGCCGATGACGACGACGACTCAAGCCTTAAAAGAGGAGATTGGACGCTGCATTAATGAAATACCGCAGCATTTATGCAAAAAGGTCATTGAAAATTTCATTCGCGTGTGTGCCAGCAAAGCCGCGGCGGCCATCTGCACGATATCTTGTTCCATACATAACCTCATTCTGTCTACTTTATGATATAATAAAGTTTCACGATTTTTTTTTTAAATATCTGTGTTTTATATAAAATTTAAAAATTGCGTTCTAGTTGGGACACGCTTTATTTTTATACACATACGCCCAGAAAATGCATTAATTAATTCAAAAATAATTTAAGATAACGATATTTTTAAAGAGTAACGTTGATTAACCTGTTGTGTGGTTTTCTACGCATATGATATTTCTATTGCATCGTCTCAGTTGATGTGACATGCATATTTGATGAGAAAATTCCAAATAAATTATACTCGTATTAGGTCAGCAAAATGGCAAATAGTATTTAACACAAATAATATGTTATTAATGTCATGTTTTTAAAAACAAAGAAATATATAATAGTTTCTTTTAATAAGCAATAAGGTCACTTGAATTTTATATAAAAATATTTAATTTATTTATAATTGATTATAATTCAAAACTTGTATTATCCCTGAAGAAGCTATCCATTGTGATAGCGAAATATTGGAAATAAATATATAAAAATAAATTAAATATTTTTATATAAAATTCAAGTGACCTTATTGCTTATTAAAAGAAACTATTAAATATTGAAAAAGGTCAAATAAACGAACTAAATAATTAAAACAAAGAAATATACATAAAATATGTAAACATAGCGTATGTGTGGAAAACAACACACAAGGATAAAATACGCATGTTTTTTTTTTTTTTTTTTTTTTAGTGTGACTTTTAAACACATTTTAGCTTACGCTTTAGACTAACAATTTTTTTTATATTTAAAAATCAGTATGTATATGGCTTTTAAATTCTCAATATTGATTTTTAAGATTTTTAAATTCGAGAAATAAAACTCCCATTAAGCCTTTTCTATAACGTACATATGTACATACATATGTATGTGCATAATAAATAAGTCGTAAAAAGCTTTTGCTATCTCTAAAGCCATAAAATAAGTTAAAATCAATGTTTTCTAAAGTTTCTTCCTGTTATTCTTTTGCATATTGTTGTCAACATTATATAGATAGTGTTCCTTATAAAAAATATAACCGTACTAAAAATAACTAAACTATGTATAAATTTAAATAAATATTACTACAAATTTCATTATTTATCTATCTACTATGTACATATTTTTCCTGTTTATTCACGCACTTAAGAATTTTCCTTCCGTCAGGCGCTTTATTGAAAGGCAGGAAAGTATTTTGTCTTTACTCTCTTACTGTTTACATTATTTCACTTTTGCCAGTGTGGGAGAGTATGTTGAAAAGATAAAGACTTATTTACTCCATACATCATAGATATTTAGTGCTTACTTGTGCCTGTAATTCCTGTAAAAGTTTTTTTTTCTATTTTTTTCCTAAGGATTTTCTGTTGGTTGCTAACAATGCAGCACAGTGGATAGATAAATATAAATCTGTTTGTATTAGATTATGGTAAATAGGATTAATTTAATTAAGAAGACTTATAGCCACCAGGGACCGAACATGATTGATTATTCACCTATCAACATTACAAATGTCCACAAAGTTGGCAAAAAAGAAGAAATGTTTTATCATTTTCAGTTTTTTATTTCGGATTAAACTGTCCCTAGTTTTGTAGTTACTGAGCTAGATCTTAATTCTTAAATGTATTTATTTCAAAATGACTCACTGTACCCTGTTGAATATTTATATGTACTCGTATATATATAAGTATAATAAGGTGACCGTGTCTGTTTGAAATTAAGTCAAGTCAAGATAGCATAGAAAGACACAGCTTGAAGGTATGTATGTCAGAAGAACTATTAATCAAGAATTTAATTCTCGCTATGTTTCACGCATAGTGAAGCATGATGGAGCGTCTATTATGACAGTTGAATGTTTCTACTGAAATGGTGTTAACCCAATGCACAGAATTTATGACATTTTAAATAAGTAGAAATACGTGAGAATAATAAATAAAGTAATGCTGCTGTGCGCTGAGGAGAATTTGCCTGTTATATGGCAATTCCAACCACACAATGATTTAATCCATCAATGTTCGGACCTAAGCCGCATCGAACATATGTGGGGTGACTTGTGAAATATGTCTTAAAAATATAAACAAATATGGATATTCTCTTCGAGGAAGTGAAAGTGGCGCGGCAGTCTGTCACTGTTAATCAATGTCTCATTAATCGTTGTGAGGCTGTAATAAAGCAAAAAGGTTTTGAGAAAAAAAAATTAACAAAAATATTATCATTTCCAATTAATTGTCTCAGTCAAATTGAAGAAAATTGATTTAAATGTTTAAAATATAATTTAGTAATTTGAACAATTTCTTAAGTTGTTAACTTTGTAATACATATACTAAAAAATATAATAAAATAAGTGAAAATATGTTTAAAACTAAAATGTTTTGGACTTTACTTTTATGTGTTTCAAAGCGTTATCAATTAGTTATCAACAGCTGGTTATTAACTTGTTGATCGGTATTGCCTTGCATGCAGCATGTTTTGATAATGTTTAATGTACCAAGTCAACATTTGCAGAACTTCAATATTTAATGCCACTTCATTTAATAAACGGTTTGTGCAGACAACTTTGGAAAATAACGGGTGATTCTCAGATCACGTGTGAGTCGTGTCATGGTGCCATGTTAATTTTGTTAAGTATTGTTTGGCATTGCATAATGGAAAGACTTAAGGCCCAACCATAACGTGCATAAGCTAGCTTAAGCAACTGTCAAAAATTAACGAAAAGTCTGCCAAATGCATAAGTCAACTTAAGAAGACTTTTAGGTGGCCATAATGTACTTACATGATGCATGTAACCCTTGTTGCATATTTGTGCAGTATTTTATGTTTTTGCGAGTACTTTAAATTAAAAAGTACCAAAAATTACAGCCCTGTATTTGGTTATTTGATGTTTTATTTTATTGAAAATTTGCAAACAGTAAAAACTGCTAATTGTTGAATAAATAAAAAAGATATGAGTACTATCATCTATTTCTTGATTTTGAATACTAATTTTTTTTTATTTTTTTTAATGAAATCAAAAAACAGATGATTCCGTACGGAAAATGCGTTCAGTTTGGCACTTTACTTAAGCAAATGACATTTGACGAAACCTAACGAAAAGTTTCATTATGCACATTATGGTTTGTCACATGCGTTTTACATGTATTCGCACAGTTGCTTAAGTTGGCTTAAGCTAGTTTATGCACATTATGGTTGGGCCTTTACGCCTGAACAACGTTTACAAATCGTTCAACTTTATTTCGAAAATTCACGTTCTGTGAGGAATGTGTTTCGTACACTTCGCTCAACTTATGGCCAACATAATCGGCCTACTGAGCGTACTTTTCGCAACACCGTCACTCATTGTGAGACCCAGCACGCTGTGAAGACGTGGAATTATCGGTCTATATTTCTTTAAAAATGATGCCGGCGCAAACGTAACCGTCAATAGCGACTGTTATCGTGCCATGATAATCGACTATTTGATGCCTGAAATTGAAGCTTGTGATCTCTGCGACATTTGCTTTCAGCAAGACGGCGCCACTTTTCACACATCGCACCAATCAATGGATTTATTGAGAGAACACTTTGGTAAGCACATAATTTCACGTTTTGGGCCGGTCGATTTCTGGTCCCCCCATGTAATACATACAGCCTATTTTTCGCTATTACTGCTGTTGCTTCTTTTTTTCATTTTTCTGCAACAATTTTCTCTCTTTGTTATTTTACGCCTAAAGTCTTTTCATAGATGAACAGCTTAACGACTTTTTATCGGACATAATGACCAGGTGTAAATGCAAGCGAATATTAAAGAACAAACACAATACACCTGGAAAAGCCTGAAAGAAAGACAATGACAAAAACTTTGAATGCCTCAAGAATAACAAAAAAAAACAGAACAATGACATATAAACACTCACACAGACGCCCACATATTTGAGGCTGCTAACAACAAAAGCAGAAAAACAACAACAAATAAAAAACAAAAATCACGCTCATAAAAGAATATAGAAGACAAAACCAAAAACTAGAAAAACATATTAAATTGGGAGTTTGTCACCAGGGTTCAAGGTTCTATTATTCATCATTGTACACAATAACCAGCAAGGAGTAAGAGACAGGATATGCTGGTAATAAAAACGTAAAGCAAGGCAACAAACTAAAAGTTGTATAAAGTTTTGAAAAAAAAAAATATTTTATATAACTACAAAACACCATAAAATATTTAATGTTTAGTTTTTAGTTTTTTTAAGGGTTAATATAATAAATATTTGATGTAAACATCAAATGAAATTACATCTAATTTATATGACACCTAAAGTTTTGTTGAGTAAACTTGCTGGTCGTTGGAAACTAGAGATGAGCATGATGACATGTATAAAATATATATTACGCATTGTAGTCTTAATAGAAAATTGCTAGACATAAAAATGGCAGGTGTTTAAATTTTTATTGCAGCTGTAAAATTTATAAAGTTAAAAATTTTTAATGAATTTTTCAAAGTTTTTGCTTTGAAATAAAAGATGATCACACATTTTCCTCATATCAAAAGTAGCAGAAAACGCTCTAATCTAATACCATAGCAAAATGTATAACAATATTGATAACACTTAAAATGATTCCAAATGAATAATCTAAATAGTAGTGGAAAGGGGGGCACCTTTGAACACTTTTTGCTTTCAAGCCACATAAAAATTTATATTTTTCAATTATTGACTTTTTACATAATTTAACTAATATGTATGGAAACTTTAGCTTAAGTCTACAAGTAACTTATTTTTAGTTCGATTTATATTTTTTTTTATTTCTTTAATGGATGAAGTCATTGTGTCAAATGTGCCCCCCATACGGGGCAGCTTTGAACTAGGCTGGGATTGATTTAAACGGTAATTTTTTCTTGTAGCGCTTATGTCCAAAATAACATAAACAGTTATATTTTTTATATATTTATAAAAAATTCGATTTATTTATTAAGTAAAACATTAACAATTAAAAAATACAAAAAATTCAGATCAAATATAAGTTTTATATTATTAAGACGGAAAAGGCCTTGCGATTTCAGGTGACATTACATTTTCCTTTAAAGCATCATGATCAGCTTTGGATTCGTCATTTTCAGAAAATCAGCGAGAATCAACAATGTTTGGTACTTCGGTTGCTGAATTAACATGTTCAAAGGTGCCCCCTTTTACTTTGTTCAAACCAGAACTGGCTTGCCATTTCACAGAAATTAATAATAAATATTTTTTTTTACATAAATATCAAATAACTTACCTTAATTTTGTTTGAAATGAATTTTGGACTGCAATAAATTTCTTTCACGAAAGAAAACGATCACTGAATACTTCTTACATTCTTACAAAACAAAATAAAAAAGATTGCAATGATACTGCGAAAACTTCTTCACCCAACTACATTCGGTCAACGACTAAAAAAACTAGCAAAAGTTGTTAACGTTGCTAGAAAACAAAAACTCGGTTAAGGGTCGGAAAAAATGTTAAACTGATGGGTCAATAACGGATGGCAACCGAACCTTATTAATAGTTATACATTTATGGTTTCTTATTCAATCAATCATATAGTTTTCATTGTTTTAAATTTATGTTTCTACTATTTTATTATAATAACTATTGCCATCAATACACAGATTCCAACTCTTTATGTATCGTCAATAGCAGAAATTCAAATATTACTTAGATACTAAATTTAAATGTTCGTTCTTGGGTTAAATGTTTACTTACATATTTTATATTTCTTTGTTGGTTATTTTTTTCTTACATTTACAAATAATTGTTGTCATCTTGTAGTGTTTCACGTGTACTTTACATTTGTAAGAAAGCTTGATTTGTCCCTTAGAGAGACATGGAACCCAGTTACTTCTTCGGAGATTCCACTACGTAGGCCACGCTTTTTACGTAAAGCACAACCCAGTGGAATTCTCCTTAAAAATCTAACAGCGATGAGTTTCAAGAAAGTCGCCACTCTCTTGATTTATTAAGTAAAATTAATACTCTGCAAACAGAGATGAAAAAACACTTGCGTTTGGAATTAATTCCGATATACGAGTATTTTATTCTTATGTCGATCACTTTTACGTTTCTAGTAAAGGCTTCATTAGACTTTACTTTCTGTTGCTGTTCTGTTCTGTGTCGTTCTGTTGTTAAATTTTTGTAGTTAGTTTTTCCGTATAAACAGGTAAACAGACAACACATACCGCGAAAATAAATCAAAAAATACAAATCAAAGTTTTTTTATTGTACAATATGTCATTACTTTATACTAAAGTAATGAGTTTTTCGTCATACATCGTTTATTTTTTATATTTTTATAACTTTGAGGGTGCTGCAGCTTAATTGATTAGCGCGTTTGATCATTAAGCATGAGTTGGTATTTCTGGCCTGGGTTCGATTCCCAGCCGCTGCCATTCAAAAACAACATCAGTTTCTGATAATTATTGGTTTTCTTTCTATCAATCATAACTAATATTTATCACAGCGCCCTCCTGCGGTGGTATAGCATTTAAACGCCACCGAAGTAAAATAATGGCTATAAATCAAGCTTTGATCAATGCGCCTACTCACCACCAGAGGCGCTGCAATACTGTACTATTAATAAACAAAACGCGCAATTACAGTGTTGTCATATGAAAAAGCTCTTCTCTACTTTCACCACCTATTCTTCTTCTATCTATCCCTTTCCAAAGAAAGTAACACAATTAATTAATTAATATATAGGCATATTAATTGCATGAGTGTTACTTCTCTTTAAAAAAAAAAAATTTTTTTTGTTGTGCGGATTTCAGCTGTCATTTACAATTACTTAGCAAATTTTTGTTTTCAATAGGTTCGTCCGCAACGGCACGGAAAGTAACAAAACAACTAACGACTTCTACACATTTTCTATTTAACAGAATCAAGTCAGCTGATTCGGAACGGAACAGAAAGTAAAGACTAAAGGCTCAGATAGCCGACTGTAATGGAATGTAACTGCAACAGTAAGAAGCAGCTGATGGATATTGTTATGTGTAAAGTAATGCAAATGGTTATGGAGATGTAAAGTAACGCAACACCGTAATGTATGAATCTGTAAAAAATAGAATTTCCTTACATTTTTAAGTCATTGCACTACATTCCGTTACAGTCGGTTAACTGAGGCTTAATTCTGCCTTAACCTTTGATTAATTATATTTTACTTTTCTTACAACATCACGGTTCAACGAGTAATTAGAAAAAGGAAGGAAAAAGGTCCGGTTACAATAGTGAACTAATTGGCAATTATGGTAAAAGTTTAAGTGTCAAATTACAAGGAAGTGTTCTGAATAATTTAACCCATAAAATGGCAAGACAAAAATGTTTTCTCATTTCTCACATTATACTGATATAGTTAGGATTTTTAAATGAACCTTAAATTCAATAATAATTATAATAATTATGTGTATATTTAAAACATGAATTAATGCAAATAAAATGAAATATTATATATATATGTATTATTATTAGGATAATACTTAGATACTTGTTTTCGGTTATGTATTTTAACACTAATTAGTTATATTCTTAATTTTAAATTCGCAACAGTCTGCATTGTATTTTTTATGCAATGAAAAAAAATTATTTTGTTTTTCTCACTTGTCTTAATAATTTTATTTATTGAGTTTTGTATTTTTGTTTTGATGTTTTACTTTTTGCGTTTCAAACATACGACTTTGCTCAAAATTATGTTCACAATCATATTGTTGTATCGTACAATGTACAACATACAACATCAGTTGTGTATTAAACATATGTATTTATAGTTATGGAATGCAGTGCAGTGATGCCAACTTTTGAGACTAAAAACGCGTAAACATTTTTGAAAAAAGGGCTAAATAAAAAAAAATCCATATAAAGCCACATCCAATTTTCTTTTTTCGCGTTTTGAGTGACTAAAATCGGGCTAAATCTAGCCCGGGCTAAGTTGGCATCGCTGACGCAGTGTGTACGTTGTTGTAAAATTTAAAACTTTATGTTGTTCTCCTCCCTCCCCACTATGGTGGTGTAGGGTGTAAGAACAAAGGTGTATTGGTGAGAAACATAATGGCAAACGCTTAAAATAAGGAAAAAATAGAGTTTTTGCCAGATATTATAAAAAACTTATTAAATGCATGTAATTGAAATTTTAAAAAAAAGAAAACATATCAGGGATATGTCAAAAAAATAACGATGACCATCCGCATGTGTTCTCATCGTTTGCTCAACGACTACTGAATGAACGTTTTTAAAAGAACACAACAAATGTGAGCAAATGTTTTAGACAATTGTTTTATGGATTGAAAATTATTATTTGAGATGAACATAACATATTAAATGTTCAATCAATGACTGAGATAATTACAGATTTTAACATTAACCCTGCTGCTACGTTTCGGGTCTTTTGATGACCCATTCGTATTTAACATTGCATAACTTGCAAAAAAAAACGTGTTTGTCCGTCAGACCGACACACAATCACTCTAACGACGATATATTGCATTGATCACAAGCCTTAAAAATATTTTCGAAATGTACAATTTTGAATTTTTTCAATAAATAAATGTGGGGTCAAAATATGACCCAAACATAACATGTGTATTTTTTTTTCTAACATAGTAACAGGGTTAAGTCAAAATGTGGATAATGAGTAAATGCATTATGTCTGATCTTGCAAATAAAATCGACTAATTCAACATAATATGTTTAAATTAAATTAACCTCAACCCTAAATTATTATTTATTAAATCAAAGTGCTTTCGTGAACATCCTTTTAAACATAAGCCAGTTTATAATATCCTTAACTATTACCTTACTTCAAAAGACATACATACTATCATTTTGCAGTTAGTAACAGGATGTGCCACTTGATTGAGTTACAATCTCAATTTATTTCTTAAATAAATGAAATCTATAAGCAGTAGTGGAGCAAAAAAAAACTTTAAAGCACTTTCCTCATTTCCAGGAAATAAAACAATATTTGTAAGAAGTTGCATTAAAAAATCGTTACATTACATATTTGTATTTCTTCAATTTCCACTTCATTGATGTCGAATGTCATCAACAAGAATGCTGCCACATATTGCAGCATTAAAGAAACTACAGTTTGAGGCCAATAATAGGGAACATAATTTTAATAAAATAAAAATCAATTTTCTATTTGACTTGGAGTTAATAATTTAGAAATATTAAGACTTTTGAATTGAAAACTAGTTTATTTGTTGTTAGTAATTTGAAAGTTTTGTGAACGTCCTTTAAAATTTGACCACCACCTTTCTATACAAAATATAGTTGCGGCGTTAGAGCTTTTGTGCGTTTATAAAGTTTATAGTTTGAGAGTAATAACTAGCAGCCATCAGCTTGAGTGATTTTTATTACAATGTACCTACTTTGTACTTTGCTCTTACTGAAAATATTCATTTTGAAATTGTCTTATGCGCTTCCAACCAAATTCTTGCTTATGATCAACCATAAAGTTATTGAGCAATACTGATTTAAATTTTAGCAAAACAAACAATTTATAAGAAAACAAAAATTATCTCTTTAGGGATATTGTAACAACGTTGTGGTACTTAATTGTTTTAGATCATTGACATTTTGCCACAATTTAAATTCTAGACAATACAGCATGCTAAAACTCAGGTTATAGGCTAATGCCCTTATTCATAAAACTTACAAAAGGTTTATAAAGCAAATTTTGTATGGAAATTTGCTTTATAAACCTGTTATAAATCTGTTGTAAGTTTTTATGAATAAGGGGGTAAGATGGAAGCGTGGGCTATGGCAAACATCTAGTGCTGAGAAGATATTAGTAAAAGATTACGTACGAGGGCGGTTTGGAAACTTCTTAGCCTAACACAGAAAGATAATAGTCTTCTGAAACTTCAATACGCTTACAGCCTGTTTATAGAACGCGACTCGCCCAACTCGCGACTCGACGACCAGTGGACGAGTGAGAAATAAAAAGCGTTTATAGAACGCGAGTCGATTTTGTCGTGCCACTTACATTAATTCGTGCATATGTCAAAGTTGTTTGAAACCCTACTATTGCCAACGTTTTAAAAAAATATTTTTTGTTTATATTTCTTCATACAAAATTTAATATTAAATATTAAGTTGGCAACCCTACTTTTATCAAAAATATCAAATAAACAAACAAAAAAGTAAAACAAAATTTAACGAGTTTTTAAAATTTTTTGATAAACGTTTTCTATTAGAAAACAAGGAGTCTTCCGTAACTTTTTAAACAAATAAGTGTAAATTGATTCAAGTATGAATATATTCCTGAATGTATATATGAATGTATTAAAATTTTGTTTTTATTTTCAGATATATTTTTTTAAATAAACAAGAATTTATTTTAATTGCCACAGTCTCCCAAGTACATTCCATAGTAGATTTGCTGCTACCAAACTGAGGAGCTCCTGTGGCCAAGTGTGGAAACTCCTCCATGAAATCCACCAATTGCCTAAACTGCATTGCTGTAGTTATTTTAATGCTGAAAATTTAACAAGTCGAAATAAACTAAAAAAAAACATTTATGATATCAATGTGTACTTACATTTTTTTTTGTTGAAATATCCATTTTTTGTTTGCCTTTTTCAATGAAATTGCAATTAAATTTTACGCGCGAACAAAATTCTATATTCGTCCAATTTCGACACTTCGGCTGCTCTAACCGTGTTGTATATACCAAATAAATTGACAGCAGTTACGTTTTTTTGCAAACTTGTCGTGTTCTAGGACCCAAAATAACAAAACCGCTAACATTTCAGCGGTATTTATCAGCGAGTCTCGTTCTATAAACAGGCTGTTAGTCTAACGCTTGCCCAGCAATGCTATCTCTTGCAGTTTACAACTGTAATTGCAACTTCATTTGAGGTAAAACGCTCGCCAGCTAGGAATTTTTTTAGATTTGGGAACAGGTAAAAGTCACTGGGAGAATCACTCAGGAGAATAAGTTGGGTGTTTTTGCCTTCTTTGGGGCACTTTCTCCAGCTTCAGGCCATTGCTTGGATTGTTCTTTTGTCTCTGGAGTATAGTGCTGGATCCATGTCTCATCAACAGTTATGAAACGACGCTTAAAATCCATTTCATTTTTATTAAAACAATCCATACAAGCTTGAGAAATTTTCATTCTTAAGCGTTTTTGGTCGACTGTTAACAAATGCGGCACCCATCTCGCAAAAAGCATTTTCATTTGTATGGACTCTATCATTTAAGATGCCCATGATTTTAGCTTTTTCACGCACTTTTAGTCGTCGATTATTTAATACACTTTGTCTACAATTTCTGTTGTTGTTGGTGGTGTTTTTGGACGTCCACTATGTGGTTCATCCTGAATGCCTGTACGCCAAGGAACACTTTCACCTAACACATTCACCATATCATTATGAATTTCTTTCTGTTTTTTTTTGAACACCTGTTTCTATATGAAAGATCTGCCGAAAAGAAATTTAAATGGTGTTCATAGCACAGGTGTAAGTTTCCAAAACACTTAACTTGTTTCTGTTTATACCGAGCTTTCAGTTCTAGCCTAAGAAGTTTCCGAACCGCCCTCGTATTTTGTTATTATAGCTGCCTGATATGTATGTAAATAAAAGCTCCTTGAGCTTTTTGTTAAGAATTGCGTCGCCTCGTATGTCTTTATTTCTAGTCAATTTGTTTTGTTGCTGTTCAAACATTTTAAATTTCATGCTTAATACTTTTGGCAGATATTTTAAATTCGTTTTTAAATTGTTATTTACAAGTTTAAATACATTTTATATGTTTACAGGTAAACCTCCTACAACGCGGTGAATAGGTTCCTGAAAAACTCCGCGTTATACGAAATCGCGTTGTAGGAGACTCTAACTCCATACAAAAATCAGAGTTTGGTTCCAAAGTAAAAAAAATTTCAAGAAAATATCGGAATTTGTATAGTAAAAATATAATTTTGTGTACTTATTTGTTAAGTCATAAGAACTTATTTGTTAAGTCATTAGACATATTATGTAATTTAATAACACTCCATTTATTTAAAGAAAAACAAAATAATATTTCAATTCTACGTAAAATATTCAAGTTGAAAAAATCGTGCATTAAAGTTTGTTTGATCTTATTTCGCAAATGTTTATAAACTTCTTGATAGGGAGCTAAATTGTTTCGAAGATTTCTTTTAAATATTTCTGCTCTGTCACTTAAAGGGTCGTTCTCCAAAATATATTCTTCAAACTGCTTTGCCATATTTAAAAGTGTCTCGATATTTTTTAGTGAAAAGTTTTTATTTTCAACATCGGAAAGATCGTCAGAGCTATCTCCAACTGATTCTTCATTTGTCATTGCCACTAAATCTGCTTCCTTTATTTCGTCGTCCGCAATTAATTCTTGAATATCAGCCATTGTTATGTCATCAAATCCATCAACTTCTACTGCATGCGCCAATCTCACTATGTTCCTTTCATCTTCTATTGGTGTAGAAACAGTGCCCTGAACGTCTATTTCCAGTATTAGTGCTTTCCAGCAAGCTTTTAGTGTTGAAAGACGAATTTTTTTAAGTGACGCATCAACAATTTCAACGGAATTTAAAATTGTAAATTGTTTCCAGACTTCTTTAACCGTAATACTATTTGCTGACTTCATCTTCTCTAATAAAAAATGTCCGAATGTAGTAAGCTTTGAATGCTGATATTCTAAAGTCTGTAATAGTAAATATTTGAAAAAACTTTCGTAAAAATCGCGTTGTAAGAGTAGCGTTGTAAGAAAATGTCCGCATTTTGGGAACCGCGTTGTAGCGAAAACGCGTTGCAGGAAACCGCGTTGTAGGGGGTTTACCTGTATTTTGCTTATGTCATTTTTGATGAGTTTTAGAAATCATAAAATTGTTTAATATGTTTATTTTCATTTAACATTATATTTGATTTTCATTGCATGATATTTTGTTGCTTTACAGAGTAAATCTTTCTGAGCGTTTTTATCCTTTTGACTTTTATATAATTGCATATTGTTTTGAGTTTATACACTGCAAATAATATTGGACTACGTGATCCATTTTAGATGAAATGGAGTACTTACAACATGGTCCAATGTAATGCAGTCATGGACCATGTCATAGTTAAACAAGAGTTTGTAATTAAACGACATGGTTTCGTGTTAACACGATTGCATATTGAGTTGTTGTTGCTTTTGATATTTTATTCTAGGTGCTAAGCATAAACTCGTGAGTACTCCATGGAGTAGAAGCATGGAGTAGTTTTGGGACTACTCCGATGGGTTATATGGTCCAATCCGAAGACATCGCAATGTTCAATCGACCACCTTTTTTTCATATATTTGAAGTAGTTTTGGAGTACTCCTACCAGAGAACGGATTGATTGGTTAATTTTAGATTTTGAATACAATCGCAAAAAACAAACCTCATGTTGACAACATAAATCAATTCCGTTAAGCAATACATGTCATTATTCACAAAACGGAGTGTAACGAAAAATGATGCTTGCATTGCATGTCTTGTACAAATGTAAACGTATACTCGCAAAAGTAACGAATATTTAACGATTGGTACGAATGTTTAACGATTGGTATGAATGGTTTCAATGCTGATTGTATAAGTTGTACATACTAACAAAAAATATCAAACTTTACTAGTTTACTGTTAACAAATCGCACATAAAACAACAACCAAAAAATATTTATTTTCTCATTAGGTTTTGTATTGTTTTTGCTCTTTCTTTATGTTTTCATTCACTGAAAGCAACGAATACTGGACGAATGGTGTGAATGTTTTTAGTTTTTTCATGTGGCATTGAATTATTTCGTTGCTTGATGTATAACCGCATAACAAAAAGGGAATGTAAAATAGCAAACAGTAATGAGGAATGAGTAAACAAACAGCAATGCACATTTTTATTATTGTCGAGTAAAAGCAATGCAAAAGCAATGAATATGCGAATGGTTGGGGCCTTATGACACTACATTTTTAATGCATTGTTCAAGTTTTGGTGAACAGTACAAATATAATGTAATAGAAAAATTTACCAAGTGCAAAGAGTTCAGCAGTATTAAGATAAATGGCAAACTGTCAAACATTTTACTAAAGTTATCGATAAAAAATGAAGTTATGTCAAAAAAAAATGTAAAATTGTTCAACTTAAAATTGACATTTCAAGCTTGAAATATTAAAAGTGTTGCTGAATCAGCGGTTTATGGGTAAATTTGGCGATTAACCGTTTTTTTGTTCGTTTTGTTTTCATGTTTCTCATAAACAAAAAGTTGACAACATTTAATAAAAAAAAACTAAAAGGCTTTTTTGTTTACATTTTTGATAGTTTGCTTTTTCCAACATTTTCTGTTTCTTTCTATCAATTCTATATCAATTCAATGAACAAAAAATGTAGTGTCATAAGGGCTTTAGCAAATGTGAATGGTATCTTTCTGTTCTCTGACTCGTACTCCTCTTTGTTCTAGTCTTTACATGCATGTATGGACTAGTCGCGTTATTTGCAGGGTACAATGACAATCGTTTACAAGGAAGTTGAAACATTTGTAACTTTTTCTGTGTCAATTTGTTTATTTATTTTTTAAATTTTCATGGTTAAATGTTCAACAATAGGTAAATTATATGAATATTTCGTATTCACTCAGGTCCTTGCTATTGTTTTGACATTAAAAATCAAAAAGTGTAGATAATCCATTTGACAAGTGACTCATGGCAATCATTCAAAAAATGGTTTTAAATCTTATATACAACTTTAATTCCCTGTTATTTTTACATGCTAGCTTTTTCGCTTGATATACATACATACATATGCATTTTTTTCTTCCTAAATATACGAACGAACGGATATGTTGAGTTCATTCATTATATTAGTTGAAGGTAATTTATCATTTTGTATAAAATATAAACAAACAAAAAATAACCAAATAAAAATATCTATACAAATAAGAAAAAAACATTATTCAAATAAATATCAACAAGTACGTGTTTAAACGAACTAAATAATTTATAGAAATTTAAGTTCATTTCTTGTTTATAAATGATATATTTTGTGAATTTTTTCAACTCAATTTAAATACAGCTAACAATTGTCTATGTTATTGTGTGTTTAAAGATTGGGAAATATTAATTGTATACAATCCATTTAGTGTTTTTTCTCTAGGGAAATTGTTGTGAATTTATATTTAAATAATTGAACACAGAAAGTGATATAAAAATGATTGTTTGATTAAACTTAAACAAAATTGTAAATTTTGTGATTCTATACAACTATTTTTTACATCAAACTTAATCTTAGTAAAATTATTAGCCTGTTCAGCGATCTCGAACGATAACGTTCGCTTAGATAAGACTTAAGACACAAACTTTTTATCGTATCTATTTTTTACTCAATCAAGTTTGTTTATTCCACAATCAAGTTTGTGTCTTAAGTCTTATCTAAGCAAACGTTATCGTTCGAGATCGCTGAACAGGCTATATACGTAATTTGCTGCATGTATTTTTAATCATTTATTAAATAAATTACATTTTGTTAACATTATTAAGTATTTTCTATTTCAATTCAAATTATTCTATACATGTGATTTTCCTAAACTTATTTTCTGCAAATTCATTTTTTTTATAGTTCTGCTCTATTGATTATTGCCCACTATTAATATATATTTCTTATTCATGAATTTACCACATTAATATCAGCTATGCCTGCTTAATCATTGTTGTGCAATTATAATAAATATCCATTAATATCTCATCTCATCAAAAGTATAATATTTATGTAACATTTGCAATATTAACCACCCCAAACCAAACACCAACCATTATGAGATAAAATACAAAAATACAACTTTTGTAATAGTCATTAAAACATTGGCCAAATAAAATTATAGCAGAAATATTTAGAGACAAATTCCAATATAAAAATATCATTACCTGTGTGTAGTAAAAGTAATAAATAAAATAAAGAAATTTTTTCATTCTTCCCGTTTTTCCCTTCATATTGTGTATCTATAGAAAATATTGTGTATAACAGTTTTTCTATAGAAGTATGTAGTGCATACGAAATTTATCTAACAAAAATGTTTTGTATAACAGTTTTTCTCTATACAAAATATTGTATATAACAGTTTTTTCTATAGAGAATATTGTATATAACAGTTTTTTCTACAGAAAATGTAATGTAACAGTTTTTTCTATAGAAAATATTGTGTATAACAGTTTTTCTATAGAAAATGTAGTGTATAAAAAATTTATCTAACAAAAATGTTTTCTATAACAGTTTTTTTCTTTAAAAAATATTGTGTATAACAGTTTTTTGAAAAATACTACTGTGTTATTACAGTTTTTTTTTATACAAAATGTTGTATATAACAGTTTTTTCTATAGAGAATGTTGTATTTAACAGTTTTTTCTATAGAAAATATTGTGTATAACAGATTTTTTTATAAAAAATGTAGTAGAAAATATTGTTAATAACAGTTGTGTATAACAGTAACAGTTATCTATATATCTATATAAAAGAGTTATGTGACTGACTGACTGATTCGTTCATCATCGCACAGCCCAAACCGCTAAAGCTAGAAACTTAAAATTCGGGTACTGGGTTCCTTTTACAACATGTGGATCCACTAAGAAGGGATTTTTGGAAATTCGGTCGGTAACGGGGACAAATGGGCAAAAACTGGTAAAACCAGCACCTCTATATCTCCAAAACAAATAAACTTTGATATAGTGTATTAAATGCGTCCGCCTTTAATCAAAAAAAGAGCCGACAGGTGTCTTGCACTTTTTTGAAATTCGAAATTCGTGTGATCATATGGGGTAAAAATAGTCCCCGTAGAACGCTCCGTTAACACGTATATCTCCTACATAATATAGGTCAATAAAGACTAGAAATCTTTTTGGTACTTTTTTGAAATTCGAATACCTATGGCCTAAAAATTGTATTATTTTTTGGTACTTTTTTATCAAAATGTATTATCTCACTAAAAATTTCATGAATTTTATTTTCAAATAGTACGTATTACAGATAATTATAATTAATAGGTACTTTTTTGAAAATTATTTTTCCACGGGTGACAAAAGGGACAAAAAAGGGCTAAAAACGGGCATTTGATATTATTTATTTAATTTAAAAATAAAAAAAAGATAAAACATTCTTCCATCCACACAAAAAAGAATCCAGAACATGCTATTCATGACTCAAATATAAAGGTGTAAAAGGGCCAAATTTGAGACACCTATACTGGTATTTTTTTGAAATTCATTTTTACTATTCTGTTCTCGCAAAATATGCATCTGATCATGTTATTATCTTCGGCAAAGTTGTTGTGAGTTGGTACGACCACGCCCATATTTTTTAAATTGATTAATTGCTTCTGCATGACTTTTTACAGATTTTCTTCAAATTTATTTATTTATTTAATTAAGTCTATGGATACAATCCTTACAGACTAAATATTAATTAACAATTTTCTTAATATAACTCAAATTACACATTCAAACTTAATATAATACTGCGTTTAATAACATCAATATTTAAAGAAAAATCTATAAAGTTAAACATTTCATTAAAACAACAACATAATTTCCTAAACGGATCTGCCATCTCATAGTTTGTTCGAAAAGTTTTAACATATAGTGGGTTATTGAATCGTAATGTGCGTTGAGGAACATTCAATGATATTTTACTTAATAGAAAATTTGATGAAACATTACCATTTAAAAGATTTACAAGAAATGAAACGTTAAGCATAATTCTTCGGCTTTTTAATGTTGGTAGTCGAATCAAAGCAAGTCGTGATGAATATGATGGAAGCGCAGAGTATCCTCGATAAACATCTCTTAAACAAAAAATTAAAAACTGTTTCTGAACAGATTCGATAAGATTAATGTGAACGTTATAGTAGGGGTCCCATACAATTGAGCCATACTCTAAAATCGGTCTTACAAGTGACGTGAATAATCTTTTAGTGATAAAGGGGTCCTTAAATTCTTTTGCCCATCGTTTGATGAAAGCCCAGATACCTCGAGCTTTATTAACAGCCATCGTAATATGTTGTACAAAGTTTAATTTTCCGTCCAACAAAACACCAAGATCCATAATAACGCTTACTGACTCCAGTTTATGACCACTGATATAATAGTGACCAACAGCGTCACGCCTTCTCGAAAAAGTCATGTGCTTGCATTTTTTGAGATTAAGTTCCATTAAATTAATGTAACACCACTTATAAAAATTATCCAAGTCCTTTTGGAGATAACAGTGATCTGGTGAATGCTTGAAGCTTAAAAATATTTTAACATCGTCTGCGAACATCAGTATATTAGAATAATTTATTGCCTCAGGCAAATCGTTGATGAAAAGTAAAAATAAAATTGGGCCCAGGTGACTTCCCTGCGGAACGCCGGATTTTACCAAAATATTTCTAGAATTTGCAGATTTAAATTTAACGGACTGTGTTCTGCATAACAGATATGACTTTAACCAGCTTAAATAAGTATTATCGAAACCCATTTGATCCAATTTTTTAAGCAGAAGTTTGTGATTAACTTTATCAAAGGCTTTACTGAAGTCAGTATAAATGACATCCGTTTGTTGACCACTAGTAAATCCTTCATTAACCAAAGTAGTTAATTGTAGAATGTTAGTCATAGCTGAAGATCCTTTACGAAAACCGTGTTGACAGGGTGTAAGTAAGGGAGATACTTGATGAACGAGAGAGTCAGTAATACATTTTTCAAATAGCTTTGGAATAGCGTTCAATTTAGCTATGCCTCTATAATTTATTATATTTGACTTATTGCCAGATTTGAATAAAGGAATAAGAAACGATTTTTTCCAGATTTTAGGGAAACAGCCATATTTTAATGAAGTATTAAATATAATTACTAAAGGTGTTGCAATAGCTAGTGCACAATTTCTCAAAAGACAACTAGGTATGCCATCTGGACCACACGACATTGAGGATTTGAAGTTTTTTAAACATTTTATTATGTGTGTAGTGTCAAGTAATGGGATTGATATTGTTTGAATAGAGTGAACATTAAATGGATAGGGTTCATTATCATCGAATTCGGCGTTAGAGTAAGTAGCGGCAAAAAATTCAGCGAATAAATTGCTAATCTCTGACTCATTGCTTGACTCTGTACTTAAATATTTCATAAATGTGGGGGTGTCACAATTCTTCCTTCTTGAGTTAACAAACGTAAAGAACGATCTCGAATTATGTTTAAAACTATGTTTCATTTTGGCTAAGTAGTTTTTGTACAGTTGCGCATTTAGCAAATTGTGTTCTGCACGAAGAACAGAGTATTTTCCGTAATCAAATGCATGGCCATATTTCTTGTATTTTTTATAATATTTATTTTTAAGATTTTTTAAGGAAGATAATTGTTTAGAGTTCCAGGGTGGACCAGTTTGAGAACGTGGTGTAGTTTTTGGAATACATTCATCCATATATTGGTACATGGTTTCATAAAAAATTTTAATCATTTTATCAACAGAATTCGCCAAGCCATTTGGTATAGATAATAATTGAAGCCAATTTGTATTATATAAAAGATTGTTAAAGTCGGCGTAATTTGTACGTTGAAAGCAGAATTTTTTTTCCTTTTTGGTAACATTTTTAGCGAAATTTAAACCTTGAATATTACAGCTTATTTCAATAGTGGGGTGGTAACGATCTTCGGGCAGTGTAACTGGATCAACACGATTCACTGTGCATTCATTAGGTACGTTTACAAATACCAGATCAAGCAAATTACTACAAATGTTATAGACTCCGTTGATTTGGTGTAGGCATAGATTTGAAATATTATAAAATACATCGGCACCATTTTCATCAGATCTTATGGGTATGTAATTATAATTCTCAGTGGAGAGTTGCCAGCTAATTCGAGGTAGATTAAAACAAGTTATATACACATCTTACTGAAGGCGAGGTAAAAATAAAAATTTTATGTGCCACGCCCACTTTCACGCCTTATCACAAAAAATTAATGTTTGTATGTATGTCCTTTATAGAATCGTAAACTATGTATTTGATCATGTTATTATCTTCGGCAAAGTTGTTGTGTATGAGCCCGGGAAGGTTTCTGAGTTGGTATGAACACGCCTACTCTAATGCTCACTTTTTCCAATTAATTACAACGCCTGCCGGGAAAGTCTGACCGCTGGACCGATCTTACTAAAACTTTGATGGGATATAACTAAGACTCCGGCATGACTAAGAATACTTTTTTCGATCGCCTACTTTTCTTCAAAATGAACACAATAAATAAAATTACTAAAAATGAATTGAATATTTGTGTAATGCCGTTCTTTCAAATTAATTTTAAAAACGTTTTTTCTACACAAAATTTTGTATATAACTGTTTTTTCCATAAAAAAAAATGTAGTGTATAACAGTTTTTTTCTATAGAAAATATTGTGTATAACTATTTTTTTATAGAAAATATTGTATATCACAGTTTTTTTTTTGTAGAAAAATCGTGTATAACAGTTTTTTGTATAGAAAATATCATATATATAACAGTTTGTTCTATAGAAAACATCGTAGAAACTGTTATATGTACAACCACAATTTAAATTTCCCATTCCTGGCAACAAGTATAAAATACGCATAAAAGGTTGCATACTTAAAAGCATGTTTACAAATGATAAGATTTATATACAAAGTTATGTATTTACCAGCTAAATTTATTAACCATAAATACAAAATTATACATACCAGTGGATATGAAATCAGGAAAGTTATAATACAACTTACCTACAAAGAGAAAAAAAGATGCAATAAATTAAGAATAATTTTAATAGGAATTAAATGCTTGCAAAGAGCTAATTAACTGAAATGTATTACAAACTTTAAACAAAAAGTCATTACTATAGTTATTGACAGCATTGTATTGAAACCACGGCAAACAATCTAACAAACTCATTTTTATGATATTTAGCAATTGTTCATTCGTTTGTTTCCCTACAATCTGTATGAATTTAATTAAGCTCATTTATGTCCTCATTTACGCCCATTGCACTTTATAACCTTTAACAGTAAATATCTACTAAATACAAGATAATTTATCTCATTTTGTCACACATACAGATACACATGCACTAGTAAATAAATAAATATTCATGCATGAAACTTTCGCTGGCTGTAGTGGTGACACATTTGAACACCAGAGCAAATTCATGTTTCACAAATATTGTAAACATTAAATAACATTTGGCTAATGACATGTCATAATATTACACAGTTCATGCACACATCCGCACACGCACACTAGCAATCATACAAACATGCGTGTGTATAACTATCTGTATCTACTCAATTTGATGAATCATTGCGTGTGTAGAGGTATTTGAATTTTAGTTACTGGTAACTATAATTTCAGTTCTGTTTCTAACATTTTTGCTGGTTGGCAAAATGAAAATGTTATTTTATGAATGCACGAGTATGTATGTATGTATATGAATTTGAGCGTTAACGTTTTTGTAGATATTAGTTAGTTTAATCATTATGCTACGGTTATTCATCTCTCAACATCGTCATCACCATCACCATCATAGTCATCGTCATTAGAAATTAATTTGCTACTACTAAATACTTATGATGATAAATTCATGTCAAACACAGCAGAGGTCAGAAATATGAACCACAATAACAAAAGACAAAAAAGAAAGTGCCTTTTTCATTAAATTACCAACTTATTGTTATTGCGCCATCACTACAAATACATATTCATAAAAATTCTTACATATCTACTTACTTAGTTATTTACTTGTGATAAAGTACGTACTTACGCCATACATATTAATTTCTATTTAATATCACAATTTCTATTGAATTCACAGCTATCACAGAGTCTGTTGTTGGCCTAAGAGTGCGAGTAAATTTATTGAAGTATCATAGAAAATATTTATAATGGATTTTTGTGTTCTTGTTCTTTGGCCCATTACTTTTTCCTAATGGCTTAGTGCTACATTTTAGTTTTGTATTTTTAAAATTTCCCATAATTATTACTGGTATTATTTAGTGAATGCTATTTGTGCGGGGTTAAAGAAAGTGGGTACACGGAATATGTTTGTTTGCAAAAATAAGGCTGACAAAAGCAGTAGACTGTCAGTAATATACAAATTTGCAAATTAGTCAACACAAATCAAATTAGATTACAAATTATTATAAATAACGAAGAAACTCGCTAGAGCCATTGAGGACAAAATGCTGGCAATGACAAAAAAGTGGCGAGTAAATAGCTAAACAGCTTAAAGTAAAATAATCTGTGGTCATAATAATCAAAAAAAAAAACAATTTCCATAGTTCCCCAACCTCAAATCAGAGGTCATGATAACACAAAGACAACTATTAAATGCCAAAATAACCAAAGCCCTTAGTTGATGGACAATAAAACAAGCCCTTCACGATATTGGTTACAACTCAGCAGTAAAAAATTACAGCCTGCATTGTCGATACGGTAAAAGTTCGCCAGAGAGCACAGAAATCTGATCAGACGAAACCAAATTTAATGCTTTTCAATCGGAAAGTAAACACTATGGCTAATAACATCCCAGAGAAGCCAAAGGACTCAATTTTAAAGAAAAATTTAAGCAGGGTAGCAGAAAAGTCATGATATGGGGTTGCTTGACATTGTGGCATCTCGGACCCAGGAATCGAAGGCACAATGAGGAAAGAAGACATTTTCCCGATGTGGATAAGAACAACTATCATGTGGATTAAGTTACTTTTCAGCTGGCTTAGTCCCAAAATCGTGAACGAATGGCATAGTGAGCAAAATTGACCGGTAATTAGTCCAGATTATTTGCTTATTGCAAAACATATACATATACATCCGATAATATTTCTTTTGTTTCACGATCGAAACATTGTAGAAGAGAACACAAGTACAACAAAACAATGTTACAATAGAACAAGGCTGAAGTAGAAGAGAAATGAAGTAGAACATCAAAACTATTTTGAAACATTCAAAATATGTTTGAATAACTCGTAGACAAGCGTGCAAAGAAACTTTTGCATTTTTAATGAACATAAACAATGTATGCATGTATGTATGCAAAAATAATTCACATTTGGAAAAACAAATAAAACAACACAAAACAAATAAAAAAATGATATTATTTAAAAACACTTCTGTTTACATTTTTACACTTTTTTGTGTTTTTTTAGTGTACTGAATGCTTTTGGTGTAATTTATCGTTTTTTATTTCATTCATTTGTTTTGATGTTCTACTTCATTTGAACATACAAGCACTAACAAAACTATAGAGAGAAACTTTTCGAATGGTGCTTGTTTTGTTTTATTGAGAGTCATGTTTTGTTATGCTTGTTTTGTTGATAATGTTTACACTGAAATACGCGGCTTGGAAGTAGTGTGCTTTAGAATACAGAACTTTCAATACGTTTTGTGCAGCTCTTTACTCGGGACTAAATATTAAAAATACTAATATTAGCTGAAGTTTTTGTATGGTGCAACATGAGAATTGTTTTAGTTTTGTTTCTTTTTTTTCTTAAAATTTTATACTTACTCGTAGACATAGTTTTTTTTCTAAATTATTTTGTTAAATATTAAACAAAAAAAAAATACAAAAAACATTTTAAAATTTTCTTTATTAGTTTTAATTTTTCTGCAAAAACAATCATTTGTACTCCCCACGGCATAAAGATTAAAAAATAACCAGACATGGTGAAAATGCCAGAAAACTTAAAAGTTTAAAATAGTTTGTATTTTACATTCGCCTAAAGTGCCGTGATTAAAGACCATATTCAGGCATGTGATGGAAATCGAAAACGAAAACCAATGAGTTTTAGAAGTCAATTGTTTCGTAATATTTCTGTATTGAAAAACTTTTATCACATAAAATATAAAGATATTGGGCTACTAAAGAGAATCTTAAAACAAAAAATTTTAAAAATTTGATTATAAATGCATTCAAATGTATTTCCAAAACTGATTCGTTTTCGATTTCGATTTCCATCACATGCCTGATTATTTCTTTATTCATTCATGTCACATAATTCGATCGGAATGGTTTCAATACCGTATTTGCAAATCGATAGTTTTTACTTTGCCTTCTCTAGATTCCGATCGAGTTTGTTGCTTTCCAAACAGTATTTAAATGTTGTGTAACCAAAACAAAAACCAAATGAAAACCAAACCTATACCACTAATCAAATTTAATAAAATGAATACATTTTTTTATCAATTGCAATTTGAAAACAGTGCCAAAGTTAATTGTAAAAAAGTATCAACCTGTGGTTTAATGTAATTTACACACCAGAAACAAGAAATTTCGACAAGTTAAAATTTGACCTTTTTAGCAAGTTAAAATTTTCTAAAAAGTTCCAGCACTAAAGTTATTACAATTCTTTAAGCCATTTGTTTTGTTTGTCGTGTAGACACTTTAATTTAATAAAATCGAATTTTATTTTTTATCTGATGGTTTTTGCTTCTGCGTTTTTTTTTTCGTTTCTCATTATTCTTCATTTTGGTTTTATATGTCACACTTCAATGGTATTGTACACACTCAAGTATCTTGTTAATTACTTAAAATATAAAAGAATGCATAAAAGCAGCAAACTAATAAGCACTTAATTGATTAGATATTGTTAATATACATTTTTATAAAATTTTCAATTTTCATTTAAATTCCAAAAAAAAAAAATTAAGTAAAAAAACATGAATAAAGGAAAAAGAGGCTTTAAGCAGAAACAGAAATCAAGATGTATAAAAACACATTGGCAAAGGGCTGGTATTTATTTCATTTCGGTTGAGTGTTTAGATTTAAATGTGGAAGTCCTTTATCAAAGATTTTTTTTCTTTCTTTCACAAAAGTTGACAGTGATGAAAATGTTGTTTAAATGGTTTTTGTGGGTTTTTAACAAAGAATATGGATACAGAGGTAATGATAATATTTGAGATATTAGGGGAAGAAGTTAGTTTGTTGGATTCATTAAAAAACCATTTGGTTTTTTATTTAATACAGAGTCTTATTTGAAAATATTCTCCAGTTTCAAGGCAAGTTGAAAGAATTGTAGAAAGTTACTATTTTCCAACACATTTTGGCGACTTCCTTTTTTTGCTCATCTCAAGACAGGCATTACAAAGAAATATTTTAAACACATAAAGGGTGTCCCAACTAGAACGCAATTTTTAAACTTTAAAGAAAACACAGATATTTAATAAAAAATCGTGAAACTTTATTATATCATAAAGTAGACAGAATGAGGTTATGTATGGAACAAGATATCGTGCAGATGGCCGCCGCGGCTTTGCTGACACACACGCGATCTTTTAATGAAATTTTCAATGGCCTTTTTGCATAAATGCTGCCGTATTTCATTAATGCAGCGTCCAATTTCCTCTTTTAAGGCTTGAGTCGTCGTCGGTTTATCCGCATAAAACCCCAAAGAAAAAAATCTAAAGGTGCTAAATCGCACGATCTAGGCAGCCAATTCTGGTCTCCAAAACGCGAAATAACACGACCTGGAAATGACTGATGCAGCAATTGAATTGTTTCTCTGGCTGTATGACATGTGGCGCCGTCTTGTTGAAACCACATGCCCTCCACATTCATTTCTTCAATTCTAGGCAAGAAAAAACTGGTTATCATTTCACGATACCAAACACCATTGACTGTTTGCGCTTGACCTGCCTCATTTTCATAAAAAAAAGCTCCAATGATTCCTCCAGCCCAAAAACCACACCACACAGTGACACGTTGAGGATGCATTTGCTTCTCGTAAATCACTCGAGGATTTTCCTCACCCCAAATGGGACAATTCTGCCTATTGGCGAAGCCATCCAGATGTAAATGGGCCTCGTCACTGAAGATGATTTTATCGGCAAAAATCAGCATTTTCATGTTGTCTCTCCAATACCCAATTAACGAACTTCCTTCGCTGTCCATGGTCAGCTGGCTTTAGTTCCTGAGTCAATTGAACTTTGTATGCATGACGATGCAAATCTTTCGTCAAAATTCGCTGCATAGTGGATTTGTAGACACCAATTTGCTGAGCTCGGTGTCGAATTGAGGTGGATGGAGTTTGAGCGACATTTTCGGTCGATCGAACTGGTTGAAGGCGCGTTGTTGTCTTTACATCACTAAAAGACCCAGTTTCGGCAAATTTATCCATTAATCTCTTTACGGCTGACTCTTTTGGAGCATTATTGTGACCCCAAACTGATCGCAATTTGCAAACTGTAGCCGCAAAACTTTCACCATTTTGGTAAAACAATTTCACAATGAGAATGCGTTGTTCATTCGTGTACCGTACCTTCTACTAGCAAACAATAACAATTGTTCAAATGTCAAACAATAACACTTTGAATGGCGCCAAATTAAAAAATTGCGTTCTAGTTGGGACACCCTTTATAAAGTTTATTTAAGTTTGTGTAAAAACTTAAATTTGTTTGACTATACTCGTATAAAGCTTATATGTATGTGTTGAAAGCGGAAACCCAGCCAGTTAAGAATTGACTGATGTTTTGTAAAATAAAATATGTACTTTTATGTTTCTTTTTAAAGAAGTCTCTGCAGTTTAAATTTCCATTATTTTAAATTTAATATTTTGCATAAATTTTATTTTCAATTTGTGTGTAAATCTATTCATCTCCCCCTTAATATGCTAACAAAAAAAAAAAAAATAAAAACAAACACCACCTTACATAAAGTTAAATATGTATAACAACATTTTATTTTACAATCCTTTAAGTAATGTTAACCAAGTAGTCCAACATGAAAAATGAATTTGTAAAATGTTTAATAAAATATTTAAACAGCAGCAGCAGAATATAGACAAAGATACGCAGATGAAAAGCGACAGCACAAACAACATTAAAAGCACAACAGGAGCAACAACAACACCAACAACCACACAGAGAATGTAAAAAAATGTTAATGAAGTTACTTATCATGGTGCCATTAAAAGGTTCAGACAACAAGTAAAAATGTAAAGGCATGAAAAACAGGAACTAGAGCAAAATGACAACCAAATGTCAACTTAATCGTTGTTATTTAATGTTAAAACTCAAGTATGCAAACATGTATGTATGTCAGGTTTTGTTTTATTGTCTTGGAAAGTATATAGCAGCAACCGCAAGAGACAAGCAAAGCCATAAAACAAGAGCTATACAGGTGTAAATGTTTTATTGTTTGTTTGTTTGTGTAAATTTTACATAAACACCTTTCTAAGGAAATCTTTAAATTTGACTTATCCTCTGCACAACCGCCTACACATGTGTATAACATACATTTGGCTTGAAATAATAACACATTATGTAGATACCTACACACATAAATAAACACCCACTCTTTTACTTTTTTGGCTTAAATTTTACCGGAATTAGCTTTCTGCAAAATATATATTTATATTAAATCTAACCATTTAAATAAATGTGGTTTTAACTGAAACATTTATATTTAAATTCAATACCATTATTTTTTTTTAAAGAGAAGTAACACTCAGACAATTAACATGGCTATATATAATTGCGTTACTTTCTTTGGAAAGGGGATAGATTGAAGAAAGAAAGGCAGTGAAAGTAGAAGAAAGCTTTATATCACAACTCTGCAATTGAGCATTATGTTTGTTTTAGTGCAGCATTGCAGCGCCTCTGGTGGTGAGTAGGCGCATTATTTTTTAAAAGCTTCATTTTATAGCCTTTATTTAATTAGTTTACTTTGGTGGCGTTTGAATGCTATACAACCAAAGGAGGGCGCTGTGATAAATATTAGTTATGACGAACCCGGACTACAAATACCAACTCATGCCTAATGATCAAATGCGCTAACCAATTAAGCTACAGCACCCTTCAATATTGTGTTTGAAAATATAAATTAAAACAAAACTTTCTCTTTCTAACCGATTACCGGTGTATTTTGTAAACTGCGATTACGATTCACAATACTTATCGGCTTAATCATATGAAAACTTCATGTTTTGTTATAGTCGAAACAATACAACATTTAGTGTCGTGAACGATAATCCTGCCCTTATTAGTTTTACACATGAATCTATTTCCTTAGAAAGTATTTCAATGGTTCAATTAAATATTGAATACTTTTAAACCAGAAGAAGTTAATAATTTTAAAGAAAAGCTAAAGGAAGGAACTAAAAGTAATTGTCTCTTATAAAAATCTCTCGTTTTTCTTTGATGGATCGTTTCAATTGTTGCACAACATTTGGTTGCACCTTTTGGTTGGTTGGATGGTTTACTTGGTTGCCTGCTGCATGATTCCGTTTTGAAGAAGACCACACCACTCGCTGAACAAATAATAAGACTAAATCGTATTCAGATGGTATTATGTAATGGGTAATATATCCAGCCTGCTGCTGTGTTCAGCTATCCGATGAAATTGCACCATCTAATACTTGATGTCTCCGCTAGACTATTTAGTATATGATTGTTGAAAACTTTGAGTATATAGTTTTGAAGAGCCGCACATTCACAGAGAAAATAAAATACTGTTTGCGGTTCCACTTTAAAAATAATTACCGGTTTACTGCGTGATTTCCATTTGAGCAGCTTGTTTTTGTTTTCGTTTTTTTTCTGCTTTCCTCTCTTGACATGCAAACATCCTGCTGCTTGAAGGACATTGAGTTGTATGCCACATTATTGTGTGCAATAAATTTTCGTGTGGAATAAATATGTTTATCGCCTATGTTCTATATTCCACTACGAAGTGAAACTAAATCGTTTTCAATTCCACATGGACAATTCCACGGGGTTCTAGAAAACGAGGTGAAACTTTTAACTACGATGAACGAAACTAAAAGTTATATTTTACTTTTAAAATCATTTTCACAAAATTTAGAACACAAAATTAATGAAAATATCACTTCCACTTCATTTTACAAATGTAGAATCCAGGTGTATATTTTTCTCTGCGTTAAATCGTCAAGACGAGATATTAAAATTGGCAAAATCGTCAATACATTTTTAAAATTTTATAAACCCACCACCAAATCACCATAAGGGTGGGGGTATATTAAGTTTGTCATTCCGTTTGCAGCACATCGAAATAATGGTCGTAGAACCAAAAAGTCTATATATTCTGGGTCCTTATAAGATTCTAAGCCATGTCCGTCCGTCTGTCGGTCTGTTGAAGGCACGATAGAAATTCGAAAAACAGGTCATAAAACAATGAAATTTTTACCAAACATTCTCTGATCGAAATATTAGGTATAGAAAATGTGCAAAATCGGTCCAGTAGATTCCGAGTACTGGATTAATGTTTAAGACTACCTCGATATTTTTCGGATATTTTTTGCTATTTTCTTCAAATATTTTTATTTTATTTTTAGTTTTATTATCCTGTTGAAAATGATAGGAATCGGTCCACAATTGATCATATCACCCATTACAAATCTATTTCCGGAATATGGCTTTATGGTACATACATGTCTATAAAAAAGCCGCATCTATACAAAATTCTGCAATAATAAGTTTCATGCAAAGTAAAATCTCAGAATTATATTTTGTTTGCATCAGTCAATATCTAGACATAGCCCCATATAATGTACACTTCCGAAAATCACTTAAATGCACATAAATCTTTTACAAAAATCGGTATCACGTTGCAATTCAACAGAAATAATCCAACTAATCTAAATGCAAAAGTTTATCAAAATATATTTAAAAATGCGACCTGTACTCGTACATTGAGCACAAGCTTTACATGGACAGCTAGCCAGCCAGACGGACGGACATTGTTAAATCGACTCATAAAGCGATTATGATTTATGGGAGTTACAAACATCAGCACAAATCCAATATAACAGCCCCACAGCAAACTTCTTTGACTGCAGTATAAGCGTACAAATTGATACTCTTACGTATCGATTTTGCTTTCGCATCGCCAGAGAGAGTAACCCCCCAGGTCGCAACTTTGAAGATATTTTGGCAAAATTTAGTACGAGAAATTTGTTCGGCCCAAACAAATTTCGCAACAAATAATTTTAATATAAAATTAAATTACACATACAAATTTTGTGCAGATTGGTCGATAATTGACTTAGATTAGCTCCCATATAACACAAACAATATTTATGTATATGTACAGAAGTCATGCCACTAAATTTTTGGATGATCGGTCAGTTATGATTAAAAAAACAAATCTGTAGAAAAAACGAAAGTACAGCCACTAGATTTAATAAAATAAACTTTTAAAATTTAGCCGGATTTTATGTGAATGCAATTTTGTGTCTGATGGCAGGCTGTGTAGCTACATACATACATACATACATAAATGCTGATGATTTAATATAAATTTTTCGAAGTAACGCTTTATAATTGCAAATACATATACAAAACACACCAACACCCACGCGCACATAAACACAACCACATTTATAATACAATAATATACATACATAAATATATAAAATAATAATATAAAATATTATATGTAAATGTAACAGATTATGTTATTTTATACACTTTCACATCAATGATTTTCACTCACCCACCTGCTCACACGTACGAGTATACTAGACTGCGGCAGCGAGCGAACATGCAGTAGCATGTCTGAACACTTGTGGAACTTAGAAACTTTGATTGTTTTTAACCCATAAACTGAAAGCGGAATAACTTTAACTAGGAAAGCAAGTAATTATAATATATACATACATATCGATGGTCTCGTGTAGAAAGGCCCTAACTCGCATATTTGAAACTTTACAGGAGAAGGTAAAAACATAATAGAAACTGTAATATTCAACATGTAACTTTTTTTGTACAACTGCTTCTAAAAGCGTTATTTTTTACACTATTGCAATAAATTTTTTCGAAAAAAAAAAATAGCGCGTTAGAGCCTTTCTACATGAGACCAACGATATGTAGGTAAAATTGTATGTAGAATTGTAAAGTACAGTTTTTATAACCTCCCCACTATGGTGGTGTAGGATTGGATTTGTGCTGATGTTTGTACGCCCAGAAATATTGATCCAACAGCCGCCTTAAATTATCTCGGTCTATAATTAGTCGTAGCTCCCATATAAGTCCCATTTCCGAAAATCACTTTAAAGAGCATAACTCATTCAAAAATGTGGGTATCCAAATAATATTCAACACAAATATATTTCATATATATACAAAAAACACGGTACAATTTTATTATGATCGGTCCGTAATTAGTCGAAACTCCCATATAAGATCCTCTCCATAATTCACTTTAACCTCCATAAATCTTTTAACAGTATTTATAACGAGATAAAATTTACCACATATAATATTTATATTCACAGAAATCATGACACTAAATTTTTGCATGATCGGTCCACAATAGGTCATATCTCCCATATTACGCCCATTGCTGAAAAACTAATTTATACATATACTAGTTGTAGGGTATTATATGGCTTGACCGACTATACTTTTTTACTTGTTTTAATTAAAATTAAAATACAACTTTGAGCAGTGCTACGTAATGCAGCATTAAAAATATACTGCGTGTATAACATAAAACTACGAGATACGTGATTCGAAATTTTCCAAATTTTTAGCTTTTGTTTTGAAACAACAATATAAATTTACTTAAAGTATTGGCCATTGGTGCTACCTTTTCCAAATTTACCAACTTACCAAAAGTACCAACTTTTGAGGCCTACAACGAATTAAGCCAATTTCGGATACGCTGTTCTGAAGTGAACACACCATTCGATGAAAATTGAATGGAGAAAGATCTGGACTATAAGGCTTGCGAGGCAAAACTTTACAAATTTGCAGCATATTTCATAAATAAATTTCATAAATCCCTTTGAACACGAATTTTATAATTTGAGTATCAGTCTCACAAAATGTTTGAAAAAATAAATGTAAACAAAAAACTCGGAGTTTAAAAGTCGATATGGTAGCACGAATTTAGGCAATAAAATAATAGGCCTACAAAGAAAGAGAATACGATTCTACCTTATTATCTTTATATCATAATTATGATTTTAGTAATTTGTTTTTTTTTTTAACTAAAATTAGTTAATTTTTTGAATTGATCAAATGATATGATAACCTTTCAAGGGTTAAACCCAGTAAATATGTGAATGTTAATTTGCATACATAAGCTATGTATACACGATCGTCAGATATTACAACGTTGTCTGAAAAATGTTCAGAAAATGTCTAACAACCGTGTAAACTTAAAATGTTTGCCTTCCAACGTTGTAAGAAAAAGCATTTTCAGTACATTGGAAGACAAAAATATTGTCAGACATCTAACAATCGTGTAAACACACAATTTCGTCATTGTCATTGTTTTAAGACAATTGTCAAACACTTTTCATTGTCGTATGTGCAAAGTTTATGCATCTGCCAATGCAGTATTGTCATAGAAATTATTTCTAAATGCAACTCTGTATATACATAAATAAACAAAAAAGTGTACATTAATAACATTTAATAACATCCTCGCTACTTCCTAGCACATAAGCAGATAAAATGGTTTCAATTGCTCTTTTTTATTCAATGACAATATTTAAAACATACACACAACGCTAAAAAACGAATTTGACAATGCCACACAACAATCTGACTACCGTGTAAACTGACAATTTCGGTTGACAGATAAATTCATTGTGTGACAATTGTGTGCCAATGAAATTGTTAGTTTTCTTATAGTCGTCTAAACTGACAATTTACCTTTTTCAATGTTAGTACATTACTAGATCTGACAACGTTGTAATATCTGACGATCGTGTAAACATAGCTATACTCGTACATTTGGTAAGCTTCGATAGATTTATGCGGGCGTGTGTGTGTGTATGTATTTGCAAATACATATGTATGTATATGACATGTATGTACGTACGTACATAGTATATTTAAAAGTTGTTGAGTTGTATACAAGTACAATGCCATGTTTATAAATGTGTTTGTAATTGTTATGAAAATTTCATAATTAGTCAAGCAATTTAATAAAATTAATGACTTACAATTTATAGAATTCTGCCCGAAAGGAATTTATTTTAACATAAACAATTTAACATAAACATGCTTGAATACATGTTGTACGTAAGTACATACATACATACATATGTAGCTAATAACTAGAGTATTTATTTATGTGTGTGTGTAAAATACCTAAATATTAAATTTCTATTTATTAATGACTTTAAGTATTTATGTAAATACATACATATTCGTATATTAAACAACAACTGCCTAAACAAAGTCAACAATGCAACTATAATTTCAATAAAATGTTGTTTAAATTGTATTTATGCTTCTTAAAGTTGTTTAAAAAGTTTGCTAGACTTAACTTTATTTAAATATTTGCTGTATTTATACAGAATCTAGATAATTTATGGAATTTTTGTGCTGTATTTAGTTTAGGTTTTATATTATTTTTTCTGTCTAACGTCCATTTGCTTCCTAGTGCAAGTTCAAAGTTCGTATGTTGTTAGATATGTTTCTGGATTAACTCTGCTATAAAAATGTATTTTATTACTATTTTTTTTTTGTTATACATACTTAATTATATTAAATTCTCTACATGTCAATGAAAGCCGGAATTTAGATACATTAGGTTGGTCCTGGTAGTATTTTGCCAACAATAGTACATGTTTCTTTCAGAGCTTTTAAAAAAAGAATATATATAAAATTCGATTTGTAATATCTAGAAAATACAGCAGAACGCAATTAATATTACAGTATTTTAAGGGAAACTGAACTGAAAAGGGATCATAACGGTTAGTGGTCCGCGCAGCAAACTCTTAATTGAACCAGTGTTAAATTTATAATCTAAGTATAGAGAAAGCTTAATACATTTTCTGATATTAGTTAACAATATTAGTGTTCTGTTCATAAATTGAAAAAGATTTGTAACAATACAAGATTTGTTAATAATAATAAAGAATACACACACATTGTAAACGTATGTAAATTTCGTTCTAACTTATAACACGTAAAAAGGAAATGTGATAATTCTCGAATTCTATTTCTCAAGAAAACGCTGAGTTAAATAGATGATGTTTACAGATGGATTGTGGACAATGAAAATTGCTGATGACGACCTTGGCAGGGTACAAAATGAATTCCAGTTTGTCAATTGTTCTAGTACTTTACAATAGTATTCTTTGAAATTATTTGAAAATTCCAACTATTAGCCTGAAAGAATAAAAATTTTTCTCTTAAAGATAATATTAGTTCAATTAGCTCTGTAATTAATGAAACAGAAGTTTCTTGCTGATGTTTCTCGAAATCTGTTGATTAATAAATTGCACCGCCTTAATAATTTTACATGTATTTTAGATGGAAAGAGCGTATGAGTGTTGTATGGTATGATATTATGGCATACTATGAATATCACTCATACGATATGCAGTGTGTGTGAGTTATATTTCTATTTGGCTTTTTATACAATATGTACATAGAAATAAATTGTAGTTTTAGACGTCTTTTAAATAAATAAAGAAAACTACACAACCACTCATGCATACAGAGCATGCTTATGAAAAGAGATTTTTTAAGAGCTTTTGTATTTTATTAAAAAAGAAAAACACATAAAATTTAGAGATTTGTATGAAATCTTTATTTGAGTCGCAAGAGCTATCTATATAATTCAATGTTTAATAATGATTTCATGTAAATGTTGATTCATTCCCTGGGTCCAATTTTTGCATACTCTCGGCAAAATATCGATCGGTATCTGAGGAATAAATTCTTCAATGTTAGCTTCCAGTGTGTCAAGCCTTAACATACGATAGCCCCACAAAAAAGTTTTAAGGCTTTAAATCGCATGTTCTAGGCGGCCAATTGACCGGCCCTAAATGTAAAATAAATAGTTTACCCAACTCGCCTGTGAATTGGGCCTTTGTTGCGCATGCTATGTGGCAATCACATGTCAGCTCAGCTCTTCCATTTTGGGCAAAACAAAAAATTGTAAACCGCTCACCATTCACAGTAACGTTCCTGCTTTCGACGTCTGTGCAAAAGTACGCTCCATGCCATATTTGATAATAATATTTAATAAGCTGCAAGCATTGCTCGTTTGTAAGTTGATTCTTGTTAAAATTTAAACCAAACTGAACATGCTACACGAAAACAGTCAAAAACTGTATTACCAAAAAGAAAGTTGCTAAAAAATCAGCCTTTACATATATGTACATATATTTGTATTGTATTGTATTGTATTTAAGTATATTTTCCATTCGTGAGAGTGTGACAAATTCTTCTTGTATTCGTAGATGTAAATATACTCAGGCAGACTGAGAAGTTTTTGTTATAATTTTTTTTTACAGTTTAAATGGATTTAGCAGCTTTTTCCACATGATTGAATGTCTGCAAAACTTCTGATAAACCTTACTGCATCAATGGCGGCGAATTCAAATAGTGAACCTTTATGAAGTCAGTTTTTGACATATGGCTAATAGACTGAACTCTAGTTCTTTTACATACTTTCAATTACAAATCAATACACTTTAGCTATTCAAATTGGTTTATTGAGATGGATAGCTTTTTTCCAATATTTAAAAATTATTTAAAAAATAGCCCTCGTTTTTATTTGTATATGTACAGTGGGTGGCCAAATTATTAGTTACACTTATTAATTAAGATTCAACCGCTTTTAATACGTATATAAATTTATTTCTTGTACCAGATGTTTTCGTATTTTAATTCGGGTAATACTGTTAAATATTTTGTGCAGTGTCAACAATGATTGGTGACATTAGAGTGCAGTTGTAGATCATTATCTGTCATTCTGCTCTGAAGTGTGAAATATGCAATTTTGATTAAATTGATTAAAGTCTGGCATCACGATGAAGAACTAAAAGAAAATATTCAAAAATGCATTCAGAGCATGCCACAAAGGGTGCAAGCTGTAATTGATGCCAAAGAAGGTTCTACGAAATATTAAGATTTTTTTTTCAAAAAATTTTGTAATATTTCTTTTCCTCAAAAGAATTTATTTTTAATTGATTTAGAAACACTTAATTTACCTAAAAGAACAAATAAATGGATAAATTTCCACTATTTTAAAATGTTACACGTCTTCAAACTAAACAATTTTGGATGTGTAACTAATAATTTGGCCACCCACTGTATATGGGGCACAAGCTGAAGCATAATATGCACATGTGTTTATGTTTGTTTTGTTATTGAAGCATTGTTTGAATACAAAAACTTCTATTTATGACAGACTTGCTGTGTCAGTGTCTATTTGTAATGCCTGAAAATGTATTAAAGTTTTTAACCCAAAGGAAACAACGTAAAAGGCAGCAAAACCAAACTAAACAGCTGTATTAAATTGGTTTTAAATTATACATTTAGTTTGCTTTTTGGGTTTTCTTTTTGTATTATTTTGTTTTAATGGTTTGAACGCAATACAAACGATTCAGCAATCACGTAATTATAAATTCAAGTCATAATTCTTTTATGAAATATATATAATAGTATACAAACATATGTACATGTAAACAAAATAACAATTATAGTAAGCCACAAAAAAAAACTAAAAACAAACTTTGAATACAGGGTGTTTTTTCTCTAGACGTATAGAAGTTTAATTTGACAACACTTTTTTAATTAGCGGCCATTTTGTTAGCTGTCAAGTGATTTATGTTTGAAGTCGCTAGTCTACGTCAATAAGCCCGAAACGATTGACCACCTGGAGGACAACATTCGCCAACATTCATTGGAAAAAGTCATGGACCTGCAGATTAGACTACTTACGAGCCAGTCGTATTTAAATTATAATAACAGAAGATTAGCTGTCGGTTGAAGTAAATTTCGTGTCGATTTAAAAAAAAATCATCTCTCTTTTATTCCATTTCATATCCTTTAATAATCTATCTGTAATATACGATATGAAATTAGAGAGAATTGATGTCTTCATTAGGAGTAGTAATTGGCTACCGCGATTTGATATTTAGATCCCTTCTGGTAGAATTATTCGGTCGTAAATGACTCGGAGTGATTACCCCATCTAATTTCTCGACAACTCTCCCTGTATACATCTACTTTATACATTGGGTGTATCTCTATTCAACTCTTTCTTATTTCTTCTCTCTTCTATCTTCTATCTTTTTTGCGGCAACACAAAAGGACTAGCAGTAATATGACCTATGCAAGTAAGCTATGTACTTCATGGCTGCCTGTTAACCTAACCTATTCCATTTCAAAGTTCTATACATCTAAAAAAAAAACACAGAACCAAGATTTTCCAGATAAATTTGCACAATTTGTTGAAATACCAAACCAGACTAAAATTAATAAATAAATCACTTGACAGCTAACAAAATGGCCAGCACTTACCCTGCCTTTACACATGCCAGTATTTGCATGCGAGTGCTGTGTACGTATTGTATACGAAAACTTATTCGAAAAACTCGAATCATTTGCAAGTAGCATTACTGTTTACACAGGACAATGAAAGTTCATTTTCAAAATGTTGTCAAAGCGTAAACTTCAAAAAATTTGTTTTTTGTTAAAATTAAAAGAGTTATTAGATGAAACTGAAAAAGAAGAATGTATGAGAAAGGTTTAATTGTATTTTGCAGATTTAATTTTGGATCCATTTCGAATGTTGTAGTTCCAGTAAAACTAAAAAAAAAGATGAAAAAATTCCATAACCATAACCAAATTTTTTTACCATTTCTACTCACATTTTTTTCCAGCAAAAACTATAAATTGTATGTAAAAATATTTTCTATAAATTTGTTTACTACTTTTTTTTCTAAAAAGTCAGATTTCTTATGAAATAAGTACTAAAATTAACAAATGGCGCACAAAGTTTGTATTTGTTTACCAAGAGTTGCCATGGCCTTCAAATGAGTATAATTGTATGGAAATAATTATTACAATTTATTATTATTATTAATTATTATTTAATGCTCTAAAATGACATCAATATACTTCTTTTTTTATATTTGAAAAAAAAAAAATATATTTTTTTTTACAATATACATAAAATCCATTAAATTTATTCTAAATTTTTTTTAATTGGCAACTCTGTTTACCTTTCTGTCACTTTATTGCTGAAAGTGTCAAAAAATCACTGTCCAGCTAAATTCACTTGCAAGTGAGCTGCAAGTGTGATTGTGTTAGTAAAAAAGTGTGAATGTATTGACTTTTTCGAACTTGCATGTGTAAATCCCGGGTTAACGAAGTGTGGCCAACTTAAAGTTCTATACATCTAAAAAAAACACCCTATACTTTTGCTAACTTTTGGCTTAAATACACAGAGCTGGAGAGAGAAAGCAATAGACACATTTTCACACACAAGCAACAGCAGACTTTAAGTTTTAAAGTTTTAAGAAAATTGTGATTTTTTTTAGAATCATTGTTGTTTTGAAATAATTTCTTAATTGTTTGTGTTTCTTTCTTGTTGTTAATATTTTCACATACACATACACTTTAGTAAATGCCAACATACATACTCGTTCATATTCCCGGTACTTGTCATATAATTTCAACAAATTATGTCTTGACATGACATGCTTTAAGAAACAATTAAAGAACTTTTATAATTATGAAGTCATAAACATTATATTTAAATACTTTCTAAATATTTGCTGCTTTAATATTCTTGCATGGAAAGAAACAGATGAAAGTTTATATAATTTCCATTTTTTAATGAATTTCTTGGCACTTGGAATTATTTTAATATTTTGTTTTTAAACCAAGTGCATTTATTTGTCAACCCATGTTTAGCAATGAAACCGAATTCTTTTTGTTACAAATTACCAAATGGTTGCTGGCTTGTTGGTTCGTTTATTTTTTAGTATATTTTAAAGTTTAAATATTTCTTATATTATTATTTCATTTCATGTCTGGCTATCATTATTCTTTAAAAAAAAAATAAGCTAATTTGTATTAAAGAAACTAAAAAACAACAGCAACAGCTATAAAACTACAAATAAAGAAAAGAAAATAGCATTTCGTTGTTTTTTTATTTGCTAAGATTTATTGTATTTTGTTTTAGCTCAAGACGGGCTAATTGCAAGAAGACGCAGCGAAAAAGGAAAAGCCAAAACACACTTCATTGTCAAGCAGCATTTCTGAGACTCCCTAGAGAGTTAACAAATGAACTCTTTCAACTCTAGAGAATTTCGGCCAGAGATTTATTTGTTTATTTATTTTCTAACAATTAGTAACTACCCAGCAAAAACTTGGTAATGACTTGGAATTACTAAACAACATACTTTTCAATGACTATATGATACCATCTGCATTACTTATAAGTAGTTTAGTAATACCTTGCATATAATCTTATATAAAAGTACTTGTATATGAGCTACTTTACGAAATTCGGAATTAATTCAGAATAAACTTCATTTAACTTTAGAATAATTAAATTTATTAATTCAAATCTAATGCAAATTAAACTAAACAATTTTTTCTTCATTATTTCTTCTTTAATTTAATGAATTGTTATAGTCCTTACATGTAAGTAGTATCTTCGGCAACATAGTAGTATTAACTTATTTAAGTCACTATTTTGTAATAGATGACTGGATCAGTTGATGTGAAATTTTTTTAGTATCATAAAAATTTTTGTCTAGCACTGGCTGGGCTTATTATTTTCTTTTTAGTATTAAGATTTGAATACTTATTGTCATTTCATTTTGAAGATTCAATAAATAATTAAATGCAAAAAAAAAAAAAAACTATTTGTAAGCGAACGTGGTAATGACTTGCCTCCAATGACATCACCGTGTTAAAATAATGAGTTAAAATGCCAATGTATAAGTAGTGAAGTATCATTATATTAGATTTTTAACTCATTACTTTTCAATGAAAGTTTTTGCTGGGTAAATAATCAAATACTATACATTATTTTAACAACTTCAATGCTTAAATGTTTAACTACTTATGTACATATTTCTATATATTGTAATAATATAAATATTTTGTATATATTCCTTATTTTATTATTCTGGTTGGGATTTTTATTAATCCTTTGTATTTGGGAAACTCTGCAAACACCTTAATTTCTTTCTTTTTTTCTTTCATTACAATTTATTGTCAAATTGTATGCCTTTTTCTATTATTTAATTTAATGATTGAAATTGTTACCATTATTGCCATTTGCAAGAGATTTTTGTGTCAAGTTTGTTGTGACACATTTTTTAAATGCTTTTCATTAGCAGTTAAAAATTTCCTTCAACAATTTTAAACTCTTAAATCTTACAAAGTTGTATTTTGTGAAATTTCTTAAAGCAATGTGCAGTAAAAATGTTGTTAGTAGTTAAAAGAAAAAAAGTAATTATTTAATTGTTTCCTCTTTCAGAACTGTAATTAGCTAAACACGTATCAGTAATTTATATATGGGTATTTCCATGGTTGCGCACGTGACAGTAGCACATATTCAACATGAAGAAAATCAAACAAGACACAAATATTTTTTTCTTAATTTAGGTTTTTAGGAAGCAATTTTAGAGCTCTTTATTTAGTGGAAAGCATGGGTGCTGTAAAAGTCCTGGTCCTGATATATTGGTCAACAAAAGCAGTTGCGTGATGTGACAAAAAATAGAAGTGTTTTTTTTCTACATTTACTAAAGTGCAAAAACCAGCGAAATAAGCTAAAAACTTTTATTAAAATTATTTGGTTATTATTAAGGAATAGTTTAGCTTTATTTTCATAACTGGTTTTTTGATGATTTTATGTATAGTTTTCTTGATACAAGCCATAATATGAAGCGTGACGTGACATTGTGTTACGTGACATTTTTTCCCTTATAATAAACTCGAATAATTTTTGATGTAGTTTGGTTTTAAAGTTTTAATTGAACGAAAATAAATGAAAATTTAACTTTAGGTCAATGTTTGAAAAGGTACATAAGAATAAAAAAAAAATAGTAAAACAAGGTTATTTATTAAATCACCCCTATCGTGAATAAAAATTTAACATGAAATTTGTTCCCTTTTATTTTTTTAACATTGAATTTAAATAGGTAAATGTAAAAAGGGAACAAATTTCATGTGGAATTTATATTCACGATAGGGGTGAATATTTCTCTTTGACGAAATTGCGGTTCGAGCTATTATTTTTAAATCTTCCTCGCATGATAAGTAGTAAAGTTTATGAATGCCTGAGATTCTCTTCACTTCTTTCCATTTTTCCGTTAACGGTGGGGAAAGTCTTTCAATTTCGTCTGCACTTATAAAAGTTAAATGAATTCCATTTATGTGGTCTCGTGCGCATTCGAATAAAGCGAAGGCATCGTGCAAAATAATATTCTTTGCTTTCGTTATCTGCCAAACTTTTCTTTTAATTACAGCTCCTACTCCATCGACTGCTCCTTTGCCATGAGAAGTGACAAAGAAGTTCCATTCAATATATTTGCAGCCGAATTCCACTAAAAAAATTGGGTACACTCCTAGCTATAAACTTGTTTTTGAATATGCTTTTTTGTTGTTGTAAGCAAACTATTTTGTAATTAGTGCAATCATAAAAAATGCGTTTTAAAAAATTACCATTAAAGAGAAAATTGTATTAAAAGTAAGCGAAAGCTAGTAGCATTTTATTTTGAATTTAACTAACATTTTTCTCATAATGAGTGTTAACATACGGTATAAATTCTTTAAAATAACAAAATTTGAATATTTATCTCTCATAATATTGGATAAAAATAAATGTTTAATAAGTTATAATTTTTTGGCCACGGTAGACCTTTCTGTGGAAATACCCATATATAAAATTTTTAATTATTTTTAAAAGGAGGAGCAACCAAACTCATCCCAACTTTCCAGCAAAACTCTGCTGCAGCTCATACAGCAAAAAACAATGCAGTTGACAGCTGACAAAATGGCGCCAGTTAAAAAAGTGTTGCCAACTTTAAAAAAATACCCTTCCTATTGGACTTGGAGTACATATTTGGCAATAGCTCCTAAATAAAGTAAACTTCCGGGTATCATTATAACAACCATTAAACTTTTGTAAACTACACTAATGAGATTAAATTCAACCTAAATGAGCCTCAAATTAATAGAAATCACTTTACTAGATTTTGAAGATATCAGTCTATAATTGGTAAATTTCCTCTATAAGACCTATAAGCTCTTGAAAATAACATTATTGAGATGAAAATTAGCTAAAATCAGCCACACCTTATAACTTTATCCTTTTTTAAAACCTTTTCTTTACCTTCTCTTTGGAAAATCAAATCTTGTAACGTTAATTTAACCGCCATTTACTCAATGCAAATGGATGAAGCTTTGCAGGCATACATATTCCCGATAAAAACATACGAATACATGGGCGTAGCCAGGATTAAATCTAAGGGGTGGGGGGGTGTGCAAAATTATTTTTTTTTTTTTTTTTGGTAAAATGCTGTTTTGACTGCCTTCTACTCAATGCAAATGGATAAAACTTTTTTCCTCCCCCTCCCCTAGATTTTATCCTGGTATGGGCGCCCCACGCTTTTCTTTAAGGGATGTGTGAGATTTTTTCCATTTCGATTTAAAAGCTTATGTTGTTTGAAATGTTCTAATTTTTTGACTTTTAGTCGATTTTTTAGTATTCATATTTATTTTGTGTTTACAACTGATCAATATATTAAGATAAAGAAAAGCGTTTCTTAAAAAAATTTTTTTTTTTAATTTTTATAATACTGTTTTATTTAACCTAGTAAACATGTGAAAATGTTTAAGCTCTTTTTAGTTTTATAAATTGTTACATTGTTACATATAAGATTGTTAAAATGACTCTGCAAACTCTGTAAATAATGGTAAAAGTTGGTAATTTCATCAATTAAAAATAATTAAAATTAAATAAAATTTCAAATCACTTGAAATAAATTAACATTGTAACAATATTGTATGTTAACTTGTCTATCAACCAATTCCCCTTATTACGAAAGCCAACGTAAACATAAGACACCGACTGTTCAGTCATGGTATTGCCTTCGCACAGTGGTTCAGAATCGTTTTTAATTGGCCAAAACTCTGTAATTTTTTAACCAATAAATTTCTTATTTAATAGTTCTTTTTTAATCAATAGCTAACATCTTAAGCTTCTTTTTTTAATTCTTGTTTGTAATCCCGTTTCAAATATGCCAACCCATTTTTGACTCACTTCTTCTTAACCAATTTGGCTCAAATTTGGGCCACAAGTCAATCTTGGATGACAATATAATATTTTGTTATTCTTAGGGTAGCCCGTAATTTCTTTGATATATTTTTCGTATTTTCATTAGGATGGCCTAAATTTTAACTTTATGCTTAACAATACTTACTTACTTTCTAGTATTTGGTCAATTTTGAAATAAAGCAGTGTAACTTTAATTTTCTTTAATTATAACTTATAGTCATAAATAGATTCTAGATAAATAAATTAGCATTTCAGATTAATATTTGTATACTTTAGTTCATTCAACTAATAAATGTAAATTATAATTATTATTCATTTGGCTGAAATATTTTCTGTAAATATTTTGTATTCGGCTCTGTATTACTTCTATTCTGTAGCAGTGTCGGTGCGGGTGTAAAAGTACATATAGGCTTAAAGAAAACACTTTTCCCTTTCTTTGGTTGGTTTAGATTTTTTGTTCTTTTTTATCCTTTAAAAGTTATACATATATATGGTGGTTTCAAATTAATTACACAACACTCTAACTACAAATTATACAGGGTGCGCAAATACCATTTGTTAACAACACATAACAAAAAAAACCGCAGTCCATTAGCAATAATAGCTTTCAAGACATCGTAATTAATATGAGATGAAATTTTTTTATTTCCTTTTTAATTTCTAAATAACTTAAATTCTTTGCTTTTAGCAGCATATCACGCCTACTACTGCGAATATTTTGACAAAATTTTTCGGCTGCCTTAGTTTTGATCTATTTCCTTTCTGATGGCATAACAATTTTAAGAATCTACATATATCAAGAAAAAATAAAGGTTTTGGCCAATGAAAATTGATTCTGAGCCACCGTGCGTCGTCAATATTGGCGACAACTGATTACTATTGACAAACAATTTGTATTAATGAAGTTGATTTTACGTAGACCTTGACACGAATTGACCTTCTTTTTGTCAACAAACTTTTTAATGTCAAGTGAAAAATTTTACAAATACCGGACAATTTGTTTTATTACATACATATGTAAGTGCTGTCCAGAAAATTGAAAACGCATGATCTTTGCCTCACAACTTTCCTTTGAAGCTTAAGCATTTCTTTATTTTCTTCATCACTACTTTCACTGGAGTCAAACAAAAGTAAAATTTTACAAAAGTAAAATTTTTTCTTGAAATTTAAAAAAACAAATTAATTCAAATTAAATGTCAAAATAAATAGGGATGATAAATATTTCATTTAAAAATTTCGATAATATGCAGACATCAACACATACTCATAAATTAATAGCGCTTTATTGCCGATATTTCGTCGGGGTCGACTAAATGTGAGTGCAGCTAAAAATTGATGACGGCATCGACAATGAGTTTTGTAATAAGGGGGAATATATGAAATACTAATAAAATTTGTAATAAAACTGTGTAAGAAACACTGAAGAATACTATTCTAGAACTAATATTGGGTGGAGAGTATACAAGTTTCGGCACAATTGAAAAAAGCATTCTAAATTGTTTAAAAGACGGGTTTCCTCCAAAATATAAACGAGTTTACAGTAAAAATCTTTAAACTAGTTTTTTACAAATATCTTAAAACAGCTTCATTTTATAAGAAGTCTTTAATAATAAATACAAAACATTTTAAAAACGGTGGATTACAAAGCTTTTTTTAAAAAATCTTTAAAAATCTTTCGAAAAAAAAAATATTTTTCCAAAAATCATAAAAAAAGCTCTTTTGCAAAAAATTCTAAAAAGCTTTTTATTCAAAAATATTTAAAAAGTTATATTTTAAAAGAAATCGTATAAAAAATCTTAATTAGAAAAATATTTTTCTAAAAACCTTTAAAGCTTTTTATTCAAAAACAATTAAAAAGTTGTATTTTAGAAAAAATCTTATTTAAATCTTAATTAAAAAAAGTTTTTTATGCAAAAACAATTAAAAAGTTTTATTTTTGAAAAAATCTTATAAAAGAAAAACTTGATTCAAAAAAATATTTTTCCAAAAATCTTAAAAAAGCTCTTTTGTAAAAAATTCTAAGAAGCTTTTTATTCAAAAATCTTTAAGAAGTTATATTTTAAAAGAAATCTTATAAAAAAAATTCTAATTAAAAAAATATTTTTCTAAAAATCTTTAAAATAAAAAGCTCTTTTTGCAAAAAAAATCTAAAAAGCTTTTTATTCAAAAATCATTAAAAATTTATATTTTTGAGAAAATCTTATAAAAAAAAGCTTAATAAAAAAAATATTTTTCTAAAAATCTTAAAAAAAGCTCTCTTCCAAAAAATTCGAAAAAACTTTTAAAATTTTGTTTTTAAATTTTAAACACATCTTTTCAAAAAACTTTTAACTAAAAATCCTAAAAAAAAAAGTGTTTTTTCAAAATCTTTAATTACAAGGTTTCTTAAAAATTCGATTGACTTTAAAAAACATTTAGCTTATTGAAAAATTGTATTACTATAGTAACGGTTCTCTGTTCTCTAAATAATAACAATAATTATGGTCTGATCATTGATACGGCTGGCTCAGACATCATTGCCGGTATACGGCCAAATAAAGTAAATTTCATGTCAACTTAAAAAAATCATTTGTTTCCTATGTATTAGTTTTAATCAATTTCAAAGTTTTATACATCTAAAGAAAACACTCTATATGTATATATGTTTAAATAATATTGCTAAAACTAAAATCTCTTGCTTGCAGGGATGCAGTATATGTAATAGAATATTTGTTCCAATTCCCTTTACTTGTTTCAAATTTAGAGACTTGTTTAGAAAAAAAGCGATTTTTAAACTAAATTGAAAAATGAAACAAATGCGACAGGATTCAGTGCAACTTAAAATGCTTTATGAAAAGCGCATTAACAGAGACATAAGAACAGACACCAGGATAGAGGATTCTAAAAAGGCTTTTCATCATTTTTGACAAGAGATATTTTTGAATATATTTAATAAATATTTAGAGGATTTAGTAAAGATAAGGATAACCTTATTTTTTAGGTCAATAATTTTAAATACATTTTTAACTCTTGCAATTATTAGGTAACATCCCTACGTCTCTGATTTTTACAATCAATAAACAGAAATACAAATACAAATAATGTTTATTTTATTTGCAGTTTTAGGTTTATTTATATCAACATTATTTCTTTTTACCATTTGTTGTTTTTATTTCTTATGTATTTTTTTATTACAAATCCCCACTGGCATTGGTCCATTTATGTAGTTATAAAGAAAAACATAAAACAGGAAAACATATTTATCTAAATATAAATATGAAAACAATCATATTTACAAAAGGGTCAAATAAACGTGAGAAAGATGAACATTTAAACTAACAAAAGCCCACACACAGACACAGTTATGAAAAAACATGAACCGATATGAACCGACATGAACATCAAACCTAAAGGATTCAATTTGTGCTTATATTAAGAGCAGTTTTGCATGTGTTGGAATAAGTAATGGGTTTTGCCATATATGATGTATGTATATGAGTTTGAGTAAGAGCGTAAGTGTATTAGTGTTTGTTTAAAATTGTATATATTTGTAAATTGCTTTGCTTCATGTTGTTCAACTGTTCCGGTGTCAGTTGTAGTAGTTACTCAATCACCTTTTTTACCTGTCTAAAGATTTACTTTATTTTAATAGTGTTGTCTTTGTCGAGAGAGATGTTGTAGTCTTTGTTTTTTATTTTTTATTTTCTACTAAAATGTGTTTTTGTTTAGTTTGGCTTTAAGTCATGTTGTTGCTGTTGTTGTTTCCGTTTTGTCCCTCATTCAAAGATGACAGGTGAAAACAAGGCAGTTCACACGTGCACATGAGAAAAGGAGCAGATCAGAACAGAGCACTAGTTTCTTTTATGGTTATTGCGTTGAAAAAAAAAAATGTTGAAGCCTGTAGCTACAAAACAACCATAAAAACTTAAAAGAGAAGTATGTTATCGCACACATACACACACTTTATTGTATACTTTTATCAATCCATGTAAAACATACAAATCGTAAACGTAGCAAGTTTTGTATTGGTTTGAGATTTCAAAATAAAGCATCACAATTTTTTTTTTTGTATTACACTATGACAGCCTAAAGGGACTTTAGTTTTTTTTTGTTTTGAATTCTCTTTTTTTCACTTCTTTACAAATTGAAATATTTGTTTCTGTTTGTCGAAAATGCTTTATTGTTACCAACGTAGAAGTACTTAAAAAATAAATATCCAGAAACAGGATTTAAAGATGTTTAAACAAAGGTCGTTGTTACTGTTTTTATAGATTCCATTTTATTTTTTCTTCTTTCACTCTCTCTCTCTCTTTCTCTCTCGCTCTGTCTCTTTGGGAATGAAAGAATTTAAAGTTGAAATAATAAAATAAACAACACTATTGAAATTGTCATAATTTAGCACGGTATTGTTTCTGTTCCGGGAGGGTATTACAACGCTGTTACTTACTGACGCTTTTATTTTCTTAAGAGCTTATATATATATATGCAATATGACATCAAAAAAATGTATTATAATTCAAAATAGCAATTAATATATATTTGTATTTTTCCACTTTGCAATCCAGATCACCAAAGGAGTTATTGGCTCAATCAGCGTTCATCATCTAGGCAGTGTTGTAGACCACGTAATCGGACAGATACCTGTTTAACTTGTGTTTCGTGTTTCTTTTTTTTTTTTTTTTGTATTATATTTTTTCTGTTTGTAACATTTGTAATGTTATTCAGCTTGTCTGCATGCAATTGATTTAAAAAATTATCACTATTTTAAATTCATAGTAGGGGAGAGGGGGGCACGTTTATACCCGGGGCACCTTTGAACTATGTTGATAACATCTCAGTTTAACATTTTTTCCGACCCTTAATCGAGTTTTTCATATGGCAACCTTGTTTTCTAGTAAGGTTAACAAGTTTTGCTAGTTTTTTCAGTCGTCGACCGAATGTAGTTGGGTAAACAAGTTTTCGCAGTGCCGTTGTAAATTGTTTTATTTTTTTTTTGTAAGAGTGTAAGAAGTTTTCAGTGATCGGTTTCTTTCGTGAAAGAAATTTATGGCAGTCCAAAATACATTTCAAACAAAATTAAGGTAAGTTATTTGATATTTATGTAAAACCTGGGGCCAAATTACCGCATTCGATATCGAGTAAAATTGATCGTAATTTTCTTATTTGAGATTATGGCATTCGATATCGAGCAAGAAATTTAGTACATTTTATCATAATTACGATATCGAAATCAGTTTTCGATACGATAGCTCATTCGATCACGAATGCGGTAATTTGGCCCCTGAAATCACAAGGCCTTTTCCGTCTTAATAATATAAAACTTATTTTTGATCTGACTTTTTTTTATTTTTTAATTGTTAATGTTTATATGTGGGATATCTATCAAAAAAATTATTTTTTAACTCAAGATTTTTCAATATTTGGCACATGTATCATTTTCATTTATATATTAATTTTATTAAATTATTTATTATCCAAATCGGAAGACATCGATTTTTAAAATTGGGTCACTTGACGTGAAATTCACCATATGTTCTTTATATTAAGAACTTTTAAATCTTTTGCAATAGTTTTGTTTGGCAGGATTGTTTTGATTTGTTGTGTTGTTGTTATAAGTGTTGTCTATGTTATACTGATGTTTTTTTTTCATAAAATTTTAAGTAGACGGTCTTGTGTTTTTTGTAGTGTGGTGTTAAATTTAACATTTCCCCATGTTGTTATTCCATGTCTTATATATGACTCAGCCAATGAAAAGTATGCTTGACGTAGTACACTATAATTGGAGCAGTTACTTAAATGATATAGCATATCTGACGATTTTCGCAGTTTCTTTTTTAAATTTTCGATATGGCTTTTCCATTTGAATTTATCATCCACATATACTCCCAGATACTTACTTAAGATGAGGCGGTTTTATGTGCATTGCATTAGCATTAGTTAGCATTAATAATAAGGCCGTTGTCATGGCACCATTTTGTACCCAACTCTAATTGTTTTTGCATTTCTTCGGTTGCCTTTTCTGTGTTTTTATCAGCTACTATTATGGCCGTATCGTCGGCGTATGCGTAGATAGGCAATTCATCAAATCATTGGCGTATATTATATATAGAATCAAGTTAAGTTTTGATCCTTGTGGTACACCACAATCATAAAAACTTCGTTGCTACATTTATTATTGATTTTAAAGTAGTATGATCTACATTTCAGATAATCTTTAAACCATGACAATATATTTCCTCTTACACCGATTCTCTCTAGAGTTTGCAAAATTTTGGTGTGTGAAAGAGTGTCAAAGGCTAAAATCGATAAAACAACACCAATACATGCATATTTTTAACCAAACATCTGTTTATGTGATTTGAGAAGTCTCCTTGTAATTTATTTATATTTTTTCCTTTTTGAAATCCAAATTGGTTTTTGTGGGTGCCCCGATAGATTAGGCGATAGTGTGCCAGACAAGCAGTCAGAGGGTTGCGGGTTCGATTCCCGCCAAAGATTCTGGGTATTTTCTGCAGATAAGCCAAAAAGCTTCGCAGTTTGTGTTTGTTAATTATATTAAAAAAAAGGAATAATTTGAAATTTTTGTAGGAAATCAGTTAATCTTCTAACAACCACTTGTTCTATCTATTTTATCTGTTATTGGTAAAAAAGATAGTGGTATGTAATTATTAAAATCAGTTTTATTACAACTTTTGTGTATTGGCTTTGCTATTGATGTTTTAAGTAACTTTGGAACAATTGCTTGTTCCAAACTTGCATTAATGAGTTTTGTCTGTTTGAAATAAAAAGTTTATGTTTGTGAGGGTGTCACGTTACACACACAGTCACAGTGGTGTGATGTGATTTGTTGTGTTGTGTTGTGTGGTAAGAAATCCGTGCTTTAACAGCGACCAAGCATATTACATGGCAATTCTCACAGAATGAGGATTAAACTTAAATTATGATTTATGATGCCATCCACTTTACTTTAATATGAAATAAGCATTTCAAAGAACAAAGAAAAATAAAAAAAAAATGTAAAAGAAATAAATTAATCACAATCTAACAGACACAAATCGTATGTTAATAACGCATTAGATTATTGGCGTCAAAATATCGGCATTTCTTTTTAAGTCTTTTGCTCGAATTCCATCAGATCCAGCACTTTTTCTAATATTAAGTGTTTTAAAATATTATCCTCGTTGGTATAGTCAATGTACATTGAGTTTGTTTAGATTTAACGGTCGGTATTAACATACAGCATGTTTATCAACAGATGACGTGTTTATCGACCTACAACTTGTTTAGCATTTGTAGAAATTTTAATTTATTGAGAACTGTTATAAGCATAGCTAAGCAATATGGCAGTATTGAGTTGTAACTAGCGTTTTTTCCCGGGATTTCCCGGAAAGCAAAAACTGCGGAAAAAAACTCTAGTTGTAACGACTTTGGCTGAATATTCTAGACAGGAACATTCTAGTATCTTAGTTTCGAACCTTCCAGAAATTATGATTGCTGCATAAATCGACTAACAGGGCCAATCAAGTCAATCAGTTTATTGTGAGTCATTGTTGCATAAACATTAATGTGTTTTTTTAAAACTTTAAGTGTGTTCTTAAACTGTAGTATACATAAGTGTGTAAAAAGACTCGTTATTATTTCTTCAAACTACTTGACGCTTTTATTTTGCAATTAATAAGAATCCGGTTTATTTAAAGGAAAGAAGCCACCGTTTTTAAAAGGTAAAAACGTAACAATATTAATATTCGTCTTATATATTCATTTTATATTCCACTACGAAGTGAAACTAAATCGTTTTCAATTCCACATGGACAATTTCATGGCGTTCTAGAAAACGAGGTGAAACTTTTAACCACGATGAAAGCAACTAAAAGTGATATTTTACTTTTGAAATCATTTTTACAAAATTTAGAACACAAAATTAATAAAAATTTCACTTCCACTTTATTTTACAAATGTAGAACCCAGGGAATTATTTATGGTTTTTATGTCACAAATGTGTATAATTTTTTTGATTTAAAAGATTTTAAAGTTTATTGCAAAATTAATTATAGTATCAATTATATTTTCGTTTTTGTAACATTTGGTTATAAAATTGTCAATATTAGTTAGGTGCCTATTATGAGCAAAATTCGATTCTCGACTGTGGTCTTTTTTATTTTTTTTTTTTTTTAATTGTTAATGTTTATGTTTTTCTTAATAAATAAATCGAATTTAATATATGTATATATAAAAAATATAACTGTTTATGTTATTTTTGGACAAAAATTTCCGTTCAAAACTGCCCCAGCCTAGCTCAAAGCTGCCCCGTATGGGAGGCACATTTGAACACAATGACTTCCATTAAAAAAAATAAAAAGAAAATATAACTCGAACTAAAACTAATTTACTTGTAGACTTAAACTAAAGTTTATTTCCATATATATTAGTTAAATTATGTTAAAAGTCAATAATTCAAAGAAATATAAATTTTTATGTGGCTTGAAAGCAAAAATTGTTCAAATGTGTCCCCCTCTCCCCTACCTTTAGTTAATTGAGATATCATGTCATGTAAATCATATTAATCTACTATTTTTTGTCTTTAGAAGATTTTAGAAATGAAGACAAGCATTGTGATAATAAACAATTCATTACGATATTTAACAAAGATTATAAAACATTATAAAAGGTTAAGATTTGCCTTACAGCCACCTCCTTTACAATTGTATCTACTATAAAAACCACAAAGTTTATAAAACACTTCAAAAATGCCAAGTTAAATGGAAATATAATAAACTGAACTTCCCCTTGACAAATGATGCTTTGCTGATGAAGCCTCATACGGCCATAAAAGATTAACCTAATGGTAAAATCCTTTAACCAAATACCTCAACACCTACAGATTTAACTTTTAGACATGTAGGGTTTGCAAATACTACAAGTAGTGGAACAGTTTTTATTTTATTTAATTTTTTTCTTTTGTGAAATATTTAGCCTTGTGTTACAAACAAACTGAAAAAGACCCAAAAACATCATTAATATAAAAAAAATAACATTACAGACGTTTAAACGAGCATAAAAAATACAGCATCAACAGTAACAACCATACAAAAACATAAAATCAATGAACAATTTCAGACACACAAAACACACATTTGTATGAGTATCTAAAATTTAGATTCTAAATATGGGAATATGTAGTTGATTGTAGGTGTTATTTAAACAAGTTGGAAAATTAAAATAAAAAACAAATACAAATTTAACAAAAAATAAACTTACATTTTCATCAACTAACTCACACATACACAAACACAAGAAAAAAAACATTCAAAATATTGTTTTGTACTTAATATACAACATACAATACTCGTCGTAAATACACAGCAATTCTGCAACATCTACAGCAACATTGGAAATAAACTGTGTAATGACTTTTTAACCCTTTTTTATGTGTGTTGAATTTCCTCTGTTAAACACACATACAAATATACTCGTACAACTGTAATGTTTAGACATTTTAAATTGCACCCTCTGTATGAAAAATCACACAAACAAATACACGTACTGGTTTTATAAATAAATAGTATAAAAATTGAATATAGTAAATACTTAAAAAATCATTTTTACACTATGGTAGTGTACGAGTATGTGTGTGCAAAAGAAAATAGCAACAACAAAAACATTTTAACGTTGAAAAGAAAATAACAATAACAAAACTCACATTTGTTTTCTGTTAGTAACAGCTTTATAATAAATATTTTGTTAAAAAAAAAACGAGTAAAAAATCGAAAAAAGTACGAGGGTAACAGAAAAAGTTATTTCTTTTAATTTAAAGTAATATCAAATGTTGTTGTTTAACTTTTTCACGACATTATTCTATGAATTTAAAATAAGTCACTATTCTGTATACATTGGTAAACGTGTTGCCATCTGTTGTCATGTTTACATGTCAATTATATTGACACTAATTGAACAACTTTCTATAAAACGACAAGGGTTTGTTGAGAAATTAACCAGAATTTTATAATTTACTGTAGCCTGTAACTGTAACTCTGTCTATATTAAATTTGCAAATTAAAAAGGTAACTAATGGTAAGGTCACACTTGGCAAATATTTCCCGAAAAAGACGTAATCACTAAATAAAATATATTTGAAGTCGTTTATTTATTTAAAAAAAAAAAAACTTTTCTTATTTAGGCCAAAGCACAACAAATATTTAGTTTTAATTTATTTGATGCTGTTTGATCCTGTAAAACTCTTGCAAGAATAAACAACGTCAAACAAATTTGTGCTGAAACAAGTGGTTGCACTTTTTTTGAGTAAATATTTGCAATGTGTGACCATACCTTAAACCATATAACATATCAGTGAATGTTTGTCTTCTACTAAAAATTGTAAATATGAATTATTATTAATAAATTAGTGGAAAACATTTACATAAACATGAAAAGCTTAATTTTTGTTATCTTTATAGTTACTGCTATGGACCGGTATTACCCTGAAAATAACGCGACTAGTCCATACATGCATGTAAAGACTAGACCAAAGAGGAGTAGGAGTACTCCAAAACTACTCCAAATATATGAAAAAAAGGTCGTCGATTTAACATTGTGATGTCCTAGGATTGGACCATATAACCCATCTGAGTAGTCCCAAAACTACTCCATGCTTCTATTCCATGGAGTACTCAGGAAGGTTAGTTTTAAACAACAACAACTCAATATGCATCGTGTTAACACGAAACCATGTCGTTTAATTACAAACTCTTGTTTAACTATGACATGGTCCATGACTGTGGACCATGTTGTAAGTAGTCCATTTCATCTAAAATGGATCACGTAGACCAATATTATTTGCGGGGTATATATACATACAAACATACCTATATACATAAAATGCATATACCTTAATTCTGTTTTTACACGATTTTGATTTACCACGGTTTGAAAATAAACAAATTTTAAAATTTTTTACATGATTTTATTTCATTTAGCACGATTCAAAATCTGTTGGGCTTAAATTTTTGTTTTTTTTTTTTGGTTAAATTTAATTTTTGCGAAATATGTATGTTCATATCACAAATTTAGGGGGATTCCCTTTTTGTGGGTACAAGCAAATTTACTGGTCAGAGCAATTGTAAATAGCACAATATACATATGTAGTACAATTATACATACAGTCGAAAAAACTTGTCATACATATATTTTTACATTACTTTCAAACTTAGAGGGTGTATCTTATTTTTCTTTAATAACTATGCTTGTGTAAAAACATATTGTATACATATGTATGTGCTTTAGTATTATAAAGCTGAATAGTTGTTCTTAAAAAAATCCTTGTTTTTTACTAATTACAATAGGTTTCAGAGATAAGGAACCACACACCTATTTTGCATACGATCAACGTCTTTCTTTAGTATGTGAAATCACATTTTTGTGTGTCACAGAACTCAATTCCGATCAAAAGTGGTTTTGATTCCGTAAATTAACGAAAAACAAATTGTTAGTTTTTATGATTTTATAATGAAAAAAAAAACTCATACTACTAATTGCTAATGGCAATTAAATAATTAATTTTATTATTTCTTTGTTAAGAATTTCAAAGTTGGTGTCAGCAACAAGAAAACTTTTGTCAAAAAATTACAAAAATTAAAAATATTTGCACAGCACTAAACTATGACAGAGGATCAGATTCATCTCTTGTACTGTGTTCAGATATGAAACTTAATTGAGTCAATATTCGCTTAATTGACAATATTAATTTAAGTGTTCAGGCATATGCAATTTTCAGCTTACTCAATAATCATTTGACAGTTGGAAAACAATACAAAAAATACTCTAAAATGGTTGTTGTGTTTCTATGTAAACAAACTTGCCTTCACATGGACTTTTCAATAATTTCTTTTGTTTTCTTTTGTTGACATTTACCATTTTATACAATTTTGTTCACTAAACACAGTTGTGAACATTGTTGCATTCGAAATCTTACTCAATATTATAACAATTTCGTACTTATTGCGCAATAAATAATTGAGATTTTATATGGAATATTGAGCTCAATAATGGCGTTAATTGCGATTAACGCAATTAAGGTTCATGTCTGAATACGCTATTAGATTTCTTCTTCGTAGCTTTTCAACTGCGTTTTGATGTATTTGTTAGTTTAAAACAGCAAAAATTGAAATTCCGGGCATTTTTAAAAAATGTTGTTCACTTTTATTTAAAATTTTTTTAGCGCTCTTTTTGTTCGCTTTTGTCCTTATTATCGTTCATTTGATTTTGTTGTATTTTGAAAAAAATTAATTTAAACTTTCGTTTGAAGTATGGCTAATGTTAAACATTTGGCTATACATACGTTCTTTCCACACTAAACTGAAATTCCGATATAAAACAGCCTTTACTATTTCTAGAAATAATGTTTTACAACAATTGTTGTGTTAAAAACGATTTCGCTCGAGTATTCATTATGAATATTTTTGGTCAACACAATCGTTCTTCTAAGATCGATGTTAAGAAGTAGGATTTTTTGAAAATCCAAGAGCATGCTGAACTTGTGACCATAGGTACGATATGTGATCAACTTTAATTGCGGTAACGGTGAATGGGTCATGCTATCAAGAAGTGTTAACAAATAATATGTTATCATTGATGATATGGATATTACTGGCATGTGGTTTCAATACAACGGTTCCAAATACACACAGCCACTTAAACAATGTTTCATAACTATTAATGTTTTATAACGTTTGACGGCACCGTGAACCATGACATTTATCCCAACTCGATTTGTTTGTGTTGCTATGCTAAAAATGGAGTCTATACAGAACTAATCGAGCTAATCATTAAAAAAGGAAAATTCTCTTCCAATATTATTTTTTATAAGTCTGAGCTTTTTTCCTTATAAACTATCGAAAATTTGCCGCAACAGTATTTTGCAAATTCTAAGCATTGCATGAAAAGTATTCCTCAGGTCGTCCTCGTTCCTAAGGGAATAACGGTTGGAATATAGCATAGATGAGATCATTTACAATTTACTCTTTTAGAAAATTCTTTAGACGCACAACACGACGTATGTGTGTTGTTATCTTGAATACACAAATAAAAATTCCGTATACATTCAGTGTAATAACGTTAGCACATGTGTGTTTTCATTACTCATACGCACTGCATGACTATTGTTAATGTTTGTATGTAGGTATGTATCTACATACTATATGTACAGCTGCTGTAAGAAAAATAGCACCAATAATAGCATTGGTATTATTTGGTTCATTTTTTCATCATTTCGTTTTTAAAAATTTGTTATGACTTTAGTATATAATACCAAATTAAAGCTGAAAGGCTCAGCTAACAGACTAAAAAAATTAAAAACAAAAAAATTACAGTAAAAAATATGCGTTATTTTACGCGTGCAAAAACAATTTCATTACATGTGTGCTATATACAAAAAAAACTTAAATTTAGAACGAAATTGAAGCTTAAAAAACTAGATTATCACGAAGATGTGAAAAAGTTGTTAATAAATGAAATAGAGTGAAACTGACAAAATTTTTGTATTGAAGTTGTATGGGGGGTGGGTGTTACAGTGGGCGGATTTTGTTCATATTTTCAAAACAGATTTAATATATATGCATTATATGCATTTTTGCGAAAAATAAACATTCTAGTTACAAATTTACAGAAGATATTGCATTTCTGAAATATCATTTGTATGGGAGGTGGGCGTAAAAATGGGCGGATTAAGTTCATATTTTCAGTAACTTATTCTACAATTATAATATTAATGTTTTAGGAAAATTGAGTTGATATATTTAAAATCATGGAAGTTATACCACATTTTATATTTAAGTTGTATGGGAGGTGGGCGTAAAAATGGGCGTATTTTTGTAAAAAAAAAACTAAAATTCTTAAAAATTTAAAACAAATGTATGCAAAATTTCATGAAGCTCCGCAAGCTCCTTGATTTATGGCCATTAAATATACTACACGGCCACAGTGTGCGCCTTGGCATGGAGTTCATTAAATCTTCACACCTTTTTTTCGGTATATTGCTCCATGCCTCTTTTACTGCTGGCCATAGTAGCTCATTGCTGGTAGGTTTTGTTTTCTAAACGTGTTTTTTTACGTCAGCCCAAAGATTTTCTATGGGGTTTAGGTCTGACATTAATTGAATGTTCTGCAAACCATTGATTAGCTTTTCAAACACCCATAACAACGGCATTTCTTCTGAGGCATATGGTAGCATTACATTTTCCAATATGTCAACGTAAACATGTTGATTCTTTATTGTTTTGCTCCAATAAATTGGACCCACTCCATAATATGAAGAGCACCCCCCCCCCCAAACCATAATACAGGAGCCCACATGCTTTATGGTGTTGGAGGTGAATTTTGGGTTGTATTCAGCATTTGGCGATCGTCGTACAAACGCCCGAGAACCTTTCCCACCATATAAAACAATTTTGCTCTCATCAGTCCACAAAATGTTCCTCCATTTATTAACAGTGTTGATGCTCCTCTGCAAACTTTATTCGCTTGGTCTAGTGCTGGCAAATTCTACTACTTTCCATTACTCAATAATATTCAATACTTTTCATTTGGGTACTCAATACTACTCGATACTTTTAACGGATTTTTTGAAATTATAACGCATAGTTTTTATCTGCAAATTGAAGTAGTTTCTTCAAAAAATAAAAATAGATCTTCAACTATTATTGGTTTTGTATGTCTTTTATTATTAAATCAATACTTTGCCAGCACTAGTTTGGTCACATGCCTTGCTGTTAGAAGCGGAAATTTTCTTGAATTGCAAGCTTTCAAATTATGGTCTCGCAAACAATTCCGGAAGGTTTCTACACAAGCCTTAATTTGTAGATCCTTCTTTAGATCTGTTGCTGGTTTGAAAGGATCCTTTTTGCTCTGAGCAACCAATCTTTTTACAAGTAAAGGGGACATTGCAGGTTTTCTTCCTCGAGTTTCAACTTTTTTTGTATAAATAATTGCATTTCTAATCATTTTGTTTGAGCAATTAAGAAGTTGAAATCATTTTATGAATAATTTTACTTTTCTCCTCATGGCAGTGCTTTCCACGGCTCATTCTTATTGTTTTTTTTTTTTTAAATATTTTTGTCATCCTAAAATTGTATTAATTCTTCTGGTTTCTATACACTGATCGCGAATAACTGCAAAATATTTGCTAAAAACGAAAGTGCTATTATTTACCGTTAAATTTTATGTGTTACTCCTTAAAATGCTTTATAGTAGGGATGATAAAAGACATTTTTCAAATTGTACTTTTCTGAGGATAAAAGTGTACTTTTTTACCCTAATTGTACTAAAACGCTTAAATATATTTTTTTTTTTTTGGATTTATTAAAAATATATTACAAAAAATAAAGATAATGGCCCATAATCATAGTCATAGAAAAAGCATACTTTAAGCCAAAGCATGCTTTTGTTTTAAATTCAGAACAAAATTTATATGTTTTTGTTGTTTAAAAGTCTACTTTTACTCAAAGTATGCTTTTTCTATGACTATGATTATGGGCCAATGTATATAAAAATTCATATGTAATAACACTTGTATAAAAACATAAACTTAAAAACATAAACATTTAGGTATAATAAGGAACATAAAAATGTTTTTAGAGATCAAATCCGCACAGTTTGTTAACAAATTATTTTAAAATGTCAACAAAAAAATACTTATCTTTGAAAAACTATGCTAATATTTGATATGGATCTATCTTTTACTCATCTCATGTGAAGTTTCATATTTTTTTTTTTTTTGATGAATTTACATTTCAGCATATCATTGAGTATATGTAAATAATCGATTAAATATCGAGCCGAGTTTATTTAGAAAATGTAAATATATGCATATATAGACATATGTCAATTTTCAACAGAACTTATTGACAAACTGTAACTGAAACGAAGTTAAGTTTTTGTTTTATGTGTTACAAGTTTTTAGTAAGAAAAAATTCGCTCCACGTTCGCCGACGAATGTGAAATTGACAATATACCTCTCACAATTCTAGTTATATCTGGAAACATAAATTCACTAAGCTCATTTTTTAGTTCTGAAACTTTAGACCAAAAAGTTGTAATATTATCTTTTCTAAAAGTTTTGAGATGTTCTACGTCAGCAAGAGCTCTAAACTGTGTGTTAATAGAATTAAAAAAATTTATTTGTATGTAAAGAAATTTTTCGCTCACCAAAATCAAAATTTATACGTTACAAAGTCATTTTTTAGTTTTGTGTACCAAAAATATTTTGTCTTCTATTTGGAATAATACGTTAGTTTTGTAAAGTTTTTGTAAAGTTAATACTATGTTTCCACGGTACATGCTTCGCTCTCTATTCATGATTCACACCCCAATCATGTGCGAAACAACTTGCTTCACCATACAAAATTTTAAGAGCGAATCAAGTAGATTCATATTGAATCAACTTGCGAAGCACGAAAAATTGCACTCTTCTCTAATTTTTATCGCAAGCTTATCTGCACTAGCTGTAAAAATTTAATATTATTGTAAACAAAGCAAATTATTTTCTTGTTGCTGGAAATAAAGAAAGTAAATACGTACGAATGTGTTTTTTTTTCAAATAAGCTAACTAATTTCCACTCACTTTTGTTTGTCCATTAAAAAAAATATTTTCCACAAATTGTAAATTCTGTTTTTTTATTCTGTTTGTTTATTAAAAACAACTGTCAAATCGAATCAAGTTTTTTGGTTATGTAAACAGCATGATTCATAAACAAGATTCAGAGAGCGAAGCAGGTGATTCAAGTCGTCGTGGAAACATAGTATAACATCAAAATGCACAAAAGAAAACGTTTACTTCTTAAAACATGATTTTTTATTTAATAAAACATATTTAAAAAACTGCCGGACTTAACGAATTTTTCGATATAACGAATGGGCCTGACAATATATAATTCGTTAAACCGGGAAACCACTGTATATGTATTTCAGTTCCCAAATATGCTTGGAACTTGGTGAATTCGTCAAATAAGAAAATATGTATAGTCTTGACAAATTTTTAAATTGTACTTAATTTTGTATTGGAGTACTAGCGTAATTTTGAAATGCGAATTGTACTGGAAAATTTACAATTGTACTGCATTTATCAGCCCTGCTTTATAGTAAAACAAGAGTTTGCATTTAAAGAGAAATAATCATTATCTAAGAAAGAGTACAATATATACTATATGCAGTATTGGCAAAAAAAAAATTATAGAATAATATTACAAATTTTAAGTGCAGTGAAAATAATATGTTTAATCATGGTGCTTTTTTATTTACCGGCACTGTATGTATGTTGGATGTGTGGGAAAGCTTTTGTATTTGACTTTGTGATAGCTATTGTTTATGTGTGTGCGTGGGTTTGCTTGTGTGTGTTAGTTGCTGCTGTTGTGTTTGTGATAGTGTTGCTTATTTTTATAGTTGCCAACAAATACTCGCTCTACACATTGTGTTCTAACGTAGTTGTTTTTATTGTTATGACACAGCTTTTGTAAGGGTATTGTAATGTTTGTTGCTTTTTATGGGAGCGCAGCATACAGCAAAAAGGCTTTGCAGCAATAACATTCAGTTGTTGGTTGGTATTTCGTTTTCATGTAGCTCATAGTATCGTTACTAGTATCGGTTTTATTATTTTTTTACTATTGTTTAGTTTGTTTTTTTCTGTAGTTTTTCTTTTCCTTTTTTTTGTATATTTTTCTCAATTATTTTCCAAAGTTTATATCGCTTTTTAGTTTTATTTTGTGGTTTTTAAAGTGTAACAAAATCGTTGACACTTTTTAGTTCAGGGTCATTATTAAAAATGTTACAAACAAAGTTTATCGTTTTTGTTGTTAATAAAGATTTTATGTTTTTCGTTTCGTTTTTTTTATTTTTTTGTTTGTTTGTTTTTTATTTTAGAGGACAATGAACTAAAGCGATGCTGATGGAAAATAATCTAGGTTTTTTTTTGTAGCTGTTAAATGTGTAATTTACTTGTTACAATAAATGTTGAAAATATACAAGGAAATTATTTTAAATGTTGTAAACATTACATTTTAGGCTACACAAAAGTATTGTTTATACTTTTGCTTTAACATGTTTAAATGAAACTTGTTAATAAATTTATGCTGAAAGGTTATATATGTAGCAACATTAATATATTTAGAAAGTTATTTTGGTTTTGTTATTTTTAATAAATGTTATAAAAGTTTTATAAAAAATAGAATTTTGAGGATGAGTTTTAGAATTTCCAGTTTTAAGGGAACTTTTTTATGGTTTCCTTGTCAAATGCTAAAGACAAAAACTGTTCTTTAGGAAATTTTTAAAACAAATAATCTTTGTTTATTCAAATATACATTATAGCTCAATATCTAGGCATAAGTTAGATTTTGAACACCGAGAAAATAGATTCAGTTGTTTCCTTAGATTTGTTGCCAATCAAAAGATTATAAGTAGGGCTAATTTGCATGCACTAAAGAATCCAAAATATGCAGCAAAACTTGAAAAATTTCAATAAAAGAAAATGTTTGGTTTTTTAATTTTATTAAAAACAAAAAAACAAAAAATTCAGTCAATTGTTATTTAAACGTAAATCTTTTAAAAACTAAAATATGTAACTAATTTAAATTTTTGTTTGTATAAACAAATAAATACTTTTTTATATTATCAAAAAAATTGTGTTCATTGAAAATGATCTCTCAACGTCAACCGAAATTATAGGAGCATACTTGAAGAAATCCAATTCATTTGGAGAATATTCATTTTCTAATTCAGAGCCCACATTTGATTCCAGATCAAAAATCTTTGAAATTTGTTTTATTTTTTGGAATTTTGTTTTAATTTGTTGGGCTTTTCTTCCGTCCACATTGTTAGTTTTACTTTCTGCAATATTAATTAATTTGATTTGAGTATTAAGTGAACCAAATCCCTCCGATTTAGTTATTGTCTCCCCAATATATATGTACGTAGTTGGAAAATACAAATGCTAATTGACTTTTGACGTTATTTAAATTTAATATTTCTTTTACTTTTTTAATTCATTCAGTCTCGTCTCATCGAACTGTTCGGACGTGTTACTTTTAGTGCGGCTGAATTTTCGGTGAAAAAATCGTAATAGGTGAAAAAGTGTAATAGGTTGAAATAACACAAAAAGTGAAAAAATAACTCGTAATAGGTTAAAAAAAATCTACGGTAATATCAGTAATTAAAAAAAACACTAAAAATCGCATAAAAATTGTATGAGCGTTCCTCTCAGATGTAATTCTGAGAAAGAGCTTAGCTCGTCTAGAAAAACTAAATGGGTATCTGAGGAAGAATCCATAAAAAAATCTACGGAGAATTTTCTCACTACAAGAGCCGCAGAACGGCGTCGTTCCTGTTCGCCCAATATAGTGATTTCAACAGATGAAAAAACATCATCTTCAACAAATAGTGCAGTCAAACCAAAAAAACAAGTAGGTATGGATAAGTACATCACCGTTCTCAAGCGACAGAGGAGCCCGACGTCTGCTCAAGTGTCATCAAATTCAAAAGCTCCTAAGACCGTGAGTAATAATCAAAATAGGTTTGCTCTCCTCCAGACGGATGAGCCAGAACTTACTAAGAAGACGTTTAAGCCCCCACCAATTTATCTGAGAGAGCCGACTTCCAGTAAATTGGTACAAGGAATTATTTCGGTAATAGGTGAAAACATGTTTAGCGTAACCTCAATTAAACATGGAAATATCTACGAGACAAAGATCCAAGTGAATAGAGAAGATGATTTTCGAAAATTGTCCAACCAGTTGGAGAGGGAGACTAGGGACTTCTATACCTACCAGCTCAAAAGCGCAAAAGGACTCCAAGTCGTTCTAAAGGGTATAGACCCATGTGTTGATCCCGCGGAGATAAAAACCGGTTTAATGGACAAAGGGTTCAAAATCAAGAGCGTAGTGAATATCAGAAACCGTGAAAAGATCCCTCAGCCCATGTTCAGGGTAGAATTGGAACCTGGAGATGTTGTCTTAAAGAAAAACGAGTCCCATCCAATCTACAATCTCATTTATCTTCTGCATCCGTGAATTACCGTGGAGGAACCGCATAAGCGCATTGGACCCGTCCAGTGTGTTAATTGTCAAGAATTTGGCCACACCAAAGCGTACTGTAAATTGCCGTCTGTTTGTGTTGCGTGTGGGGAACTACATCCAACTGCTCTATGTAATAAGTCCAAAACTGACGTAAAAATAAAAAAATGCAGTAACTGCGGAGGTAATCATACCGCAAATTATAGAGGTTGTCCAATTTACACGCATTTGAAAGCCATAAGTACCAACAAGACGTCAGTATTACCTGATCATCATCAACAGCCTATTTTGGCATCGAGTGACAATTTCCCGCAATTGTTACGGCCCACTAGTCATGTAAACGCGCCTAGTTCTAGACAAGTTTCTTACGCTAACGTGGTTAAATCTAATATGCCAGGTTTGGAGCAGGCACCTAAATCACAATATTACGAGCCTAATATTAACACTCTAGAGACTACATTGCAGACACTTGTCCAAACCATGAACACTTTTACGACCACTATGACATCCATGATGCAGGAAATGCTGAAAATGCAATCCACTATCTTACAAGCCATTTTAAAAAAATGATTTGTTTAAAAATTTGTTTTTGGAATGCGAACGGCCTCCGCCAACATAAAAACGAACTGGAACACTTCCTGATGGATAAGCAGATTGATGTCATGATGATTGCTGAAACTCACTTGACGGCGACAGCGTACTTCAAAATTAATGGCTACGTGTTGTATGATACTAAAGATCCCCGCGGAAGAGCATGTGGAGGATCGGCAATTCTTATAAAGAACAGAATAAAACATTATTTAATGAACAACATATGTGAGGATTACCTACAAGCAACAAACATTTGTATTGAATTCTGTCAATACAATTTTGTTTTATCATCAATTTATTCGCCGCCTCGATTTTCAATAAAAGAACACCAATACTACAGCTTCTTCAATTCCCTTGGAGCTAGATTTTTAGTTGCTGGTGACTTTAACGCCAAACACACTTTTTGGGGTTCACGTCTGGTGACCCCGAAGGGTCGTGAACTCTTCAACACCATTGCCAAAATGGGATTAGATGTACTCTCAAGCGGGCATCCCACCTACTGGCCGACGGACCGACGGAAGATTCCCGATGTTATTGACTTCGGAGTAGTGAAAAATATCCCTGTAGAATCGATACAAGTGGAGCCTTCATTAGACTTGTCTTCAGATCACTCTCCTTCTATTATTTCAATGCGTTTCCTTCAAGGGAATGGCTCTCCATTTCGGGACATATCTAAAACCAGAGTAAGTTGGATAAAGTATAAAAAGTATTTAAGTTCCCACTGCACGGAAAATGTAGTGTTGAGAACTACCGAGGATATTGATGGGTCGATTGGCAAGTTTACTGAGGACATACGAAGAGCTGTACATCACGCCTCCACATACGACGTTGAGTGCAGAAGTGGGACTAATAGAACTTATTTCGCTGAACTCGATCATCTCCTGTCAGAAAAAAGAAGAGTTAGAAGAGAGTGGCAAATCCACAGGTCTCCTGAACTGAAAGCTAGGCTACGGGTATGCAGAGATATACTAAGAAATTTCTTAGAAACCCAAAGAATGGCTTCACTTAAATCTTACTTGGAGGGTCTTGATAGTACCCCACAATCTGACTATTCGTTATGGAAGGCGGCACGAGGTTTAAAAAGACCAGTTAGAGGAAAGCCTCCTCTGCGAAATCCGACTGGTGACTGGGCTAGAAATGATTCCGAGAAGGGGACTTTATTTGTTAATCATTTGAGAAAAGTGTTTACTATAAACAACTCAAATAATGCATCTGATTTGCCTCCACTCGTTATTAGACCTCCTGTACCTCTAAGACTAAACTTTCGTGATGTCCAAAACGCTATTGGCTCCAGGTATGGATGAAATCAGCAATAAAATGCTTGTGGAGTTACCTCGTGTAGCAAGAAAGATTATCCTCTTTATCTTCAACGCTATTTTACGCCTAGAATACTATCCTGCAGATTGGAAGGTGTCTATGATCACTATGATTCCTAAGTCAGGGAAGGACCACACCAAAGTGTAGTCATATAGGCCAATTAGCCTACTGCCGACAATTTCTAAACTGTTCGAAAAATTGTTAATGACTAAATTGACTCCAATTCTGAATGACACTGAATGTATTCCAAATCATCAATTCGGATTCAGAGCTAAACACAGTACCATCGAACAAACTCACAGATTGGTAAATGTGATAAGAGGGTCGTTTGAAGATAAAAAATACTGCTCCGCCCTTTTCATTGATGTGTCCCAAGCGTTTGACAAAGTTTGGCATGACGGTTTAATGCACAAAATAAAATCAACTCTGCCTGCTAACACCCATAAACTCATGGAAAGTTATTTATACGGTCGCAAATTTAAAATCAAAGAAGGTGATTTTTTAAGTACCGCTCAGCCAATTGAATCAGGTGTGCCACAGGGTAGCATACTGGGCCCTACTTTATATTTGATTTATGCCTCCGACATGCCGTCAGACCCCAAAATCCACACGTCAACTTTTGCAGACGATACAGCCTTTGTCAGCGTCCATAAGGACCACCAAGTTGCATCACGGAATTTGCAGAATTATGTTTATAAACTAGAGAATTGGCTAGAGCTTTGGAAAATCAGGGTAAATGAACAAAAATGTATTCATATCACTTTCACATTGCGAAAAGATACCTGCTCGTCCATCAGAATAAATAATCAAATTATTCCTCAACATAATGAAGTCAAATACCTCGGCATTCACCTCGACCGCCGTTTAACTTGGAAGTCTCATATTGAAGCGAAACTTACACAAATGAGATTAAAAGCAGTGCAACTTAATTGGTTAATCGGCAGAAACTCTACATTGAAATTGGATTGCAAACTTTTGTTGTACAATGCAATTCTAAAGCCAATCTGGTGTTATGGAATTCAATTATGGGGTACTGCCTCAGCATCAAACATTGAAAAAATTCAAAGGGGTCAAAATAAAATTCTACGTATAATTACTGCAGCACCATGGTATGTTAAAAATTCTCGAATCCACAAAGATCTAGGCGTGCCATTAGTAAAAGTCGAATTTACAAAATATGCGTCAAAGTATGTCAGCAAACTCGAACACCATCCAAACCCACTTGCACGAGACATCCTTAACTTTAGTGGCCACAATCGGTTGAGAAGGAGGGATACCCTTGCTTTAACTCAAGCGCAAAATAGATGACTGGATCAGTGGATATAAATTTTTTGTAGTATCATAATATTTTGTCTAGCACTGGCTGGACTTATTATTTTCTTTTTAGTATTAAGATTTGAATACTTATTGTCATTTCAAATATGAAGATTCAATAAATAATTAACTGCAAAAAAAAAAAAAAAAAAAAAAAAAAAAAAAAACTTTTTTAATTGCATACGAATCGGTATCAACAAGCTCTTCAATAACATTCCTAAATTGCTCAAAGTTTTTTTAATAGTATTCTACAGCATCTAGCCAGGTTCCGCATCTTCTTAATACTGGCTGCGGTGGAAGGGGAACCAAGGGATACATTTCTTTAAAAATTGCAACTCGTGAAGGAGCCTCTAAAAATATTTTTTTCCGTATGAGACCAATAAATCAATACTATCGAATTTGCTTCTAATTTCCTCTGCAACGCGGTCTAACCTATGTGCCAAGCAGGTAACATTTTTGGATAAAAGAAGTCAGTTTTTCTCAAAAATACGTTGCAAAACAATGAAAAATTATATCTATGTTTTTATTTGAAAATTTAATGTGAATTAATGTGTTAGTATGCGATATCAAGTTATGTAGTATATGCGTCTCCTTCTAATATAAAGTTGTATTTTAAGCAGAGCACTAAAAGAATTTGTTGATTTTTTTTTTTTTTTGTTTATTTGGAAATTTTTTGAAAAATCACTCAAAAATTCCAAAATATGCAAAAATATGTATTAATAAATTTAAAATATGCAAAAAAATATGCATTTTAAAGCAAAATATGTAAAAATATGCATTTTCACCAAAATATGCAAAAACTAATCGATGCCATTTTAACGCAAATTTCTTGATTCTGAAAGATAATTAGTCGACATCGCTCATAGACTATCGACAAAAAACATGCATTTGCATGGAAATCGCAGCTCTAATTATAAGATGCCGACACATGTTGTTTGGTTCTGGCACATAAATTCTTCTGAAAAAGTTAAATTACGATCGAAAAATCGAACCAACGAAACAGTTTTCATTGTAAAGCAATGTTATTCACAGGGGTTAATCAACCAAAACTTTGTTTTTCAAAACAAAAAGCTTAATTTCTATGAAAATCATTGGGTGGTTAAATTGTAAGGATCGATGTTGAATGTGAACCACACCTAAACGTCAAGCTTTTTTCCGAATTTTATTTGACATTTCTCTATTTCAGACTTACTCAATTTGAACCATGGAGAGATACACCATCCAACAACGTGTTAAAGTTATCCAGACTTATTATGAAAATGGGCGTTCAAATCAAAATGCATATCGTGCACTTCGTGATTTTTTTGGTCAATTTGATCGTTCAAATGTGCGTACAATCGCAAAAATCGTGGAAAATTCGAGCAAACCGGGTCTGTAGAAGATGTGAGAACACCAGTGCATGCTCATACAGCTCGTACTGCAGAAAATATTGCTGCTGTTCGCGATAGTGTGGCTGAAGAGCCGTCCACCTCAACTCGTCGTCGTGCCCAACAATTGCACCTCTCACGCTCGTCGTTGATGAACATTATGCATAAAGACTTGCATTTACACGCTTACAAGGTGCAATTGGCTCAAGAACTAAAGCCTCTTGACCATTCCAAACGTCGTGAATGAGCAGAATGGTGGCAAGAAATGGCAACAGTGGATGATCAATTTTCGAAGAAAATCATCTTCAGTGATGAGGCACATTTTCACCTCAGTGGATTCGTCAATAAACAGAATTGCCGCATTTGGGCGAATGAGAATCCAAGAGTGATTGTCGAAAAACCAATGCACCCACAAAGAGTGACTGTTTGGTGCGGTTTATGGGCTGGCGGCATCATCGGGCCGTATTTTTTCCAAAATGAGGCCGGTCAGGCAGTTACTGTGAATGGTGTTCGCTATCGTGAGATGATAACGAACTTTTTATGGCCCGAATTGGAAGATATGGATGTGGACGATATGTGGTTTCAGCAGGACGGTGCCACTTGCAACACAGCTAACGAAACAATGGCTCTTTTGCGCAACAAATTCATGATGATTTGACACCGTTGGACTTTTTTCTTTGGGGTTATTTGAAAGAAAAGGTGTACATCGATAAGCCAGCAACAATTCAAGAGCTAAAGGATGTGATAATTCGGCACATTAACGGCATAGAACCTCCATTATGCCTCAGGGTCATCGAAAATTTGGACCATCGGATGGAGGTGTGCCGCCGTGGTCGCGGCGTCCATTTGGCCGATATTTTGTTCCATACATAATTGAGTAGTACCAATATATCATACTAAAATAAAACTACAATAATTTCCTAAATAGTTTGTGTTTTATTCAAAATCAACATCGGCCCTTGAAATTTAACCACCCATGCCGCATGCCGCTTATATTGCAAAAAATTATAAATGAAACATAACTTAGCACACATGTCTACCACGACCAAGAAATTTCTATTATTTTACAAACATTTTCCTATCGACTCTAGTTTATTAATCATGGCACGGTTGTTTTAATTTAAATACTGAAATCGCTTGTATTGGCTCCACATAGAGTCTATCTTTAATTCATTGTAACAATTGGCAAGGTTCATTATTCTTAAACTGATATATATGCCAACAAGTCAAAAATATCAGAACTTATATTTTATTCCAATATCCTCCCCTCTTAAAAAGCAAAGTTCTACATGAAACATCTTTTATATCTAGTCTGATTTTTTAATTCAATTTTTCCATGCATATTTATTTTACAGCTTTAATATGCAACTTGTAACTGCTTGATGCTGGAAAACGTACAAATTCTAAAACACATTTTAATAACCTGCGATATGCTGATCGTAGTGCAATATTTTCTTTGTTTTAAATGGAAGCACACTCTCATATTCATATGACTTTTGCATAAGGTTGTATAAATGAAAATGTATGCATATATAAGTATGCATTTGTGTGTGGACTTGCAACCATACATATATTGGTAACTAAAGTTCATTTGAATTTCATATTTATATGTACGTGTAACAAAACTCAGACTCTCGCCATCTTACCATCACACACTCAAACTCGTTCACATGAGGCGTCCTGCAGTTTTCATAATAGTGGAAGGCCAATGTAAACGGCATGCGGCCGCGGAAGGCAGAAGTAGAATGTTTTCAACTTTGCCGCTTAAAACGATGTTGCCATACACATGTACATAATATGTGACATATGAGTTTAGTTAAAAATTAAAATTTATTTCCATTTTCCTAATTCTTTTTACACAATGTACACACTAATAAACGTTTATTTAAGCTGAATTGATTATTTAAGAGAATTGGCTAGAGCTTTGGAAAATCAGGGTAAATGAACAAAAATGTATTCATATCACTTTCACATTGCGAAAAGATACCTGCTCGTCCATCAGAATAAATAATCAAATTATTCCTCAACATAATGAAGTCAAATACCGCGGCATTCACCTCGACCGCCGTTTAACTTGGAAGTCTCATATTGAAGCGAAACTTACACAAATGAGATTAAAAGCAGTGCAACTTAATTGGTTAATCGGCAGAAACTCTACATTGAAATTGGATTGCAAACTTTTGTTGTACAATGCAATTCTAAAGCCAATCTGGTGTTATGGAATTCAATTATGGGGTACTGCCTCAGCATCCAACATTGAAAAAATTCAAAGGGGTCAAAATAAAATTCTACGTATAATTACTGCAGCTCCATGGTATGTTAAAAATTCTCGAATCCACAAAGATCTAGGCGTGCCATTAGTAAAAGTCGAATTTACAAAATATGCGTCAAAGTATGTCAGCAAACTTGAAGACCATCCAAACCCACTTGCACGAGACATCCTTAACTTTAGTGGCCACAATCGGTTGAGAAGGAGGGATACCCTTGCTTTAACTCCAGCGCAAAATAGATGACTGGATCAGTTGATGTGAAATTTTTTAGTATCATAAAAATTTTTGTCTAGCACTGGCTGGGCTTATTATTTTCTTTTTAGTATTAAGATTTGAATACTTTTTGTCATTTCATATATGAAGATTCAATAAATAATTAAATGCAAAAAAAAAAAAATTAAGCTGATTGCCGCCCGCGGCCGCATGCCGCTTACATTGGCCTTCTACTATAACCTTTAGATTTAATGATGCCAATGTAACCGCTTAAGATTAATGTCACTAGTTACTTGGCTGACCCTAGTTTAGGTATTTTTGCCATAATTTTACACTTAAGTGTTTTTTTTTTAAAGCAAAGAGCGAGAAGACATTTGTTTACATTAAACACCCCAAGTAATCTAGCAGAGAGACAGTTTTCACATTACTGCATATGAATAGTGGAGAGTCAGTTTAAGTAATCTTTTTATATTTCAATTTAGAAATAAGTTTTTTCACTCTTCAAAAGTAATCTATTAGAGACGGAATTATCACAAAGTGTTTTTTTGTAATTACTTACTTTTATACATCCTTGGTAATCTTGTGTGGATGCAATTGTCACCTAATAGTTTATAAGAAATGCAGGCGTATACAGTAAAAACTGCCTATAGTAGATAATTGAAACACCAACAAATATCTCTTCAATCATAATCAAATGTCACTTGTTACTGTAAACATCCCAAGTAATCTTGCATAAACACAATTGACAATTTCCACATTTGGAAAATAAGCATTTTCTAATTTTTAGCTACTGTTAATTACTTTTTCCTAAAATACTCGTTTATGCTTGTTTAACAAAAACAAAAAAAAACAACACACTGTTCATTGCTTTGCCAGTAATTTTTGTATGAATTTACTACTTTGGACTAGATACCAGACTGTCTCTTTGTAATCTACAAAGTGGTAATTATTTCCTTCTATATATACACAACTACAACTGTTTATAGTTATTAAACTTGTTAATATTAGATAAAATCCTTAGTTCGCGAACCTTACAAAAGGGATATTGCTAAATTATTGACTAATAATATAACTATGCGATGAAATCCTTAGTTCGGGAAAAGTTAACAGTACAACAAGGCTATTGCTAAATTATAGGCTGCTGTCATATATAGCTGTATAGAAAGCCTTCAATGGCAGCAAGCTTGAATACATATTCATAAATACATGCAACACTAAACGCATTCTAATACACACGCATACATTTGTCCAGAAATTACTAGCTCGGTGCATTATTTGTGTGTGTGTGTGTGTGTGTGTGTGTGTAACATAAAATTTTCTGCAATTTGCATTTTCTACAAAATATTTAAGTAAATTGCGTGCTTTATATGCAATATTCAAATTGAAAACATAAATACCTGCAGAAATGAGTCAAATATTATTGCAACGTAAAAATAACATACACAAACACTTTATACATGCTCATATTTACAGCCAACAGCAAGTAGAGAATCAACAATGACTAAAAACATAATTAAAAAATGGCTACGCTCTCACACACAAACTCATACATACACTCAACTTCTACATTGTCATTATACTCCTCATATGCATTTTCATATAACAAGTATTTCTCGCCTTTATACCCAGCTCCTTTATTGAAACAACAACCTAAAGCCATCATGTACAAATTTCCATGCATAACACGTACTCCGGCTTGAAGAATAGAATCAAATAAAACAGAGTAAAATAAGAGTAAACTGCTGGTGGTTGTTGTTAGTAGCCAACAAATTTATGACAGCCATAATTATGACCCACTGTAAAGCAATAAACTATGCCAAACATACAAATGCATTTACACATATTTCTATTAAAAAATTTCCTATATTATTACAGAAGTAGAGCGTAATGGTTTTCTAAAAGATGTTGATAAATTGCTAACGGAAATCAGACAATTTGCTTCCGTTTTGACCTGGTCACTTTTAGCTGTTTGATGACAGCAACCATATTTTATTGGACTGACAAAACAGCTACAAATTATTGTTAAGGAATATAAAGCAGAAAATACTAGTGCTATAAAATTATGTATAAAATTATGATTTACATAAAATTGTAAATTGTTAAGGACTTATAATCATCTGTTTTTTGATTGAGACTGTCACAATGTAACTTTTTGAAACGTGTTTAAAATTAAAAGAGGAGTGTTAATAAATGAATTTTAATAATTTGCTACAAGATTACTGGAAATTGCAATCAATGTACAAAGCTTCACACCATTTGTGTGTCTGTGTTCACTGACATTTTCAATTTTTTAATGAAAAATGTAAATAAATAAAAAGTCCAAGCAAATATATAATATAATATATATATATATATAAATGTTAGTAATGAGATATTTGAATAATGTGCATTTGACTAACTAACTCACTAACCAACTAACTATTATTGGTATTAAATTAAGTATTTATGTAACAGACATATAAATTAATTAATTTACTATCTTAAACAAATAAATCAATTGTCACATTTACTTTGCAACTAAGGGCGACACTGTAAAGAACAGAATCTGGAAATGATTAAAGCCTTGCTTAGTTATTAATCTTCATAAATCTTTCAACCACAAAAAATAAACGAACGATAAATAAACATTTAAGATAACAACGCCTTGCAATTATATTAGTTAAGGGAAAGCGCTTTATAATATACTAGCTAAACCCGGTGTGCTTTGCTACCCCCACCCCTCGTTAAAAAATAAAATAAACCGTATTTATATATTTACAAACATTTATTTATTTAATGTTAATGTATTTATTGCAATGCTTTAGGTTTAGTTTGCCCATCAGGAGCATACACATTAGGGCGGGCCAAATTTTTTGTCGATTAGAGCCGCCCCCTAGGATGATTCTATGGACAATTCTAAGCAACTTTGGTGAAGGAAACATGGGTCTATCTCGATTTTCGAGTCTCCCACTTTTCAAAAAATGATTTTTTCCCCCAGACTTGAAAGCAAGAAAGACTTTCAAAAATAACTTATTCCGCTTTTATTCCACTAAATTAATTTTTTTTACACATGTTCTTATTTTTTAGGTTGAATTTCTGTTGAAAAAAATAAAATAAATATCAATTTTACCGAACATTTTTTCTCGGAAAATAGACGAAAAATATTACAAATATGCATGAAACGCCCTCTGGTGGTGTTCATAGGTAAAAATTTTTTTTTTTTTTTTTTTTTTTTTTTTTGCATGTTCTTTTTTATTGTATCTTCATTTAAAATGAACTAACAATAGGTATTCAAATCTTAAAACTAAAGTTAATTAAGATAAGTCCAGCCAATGCTAGGCAAAATCTAGTTTTCAAATTCGATAGGATATAATGAGCAACTTGTATTTATTCATCTGAGAGCGGTGGTGTCCCTCCTTCTCAAACGGCTATGACCGGGATGTTGTAAGATGTCTCGAGCGAGGGGATTTGGATGAGTTTCCAGCTTACCCAAATAAAGGGCCACGTGTTTAGTTATTTCCCATTTGACAAGTGGAACATCAAGATCGTTGTGTATGTTGTTGTTTTTAATATACCAAGGAGCGGTAGTTATCATTCGTAGAATTTTGTTTTGACGGCGTTGAATTTTCTCAATATTGGAGTTGGAGGCAGTGCCCCATAACTGGATACCATAGCACCAAATTGGCTTTAAGATTGAGTTGTAGAGTAGAAGCTTACAATCGAGCCGAAGGACGGAGTTTCTGCCGATGAGCCAATGAATTTGGGCTGCTTTCAGTTTCATTTGAGTCAGCTTAGCATCTATATGTGGTTTCCATGTGAGGCGACGGTCCAGATGAATACCAAGATATTTCACGTGTGAGTTTTGAGGCACTATATGGTCATTAATACGAATAGGGGGACATGATTCCCTACGTAGAGTAAATGTTACGTGGGTGCATTTCTGTTCATTTATTTTTATTCCCCATTGTCTTGCCCATTTCTCCACTTGCGTTACGTGGTGCTGTAATTGAATCGAGGCATCTTTTGGATCTTTGTGAGTACTGAGAAATGCCGTATCATCAGCAAATGTTGACGTGTGAATTTCATTGTTTGTTGGCATGTCTGCTGTGTACAGCAAGTATAGAATTGGTCCTAAGATACTACCTTGAGGGACGCCAGCACCTATAGGTTGAGGACGGCTTAAATAATCACCTTCTTTAATCATAAACTGACGGTCGATTAAGTATTTCCATAGTAGGTGTTGAAGATTCACCGGCAAGTTCTGCTTTAATTTAGATATCAGGCCTTCATGCCATACTTTGTCGAAAGCTTGAGAGACGTCAATAAAGAGTGCCGAACAGTATCTCTTTTCCTCAAAGGTTTTTCTTATGACTTGTACCAATCTATGTGTTTGTTCTATTGTACTGTGTTGACGTCTGAAGCCAAACTGGTGATTGGGAATGCAGTTGTTTTCATTCAAAATCGGAGTCAGCTTGGTTATAAGCAATTTCTCGAATAATTTGGACATAGTTGGTAATAGACTTATTGGCCTATACGACTCAACTTTGCAAGGATCTTTTCCCGGCTTAGGAATCATCTTTACTAGTGCAATTTTCCAAACCGGAGGGTAGTACTCAAGCCGTAAGATGGCATTAAAAAGAAAGAGGATTAATCTTTTTGCAATGCGAGGCAGCTCAAAAATCATTTTATTGCTGATTTTATCAAACCCAGGTGCTTTTTTAACATTTAAATTATCAATAGCCTCAACAACCTCCAGATATTGAAATCTTATTTGTACAGGTGGTCTGGCAACAACAGGCGGTAGTTCGCTAATGTCAGTATCCGTATTGGGAGTGAATACATTTTTTAAATGACTTACGAAAAGGTTGCCTTTTTCTTCGTTATTTCGTGCCCAAGATCCGTTCAAAGTACGCAGTGGAGGTTTTGCGATTACGGGTTTTCTCAGATTTCGGACTGCACGCCATAATGAATAATTTGACTGGGAAGTTGCGTCTAGACCTTCCAGATGTTGTTTGAGAGACGCTGCTTTTTGCGCTTCTAGCAAGATCCTAAGGTTTTTGGTACATTCTCTCAACCTAGTTTTAAGTTGGGGCGATCTGTGTTGTTGCCACTCTCTTCGGACTCTCCTTTTTTCAGACAATAGTTGCTCAACATCTGCAGAAAAAACTCTGTTGTACCTATTCGGGCGGTAAGTGGAAGAAGCATGTTCTGCGGCTTTCTCGACATGTTCATTAAGACTTTTTATACAGGCATCGATGTCTTCAGCAGTTTTTAACGGGAGTTTCTCTGTGCAGTGAGTGCTGATGTATTTTTTGTATTTTAACCAATTCAGACGTTTGCCAAGAAGTAAGGCATCAGTTACGCTTTGCTGAGGACTTCTGATGGTGATTACAGTGGGTGAGTGATCTGAAGAAAGATCCAGTGAAGCCTCGACTTCAATGAGTTCCGGGGATACCCCTTTCGCCACGCCGAAATCGATAACGTCAGGAATTTTTTGCTGGTCAGTTGGCCAATAAGTTGGTTGACCAGTTGAAATCACATTCAGTCCAATTTCAGACAGGGAGTCGTACAAGATACGACCTTTAGGGCTAACGAGTCGTGAGCCCCAGAATGTATGCTTAGCATTGTAGTCGCCAGCCGCTATGAAACGGCTACCTAGTGATTTGTAAAAATCTCTATACTGATCTTTTGTTATTGAAAATCTGGGCGGACAGTAAACTGACGAAATCACGAGGTTTTGACAAAAGTTCTCAATACAGATGTTTGTTGCTTGAAGGTAGCACTCTGAAAGACCACCCAATGAATGGTGTTTGATTCGCGATTTGACCAATATTGCCGAGCCACCACATGATCTATCTCTGGGGTCCTTGGTGTCGTAGAATGTATAACCACTTATTTTAAAAATGCTTCTCGACGTCATATGAGTCTCGGAAATCAGCATTACATCAATTTTCTTATTAAAAAGAAAATATTCAAGTTCATTTTTGTGTTGGCGTATGCCGTTTGCGTTCCAGAAACATATTTTGAGACAGTTCATGGTCTATTAAGTATGGCCTGCAGTAGCGTGGACTGCATTTTTTGCATCTCCTGCATCATACTTGTCATGCTTGTCATGAAATGATTCATGGATTGCGCCAGATTCTCCATTATACCTTCAAGACGGCTAAAATTATGGCTGTTTGTATCATTTATTGGTGATTCATTTTGCACTGTTGGTTGGTTAGATCTTAGCACGTTGGCATATGAAGATTGGCTAGTGGATGCTTGTGCTACGGGGGGAATAATTGTAATAGGTACTTTTGTCGTCTGAGTAGGGGTAGAAGCGGGTTTGTTGATCAAGGAGCGTTTAACGACCCCGAAAACAGGGCAACCCCTGTAGTTGGCAGTGTGGTTTCCACCGCAATTGCTGCATCTTTTTACCCTGGAATCATCCTTAGGTTTATCGCACTTTGAGGTGTCATGAAGATCCCCACAAACAACACAAACAGTAGGCAACTTACAATAAGATTTAGTGTGACTATATTCTTGGCAGTTCGAACACTGTACTGGGCCAGATCGCTTATGAGGTTCTTCCACTGTAACTCTTCGGTGCATTATGAATTTCAAGTCATATATAGGATGTGTTTCATTTTTCTTCAGCTTAACATCACCAGGTTCTAACTCCACTCTAAATAATGGTTGAGGGATCCTATCTCTGTTTCTTATATTTGATACGGCCTTGATTTTAAAGCCTTTGTCGGCCAAACTGCTCTTAATCTCCTCAGGATCAACAAAAGAATCAATTCCCTTAATTACGACTTGTAGACCTTTTGCGCTTTTAAGTTGATACGTGTAAAAATTCTTTTTGCGTTTTTCAAATTCCGAAACTATTCTCCGATAGTCGTTTTCATTATTAACCTGAATCTTTGTTTCATTAATATTGCCACGCTTAATTGGAGTCACATAAAAGGAATTTTCACCAATTAATGAAACTAATATTTTTATAAGTTCGCTTGAATTTTTTTCTCTTAAATATATTGGAGGTGGTTTTACTGGCTTATTCACAGCGTTAGGGACATCATTTTTCTCTTGGAGGATGGCAAAACGATTTTGCGAGCGTGGCTCTTCAGCATTCTTTGATAATTTTGCGGCTGGTGTAATTTCGGCAGATTTTGGGCTTCTGCCTCTCTTCGATACTGTTATATAACGGTCCATTCCTACCTGTGTTTTTTGTTTTTCTTCAACAGCAACTATAGGAGCGGTCTTATTTGTAGGACTTAATGTGCCTTTTGCAGCTGTTGACGTCTCTCCAATATTTGATAACGAGGACCGTGAAGAAGACGGTCCTTCAGTGATTTTTCTATTTAAATTAAATATGCTTTGGGCTAAGTTTGTGCCCTGTTCAACACATTTATTCAAGTTTGGTGCACTTGCACTTAAATTCAGATTTGTGCTTATTTTTGGTTTCACAGTTAAGTAATTTTTATTAAATTCGGGATTTTTAATGTTCTCATTACTAACACTTGCCGAGCTCAACACGAAATAAGCATTTCGGCTCTGGGGCCCACTCGCACTGTTAGAATTGTTACTCATTCACTGTCTCACTGTATTTAATTTTGTAGTTTTCAAATAATTAAAAATAAATTATTACAATTTATTAATTTTTTATTGCACCTAGTGCAATTATTTGACTTTGTAAAGTTTTTCACCTATTACGAGTTTTTTTTCCACTTTTTTATTTAATTTAACTTTTTATACTTTTTCACCTATTACGATTTTTTCACCGAAAATTCAGCCGCACTAAAAGTAACACGTCCGAACTGTTCGATGTATCAAGTAGAATGTGTAGAAGGTAAAAATAAAGATCAAAAATTAATTTCTCGACCTCAAAAACCCCCCATATACACATAAAAAAGATAATATAACGATGAATAAAAAATGGAATTTCGAATCAAAATGATGTTATAGGGAAAAAAAATCATTTTTTGAAAAGTGGGAGACTCGAAAATCGAGATAGACCCATGGTTCCTTCACCAAAGTTGCTTAGAATTGTACATAGAATCATCCTAGGGGGCGGCTCTAATCGATTTTTTCGGCTCCATACAAATTGGCCCGGCCTAATAGATATATATAAAATACAATGTTTGTATGTTTGTCCTCTATAGACTCTAAAACTATCCAACCGATTTGGCCCAAAATGGTTTCATTTGAAAGGCTATAGTCCCAATTAGGTTCACGGCTATATATATTTCAAGTGGGCGTGGCCCCTACCACATAAATTAAATAACATCATATATCTTGACTATTGTCATAGCAAGAGTTTTGAAACATTGTAGTATCCAATATGTTACTGATCTGAATAATCAGGGGAAAAATGCGCGGGAACGGACCAGTGGGAGTGGCAGCTCCCATACAAAGTAAATATTTAATATCATATATCTACAGTTCTATAATAGCCAGAGTCTTAGAAATTTGTGCACGTTGATTATTTGTTAATGTGAATAGTCATGGGAAAATTGGGCGGGATCATACCAGTGGGCGTGGCAGCTCCCATACGAAGTGCATATTTAGCTCATACACAAAATTAAGATTAATATTAAATATCTAGGGTTCTAAATTAGCTATGTAGCCTTCAAATTTTGTACGAGTCTATCAATCTGATCATTTGATGATCTTCGGCAAAGTTATTGTGCATGAGACCGGGAAGGTTTTTGAGTTGGTACAACCATGCCTACTTAAAAGCCCACTTTTTTTGAAGTTGATTAATTGCTTCTTCATGGGTTTTTATAGATTTACTTCATAAAAATTGTATACACATCTTACTGAAGGCGAGGTAAAAATAAAAATTTTATGTGCCGCTGGACCGATCTTACTAAAAATTTGACGGAATATAACTAAGACTCCGGCATGGCCAAGAACGCCTACCAAAAAATTAAATCGCCATATTTTGTGCATTTTTTTACCTACGTCAATGATATTTGATACATAGTTGTGAGTGGATAAAGGGGCGTGGCCTCTCTCATATAACTCAAAATTTAAAATCGTCATATTTTGGGCATTTTTTGACCAACAGAGGCAGTATTGGCTATATATGGCATTGGCATGAATAGAAATACGTACCAAAAGAAAAGTGGGAGGAGCACGCCCCATTGTTTGCGATATATTGGAGAGTGGACCTGTTAACCGATCTTAAATTTTCACAGCTTGCAGTTTTGACTCAGGAATACTTATTACATGATAATATTTTTTGACCATGCCCACTTCTGCATCTAATTTATTTACTACGTTCATTAACGGCTTTACCTCAAAGGGGGTAGCGAAACACACCGGGTTCAGCTAGTATATATATATTTTAGCAAAGAAAATATATTTTTTAGATTAAAAACCATTTTCTAAATTAATATTTTCAATTGGTGGCAAGCATATTGAAATAATGCCAAAATTTTCGAAATAAAAAAGTTACCTTAATTAAAATGTACTTGCTACTATTGAAAACAGTTATTAGAAAAAGTTTTCTTTGGTTATTATTTATAACAAAAACACTTTTTTAGTCAAAAACATTATAAGCAAACAACACAACCAACCAGTGTGTCCAATAACAAGAGAAAAACATTATTTTATTGTGCCCAACAGCATCAACGATGAATACGGCAACGTAAAAGACAACTTCAACCTTAAGATCAACATGAGCTTAATGTTAATCTTATTAAGCATTCTTACTTACTCTTCTCCTACCCAACTCGAGCAGAAAACAATTCCCTAAACAAATATTAAACTCGTTTACATTTATACACAAACACACTTAGGTAACACCCAGCAAAGACATGGTCAAATGTTTAAGAAATTAAGTCCTTTTCCAGTTGATATCAAATGAAATTTCAAACCTATCATTAACAGAAATCATTCCAAATTACTGAGAAAGCCAGCATTTTCACACATTGTACAGGTTGTTTCAAACATTTCAAACATTTACATTTGCGATAGTCTTCGATTTCAAATCATTCTCAAGTTGATTTCAAATCTTGCTGTATGCTGGGCTAGTTTATTTGTGTTTGTTGTGGTATTAGAATTTCTATTTGTATCTTTATGTAAATGTCAAATTAATTTAATCACTTGAAGGGTAAATGTGTTCAAGAAATGGGAAAAAACCACAAATAAATACAACAATTGCTAACAAAAAATAAACAGAAATCAGCAATAGTAGCTGGCAAAGAGTGAGAGATAGAAAAAAAAAATTGAATTAACAAAAAACCTGCACAGCAAACTACTTCTGGAGCAATAAATACATTAATAGCATGACAGATAACGTGTGAGTTCACTACTTGAGCCTAGTTTGGCGGCAAGCCTGAAAAAACCCAATTTGTGGACACGAACTTATGAACTTTAAAACTATTTCAGTGGTTTTGTGTGTAAAACTGTTAAAGGTTTCAAAATCGTCTTTGCAAAGATTTCAAATTTAAACACTATGTCAAAATTGTCTTAAAAGTCAAAAGTTATTTTAAAGAATTTTACATTTCTGCTGTATTCCATTTGTTTTATTATTATTATTATTTTATTAGCTTATAATTACAAATTATAAGATAATATAAGGATAAGAGCAATAGCTACTAAGGCCTTCAGCTCATGCATTCCATTTGATAATGCACTGTGGGGTGTGAATATGCCAAAATTGATGGTAATAAATACTTGTATGTAGCTTGTAAACTATTGATCATATTTGTTTTAATTATGGGCATTGAACATTGAGAATATTTTTACAGCTGTGAGTTTTAAGCACAAATGTCATTACAGTGGACCAAATATTGTGGAAATATTTAAAAAAAATTTAGGCCAATTGGAAAAGTTTAACTTTTTTAGGAAACATTTTCGCTTTAAAAACAAAAAGTTATAAATAAAAGTTTGCAAAAAGTCAACTTTTAAAACATCTATATATTATTACTTACTAATTCTAGTTAGCTAACTGCATAAATGTAAAAATCTTTAAAATCTGTTCATATTTGAGAAAGTTTCAATATATTTGTTAACTCACCAATTGTGTGTCGTAATGGTTTTGTGGGACCTGCAAATTTGCCAACCAAGTTTCAAAACAACTTGGTTTGTTTTAATAAAGGAAGGGATTGTTTGTAATTACTGCAAATTTTAGGTTTTATGGAAAATGAAAGACTTTCCTTTAACTGTTTTCGATAGTATAGTTGTAGAAAATTTATATTTTATTTGAAGAATTCAAAAATGCAGGCTCGATGCAAATCAAAAGAATTTACACAAAAAAATTACGATTAAATTACTGAATTCCTTGAAATCTAAACAACGTATAATAAACAAAATGGCTAGAAAAAACTAACATAATGTTAAAATAAAATTTAACGAAAATTAACTTAAAGCTAAATATATATATAATAGCAGCGCTCTATGTTTTGTCGTTTCTTTATATTGTTGATGGTAACATCATCTCCCAACAGGACAGAGATGGTAACACCAATCCTTCAGACATGAACAATATTTTTTACATTTTAGCCAAGTTTGCCCCATTGTTGAGCCGTCTGTGCTTAAAACTAATACCACCAGAGAAAGTAATAACGTTAAACTTCTTCTCCGTTGATATTCTAAGTTTCAAAGGAATCTGTTTAGCAGTTTAGATATTACATATTTATTATCATTTATTTTATAGTAAGCCCCACTGTGAAAAGTTGTTTTTTTTTTTTTTTTTATTTAATATTTGTTTCAAATGTATCATGGGCTATTTTCGTATCATATGCAAGCATAGCTGCCAGATTTGACGATTTATCGTCATTTTGACGATTTTTTGTTTCAAAAATAGCAAAGTGACGATTTTAAGTAGCATTTTGCACGAGCGGAAACGAAAAACTTTGCCAAATCTATATACACTAAGTTTTTAGGTTCTTTTGTCGCTATAATTTTCAAAAATTCAGCACGTTTTTCTTCGTTTCTTTCCTTGTATCCATATGTCTTTTTTTGCGCGTAAATCCAATTTTTTTAAGGGCTCGATAGATCGTTTGGAGACTAACTCCAAAAGTTAGCACGATACAAACATAGATAAAAGAAATTTTGTATCTGCCGCCTTATTCTCCAGATTTCAACAAAATTGAGCATCATTGGTTTGCTATAAAAAACAGAGCCAGGAAAAACATTCCTCTATTCGAATCCTTTCGTCGTGCTGTTGATTCTGCCTTCCTATGACCTGTTCGGACTATTATGAGAAATGCTATAGCAGCATATGCAGCCGTTATTCTGGCAAAAGAGTACCAGAAATATCAACAGGAGTACCATCTTTCAAATAAGGCATATCTTCTACTGGCACAACTCGAGAAATCACACCTTTATTTCCAAGTCTACCAGCCATTTTATCCCCTGGTTGCAGACTATGTTTCACAGCAATGAAAACTTTTACTGACAAAGCAAGTTGCTTCATCTCAATGTAAGTTTGATGATCAAACGTTTGATGAAATGATTACTTTATTTCCTGGAATGCCAGGAATGATAATAAATGCAATAAGTAGTGATGCTTATGAAGCATACAAATGCTTTTATAAATTTCTTCATGATTTAAAGAATCCCAATATGATTAATAAAGTAATTAATAGCGAAATCGAACTAGAACTAGCATCATATATAATTCAGGCCTTCATTTTAGAAAGCATAAAGAGAGATTTGTTATAATTTTCCACTGGCTGATGCTATTGTCTTGTGCCTCGTCAACATTACCGTTCTGCAATGTTGAAGAAATATATATCGCTTGGATACAAGATAGTGGTTGTTTGAGTATATCAGAAGAACCTATTTATTGCACTATAGATGATCTTTCAGAACAAAAAAAGCCTACTAGCCTAAAACAGAAAGAGCCAGAACAGTCGTCAGAACCTATTTATGCTGCGTATATTATTAAAATAATTTTTCTTCGTTTCTTACCTTGTATCTATATGTCTTTTTTTGCGCGTAAATCCAATTTTTTTACGCCATTTAAACCTCGCCATTAACCTCCCTTTAGAGCTTTTATTTTTTGTTGTATTGTTGTTTTGCATTTTTTGGCACGCAGTTCTTGGGAAAAAATTAGAAGTTCTTATCCTGTAAAAACAATCCAAGGGATATTTAGCCTTATAGAAAAATTAAACCTAATAGCTGATAAAAAATTAGAAAACATCCAAATTAAAAATAAATCAAATGGAAAAGTCTATTTTTTATTGTGGTTTGTAATTATAATTCTAATCGTTAAACTTTTAATTTCTTAAACTATGGGAAAAAACTGCGTCAAATCCAATTTTTATTCAACTTAATTTTTAATCTGCAGGAGCCGAGTTGAGAATGTCCAATTTTCCACTTTCTTTATGTATAGCATTTCTCATAATAGTCCGAACAGGTCATAGGAAGGCAGAATCAACTTGCTAAGTCATTTCGTCTTAGAAATTTTTACTTTCTGAAGGACAAAAACAACGTATTGTAGTAGCAAGGGCCATACTCAACAATCCTCAGGTTTTAATACTGGATGAAGCAACCTCTGCCCTTGATTATAAAAGTGAGAACCTCGTGCAAAAACCTTAAGCTAATGTAAGTTTAGCTTAGCCGATGGTAATAGTGCTACAATTATCACTGATGAAGACGATTCAAGTGCATTATATGTAGTAATGCCAATAAGAACTTAAACTCGTCATCTCGCTGCTTGTTAGCGGAATCTGGAGATACCGTGCATGATATTTAACCTGTAGAATTAGACCATTTAATTGAGCAGCCAATACTTGATTTTTGGTCAATTGGAGAATTACCAGTTTCTGCAATAAATTTCATAGCTTGAAATAAGTCACTACTTCCTACTTCATAGCTTTGAACCTTTTCTTTTGTTCTCTTGTGATGAATTATTCCAATCAAATGAAGACGAATTATTTAAAATTTGCATTTCGATTTACTAAATTATTAAAATTTTCTATCATTTATTTGTTTCATTAATGTTTTTGTTACCAAATTCTCTCTTTTTTTGAGACAATACCAATTTTTCTCATTTAATAGCATAAATATTAAGACATATTTCAAAAACAAAACTAAGTAATAGTAGTGTTTTCTTAATTATTGACAATTATTAAGATTAGGTATAATAATTCCACATAATATTAAGTCAGGATAGTATAAACTCCATGAGCTAAAATTTTTAGAGGAAACAATTTCTGAATTTCAACGCTGAAATTCTACAAAAACTTCTCCTATTTTAACAAAACGTCGATAGAATATCAGATAAATTTAATTAACAAAAGTACGGAATTCTTTGAAAATAAGTACCTGTATATGATGGATGAATTGGATTCTGTAGTATACTCAAAATATCATTAAAATCTTAATAATCTAAATTGGTTTGACATTGTAATTTGACCTGAATTAATAAAATAAGTAAGTCTTGTTTCACACTGTTTAATTTTAGCTAACCGGCTTTTGTTCAATTCTCTTGCCATTTTATTTACACACGTCAATTCAATTTTTGTACTTTTTAATGTAAATCAACATCCTTGCAACAATAAACAAAAGGAAGTAAGAAAATTGACTTGTATCGTCAAGTGTGTACCCCTTTTATTCTCTTTTTGCTTATCATCCAAAAATACTTGCCTCGACGAGTCAGAATTGAAAGTGTGAAAGCGGGCAAAGATGTTATAAAAATATTACACAATTTATGTTTGACATTATATTTTTTGTGATTTCTTATTTAAAACGCTTAAATTTATGTATTTTGATATGTATTGTACAAGAGACTATATAAACTTGATTTTTATTGTTTTCGTTTAAATAAAAATTTCAAAATACTATTAGAATTAGTGGCTTTTTATTTTCCGATTTTTTGATGATTTTTTAAATCGAAATGACGATTTTTTTATTTTTTATCGGCATTTTGACGATTTTTCCGAAATTCATCTGGCAGCCCTGTATGCAAGGCATACTACTAAATGTCATAAAATAAATTTCTAGAAATTTTTTATACAAGGTGGCGCAAAAGTAATCCTCCTATCAGAAAATGCTATAAATTTTGCGAGGCCCCTAATGTCAGTTCTGTTTTGACATTTATGTAGTAAACACATGCGAAATACACACTAATAAACAATGTTACGCTACACTGCTCCAGAATGCGGAATATTGCTGATAGAAAACACATGCGAAATACACACTAATAAACAATGTTACGCTACACTGCTCCAGAATGCGGAATATTGCTGATAGAACTGACATTAGGGGCCTCGCAAAATTTATTGCATTTTCTAATAGGAGGATTACTTTTGCGCCACCTTGTATTTCCCACAAAATACACAAGGCATTTACGCATTTTGTAACCCAACTTTATTTTTACTTGGCCAACTTAGCTGATTTTCAAAATCAAACTGTTTACAAGAATGCCAAGCATTTTGAAAGATATTTATTAATGATCAATAATGATTAACAGAGACAAGTCTGTAGGCAAAAACAACTGGAATGACTTATAAATTAGTAAGGATTCAGATTATTTGAGTATTTATATTTAATTGGGCCTCAAATAAATACCACTACATGTTCATGCTCATTTATCACGTTTGTTTTTAAAGGATAGAATAAAGTAAATATCTATTCCGAACAGGCAAGTCCTCACTAAAGCTGTGTCAAGTTTTAAAGCAATCAGATTAGGAGGGTCACTCTCTATTGCGATTGGGAAGCAAATTCGATGCGTAAGAGTATCAATTTGTACGCTTATCGCATCGAATTTTCTTCCCCATCGCAATAGAGAGTAACCCCCAGTAGTTTAGTTGTTACTGTGATATTTCTGAGACAGGTACTGGTAATTAAATGATTTTATCTAAATTTTTACAAACTAAGGGTACAACTGGTACAAAGAGTATAAAGTGTTTTGTAAGTATTTTCATACCAAATGCTCATTAAATTACTGTGACAACGACAGGAACAAAATAAATAAAAAGCTTCTTTCTTATTGTTAACGCAAATTAAGTAATGAATAGATAAAGAAATTTATACAAATTCACACAGCTGCAAACACTCTACTCTGTGCTACTCTACTCTACAAAGTAAGTGTTATTTAAGTTAAGCGCCACCCTTGTTGGCTGTCACTAAACTATTTTGAACTAATACTTGCATACTCCTACACATACATACATACTTTTGCTATATTAACAAAAAAAAATATAAAAAAGCAAAGATTTCAAAGTCACGTACAATATCAAATTACGAAAACGTCAAGTGACATGATAATATTTTGACATTTGAGTTCCGATTGTAGCAAAATGTTTGAAAACATGCTACCGAAAAATTTCGAAAGAAAAAACAGTAAAAAAAGTAATTGCATATATGTATGGCATAAATACAAAAAAATAGTTATGAATAAATGCATACATATGTATGTATATGAAACATGTAATAAATGTTAATGTTAAAAGTTGCATTAAATACAGTAATCACTTCATTTAAAGAAACATCAACATAAATATTATTTTTAAACACTTTTTTTTTTTTTTTTTTTGTTTCATTGTTGCTCTTACTTAACATTGATTTACCAAAGCACTTTAATTTCAAATTAGAATCTCAGCAAATTTGTTTTTATTAATTTATTCTCAGCCACCAGGTCACCCACCCACCATCTCCTTGGCATGACTCTACTATAGAGTGTAATACGCTGTATATGTTTTTGCCTCCTTCTAGCCATTAGTATCTTATACATACATATGAGTATCTGAGTATTTAGCATAATAGAGACATCGTCAATGCATAATGCCCAGTAACCAGCAGGTGGTTTGAATAACAAAAAAACGACAGCATCATCAAGAAATTTACAAAAAAAAAAAAAAATTAAAAATACAACATTCTATTTACTCATGGCTAATGAAAGTGTGAAAAAAGCTGCATCGTAATGAACAAGTAACCGGTAACCAAATGGAAGCAACAAAAAATATAAACTGAAAGCAAAATACCAAACCAATGAATAAATTGAATGTTAGTTAATAGCAGAAACGGAAAAAAGAATTTACTCAAATATTACACAATAGACAAGAGAGCAACAATAAGACAGCAACTACACTACAGTAAAACCAAAAACATAAAACAAAATGAACATTCCCTTCAGCACTAATAACAAACAAAAAGAAAACAGAAATATATGTATGAAGAAAAAAATAAACCTGAATATAAGATGAAATACAAACTATAGAAAAGTGAAGAAATCTGTTCATTCTTTACACATTTTGACACACACACACACATAAGCCCACAACCATTTATCTCTACATTCATCTACGTTTGCTTATTACTTATGTATGTGTTAAAATAAGGCGGTGCCATTTATATTAGGGCAAATAAATTATGAATTATGAAGGTCATATAATTAAATCAATGAATGTCTTGATATACATATGGGCAAATTTGTGTCAAGTGACCCAATTTTTAAAATCGATGTCTTCCGATTTGAATGAAATTTTCGCATATCTGCTGATCTGTGCTTCTTTTTTTTAAGGGATTACAACAAAAAGAAGTAAGTTAAACATAGCATTATAATAAAGTACCTGTTAACTTCTATCTCTCCACCCACATTTTAAAGTCAAGTGTCATAAAATTTCAGAGAATGGCTTTCCACTTGATTCAAAAAGGGTCTCAGGAGTAACTGTTACTTTGATAATAAAAATTTCATTCAATATTACGTGCGCTCTAAACTACCAAATTGACAAAAAAGCCTCAATGAAAAGATGTGTCACTTGGAAAATCGCAGGTAGAAATTAATAGCGGTTGGTCTCGCACAGCACCATTTCACGGGGGTTTCTAGGCTGTTGTTGGAGTTTTTATTTTTATCATTTTAATAAAACTTAGGAAAAAAATTAAAATAGCGTATATGGTAAAGTTGAAACACTTTCTTCTTTGAGTTGCAAATTTGCATCCCATTAAGTTACCACAACGCTCTTAAAGGAAAAGAACTAAGCTTTTTTTGAGCAAAAAAAAACAAAAAACATGCATTAAAAAAAAGAAAAAAAAATTTTGTGCATATGGTAAAATTCAAAAACTTTGTTTTTTGAGTTAAAATAAAAACTTTGTGTATAACAGTATTTTCCATAGAAAATCTTATGTATAACAGTATTTCCTATAGAAAAATCTTATGTATAACAGTATTTTCTATAGAAAATCTTGTGTATAACAGTTTTTTCCATATAATATATTGTGTATAACAGTAGTTTCTATAGAAAATCTTATGTATAACAGTATTTCCTATAGAAAAATCTTATGTAACAGTATTTTTTATAGAAAATCCTCTTTATAACAGATATGCCTCTTGCTACTAAGTGACCACAAAGCTCTTAAAGGAAATGGCCTAAAGTTTCTTTTGAGGAAAAATAAAAAAAAACTCCATTTTGAAAAACAAAATAAAAAAAATGGGGGAAATGAAAATGATACATGTGCCAAATATTGAAAAATCCTTTCTTGAGTTAAAACCTAATTTTTTTGATAGATATCGCACTCGCATCCCATTAAGCGATTATAAATGCCTTAATGAAAATTGTATAAGCTTTCTTTTGAGAAATAAGGGCCCAAATTGAAAAAAAAAATTTTAATAATAATTTTTAAAAATTAAAAAAAAATATTTTTGGAATGACTGAAGAAATAGCTATCTAAAGTCATTTGGACAATTTTTTCTAGGACCAATAGGTGAAAAGTTACACTCATTTTAAGAAAACCCTGCATGACTAAAATGTCCAATTTTGACACCCTCTAACTCCGACAGTTCTTGACTGATGGAGCTGAAAATTTGTGTCTGGCCTACTATCCAATAGTAACTAACCTTGGTGCAAATTTCATCCAAATCGGAAGACATAGATTATAAAAGTTGGGTCACTTGACGTGAAATTGCCGATATGTACTATATGTATAAGTTTGAAATCCAATAAAATCGATTGAGATTTATCTGTCTATCCACTGTGTGAATCACGTTTACTTTTATTATACTTAACCAAAATAAACAATTATTTTTCACAAACCTAATTATTTTATTCAGCGACACGCTTGTGAAAATTAATATAAACGGCTTAATAGAAACAAAGTTATGAACCAAAATATGAGGACACCATTTTTATACTTTGCAAAAAATCAGCAAATATTGGAAATTCCTTTCATTTCACTAGTTACGCCTTTTTCAAAGGCCAAATTGCCTTATAAACTTACTGCACAGTGGCTCATAAAATAAAATAAATATTTAAATACTAAAATACTAAGCAGATTTCTTCAAAACCTCAGTAGAAGAGAAGTTGCTCTTTTAGAAGAAACATTTATAGCTTCAGAACTACTCGTGATAAATCAATGTCTACATATACATAAGTTAGTCATTATGCGTTAAATGCCACTACTGACTATCCTATTTAGTCGAACGGTATGTCAAAAAAATCGTATATGTTCATAAAGTATGATAGTGTGACCTAAAAATTTAACAAAATGACAAGTCTGTCCGACTTGCAAAAGTTTTTAAAAATTTTCATAAAATTATAGTTTCTATGCGATCAGAGTTGTATTTTCTAATACAGCTGATAAGAAAACAGCTGATAAAGCACAAATTATAATTTAAAGGACAGACGTTTAACATTTTTTAATTGTTTGTATAGTTTATACAATTTATTATTTTCACATATAACAACAAAATACAATGAATTAAAGTTAATTTAAAAGGCGGAAAACTGCGTTTGTTTACATTAGCAAAAACATATGTTTTTGAAACTTTTTTGTGTAATAGTGTGGCACCTATGACAGACTTTGTTGCGATTTTTTTTTTTAGTGTGATAGAAATTGGTCAGATTTTCCAGTGAATGAATCGTACGATTGTGTAGGATAGTGTATCACGACCTTAAACATGTAGATGACACAATTAAGTATAAATATTTTATATAACTATTTTGGACACTAATTGGGTCTATTAGATTAGTTTTGTTTGTCTCTCCGTCTGTTAGTGTCAATCACGAAAACGTTCAAAATACGAAAAAAAAAAATAAATAATATTTCTCAAAATGTCACTCATTGTTCTAACTGGTTCGGTATTAAAATAAAACAATGAATCAAAATGTAAGACTACCTCTTAGACTTTGATACTTTTAACTATATTTTATACTTAGAACATAAATAGAGAAAGAATTGAACTTTAAAATTATTAAAAAATAGCCGGACTATTTTCGCAACATTTTTTTGAGTTAATAAAATACATATTTGCTAAAAATTACAGAACCTAATATAACAACATAAACTTGTGACTGTCTAATATTTCTTAAGTATAAAAGATGTCTGTTTATTCTTCAGCAGAATTCAGTAATTTAAAATAGTCTTTAAAAACTGTTTATATTTGAGGAAATTGTAAAGACGAATATGTATTACACTTCCTAGCAGGTTAACTTTGGCCCAAAGTAGAGTCAGCTGTGCTTAAAACTCATAGCAGCAAAGATATTATTCTGAAATGCCAACAACTCTTGTATTGATGTTCTAAGTTTTAAAGATATATCATCAGTGACTTACATGTAACCTATTCATTACCACTTGGTTTCCGTCACGCACCAACTGTGCATTGTTGTGCTTTTATTGCAGCTATACCTAGACTATACCCAGAACAAACATTTCTAAAGCAATAATAAGTAAACTAAACTAAAATAAAGTAAAAGAAATTTTAATTGAATTAAAAACATCTTCCACTGGTTTTTAGCACCACCCTCATAAACACTCTTAGAATACAAAATATATAGACAGACTTAAAATGTCTTCATCTTCATCTTCAGCGACATCATTATCATCATCATCATCATCATCATCATCATCATCATCATCATCATCATCATCGTTTTCTTATACGTTTTAGCTATTTCAAGTCATCAACTGTATTCCGTTCTGTGCTCTTTACACATACTCTGTTCAAAAACTCTGTTCTGAAACAAAAAAACTCCTTAATGAATCCTTAAGTACAAGTATGTTTTGTACATGAAAACATTCTTGTGTAAAAGTAATAATGTGCATGTGTATTTACGTATACATTTTTCTTCTTAACAATCATCCATTAAATTCTGTGTATGTATATTCTTTTTTATTCCTTTTTGCCCACATTGCATTATGTACATTACACCAACAATAAGAAATGCATACAGTGGAGATGTGGAAAGTAGCAGAAATTGCTAGTGGTTTTCTGCAAAGCACTATAGACATTTTAAATTCATTAATAGAACCAGGTAAATATATAATTGAACAATATGTATTTAACTGCTCGCCTGATTCAATTTAACAGAATACTTCTATTGCAAAAAATGCTGTCTAATTTATTTTCTAAGGTATGCGTTTAGTTTGTGACGGACTTCAATTTACATATTTTAAAGTCTTCTGACTTTAATGCTAAGAAGAGTGTCTTGACTACTTTGCACATTCTTTGTAGTCATGCTTGCTAAGGGTAAATTGTGACTTTAGTATTCCTTAATAACCTACTCTATAGTCAAATAGTTAATACTCTTTTACATTTCACTTTAGAAAATAGTTATTTGTTAGTCATTTGTGTAGCATCTACTGGGCTTCTCTAAAGCACTTATCCAAATGTTGGCAGTACAAAACATTAAGTTGTGAACAGCTATAGTTTAAGGTAATTTGTCACTTTAGTGTCTCTATGTAATCTACTGTGTAGTTACCTAATACGTTTTCATATTCCACTGTAGAAAGTAGTAATTTTTCAGACTTTTTTTACAACCACTAATTATCTAGTTGTCCATAGAACAGAAATTATTATAGTGAAACCAACTCTCTCATAAACTATTTCCCGCCCGTCCAAAAACGTTTATATACCCCACTGTAGTGTATCTACAAATCACTCGCTTGTGTATGTGTTTAGTAGTACACTTAATATGAAGATGTTTATTTTTCTTTTTAACGTGCCACCCAAACATACACACATACATTTACTCCTGTAAGTACTTTACAAAAAAATTAAAATAACTTACCGAGTTGCTAAGAGTCAATAGACAGGTCTTGTTTTGTTGTTCATTTAATTTAGCTTCTATTTTTTTCCTGATGTTGTTTGACTATTAACAGCTAATTTCGTTAAAGATTTTCTTTTTTACTCCTGATTTCTTAAATTTTCTGTAAGCATTAAGTTTAACACAATTCTAATCTTTAGAAAATCCATAGCTCATTGTATTTTTGCATAAATCCCAAATGGTCCTCGTGTTTTGGTCAAACAAAAAAGCAAGCAAAACTGTAATACAACAAGTGTATTGTTTACGACAAAAAATTGTGCAAAAGAACGAAGCTAAAAAGTCAAACATAAAATTGTAATTTCTTGGTTTTGCAGCGAATTTTTGTGAATTTAAATCGTTTGTGTGCATTATAGAATTATTTGTGTTTAATTATTTAAAGTTACGCCGCTGTTAAATGTTTCTAGTGACTATGTATCCATTTAGACAGTAGCTGAATAAAATGTATATATTTTGGTATCTTCTACCCCTAATATATGTCACTTTACACATCTCTGGTGATCAATTTTAGGGTCAATACTCAACTTATTGTTCCCAAACAACATAGAGAAAAATGTTGAACTACATGTTTATAGAAAAAAGCTTGCAGATACATGATTACAGATAAAAATATTACTGCAACATGTTTACAGAGAAACATTTTTAAGCAACATGTTTAAAAATGTTGCAGCAAGATGTTTGTAAATAAAAATGTTGAATCAACATGTTTGTAAATAAAAAATGAGAGAAAAATTTTACAAGAGCATGTTTAGAAAAATGTTGCATGTTTACAAAAAAATGTTTCAAAAACATGTTCACAAAGAAAAATGTTTAGGCAACATGTTTATAAATAAAAAAAAAGTTGCAACAACAGGTTCATAAAGAAAAATGTGGCAGTACATATTACGTTTACAGAGAAAAATGTTGCAGAAGCACGTTTATAAATACAAATGTTACAGCAACATGTTTGTAAATAACAATGTTACAGTAACATGATTGTAAATAAAAATGTTGCAACAACATGTTAGTAAATAAAAATGTTTCAGCAACTTGTTTAAAAATAAAACTGTTGAAGCAAGATGTTTGTAAAAAAAATGTTGCTGAAACATGTTTACAGAGAAACATTTTTAAGCAACATTTTCATATATAAAAATGTTACACAACATGTTTATATAGAAAAAAGCTTGCAGCCACAAGTTTACAGAGGAAAATGTTTCAGTAACATGTTCACAGAGAAAAATGTTTAGGCAACACGTTAATATATAAAAATGTAGCAACAACATGTTTATAAAGAAAAATGTGTAAGTATCACGATTACAGAAAAAAATTTTGCCTAAACACGTTTTTAAAATGTTGCAGCAACATGTTTAAAAGTAACAATGTTACAGTAACATGATTGTAAATAAAAATGTTGCAGCAACGTGTAAGTAAATAAAAATGTCTCAGCAACATGTTTAATAATGTTGCAGCAAAATGTTTGTAAATAAAAATGTTGCAGCAACATGTTTGTAAATAAAAAATGAGAGAAAAATGTTACAAGAACATGTTTACAGAGAAAAATGTTTATATAGAAAAATATTGCGTCCACATGTTTACAATAAAATGTTTGCATCAACATGTTTATTGAGACAAGCTTATCACAACATATTTTTTATGTTTAACAAATCAATTGGTATGTAATTGTACCAACTGTACAGAAGTCAAGAGGTGCTGCAGGAGCGATTCAATTTAACAAACTTTATAAAAAACCCAGAGAGTACCATCAAGTTTTTATTCGGAAATTAAAAAAATTTCCAACTGGACTTCGTATTATATGTACATCATTTTGCTCCTGTTATAAATTTCCTTTTTCAACAATGCAACTCATTTACATTTTTATACATAAACTTAATGAAATTATTACGAATTCGCTTTTAATTTCACTTATTTATTTAACAATGTTGCTATAAAAACTGAAACATTAAAATAATATTCACCTCTTTATAAGGAGAAAATATTATGCATGTTGATATTTTTAATTTAAAGCCCCATAAAATATGAGACCAACAGCACTATAAATATAAACTCATATAAAATAATATATATTCGTGAAAATACGTACGTATACAAATGCAGACCTTCTTTTGTAAAGAACTAAATTCTTAGCTTATCTTTTAAAGATTGTAATAGTTTGTAATTTAACAAAAATGTATTAATTAATGCTCAAATTTAAAGTTTCCTTAACGCTAGATTGCAAAATTATTTAAAGAAATTAATATTGAGTAACTGATAATATATTTATATATTCATTAATACTTATCGTATATGTACATCTGTTGAAGTATTAATAGTAATTTCAAGATAAATTGTAGAAACTTAATTCCTTCAAATCTCTATTGTAAGGATCTTCTAATTGTAATCATAGTATGAATATATTAATACAATTATAATGCCGACATTATGTATTTTATCTATTTACCTCAGAAAGTATGCAGTACTTATACAGATGAATGTAAAATGCTCTATGTGTGTTTTACTTAACTTAAGTTTATATGTATTTATGTATGTACTCATTTATATTTATACACTCATACTCCAGGTGTAGTAGAACTGATAGCTGTAAAATAAGCACCATTGTTTTTATTTCTAGTTGGCTATGAAAATGATTTTTCACATACGAAATGTTCAACTTTGTTCGCCTATAGTTTTCTCCGTATTCAAACAGGTTAACTGAAAATACAATTTTCTGTTAACTTGGTTTGTTTTTAATAATTTACCAGCGGTCTAGTGCCAATTTATATACATATTTTCAAATTAACATTTTAGAAAAATTATAAAATATTCGTGAAGACAGCTTTTTGAAAAATAAATACAAATTACTGACAAAATGTTGCAGCAACATATCTATAGAAATAGAATTCGAGCAATATGTTTATAGCGGAAATGTTTAAACAACATGTTTATAGATAAAATGTATCAGGAACATGGTTATTGCAGCCACATACTAATGGGAAATATTTTGCAGCACCATGTTTTTTTTTTTGTAAAAATCTTGCAACATTAAATTTATAAATTTTTGGTACTTTGTCCGCTTTCACACTCTTCAATTCTGGCTCTGCAGGGCTAGTACTTTTGGATGAGAAGGAAAAACAGAATAAAAGGGATACACACTTGATGGTACTAGTCAATTTTCGTATTTCCTTTTGTTTTTTAATGATTTGCATTAAAAAATACGAAAATTACATAGACGTGTGTGAATGAAATGGCAAGTTCAAAAGATAATTGAACAAACACTGATCAGCTAAAACTGAAGAGTTTGCAACAGGACTTTCTTTTCCAAAATCATTAAACATTATTTTATAAATTAATTTCTTTATAAATCCGCCCAATGTTTGACAGCAAACATTTTATAATGTATTTGTAACCAGCAAACACAGCCAAGTAATTAATGTCAAAATTAATTGTGGCAACGAAAAAGCAAAAATAACAATAGTAGTAAATATATTATTATACTTTTCAAAATTATATAATACATAAGTATGTATGTATATTGTTTTTATGTTGCTTTCATACAGTTTTCGTTTATTACCAACCCCTCTTCGACGCCATGGCACATGATGCCATCCATATAAACTTCATTATAAATGCTTAAAAATGCATATAAAATGAGATAGTGAGTTTGCTCACATCTCACTATTAACACATGTATACACAAACTGTAAACAAATGTACTCATGCACGTGCAGGCTTATGCATGTTATATAAAATAGGGGACCAGCCATAAAGGAGCAGCTATGGGTGTTTTAAATAAAGGGGAAACTTAGTGTGTTCGTGTGCCAAGATGGGTTTTACTTTGTGTATAATTAAAACAGAGTACATATTCTATTACTAGTTAAATTTGTGAGCGTATATTTGAGGTGAATATGTACATATGTATGTATGTGTATGTATTTATTGTGGTACTTATGCTATTTAATACTTCTTTTATCGCATGTTGTTGGTTCTTTGTTTCATTATTGTTAAACCTGGTAATAAGCTTTTGAATATATGTAAGTATATGTAAGTGTATGAAAGTACCACTAAATAATGCAACTATGTTGTGTCGTTGCAGTATTTTTGTGTAGTCTTTCATATACAGGCACATTGTTATTTGTAAGTAAAGGGTGATCCATTAAGAACTGGCTAATGTTAGTGATTGATCTTAGGTTTAATCACTATTTGACAATTCATCATGTTAAAGGTGACACTTGATATTTTTTGTATTGGATTTTTTTAGGATTGATTGAAAGAAACAACAAATGCGAGAAAGAACAAGAAATACAATAAAATAAAATGTAAATAAAACAAACAATATTGCCCACGTTTTGTTCCCACAAAAACCCGTCAAAAAAAGCTACAAATCGCAACAAAGAAATTAAAAACCGCTACTTTCGATCAAAAACTAAAAAAATAGTCAACAATGCTAACATTTAATCTCGAAATGTAAATTTTAAGTTAAAAATTTTTGTATTTTTTTTTTTGACAGTCTTGGATTATTTATCGATAACACACGTATATTTGTTTGCATTTCAAGATTTCTTTAGTCAGTTTTCCTATGCAAATATATTTATACTGTTCTCCAATATTGAACAAATACAATAAATAGCAAGTGTCATAACACCTTAAGGCTCACATAGCAACCATGTCTCCAAATTATTCAGCTATATTACGAAAATCGCCGTTCTGAGGGAATTGTGTGAAATCAACAATAGCTTTATAGGAAAATAGTTTTGGTGAGCAGCTGTCAACTGTTCGCTTAGAACTTGTGATATCACACTTCTGCCTTTTTGTTCTTTGAGTTTATTTTATTTTTATTTGAAATTCGCCAATTACCACTAGTAATTAAGATTCCAATAACCAGTTAAATTTTCAATGTGTTACAATATTGTAAGTTAACAATATCCAAATGTATCACCTTTTATTACTGATAAAGTATTTGTGTGTTCTTACATGTGCATGGATGTGTAAATAGTTAAAGTATAATTATATTGCAATTTATCGATATCATCGCTTGAAATTAATAATGCTTTGTGACAATTAATTAAAGCCGCCTGGTTGTATTTGTAATGTATTTTAAGTACTTTCTTTTGTTTTATTAAGAATGCAGGTTTTTAGTTTTCGAGTTATTAGTTATTATTTTTAGGTATTTGTTATAATCAGATTATTGCTTTGTAATGACAGATTTAAAAGTTTCAAATATTAACATAGTCAAGTTTTGTAAGACAGCCAATTGCTTTGTTTTTGATTTCAGCCAGCATAATAATAATTTCACATTTTTGTAAAAAAAAAAAAAAAAAAAAAAAGTAACTTTTCTCACTCAAGAAGCTTAAGTTTCCTAAAATAATATTGTATTATCTTATATTGATTTGATTTGGCTTAAGGAAATACAAACAAGAAATTTGTTTTTATTTATAACATTTATCGATTTATCGTTGCTGGATTATTTTTTTAATTATATTTGATCCTATTTGCTGCCGGGCACTATTGTAAAAACAATTTTGCTACAATTTTGAATAAATAATATAAACAAATTTTCATGTTTAAATTTAAGTTTTAAATTCACAATTACATTTATGGTTCCATTTACAACTGATGTTGTATGTTGTACATTGTATGAGACAACTATCTGGTTGCTAACACAATTTTGAGCAAAGTCGTATATTTATGTTATTAAGCCTTCCAAACGCCAAAAGTAAAGCATCAAGGAATATATAAAATTAATACTACATAGGTGTAATCGAAAAAACTAAACAATTTTTAAATTTTTTGAAAAATCTCTTATTCATCGCCTTTCTGATGAATAAAGGTTAAATTCAGGAAAATTCCAAAGAAGTATGGTTTTCTTGTTATTAAACCGTCGTAATATTTATCTAGGATTTTCAAAATTAGCGAAATAAAATAGAAAACTTTTCGAATATTTAGATGACTATCGCATAATTAAAGACGATGAAGTTTTGAGTACTATATGATTTAAGACCCAACTTCCAACCAAGCTGCAATCGAAAATAGTTCTATAATACACATAGTGTCATCAGGCGATGGTACATAAGTTAATTTTGGTTTAATGTACTTTTGGCAAAACATAAATTTTGTTACAACTTTTGAAAAACAGACATATGTATGTACTCATATGTATAAAAAAATGTTGTACAAAACATTTATTTAGAAATTATATAAAAATGTTGTAAAAAACATTTAAATAGAAATTACATAAAACAACCTAGTACAACTATTGTAAATTCAGACGACTTACAACTCATACGACAATAAAACATCAGTAGTAAAATGAAGATATCAGAGTTGTTGTTTACGAATTAATTCAAAATCTTTGTAAAATTATGTTTTTAGGGTAATGGGTAAATTTAACCAACATCTTTTTCATACAATTTATAAATTTATATCTGTTCAAGTATGAATGTGTTCAAAATTATATTATATTACAACAAATGTACAAATTATTTATTTTTGTACTCAAAACAGTACCAATATTTTTGGTACTATTAGGTAAAATCTTTGCAATTTCGTATTGCTTTTTAATGTATTTTTATCTTTCAAAATTTATGGTAACTAATAATGGATAAATTTACTAATATTGGTACTAAAAAACGTTTCAAAATGTTTGGTACTACTTTCAAAAATTTATTACTTTAATAATTTTAAAGTTAAAATTTGGTAAAAATTATTTTTTAATATTTATAATTATGTCTGTTTACAAAAACTTTAAAAATTCACTATATTTCTAGCTTAAAAAAGTAGCAATATTTTTGGTACTTTTTAAGCAATTAAGCAACTAAATACCAATATAATTGGTACTTTTTTGTAAAATATTCCAATTTTTGCAATTTTGTACTATTTTCATATTTAATTATCATAATGGGTAAAGTTTACTAATTTTGGTACTTAAAGAAGTACCAACCAAAATTTATAAATGTATTAGTTTTAAAGTTTAAGTAAGGTCAAAGTCATTTGTATTTATTTATTTATTTATTTACCAATATTTTTGGTACTAATTACTAAAAAATTAAAATTTTTGCAATTTTGTACTATTTCTTTATCTATTTTCATCTTTTAGACTTCATGTTAACTATTTTCATATTTAATTTTAATAACGGGTTAATGTACTAATATTGTTACTTAAAAGAGTACCAAATTTTTGGTACTATTGCGTCAATAAATCATTTTCAATTTAAAAATCAATTTAAAATTTATCAAAATCATTTTGTTTGATTTGTATTTATGTTGGTTTATTAAAATGTTAAACGTTTGCTGATTAATAAAGCAAATAAATATAAAATATTACTACCGCCTTTTTGGTACTATTTTGTAAAATTTAAAATTTTTGCAAATTTCTTAACTTTTTTTTAATGTCAATTATTTTCATGTTTACTTATGAAAATGGGTAATATATCGTCCGTCTGGCTGGCTGGCTGTCCATGTAAAGCTTGTGCGCAGAGTACAGATCGCAATTTTGAAGATATTTCGATAAAATTTGGTACGTTATATTTTGTCGGCCCAAGGATGGATGGAATTGAAACTGGTGTAAAACGGTCCATAATTTCGCCTGGCCCCCATACAAATGTCCTCCCGAAATTGGGGTTTACCGATCATAAATGTTTGAATTATGCAAGTATGCAAACAAATTGCAGCAAATTAACTAGAATTAACTCTTATTTTAGTTTATTACATTGAAGTTTACAAAGTGCTTTCAAAAGAATCTCATTTTCTCTTGCCAGTAAAAAGTAAATGGAAATTAAAGTACGATTTGTGTCCGTGCTGTTGCCGCCAAAATATTGTTTATTATTTGTTTATGAGTCACAGAAACCACTTAAAAAATAACATTTCAAAAATTGTTATTTCAATAAATGCAAGTGGTAAGAGTATTATAAACAGTGGCAGTTAAATTTGTAGATCAATTGATTTGTGTTTTTGTTTTGAAACTTAGTGTCATTTACAATTTTCTAAAAACATTTTTGTTATAAGCTTTGACTTTAGAAAAACAAATAGTTGTTGGAATATTTGAAGGAATATATGGTCACTGTGCCAAAAACAGAACAATGTGTAATTCTAAAAATTTTTTTATTCCACCTTTACTCAAGAAAGCACTTTCCAATATCTCATTATTACTCTTATTACTTTTTACGTTAAACCGTTTTTTAACTTTCATACATACATACATATTTTTATATTCGATTTCCTGCCTGTTTAAAATATTTCCATGTCTGCAGATGTCTAAGGCTGCATCAATATTTGCTTTTGTTGGATAATTCTACATTTAATTTATTTATATTTCCAATGTCTTTTTGTTTTGTGTAAAAGCAAGAACATTGATACATACCATACATATTTACAAGCTTTTATACATTAGGATGGAGCTCGATGTTTTCTTACTAAATTTTAAATTTACTTCATTTACTGTTTCATACGTATCAGTTTGACTGACCAGTTTTAGTTCAGTTCTTTTTTCAACCTGCCATTTCATTGACACGCATATTTTAAATTTCCGTAAACTTTTCCTTCAAGTTTCTACTTTTATCTACAAATGAACACGCAAATAACTTCGCGTAGAATAAGACGGAGAAAATAAAAGCAGAAAACGGTAGAAAATAAGAAAATTGACTAGCACCGTAAGTATATACACCCAAGGTGAATTTAAATACTAGGTGATAGCGTAGCGCCAGCTGATTATTCATGGTGAATTTGAAAATGCCAAAAAGTTATATAAAAAAAAAACTTTTTGACAGTGACGAAAGTTTTTCATATAGAAAAATGCCTGTTGTTCTTGCCTTGTTGTAATTGTTGTAGCAATGCGGTCACCTGGTATTTAATTTCACCATGTATACACCTCTTTTTATTATTCTTTTTTCCTTCCCACCCAAAAATTCAGAACATAGATGCTTGGATCTAATACTTTACTTTTTACCATAACATTATTCATATGAGAAAACCTTAAGAATTCTTTGGCATAATTTTGCCAATATAACTTGATTGATTAAGTGAGAAAACCCTCTATTAGGCTAAAAATTTACATTACTTTTTGCATCAGTCTACTGCTTTTAAAATACATAAGCACAAATTTTTTGTGAATTCCAATGTTGGAATTCCAGTGTGAATCCAAGCTTGAATTACATTTGAAATCCATCCTCTTTACAGTCTGTTTGAATTTTGGTAAAAAAAAAACAACATCAAATTTGTTTCAAGCATATGTTAAGAATGGCACAGAGTTGATGCAAATCATTGGCGACGGTGTTGATGATGATTTTATAATTAAATTTTCAGAGAACAGGTTCGGTTCAACTGGAATTACACTGTTATTTAAGGCTGGAATTACACTGTAAATGTACTGTTTTGTTCGGCTGTAATTCAATGGTTAATTTTGTTGGATTCGCTATTGAATTCAATTGTGTTTCAACTGTAATTCAACACTGGCAATTGTAAATTGTGACTGGATTTCAAATGTAATTCCACTTGAATTCCAGCCAAAATGCTTATTGGGTTGTTTTCTATTTATTCATATTAATATTTGTTTGCTGACTATTGACATTTATTATTTGAGTGTAGATGTCTGGCATTTGTTTACAAGAAAACAAAGTAGATATTTATATTCATACATACATACACATACATATGTACATATTACTACATGCATACTCATATGTTCTTGATAATGTCCTGTTAATACCAGTTTTAAAGGGCATGTCTATAAATTCCAAATGAATTGAACTGATCAAAAGCAAAACTATTAAAGTCTGTTTTCTTTCAAAGAAATCAAAACAGGCTGTGCTGAGCAAATCATGTCGAAGTTTTTCCACTGCTTCCAATTTTGAAAATCAATTTATTGTGCTTAAATAAGGTAATATCAAATCAACATAAAGTAATAAAGTAATAAATATGTACATATTGAAATTATCTGTCAAATCCTGATTTGTTTTTTTCTAACACAAGAATTCAGCTGTGTTAATACTATTTTATTTTCAAAGATATTTAGCTAACGCACATAATATAATACAGAGTTGTATACATAATTAGATAGATAGGTAGAATTAACTATTGTTACTATCTGTTGAATCGTTTCGTAGCACCTAGGTTAGGTGGATATGAAATATCCAAATAAATCAAGTCACAATAAACCAATTGGTTCTAGCATAATCTAGCAGACAGCATAATCTAGCAGACACACTCAAGACTTTTCACAACATAGAATAATCATGTATTGTTTTGGCACTGCAGTCCCTCCAACAATATTGATAACACCGTTCACTTAATATTGTCTACAAGTTGAAGTGTCCTCAATAATGTGCTGCAACCAGACGTCAAAATTGATAACTACAATTTCCTAACTATACTATGATTGTTTACAAGATCTTCAACAATATAATGACAAATTTCGCAACCAAGTTATGTTATAGTAATCATTCATTAAACTGCTGCAATCATAAATATTTTTATAGTAAACTTGACTATGCCTGTGGCAATCATTCATATGATGTAGTATTATAACATAATAAATTCGTTATCATTAACTGAGAGCAAAATATAATAATTTAATAAGTCATCATTGTAATGATTGTAAAAACATATACCTATAATAGATGACAACAGTCATATATATATCATTACAGCAGTCGAGTAAATGGATATTGCAACATGAGAATTAGGCAGGCATTTAAATGATTACAATAGTCATAACATTTAGGAATTTTATAAAATAGATTGGTATAAAGATAACATTATGGAATAGATCAAAATTAATACACATTTCTAAATATTATTAATAATTAATGAAATAAAGCTTTAGAAGAGTAATCACAACATACAAAAACATTAACAATAAAAAATAAAATGGCCACTAGCGACCAATAACCAACAAAATGGATGGTACAAAGTAGTATTTCCATTGTCAAAAACAAGTAAGAAAGTATAGTCGGTCAAGCCCGACCATAGAATACCCTACACCCAGTATATGTACAAAACAGTTTTTCAGAAATGTGCGTTATATGGGAGATATAACCTATTGTGGACCGATTATCCAAAACTTTAGTGTCATGATTTCTGTGAATATAAATATTGTGTATGTTAAACTTTATCTCAATATAAATACTTTTAAAAGATTTATGGAGGTTAAAGTTGATTACGGGAAGGGTTTTAGGGAGATTCGACTAATTACGGACCGACCATTATAAAATTAGGTGTCATCATTTCTGTATATTATTTGTGTCGAATTTTATTTGATTACCAACAGTCTTAAGAAATATATGATCGTTAAAGTGATTTTCGGAAGTGAGCCTTATATGTGAGCTACGACTAATTATGGACCGATCACAATAAAATTGTACCGTATTGTTTGTATACATATGAGATATATTTGTGTTAAATATTATATGGATACCAATATTTTTTAGTGAGTTATGCTCTTTAAAGTAATTTCGGAAGTGGGCCTTATATGGGAGCTACGAGTAATTATAGACCAATCTGCACAAAATTTATATATGTGATTTGGCTTCATTTACCACTCATTTGTGATGAAATTTGTTTGGTTCCTTGCATAATTCAAACATTTCTGATCGTTAAACCCCAATTTCGGGAGGACTTTTGTATGGGCGGCAAGTGAAATAATGGACCGATTTCCACCAGTTTCAATCCCATCCATCCTTGGGCCGAAAAAATATCACGTACCAAATTTTATCGAAATATCTTCAGCCAGCCAGCCAGACGGACGGACAGACGGACAGCGTTAAATCGCCTCAGAAAGTGATTCTGAGTCGATTGGTATACTTTAAGGTGGATGTCGGATCAATATTTCTGGGCGTTACAAACATATGCACAAATCCAATATACCCTCCCCACAGTAATAAACTGAACGCTTTATTCTATAGCGTATTCAAAACATAAAATTTTATATTTGTTTATAAACATTTATATTAAACAATTCAAAAACAAAACCTACAATGATATTCGCACAGTAATATATTCGCAAGCAATTTATTTCATATACGAGTACATATGTACTTTACAAACGTATTGCTCCAGCAGTGCTGGCGACTGTCGCTAATTATCTAATTATTTATTTATCACTTTAAATCCTAACTGGTAACTAGATTGATTACCTGTGTGTCAGATTACCTATGTATTTTTGAACACTATCCCTAGACGTGTGTTTACTGGAACTTATGTTGAAAATAAGTGTACACAAGCCTTGAATACAGTGTTTAAAAAGAAAACATACATATATCACAGATATTGTATATAGATTCGTTAAAACTGACGTTTGTATATAAATTCCAATTCATGGGCTTTAGTTATTGAATATTTAGTACTCACTGGGATAGAATTCATTTGAACTTATATAAATTACTAGCTGAACCCGGCGTGCTTCGCTACACCCCTTTAAGGTAAAGCCATTAATAAACATTGTAAAAAGTAGGTGCAGAAGTGTGCATGGTCATAAGTATTCCTGAGTTAAAGCTGCAAGCTGTGAAAATTTTAATTAATTTTAAAAGATCCAGCCTACAATATATCGTAAACAATGGGGCGTGCTCCTGCCACTTTCCTTTTAGTACGTATTTCTATTCATGTCAATACCATATATAGCAAATACTGACGCTGTTGGTAAAAAAATGCCCAAGATATGACGATTTTAAATTTTGGGTTATATGGGCGAGGCCAAGCCCCTCTGTCCACTCACAACTATGTACCAAAGATCATCGATGTAGGCAAAAAAAAAATGCCCAAAATATGGCGATTTAATGTTTTTGGTTATATAGACACCGTCGCCCCTTTGTCCACTCACAACTTTATATAGTCAAGAATTTATTATTTCGTCAGAATATCCTATTGTGAGAATTTAATGACGATCGATCCAGTAGTTAAGACTATATTACGATTTTTAATTTTCCTAAAAAGGGGCGTGGTCCCACCCACTTTGGTACGTATTCCTAATTCTGCCAATACCATATGTACCACATATCATTGACGTATGTAGGTCAAAAAATTTCCAAAATATGGCGATTTAAATTTTTGGGTTATATGGGCGGTACCACTCCCGTTTGTACAATCAAAACTTCATATAGCCTATTATTCCTTCCAGAGTCACAGTAACATGCTGTGAAAATTTTATCAAAATCGGCTCAGCCGTTTTGGAGTCCATACGTTACATGCATACATACATATGTATATACAGTACGAGCTCGATTTGCGCAACCGAAAGGAAACCGGGGTTGTTGCTTTTACCGAAAAGTTGTCATAACCGACCACTAAAAATCTTATATAAAAACTCACCACTCTTGAACTCAAATTCATTAAATTTTATTTTTAACATGAGAAATTGTTAATTTTGTAATCAATACATATCTTTTTAACAGATTCTCCAAGTTGCAATTTGCTTAAAATTTCTCATTTTTGCTTAATTGTTAGCTTAACCGCTTTTTTTATAACTCCCATGTTTGCTAAAATAATGTTTACTTTAAAATGATCTTCACTTGACTCAAAAAAACGCAAAGAACTGAAACCAAAACAAAAAACTAACTGTAAATTAACAGACAACGTTTTTCCATATAAAGAAAGAGAACAAAATAAATAAAAAGTTCAGCACTGACGTGTAAAAAACATTATTAAGATGGATTATTTGCTGTAACTTTAATTACTCCTTAAAACTACGTTTCTGTAAAAATAAATTCAAAGAGAAAAATACTTTACATTTTATAACACAAAAAGTTGCACTTATCAAGACTGTTTTATTGAAAAAGTTGCACTTATAAAGACTGTAATGTTAAAAATTTGCCTGTTGCGCTAATCGGGGTGTTGCAGTTATCGGTGGTTGCGCAAATCGAGCTCGTACTGTATATGTATACGAACAATACCGTACAATTTTATTGCGATCGGTCCATAATTAGTCGTAGCTCCCATATAAGGTTCACTTCCGAAAATCACTTTAAAGAGCATAACTCTCTCAAAAATGTTGGTATCCAAATAATATTGAAGTCTAATATATTTCATATGCATGCAAATAATACGGCACAATTTTATTATGATCGGTCGATAATTAGTCATAGCTCCCATATAAGGCCCACATCCACTTCACTTTAACCTCCATAAATCTTTTAAAAGTATTTGTATCGAGATAAAGTTGAACATACACAATATTTATATTCACAGAAATCATAACACTAAATTTTTGGATGATCGGTTCATATAGGTCATAGCTCCCATATAGCGCTCATTTCTGAAAAACTGTTTTATACATATACTGGGTGTAGGGTATTATATGGCTTGACCGACTATACTTTCTTACTTGTTTTTAATTTATTTTTGTGGAACTGTCAAATTTTTCTTGTTCAGTGCTGTATTTTTTAGTACTTTAGTAGGAAATTCAGAGTTGTATTGCAAGATTTTCAGAGATTTTGCCAAAATCTCGCGACGAACTAGATTTTGTTTTGTATGGGAAATTTACTATAGTGCTGGCAAAGTATTAAGTAATGGGTACCGAGTATCGAGAATTTGCCCTTTTTTTGGATACTCAGTACTGAAAAGTAGTTACTCGATACTTTCTGAGTTGTATTTTAAAGCAAGTTGAGTGGGTAAAATAGTGCATAAAAATACATCACTGTATAAAAAGACAACAATGTGTAAGCTACAAAATTCAATAATTGTCCAAAGAATTTATTTTAATTATTTCTTAAGTTGTTGTTAACGTTAAATTAAAAGTTAGCTTTACATTTTTTTTTTTTTTTTTTTGATTTAATAATAAAATACATACAAACCCAATAATAGTTGAAGATCTATTTTTATTTTTTGAAGAAACTACATCAATTTGCAGATAAAAACTATGCGTTACAATTTCAAAAAATCCGTTGACTAGTATTAAGTACCCAAATGAAAAGTATTAAGTATTATTGAGTAATTGAAAGTAGTAGAATTTACCAGCACTAATCTACTAGAAATGAACAAGATTTCGCTCAAAATCCTTTAAGTACTAGATTTTGCGTAGGTGTAAATGTAGTATTAGAAAAAGAAATGTTGTGCATCAAGAGTTATTAAATAATTAAAATTAATTATTTATTATTATTGTATATTCAAAATATTATATTTTAATAAAATTGAGTGAAGTTTATTAGCATGTCTGTAATCATGTATGGTTTTAATGTTCCATGAAAAAAACGCTACTTTGAAAAAATTAAAACCTTAAGTGGCACCACTGAATTATAAATTATGCTGCAACAGTTGTTTATATTTTCACGGTTTTGTTTGATTAAAGTTTGTAAATGTTTTATTGTTTAAGATTTATTATTTTAAATTTTTTACTTTTTTGTTGTATTTTAGTATGTAATAGCTTCTATAAAATCAACAACATTTTCTTCAGCCATTACGTCATTTAAAAAGTTCGCAGAAAAAAATTTATTTTTGATTAAAAGGTCATATTTCGGGATCAGCTGCCTACTATGTAGCCGACGTTTACAAAATAATTTTCAGTTTTTTAGCCTGCTGTGTCGAATGTGTTTAATGTTTTACAAAGAAATTGAGAGACTCTGTGAAAATAAAATAATAAGACTGCTGTCAAACATGTGTTCTTAAAAAATTAAATCAAAACCTGTCCTGCTGTTTAATTTGATACTCTTTTAATTTAATTTCATACATATTCAGTCATGTCACAGATTTTAATTCCGTTCGAAAGTGAAATTAATTCCGTAATTTGCTTCTATAAAAAAAGTAAAACGAAAAATTTGTTCGAAATGAAACCTAGAAATTCTTAAAATTACAATTCCACATAGCAAATTAAAAGTGGTTTCATTCCGAAAACTTTTTACTTTGTCTATAGAAGCAAAATACGGAATTAATTCCACTTCCGAATGGAATTAAATTCTGCTGATTGTTACGTTTTTAGAACAGTAGTTTATTTCCTTTTAAATAAACCGGATACTTTTTAATTGCAAAATAAAAGCGTCTAGCTGTTTAAAGTTCTACACTTTACTTTAACACACTTAAATTACACTTTGAGAACGCTTTGATGTTCACTTAACGAGGACTCACAATAACCTTAACTTTGAGTGGCCCTAAATGTTGTATTTAGACAATAGCGCCATCTTCTAGTAATATCCGGCGGCATCTAGAGAATACAATCGAAGTTTATTTCTATGGCCGTTAAAACTTAATACTGCGCATTATCAGCCATCTTTATAAATAGAAGTTTCTACTTTCACAACAACATGGAATTATATTTTATATTAATTAAATTTTTAGTAAATTGTTTTTCTGCTGTCTGTTTAAGGAAGTAAAGTCTTAAAACTTTTTGTTTCCGTTAATAGGATTCAATTGTTTGTGTAAGAAGATTATTTAAAAAATAAATCAAAATTATGTATATGATTGAACTAACGAAAAATATAAACAACTGAAGCTAAAATTGTTGCCAAAAAATTCAATTCAATTTTAATTTGTTGAAAGAAAATTGAATTGTAATAATTTCTATGAAAATCACTCAATGAATGATTGATTGATTCTACGCTGATTTCATTAATGATTTCCATGGAAATTTTTTTCAAACTGCTCTCTACTTGTAACTATAGTCTTAATGGAACTTAAGGTTAAATTGTTTAAATTTAAATATTCTTTAAATTATATTTGTTTATTTTTTTGTTATTTTCATTTTTAAATGAGAAATGTAAAAAAACAAAAAAATCTTAAAAACAAATCAAAGACATCATTGTGATTTATACTGACAACTACAAATGTATGTAAGAGATGTTGATGATAATATGTATTATAGAAGTCAAAATATACTTTCTGTTGTTCTTTCTTATTTATGTAGGTACAATAATTTTTGTATTACGTTTAGAGAAGTAATGAATACAAAAAGGCCCAAAAACACACAATAGTATTAAAATAAACAAACAAAGAAACAAAACGATGAATAATAAAAGAACGCCATCATATTGTTGAGCAAACAAAACTCTGTAAATGACAATGTAATGAAAGCAGCACAAAATATTATTAAATAAATTTTAATTTTCACACTTAAGCACCTTCAACAAAAGACACACGCAAACAATAAAACTGAGCTCTCAAATAATAGACCATGTAGAACAACTTAATAACATCCTATAATAAGGACTTTTTTTTAAATTAGAAAATAGCTATAAGTTTTCTTTATCAAATAGATTTGTTTTAAGCAAAAATCTACAATAGTAAACTACCAGCGGCTGTAGGGTATACACACAGAGAAAACATATAGTTTTACATGTATACGACAAAAATATCAACATTTTTACAAGTTTTTCAACAATGTTATGTTTACTGTAATTATGTGTATGATTGCGGTAATCATAATATGGTTAATTTTACAATTCAGATGATTACTACAATCATATATATGATTGTAGTAACTATGTATGTATTTGTTGCAATCATGTTTATGATGAATCTATTTATCATAATTTGTTGCTCATTGATTATGACAGAGAACAACATAATGTGGTATAATCTTTCATCATAAAACTGATGACTATAAGCATTACAGAATTGTTATAATCATATATATGGTTGTTATAAACATGTTAACGGTAACTTAACTATATCATGGTTGCAAAAATTATATAAATAATTACAGTGACCATAATATTTAAAAAAAAACTGTTTAAAAATGTTAAAATAGTTGTGGTAAACATCCACAACTATTTTTTTCTTTGCGTGTAGAAACGATTAAAGAACAAACAATTTATACAAACATAAATATTTAAATACACATGTGTAAAATTCAAAATACATGTAACTGTTTACAATATATGTACATTGAAGGCAACATATTAAAATAACCCTGCAGTTAATGGAACTAGTTTGGAGTTAAGGAGTTTAAGTACAGTTTTGTTAGTGAATATGTATAACTTGGCTGACTGAAATTAATGTCTTTTCCGGCTAGTTGTCACTTATGTATACTTTCTAATGCGAGTATATCACAATTGTTTACTTTATACATTCCAGGTAGTGTAATTTAGACACAATTGCCACTTTATTAATCCTAAGTAATCAAAGGCGTAGTTAGCTTAAACGTTATTTAAACGGTATTCTTTTGCATTACATGTTGATCAATTGTATACTTTAAACAACACATGTAGTCCAATTTAGACTTAATTGATCCTTTACTATATCTAAAGGTATAGCATAGTTAACTCTAACTTTTTCTAAATATGCCTTAAGAAAGTAGTAACAAAAGTGGAAACACTGCTAAGAGTTAATTGTCATTTTATTAACCCTAAGTAATGTAATGTGTAACTAGTAAATTCGATTTGAAAGAAAACACTTCTAAATAACAAAGTATTTAGGCTACAAATTCAAAATTTTCTATTTCAAATTCATTAAGGCAGTAAAACCCCCCGAGATTTCAAAACATTTTAAGTGAAAGCTGTATTTCCCTTATAATCACTAGAACTGCTTTCAAATAAATATATGCGTGTTTTCTCACGATATGCTGTATGTTCGTTTTTTTTTTTTTTTGACAATTGAAAGTGACAGTAAAATGTTTTTATATATGTTTAATACATAAAGCAGCAACACATCCTTAAGGATGTAAGCCAAGGATATTATAAGTTGCTAACCCACACACACACTTACACACGAAATAAAGAAGAATCTCCTTAAGCATGAATTTTATTTTTAAATTTATAAGAAGCACACCAAAAACAAATATTAATACAACATTCGCAAATTTATACCCAAAGAAATACATACATACATATATAAATAAATTTATAAATACACAATTTTTTGTTTTATTTCATATTATACTTTTGGCAATATCTATTTGCATATAGGGACTGTGGGTTGAGGGAGCAAAAAAAAAAAAATTTATGAATACTGAGCCCAACTCTTTTCACAAGTTTTATACACGTAGTATAGTTATTTTTATATCATGCTTTAAAGAGGAAAATCTAGTTACCAAAGAACAATTAAGATTTTTCCGAAAGCCTCTAAATACCAATAAACATTAGGCGCTAAATTAGTAAAATAATTAAGGCAATTCTTAAAATAAACGTTCCTACAAAAATAAAATCGAATGATTTGAGTAAGTTATATATAGGTGCATATGTTTGTATGTACATACATATATGGTTCATATAAATAAGTATTTAATATTTTTTGAAACCATTAAAGCATAATTTTATACTGTCAGAAAAGTGTGCTGTCAAATATAATGGTTTGTTTAGAGTTTCGATAATTAAAGTAATTAGATGGTGGGATTTTAGATAATGATATTTGCGTATGAACTGTTTTCAGACTGGACTAATCTGTGCTACAGACATACTTTCTAAATGTATAGTAAATAAAAATTAACAAAATCTTATAATATAAAGCAAAAAACAATCAAAATGTAGAAAACTCGTATGATGCGAAACAAGCAAAAGTAGATAGATAAAAGCCGCCGCTTTTTATACCCGTCATCTTCATAAGAAGGGTTTATATAAGTTTTTCATTCCGTTTGTAATTTCCACAACATAATTTTCCGACCCTATAAAGTATATATATTCTGGATCCTTATAGATGGCGGAGTCTATTAAGCCATGTCCGTCTGTCTGTCTGTCTGTTGAAATCAATTTTCTGACGCCCCCAGATATGTTCGAGATCCAAATCTTCAATAATTCTGTCAGACATGCTTTTGAGAAGTTTGCTATTTAAAATCAGCAAAATCGGTTTAGGTCAACCAGAGTTATTTAGCAATATGTGAGACAACCTCCATAAAAATTTGATATTTTTTGTCCAGTTTATTGCAATATTTTGAAATATATTGCAGATAATACCATGAAATTTTGTATATGTACGTTGTTTGTATGACAAAAGACAAAAGCGTGCGGAAAATAGTAAGAATCCGTCCATGATTTCTCATAGCCCCCATACAAAAAAAATTTTCCCGAAATATTGCTCAATGCCTATAAAATTGGAATATCAAGACAAAATTCAGCAAAAATAAGTTTTATGCAAAAAGAAATCGCAAAACGAAATTTTTTTTAGTTCGGTCCATGTTTGACCATAGACCCCATATAAAGTCCACTTCCAAAGTTCACTTAAATACGTATAAAACAGATATAAGTAACGGTAAATGGCTAAAATTTGACATAAATAATCTTTATAGGCAAAAAAAATTGTTGTACTAAATTTTATGGTGGTCGGCCCAGAATTGGTCATAGCTGCCATATAAGAACTATTTCCAATTAAATGTTCATTCTAATTATTAATTCAAAGTGCATAGAGATTGATGAAATGAATTATGCACACGTCAAGTGTCAAGTGCAATAAACCAAAACACGAAACTAAAAAATAAGCCGCAAGGCATTTATGACGAGACATTTATTAGGAATTAAAAGATGGAAGGTATATTACGTTTGTAAAACATCGAAATAATGTTCGTAGCAACAAAAATTCTATATATTCTAGGTCCTTATAAGATTCAAAGACGATTTAGCCATGAACGTCCGTCAGTCTGTCTGTTGAAGGCACGATAGAACTTGGAAAAAAAAAGTCATAAAACAATGAAATTTTTACAAACATTCTTTGATCCTCCGACATGTTTGGTATTGAAATAGACACTATACAGGAAATAAACTAATTCAATTTGTTATTAACAAATATATAAATATAATGTAAACACAGTATAGAGATAAATAAACTAATTCAAAAGCAATATTAATTACACCCTACACCACAATAGTGGGGAGGTCCAACATTGGTCCAACATTCACCTTAAAGTATACCAATCGACTTAGAATCACTTCCTGAGTCGATTTAACTATATCCGTCCATTCGTCCGTCTGGCTGGCTGGCTGTCCATGCAAAGTTTGTATGCAGAGTAGAGGTAGCAATTTTGAAGATATTTCAATAAAATTTGGTACGTGATATTTTTCGGCCCGAGGACGAACGGGATTTAAACTGATGGAAATCCATCCATTATTTCACCTGGCCTCCATACAAATGTCCTCCCGAAAAAGGAGTTTAACGATCATAAATATTTGAATTTTGCAAGTATCCAAACAAATTCCAAAACAAATTAGTAATAAATGAAGTTAAATAACATCTACAAAGATCGGCCCATAATTGATCATAGCTCCTATATAAGGCGCACTTCCGTAAATCACTTTAAAGAGCATAACTCTTTTAAAAATGTCGTTATCCAAACAATATTGAAGACAAATATGTGTCGTATATATAGTATACAAATAATATGGTATAATTTTATAATGATCGGTCCATAATTAGTCGTAGCTCTCATATAAGATCCACTGCCGTAAATAAATCTCTTAAAAAATAAATAATGATCACACCTAATTTTATAACCTTAGGTCCATAATTAGTCAAAACTTTCATATAAGACTCTGTCCGTAATTCACTTTAACCTCCATAAATCTTTTAAAAGTATTTATATAGAGATAAAATATATAATACACACATAATATTTATATTGACGGAAGTCATGGCAATACATATTTGAATGATCAATCTATAATAGGTAATATCTCCCAACTTATTTCTGAAAAACTGTATAATACATATACATACTGGGTGTAGGGTATTATAAAGTCGGGCTTGACCGACTATACTTTCTTACTTGTTTTCCTATTTCAAAAAACTATTAATATTTGTTGTAAAAAATTCCAGTTTGCTATTAAGACTTCTTGGAAAAATTTCAAATTTAATATTGAAATATATTGTTCAAGTGACAACTACTACAAATATAAAATACAAAAAAATTGATTCAGCTCAAAATTTAATTAAAAAATTCAACAGTTTTTCCAATTACCAAAAAATTTGCAGTTTTAAATGCAAAAAGGATGACCATAAAAAATGGCCCAATCATTCAAATTAAGCTGGAGGAGAATATGTTGAATGATTTTGCTAAACCGATACAATTCATTATCTGATGAATAGATGACTTAAATATATATGATTATCATCAGATATATTTTCCGTATCCAAGGACAAGGAGAACGAGGCTTGCACTTAGACACATTTGATGTAATGTTTGATTTTATTCCAAATGGTCAATATGGCAAACCTAATGCCTATATATCTTTATTTACTTTCTTAATATTTTACTTAAATTCAAAATCAATAATGGGTCTAATTATTCATTCCATTCCGCGATTGCGGAAGGCATTTTTTGTGCGAAAGCAAAATTTGCAATTATTCATTCCGTTTCTGCGATATCCTTCCGTTGTTGCGGTATCATCTCTACATTGACGGTATTGCCATATTATTGATTCCGCAATGTAGATATATTTCTTCATTTTGCTTACGCTCAAATTGTATAACGAAAAGCTAACGGAAAGAACAAAAATGTAAGGATTTGTAAAATGTTTATGAAAAATTGTTTTAAATATTAATATTTCTGCAAATAAATTGCAAATAGAAGCAATGGTTGATTTAATAAAAAAAATTAAGACATTGCTTGTGGTTTTACAATCATAACATTTATGCTGTAGTATCCTTTACGATTAAAAAAAAGGTGTTTATTGCAATTTGGAGCAATAATTTTAACATGAGTACCATCGACAGCCATCATCACATTTGGAATACCACATTTTTCATAGAAAGTCATTTTTGCTATTCTTTCTTCATCTGCATTCTTGCTTATGGATATCCATTTACTGCACAACAAATTTTCTAGATTGTTCAAAACCTCATCCAGCACTTTGCAAAACGTTGATTGGGCAATGTTGATATTGAAATCCTTACCGACACAATGCTGGTAGCTGCCTTCTGCAAAAAACCTCAAACAATCAGAAAGTTTATCTTTTGCAGAAAGTGAACCTTGACGACCCCTTCCAGAGCTTGCAGACTCCAGCTCAGACAAAACATATTTAAACGCTGCCTTATTTAAGCGAAAATTTTTTTGAAAGCTGTGAAAGAATTAAATTAATTTAAAGTAAAATTATAAATAATAGTTTTCCTGATATTTTTTATTTTTGAACTTACTCTCTATCGTTCATTTGTAACACATCTTCAGATTTATAGCGTAAAACTCTTCTTTCTAACCGCATGTCCAAGTAATCATCGTCACTACTATCATCAAAAAAGGCAATTGTATCCATATTTTAATTTTATATTAACTGCCTTTTAAAATTTCACATAAAATTTACTAAAAACACTTTTTTTACTTTTCAATTTATAATCTTGTCTTGAAATGTCTTTTTTTCATCAGCTGACACAAAATCAACTTGTAATTAATTAAAACAGAGATGTTAAATTTGCTTCGCGGAAAATGTATACCGCAGGAATGAATAATTGCAATTTGCATATCGATCGATATTTTTTTCCGCACAAGTTTCCTTTCCGTGCGGAATCAATAATATCACCCAATATAAATACATACATACATCTATATATATAAAATTGAATGTATGTATGTATGTATGTAACGTATAGACTCCAAAACGGCTGAGCCGATTTTGATGAAATTTTCACAGCATGTTACTGTGACTCTGGAAGGAATAATAGGGTACTTTTTTTTACCACGCCCACTTTTTTAAAATATTGTAATTGGAGACCAAACCTCTGGACCGATATTTTTGAAATTTTCACAGCATTTAACTGGGACTCTGGTATGATTAATAGGGTACTTTTTTTTTGACAACGCCCATTTTTACGCCCACTTTTTAAAAATTATGTAATTGCTCCCATATAGTTTTTAACAGATTTACTTCAAATTGTATACACATTATATACTCCAGGCGAGGTAAAAATAAAGATTTCTTAAGTCACGCCTCTTTCACGCCCCTTTTCACGCCAAATTTTTGAAAGTTTTATACTTTTTGTTCTCTATACAAATTTCTTCATTCCAACGTATTTTTTTATTTGGTAGTATATTTCTCTTAATACTGTTAATGTCGCCATATAACTATGAACCACACCTACTTCATCGCCCCCTTTTTTTAATTCAGATACTTACGTATACCACTAACAATGTTTGCTATACAAAATACTTTTTTTCTAATATGTATTTACCTAAAGTTTTATATACTTTTTAACTACATACCAAATCCCCATTTTTCGCCCCATTTCACCTTAAATTATATTGCTTTTAATCTATATATATATAAATGAATGTGTGTCTGTATGTTTGTGCTTAATAGGAGGCCAAACCCTTGGACCAATCTGCCTGAAATTTTTACAGCATGTTACTGTGACTCTGGAAGGAATAATAGGCTATATGAAGTTTTGATTGTACAAACGGGGGTGGCACCGCCCATATAACCCACAAATTTAACCCGCCATATTTTGGGCATTTTTTGACGTACGTCGGTGATATTTGGTACATATGGTATTGGCATAATTAGGAATACATACCAGGAGAAAAGTGAGTGGGACCACGCCCCTTTTTAGGAAAATTAAACATCGTAATATAGTCTTAACTACTGGACCGATCGTCATTAAATTTTCACAACAGGATTTTCTTACGAAATAATAAATTCTTGACTATGTAAGTGGACAAAGGGGCATGGTCTCTCCTAAAGCATTGCAATAAATACATTAAAATTAAATAAATAAATGTTTGTAAATATATAAATACGTTTTATTTTATTTTATGACGAGGGGGGTAGCAAAGCACACCGGGTTTAGCTAGTTTGTATATAAATATTAAAAACAATTTTATTATCAATATCAAAATAAAATAAATGTGTTTATTTATTTATTAATTTCTTTCTGTTATTTGATACAGAAATTTGATACATACTCGTAATTGTCTACAATTATATGAATCATAATCATGTGCCCATGTTCTGTAACTTCCGCGTCTAGAAACTTTTCAACTAAAATGTGTGGAATGAAATAAAAATGCCATAAATTGAAATAAACAGCTGTTTTTCTCACAAAACTGCGTCTGTAACATTTTTTTTTTTTGCAGTTTACAGGAAAAGTGATTTGAACTGTCAAATATACTTACAAATAAAAAATATTTTATGTAAAAGTATTCTTTTTTACACCACGAAACTATTTTTATTTTATTGCAAATTATTTTGTAAACAACAAACATTAAAGTTGTACTAGAACGCTTTGGTAAACATGCAAATACCTCTAAAATATGGTATATTTCTTGAGAAGTATTTCAGGTCGAGATCAGTTAGTGTTTAAACGATAAGATCTACGCATTTAATAAATATTATCTTCCAACCTGTGTCAATATAGAATTTTTCCAAATTTGTTGCTACCAAATAAATAAATATAATGTAAACATAATATAGACATAAATAAACTAATTCAAGAGCTATATCAACCTTTTGTTTTTGTTTTTTTAGCTGAATCAACAGCTGAATATACATAATATTTTAATCATAAGTTTTAGCATACGAATATGTAATAATTTTTTAAGCTTCAGACTAGTATATAAATAGTTGCGGAACGGCAACAAGCATCAGTTGTTTGTATCGCTTTTTAAAACAAGATGAAATTCTTAATTGTTTTCGCTTTGGCTTTGTCTACCGTCTCTGCCTTTCGTATGCAGAATTCTAAGTTGGGTATTACCAATGGTAAAAAGGCTACTGTCGGTCAATTCGCCTATCAAGTTGGTATACACTTGGATCTTGGTGATGATATGGAAGACTGTTGCGGTGGTTCATTGATTGGCAAAGAGTGGGTTCTGACTGCTGCTCACTGTACCAATGGTGTTATATCTGTGACTGTGTACTTGGGTGCCACCGAACGGACCAAGCCTGAAAAGGAATACACTGTCAGCCCTAGCAATATCATCAGACATGATGCCTATGATAAAGAAACTGATAAAAACGATATTTCCTTGATCAAGATACCCGCGACTGATTATACTAGAAAGATTCAACCCGTTAAATTGCCCGCCATTTGCAGCTCTTACTCCAATTATGTCGGTGATATGGCAGTTTTCGCCGGTTGGGGGTTTACTTCTGACTCTGCCACAAGTGGTATTAACGATTTACAATGGGCCAGCATGAAAGTCATCACCAATGAAGCCTGTGCCACACACTATGGTTCCGCTATCACCTCCTCCAGTATTTGCGTCTCCACTGCCGGTGGTGTTTCCCCCTGCGAAGGTGATTCCGGCGGCCCATTGGTGTTGGAATCCAGCAATGTTCAAATTGGTGTGGATTCTTTCGGTGCTGCGAATGGATGTACCAAGGGTCATCCGGAGGCCTTCACCCGTGTCACCAGCTACTTGGAATGGATTAAGGACAAAACTGGTATTTCCTACTAATTAAACTAATCTAAGTAAATTCAATATACATGCATACATATAATATTGATGTACTACTTTAAGCAAATAAAATATTGAACCTTAATTTTGAGATATATTGTTTATTTATAAAATTTTAATGTATAACGATAGGGTGGAAATATAATATTATAAATATGACATACCGTTAAATTCAAAAAGAATTACTAAAGCTATCAAGGATATGCAAGAGCATTTTTGTATGAGAGAAAAACTTTATTAACATTAATAAGAGTTTTTTAATAGGATTGCAATTATTTAATTTTCATTATATTTTTTAAAAACATTTCCATTATATTTACGAATAATTTGCAGATATTTCTGTTGGACATCTATTAATAGTTTAGGTTTTTATTCTGATTAATTTAATGTTTCCGAAGTGAATATTCTCTCCAACAACCGGATCTATTTTATATCATTGGCTCCATTATCACCTCCTCAAACTTGTGTGTCTCCACTCCAGGTGGTGTTTCTACAAGATCTAAATAGATTTAACTTCTTTCCTTTATATTATTGACTTGAAAGTTTCCTTTACTCTAATCACCTGCTAATGATAAACCAATCATGTGTATACAACGTTTATTGTGAAAAAAGACAAATTATTATCCGAGTCCAAACTGTAAAATATTTTGCCATTTTGGAGATTAAGTGAGAGATCTTTTTAATATAAAGTTTTAGAAGGATAATCAGGCACTGAAGAAATGTTACCTGTTTTTTTCTACTTATATTTTTTATTAATAATAATTACATTTGAGATCATGAAAGATCTGGTTGGTTAATAATTCCTGTTGATAGACAGTTTAAATCTAACCATTGGTAATGCAAACCTCAGGTTCTATAATAATAAATTGCTTCAGAAATGTTAAAACCATAAGATCTACGCATTTAATAATTATTATCTTCTAACCTTTGTCAATTAGAATTTTTTTAAAATTTGTTGTTACCAAATAAATACATATATTTTAAATACAATATAGGAAATAAACTAATTCAAGAGCTATATTAAACTTTTGTTTCTGTTTTTTCAGCTGAATCAACAATTATACATTAAACTGTATTTAATTATTTATTTATACATATTTGTATAGTTTATCTAGTGGTGGTGTAGCCATACTTAAAGCTATATATGGTGCAAAGAACGCTGAAAATCAACTTGATGAAGCAACCAGACATAATAAATATATAATTAGATATTGAGTTTTTAAAGACAAGCCAAAAAAAAAATGTTAGAAATGCTACCTAAAAGACCACTAACAGATCTCGACCTAAAATACTTCTCACCAAATATATGTTGACTCACTATCAAATGGTTGTAGAAAAATGGAATATTGTATCATCAATTTAGATTTATCAACAGGATCTGGAAAATAATCAACATAAGGAATATTTCGATAGCTTTCAAAATTTACAACCTTCTTTTGAATTGATTAAATACGTAGAAAAAAATATAAAAAATAACTTTAATAAACATCAGGATTATGATTCATATAATTGTGGCCAATTATGTATTAAATTAAATATCAAATAACTGAAATAAATAAATAAACAAACATTTATTTTATTTTTATGTTAATAATGAAATCGTTTTAATCGTTTTTCCAGTTCCAATCAAGAATTTAAACTTTGTTTATATTTTTGCAGCGTGTAATATAAAGCGATTTAGTTTAACACACAATAAATTAGTTATAAAAAAGCCTTCGGAAACTGATTTTGTCAGTTTTCTTTACACTCTGTGGTTATTTTCGGAAGTGGAGCTTGTACGGGAGCTATACTCAATTATGGACCAACTTTCACAAAAGTCAATAGTATAATTTTTACATACTTATAACTGATCTGTGTAAAATTTGGGTTCGATATGGATTTTTATTCAGGTTAATGAGTTTTCGGGAGTAGTCCTCAGAATGGAACTGTGACCTCTTACGGGCGAATCATCATGAAATTCTGTACGACGATTTATATGTGCATGTGAATTAATTTTGTTGAATTTCAACTCGATACTGATTTTTATAAAAGATTTATGCGTATTTAAATGATTTTCGAAAGAAGACTTTATATTTCAAAACATGGATCGATGCAAACAAAATATCGTTTTGAGATTTCACTTTGCATAAAACTTATTATTGCAGAATTTTGTATAGAGACGGTCTTTAGACATCTATCTACCATAAAGCCATATTCGAGGAAGACATTTGTAATGGGGCTATGGGAAATCGGGGACCGATTCCTACCATTTTCAGCATGACTTGTCGTTTTATAATAAAAATAAAGTGTGCAGAATTTCATGGTATTATCTGCCTTATAAATATTTGAAGAAAATAGCAAAGAATATCTGAAAAATATCGAAGTAGTCAGAAACTTTGATATATAATTTGAATTCCACTGGATATTGTTTATATTGTTAGAAAGATCTTTAAACTGTCTATCATTTGATATATACATATATACATCCCTGCAAAAATCTGTGGATAACGTGGTGCATTGTAGCTAAAATGTAGTGACTATATAATGCACTCATGGACCATTTCCATTTTGAAGTAGTTATGAGGATTAGTTTTGGGACTAGTCGCGTGTTATGCAAAGCTGGATTATATGATCCAGACCTGGGGTAATATTAAATGGACTAGTTTTTTTCAGACAAATGTATTATGTTTGAAGTACTCTTGGTCCATTGTGTAGTATGTAGTCCATATATGTGTGTATGGACTACTCGCGTTTTTTGCAGGGATATATATTCCAAGATATATCCAAACATATTATCAACTTTGGAGCCCTGCCCAATCTAAAATAGGCATGACCGAAAAAATTTATTTTTATTAAAAACTCCGCTAGTGCTAACATTTTTAAAGTGATTTGACAAATGTTACTAAAACACTAAACGAAGAAGAAGGTAGATTTTCTTCTTTTCCCAAGGCAATGCGTGTAATGACATATGTCTATAGATTTTTCTACCGAACTCATCCAAGATTTCGTTACAATATCTACCGAGAATCTACCATGATTTCTAGCTGCAAAATAGTTTCAGTTCGTGATCGACTTATATTCGTCTGTCAAAAATCAGCGTATTCTAACGAGTATAAAGCGCTTTCTTCTAGATAGGAGATTTCCAAAGTAACATTCTGAACCTTAATCCGTTTGTAGATCCAGAAGGACTAATACGTTCCTGTGGGAGGCTTCAATTATCTCCAGAGATGTCATACAATAAAAAAATTTCCAATTATTATTCCATATAATTGCCAATATGCACGGCTCTTGGCAAGATTCATTCATGACATTAGCATGCATGGCGGAAACCAACTGGTTTTACGACAAATTCGCATGCAATACTGGATTCCGAAGGTCAAAAACCTTAGCAAGACCACCACAAATAATTGCAAACCATGTCTTATATATATAAAAAACGATATTAGACATAGATTATGGCAGCACTTCCCGCCGAGCGGTGCGAAATTACTAGGCCCTTTACCCATACAGCTTAGATTTTGCTGGTCCTTTTGATGTCAAGAGTTATTCGGGTCGAGGTTGTCGAATGACAAAGGGATATGTGTGTATATTTGTATGCTTTGCAACCAAAGCGATTCACCTAGAGGGAACATCAGACCTCTCTACTCCTGCCTTCCTCGCAGCTTTTAGTCGTTGTTTTTCACGACGTGGGTGTCCGTTACATTTATATTCCAATAACGGGACTAACTTCGTTGGTGCATCCAAAATCCTAGCAAAGAAATTTATCCAAACCAAAGGGACAGAAATATAAATTCAGGCTATGCATTCTGTCAAGGCGTCTGACAGTCCAGTAGTCAGTAGGGAGGGAAAATTGTACCCAAATTGGCACAATATCTTGCCAACAGTATATCCAAAAATTTGAGCATTTGTTTTTTTTTTCTTTGTATTAAAGACACTATGGTAGTTTAAGGCAAATAGTGTATTATATGTAAGCGTCTGTGAAACCGGGTTAAGAACCATTTGTACCACTGAGCTAGTCGAACACCATTTGTTTTGCCCTTAACCAAGCATTCAAGAAATTAAAACAAATCTATTTTTCTGATAAGGCGAATCTTTAACATTTTTTTATTGTTATTTTTTCGTAGACGACGCGTTACATATACGAATCCAAGCAAACTACTCTCACCAGAACATCACGAGGCATTTTAGTTCAGCTGGCGCGCCACACATGGGTGGTTTATGGGAAGCTGGCGTAAAAAGTTGCAAAGCTCATTACCGAAAAACTACAGGTTGCCATAAATACACACATGAAGAACTATGCACTTTATTATCCATAATCAAATCCTGTTGGAATTCCAGGCCCATTTCTCAAATGTCTACTGTTCCTACTGATCTCCGCGCATTAACTCCAGGGCATTTTCTCATAGTATCTCCAATCCTAGCTCTGGTTGATCCCCGCCATATCAATTACGAATAGATGGCAAAGGTTAAAGGTGATTCATCAAAAGTTCTGCCTTCGATGGAAAAATTAATACCTCAAGCAACTCCACAAGAGAGTAAAGTGGCAACGACCAGAACCAAATCTCCAAGAAGGCGCACTGGTTGTTTTAAAAGATGAAAATCTTCCTCCGAATTCCTGGCGTATCGGTAGAGTGATTAAAATTTATACCGGTTCGGACAATCGTGTACGAATCTTGCATGCCGTTGAATTCAAAGTCCGCCTCTCTCGCCTCTCTGCGATCCTACGTCAAAATAGTCGAATCCTTCTGCCGACGGTTCTAGTGAAGCTGGGATCCAAAACCTCACATGCTCGGTGTCTGCTTGACTCCGGATCTACAGTTAGAAGAGTGCCAAAAAAGTTCGTTGACAAGCTAGATTTAACAGCCGATTGTATTAAAATCGAGGTTCGATGCATCCTCGAAAATAGAAAGAAAGTTTCGAGTTTATAATCGTATAACGATTCATACTCCATCCGACTCACTTCCTGAATCTTATAAAAAGAATTTTAGCGATTTGTTCCAACTTGTATGAGTCAGGTCCAATTAGTATTATAATTGGTGCCAACCTTTATCCTAAGGTCATTCGTGAAGGCATTTTTCCCCGAAGAGGTTTTCCTACTGCTCAAAGCTCTATGTTTTGTTGGACGATTTATGGTCCTTATACACTTTAGTCAGAAAATGAAACTTACTTAACAAGCATTAAAGGGAGCTTAATAAAAATGAATTGCACTTAACTAAAAACAAGAAAAACAAAAAACAAAATGCAAAACGTACTCTATTTCCTTATAAGTTATCCTTATAATGTGTATAACCTGAAATATATGCATTCTTTATCCTACATTAAGTTTATTAATTATTTTCAAATTCCAGAAGCAGTGTCTTGACATGATCAATTTGACTTTTCCTTTTCTAGTTGCATATATTGGAAGGCGGGCAGTAATGTTCATGCCAAAAGCCTTAACAAACTTTCTCACAAACCCAGTGACATAGTTTTTGATCCTCCCTAATATCAATTAATATATATAAATGCTAATAGTCACAAGATATATAGTTATTGCGATAACTCAAAATGTCAAATTGGTTTAAGTGCAAACCTGCTGTTTCCAGCCTTTCACTTTTAAAAAAGATTCCTTCTTGTGCTTTATACAGCCGAACCAAGAGGTAACAAAATTTCCATTTTCTTATAATAAAGATTTCTTTTTACTAATTCCAAAATTCTAATTCTTGGTGTTTTATTTCTTTATTTTTCATTTGCATTAATTTCCCATTGGTGCTTCCTTTATGCTCCATACGGGAAAAACAAAATAATATTAACTATGTTGTCTAACTGGTACTGAGATTATATTTGTCCACTTTCCCACCAGCATTCTACTCCTCACCTCAACAATACTATGGCAATTTAGCTTCACCACGCTTTTCTTTAAGGGATGTGTGAGATTTTTTCCATTTTGATTTAAAAGTTTATGTTATTTGAAATGTTCTTATTTTTTGACTTTTAGTCGATTTTTTTAATATTCTAATTTATTTTGTGTTCACAACTGATCAATATATTAAGGTAAGGTTTCTTAAAAAAATTTTTTTTTATTTATTTGTTTATACATATTATTTTATAGCCTATTTCACGATGTCGAAAGATAATGTTCGCTTAGATAAGACTTAAGACACAAACTTTTTATCGTATCTATTTTTTACTCAATCAAGTTTGTTTATTCCATAATCAAGTTTGTGTCTTAAGTCTTATCTAAGCGAACGTTATCTTTCGACATCGTGAAACAGGGGGTAAATCTTAATTACGATGTATCTCAAAAACTAGAGCTAACATAAAAAAACATTTAGCACCACTGGATTCAGTGTACTCGATTTACCACTAGATGCCGCGCTTGTCGGGTTTTTCAACTAGCACAGCGTAATTATATTTCAGATCATGAAAGGTCATGGTTTGTAATGTCTACATAATGATTACTGTATAAAACTGATTTCTATTGATATGAAAGTTGAGAGACAGTAGAAATCTGATCATGGGTAATGCGAACCTCAGGTTGTACAATAATAAATTGCTTTGGAAATGTCTAAAGATCTACGTTCAATAAATATTATCTTTCAAACTGTGCCAATTGGAATTTTTCCAAAACTGTTGTTTCCAAATAAATAAATAAATAAAATGTAGACACTATACAGGAAATAAACTAATTCAATTTGTTATTAACAAATAAATAAATATAATGTAAACACAATATAGAAAAAATATACTAATTTAAGAGCTATATTAACCTTTTGTTTTTGTTTTTTTAGCTGAATCAACAGCTGAATATACATAATACTTTAATCGGATCGCAATAATTTTTTAAGCTGCAGACTAGTATATAAATATGTTGGGGAACGGCAACAAGCATCAGTTGTTTGTATCGCTTTTAAAACAAGATGAAATTTTTAATTGTTTTCGCTTTGGCTTTGTCTACCGTCTCTGCCTTTCGTATGCAGAATTCTAAGTTGGGTATTACCAATGGTAAAAGCGCTACTGACTGTCAGTTCCGGTATATAGTTGGTCTATCCATCGTACCTGGCCCTAGCAAGATCGACTGGTGCGGTGGTTCATTGATTGGCAACCAGTGGGTCCTGACTGCTGCCCATTGTACCGATGGTGTTAAATCGATTACTGTGTACTTGGGTGACAACGTACGTACCAAATCTGAAATTAAACACACTGTCAAAGCCAGCGATATCATCATCCACGCTGGCTGGAATAGCGCAACTAGTGCTAGTAACGATATTTCCTTGATCAAGATACCCTTCACCGCTTATACTGCCAAGATTGAAGCCGTGAAATTGCCCGCCATTTCCAGCTCTTACTCCACTTATGTCGGTGAAAAGGCTGTTGCCGCCGGTTGGGGTTATACTTCTGACTCTATCTCTAGTTATGCTAAGGATATGCAATGGGCCAGCATGAAAGTCATCAAAAATGACGACTGTGCCACACATTATGGTGACGATATCACCTCCTCCAATATTTGCGTCTCCACTGCCGGTGGTGTTTCCCCCTGTCACAGTGATTCCGGCGGCCCATTGGTGTTGGAATCCAGCAATGTCCAAATTGGTTTGGTTTCTTTTGGTGATGTGGATGGCTGCACCAAGGGTTATCCAGAAGCCTTCACCCGTCTTACCAGCTACTTGGACTGGATTAAGGACAAAACTGGTATTTCCTACTAATTAAACTACTTAGGCTTTGGTTTAACTGAATTCGATATATAATATTGTACTTCTTTAAGCAAATAAAATGTTGAACCTTGATTTTGAGACACAATTTATTGTTTATTTACAACATATAACGATAAGGTGAAAATATAATATTATATTATATGAATTAACATGAATAAGAGTTTTCTAATAGGGTTGTAAATATTTAATTTTCACTATATTTTTTATTTTCAAATAAATTGTATATTTAACTTGAAGGCAACTTCGATTAAATTTTTTTTAAAAATTTTGTTTATTAATACTCGCAAGAGGAATAATTCTCATATACTATATTTTTTAGAAACATTTGCATTTAATTCATGAATGTTTTGCAGATATTTCTGTTGGACATCTATTAATAGTTTAGGTTTTTATTCTGATTAATTTAATGTTTCCTCATTAAGAACATATCATAACTCAGAAGTGAATATTCTCTCCAACAACCGGATCTATTTTATATCCTTGGCTCCATTATCACCTCCTCAAACTTGTGTGTCTCCACTCCCGGTGGTGTTTCTACAAGATCTAAATAGATTTAACTTATTTCCTTTATATTATTGACTTGAAAGTTTCCCTTACTCTAATCACCTGCTAATGATAAACCAATCATGTGTATACAACGTTTATTATGAAAAAAGAAAAATTATTATCCGAGTCCATACTGTAAAATATTTTGCCATTTTGGAGATTAAGTGAGAGATCTTTTTAATATCAAGGTTTAGAAGGATAATCAGTCACTGAAGAAATGTTACCTGTTTTTTTCTACTTATATTTTTTATTAATAATAATTACATTTGAGATCATGAAAGATCTGGTTGGTTAATAATTCCTGTTGATAGACAGTTTAAATCTAACCATTGGTAATGCAAACCTCAGGTTCTACAGTAATAAATTGCTTCAGAAATGTTAAAACCATAAGATCTACGCATTTAATAAATATTATCTTCTAAACTGTGTCAATTAGAATTTTTTTAAAATTTGTTGTTACCAAATAAATAAATATATTTTAAATACAATATAGGAAATAAACTAATTCAAGAGCTATATTAAACTTTTGTTTCTGTTTTTTCAGCTGAATCAACAATTAAACATTAAACTGTATTTAATTATTTATTTATACATATTTGTATAGTTTATCTAGTGGTGGTGTATCCATACTTAAAGCTGTATATGGCGCAAAGAACGCTGAAAACCGACTTGATGAAGCAACCAGACATAATAAATATATGGAGGCTATAGCAATGGGAAAAGGTTTTACCTCAGACCCTATAAAAAGAGATATTGAGTTTTTAAAGACAAGCCAAAAAAATGTTATAAATGCTACCTAAGAGACCACTTACTGATCTCGACCTAAAATACTTCTCAACAAATATATGTTGACTCACTATCAAATGGTTGTAGAAAAATGGAATATTGTATCATCAATTTAGATTTATCAACAGGATCTGGAAAATAATCAACATAAGGAATATTTCGATAGCTTTCAAAATTTACAACCTTCGTTTTAATTGATTAAATACCTAGAAAAAAATATAACTTTAATAAACACCACCCACCATACCATTCAAGGAGCGCTCCGAAAAAAGGAGTCAGAAAAGAGTCCAACTAAAGAGCATTTTCGGAGCGAAAGAAAAATTTGCTTGTTACTGTCCTGAGTCGGCACGCAGTATGACTCAGAAATTCCACTTAATTATGTGTGTACCAAAGCGTTGTTGTCCTGTTATTTGTGCTTTGAACAAAAAAAAACATAGCTGTACCACACAAGAATGATAAAAACAAGATTAAGCAGAGCCCAAAAAAACCTCATAAAAGACTCTTTTCTAACATTATCTAAGAGCTCTTTCTGACGAACCATTTTCGAATGTAATGACCCTCTTTTCTGAAGGTTTTCGGAGCAATTATGTTTGTTTTTTGGGCTCATAAAGAGCGTTAACGCTCCGACTTCTGAGCATCTCGAAGTCTGGAATATTTAAAATTACAACCTGTACTCGCACTTTGAGCACAAGCTTTACATGGACAACTAGCCAGCAAGACGGACGGACGGACATCGTTAAATCGACTCAGATATTGATTCTGAGTCCATTGGTATACTTTAAGGTGGGTGTTGGACCAATATTTATGGGCGTTACAAATATCAGCACAAATCCAATATACTTTCCCCAATATGGTAATGTAGGATATAAAAATATCCTCTCTCTGGATATTTGCAGATATAGAAATGTTCCTATATTGGAGGTGTTTTTTAGCAGGAAGCTTTACATTATTTATATAATATCTATAAAGATAAAACGGAATAGTTTCAGATGACAGCAACCACATTGTTAATATTAAAAGTTATTGCATCGTAAACACTGCTAATTTTACACAAAAATGTCCGAGTTGTCTAAATCTGGAGGGCTATAAAATTTTAACCAATATATGTATGATATGAGTTTGATTTATATGCCATAAAATGTGCATTTAAGAGTAGAATGTATGGCTTGTAGTAAATAGTAATTAGTAAAAATATGAATACTGTGATAATATTCATACAATGAATAACTGATTAACCATATTCAAAAACTTTTTTTTTTTAATTAATAAAATAAATAACCCCAAAATCGATTTTCTAAAAATACTTACCAGTCAAAAAATTTAGATTTTTTTCAACACAAAACTAAATTGTTCAATTCTAGAGCAAATTTTGAGCAATTTCTATTGTTCTCTCATACTTTGAGATAATTTTATACTTAACATTTTAAACAATTCCCTTAAAACCTTAAATTTTCAAAAAAGAAAAAAAACAAAGATTTATAGCATAGTTCTGTATAACGAGTGACTCAAAATTTTCGCCCAAATAAGTACAACAATTAGTTTTGGGGTTCTATAACCTAGTGTCAATTCTCTTGACGAGTAGAAACAAGTGCTTGTGTGCAATCACAAAACAATATTTTATATATTATGTCGTATATTTCTGCAGCATAAACTGTTGTCAATGTTAATTGCGATAAATTGAAACATTTTTCATTCAATTTATTACAAAATTAAAAAATTCATAGCAATTTCAATTCACATAAATTATTTTTGTATTGTAAATAAAACACAGCTGTTTTTATTTTGGTTTCTAGAGTTGTCCCTAAAATATTAAAATATTTAATAATTTGGCAATAATGCAATATAACAACTCAATATTACCAAGGTAACTAACGTAAGTCAGACGAGTATATTAAACTCATTTGTTTACGTAATCGCCCGTGTACAGAACTATGCTATTATAGTAAAGCAATATCTCGAATTAAATGATCCTTTTTTTAAATCGAAAAATACTTAAAGCATTAATTTCAAATGAACTAAATACTACAACTACTGTACTCATTTGAACACACTATAGTGTGTGTTATATGTATATAAGATGCTAAAGGCTTTTTAAAATAGGTGCGAGTGTGTGTGTTAGAATTACACTACATACGACCCGACCTATTTGCTCAAATGCTTACATATGCACATATGTAATATCAAAGTAAGTAAACTACACATATAACAGCAACAATAATAACAATACAAGGAATATACTACTAGTTGTTGTAGTAGTATAACAAATATAACAAAATAAAGAAGAAGAAAACAGAAACAGAAAACTTCTTTGACTGCAGTACACAGTGATGCCAACTTTTGAGACTCAAAACGCGTAAACATTTTTGAAAAAAAAGCTAAATTGAAAAAAATCCGTTTAAAGCCACATCCTGTCAAAATTTTCGTTAAAGTGCGAAAAGGGGCTAAATTATAAAATGTTTCTTTTAAAAATCAAAACAACAAACACATTTTTGTAAAATAACTTATTAGAAAAAAATTACTAACATGAGATCAGTGTTGGCAAACATGGTACAATTGTACTTTTTTGATACATTTTAGACCCAGTTGGTACCGTGGTTCTACCACGAGTCATTTGGTACAACAATTTATAAATGATAATTACAGCAAATTTCGAACCACCAGTACCACTGGTTAAAGATTGATGTTTGACTGTTGGCTAGCAGGCACCGCAGTGGTGCACCATGCATGCAGAGGTTAGAACTCAAAGATGGAACTCTGATGGAAGAATGTGGTGATTTTTGAAACATTCAACCCAGGTTCAATCCCCAGTTAAGCCAAGAAAAATTATCAATAAAATTTAATAAGATTTCATGTTGTAAAAACAATTCCTACCTTCAGTAAAAATAATAATTTAATGAAAATTAAATTTAATGAACTCGAGCCTAACAAAAATGATCAGAAATTTAAAACTTAACTAACAGTTCAACTAAAAATAAAAATAATAATTGTTCAAAATATTGTTTCATCAAAATTTGATATTCCAAATGAAATATGTAGAAATATGCAAAGTTACCATTAATGCAGGACGAAAGGATGAGTTTACTCACTTTCATGAACATGTTGGAGCAGATATTTATACGATCTTTAAATATGTATCTGTAAGACGGTTATTATCGAACAATGACAGCCTCTGAAAAATTATTCACATTAAATGATTTTGAGGCTGAATTCAGAAACTAAAGCTTAATACATATTTAGTTAATCAGAATTTTAAAAACGTTAGAAGTTAACCCTTCTATTTCTTTAATATATTCTTGAGTTAAAAAATTCAGTAATTTTGGAAATCTAATCGAAGCATGTATGAATATATATCTCGATACTTCATAAATAAGAATGTTGTAGATAATCATGTTAATAAACAAAAATAATATTCTTAATGATTCAGAAATAGCCTAACTATACATTTAAACAAATACAAGCAAATCCCGAATAAAGATAATTTACAGGAAACATTTTAATACGAAACGAGCTCCATTTTTGCCTCTAATTTATCTTTGTTTCAAATGTATTAATATTAAATTGTTACTCTATCCTTTGATAACTTTCTTCCTGGAACACTAGTTGTAAATGGTGTCCCAACTAGAACGCAATGGTGTCAATGGTGTTCGGTATAGTGAAATGATAACCAGTTTTTTCTTGCCTAGAATTGAAGAAATTAATGTGGAGGGCATGTGGTTTCAACAAGACGGCGTCACATGTCATACAGCCAGAGAAAATGCATCAGTCATTTCCCGGTCAGAGAACAGAAAGAGACCATTCACATTTGCTAACCATTCGCAAATTCATAATAAAAATGTGCATTGCTGTTTGTTTACTCATTAATTATTACTGTTTGCTATTTTACATTCCCTTTTTTTATGCCGTTATACATCAAGCAACGAAATAATTCAATGCCACATGAAAAAACTAAAAACATTCACACCATTCGTCCAGTATTCGTTGCTTTCAGTGAATGAAAACATAAAGAAAGAGCAAAAACAATACAAAACCTAATGAGAAAATAAATATTTTTTGGTTGTTGTTTTATGTGCGATTTGTTGACAGTAAACTAGTAAAGTTTGATATTTTTTGTTAGTATGTACAACTTATACAATCAGCATTGAAACCATTCATACCAATCGTTAACCATTCGTACCAATCGTTAAGTATTCGTTGCTTTTGGGAGTATACGTTTACATTTGTACAAGACATGCAATGCAAACATCATTTTTCGTTACACTCCGTTTTATGAATAATGACATGTATTGCTTTACGGAATTGATTTATGTTGTCAACATGAGGTTCGTTTTTTGTGATTATATTCAAAATCTAAAATTAACCAATCAATCCGTTCTCTGTTCCCGGTCGTGTTATTTCGCGTTTTGGAGACCAGAATTGGCCGCCTAGATCGTGCAATTTAACACCTTTAAAATTTTTTCTTTGGGGTTTTTTGAAGTCGATGGTTTACGCGAATAAGCCGACAACGACTCAAGTCTTAAAAGAGTAAATTGGACGCTGCATTAATGAAATATCGCAGCATTTATGCAAAAAGGTCATTGAAAATTTCATTAAAAGATCGCGTGTGTGCCAGCAAAGCCGCGGCGGCCATCTGCACGATATCTTGTTCCATACATAACCTCATTCTGTTTACTTTACGATATAATAAAGTTTCACGATTTTTTTTTTTTTTGTAAATATCTGTGTTTTATTTAAAATTTAAAAATTGCGTTCTAGTTGGGACACTCTTTATATCGTGAATAAATGTTTTATCCAATACGAGTAGAGTTAGATTGCGATTCTTTGAAGAAGTCTTACACCGTATTCCTTTTTATCACCAAATCAATACCAAAGCTTTATTTCCATTAGAGTTCGACGATTTTTTGAGACATTCTTGTTATAAATGTTAATGTTAAAAATTTGGTCGTTCGAGTATAAAATTGTTTAAACATTCGTTTTATAAGGATATTTTAAAAATTTTGCCATAAGTGACTATATCGAATTTTCGTTAAAGTGAGTTTCTGGTTAAGTTTTATTATTATTTATCAAATATTAAAAATGGCTAGAGGCCAGTATTGAAAATACATTTTATTTTATTCTACTTGCCAATATTTGCCGATGCTCTTTGAATATCATCATCTGGGCTTGTAAATAAATACTAATTTTCCGTGGTCCATATAACCTATTATTTATTTACAAGCCCAGATGATGAAACTCAAGAGCATCGTAATATCGGCAAATAAAATTTATTTTCAATACTGGCCTCGAGCTTGAAACAAAAGATAATTGTAAAACGTGCTAGATTTAGGCGATTTTTTATTAGGGCCAATTTTCTTTTTTCGCGTTTCCAGTGACTAAAATCGGTCTAAATCTAGCCCGAAAAGGGCTAAGTTGGCATCGCTGGCAGTACATATAAGAATAACCTCATCTATGTAAATATGCCTGAGATTGCAAGTGAGAGTGTGAGTGTGTATAAATTTTAAAATTTAAATATATACGAATAGACAAGATATTGTATATGTGTGTAAAGATATTTTTATGTATAAGCACAGGGTAACAGAATCGAAATTGTTTGGATTATATCTGCCATTTCTAAACGGCTATTCCGATTGTACTTGTTTTATTGTAATTTAAAGAAAGCATCTTCAAAAAAAACATGCTTGCGTGTGTTATTTTCTTTGAAAATTGTTTGCTTCGAGAAAAAACTTTCCTTAAGAACATATAATTGTTCAATTCACTAGTGATGTTGTATGTTGTACATTGTATGATATGATACAACCATTTGATTGTGAACACAATTTTGAGCAAAGTCGTATCTTTTTGTTGTCAACCCCTCAAAATGACAAAAGATAAATTTTTTTTTAAGAAGAAATATAGAAAATATAATATATGAATATTTTCCAAAATTTGAACATTAAACATTATTAAAATTATTTTGTTTATTAATTTTATTAGCTTGTTTTTATTTTGTCATTCAGTTTATGATTTGAGTTTTACCTTTTGATTATTTCTTTAAACTGAAATGAGTATTTATTATGTTGAGATACATATTTTTACTTTTGCCAACATTTTCATAAAACGTTTGAAATACATACATATGTAAAAATGTCGTACATACTAGGTGTTGTAAAAAATATTTATATAGAAATTATCAACAACATTTGTACAATTATTGTAAATTCAGACGACATACAACTTCTACGCCACTACAACATCTCGTGTGAATTAAACAAATATAAATAAATACATTTTCTGAAAGGTATCTGTGCAGAATGCATTTTAATAAAAAAAATCTCAACCAATTTCTTAACTAGTTGCCCCTACCCGTTCCTAATTGCAAATTTAGGCCATATGATCTAAAATCCTAAAGCAGGCATTACAAAACGAAAAACAGTTTTGAAAACATTCATGTATTATTTATTTATTTTTAAACTGTTTTACTAGCCCCGAAAGAAATGTGGAGCTTACAAGCAATAATTTTAAAAATCTCATTTTTTGGGGATTTTGTGTAATTTTTTGGGAATAGCAGGATTCTCTTTGTTATTTTATCATTTAACATTTTTTACAGCTTAATATTAAGATTGTTGAATTTAATCCACAAGTTGAAAATTTTATTTTCATATTTCTTGAATCTCAAAAAATACTGTTTTCATAAAAATTTTAATAAATTTGCAAATTTCCAGAAGAATTTGAAACACATTTTTCCCGGTTTAAACTGTTTTATTTAGATGTTGTAATTACCAAAATTTACCCAAAAAGATTTAGGTCAATCTCTGAATTTAATTCAAAAATATAACACTTTAAAACTGTAAAACTAATGCAAATTTTAACATTTTTGTACAAATTGTGACATTTTATCATACTAGTACAAGCGCTTGTGGAATGTTTATGTTATTTTCTTTGACAAGTCTAAAGCCGAGAGTTTTAACTGTCAGTTTCAACTGTTCAGTTATAACTGACAGAATTAACTGTGAACTGAGATGTACACACACGTGCAGTTCAATACTTCAGGTTTTAACGTAGATTCGAACGAGCAGGACGGTTTTGTAATTACAAAAAAAAAAAAAAAAAGAAGTGGTTATTACAGCGAAAATTTATCTTCCTAGATCTATATATTGCATTCAGATCTACTCGTATATACTCAGATCTATATATTGCAATAAAATCAACAATCAGTTGGTTCTGTTTACGCGACATGATACGCACTCACGCTCGACACAAATTAAACTGAGAGCGGTACAGTTGAAACCTAACACACGTTCACTTCAGTTGAAGCTTTCAGCATTTAAACGCCACCAAAGTAAACTAATTAAATAAAGGCTATAAAATCAAGCTTTTAAAAAATAATGCGCCTACTCACCACCAGAGGCGCTGTAATGCTGCACGAAAACAAACATAATGCGCAATTACAGAGTTGTGATATAAAGCATTCTTCTACTTTCACTGCCTTTACTTCTTTAAGCTATCCCATATCGCAATTATATATAGGTATGTTAATTGACTTTAAAAAAAAAAAAAAGATTAATTGTTACAGTTTGTTCCAAAATATTTTAAACCGGATGCAAAAACGAAAAACTACATGTCAAAGTTGCCCTTTTGTAGCTCCCACAGATCCGCCCCTGAACAATTTATAACTTACATCTTCTAAACATAAACTCGAATACACCCATGTAAAATTTCATTTCGATGCCGGATTTATTTCCCAAAAATTTCGGTTTTATTGCAGTGCGGTGCGTTACACTGTGTTTGCCACTCATGGAATGGAATGTTTAACTAAAACTCTATGCAGGCTTTATAGTTGGGTATCAAAGACAAACTCTCAAATGAATTTTATTTAAAGTACATGCTAAAGTCAACTGCAAGTAGCAAGAGAGTACAGTACATACGCTAAAGTGTAACTGTACAACTGTAACGTTTGTACCTTGTAGCACTACTATCATTTTCGTTTGTCGAGTGTTTATTGTTGGACATTTCCTTGTCGCTCTTAAACTATGCAAACATACAGTATAATACTTTTTGAAAAAAAAAATATGTGGAATACAAAAGTACGCCGTTTAGTACTCATCATCATTTTATTTAAATATTTGTCTATTGGCTTGAGAGTTACATGCTAGCGAAAAGGAGACAAACACGGAACATATACAATATCAAGACATTGTTGGAGTACCTTTGTTATAACCAAAAAAAAAGAGGAAAAACTATTTTTATACTTTATACTTTATAAGTATTTAAAAATATTTATTTCCTTGAAAAAAAGAAAGTAAATTAATTTTCATATTTCTTTTTAAATTACTTAATCCCGGCACATTATGCTTGAGTTGTGATAATTTCTTAATCATTCTTTTTTTTATTTTGCGCTTTCGTGTTGAGAGTTTGTGTTGGTGAAAAGATGACAAGAAATTATACTAACGAGGTTTTTTGCGGAATTGTTTTATCTTGAGCAAAAAAAAAAGATTATTTTAAGAAAATTATTCATGCTCCATAAGCCTTTTATTTAGTGATTTTTTTTTTTTGTTCTCGGTCTTTTTCTTGCCGTATATTGTAATAAGTGTATACGATTACATTTGGAATAATTTAAGAAACATGTTGTGATACAAGTGTTGTTCATGTACTTACGAACCATTATGTAAGCATTAGTACGCCGTATACATGACAACACACTCAATGATATTCAATTACAGCCACTGCAGAATTTTTTTTTTTTTAGAAATGGCAGGATCATAAATACTCTACACTAGGGTATATACTTTTAATGGAAACCTATTTCTACAAGTAGAGAAATTTTACAGAAATTTTCGAACTCTAAAGAAATGTTTAAAATCCTCAGAAAAATTTAAGAAAACTTTCATAAACAATAGTAAACTTAACACAATATTAATTTACACTGCCTCTAACAGAATACCATTGAGTGTAAGCTAACATTTATGTCGCCATGCGTGTGTAAAAGTAAATTCAAATAATGTTTACATATGAAATTAAAAAATTTTATATGCCAAGGTTTCATTTCCATTTCGAATCGTACAAAACTAACTACGTGCGATTCAGGCATGGAAAATTAAATTTTGCTTTCTCCGACTACTTAAACTGAAATCATTTTCATAGTAACATAGAGCTGTAAAGACAATCGTCCATGAAAATACTTCTAACAAAAAATTCGATAGAAAATGCACCGATAACACTGGTTAAAAGTTTGATGTTTGACTGTTGGCTAGCGGGCACCGCAGTGGTGCAGAGGTTAGAACGCACAGAATTCTGATGAGAGAATGTGGTGATTCAACCCAGGTTCAATCCCCAGCTCAGCCAAGAAAAATTATCAATAAATTTTTAATAAGATTTCATGTTGTAAAAACAGTTCCTACCTTCAGTAAAAATAATAATTTAATGAAAATTAAATTTAATGAACTCGAGCCTGACTGAAGAAATATATTAAAAATTTAAAATTAACAGTTCGACTAAAAATAATAATTGTACATAGAAAATGCTGTTATATAGACGATTTTTCATAGAAAACACTGTTATAGACAAGATTTTCTATAGAAAACACTGTTATAGACAAGATTTTCTATAGAAAACACTGTTATACACAAGATCTTCGATAAAAAAAATAGTGAGTTTTGGAAGTACTTTATAATATATCATAGTATTAATAAAGTAACTTTTCCATCCCTGCAATGAATACATATTCAACTGTAACAATTTAGACAATTTCTTTGGTTTCTCTTTTAGTTTCTCCTTTCTCATTTACTACATCTTGTTTTTCTTCTTGTAATTGTGCTATTTCTTTGCTGGTTAACCATAATATTTACATTATATTTAATTAAAATTACTTATACGCTTTGGGGGTATATACCAAAAAAAAAAAAAAAATTAAAATTATTAAAATTTTAAACTCGAAAAAAACAATTGTAAGAAAAATAAACATACATACATAATAAACATACATACAAACATACACGCAGGCTTCCACAATAAGCATTTGAGCAAACATTATTAATATAAGAAGCTATTTTTTCTTTATTTTACTTATTATCCTCCAATACATAATTGTTTTTCTTATAAACCCACATATTTGTTATAAATTTCAAATTGTTCACTTAAGAGAGGAGTAGGAGAAGGATGTTAATTAAATCTCTCTCTTACTTAATTGTTATAAGAAACCATTAACATCAATGGTTTTATTCTGTTCATAGCAGAGTATTCAAAGAAATGTTTCTCTTGTGAATGATTTATGGTGTCCTCTCTAGTTAATTAAACCATTTACTTACGTTAAAACAACACGTGATGACATTAGTGCACAAACAAAGTGTCCACCAAAGACAATGGCAATAAAACCTCCAATGAAAACATAAAATAAAATGGTGACGTTTTAAATGGCAGTACGTGCAAGTTTAGACATGACCTTGCATTAAATGTATACTAGTACACATATGTATGTATATAAACAAAATAATTTATAAATTTTTGTCAGTAACTTCCCTTAATATAGTCATAGAGAAAGTGCTATTACACAAACATTATCTATTATTATATTATATAGACACAAGATTTTCTTTTTTCTGTAGAAAAAACTGTTATACACAATTTTTCTCCAGAAAAAACTGTTGTACACAATTTTTCCTCCAGAGAAAACTATTATACACAATTTTTCCCCTAGTAAAAACAGTTATACACAATTTTTCCTCCAGACAAAACTGTTGTACACAATTTTTCTCAAAACACAATTTCTTTTCAAAAAAAAATGTTATTCACAATTTTTCTACAGAAGAAAATTTAAATAAACAATTTTTCTTAAGACTGTTATACCCAATTTGTTTATAAAAAAACTGTTATACACAATTTTTCTCAAGAAAAAACTGTTATACACAATTTTTTTTCTCTAGGAAAACTGTTATACACAATTTATTTTCAAAAAAAAACTGTTATTCACAATTTTTCTGCAGCAAAAAATTAAAATACACGATTTTTTCTAAGAATAAACTGTTATACACAATTTTTCTCAAGAAAAAACTGTTATGCAGAACGTTTTTCAAGAAAACCAATTTCTTCTAAAAAAAACTGTTATGCACAATTTTTTTCTCTAGAAAAACTTTTTTCACTAGAAAAAACTGTTATATACAATTTTTCTGCAGAATAAAATTTAAATACAAAATTTTTCTTAAGCATAAACTGTTATACCCAATTTATTTTCAAAAAAAAAACTGTTATACACAATTTTTCTCAAGAAAAAACTGTTATGCACAACGTTTTTCAAGAAAACACTGTTATACACAATTTCTTCTCAAAAAAAACTGTTATACACAATTTTTCTTTTTTTAAGGAAACTGTTACAGACAATTTTTTCTCTAGAAAAAACTGTTATACACTATTTTTCTTAAGAATAAACTGCTATACCTAATTTCTTTTATACAATATTTTTCTAAACAATAATATTTTATAAAAAAAAAAATAGTTTTCTGAAGAAAAAACTGATTTTTTAGTTAATTTTAATCTCTACAAAACTAATTATTTATACACATTTGTAGAAGTTCTGTTTCTTAAGAAAAGTAAAATAACGATTCTCCAGTGATCACGTGATCAAATATTTAAACAATATGAACGTACATATTCGTATAAAAATATATGTACATGTCCTAAAAAATGATGCAAATAACAGTGAAAATATATTTAAAATATACGATACATATGAGACAACATTGAATATGTTGCTCTTGGTAGGAATATTAAACAAGTAGGAATACAAACAAGTAAAAGTATATTTTTAGAACATGGGAACAATACCACATGTTAAAATTTTAATTTAAATGTACGAATAAGTAAGTGTGAGCAGATTTATTTGCTTTACCTGTTGTTGTGTTTCCTTATTTATATTTACCCAGAAAACAACTAAAATAACAACAAGAACAAAGTGTTACCCCAAGGAGCAGCCACAAAATACGTAAAATGACCTCTCCTTTGGAAAATAAATTCTGTAAATTTCTAATTTACAAAATGTAAGCATAATAGTATCTAATAATAATGTACAATTTGAAATAAATTTAAGATTTCTATCTAAAATTATTTGCTCATAACTAAAAATACAGAAAACAATAGTATGCAGCAAACACACATTACTTACTTACACTTAGTTATAAAACTTTTAAATTACATTTAAAACATTAAAAATATAAAAACACCATAAAGTTGTTAAAAGAAATTTTATTGCTTAAAACCAAATTGCAAAGAAACAAAACTTAGAAAACAAACTGTTGTAGGTGAACGAAAAAAGAATCTTTGACCATTATTAGAATTTATGGAATTAATATTAAAGTTTAGTTTTCGAAATGTTTTATTCACAAACAGAAATTTGTTAGCAATACACATTTAAAAAGCAAATTGATTTTCGTTGCTTGCTTTAAATCTCACTTAAATATTCTAGTCATTTTAACAAAAAAATCTACTTTATAAGACATGACTTTAAAGATATGCCAGAGTTGTTTCTAATTGAAATTTTTAATCTATGATTTTGTATGTGCCAGTATTTTTTTGAGATTCATTTTCTTCCTACATTCTTTGTGATAGAAAAAAAAAACGTCACAAATTTTTTCTCTACCTCAAGCACGTAAGAATCGCATAAAAGGTGTTTAAGCCCACGTATACACAAATTATTATGCAGGTCTCCGTCCGAAGTCAAGCACAGATATACATAAATACGCATGAAAGGAAATTGAAAGGTATTCGAAGAATCTAAGGGAATTATACCTTTTTAACAACAATTTTGGTAGCCGTTAATAACTAGGTTAAATTTTTACACTTTCTTGAAGACTTTAATCCTATAATCTATATATATATATACTGTATAATTATTAAACCTCTGTATGAATGTATTCGTTGTTAAGTAGTACACATGAACTTTCAAAATATGTGCGCTTACTCGAAGTATATTTAAAAATAATGTTCATATTTTTGAGTACTATAAAAATAACGAATATGTATATGCTGTTACTCGGCTTTATGTTTACGAGTTAAGTACAGGTTTATTTTACGCTCGCACTCTCACCATACATGAAGAGAACATATCGAGTATCAAGCGACAACAATACTTCACGTGGTACTTGCAGTACCACGTAAAATTTAAATTTAATATTTGTTCACGTTCTCTGCATAAGAAATGGAAGTAAATGAGGTAAGTTTAAAATATATTTTTTTATTTCTTAAACTATTTTTAAATCTGATATTAATTTTTTATTATTTTTTATTTGCATTTTTTACCACCATGAAGAGAACATGATTGTTAAGGTACTTCTTTTTGATTGTTCATATTGTATACGTTCTTTTTTTTTTTGGTACTCTATTAACTTCGGCTACTTACTTATTTGTATTTAATAAGCAAACATTCTCTTCACTTCCCTACTTGTTCTCTGAGTAAGAGTACAAATATATACTACATTCGACAGCGAGTTTCACACATGAAGAAAAAAACTTACTCGTTGCAGCTCTCTAATAATTATCAATAATTATAATTATTGTTAATATAGGTCACAGGCGTATGATTAATATTAATTTTAATTTATGTAGGCAAATTGTTGATTACTTGCTGCAATTCGTTCGTTACAAAAATGAAAAAATTGAGATAACCTTTGAATATGGCAGTTGTTTGGAAGCTTTATGGTAAGCAATATATATATTAAATAATTTTTAAGCTTGAGGTCACTTTTTTGTTTTTTATAAAAGATTTTTATTTCTTATATATAATTTACTCAATATTTCGATTTCCTTTGGAAATCTTCTTCAGGAGTTAATTTAATATTATAAAAATTTTCTATGTGTAAAAATTTTTTTGATATAAGTTTGAAAGGGGTTGACAAAATTGTAAGTAATATAGAGATTATATGTATAGCAGCAAGACTTGTTCATTTCTACTCATAAGTCATTTTTAAAACTCTCTCTATACATATACTGTATCAAAACTCGCTGGTTCAATGTTTTAACCATTATATTTGAAGTGTGCTAATTTCTAAATTGTTAAGATCTTTCCAACTGGGTCGTTGGCTAAAATAAATATTACAATTTTCAGCAATTTATTAAATTTGCATCTCCATATACATCTACCAACAACATGTATTAAAATCTGAAATAAAAAAATGTAGCTTTGTGGGCTCAGTTACTACCATTCTGGAAGCGGTGAAAGACAATTAATGATATTGGTTCAGAACCACTTCCCATCAGTGTGAAGATTATAAAAGATGCTGAAACTTTTTCATCAAACCACTTTGGCAAAAATTGGAGAAACAATAATGACCAGCAATTTTGTGCTATGGTCTCGGATAATAATATGGGTCTTGGCAGCAGGGGGAAAATAATGAAGAATACAGTGAAGGTAGAATTTAGAGCAGGAGTGCCCAAGCCCTATACTCTTGGTGCTCTTTTGTATTTGTAAAAACTCTTAGCTATAGGCTGTGTGTTTTGTATACTCATTACAGCACTCAGCACTAGCAATACGAAATACACAAACAACTTTGCCTTATTTTTTTTTGTTGTCGTACTTCACTTTATACACGCAAGAGCAAAGCAACAACACTTTCGTATGCTCTACTGGTAAACATTGGTGACTCCGATCAATGTAGATTTTGTTTTTGTTTAACGTATGATACCGTTTAAAAAAGTGTGTTGTTTCTTTGTATGTATTGGCTTTTACAACAAAAAATACTGAATAAAAATTAGTTTTTGTTTAAATAAGCAACTTTTGGGCACTACTGATTTACACAATAAAATCTCCTGGTGGGCTATAGTGTGCTGAAAAACTCGTACGATGTCATATGGTTTGCAGCAAAACTCGTTTGTTTCGAAAATTTGTTGCAAAACTCGTTCGTTGCAAACATTTATCTATTATTTTTCTATGTTGCAGTATGTGTCAATTTTTCAGCTGTAGAGTTTTAATCAAGAATAGAGTACAATCTAAGAATTTAAAGGATTCAACTAATATGGTTTTTTCTTTTTTCCCAAATTTCGGTTAACGTGTAACGAGCGAGTTTTGCATTTCACCCACTCATATGTTTTAAAATAATTCACCAAATAAAAGCAAAGAGTAACCCCCTGGCCCACGATGTCGAACGATAACGTTCGCTTAGATAAGACTTAAGACACAAACTTGATTGTGGAATAAACAAACTTGATTGAGTAAAAAAAATAGATACGATAAAAAGTTTGTGTCTTAAGTCTTATCTAAGCGAACGTTATCGTTCGACATCGAGGGGCCAGGGGGTAAGTTATATAAATACAAAACCATTATAATGAGAAATTAAATATGATAGTTGGATTAATTTTTACTAATTTACCTTTTTAATAAAATTTAGCTTTGGAATTTAGCCCATAATGGTATTTATACTGCCACAATTTCTGCTTTAATATAAATTTATTTGAAAATCTTAATCTTTTCCAGCTTACTTTACTCTTTAATCGCTTTTAGGCCCATGATGAACCATGAAACATATGAGGTTATGAACAAAATCTGCCTATAGCTTCTAACTTTGTTCACCTGGCACTTTCTGCCTATTTTAATTCCAATGAAGTAGTTTTACATATTGTTGTTTTCAACCATAACATTTCCCTAGAAATTTTGTTTTATAAAAAAAATATTTAAAAATATTCCTTCACAAAATAAAAGTTAAACTATCAAGCCATAATATTTAAAAAAAGTTTTCAAGCACTACTGTAGCCGTATATTACTCATACGTCATTGTAATACCAAGCTGTTGCGGGAACAGTATTTCTTACCCTAACCAACATTCTGTTACATGAATATTAAAATAAAAATCTTGTTTATGCTTTTGTATGTGTTTTTAATAAAAATCTGTTTAAATAAAATCTGTATACGTATGTTGTACATTAGGGTGGCCCCAAAATAAATTTGCAGATGTTCCCGACTAATATGAAAATTTGATGCATTTTAAGACTACGTTTCTCAATTTTTTTTTGTCCTGGGGTCAATATTTGGTGAGCTGAATCAAAGGATAAAAAGGTCTTTTTTAGAGGTTTTTTGATTTTTTTTCACATTTCCCCCAAGGGAACTATATGTATTCAATGAGTTATCACAAATTAAAAAACAATTTTTTTTTAATTCAAAAATTTTGAAAATTTCATACAAAATTTTAGTGTTTTTTTTATTTTTTCATAAAATTTACTTAAATAAATAGTTGAAATTGCTTGAATATAAACATCATGGAATGTAACCGAAATGTTTTTTCCCGTTTTTTAGCTTATAAAATTTACGTTACATTAACGAATTCAGTTAACATAGATTGTCTGATAGGGAAGAATTAAGGTTTTAAAAAAAATTAATAAAAATTGAAATATGTAGGTAGAATTTAAAAAAACGAGAAAAACCATTTGGGTTAAATTGCATGATGTTTATAATCAAGAAATTTCAACTATTTATTTAAGTAAATTCTATGAAAAAATAAAAAAACACCAAAATTTTTTATGAAATTTTCAAAATTTTTGATTTTAAAATTTTTTTTTAATTTTTGATAACCCATTGAATGCGCCTCTCAAATACCTTTCATATGATACCAAATTTACATATAGTTCCTTTGGAAGAAATGTGAAGAAAAATCAAAAACCTCTAAAAAGGAGCTTTTTATCCTTTGATCAAGCTCACCAAATATGGACCCCAGGACAAAAAAAATTGAGAAACATAGTCTTAAAATGCATCAAATTTTCATATTAGTCGAGAACATCGATACCCTTTTTTTTTCTCCATACAAACGGGGCCACCCTAATGTACATATTATGTACACGTACACATAAGTATTTGTTCATGTATAAAGGTGTTTTGGGTCCGTCTGCGGTTGCTGGTTTTATTGGTTAGATACCCACTATGTGCGGAAATATTTTACACAAATACATTTGCAATACAAAAATAACAGCATTGTAAATAATAAACAATAGTCTTAGGTGTTTATTTAATATTGTTATTATTATTATTATTTCTTATACGTTTTTTATACACACGAGTACGAATTTTTTATATTTATTAAAAAAAAAAAAAAGAGGCGACACATGTTGTCTGAAATATGAGTGTGCATTTCTCTCTGTGCGTATATATTAGTTATTAAATACAATTTATGAAGATCTGGCACAAATTCTATTAAGACGTGTTTTGCATTTCGATACTATTGTTCTCTTTTTTGGTTTCGTTACTACAAGTTTATACATAGGCAACTGCCAATACTTATACCAGTATAAGCACTAAACGAATGAATGTAATATAAAACTTTTTAATTAATGAAGAAATATTGTGAATCTATTGTATAGGCAAATGCCTTTTTAAGTAAATATGAGAAATGAAAAGGATATAAGTCTTAATACTCTACAATTCAAAATATTGTAAGCATAGATCGCATGCTAAATAAATAAATAAGAAAATACCTAGTTTCAAGCAAATATTTAAATCTATTTGACCAAATTAAAGCTAAGACAGCAATTTATACGCTATAAAACAATGCGATTTAAAATTAAGTATAATAATTTAAATATTTGTAAAAAGATGAAATTTGCTTAGCAATTTTTTTCTTATTAATTTTTTACGTATAAACATGTCTTAAAAACAAAACAACAAGTTTATTTAAATTGCAAATTATAAATTTTACAAAACAAAACAAAACAATTCTACAACCTGAAGCTAGTTTGATTTAGGAAACACTTTAAATGGTTTTTTGCAACTCAGGCGTATGATTAATATTTATTTAAAGTTTACTATAAAAAATGGTTGAACTTTTAAGATATTTTATTAAACTTATTAGTTTAATAGCTATTAAAATTTTTTTAATAAAGTATTAAAGTTTAAAAATTTTAAAACAAAAATTAAATGTCTTTTGAGATTTTTAATAAAAAAAATCAATAACTTCTTACGTATGATTAATATTATTTAAGTGGTTATCTAAGAAAACGTACCATAACTTGTGAAATATATGATTTATTTTTGTAAATCTTCAACAAAGTAAAGCCTGAGATATAACATTATGAAACAACTTATATATTGTATAAAAAAAACTTGTTGAAAAAATAAAATTTTAATTTTTTTAAATTTAAATTTTCTGTAAATTATAGTTTTGTAACATAGGCAATTAAGACCGCATACAAATTAGTTCTGCTATCGAACATTTTATCAGTTATTTACTACTTCAGGCGTATGATTAATATTAATTCAAAGTTATGAAGGAAAATTGTCCATTACTTACAATAAATTTAAAGATATTTTATAAAATCTTTCATCAAATAAAAGCTAAGTTTTAAATTATTATATTATAAACTATTTTTGTGAGAAATAAAATAGGATTTCTTAAAAATTTGTTTTCAAAAAAAATTTAAATTGTTTTGGGTTCAACTTTTACAACTTTATTTCGGAGTCTAGCGTCTTAATTTCTGCTATATTGTATAAATATATTGTTAATTTGCAAAATCTGACATTTTTTATTTATTATTCATTTCAAACGTATAAATATTCTTAATCCCCAAGTTATTTGCTTTCATATAAACTTTATATTTATATATTGGGTCGAATTATTCATTCCGTTCCGCGATTGCGGAAACAAGTTTTTTGTCCGGAAGCATAATTTGAAATTATTCATTCCGTTGCTGCGCTATTTTTCCGTTTTGCGGTATCATCTCTACACAGACAGTATTGCGGCATGCCGCAGGAATGAATAATTACATTTATATATTGATCGATATTTCTTTCCGCTTGGTTTTCCTTTCCGTGCGGAATCAATAATACAACCCATTGATTCCTATGGTTCCAAGTTGGAACAAAGGGCCGTAACTTTATATTTAACTTTAAAATAAAATTTACTCTGGCGTATGATTAATATTAATTCATAACTTATCTCCTAAAATTGTCCATAAAATATAAAATATTTAAGAAATTTTTGTAAATTTTTCACCTACTGAAAGCTGAAAATCAGTAATAAAAACTTTGGGCTATTTAATATTACTATATTTTTAAATTTATTTTAAAAACTAGCTGACCGCCCCGTATTCGCTCGGTATTTACTAATGATTTGTATTTCATATAGAATTAAAAATTAAGACACAAAAAATTCTGTAAAAGAAAAAATAACAGAAATATGTATCAATTTATTGCTTAAAAAGTTTCTTAAAAATTCGATTATTATTATATGCAACAACAATTGAAACAATTATTAATTAAAAAACAAACAAAACAAATCATTTTAAAGCTTGATGGTAAACAATGTTTTTTGTTCTTCTATTGGGGCAGAAAATGAATAGTCCTGACGGTGTGCCGACTCTCGAGCACGCAACATACAATTGACCGTGAGAAAAACATTGGGATTCTAGATTTAACCCACACACTTTTAAAGATTGTCCTTGAGATTTATTTATAGTCATTGCAAATGCAAGGCGAACTGGAAATTGGTCGCGTTCAAAATTAAATTGTAGATCACTTGGTTTCATAGGTGAGTTTTGCTAAAATTTTCTCATACTTATCATACTTAAAAAAATGAGAAGTGAAAAGAAGGTTTTGGTTTCAGTTCTTCAAGTTTCTTCAAAAAATGTCTCTTTTTAACAAAAATGAGAAGTGAAAAGTGAAAAGGAGTCAATATATTTAAAAAACCTAAAATTTCAGAGTTTTACCAGAAATTTTTTAATTTTTTTTTACAAACCATTTTCTGAAAATTTTGAATAGAATAAAAAAAATCAGCCAAATCGCTCCAGCCGTTTTCACGGGATGCCATTTAATTTATATATATATATATATATGGTGAATTTCACGTCAACTGACCCAATTTTAAAAATCAATGTCTTAAGATTTGGATGAAATTTGCACCAAGGGTAGTACTGTTGGATAGTAGGCCAGACACAAATTTTCAGCTCTATCAGTCCAGAAGTGCCGGAGTTAGAGGTGGTCAAAGTTGGATATTTTGGACAATTTTGGTCATACAGGGTTTTTTTAAAATGAGTGTAACTTTTCACCTATTGGTCCTAGCAAAAATTGTCCAAAGGACTTTAGATAGCTATTTCTTCAATCATTTCTAAAATATTTTTTTTAATTTTTAAAAAATTTAGTTTTTAATTTTTTTTTTAAATATTTTTTTTTTTCTATTTTTTTTTTCAATTTGGGCCCTTTTTTCTCAAAAGAAAGCTTATGCAATTTACATTAAGGCCTTTATAATCGCTTAATGGGATGCGAGTGGGATATCTATCAAAAAAAATATTTTTTAACTCAAGAATAGGATTTTTCAATATTTGGCACATGTATCATTTTCTTCAAATTTTAAACATATTTTGTTAATAAGAAATTGTTACAAAATCTTAAATTTGGAAAACTTAATTTATAATGCCTAAATACACTTAATTATTTAAGTTTTAATTGTAAATTAAACTCGACCAATCAAATATGTGTGAAAAAATTGCCTAATTATGTTAAAACTGAGACATATTTTTTTTATTTAATTTTATTTTATGCCTAAAACTTTTTTTAAACTTCTTTTTCATTTTGCTTTTAAAAGTAAAATTCATTACATTTGCAATTATTAGTTTTGTGTTTGCTGGGCAATATTCTCTTATCCAATACAGACGCATTTCATTTATTGAGAGTTTTGGTTACCTCTGATATAGATATAGAATAAGATGTATTCCAACCTGCCTGTTCCTATTTATTTGCAAATAAAATATCAAAATTTGTACAGCATACTTTAGGGGTTTTTTTCATTAAAGTTGTCCGAGTTTTACCCGGAATTTTTGAATTTTTTTTTTCCTTTACAAACCATCTCCTGAGAATTTCAAATCGAATAAAAAACAATCAGCCAAATCGCTCCAGCCGTTCTCACGTGATGCCATTACATACATGGACCATTTCATTTTTATATATATAGATTAAATAATATAATACCTGCGAAGTCCTCAATTACAAAATTATATCAAAACTTACCTAAAAAGAGAAGAAAAAAATGTTTTGTTAATACAAATTTAAACAGAAATAAATTTACAGGTATAAAATAAAGCAAATAAATTGCAGTAATAAATTTTTATAGAATTTTAAAAATAAGATGCGAACTTTTATGTTTATAAAAGAAACACAATAAAATAAAATTGTTCAATTCACAAATGATGTTGTATGTTGTACATTGTATAACAGAACTAACTGATTGTGAAAACACATTTTGAGCAAAGTCGCATGTTTATGTTGTCAAACCTTCAAAATGATAAAAGAAAAATATTTTAAAAACAAATATACAATACAAAAAATATGCATGTTTCCAAAATTAAAACATACTAGCACAGAAAGAGAATAGTTATCGTATTTGCCGGACGATAAGACGATTCGGACCATAAGACGCACCCTGATTTTAGGTAAAATTTTCAGAGTAAAATGGTGCGCCTTATCGTCCGGCAAATACGGTAGTTTTTCAAAAACATTTTTATTTTTCAATATAATATCCTGAAACTTCAATACACGCTTGTCCAGCAATTCTATCCCTTGCTTGAAATAGTTCTCTTTAAGGCCTTCAAAATAGTGGTTTACAACTGTAATTGCAACTTCATTTGAGGTAAAACGCCTGCCAGCTAGGAATTTTTTTAGCTTTGGGAACAGGTAAAAGTCACTGGAAGAATCATTCAGGAGAATAAGTTGGGTGTTAAAGCAACTCGTACTTTAATTCGTTGATTTTAATCATTGTTAAAACACTTTTCTGCGCTGGTGTATTGTCTTGATGCCTGTTTCTATATGAAGGAGTTGGCAGATCGAAACGAAATTTAACATGTGTTCATAGCACAGATGAGAGTTTCCAAAACACTTAACTTTTTTCTGTTTATACCGTGCTTTCGGTTCTACGCTAAGAAGTTTCCGAACCGCTCTCGTATTTTCATTATTAAAATTAGTTTATTTATTAATGGCATGTTTCTAAATAACGAGTGACTCAAATTTTTCGTCCACATGAGTACAAAAATTAGTTTCGTGGTTTTATAACACTAGTGTCAATTCTCTTGAGTAAAAACGTAAGATTATCTTTTTTATGGTTTCTACATTGAAATTTCAATTGTCCTACTGTCAAAACAGACGAGTAGAAATTAGTGCGTGTGTGCATCACAAAACAATGTTTTATATACAAGGTGGCGCAAATGATCAACGAGTTCTTTTTGCCGCAACTTGATGAATTGGGATTGGAAAACACTGCACGTGCCACAACCGATATGCTGAAGGATGCATTTCCCGGGCGCCTAATCTCCCGCTTCGGCGATTTGCACTGGCCAGCAAGATCGCCTGATTTGACCGCTCCAGACTTCTTTTTGTGGGGCTTTTTGAAGTCGCGGGTTTATGTCAACAAGCCTCAGACTCTTGCAGCTCTTAAAGACAATATCCATCAATAATGTGAGGACCTATCGCCGGAAGTTTTGGCCAAAGTGATGGAAAATGCCATAAAAAGGGCTCAAATGACAATCAACTGTGACGGCGGCCATTTACATGACATATATTCTCGACTTGATGTAAAAAAAATTAAAAGACCAAATAAAAATAATCCACAAGAAGAATCAAAGTTTTTAATTTTTTTTTTTATTGCAGCCAAAAAACATCGGAAGTTTACTTTTGCGCCACCTTGTATTATTTATTTAATTTTTATTTTATTTATTCATTTATGTAATATCAAGCCTTATTGTTATTATTATTTCGTATATTTCTATAGCATAAACTGTTGTCCACTACCTTAACTTTCAATTTCAATGTTAATTGCGATAACTGGAAACATTTTTCATTCAATTTAGTACAAAATTAAAAACTTCATAGCAATTTCAATTCACATAAATTACACAGTACAACAGCCAATCTGGGGGGTGAGAAATTTCAAATCAGGGTGATGGTACTAGGTCAGTATAGTAAAACCCTCAAAGGGTTTGGCGTTCGTGTGTGTCAGTTTTTTTTTATGACCTTTTAAATTTTTTCCTTATCTTGATGTTTTTTCGCTTAGTTGTAACATTTTGGCAAAAACGTAGTTTAATATAATTCGAGAATCACTTGTCCGATTTTGATGAAACAAATTTAGAAAAATTAAGAATTTATTTATTTATTTATTTACAATTAAGTGAAGGTAGCCCATTTTTGTTTTTATTCAAAAAAGTGTCATTTATCGCCTTTTTTATAAATTTTCCCCAATAACTCCAGACTTCTGGCCATAAACTACTAAAAAAAAATTAAGTAAACATTTTTATAATTTTCTATTTTTATTTTATTTATTTATTTTTATTTATTTTAATAAATATTGCCTAGACTTTTTCGAAATCACTTTTACTGTTCGCGTTCGTCGGCACCTGTTGAATGACAAAAAAAATATTTAAATTTTTAGGCAAAAAATACTTTTTTCCCTTCATACATTCATTTTTAACTTCGAAAGTGTTGCACATATAGGAAAACTGTATAGAAACAGATTAGAGAAATTGTAATTTTTAATTTTTCTAAATTTGTTTCATCAAAATCGGACAAGTGGTTCTCGAGTTATGTTAAACTACGTTTTTGCCAAAATGTTACAACTAAGCGAAAAAACATCAAGATAAGGAAAAAATTTAAAAGGTCATAAAAAAAACTGACACATACGAAAGCCAAACCCTTTGAGGGTTTTACTATACTGACCTAGTACCATCACCCTGACTTGGAATTTCTCACCCCCCAGACAATAATCCCAAAATTGTTCCAGTGTTATTTTTGTATTGTACATAAAACACAGCTGTTTTTATTTTGGTTTCTAGGGTTGCCCCTAATATATTAAAATATTGAATAATAACATGGAAAAAAGTAAACAAAATATCTAACTAAATAATTTGGCAATAATGCAATTTAACAACTCAATATTACCAAGGTAACTAACGTAAGTCAGACGAGTGTATTATAGAAACTCATTTGATTACCTACTCGCCCGTGTACCACTCGTTCGCCTGAGAATACACTCGTTATACAGAACTATTCTATAATTTTAATTTCTTGTTTTAAATTAGTCAATTAGTTTATAATTTAGTTAATTTTTTAAACTAAGAATATGAGTAATTTTTATGTTGAGGCAAATATTTAAACTTTTGGCAATACTTAAACTTTCATACAATATTTAAAAATCATATGTAAAATGTGTCGTAGATGTTTTACAAAATATTTATATAGAAATTACGAACAACAACCAACATATACTATTCACAAATATGCAACACTTACTCAAACTATGCTAAATTTATTTAATAATAGCAACTAATAACATTTTGTTTTACGTAGTACATTAGTGGTTATTTGTTGTGCTATTATTAACACTAATTTTATTTCTTATTAAACCTTTTCCATTATTTTATTAACGCACTGTAACATTGTATATACATACATATATACATATATAATAAATATCAAGCTATATATGTACTTATACATATATATAAAATATTTTATTGTTCTATTTTATTTTATATTCTGTTGAGTATTAAATTTCTTTTGTATTGTCTAGATGCTGTTCTTTTACATGTTCTTTTTTTCACTCTAATGAGTCTTGATTAATGTCTTCCTTGTCTTCTTTATACTCCCACACAAAATGATGACTTAAATTGACCAACTTTTTGTTTTTTTCTCTTTTTGTTTTTGCTCTGGAAATTGTAGATACAGGGTGTTAAAAACACAAAATACTGTGCGACTAAAAACCAATAATATATTTATTTATTTTTTTTTCTAATTAAAAAAAATATAAACAAATTATTAACCCATATTGAATTTAAAGCCCATAAGCTGTATTAATAACAAGTTAGAGTGCAATATTCGGCTGTGCCGAATCTTTAATACCCTCCAGCTAAATGTAATAAGAAATACAAAAACGGTAATGGTTATAGGACTAGAATATCCTTATTCTGTGTTTTCTATTCAGTCTTAGTGCAAATTTTATTATCTAAAATTGAAGAATTCCGGTACATATTTGAGAACTCCAACATTGATATTGTATGCGTTTCAGAAACATGGTTTCATACAAGTATCACTGATCTTTCAATTTCTCTAAGTGGCTACAATTTAATAAGGGTTGATAGAGTTAGGCGCGGTGGTGGAGTGGCTATTTATATTAGAAAAGGCATAGCTTACAATATTAAAAGCACATCTTATAGTAATGATGATGGTGATAGTAATAATTGCTTGGTGGAATACGTCTTAATAGAAGTCATATCCGATAGAAGAAAATTACTGGTTGGAAGTTTGTACAGGCCTAATAATAATATACCAATGGAACCGTTTTTTTCAATTTTGGAGAACTTCACAGCTTTATATAATGACGTTGTCCTTGTGGGTGATTTCAACTCAAACCTTTTGACTGACAGTAGCATTATCGACATCTTGGCACCATTAGGACTTGTTCCAACTAACGTAACCACACCTACTCACTTTACCTCGTCCAATAGCACTCTAATAGATCTTCTCTTTGTTGGTAATAACAGGAATGTTCTATTTTACGACCAACTGTCCGCCTCGTGTTTTTCGAAACACGATTTATTGTTCATGACCTATAATTTTCAATTGCAAGTACCACCCTATTCAATAACTTTTCGTGATTTCGAAAATATTAATTACACCACACTGGAACTAGAATTACTCAGAGTTAATTGGAATGCAATCTATTTTATGGCTTCACCAGAGGATCAACTAGCCTTTCTTGAGCGTAAAATATTATGTTTGTTTGATAAATCTGTTCCAATAAAAACCAAAATAGTGGGTCAAAAAAATAGACCATGGTTTTCACCATATATTAAGCAAGCTATTAAGCAAAGAGACTTAGCTTTTTCTCGTTGGAAACGGTTTAAAACAAACGATCTACACGTTGAATATTGTTCAGCAAGAAAGACAGTACACAAAATAATTAAGCAGGAAAAATCTAAATTTTACACTGAAAAATTCTCCACGGCTCTGGGATCAAAGAAAACCTGGGATATTGTAAAAGAAATTGGTGTTGGTAAATCTAGAAATTATGACCCTGTTTTTATTGCACCAGATGTTCTTAATGAAAAATTTTTGAATATTCCTTTTGTAGAAGCTGATATTAGTTTTTACAATCATAGCCATAACAATCGTGAACCTCATTATAACTTCTCTTTCGATTGCGTAGATCAGTTCGATGTTATAAGGAACTGTATGTTAATAAAATCAAATGCAGTTGGCGTCGACCAAATTCACCCAAGATTCTTTAAAATAATTCTTCCAATAATATTGCCCTATGTTACACATATATTCAACAATATAATTACCACTAGTCATTTTCCCTCAAATTGGAAAAAATCTAAAATTATACCAATACCTAAAACTAAATCAGAATATAGGCCAATCGCTATTTTACCCTTTATGTCCAAAATATTTGAGAGGATAATACATAGTCAGATATCTAATTTCGTAAATGATCATAATTTGCTTAATGATAAGCAATCTGGGTTTCGGCAAAAACACAGTTGCATAACTGCTCTTGTAGATGTTGCGGAAGATATAAGAAGTGAGATAGATGAACGAAAAACCAATATTTTAGTACTTTTAGATCATTCGAAAGCTTTTGATACAGTCGATCATAACGTCCTATGTTATAAACTACAGCACATGTTTATGTTTTCTACAGCCGCTACACAACTAGTATTTACATATCTTACCAACAGGCATCAGTATGTTCAAAGTGGTAACGATAAATCAAATTTACTACCTGTTATGAGAGGTGTACCGCAGGGGTCAATTATTGGGCCTCTACTATTCTCGCTTTATGCTAATGACCTGCCGAGTCAACTTACGCACAGTAAAATCAGAATGTATGCTGACGATATACAAATTTACATCAGTTGTGATTTATCTAAAATTGAACAGTGTGTCTTAACTCTAAATACCGAGTTAAAACATATTTATAAATGGGCTACTGCTAATGGTCTTAGTATCAATCCAAAAAAGTCTAAATATCTTCTAATCCAAAAACGGACTACTATAAGTGATCATATACCGGATATTTTTCTTAATGACACACGTATAGAAAGGGTAAACTCAGCAAAAAATCTTGGAATTATTTTTAATAAGAACCTGACATGGAGCAATCATATTAATTATGCATGTGGCCGTACGTATTCCATGCTTAGAACTCTCTGGCAAACGCAGTATTGCACACCTGTCAAAATAAGAGTACTTCTTGCAAAAACCTATTTATTGCCAGTTCTGATGTATGGATGCGAATTATTTGCCAAATGCGATACCGCAAGTACAAGGAAACTAAACTCAGTTTACAAAAGTATTGTGCGCTATGTATATGGCGTGAAAAGGTTTGATTCTGTTTCGCCTTTTACGGCAAAACTATATGGTATTCAGTTTGATGCCATACTCAAAACAAGAGTACTCCTGTTCATGCACAAAATCGTGTATACCCAACAACCACAACATCTCTATAACCGCTTAACCCTATTGAGTTCTAATAGAGGAAAGCGAATCTTATTGTTTAGACATCATTGTTTAACTTCTGATTGGCAATTTTTTCTTAATGCAATCCGGCTTTGGAATCTACTCCCGCACAACATACAAATAATAAGTAACGCACTGAGATTTAAAAAATGCATTATTAATTTTTTTACATGTTAATTTGTTAACTAAACACTTTTCTTTTTCTTTTTTGTTTTCTTTTATAAATTTATAAATTAATTAATTAATTAGTTTAATCACTTTATCTTTAAGAATTATAATTTTTAATTTTTAATTTTTTTTTTTTTCTTTTTAATGTTTCTGCTAAAACAATGTTCTATACTGCAATAAGAGACTTTAAGTCTTGTGTATAGAATTGGAAATAAATAAATAAATAAATAAATAAATAAATAAATATTTGATAGACCATTTTACGACCAACATAATTTATGTTAAATATTTTGAAATTTTCTCTAATTTTGCCCATTTATAATTGATGTAATTACCGATTCTTACTGTAAATTACAGAGTTTGTGTGATTTTCATAATAGTCTTGAAAATAGTTTAACAATTTATAAAATTAAAAGAACAGTTTTCCATATTCACAATAAGTTAAGAAACAAAGTATACAACAGAGTATAAAAAAGGGTTATTTACAAGAGATTTATGGGTGGCATAGTAGGATTGGACCGATTATGGACTGTTAGCTTCTAAATCCAGTATCCACTAATGTGATTTCTATGTATTTTAAGATTTCATCTCAATAACTTTATTTACAAGAGTTGTATGGTTTTTTGGTTGCTTGCAAGTGAACTTAATTCCGGAGCTATTGCCAACTATTGACTGAAAGCTACCAAATCCAGTAGCATAAATGCCGTTAAATCAATATTAGCATGATTTCTGGATTAAAAGTTCTGATCTATATAAAAGTTGGTTCGAATAAATATTCGATACAAATTAAATTGCTTCTCGGAAATGGTTCTTATATGGCAGCTATGACAAACTATGGGGGCGATCTTCTTAAATTTTAAAACAGTTATTTTCATGCATATGAGGATTTCAACATAATAACGGTATATTTAAGATACATATAAGTATTAACGTGGATTTCGGAAGTGAACCTTATGTGGGGGATATAGTCAAATATGGACCGATATTCTCAAAATCCAGCAGTTTAATTTAGGCATGTATGTAAATGATCCGCGTAAAATTTTGGATTGGTACCCTTATTTATAAGAGATTTATGAGTATTAAAGTGATTTTGGGAAGAGGGCTTTATATGGGGGATACAGTCAAATATGGACCCAGATTCACAAAATTCTGCAGAAAGATTTTTGTGTATATGTAAATGAGCTATACAAAGTTGCAAGTCGGTACCAATATTGATAAGATATATAAATGGCTTTTTCCCATGTGGTGCTTATATGAGAGCCAATTCTGGGCTGACCACCATAAAATTTAGTACAACAATTTATTTGCCTATAAAGATTATGTATGTCAAATTTTAGCCGTTTAATATTATTTATATCTGTTTTATACGTATTTAAGTGAATTTTGGAAGTGTACTGTATATGGGGTCTATGGTCATACATGGACCGAACTAAAAAAAAATCGTTTTGCGATTTATTTTTGCATGAAAATTATTTTTGCTGAATTTTGTCTTGATATTCCAATTTTATAGGCATTTATGTATAATTGAGCAATATTTCGGGAAGATTTATGTATAGAGGCTATGAGAAATCATGGACCTATTCTTATACGTATGCTTAACGCATGCAAAATTTCATGGCATTATCTGCAATATATGTAAAAATATTGCAATAAAATTAATGAAAAATATAAAATTTTTGTGGAGGTTGCCTCACATTTTGGTCCATAACTCTGGTTGGCCTAAACCGATTTTGCTGATTTTCAATACCAAAGTTACCTGCAAAATAAGAAATATTTTTCTGGAAATTTCCTTTAGTTAAGTTGTGTCGTTTGGACGTGAGGGTGTTTTACACAGACCGACAGACGGGCAGACATACGGACACGGCTCAATCGACTTAGAATTTCATACGGATCAAGAAAATATATACTTTGTTCAGTGTCAGATGAATATTTACACAGAATGACAAACGTAATATACCCTAATTCACCACTGTGGGTATAGAAATAAAGCAGTTCTTGACATCAATTTGTATATTTTTTTTAGCAACTATGTACAATTATTTTTAACTTCGGAAAATCGAAAATGTGTGTATTGTGGTATATAGTTACATGTTTTCTCATATGTTATTAATACTTTTTTTGTTCACAATAGCACATTTTTTGTAATAAATAAGAAAAAATTGGCATGAAGTTAGCATAGAGTTTAACTAGTGTGTTTGCACATCAAACTATGGTTAACAAACTGCTAAACACTTGTTAGCGTATTACCAAATACTGGCCATCTTTTGATAAACAGCTGTTTAGATCTTTTCGTTTTTTTCTATTTTTGTTTTATTGAATACCGGCACTTCCATTTTAAACTGTAAAATATTTTTAACGTTTTGCAAATTTTTATTTTGTTATCGACAAACTTTAAATGTCAAATTCAGGGATGATATTAACAAAAATAGTAATTTTAGTAGTGGACGTTTGCAAATTGTTTATGAATAAACATTTTGCCAAGAAACTGCTAAGTCAAATCTATATTCTACTTAGCAGCTAGTTAACCACAGTTTATAAACAGTTACCAACTTTTTATTATGCATAAAGCTGTAAGTGTTTTATATTTGCCAAAGATTAAATATCTTTCATCTAAGTGTGTAGAACAATAAATCTTTATAAAATATGTTTAACAAACTTTTGCATTTTAAATACAATTTTACCATAAAATCGAAACATCTTTATTATTTCAATTCGAAATTAGTAACTTTTTTGTAATTTTGTTTAAAAAAAAATTTCCTAATAGTTTTCTTAATAAATCACTTTTAACATTATGTTAAATTCAGACGTATGATTAATATTAATTAGAAGTGTGACTAGGAAAATTGCTCATAACTTCACACATTTTAAAGATATTTTTTTAAATATATCATCAACTCATAGGTAAGATATCAGGTTATAATATTAAGAAATAATTTTAATTAGAAATGTAACAAAATATCTAGCAAATCTAGGTACAAATTTTAATTTGATTTTGCAAAATTTTGAATTTTATGTTTTTAATACAATTTTTCCAAAGAATCTAAACATCTTGATTATTTCTATTCAAAATTAGTAATTTTATATAATTCCATTGTAAAACATAAATTTCTAACAGCAGTTTCTCTTAATGAATCACTTTTATCATTTTTTCTTAATAGACAATTGTATTTAGATATAAACTATAATGCTATAAAAACGTCCGAAAAGTTTTAAATGTTATTTAAATTTTAGTATATTTAAATTTTTTTGCAATTTTCTGTTGCATGAACAATCGTGTATTATAAACAAGTTTATTAAAATTATATTCTGTTTTAAAATATACAGTTTTTAAATCTCGTTTATAACCTGCAGCGTTTCCTATAATGTGTTAAATTTTAAGGTAATTTTAAATTTGTTGTTTTTTATGTGCTATGTAGACCTTTTATATTGTTAAAAATCTTTTTACTTTATTAATTCGGCTTGAGATCTATTTTATTAAAGATATAAAAACTCTTATTCGTTTTTAATTTTTATTATATTTTATTTGTTTCCAATATTTCGACCAACTTTGTTGATCATCTGCAGGGAAGAAATATAATCTAACAAACATGAATATTATAATTATAACAATTTTCTTAAAACTATATTAACAAACAATTTACTTAATGTTTAATACAGTGTTAGAAATTTAAAATTTTTATTTTGGAAAAACTGTTACCAAATAAAAAGCACGTTATGAAGTTATAATATTAAGAAACAATTGAATTGGAAAAATTAGTTAATAAATAATTAAAAAACAAGTAAGAGTTTATATTCGGCTGTGCCGAATCTTATATACCCACCACCAAATCACCTATTATGAAGACTTATAAGAGATTTATGAGCATTGGGACAAATATGTACCGATCATCATGAAACTTGGTACCACGATTTAAATGTATATTTTGATTATACTTGTCGAATTTCAACTGGATAGTATTTTTTACAAAATATTTATGTTCATTTAGGTGATTTTCGAAAGTGGTCTTTGGCTATATAGAAATATCTGAAAAATATCGAGATAGTCTAAAACTTTAATCTATGCCTCGGATCCTACAAAACCGATTTTGCCCATTTGCAATACCAAACATTTCGGTTGATCAAAGAATGTTTGGTCAGAATTTCATGGTTCTGTGTATTTTTTTCGAAACTCTATCGTAATTTCAACAAACGGACGGACGGACATGGCTAGATCGTCTTAGCATCTTATAGGGTTCTATTTTGGTTCTACGACCATTATTTCGATGTGTTACAAACGGAATGACAAACGTAATATACCCCCATCTTTTTGGTAGTGGGTATAAAAATTCAAACGTCATACTTTTAGAAAATTTTTACCACCAGGCGTATGATTAATATTAATTCAGAGGTTATCTAGCTAAATTGTCTACATCTCAAGTATTTACAATGTTTTTGAAAATATTTTACTTTCTGAAAGTTAAGATATTAAAGCTATAATTATTTCATTTTTTTTTATCAAATAAATAATTTGAAAATTTGTAAATAAGTTTTTCATTTTAGTATTATTCCAGGCATTGTAATAGAATCTTAAATATATTTTTTACCCTGTTTTTTCTCGCAAATTTTTTAATTTGTTTTAGTTCTCGAATTTTCGTGTAGAAGTTTTAACCTTATTAAATATGCATTAATTCTTCAAATAGTTCATGATCAAATGTCTGAATTTTATTGCCTATCAAAAGGCCCAAGCCTTAGGAAGCAAAAAAAAACACTTAAGTTGCAAAAGCAAATAAGCAAACACACTACTAGTGTATTAAATACAGTGTACATGTACGATACTATACTTTACTATACATACAGTTATAATTACATATTTTTGTTTGTTTGTATGTTTGTTGCTTGGTTAAGTTAGTAAGTATGAACGTGAGTGTTGTAAGTTTTGTTTGAAACTCTTACTCATTTACTGCTGTTGTTGTTGTTGTTGCTCTGGGTACATTTGCTCTCGTCTTTTAAACCAGTTCATTTGAGTTGTGCAAAATGCTGTTCATTTATGTTTGAGTCGGTTGTGTTCGTTTATAGTCACGTTATAAAAGTTGTGTAAATGTTGTGACAGTTAAGAGCTGATGCAAATATTTGTTCAAACACTTAACACGGAAAATTAAACAACAACAATAACCATATTTTCATTTAGCAGAAAAGAGAATTTAAGGGAAACTGTAAAAAGCAACAAGATTATTAAACAGAAATTACGTTTTTAAATAACTCAACGTGTTTCAAATAGAAGTAAGTATATACTTATTTAAAATAAGCTTCATTATTAGTTTTAAATGATATGTAGGCAGCGCATTTAATCTCTTTAAGTAATTTTAAAATGATTTAAAATCCATTTAAGTTTTAGCGAACAATACAGGTTTTGAAAATAATGGCCATCCAAACAGTGTAAGAAATAAACTATAAATCATGTTTGTTCCCATGGAAATGTAATTAATAGTCTTTTATTTAGAAAAAGTCTTATTTATACTAACTCACATATTAAACCTTTTCTCATTTCTACGTAAATCAATTTCAACTTAAAAATTTTCTTTTATATTCAAACAACATACATACATATTTGTTGAAAAGAATTTTTTTCATTTCTTATCTACGAACCACTGTCAGAGATGATTTATAAACACGATTCTTTTTTATTTCTATGTTGTTATTTTCAGTTGCCAGATTTTATACTTAAAATTAAGTAGACATGAAATTTATCATGAAAAAATTATTACTTGGCTATTTATGCCAATTTATACTCATTTTCATATCCTCGCTCTAACTTCAATAATAAAAAAGGGGGAGAAAGATATTAAATTAAATCCTCCTCACGCTACCTGCAGGAATTTAAGTATATGGAATAAATAATATATAGGGCCCGTTTGAACACGGGGCACCTTTGAACAATGTTGATAAAAACTCAGTTTAACATTTTTTCCGACCCTTTACCGAGTTTTTCACATGGCAACTATGTTTTCTAGCAACGTCAACAACTTTTGCTAATGTTTTCAGTCGTCGACCGAATGTAGTTGGGTGAACAAGTTTTTTTTTTTTTTTTTTTTTTTGTAAGAGTGTAAGAAATATTCAGTGATCCATTAGATATTTATGTAAAAAAAAATATTTTTTATAAATTTCTGTGAAATGGCAAGCCAGTTCAGGTTTGAACAAAGAAAAAGGGGGCACCTTTGAACATGTTAATTTATCAACCGAAGTACCAAACATTGTTGATTATCTCTTATTTTCTGAAAATGACGAATCCAATGCTGATCATTATGCTTTAAAGGAAAATGTAATGTCACCTGAAATCGCAAGGCCTTTTCCGTCTTAATAATATAAAACTTATTTTTGATTTGAATTTTTTTTATTTTTTAATTGTTAATGTTTATGTTTTTTTTAATAAATAAATCGAATTTATTATATATATAAAAAATATAACTGTTTATGTTATTTTTGGACATAAGCGCTACAAGAAAAAATTGCCGTTCAAAACTGCCCCAGCCTAGCACAAAGCTGTCCCGTATGGGGGGCACATTTGAACACAATGACTTCCATTAAAAAAATAAAAAGAAAATATAAATCGAACTAAAAATAAGTTATTTGTAGACTTAAGCTAAAGTTTATTTCCATATTAGTTAAATTATGTAAAAAGTCAATAATTCAAAAATATAAATTTTTATGTGGCTTGCAAGCAAAAAGTGTCCCCTACTCGTAATTCTACGAAAAATTAAATGTAAAAAGTGAAATGGAGAGAATAATGTTTTAGGGTGTGACAGAGAAAACAATATTATTTACAAATAATAATAAATAAAAATGTAATGTAAATGATTATGATTATATGCCCACCACCAAAACACCTATTATGGGGGGAACTTGATAAAATAGTGTATCGTAATTTCTATTTATTTTAATTTTATTTTAGTTTTTCATCTCATTAACGATATTTATATGAATTTTTTTGTTTGTGGTGTAAAACTAAAGTAGCTTTACAATGCAAGAATGCCATCCATACTTACTGCTTATGTATTTATTACCAAACATGCCGTCTAGCAACCCTTTTTCTTGTCATAACCTCCGGGATAGAAAAGCTTCGAATTCCATTTTAAAGTTACTTTATCATAATTTCGCTGTAATGTTCATTGATCTCATAAATCAAAGCATTTTTTATTTATTTTGTGTATTACGATATTTTGTATATCCTTTTTACATCTAGAACGGAAATATTTATATATTTACATCTAAATGTGTCAGGTGAGAAAACAGATACCAGGCCATATGTTGTTTTAGTAGTTGCTGAAATAAACTTTTATTTATGGTAAAAAAATTAAGCTTAATAAAGACTAATGGAAAATATAACTTAAAAATGTAATTTATCTTTTTAGGGTATAAAATAAAGATATGTATATGATAGTAGTAGTTGAACATATTATTACCAAGGTTGGTAACCGATATCATGATTGATATATTTAGGTTTGTATCGAAAGAAAACATACGAACACTGCTAATTGTCTCCATCACATTCCAAATAAGCTATTATTCCACTAATGAAGTAACATTTTGTGTAAGATTTTAAGTAACAAATCTAAATCTAAGTTTGGTTTTAACTTTTATAATTTTTTTTGTTCAAATATTTGTTTAATTTTCCACTAATATTATTTCATAATATTATAACTTAAATTCTTAGTTTTCATTTGGCGAAGGATTTATAAAAACATTGTAAATATTTGACGAGATATAGACAATTTAGCTTGATAACCTTTGAATTAATATTAATCATACGCCTGAGATTAAAAACATTTAAAAAATGATTTATGAACAATGCTCACTAAACAACAAACTTATATATACATATTTTTTAATTAATTAAAATCCTAAACACGTAAAATTCATTATTTCAAAGTCTCTTAATTGTCATTTTAAAAATGTTTGTGGTAAATTCCTTTGCAATACAAACATAATATATAAACTGTTTAATCAAAATTAAACTAAATTATTTCATTATTTAAACCTAATCAAACTAAACCAAAGTTTTGCTCAAAAATTAATATATTCCGAAAAAAAAACTCAATTCTATTCTCGCTAACACGTTAAAAAGAGCAAAAGCCAACAGAAAATAAATATAAATCATCTGAAATTTATTAAACAAAAGGAGTGAAAAAGGCAAGCCAGGAAATGAAATATGTACAAATGAAAAAAATAAAAATTCCTTCATAACTACCTCAATTACAATTTATTAAGGCAAAATAATTGAGTACTCACACACAAATCACACACAGAAATAGGGACACCAACCCTAACACAAAAATTTATCTTGAATTTCATATTAAATTCCTTTTCTTTTAAATGCATGACAGAAAGCTAACATAAAGTAGAAAAATATTCATCATAATTGCCACGGGGCTAGTCATGTTTAACATTTCTTAACATTCCATCAGTCAAAAGAATTTTGTTGGTGAATGTGGTATAATGCCCATCTGCCTGGTGCGGCCTGACAGCGCGCTGCTGTATTGTGTTTGTGCTAACTGCTGATTGACTGATTTGTCGGTTTTTACAACTGAAAATAAAGCAATATATTCGCAAACAAGCAACCCAAAAAAAAAGCAAATTATTTGCTTTTTTACTAGCAAGCTTTATAAATGCTATTTTGTATTGTTATACGCACACTACTTGGTCTGGTTGTTCTGAATGGATTAGGACAAATTGAGGCAATATGACAAATTACGCTCATCCAACAAAAATATTATGAATATTATTCATAACTCGCTCCACTCAAAGAGCGGAAATTCTGTTGTCAACAATCTAAGTGTATTAATGAAGCCACACTGTGCGAAAACAACCCATTCTAGTTAACATTCCACTGGTTACAGAATTACATAGGTGCTGTGAGATTTCTAGTTATGTACGGCTTCTAACCTACAAAGAGACGGCATGATGACTGATCCAAAGTAGTAAATGCATGGCATTCAAATATTGTATACATAGAGTAAGTTTTCTTACTAGTTACTAGTTCTTACCATACTCTAGTTAAGTTTTGCCCCAGTTTACATCCCTGTCATTATTCAAGAGCTGCAATAAATTTGTATAGAAACACTAGAAAAAAATTCAACTTTCTACATTTTTATAAATTATTTATTTAATTTGCAATAAAATTGTTTTATTATATTATAACTTAATATCTTAGCTAACATTAAGTAAAGGAATTTTAAAAATATTGTAAATATTTGCAGGGATATAGAAAATTTAGCTTGATAACCTTGAGATGAATGTTAATCATACGCCTGCGATTAAACACATTTTAAAACTAAATTAAAAACCAAAAATAGCTGCAAAAATTAATTTATATAACTTAATATCTTAGCTTTCATTAGCTGAAAGAATTTCAAAGATATTGTCATCATTTAACGAGATATACAACATTTAGCTTAAAAACCTATAAATTAATATTAATCATACGCCTGAGTTTAACCGCATTTTCCAAGCGATTTAAGAACAAAAATTGCTAGGAAAACTTATTGTTTGAAACGAAAATATATATGAATATGAATAAAAATATGATAGGTTAATTCTAAACCAATATTGTATTAAAATAATTCATAAATTTTAGGGATTTGGAATAATATATAAATCTAGAAATTTAATAGTAACTTTTGAAATATTTTAAAGTTTTTTGTTTGATTTTTTTTTTTTTGTAAAATTGTTATATAATATTATAACTTAATATCTTTGCTTACAGTTTGTAAAGAGTTATTAAAAATATTGTAAATATTTGCAGAGATATAGAAAATTTAGCTTGATAACCTCTGAATTAATATTAATCATACACCTGAGATCAAGAAAATTTTAAAAGTGTTTTATCAACAAAAAAATTGGTGTAAACAAATTTATGTTTGTAATTTGTAATGAAATTCGCATGATAAATTGTTTTCAATCCAATATTGTAGTAAAAAAATTAATTGTCAACAAATATTAGCGATTTGGAAAAATGTTTAATGTTTTTCTGTTAATTATTCTATTAATTTTTCAACAGAATTGTTCCATAATATTATAAAGCTAGATTTACACGATTGAAATTTTCTTCAAAATTGCTCTTCAAAATGCTTTAAATTCGTGTAAACAGCAAAAATTCTTCAAAATTTATTTATTTAATAGTTATATTATAACTTATCTTAGCTTTCATTTACTGAAACATTTTTACAAATATTGTTCATAAGTGGATCATATTTGATTTAATATTAATCATACGCCTGAGATCAACACCATTTTAAAATTAATAAACAAAAATTCTATTTAAGAAATAAATTTTTAAAAAGAAAATATAAAAAAAAATATTATATAATTTGCCAATTTTGAGTAAAACAAATTCATTGCAAAGAAAATTATTTTAAGGCGAAAACTAAGGACAGCTCTTTAACCCATTAAGAGACCAGCTACTAACAGATTGTATAGTACTCTCTTCTTAGTAGTTGATTCGTTCTCAGGAAAGACAATAAAATAAGACCTTTGGATCTTAGTTTAGTATTATACCAATGCTCTCAACAAATACTGTAGCCATTACAAGTATTTGATTAATATGTGCAAATTAATAAACATGTACATTAACGTGAACACGTTCCTACTATTTGCATATAACTATATAAAGACATTATTCATTAATATAGTCTACTCTGACAAAATCTTATTAACGGGGCGTGGAATTATACAATCCAATAAATATCCAAGCGTAATATAAATTGTTTATGCAAATGAGTAAAATGTTTATTTGTCAATATTTTTAGTTGCAATTATTCAAACTGTTTGAACTTAATCAAATTTGATTAACACATAGAGAATATATGTGTATATAGTACATGAACACATAAATATTGTAATTTATAACTCAATTTAAGCTTAATTAGAGGTTTGGTTCATTAAGGTGGTCCCAAAGGAGTAAATGTTTTTAAAGATTTTTCTGTTTTTACTGATTTTTCGCATATGAGTTTCAACAAGGGTTCCTATACAGTTTTGATAGCCGATGAAGGTTGTTTACAAGGCACATGGAATGGTGTCTCTGAAAGAAGTAAAAGCATTAGCATTTGCAAAAAATTAGAGGTTATCTTATAATTTTGTTTATAACTTTGTTTCCACTAAACCGATTTTGCTAATTTTTAATAGTAAACTGATTAGGATATTTCTAAATATTTTAGGCCAATGTCATTAATGTTGGTGTTTTATTTTGAAAGCGAACGTGATTTACGCACACAATTAAAAGCATTTGCACAAAATTTCTTTTTTTCTGCCTTCTGTACAATGAATGTTTATCTTATTGCTGCAACTTTCTAATTAGAGAACCATCAAATCAACAACAGCTTATACTCAACAACAATTTAAGCAACAGTAACATAATTAAATATAAATTGTTTTCGTGAAAAACATCAAATTTCGAGGTTATCTTATAATTTTCTTTATAACTTTTTTTTCACTAAACCGATTTCGCTAATTTTTAATAGTCAACTGATTAGTGTATTGCTGAATATTTTAGGCCAATGTCTTTAATGTTGGTGTTTTATTTTGGACTCGAGCGTGATTTACACACACAATTAAAAGCATTTGCATTTGCACAAAATTTTTTTTTTTTCTGTCTTCTACACAATGAATGTTTAATAACATAAACATTCAACTTTATAGACTAATAAATAGAGAAAACAATGTAAGCAACTGTAACATAATTATTAAAAACTGTTTTCGTTAAAAACATAAAATTTCGAGGTTATCTAATAGTTTTCTTTATAACTTTATTTCCACTATTTCCAAAATTTATTTTCAGTCCAATCATGAATAAAAATTCCGCGGGAGTTTTTTCCCTTTTCCAATTTTTCCTATTCAAATTCAATGCTAAAAAAAACAAAAAGAGAAAAAACTTCCGCGGAATTTTTTTTCATGATTAGGCTTTTTATAATAACCAATTGTAACTTATAAACTCATAACAAATGATAGTAAAATTGTATAAAATAGATTTTGCATTTGCATCAAATATGAGAAAATTTTAAAAACCTTGTAATTGGAGTTCCAAAACTTTAATTTCAGCTTAAAATAGCGACAACTTTTTCCTCGACATTTTCTTTTTCGAAATAAAATACAATTTCTTTTAAATTTGTTACAGCTTTAAAGGTAAAAAAAATCATTTACATTATTAATATTTCCATTCATATGGAAATGATTTCACATAAAAATCAACTATTTTTTATAATTACACCAAAATAAAAAGAAAACAAAAAAAAACGAAATACCAGGCATGACTTACAACCATATTTACGTACGTAGATAAATATGTACATAACTACAAATATTTACAGAAATACGAGTGTGTGTATTTAAATATTTTCATTTATTTCCCCTGTGTGTAAAATATTTAATCACAATGTGGAATTATACTTTTAGCATGAATGTTTTAAATACGTCTTGTTGGCATCTGCATACTGGCAATTCTTGCATACGCTTGGTAGGATTTCTCCCTGCTCTTCTCTGGCTGGTAATGACAACACAAACGACAAACATACTTTGTTGTGTTGTTTTTATGATGAGAGAAAAAGGAAAAGTTCTTGTTTCGTTTGTTGTATATAAGTATATAACTACATGTGTGTATGAATGTGTTCAAGTGTGTGTATAAGCATTCGTTAGAAAGAAAAAAGTAAGAATTCCTCCAATAAAATAACTCTTTGTGGTTGCCTGCTTGAGAGCTCATACTCTATATACGAGTATAGTTTAGTTTTTTCGTTAGAGATGTTGAGAATATCATACTATTCAATACAAATACCAGTGTTTCTTTATATATGTATATACTCGTGTTACTAGTACCCTGCAGCTTTAGCCACTAGTTACGTGTTAGCAATCTACCATTTTGGTTTTAAAATGGTATAAGATGGTACATGTTTGTGTAAAACTTGCTCACGCTCTAAATAGAACACCAATGTTAATAAGATTAATGGAAACTATTTATCATCGTTCTAAGCTGTTGACTATTGAACATCAGCATAATCAGCTAAGTAGAAAAGAAGTTATGAAACAAACTGTGAGATAAAAAAAAATATTTATGTTTTGAAAGATTTGAAACATGGTTAATTGTATTACATTGTTGTTGTACAGGGCGGCTCAGATAGACCGAAGTGGTGTGAATTCCTTATAACTTTTTTATTATAATTTTTTTTTTCTTTTCAGTATTTTGTAAAGAAGACTTGGACAATTTATAATGGAGCAATACACAACTGAACAACGTGACCAAATCGTTGAAATTTACTTTTCAAATCAACGGTCCATTGTGTTGACTCAGCGTGCATACCGTCGCCAATTTAATGTGCGGGTTGCACCCTCTCAGTCAACAATAAACCATCTGGTTGCAAATTTTCGACAACAAGGAGCAGTAAGGAACCTTCCTGGTTCCGGCAGACTACGAACTGTCCACACGTTTGACAATATTCAAGTGGTAGAGGAGAGTATTCGTGAGGATCCAGAAACATTCATGTTGGAAAATTTTGTAATGCCAACCGTGGAAAACCATCCGCAAATATGTTTCCAACAGGATGGAGCCACAGTGCACACTACGAGGGACACAATGGCTCTTTTACGCGACATCCTTGGTGAAAGAATAATTTCGCGTAGAAGCAATTTTAATTGGCCTCCGCGTTCCCTGGATTTAACCGCTCCAGACTGTTTCCTTTGGGGTTATTTAAAAGGGAAAGTTTATTTTAATAAGCCTAGGACTATTGAGGAATTAAAAACCAATATTTGAGACGAAATTAACAACATAACACCGGAAGTTTTGCGAAAGGTCGTGGAAAATGTGTTGGAAAGAGCACATTTGTGTGAAGCAGAAAATGGCCACCACTTGCGTGATATCATTTTTAATAACTAATCTAAAAATATTCCCTATAAATTTATTGTATTTAATAAACAAAAAATTAAAAAAATATGTCTTAAATAAAAAGTTATAAGGAATTCACACCACTTCGGTGTTTCTGGGCCACCCTGTATGATGTACAAGGTGGCGCAAAAGTAATCCTCCTATCAGAAAATGCTATAAATTTTGCGAGGCCCCTAATGTCAGTTCTGTAAGCAATATTCCGCGTTCTGGAGCAGTGTAGCGTAACATTGTTTATTAACGTGTATTTCGCATGTGTTTACTACACAAATGTCAAAACAGAACTGACATTAGGGGCCTCGCAAAATTTATAGCATTTTCTGATAGGAGGATTACTTTTGCGCCACCTTGTATATGTGTTAATTGTAAATTGTTAATTCTCTTACGCGTACTAGCGATTTTATTAGAGAAAGAAAGCCAATTTCAATATTTCACATTTTAAATTAGAAAAGTGACCAGTAACAAAAAGCATAGTAACTTCCGCCTACAGGTCAGACTAAATAGCTATATAGCTAGTTCAAAATTGGATAATTATCTCCTTTAAAACTGCCGGTTACTTAATAGCTACGTTTGTATGTAAATGTTATTTGGTGCTGTAGTAGTAAAACGTAAATGAATTTAATGAAGCATAAATTTCTTGAGTGTTTCTCAATTATTTTTACATTTTTTATTTGATATGTATATCAAAGCGTCACATCATATATAGTACATACAAACTCACTTTCACCACACTTTCTCAAAAGGGGACAAAAAGTAGAACGAGCCCATGTATGTTGGTAAGTATGTAAGTATGGCACCATGTAGAACATCGCAAATTAAATGAAAACCTAACCAAACCTAAATGACCATAATAATTTAAAAAATTGGTTTAAGTACTTCTTTTTCTATAAAAAAAAAACAAAACATTTTATATGAATACTAGTATGTTATTATGCAGATATCTCTTTGCAAAAGCAAACATCTCAATAAAAAGAAATTTAATAATAAGAAATGGAATGTGAGATTATAGTGTTGGTTGGCTTTACACTTATATTGAGAGTAATACATGATTTCAAAAGTACTTGACTGAATAATGTAAAAGTGGCTTTTAATGATTGGATGGTTATGTGTTCAGATGCCGTAATAAATATCCGATTCGCCGACAGAACCAGTGAAAGGATTATAAGAAATAGTATCAACTAAACGATGCCGCCTTTAAGGCAGACTAGTTTCTAAGGAACTCTTGCTGTTTTGGCATCTGAAGTAAAATATTTACGCGACATTTATGTACGTATGTATGTAAATAATATAGACTCTATGTAATTGTACACTTCACAAATTCTTTTTAATCGGAGAACTACCAAAACTACAACAAAGTAGTTGTTTGGCCACTACAACAACAATTCAAGCAGTAGAACCGTAGTTGAGAACTAGTTTTGTTAAAAACTTCAAATTGTTTCTTTTTTCCTAATAAACTGATCTTGCTTATTTTCAATACCAAACAGCTTCGAAAAATAATAAATATTTCAAATTTTTTTTTTTATTAATTTCGGGTTTGTATTTTGTTCATAATCTTGATTTACACAGACATCTATTGGGCGTGTAACTTAACAGATGAATGCAGTTATTGTCTTTAGTATGTCATTATGTCGTTTTGTAGGGTACATAGTATATGACATTTATTTTCACTTAGTTATTGAACATTATAGTGTTAATAGCAAAGATTATTTTTGCTTCGAAAATATCGAATTGTGAGCCAACAAAACGTTGTGATTTCTTTAAGATTAAGAAAACAAATAACCATGGTAATGCTTTGTATTTGATGGGACCAAAACTGTCCTATCTATTATGAGCTGCTGAAATCTAGCCAGACAATTACGGGGAACATGTAATTGATATATAAGATGTACTATTTAATGTAACTGATGGGATTGGTAAAAGAGAAACCATTTGTTGCAAGAAAGATAGGAAGCTGAAGTAGAGCCTGAAGTTTAACCTGAACTAGAACCTGAAATGTATGTGAAGATGCATTCAACAAAAACCAAAATTTTTAGCATTGATAATGTTACAGTCAACAGAGCACTGTTCAGCACTTAAACATTTAAGTAATAAAAATTTTAATTCTTTAAAAAAAAGATATTTTAAAATACAAATTAATCAGCTTTCACGATTATTTCAGATATTATACTACTACACTTCGAACAAGTACTTCTTGGAACTCCACTACTATATAGTGTAGTTTTCGTACCATTCACCCAGTTTCCAAAATGGTCTCGAATCCCCTCAAGCTTTTTTTTTTTGCAAAAACTTAAATTTTTTAGATTATTTTAAATATCCCACTACTACATTTCCAACTAGTTACCCTTGGGCCTAATAGTGAAGTATGCAGTACCATTCACCCTCAAAATGGTCACAAATCCTCTTTAGAAACATAAAATTTTTCAAATCCAAGCTACTCAGATTTCAAGTATATGGATTTGTACTGATGTTTGTAACGCCCAGAAATATTGGTCCAACACCCACCTTAAAATATACCGATCGACTCAGAATCACTTTCTGAGTCGATTTAACGATGTCCGTCCGTCCGTCTGGCTGGCTGGCAATTCTTAAAATTTATACACGTTTTGTTTACATTTATAGGTTATGTCATACGGAAAAACTTCAGTAGATGTGATAGCAAAAATTATGAATCGTATGTAAAATGGAAATTTTCACATACATACGGACTTACATATGGGTAAGAAAAGTGACAGTACATACATATGTAAAATACATCCCGTCTGATAGCACCTTTAGTTATATTCGAATTTAGCTTCACATATGTATGTATATGAATCTCAAGTAGAGCATTATACATATCAGGGATGCAAAATAAGATTTTAAAAATTGTACTAAATTTCAAGAAAAAGTGTACTTTTTTCAGCCCAATTATACTAAATTCTTTTCTTATTTTTTTTTATATTTTTTATTAAAAATTAACTGAAATTAAAATGTATTTAAAAAACTTCACAATTAACAAAAAACAGATTAAAATTCATTCGTACTAAGTACTTATGTACAAATATGTAGATAAACTTAACAATTAATATTAATATTTTAATTTCAAAAGGTGCAAAAAGACTATTAGTTGTTGAGATCTGAATATAAAAATATTATTTATGACATACTATTTGCTAACAAATTCTTACTCATTTCTAAATTGTAGCAGCACGAATTAGATGACTTTAGCAAATCCTTTGTTTCGATTCGAAACAAACAGTCTGTTTCCCTCTTTGGTATTTACTATATTTTGATACGAAAATATCCTTTCCACATTTGCAGATGAATGTGGAATGGATAATATTCCTTTAGCAATTCTTGAAATATCAGTAAACATTAGTTCATTTAGATTATTTTTCATTTCAGAAGTACATACATATATTGTAATAAAATAGGAAAATATTTTAAATAGTGCTAAATTAGTCATTGGGCTGCTATTGTACTTTTGACTCTCAAATAGTGCTAAAAAAAAGTACAATTGTACCAACTTTTGCATCCCTGATGCATATATTGAAATATAAAGTTTCAATCGTAGATATTTATGTAGTTCAATCAAATGGAAAGCAAACGTATCGCTCTCTCTGTCTCTCTCCCCTACAAATAATGGAAAGTTAGTTAATTTGTACATAATTTACAAGAAATTATTGCCGTTACACTAAAAGCCATAAATATTTTGGTTTCTTATCAAATGTTAACTAAAAACCACAACTAAGGTTTATTGGTTACCAGATTTGGCATATAAACTATAAAAGTTTTAAAGATGGTTAACAGCAAATAAAATTAACAAGGATATTATTGACACTTAATAAACAAATTACAAAAAGAGAGAAGAAAAACTTTAACAATTGTAAATGTGTAATACTTAGTGCCAATTTACATGAAGCAATTCTTTAAACTTAGCTGATTACCTTTTAGACATCGGAATGAGGGGAAGATAACACGAGTGCATACTTGATTGTACTAGCAATTCTTGCTACTCTCTTATTTGTATTACATATGTGTATACAAACGTGTGTATACTCTCACTCAATACGAGTGATTTAAGCAATTATATTGTGCTGTGTAAACACCAAAGAAATATCAAGGAAAGAATTGTATCAATATTTTCAACAAAAAATTGCTACGTGTAAATTGGGACTTCATACATCGGCTTAGACTTGTCTATAAACTTACAGAACAATTATACCAAATAACATATTTGTATAACTTTCAATGTTGCTTTGAAATTTGAATAATACAGCTATTAATTTATTGCTTAAACAAACTAACAAAGTTGTTGTTTTTCCCTTGCAATGATAAGCAGAACAAAATAAAAGTTTTAATCACGATTGCTGAATCTACTTCCAAGCGGTATTTTTTCATCATTATCTAAGTATTTACTTAATGCCATAGTTACCTATAGGAAGCATTATATCGTAAGGTGAAATGTAAATGGATAAAACACCTAGACACTACTACTGGTGATTGTCTATAATTTATTTTACTGCTTTTTATTTCAGTTTACCATACTGTGCTACATTACATAACAACATTATTCATTCTACAACAAATTATTTGTTAAGATAAGAAGAGCAAAAAAATATAATAAAGTTTGTTTTACTCGTATTTATGTTGCTGCAATATAAACAGAAACTTTGTTTTAAATCATTACAATAGTTAAAATGCCAATAAATTGTGGAAATACGCACGAATAAAAAGTTAACTATGTGCACGTTTTTAAACAACCATATATAATTAGTACTGATGTTTGTATATTGGCAAGTAATTTATTTCAAATTATTTCCAGTTTAACCTTTACAAATTCACACCATCTTCCACCCGCCATTTTTCACGTACAAAGTGCTTAACCCCAGCTCTTTGGTAATTGCTTTCAATTAGCAAATGTTGACAGCTGATTTTAATGGCTTAGCCAAAATATTTATTTTATAGGATTCTTTACTTCCCCTTGAAAAATAAAAATATTTTATGTCTTAAATTTAAACTACATTTAGTCTGTGCTCGTAAATAAAATTGCAAAGGGCTATGGCATAAATATAAAAAAAAGACCACCATCATTAATGCGCCATCAACGTCTATCTCTACATGCAGCGCTTGAATCGAGCCACTAGCAAGCATGATGGAAAATGTTAATTTACATTAAAATCCAAAAAAAAGAGGTTCATATTCCCACTGCTCTGGGTTACAAATGAAAAAGAATTTGTTAATAACATTGAAAACATTCCACAACCAAACAAAATGTTTGTATGAAAAACGGAAAAACGATGCCAGACAATATTTTTTTTTAATATAAACTTGGTTGGCTTAGAATTAATCCCTCAAATTGCCAGATTATTCCACGACGATCGCTTTAAGTAAGCCCCTTCATATAGGAAACTGGACGCTTCAATCTTGTATTAAAAACATTTATAGCTTGTGACTAATGCACAACTACGAAAAACCATAACGCGGTAAAGTTAGAAGACGCCAAGCATTAACCAACGCAAATCTCTCGCAGGCAGCGAAAAAAGGACGGCCTGATTGCCCTTAAGCGATAATCACAATGACGCGCTAGTTCTTCCTCCACCCACAGCTGAATTACGACTGTCAGACAATATTGCTTAAAGAAATGCTTCAAAACTTTTAGAATTAGTAGGAAATAGTATTATATTTATAGTTTTACAAGATGACCATCAAAACTATCTCTCATTGGTGGTAGAGCAAATTTTACTCGTCCCCAAATTCAAGAGTTCGAAGTTAACTCTTGTTTACGGTTGTAATCAGTAACTATTTTTAAATTACAGTTATTTTTGGAGAACATGAGTCTGTATTTTTATTTGCAAAAGAAACTATTCCAGTGGAAAGATGTAAAATAACTAGTCAACAAATCCAAGAAATTACCGCTCAATAAGTTGTTATTCTTTTATGGTTTTTTTCTTTTTAATAATACATTTCAATGATTGCTCAGAATAATTTATGCAAAACTTAGTTTTAAATGCTAAATGCTAAACGACAGATAAATCTGTTTGAAAAATGGACCGTTTTTTTCGGCATATCGTTTAAGCACAAAAAAAAATAATTATATAATAACTGAATCTAAAGCGATGACCTGAAAAATTTAACTAGAACTTAATTCGAAGTGAACTGGAACTGAAATAGAACTGGAACCACAACTAGAAGTAGAAGTAGACCCTGAACTAGATTTAGAACCTGAACAAAAACCTAAACTAGAACCTCCACTAGCCTGAACAAGAACTATAACCTGAACTAGAACTTGAAATAAATCCTGAACTAGAAACTGGACTAGAACTAAACTAAAACTTTCTAGTTCAACTGCACTAAAATCAAAACTAGAAGCTGAAGTAGATCCTGACCTAGAGCCTTAACTAGAACCTGAACTAGAGCCATAACTAGAACCTGAACTAGAACATTAATAAAAACTTAACTATAAGCTAAAGTAGAACCTAAACTTAAGCATCAACTAGAACTAGAAGCTGAACTAGAACCTACACTATAATCTGAACTAAAAGCTAATATAGAACCTGAACTAAAAACTAAACTAGAACCTCAACTAAAACCTGAACTAGAACCTCCACTAGCCTGAACAAGAACTATAACCTGAACTAGAACTTGAAATAAATCCTGAACTAGAAACTGGACTAGAACTAAACTAAAACTTTCTAGTTCAACTGCACTAAAATCAAAACTAGAAGCTGAAGTAGATCCTGACCTAGAGCCTTAACTAGAACCTGAACTGGAACATTAATAAAAACAATTTACAACTTTATACATTAATAAAAACTTAACTAGAACCTTCACTATAAGCTAAAGTAGAACCTAAACTTAGAGCATTAACTACAACTAGAAGCTGAAATAGAACCTCAACTAAAACCTGAACTAGAAGCTCTACTTGAGGTTTTAGCTGAAGTAGAACCTAAACTTTAACTCAAACTAAATTAAAAGTTAAACTAGACCTACAATCCTAATTAGATGCTGAAGTAGACCTGAACTAGAGCCTTAAATAAAATTTTAACTAGAACTAAACTAAAACCTTAATTAGAACTAATCTAACACCTTAACTAGAACTAATCTAAAACCTGAACTAGAATCTCCACTAAAAGCTGAAGTAGAACCTAAACTTAGAGCATGAACTAGAACTAGAACCTCCACTGTAATCTGAACTAAAAGCTAAAGTAGAACCTGAACAATAACCTGAACTAGCAACTAGACTAGAACCTCAACTAAAACCTCAACTAAAGGTTCCAGTTAGAATCTAAACTTAAACTAAAACCGAATCAAAACCTGAACTAGAACTACAACCTTAACTAGAGGCTGAAGTGGAACTCGTATACAACAAGGGAACCATTTAATGGAGGGAGATGGTAAAGATGGTGATAGATATGGAAATGGTGTTAGTGATGCTAGTAAGTACTCTACTTATAAACATTTATATATGGTGAATTTCACGTCAAGTAACCCAATTTTAAAAATCGATGACTTCCGATTTGGATGAAATTTGCACCAAGGTTAATACTATTGGCCAGACACAAATTTTCAGCTCTATCAGTCAAGAACTGCCGGAGTTAGAGGGGTCAAAGTTGGACATTTTGATCTATTTGGGTCATACAGGGTTTTTTTTTTTAAATGAGTGTATTTCTCAAAAGAAAGCTTATACAATTTACTTTAAGGCCTTTATAATCGCTTAATGGGATGCGAGTGGGATATCTATCAAAAAAAAAATGTTTAACTCAAGAATAGGATTTTTCAATATTTGGCGCAGGTAGCATTTTCATTTCCTCCATTTTTTTATTTTTTGTTTCAAAATGGAGTTTTTTTTATTTTTCCTCAAAAGAAACTTTAGACCATTTCTTTTAAGAGCTTTGTGTTCACTTAATGGGATGCGAGTGAGGTATCTATAAAAAAAAATTGCAACTCAAAGAATAAAGAGTTTAAATTTTTACCATATGCACTATTTTCAATTTTTTTCTTATTTATTAATTGTAATACTATATAAGAATAATAATAATAAGTAATTTAATAAAATTAATATATAAATGAAAATGATAAATATTGAAAAATCCTATTCTTGAGTTAAAAAATAATTTTTTTGATAGATATCCCACTCGCATCCCATTAAGCGATTATAAAGGCCTTAAAGTAAATTGTATAAGCTTTCTTTTCAGAAAAAAAGTGCCCAAATTGAAAAAAAAAATTAAAAAAAATAATTTAAAAAAAAATTCAAAAAAAAATTTTTTTAAAATAAAAAAAAAATATTTTTGAAATGATTGAAGAAATAGCTATCTAAAGTCCTTTGGACGTTAACGAGGACCAATAGGTGAAAAGTTACACTCATTTTAAAAAAAACCCCTGTATGACCAAAATGGACCAAAATGTCCAATTTTGACCCTCTTTAACTCCGGCAGTTCTTGATTGATAGAGCTGAAAATTTGTGTCTGGCCTACTCTCCAATAGTACTAACCATCCAAATCGGAAGACATCGATTTTTAAAATTGGGTCACTTGACGTGAAATTCACCATATTTATATAAGTGGAAATATCTGTGTGTACGATATGAATGTGAAAACGAGTATGTGAGAGTCTGCATGTAAGTATATAAATAAAAAGTAAGTGTATAAATAAACTTAATTTATACAAAGTTCTGCAAAATATTATTATAATAATATAATAATGATGACGAGTAAAACGACTACATTACACTACTCTGTGATGATGCCAATGTCAATGATGGCGATGATGATGGCACACAATGTGACAAAGCTATAAAATCATTTTACGATGCCATTTTTTTTTTTTTTTTTTTGAAATAAAAAAAAATAAACTTTGAATTATGTTGATTTCAATGCGTAAACTAACAGAAAAAAAAACAACAACTACAATGCCAACAAGTCTCGATATTTATTTATATATGAGAGTATGATGTTTGTTTGTTGGTGAATTGTTTCAAGTTAAACATTTTTAAAGAACAATTTTCAAAAAGTTCTTATTTCTAAAAAAAGAACAACAAACAAATTGTTAACATAATACTGCCAGTACGCTTGGTTTTTCAGAGAGCGACAGGAACAAAAGCGAAACCCTCACACAAAACAACGACAAAAAAAACTTTTATTAAATTATTCTCAGTTTTTTTTTTTTTTTTCGTCTACTGTAGCAACAATAACAACAAAACAACACAAATTTTAAACCAAAACTTAAAATCAATTTATATTGTATTTTTATTGTTGTTTATTTTTGCTGTTGCTGTCGTTGTTGTCGTTTTGTTATTTCTTTTGTAATATTTCCCTTTTTTTAGCAGTTTCCTGGGGTAAAAAAAATGGAAAATTTGTCAACAACAAATAAAAACTAATGAATTTTTATGAGTGAACAATAAAAATAACGAACCAGAAATCAGCCAACATTTCAATTTAATCTTATGATTCACAAATACGATGGTGTACAAATTGCTTATAAATATACAACTTCTTTTTATTAATATACTTTAAACTTGTTTATAATGAATTTTTACAAAAGGGTTCAAGGGACTTGAAAAAAACACATTTCCATTACGTGGTATATTTTTTTTCTAGTTGAATATAAGGATATTACTCACACGCTCAGGTGATTTAATCAGGATTGTGTGGTGTAAAAAAACCAATAACACGCATAATATTAAGTCTAAACATACGGTCACACTTGGCAAATATTTTTTAAAAAAAGCATAACCACTTGTTTTAGCACATATTTGTTAAACGTTGTTTACTCTTACAAGGGTTTTGCCAGATCAAACATCATCAAATAAAATAGAACAAAATATTTATTATGTCTTGTTCCAAATAAACGAAGTTTTTGTTTTAAATAAATAAACGAATTCAAATATATTTAATTTAGTGGCCACGTCTTTTCCCGCAAATATTTGCCAAGTTTGACTGTAACACAGTTCAAATTATAGAAAATCAAATTTATTAACATTTTTCCTGTAACATGTTTTGGTTGTCATGTCATATCAAGCTTAACAATTCCTTGCTATGGAATTGACAATTACGAGTACAAAAATAGACTTATTAAATATACAGAAATCTTAAATAGGATTAAAATAGAAAAAGACACAATGTGTCAAATTAGCTGTCTTCGTATATAATGAATAATAAGATCCAGATGGCATTACGCTATAAAAGAAATTGCTTTAATAAATTCATAACATAATGACAGATATATGTATATAACTAGCAGGAACTAGAAATCCTACAGGGTATCACAGCAATCAAAAGGATGTGTCTACCCTTATTTAAATTAATTTAAAAGTTAATTTAAAAGCATAAAAGACTAAACAATATCAAAAATATAAAAAACAAAAATAAAATTTCAAGCCTGGATATCTTAACAGCTAAAAGATTGCTTTTTCAGCATTCAATGACTCAAAACATACTTTTGTCGCCACACATATGGCACAAACTAAAAAGTTTCTAACAAAAAACGAAAAACACATACATATAAAACAATTTGCATATTTCAATATACATACATATTTTGTGTGTAAAATAAGTTTATAATGAAAAAATAAAAAGTTATGAAAAGAAATGGTTACTTTTCCAGGTAACCATCAAAATTTGCAAAATAAATGTTTTATAAAATAAAAATTTATTAAAAAATAATCGAAAAGTATATATACAGTGGTGGTCATATAAATAAACATTCATCAGAACAGTAACTTATTAAATTTATTTTCAATTTATAAAGAGATAACAAAATAAATGTACTTTTTTCGTTATAAATAATTTATAAAATAAAAGTTTACTAAAAAATAACCGAAAGTAATCGGTTACCTTTTTAGGTAATCGGTTATCTTTTTAAGTAATTATGAACATTTATATAAAAATTATGTTATTTCAATATAGTTTGTATGTAAAATAATGATTTAATAAAAAATAGTAAAATCGTCAAATAAATAACCGGTTACTTTTTTAAGTTACCATCAAAATTTTGTAAAAAAAAAAGTGCTTTATGCCAATCAAATGGGTACATATCATATCTAGGAAAAAACATGAAATTCTCAACAAAAAAACTGCAAATAACCAGTTATTTTTCTAAGTAATCAGCCACATATACACAGAGTTTAAGTTATTCTATTGTATTATAATAAGTTTCATAATCTGTACATAAAGAAATATATTCTAATAGGGAAAAATAACAAAAACCGGAAAAAAACGTCGAAAAATAACCGATTACTTTTTTAGATAACCATTAAAATATACTAAACAAGTACTTTATAACAATCAAATGGGTACATAAAATTAAATAGTAAGAGAAAAATATGAAAAATCACAAAAAATTCTATATTAACCGGTTACTTTTTTAGGTAATCATACAAATATACACAGAATTTAACTTTTCTAGTAAAATATATAAATTTCATAATCTGTACATAAATTAATACACTGCAAGTAAGAGTTTATATTCGGCTGTGCCATTTATATAACACAAAGTCATATTCCGGGAAGATATTTGTATGTGGGCTATGAGAAATCATTGACCTTTTCTTACCAGGACTTGTCCTTCTATAATAAAAATGAAGTGTGCAAAATTTTATGATATTATCTAAAAGTTTGCTCTATAACTCGGATCCTACTGGATCGATGTTGCTTATTTTCAATACCAAAAATTGTGGTGAAACGAGGAATGTTTGGAAAAAATTTCATTGTGACCATCAAAATTTACCTAAAAAAAGAAGTCTATCCCAATCAAATGTACATGTAAAATTAAATAAATTGTAAGGGAAAAATATATGAGAAGCTCTACCGGTTTCCGGTTTTTTCTAAGTAATCATACAAATATACACATAATTTGACTTATTCAATTATATACTACATAAATTCCATAATATATTCATAAAGTAATATAGTTTAATGGAAAACTTTAGTTTTAACAAAACTGAAAGAAAATTCAAAGTAAACGGTTACTTTTTAAAGTAACTGTTACCGCCGTCAACAGATATGTAAATTTGTTGCACAGTGTATTTTTAAATTCCTCAAGAATGTATAAATTATGTATGTATTATGTATTACATTTTTTCTTTAGACTATTTATAATTATTGTTTTCTGAAAATAACGGTCCTTTCCTGTTTGTCACGTATACCTTAAGTCTTGTTTTCTTTATTTAAAGAGTAAAACATAAAACATACGGTACATATGTATACGTACATATGTACATACATGTATTTCATTGGTATTTAAATTACATGCATTTACAGGTCTAGGTCAGTGTTAAAAAAGCATCAGAAGGAAATATTAAATTTTAAAGCACTCGCTCAGTCGCTCGCAAATAAATACTATAATTATTTATTATTAAAGTGAAATAATAAAGTGAATTAAAATTATAAAAATAGTGTTTTTATTTGAGTATTTTTCGAGTGCTCTTAAAAAGTATTTTCTGACAGTATGCACGTTGCTTCAAGCAACAGTAACCATCAATATTTATACAAACTTTTCATATTTCATTATATTAGATAACAAAATCTTCAAAAGCATTTTAAAAATAACCAGTTACTTTTCAAAGTAACCGTTAACATTTTTTAAAAAAATTACCATATTACCATAACTAGCTATTAAAATTTGCTGGGAATTATTTTTGTCCCAACAAAATTTGTACGTAAAACGTAATTCTTATTGAGAAAATATCAAAATTAAAAAAAAAAAATACTCAAAATTACAAGTTACACTTTGTTAAGTAACCATGAAAATTGTTATAAATTTTTATAAATTAATTTTTATAGAAATCTATTGGAAAACATAACAAAATGTAACCATCAATATTTTCAAAAACTTTTATCTTTTTAAAATTAATTCGAATAGATGTCAAATTTTATTAAGTAACCATTTAAATAGTTTCAACATAACTTCAATACAAAAAAATATATTTAATGATCACTTTTTGTAAAAGCTGTAAAAAACATGCACAGAAAGAATAAGAAAATCTGTAAAAATCCTAAAGTAATCGATTACTTTTTCCATAAAATAACCATAAAATTGTATAAAAATTGTTGCTTATTTCGTTATATTTTGTATGTAAAAATCAAATAAAATGGAAAACATAACAAATTCTCAAGAACACTGCAAAATAACCGGTTACTCTTTTAGGTAACTTTTAATATGGAAATATAAATTATGTAATATAATTTGTTTATCAAAATTTAACTTCAAAAGACAAGTTAAACAAATTGCAACAACTAACTTAAAATAATCGTTAACATGTTATAAGTAACCATGTGTAAGTAATCGGTTACCTTTTTTAATAAACATTTGAATTTAAAAAAAAATTTTGTTATATGAACATGGGCTTTATATAAAAAGGTGACAAAATCATTTTCACTAGCTACAGTTTCACTTTAAAGAAATCTCTCAATCCAGCAGATTATATTCTATTTTGGCGATATATAAAATTTCCACAGGTTTGTACACATTAAGTGCATAAATGCGCACATTTCTTAAGCTTTAATAATATTTAAATCTTTAGATTGGTAGTTTATGTAAATCTACACAAATCTACACTTACCCGCTTGATTTGGACTTGGAAAGCCATCCATAAATTCAGTTGCAATGTTTGGTGAATAAGGATAATTTTGATATGAGGCAGGATATTGTTGTTGTGTATATTGATGATGTTGTAATTGTATATGTAAACGTCTGTTGTGATTTGACATTGTTGACGAAGACGGAGTAGAAGATTTAATAGTTGTTGCTAAAACGGCGGCTGCTGTTGATGCTGAGGTTGCTGCTGTATCTGCCGCTAATACTGCCGCTGCTGCTACTGTTGGTGTTATTGAGGAGACATTAGAGATGATTGTTGAATACAGCAAAGTTAAATTAAATGTCAACAGCAGCCATACGATGGTTTGAAGACGTTTCATTAATTGCGACAACATGATGTTTTTTGCTTTCTAATTTTTTTGTTTAGTTATATATTTTATTTGTGGTTTATATCATTATTATTTTATATAAACAAATGTTATTTGTTTTATTATTTTAACATAATCTTTTGAATTTTTTTATTTTAATTTTAGTTTTAATTAATATCATATGCGTTCAGAGAAACGATGCTTAGTTTAGGGTTTTATAAATTTAATTGCTTTTGAAATAAATGCATGTAGTATATACGAACAAACGTTTAGTTATTATTTAATTAATAATAATTTAGTTAGTGGATGTGAATTTTAATTATTCAAACATAGATTAGTTAATTTCGAAGTTTTTATTTGAATTTATTATGATATTAAATAGTATTTCTTGGGGATGGGCTGGAGTAAATAATAGATATTTGTAAATTTGTTGCAATTAATATGTTTCTATAAAAGTTGTATAACGTTTGTGTGTCTTTTTAAATAAAGACACCATTTTATATGAATTTGTTCAAGAAATGTTCAATATTTGTCATACAATTTGGTTGTGTTTCAATACGTTGACTGTTCTAAATCTCCACTCATCGATTTATCAAAATTATTGCGCTGCGTTTTAAATACGTCTGTCTATAATAGCATCTTGGATCTAAAGTTATTGGGTAAAAAAAGTCGAAAAAAATTTACCGAGCTACTTTAGAAGTCGTCTATCCACAAGATAGTATCAAGCAATAATTCATAGATCATATAAACCTAAAACTAATCAGCTATCAACTAATTGAATCGTCAATAAGAACCAAGCCCCACAAAAGTTGTTTGGACACACAAACAACATTTTCAGATTCGGAAGTTCTTTCTTTTTCTAAGACCTTATGATCGCTATACTTCAAAAGCATCTATCTCTAGTAATATGACGACTAATCAAGAAGGAACATATCTATAAGTCTTAAAATATTCAGCAGTTGAGTGTATAAATCTTTGAAGATGAGTCACATATCACAAAAGATCATCCGTCAAATCATTACAAGAGACGAATCACAGATTTTCCGGATCGTTAAGGATGAACTAGTAAAAGTGGTCGTAGAATTACAAAATAAAAGTGTGCGGCTTTGGGAAAACTGCTGCTGAATTATTTCCTATAATACGTGATCGTTCGTAGGTGTAAGCACAAGACTGATAACCGATTTGTTTTGCAATACTATCCGGATAATTAAGGACAAGCAACAGATAAAATGTCACAAAAGATTATCGTTCCGTTCATCATGGAGACGATTCAGAGATCATATTAAACTACACAGTCATCGACTGTCACGATCTCTAAAGATGTTTGGCTTCGGTAAAACTAAATGGTTTCGTATACTTGATCGTTAATAGTTGGAAAAGCAAGTCTAAAGTACTAATTTCTGGAATCTCTGGAATAATAATACTTACAGGTTACAAACTTTGAGCATTCAACATTATAAAAAATAGTTGAATGAACCAAGAATGATAAAATAAAGATTACGCCATGCACATGATTTTCCGTTATGTGACGTAGAAGTTCCATACTAAGGGTTACCAAGAATGTTTCATGTGTTAGAATTAAAATTTCTTGCGAAAAATCTATGTTTTATGTGATAGTTGGCAGCCTTGCAATTGAAATCTCCGAGAGTTCTAAAATAAAATCTGTTTAAAAAGAAAAACAAACAAAAAAAAAAACAACAACAAATATAAACATGAAGAGTGCAAGCAAAACACGAGTAAAAAAAACAAGTGAGAAAAAATTAGCCAATAGAAACACAGAATGTGTGACATCACAGTTCCAAAATGCGCAAAACATTTTAAAATTTTACGCGCGTTGGCGTAATCTTTATTTTATCATTCTTGGAATGATCTGCCCTAAAACTCTCTCTTATATGGCAGCTAAATGTTGTTTGCACAGGAATCACTTCGTAGCACATGTTAGGTTAGCCGCCACATTACTTGCTTTTAGAAAAAATGTTAAGTGATCAGCTTTGAGTTGGCACCCAATCGTTGTTTGAACATGAAGAAAAAATTTCGCAGTTTGCTCGAGTAAAAACTGAACCACGTGATTTTCGAGGAAATCTTACAACTTCATTAGATTACTGGCAATGGACAAACACGAAAAAATTTCCACGTGCAACAAAAGTTTTGCGTACTCTTTCAAGTGACATTGCGATTACTCAACACTAGGAATGCCGTACAGCCCTGATTTGGCAGCCAAATGTTTTTTAACCACGAAGCACTTTGTAACAAATGCTCGGAAAAGTCGCCTTTCGGAAACCCAAACATTAGAATAAATGTTCGGCAGTTTATCTTCTAAAAAAACAGAACAGATACTACCAAATACAAATCAATTTTGTTTCCTAACATAAGTTGGACTGTTCGCCTTCGAAAGAGCTAAACATGTCATATTGTGCTTTTAGAGTAAATGTTACATTACGATTAGTCTGTGGAAACTCTTTGGATAAATAAGGAACATTAAGATGATAATGCGAGCTCGTACTGGAAACATTTTGAACACTCAATACTTTGAAGTACTATATGAGCTACCATACAGCTCTGAAACAAATGTTACTTTAGGAATAAATTGCCACATATAAAGATTCTTTTATTTGCTATACAAATTTCTTGCTTTGCAAAAGCTAAATAAGTTTAAGTATTTTGCCAAATTAAACCCTAAATTTAAGAAATTGTTTGCCAGAATAAAAATCTTTTTCAACAAAATCCTTACTGCCGTAATTAGCTTTATTATTACTTACGCACAGGGATAGAATATGGGAGTTATATGAGCAATATGAAACATAATCCCATCTCTTGTGCAATAATTCAATAATATTTTACAGAACACGTGATCTTATTACACATTTGACTGTGATCATAATAGAAAACTAAATTGTTTATGCGTTTAAAACATATTTAGAAACGATTTGTATAATACGCCATAATAACTGAAATGTATGAAATTTAAATAGATAATCCTTAGTCCTTTACATTACACACTTCAGTTACATACATACACACTTCAATATATAAATATGTATGTATGTACTCGTATATATTTAGTATGTAAGTAAACACATTTATGTATGTAAAGTATATTGCAACAAGAACTTTGTTTTCCAACAGGAGCATATTGGTGTTTTACTTGTTATAATATGTATAAGCAGTAGAAGTTTTGACAATTGTTACAATGAATTCAATATCGCTAGAAAATTCTTTATGAAAATGGTGCTTCGGTGACAGCTACACTTCGTAAAATTCGTGATATTTCCGCTGAACAAACTCGTCTTCCTAAGACCGCTTTTAAGAAGTTGTTTAAGAAAATTTAACGCATTTGGGATTCTGAGAGCCTTTGCATGCTAAACTTGTCACAGTATGTATGGAGCTCTATGTGGTCTAGAAGATTAATTGTGCGATTTTTTTTTTGAAAATTGCGGTATCGGTGAATGGATCATGCTATCTAATAATGGTTATGTTAAAAAGAGTCAATCGAGTCAATTACAGACTAAAAACTCTAAATCGATGATGTAAAAAAACATTTTTATAAATAATCGAAATCTGTATGCATTTTCGCATAAATTATTTTTATAGAATGTTTGTATTTTTGGTCCTTTTTTGAATTTACTTCAAGAGAATCTTTTAAGTTATTATATATCCTATAATAATTGAAAGTATACAATAGTTATATTCACAATCTTGTGCATTTGAGATTGCAAATATATGTATGCTACCAACTGTGAATGATATTTTTAATTTATTTTGCACTCCTTATTGCAAGATACAAAATAACAGCTAATTATTTGCAATTAGGTGTTGCATACTCAGAGCAATAAAAACTATAGCGTAATTCATAATGGTATTGCATTTGCAAAAAGAATTAGCATATTTTGGCAAATGCAATGTTTTTTTTTTTAAATAGACAGCAAGAGCTAAAATATGCTAAACCTTTTTGCAAATGCAATGATGCAATACCATTTGCACAAGATTGTGAATTACGCTTATAGATTTTAAGTGTTGCATATAAATGTAAGTCTAGCATGTGCATTGCTGTGTATTTTGTTAGTGTAGAGCAAAAATATACCAAACCTTTTTGCAAATGCAATGATACAATACCATTTGCACAACATTGTGTATAGAACTAATAGAAACGTAATTTAGGCAATTGGCAAATTGGAATTCATTATCTACCTTGGTCAGGTCGTCATCAGCGATCGTGTATGTCTAAAGGCAAATATTTGCCGAAAAAGACGTAACGTCTGAATAAAATATATTTGAATTCGTTTATTTATTAACTTCGCTAATTTAGGACAAGACACAACAAATATTCATTTAGTCGTATTTTATTTCATGCTGTTTGATCTTGCAAAAATAAAATTCTTTTAAGAGTAAACGACGCCCAACACATTTGTGCTAAAACAAGTGGTTACGCTTTTTCAAGTAAGTATTTGCCCTGTGTGACCATACCTTAAGTTATATTTTAAACATCCTCTATTTAACTCACCATTATTGCAAAATAGAATTCTAAACCAAATTATATTTCTGTGCATACTTTATTTAAATTTGTTTTGATAACAAAGTTCCCGTTAAAAACCTCTTTATATACATACATATGTACGTATAAATGTATGTATGTTTATGTATGTATATAAGTATATTTATGTATGTAAAGTATGTTTGTAAGTACTTTGAAAATGTCTTTTACTCGGTTAACACCTTAATAACAAATACAACAATTAGGATACCAAGTTATAAAAAAAAATAACAACAGTCCATTTATACACATTTTAATATCCAGCATTCGTGTTTTGTAGCTGTTTTTTTTCATTTATTTCTGTTTTTATTGTTATTGCAATTATTACAATGGATATTGGTAGTCGACGATGCTTATCTGTAACCAAATTACCATGTGACCGCACACACAAAACGAAAGGGAGATGACTTTTGACACTTTGACAGCGATAATAAACATTAAGTGTTAATGCTTCTAACATACACTGCTATAAAATCCTAGTATTATACACATTCAATGGAAATTACAAGCAAGTATGTGCATGCATTTGTACATACTTGTATGTTGGTATACTATATGTATTTACACATATGACATGGATATGTATATATGTATGTATGTATTTAACCAAAAATCATCCATACATACATATTAATGTATGTGCATGTAATTTCTGGCGTACACACCCTTACATATGTTTAAACTGACCTCGGTTTTTGGCCATTGGTTAGTTTTTTTTTTTATTTTTAGTTTAACATTTTGCAACACTCATAGATCTGCATATGAAAATTTTCAGAAATTCAAAAATTTCGTATTTCACTTAAATTTAAATCCTTAATTGACTTGCTGGCCTGTTTGTTATTGCATTCAAAAGAATTGCGGCATAATTAACGTAAATATATTGGCCGGAAGTTTCATTGTTTACACTCCCACTACACAAACACACACACACAGAGAAACGCAGTTATTGTACATACATATATGTATTTGTATGTAAGTAATTTATTATTAAACATTTCTTTCTTTCTTCATTTTTCTGTTATTTTTTTTTACATATTTTGTAAATTATAAATAATTACATTTTGTACTTAAAACATTGCAAGCACTTTTTGGCTCGTAACACAACAATAACAACAACTGCACACTGTAGTAAATATTTTCTTTATTCGTTTTTAAGGTGCTGTTGTTGTTTTATTTTGTTGTTCTTATTGTTGGTTTTTACACTTAATTTTCCTTTAATATCCGTTTTAAATCATTCGTTTTTTATTGTTGATGCTGATGTTGGTAGAGGCGAAGAAACAGAACGAAATCAGTCACTATAACAATAACAACAACGGCCACGATATACGAGTTATAATAACAATAACAAATGAAAATATATCGTACGAAAAAAGTGTAATCAACCGTTGAGTACCATCGTGTACCGTACTTTTATGACTCTTGTAAGCAACTGAATACAAAAATGTGTGTTACTTGTTGTAGATTTGGTCCTGATGGCACTACTGAACGATATACACGTGTAGGCATCTATCTACTTCTTCTTCGTCTTCTGCTCATTGCTTTTTATTGTGCTTATGCTTGTTCTTACTACTCTTCTTCTTGTTCTAGGTTAGGTCTGGTCTGCACTTGTCCTGTGTGTGTCAGTCTGTTGCCATACATTTGCCTACAAACGGTGTATAGAACTCCGATAAAGTGCTTTACGACAATTCGCTTTAACCAAAAAGCTCTAAGGAGCTGTTCGTTTTGTGGTGTATTGCATGCAACATATTCCCCTCTTCTCAGTTTCTCCTAACGGTAGAAATATTTGGTGATGGGTTTCCTGTAAATATGGGTTTTTTCTGGGTTGCTATCCTTGCTATGCTAGGTGAGTAACTAAACTATTACTTTTTCATATGTTTTCTTTAAGTGGTATACTTAGTGAAGACACACTTTTAATTAGATACTTTGCTATATACACTGAGACTATTCGATATACACTGTTTAAAACATGACACAACGGAGATATCTTTAATAAAAATGAATAAATACTATACAGCCCAATCATGAATAAAAAATCCGTGGGAGTTTTTTCCCCTTTTTATTTTTTTAACATTGAATTTGAATAGGAAAAATGAGAAAAGGGAAAAAAACTCTCGCGGAATTTTTATTCATGATTGGGCTGATAGTCACAACATTATAGGCCCGATTATCGATTATCACAACACTAAAATATTGTGTTGTCTCGACTACAACACAACATGCATTTTTTATACAATTAAGCCGATAAGTGTTGTAAATCGTTACCGCAGTTTACAACATACAACATCAAAATACTTACCCCCTTATTCATAAAAACTTACAACAGGTTTATAAAGCAAATTTCCATACAAAATTTCTTTATAAACCTCTTATAAACCTGTTGTAAGTTTTATGAATTAGTGTTTTGAACGGTAATCGGGGCCTATATTTTGCAGACAGAATTTATATTCTATTTTTAAGCGCAGTTTTTATTGGCCACACCATGAGGACAATCTTTATTTTAACTCTGTTTTTTAATTTTAGTATTTGATATCACTGTCTATAACTTCCTTAAATAATTTAGGATTTATGTTTTTTAGTTAAATTTAATTTTAATTAATCAGGTATGTGATGGAAAACGATAACGATAACGAGTGAGTTTTAGAAGTTAATTTTTTCGTAATATTTCTGTATTAAACCAGTTTTATCCCACAAAATATAAAGATAATTTGCTATTAAAGAGAATCTTAAAACAAAAATTTTAAAAATTTAATTAGAAATACTTTAAAATGGACTTCAAAAACTCACTCGTTATCGTTATCGTTTTCCATCACATACCTGAATACAAGTTTGGCGCTAACTTACATACATATATTATTTAATAACAAAGTTACTTATTCAAATGATTTGTATTTAAATCTCAATTTTCATTAAAATGGACTTAACACATTTGCTTGCTAAGCTAACATAAGATGTATTGCTAGGAACACAACTGAGATGAACGTCGACTTTCGCTCAACACGACGAATTAGTCGGTGACAATTCGCTGTGTAAATTCGTCTCATGAAGCACAATAACGACGAAAAAATGCAGCTGTTATAATTGATTGGAATAGGTTGATTTTAGGGGCATTGTTTAAAAATATCATCAAATAAAGCTTTTAGAGCTGATAAAATTAATATAAAAATTGTTTGTAATTCACGCCTATTTTCGAGTGGGTGGGTCTTCAAAGATGAAAATATATGATAATTTACATAAAATACATCAAATTGAAGATATTAAAAATACCTTTCCAACGATATATTGTGTCATTATTATAAAATATGAACTGACTATGGGTTAAATCTGAGATATATATTTTTGGACACAAATTTTTTTTAGTGGATCTGCTTGTTTGTTTTGCGCTGTTTGGGAGAGCTCTTGCAAAATGCGTAGTTATCCCATATATATTTAAATGATTGATGGCATTGTATACTTTTCCTCTGGAGCAACCAAGCAAATTAGAAACTTGCAATAACGTTTTACCAAAGGTTTATAGGTTATTAATAAGTTTTCTTTCTACTTAGGAACAAGTTGGTGCTTTTTTACCCAAACCTAACAATGTAAAACATTTTTTAATATGTTCTTACCGACAATATTTTTGGGGAACAATTTGAAAATAGGTTATTAAGAGCGTAAGACAGAAAAAAGGAATATTATTATGGAAGAATACCGTTAAAATTGCAAAAGAAGCATTAAAAATTTTAGATTGGGTGAGATTGGAATTATGTTTTAATTATATGGCCACCACCACTCTATATTTGAAGTTAAGAAGCTTTAGTTTTTATGTTTTCGAAAATAAAAAAAGAATTAGTTTTTAAAGGCCGAATTTTTTTTCTACTGCGTTTTCGTTTCGAGTTCGTTATTCGAATTTTATTCAGCACTGGAAAATTTTTGGTTTCGGTCTAGGATAAGAGTTCAAAATAAATATGCTGAATGAAAAAAAGCATCGTTAGCTTAAACAATGTTTTCATTCAGCATTTAAGCAAATTGGTGTAAATGCATCGTTATTCGAATTCGAAATAATTGAACGAATTTTATATAACAACATTTGACAAATTAATTTTTGAAAATGATTATTGGTTCTACAATGTACTAAGCATTGTTTTATAATAGTTGTAAGATGCACTAAATTAAAATTTTCGTACACATGAGTTTTGTCGCTGCTAAAACTAGGAAGTTTTCAATTCATATAAACATAATTCACAAAAAAAAACGCAAATTTGCCAGAAATACAGAAATACAGCCCAATCATGAATAAAAATTCCGCGGGAGGTTTTTTCCCTTTTCTCATTTTTCCTATTCAATTCAATGTTTAAAAATAAAAAGGGAAAAAACTCCCGCGGATTTTTTATTCATGATTGGGATGAAAAAGAATGAAGGCTGGTAATTCAAAGGGGGTTGAAGATTATTGGACTATTTCGGCAATTTAGCGTAACTATATTTTGGTTTCTTTTGATAACGGTATTTCGATGGGTGTATTTTATTTATTTCTTTATTTCCTAATATTAAGCCTAAATGGCCAGTATAACAATATTACATAGTAATAATACCATAATGATAATACAAATCATATTAATACAAATAATAATAATTCAATATTGATATACGAGTATATGTACATAATAATTATACATATGTATGTATATAAAAAACATTTTTGAAAACTTAATAGATAAAAAAAACACATAGGTCCTATCAGTAACACACTATAGGCATTCACTAGTTTGAAAATAAATCTAAGTATTTTAACAGAATTCCATAATTCAAAGAAAATGCATGATAAGATTCAGAAAAACTATAGGTATCCATAAATTAGAAGACATCAATGGGTAGTAGATAAGAATTCCATAATTTGTATTTTATAATTCGATTCGAAAAGAAAATTGTTCGAATTTGCATGTTAAATATATTCATTGAATTTCGATAAAGTTTTCACGCAAATCTTCTAATTACGCAATAATAACTTTCATAAAACGAATTTCACAATAAAAATAGTTTTCACCAAAAAGGCTTTAACCAATTCTCTCTTGTATTACTTAATATCAGCCATGTCACAAAATTAAATTATGTTCGAACAATTTTTTCGGAATGAAGCCACTTTTAATTTGCTATGTGGAATTGTAATTTTAAGCATTTCTAGGTTTTATTCCGAAAAACACGTTTTATTTTTGCAAATTTTTTAATACTAATCGAGCTTTACTAATATTAATTGACTTGTCCGTGTTCGCTTGTAAGTTCCGTAATGTAGAATGTTTACAACGCAACATATCACACTTTAAAGCATAGCTGTGCTTACAAACTGGACAGCAAAATGGCTTCACCTGCAGATGGAACCCTTTTAAATGCTGCAGCAGACCATTGCGTCGCTTAAAAGTACGCTGGCACAAACTACAATGATGTTTCCTTTCTTCGGTGTGGGTAATTTTATGTTGTCTTAAACTGTTGGCATTCGAAAACATTTTCGAACACTCGGCACAATTGAACGCTACTTTCTTATTGACCTGTTTATTTTCATAAGTTTCAGTAGTGTTTATTTTAGTTTTGCTGGCGGCTTTTTGATTGTTTAATGTTTTTGATTTTATTGTGGGTTTCTTGTTTGTTGCTGTTGCAGAGGCTGTGACTGGCAACAATTGCAATTGTTCAACATTTTGCTCCAGATTTGTGCATTTCTTTTGCAGCTTTTGATACAATTTTCTTAACTGCTGATACTGATTTGCCATGGTATTAAGTGAAACACTTTGAGATTTTCTAGATTTTAAAGGAATTTTTAGCTTCTGCTTTTTATTTTTTATATTTAACACCATTTGTTTTGGTTCATTTGAGTTAGTTTTGGAGCTTTGCTCAATGGAATTGTTTATAGTTGTTTCCTGACAAATAATGCTGGTATTTGGGTAATTATTTTCAGTTTGCATGTCTTGTTTTTCTACAAAATTGTCGGGTGTTTCCTTTTTGGTTTCTTGAAAATTGTTTTCTTTTTCTGCGGCTACACTAGTAACATCTTTATTACAAGCAATTTCATTAGTTTTAGTTGCAATTACTTTTTGGTATTTTTCAGAATTACTTTCAAGGAACTCATTTTCCATTTTACATGTATTTTGGACAGCCTTTTGCAAAGGTATATTTTCACCTGGCACCGTCACCATGGGAGCACTATGGGTCAATGTATAATGCTGTTTAAGACTCTCCACGGAGAAAAATTTTAACTGACAGACCATGCAAGCGTGTAGTTGAAACCCGCAACCTGACTTGACAATGCTCTCATTGAGTACAACTATGCCGTTGGAGGACGATTTGGAGGGTTGTTGTATGGCACTCACTGAGGTAACTATAGGTTTTAGAGCACGCTTTTCAAATCCACAACTGTCCAAATTATTGTTATCATATGACTGATACTCTTGATTTAAACGGGAATCTGTACTAAACGTATTTGGTGGAGGCTGTGGCAACTGCTGTTGATCTTGACAATATGATGCAACATACTCCAGTAAACGTTCATCATTATCCGATTTTTCCGTTTTATAAATTTGCCTTTCTTCCTTGAATTCCGTATCTGCATCAATATAGGCATAATTGTGTTCCTCCATTAATAAGTGTGACTGCAACAGTTCATGAGCTGTAGGCATGTAATTATTCATCACAGGTTCATTTATGGGTTTTTGTAGGATTTCCTCCTCTTCATTAACGTTTGTAGTGTTATCATCGTCCGGTATATTTATAAAGGGATCGTCTAAATTTATGATTTCCATAATATCACAATCATTAATGATGGGAAAATCACAAAATTCAAATTTTTGATCATCTCCCTCTTCATGAACACCTCCCTCGAGAGCACCATCATAATCTTCAGTAGCTCCGCTAAAACCATTAGTATCCTGACGTTCTTCATAACCAGACTCTGCCACCTCCTGTTTGACGCGTACTAAAGGCTCTTGCTTGATTTTTACTGGTTTTTCTACCGCTCTTGTACGAAATTTTCTTTGCAATTCTGTCTGAGCCGTCCAAACGCGATCAACAAAATTACCAAAATCCTCCAAGCTCTTGTGGCAGGGAGCACACATTACTTTGGGTAAGGTATCTTCCTGTTGGAAGTTCAAAGTAGGAAAACATTTTTGCAATAAACCATACAATTCATAATTGGTTAGAAAATCAGCCTCTGGTATAGAGGCTATACCACATAAACGACAGTTTGATTTTGGTGTATTTATTGTCACTCCAGACGATTCTACAACAGTATCTTCTAGTCTTTCTTTAATTGCCAATATTTCTTTAAATTCCTTTTCCCGAGTATTTTCGCATGTTTCAATGATTTTAGCTGGCTTTTTAAATTTAGATTTTACTGTTTCGTTAACTCCAGTCTCATGGTCACCCAATAGAGATGGTACAGCAGTTTTCTTTAAAGTTCTGCGTTCATTTAAGGAACGAAAATCCTCATCACGAAAATGACGACTGCACAGGGAGCTCCAACGTGAGGCGCGCCAGTCCCCACCGCGTTGCTTTTGTATAAATGCTTCCCACTGTTTTAATAAACATAAACGTTTTAAAGGAAACCTAAAAAACACAGCAAACCACAATATTATTATGTATATGTATATTGCATTTGTTTATTAACCTTTTTTACTCACTTGTGAAAAGATATATTTTCGGAATGGCCATATCTGTCATTACATCTGGCAACAGCACAAAATGATGGCATTTATTTTTAAATTTGTCGCTTTATTTAGCTAAAAAAGTCTTAAAATAATTTGCTATATTTATTTACAACTTCGTTTGTTTATTTTTTGGTTAAAACAAAGCATTCACTGAGGTTTAATAACATGTAAGTAGTTTCGGCACTCAGGGGAAATTTTATACTCATTAGTTTTTAGGCCTGCCAGACTTTAATTTAGGAATAAAAGGTTTATTTGTAATACTAAGGGCAATTCCTTTATACTATGTTTCCACGACGACTTGAATCACCTGCTTCGCCTTCTGAATCATGTTTATGAATCATGCTGTTTACATGGTTAATAAACTTGATTCGATTTGACAGTTGTCTTTAATAAACAAACAGATTAAAAAAAACAGAGTTTACAATTTGTGGAAAATTTTTTTTTTAATGGACAAACAAAAGTGAGTGGAAATTAGTTAGCTTATTTGAAAAAAACATACATTCGTACGTATTTACTTTCTTTACTTCAGCAACAAGAAAATAATTTGCTTTGTTTACAATAATATTAAATTTTTACAGCTAGTGCAGATAAACTTGCGATAAAAATTAGAGAAGAGTGCAATTTTTCGTGCTTCGCAAGTAGATTCAATATGAATCTACTTGATTCGCTCTTAAAATGTTGTATGCTGAAGCAAGTTGTTTCGCACATGATTGGGGTGTGAAGCATGAATAGAGAGCGAAGCATGCACCGTGGAAATATAGTATTACTTTAAGTAATCAGATCGATTTTATTTATTCATTTGAGATTTTGTAGATGTATACTTGCTATAAAAAAATCTACGTACAAGGTTTAGCATTAAAAAAAACATAATACAAAATTGTTGTAATAAATTTATAACTATTTAATTTTTTAATGAAACTAAAATATAAATAAAAATATATTAAATTAAAAATACAGGTGCTTTTGCAAATCGCAAGATATAATGTTAAAATTTAAATTTAATATTATACATGTCTTTTTATATTTATTCTCCAAAATTAAAACATTTTGTTTATCAATATTATTTGAAAGAAATTTGTTTACAATCACTCATAAAACAAACTAAAATTTCAATTATAAATATTATATTATCTACATTCTATTCATTGGAAAATATACATGGCAACATTATTTTTTTATTTGACGTTTACTGGCATGAGAGTGTCAAACATTCATTCATATGCAAATTTAGCTGCGAGTAGCTCTGCAAGTGCGAAAAATGTGAGTGTATTAGTAAAAAAAAATGTGTGAGTGGATTGAGTTTTTCGAACTGTTACTCGCATGTGTAAACGCTAGATAAGCTGCATTTAATTTTCAAGTAAGTTTTTGTAAAAAATTTCATTTTATGAGCGTCACGTTAAATACATGGCTGATATATGTAAAATGTATTAAACTCCTAAAATAATTTACCACAAACAATTTTTGTAAAACAATTTCCTCGAAAGAAGTTAACAGAAAACAGGGGTTGTAAAGGGTGTAAAAGATTCGACACATTCCTCTGTGTAGCATCTAACTTATTTTTAACGTATTTTTTATTTCAGTGACTTTTTATAAATACAAGTTTGTTTTATTAATTCATTTAAAAAATCTTTTGTCATCCAGTGTAAAAAAAGGACAAATTACACCACATTCAACTCAATTTAAACAACCCTGTCAACCTCATAATTAGTCTCCGGTGAGAGGGGAAAGAAGAGTGGTCCCCTCTCTCGTTCTTTTTCCCCCTCTCAGCAATAAACTTAAAAGTTGAGCAGCAAAAGTGGCAGTGTGTGACCCGGGACTTACGCACATCTGTTCTTGTTTTTCCACAATTTTATTTTTGTTCTTGACGAACATTTAATTACCGTGATAAAAATAGAAATTAGGAACAAAACAAAATCATGATAAATAAAAAAAAGCATTAAGAACAAATATGTTCGTCTAATGCTTATTATCTGATAGTAGTAAGAACAAATAAGTTCGTCTAATTCTTATTATCTGATAGTATGTATGTAGAGAAGTAGTTATTATTATTTATTTGTGTCTAAAGAAAAACAATTTTATGTGTTTTGACAAAACATACTGAAAAACTTTTCAATAAGTTTTTAAACGAATCAATTAAAATACACTATCAAGGTGAGAACAAGGTCATAGCACAAAGAAGGAACTAGGACTTTCAAGCGAATAAATTAAGGAAAGATGTCGCTTTTAATCAAAAATATCAGACAACCACTAAATTTTAAATTACCTTTAGCTGTGGCAATTAGACAGCAGAGATGGCAGCATAATAAAAACAGCAGGTAAGAGATACAGTCAACAATTAAACAAAGATAGTACAAACTGATTGTGTAACACTTAACAATTGCTTACTTTCTTACTAGGGAATATGATTTAGTTGTTGTGGGAGGTGGCATAGTGGGTGTGGCTTCTGCTAGGGAAATTTTACTCAGACATCCATCTATGAAAATTGCTATTTTGGAAAAAGAAACTAAATTAGCCACACACCAAAGTGGACACAATTCAGGTGTCATACACGCTGGTATTTACTATAAACCGGGTACACTTAAAGCCAAGCTTTGCGTGCAAGGTTTAAATTTGGCCTACAAATATTTGGATGAGAAGAAAATTCCCTACAAGAAATGCGGCAAACTTATTGTGGCCACCAACGAGGTGGAAGTGGCACGTTTAATGGATTTGAACGAAAGAGGTATTAAGAACAATGTACCTGATTTGCAATTGATCGATGGGGATAAAATCAAGGAGATCGAGCCTTTCTGTGAGGGGGTTAAGGCTCTATGGAGTCCTCACACAGGCATTGTCGATTGGGGTTTAGTAACCCAGTACTATGGTCAAGATTTCAAACAAGCTGGTGGTGATATTCATTTGGATTTTAAGGTAAATTTAAAATAAACGGTTTATTAGGACAAAAATTAACACGATTTTATTTTTATGAAGGTAAAAAAATTCACAGAATCTGGTAATGCTGATTATCCTGTCACCATACATGGTGGAAAATTCCAGCAAGTAGTTCGCACTCGCAATGTTTTAACCTGTGGAGGTTTACAATCTGATTTATTGGCTGAGAAAACTGGCTGTCCCCGTTCTCCACGTATTTTACCATTCCGTGGCGAATATCTGCTTTTGGCTAAGGAAAAGTGTCACATGGTAAAGGGTAATATCTATCCAGTGCCTGATCCTAGATTCCCCTTCTTGGGCGTTCACTTCACTCCACGTATGGATGGCAGTGTATGGTTGGGTCCCAATGCCGTATTGGCATTCAAGAGAGAAGGCTACAGGTAGATTTGTTAAAAAAATTTGGGTTTTTTTAAATTTGTCTAAAATATTTTTAACATAATTTTTAGATGGGGCGATATCAATCTCTTAGAGCTCTTCGATGCTTTGCGTTATCCCGGTTTCATCAAAATGGCGAGGAAATATATTGGTTTTGGTTTAAGTGAAATGAGCAAGTCCGCCTTCATTCCCTTACAAATAAAAGAATTGCAAAAATTTATTCCTGATATTACCGAATACGATGTGAGCCGCGGTCCCGCTGGTGTAAGAGCTCAGGCCATGGATATGGATGGTAAATTAGTTGATGATTTTGTTTTCGATCGTGGAACAGGCTCTGATGCATTGGCTAAACTAGTATTGCATTGCCGTAATGCACCATCCCCTGGAGCCACCAGTAGTTTGGCTATTGCTAAAATGGTAGCTGATAAAATTGAACAGGAATTCAATATTGGTAAATGATAAGGCCAAACGAAAACTTACAGATAAGCTGTAATAAAACGAGGTTTTATATTTATTTGTATGTGTCTAAATGTAATTAATCTAAGAAAATGCATTTGATTGTTTGTATTCGATTTTTACCAAAGCAATAAGAATAAATTTAAAATTATAAGTGACAAGTTAAAACAATTTGTTTGTTTTCATCTTCCGGGAATTCAAATATTGCAAAATTTTATTAAAAAACCTCTATCATTTATAGACCGATTTGACTGATTTTTTAAACCTATTTACGAAGTTTTTTTTAACAGTTCTGTGTCATCATTATTTAACAATATTTTTATACCCAACACCAAAAAGATGGGAGTATATTAAGTTTGTAATTCCATTTGTAACACATCGAAGTCTGTGTTCTTATAAGATTCTACGACGGTCAGGCCATTATCCGTTCGTCTGTTGAAGGAATAGATCTTCGAAAAAAGGACATAGAACAATGAAATTTTTACCAAACATTTTTTGATCCCCCGAGGTATGGTATTGAAAACCACCATAGTTTTCATATATTTTTTGCTATTTTTTCATATATAATGCAGATATCATGAAATTTTGCACACTTTATGTCGTTTTTGTTTTTTTTTTGTTATTGTAACAGTTTCACAGTTGCCTTCTGTTTGGTACAGGTTACTGAGTAGACAATGTGTGGTCGAATGGGACACGGATTGATATATGTTATTATCTTAAGAACTAATATATATTGAACTTACCCAAGAATTACTTGTAGAACTGTAGATTTAATCAGCATTGATTGGACGGCTAGTTACAAGAGGTAACTACAATATGCTATGCAATTATACAATATGTCATGGAACTGTAGATTTTTCAGCTTTAATACGCAATTGTTTTTTTCAAACTTCCTGTAACTTTGTTGTTCCAAACTATAAACAAATTTTAGTTACAATAACACAATATATAATACATAGTATATTAATAACATTTTTTAATAATCTTAGTTACACTTGTAAAACTTTACATATGTACATTTTTATCAACTTTTGCAACTTCTTGTTTATTGCATTTTTAAACAAACACTTTGCTACCATTTTAACGAATTTAGTACCGCACGTGAATAAAACGCAACTAGTAGACGTTTAAACTTGTTTTTACCAAAATATTTCCCAGAAAAAAAGAAACGAAATTTTTTACACAATTTGCCGCGTATTTTTTGTAAAAACTAATTGGAAAGCATCACTGGCGTTGCCAACATCATTTTGATCTTCTCGTCAATAGAGGCAAATAAAATGTAAACAAAAGAAACTAAATTACAAGCGGAGTTGCCAACTTTTATGCGGTTTTATTTAAGGAAGGAAACAAAATGGAGGATGCGGAAATGAGTGGCATGATTTTAGTTTTTAATTTGATTATTTTATTATCTACTAGCTGGTCGCCCCGGCTTCGCTCGGAATTTTAAAATTTTGTTTCTTTTCAAACCATCTTCTGAGAATTTCGATTCGGATAAAAAAACAGTCAAATCGCTCCAGCCGTTCTCACGTGATGCCATTACATACATGTATGGACCATTTCATTTTTATGTATAAAGATAGATAAACAAATTAGGAATACATATGTACATAAAAATAATACACATATTTTTTAATTCATTTCTAAAATATGACTTTTTAAGCTTCTTTTAGGTTTATCATTTATACCCATTATTTTGATTTCTTTTGTCAAAGACGCACCTTCTTTTTGTTGCTCAAAAGCTGTTCTAAAGAGTTCCTTGCATTTTTCAGACAAACACTTTAACCCATTCGACGCATGTATGCGTATTTTCTCGTCTTGATTCTCAGAATTTACCAAGTATTTCAGCAGACGATAAATGGGCAAAAGCATTTCTTCATAGTCGAAAAGATTATCCATGCCACCTAATACATCACTTAAAACCATAATAGCAGCTCTTTTGGCCGGCATATATTTACCCGTAGTCAATTCACAATCTATAAGATTTAACAGCTAAAAGCAAAATCATAATAACACAATGAAAATGAAGAAATATATGTATAACACATTTACTTACTTCTTGGAAATAATTGTGAACTTGGTAGGTTAATAGACGACACATTTGTGATAAATTCGAAAATGCCGAAAATCTAAATTCATTTAAAGCAGAACGACAGCCCAGCATAAAGGTATTTAACAAAACATTTTTGTATTTGTAGCACAAAGGACCTTAAAAAATATTAAAAAAAAACTTAATTATAACTAATTAATAGCCTAATTTATAATACTAACCCAATTCACGTGATGTTTTCACTATAGACTCTCCGATCAATAATCTATAGTCCATGCTTGCAGCTTCATTTAAAAACTCATCGGCTAATAAATCCAAAACTTCGCTTTCATTTACATTTATCAAAGCCACAAATAGTCTAACACAATTTAAAAATGTATAGGATTCCGGAGACTTGAGTGTGTTTAATGCCAACGCTGTTAAAATGTGGCAATTTGTGACAGCAAATTCATCACGTTTATTTAACAGCTTTATCATCTTTTCAATACCCTCTACCTGCAAATAGGACTCGTTGGCTTCCATAAGAGTACGAGCTTTTCCAAAATCATTTTCCTCAGAATCGCAATGTCGTTTTGTAAATGTTTCCTCTCCTTTAATTATTTTTAAAAGGCAAACTAATTGGTATTTTAGATTTTCATTCTGTATTTGTGGCTCGAGTTGTTTTAAGGGTTGAAACAAATTATTTTGTAAATCATCCAGGTTTGTATCGGAGTTCTCAATAATTTCTCTAATTAAAATTAACAATATCATTAGCACTGCGGAATTTAGTTCTGTTTGAGCACTATCAATTCCGGTCATTGTAGTGTATGCTCTTAATATGTCTTGTAAAGCCTTTAAAAGATCCTTGATATTGTCATTGATCAAAGATTTAAGCGGTTGGTATTGGGCAAGTGATTCCAAAGCTTTTATAATTTGAAATTTACTATCATACATTTGAGAAAAATCAATCAATATTTTATTGTAAATTTCTTCTTCGTTCTGCAACAGATCAATGTTTGTGGCACTTGATGTTGAGGTATTTGTATCCATGATTAAAGAAGGCACCAATTGAAGTAGTATTATAAAGTGATGGTAAATTAATAGATTGTAAGATGAGTTTTTGAGCATGGCAATTAAACTGGCTAAAAAATTTCTATTGTTTGTCATCAAGGCCAATGTTTCACTGTCTACTTGGCTTAGTTTCAATGCTTGCATGTTTAATGGATTCTCTTTTATGTGAATACTAAAATGCAATTTCGACCATTCTTTGGGATACGATTTCAAAGCTACACACTCAATAATACGTTTAAGTTCATCCTTTGAACGATTGTTAAGAATTTTAAATAATAATGATTGCAAATGATTACTCAAAGTTTCTTGATTTGTATGACCTTCCAGTTGACTATGAAGTTCTATGAATACAGGCAGATATGATATTAACAGTTCACTGGGCAAAGTAGCTATTGAGGAAGTGCAGAAAACGTGGTATAATAATGAAATGAAATCGACAAAGTTTGACCATTCCATGGCAATCAAATTAAATTTGTCTACCTTTATTAAAGGTTGCATTTCATTTTCAAGCCACTTAACTAAAAATTCTTGATTTTCCTTTTTATTGTTGTATAGTTTTTTAAGTGATAATATGCCCGCGCCCATAAATGGAGACAATTCTTTATTTTTTAGACTTACTCTAAGAAACTGCAAAATTTGTTTAGTTAATGATTGTTGAGCTTTTGTCGAAAACTGTGGTTGAGCAACTAGATTTGCTACCATTTCATCTAGTGACTGTTCTTCGTTACGTTGCGATTCTGTCATTGCGAAAAGTAAAGCCAAAAATCCACCCGGTGACCAAAGCCGCAATAACATTTCTCTGTGTATTCTCTGTTTTTGAGTATTGGGCAAAATGGAAAACAGCATCATTAAATTGCGATAATATATCTTCTTTGACAATTCTAACCATAATTTTTGTAATTTAGATTGGAATGAGTCAATATTTGATGTTTCCAAATTGTACTGCTTGTTATCAAATGCTATGAAAAGACTAAAAATGGAAGCCATATACCACAGTTGTACCTCATCCAAAGATTTAGCAATATGTAAACTTTTAACATAAACTAAGTTTGAAATTATCTCTACTGTAAACTCCAGGCGATAAAAGTTCGTTTCACCTTGTGAACTTCTTTTAAAAATGGCTCCTTTTTCTTTGTAGAAAGCCGAGTGCAAGTTGCCCTGTAAAGCAATAGAAGCCACTTCTGTAAGACTGGATATTATTAAGGATTTATGCCTTTCGGAAATCAAATTCTCTTTAGCTTCTGAAGAGAAATTTACATTCATACAAATTTCTAACAACATTTTAAATGAATACAAACAGTATAAGAAATCATTATCGAGATTGTTAATAATTTCATGTTGTCTACATTCTAAATGTTTAAGGTTTTCGTGGTTAGTGATGCTTAGAAATACATCTTCAGGAGTTAATTTAATTAGATCTTGCAAGATTTTTAAATTAGTCTTTAAACGTTCTTCCTCGGTAAAAGTACCATTCTTAGGAGCTGCGTTAAAATAAGCAAAAATTTATTACGTGTTAATAGTGCTGAGTACTTTTTTACACTAACCTCCAACCACTGGAAAATTCAAAGATTCCAATATTATCCAATATTTGTTTATATTAGGCATTATTAACTAGTTTCTTTTAAATTAATCATAAAAAGGTTTAAATAATTTTCTCAAAATAAAAGTTGTCTTTATTTGTTTACAAAATAATGTGGTGTCAAAATGTATACATATATGTCAATATATTGACATAAGCATTCACAAAGGCATGATAACGTTAAATTTATCGGTGGTAATGGTTTGTAATGCAATTGTCATTTAATATATTTTCATATAAGAAACAATATAAGCAAATAATTTAAATAAGTCTGCATTTAGACACGGAAACATTTAATTTGAAAGCAAATTACGGCTTTTCTTTGTTGACTTATATTTTGTTTTTTGAAATATACAATAATAATGGAATTTTGCCAGCAACATGTTACTGTGTAAACGCGAAAGAAAAAATAAGACAATTCCAGATATTTTTCTTTCAAACGTTGGCGTTTAATCTCGAACTGAGCGTTATTTATAAATTTTATTTGTTAATAAGTTCAAAATCTAATTTTCTGTGTTAATAAATTCAATAATATACTCAGTTATAAGATCCTTTCATTACTTTTGTTTTCAGCCAAAATAATTTTAAATCGCTAGTTTTTATTTAAAACCCATGGTGAAATTAAATACCAGGTGACCGCATTGCTACAACAATTACAACAAGGCAAGAACAACAGGCATTTTTCTATATGAAAAACTTTCGTCACTGTCAAAAAGTTTTTTTTTTATATAACTTTTTGGCATTTTCAAATTCACCATGAATAATCAGCTGGCGCTACGCTATCACCTAGTATTTAAATTCACCTTGTTTAAAACCTTTGAATTAGCCTTACTAGTTAACTTTCTATAAATATTCTTAGTTGTTATATGCAAGGTGAATTTAAATACTAGGTGACAGCGTAGCGCCAGCTGATTATTCATGGTGAATTTGAAAATGTCAAAAAGTTATATAAAAAAAAAACTTTTTGACAGTGACGAAAGTTTTTCATATAGAAAAATGCCTGTTGTTCTTGCCTTGTTGTAATTGTTGTAGCAATGCTGTCACCTGGTATTTAATTTCACCATGGTTATATGCATGCATTGTTACAACCAAGGTGAATTTAAATACTAGGTGATAGCGTAGCGCCAGCTGATTATTCATGGTGAATTTGAAAATGCCAAAAAGTTATATAAAAAAAAAACTTTTTGACAGTGACGAAAGTTTTTCATATAGAAAAATGCCTGTTGTTCTTGCCTTGTTGTAATTGTTGTAGCAATGCGGTCACCTGGTATTTAATTTCACCATGGTTACAACCAAGGTGAATTTAAATACTAGGTGATAGCGTAGCGCCAGCTGATTATTCATGGTGAATTTGAAAATGCCAAAAAGTTATATAAAAAAAAAACTTTTTGACAGTGACGAAAGTTTTTCATATAGAAAAATGCCTGTTGTTCTTGCCTTGTTGTAATTGTTGTAGCAATGCGGTCACCTGGTATTTAATTTCACCATGGTTACAACCATGGTAACAACTTTTTGACATTTTCAAATTCACCATGAATAATCAGCTGGCGCTACGCTGTCACCTAGTATTTAAATTCACCTTGGTTACAACAATTGCAACAAGCCAAGAACAACAGGCATTTTTGTTTGTGTAATACTTTCGTTACTGTCAAAAACATCTGGCATAAAATAAAGATAATAATTAACAAACACAAACCGCGAAGCTTTTGGCTTATCTGCAGAAAACACCCAGAGTCTTTGGCGGGAATCGAACCCGCAACCTTTTGACTAATAGTCCGACACTCTATCGCCTAGTCTATAAAGATAACTAACATGGATAAAAACAGAACAGAGAACTCATAAAAACAAACACACTATTTAATATAAAATAGTTCTTTAACACTTTTAAACTATTTTACGCAGATAAAACGGCGACAAAAACTCACTTTTTCAAATACAAAATAATTTTTTAACTTTTTAATATAAACTTTGACTATTTGTAAACAAGTTTTTGACATTTTCATGATATCAAGAATTTCACCATGAATAGAGCAAAAAATAATCAGCTGGCGCTATGCTGTCACCTTGGGAATATATATGAATTTGTCAGCATGGTGAAACTAAATACTAGGTGATAGCGTAGCGCCAGCTGATTATTCATGGTGAATTTGAAAATGCCAAAAAGTTATATAAAAAAAAACTTTTTGACAGTGACGAAAGTTTTTCATATAGAAAAATGCCTGTTGTTCTTGCCTTGTTGTAATTGTTGTAGCAATGCGGTCACCTGGTATTTAATTTCACCATGTTTGTCAGTGCTGTCATGGTGCAACGATACAAGGTGAGTGCAGTAGCCCAGCTGACTGACTTTGTTTACAATTTACTTATGTCAAAAGTAATACTTTTTCAAGTATTTTTGACAGTAGTACATTATTTTACACAAACAAAATGCCTGTTGTTTGTTTTGTGTTGTATTTATTGTCGATTTGCACTCACCTTGTTTAGTTGCACCATGAGTGTTGCCATTAAAATAACTGTAAAATTACACATCGGAAAAACTACACTAACTTTCGATGTTCAAAATATTTTTAACGGAATAATTTTACATATCCTATAGTTATTACAAATATACTTAAAACCCCTCATTCAGTAGTCCAAAAGTGGTTTGTTTAAAAAAAAAAACAGCTCACAACACTGCTGTCACCAAACATCCAATTTTTATGAAAAATCACTAAATTAGCCCCATGGTTAACTGTCAACTTTCTTACTAGTTTTCTGTGTGAATTTCTTTGTGCAATTGCTGGAAAAATTTGTGAAATTATTATTTTATTTTAATAATAATTGTAAAATGCTTCCACAAATACTAAAAAATAATTATTAACTATGTGCATAATACTGTGAAAAAAATACTTCGTGTATATCTAATAAGTAAGACGCGAAAAATCAATTGAAATTTTTTTTTCGACTGAAAAAAAAATGTGAAAATATTTTTTGCAAATGCAATAAGAAACGAAATAAATTTACTTTTTTTTAATTTTTTTAATGCGCAGATAAAAAAGTTAAAGTAAATGCAAGATTTATGTAAAAAATTAAAACGAAGCAATAACAAAAATAAGTAAAATTTTACAATTATCTTACCTCTGAGTGTTTTTAATTGTATTTTGCATACTTGGCACAATAATCAATAAACTGCAAGTTGACCGTCAACGTCTTACTGGCAGAAAAATATAGATGTTGGCAGAGCTTGCGGCTGCGGCAGCGCTCAAAAATTATGAGTTTGAAGGTTTAACATCAAGCACCTAATACAAATTTCCCATAAACGTTTAAAGATTATATATAATTTAGGACTTCAAACACATAATTAATATACTTGAATGTGTGAATTTCCGCTTCAGTGCTTATTTTTTCACGCAAAACCTATGCTGTCAGTATATGTTCAGCTCTTCTTCAGCTCCCCTTTAAAGTTTTTGAATCCCCAAAAATCCTCAATTGAAGATATGTCATCCCTTAAAAATTAAATGAAACTAAAAGTTATTTCAAAAGTAGAAAACAAACGCAACTGCTTAAAGTGAACTGAACGTCTTAATAGTTTTTTTTTTTTGCAAATACAACAAAAACTCATTACCCTTTAGGAAGAGCTTTTGATTGTGTCTTACTAATAATATACCACAAAAATTATTTCCGTTTTCGTTTCTTTTTTACCTTAAATGAATTGTTTACTAGCAGGCTTTAAATTTTGTAGAAAACAGGTGATACTATTACTGGAGTAAAACTTTCAAAATAGTAAATATTAGTTTTCCAGACAGCAAAGAGAACATAAATTTTTGTATATAGTTGGCAAAATGAAGAAAATTTTTTCAAAATTTGATAAAAATGAAAAACTTGAATCACTTCATAATGTCTCTTCGGCCAAGGAAACCAATAGCAGTTTTGTTGGTAAAGTTTTTACAGTTGGACGTGTCACGGTCACCATAGAGGATGTATTGGCTGAAGGTAAGTACAAAAATAATAAATACCTAAAAATAAATTGAATAAAATAATTGGGTCATTTCGATGGTTCTTTAAAATAAAATTTTTTGATTACATCAACGCTTAGGTTGCTTAATTTTGCAATAAGATTAGATAAAAATAATAATACAACAATTGTTCGTTATGTATATCTTAACGTTTTCAGTCGTGGTGTCCAACAAAATCGTTCACTTATTATTCTCTAGCTAAACTTCTTATCAAATTATCAAATATCTTAAAATTCACATTTATTTTAATCATATGAATTTACATGATACTGCCTGCACACGCTGTAAAATTCTGAATGTTTATTCCCACCATCTCATAGAAATATCCGTACATACATAGGTATATATAATTTATCAACAAATTACTCTCAATTTTGTTGTGGAATTATAGCAAGTGTTTCTGCAAAAATAAATAGTGTGTAAATTACTATGTCTTATTATGTTTTCTCCAAATTAAAGTTGCTGGCTAAAGTTTTATTTTAAGTTACTGTTTGTAGTGATTTATTAATAATAGAGCTTGCCTTTGATAAGGACTAATCAAAATTTTAAAATTAACTATAAAAATGCAGTAATAGTTTAATAAAAACTTAAATTTCAATGTAATATTTGCTGCTTAAAAATCCCCATACAGAATTCATTTAATACTCTTGTACTACTATACAAAATATTTAATAATATCCTTGCATTATTTTTCCATTCAATCTATTATGATAAATAGAATTTCAATAACAATTAGGTTGAATTAATTTCCTGCAATTTCTTTTTATCATTTTTAGCTCTTCATAAATGTTCTGTATGTACATATGTTGGCATGTAGCATTTCATTTCAACAACAATGTCCTTGCTTTCAACTTTCAAGTGTACAAAAGAGAGAAAAAATAAAATAACAACGTTAAATGTCAGTCGATATAAAATCACTTTTGTTTTCCAATAAACTCTTGGTATTTAAAGCAAAATTTGGATCACGTGTTAGGTATATTTATTCACAAAAAAATAGGAAATCGATCTCCTATTTAAATTACGATAAATGTTCTTTTTTGTTTTAGCGTAATATGTATTATGTATATTAAAAAAGTATATACCTAGGTATTTTAGGAAATTTTTAAAAGTATTATTTCTTCAATCGACAAATTTTAATAAAAGTTGGTTTGTTAATGTTCTTTTTTCGAAAAATTCCATACATTTCATGCCTGTTTAATGAAATGATTAATACATACATTTTTCATTTATGTATTTTTAGTTTAAATTACAAACTCATGATTTTTCTGGGTTAATAAAAATGACTGATAAGATTCGTCTGCCTTAAAAATATTTGTATGTACATATGTACCTACTTATTTACTTTGTTTTAAAACCACAACTTTTTAAAATAATATTTTATCAAACAATTATAATTATCGTTACGAAACCATGGTTTATTTTTGTAAATAATGCAAAATGTGCATAAACAAAATTAAAATTTTGTTATTGAAGTATTTAAACGTCTGTATTCGTCTGTTCCAAATCATATATAGCCTTCAATTTAGTTTCTTATTTAATTAGATGATGGATTAGAGGGTGTCTACAGTAGTACGTTCGAAAATATATATTATCTGATGAGAGAAAGTGGTGTTTATCGAAACATATGTAAATTCAACCAACAACCCAGGTTCGAATCCCAAGCCAAGAAAAATTATCAATAAATTTTAATAATAATTTTCATGTAACAATTCCTACCTTCAGTAAAAATAATTTAATGAAAATTAAATTTAATGAACTCGAGCCGAAATAAAAGAAATATCAAAGATTTAAAATTAACAGTTCAAATAACAATTGTTTTTAAATAATTTTGTTTCGTTATTATCTTTCCAATGATCATTCCAGATGTCAAAAATGTATTTTCCAATGTATTGCCTATAGTCTGAGCATTGAAATTTGTATTCAGTAGATATGTTGTTTTTTAAAGAATTTTTGGCGAGCTGGTCAGCTTTCTCATTTCCACCTATATTTAGGTGGCTAGGAACCCATAGAAGGGTAATTTTGTGATTAGGAAGGGATGTTATTAATATTCTTATTTGTTGTTGTTGTTGTTGTAACAGCAGTAATTGCTGAGTGGACAGCCCTTGGCCGAGTGATCTCGGGTCATTCCGGTGCGTAGAACCGGCTGTCGTGGGAATGCTTATTTGTTGTATTATCATGTTGTTATTAAATGGATCTTGTAGTCCTTCTAGGGCACTTTTACTGTCCGATATAATAAGTATTTTTTAGGAACGTTTTGGAGATTTTCTAGACATGTTTTAATTAATAATCATTCACTAGTGTATACAGTAATGCCTCGATTTACGTCGTGATTGGTTCCGGAAATTGACGACGTTAATCGAAACGACGTAAATCGAATTTGATATTGGTCATACGTTAACGTTCACTTAATTTCATAAAAAAAACTTAAAAATTGCAAGTAATTCAGTCTTTTATTGTATATATGTACATAGAATATTTGTTATAAACATTTCTTATACGAATTAAATTTAAACAAATACATATAAAATTCCGTTAAAAAAATTAAATAATATCTAAAGTAAACATATCAACAAAAAATCAACAATTCAATATTAAAAACAAAATTCATAAAATAAATAAAAACTTAAACATGTGTTCGATAAAAAGTAAAAAAAAAATAAATTAACACAAATTCGACAATACAATATCTAGAAAACTAAATATAATAAAATATATTAATTAAATGTATGTAGTGAAAATTTTGTACATATGTTTGTTTATTATATGTAGTATATGTAATTGTATGTTAGGAGTATTAATTATGGGAATCACTATCCGACGATGTTTCGGTGAGAATTTCTGAAATTAGCATGTTGAGGTCACCATCTTCAGCACTACTACATATTGGTTTAAAGAATGTATCAATTCGCTTCTGGGTTAATGTCAACTTTTTCTGTTCGTACAGATCCCGGTAATATTTAAGGCTTGCATTTATTGATTTTTTTGTCGAATCAACTCTTTCATCATCTTTGTCAAATTCTTCCAAAATTTGCATAGCCTTTTTTACGCTGGCAAGGGCTTCTGACAGTTATGTCAATGGAATTTCAGAATCCTCTCCACAAGTTTCGATATCTGAAGTTTCTTCTTCTATACCATGTTGATTTGAAAGATTTGTCAACTCAAATAGCTCCGAGTTAGTTAACGGTTCATCCTCCAAATTTAAGTGTTCAACAACATCGGAATCTTCAATATCAGAAAACCCTAATGTGTGGGCCAAACGTACAATTTCCGTGTTTATATCGTTCAGATTTCCATCATTTCCACCTTCAGTTGTGCATTCAGGCCATACGTTTTTCCATGCATTTCTCATGGTCGACGCAGAAACTTCATCCTAACTTTTGTTGATACTATTCACTGCTTTCATGACATCATATTTTTTTTAAAATTGTCTGACAACATCGTTATTTTTATCATTTTGGTCTGATTGTTTGTCGATTGCATCAATGAGGTCGTTAAAACTTCGTCGTAAATAGTATGTTTTGAATGCGGCAATAACTGCTTGGTCCATAGGTTGAATAAGAGACGTGGTATTGGGAGGTAAAAATACAATTTTAATATTGTCATTCATGTTATTCAAACAGTTTCCGCAACCAGAAATGGAGTTTCTATTGCAATGGCAATAGACCCAGAAATGATTAATTAATTTTAAGATTTTAATACTTATTGTAAATTTCTTTTTTAAAGAAAGATCCAATAATTAAATTAAAAGTAATAAAAAAAAAAATGTTATTCAAACTGATGGTGTGGCCCGGAGCATTATCCATTGCTTTATAAGACATATTATTCCTTTCGCAATATTTCTTAACTTCAGGACAAAAATGTGTCTTAAACCAATCGTCAAAGAGTTTAGAAGTCATCCAAGCTTTTTTGTTAGACATCCAAATTACAGGAAGATTTTGCTTGCAAACGTTTTTCATAGCTCTTGGAGTTTCGGATTTATATATTAACAAGGGCTTAAGTTTCAAGTCTCCTGCAGCATTACCACCGAGCAAAAGCGTAAGCCTATCCTTCGAATCCTTTGGCCCTGCTACTAATTTTTCCTCTTTTGATATAAATGTTCTCCCCGGCATACGTTAAAAACTTGCTTAGGGGTGTATTCACCATCATCAATTATTTTTTTTTAATATTTGCGGAAAACTTTTAGCTGCATCACTATCTGCACTTGCAGATTCTCCGACAACTTTTATGTTATGAAGTTGTGCTCTTTTTTTAAATTTATGTAGCCATCCTCCGCTGGCGTTAAAACAAAAATCGGAATTCACAGAGTCAGATTTTAGATCGTTAAACAAACTTATCGCTTTTCTTTGGATAATTAACGTGGTTTCAACAGAACCAGCTCCAGCCGATGTTGCACTTTCACGGATTTCAGCTGAATTTTTTATTATTGTTCGAACTGTGGTTGGTGGAAGATCCATCGTACTGGCAATAATGAAAGCTTTTTCCCCATTGTTATAACGGCGAATAATATCTATTTTAGTTTTTAACGAAATTACATTTCTTTTCTTTTTTATTTGAGATGTTACTTTATTAGTTTTATTTTTTGAGCTCATATGTATTGTTGTTGCACACACAAAATTTTTCGTAGTTTAATAAGCAAATACGTAGTATAATAAGCAATAATACATAAACGTTTAAATCAAAAACTGGGATTCCCCTGTTAATGTACATAAGTCATACATACAAACTGAGACGACGTAAATCGAATGGCGACGCAAATCGAATTTGATAGGAACAAAATATTTGACGACGCAAATCGAAACAACGTAAATCGAGACGACGTAAATCGAGGCATTACTGTATAGAGGAAAAGTTATGAATACGTTTAGATATGATAAGATTTTCTCCGAAAACTGCAAAGCCAGCTTTCTCGTTCATAACAGAACCATCGGTAAAAAACTGACTATGATTTGAGTATTTAATATTAATTAATTCCAAGAATTTCTGTTCAATTTCAAATAAGGTCATATCTCGTTTATTTGTATACGCCAGGGAGAAATCTATATTAATATTTGAGAAGTTCCAGGGTACTGTATGGGAGTATATTATGTTTTCTATTGTATTTATATTTATTGTATATTTTGAAATAACTTTGTTGAACTGTTCACGAGCCGTTACGTAAAAAGGGATAGGTTTTTTGTTTTTTGATTGAATTCGGAATTGGTAAATTTTTGTCATATCAGAGATTTTATCGTACATCGGTTGATTTTGTAAAGAAAATATTTTAAGTGTGTAGTTAAGCAAAACCTTTAATCTTCTCAGATACAGGGGTGGGCATGAGGCGATAATTTGTAGGCTTTTAGCTGGACTTGTTCTAAAGGCGCCAATTGAAAGTCGTATTTCTGTGTTTAGGATTGGTTCCAATGTTTTTAAGTCTGTATTGATGGCAGATGAATATATTATCGACGCGTAGTCTATAGTTGGAAGTACAATAGAGCATAATATTTTAAGAAGAGTTTTTGGATCGTACATAGTGTCGATCAATTTCTTAAGCTGTTAAAATAATCTGTAGATCATTAGTATTTTTAAAAATAGTTTAGTTTTAATTTGAAGCCAATTTTTGACATTTTCAATTTCGAACATAAAAATTTGAAATTTTAAATACATATATTTTAAAATTCGGACCTAGGTTTGAAAAATGTTTAAAGCTGCCAACTATTTTCAAATTTCGAACTTGAAATTAAAGAAAAAATTTAAAAATTTTAATGAATTTTTTAAGCATTTTGAATGTAGTTTATGATTATGATGTTATGATTTTTAACACATGTTTGAAAATTAAAAAATTATAAAGCATAAATTAAATTATTATTTAAATTATTTTACACTTTAAATTAAATTAAACCCTCAATTTACTAGGTTTGCACATGTTTCAAAATGCAGGGTATTACTGTTGGCCATGCATTTTTTGTTTCATGTTTAAGTTTGAATCTGAAAACGTCAGAATATCACGTCAGTATTTTTATCTATTTAGAATACTTTACTTTTACCGTTATTTCTAAATTCGAATTTCTAAGAATTCCATTTTATTTAATTTATTTGGCGGTAGAAGAAATTATTTTCCAAATTTAATTTCTGGCTTCGGTTTTTCAGGGCTGGGCGAAGATGGAATTTATATATTGAGTTTAAGATCAAGTCACAAGAAGTAAAAAACAACAATAACTTTATAAGGCCACAGCAAACATTATAAACAAAAATCTATTTTATTTTGTGTGAACTATTTTTATAACTACATAATATATTTGAAATTTGTTTCCCTTTTAAGATGATAAATAACCTAATTTTCAGTGTATATAGATTATAAGAGATTTTCAATAGAAGATCGAAAAGACGGTTAAAGAAAAAGTTGTATAAAATCCTTTAAAACAAAATAAGAGAGTATAATGATATTTAAAGAATCTTTAGTGTATATATGTCAGAATCTTTAAATATTTTAAAATTTTAAATTAATTTTAGGACAACTTATGCATATAATTCGAGTTAAGAAAAGGTATTTTGAAAATTATCACTGCAATGTTTTTCAGGCTTTTTATAATAGCTATTCACATACAAAATGTAAATTATTTCACACTGCAACAAATGTGATAAACAAGTTGTAGAAAATTCACAGAACTATGCGATCTACTAAAAACCCCCAATTTTTTTTTTTTTTTTATAATACATTCAACATCATCAGTAAGTTATTTAAAAACAATTGGAAAATTAATATGCAAATTAAACAAAAGAAATTATCGTAAACTGTAACAAATCAAACATCAAACGTCTAAATTGTTTTCAAAATCAGGATAGTAGTTCTTACTATACCTACCCTACAACAGACTAGTAGAAGTATAACAACATTATAATAACGAAATTGTAATTATAATTATGGGTTCCTTTGAGCAAAAAATATATGTATTTCATAAAATGATTATTGAATTCTTAGAATGGAAATATTTATTATATTAAATATGGATGTATGCTGATTTCAATTTAAACATAAAAAGTGTGTTCGCATTTAACCGACTGTAGTTTACTACTTACACTACTTGTTTTAAGAGCTCTAGTTTGATATTATGCATGGAACTGTTAGAATGTACATATATATATTGTCGGTAATGTTGCCTTTACGGCATTAACAGCAACAACTTGAATTAAAATGAAGGTCACGCATTCGTTGTCGTTGCCGTCGTCGCAACATTTGAACGATTATTCCTCTCTAACTAACAACAAATATAACAAAATAAAATGAAAACAAGTTGGGGAGAGACATTGTTGATTTTTGTATTTATTTATTAGATTTATTCGTATAAATGAATATTTGTGGTAAAACCATAATGCCGCACAGCTGTGCCTTCAAGGCACATATTATATAAATAAGTACTCCTTTGTCATTTATTAAAATACTAGCTGAACCCGGTGTGCTTCGCTAACCCCCTTTTAGGTAAAGCCGTTAATGAACGTAGTAAAAAAAATTAGGTGCAGAAGTTTGTATGGTCAAAAAATATTATCATGTATAAAGTATTCCTGAGTCAAAGCTGCACGCTGTGAAAATTTAAGATGGGTTAACAGGTCCAGTCTCCAATATATCGCAAACAATGGGGCGTGCTCCTCCCACTTTTCTTTTGGTACGTATTTCTATTTATGCCAATACCATATATAGAAAATACTGGTAAAAAAATGCCCAAAATATGATGATTTTAAATTTTGGGTTATATGGGCGAGGCAACGCCCCTTTACCCACTCACAACTATGTATCAAATATCATCGACGTAGGTAAAAAATGCACAAAATATGGCGATTTAATTTTTTGGTAGGCGGTCGAAGGAAGTATTCTTAGTCATGCCGGAGTCTTAGTTATATTCCGTCAAATTTTTAGTAAGATCGGTCCAGCGGTCTGACCTTCCCGGCAGGCTTTGTCCTACAAGAGATGGGGCGTGAAAGGGGGCGTGGAGTATGAATCTTAATTTTTACCTCACCTAGAGTAACATGTGTATTCGATTTGAAGTAAATATGTTAAAATCCGAGTAGAATCAATTACACAATTTAAAAAAGTAGGAGTAGTCGAAAGAAATAAGAAACTTTGGCACATACAATTTTTATTTTTACCTCGCCTTCAGTAAGATGTGTATACAAATTGTTTGAAGTAAATCTGTAAAAACCCATGCAGAAGAAATTAATCAATTTCAAATAGTGGGCGTTAGAGTAGGCGTGGTCGTACCAACTGAGAAATCTTCCCGGACTCAATCACAACAACTTTGCCGAAGATCTTCACATGATCAAATGCATAGTTTACGATTCTATAAAGGACATACATACAAACATTAATTTTTTGAGATGGGGCGTGAAAGTGGGCGTGGCACATACAATTTTTATTTTTACCTTGCCTTTAGTAAGATGTGTATAAAATTTGTATGAAGTAAATCTGTAAAAACCCATGCAGAAGCAATTAATCAATTTAAAAAAAGTAGGCGTTAAAGTTGTACCAACTCAGAAACCTTCCCGGTCTCATGCACAACAACTTTGCCGAAGATCATCACATGATCAGATTGATGGGCTCGTACAAAATTTGAAGGCTATATAGCTAATATAGAACCCTAGATATTTAATATTAATCTTAATTTTGTATATGAGCTAAATATGCACTTTGTATGGGAGCTGCCACGCCCACTGGTATGATCTTGCTCAATTTTCCCAACGTGGACAAATTTCTAAGACTATGGCTATTATAGAACTGTAGATATATGATATTAAATATTTACCGATCACGCCCATTTTTTCCTGATTACTCAAATCAGTAACATATGGGATACTGCTATGTTTCAAAACTCTTGCTATTACCATAGTCAAGATATATGATGTTATTCAATTTATGTGGGAGGGGCCACGCCCATTTGAAATATATATAGCCGTAAACCTAATTGGGACTATAACCTTTCAAATGAAACCGGTTTGGGCCAAACCGGTTGGATAGTTTTAGAGTCTATAGAGGAAAAACATACAAACATTGTATTTTATATATATAGATAAAGGATACACCAATTTAATATTTGAAAATTAATATCAAATGATTTAAGTACCAGGTTTATATATAGAGAACTAGCTGACCGCCCCGGCTTCGCTCGGTATTTACTATTGATTTGTATTTCATAGAATAATGGCGTTTTCTTTTCTGGCAAAAATGTTACACGTTTTTCCCATTTCGCATCTTTTTTAATTTTTTTGTGTTCTTTTCTGAAAAAATGTAAACACTGCCGTAGTGTAGTGTGTTCTTTTCTATAAATGTCACACTATAAATTAAAAAAATGGTGCACCTTTCACACTCTGTATTTTTAGAGGGGGAGAATCGCACGATAAAACAGCTGACCAGTGATGCCAACTTTTTAGACTCAAAACGCGTAAACATTTTTGAAAAAAGGGCTAAATGGAAAATAATCCATATAAAACCACATCCAATTTTCTTTTTTTTCGCGTTTTGAGTGACTAAAATCCTGCTAAATCTAGCCCGAAAAGGGCTAAGTTGGCATCGCTGCAGCTGACACTTGTTTTGTTTATGAATATGTATTTGTGTTAAGAAACAAAACAAAAATATACAAAATGGAAAATATTACTACTTTTTTATGTGCTGAAAAAATTTTGGATGACTTGTTGAATTCATCTTCATCATCTGATGATGATAAAATATTTTATATGATTATTGCAAGAAATCCACAAACGCGAGTTAAAGGCTTTGTAGAGAACGTAATTAATGAATACTCTGAAGTTGATGTATGTCAAATTTCATAGAACAATATCTCCTACTTCTTATGTATATATGTAATGTATATATAATATATATAATTTTTATAGTTTAAGAAGAATTTGCGTGTTAGTCGGGAAGGTGCCATTGGTCTTTTTGATAAATATTCATTGTCTTATTTCAAGCGATCTTACCAGGCAGCTATCTGCTTCTTCTTTTTTAACAAAAAAGAAAAAAAAACAAAAACAGCTGTACATGAAAAAAAGTGTTACACTGTTGTGATTTTATGTTCTATTCTGACCATTAAAAATGCGACATCTTTAAAATGTGGGGTAAACATTATAAAAATGTACATAATAAAGGTGTAACATTTTATTTCAGAAAAGAAAACACCATAAGATGTATTCACAACCTGCCTGCTCTTATTTATTTGCAAATTTGTACAGCATACTTTAGGGGACTTTTTTTTCAAATGTTGAATTTTTCAGGAAAAAATCATAACTGGAGAATGGCTAGACCGATTTTGGATTTCAAAATCAACTAACCATCATCACTCCTCCCTGTACCTTCCCTAAAAATTTTATGGCAATCGGTCGAGCCGTTCTCGAGTTATGGAGTGACAATCAAAATGTACACTTATTTTTATATATATAGATTATTAAAATTTGAATGAAGGTTTTTGCTTTATAAATCAAAAACTTTTTAATATTTTTCCAAGATTTATAAATAATTTTAATAGATTACATACTTTTCGGCTTGAATACTTACAATGTATCATCAGTAAAGTATAAAAATGATACACATAAATAAAAACTTAATTAATTGAAAAACAAGTTTGTGTACTTCTGTCGTTTATTAAAACGAGTGTATTATGATTGTAACATACTATTTTAATTCAATAATAATGTTTGCGTGTAGATTTAATTGTTGCTATACAAAAAAAAAGTCACATCATTAGCTGGCAACTAGTTCATTTTCTTTTTTCTCTAACTCAGTATATGTTTTATTTTATTTACTACAATCTATCTTCTTATTTATCTATTGTTTTCTTTCTCTTTTTCAATAATTTAAAACGATGAGATTGTATGATTTGAAATCACTGTGAAAGTATTATGAATTCATTTAAGTTAAACAGTTAAACACAAAATTGTTCACGAAAACTTGACAAAAAATTATTTAGAAAAAATTTAACTGGGCTATACAAAAAAAAACTATGAAATCCTCATATTGTTTGTACCTATACCGTGTAATTATGTACTAATTACTCAGTAACTCAATAATAAATATAATTTGTGGACAAGTTATTATCTTATCTGTCTAAAGGGGTCAAATATAAAATGTGACAATTACTTGTGATCAGTTAAGATAAAGATATGAGATTATATTTTCTAAAAGTACAAAATAATCAGTCTTTAGTTTAAAGTATTGTACTTTAAAGGGCTTCATTAGCATTGTTCGGATTGTCATGATTATTATCTAAAAGAATCTTAATATAATTAATATAAGCAATGGAAGATCCATTTTAAAATATCAAAAGCCTTAACATCTTTGTTTATGACTTTTTCTATTTATCTCCCCCTTATTATGAGCATTACTTTCACAAATCTTTTTATGAATATTTAGGTTATGAAAGAAAGTGAGCAATGTACATATTCTCCCGAAGTCCCATAGGGTTTATTGTTAATCGAAATGAATAACATATCACAAAGATAAAAGCTATAAAATAAGAAACAGAAATGTAATTAAATAGTATTTATTGTTGGTAGCAAATTATGAAACTTAGAAGAGAGCTCCTATGCTCCTATAATACTTTATGTGTGGTTACCTTTTCCATCATTATAAGTAAACAAATAGTGTTTTTGCGAATTGTATAACAATCAATGCTCATTTTGTAATGGTAACTTAAAAGAATTTTACATTAAATTATTTATATATGTATATAAAATGCTAACAATACCGGTCGAAATTATTTTAACAGAATTAGATTAAAGAACTATTGTATCAAAATGAAGAAACAATTTTGTTTTCCTTTTCATTGTATTTATTATACATATTTTCTTATTCAATTTCTTGTAGGTGGTTTTGCAATGGTTTTTCTGGCAAAAGCCAATACAGGCAATGCCAAATACGCTCTCAAGCGTATGTATGTTAACAATGAACATGATCTGAATGTGGCTAAAAGAGAAATACAAATAGCGGTAAGTTTTTAACTTGAATAGTGTATGTGTTTAAATTTAAGCAAATTTATACCATGCAATTAAACTTGTAAACTTGTGAATGTTTGCTTGTGTATAGATAGACACAAACAAACATTCATAAATACCTATAAATAAATTTTAAAATGTACAGGTTTATGAATTAAAGTCTTCCTTTATCTTGAACAGAGTAATTTAAGTGGTCATAAAAATATTATTGGTTATGTCGATTCGAGTATAACACCAACCGGGAATGGCGTTTGTGAGGTTTTACTGTTAATGCCGTACTGTAAACATCATATGCTGGCCATGATGAATGCACGGTAGGTGGTTGATTTTTCTACATGTATTGCAGCTATTACTTAAAAATTGCATAATTATATTAGTTTACAAGTTGGTTTTACCGAATTAGAAGTCATGACAATATTCTGTGATATTGCTGAAGCAGTTTCTAGACTGCATTACTGTCAAACACCAATTATACATCGTGATTTGAAAGTGGAAAACATTTTGCAAAACGATGCAGGAAATTTCGTATTATGTGATTTTGGTTCGTCAACAGCTAAGATATTGAACCCTCAACAGCATGGTGTTACTGTCGTTGAAGAAGAAATACAAAAATATACCACGCTTTCGTATAGAGCACCAGAAATGGTGGATCTTTATGGAGGCAAAAGTATCACCACAAAAGCTGATATTTGGGCTTTAGGTTGTTTGCTCTACAAATTGTGTTTTTTCAATTTACCATTCGGCGAAAGTACTCTGGCAATACAAAATGGTACCTTTTCTATACCTGATAATTCGAAATATTCCAAAGGAATGCATCAACTAATTAAATTCATGCTAGAACCTGATGCAGATAAGCGTCCAAATATATGGCAAGTATGTGAAGTAGCATTTCGTTTAGCTGGAAAAGATAATCCCGTACAAAATTTGCATGTAAGTTTAAGGAAAACATGATTTAAAGAAACATATTTAACAAAACATATTTTAATTAATTGATAGAAATCACCTGCAGTGAATTTTGAGCAATTAGCAGTGCCTCCATTTGAGGCAGAAGCAAAACGTATATTATCAGCAACAGCTGCTGCTGCCAAGGCCGCCAAACCTCAATCTGTAGGCGTAGTTGAGTCCGGCACAAGTGTGGCCCCGCGCCAGAGACCAAAGGGATCTACAGCCGCACTTCCTCAAAAAACCTTGGGCTTGGGTTTACCTCCTAGTCCATCACCTCGTAACAATATCACATCGCCACAACCACAACAACCCGTAGTCGAACAATTCCAAGCAATTTTTCCAACTATAACTCCTACAATACCCCCACCACCCGTTCCACCCCCAGCAAATACAGTTCAGTCACAAACTCAAACAGATGCGTCTGCAGAAGTACCCAACACTACAGCAACAATAATACAAGCAAATAATTCCGCTGCTCCAGAAATACTAAATAGTCTATTTGAATCATCCGTTTATCCAGATCCTTTTAGTGAAGCATCTCCCACTCCCCAACTGCAAACTTCCGAAACTGCTGGCACAAGTGATGAAGTGCTAAAAAGCACTGCAACTGACATTACTTCTTTAGATTATACGACTATAACAACAGTAACCGCTACATCAACAATTGCTGCGGTCGGCGCTGTTGGTAGAGGTGGAGACAATGCAATTACTCAGTTGCTTTCGCCTCCAAAATCCACACACAATAGTAATGCTTCCGGCCATCGTCGTAATGTTAGTGACACATCTGCTTTCAACAAGTGAGTATTAATGACTAATGCGAAAATATGTTTTTGTGTTCTTATTTATTTATTTATTTATTTATTTACAAAATATTTTACAAACTAAATTTATAAAATATAGGAAAAAGGCGCCGGTAACAAGACCATATGCGCTCGTGTTACAAAAGCTTATCTTACTAACTATAATTACATATTTACATTTCAATATTCAATATGATTCGAAAATACAAATTTTGAAAATAATAAAAGTTAAGAATTTACAAATAAAATTGTTATGAAATTTCGACCTATACATCTTGGATGTTGTGTTGTTGTAGACTTCTCTTAATCTTCGTGATGTTATTGGTAGTCGCACAGTTGAGTATTTCCTCCAGTGGTTCTCCTAAACCCGAAACTGGGCAGATAGTAAGTAAATGCGGAATGTCAAGTATAGTGTTACAGTTGAAACATCTTGGCGGATCAGTTTTTTCATAGTAGTGTTTCGAGTTAAATATGCACTTACCCACCCTTAATCGGGCTAACAAAATGCATTCAGATCTGGTTAAATTACCGTTGTATCTAAGTCTGGTTGTAGGTATGCTCGTGGTTGCCTTAAACGGATTCTTTATCGCCTTTGGGAAACAGGGAGTTTCTGTTATTTGTGGTAAGTTCAGTGCTTTTTTAGCACCATAATCAGCTTTCTCATTGCCCTGAATTCCAATATGTGAGGGAATCCAGAGTATTAAAATTTGAGAAGTTCTATTCTCCAACTTTAAAAAGTCATCATAAATACCGTTGTGATTTTTTTTTATTGCCTGAGTTGCACCCAGGCTGTCAGTACAAATTAACGTTTTTCCACCATACTGTGTGGCATGATCAATGGCTGATTTTATAGCCGCAATCTCTGCCGTAAATATTCCTGTATGATCTGGTAGTCGAGACTCTTTGACAGTTTCAAATTGTGTGATTGATAATTGTCTAACTACGGCATAGGATGTTATATTATTGTGAAAAGATCCATCTGTATAGTAAATCATATTTGGAGAAAAAGACGACATTTTCTGAGACAACATTCTCTTAAAACACGTTGGATCAGTATTGTTTTTAGCAAATCGACTCAAACTATCATCTGCATGAACAATAGCATTATAAGACCTTGGTGTTATTGGCTTCTGTGGTAAAGATATGTTTGAGTTTTTCAAAATTGAAATAACGTTGTCCGTGGCAGATGGTGGACAATTTGTTGTAGAATGAAGATTTTTCCAAAAAGATTTATGTAAGCCATCGGATGATATGGTAATCGCCCTGGATGCTACGCTAACAGCAGTTTTTTCCAAAAGAGTACGAAAATCTGTGTAATTTGCCTCAGTCCTCAACTTATCGAGCGGCGTCGTACGAAGCAGACCAGAGGCTGTTCTGAAGCAGTTGTTGATGGAGGTGTTAATTTTATCCACATTTTTCTTTGAAGTCCAGCCGTAAATGGTTATACCGTGCAAAATTGTTCCGATTGTTAGAGAACGACAAATGTTAAGGGCCGTTTCCATATGTGGGCCTTTATTTCTTGAACAAATGAGCTTTAGCAGGTTGTTAATTTTACTCAGTCTATAAGTTAACTGTTTGACATGGTTGTTCCAAAGAAGATTTCTGCTGAAAAACAAGCCCAAGATTCGCATTTGATCAGAAAGTTTAATGTTAACGTCTCCAATATAAATTGTGCTGTTTGCGCAATCCCTTTTTTTACAAACATGGAGAATTTCTGATTTATTGACTGGAATAACAGCACCTCTGCTCTTAGCCCATTGATGTATTTTCATATCTAAGTTGTTTAAATTTAATCGAACTACTTCCGGGTTTCCCGAAGCGACTGCAAAAATATTGTCGGCGTAGATGCCAATGTAGTCAATCCCCGGTAGGTTTTCCACAGCTTTGGCTAACGAGTTTGCGTAAACAGAGTATAATACCACGGATAGTGGGGAACCCTGAGGAACTCCATTATCCAGTGAGTGCACCATTGAGAAATATCCATCCACTTTAACGGTTACTGTGCGGTTTCTGAGGAACGAATCCAATAATTTAAGGATGTTTTTGGGAATACCCCACTCGTGGAGCTCCAATATGATATATGCGGACACTACTCTGTCAAAAGCTTTCTCAATGTCTTCGGAAAGAACTAAATTATGTTTACCAAGTTTCAGGTTTCGACGCAGGATTTCCTCAAGTTGGTGACAGATGGTATGAACTCCATGTCTAGGTATAAAGGCGTGTTGTAAGTTTGACAAATTCTGTCTCGTGTTTTTCCAAAAACGTTTGGCCATAATTTTTTCTAGTATCTTCGATAAGACTGGTAACAAGGAAATCGGCCTATAACCTTCAAGATCGTTAGGATTCTTCCCGGGTTTTGGTATCGGCGATAGTACAGCAGTCTTCCAATCATGTGGAAATGTTCCAGTGGAAAGTATGTTGTTGTAAAGTTCACAAAGTCGTGTTTTGATCACATCGGGAGCATTTTTTATCATGGCATAAGTAATTTTATCACGTGCTGGAGTCGATCCTTTTAAAGTTTTCATTATGTCATTTAGCTCCGCTATTCGGATTTTCTGGTTCATTTCCACAAATTGATGCTCTGATGGAAGGTTTTTAATATTTAAATTTGTCTTTGTAGCAATAACTTCAGGATCGAATGCTGCATCCGAGCTGAGAGATGACCAAAAATGTGCGAACCCATTAGCAATATCTAAGGGGTGTGTTAGACTACTATTATCCACATATATGTTAGGAAAGCTTTGAATACGATTTGCCCTTAAGTTGTTAACCTTTCCCCAAAGAAATCGAACATCCATTGAGGGATTCAGCGAGTTAAGGAAGTTTTCCCATGTTTTCCTCTTGGCGATTTTACATTCCCTCTTAATTTTTGCACTTAATCTTTTATATTCAATTACATTATCTTTATTGCGAATCCTTTTAAAAGTTTTCCAAGCCTCTTGCCTCGAAACAATTAGTTTAGAAATATCCGAGTTAAACCATACAGGGTTATTTTTTTCTCTAGGTTTTCTGCTAAGAGGAATGGATTCGTTTGCTGTTTTTCTGAAAATTCGTTTAAGCTGTGCTGCCTCTCTATTGATGTTGGACGACCTCTCAAATTGACTTTCAACTAGTGCTGCCCTCTTTCCAAAAAGAGACCAGTCAGCTTTCCTGTCCATAAAGCGCGGTGAAAATTTTCTATTGGTAATTTCGACATTATTCGAAATTTTAATAGGAAAATGATCAGCAACATCAGGAATCGGTAGGCAAGTCCAGGTCAAACTTGGAGCAAGATCAATAGATGACATGGATACATCAACAGCAGTCAATGTATTTCTAGTGTTAAGTAGGGTGGGAGATCCATCATTCAATATTACCAAATTTCTATCATTTGCAAAATCTTCAAAAAATCTACCATTTGGGGAGTTTGAGGACGAACCCCATAGTACATTCTGAGAGTTCAAGTCCCCCAGAATTATATTGTGGACGTTCTCATTAATGTTTATATTGTTCATAATCGATGCAGATAGGTTAACATTACCTTCCTTGTAAATATTGGTAATATGAAGTTCCTCGTTGCTCCTTATTATTATAGTTTGGAATAGTAGGTTCCCTGCAGATGTTATATGCCTTGTTATGTTCAAATTTGTTTTCACTAGAAGTGCTATACCTGATTTTGCGTAGTCATATTCAATATTGTTGTGGTGAAAAACTTGGTATCCTGGTAAATGTAGCAGGTGTAGAGTTTTTTCTATAATGTGCGTCTCCTGAAGAGCTATGATGTTTGGTTTATGCCTCGCTACTAAAAGCTCAAGAGCATATTTGTTGTTTATGAAGCCTTGCATATTCCATTGGAGAATAGTAATGCTAAGGTTGGAAGTCATAAAAGTTTATTTTTTCTTGTTTTTGCCCTTTGAGGGCGGTGATTTTTGTGTGTTTCTTAATGTATTTGGAGTAATTAATACATTAAGTTGTGGAAAATTTTTATACATTTGAGTACATGGTGAATCATCTGATTTTTCGTCTATATTTTTTGGTGGCGTGTTAAATCCTAGACCATCATTTACATCCTGGATAATCATTTCTTCAGTAATAAATTTATTGGTATTAGAAAAAACGTATTCACTTGAAGTTGTGTCACTGAAAAAACTGTCATCATCAAAAATATCATTGTTATCATTTTTTTCATTTGTTGTTGTTGTAGTGTTGTTTTCCGTTTGGTTTTTACTAAGAGAGATTATTTGAGAAATAGAATTTTGTATAGTTGAAATAGATTTTTGACTAGGCATAATGGTATGAGTTTCATTTAATACTCTATTGGTGTTTATGTCTAATTGCATTTTTGTTGGTTTAGGTGTAAAGTTGATATTGTTGTTTTGGTTGAGTTGAGAAGTGATGGTTGTTGTAAGAAATTTTGCTTTTTCTGTTATGTCTGCTTGTTTATTTTGGTTTTCTGTTGGTTTGGTTTTGTTGTGTATTGAGGTTTCAGTTGTTGTAGGATTTTGTGTGGTTGTTGTATTGGTGTTTGCTATTTGTGCATATGTAGGATTTTTTTTGCCGTTTCTTTGAATGGGTTGAAGCATATTTAATACGGGATTATCGTTGAAAATTTTCCATGCGTCACGTGTCGTACATTTTCTGGATATCCTGATGTAATTAACCGACTTGTGTTTCCAGAATGAAGGGCATTCTGGATCATATGAAGGATGTGTTTCTACTTGGCAGTTAACACAATATTTACGAGTGCATGTTTCATGTTTTTCTGTGTAACCACATTCTCGACATTGTTCAACACTTTTGCACCATTTCTTGGTGTGGCCGAGTCTTTGGCAGTTTAAACATTTCATGGGGTTAGGGATATATTCATCAACTGGAACCCTTTCCCAGCCAAGTTTCAAAAATTTAGGGCGGCTAAAAAGGTCAAATGTGATTATCGCTGCACCCGTAGACACAAATTTTTCACCTTCTTTTTTGTTAATTTTACGAATTTCCACGACTTTTTGATCTTTTAATGATTCCAATAATTCTTCCTCGGGTATTTCCATTATTTTCCTAGAAAAAATACGACCTTGGGTGGTATTGAGAGTTTTATGAAAAGAAATTTTCACAGGAATACAGTCGATGTAGTTAGATTTAATAAATTTTTCAGCAATTTTGACACTAGGAACTTTTATCAGTAAATCGCCACTTTTCATTTCTTTGACTTCTAGCCGTTCACGCGAAATATGGCTAAGTCCTCTTTCCACTTGAAAAACATTATGCGAAGCTAGCGGCAGCACCTGTACATTTTCCTTCAGAGAGATAGCTGATGCAACTAAATAACGTGGCAAGTTGTCCTGGTTCTGTGTTATTTCCGGTAAAGGAAGGAAATCCTCAGATCGTGGTCTTTTATTTTTGTTGGGTTTACTTTTCCCGGACGAGAAGTCTAGCTCTCGAAACCGGTTATAGTCCGGGGGGTGAACCCCGTTCATGTCGCGCACTCCCTAAAAACTCTACTCTACGAATACCAAACGTCCAATACGAAATAAATTACGAAAAGAAAATAGTTAATAAACAAAATTCTCCTTATACACGAGAGAATAAAAAACAAAAATACGTCTCTCACGATAACTACGTTGATCGAGAAAAAAACTACCGACAATATAAACACGTCTTTACACGGCAATTGCCTGAAAGAGAATGATGTGTTCTTATTATTTTCTCTTTTATACAAATGACATAATATTATTCCATTTATTTATTCATAATACAATACGTCTGAGGAAACACATACAATAACGGAATTATTATATGTATATTAAACCCTTACTAATCCTACAAAATTAAATTGCATAGCTGAAAATTTAAACAAATAAAATTTTTTAAGTTTTAATTAATTAATTAATTAATTTTTCGTATATATGCATAAATCAATATAAAACTGATTATGATTTAAAATTGCGTAAATTGCGAAAATTTTAAAATTGTTTATAATTCAATATCTGTCCAAAAATCGATATTTTCATATGAAATTGCAAAAATTTTAAAATTGCTTATAATTCGTAAACAAAGAGTTTTATAGCGAAAACAATGATAATTCCCTCCAAACATCGTTATATCATATAAAACTCAGAAATTTTAAAATAACTTATAACTCGTTTTAAAACGAAAACAATCTAATCTGTAATCACTGAAAAAAATCGATTTTTTTTTATTAAAATCAGAAATTTCTAAAATTTGTTTAATAATTTTATTCTATTTTCTTCGAACTTTTTGTATGATTTTTATTAAATAATTTTTAAGCTTGAGGTCACTTTTTGTTTTTTTATAAAAGTTTTTTTATTTTTATAAATATTTATTTATACATAGAAAATTTGTTATTTTCCAAATGAAATCGAAATATCGAGTTAATTATATATAAAATTAAAAAAATCTTTTATAAAAAACAAAAAGTGACCTCAAGCTTAAAAATTATTTAATAAAAATAAAATTGGTTTAATTCATAAACGGGAAAGAATTTGCATTTCTTTAATTAAGAATAAAATTAGATTTAATTTTTCGTTATCTATTAGATTTTATTTTTTCAGAGTATGTACATATATAACTGTATATTTTCTTTTTAGATGTTTAATAAATAAAAGTATTTATTTCTTTTGCATTTAGGCCCCGCAAAGAATTTCGTATAATTGATATTATGGCAACTATATAGATTATTATTTCGTTTTATACAACTATTTCTTATCATATTATTTTAATTTCATTTCATGGCACATTAATGCACCACCAAACCAACTCTTTTCTGGCCTAAACTACTACTCCCAACTATGAAATCTGTATCCAAATATTTACAACAATCCAATACACACAGAACCTTTGCCAATGAGACCTCACAATTTCTAGCACCTTATGATCAATCTGTTAAAAGTCGTAATGGCAACTCATCCACCGGTAGTGGTGGTGATTCAGGCCTAACAAGCAATAATTATGGCGGCTCTAATCCAGGCTTATTTGCTCCACCTACCACACAATCTTCAGTTTCAAATGCCGAACTCACCACAACACAATCATCACAGATGAGTCGAGCAGGTATGGGTATCGGAATTGGCGATACTATATCAGCACGTATCGATACTTGGAATCCATTTGAAGAGCAGCCATTTGGTCAAATGACTGAGGATCATATATTTGAGGCAGAATTTGATAAAATTCGTCAAAGAGGCAGTCAAGGAAGTAATGCTAATTTGCCTTAAATTATTAATTTATACAGATTTATTGACATAAATGATATAAATACTTTTTAGGTATCACTGCAAAGTCAGCATCTACTACTTCAACTCTCACACCAACTGAAACAAATTATATGGCTGCAACTCCAGGTTCTGTCAATTCCAATACTTCGCATTCGGCTTCTATATCTCAACCGCCACCTAACTCAGTTGCAGTAAATACTGCAATAGCCCCAACATTACCTGAGGATCCATTTGGATCCGCACCATTTAGTTTGCCGCCTGGCTTAAGAGAAAAAGCAGCATCTTTACGCAAAACTGGAGGTAAAGCATAAATTTTTTTTATTGTTATATTTTCTTTTAATATTTTACTAAATATAATACAAATTTGCCTATAAACCTCCCTGAGCTCCCTTACAAAAACCGAAGCCTTTGTGCAATCTTTAAAAACGCCTAACACTTACAAGAACTGTATGTAGTTTGTCTATAGTGTTATGATTTTTTAAGGCTTGTATTGTCCATTAGTGTAATGGCTAATCTGCTTAACTTTATCCGTATTTTTGTTGTATATATATTTAACGTTCCTTTCATTTTGTTTTCGCTTCAAAATATTCTACCCAAACCCTGCTCCCTGTCGTATTTTTCTTGCTAATTTTTTTTATATTGCCAAAACCAAAAAAAAATATTAAAGGAATACGTTTTTTATTCTTTTTTTCTTCTTAATCTTCTTCATGATTTTTTTCGTTCAAAAGATGAAAATCAATTAGATAATACATCTTAAATACACATCCTCTTTATACAAAATCGTATAAATAACAACTCTATTATTATAAACATAATACATTATTAACTTATTGTGGTTCTAACCTAAAACTATAATATGAGATAATTCAAATTTAAAACTAATTATAATCAAAAAAAAAAAAAAAAGAAAAAAAAAAGAAATTGTTTTCACACATGCGTCTTTTTCATCATCCCACACCAAAAACACAATCTAACACTTTCAAATAGTGGTGGTTTAACATTGGTCTCTTTAATATGTATATTATTGTTAATGTTTTATATTTTAGTTTTATTTTAAATACTGTTCTGATAATATCGTAAATTATTTTTTTTTTAAGAATTTGGTTGTGGTTGTAGCTAACAAGAAAATTTATACAAACTTGCGTATTTTTATTTTAATATTTCATCGGTACGAAAATTTTGTAAACTATATATATTTATTATTTAAACAAGAATTCTATTCGGCATATCATTGTATAAAAAACATTCAGCAATTCTATATAATTAAAACTTAGCACAATTTATTTTAATACATAACTACATATAAAATTATTTTAAGTTTTGTTGTATAATTAATAGAGAGTTATTAAGTTTTTGCATAAAAAAACAAAAAAAAATAATTATTGTACTATTTATCGAATATATATACATATATTGATACTGTAAAACTTTAGTTTGAGGCATAAATTGTAATATAAAAGCAAAAATTTAACTGGAATAGAAAATGTTCTAAATGTACATATGTAAAATTATGTGAAAAAAACCAAGTAAAGCTAATAGAAATATGTTTTCAAGTTATTTAATCCACATAGAAATAATACATTCATAATTCCTTTCTAATGTATAATTAGTCTAGTAGTATTTCTATTAAATAACTCTGTATTTGTGTTAGTCATATTTTCAGGTTATAGACATTAACTAACTTAAACTGCCGGTTCCCCTATGTCGAATGAAAAGTGAGTCGAATAAATTTGTAAGGAAGGCTGAGTGTTTTTCATAAAATTTTTTTGAATCAATTTCCTTTCATCATAGTTGTACTGGCAAATGTGTTATTTCATTTTAGCGTAATTCAAAATCTCGTGAAAATGGTATTGCATCATTGCATTTGCAAAAAGGTTTTGCACAAGATTGTGAATTACACTTTTATGTTTTAACCATGGTGTAACTATACAAGGGGAGTGCAGTAGCAAAGCTGGCTGACTTTATTTACAATTTTCTTATGCCAAAAGTAATACTTTTTCAAGAGTTTTTGAAAGTAGTGCATTAACACTATGTTTAAAAACATGAAAATTTAACTAGTACGTTAGCTGAGCTAAATAGAACCTAGAAAAATATTGACTTTTTGAAATCAAATGTGCAATAATTTATAAAATATATCATGACAATTAAAAAAAGAAAATTTCTTTATATAATTTTAAAATTTACGACAAATTTGTTTTATTAATATTTGTTTAATATTTTGTTTCCATTAAGTTTTTTGGTTATTTTTTTTTTCATTAAAATTAATAACTCTAATTACAAAGATAATGAAGTCCAAAATTAAACTCACAAATCCGCATATATTTTAGAAGTTTTTTTTTTTTTGATAGGTCCGTAAGTTTTATGGATGATTCCTATATGCTGATATCACAAAACTTTGTCAAATAATTTACAAACTCAACATTTTCAAAAGTATATCTAAGAGATATTTTCTAGAAGTAGTTGTACAAGTATCTCTGGGCTTTGAAAATTATATTTCTTGCACAAAAAACGGCGCTTTTTAATAGTACTTTTTGGATCATTAATGATTTTTTAGATATCTAATAGCAAAATAAAAATTATATGTTTTTTATAATATATATATTATAAAATACTTACAAGACCTTATTGCTATTGTATTGAGGACTTTAAATTTGCTCAAGAGTAGTTAATCACAGTTTCATATATTTTTTGTTTCGGTCTTGGGAACTGTAGCATTTTATCAAGACTTGCAAGGGATGCAAGAGTACATAACAATTTTAGCGTCAACCGAATTAACATCCATATATTAATGATCTTGGAAATATTTCAGTATATGTTATTTGATCCATCTGTTTTTTTAATTAATTTATAATAGAATTTAGCAAAATATTCTAAAACAAATACTTGTACTACTAACTGTATGTGTTTTAGCAGTTATAAAAATATTAAATCAAAATTTATAAATGATAGGAAACTTTGATTTTTTCCTTACAATATAATTTTTTTACTATAATTTTAATTTGTTTTACATACATTTCTCCCCTTACAACGTTTTTGCTCACTGCATACTTTTATTGTATCAACAAAATATTAACAAAAATTTTATTATAAATAAATAAAAAGTTCCTTTACATTTAAATAAAATTGCGTTTATTTAAACAATTATCATTAATAAGAATTAAACATTAAAAAATGAAAAAAGAAAAACTACAAAATATAAATAAAGCAATCAAACACTCTTAGTATGAATTGAAGTTGAAGGAAATAAACGAATTGAAATAAGTTATTTAAAATATAAAATATTTTTGCTATAATAACTATATTCTTATATGAAAATATATATATATATATATTTTCAATTAAAATCTACACATTGTATATTTATAGAATTATATATATGTATATCCAAATTATAATATATACTTATAACAAAACGGCCACAATAAGTTTTATTTAAGAGAAACCAAGTATAAGAATTACAATAAACAAAAAAAAAAAAAAAAAAAAGAATTAGTTTTTGATTATTTGTTGAATATATTCTCAATGAAATATAGATTACAAGAATTAATAAATAATTAATTAAATAAATAAATATTTAGCTTAAGTTGTAATGAAATGTAAGCATATTATGAAAATATTATATTTCACTAAATAAATTAAAAATTATATTTATGAAAAACTTTAAAAACGAAAATAACGAAATTAATTTTACTTTTGATGAAGCCTTACAACAAATTATTATTATTATTATTTGGTTTATCCAAGTTAATTTTCTTTTTGTTATTACATGTATTGTACTTTCAAAATTATTTACTTAAAGTTTATCTTATTTTTTTATATTTATTTTTTGTGTTAAATATTAATTGGCCTTAATTGCTGTGTACAATATAATTTATTGTAAATAATTTCTAATTTTAAGTTACATTTTTCTTGTTTTTATCCGTTATCCTGTCATTTCAATTTCCCAAAATTTTTTATTATTATTTATTTTTTATTTATGTCTATTATTTTTTAGCACTCAAATTAAATGCCTGGTAGTTTATATCATTCTATGAAAAAACATCATACAACTCACTGTAAAATCAAAAATTCATTAACAATTTGTTTAATAACTATGTTATGTAACAAATGTCTACTACATATCCTCATAAACACACATGTACCTACTATCCACCTACCACTATTATGTATATTTGTAACAAAAAATTTATTTTTTTTTTTTTAAATTTAAAAATAGAAAATATTAAAAAATAAAACACTTGCATAGGGAGCAAAAGCAGTAGTTTAAAGTTTTTACTAAATAGGTTAGGAAAATTCTTGGAAATAATGGTTTAATTATGCAAATGAAACAAAGTAACAATTTCTGATGATAAAACTTAGGTATGTGATGGAAGTCGATTTGGAAATGTATTGTTGACGTATTTATTATTTCCGTTTTGTTATTCGTATGAAATTTAATTTTCATACTTTTAAAATAATTTGTATTAAATTTCTTTTTAATTATTTGCTATTAGTTACTATAAAATTATAATTATATAATTATACAAGGTGAGTGCAAATCGGCAACAAGTACAACACAATACAGAAACAACAGACATTTTGTTTATGTAAAATATTGTACTACTGTCAAAAACACTTGACAAAGTATTACTTTTTAAGTAAATTGTAAACAAAGCCAGTCAGCAGACCTTTTCAAATCGATTTTCATCACAATTCTCGTCGGATAAATGAAATCAATATATTTGTAAAAATATAATTTGAAAACGCAACGTAGTTTTTGGGTTCTGAAATAACTAAAGTGGGCTGTCGGTAAAGTTATGCTTAATGATTTTTAAGATATTCAGGGGTGTCATAGAAACCAATATTGGTTATGCTAATTGTCAGTTTTAAAACCAATATTGGTTTCATTTGCTGTCACGAAACCAAGTTGGTTTTGTTAATTTCGAATGTAAATAAAACCAATATCGAAACAGCTGTTGTTTACAATTTTATTATTTTTTATTTTACTTTTTTGCAGAAAATTGACAAAATATATTTTTTTATTAAAATATCAGTAAAACTGTTTTTTGTGAAAATAATTGATATCAAATAATTAAAAGGTGTTAAGTGCTCGTAAATAAAATGACATTGTTATTGGAGAAAATGGCCGTTTTGAAGATGTAGAGGGCACTTCTTTCTCACATGCAGCATCTACATCTTTGTTGAGACGAACTGCTTGCTACGTCGCAAACACCTTACAACAACTGCGAAATGCCACATAGCCGTATTATGGCCTCTTCTGTTGTTGTGAGGTGATGCTTTGCAAACGGTCCACCGCCAGATGCCCTAGACTCTGTCTTATTTTGAGCTAGTTTTTTTTTTACCTCGCTCTGCCACTCAGTCCACTTCTGTACGAATAAATAGACATTTCATATAACAATACAATTTGTTATGTGGAAAAAATTTTGTTTACCTTTTTCCACCCATTCACGTCAAATTGTGGTGGCCCGGCACTATTAAGTGAATCAGCCAGTTCTTCCCACATGGCATTCACTGTTGGTTTGTCGCGCTTCGTGTAACCTTTAGTTAAAACAGGATATTTTTGCATGAATTCCATGATTATTTTATATTGTGTATTGTTTTTATGTTTTCCCCTAGAAAATAATGCAAAATGCAAAAATTTTTCTTTTTATAAAGCAAATATTAAATTAAATTAATTTACTTACATTTCTAAAAAATATCCGCTGCAAAAAAATAAAAACTAAAAAAGCTGCAAAAAAATTTAAAAAAAGCGCTTGGTGTATTTCCAATAAAAACCCGATAACATTGGTTTCTGTGACACCAAAAATCGACATTAATTCTAGTTCGAACATAAAACCAATAACATTGGTTTCTATGACACCAAAGCATTTTTTCTTGTCGGTTTTAAAACCAATTCTGACAGTATTGGTTTCTATGACACCCCTGATTATTTATTTGAAATCTTCAATAGAGTAAGCTATAAGCCAAAATTGTTTAAGAATAAGTCTTAAAAAAGCAATAATAACCAACCACAATGTCCAATTTGTACTAATTAATCAAAACTGCATTTGTAATGGCCACGCAAATATCAAATATATATGCTTCAAGATTAATCATTAGCGGATATTTCGATTGAGTGGTATCCTAAATGCCATTCGGTGAGAACATGTTCTCTTAAAATAGCGAAACAGAACAATATATTTATTTACTGCAAAAATATTTAAACAGTTATATGTTAGAACCATCATGTATAATCTAAACTTTTCTAGGTAAATGACATAGTTCAATAAGAACTGTTCCTCAACTTGCCAGCCAGCATTTCCTTAATAATATAACATAACATCTCTCTCTCTCTCTCTATAAGTTTATATCTATTTAACCACCCTGTCACGCTCTCACACTCAATCACTCATCTACTCATTCACTCACAATTTCTGAAAATCCTCCTCACTTACATACATACATACACTATTTTCAGTTCATTTCTTTTTTATCATAAAAGAACTTAATTTTCTTTAACAGCTAAATACTTTATGGGAAGCAACAACAACAATGCTACAAATACAACAGCGACACCAATTTTAACGAATCCCAACAACTTGGCTGGTGGAGCCTACTGTGGGGGTGGTACCACATCATCAACATCGTCGAAATGGCTTTTGTCGCCTACTTTAGAAGTGTCAAGCGAAGAAAAAACATCCCTAATAAATAATTTAAAAACTGATTCCGAAGGCGGTGGTGTTGGGGATGGAGGTAGTGGTTTACTGCAAGACCAAGATGACGCTTTAGTAAGTTTAAGTGGTGCGCCGCTAGCATTACCTTCAGGGGGTTTTGTTAAACTACCACTGGAAGATCGCAATAAGTATGAAAAATTGCGCAGCCTTGATCAGGCCACGTCAGATGATTCCGATTCGGAATTTTTTCAGGAGGATTACAATTCAGGAATAACCACCTCCAAGAAGGCCATATTTAAACAGATTGTTACCAATAATATACCCGATACAATACATAAAATCCAACAGGCAGCCTATCACAAAGTGGACAAAACACAAATTAAAGTACCGATTGTTAAAAAACTAAGAGAAAAAACCACCACAAAAAGGCCATCTTCTGCCGCTCAGCAAGTAGCCCAACAAGTAAATGCGGCTCTGGAAAAACATGAAAAACAACAGCAACAGGCAGCTGAAATAGCGGCTGCTGTGGCTGCGGCCGACGAAGCAAACAAAGACAATGAAGATGCCGATTCCATTGGCTCGGCCTCGGATTTACGTGCCGAAGATGATGACTTCTTTGACGAGAATCAAATGAATAGTGTATTAAGAACCAATGCAAAGTTAAAACGACCTGATATAGATGGCATAAGTGAAAGTGTAAAAACATGCAATTCCTCGGCTTATCATGCTGAGTGTGAATCTGTGACTACACACGAAGATGACATTAGTCGTGTGGTCGTTAAAGTACGTATGCGTAAAAAAGATCGTATTGCTGCTTTACAGTCTGCGTACAATGAAACCAAAGCAGTAACTATTGCTAGCGCTGGTGGTAATCTGGCATGTGATGAAAATGAGCTAAGTCCTACTTCTAATGAATTCATTAATAAATTGGGTGATAAACCACTACTGTTGGATGATGAGTTGGCATATAACTCGGCTGACTCAACAGATTCAAATAACAAAATGTCTAGTTCTGACGATTCCATTCCACACCATCCTCTCGATACAGTCGATAATAAGAAGAAAACTGTTAAAGTTGAGCCAGAAGAAGAATTAGATGTTTTTGCTATGGCTCCATTCAAAATGCCTGAAGGTTTGCCACTTAAATCTAAATTAGATTCTAAAACTTTATCCCGAAAGAAATCATTAGAGACAGAGAGAGTCAGTGTGAAGCCGTCTTTAAATCAGACAGCAGAAATATGGACATCTACGCCAGTTAAAAATGTAAAGACAACATTTTCTGATTTTCATATGCCCACACCAGCAGCAACAACTACAATAACGACTTCACAAAAAGTTGAACAAACATCTCAACTTCATACAGTATTGGATGAGTTCAATGAACCCGTATTTAATCCATTTGTAAATCCTATAAAGCCTAAGCAACAACAACAATTACATAATAATGATAAAGTAACTCCCAGCCAACACATACAAAGTTCGTCACACTATGGCATGGTAACAATTATCTCAGCAAACGCATCAGAGAACTCTGCAGCCATAGCGACAACATCAACGTGCACTTTTGCACCAACATCATTGACGGCGACCACAGCCACATCAGCAACAGAACAGCGCGATTTATTCGATTCTGAGCCGTTTCCTCAGGTAATTAGTAAATGTATTAATAATGTTAAACAAGATATTGTCAGTTGTCAAAAAGGCTACAAAAACCATAATGTTGTACAAGTTAAAACTACCGCTCCCACTTCTACGGCATATACAACACCACCATTACATGAATCTAGGGCCCAACTTGTAACTGTTAATCATTCTATTATAATCAATAAAACACCTGAACCGACATATTCCACACCTCAGCAACAACAACAAATTCCTATAAATAAGTTTGCATCACATCAAAAAATTAATGTGAATGTTACTCCATTGGCTACTTATGTTAATGTGCTGCCATTACCGACTTCCTGTGTCTTGAGTGGTTCTGCTACTAAAATACCTAAAACACAAATTGTTAATGCGATTATTCCCCCTCCCAATGCTTCAGTAAGATCAAAGCAAATTGTTGACTTGAACAATCCGAGCAATCCCCAAGTTATGCAAATTTCTAAGAATGCCCCCAGCTCCTCAATACTGGGGAAGACCACTACCAACTTGTCCACAGCTAATGTCACTTGTCAAGCATTGCCTCCCCACTTGTGTGCTTCCCCTGGTAGTGAACAGTCAATATTTCCAATTGCTGATAATGCTTTTGTTCAAATTTCTCAAGAACATTACTCGGACTTTACGCCAGACGATGAAGAGGAGCCAGTTGTTTTGCATGCTAAACATAATGCCGACCTGGATTCAACAAAGGCATCAATCTCCTCCTCCAGTCTTCCAATAACATCAGCAGCACCCACAGCCACAAAACACAAAGAAAAAAAGAACCATATGGGCGTAAGGACTCTGCCTGCAAAACTGTCACAAAAAGTTAAAGGAAATTCCTACAAGAAAGTTTCTGGTGATCACCATCACCCTCAGTCTTCTTCAACCAACACCGGCCTTACGACATCAGCTTTAGGTTCATCGTCATCATCTCTAAGTATGTGTCCCCCAAAACAGAAATACCAACGTTCCAAATACAAATCGCACACCTATGAATGCGATAACGAAGAAGACTATGAAAATATGTTGTCGTCATCCAACACTGCTAACAATACTATTTCTATGACACAAAAACATTCGAAGTCCTTTTCGGGTAAATCTTTTGGCAATTCTTCCTTCCAGTCGAATTCTATAAAAAATTCCGTTAAAACAGGCTTTAGTAACATGTCCTTTGAAGATTTTCCATCCGATCAGGAAATGGACGCCGGTGGGCGCATGGCTCAACCAGCTGCTTTGCCCTTCGAAGTGGTTCGCAATGAAAAGGCTCTCTTAGAAGCTGAAAAGAAGTTTGGATCTTTAAAGAGGCGTAATAATCTATTCTCCTAGAAGAGAATTAAACCAGTGACCAAACAGTCATTGAAACAGGAATTCAAACAAATCCTTCAGAAAGTATTAAAATCGTCCTCCTCGTCTACTTCGGCACACAAAAAGTAATAATCTGTTTGCTCCTTCATAATTAATTAGTCAATTATATCAAGGTGCTATAAGCATTATTAATTGGATTTAATTTTAACTCTATGTGAATATGATCTGAATACATTTAATCTCTAAGTTAAAATTTTCATATTAAAATTAAAAATTTGTCAAAACTAGTTTTGGAGGGAATTTTAATCATAATACCACAATAATCACAAAAAAGCCTACAAAATGGAAACTTATTAACTAATCTATTTTTAAATATGTATTCAGTTCGAATAATATTTCTCACTAAACTCTAGAGAAATTGTCAGAAATACATTCTAAAATGTCTCAAAAATAAAATTTCAAATCGGCCAAAAATATAAGGGAATATTAATTGTTCACTTAAAACAAAGTGTTGTTTATTTGCTTTAAAACGGTTTCTTCTAAAATAATCGTTTCGCATTTCACAAATATTAGGTTTAGTAAGAAGCCACTTATCTGGAAGAAAGTTATTTAAAAAATTTAAAAAGACAATTTAAATTGTTCAAAATTAGTTTTCGAATCAGTGACATATACATAAATAGATTTTGAAATATTTTATTTATATGATAAGAAATATGTGTTTAAATAACAGAATTCGACAGTAAAAATTTACACTTACTTTATCCGCATACATATATACTCCGGTTCACTTATTTAAAGGCACTAAAAATTCCATATTCAGCAGCCTGTATCTTCTGCAATTTTTAACCAATTGCAGAATTTTAAAATAGAAATGACAGCTAGACATCTTAAGATATAAAAAAAATCATGACAGTAGTGGTTTCTTAACTAAAGAATTTTTTTTTTTTAAATTAATAAAAAAAGTCAAAAAATTTGCTTTTTTTTTGTTCACTTGAATAAAGGCACTTTATTATTTGTTTATTATTTTTAAAGTAAGCGATGATTTTTTGTAGCGAGCGTTTGTTTATTACAATTTATTACATCTTAATCATCTTACGAGTCAAAATGGCAAAACAAAAAATTTTAAATCTATTGGAAAAAAAACTAAAATCGATGTTTACCGCGCAATAGCTAAAAAAAAATTGGACGAAGCCAATTACATCAAGGACCCCGAGGGTATGGAAAACATTTTAAAGGAAGGGTTTCATTGTCTTTATCTACGTATGAGAAAAGAAAAATCGTCAGAATTGCTTCTAATTCTGCCTTATCCTTGTCAAAAATAAGAGCTCAAGCTGGAGTGCAAGCGAGCAAGTCATCAATACGCAGAGTAATTAAGAGCTGTGAGTATCTTAAATACCTGAAATTACAAAAAAAAAGCCGCCACTTAATGCTCCTCGTACGGAAAAGCGGCTTCAATTCGCAAGAGACTACATGATATGGGATGTGCAGCAAAGAGGTCATGTAAATGACTGGAGAACCGTTGTATTTACGGATGAGAAGAAGTTTAATTTGGATGGGCCTGATGGCTGCAACTATTATGTCCATGATCACAGCCAAGAGGGTGGCGTTATGGTGTGGGGTGCTATTACGTACAATGACACCATCGATCTTGAATTTCAAAGTGCAAAAATGACTGGTGCAAGCTATTGCATTGGAGTCAGCTTTACCGAAGTTCAGTAAACTATTTGGTCCCATATCTTGGATATTGCAACAGGATAATGCCCCTATACACACCGCCAGAATAGTAAAGGAGTTAATTGCAAGCCAAAATGTTAATATTCTTGACTGGCCACCCTATTCACCAGATCTATACATTATCGAAAATGTCTGGGGTTGGTTATCTCGTAAGGTCTATGAAGGAGGTAGACAATTTGGTGACAAGCAGTCACTAATTCAGGCCATTAGGGAGGCTTCTAATCAAATATCGTCGGATTACATACATTCTCTTTATCTGTCAGTGAAAACCCGTACATTTGAAGTTATTAAAAACAAAGGGGGTTGTACCCATTACTAATTTCTTAAATAAAGTAAAATAAATTAATAAAAACAAGAAAAATTGCTTTTCATTAAAATTAGTTAAAGTGCCTTTATTCAAGTGCACCAAAAAAAATAGCAAATTTTTGGACTTTTTTTATAAATTGCTCAAAAAAAGTTCTTTAGTTAAGAAACCACTACTGTCATAATTTTTTTATAACTCAAGAAGTCTAGCTGCCATTTATATTTTAAAATTTTGCAATTGGTTAAAAATTGCAGAAGATACAGGCTGCTGAATATGGAATTTTTAGTGCCTTTAAATAAGTGAACCGGAGTGTATGTATGTATATGTCAGTAATAATTAAAAACATTACATTCCAAAGTGACGATTTTTAATACAATTTAATGCATATATTTATTACATGCTTCTATAAATCACATACAGTATTTGACTAAATTTTACAATTTCATTAAATGTTACTAATTACAATAAAGAAATATGTAACAGCCGGAACAACGAAATAAAGTTAATAAAATATTCGTGAGTTTTAAAAAACTCTTCTGCAGGGCTGATGATCAATCACTTTTTTCCCCAAAATGTGTTGTTGTGGCGGCGGCTTTCTCTTTCATACGAAATATTTAAAAAGATCAGCACTAAAATAATACGAGTAAAAAATGCCTTTAGAATAAATTGTAATTACAGAAATAAAAAAACACATACCACATACAAATCCTAACCTTAAATAATATACTCAAAAGCTTTTAGAGGACAAATAAAAAAACAAATAATAAGAAAAACATTAAAGTAATAAAAAACTAAATGAATATATATTTATACAAAATTATACTAAAGAATACTAAGTATGTATACATGAATACTTAATTTAAATGTTTCAATTAATTTTATATGGTAAAATGATGATTTGTTTTTCTATAATTTTTTTTATTTCAATTATTTCCAAATATCATTACAGTATGGATAGAAAGAAAGAAGCCTTAGAATACACTAAAGTACTATGCTTAACATACACAGAACAAACACACAGTTTTATACAGTCTTTTACATAAGAACTATAAAACCTTTTAGATCATAACATATTTAAAATTAAAATGGTGAAAAGAAACAAGTTTTTATGATTTAATGTGAATGTATTAAGAGCCTACTACTATATACATACATATATATTTGTATAAAATGAACTGTAACATATACATAACTAAAAGGTAGATAAGAAGACCAGTTTTATATTAAATGTTTCTAAAAAATAACACTTTTGTTAACGAATTGTTGAAACTTACAAACTCGAAAGTTTTTCATTAAATCCCTTGAATGGCGAAAATTTCGATACAAAAAAAAACTATTTTGAATACATACATACATACATACCCCTTTTTTCTTACTATTTAACATACTTTCTTAAACCCACACACACTACATACATACATACTTTAATTGTTGAATTTATTATTACTCGTAAAAAATATTATCTTAAACATAAACATATTATTTAACATCAAATTTATTTAAAAACATTATTATATTTGCTACATATTTTATTATGCATTCATTGTACTCGTCGTATATCAATATGAATTTATTATTATTGCTTTTAAAGTGCTGCTTTTATTTTTACATATAAAACATAAAAATTCCATTTTTAATTACTTTTTATTATTATTACAGATACATAAGTGTATTATTATTATTATTAAATACATAATATTTCTCTTTTTTATTTTTAAAATAATTTAAAACATTATACTAAAATTATTTGTTAATACTAGAGTCCCTATAAAAAAATCTAACCAAAGTTTTTAATTTATTATTGTTTTTTATTCTCTATTTAACAATTGATTTTTTATTTTGTTATTTTTTATATTATTTTTTATTTACATAACAATTAATAAATCAATAATTTTATCAACATACTATATACATATATATATACATATGTATATATATACATATAATATCTACAACATACAATATTTAAAAATTAATAAAAAATAAAGTAAACTTGTTTAACAATGTTACACCGAAGAAATACATGTGAATGTTGTTTTATTTTGTTGCTTTATTAAAAAGTGATACACCAACAAGTATATGGGTCATTCTTAAAAAACATGACCAATTGGTGTCCCCAGACTTTACTATTTTATATTTTGTTTCTCCAAAAAGAAAATAGAAAAATATCTGCATTTTTATAAATTATTATCGATTCTACGTAACTATATTATAAAAAAAATAATTAATTATCTGAAAATAACTTAAAAAATATTTTTAATGTCAAAGGTTTAGCAAAAACCTGTGTCCCGAGCCAATTTATAAAAATTTAATAGTTATTTTCAGTTAAAATAAAATTGAAAAAAAATAATATTTACAATTTTTGTTATTCAGTTTGTATATATTAATACCATATATAGAAAAGAATGATGTAAAATAATTTTTTTGTATAATTTTTTTGAAGAAAAATCTTGTCCCCAGGTTTTGGTCCCCTCTGTTACGTCCACTCATTTTATTGAAAAATTTTTGTTAAACGTTATAACGCGTATATTTTTCTTATGCTTCTCCATCATAACTTAGCTAAAATCAACAAAATGTGTTTTTAACTGTTCAGTCTTGTTTAGTGCGTGGTTGAATAAGCAACTTAATTGTATGCCGGGTGCGTACCCTTATTCAGTGTCAACTCTGTTACTGTTGAAAAACGGTGAGTAAAGTGATTTTTTATTTATTTTATAATTTGTTTATAAATATTTTGTGTACACTAATTAAGTGGACAAATAAATTCTACAAAATTCTAATAAAAAGCTAAAGTATGGTATTTTTGAGTTAATTTGTCCCCTCTGTTACCGGTCCACTCTGTGACTTAAACAGTAACAAAAACTCCAAAAATTTAAAAAATTACTGCTGGTTATGGATTCCTATTGTTGATAAGATCCGTAACCACATGAGGCCAATTATAAATATATTTGGCCAACTTAATTTTTAAAAATTACAAAATTCAGAATGGTCATGTTTTTTAAGAACGACCCATATACATATGTACAGTGGGAAGCAACATTGTCCGGATGTTAAGGAATTAAGGTAATGTAAATAACACAAATATATGTAGGTATATTATCATATGTAGTATTTTTTTATTTAATTGAACTAATTCTAAATTATAAAGCACAAAAACTCATGTATCTGCTTCAAAAATATAATGTAATTGCTTCAAAAAAATAAAAAAAAATAAAAAATTCACTATTTGTACACTTGCACAGTACAAGAAATAAACATTATCACGATATTGCTCTGTTAAAATGTAACGGTATTTGACCCGTTGTTTTTTTTTTTTTTTTTTTTTTTTGCGATATCGTTATCAAGCTGTGACCTGTTTCACACTCAGCAGTTCTGACTCGTCAAGTCAAGTATTTTTCAATGAGAAGGAAAAAGATAAAAGATAATTTTCTCTTTCCTTCTCATTGAAAAATACTTGACTTGACAGTCAGAACTGATGAGTGTGAAACAGAACTTTTATTGCTCTATTTGTGCATTATTGTCTGACCTGTTAAGTGATTAACTTGATTTTTAAATAAAAAATTAAAAGATCTTTAAGAATGAGAAAAACGCCACCTGATATTGAAAACAATGTGAAAAATTTGTTGCAAACTAATTTTTCATGCCGTAAAATTGCTGAAAAATAAATCATTCCTAACGTTCGTAATACGTTCGAATTCTATTTTGCTTACGAAAACAAAATAAATAGTTTTTCAAAAAAAATTAAATTTCATAAACTATGTATGTACTTTAAATATTAGATGGTGGTGAAGTTAATCGTTCACCATTCGGATTTGGCAAAAGGGCATAAAAACGATTCAAATGTGAAAAGTAGATCAATAATTTTATAATTGTTGGGATAAAGAAAAGTTGAAAAAGTATGTTATTAAATTTAGAAACCCTATGTATGTATTAGGGGGGCCAATCCTGAAATCCCTATCTAGTATTTGTTTACAAAGTCATCAACAAAAATTTTAATTTTAAAACGTTTGTCGAAGAAATAAAGGTGAAAGAATTAAAATTAACTTTGGATTGCCAAACTGAAACGCACTATTTGATTTGTCTACAGTTTTTGGAATTTGGAAATTCCTATATAAAAAGCTTTAATATTGTAACAATTGTTCATGTACTATGTTCATGTTTATTATAGCAATATGATTTCAAAAGATCACGTTAAACATTCTGTACAACAACTATTATATGATTCTCTTAATCCGTATTCTCAATGCATATGTATAATATTTATTGTTGGTACCTACTGCAAATAAACCCAATAAGCACCAATTGTTTGTGAATTCCAATGTGAATCCAAGCTTGAATTACATTTGAACACCATCCTCTTTCCAGTCTGTTTGAAGTTTGTTAAAAAACAACATCAAATTTGTTTTAAGCATATGTTTGCATACTTTGCAACTCTAAACATTTAGAAACATTTATATATGTACATTGTATTACTATTCAAAATAAAGTAAACCATGGCGGAAGAAGAGAATATTTTATTGCAATATTTTTTTGTTCTGTGCGGCCATGGAAACTCCAGATTCCAAGCTGCTGCAAAAATAATCAAAAGAAAAAAGAAACGAAATTGCTTTTTCTTCACAGATATAATCAGATTCGTCAAAACTGACATTTACAAAAGTGGTTCAAGTGTAAAAACAGGTTCGGTTCAACTGGAATCACATTGTTATTTAAGGCTGGAATAACACTGTAAATGTACTGTTTTGTCGACTGTAATTCAATGGTTAATTTTGCTGGATTCGTTATTGAATTCAACTGTAATTCAACACTGGAAATTTTGACTGGATTTCAAATGTAATTCCAATTGAATTCCAGCCAAAATGCTTATTGGAAAAGAGTTTTGAAAATACATACATACATATATAAAGTTTAGTTAATTTTGTTATTTATTAGTTTTTGGTCTAGTAAATTTAAAATATTTTTGGTTAATTTTTTAACATGATTCGATTCGAGTGAAGCACTTGGTTTTACCCGTAATTATTTAAATACACCTCTGTATATGTATATATTTGAAACGTATTAAACAATACGATTTAGTTGACGTATCTGAAAAATTAAGGAAATAGCAAAAACAATTATGAAATCCACCTGGAAAAACAAAATTTCAATTCGTTTCATTTTATAAAAAGGCAAAATCGTAGTTAAGTTCTGTGACAGGGGTATATTAAATATATATGTACATAAATGTAATACATATAACCCAAATATTTAATGCTGAAATTTTGCAAATGAGGCATTTTTCCTTTGCAAGTTATCCAATAGAACTTGAAAACTGAAGTATTTTCGATTCGTTTGATGTCGCTACATATTTCCCGCACTATGGTGGTGTAGGGTATAAAAGAGAGCTATGTATGTATACAAATTTTGTCAGGAATATTAATTTTATACCCAAACTAAGATCTATAACATTGTTCAATATAAACCGCGCCCTCCTAATTCACAGCTGTTGAACTTACCGGTTTCTTTTTATTTTCCCCTTTTTAAACTATTGCATTCCACAGCACTCTCTTTTCTTTTAAATGTCTTTACCTTGACATTTGTTTTCAAAATGGTGGAAATTAATAGTACAGTAAAGCCTCAGTTAGGCGACTGTAATGGAATATAACTGCAACAATAAGAAACAGCTGATGGATATTGGTATGTGTAAAGTAATGCAAATGGTTATGGAGATGTAAAGTAACGCAACACCGTAATGTATAAATCTTCAGAAATAGAATTTCCTTACATTTTTACGTCATTACACTACATTCCGTTACAGTCGGCTAACTGAGGCTTAATAATTTGCTTGGAGGCAGTGATGCCAACTGCAACAGTAAGAAACAGCTGATGGATATTGGTATGTGTAAAGTAATGCAAATGGTTATGGAGATGTAAAGTAACGGAACACCGTAATGTATGAATCTTCAGAAATAGAATTTCCTTACATTTTTACGTCATTACACTACATTCCGTTACAGTCGGCTAACTGAGGCTTAATAATATGCTTGGAGGCAGTGATGCCAACTTTGCCCTTTTCGGGCTAGATTTAGGCCGATTTTAGTTACTCAAAACGCGAAAAAAGAAAATTGGCCCTAAACTAAAAAACGCACGTTTTACAATTATCTTTTAGCCCATTATTACTTTTTGCTCGATATGGCTACATTTTAGTTTTTTCGTACTTTTTCTTCCTTTATTCTAATTATATCGAAATAATGATATTGGTAATAACTCATCCCTTAAACTGTCCAGTTTTGCCATACACATATTGACATATCCGTACTCAAATGAAGAAGTTTAGAGGAGTTTTAGTGTCATGAACTTATTCAAAAATATAATTAGAAAAAAATGTTATTAAATGCGTGTGACAGTTTAATACACTACAAAATACCTGACGAAGTGTGCTCAAAAATTAATTCGAATGAAACATATAAAAAATCTAAATATTTTATTGATAGTGTCTTATGGACTGATAATTATGATGAACAAGAAATCGAAATTTTGTTTAGTAACGACCAATTTTAAATGTATGCTATTTAATACTATCAGCCCAATCGTGAATAAAAATTCCGCGGGAGTTTTTTCCCCTTTTCTCATTTTTCCTATTTAAATTCAATGTTAAAAAAATAAAAAGGGAAAAAGCTCCCGCGGAATTTTTATTCATGATTGGGCTGTATGTATTTAATCTACGTATGTACCTTATTTATTAAAATGTAATATAAAATGTAATTGAAATACGTATATCATGGTAGTAATTTTTATAAAAATGTGTCTGTTGTTTTGATTTTTAAAAGAAACATTTTATAATTTAGCCCCTTTTCGCACTTTATCGAAAATTTTGACAGGACGTGGCTTTAAACGGATTATTTTTTAAATTTAGCCCTTTTTTCAAAAATGTTTACGCGTTTTGAGTCTCAAAAGTTGGCATCACTGCTTGGAGGGCTTTTTTGCTTACGATTATTTATATGAAAAACAATACAAATAAACTAAAAACAATAAATTAATAATACAATATTAGAATATAAAAAAAGATTAATCAATTAAACTGTTTGTTGTCAGTGGAGTGATAGAACAAGACCACAGCTACAACAACAACAAAAATAATACATGTAGGCATTATTCATTGGCAAAACAAACGAAATTATCAGTAAGTAAAAGAATACTATTTTATTCATTATTATTTATAATTTATTATATTTATCCATTGTATTGCAGTCGATCTTATTTGAATGAATTAATTATACGAACATTTCTAAGGCACTTCAAATAAATAATAATGGCTTTGCCAGAATCCCATACACAACGTATTTTAGTTAAATGTGGTGGTTTTTCTACACAATTGGCCAATCATGTTGGTGAAAGAATCGATGGCGACCCATTGTGGGGTTCCCGCTTTGATTTGGTTAATCCCACTGCCGTAGTGCAAACTCACTTAGATTTTTTGGAAAGTAAGTACACAATTACAAACAATTTTCTGTAATTATGTTTTATGTTTAGTGCGGCCCTTTGTTCCTACTAGGAACCACAGGACATAATATATATATATGTTTTAGAAACAATTGAGGGAGCAACAAAAAGTCCAATTATGTAAATTTGGAAGTTGCTTTATTGTTGCAAACAATATGGTTTATTTCAATCATCTATGTAATGGATATCGATTTGCAATGAATTTCCAATACATTTTATTCTCCAATTTTTATCATTAAGAATTGTATAATATTTTATAATAAATTGCATTAAAGAAAAATTATGAAAGAAATCAAAAGTATAGCAGTAAAACCTGCAAATCGATTAGCTTATTGACAATATATTAAAATAAAAATTGTAAAAAATATTAAGATTCCTAAAATCTCATTCAAAATTGAAATGGGTAAATTTTTGTAGACGGAGCACAAATTATATTGTCAAACACCTATCAATCAAGCGTTGAAGGCTTTATGAAACATTTAAAACTAACTAAGGAAGATTCCATACAATTAATGCGCAAAAGTGTTCAACTTGCCAAAGAAGCTAGAGATAAATTTATTGATATGGTCGAAAAATCAAAGGGCACACTGGAAGCTGATCTACCTTTAATATTAGGATCAGTCGGTCCCTATGGAGCTATGCTACACGACGGTTCGGAATACAATGGTTCGTACACTGATAAAGTTTCCAAAGAGGAAATACAGAATTGGCATCGTACTCGCATCAATGCTTTATTGGCCGAAGACGTGAACGGTTTAGCCGTTGAAACTATTCCGTGTCCAAAGGAGGCTGAAGCTGTTACTGAAATGATTTTGAAGGATTATCCTACAGTCAAATTTTGGGTATCATTCCAATGTAAAGATGAATTGCATTTAGCTCATGGTGAGAATTTCGCCAATGCTGCCAAATCTATATGGGATATGGTAAAAGAGGCAAATGCTAGAGATAGAATCTTTGGTATTGGCGTTAATTGTGTTAACCCAAAGGTAAATTTAATATAAATATTGAAAGTGTCAGGTGGTTGCTTTAAACATATATTTTTTATTTAAAGTTTGTGGGTCCTCTTTTTAAATCACTGCACGTTTTATTAGATGATAAGGATTTGCCGCCATTAGTGGTGTATAGTAATCGTGGCGAAACTTTTGACCTAGAAAAGGATGAATGGGTTGACCAAGACAAGTGTGTGCCATTGGAGACATATGTACCTGATTGGATACGATTAGGTGCTACAGTAATTGGTGGTTGTTGTCGCGTTTATCCGGCCGATATTCTTAATATACGCAAGTGCATCGATAGCTTGGGTAATAATAATATTTAAATGTAACTGATTTTCAATTCAACTACAAAAAATATACTTACAACACATTTAAACCGAAATATTTTCTTTATTTTGTTTGCTTTACTGTGCATTTGAAGATTTAAGGTGATTGAACTGACCTAGTTTTTGCTGAATTTTGTATATTAATTGCACATAAATGTATTAAGATTGCACTCAATCAATCATTAAGGTCTATTAGCTACTAAGCAATGACAACAAACCTGTATACAAACAAATCTGCATTTATTTTTAATATATTTGTAAATATGTAGTATAAACAAAGTATGTCTGATGTTGTCTAGGGTTATCGTTAATTTTTAAAAACACAAGTCCAAGTTGTTTGTTTTTTTATGTACAATTTGTTTAATTTGAATTATTTCAGTGTCAAAAAGTTATGTTATATTTTTGACGTATGGAATCCATACTATGGATATACAATTGCTCTATTTATTATGGAAACACGTTCTGAAAAATATTAGGATGATAGAATCAATCAAAATGTGTACGAATAAAATTATATTTTTATTTTAAGTATATACCTATTTACTTGTATATGAGTTTTTATTTTCTAGTATGGTAAAAAATTGATGATTTTTTTTAACAAAATTTTTGAAAAGTTAAAAATGGAGTTTTAAAATGGTTGTTAAAAGAATCAAACATTTTTTACCATAGTGGATAATAGGCAAACATTAGCTACTCATAAACAAGTAAATAGGTATATATTTACAGTAAAAATATGATTTTATTCGAATATTTCTCAAAATTTGTTATTTTTTTCTTACATTTCTTATTCAAGTGGTCTGAAACACCCTGGGGAATATTTAATAACTTTAAAAATGTTTAAGTAATTTTTATCTTTTTTATCTTGTTACAACGCTAATATCGTGCACATTACATTAAAATGCAAAAATAATTATTTAAAGGCAAAATTTTTGCAAAAACTGAAAAAATGCATATTTTCCCCTTGTTAATGCATTTTTAATTTTCAGAGCCGTTAACGTTATCCTATCATCCTAATATTCTCAGAACATGTTTGTACAATCCATAGAACAATTCTAGGGGTGAGGACGGTCACAATTTTATTTTTTTGCCCACTCTAATGTAGATGTATAAAGTACATTTATTAATATTGATGTACAAACATACATACATATCTGAAAAAAGAAAACCCAGCAACAATTTAATTATCTTAAAATTTGGTTAATAACACTACGTCTAAAATAGATTTAAATATAAACAAAATTTATGGTTTTATTTAATACAAAAATACCTACATAAAGTAAACAAAAAAAGTGAAGCTTAAAAACAATATCAAAGTGTAATCGCTTTAGTTTAGTAGTCTACGTAAACAAATCTGTTAACCCATTAAGTTAATACTTCATATATGAAATATATTTGAAGCCTTAGCAAAATACTGGTTTACACTCAATTGTCGATTATTTATTATGCGAAGCTAGAAAATCAGCATTCGTAAAAAATTCAGAATGCCGATTCAGAAATCCGGTTTTGGTAAAAAAAAATCTTGGCCATTTATGAAAGTATTTCTGTCAGATCTATCTAAAACTTAAATTTTATTTCAAATTCAGCCATTATTTTAATTATAGGTGTAAAATATTTATTATTTAATGGGTTAAAAATAAGTTGTTTTACTGGGAGTTTTGCTCAATTAAGCGCTCATTTACTCTCTTTCAATTATCTGTTATCACAGTGTTAATGGAAAATGTATGCATTTTAAGAACACCTTATCACCCAACAGCTGTATTATTATAGTCTGTCTATGGGTGTAATTTAATAAACAAAAAAATATATATATAAATTGATATAGATTTATGTTGTCCCGAGAACTACTTATAAAAGCTGTCGCATATTTAAGTTAATCAATCAATTGTAACAGAGACTTTAATTAGACTTAGTGAAACGTTCGGTAGCAAAGCAGTGTTTTTTTTATTTATAAAACTTTTGATTAACAAATAAATTAAAAAAAGGAATATTTTTTTATTTAAATAAAGATAACTTTTAAAAAGGTATGTCCAACTTAAAGAAACGTAATATTTTGTTTGAATTAAAAAAAACTATTCTGAAAGATCTCATTTTAGATGAGAAACATTAAAAACAATTATTTCATCAATTAAAAAACACAAAATATATAAAATATAATTTCTTATGAAAAACTAAACATTTATTTACTCTGTATAAAAATCTGCGGAAAACATAACCGTTATTAATAACATTATCAATATCACTACAAGTTTGCACAGCAAACTATAGCTCGTGAACCAGATGTCAAGGCTGCCATTAGAAAGAATAAAGAATAAGTATAGCAACAACTGAGATTTTTCAAAATAAAAACTACAAACAAAAAGTTCTCTCTACAAATACATTCCTACATTGTATATACATACTTACATATACCGTGTGGAATCAAAACAAAAAACATTTTTATATGGATCTTATCAGTTTAACAAGCTACACTCATAAAAACCCTATTTATAAAACTATTAACTATTTGTACATTTGCCAATACACTGTCGACCAAAACTAAGATATCACCAAACATAATTTTTGAGATTTAAATAATATGTAATCATAATTAAATAAATTGCAAGAAAAATGTCGTAAAGTTCAATTTATACATTTTTTGTAAGAAATAGTCCAACAATTTTCAGAAATACAACAAAATATATTCAGATTATAATACGAAAAAACATTCCTATAAACTCTGAAAACAAAACATTAAATCACACGACTTAATCCAAGCACCTAGAATAAAAGGCACATACATAGGTCAGCAATTTCACAAATTTTAATAAATCTGCGCTTAAAAATAGCATCAGAAGTTGTTTAAGAGCAATCTAATAATTGTAAAATTTAATTTTAATCTGATTTTAAAATGAAGCCATTGATTTTACTATTTCTTCTTCAAGAAAAAAATTTTTTTTTATTAAATATATAATTACAGCTCATCGTAATCATTCTGTTAAAAAATCAACTAAAGCAAAAGCACTCTTTTTAGTGAAACGAGATCTTTTAGATTTTAGTTAATATGTACAGTAATTATTTAAGTATAAATTAATAGGAATTCTTAGAGAGACCTTTTTATACAATACATCATGCGCCTAAAGCAGATACTTGTTAAAGATGGAGGATTTGGCACACAAATGACAGTGCATGTGGGAAACGCTGTTGATGGTGATCCCCTCTGGAGTGCCAGATTTAATGCAACAAATCCAGCAGCTGTAATTAATACCCATGTAGATTTCTTGCAAAGTTTGTACTATATTTCAAAGCAAAACAATACACTAACATAATAACACATTTTATATGTTAATACAATGTAGATGGCGCCGATTTAATTTTAACCAATACCTATCAGACAAGTGTAGAGGGTTATATGGAATATTTGGAATTAGATGCTGACCAAAGTGTTGAACTAATTAAAAATACAGTACGATTAGCTCACATAGCCAAAGAGAAATACCTGACAGAATGTTATCAAGCACAATTAAATATGAATGAGGGTAAGTATTAATTAATTTAGTCTATGCATGGACACTTATAATTGTTAATAATATTTCCTATGCCACATGTAGGATTTCCCATGATTATTGCTTCGATAGGGCCTTATGGTGCTCATCTACATGACGGTTCTGAGTATACAGGTGATTACGCGGATTATGTGCCAGCCAAAGAGATAACTGATTGGCATAGAGTACGAATTGATGCATGTCTGGAAGCCGGTGTGGATGCTTTAGCTATTGAGACCATACCCTGTCAAATGGAGGCAGAAGCTTTAGTTGAGATGTTATGTGAAGATTATCCCGATATTAAATTTTGGGTGGCTTTTCAATGCAAAGACGAAAAGACGTTGGCACATGGTGAAGAGTTCAACGAAGCAGCTAATACTATATGGGAACTACTCAAGGAACGTAATGCTCAAGAAAATTGTTTAGCAATCGGTGTTAACTGCCTAAATCCCGAATTTGTAACTCCGCTTTTTAAAACGTTAAATGGAGAGCGCTCTACAGACGAAAAAATACCATTGGTAGTGTATCCTAACAGCGGTGAAGTCTATGATGTTAACAAAGGTTGGTTGGGGAAAGAGCATTGTGTACCTTTGGCAAATTACGTTGCAGAATGGGCACAACTGGGAGCTAAAATTATTGGTGGCTGCTGTCGTACTTATGCACGTGATATAAGACATATTAGTGAAACAGTACGAAATCTTAATAAGTTAAATTTATAAATAGTCGTTTGAGTTTTTCAACAAGATTTTAGTTAACAAAATATAAAATTTTGTTGTTATTATTTTATGGAATAGTGAGATATGTGTATATATGTATATTGTGTTAAGAGCGGACGAGTTTTTTGTAACATTCATGAACCTAACGAATTTTATCCACCCCTATTCTGACTTTCGATTCCAATCGGAATTTTCTCCGTTTGGCAAATTTTGTATTCAGAGTTTCGATTCCGCTACGTTTCCTGCAATTGTAGGTATTCTGAATTACGATCGTAGTTACGTTTTTCTACGCTTATATTTTAGCAACGGAATTTTTTCTTCTGCTCTTTTTTAAACTTAAAAAGTGATTAATTTAATTAAAATTTCAGCTAGTTTTTTATTACTATGGCCGAGAAGGCTTCATATTATAAATAAATAAATAAAAATGTAAGTATAAAATGTTTAAAAAGTGATTTATATAAATTTTTGTTGTACGGCCAATCAAGAGGTGATATGCAGCAACAAAGAACATGGTTAAACAATGATTATCTTTTTATTATTATTAATTCACAAGTCTTTTGTATTACATATTTTATTTTTATTATTTCCTTATTAATCGCACAAATTTTTTTATTTTCCTATTTTTATTGTTATTAAAATAGTAACCAACTTGCTCATTTCTTTGTTCTATTCTACATTTCATAGTAACAAATTGGTTTTGTAAACATTGTTGTCTTCTTCTTGTTCTTTCGATTCAGTTTTTGTTTGGAATAACAATTTTCGATCGTAGCGTAACTGAATGCGGAGACGTAATCGAAACTCAGAATAGTGGTAATTAATTCGAGTACGCTAGAAAAACTGGCATAAATAATTTGTAAATAAATTACTTTTCAATACTTTAGACCTTTTCATATTGAAATTATTATTTTCATACAATTTCACAAAAAACCATGTTGCGGACAAAAAATTCATTTTTCTATTACATTTTGTGTACTGTAACAAAAACATTAAAAACCAACAATTTAATTACAATTTTCAAATTGTTTATTTACTAATTTTATTAAGCTTTTTCCTTCTGTAAAATTAAATATGTGTAAGTACATACATAGTTTTTTGTTTAATCTTTAACTATGGAAGTGGTGGTAACTTAGACACCATTTTTAAAGTTTTGTGATTTGGTCTCCCTGCAAAAGTTCCTGTTTCTTTTATTTATTATTCTATTTTTATTAGTTTTATTTAGTGTCTTATTTAATGAAGATAACTAAAAAAAATTCTTGCAAAATTAAAACATTTCAGCTCCGTAGTTAAATTTACTAACGGGTTATAATTTTAATTATGTGTTCTCTTTGTGTTAATAACCCGGCATTTACACATGCAAGTGCAAGTTCGAAAAAGTCTATACCCTGCCAACATTTTCTATTGCGGAAGTGACTCAGAAGTGACGCTAAGAAGTTGAAACTCATCTTCTGCGATACCATTTTCTGATCGTAGAAGTGTCTTCCGTATTGAGAAGTTGTACCCCCCGGAAGTAACTTCAATAAGTCACTTCAGCGTAACTTCTAGAAGTCACTTCAGCGTAACTTCAAGAAGTCACTTCTGCTTAACTTAAAGAAGCCGCCTCTCTTTTGCTTTTGATTTTTTTTTTTTTTTGCCTTTACAGATAATACACTCATATTGACTATGGGATAACAAATATGTAAAAACTACAGCAATAACTAAACAAAACCACACTTTACCACTGACCGACCACAGCAAATGACAAAATAAAACTAATTTCGATGATGTCGAAAACTTCTTTTTGGCATTCTTTTCATTTCTTTTATAACGGGGCATGTCATTTTCGGCTGGTGTTGTAAACAACAAACAATCTTCCAAACGTCGTCTGGATGACTAAAAGACGACTGCAATGTAAATTGTTATTGTGATCTTCCAATTAACATCTGGAAGTGAGTAAGACGTAACGTCTTTGACGATGGACGATGAAAGAAACTTCCAATTGCTGGCAGGGTATACATTCACACTTTTTTACTAATACACTCACATTTTTTCACTTGCAGAGCTACCCTGTAGTAAATAAAATAGTCAGTTGATAAAAAACATTAATTATAAACTAATTATTTTGCAAATGACTACAAATTGGTTTAAATCTCATGCAGATATCAACCAAACATATTGCGCAAGTCTCTTGCGCTGTTGTTTTCTTTGAAAAGTGAGTTTGAAAGGGGGGAAGCACAACATGTAAGAAATAAATAAAAGCAAAATGTAAAAAAAGAAAACAAAAGAAGCTGTCGTGAAGTCAAATCTCACATGTCAATCAAAGCAAACAAGGTCTTTGAGGTAAACGGTGCTCAATTTTAATATCTTTATATTTTATGTGATAAAAGTTTTTAAATTATATTTCTAAATGCTATTATGAACTCTATGCAATGAAATGTTGCATTGCATACTGCGTTTGGCGGGAATCGAACCCGCAACCCTCTGACTGATAGTCCGCCACACTATCGCGTAGTCTATCGGGCACTCAAATACGAGTACATATTGTGATAACAATAATGTTTTGGTCTAAAAGTACGCTCCGTTCATTAGATATGCAGTTATACTAATTGTTATTGCCCTTATTCAAAAAACTTACAACAGGTTTATAAGAGGTATAATTTCCATACAAAATTTGCTTTATAAATTTTATGTACATATAAGTTTAATAAAAAATTCGAAATCAGAGTTTTTGACTAAGATTGGATTTTTTTCAGCTTACATATTCCGTAATCCGTGTATCACTTAGAGCTAGTTGTTTACTTGTCAGTTAAACTCAGCTTAGCACACTGTTATATTAAACCTCAAATATATTTTGCCGGGATTTAACTACTGATTGTGTTTCTCAGTAATGGATTACCAAGGCATATTGATAACAGGTAGTGTTAAGATTACAACAAACACAATAAATAAACAAATTTTGACATTTAGAAACTTGTAAACATAAACGACGTTTGACATAAGAAAACTACCAAAAAAAAAAATCAGCTGTGTCTTCAACACTACCTTGTATTCAATATGCCTTGTGGATTACCTTCTGTCAATTTTGTTAGCATTGCCGTACTGTTCAGTCAAAATACATATGGCATTCCTCCTAATTTATTTTATATAAAGACGGCAATATCTTAAATTTTCGCAAAAAGCAACAGTATTTGAAAACTTTAACTTTGAAAAAAAAAATTTAAAAAATGGATTTAATGTGTGGTCCAATTAGTTCTAAAACATTATATGCGGATTGTTTTGTTAAGCGAAATCTTTGAAAGAATTCGGCGTCGGTATAAATGCAGAAATGATTTGGACGTGTCCTTATTGTTCGTATCTTTATAACAATTGACATATTTAAGTTATTATATGTGTTTGAATCACTTAAATCCTCATCAACACTAGAATAATCCATTTTTTTTTTTAATTTTTGTTAAAATGTAAATTTCTTTCCAATTGTTGAATTGTTTATTTTATTTTTCAGCTGTTTGTATTTTGACATTTTATATCTAGGTTTAACTCACCAATGATGCTCAGTTAAACCTAGATTATATATCAAATAAATAATAACTGAGAAACACAATTTTTAGTTTAATCTAAGTTTAAGCGAAAAATGTAGATTATCTTTATCCCAGAAACTAGCTCTTAGTATATACTGAAAGAAAATTTGTAAATCTGATTTTGAGTATTTTCTTAAAAAACGGTTTTCTGTGTAAGAATTCGAATTTTTGTGAACATACGTACATATATAAAATCCAATGCAATAGTAAACTTATCGGAACTATAGCTGATATATTAATGAATCTATAGTAAGTTAAGTCTTAACGTTAAATTGTCGTTCAAATATTTGCCGTTAAAATATAAGGACACATTTGGAAAAATCTTACATACATATAAAATATCTACAAACTTTTTAAATATCTTTTATACAATAATTTTAGTGTCTTTATATTATTCAAGAAGTTATAAAAACTAGGTATATTAGATAAGTATGTCTAAACCATGCAGTTTGCAAACAGTATACAAACCTCATTAATAACCAAATAATAGTAGATTTGTATATTTCAATTACATTGTAAAACCACTTTTACTAAAGACATTAAAAAACTCTTAACTATCTAATACATACATAGTATTATTTTGAATATGTTTAGGATTGAACGATTTCTGGCGTTTTTTGAGCCTCCAGTTGGGCCCGCTTTTTGGCTGCTAAACGTTCTTGTGCTAGTCTTCTATTCTCAGCAATACGAGCCATTTGTTCAGCACTTAATTGCTGCTTGGGTGCAGGTGTTGTTGGTTGACTCAGCGGCAGAGGTGTTGCCAAGTCACTAGTGTCGTTTAAGTTACCTTGTCCTGTATAGGTTGCTGATATTACAGTATTGTCCTTAAAGAAGGAAGGTGTACCAAAATTACTGCTCGCTATCGAAGAATTTGTAGAGGTGCACATTCCTCCGCCAGAATACCTTGAATTATTTGGTCCCGGTGTTCGCGGTTCTATTTTTGATATGGCAATTTGTTCATCTAGTAGGGCATCAAACTCATCATATGGTTCGTCAGCAGCTGCAGCCGGTTGATCATCGTCATCACCCTCTCTCTCGTTGATGTCACCATAATTTTTCATACTTTCCAGCATTCCTAGGCGATAGCGCGACATATGAACTTGTAGTGGTTTCTTTTTACCTAAACGTTCTATATTTGTCAACACATCATCAAATTTGTATGTAGGATACATTCTATGACCCCAATGTTGTAGTCGTCGCATAACTTCATCAAGATCCTCTTTCTCGTTGCCCTTACCCTTGTATTTTATATCATTAAAATAATCCTCAATCGTGTGTAAACCACGCTGACCCCTAAGTACTTCTACGTTTAAGCGAGGTCTAGGATTAAGGACATTTCGTTTTTTAGGCTGAACCTTCACTGATACAGCAGCTGCTCCTTCTTGATTTTCCCCATCCGCCTGGTCATTATCGCCAAATATCTGATCATTATCCTCAGCATCATCCGGTAATTGATCTCCATCATTGTGAAAATTACCATTTAGCAAGTCGTCAACGCCATCATCGCCGAATATGGACATTTTTAATAACTTGATAGGATTTTTGGTATACTTTGTGATTTTTGGTGAATTGAAAAAAAATAATTGTAAACAGAAACAGAAAAACAAATACTAAAAGGCGGCACGAGAGTTGTCAATTTTGCTTAAAAATCTGGTAGCATTCGCATCGGTCGTTTGATCAAATATTGTCATAAGTCAAAATATTTACTACAAATCATTTGCCTAACATAATTCAAAATTTACTAAATTATTTCTGTAAATTTATTAAAAGATATCTAATATATTTAGTTCTTTTATTCGACTTTTTTTCAATATTCTATAATTTATTTTTTATATAAATACTAAAAGTGACCTAATTGCTTGAAAAAAAGAAATTATAGAATACCTAAAATATTTTATTAAACCTTTATTTCATTGAACTTTTTATTCAATTAAAATTTTTATATTAAATATAAATATTTTTATATAAAAAATGTTTTAAGCTTAATTAATTATTATTTAAGAGATTATTTAAAATATGCGAAACGAATAAATTATGAAATAAATATCAAGTTAATTATTACTTTTAAAAATGGCATCACCAACAATATGATAAAAAATATCTAAATAGTAGTTAAACATTCCTACTACTTTTAGCAACTAATTAACGCTATGTTGAATTCAATATAGAAGTTTGTGTTGAGCCAAATTTTCTTTGGAATAAATATTTTATTGCATTGGCAAATAAAATAAAACAATTTTATTAATTCTTTACAATAATATATATAAAGTACAATCATATAAAATAATTAGAAATTAATCAATAATTTTACGTATGCATTAATAAGTACGATTTGCCATTTGTGAATAGCATAATGGTGAAAAAAATGCGCATTTACAAGAAACTGCAAACAAAAGGTGAATAGGAAATTTCATAAAAAGAAAATAGCAAAAGAGAATACTGAATAAATTTGAAGAATAACAACAAAAAGTGCAAAAATTAATTGAATTTATCATAAAAAATTACTGAAAACACAAAATGGAAAATAAATGTAATAAAACACCAAACAATAGTAGTAATAACAATACAACAAATAGCAAATATATGGATCATGTTTATTGTCACACAAATCAAACGAAAAATGCATACAACATTGTAACAACACCCGGCAGCGTTGGTGGAGGTGGTGCAGCTGCGTCACCAAATGCCGATGTCTTGGCACTGCTTAAGGAAAACAAGCAACTAAAAGCAATGCTGATATTGCATTTGGATTTAATACAGGAACAAAGTGACCAACTCGTGGCTAAAGAGAAACTCTTGATAGCACGCAATGAAGAAATAGAAACAGTACGGTTGCGGAATGCTGTACTCGAAAATCAAGTTAAGGAATTACAAAAACAACTTCAGCAGCAAATAAAAAGATCTGGCGAAGTGTCAACACTGCCTCCACCTCCACTAGCAAAAATACAATGCAAAACAAATCAATCTATAGCGATGGCAACATTAGGCTCAGTAGCAGCAAATTGCGCCAAAATTTTAACAACTTCAAGTACGGGCAAATCTAATATAATTGGAGAGTGTAATGGCAAGTTAATAAGTAAAATAGTGCTCCAGAGAGTAAATATGGCATCCGGCCGGGGAAAACATAACCAAAGTCCACAAAGTCAAACAAGTGATACGGAAAATGATGAAGAAGGCGATGAGGATGGTGAGGATGAAGAACATGATGAAGGAGAAGAAGTAGATGGCGAGGACGATGGTATGGATGATTGCTTAGAAGATGAGGAGGATCTAGATGAAAGTAATCAAGAAGGAAATCAAGACGATGACACTGAGCAACTTCTTGAAAGAGGGGAAGTCGAAGAAGTGGAACATTCTCAGGATTCAGTCGATGATAAGACAAACACACAGACAGTTGTAATGGATGATTTATATGATACCGGGAACACAACTGAAGACAGCAATGAAGTCCTGGCAGTGCAAAGCAAGCGTTTAAGACTGCGTCAAGCAGCAAAACAATCTCTTGCCATACCAAGGGGTGCAAAGCCGAGTGTATCCCCGGCTTCTACTACAACAAATGATGGACAAACTAGTTTTAAGGCTGTTACTTTATCATCTTCCTCATCTACGCTACAGCTAAGTAAACAGCCACCTACTCCCAGCCGTGGTAAACAGATGACAATTATGCGTTGGCATGCACCAGACTATAACACTGACGAATCTGTAAGCTGTGATTCAACGGCCGAAGTTGAAAGGGTAAGACAAATTTCTAGCTATATTATTATTGGATGATATCAAGTTCATAATATTTTGTATATTACTAAATTCTAGCGGTCTACTTCAACTACATCTTCTCCTATGAAACCTTCGCCAAATGTTATTGAAAAGAAACGATCTCATGATCGTCAAAAAATCAGAAGATGCGCATATATATCGACGCCTCAGCTCTACAGCACTAGAGAATGGGAAGATGAAGCATTTAGTTGCGATTACGATTACGAATTTTTCAAAGCGGAAGCTAAACTCTTGCAAGCCGATAATCCCAAATTGGAGATACCCAAATGGACAGAACATGAGCTAACACCATCATATTGCATTGAAGGTACTGAAGATCTCTCGGATGAAATATTTCTTAAAAGACATGCAAAATTAGAAGTAGATGAGAAGCGTCGTAAAAAATGGGATGTACAACAAATAAGGGAACAAAGGCGTATAGAGCGTCTTAAAAGACGTCACTGTAAAGATGAAATACAACCCACACAAGATACGCTTACTTTACAAACATTTTATCCCACAACTGAGAACCTGCAAACAATTTGTTTCGTCCACGACTTACCGGTGCAGGCTTTTGGAGAAATGATACCAAGACTAACAGCCGCTATTAACAGTAATGTAAAGGGTGAACGTCGTAAGAGTTTCCAATTGCCTTGGTTGGACAAGGAGCATTTGCAAATTTTAAGTGACAATAATAAACCACTAACCGTAGCCACAGTAAATGCTAGTGAAACAACAATAACAGCATCTCTACAAATGCAGCAACAAATGTTGAACTCTTCTTTTACATTTCTTAAGAAGCGCAGAAGACAACAAAGCTCCTCATTTGGCACTCTATACCACAACCCTCGTCAACGAAATCAAGCATCACGTCTGGCAAATAATAATAACTCTACAAATAATATAATTGCATCCACAACTAGTAGCGGTATTACAGCCGCAACTACAACCCCTACGCAAACATTTTTGAACGTCGTAAAATCAAACATTACAACTAGCTGCACCTTAACAACTTCATCAACGTCGCTAACGACGATTACCACAACTCACGCGGTAGCTAGTAGTAGTAACAACTCAAATGTAAGTAGTACGTAAATAGTTTATAATTACTTCTAATATTCTAACGAAATCTCCAAATAAAATTTAATTGAATAGCTTTTACTTACTTTAACTAGACTTATAGATGTAATATATATATATATAAATCCTTTAATTTAGAAAAATGTTCAAGCACGATTTCTTAAAAAAATATATTATTTATGTATATTATAAAATTTTACCAATATTTTGACATAAAAAAATTGTGATAAATTTAATTAAACGTTTGGATGAAGTGTAAAATATTTATAATAATTATAATCAAAATGCATTTTCAATATAATTTAAGTTTGTAAGTGTAATTTAAATCAAATACCTAATAAAATTGCACGTTTTGTAAATAATTATAGATTTTTAAAATCGTTTAATCGTAACGTACTATCGATGTAGAAAATGTTAAAATAATTAGTATTCTAAATTAAATAAATGAATATACACCCCGATCGTGAAGAAAAATTCCACATGAAATTTTTTCGCTTTTCACATTTTTCCTATTAAAATTCAATGTTAAAAAAATAAAAGGGAACAAATTTCATGTGGAATTTTTATTCACGATATGGGTGATACTGAATATAAAATAAATTATTAGATTCAAGCTATATATATACATAATTATTGTTTTAATTTGAGAAAATGGAAATAAATTTGTCTTAACAGACTTAAAAGCCTACGGATAAAATAGTTCAGCCCCCAACCAGTTAAGGTCAGTTTTTTCTCTGGCGGCTGTTTTCCCGAATAGAGCTCATTTTTACTATTGTGAATGGGTTGGTGTTGGAGATGCAAAACCCGAGATTTATTTTAAACAATCCCGGAATTTTTTCGGATTAATAAATCCCGAAAATTAGTATCTGTGTAAAAGATCTAGAGAAGTATAATTGTTTCTTTTTTGGCATACACAAATACAAAACATCTTCACTTAACATAAATCAATGTTTTTTTTAGCATTTTAATAAGAGAAAATAAAAGAGATATAATGACAGATTTCACATTAAATCACTAATTGAAAAGATCAGAAACATTTACAAATTATTTACAAAGTTACAAACAAAAATTAAAATTTTACAAAGGTGTGTTGAAGAAATAAAGGTGAAAGAATTAAAATGAATTTTACTAAACTCGAATGCACTATTTGATGTGTCTACGGTTTTTGAATTGGAAATTCCTATAAAAAAAAGCTTTAATTAACAGATGACAGATAAGTAATTTGTTTTACTTAAATAAATAGTTGTCATTTTAAATCCGGTTAAAGTAACAGTGAAAGTGTTTGTTGCAGTGATATGATTCTCTGCCGATGTTGCACTTTTATTTAATGCCCCTATTGCCGTTCTCAACTCAACTAAGTTTGGTCGTCTGTCAGTCAACCCGACTTTAACTCTACATTAACTCTAGTACATATAAGTTGTGAATGGCAATACCGATTTATGAAAGACGACCAAATTATTAAAAAAGTTGTGAACCGCAATAGGGGCATAAGCTTAAAGCGACATCTAAAAGAAATATGTATAATTATTTGTTTCGGAAGGTGAGAAATGCAATCAGCATACAATAATTTGCTAACAATTTTGTATACAAACGTTGATTGTGAACGATGTCGTCAGCGTCATATATTGGTAACAAAATTAAATAAAGATTTTCTTTATTTTAGATGCCTTAATATTTTTAAGAAGCTTTTCTAAGATCGAACGATAATATTCTATTGCTTTCAAATAAATATAGGAATTAAATCCATATTATTTTTCTCTACTAATTTTCAATGTAATGTTTTTTTTTTTAATTAGGCATGGTTTAAATTTTTTTTATAAAATACAAAATTTTCTTTATAAACTTTTTGTAATTTTAAAAATTATATAATAAAAACTATATAAGAAACAAAAATCCCGAAAAATTTATATTTTTAAAATTTCGAATCCCGGTATTCACAAATCCGGTTCGTTTGGCATCCCTTTGTGTTTGTATTACTGTGGCATAATGTTACCAGATTATTGAGAGAAACAATGTTTCAATTGTATCGTTTTTATGAAAACTAGTTTTTTTAATTTTTACAATATTAATATTAAAAATGCAACAAAAAAATTAGAAAGAAAGATTACCAGGCAGCTATATAGGTTTGAACTTTCATAATGACCCAAAATATATATACATAGGTCTATATCCAGAATTTCTATGAATGAATTATTAATTATTTTTTTAAATTGAAAAGCTCAATACAATAATTGTATTTATTAATATTTTAGTAATTGTTCAATTGTTTAAGGTATTTTTTTTAAATTTTTATTTTCAATATTTCACTACGTCTTTGTGTAGCTTCTTCAGGAAAACATGTTTTCACTTAAAAAAATTTTTTTAATTTTAAAAAAGACGAAGAAACTTGAACAATTACTAAAATATTAATAATAATAAAAAAGGTCAAAGAAACTATAATAAAAAATAATAATAGTATTTAAATTGCTTGTTAATTAATTGTTTGGATGTAATACTTTATTTATACAATTGTTAACATATAAATATAATTGACATTGTGGAAGAAAAGGCAAAAATGTTTCTTTTATTTGTTTAAAAATGTTTGCGTAGTATATGTATATATATACAAAAATAATTATTAATTAAACATAAAACAAATTTTTAAGAAGACCAAAAAACAGCAACCTATAACATAAAAACGGTACATTATATTAAACTTATTTAATACTTTGTGTTAGGTATTTATCAGCCGCTGTTCTCCATAACTCATCTATGTGTGCAAATTGATGTCTCCACAGCTCTTCAATTAACTTCCAACCTTCCTCTTGTGTAACCAAGACATATTCATTAGATGGATCGAGGGAATGTGTATAAGAACCCATCACTAGACTTTGAGCTAAACGTGCTGCCACACAATATTTCAGATATTGTTTTGTTTCGTATGTCAATGGATAAATCGATTCAAAACCAGCTAAGAAAATTCCACCTCTTTCCAAATTTTTTGCTTGTAGCAACATATACGTCAGAGCAATACCAACCTCAAATAATATTGGTGATTTATTTGTATCGCCAAAATCTATTATACCTTTCACTTTAAAGTTTTCACATTCACCAGCAGGTTCAACAACTAAATTTTGTTCATTAAAGTCACCATGAATAATTTGCATTTCGAAATTGTCCAATTGGCTTAGTACTGTTGTTTGAAATGAATTGATAACTTCTTCTATTATTTCTTTGCGCGTGTGATCTTGTAATACGTACAAAAAGTCCTTGAGCTTAGGTACGGATTGTAATTGCCAAGTAGTTTTGTGAGTGTTATATGCCTCATGTTTGAAATTCTATGATTACAAAATAATAATGCACATAAGTATAAAAAATTAAAATATCAATAAAACTATTATTGTGAATACCTTTAAAGCTTTGACAATTATGGCCAAATATTCACCAGTTTGGTAGAGCAAATAATTTGTTATAGGCACTTCATGAAACATTTTTCCAGGTATAAACTCTAATAGACGTACGACATGTTCCGCACCATTTATATGCTCTACTGAATAATATTTTCCATTTACGTTGGCTATTGGACGGGGACATTTAACTTGTTGCTTAGCTATATTCGAATATTTTTTTTTTTTTAATTATACGTTAATTAAATAAGTTGTTTTCTACTTACACAAATACAACATCAATTGATTTTGGGCATCAACAAATTCAATTTTTTTGGAATCCAAGGAATTTAATATCTTCAATACATAACCATGAGGCCAATGCGATACAATTAAGGGATTTTTAATGTTTCTGTAAAAGAAATACAAAATTTAAACTTTAATTTTTAAATAAAATAACATAGTGAATGAGAATTTTTCCTCTTGCGAGTATTAAAGAATTTTTATTAAAAAAAAATTTTATTCGAAGTTTTACTTCTATATACAAAAATAAATAGTAGTGTATAGTTTTTTTTTTAAAGCTGCATGTTAAGTAAGACTACAATAACTCTACTGTGTAATTAATTTTTTGCCATTATTTTTTGATATAAAATAGTAATAAAGTATGTTTTGGTATTTGTAGATTTAAAAAAGGCTTTAATTAGAAGCGCTCACTTGACACTACTGATAAAATTTGATATGGCAACAACAAAAAATATATACCGCGCCAATTGTTAAACCAAACGAAAACAATAAACAAGCAAAAAGTTGGGTCTGAAGTAGATAAAATGTACATAGTAGTTTAATTAAAGATATAGCGTTTAATTAAAAGAAATTGTTATAAAGTTAATTGTGAGAAAATTACAATGGGTATTACTGGTTTAATACCATTTTTAGAAAAGGCCTCATCCTCTGTCAACATTAGAAAATTGCAGGGCTCATCAGTGGCAGTAGACAGTTATTGTTGGTTGCATAAAGGAGTTTTTGCGTGTGCCGAAAAGCTGATAATGGGCGAAACTACAAACATTCACATACAATATTGTCTAAAGTACGTTGACATGCTAATGAGGCATAAAATTAAGGTCATCATGGTGTTTGATGGTAGACATTTACCAGCTAAAGCAGAAACTGAGCGCAGAAGACGGGAAGCTAGAAATGAAAGCAAACAGTTGGCGAAAGAGTATTTGAGGCGAAACGAAATAGACAAAGCAAGATCCCACATGAGAAGGGCAGTTGATGTGACACACGAAATGGCTTTAGAGTTGATAAAAGAATGTAGAAGTCGAGGCGTCGACTGTATAGTAGCACCTTATGAAGCCGATGCTCAAATGGCATGGCTAAATAAGGTCGGTATGGCCGAATATATAATTACCGAAGATTCCGATTTGACATTATTTGGTGCAAAAAATATTCTATTCAAATTAGACTTGACAGGAAATGCTTTGTTGGTGGAAGATACCAAATTATATTTAGCCATGGGGTGTAAACCTGAAAAATACACTTTTAACAAATTTCGTAGAATGTGCATATTGTCAGGATGTGATTATTTGGACTCGTTGCAAGGCATTGGATTGAAGAAAGCTTGCAAATTTATTTTAACCACTGAAGAGGATGATGTGAAGAAAGCTTTAAAGAAAATTCCAAGTTATTTAAAAATGAAACAATTGGTGGTACCAGATGAGTATATAGAATCTTTCCTAAAGGCAGAGGCTACATTTAAGCATATGTTTATATACAATCCTTTGGAGAGAAAAATGGAAAGATTGAATGAGCTTGAAGAATTCCAGGCAGATGAAAGTCATTGTAGTAATGCCGGATCTTTATTAGATGACGAAGAACAAGCTTTTCAATTAGCACTAGGAAATCTAAATCCCTTTACATTAAAGCAATTGGACGACTGGCACCCAGACCGAAACTGGTCAGAGGTTAAAAGTAAGCATAAAAGTATTTGGCATAGTACAAACGATTCAGAGTTAAGTAATGAACCTTGCGGAAATAAAAAGCATGATATACAAACTGTTCCCATGTTTCAATTTAAAAAAATTGAATTCAAACACAATGCGGAATTGGAAATCCAAGAAAAAATCTCAGAAGAAAGATGTAAACTTGAGGAGGCTGAAATATTTTCTATGTATAAATATGCCTCCCCCAAAATGGAACGAAAACGTAAGAGACGACCTTCAACCTCCTCTAGTAGTGAAGCAGAAGAAAGCGAAAAAAGTCCTGCTCCAGAACGAACACCTAAAAAATATTCTCACAATCCATTTGCCAAAGTTAATAGTTCTTTGGATAACATACAAAAATCACCAGTGTGTACCAACAACTCACTACTAAAGCTTCTAAGTCCTAAGAAATCCAATGACAACAATTTCAACATACAAAAGGCATATGTTAAGTCTAGATTTTTTGTTGAAAATATCAAACAAGTTGTAAAGAAACCTTTTGCTGCCAGAGATTTAACATCTGAAATGTTGAAAATAGAAAAGAAAACAAATACGTATATAGAGCAACAACAAGATTTATACCATTGTTCACTACAATCACCCAAAAATAAAATTGAAGAAAATGATACAACATTTGATGCCCAAACATCTTACAGCAGTAGTCATAATAATGAAGAGGAAAATAGTAAAGATAGCAATGAAAGTAGTGAAGCGCCAACCTCATATTCAGAAAGTTGCATAAGTTCTCAGAAAAACAAACTATGTGTGTCTACCGATTTAAATGAAGAGGGAGCTATCATTTTTCTTTCCGACATTGAAGAAGAGGAGGTTTCTAAAAGGCCTTTACAGTCAACGACATCAGGATTGTCAAAACTTACCACACCACTATCTCAAAGGTCACAAGTAAGCCTTCCTAAAACCAAATCCAAAACACAAATCACACATTGTAAATCAACTAAGAATTTGGGAATTGTTGATCCAAAGCAATCAAAGTTAAGTATGTTTGGCTTTCAAAAGAGACCCTCATTAAAAAAGTTATAGCTATAGTTAGCATATTTTAACCATGTTATTTATATGTTTGTTATTTTTATGTCAATTTAAATGATGTTTGTGTTCTTAATAAATATGTATATGCGTTTTTTGCATTTTATAAAAGTTATGTAATTAATATGCATTTATTTTACTCCAAAATAGTTATTTTTTAGAGAACAATTAATTTCTCTTCAGCAAAAATAAAGTTTTATGCAAAAAGAAAACGCAAAACGAAATTTTTTTAGTTCGGTCCATGTTTGACCCCATATAAAATCCACTGCCAAAATTCACTTAAATACGTATAAAAAGATATAAATAATGGTAAACGGCTAAAATTTGGCATAAATAATCTTTATAGGCAAATAAATTGTTGTACTAAATTTTATGGTGGTCGGCCCAGAATTGGTCATAGCTCCCATACAAGGACCACATCTGAAAAAGATATTTCTCACTATATATCGATGGTCTCATGTAGAAAGGCCCTAACTCGCATATTTGAAACTTTACAGGAGAAGGTAAAAACATAATGGAAACTGTAATATTCAACATGTAACTTTTTTTGTATAACTGCTTATAAAAGCGTTATTTTTTACACTATTGCAATAAATTTTTGTGAGGAGGTGTATTTGCGTTAAATGCATTGGAATCGCAAAAAAACAAATTTCGAAAAAATAGCGAGTTAGGGCCTTTGTACATGAGACCAACGATATATTGTATAAATATCGGTACCGACTCAAAACTTTGCACAGATCATTTACATATATGTATACAAAAATCATCCCACAAAATTTTGTTAATTTCGGTCTATTTTTAACCCCATATAAAGCCCTCTTCCGAAAATCACTTTAATACTCATAAATCTCTTATAAATAAGGGTACCAATCCAAAATTTTACACGGATCATTTACATACATGCCTAAATCAAACTGCTGAATTTTGAGAATATCGGTCCATATTTGACAATATCCCTCACATAAGGTCCACTACCGAAATCCACGTTAATACTAATATATATCTTAAATATACCGTTATTATGTTGAAATTCGACGTGAAATATCCTCATATGCATAAAAATACTTGTTCTAAAACTTAAGAAGATCGGCCCATAATTTGTCTTAGCTGCCATATAAGGACCATTTCCAAAAAACAAATAAACCCACAAAAATGTCTAATAAATATCGATATCGAACCAACTTTTATATGGATCAGAAATTTTAATCCAGAAATCATATTAGTATCGGTTATACGGCAATTAAGCTACAGATATCTTCGGGATCCAAATCTTCAATAATTCTGTCAGACATGCTTTCGAGAAGTTTGCTATTTAAAATCAGCAAAATCCGTCCATAAATAACGAATATATGAGCAAAAATCCGCGACAACCTCAGAAAATTTCATCAAAAAAACTTAGTGTATTAATATTGTTCATCAACAGATGGCGTTAATCAAACAAAGTGCTCGAAAACATTAAGTGTGTTCTTAAACCGTAACCCTGCCTTTACACATGCAAGTACTTGCATGCAAGTGCCGTGTACGTATTATGTATATACGAAAACTTATTCGAAACACTCGACTAGCTCTGCAAGTGAAAAATGTGAGTGTATTAGTAAAAAAGTGTGAATGTATTGACTTTTTCGAACTTGCACTTGCATGTGTAAATGCCGGGTAATATAAGTGTATAAAAAGACAGTGTGCTCATTTTTTTAATTGTGTTTGTGTACATTTAAATAAATAAAGACTCGTTATACATACATATTTTCTTCAAACTACTTGACGCTTTTATTTTGCAATTAAAAAGAATCCGGTTTATTTAAAGGAAATAAACCACCGTTTTTAAAAGGTAACAATATTTAAAAGGTAAAAACGTAACAATATAATATATACATATATATATGTATGTATGTATATAATATAATTATGCATCCACAACAAAGGTGAAGGGTATATAAGATTCGGCATAGCCGAACATAGCACTCTTACTTGTCTATTTTAAAAATGTTCGTAATCTGTGTATACTTACGGATCTTCCTTAATTAAATAGTTACGATCATCATACGAAATCAATTCTTTAATTTCTCCAATGGTAATGCCATACAATCGTCTCAGCAAGCTTTCGACTATATCATTGGTAACTTTAGGCTTAATATCTGAGCCGGGCTGCAAAGTAGTTGATGGTGATGTAGACGAACCATTTGTATTTTCAGTTTCAGCATGATTATCATCATTAGGTATATTTTCGTTCTTATTATTATTAAAAGCAAATTTCGCATTTGCATCATATTCATGATTAAGAGTATACGATTTTCGTCTTGACATATTTGTCAACTCGACATTATTCCAGGTATCATCCATTGCCACTTAAATGCACTTAATTTTTAATTTTTCTCTTTTTAATGCTGAAAATGAACAAAAACATAGTGGACGATTATTTGTTAAATATTTAGCACTTTACATTTTTTGTACAATTTTGGTATACAATATTTGCTTATCAATTGAGTTTAATTAAGTCAAAAATATTTAGTACTGTTGCTCTGTTTTGTGGTTAAGCTTTATTTGTCAATTTTATTATAATATCTACTAACATTTATTTTTTGCTTCAAGTAAAAGAAAGTGTTGTTAATTTTATATGTATGCATGTGTAAGTACACGACACGATCTGTTGATAACTTGGTGTGTTGAAAGATGGAGGAGAACTTCTATATGTATTGCGTGCTGACTGACAGATCTAAAACGAATAATATCTCTGACAAGAAAAAGTCGTATATCTTTTTTGCTTGTTTTGTTGCTTTTAAAGTCTTTGTTATTTGTATTTACTTAAGCTTTTTTGTGCTTATCATTAGCACTTGTGCTTGTTTTTAAATACTCAAGCAGTTTAAGTATAAGGTATAAAACGCATAATGCATAATCGTTTTATACTAATTCTTACAATATACATATGTATATCATGCTAAATCTTCATTGGAAAAAATGTTGAAAATATTTTTTTGAAAAATACAGATTGAAATGCACATTATAGTATTTCTTTCTGTTAAGAACGTTTTCTCAAATGTGCTTTTAAATCTGCTCAGGAATTAGGTATAACTACGCAGTATTAATTTAGAGTACTTTTTGCAAATTTTAATATACAATTTTAAAATTGTAGCAAACAAAATACAAATAGGGATTATTTTAAATATTTTTTTTTTTTTCATTATACGAGTAGGTATGTTAATATTTTTCTGAATTTTATAATTATGCATTGTTTGTATATGTTTATGTTGACTCCAAATAACAATAGTAGTTATTTTTTTTAGAATAGCTATAGACCATGTTCGATTGGTATTTAGCGTGATATTTATTATTACATATTTATAAAAAAAAAACAGATTAAAAATTGCTCTTGATGGCAGTTATGCATAAACTTAAAAAAACAAACAGAAAACAACTGTTTAAATAATCTAAAAATAAAGTATTATATTGGAGGATAGTTAGTTATTAGCACTATATTTTACTGATAAACTAATTAAAAAAAAGATAAATACAATCAGCCTTAACATGAATGAACGATGATTATTGAAAATTATTCTTAATTGTTTTCTCGAATCACAAATGTATTAACATATTGCTAATTGCAGATACATATAAATGTCATAAATTTAAAATATAAAATGGCATAAATCCAATATAACCTATTTTAAAATATATTTTAGTAGTTTTGAAGTTATATAAAAGATGCAATAGTTTGTATACAACTTATGCATTAAAAATTAACATTTTTAATTATGCTCTTTTAAATTTTTTTAAAAGCACACATGTGTGTCTTATTGTAGGCAAATTGACGATATATGCATACATAAATACAATTATATATGTATAAAGAATAATCAATAACAACTTATCAATAACAAAATTTTAATAATGTTTAAGTAAACAGATTTTAAACCACTTCAAAAGAAAAAGTGTTTCGTATATACATAAACTTTCCATTGAAACGGTTGAGCGGATGTTATTTGTTTGTATTTACATTAGGAGAACCGAAAAAAAGTTTCCAACTTAGATGGATTATTTATTGTGAAAAAATTTATTTGTTTGCAAAGGTATGTCTAATTAAAAATTGTGTTATCAATTACTAAGCTTGAGGTCAATATTGCATTTATTATAATTTCCAATATTTCGTTACAACATTGTGTAGCATGTTCAGGGAAACACATTTTTATAACGTTAACAAATTAACAATATTTTTCTAAAGATGCTACACAATGTTGTAGCGAAATATTGGAAATTATAATAAATACAATATTGACCTTAAGATTAGTTATTAATTATACAATAAAAACAAAAAGGTTGAACAATTAGTTAAATAATCAAAAATATGTATGTTCATTTACAATTAGGTATATTTTTATTTAAAAATAGCCCAATTGTGAAAAATTTACTTTTCTGTTTATTTGTTTTTTAAATAAGTTTTTTTTTTGGGATAAATCCACATCTTAATCTTAATAAGTTGATGTTTAAAGAATTTGCCAAAACCCAGCATTAAAGAAACGATTTTAATTCTAAAAGCGAGATATCGGATATCTTTACCACTAGTGGTGAAGGATATACAAAATACTGAACATTTCAACTATTATTCGACTGCTCGTTCTTTTCACAAATACTTGAATTTAGTTGGTAAAATTGTGGATTTCTTCTTAAAGGACAAGTCTAATATTTACACATGTATTGGATGTATTAAAATAATATAAAACTTAGTACGAGTACGTATTAACAATTATTATTATCTGATTTTAAACCGCAATGTTATATGTACATACATATGTACATAGGTACTTCAATTATATAGTGGATATACATATGTATGTAACATAATATGTATGTACATATATTAATGCAAATACATATAAAGATCATATAAATATAAAAAAATTAATATATGTATATACATATATATTACATATGTAATAGATACAGAAAATTAAATTAAACATACATTTTGAAGTACATATAATAAGCTTTTATTTTAATAAACGGAAACTTAAAATTTAAATTCAAATCCTCTAATCTTTAGCTTTAATTTATTGTCAAATACCTACATATTATGTATCTACTTTTGTGTATGTTAATGTTTTCAAAAAGTCCTTGGCCTTTTTATTATTGTTTAAATTACATCATAAATAATAATTATCTGAGTTTTTGATTATTAAAACGTTTGACTTACAATTTGTTGGGATATTGTATGTGTAAATTTAAAAACACCTATTTAACACTTTATCTTCTGCTGACTATTGCACACAAAATGTGAAAATTGTTAAACAATAAAGTAAATTTTATAAGCTTTTCGTTTTGTTTATATAAAAACTGAAAAAAGAAAAACACCAAAAGTAAACAATAACAAGAAACATGTGATTGTTATTAATCCATCAAACTTTAACAGGCTAACTACGATAAAAATATAATCATAGTTTGTATAATTGAAGTAGCAATTACTTGATCATATCGTAAAGCAACAAAAATAATTATTTGAAAACAGAGCTAAAATGTAAAAACTAATTTTACTGATAATAATCAGGGACCGAAAATAACAGGTCAAATTTATTTGTTTTTTTCTTTTATTTGACTGAGTGATTTATATAAGAAGATTTTATGTAAGTGGTTGAGAGAAACAGAAAAGAAAAAAATCAAGGTGATTTATAATTTAAATTTTTCGTAAAGGTCAGGTTATAACTTTTATTTTCGAACTTTAAAAATAAATGGCGAATCGACGAAGCTTGAATATAGAAATTGAAATTTTGTTACATATTGACCAACATCGGCACTGCTTTAGTTCATTTTCAAAATAGTATTTTTAAAATTTGTTTAAAATTCATAGAAAATAGGTATGAAAATAAAATATAAATAATTTTAATGCTCTCATCAAAGCATTAAAGAACAACAAAAACTAGTAAAGGTCATACCAAACCATGCAAAAAAATCTTAAACAAAATATAAATCACGACTTAATGGTCTGGCTTCTCTCACCGCAAATTTATCTTCAAAGTATCTGAAGTGTTTTAATTAAAGCAAGGGGCGGACTACTAAACTTAAACGTTATACTATGTTTCCACGGTACATGCTTCGCTCTCTATTCATGCTTCACACCCCAATCATGAGCGAAACAACTTGCTTCACCATACAAAATTTTAATAGCGAATCAAGAAGATTCATATTGAATTTACTTGCGAAGCACGAAAAATTGCACTCTTCTCTAATTTTTATCGCAAGTTTATCTGCACTAGCTGTAAAAATTGAATATTATTGTAAACAAAGCAAATTATTTTCTTGTTGCTGGAAGTAAAAAAAAATTAAATACCAACGAATGTATGTTTTTTTTTCAAATAAGCTAACTAATTACCACTCACTTTTGTTTGTCCATTAAAAAAATTTTCCACAAATTGTAAATTCTGTTTTTTTTTTTTTTATTCTGTTTGTTTATTAAAGACAACTGTCAAATCGAATCAAGTTTATTAGTCATGTAAACAGCATGATTCATAAACATGATTCAAAAGGCGAAGCAGGTGATTCAAGTCGTCGTGGAAACATAGTATTATACTGGAAACATAGTATTATATCGTGGAAACATAGTATTATTCTGGAAACATAGTATTATACTATGTTTCCACGACGACTTGAATCACCTGCTTCGCCTTCTGAATCATGTTTATGAATCAGGCTGTTTACATGACTAATAAACTGGATTCGATTTGACAGTTGTCTTTAATAAAGAAACAGAATAAAAAAAAAACAGAATTTACAATTTGTGTAAAATAATTTTTTTTAATGGACAAACAAAAGTGAGTGGTAATTAGTTAGCTTATTTGAAAAAAACATACATTCGTACGTATTTACTTTCTTTACTTCCAGCAACAAGAAAATAATTTGCTTTGTTTACAATAATATTAAATTTTTACAGCTAGTGCAGATAAACTTGCGATAAAAATTAGAGAAGAGTGCAATTTTTCGTGCTTCGCAAGTAGATTCAATAAGAATCACATTATATTTACATTTATCTATTAATAATATAAATAAAAATAAATAATATATATACATAAATTGTAGGCAAACTTAAATTAAATTATACAAATTACTGAAGTTTTCTGTTTGGCGTCTACTTTTGTAATGTCTCGCCGCTTCGTTTATTTTTTCAAAAAATCCCAAGCTTACATTTACAAGATAGTCATTATATAAGAAAGACAGAGATAAATATATTTACATAAAAGTTCTATAATAAAAAGCTTAACTTTACAAGATAATTATTATATAAGAAAGAAAGAGATAAATATATTTACATAAAAAGTTCTAGAATAATATAGAATACAAGCTTAACTTAAAAGATAATTATTATATAAGAAAGAAAGAGATAAATATATTTACATAGAAAGTTCTAGAGTACTATACATTTATAGATGACTGATGTAAAATATTAGAACAGGTACCTGCGACTACAACTAAAATAGCCGGTAATATCACAAACTACTACTAAATCACTTGATTTTTTCATTGAAATATTGTGACATCATATTTTTGTCACTTTATTCAAAAATTTGGTACCAATTAATACTCTTTTTAAAATATGTAATTATAAAAATTTTAATTATAATATTCCTTATTATAGTTTATTTGACATTTTTATTAATACTTCAGTAATTGTTTAACTTAAGGTCTTTTTTTTTATTAAAATAAAAATTTTATTTTACCTTAAGCTTGAACAATTACTGAAATTTTAATTATAAGTTTGATGACGTTATAATTTTAAAAAATATTCGCCGTTAATTAAACATAGTGCCGTGTATGGTTTTCTTTACGTGTATAATTTATCAGCTGTTGGGCACGCACAACCTCATTTCAACGTGCGCCAAGATAGCATCGAAAAATAGCAACGGCGGAAATGAAATTTGCAATCCCGTTTTCTTGAATTTTAGTGGCATCACCGGAAATGAATTGAGGGAATTGAGGAGATTTTTAATAGCAACGAAAAATAGCAACGAATCTCACTGAATATAGAACGTTTTCCGTGCAAAAAATTGTCTGGGATTGGAAAATGGTAATTGAAAGTATACATCCCACTGAATATAAAACGCTTTCCGTGCAAAAAATTGTCAGAGCCGTTCCAGAGAAATTCGAGCTCCTCCAAAAATGGTCAGAAAATCTGGGATTCTAAATAAAATAGAATCTGGGCAGTGTCAGGGCATAGACTCAATGGAAATTGAAAGTATACATCCCACTGAATATAAAACGCTTTCCGTGCAAAAAATTGTCAGAGCCGTTCCAGAGAAATTCGAGCTCCTCCAAAAATGGTCAGAAAATCTGGGATTCTAAATAAAATAGAATCTGGGCAGTGTCAGGGCATAGACTCAATGGAAATTGAAAGTATACATCCCACTGAATATAAAACGCTTTCCGTGCAAAAAATTGTCAGAGCCGTTCCAGAGAAATTCGAGCTCCTCCAAAAATGGTCAGAAAATCTGGGATTCTAAATAAAATAGAATCTGGGCAGTGTCAGGGCATAGACTCAATGGAAATTGAAAGTTTACATCCCACTGAATATAAAACGCTTTCCGTGCAAAAAATTGTCAGAGCCGTTCCAGAGAAATTCGAGCTCCTCCAAAAATGGTCAGAAAATCTGGGATTCTAAATAAAATAGAATCTGGGCAGTGTCAGGGCATAGACTCAATGGAAATTGAAAGTATACATCCCACTGAATATAAAACGCTTTCCGTGCAAAAAATTGTCAGAGCCGTTCCAGAGAAATTCGAGCTCCTCCAAAAATGGTCAGAAAATCTGGGATTCTAAATAAAATAGAATCTGGGCAGTGTCAGGGCATAGACTCAATGAAAATTGAAAGTATATGTACATCCCACTAAATATATTAAAAGCTTTCCGAGCATTTGGTCATATACCACGTGCTCGTTGCTATTCTTTTTTTTTATTAGGAATTGCGATCGATTTAAGTAAGTTTGAAGTCGACCTATACCTTCATATAGGGAAATCATAAATGGTACAGTTAAACGACACCAATCATTAACTAATGCAAGAGTGAGACGCAAATCTCTCGTATGCAGCGAAAAAAGGACGGCCTGATTACCTTTAATGCAATAATGACGCGCGAGTTCTTTTTTACCCAGAGTTGTATTATGGCACGTGTTTAGCAAATCAACCGCAGACATAAAAAAGACTTGCAGGCATGTGATGGAAATCGATATCGAAAACAAATCAGTTTTGGAAATACATTTTAATGAATTTATTTATTTATTTTTAAAATTTTTGTTTTAAGATTCTCTTTAGTAGCACAATATCTTTATATTTTATGAATTAAAAGTTTTCCAATACACAAATATTACATACAAAATTGACTTCTAAAACTCATTCGTTTTCGATTTCCATCACATGCCTGATAGACTTAAAGACAGTAAATAGTAGCAATAATTAGAAAAATGTAATTGTTTCTTTAATTACCAATACGGCGAATCTTAATAACTTATTTTTACAAATGAATAGGAAATTAATTCATTAAAAAACAATACAATTTGCGGTTGATTTCTTTGTTTAATAATGCCTTAAGGTATTTATATACTCGATATTTTGATTTATGGTATGATTAGAAAATTACAATAAATACATAAATGAGTACTACAAAAATTAAACTTCTATTAATTCCACTTTTTTGTTGGTTTTAATTCATAAAATATAAAGATATTGTGCTACTAAAGAGAATCTTAAAACAAAAATTTTAAAAATAAATAAATAAATTCATTAAAATGTATTTCCAAAACTGATTTGTTTTCGATATCGATTTCCATCACATGCCTGCAAGTCTTTTTTATGTCTGCGGTTGATTTGCTAAACACGTGCCATAATACAACTCTGGGTAAAAAAGAACTCGCGCGTCATTATTGCATTAAAGGTAATCAGGCCGTCCTTTTTTCGCTGCATACGAGAGATTTGCGTCTCACTCTTGCATTAGTTAATGATTGGTGTCGTTTAACTGTACCATTTATGATTTCCCTATATGAAGGTATAGGTCGACTTCAAACTTACTTAAATCGATCGCAATTCCTAATAAAAAAAAAGAATAGCAACGAGCACGTGGTATATGACCAAATGCTCGGAAAGCTTTTAATATATTTAGTGGGATGTACATATACTTTCAATTTTCATTGAGTCTATGCCCTGACACTGCCCAGATTCTATTTTATTTAGAATCCCAGATTTTCTGACCATTTTTGGAGGAGCTCGAATTTCTCTGGAACGGCTCTGACAATTTTTTGCACGGAAAGCGTTTTATATTCAGTGGGATGTATACTTTCAATTTCCATTGAGTCTATGCCCTGACACTGCCCAGATTCTATTTTATTTAGAATCCCAGATTTTCTGACCATTTTTGGAGGAGCTCGAATTTCTCTGGAACGGCTCTGACAATTTTTTGCACGGAAAGCGTTTTATATTCAGTGGGATGTAAACTTTCAATTTCCATTGAGTCTATGCCCTGACACTGCCCAGATTCTATTTTATTTAGAATCCCAGATTTTCTGACCATTTTTGGAGGAGCTCCAATTTCTCTGGAACGGCTCTGACAATTTTTTGCACGGAAAGCGTTTTATATTCAGTGGGATGTATACTTTCAATTTCCATTGAGTCTATGCCCTGACACTGCCCAGATTCTATTTTATTTAGAATCCCAGATTTTCTGACCATTTTTGGAGGAGCTCGAATTTCTCTGGAACGGCTCTGACAATTTTTTGCACGGAAAGCGTTTTATATTCAGTGGGATGTATACTTTCAATTTCCATTGAGTCTATGCCCTGACACTGCCCAGATTCTATTTTATTTAGAATCCCAGATTTTCTGACCATTTTTGGAGGAGCTCGAATTTCTCTGGAACGGCTCTGACAATTTTTTGCACGGAAAGCGTTTTATATTCAGTGGGATGTATACTTTCAATTTCCATTGAGTCTATGCCCTGACACTGCCCAGATTCTATTTTATTTAGAATCCCAGATTTTCTGACCATTTTTGGAGGAGCTCGAATTTCTCTGGAACGGCTCTGACAATTTTTTGCACGGAAAGCGTTTTATATTCAGTGGGATGTATACTTTCAATTTCCATTGAGTCTATGCCCTGACACTGCCCAGATTCTATTTTATTTAGAATCCCAGATTTTCTGACCATTTTTGGAGGAGCTCGAATTTCTCTGGAACGGCTCTGACAATTTTTTGCACGGAAAGCGTTTTATATTCAGTGGGATGTATACTTTCAATTTCCATTGAGTCTATGCCCTGACACTGCCCAGATTCTATTTTATTTAGAATCCCAGATTTTCTGACCATTTTTAAAGGAGCTCGAATTTCTCTGGATTTTTTTTATGCTGAATAATTACATTACCGCTTAATTCCTAACATCGTTTTCGGGCTTTCTTGCTCTCGAAATTGCTAAAATTTGTTCCAGTTTTCGTTGCCCCTGAATTCCTAAAATCATTTGTTGCCACTCGATTCCCCTAAACGATATTAGAAAATTCCCTCGTTTTCATTTCCGGCGTTGCTATTTTTCGATGCTATCTTGGCGCACGTCTCATTTCATTATTTACAAATGTTTAAGTTATTTACAAGTTGTACTGTTTTCCCAATAGCGCTTATTTTTTAGATAAAAAAATTAAATAAAAAAGGAAGTAAATAAATAAAATATAATAATGGATCAATTGTATATAGAAATTGAATTAAGAACAGTAAAATATGCTGAAACTGAAATATTTACCTCCGTTCCATCATTTGTCGCTCTATACATGTATCATTATTTAAACCGGCCGGAGAATATCAAATTAAATTTTGTATGCTCTACTCTATCATCAGAAAGGGGTAAATTAAAGTTGCGTTCCGCGTCATTGAAGCGTGAGCTGACAGAAGATAGGCTTTTATGCAAAGATGGCTCTAAACTGGAAGCTATACGAGATTTACGACTTCCCGTGTATGCCAAAGAAGGGGATACGTTTATTGCAGGCATGTGTGCAGTTTGTAGAGAAATTATTGCACGCCATCCTGCTGCAGAACATCGAAAGCTTTTGGGTTTTAAGGAAAGTTGCTTATTAGCACCATCTGAAGCTTCAATATGGACTAGGTTTTGTGAAGTTAATATAGTGCAATCTTTATCACAACTTTTTTGTATTATTGAGCAGCAAAGGGACTATAGTGATTTGCCAGTGGAATGTGCTAGATTTGAGAGACACATGAATGAGCCGGTAAGAATGCATAATATATACAAATTGGCAAGGGAAAAGGCAAATCAAGATGTGGGATCTGGATCAGGGAAAGTTGAAAAGAAACGTAAAAATAAGATTAAAATTGAATGCTCTGTACCAAAAGAAAACTTGGCAATTGAGCACACCTTTGCAGAAGGAGTAGAATTTACCATAGCCGATTTAATTCTATACCCCTGTATGCGTTTAATTTACCATTGTTTTCCAAAAATGCTGATACAATTCCCATTAACGAATACCTGGTTAAATGAGGTAATTTTAAATAATATTCACTGAACTTCCTACTCGTACAAGTCATGCATATTTTATATAATTTTAGATTGATAACTTTGACGTTAAATGCCAACATGTCTTAAATAATCTTTGTAATATTTCCTGCATAACCAACTTGACAAATTGTGTAGTGTATAAAATACCTGATTGTGATGATACCAGTCTGTATAAAAGTGATCCCAAAAGGTATAAGCCTCGCAATCGTATTTTTACAGAACAATCCGAAGTTAAGACCACTCTCAATAAACTTGAAACTTTAAAAATAAATTTTAACAGCGACTGTCCAATTACATATGGCCAATGTAATATTGATTGGCAAGTAATAGAGCCAACACATGCTGAGAGTTCGGCTTTGCCACAGGAAAGATTATTGAGGAAACGTCAGCAATTAGAAAACTTGGCGAATGCTGTTGCATCACTTGCTGACCAAGGACAACGAATAATTGACTTTTGCAGTGGTACAGGACATTTGGGAATTCTATTGGCTTTAAAATTACCACAATGTGAAATTATTTTGATGGAAAACAAAGCCATATCACTGCAGAAGGCTAAACAAAGGGCCAATGATTTAAAATTGACAAATTTAAGATTTTATCAATGCAATATTGACTATTTTGAGGGAGAATTCGACGTGGGCACATCCTTACATGCGTGTGGCACAGCTACAGACATTGTGTTGCAACAGTGCCAAAGGGCCAGGGCAAATTTTGTTTGTTGTCCTTGCTGCTATGGTTCTTTACAACCAATGCCTCACATCAAATATCCTCTCAGTAAACAATTTCGGCAGGTACTAAGTGAAAAGGACTTCATGTACGTAGCTCATACGGCCGATCAGGCTCATGCGCTGGGAACTTTAAACTGTAAGCCAGAAACAACTCGACAGGGACAATTGTGTATGGATATTGTAGATACAGATCGCAAACTTCAAGCAGAGGAACATGGCTATGAAGTGATATTGACACGTCTAAACCCGGAAAATTGTACGCCAAAAAATCGGCTATTGGTTGGACGATTATCACAAAAAAATAATTTTAATGAAATTAAATTAGCTCTGTAGAAATGTTCACTTTCTATAGATTTTCTGCATTTGCTGTTTCCAAATAAATTGTCTCAGTTTATATTTCAAATGTTTTTTTTTGCGGATTTTATTGTTTTTAATAAATATTCTTAAAAATTCTAACCAACATTTCTTTAGATGTTCATCGATAGATAGGTCTGAAGAAAAATTTGGATCAGCATTGGCATGACAGCAATAGTTTAAAAGAAATTGGAATACAAACTTACCTTTACTATTAGCATTGGCGTCTGATTTATAAATTCAATTCAGAAAGTTACATTAATTTTCTATATTTTTTACAAAAAGAGACTTATTTTGTGTTAACTTAAAATTGTGAGAAAATAAATTAAAATATTCCACCACGTAAAGCCAAGACCAAATGCAAAACGGAACCTCCCTGAACTTTATAATCTGCAGCCGTTTTATCATCATTCCTGCAAGACAACAAAAAAATTGTAAATAACTATAATTTTCAAACATGCCGAAATGCTTACATTTGTTTTCCGGAAAAAATCAGACGTTGTTGTTGCGGTGGTATGCCTTCTTTTTCTTCAACACGTTCTTTAATACGATCTACTTTGTCTGTGGGTTCAATATCGATTTCAATTTCTTTTCCGGTAAGTGTCTGCAAAATGAATAACGTAACATGTAAATTCCAAACACAAATCTATAATTTCTAAGTTGTTTTGTGACCAAAAACTAACCTTGACTTTGATCAGCATTTTTCTTCTTTGTATTTATTCAAACTGCTGCTGGCAAAATATAAGCTCGTAAACTTTATTTCCTGCAAATATAAATAACTTTTAATATTTTATATGTTTGAATTAGAAAATAAAATGTATATTCAATTTTCAGGCCATGCCGAAAAAGTATTTTTGCAAATTTAACAAACCTCTCCAATTTTATATTTTTTGCACACAAAAGTTTTGTGACAAAACTTCAACAAACTTGATAAGTAGTGAATTGCAAATTAAATGTTGTTTAACAGGCTGACTCAAATAATGTTGAAATTTATATCAATGACTCATAAAGTTTTGTTTCTATTGCTTTTGTTATGAACTCTGCAAATTGAAGTTTTGTATGTCTTTTATTATTATATCAAAAATAAATGTAAAGCTAACTTTTAATTCAACGTTAACAACAACTTAAGAAATAATTAAAATAAATTCTTTGGAAAATTAAGGCCCAACTATAATATGCATATGCTAGCTTAAGCAAATTGCAAAAGTTAACGAAAAGGCTGTCAAATGCATAACTAGTTCAGAGTTAACTTTTAGGTGGCTACATTGACTTTGAAACTTTTTGTCCACAGTTGCTCATTTCTGTTTAAAAAAATGTTTTTATTTTAACAAAAAGCCATTAAATGACTATATTTTATAAATATTATTATATTATTTTATAATTAAAAGAAAACTTCGTACCCGAAACGCATAATTTTTCCTTTTTTTTTAATTTTTCGGCAAAAGTACTAAAATGTACAGCTGTGGCAGCACTACATTGTAAATAATAATAAACGTTTACATATGTTTTGTTAATTTTCGTATTGTGTTTGCAAAAATGGAGAAAAAACTTAATTTTAATAATATAAAAATATTAAAGTTAGCGCTTGAAGGGTTGTGCACATTAAAAGAAATAAGTGAACTACACTGTAAAAGAAGAAGACGCTCTTGTTCTGTCAGAGAAATAACCGCGACAGAAAGACATTTTTGTTAAAATAAAAAGGGTCCCTTTTATTGTAAAGGCACTTATTTTTTTCCGCATTTTCTATTAAATTTAAAATAAATATATTTTCTTCCATTTTGTTCAAAACACAAACAAACAACAACAAACAGCTGATTCCGTACAGAATGTGCGATCAGTTTCGCTTTTTGCTTAAGCAAATGACAGTTGAAAAACTTAACGAAAAGTTTCGTTAAGTACATTATAGTTTGCCACATACAATTTATATGTGTTCGCACGTTTGCTTAAGCTAGCATATGCATATTATAGTTGGGCCTTAAGACCCAACTATAATATGCATATGCTAGCTTAAGCAAATTGCAAAAGTTAACGAAAAGGCTGTCAAATGCATAACCTGTTCAGAGTTAACTTTCAGGTGGCTTCAATGACTTTGAAACTTTTTGTCCACAGTTGCTCATTTATGTTTAAAAAAAATGTTTTTATTTTAACAAAAAGCCATTAAATGACTATATCTTATAAATATTATTATATTATTTTATAATTAAAAGAAAACTTCGTACCCGAAACGCATAATTTTTCCTTTTTTTTAATTTATCGGCAAAAGTACTAAAATGTACAGCTGTGGCAGCACTACATTGTAAATAATAATAAACGTTTACATATGTTTTGTTAGTTTTCGTATTGTGTTTGCAAAAATGGAGAAAAAACTTAAAAATTTTAATAATATAAAAATATTAAAGTTAGCGCTTGAAGGGTTGTGCATATTAAAAGAAATAAGTGAACTACACTGTAAAAGAAGAAGACGCTCTTGTTCTGTCAGAGAAATAACCGCGACAGAAAGACATTTTTGTTAAAATAAAAAGGGTGCCTTTTATTGTAATTATTATTACATTTAAAATAAATATATTTTCTTCCATTTTGTTCAAAACACAAACAAACAACAACAAACAGCTGATTCCGTACAGAATGTGCGATCAGTTTCGCTTTTTGCTTAAGCAAATGACAGTTGAAAAACTTAACGAAAAGTTTCGTTAAGTACATTATAGTTTGCCACATACATTTTATATGTGTTCGCACGTTTGCTTAAGCTAGCATATGCATATTATAGTTGGGCCTTTAAGCTAATCATATTAAATATTGCAATAAGACATTTTGAATAAGTTATTTATTTAGTTATTCATTTCGTAATATTAAGCCTAGATGGCCAGAATATCAATATTACATAGTGTAAGTTCCATAATGATTACAAAAAAAAAAATCATCTTAAACAATTAATAATAATTCAATATAAATTGAAATAAGAATATTAATTATGCATATAAAAGAAAAAACATTTTATGGCTCCCCAGCCGTAATAACATATAAGTAGTAAACTAATGGATAAAAATCCACACAGATCCCATCAGCGGCAATATATAGGTTCAAAATAAATCATCGAATAGTAGAATAAGATAAAGCTTACGAAAAGCAAAAAAGTGTTACCATTTACTATTTTGAAAAGCGAAAGTTCAGTCAGTAAGAGTATGAACAGAACAAGCACGACACTACATTTGTGAAGTAAAATTTGTTTTATTTGTTAAAGGTGGCGATTCTCATTCTACTTAGAAACCGTGCCGTGCTTGTTCTGTTCATACTCTAAGCTCAATAAAAACAAATATTGATCATGCATTTAAAATTAAAGATGACTGAAAGAGGACACAAATTTTATAGATGACAGCGAGTTAAAATAGATGATTGTCCTCCAAAATAGAGGACGTATGGTCATCTTAATTTAACCCAAATATATTTCATATGTATACAAATTTATGATGATCGGTCCATAATTAGTCGTGGCTCCCATATAAGACCCTCTTCGCAATTCACTTTGAGCTCCAAAAATCGAGATAAAATTGAACACATATGTATAATACTTATATTCACAGACATCATGACTCCAAATTTGTTTGATGATCGGTCCACAATAGGTTATATCTCCCATATAATGCCCATTTCTGAAAAACTGTTTTATACATATACTGGGTGTAGGGTATTATATGGTCGGGCTTGACCGACTATACTTTCTTACTTGTTTTTGTACAAATTTGTTCGACGATATTCAATCTTACGAGTGTTTTGTACCTACAAGCAAACATCATAAAATAAAACTAAACTGCTATTGTATAAAAAGTATAATTAAAACAACTTTTATTTAGTAGCTACGTCATTTTCGTTAAATATTTGTCATTAGTGACCATACCTAAAGTAAATTAACGCAAAGCGTTTATTACAACAAAATATTTTACTTATAAAATACATGTAAATATATTAGGATGAATAATAAAATAAAAGATAAAATCATATTTAAATAAATACAAAATACTTACAGTTAACAATATGCACAAATGGATTTTAATTCCATACATGATTTTGGAATATATTATTGATAAAAAATCGTATAAAAAGGGGTAAGTTCCTAAAAAAAATTACTAAAACTAGATTTTTCAAAAGAAAATTTTTAATGATATTTGACAGGAAATGGCTGAACGGTTACACATCCATAGAATTTAAAAAATCTTAAGCACAAATAATACTATTTACAGAATATATTGAAATGACCGTTTTCACAAAAAAAAGATAAAATAAGCAGGTGTATTTCAAATATGCATTTGTTAAGAATATTTCTTAAATTCAAATTTAAGTAGTTGAAAATTTGAAAATAATTTGTGGAATTAATGATAAAATGTCTTTGGTTTGTTGCAAAAGGCTGAGATTCTGTGGGGTGGTAGATTTCAAAGAATGTGTTTCAAACTTTTTTATTGGCAGTTGTTGCTTTAAATCTGGATTCAGCTTTTCATTTATTGTTTCATCTATGACCTGCAATAGGCGTTGATATAAAAATGATTGTCTAAAGATTGGCTTTGACAAACTCAAATGATCATCTTTTAGAACATAAAAGTCACCATGATTTATGCAAGCGGATTCTTCGGTAACAATGCGCAGCGGAAACTTAAATGAGGTTAACATAGTAGGTGAACCTTCGGCAATACTGACAACTTTCATATGACGAAAACTTGAACGAAGGCAGTTCATGAAGCGTTCATGCAACTCTAAGAGTTTGGGGGCATTTTCTTCCATTTCCTTGACTTCTATAGATGGTGACAAGAGCATTTGCATGTGCTGTTTCCATTTGGCAATAGGGGAACCACGATGGGGGACGCCAAGAAATACAATACCATTCGTGTTTTTAGCAATTTGTTGTGCTTGCAGATCTGCGCTATCTTTAGCTTTCATTAGTATTAGCTTAGTTAATATACCACCCATGGAATGACCAATCCAGACGACAGGTCTGTCGTTGCCAATGTCAGCCATTGTTATACGTTCCAATAAGGATGTTGCCCGCTCATCTAAATGCCCTTGACTTTTTTCACAAGGACAATATTTTGTAAAGTTGGCAGACCACTCTGTCACAGCTGAAGTATAATCAATGCCAATAATTCTAGTATTAGGATAATCTTCTGGCAACCATTCCATGGGCCAACAATTGGTGTATTCTTCTTCATTATCTTGATTTAACCATTCATTGCCGGGTACACTAAATTCACCTTTGCAATTTTCACTGGCAGCTAAAGGAACGTCCGGATGAACAACTTCCCACTCAGGATCCAACTCAGCCTCATTTTGCAATGTCTCAACCAATTCTTTTGTAGCATCATCACTAATTTGCAAGGGTTTATTTGTATGTTTTGTGGTGGCTTTTAGAAGCGCATCTGTAAACAATACAGAAAATTCTATAAATATTTAATACTTGTAATAAGTTAATCAAAATATGCAAAATCTTACCTGTTTCTATGCTTCCTCCCTCCTTACGTACACCATTATTGTTATCTACTACTAATTGTAGTCCCTTTTCAGTAACTGTTTCCGCGGTTTCTTTAACGTTTGATTTTGAGCTGGCTTTATCATTTCCGTTACCATTCTTTTTCATTTGTATACGTCTCTGTTCACCAACTAGGAAAACATCATCGGTTTCACTAGTGTAAAATGCGTTTTTGCCATACAGACCTAATTCAGTGGGTCGACGATCTTTTTGACGCCAAGTTATGAAAACACCACCCAAAAGACCATGAACAAATATTATATCAGCTTTTGGTTTACTGCGTGTACGCAAACGTGGATGCAATGGATACACATTTGGGGCATATACCGTATAATTTGGATCATCATGATCGAGATTTGCCATTGTCTTGGCCGATATCACTTGCAAGCGCAAATCGGGACATTGTTGCCATTCAGCTAAAACACTAATCCAACCACTTGCAAAGAAGTGCTCAACACTATCTTTGACAACAGACATATTTGCTAATACTTTGCAGAGGGTCGATAAAGTTTCGTTGTCATCGGCAAACATTTTGCATAGCTCCATAAGATGAACCAAACCGCCATCTTTAATTATTTGTTCGGCCACTTCTGGTTCTTTGGTAACGTGATGTAAAAATGAGATAATTTCCTTTAGCATATCAGTTTCTTGAACATTAAAGGAAATGGGATGTTCTTGAGTAAAGAATTCACAAACGTCTTCCTAAATTAGTGAAATGTACAAAAGAAAATAAAAATATTTACATTAAATAATTGTATGAAATGAAAAATTAATTAAACATACCACTGGATCTTGTTGGGGAAAATATTTCGCAAAGAAATGTTTGACACAAGAGCGTGGCTTAAGACGTTCTAAAAGTTCATGCAATTCTGATAATAATAATTTGGGATTCTTTATGCAGCCTTTCATATGAACCGGTATAAACCAGCGTGTATCAGCTCCAGAGCGAGCCAAAGATACGGCGGTCCTAGCATCACATATCTGAGCCAAATGACGAAAATCCCAATCTTTCAAGTGATCTATGCGGGCTAATTGTCTAACAGCCTTTAAACGTTCATGGTGGGATCCAGTCTGTGCAGTATTCAATAAACGCCATGCAACCGAATGCTTTACAGCTTTCCACCATTTTCCAACCGGATTAACAATAACACTTATCCATTTTTTATCATCTTCCTCTTGTTGCTTCAATTTGCGCATTGATTCCTTATAGATATGATATTTAATGTAAATGTAATCGGGTTCAGGAGTCTTATCATTTTGATCATTACTACTGTCAACAAATTTTGAAATAAATCTTTGGAAACGACGTTTATCGTAAAGAATGAGGCCACATCTAGAAAAAATAAACAAATGCGACAAAATTGTTTAATTAATATAATTCTAAATTTCTTTAGCTGTTTTGTAGAATATGTTTATTATTTGAAAAACACATTATGTAATTTATATCTAAATAATAACCTAACTTACTAAAGAAATATTAAATATCTAAAAATATGTAGCTTATTTTAAGTTATGTTAGAACAATTGATTTTTTTTAGTAGTAGTAAATTGTTAAATTAAGTTTAATAATATTCCCAACCCTGGTATTTAGTCATGACATTTTAAGAAATATCGAATGATTATTTATTTATTAACGGTCACTCTTCTATTTGCGGAACTAAAACCATTTTAAATTATACAAAACATAAAGATTCTTCAAAAGAATTTTGGATTTAAGAATACATTGATAATAAAACTAAATTGTTTGTAAATAAAATAAACTCTCATGATTATGAATGTATGCTAAATCACATGCATACATACATATAAAATATGTAGAGTTAAACAAATAATTTTATTTATAAATAACTAATGGGGGCATTAGTTAAAATCAAGTTACTATAGAACACTGTGAGAAATATATTCTAGAATTATATAGGTACACGTGTATAGTATTAAAATGATTTTATTGTAAAAAAAGGCCAAGAGTATGTCATTTGCTAAAAATATCACAAATACCTACATACCTTTATATTAAAAAAAAGAAAAGTAAATTAAATTTTCACTAAATTTTGTGCGTGTATGGTTAGTAGTTTTTAACATAAAATATTGGCCTTATTTATGTTATGTAGTACCTACATGCATACATCCATGCATTAAAATTGTCTGTCTCCCTTTAACACAATCGTATATTTTGTTTTGATCATTACCATTCACAACAAAAGAGAGAACCAGGAAGCAGCAACAAATCGTAAAGAGAACCGTTATCGTTTATTCCAAACAAATAGTGGTAAATTACAAATCATAAGACGCAATATTTCTACTCTCATAAAGTTTAGTGATTGTTTTTGATACAACTTTTTGTTGTATCAAAACATGTTTACAGTTTGTGCAATGTTTTTGTTTACAATTGCCAACATAGGTACCTATTATCAAGACAAAATTGTGATGATGTCATTAATTACAAACCTACCTATTTGTATAATTCATGTAAATGAACATTACTCACCCAAAAACAAATCTCTATAAATTTACATGTTCATACATACACACATATGTACATATATTTAAAAAAATATGAGGAAATTGTTTTAAATTAGTTGAACATTTGCATCGTTTATTAGTAAATTACATATTGATATTCTCTTTATTATTATGTACCTACATACTAATTTCATAAAAAAAATTTCTTTTTAACTTATAAGGCGAGCCCCTTTTTAGAGTGTAAACATTTGTTTATAACAACTGTTTTTCTCACAAACAAAAATACATTGTCTCACTCAATTTTTAAATAAAAAGAAACATCAGACCATTTTTGATGATTAATTTTTTAAAGTGTGAATTAGAGCATCTGCTTTATATATGTATGTAGGTATTTAAAACGATTTGTAAATGGGAAAATCTTATTTTGACCTTATAAGATTAAATTTTTATTCAAACTGAATTGGAAATTATAGGTAGGAAACCAGGAAAAGATTTTCTTTGAATAAACTTTAAACGCGTTATAATGATAACAATTTTGTTCCAAAACATATGTATGTAGTACATATGTAAGTTGTATTGAAAAAATAGGTAAGTACATAGGTATATATTTTCTAAATTATACAATCAGTACAAGCAAAGTTTTAGTACATTATTTTCAGGAGAATGTTATAAATTTTTAGTAAGTACATATGACCTCAAAGCAATTTTTAAGGCTATTCATATACCTAATAAGCAGATACACTTTTTAATATATCTGCTTATTATTTGTTCATATACTACATACACCCTAAATAATTAAATAACTACATAGGTATGTATAGTATTAAGTTTTTTACTTACGTGGTCAAAATACCAACACTGCCAAGTGTTTTCGGGTATCGGCGTAAATTAGTTGTTAAATTATTCATCGAACACTTGCTGAGAATTAACTCAAGGGACAAAAGTTTAATAATTTTTACAAATAATACTATGCTGTTTTTACTTTTGTTAATAATCAATTGCAAAAAAACTATTTTTGAAAATTTTCTTTGTTAAATAGGTAAAGCTGAACGATTTTTTCGTTGGCAATTGCCAAGAACTCAACACAATTTCTACGTACAGTCAGTCGTCTATTCAATCAATTTTTCACTTTTTCAATTTAAAACAATTACAAATTTCACAATGAAAATTTGTTAAAAAATAGACTGTAAATCTATAGCAATTTTCCTTTTCTTGTTATTAAATATGCACAGTATTTAATTTGTTTGTGTTAAAATTAATGTATTTTATTAAAGTTTTATTTAGTTTATTTTGTATAGTTTTTTTTTAGTTTTACTGAACTTATCACTTCGCTTTTTAATTGTTGAATGGTGTTTTTATTCATCGAAAATTGTTCATATACCACTCTTGGGGCTAGTCGTTTGTTTTGTTTTTCAACTTGTTATTGTTATTGCATATTGTTGTTGTTTACCATGTTTTGTTATTTTGTGTACTACTTATTTGTTTATACGAAAAGGGGAGGGGTGGCAAACTATCAAATTTTATCTTACGAGTCATGACGTCATTATGACAAGCAACCAAAGAATAATTGTTCATATATAGAAAAGAGCGATAAAAATAAAAACAAAATTAAGTGATGTCAACTCATTTTGAGAAAATAGTTTGACATAGCATTTATAGTGAAATGGACTACTGGCTATTTAGGTGTCTCGGAGTTTTTACTCCATCTTTTCTCTGAACTTCTGTACCCGACATCTTCTCTTGATATCTTTTTCTCTTTTACTACCTATTCACATACAATCTCTTTCTATCTCTAAAATATCTATCCACATTTTCCGTTTTTCTTCCATAAATTTCTTTTCAGGTAACACAAAAGGACCAATGCTTAGACCTAAGTGGGCTATACTAGTTATGGCTGTCTGCTGACCTAACCTAACCTAGCATTTATAGTATTAATTTTAAAAGTATTAAGTTTTGCATGGGCAATTTGTTTGTTTTGCAAAATACCGTGATTTAAACGTGTTTGCTAATAATCTGAGAGACTAGGCCGAATTTAATTCGAAATAAAAATACATATATAGCGTGCGTGTGCTCTTATTTATACGAATCAATTTTTTTTTTAGTAAAAAAGGAGATATGTATTCAAGGTGAATTTATACTAGGTGACAGCATAGCGCCAGCTGATTATTCATGTTGAAATTGAAAATGTCAAAAAGGTGTTTACAAATAGTCAAAGTTTATTGTTTGTTTGTTTTCTTTATTTTATGCCAGATGTTTTTGACAGTAACGAAAGTTTTTACCAAACAAAAATGCCTGTTGTTCTTGCCTTGTTGTAATTGCTGTAGCAATGCTGTCACCTAGTATTTAATTTCACCATGTATGTATGTATGTGCATTAATAAAATTTTTGAAAAAAGTGGAAGAAAATTAAAGAATTAAATTAAAGTGTGCATTAATGAAATTTTTAAACACACACACAGAGCTGCAAAACGAATTTGACAATGCCACACAACAATCTGACAACCGGGTAAATTGACAATTTCGGTTGACAGATAAAAAAAAATTTAAATTTGTTTATTTATTCCATAATCTTGTTTTATTTAGGAAAAGTCACACAAACAAATTTAGTTTTATTTTATTTAATCTTGATCTTACATAAAACTTGTAATATCAAATGGCGTCAAACAAATTTTTACTAAAAATGTGTTTACGCTTTTTTAAGTGAATGTTTATCGTCTGATCACACCTTTACAATTGTAACATAAAAAACAGTAGTTTTGGTGAGGTTCACAATCCGAGTTTTATCAAATTTTGACTTATGTGTTTTAAAACTCACTCGAACAGTTATACCAAGGTGAATTTAAATAACTGAAAATTCTTTTGTTTTTACGGAATTCACAGTAGAATTTTTGATAGTGAAAATATCATAAACAAAGAAAAAATCTTTTATTTTCACGGAAGTCCTGACTTGTTCTGTTGATAGTTAAGTCAGCTATTTTGACATTTAAAATTAAATGAACTTTTTGTTAAAATGAAATGAAAAATAGGTATATTGGTTTTAAGTAAATTTTCAGTTATTTTAAATTACAGTTTCATTTAAATTTACATACAAAATACTTTAACGTAAACAACTGTCAATATCAAATGCAACTGAAAATTCGTATTAATGTGCACTTAGTTTAGAATGAATGTTAGATTCAATTAAAAATAAATTTTCTTATAATTTTAAATGTTTATTTAGTTAAAAACAACTGCACGGAATACTTCCTGAATAAACTACATTCCGTTACTGTAATAATATTGTGAGTGTACCAATTTATAATTGTCAAAATGTTTATAAGTGTCAAAATTTGTTTATTATTATTGTTTTCGTTTTTTATTTCCATCACATAACTGAATCAGTGATGAAAAATGGGTTTTTGTTTTTCGTACTAACTATATAAATAAAATGTGCTTTTTAGACCTCCATGGTACCATTTTTAATATTTGTTAAATAATCATAAAACTTTACCACAAATTTACTTTATCGAAAATTCGATATATCTTATTGCAGCATTATTGCGTTAATTGTAGCGATTATTTAAAAAGATTCTTATTTATGAAGTATCGAGTCATTTGCGAAAAGTTAACCTTGGTAAATATATATATTTCCAACTAACTAGAATTATTATTGTAAGAATAAAAGAAATAGAAGAGTTAACTTCTAACGATTTTGAAATCCTGATTAACTACATTTTAAGCTTTAGTTTTTGAATTTAGCCTCAAAATCATTTAATGTAAATGAATATGTCAAAGACTCATATTGTTCGATAATTCAACCAAAAATTTATTGTAATAATCATCTTATAGATGCATATTTAAAGATCAAAGTGATATCAGTTCCAAAATGTTCATGAAATTTAATATAGGAAAAGCAAAACGAAAAATTTGTTCGGAATGAAACCAATTGTTCATTTTACTTTTTCTTTAGAAGCAAAATACGGAAATAATTGCACTTCAGAACGGAATTAAATTCTGTGACATGGCTGATATTTATCTGTTTCATCTGAAATACCATATTTTTATTCAACAGTATTTTGAAATTGTACCATATGACTCGTGGTAGTACCACGGTACCAACTGTATTTAAAATGTATCAAAAAAGTACAATTGTACAATGTTTGTCATCAGTGACCTGAATAAATACAAATAAAAACAACGAATGTTTGTCATTTTCAGTCAGCTGTTTTTGACAATGAAAAACTTCAAGCAAAAACAAATTACATGTTGTTTTTGTATTGTTGTAATGTTAACACTACCTTGTAATCAATATGCCTTGAGTTATACGTTCGGAATAAGCTTCTGTATTTTATATTTATCGGTTTTGCTATCACTTTTAACAAGCACTTAAATTTTTTGTATTGTCGCTATCAGTCCATCTGTTGTATATTTTTTTTGTTTTTTGGTTCCACTAACATTTCGCCCTCTGTACTGCAGCTGATAAAAACGCAACTCTGTAATTGCAAAAACTTTATGATTCCACATCAAAACAAATGCCAAACCTACGTCGTAAATTTTATTTTTATTAGAATAATTACAAAAAGAAATTTAAGTCATTGTAAAACTAAATGCCGGGAACTTAATAAAAAAAAAACAAAATAATTTGTAAGACATTTCAATTGATTGATGAAAACAATGAAAAACTAATTAGTGCACAGCAAATCGCGGTTTTTTCATTAAAACGGAAAATTACAAAAGGTGTAAAACAGATATTAGACACAACCTTGAGTTAATTCTCCCAAGTTTACATAGAAATATGCCAACAACTAATGAGCAGGAGAATCCGTCATTAAATGAAGATCAATTAAGTGGTACTGCCAATCAAACCGTAGAATGCGTAGCCTCAGAAGAATATTCTGTATTGCCAGAAACATTTTACTCATTGCCTATTGACAGTGTGGTCACAGAGGTCGGATCTATTTTCAACCAAAAAAAATATGATATTTTTGAAAGACTCCAAAAGTCTATTGAAGAGTGTGCTAAACGTTTTAGCGGTCGCAAGGAATTGGCCAGCGAATCTGACGAGACTGTAGCTGAATTGTGTGAGTCGCTCGAAGAAGCTCTACAATATGGATTAAGACAGCAACAAACCCAACTAAATTTTGTTGTATCTGCGGCAAACCTTTTTCAAAATATGCAGGAAATCGTTACAAGATCTTCCTTCAACAGAACGTCAAATACGTTAAGTGCGTGTACGGAATCGAGTTTTTGGGAATTTTGTCAAAACTTTCTTACACCACATGAAAAGGAACGCTTTGAAAATTTAAAGCAAGTTTGGACCAAGTGGGGTAAAGGCAGAGCCTTTATCAGAGCTTCGCTTAATGAGCATTCTTTACAAAGATATTTACTTATCTGGTTATCGGAATATCAAATATTGATGTCTTACTATACACACTGGTCCGTTTTGTTAGATGAGAAAATGGCGAAATCTTTGCCCGACCTGATTAAATCATTAGATCATGTGTTGTTTGCTTTATCAGTAGATAAAACCGAATTGAATGTTGCAGTTAAGACAACCAGCGTACAACAATGTGTTGTCAAAGAGGAACCTGTAATTTATGCTCCCACACCGGTAAAAGTTGAACCAAAAATTAAACGTAAAACTGCTGCTGTGGAAAGACCAATTGCAAGTACCAGCTCTACGGATGACTTGTTAAAACAACTACAAGCTAATGCTAATACTGAATGTTATACAATTACTTCCGAGCAGGTATGTAGCGCCTTTGAAGAGTTGGCCTCCTTTGACGATACGCCGCCAGATCCTATAGAACCAGAATTGGAATTTCTTAAAGAACCTTTACAGTATGCACCAGCACCAAAAAATAACGACTTTGCAAGGGGAAACGGCTCAATATCTTCGGCGAATTCATACCACGATCTAGATGACACCTCATCGCAGTCCAGTAAATATTCTTCTAATAATGCTGGTTCCCAAAATGCATGCAACAATATGCAGCATATTCAGTTAGAAGAACAATTGAAAGACGTTAATGAACGTTGTTCTCTGCTGGAAACCAGAGTGGCCCAGTTAAGTTTGGAAAATCGTCAACTTATACGAAGACTTAAAAAACATTTTGAAGATTCTGGTATCGATCCGTCTTCCTCATTCGCCACTAATTTTCTTATCACCATTCCACATACAAAGCTTCACAAGTCTAAGCCTGCTACCGGATCTTTTCATCTCTATGAAATCCACATAACAATGAGACAAAATCTAGAACACTGGTCTATATGGCGTCGTTATAGTGACTTCAATAAACTCCACAAGTCACTATTGAAAACACACCCTAGTGTGTCTTCAGTTGAATTTCCGCCCAAAAAAAGATTTGGCAATATGAACTCAAAATTCGTCGAAGAAAGACGGCAACAATTGCAAATTTATTTATTAAACCTAGTTGAGACATTGCCACAAGTTGAGGCTTGCAAATCTAAAGCTGAACTACAGAAAGTATTTCCATTTTTGAGGGAACGATAACATTTATTTATTGTAATTTGTATACGCGTATATCATGATTCGTACGAAATAAAATGAAATGCACTACTTATTTAACATATGGTATGTACACATACATATTATAAAATTTCAAAAAATGGCTGTTTTCATAAACCCACTATGCAATGCAACATTTCATTGCATAGAGTTCATAATAGCATTTAGAAATATAATTTAAAAATTTTTGTTTTAAGATTATTTTTAATAGTCCAATATCTTTATATTTTATGTGATAAAAGTTTTTAAATTATATTCTAAATGCTATTATGAACTCTATGCAATGAAATGTTGCATTGCATACTGCGTTTATGAAGACAGCCAATGTTTCTAAGAATACCTTCTTGCGTATGTATGAATGTTTGTTTTGTTAGTTAAATTTTATTATTTCTTAATAATTATATTGAATTTTAATGTTATTGTTAAGGGTAAAATATATTTCATTTTTGGGTTGATATAAAAACAATATAATTTTGTTCCCAATAAATACATTTTTGTTTAAATAATAACGAGATAAAAGCGAAAAAATATAAAAGGTAATTTTTAATCAAATAATCGCTTTTTTTCTAACAGAAATAAGATTGTTTTGATTTAAGAATTTTCTCAGAGTTTAAAAGTGTTGTTACATGTAAACGTATAACAGATTTGCCGAACTTTTTTTTCATGAATATTAACAACTCTGTAAATTTAAAATTATAGAGAATTTGTTCCCTCCACTTCTCACAATTTACCCGTTATTTCAGCAGGAACAGTTATATTTAATGAAAACAAATTGTCGACTGACCATAACTGATTTGTTTGTGATATTCATCATTTGTATTCTAAAATTCAACTTAAACGCTTGTATGACTAACTTCGACTTTAATTTTTAATTAAAAAGAATTTATAAGCAATTATATAAATTGATTTGTATGCACTATGGCTTCTACACTTAAAAGTGCTGGTGACTTCGAGAAACAAATCTTAGCTGCCGGCGACAAATTGGTGGTTCTGGATTTTTATGCAACCTGGTGTGGTCCCTGCAAAGAAATAGAGCCTCATATACGCAAATTGGTTAAACAGTATAAGGATCGAGTCGTTGTCATTAAAATCAATGTCGACAAGTTTCAGGATATCAGTGACTATTATAAAGTACGTAGTATGCCGACATTTGTTTTTATCAAAAATCAGAAGCGCGTATCCAGTTTTGCGGGAGCTGATGCAAGGTTGCTTACACAAAAAATGGCTTCATTAGTTAAATAGATTTTGTTTTTTTAAACTTAACTAAAGTAATTATTATTTATAAGCTAAAAGACATCTGTGATGTTATCATTTAATTAATATGATTTTTTTTTTTGTTTAATTTAATTAAAATTATGTTGTCTTTGAAATGTAGGTATTTTGTGTTTTTTAAATCTAATGTTTGTGAATTGTGTTTGTTCCTACTACATAAGATTAGTCGTCCTTGATAATAAAATTTCAAAAATATATTTTAATAAATAAACGCTATCACCCCTATCGTGAATAAAAATTCCACATGAAATTTGTTCCCTTTTATTTTTTTAACATTGAATTTTAAAAGGAAAAATGTGAAAAGGGAACAAATTTCATGTGGAATTTTTATTCACGATAGGGGTGTATATTTAATTGATATGATTTGATATCTTATTTTTGTCGCTAATGAAATGGAGCTTATAACTTAAATTTATTTTAAACTCGTTTTGCTTTTATTTAAAAATTTTGCACATCATAATTTTTTTTATCTAGGATACATGGGGGCTTAAAAATCCCTATTTCAATCAACAGAGGGACATAATATACATACGATATAAGAATCCAGTATATACCTGAGATAGGCATCTCGTATCGTCTTCCGAATGAGTGTAGTGTTTTCCAGGCGGAAATTTTTGCAATCATGGCAGCTTGTAATAAATACACTACATGATCATAATATCCGCGGCAATATACATAGGTATTTTTGTCGACAGTCAGGCGGCACTCCTCTCACTGAATGCCTACACAATTTCATCTTCACTAGTTAGGCAATGTAGGAATTCTCTGTCAAGGCTAGGTCGTCTATGTGATATTACCTTGGTTTATGTACCTGCGCACAGTGACCACTACGGCAATGAACGGTCAGACGAACTAGCCAGAATGGGATCTGTCTTATATCCGATGCGCTCTCAGTAGTAATTCCACTGGGGACTATCAAAGGCATCATCTTCAGACATTTTCTTACAAAGGCTGAGTATAGATGGCTTAATTTAGACACATGCAGGGTAACCAAGTTGATGTGCCCATCCTTTAACGAGAAACGTACTATGCAACTGATAACCCGGAGTAGAAACGATATATCAAGGTTGCTGGCAGTATTAATGGTACACTGGACGTTAGGCAAGCACGCTAATCGCCTGGGACTCCCTTTTAACGACCATTGTCGTAGTTGTAAGGATAGGGAAAAAGAGAAAACGATTTTCCACCTCTGCGAATGCCCAGCCCTGAGTGTCAAGATACATAAATTCATGGGAAACTATACATTGAACAACCTTGGTGAGGTAGCCGGGTTAAAACTCAATGACCTACTGATATATCTCACAGCTACAGGTTGGGTCTATCAAGCACGACTTTTTGTAAACATTTTAGTTACATTATGATGTAAACGGCATTAAATCTGACGAGTGGTGTGGTCTTATTAAAACGGGGTCCCTTCGACTCTACTTAAGTGTTCGCACGTAGTGAACTACCACGCAAACCAACCATCGCCATAGAGAGTAACCCCCCAGAACCTTAAGATAATAAAATAATTTCGACTAGCTGGCTTCGAACTTGACCCCAATAGATTAGTTAGGCTGACCACGAATTTCAACTGAAAATGCTTAATTTCAATCTACCCACTATATTACTAGTGATATAATTTTTTATCTGAATCTGCTTTAAAAAAGGGTTTTGCAAAAGCTTCTCCTTCACATTAAATAAATAAGAAAAGTACCTAGAAAGAAGTAGCTCTTTAGCTTTTAAGAAAACGAAAAGAAAAATTTCGGTATGGTTAAAATGTAAAATTTTTGGCAGACTATTTGGTTTGATTTCAGTTTTGGTAAGAAAAATAGACTTTAAAAATAATGTTTTGCCGACTTACTTAAGTTAAATGCTTTTAATGTTATCGAGAGCAAAATATAATTTGAATTTTTACATTTCTTATAAGAAATTTTATCCCCGGGCCTTCACTCTAGGCCCTATCTATACTTATCAGTCAGACGCAGGCCATAGCTGGTCATCTTATAAGGCCCCAGAATATAAAATCATTTGGTAGGATAGAAGGGTAGTGCATAAAGTGCACTTCCACCCGGAGACCTTGTGGTCCATTGTGGTTAAAAAAAATCAAATGGTAGATTAATTTTAGAAAATTTACCAACAAAATAACAAAAAAAAAAAACATACTGGGAATTGTGCATTAAAGGTTCCACCCAAAGAAAAGTATATCTGTTGTTACTATTCAAATATAAATTACAAATCTATTGACTTTTAAACACATTTCACTTTTTTCTACTTAAGAACTATTCTCCTTTTCTGGTTTTATGGATTCAAATATGAAAAATATTCACCCCGAAATTTATTGAAATAGACTAGTGATACTAGAAATATCTCGATATTTATTGAACGTGTAGCAGTGCCCTATGACACCAAAGCATTTTTTCTTGTCTGTTTTGAAACCAATTCCGACAATATTGTTTTCTATGACACCCCTGTATATTTCTGAATGCTATTATGAAATGTTGCATTGCATACTGCGTTTATGAAAACAGCCATTGGTATCCAAATAATATTAACCACAAATATATTTCATATACATATGTATACACAAATCATTCAGCCCAATTTTTGAGATCGGTCCGTAATTAGTCATAGCTCCTATATAAGGACCACTTCCGAAAATCACTTTAAAGAGCATAACTCTCGTAAAATGTTTGGCGGTATCATATATACAGAAATCATACCACCTAACTTAATAACGGCCGGTCCATAATTAGTCAAAGCTCTCATATAAGACCCCCTTCGAAAATCAGTATAACAAATGTATATAAAACTTTTAAAAGTGTTTATATCGAGATAAAATTGAATACAAAAAATATTTATATGCACAGAAGTCACGCCACTAATGTTTTGTATGATCGGTGCATAATAGGTCAATAGGTTCCTGAGAAACTGATAAGCACATATCTAGGTGTAGGATATTATATGTTCGGGCGTGACCGGCTATACTTTCTTACTTTAAGGTAAAGAAGAGTGTATGCTAAAAATACTTAATCATTTATTTTATTATAATTACTTTTTACCATTTTTTAACTTTTATTAAAACAATTATATTTATGTTTACTATAACTATGCATATGTGTGTATGTATACAACAATTTATTGAAAATTATTTTTTAATACATATTAGAAAAAATAAACAAATATTTTCTTACAAAATATAAAAAAAAAGAATACCAAAGAGATTGCCCAAAATGATAAAACACTAAATGAATTTACGACAAATTTCGATTTGAATTAAGAAATAAAGAAAAATAGCTAAAGCTAATATTTACACAATATTTTTTTCTTAAAACTGAAAATGAATAAAATTTAGAAAACATTAAATTTAAGTTAATTAAATAATAAGATACTAAACAAGTACAAAATATAAAGTAGTGTAAAAGCTAAAGAAAATAATAACAAGTATTTTAAGGGTATTATTTAATTAAATTGTTTCGGTTTTTTGAATTCAAATGTTTTGTATTTGACTCTTTAGCAAATGTATTAAAACATTTTTAACCATTTATTAGTGGAATAAATATATGTTTACATATTTCTTTATTTAGTTTTTTATTTAATTTTATTTAGAAAAATATAATACCTATGTATGTATACTTATATGTCTGTATTGTAAGTATTAGGTAAGTTCAAAGGTAGGCTGGCTTTACTTTGTGATTCTGTTTTCTATGCTTTAATTTAAACTTTTCCACTAAACTTGTTTATATAGTCTAAAAATAGTACTATTTACTACTTGATAATAAATTAAGTATTAATTATAATGTTTTAGGTTTTATAATTACATATTATTAGTGTATTTTTATTTTTTTTATTAAACTTTTAATATCTTACTTTTTGTTTGTGTGTATAAAATGTGTAAGTGTGCGCTATGGTTAAATTATTTATTTTTGTTTTATAAAGTTATGAAACAAAAAAAAAAATAAAGCTAAAATTATTTTGAAAGAAATATTTTAAAAATTATTATTTGTTCAAAACAGAATTTTTACATTTAAAGTATGTTTCTTTTTTTTTTTTTGCATCATAAACAGAAATTATTGCTTCAAGCCTTAAAAATATAATAACAAAAATACTATAGATTACACCAGATATTTTTCTTTAACTTATTCTTAAATAGTTCATAAAAAATCTTATTTAATTTATGTACTAGATTATTGAATAAAAATGAAAATGCCTTAGTTTATGTGTTAAACTACATTTTTGTAAGCTTTTGTTGTAGATACATAATTAAAAATATTGTTGTATAGATTTGATTTAATTGTTCCTTTTTTTATAATATATTAATTAAATGCTTTAAATAAACAAAAAAAGCAATTTAAATATTTATTTACATTAAATAATTCTATGGGTTTATTTCTCTTAAAAGTTTTAAGGTTTGTAGTTATTTTCGCACTACAGCATTTCATTAAATTCGCAACTTATTCATGTTTGGGTATAATTATTTAAAAGAAAACGTATAATATAAAGTGTTGTGGAATTTTTACTGTAGTGCATTTAACAAAATCAAAGAAATTTTTTCTTAAAACTATTTTAAACGAAATAAAACTACAACAAATTTACACATAATTACAAAAGTATTGAAGATAAGCATTAAAAAAATTTCATATGTATTTAAAAAATATATATTATTTACTATTACTCTGCATTTTAATTCAATTAATGTTCAAAAAAAAAAAAAAAACAATTATAATCATCTTCAAATAACTACTCTACAAAATTCTAAATTTTTAAAAACTCCCCCCTCCTTTGCTTTAAATATTTTCTGCAAAGCAATGGATTCGTGAATTCTTTCATATATGGTAAAAAATAATTTCTTTTTTTTCTGAAATATGCAATTTTAAGAAGAGTATCATCCTATTGATAAATTATAACCTTTAAAAGAACTTTACAACATTTTTTTTGTAAATTTTCGAATTTGTATATATAATCCAAAATAGTTGTCTTTGAAATCCAACTACAGATGGAAAACCAGTAGATAATAGCATAAGTTCATTTAGTTTGTAGCATTTTTAAGAGCCTTAGAGTTTCCCATAAAACCACTCAATAATTATATGCAAAATGATTTTGCATGACGTCATACACCGCAGCACAACACTTTGATGTTCATAATTTCCGCCAAAGACATTACAAAACTAATCATTTTTACATTGATATTTGTTTTAAATAATTGTCCATTATTACAAAAACATCAAAAACTAAAAGAAAAATAAAAAACTTACATTAAATTAAAAATGGTGTTTATGAAGATTCTAAACTGATGTTTGGGGAAGTTGCAGATGTAAAGGTTTGATTTGTAGAGTCTCGTCTCTTTTTGTGAGGAGGAGTATTATTGCTGCTAGCTAAAGTTTTATCATTCCATTTAGCCTCAGTTGCAAGCGAATTATCAGAGTAGTCATCAAAATCCTCAGCATGAGTATCATTTGAGCGACGTTTTTTCTGTACTTGTTGTGTTGCTGACTGAGGTTCCGTTTTCGATTGAGGAGAGCAGGAGGAGGAATTTGATGATACGGTGTTGGTGAAACTATTATTGGATTGCTGTGTAAGGGTATTGGTGTTAGCAATTGCTTTAACCATTTCATTTTCCACTGAAGGCGTCATTAAGGGTGATAATGGTGCGTGATTTGTATCATCATCATCATCATTACAGTGATTGTCATCGTATTCATCCAAGTTCTCATCATCGTCTTCTTCTGAATCTGAACACCAAGATACTTGGGCACCGGGAAATACATAGGATGCTGTATTATCGTGCATGTAATAGGTTCCCTTGTGAAGACGTTCAGCGGCGCTTTGTTGTTTCAATTGTCTTCGTAGACATTGTTTGTCGGCTGTAGAACAATTTGTATTGGCTGTGGTATGGTGTAAGTTTTCCGTCACTGGTTTATTGTTTATTACCTGTGTTGTAGAGGCGGGCATGTTGAGGCTCTTCTTTATATCCCCTGTATCGACAAAATTGGTAAATGAGGGCGTCGACCCGGAATTTGAAGCATCGCCCAATATACCACTATCTTTAGAGGAGTCAATGGATAAATGACGATAGTTGCAAGACCCACCAAAACTAGCGGATTCCATGGGTTCATCCATATACTCGGGTGATAGGAATTCTCCATCCTTTTTTGAACATGTTGATGAGGTCTCGAAACCTGAATCGGAATACGTAGTAGTTAATGGGGTGACAGATTGCAAAGGTAATTCTCCAGACAGATTTGATTTCATAGATAATGTGTCAATATCCGTGGAAACCTCCTTAGCCGTATCCTCATCATCTATCTCATCTTCCAGGGGGATTAAATCTTTGGATTCCTTTAATATTTCCTCATTGAAGCAAATATCTTTCCAATCTTCACCCAAACGATGGCAAATTTGATTGATAATAACATCACCATCTCCCAACAATTCAACATCGAATTCGAGGTGATGCAACTGTTCACGATTGATAAGTATCTGTGGTACATGATTCGGTATAGAACTGGGTATTAATGCCACAGGACGCACCTTCAACGAAGAACCCATGACTATAAGCAAATCACATTTATCTTTATCACCAGCCATAACTGTATGAAACTCATCGGGTAGACCTAAAGTAATTAAAAAAAAACAAAATACAGCTAAAATTAACATCAAATTCAAATACAGTGAACCAATTAGGTTTAAGTACACTTAACGATAAAAAACAAAAACCCATATATATTACTATGTATATGTATTTCAAATTAGGATATATTTTTGTATATATATATTTTATTTGTACATATACATATAAAGAACATAATATCAGACTTTTAATTTAAACACATTTTAAAAGCTATTAAAAACAATAAAAAACCATGGCATTATCGTTAATTCATGTAAAAAAAAGTTTAAGTACACTTAGTAACCAATGGTTGGAAAAGCAAAAAAAAAAAATAGTTTAAGGATAAATTAATATTTTGCTGGTCCTCCACCTGCATCAATAACGGCTTGTAGACGTCGACGCATGCTTTTCACGAATCTTTTTGTATCAATTTCTGTTAATTTGGCCAATTCGGCTGATAATGCATTTTTAAGTGTTTCCTACGAGGTTACTTTATGCTTACGTATCCCAGAATGACTTCTCGTTCAGCCCCAATTTCAATGCGCTTTCTTTGAGGTTTTCGCGCAGAATATTTAAGTACAAATGCTTATCCATTGTACTTTCAACAAATACCATTTTTCCCGCACCAGCCGCCGCCATACACCCCAAACCATAACAGTTGGAACTATATTTTTTAGGAACATCTCTTCATTAGGGTTTCTCCATATTTTGTTAGCACCATCCGGTCCAAAAATATTATATTTTGACTCATCACTAAACATAATATTGTCCCAAAAGGAATCTGGCTTATCAAAGTCGAGTGAGTCGACCACTATTGACTGAATTTCATAACCAGATTCAATTCCCCTTTTTTCATCGCATCACAGCTTCATATTTATTTCTATCCGATTTTCAGCCAGATTACGAGATAATTGGCTTGAATTTAAGGACTACAATCGTATGGATTTTAATGAAATTGCTCAATGTTTCCAGACACTTGATGTTACCCCCATTTTTTCTACCAATGACACTTGTCAACAACTTTCAACATTGGACAATTTAATTCTTCATGATTTATTACCAGTTGTTAGAATTAAATCTGGAACTAGCGATAATGAATGGATCAATTCCAGAGAGATAATCTAGGCGAGAAACTTAAGAGACTCCGCGTATCGTAATTACTTAAGAGAACAATCTACCGAGAATTGGAAAAACTACAGTAAGCTAAGAAATAAGACAAAGTCGGTAATCAGAAAAGCTAGAAGGGACTACGGAATAAAGATGTTTAGTGGAGTGGATGGTAGTAAAGTATGGTGTAGGCTACGTAAATTAGATTCTACTGGTCGTAATATACCTGAATATGATGAATCTGAGATTGAAGACATTGCCACAAGGTTTTTAGACAACCAGACTTTTAATAATCAGAGTAACTTAAATTTTTAGGAACTTACAGATAATTCCAATTCATTTTCTTTTTCACCAATAACAGAATACGAACTTAGTCTCGCTATTAATTCAATCAATTCAAATGCTGTTGGTTATGATAAAATACCAATTAAATTCATAAAAAAAATGTTCCCCCTAATTTCTTCTTTATTCTTCACCTTATAAACTTGAAATTTCCCTTACAGTGGAAACTAGGTCGATTTTTACCTATTCCAAAGAATAAAAGCTACAACATTAACAATTTGAGACCTATACCAATCTTGCCTGCCATGTCAAAGATAATTGAAAATATAATGAACCATCCAATCAATACGCATTCATCATATCATAATCAGCGTTGCCGTTTTTGGTTATTTCTAACCAAAATTGGTTATTTTTTTTCTCAATGTGTACATGTGTAGATTTTTTCTGTTTTGGTTATTTTTTTTTTACTGAAAATATTTAGATTTTAAGACAATTAGTAATATATTGCAAGCAAAAGAATTGTGCAAAAATCAACAAAATGCCCATTTTGTTTGTTCTGCCAAAGACAAATTTTAAAACTCAAGCTGTGACATTTTAAGTAAAAGTGATCTCCATATTTATTGTAATATAATTACATGTTTTTTAGTATTTAAGAGAGTAACTTTCTAGTTCCTTATTTTATTGCCAATGAAAAATTTTTTGTTTTTATTATATACTTTTTTTGTTTAAGACATTAAAAATTAATAATTAAACTTGCAAAACTTAATGTAAAGTATTGGAATTTTAAAATTTACAAATTGTAGCATTAGCTTATGTTTCTTTGCATTACTTTTTGCAAAATATGACGCTTAGTTTTTTAAAAAAATTATTTTTTAGTATTAGGAGTTGTGTTGTAAAATACGTTGTTTTATGTTTTTTTTGTTACCTTAAAGTACAAATTATAGTTAAAATTAGAAAAAATAAATAAATAGTACATGCATTTAAATTTGGTTATTTTTTTTTTGATTTGGTTATTTTTTTCATAAATGTTGGTTACAAAAAATTTTTTTTCGTGGCAACACTGATCATAATACATAATCATAATACAACATCTCTTCTCATTTCTCTTACAGATTCTATAAGGCAAAAAATAGATGGTCGCTCCAATTGTTTAATGATATCATTAGATCTCACTAAAGCGTTTGATCGAGTCAACCACACAATTCTTGTAAGAAAGTTACATGAAAAATATGCATTCTCGACATGAGCTTGCAAGTTAATATTTTCTTATTTATCTGACCGATCTCAATATGTTTCTATGGGTAATATAAACTCATCTATAGGTCACGTTTTATCTGGTGTACCACAGGGATCAGTACTAAGTCCTTTGCTCTTTCAATTATATTTAAATGATTTAATAACTTATATTTCTAATGACTTCTGCCAAGCATACGTATTTGCCGACGACATACTACTATTATATAATGCTAATTCTGATGTGTTTGGCAACTTTGAAAATCCTCTGAACGAGCACTTAGATACCATATACAATTGGACACTATTAAATTTGCTCGAGATAAACCCAAATAAGACGAAGACTATTTACTATGGACAAACAAATTCTCACACTATCTTACCGAAGATCTGTATTAATGGGAGGAATATTCAATATGTTGACACTATTTAATGTCTTGGTATCACTATCGACTCTAACCTTAGATTTGATAACCATATTGATACAGTTATGAATGGAATTTGTTTTCTACTGAGGAGATTGTATTCCCTAAGAGCATAAACACCGTTTCATATCAGACATCGATTAGCACACTCTTTACTTATGTCAAAACTAAACTATTGTCTTGAAGTTTATTCTGGAACCTTATCTGGTAATTTGGACCGTCTCGTCGTTCGTTCGCTACACCTTTAATATCAGATCTAATGATCATGACCTTGTTTCAGACCTAGTTTGTAAGTTTCTAGGAGTTAACTTCAGGGACTATTTAAAACTAAGACTTTTACTTCAATTCTATATAGAAAGTGGGCGCCCTATTTCTCTAGTAAACAGCTTTCTTTTATTAATTCGACTCGCAACAGTCAGATTTATATATCCCTAATACATATGTCGATTTTTGAACGCTCCTTTATGATAAGAACTTGCCGCATCTGGAATCACTTAACCAATACTCTAAGAATATTCTCTTACTCCAACCAAACTTATAAAAAAATGGTTTTTGAATTTCTACGTTCATCAAAAGAAAACCAATAAACCAATAAAATCTCATATCTTTATCACAACGTTTTTTTTTTATTATATTAGATATCCAATTTTAAATTACAAATCAATCAGACATGTGATGGAAATCGAAATTGAAAGCAAATCAGTTTTGGAAATACATTTTAATGCATTTATAATTTAATTTTTTAAAATTTTTGTTTAAAGATTCTCTTTAGTAGCACAATATCTTTATATTTTATGAGATAAAAGTTTTCCAATACACAAATACAATTACATAAAAATTGACTTCTAAGACTCATTTGCTTTCACTGTCGATTTTCATCACATGCCTGTATAACCTTTTAAAACATTTAATTTTTTTTTTCCTCTCAAAAACTATTCTTTTTCTGGCTTTATAGATTCAAATTTGGAAAACATTATTTCTAATTTAAATAATTTTGGTAATAATTTATACGACTGGGGAGCTGCTTATGTATAATTTAAATTTTATTATTATAATCACATTAATTGAATTATAATTAAATAATATACATACATATATAATGACATGAATATAGTTCTTAAGATACATGTATAATTGACCACAAGGCTTTCTATGTATTGAAAATAAAGAATTGAATTAAAATGCTCCTTCGCAAAATCCAGCCACTTCCTTTTGTTGATTGGTGATGTAAGGGGTTTCTTGCGAGGAATTCGCTCATTGCACATTTCGAATGGTCTGAGGGTGGACGCTTGTTTGTGTGCTTTGTAACAATTCTTCGCGTATTTTCGGAGCAGATATTTTTGGATCAGCTTTAACTGCATTTACAATATGCCTCTCTTCACGCAAAGAAATTTTTTTTTGACCGCCACATCGTGGTTTTTTATTCAAATTGTTACTATTTCCGTATAAATTAATAATGTTTTGAACACTAGAATGACTTTTTCCAATTATTTTTCCAATTTCACGGACAGATTTTTTTTCCAAAAACAATTTAATTATCAATTTTCACACTTCTGTTGACATTTCTTTACCTTTACCAATTTTGCCAGCTTGGAAGTAACGTCTGAACACAACTACTAGAATTACCAGCAATAAAATACTTTAAATGCATTGGTACATTCTTTTCTTAAAAAAACAAAAACAACGAACAATTATTGTTTTTGCAAAAACGACAATTTTAGTATATAAAATATTGATGTAGGTACTTAAACTTTTTTTGTCTAGTTTTCATCTCACATTGCAAATTCGATTGTATGTATATATACATTTTTGAAAAAGTAACGGGGAAAAGAATAACGCTTTTTACGACAACACAGAACGCTTTTAAGATTATTGAGACAAAACAATCGATTTTAATAGGATCTGTATAGGTAGTAATTATTTCTGAGTAATAACAAGGTGTACTTAAACTTAATTGGTTCACTGTACGTATATTCATACATTAATTGTTATTAGTTTCAACACATACCTTCACCAAAGAAAACAATATCAGGTTTCATTATGCCATTCTCCACCAGCTGCCTCAACCCATTCTCCGAAACAGGCTCAGATGCATCCAAACTCTGCTCTACATTGGGTTGACAACGCGGACATACGGGTATACGTTGAGCAAATATATTACTACGTATACTATCAGCATCACATTTGTATTTGCATTTTGTACAAGAAGCCGTCGAAAAGGAACCATGACATTCAATGACATTTTTTATCCCAGCTACCTGTTCTAAGGTGTCTATATTTTGTGTGTAGTTTCGCAACAACTTTTGCTTTTGTTCTAGCATTTTAATGAAACGATGGCAGGGAGAAGGCTTAAATTGTCCGGGATAGATTTCACGTGCAAATTTATAAAAAGGGCGGGGATCACGCGAGAAATAATTTATATCAAACATGGCCTGCGGATCAGGAAGGTCGGGAAAGTCTTTAGCCAAACGTGAGTAAATGCCATCGGAAGATCTGAAATCGGGAATGCCACACGATACCGAAACGCCAGCACCAGTAAGAACCATAATGTTTTTCGATTTATGTAAAAGATCAATGACATCCTCGAAGGTGTTAACGTATGAGAGTTTCTTTCTTCTAGGAGGTTCTGAAAGCATGCTGGCTAATATACGCCACAATGTCATATCGGTTAACTCTGGACTAATGCGCTGTGCGGAAGAGGGTAGAAATTTTGAGAGTATCTCTCTGGGATTTGCACCAGAATGAATTTGTTTTTGCACCCAATTAAGAGGACGTTGATTTATTGGTTTCCAGTCCTGACCCGACATTTCGGAAAGACCACTTAGGTCCGAGAAATCGGAATCTGATGTTGAATCGTCCGAATCATCTGCAGGATTGTCTGCATCATCATCTTCGTGTTCTATTGAAATCTGTCGAAACTGTGTAGAGTCCTGTGTTAGCTGTGAATTATCATTATTATCTGTATGATAGCTTTGATCTTGCTCTTCTTCTGCTTCATCATCACTGTCCTTATTACTCTTGAAGTGTTCCTCATTGCTGTCCATATTTAAAGGATCATCATCAGCAACACTTACTGGTGTGCCCGCAATTAATGATGCTTTCAAATCAGCATCAGCAGTTGGCGGTAATGTTAATGTTTTGATTATTTCATTATTTGTTTTGACCACTTCTTCGCCACTACTACTATTGGTATTTGTTGTTGTTACCATCGACGACGACGAAGTCGACATTGTTTTTGTGTTCAAAATATTGGCGCCAAAAGAAAAATTTTGTTGGTTTACCGCAAATTCCTCTACAGAATTAAAGAATTCATTTCTCTCCTGAAGTTTAATGGGAAGCACATCATCCAATTGTTCTAATCTATCTGAATTTATTCTTGCCTGTTCATAGTTTTCCATCATTTTCCAAAAAACCAAAACACTACAAGACCAAGTCCCAAAAATCAAAACAATATAGAAAACACGAAGATTTTGTTGTCTTTATCGCACTTTTTTTAACTTCTCTTTCTATCCTCAGTAATTTTCGTGTTTTATGACTTTCTACACAAATTCGTTTGGTACACACAAAAATTTTTTCTCGACTCGGCTGATGTAAAAAAAAATTCCACTAACTTTAACCACATAAAAATGGTTTTTGTCCATTAATTTTTAACCATTTATTGGAAATATATAGGAAAAAGGATTTTTTAAACAATATTTTTTGCACTTTTACGTAGTTAAGTATGTAAAGTTTTCACAAAAAATTCCAGCAAATTCTGTGTCTATTCACAAGCATTTGTGTGACGTGAATGAAAACAAGATGGCCGTCGTCCATTCGACGTAGTTGTTTAATTTGGTAGTAGTCGTAATGACTAATACATTTCTTGTTTTCTGATTAGCTATTACACAACCAATCGACCAACACACAATATTCTTCATAGAGTATTTGAAAACTTTATTATTTAAATTTCTCGTTTTATTAATTATAAAAATTGTTTTAAAAATAAAATTTAGCTTGTTTACTTGATTTTTTGAAATGCAGCTCTGTTATGAGATGTGATCTAGTGTATGATAAAAATGGCTGCCCGATGGCAGAGTTGCCAAGACCTTACTCTTTGTATAATTATATACTTTATATAAAAAAAAAATAATCCTGCTAAACAGGTGATATTGGAAACTTGGTAATACTGTATTGTAGTAAAATATCCTTACGAATAGGATATTTGATCGCGGTTCCCAGCACACTTTGTGGTTCCTAGTTGAGCAACATAGCAATTTATTAATGAAATTTATTAAATATTAATATATTAATAATTGCAAACGTGACGTATAATTCAAATTAATCAAATTGATTACATATTCACTATAATTACCGTTATATTGGGCGCGATAAATTTCTATACAGAAAATTACGATAAACGTATTACATATTACGGATCATACAAATTAAAGATAAAATACATTATTTACTAAAAACATAAGTTTTTTAATTTGTTATTATAGTTTATTTGACCTTTTTATTAATATTTTAATAAATATTTAAACTTTAGGTATCTTTGATAATAACATAGCTTTTTGGTGATGTTTTTAATTCAAAATCTTTGTGTAGTTTTAAATTGATATTCCTGTTGATTTTTGCAGATAATTTAAAACAACAGGTACCATCATTTTAATATGAAAATCACAGACAGTGATGCCATTAGGATACGAAAGATACATTTTTCGTATCTTTTGATGACTTCAGATACCATGTATAATCCTGACATTTTTCGTATCTTCTGAATCTGTACGAAAAATTTACAAAAATAAAATATTTTTTTGAGTAATGATATTACAAAATTTTATTTGGAATTTATGTCAAACACTTTGGAACTTTTCAACGATTTTAATTTAATATTACAGGCGGAAAAGCCTCGTCTACACCTTTTGCAATCTGAAGTTGAAAAATTAATTAAAAGAATTGCTAGCAACTATTTAGAATTTAACTATGTAAAGGCAACAGATGCTTTGAAAATAGAATTTTCAAATCCAAATTAATTTTTACCAATTGAAAAAATTTATTCAGGTGTTTTAGATCATACTTCGCTTGCTACCCTAAAAGAAGATCAGCATAAGAAATATGATTTACTAAAAAAATTGACAATCATTTTATATTGAAGTCTTATAACAATTCAGTGCAAACTACTTCACTCGTATATTAATTTTTACAAAAATTAATTTGTTTTGATAACATCCAAAGATAGTTACATATAATTAATTTTAAAGTTTGCTTACTGTATATTTAAAAATTAAATACCTAATATTTATGACTTAAATATAAAAATGAATTAATATATAATTTTCTTTACACTATTCATAAAATATGAAATAAAAATGTTATGTTAATAAATGTTAAAAATGAATTTAAATTTTTTTTTTCAAAATGTATCTTTTTGGGAAAAAATGTATCTGTTTGGAAACTAAAATGTATCATTCTCGAAATTTCACTGGCAACACTGATCGCAGATGACAGATACAATGTTGTCAACTCTTTAGCCAATATAATTATTAATTCTTAAAAATCCAAATAATTGAATAAATAAAAAAAAAAACAGATTTAGAAACGCAGAATTTACCAATATACTAATATTTTATTTCTTAGATAATTAAAAATATAAAATCAGAAAAAAGTTTTTTTTGATAAACAACCACTTTTAAAATTTCATGGAAATTAATTTTTTAGTTATTATTAGACACTATTAAATCTTATTCGGTTTAATCACAGCTAAATAGATTTAATTATATGTCTAAATCTTTGACAGCTCACATTTAAATATAGAGTCATAGCCTGTTTCCAATGATATTCTCCGCAAAGGAATTATCATCAAGCGAATATCTAAAATTAAATGGCTTATATTGAATTTTCTGACCTCATGTTTTTTATACATATGTATATGAAGTATTTTTGCAGATTTACTACTTTGTGACACACTTAAGGTGTGTTCACATTATGTGTATTTGTCATGTGGACTGTCACTTTTTTGCATGTCAAATTTTTACATATAGTCTGAACACCTACAAACAATATTATGTGTTATTTCTCTGTGTGCAATACACATAACATTTTTTATTTAGAACGAGTTCTATTTTCAAGTGACAAACCATCTGACATCAGATGTTTTTTATAACAAAAATTTTGTGGCGGCAAAAATTAATTGAAATTTTAATAAATATAATTTATAAATAGTAAAACAAAAATACAAAAAAAAACTATACAAATTTATTATTGAAAATGGAGGGAAACATTGAAAAGGAGTTAACAAAAGTAAGTACATATGTATTTTTTTTATTGCAATTTTTATAGTTATTTTTATGTTGTTCCAGTTTGACTGGTGCAAAAAAGCGGTTCTACAGTTGATCGAAATGTGGCAAGAGAAGGAATGCTTGTATAACCCGCGGAATAAGTTTTAACATATCAGCTGTTTTAAGATTTTTTTTTATAGGTTTTGTCTAATGTAATTGACATACCAACATTTGAACATGTAAATTATAAACCGTATGTGAAACTCAAATTTTGACACACACATGAAAACACATGTGGATAGAAGAGTGACATTCCACATGACAAATACACACAATGTGAACACAGCTTTATTCATCTAATGAAAACCGCTAGAATGCACTCTATGACCAGGGCTGCCAGATGAATTTTGGAAAAAATCGTCAAAATCCCGATAAAAAAGAAAAAAATCGTCATTTCGAATTTTAAAAATCGTCAAAAAAATCGGAAAAATAAAAAGTCACTATTTCTAATGGTATTTTGAAATTTTTATTTAAACGAAAACATAAAAATTCAATTTTATGTAGTCTCTTGTACAATACATATCAAAATACATAAAGTTTAACTTTTTACATAACAAATCACAAAACACTGTTATAAACTTGTTGTAAGTTTTTATGAATAAGGAGGATAATGTTAAACACAACTTGTGTAATATTTTTATAATATCTTAGTCCGTTTTCACTTCTGACTCGTCAAGGCAAGTATTTTAGGATGAGAAGGGAAATAACAACAAAAGGGGTACAAAGTTGACGGTACTGTCAATTTTCTTATTTCCTTTTGTTTTTTTCATGCATGTTGATTTACATTAAAAAGTACGAAAATTGATTTAACGTACATATGTCAGGACAATTTATTTTATTAAGTTTTAAATATCATTTTGCGTATAGAATTCAATTCATCCATCATATACGAGAACAGGTACTTATTTTCAAAGAATTCCGTATTTTTTTTTATTTAAATTTATTTGGTTGAATATGCTTTCGACGTTTTGTTAAAATAGGAGAAGTTTTTGTAGAAGAATTTCCTCGTGGAAATTCAGAAATTGTTTCCTCTTAAAATATTAGTTCGTGGAATTCAGTATTTAAAATTGATTTTTATGTTTACAGATAAATAAGTAATTTCGACTATCCTGTCTCAATATTATTTGGAATTATTTTACTTGAACTTAACAACAATAATTAAGAAAACACTACTATCACTTAGTTTTGTTTTTGAAATATGTCATGTTTTTCTTAATATTTATGATATTAAATGAGAACAATAGTTGTTGTCTCAAACAAGTAAGAGTGCTATATTCGGCTGTGCCGAATCTTAAATACCCTTCACCTAAGCGTAATAAGAAATACAGAAACTACACTAGACTAGAATATCCTAATTCTGTGTTTTCTATGCAGTCTTAATGCAAATTTGATTAGTATTTGATATATTGTTTGAAAGACAATTTTACGACCAACATAATTTATGTTAAATATTTTGAAATTTTGTCTAATTTTCACCATTTTTAATTGATTTAATTACCAATTCTTACCATAATTTGCAGAGTCTGTCTGATGTTCATAATAATCTTGAGTGTAACTTAACAAACAGAGTATAAAAAAAAGGGGTACAATTCGGTTTTAGTGATTTTGCTTAAAAAAAAAAAAAAAAAACAAAATCAAATAGGGCTTTTAGAGGAGATACCAGCAAAAAAAAAATTTGTTGGCGGTCACGCCTATTTTCGAGGGGGCGGGCCCTTTAAGTTGAAAATATATAGGCCTATATCTCGGGAACTACTGGGTGTCTGATAATTTGTAATACATTAAATAAAAGGTATTAAAAATACCTTTCCAACGATATATATCATGATTATAAAATGTGGACCGAATATGGGTTAAATCCGAAAAGAATATTTTTTGACCCGAATTTATTTGTTTTTTGGAAATGGTTCTATATGGCAGGTATGACAAATTATGGGCCGATCTTCTTATATTTTGGAACAGTTATTTTCATGCATATGAGGATATTTCACGTCGAATTTCATCATAATAACGGTATATTTAAGATATATATTAGTATTAACGTGGATTTCGGTAGTGGGCCTTATGTGGGGGATATAGTCAAATATGGACCGATATTCTCAAAATCCAGCTGTTTGATTTAGGCATGTATGTAAATGATCTGTGTAAAATTTTGGATTGGTACCCTTATTTATAAGCGATTTATGAGTATTAAAGTGATTTTCGGAAGAGGGCTTTATATGGGGCATACGGTTAAAAATAGACCGAAATTCACAAAATTTTGTGGGATGATTTTTGTATATATTAAAATGATCTGTGCAAAGTTTTGAGTCGGTACCGATATTTATACAATATATATAGGGAAAAATCTCTTTTTCAGATGTGGTCCTTGTATGGGAGCTATGACCAGTTCTGGGCCGACCACCATAAAATTTGGTACAATAATTTATTTGCCTATAAAGAGTGTTTATGTCAAATTTTAGCCGTTTAACATTATTTATATCTGTTTTATATGTATTTAAGTGAATTTTGTAAGTGGACTTTATATTGGGTCTATGGTCAAATATGGACCGAACTAAAAAAAATTTCGGTTTGTGATTTCTTTTTGCACAGAACTTAGTTTTGCTGAATTTTGTCTTGATATTCCAATTTTATAGGCATTTATGTATAATTGAGCAATATTTCGGGAAGATTTTTGTATGGGGGCTATGACCAATTTTGGGCCGACCACCATAAAATTTGGTACAATAATTTATTTGCCTATAAAGAGTGTTTATGTCAAATTTTAGCCGTTTAACATTATTTATATCTGTTTTATATGTATTTAAGTGAATTTTGTAAGTGGACTTTATATGGGGTCTATGGTCAAATATGGACCGAATTAAAAAAAATTTCGGTTTGTGATTTCTTTTTGTATAAAACTTATTTTTGCTGAATTTTGTCTTGATATTCCAATTTTATAGGCATTTATTTATCATTAAGCCATATTTCGGGAATATATATATTTGTATGGGGGCTATGAGAAATCATGGACCGATTCTTACTATTTTCCGCACACTTTCTTCTTTTATAGTACAAACAACGTATACAAAATTTCATGGTATTATCTGCAATATATTTCAAAATATTGCAATAAAATGGACGAAAAATATCAAATTTTTATAGAGGTGGTCTCAAATATTGGTTCATAACTCTGGTTGACCTAAACCGATTTTGCTGATTTTAAATAGCAAACTTCTCGAAAGCACTTCTGACAGAATTATTGAAGGTTTGGATCCCGAACATATCTTGGGACTTCAAAAAACTGATTTCAACATCCAGACAGACAGACAGACAGACAGACAGACAGACGGACATGGCTTAATCGACTTCGCTATCTATAAGGATCCAGAATATATATACTTTATAGGGTCGGAAAATTATATTGTGGAAATTTCACACGGAATGACAAACTTATATATACCCTTCTCACGATGGTGAAGAGTATAAAAAAGAGAGAATTTGGTAACAAAAACATTAATAAAACTAACAAATGATAGAAATTTTTAATAATTCAGTAAATCGTCACTTTCAATGAAAAAATCGTCAAATCGTCCTTTTGCTATTTTTGAAACCAAAAATCGTCAAAATGACGATAAATCGTCAAATCTGGCAGCTATGTCTATGACTAAAATAATTTGTCCAAGCAAAACATTATATATAGGGGTGGAAGAATCGCTAAATTATCATTACTGGTATTTGTCATTGTTCTTGTCTTTGCGAAGAAATACTTTAAGGGATCTTTTACTCTGTGTTTTTTAGCCAATTGAAACGAAATTATCTTTTTTGTACAAATTTAGGATATATTTTTTGTTTGATAATTATATCAATAAAAGATAAAATTAATAACTAGCGGCAACTATGGATCATTTAGATTTGTATGATATTCTCGGTGTAACAAAAAATTCGACAGACGCAGAAATAAAAAAGGTAAAATAAAGTTATTGCAATTTTTTTTAAGGAGGAAAGAAAGTAAGTAGTTGAGAAATGGTAGCAAAATAATATATAATATCAAAAGTGAGTAAACTTGAAAAAATTATTTTCAAATACTATGCGTATTGTGAAAATTTATAGCTGTATAAAGTGTAAATTGTTAAAATTAATCATGTGTAAATTATTATTTTCGTTTTGTTTTCATTTATTTGTGCATGAAAACTCTTAACTTAACCTCTTAAACTCTTAATTATTAGGTAAAGTGAGAGAGTTATATGCAAATATGCAGTGAGAGAGAAGAGCGCAATGTAAATACTTCTTTTTGTTAGCTAACTTGCCAGATTTATAATTTCTTTTAAATTCTGAAATACATTTTGAAATTAGACCTTTTCTGTCTTTTTTTAAATTACAGATTTTTTACAAACTAAAGCTGTGTTCACATTGTGTGTATTTGTCATGTGGAATGTCACTTTTCTATCCACATGTGTTTTCATGTGTATATCAAAATCTGAGTTTCACATACGGTTTATAATTTACACGTTCAAATGTTGGTATGTTAAGTACATTTGACATAACCTATAAAAAAAAAATCTTAAAACAGCTGATTTCTGTATGTGTATAATAAAAAATTAAATTTATAATTAAATAAAACTGTATTTTAAAATGGAATGAGAGATTTTTGTTTTACTATAAATTATATATATTAAAATTTCAATTAATTTTTGCCGCCACAAAATTTTTATTATAAAAAACAGCTGATGTCAGATGGTTTGTCACAAGAAAATAGAACTCGTTCTAAATAAAAAATGTCATGTGTATTGCACACATAGAAATAACACATGATATTGTTTGAAGGTGTTCAGACTATATGTACAAATTTGACATGCGAAAAAGTGACAGTCCACATGACAAATACACATAATGTGAACACACCTTAATATTTGCCGAAAAAAATATTTTTGATCACGTTTATTTATTAAAAAAAGCGTACCTATATTTAGTATAAGACACAAAAATATTTAAAATAAGTTTGCATTTTGGTTTATGAAATACAGATTCGAATTCATGATTCCAATACTTTTTATGCCTTACACAACAGTATTTGTGGGCCTATTATGTTTTCGATAATGGTCATTACGCCCACAAATAATAATATTCCCACGACAGCCGGTTCTACGCACCGGAATGACCCGAGATCACTCGGCCAAGGGCTGTCAACTTAGCAATTACTGTTGTTACAACAACAACAACGCCCACAAATAATATTTTAAACTTTAAACCGTCTCAGAATCACTTTATGAGTAAATTTAACGAAGTCTGTTCGTTCGGCAGACGACGTCCACAGGAACGTTTTGAAATTTTAATATTATTTATTTATTCCCATAAAAATGTCCTACCGAAATTGGACTTTACATTCATAAATGCCTGATTTATTTATTTATTTTATTTATTTTTTATTTCAAAAATATGCCGCAAGCCAATGGGGCCAAAATTAGCAGTACTACTAATAATCAATCAATAATATTAATACAATTAATTTATATATGTATCCATAGGCATTTTGCCATAAATAAGTTATTATTACCACATATGTCGAGCCATAACCGCCGAAAAAATGTATCCCACAAACTCAAAATTTTACAGGGGAAGGTTTTTTTTAAATAAAATCAGTTTGAATAAAGCCATTATTTTAAAATTTATAATGTAAATATTGTTTTGTGTAATACATTTAATTTTAATAATTTTAAATGATGTTGAACTATCGATTTCGATAAAAAAACAACAATCGATTATGGTGTGGGATACATTATTTTGGCGGTAATGGCTCGATGTATGATCAGCTTAACGCTTAACTGAGAATTTGAAATGAACGAAATCTTAAAAACAAAATACATATTTCACATACATACATACTTACATACATAGTTCTAAAATAATTTATTTCAAATTAAAAAAAATTAAAAATCTCTTCTCTTTCAGAATTATCGTAAATTGGCTAAAGAATTTCATCCCGATAAAAATCCTGATGCTGGTGATAAATTTAAAGAGATTTCATTTGCTTATGAAGTTCTTTCGGATCCGGAAAAACGTAAAATATACGATCGTTTTGGCATAAAGGGTCTACAAGAAGGAGCCGATGGTTTTAGCGATGCTGGAGAATTCTTTTCTCATTGGTTTCCTTTTAACATGGGCCAACGAGAAAGCCGAGGAAAAAGTGGCCAAATTGTTGTCAAATTGGAAGTCACATTAGAGGAAATTTACAATGGTAATGTGTCCAAGACAGTGGAATATAAAAGAACTTCATTTTGTCAGCAGTGTAATGGCGACGGTGGTCCAAAAGAAAATCAAGAGAAATGTACCGCTTGTAATGGTTTGGGACGTACAACGGGTTATGTATTTATGGGCTTAACACCAGTAGAAACGGTAAAATTTGAATTGTTATTATTTGCTAGACACAATGAATTCTTGATTTTTCTTATAGATATGCTTGTCTTGCGAAGGCAATGGTAATATTATTCCTGAAAACCTGCGTTGTACTTCGTGTCAAGGTAAAGGTCTAGTCGAAGAGAATGTAAAGCGTGATATTGTTGTGGAGAAGGGAGCACCAAATATGCTAAAAATTCCCTTGACATCAGAAGGCAATCAAGGCCTTCAAGGAAATCGTGGTGATTTAGTTGTAGTTCTAATACAAGCCGAACATCCGTTATTTCAACGTCGTAACAATGATCTCATAATGCGTAACATTCACATCAATTTGACACAGGCTCTCTGTGGCGTGGTGCATTGTTTCAAACATTTAGACGGTAGAAATATTTGTATTTCCACTCAGCCGGGTAAAGTGGTACGCCACGGTGAACTGCAAGTGCTACCAGGCGAGGGTATGCCCCTGCGAAATAATCCCTTTGATCATGGCGATCTCCTAGTGCCATTTGTTGTTGAGTTTCCCGAAAGTGGCTTTGCTAGCCCAGAACAACTGCAACTGCTAGAGACTTTGTTGCCACCCAGACAAACATTTACTATGCCTCCAGATGCCGAGGAGGTGCAATTGAATGAGTTTCAACCTCGTGATGAAAACGATCGTCGTGGTGCTCAAGGTGGCATGGATGAAGACGATGACTTTGAAGGTGGCCCACACTTTGAAAGGGTTCAGTGTCAAACCGGCTAAAAATTATCACAATATCAATTTAAATTGGATATACATATTTATATTTTTAGTTTTTCTTATTTATAATTTTTATAATGACATGAGATTTGAAAAACTCATTAAAATGCTTCTAGAGCTTAAATCTTAACATGATTTTGTTTAACTGGATTTATTTATGTTTCAATTTATCCCTTTGTCATTTTATCATTTGATTTTATTAATGTGAAAACGGCAATGTAGTCTAACGTAACTTTGCTGTTTGTTCTTAATAACTTTTCGTTATATAATAAATAAATCTTAAAACATTAATTTATTTTCCTTAGTTTTTAGTTTAGACTCTTAAAAATCTACTTATACATAAGATAACTGAAACAAAAACATTTATTTAAAATATAAATCTACAGAATTAATAATAGAAACGATATAACTAAAAGTTTATATTATTGAAAAATAAAACAAAATAACAATTAATAAAAAACGAAATGAAAATACCTATAAACATAATGTGTTTGAAAACAATTTATAAATTCGATAATGTACAAATAAATGGGATTGGAAGAGTTTGAAAGTGAAAAACGTTCAAAAAAAATTGTGGATGCTAAAAAAGCAATACTCAAAAACTTATTGAATACCACAAGAACTTAAAACAAATGATAAATTGTTAATTTAATTCGAAGCAATTACACATTTTGCACGAAGTCAAACATTTTAACAATAATTTATGAATACGAAAATTACTTGGGACATTTTGATGCCAAATCCCCTTATCCAACAAGTATTTTGAAATATTGAAAATTGTTTTTCATCAGATTATAATTATATCTTCTACTTCATAAAATTTATTTCAGCATAAACATTTCAAATTGATTTCCATTGTTGATAGACTCAATACATATATGTACATGTATGTATGTATGTGGCTGAAGCATTCGGTAACTATTACTTGTATGTATTCGTTGCATTGCAAATTGTGCAATAGCTTCTAGTTGATCTTGAGCCAATTCGCTATAGGCAAACACATAAACATAACTATGTACATAAGTAAGTTTACAGCAGCATGATTGTATTGCATTTCATTTAAAAATAAAACTAAACAGCCTAAAAAAATCAAACAGAAACATATGGTGAAGTTTTTGATGTTTTTGTTATTAAATACGTAAATACTTTTTAAAGCCATGAAACATTTAAAATTGTAATCGATGGCAATGATTATAAATGATTTTGATTTAGTGCGTTTATATTAAATCCAATGAGAATAAAGCCAACAAAAAATGACTTCAAAGACTATTAAATTGCAAGCTGTTTGCAAATACATATGCATGTTTTTTTTCGGTATTACATATAAGTATATGTACATATGTATGTAATATTAAATTAAACATAAAATCATCAACTTTCCGATTCCTGCCTCTGTAAAGGATTAAGTAAATCATTAGCAATGGCATCTCTTCTTTTAGTTAACCTGTCAAACGCACTCTAAAGTATATTTTATCGTTCATTTATCCAAGACTGATTCGTTCATTCAATCGTTCACTTTGAACGAATGAATACAACCCTTATTGAATGTGATTTTCTTCTTGTCTTTTGATAAACAGCAGCTGAACGAAATTGATCCGTACTCTATTGAACGAAAATCGTTCAGTTAAATGACCGGCTCATTCCGTTCAATGAAGTGATCCGTTCATTTTAACCCGTTCGTTCATGAACGACACAGCTATAATATTTTACCTTATTCATATTTTTTGTTTATATCCCAGCGGTAAAAATACCCATTAGTTAATCGCTGATGTCAGTAAAATTTAGTAGCAATCAGTACTGATGCTGTCGCACTCTAAGTACTTAAATCGCTCGCTTAGAATGTTATACTGATGTTATCGATTATAATCTAGGTAGTTAGTTCCATTTACCGCTGGGATCGTGAAAATATCAAATGCCAAAATTAATTTAAAATCGTCAGAATACAAAAATACTATTATTCTATAGGTATATTATTGACAGTACTAACATGCTAAGTACAGTTTTATGAAAATTGAGATTTAAATAAAAATATTACATTTGTTTAAAAAGCTGTGATAGGTAAAAGTGTTAAGTCCATTTAAATACGTTATTCCAACTTTCATTAAAAAATTATATTTATAATCGAAGTCTAATTCAGAGTTTATTAAATATTAACAAAACAAAATTTCAAAGTTTATTAGAAACTTTACTTATTTTTGAATTCTGAAAGTTACATTTGGGACAATAGATGCTTGAAGTAGAGTTATATTGTTAAAACAACACAGTTAATTAAAAAATCAAGTTAGACTACCATTATCCCTAAAATACACTTTCAGCTAACTGCATTTATCGAAATAATGGAAAATACCGTTGCCGGTATTCTGTAAATCATTTTAAATGGTAAAAACACAAATATTTGTTTTTCATAACTGATAAATTTGAATTTATTAAAAAATACAAAACCTTGTAAAAACAAATGTTTGTTTTCTTGTAATAGAGTTTATTGAAATTCAAAAAATATCGTTTTCATTAAAAATATCAAATAACAACAAAAACGTTAATGAACAAAAAAAAAAAAAAAACAACGTCTATGATAACGTAACTGAAATACATAATCCAAATTAACATTTTCGGAATTCTCGCTAAAAACGGAACAATTATCGTTAATAGGACATTTGCTCCATAAAATTCTTCAAATATGGCAACACTTAAATCTAGTTGTCATTTAGTGCGCGCAATTTTCTAAACGTAGGTATAATCAAGGTGAATTTAAATACTAGGTGATAGCGTAGCGCCAGCTGATTATTCATGGTGAATTTGAAAATGCCAAAAAGTTATATAAAAAAAAAACTTTTTGACAGTGACGAAAGTTTTTCATATAGAAAAATGCCTGTTGTTCTTGCCTTGTTGTAATTGTTGTAGCAATGCTGTCACCTAGTATTTAATTTCACCACGGGTATAATTTAGTTCTTAGTTTAATAAACCTAATAAGTGTTAAATTCGATCAAATGTAGCGAATATATTTCTAAATTATTATATTTACAACATTTACTAAACGAGTGTGATAAAATCGCGTAGGAAATTAATATAATACAAAGTGAAATACAAATATATAAAAGTTTGCTTCCTTGTAACAAAATATTTTTCAATCGGAGAAAATCATTAATAGTCCTAAATTAATAAAGCATTTAGTTAAATAATGTCTATTTGAAACAAATTTTATTTAATATGTTATTAATTTGCAAATTGTTCCTTTGTTTTTGTTTTGAAGTTTCAATTGTGTATGCGTATGCTTTGTTTTAATTAGTAAACAAACAAATATAAATGCCGGTGATGGTACTTTTAATGGTGTAACTATAGTTACACCATGGTACTTTTAGAATATTACCCAAGTTGAAACAATAATGTATTCAAATATGTAATTGTTTCCAATTGATCTGGTACTATTCTATATTAAAAGATTTAAGTAAGATTTAATAAAAAATAATTCGCAAAATTAGGAAGGAATCAGTACCTGAAACAAAATTATAATTTCTTATATGAATTAAAATATTTGTCCTGCGTATATCCTAACAGTTTTCATTAGACTTTCGTTATTTGAGTGTTCTAAACACATACAAAACAATAGACAATTAAAAATGATGAAGAAAGCGAAGATAATAAATATTGGTAAGTGCATTAATATTTTATAAAATTCGTTTTCGGGTTAGGTCAAAAATAGTTCTAATACCTGCTATTTATTCGAATTTTGGCAGAATACCGAAACCGAAATTTTTATAGAGAAACATTGATTATGGCATTTTGAATGTGATACAAGTGTTTAATATAATTAATAGAATACAAAAACTAATACTGTAAAAGCCTTTCTCTCAAAAATATTTTTCAGTTTAGAGTTATAAACAATTTTAAATATTTTAAAATTTCCATGTTAAAATCGAATTTTGATGGGAAATATAAGTGATCAGAGATTTTGCTATTTTTACTTCTAACGCCTTTATTTATTGAGTTATAAACGATTTTTAATATTTTTAATTTTCTGTCTTAAAATCGGATTTATGTATATACAGTTCAACCTTGGTATAACGAATCTTAAGGGGATTAAAAAAAAAACGTTATATCGAATAATTCGTTACAATGAGGTTCGTTATATCAAGGTGAAGTTGCACTTATATTTGTTATAACGAGGTAATAAAAAATTTTGTATATTAATCATCATCTGCTTACCATGTTATAGCGAACGATTTCCGCTAATAAATCAAAACACATTTGAAGGAAAACACTCTACACAAACACTTGGCAACATTAAATTTTTCTTCGAATATTTCAGCCGTTAGTCTAATGCATGCTGCTGTCGTCTACGAATTTATTTTTGCTGGAGACGTTGTCGTTGCAAACACAATAATTTTGTGTGTATCTGTTTCATATAATTTGGATTAATTGATGGAAATCGTTATGCAAAGGTTATTATAAGCTGACAAAATTCGATAAATAGAGGTAAATAACTCTTTCTATTTCGTTAGTCTACAGTGAATGAAAATTCGTTATAACGAGGCTATTGACAAATGTATTCGTAATAGAGAGGATTATATTGTATTAAATCTTATGGAGCGTTGTAGGGGATTTCAAAAAATTCGTTAAATCGAGAAATTCGTTATAGTGAAGGTCATTATATCGAGGTTTGACTGTAGTTCATAATTTAGATTTCGAAAACAACTTTTAAGTTTGCCTTCGTACCATCAACATTACGTTGCTTATTCTGTTGACATTGTCATGTCAGTGTTTCTTTAAAAAAAAATTGTGTGCAAATAAGTATGTATTTAATCAGTTTAAGTCTTTATTAATAAACACAATTTTAGTTGTTGTTGTTGTTTTTGTTGAATTGGTAACAAGTGTTATAAACACTACAAACTGTTATATTTGCGTAAGCAACTTGTTGTTGTATTTTATAAAAGGTAAAACAAGCAAGGAATTTTATCATGTCTCACTAACCTTGACCTGATTCTTAGAAATTACAAAAACAAACGTAATAAAGCGTGTAGAAAAAAGTAAAAAACTAAAAACAACCACAACAACATCAACAAATCATCAAAAACAGCCAATGAATAACAAACACAATTTGACAGACAACAGACGGCCGGGAGGGAGTAAAGTTAACTTGAAATATAAATAAAAAAAGCATTGTCGTCTATTAAATGACAAGAACATGCCCGAGTTGGGTTTACTTTTAACACCATTTTTGCACTCGTAATACGAGAAATACTCACAACTTTTTTTTATAATTCTTATTTCATTTATAAAATTGTTTGTATGTATTTTGTTTGTTTAGTCGCTGGTTTAAGCCTGAGATGCTGTTTCTGTGTTTATTACACATCATTTAAATTGATTTTTTTCTGTAGGAGATAAAAAAAAAAACGATATAAAAAGCATTTGTCTGTGGTTTGTTGTCTTGTTTAAACATAAAAACCAACTACACGCATGCGCAGTTAAATTATTTAGACATTTATTTGTTATATTTGTTGTTTTTGTTGTTGTTCTTACTTGTATTTATTAAGCAGTGGTTTTGTGTAAGAGTATGTTTAATATAAATTAGTTTAACTGCTGTTAATCTATTACGTTTACAGCATTTTTAATTATTTTTATTTTCGCTTTTTTTGCTTCTCATTCTGTTTATAATGTGGTTTTTATTGAAATTTAACTTGAAATGGTAAACAAACCACTAGAGGCAGGGAGGTTTGAGATTTTTTTTTACATTTTCAAGTTTATTTTGGACTGAATATACTTAACAGAAAATTCTGTTCTAAATTCTGAACGTTTTGTTTTTTTCGTCGTTGTAGTAAAAAGTAAAAATATCAAACAAACGAACGAGGTGATTTCGTCATTGAGTTTTAGTTAAGGTCAATGTTGCACCATATTTTAAGCTTAAGGCAGTGTCACTAACTCATTGTCAGCAAGTTTTCACTTAAATACATATAAACGATTATGTATGTATGTACATATGTTTGCATTTATATGTACGAATATGAATGAAATCTTTGCCAAAAGGCTGTTTGCAATAGAAGGTGAAGTTATTGAGTCATCTAAGAATGATTATTATTATTACATATTATGTATTTTGTTTTTATAAAGCCAATGTTCTTACTGACACATTTTATAGTTTGTTTGTTTGTTTATTTAGACATCTGTTTAATTTTTGTACATCTGTAAGTTCATAAAATAGCAAGTTACATGTAGATCATACATTTTTGGAAATATCAACAATTTTATCCGCCATGTTCATAAAAGTTTTTTTAAGTTACTTAACCAGCGCGAAAAATCTGGCACAAATCTTTGTCACTTAAACTATAATTGGATGTATGCTACGTATTGTCTCAAGTCGCACTGTTAAAATATTGTATACTCAGTGACACAATCTCAACCGACAGTTGTTTCCCTCATTAAGAACTCTCAGCAACAGTGGAATTGTTTGCACAACAGCAGCAAATGTTTGTATACTAAAACCAGCCAAACTCTTGGAACATTGTAGCACCCGATATCCTTTTCATCACTAGCTATGATTTTAATTCCCGAAGAAGTATTATCCGCTGACCATAGACCAAAAAGGCTTCAGCTCATACGAGTATATTGCAAATGGCCTCTATGCATTATGTTCGCATCTATCAGAAGCTTTTGACATGCCGATGACAAACATTGTCCTGTCACAGAGAAGCTTTTGTTGAGTTCAAATCCAAAAAATTAAATTCATATGTAAAATTTAAAATAAGGCATGGGACATCCTGCAAAATCAATCTTTCTTTACCTCTTGGACCAATTAATTTATGTCGGTTTTCGAAATCTCGGTCTCAGGCAGACGTATCTGTATTGTACAGAACTTCATAGTTCTCCTATATTTCTCAAACGCTCTTCACCCTCATTAACCAGTTTGTGATTAATTTAATAAATGTCTTGAACGCTATCGCTGATACCATTTAGAGCATAAGTAAAGTGATGATTATAACATACTGCTGGCCTAATATGAACCTCATACATCAGCAACATCCCAAATGTTGAGTTCTTCTAACGTAATTATTATAATTGACTTTAGATCAAGACTTTGGTTGAGGTCTTTAACAAGATTTGAAATCTTGGTTTTTATCATATATCCCTAGGGAAATATAATGCATGTATACAGCCATGTTTAGTGTTAAGATCAATTAGTTTTATTTTAAATTGTCACCTCGAGAAATGGTTCTAAATAAGCGTTGCGCTGCTGGCACAAAACGTTTAGAACGGTATTTGAAATTGTTACCTTCCGAAATAATTCAAAAGAAGCTTTACATATGTCAGATTAGGTTAGGTAAAGTTAAAGAGGCCGTCAATCAGGAAGATGAAAAAAGAAGGTCAGAAATAAATCAGAAACTGACCAAGTATTTAACCAAACCCTCTTGATGCACTTAGCCTTCTGACCTCTATTTCCGATAGATCCGTCAAGTCGTGCAGATAAAATTCGCCTACAATATCCAATCTTTGGTTTGCAAGGGCCTGACATTAACAGAGAAAATGCCATACATTCTCGTTCTCTGTTTCATCATGACAACCTCTGCAGAAGTCATTGTAAGCGAGATTTAACCTCCTGATCGAATACGGAATATAGTAGCAGTAATCACAGGTCACAGTCTGATCAGTGTTCATGAACATGAATCAACAGTTCTAGAACTGCGTAGTTATGCATTCAGTGATCTTTGTTTGAAGAATTTTTATTGATTCTATGGTTTATATGTAAAATTAGCTGTAGTAGACTTATATTTACCGAATAAATCTTTAAATTCATTTAGCAGCCGTTACATAATATGCTAAACAATGCAAAGGAAAGTGTCAGATTACTAGCTACAAGGTTGCAATTATAGAATCTCGTTCTAGAACATGTTATTTTAGACCATGTCCTGAAAATGCTCCTGGATCCTTCCTGAAGCTTTAGTTTATATAAATTTGAGCTAGTGCCCCATAACTGTATTCCAAAATACCAAATTGGTAATCGTTATGTCTGTCTTTAGAATTCAATGTTTGTCCAGGATTCAGATCAATATTATCCAAGTTTAATTAGGTTTTTCGAGAAGTTGATTTCAATAGATAAAATAACTTAAAATATATTTCAAGTGTTAAAAGTAGTTAGAGTTTTTTTTTTTTTTTTTGTTAAATTTACTTTCTTGTTTATTTAAAAATTCCTAATTTTCTCTGAATATGTTACACAATGGAGTAGCCAGTAATCATGTAATATCATGTTTATATCTATTTACTTATCAATCGGTTTGAGATTTTATCAGTAACAAGGGACGTATAAGTATTGAACACTTTTTTTAAACAAATAATACTCATACTCCCTGATATAAAACATGGAGAATTTTGAAAGACATAAATATGCATAAATCAAATGATGCTAAAGAAACGTTTTAACTCAATATACATTTGTTTTGTGTATTATTAAATTAATTAGAAAAAAAGAAAATATTTTAAAAGCCATATACTTGATTCGTTGCATACCAAATAGAAAATGAAAAATAACAAACCCATCAAGGAAATCTTGCGGCTCAAAGAACTAAATGAAGCAGAAACCGTCCGCACTGAAACGTACATAAGTATACATATAAAAACAAATACATATATAAGTACATATATACATACATACATACATACATATATAAATATGCATATGTGTGTATATATGTATGTACATTCTGTATTTTGCTTTTGTTATTGTGTTTCTTTGATGTGTGTGCGTTTTAGAAGTATTTATATGTCACAACCATATGTGCCACAATGTTATTTGTTTTTTATGGCAAATCCAACATAAACTGACATGGAAATCTTAGAAAATATAAACAAAAAATATTTATATATATGCACATACATATCCTATATCCTTCCCAATTCTATTCGTTTTTGTATTGATTAATGGCTTTGACTATTTATTGTGGTTAGGGTTCTGGTTGATCTGGTATTGATGGTTGTGTAAACACAGCCAAACATCTTGTGAAAAAATATAAAGTGAGGACAAATACAATATTGCCAACAGTTTAAGGTAAAGTAAAACTCTTGACAAAAACACATACATATGTACATATGTGTTATATTTTAAATTATTTCATTTTAAATTTTCACAATTTGAACAGCTCAACCATTAATATATAATAAAACTATTCAAAACAAATTTATGTATTTCAAAGCTTTGTCGGCACATTTTTCAACTGCTGTTACAAAATGTAACAATTCTGCATATGTTAGTTAATATTTCTTTAAGGCGCAAAAATATATTTATAAATATCATTGTTTGTATGCAAGCACAAAAACAAAAAATAACAAACAGAAATATCTGAGAATAACAGAGAGTGAGAAAGAGAGAGACTTCATAATATAAAAAAATTGCGCATGATGAATTATTAGTTAATATAAGAGTAAAAATTTCAAATGAATTTAATTTTTTAAGAGCTTTTTTATTATTCCCTTAGAGAAAATCTCACTCTCATTTCAGTTGTTATAAAGAACTCTTAGATTTTAACGAGTTTAAATACATATTCAAAAAAAGCAAGGTTTAACAACTTAAAGTTATGTATTTCAATTTATAGCCTCCAGATAATTTACGGACCTATTTATTGTTATTATTTATATTTGAGAAATGCTTTTGAGGATTTTGCTATTAAAAATTAGAAAAATGTCACAGAAATGTTATATATATGGGCCTGGAACCAATTCGTTTCTTTTGAACTGAAAATTACATTCTAAACTATTTTTACTTTCTAGCAGGGACAGAAAATAACTGTTTAAAAATTTATATAAAAAAGCACACATAAAAAATGATCGTAGAAAATTTTGGTTCTTATGCAAATTTGATGTACATTAGAGTTGTGCCCGGTCGTTCATTTCAGTGACCAGTCATTTTCGTTCATTTATCCAATACTGATTCGTTCAATCGTTCACTTTGAACGAATGAATACAACCCTTATTGAATGTGATTTTCTTCTTGTCTTTTGATAAACATCAGCTGAACGAAATTGATCCGTGTATTAATATTGTTACGAATAATTTCATCAACAGATGGCGTCGATCTAACAAAGTGTTCGAAAACTTTAAGTGTGTTTTTAAACCGTAATATAAGTGTGTAAAAAGTTTTCGAAAACTTTAAGTGTGTTCTTAAACCATAATATAAGTGTGTAAAAAGACAGTGTGTTAATTTTTTTAATTGTGTTTGTGTACATATAAATAAATAAAGACCGTTATATTTACATACATATTTTTTTCAAACTACTTGACGCTTTTATTTTGAAATTAAAAAGACTCAGGTTTATTCAAAGGAAATAAACCACCGTTTTTATATGTATATGTATGTATGTATATAATATAATTATGCATCCACAACAAAGGTAAAGGGTATATAAGATTCGGAATAGCCGAATATAGTTGTTTTTTATTAATGTAACAAAGATTTCACTACCGCCCAATAGAAAATTTGCTCTGCACTTTTTAAAGTTTGGAATATGTGGAGTCCAACAATTTACTTAAAGACCGCTAGTACGCCAGTAGGGGACTCTCTATGGTAGACTCACTAGCCTTCTTATCGGAAACACGGTGTCATTTTATTCAACGTTTTGGCTGAAGTAAAGTGGTCGCTGTAGATATTTCCAAGGCGTTCGATAGAGTATGACATAGTACATTTTTATCGAAAGTTATTGATTTGGCTATTGGTAATAACTTCTTTTGCTTTATAACAAGCTTTCTCAGAAATTGCACTGTACATGTTGCTGTAAATGGAATCTCAACAGTCGAATTCAAGGCTGAATCAGGGCTACTGCAAGGCTCCGTTCTTCTTCTACTTTATTTCTTATTTTATTTTAAATGACCTTCTACGTCAAACTTACAACCCTAGTTATTATTTTGCAGATGATAGCAACATTTGCCATTTATATTTTTTCAACTATAGACCAAGCTTGTAGAAGATTGTGGCATTGAGGCAAAACATGAATTATACACTTAACAAAGATCTTGTGACAATTTCTAAATGGGGATGCGCGAATAAAGTCGCTTTTAACATACTTAATGTTGTATGTTGACACACAAAAGCATGATAGATCATGTTGCTACATTTATTTTTATGGGCGTTGTAAATATAAAGAAATCAGAAGCTCTTGATGTTCTAGGTATGATAATTAAATGTTATGTCCGCTGAACTTAATACATGTTTCAAGTGTCAAAAGAAGCATTCAAGTGCCTAGGTTTTTTTTTTAACGGTGTAAGAAATATTTTACTCCCTATGCATTCCTTAACATTTACTTCACATATATTCGACCGAAAATAGCTTCAAAGACTATTTTTCAATAACTCGATGTCGTTCAGGAGATAGCGAAGGTACTTATCGGTGATTTACAGGAGCATCGCCGCAATGTGGGTTACTGTTCTTTCGATACTATAATGGAATGTGTTCTGTTGAAAATAAGGAACTTGTTCCCGAAATCCATGTTTTTTTACGAATTACACATTCTTCAGGATCATCCATTCGTGATCGATAGGATAGTGGTCATCACAACACACTACAGGGCAATTTTGTTCTTTAGCCGTACTGTCTGTATGTGAAATAAACTTCCTGCAGAACTTTTGCTTGTTACTTTCAATATCGAAAAAATTAAATAAAATGGTCACAAATACTACTCCCTGTATCCTGCCAGGAAAATAGTAGGCATCATGTCCCGAGTGCTAGTCGAAGCAAAAAAAAAAAATAATTTTTTAGGCAAAGCACCGTTTATGTGCCATAAAGATAGAGACCATACAGAGCCAATCAAATCGATTAGATACTTAAAACTCAAAATTCATGGCATACTCGTATAGATACGCCATTTTGCCAATATTGCAAACTTTGATATAGCAATATGTAAAAGTTTTAAGTTTATTACATTGGGACCATTATTGAAAGAAACTTAGCAATTTAAAGTCTTACAATAGAAAGCTAATTTTTTTGCTAGCAATACATAGAATAGGTTTCCCTTTAAACCAATTAATTCTTTCAGATAATCTATTCAATTACTTTATTTCAAGTCTTTCTATTGGCAAAATGTAATTTTATAATTTTGTAAAACAGTTTTTAATTTGAAAAACATTTTCAAATGCAAACAATATTTTAATGGCTTTTTTTTGCAAAACAAAAAAAAAACAGTTTTTTTTTATTAACAAATTAGGTCATCTTTATTACTGCTTGTATTTTTAATGTTTTCCAAAAAAAAAAAAAACAAATGCAGATCTTTTTTTGTTTGCACTGTAGACACATAAACGATTTCTTTTTTTTTTTATTAGTTTTTCGATAGATGTTGTAGTTATAGTTAATTTTTGTTGTTGTAATTTTTATTGCTAATGCCTAAAGACTTGAAAAATCAAATTATGCACACACAATATGGTAAAAATATACAAAAAATTACAACAAGCTAGCAGAAAAAAAAAACAGAGAAAAATTAACAAATATGTACATACAAATACAATTTGGGCTGGAAAGAACTAAACATTAGCGGCAACAGCAGCGGCCACAAGCACAGTACCAGAGCAGTAGTAATAAATATTTAAAAGAAATAAAACAGAAATGAGTTCAAGGAATCACAATTTACACAAGTATTAGAAAACAGCAAAAAAAAAAAAAAAAAGAACTAAATGGCATAATGATGCCTTCAAAAAAACTGCGATAAAGAAAAAAAAACTACATATTGCTAAAACATACTGACACACTGTGTATTCGTCATATCCCAGCAAGCCATATGAGTCCGAAAAGAGTCTTTTCTGACACCTTTTTCGGAGCGTTAACGCTCTTTATGAGCCCAAAAAACAATCATAATTGCTCCGAAAACCTTCAGAAAAGAGCGTCATTACGTTCGAAAATGGTCCGTCAGAAAGAGCTCTTAGATAATGTCAGAAAATAGTCTTTTATGAGGGTTTTTTTGGACTCTTAAAGAGCTCTTAGATAATGCCAGAAAAGAGTCTTTTATGAGGTTTTTCTTGAGCTCAGTGTAATCTTGTTTTTATTATGCTTGTGTGGTACAGCTATGTTTTTTTTGTTCAAAACACAAATAACAAGACAACAACGCTTTGCTACACACATAATTAAGTGGAATTTCTGAGTCATACTGAGACTCAGGACAGTAACAAGCAAATTTTTCTTTCGCTCCGAAAATGCTCTTCAGTTGGACTCTTTTCTGACTCCTTTTTTCGGAGCGCTCCGAAAATGCTCTTTTGTTGGACTCTTTTCTGACTCCTTTTTCGGAGCGCTCCGAAAATGCTCTTCTGTTGGACTCTTTTCTGACTCTTTCTTCGGAGCGCTCCTAAAATGGTATGCTGGGATGTTTAGTTCGCTATTCAAACTCACAAACATTTTACTCTCATTGTTATATATAAATTTAAATATACATACTCGTATATTTTTTTGTGTTCTTCAAAATTGCATGCATATTGAGCAAGCAGCAACAACAACAGCCATAGTCTTAAAATTCTACATATGCCAAGATAAACATCAATACCATTTGAAATTTACACATAGGAATAGAGAATAAAAAAAATACCCCTCTATACAGCCTTAAACTATGGACGAAGGCAATTTAATAACAACAACGACAACAGTAACAACAACAACATCATTATCGACAACAACAACAACAACAATTATGAACAAAGTTAAAAAAGCATTAAATGTAAAAAAGGCAGAAACATCAACAACATCAGAAATTGCAATGGTTGTCGACAAGTGGGTGACGTTTACTGCAAGATTAAATTAGAACACAACAAAACTGAACGAATTAAAAAAAAAAAAAAAAAAAAATAAGCACAAAATGACGAAGAAGTGAAAAGAAAGAAACATATTACAAAAATAAATAAACAGATTGCATTATGCTTTGAAAAGTTTTTGTTCATGTTCTTAGCTTCGTCTTCATTTGGTGTAGGAGTTTTTACTTTACATACTAAAGGGTTTTTAAACAAGAATTTTGTTTTTGGTATAATATGTAAGCTTTGATAATTATTTTTTGTCAGTTGTTATAATATATTAACCCATTAACGGCGGATGGTTAGAAAAATACCCAAAAATAGAACTGTTTTTAAAAAATTCTAGCTAGAGTCAGGTGCGAGGTATCACTAATCTGTTTTCACTGACAGATAGAAGGAAGGATGGAACTAGGTAAAAAAAAATTTGGAGGGTCGTATAGGGTCATGTGTTGGTGGGAAATGAGCGGGTAAAAAATCAGCAATTTTACAAAATCAAAAACTTTGAACGTCAATGGCTCTGGAAGATTTGAGGAATTGACTTCCCGAAAACCATCTTAGTGTCTTATAGCCTTAGATGCCCTCTATCATAAACAAAAATATCACAGGGATGGGACCACTCGTTTGGTTCACGATTTTATGGCATGGGTATTTAAATACCCACTAAAGGCTTCATTAGTCTTTACTTTCTGTTGCTTTTCTCTTCCGTGTCGTTCTGTTGTTAAATTTTTGTAGTTAGTTTTTCCGTATACGCGTATCAGCTGTTTTAGGTAAACAGACAACACACCGCGAAAATAAATCAAAAAATACAAATAAAAGTTTTTTTTATTGTACAATATGTCATTACTTTCCACTAAAGTAATGGGTTTTTCGTCATCCATCGTTTATTTTTTATATTTTTATAACTTTTATACAAAAACTTAATTAAATTCAAAGAAATTGAAGATTTTTGTAATAAACCAAACATTTTTTTGCTGTGCAGATGTCAGCTGTTTTGTGCTGTCACTTACAAATACTTAGCAAATTTTTGTTTTATTACAGGTTCGTCCGCAACGGCAAGAAAAGTAACAAAACAACTAACGACTTGTACACATTTTCTATTTAACAGAATCAAGTCAGCTGATTCGGAACGGAACAGAAAGTACAGACTAATTCTGCCTTTAGGCATTCAAGGGTTCTACAACACATGAAATATGAATTTTATTTTTAAAGTAAAAATGGGATTTTTTAGGGTTTTTTTTTGTAGGAATTCAAGAAAAAAACAATTTTATTATATTTATATTGATAAATACATGTCATGTAAGAGACTTTACAAAAATGTTTTCATTTCTTTAATTGAATCATTTGTACTTTCGACGATCATATTCATGACATGTTCATCAAAACGGCATTCCCATAGTTGTAATGGCGTGTACGAACCTAACGAAACCAGAAATTTCTCTAAGGATTTGTATACAGGAAGGTATTCCACACAACATACCAATTTTCTCGTACAATGCTTTTTGGGAATTCTCTTCATTGTCAAAAGGTTGTTTATCAAATTTGTAATAATGCGATTTACTCCATTTAGGTTTATTTTCCACAGAGACACGATCTTTTGACTTTGATGTAGATGGTTGGGGATCATTGTCTGTATCCATTGGATCATTGTTTGTATCCACTAATTCAGAAACCACTGGTAGATTCACATTATCATCCTCATAAATGTACTTAATCTCAAAGTGGCCAGGTATTTCATTGGGAAATTGAGTTTTATTGTGAAGTATTTGGAGATTATCATCTACATATATCTTCATCGTCACTAATATCATCAACCTTATCCGGTGGAGTAATAAAAAAAAAAATGATTTGTTCTGCATTATGTCCCACATCATTTTCTTCCTCGTCACTAGTCCATCCATTTATTTCTGCTTGTACCTCAGTTACAGTTAAAACTTTACGACGGCGCAACATTTTCACAGAATTCAAAAATCCCTACAACATATCAAATATTCATCAAAAAATACAACAGATAAGTTTATTGTTGCTGTTTTCAAGTTAATACATTAAACAAAGAAATATATATTTTAGAACGCGTTAATGCCTAAGTGGGTAGAAAAATACCCAAAGGCCAAAGCTTCGTGTGCGTCAGAAAAAAAAATACCACGTCAATATAAATGGCCCTAAATACTAACTGTGTGAAATTTCATCAAAATCGGACAACAGAATCGAGGGTCATGGAATAAATTCCGCTTTCTACAATGAATAGAATCGCCGTAGAGACGTTTTTTTCTAAAAGATCACATGTTTAAACAAAGGCCATTTTCATATCTGTTGATAAGTCAATAAAAAAAAAATCACCACATTTGGACTTCTAAAACTCCAAGAGCAATTATTGGGCAGCCTTATCATATCACTGTATGGTGTGGTCTAGTGGCTGGATTGGGCCAGACCGGAAATGTGGTAACTGTTGTGGTAATTCGATCCCACTGTCGAGAGGTATTACATGACATGCGGTTTCATAAATATGGTGTCACATGTTACAAAGCCACCGAAACAATTACCCCCTGGCCCACGATGTCGAACGATAACGTTCGCTTAGATAAGACTTAAGACACCAACTTGATTGTGGAATAAACAAACTTGATTGAGTAAAAAATAGATACGATAAAAAGTTTGTGTCTTAAGTCTTATCTAAGCGAACGTTATCGTTCGACATCGTGGGCCACGGGGTTAATTTATGACAATATCACGAAATTTAGCTGTTAATTGGCCGCCACGATCATTCGATTTACCACCACTGGATTATTTTATGTGCACCCATGTTAAAGATAGAGTCTATGCAAAGCCAATCGAATCGATTACAGCCTAAAAACAAATAATCCGTGGCGTGATTAACGAAATAAAGCCGCCATTTTGCATTTTGCGTGGTCGTTGTAGACATTTGTATGTTATAATTTTTTTTTAATTTAAAATTGTAAAACCATACTCTTTGCAATATAATAATCATTTGAATAATTTTCATATAAATACTTTTTTTTTTTTTTTTTGGTCTTTAAAAACAAAGTTCTTGTTGAAAGACCTTTTATTTTAATGTGTGGGGAAGGAGTAGGCAGTCAGATTTACATTTTCAAAGAGGTTAAAAACACAAACAAATACAACTCGCAAATTAAAGAAGAAACAGAACAACTCGAGAAATTAGAGCAAAAATACGCACATTTTGTGAGAATTTTGCAATCAAACTTATTAAAATATTTAAACAACTAGAAATATAAATGTTGTGCATAAATCTACATACATACATATGTACATACAGTGTTGGTCATAGAATTAAAATAATTAAAACATTCACCATTGTTTTATTATTCCTAATAATTTTCCAATTTCCATCAAATAATTATAAATTTACGTTTAAAATTTTGTAGTATACTTTCGACCAATTGCCTGAAATGGGTATAGCTTTTCAGGCCGCCTTCAGATTTGCCCACAATTCATATACATTTTTGCGGTCTTTCCCTTTCAAACTTTTCTCAACATCGTTCCACAAGTACTCAATTGGATTGAGATCAGGGGACTGGGCTGGCTATTTTAAAACATTCATGTTTTGTTCAACTAAAACAATGCTTTACAAGTCGTGAAGTGTGTTTGGGATCATTGTCGTGCATTAAATTCCATAAATTTTCATCAGCAAATGGTATAATCGTATTTTATAATATATTTTTATATATGCTGATTAATAAAACGTCATATATACCGCTTTCCATCAGATCCCTAGCGCTAAAACATTGATTCATCACACCAAAGTACGTTTTTCTAAAAACTTATTGGTTATTTTTAAAATTTCTTTTGCAAACACTAGCCTTGATATCATTTACTTTTTTGAAACAAAAGGTTTGAGTTGTGCGATGCAGCGAGAAATGCAACTCATTAACAAAAACTACAAAAATAAGGAACGTAAAAAAATTACTTAAACGGCAAAGTATCAAATTGCTAGCGTCAAAATAAAGTAAACAATTATATTAGAATTATGTAAAGCATTGTATTTAATATTTTGTTTGTAGTCCTTTTGTCTTTAGAATCTTCTGACAGTCTTCTAGAAATAGAATAGTGAAATCAGGCGAAATATTGTTCCTTGCATCCTGTATTACTACCTTAAGGTTATTTTTGCAAGAAATATTTCTTTGCCTATATGGTTCAGATATTCTTACAGATGCTAAATTGATCTAAAGTTTTTGGACAATGATTGAGCAATAGGGTGCCCCGATATACTAGACGATGGTGTGCTGGACTATCAGTCGGAGGGTCCCGCCAAAGACTCCGAGAGATTTCTGCAGACAAGCGCAAAAAGCTTCAAAGTTAGTGTTTGTAAAAAAAAACACTCTTTCACAATTTTGGAAGGCATGCTTAGGATCATTGTCCTGTGGGGAAATCCAGTTTTGTGTTAGGTCTAATTTTTCTATATTAAGAGGTTACATTGTTTTTTAAAATGTCGAGATAATATTCTTTTTTCAACGTAGAGTCTATAAATGTATGATTAACGACCCCTGTTGCCACCATACAACCCCAGACCATTATTGAGACGCCGCCATGTTTTACCGTCTTAGTAACATATTTAGTATCAACTTTTGCACTTTAAATTATCAGCTAGCAAACAAAGCTAAATAATCATCAACTCAAAAGCGAAATTCAGAGATTAATCTTAATTTAATTACTGACCATTCCATTAAAACACGCCTAAAATACAGCAAAAACATTCATTACCAATAGATTCGTTAGTATCAGAAAAAATATAGAATGTTCTCATGCAAGTGAATAGAAAATAAACATGCAACAGAAAATAAATAAGTCATTTGTCGAAAGGTACGGCCACATTTGGCAAATATTTGCCGAAAAAGATGTAACCGCTAAATAACATATATTTGAACTCGTTTATTTATTAAAAAAAACTCCGTTTATTTAGAACGGGACACATATTTAGTCTTATTTTATTTAATGCTGTTTGATCTTGCAAAACTCTTGTAACAGTAAACAGCGTCAAACAAATTTGTGCTAAAACAAGTGGTTACGTTTTTTTTTTTGAGTAAATAATTGCCAAGTGTGACCGTACCTTAAGTAATGCAGGTGGTGTGCAGTAGTCATTGAGTAATTAAAAGTCTATGGCAAGTTTTTCGAAGCTTTTTAATATTTTTTGATGTTGCATTTTGAAATGCAATTGCTTGAACTGTATTCTACGCTAGTTATTATTATACCTTTCACCTTCATGAGAAGGGTATACAGTTCAACCTTGGTATAACGAATCTTAAGGGGATTAGAAAAAAACGTTATATCGAATAATTCGTTACAATGAGGTTCGTTATATCGAGGTGAAGTTGCACTTATATTCGTTATAACGAGGTAATAAAAAATTTTGTATATTAATCATCATCTGCTTACCATGTTATAGCGAACAATTTCCGCTAATAAATCAAAACACTTTTAAAGGAAAACTCTGTTGCAAACACAATAATTTTGTGTGTATCTGTTTCATATAATTTGGATTAATTGATGGACATCGTTATGAGAAGGTTGTTGACAGAATTCGTTAAATAGAGGTAAACAATTCTTTCTATTTCGTTAGTCTGCAGTGTATGAAAATTCGTTATAACGAGGCTATTGACAAATGTATTCGTAATAGAGAGGTTTATTTTGTATTAAATCTAATGGGTCGTTGTAGGGCATTTCAAAAAATTCGTTAAATCGAGTAATTCGTTATAGTGAGGGTTGTTATATCGAGGTTTGATTGTATATAAGTTTGTCATTTAGTTTGTAATTTCCACAATATAATTTCCGATCCTATAAAGTATATATATTCTGGATCCTTATATATAGCGAAGTCTATTAAGCCATGTCCGTCTGGCTGTCTCTCTGGATGTTGAAATAAATTTTCTGAAGTCCCCAGATATCTTCGGGATCCAAATCTTTAATAATTCTGTCAGACATGCTTTCGAGAAGTTTGCTATTTAAAATCAGCAAAATCCGTCCATTAATAACGGAGATATGAACAAAAATCCGAGACAACCTCTGAAAATTTCATCAAAAAAACTAAGTGTATTAATATTGTTACGAACAAATTCATCAACAGATGGCGTTGAGCAAACAAAGTGTATTAATATTGTTACGAACAAATTCATCGACATAATTATGCATCCACAACAAAGGTATACCCTTTAAAATTCGGCATAGCCGAATATAGCACTCTTACTTATTTTTAAATAATTTCATTCATTCATTTATTTAATATTTGTGGAAGTTGCAAAATTAACTAAAATATTAATTAATTATTTTAATGACTAGTAATTTGTCACACACTTTGCTGCTTGCTAATGAGTGTCACTCAAGTGTTAACTCAAGAAGGAAGAACTATTTCAAGTACAAATGTATACAAATGTATTTAATATAACATATAGTTTATCTAATCTAATCTGATCTGATCAAGTTTTGCAGTTTTCCTGCTTTGAAAATTACTACTGCATGTTTATTTAATTTAATATAAATAAGTTTGTAAAAAGTAACTTTTTGTTTTAATAATTTCTGTAGAGATTTATTCTTTCTATGTATATATTTTCAAGGTTTTGAGTTAAGCATGATTTAGTTGGAATTGCAGTGTGTTTTTTTCTTTAGTTTTTGTATTTAATTTAGTTTTTGTATTTCAAAAACTGCAATACAATTTATAGTTTTAACGAGTGGAACTTAGTAAGTAGTATGTGTAAGTGTATGTGTATAGATAGTTAGTATTATGCAAACTTTGTTTTCAATTTTCAGTGTTTGTAATATGTGTTTTGTTTTTTCTAGTTGCAATTTGTTGCTTTTTACACATGACTGACATTTTGACTGATTGGCAAGAGAGTGAAAACTGCAATTTTGTTTCAATTATTTGTATTTGTTTCTTTTGCTGGCTTTATGATAATTTTTGTAATGTTTCCCTTTTTGCATGAATCTATTGTGTTATATGAAAATTATTATTTTATTTATATTTTTCTTTTTACATGTTTGATGGTATTTCCCAACTGCTTTATGAAATTTAAAAAATAGCACTTGATAAGAGTTTTTTTTTATAATTAATTATCCACTTTGCACAGTATCATTTGCTGTATTTTTTTTTTAAATTTTTTCCAACTTTTTCTATTGTTGTGAAATTAAATGCAGGAAATGATTTGAATATTTATTAGTCTTAAATAATTATATATCGATTTACTTGCTAAAACAAAGAAACATGTTCTTTAAATAATTAAGAACATAAAATTCTAGTGATTAAGTGAAACATTAAAACACCCTACATTTGGCAAGTGCTAAAACGTTGTACTGTTAAAAACTTGACTGCAATTTTTGTTCAATATTTAGTTAACTTGACATCATCATGTATTTTTATTATTTAAATTATTGCATTTGCAGACTTTAAAAGTGAAACTTCTTTATGAATTCATCACCTTTTTTATTTATTTATGTACTTTTCCTTCATCTTCCTCGCAATTCTTTGGCAAAAGTGAATTTTATTTAACTGACAAATATAAATAAAACAAAAAACCCACAGAAAAGGAAAATAAGAAGAAAAAAACACAGTAGCATGACCCATTTTAGTTCAGCTGTGTCATTGTTTAATTTCATGTCAAATAAAACACTTGAAATTGTTTAAAACACATAAACACACACACACACACAAACGCCATTAACAATATAACCAGTGGAATAAAAACCGCGACATTTAAACAATCAATAAATAAGAAATGAAAAATAAAACAGCAACTACTATAATAAAAATAAAATAAAATACGAGTACACAATATACAAACTACACATAACCCAGCAGTTCTGGTGACTTAAGGACAACCTAATTTATACCAAATAATTAAAAATCTAAGAAACTGTTTATTGTAAACAAACCTATGGGATACTAACAACCTTGATATGATCAAACAATGGATTTTTAGTAGTTAAAAATTGCATCTGTCAACATTCAGCCCGAAAACCGTTTTCATGTAAACAATCTTATTAAACAGACATGGACGAGTAGGGAGACTATTTGCTCTTTTGCAATTTCGATAGCAATTAAATTTTATTTAGAAATGTTAAACAATATTAAACTAAATTCTAGCTACCTGTAACCATGTGCTATGCATGTGTAACATGTACGTACACCAGAGGTGGACAAAATCGTTTTACACTTGTATTAGTGAGATAATGTGAGAGTTATTTAAAGTACTGTGACAAGCAAAAGTTGTCACAAAGATTTTCGTATGAGGAATTAAATTAAACGAAATCGTCTACATTAATGCTGTCATGAGAGTTTCGTAAGAGCAGTATATGTTTCAAAGACATAGAACTAATTTTATTACGTTGTTTACTACAAATGAATTTTAGATCCGAAAAATTTTTTTTATATTTTTTAAATATTTGATGACATAAAAGACATTGTACGTTTCCAAACGCATTGTTTATCATAAAATAATCTTTTAATTGCATTGCCATTTATATCAACCACTGAAATTGTAAAAAAATCTTTAAGCATCAAGCTAACATGTGCATTCGCCAAAGTCTGTTGAGCGACTAAAGTTTATATTTCCATTTATATTACCGTCCAAGAATGATAAAATATTATTTTAAATATTATTTTATCATTCTTGTTACCGACTGTAATTGGAAAAAAATCTCTCTTTTGAGCGACTAAACTGAAGAGCATAAGAAAAAGGGGGCGTTGATTATAAACAATTGTTTGGTGAAATGTCCATCAATGACGTACACCTAAAATGATTGATCTCTTGCTTAGATTGTGGGATATGATCTATCGTGATATGCGATCAAATACACAAGTTTATTTCTGAGTAAACATAAAGCAAATACAGCATAATACATAGTATTTAAATATAGGTTAGGTTAGGTTAGGTAGGAAGGCTGGTGTGAGTCACCTCACACCCTCACCCAGAGACCAATATGGTCCATTGCGATGCCTTAGATTCTCTGACTAAGTTTACATATGTCTGACTGGTCTATATATGTCTGACTCGTCTACATACATATGTCTGACTGGTCTACAAATGTGTGACTTATCTCCATATGTCTGACTGGTCTACATATGTCTGACTCGTCTACCCAGAGTGTCTTTGGCGGGAATCGAACCCGCAACCCTTTGACTGATAGTCCGGCACTCTATCGCCCAGTCTATCGGGGCACCCATTTAAATATAAATTCAAAACAAACTAAAAATTTATTGTTCAATTTAGATTCAAGAACAAATCCGGCTATTTAAATATATCGCTGGCTTAACATGTATAGGTTCTAAGTCCACTTTTTTTTAGAAATTGAGATTTTGATGCAGCTGTGTTCCATAAGTAAAAATACATCGATTACCAAAAAAATACAGTTATGTCATTTGTTGTTGTTGTTTTGCAGTGATGAGTAAAGGCGCTAAGTCCAATTTATCACATCTTTGTGTAATATCTCACTTCTTCCAATGCTGACATATCAACTGTTTCGCGCGGAATAGTCTGAGAGTCCAACCAATTGACATAATATTATTTCTCATTGGCTACACTCTCGTTGTTTTGAGTATCAACACCATTGACAGTTACGACATTAATCGTCATGATGTTACTTATTTGGATCATTAATTTTTTTAAAAATGTGCAATTTTGTAGAAATAATTGCCTTGGCCGTGGAAAAGGCGATTCCAAATGGTGAATTAATTTCAAATTTAGTTTTCCTGATGAATGGAAAAATCTCCACCAAAAAATAAATGAAAATCTAGTCGCACTAGAGTGGTCGGATTTACACCAACTTCATCAAGAAAGAAGAAAAATAAAGACTAGAAAGTTCGAAGACTTACAATCAGGCATGTGATGGAAATCGAAAACGAAAGCGAATGAGTCTTAGAAGTCAATTTTTTCGTAATATTTCTGTATTGAAAAACTTTTATTACATAAAATATAAAGATATTGGGCTAAAAAGAGAATCTTAAAACAAAAATTTTAAAAATTAGATTATAAATGCATTAAAATGTATTTCCAAAACTGATTCGTTTTCGATTTCGGTTTCCATCACATGCCTGAATATCTAAAATCCATAAATTTTATGGCGATTTGTCATACGAATAAAAATAGTCGTCGCCAGTTATCTTACTTTTAAATCCATTAAAAATTTAAATTAATATTACTTTTTTATAACAGCAATGAAATAAGACTGAATAATTTTTGTTTTCATTATGTACATACAAGAATACATATGAAAATATCGAAATTGAAATTATAATAATAATGTTATTCATATTTTTGAATAAATTCTGTTTCTTTTTTTACAATAATCAAAACAAACTTTAACTTTTTACATATTATTCGCTTCCTTAATAACAATTATAAATAAGCAACAAAAGTACACTTTCATTGTAGTAAGTAAGAGATTTAAGTAGAGACAAGTTTTAAGAAAAAGATCTAAGTCCATGAAAACATACTAACTAAGCAACAGAAAAGGCTCTAAGTCCAAAAAAAGCTTTTATCTCGACAAATACTTATTTTTTAATTTTGCTTTTACGCAAAAAAAAGCAAAGAAAAATACAAAAACAAATTGCATTTACAGATTTCAAAAATGTTTATTCAAAAAAAAGTTTGATTGTTTTTTGTCTCTCCTGTAATATTGTAAAATATGGACTTAGAGCCTTTAAATGTTAAGCCAACGATATGGCGAATTTCACGTCAAGTGACGCAATGTTAAAAATCGATTTAGATGAAATTTGCAACCTAGGTTAGTACTATTGGATAATAGGCCAGACACAAATTTTCAGCTCTATCAGTCCAGAAGTGCCGGAGTTAAGGTGGATTCACCCATTTGTTCTTAACAAAAATTTTTCCGGAGAAAAATTTTTTTACTGAGAGTTTTTTGCAGCACGATTCACCCATTTCGAATGATTTTTCTGAAAAATCAAAGCTGCCATATGTTAACAAAATCTATTAGTTTTACAAGTGCGGCCATTGATTTATTTTGCTTTGGGTTTTAAGTGTCAAAATACAAATATTGAATTATTTTAAAGTATTGTGTATTTAAAATCACAGATATAAATTCAAAATGAATGAAAAAAGAAAGTTGCCTTTGCTGACGGCCATGGATATACATAAGGAATTATAATTTGTATGAAAAAATGCAACCTATTGGCAACTCAATTCATTTTTGTCCAACAAAAATATAAAATTAAACCAATTCAAGTTCGGAAAAAATATTTTCTCTCTCTCTCAAAAAGAGAGACGTCAAACTTCATATAAAAGAAAATTGTTCGAACAAAATTTTTGTTAAGAACGAATGGGTGAATCCACTTTTAGAGGTGGCGAAAGTTGGATATTTTGGTAAATTTTGGTCATACAGGGTTTTTTTAAAATGAGTATAACATTTCACCTATTGGTCCTAGAAAAAATTGTCCAAAGAACTTTAGATAGCTATTTCTTCAATCATTTCAAAAATATTTTTTTTTTAATTAAAAAAAAAATTTTTTTTTAATTTTTTTTCAATTTGGGCCTTTTGTTTTTTCTCAAAAAAAACCTTATACAATTTACTTTAAGTCCTTTATAATCGCTTAATGCGATGCGAGTGGGATATCTATAAAAAAAAATATTTTTTAACTCAAGAATAGGATTTTTCTTGGTCTATCTAGGAACCTCAACATATCAAAGGTGGCAATTACTATCTATGCATGCAAAATGAATATAGGAAGTACCTAAATATATACACATGTATCTAGGGAAGCCATACTAATGTATGGAGTATTAGTTTGGTGTCCATTTAGGGATCATTGAAATGATCTTTCTTTCTGATGCACGATGATCAAGGTTTCATTGAGGACATGTGATCAGTGGTCTGGTCTGCATTACACATCAAGTTTGCCAAATACACTACACATTAGTAAAAAAAGCATAAAATGGGTATCGTGTCCCTATTAAAACTGTAAGGTTTCCGATATACATATATGTATATAAATGATGCAAGTGCGTGTATTTGGGTATGTTTTTTATTTTATCTTCACCACTACAGAGGTAACAATTTGTAAAATAAATTAATTGAGAGATGATAAATAAATTTACGAGTACGACTACATATCATCATTCGTAATAAAGTGTTAAGTGTTGTACAATTAAAGTAGGATTTGCAGTAAATATTTTATTTTTGTTGTTACAATTAATTTATACGTATGAATCTATATAACTTAATCAGGGTCTTTTGAATAAAACCATTAGTAATTTTAAAATTTACAACAAATTTATAGTAAATTACAAGGTAGGGCAAACATATACAGATAGATTCAATTTCATGTTCAACGTAATCCATTATTTAAAATAGTCTTCTATCTTTAGCTACTTAGAGAATTGATATTTCTATCTAGTTGTAACTAAATTCCACTACTATCTGCAGCTACAAAATACTTGATTATTTTAAACAGCTTGACATGCTGTAAACTATTGGAGGTCTTTAAATTAATGACTTTTGTAAAACTGTGTCTTTGCATAAATGCAAAAATTGTAAAATTTAAAATTTTTATGATGCCTGATTTAGTTTGTCTGTAAAGAAATACATTACAGCAACAATATTATGGATTTTTAATTGAGTAACACTGTGCAGTGTTTAAGTATACAGGTGTGCGAGTTGTTGAAGTCTACAATTTTGGGTCCGCTATATAACTTTTAACACCTCGTTAAAAGGCGAACAGAAAAAAAGTAAATAAAAAGGAAGAAATAAAACAAGATTTGTATTTAAATTTAGTTGCAAACAGAAGACATCTGAGGCTGTAATAAGTTGTTATTAATGATGTTGATTTTACATCATCGTTTGTAAAGGGCCTAAAGTCTGCTAAATCTGTTTACACAGTCAACTCTCAATGTTAATGATTTATGGTTACAAATTTCTTGCTCATTTCTTTGTCAAACAGTTGCTTAAGGTCGTTTTTACTTACGGTGAAACTTTATTAAGTTCAAATTTAGCTGCTGTTTAATTTTGTTACTTCTGAAATATTTTTATAATAGATTAATTATCTAAGTTTTGAGTTTTTAATCGAAACTAACAAGCATTTTTATCTTTAATCAGAATATACATAGTTAGTTTTATTGTCTAATAACCTAACAATCAGGGGTGTCAAAGAAACCAATATTGTCAGAATTGGTTTCTATGACACCCCTGAATAATTGTAGTTAAAATTGACCTACAATTATTTGCATAACAAACATGTGATTTATGCTGTATTTATGCAATTTATTTACAATATTCAATCAAAGTTATTTTCTCTTTATCCCTAAATTTTATAATGTATCCAACTAGTTTCACTGGCTTATATTGAAATGTTTTAAAAACTGTATACATATTTATAACAGATTTTTATTACAAGGTCACTGCACACTGTGTGAAATGAATAGCATATTGCAAAAAAAAAAAAATTCAAGCATTCAATATTATTTATTTGAAAATTAGTTAATTTTTGGCGGAACAAATAATATGATTACACACAATTGATTGAATTGTAGGAAACCTTTACAACGACATGATATCAGTTTGCGAATCTTTCTTCTAGAAAAAAACTATAAAACTTTTATTATACTCATATAAAAATACACAAACATATAACATTTCTTTTAAAATGAACAATACAAACAGAAATTTAAACTTTATATTTGGTTGGCTTAATGCCAAATGTTGAATTTTCAAAATATTTCTTCTCGGCTATATGCGGATTTCAACACACAAACAACCGTCCAACAACAGCAAAACAAAAAACATACAGAAGGAAACAGAAAACACAAATATTTACAAAAGTTTTATATCCTGTTTAAATATATACACAAGGATAAATATGGGCAAACGAGGGTTAATCAGAAATTAAGATTTTAAGAAATTTACTTTATTTTCTTCTAATTTTTTTTTTTATCATTGTAAGACCAGGGCCGCATTCCTTAAACGATTTATCAAGTTTTCACTTTGCACTTCTTTTCCACAATATTCTTTGCAAATCTCATTTTACACCTGGGGGCTAATTCTGGCAGTCGTGATCGAAATTGTTTTCGAATCGAAATTTATTTCGACAGTGCAAAATTTTCTAATGATGGTACTCGATACGAATCGAATCGATTCATTGGTTCAGTGTTGTAAAAAACTTAAATAAGTACGTATTACAACACTGAATAAAATAAAAGAAAATATAAACAAAAAACATATGGTTCTGCAAAAAATAACTCAAGTAAAAGCAAAATTTTTTAAAGAAGTTCTTTTAAATTAAAAATGAACCAAGTTATGTTTTTTTATTCTTCTTCTTTTGATTTTTACAATATATGAATGACATAAGAAACACCTTCGTCCCATTAAGATTGACAAACAATGAGTAAGTATAAATAAGTACATACATACACACCTACATATGTATGTATTAATGTATGCATGTGTTTTTCTAGACTCAAAAGACGTTTTAGGCTCACAAAGCAAGCATAGCTAAAATTTATTTTAGAAATTTTTGACCTAAAAGTAATAAAATTATTAATATTATGATATTTTTTAAAGTAAGTAACAAATTTTTTACTAACATTTTCTTTTTTTCTTCTGTTTGCTAAAAAAAAACGTTATTTCGAACGCTTCTTTGCTTACGAGTAAAAACTCGCAAGGTTGCGTTCGAATAATCATTCGTTATCGAATGCCATCATTAGAAATTTCGATACATTTTATTCGCTATCGAATGAGAGAATCCCAAATGTTAAAAAATTCGAACGTTCGAATGAAAATTTACTCTCATACGAATGCGAGAATTAGCCCCCTGTTCAGCGATCTCGAACGATAACGTTCGCTTAGATAAGACTTAAGACACAAACGTGATTGTGGAATAAACAAACTTGATTGAGTAAAAAATAGATACGATAAAAAGTTTGTGTCTTAAGTCTTATCTAGAGGAACGTTATCGTTCGAGATCGCTGCAGGCTATAAGAAAATATTTGCAGAGACTTTGTTTTCTTTGTTAATACTTTGCGCTCTCCTGCAAAGTGAGTGTGTAAAGTGTTCCACAAAGCATTTAATCATCTTTGCATTTCTGTCTTACACTTTACTCTTTGCATTGATAAACATGTTTAAATGAGCCGCAAGATAAAAATAGCAAAAAACTTGCAGTGTTACATGTTATTAAAGATATTTATTTGCTAGTGTTTAAAACAATAAAGTCACTGGCGTCATCGAACCACCGGATTGTGTTTTGTAATAAACCCAGCATACCATTCTAAGAGCGCTCCGAAAAAGGAGTCAGAAAAGAGTCCAACAAAAGAGCATTTTCGGAGCGCTCCGAAGAAAGGAGTCAGAAAAGAGTCCAACTAAAGAGCATTTTCGGAGCGCTCCGAAGAAAGGAGTCAGAAAAGAGTCCAACTAAAGAGCATTTTCGGAGCGAAATAAAAATTTGCTTGTTACTGTCCTGAGTCTCAGTATGACTAAGAAATTCCACTTAATTATGTGTGTAGCAAAGCGTTGTTGTCTTGTTATTTGTGCTTTGAACAAAAAAAAAAAAACATAACTGTACCACACAAGAATGATAAAAACAAGATTACACAAAGCCCAAGAAAAACCTCATAAAAGGCTCTTTTCTGGCATTATCTAAGAGCTCTTTAAGAGCCCAAAAAAACCCTCATAAAAGACTCTTTTCTGACATTATCTAAGAGCTCTTTCTGACGGACCATTTTCGAACGTAATGACCCTCTTTTCTGAAGGTTTTCGGAGCAATTATGATTGTTTTTTGGGCTCATAAAGAGCGTTAACGCTCCGAAAGAGGTCTTTTCGGACTCATATGGCTTGCTGGGAACCGTCTATTATAACGTCGACAACTTTAGGGTTGGTGCTGCAAAATCTTGCTTTTTCAACATCATGCATAGCTGCAACTTATGGTACTGGCAAACATTTCCCAGCCAATGTCAGAACAGTAGCAGTTGATTTTTAGCCGACAAAGCGTGACTTCGCTATACTATATTGCGTCTAATATTTCTCCACTTTTATTTAGCATAACACCAATTAGTATTTTGTTTAACCGAAAGCACTTTATAAAATTAATGTTTTGTAGACCCGAAAAATTCATTCGGCCTTTAAAACTACTTCTTATAACCGCGTCTTCACTAACGTCGAACAAAAATTCACGGTTTATTATATTGAAGGCTTCACTAGTTATAACAATATGCGTTTCTAAGAGCCAGTTTTTAGGATGTAGTTCAACCATGTTTATAGTTTTAACTTCGTTTAAACTTCAAAGTCATTGCTGCAATAGACTGCACACATGTTAAAATAAAATGTTTTTTCTTTTGCCGCTTTTATTTGTTTTTGTTTTAGAGAAATTTTATAATGCTACCACATTTACATAAGAAATTTTTAACGATGCCATATTTTTATTATGTGTAAAATATGGTAACATCAAATAATTTGACGTTTCTTAAACTACTACTGAAAAACGACTAGGTGGATTAAAAAAAGTTTGAATGTTACTAAAGTTTAACTAAACCACTAATAAACCAAGTTTAATCCTTCTCCTAAAAACTGGCCCTAAAGCGATCGTTTACCTTGCAAATATTTGACAAACTTATCAAAATTTCCTCTGAAAAAATAGAATTTACAGTTTTTGTGAAACGAAACAGCATAATTAGTTACAAAATCTTTGCAAATTACACTTTGCACTTTGCACAATAGAACGTACGTAGAACAGTAATTGCAAAGAGAATATAATAATTTCAAAAATTTTGCAAATTACACTTATCAATTTTAAGTTATATAGACATAAAGTTTTGCAAATCTACGAAAAATTGCATAAATACAAAGTGAAGACTTGATAAGTTGTTTTGTGGAATAGGATCCAGATATTTTTATTTATCTTTTGTAAATCATATTATTTCATGTTTATAGGTACATATTTGTGTTAACCCTCGTATCTTTATTTTATATGAATTGAAATGTTTGCTATTTTTGTTAGTGGGTGTTTGCCAGTATTTGGAACCATTTAAATGTTGAAACATGAAATGAGTTTAATAGCGACTTTAAGGCTTAAATATATGTATATGTAGAATGTTTAACATTTAACTGCTTTTAAAAGAACCTTTCATGAATATGGTTAAGGAATAATTATTCCAGCTTAAACAAATAAACAAGGAAATAGAATTTCGAAGATGGGAATGTAAATCATTACATATAATTATCTATAAGCATTCCAACCCGGATCTTTAAACAACTCAAAATAAATAAAATTACAAGTTAAAGAATTAATTATAATGCTGGCAATAACGCCACAATTATTCATAACGTAATAGACGCGTAAAAAAAAAACAAAAAAAAAACACAAATTAAAATTGTATAAAAAGAAATAAATCTTATTATTCCAGATGATCACTTGATTAGTTTAATGATAATATGTATATACCTACATATATAAAAAACGCGTGCTTGCAATCAAAATTAAGGTAACAAACTGCTACAAAAGAACAGACAAAAATCAAATAAATGAGGAACGAATGAATCTCTACACTTTGACAACATTAGCAGACAGCTAAAAGCAGCAACGTCAACAACAGTCATATCTACGTCTGATTGGCACATCATTTTACTTACACACTCTTTAAAATGGTTGAAAAAGATGTTAAGTAAAAAAAAAATATGAAATAAGTAAAATGAAGAAAAAGAAACGAAATAAAACAACTAAACATTATTCAGAAAATCATTTATTTATATAAAATTTATTATGCAACGAACATTGTCATCGTTATCAAGAGTAGCAGCAGCAACAGCAATTTGGATGATTTAAATGCTAAATTTACAGACATTCATGCGATTGCTTGAGGAGCATGTTTTTTTTTTCTTTACTTTTTTTGAGAGTTTTTTCTCCTGTAAATTTCATTGTGTTATATTTCTCTGGCGTTTAAGAGGCTAATAAATTATTAAAAATTACAATAATATTTTTAATAAATTGCAATTTTTCTATATAAAATATTTTGAGGCCAAGAACGAATCAAGCCAATGTCGGATAGCCTGTTCTGAAGTATCCCAGAAAGAGCGCTGCGCATCGATCGAAACAAGTAGTAGTCGGACGGCGCAAAGTCTGGACTTTAAGGTGGTTGAGGCTAAACTTTCCAATCACTTTTTTCATGTCTGACCGCATATTCTGGGCGTTTTTAGACCGTTTCTAAAGAATCAGTTGTACCAAAAGGTCCTTCATGGTATGCTTCAGCAGCACCTTTTCTCAAAATAAAGACGTAAAAAAAACGTCCGCAATGACATTTTCGAAGCAAAAAATACTTTGTTATTTATACTATAATGTTCAATAACTAAGTGAGTAGATATAATAGATATGTACCCTACAAAATGACATATAAGTTACTAAACACAAACAACGCGTGTTATGAATTCTACATTTTTAAGTTATACACCCAATACTTATTGTTTACATATTTATATTCCGTTTGCACACATCTTATAAAATTTTTCTATAAACCGGTAAATACAAAAAAAGAATCCAACCAAAGCTCGATCGTTGCAAAATTTTTTATGAAATTTTCTTCATGTTCTAGTGTCACGTTCTTGTATCTTAATCTTGGACCAAATTACCGCATTCGTGATCGAATGAGCTAGCGTATCGAGAAATTATTTCGATATCGAAATTATGATAAAATGTACTAAATTTCTTGCTCGATATCGTATGCCATAATCTCAAATAAGAAAATTACGATCAATTTTACTCGATATCGAATGCGGTAATTTGACCCCTTGTTTGAAAATTTAAATTCAAATTAAAATTTGGTGCCTCTAACTGAAAAAGTTAATACATACATATAAAAATTACTTTAAACTTTTTGATTTTTTTTTGATCTACAAATAGTGTCGCGTTCACTATAAGCAAGTCCGTCTGTTTAAAAAAAAAACTTTTTTTTTTTTATTATTTAATTAATAAAAAGGCTAAATTATTTGCCAGCTAATAGAAGGAAAATATGCCGTATAAAGCAGTAAAACTTATCCGATAGAAAGAAAAACTATGCTAAAGAAAAAGAGAAGCAGCCAACATTAGACTAAGCAGTAAAGAAGACAGAGTCGACTTAGTTTCAGAGCTAAAGTTAAACTGTCAGCAGAAAGTCAAATGTGTCTAACTTAGTTTTAAGTTATGACCCTTTTAGTCTCACCAAATACAGATTCTTACCTTAGCGCCATGTATATTTGGCTTTAATGTCAATTCGGCTGGTTGGCCGGGCATCACATACGATCTCTTATGCTTCGGGTTATCGTAATTGATCCGTTGTTCGTTGGGGTCCTGGGCCCCAACCCGGGGAAATTTTTCATTTCCGTTTCCCGGGAAAATAAAATAGTTCCTAGTCGTAAGTAACGATTTCAATTCATATGGCAGTATTTATCCCTGCTTTTGGATAAATCCTGCTGATCGCAAATTTTTGAGTATGTCCCGGTTTACAATTTCATAATGTAAACCGGGACTAGCTCTCAATGATTTCGCAAGCTCTTGTTGAGTTTAACAATAATTTCAATGGATTTTAATGGATGCCTTCAATTCTTCACCTTCAAACTTTTTTGGCTGGCCTGGATGGCTTTTGTATTCCTTGGAAGAATCACCATTTCTGAACGGAACAAACCATCTCAAACACATTGAAACCGATGGAAAACATTTAGCAAAAACTTCGCGGCACTTTTTTTGAAATCAAGAAGTAAAGGAAAACTTCCCGCATAGACGCTTTGTTGGCACAAAATTCGACATTTTCGAAGTGAAAAAAGAAAATCTTTGTTGTTCAATAACTAACTGAGAATAAATGACAGATATGTACCTTTCAAAATTACTTATGTGTGTATTTATTTAAAGGTAAGTAATAAAAAAATCGCGTTAATTTCAAATGAAATTCTGTTATGAAAGCCGTATTTTAAAGTACATCTCTTGATTTGTTTTAACAAAAAGTGTAGAGTTATTATCACCACAATTATTTATATATTAGCTATAATTTTATGTTTTCTGATGGCCGGTACTTGACATGAGAAATAATTGAAACCAGCAACAAAAAATATCAAGAAATCATTTAAGTATCTCGGCACACTCTTTCCTCATGTGCAGTAACTTAATTAAATCAAGAGAAAACAACATTTGCAATTCTTCTAAATAATTATAGGGTTAGTAAATAAATAAAATGATTGAAATTTTTGTGTGTTTGTTTGTTTGTGTAAAGGGTATTCTTGATAGCAACACACACATTGAACATTGGAACTTAAATGAATACAACAAAGTATGAGTAGATATGTATTTAGAACTTTCATATGTATAATTAAATGAAAATAATTTGTCTTGTGACTTTCGAGTGAATAAAATGAATAAAATACAAAGTCACTTAATCGCATTAATGAATCTTGAGATGTATTAAGATGGGAACTTTGCTGTTGTTGTAGTTAATTGTATTGTTTTTACAATTGAATGACATAAAATGTCAATTGTCAAATTGAATTAACATGCATAAACCGAAAGAAAGACTCGTTCGTTTGTACTTGTAACAAGAAAAAAATCCAACAGCAACAATAACAACAAAACTTAAACAACATTACAACCAAACAAACTGGAAAGAAAATCCAACAGTTATAAAACAACAATAACAAAGAATACAACACAACAAAAAATTACAAATTTTTCAAGTTCAAAGTGTTTAAAAGTAATTTGTAATTGAAACACGTGAGAATTTTACACAATAAATGTTTTTTTTTTACAATGTACATACTATTATTTATTTCTTCTTGCTGTTGTTGTAGTTATTTCTTGATATCGTAGTTTTACATTCCGACTAGTTTGCTCTTACGTACTCGGCTGTATTCTTATTATTTAATGTACATACATACATATTTAATCATTTGTAGGAGTTTTTATAGCCTCCACCGCCATAAGTGGTGAATGAGGGTATACATAGTTTGTCATTCCGTGTGTAACACTAAGAAATACTCATCTGAGACCCAACAAAGTATATATATATATCTCTTGATATCTTGATCCTTATGAAAATCTAAGTCGATTGAGCCATGCCCGTATGTCTGTTTGTGTAAAACACTCTCACGTCCAAAGGACACATCCGAAATCAACAAGGTTTACAAAAAACCGTTTATAGTTCTCCTAAGCAGTTTGGTATTGAAAATCAGCAAAATTGGTTTAGGCCAACCAGAGTTATGGACCAATATGTGAGACAACCTCCATTGACATTTTTAACCATTTTTTTTTTAATATATTGCAGATATTTCCATGACATTTTGTATACGTTGTTTTTATGATAAAAGAAGAAAGTGTGAGGAAAATAGTAACAATAGGTCCATGATTTCTCATAGACCCCATACAAAAATCCTCCCGAAATATTGCTGAATTATACATAAATGCCTATAAAATTGCAATATCAATACAAAATTCAGCAGGAATAAGTTTCATGCAAAACGAAATCGTAAAACGAATTTTTTTTAGTTCGGTCCATGTTTGACCATAGACCCCGTTTAAAGTCCACTTCATAAATTCACTTAAATACGTGTAAAACTGGTATAAATAATGTTAAACGGTTAAAATTTGACACAAATAATCCCTATCGGTAAATAAATTGTTGTATATAATTTTATGGTGGTCGGGCTATAATTGGTCATAGCTCCCATATAAGGACCACATCCGAAAAAGCCATTTATATTTATATATATCGTATTAATATTGGTACCGACTCAAAACTTTGCACAGAACATTTACATAAAGGGTGATCACAAAGCTCTTAAAGGAAATGGTCTAAAGTTTCTTTTGAGAAAAATAAAAAAAACTCCATTTTGAAAAAAAAAATAAAAAAAATGGGGGAAAATGAAAATGATACATGTGCCAAATATTGAAAAATCCTATTATTGAGTTAAAAAATAATTTTTTTGATAGATATCCCACTTGCATCCCATTAAGCGATTATAAAGGCCTTAAAGTAAATTGTATAGGCTTTCTTTTGAGCAAAAAAAGGACCAAATTGAAAAAATATTAAAAAAAAATATTTAAAAAAAAAATAAAAAATTAACATAATTTATTTTGGTCGTAAAATTGTCTATCAAACAATATATAAAATACTACAAAAAAATTGCACTAAGACTGAATAGAAAACATAGAATGAGGATGTATTTCTTATTACGTTTAGGTGGAGGGTATTAAAGATTCGGCACAGCCGAATATAGCACTCTAACTTGTTTTATATACAAATGTATGTATGTATGTATACAAACACACATGCGATTTAACCAGAAATAGTTATAATTATAAATAATACTTAGTTAAATGTTGTAATACACGAACAAATATTTAGTTTTTTTTTTATTTATTACAATAAATACTTACTAAAGTATTTAAATCTTTGTAGAGACAGACAGTCTTTGTCGGGATTTAAATATTAAAAGCAATTGAGAAAATTTGTTGGCGTTTAGTTAAAACAAAAGAAAACCTTGTTTTTAGAAATAAAATTAAAGAATTAAATAAAAACCTTCACCGGTGTTTAAAGCTGTTTGTCAATGGCTAAAGCTTTTATAATTGTTTAGACCGAATAATAAAACCTTAAAGATTCTGAAAATATATTTTTTGTATTTTTAATGACAAACATTGTGTGTATATCTTAAAAGTGCTGGATATGTTTAAAATTTTGAAACAATTATACAATATAAATTTGTGCAAAGTATTGGCCATTGGTAGTTATGATCAGGGTAAGCAAAAGTATAAACAAAAATATGTTTCATACAATTTTAAAAATTTTGGCATTGATTTGTTAGTGCATAAGTATTTTTTGAATATTTTGTTCTTTATAACATATTTTTGGGTCTTTTGCTCATAACTGCATTTTTTAAATGCGTATTTGATCTTTTACAGCATATTTTGCTCATAAGTTCATATTTTTGATGCATATTTTCTTATTTTCTTTAATTTTTATACCCTACACCAGCAAAGTGGCGATGCTGATGTCTGTAACGCTCAAAAATACTAGTCTAACATCCACCCATCTTAAAGTATACCGATTGACTAAGAATCACTTTACATGTAAACCTGGTGCGCAGAGTTCAAGGTCAAGTAATTTTGAAGATATTTCGAGAAAATTTAGAATTGATTTTGGTAATCGGTACATTATTTCACCTAGCCTCCATACAAATATTCCCCTGAAATTGGGTTTATAGGTCATTAATGTTTGATTTATGCACGCATTCAAGCAAATTTCACCACAAATAAATTGTACATGGAGCCGAATCATATTTAGAAATTTTGTGCAGATCGGTCCATAATAGACCATAATTCCCATATAAGTGCCACTTCCGAAAATCACTTTAAGAAGCATAACTCTCTTGAAAATGTTGCTACGCAAATAATATTCAACACACTTATGTTTCATATATACACTAATCATTGGGTCCAATTTTATGATGATCGGTCTATAATTAGACATATCTACCATATAAGGCCCACTTCCGTAAATTAGACAACTACTAAAAATGTTGGTATCCAAATAAATTTCAATACAAATAAGTTGCATAATTTTATAGCTCCCATATAAGACCCTCTTCTAAAAATCACTTTAACGTTCCTAAATCCTTTACAAGTGTTGATATTGAGGTAGGGATGGACAAAAAACATCGATGTTTTAAAAACACTCGATGTATTGTGTCGAAACATCGATATAATCCGATGTTTGTTTGCTCCTAAACAATCGGAAAACATCGATGTTTTCTTTCGATGCATCGAAATGACAAATTGTATACAGAACGTGTATATTGGTATATAAACGTGTATACATACATATCTAACATTTTAGACCCTCCATTCAAAAAAAAAAAATGCACTTTAATGATGCAATAGCCGTTGCCAATGCTGTATCAAAGATCAAGGAATTAATGAAAAATACTCTTTTGCAAAATGAAGATATTGAATCTGACTCAGAAAAATCCGATAAATGTGAGGATACTTTTTCATTATGGATTAGCCATTATAAACTGGTTCACAGAAATTGGAAAAGCAACAACACTGAAGATATATTGTTTGATGAACTTTAAGTTTAGTTGAGGACTCCTGTTGGAAGACTGAACGAAAATCCGTTGGATATTTGGAAAGATTTTAAATCACAGTTTCTCAAGCTTTACAAGATCGCTTTTAAATACCTTACAATGGTGGGAACATTTTTAAGGAATTTTAATGGATTTAGTTTTTAAATTGAGTTTATTAAAGAAATATATTTGACTTGAGTTCAATTTAATTAATATTTTATTGCACTATGGTTTTTTTTTCGTTTATTTTGGCATTACCTCTAATTTTAAAGCTATTCAATTAAAATATGGTTTGTTTACATTTTTTATGCTTCCAGAATGACCTACCAAGTTTCATATGATTTGGTGCACTATTTCATATAGCTGCTATATAGCCGATCTGACCGATTTGTCTCAACTGTTTTGTTTATGAAGCTATTCAATTGAAATATGGTCTGTATACATTTTTTATGCTCCCAAGATGACCTACCAAGTTTCATATGATTTGGTGCACTATTTCATATAGCTGCTATATAGCCGATCTGACCGATTTGTCTCAACTGTTTTGTTTATGAAGCTATTCAATTGAAATATGGTCTGTATACATTTTTTATGCTCCCAAGATGACCTACCAAGTTTCATATGATTTGGTGCACTATTTCATATAGCTGCTATATAGCCGATCTGACCGATTTGTCTCAACTGTTTTGTTTATGAAGCTATTCAATTGAAATATGGTCTGTATACATTTTTTATGCTCCCAAGATGACCTACCAAGTTTCATATGATTTGGTGCACTATTTCATATAGCTGCTATATAGCCGATCTGACCGATTTGTCTCAACTGTTTTGTTTATGAAGCTATTCAATTGAAATATGGTCTGTATACATTTTTTATGCTCCCAAGATGACCTACCAAGTTTCATATGATTTGGTGCACTATTTCATATAGCTGCTATATAGCCGATCTGACCGATTTGTCTCAACTGTTTTGTTTATGAAGCTATTCAATTGAAATATGGTTTGTATACATTTTTTATGCTCCCAAGATGACCTACCAAGTTTCATATGATTTCCATTAAAAATATTATTTTTAAATTTTCTATTATATTTGATGAAAAGAAAAAAATAATAATTATACAAATTATACGACGCAAACCGAAACGACGCAAATCGAATAAATTTTTTTCTATACAAATGTATTGACACAAAATTTCAAATCGGGGCTCTAGTGTATTCATCTCCTATTGTGGCCGCATGTATGAGTAAGGGAGCTAAGTTGTTATTCTCCTCTGAGAGTTCCGCGGCTAATTTTCTTTTCAGACGAGGACCAGCGCTTTTGTAATCACATTTTGGGCGGCCCACTTTATTTGCTAACGCATAATGACCAATGCTTTCTATAAATATGCTTTTGGCAAGCCATTTTGAGTGCTTCCCTTAAATCTTTCCAGAGTTAAATTACACTTCGGCAAGTGTTTATTTATATAATTGACGAAGGCTTTCACTTTTTCATTTATTGACTTAATGTTCTTCTCATTAACATCTTTTTGCAACGCTTTGCCATGCAAAAGTACTGATCCACGAAACACAACTACACTTGTTAAGCTCATTCTAAAGATACACATAAACAAAACACGGTACAATTGGACAAAAACACATAAAAACCACACAAACATTAGTAAACTATAGTTTTACATACCTGGCCAATCGTTTTTCATATTAATCCTTTTCACGTTTGTGTAAACTTTCGCCAGAACAAACAATCAAACTTGCAAAATTTTCCCCGCCAATTTCACACTAAACGTCTGGTACATAATCAGCTGACTTTAACAGCACGCAAACAGAATAGTGTTGCTCCACATGTTAAAGTTAAATATGTTTTCATCTAACTAGGGTGTTTAAAAATTAAAAATCAACAAAATTTTAAAATACTTAACAAAAAAATAAAATTGACTTTATGCAAAAAAAAAAAGGAAAAGAAACCATTGTGCAGTGTAAAGTAATATTTTTAGACAATTGGCACATTGGCTTGCACTTTCTGCATTATTGTAATTTATTGACTCCAATGTTTAATTACTTAAATAAATTTAAAACAAATTCTTGTACAATTAAAGTTACATTATTCTTATCTACTTCCAGTTGCTTTAAACTTGTGTTATCTCTAAAATGTTTTTTAAAAAAAAGAAACTCAACGCCAAAACTTTAATGTTCTTTATTTTCCTTTAGTGCACTATTTCCCCCAACCAAATATGTATTATAAGGATAAAAGCCAGAGAAACGAACAGTGTTTTAATTTTGAATTTTTCCACACTCAAGCGTTGTTAATACTCGTACAACTTTCCTGCAATGAAGAATTTTGTTTTTTATTTTGTTCTCACTGCATATGATTTGAGTTTCAAGTGGCGGCTGGCGAAAATGCAAAGCAACACTTTTCTAAAGTCAACGTGTGTTAAGTTGGTTGGTTACTTGACTAACTTGACTGGTTGTATGGTTGTTTGTTTTTCATACTTGTAATAACAGTACGATGTACCACCTTATCTGCAATGTGGCCTAGTTATTGAGATTCATTCCTGTACTTCTTTGTTGTCGTTGTTCTTAACGTTCTTAATTTTCATAATGTTAATGTGTGTTTATAAGATTGCACTTACAAACGTAGGTAGACTGTCTGACATTTTTTTTTGCAGTTTGTAGATAGTTCGTTCCTGGTTGGAAGTTTGCAAAATGTAAGTTTTTGTATTTAGTAGAGTTAGCAAGTGCTTAAAGTAAGGGCCAATAGAAAATTGTTTGCTTATTGTCATTGCTAATTAATATACTTTGTAATGAACAATTATTTATTATTTTTATTTGATCTGTTAATTTTAAATAATAGATATTTCTTTTATTTCGGCTCGAGCTCATTAAATTTAATTTTTCATTAAATTATTTTTACTGAAGGTAGGAATTGTTACATGAAAATTATTATTAAAATTTATTGATAATTTTTCTTGGCTTAGGATTCGAACCTGGGTTGTTGGTTGAATTTACATATGTTTCGATAAACACCACTTTCTCTCATCAGAATTCTTTACGTTATCACCCTCTGCACCACTGCGATGCCCGCTAGCCTACAGTCAAACTTCAATCCTTTAACCCTTTCGAAATTTGCTGTAATTATCATTTTTCATTTATTTACATGTTGCCTCCTTTTTCTTCAGTTTTTTCGTATTCATGCCAAGACTTCGTCTCGAAAACCTGAATACATTTTTACCTTCAGTAAAAATAATTTAATGAAAAATTAAATTTAATGAACTCGAGCCGAAATAAAAGAAATATCAATGATACTTTGTAATGTTTAGTAGTTATTACAGTTTGCAATACTTAGAAGTTGTTTTGTAATGGCCAGGCTATTTCTTACTTTTAGTCAAACTTTGATTTTGTATGCTTTTTTTCAAATATTTGTATCTTAAAACATATTTCTTCTATTCCTATTGAGGCGTTGGTAAATATCAGTTTTCCTAAGACTGTTAAACATAAGAATTCTGTTGATTATTTAAGTTTTTTTTAGGGGCGTCTAAAGTTTTTTCATAGCAGCGAAAACCAGCAGCAGCAGTTGTCTGTCAAGTCATTTAACTTTCAATTTCTGAAGACAATTACAACATATTTCAAAATGAAGAACACAAAATATGATGAAATCGCTCTCTAAGTCAGTATGTTGAAAATGTAAAAGAAAAATAAAAATTAATCACCCTGGTCTTAGAATTACAAGTGTTTTACAGGTTTTTCCAAACATAAATTAATTCGTAGTATTTCTCTTATGCCAACATCACGGTAACGTTCGTTCGTTTGTTCGTTTTGCATTATCTTAAAAATGTTAAAGTCTTATTGTTGCTGTAGCTGCTGTGGGTTTGTAAGTTTCATTTTAAAAATTGTCTGGAAACTAATTTTACACTTGACTACCTTTTTCTTTAGTTAGTTATTTATATTATTTAACTTAGCATTTTGTTTTTCTGTACTTTTTTTTAATAGAGATTGTAATTGTATTCTTGTTAAATATCTGTTAGTTTTCTAATAATAACTTAATACTGTAACCCTGAAGATATTCTCATCATGTAATTGTAGTTTTGTAATTGTTACAAGATGTTTTAAACTTGTAAGTCAGTGATTATAATTATCATTAGTAATCTGTTAAGTGGCCAGGTGATTAGAATTTTTTTAGTCGTGCTTAATAGCCGTAATCATTTAAACATTCTTTAACAATACTATGTTCGCTGGTCAATGATAACCATAATACTAGATGAGAAGAACATAATATAAAAATAATAATACTACAAAAAATACATAATTACTACAATCATATATATGTTTGTAGCAATCATGTGATTAATGACGCTAACATATTATGGTTGCAGCAATCATAGACATAATTACAGTGACCAGAAATTTGTAAAAATTTTAAAATGTTGAAGCTCTAAATCAGTCTCGGGCGCTTGCTATACACGCATGTATAGGAACAAAATTCTGTGTGCGCGACGTTGACACATGTATACTATAACCTGTTTCGCTGTCTGATCTCGCTGCACATTTTTTTGAGTACACTCAAACCAAAATGTTTAATGAAGAATGGGAAAATGATTTTTTTTATAGAAAACATGGATAGCGATGCACAAAAAATATTTAATTATACATTATGTTTATGTACATACATATATTATTTTATTATTTAATACATATTATTTGTATATATAAAAAATCGAAAAAATGTCTTTGTCAACTGAAAAATTATTTGAGTGTACAATTATTAGCGGTTGTTTGTTTTTTGCTGCTTCCAACACTAGCACATATGAGTGAGTATGTGTGTGCCCGAGACTGCTCTAAATCAGGGAAAGGCAACCTATACTATTACATTTTGCCATTGTATTAGTAATATACTCTCTTCGCTCTCAACACAAATCGGTGTTGCCAGAAAACTTTCGTCACTTATCCCAAATTAAAAATTTAAAATCTCCAAAAATCTCTATTTTATTATTTGCGAAAAATTAGAAAATCAGTCAGGAAATTGCATTACATCTTCAACATTTATTTCATATGGGCAACATTTTATGCGTATTAAATTTTCAAATGTCCAGCAAAACCTTCTTTTTTACCCAACATTGCATTGGTACCATCAGTGCATACAGAGGAAAGCTTACTCTTATTAGTAAAAGAAAGAACTTTTTCATTTACAATATCATAAATAAGTTTTCCTTTTACATTGTTGTGTAAGCCATATAGGGAAAACATTTCTTCGTGGACGTCAAAATGTTCTTTGACATTTCTAACACAAATAATTAGCTGAGATATATCGTTCAGATCAGTGCATTCATCTAGGCATATGGAAAACAATTGGCAATTAAGCATTCTTTTCTTAATGTTTGAATAGATAAATGCAATAATATGCTTAGTCCGTCGAATAATTGTTCGAGCGGACAGGGGAATGCCATTTATAATTTCAGACTTTTCACCAAAGCATTTTAAAACGTCATTGCTAAGATCTTTGAAAAACACTCCATCGTCAAAAGGACGGCAACGTTTAGCAGGAGACGTAGCAATAACAAAAGATGCTTTTCTTTTAAAAACAACTTTTCAGTTTCTTGTGTTTCTTGTTCAGAGTCTGGTTTACTCGAATGAGCAATCATTTTTTCATTAAAATTTTTCTTAAGATTAATAATGAGGGCTTCTCTTGCATCACCAGTAATACTTTCGTATTCCTTGTGATATGCATGAAAATGCCTTTGCATGTCATGTTTTTTAATGCGTGATAACGCACGTTGGCAAACCAAGCATTCTGGTTTGTCATAATAATTTAAAGAAAATAAAAAATTCATTTCATATTCATCACACATTTTTAAAAAAGTTGGGAAAAATTTTTTTTCTGGCAACGCTGATTTTTAAATTACACAACCTGTCTGTTTGAATGCTCAAGCTACTCTCATTAAACTTTGTTTATTTCTCTACAATGCGTGTGCACACGTACGTAAGAGAAGAGTAAATGAAAAACGCGGCGCCCATGTTTTGCCTTTCCCTGCTCTAAATTGATATAAATCTAAACAAGATATTGACTTGGAAACTCTGGTCCACTGTGCATCCGCATGTAATCTTTACGTATTTTTTGGCTGGCCATTGTCGGTAAACCCCGGCTTTTGTTTTATTGAACTTAGTGGTTTCTTTGTAAGTTCTTGGTTTCTTGTAATAACATTTTTGCTTCCCTTTTGTTTGCTATTTATGCTTAAGGTTTGCTTGCATCATTTTATAACATAATTTACAGTACTTTTTGGAAGCTTTATGTTTTTTGAAATCATTTAAACTCAACAATGATGGATTTTCAAAGTATTTCTGCAAGTTTTTCCATCTATGTATTTGACTTTCCTTTACACCAAACTACCTACATTCAATTAAAACTTAATTCCTACTAACTTCTCACCACAAGTCATGAACTTTAAAAGTCCATGCCGTTTATATTATATTACTAACATTTCCAGTAAATATATAAAAGTACGCCGTAAATTCTCTTTAATTAACTGATAAACTACCAGACTATTTAACATTTGCCTTCTAGATGTGCGATGGCTAGTTCGTTTTTCTTTTTTATTTTATAACTAACTTGCTGCCATGTAAATTAAAATTGTTAAATGGAAAACTCTTTAACACTTAATGAGCAAAACTGCACAGCAACAGTGCCTGTAGCCAGTTAGTAGTCAAAGGCAATAGAAAACAAAATACAAAAGAGAGGTTAACGTTAATCGTTGGACAATATTGTTGCAGGTGCTCAACACTGTGGCTGACTAACAAACAACCAGCTCAAGTAAATTAAAATATCTATTAGTAGATTCAACTGACAGTCTTTAGAGCAAAACGCCCATGCCGATAAGACAGACAGACCTTCCTGCCATCGTTCAGTTGTTTGTACTGAAGATGTGTGTTTAACATGTAAAGTAGCAACAGTCGTGGAAATATGTATGGAGTACTACAAGCACGAAAAAGCTATAAGTGTTTTAAACTTCTGGTTCTTTTATTTCTTTTTGTTCCCACCCACTTTTAGCAGGCATTACAAACATTAACACGTATTATTTAAATATACATACAGTGTTGCAACACAACACATTAAAAAAAAAAAATATATAACAACACTTAAGCTATGTATACACGATCGTCAGATATTACAACGTTGTCCGAAAAATGTTCAGAAAATGTCTAACAACCATGTAAACTTAAAATTTTTGTCTTCCAACGTTGTAAGAAAAAGCATTTTCAGTACATTGTAAGACAAAAATATTGTCAGACATCTAACAATCGTTTAAACACACAATTTCGTCATTGTCATTGTTTTAAGACAATTGTCAAACACTTTTCATTGTCATATGTGCAAAGTTTATGCATCTGCCAATGGCAGCATTGTCATAGAAATTATTTCTAAATGCAACTCTGTATATACATAAATAATAAACAAACAAGTGTGCATTGATAAAATTTTTGAAAACAGTGGAAGAAAATTAAAGAATTAAATTAATGAAAATAAAAAATGGAAATAAAATATGTCGCTATATCTTTTGATGAATCCTGTTTCATAGACTGCAGATAAAATGGTTTCAAATGCTCTTTTTTGTTCCATGACAATATTTAAAATTTTTAAACACACACTCAACGCTGCAAAACCAATTTGACAATGCCACACAACAATCTGACAACCATGTGAACTGACAATTTCGGTTGACAGCTAAATTCATTGTGTGACAATTGTGTTTCAATGAAATTGTTAGTTTTCTTACAGTCGTCTAAACTGACAATTTACCTTTTGCTAACAATTTTTCAATGTCAGTACATTGCTAGCACATTGCTAGATCTGACAACGTTGTAATATCTGACGATCGTCTATACATAGCTTTACATTCACATCTACCCCAGCAGTTCTGTAGACTATCTGTGAATTACAGATTTTACTTACTATATTAGAAAGATACAGTCTATTCCAAAGTAGTTCGATTAAGTAGTTATTTAAAGATTAGGTATCTTAAAATGAAGCTAATTGACGCCTAAAAGAAGTCAGTTTAACAATCGGATAGTAGTATTCAAACCAGTCAGTTACTTGTATGCAACATATTTACAATTACAAGTTTCAACTGACTACACTCTAGATTACCTAGAGACATTAAAGTGGTAATTGCCAGTATGCTTCACTACCTGGCATGTGTAAAGAAGCCAATCCAATTTAACCTGCTTAATTTGACACTACTCAAATAAATGGCAGACATTACCACTATTACTACTGACGGGACATAATGTTACACATAGTACCCACATTCATATAAATTAAATGTAAATCATCAACAACATCATCATCATCATCTTCTTTAACATTTAACCGAAACACTGTGTGTGTATCTCTATGATGCTAGAATTAATCATAAAAGAAAACTAAAACACCCTGTTGAAAGCTGTAAATGAAGATGACTGCCTCTAGGCCAGCCACCTACAAATGATGTTTTTCATTTAAAAGTGACAATATGAGAAATGAATATTATATTTACGAGTATGTCTACAACTCGTTGTAAAACTATAAACATGTTGCTTACTATGGACCAAATTTGTAGAAGTTAAACAGAGAGATCCCGAAAATGGAATGTTTTAAAATTTGTCCTATAGGGCCAATATTTCTTTCGGAGTTGGTTGGTATTGGAATGTTTTTGAAACTGCTTTCCGTTTTGTAATCCCAGTTTTGGAATTTTTAAACACACAAATGGTCTAAAGTTGAAATTTAACATAGTTCGAATCAATTGCTTACAGTACATCACCAGGTTTCGGGAACTCATATTTGATAGGATCCCTTTGGTCTCACCAATACAGAACATTATCTTAGCGTTTTGGCTATTTGGCTTTGGTATGGATTCGGCTGGTTGGACTTCACTTAATTAATTTTTTATAACGTTAAAGCAGCAGACATGCAAATCGTTCTTAAAGGTCTTTTGACTTCAATTTATATTGTACCCAATTTTCCTGCCTTTTAGGAATCCTGCTGCTTGCAAACGATTTAAAATTGCTGCTTAAGTAGTACTCAATGATTTTGCAAACTTTTGTTGAGTTTGATGACAATCTTCATGGGGCATGGTCTCCAATCTTTTCCACTGGCATGGGAGATCTTTGCCTTTCGTGACAAAATCACCATTTCTAACAGATCATCTCTCTCTGATCAATTATTCAACTTTCAGATTGGAAATGTTTTTTTCTTTACCTAGAAATGATATTACTGAGAAATATCCTGTATTCCGATAGAAACAAAATAAATTTGAGGAAAAACGGCCAAAAATTCTTTCCGATATTTTTAAAAAAAATTGAATTTTGAAATTAAAATTTTTAAATTCTTATAACTCGAAAACCATAGGAGATGTAGCCGAGGACTTTCAGAAAATATAAAAATCTAAGAGATTAGATGGTAAGGGTGGCCTTTTTTGAGCACCCCCCCTCCTCCCAAGCTGAGCCCAAAATATAAATTCGAATCCTCTTTGGCTTTGGCCGTGTCTTATTTTATCTTGATCGGACAAGCTGTTTAGGAATGCCAGATTTATTTCCAAAAAAATTATATTCTGCCCCACTGTGCAATGGAAAGTGTTTCATACATATGATTTCAAGAAAAATATTCGAAGGGCATTTAAAAATTGTGGTTTACTAGAAAATTTTTAGGTGGTATTTTAGCATTTATTCAGCCATTATTATGAATTTTAGTGGACAAATTCTGATAATTAATGAATATTGAAGAATAACTAAGCATGATAAAACTAGGTAATATCATGACATGCCATTACTGATTAACATATTTTGTAATGGTTACTACTTACCACCTGCATTACCAATAAGTAAATTAGTAATAGCTTAAGATCATTAGAACTTCTTTAATAGGAATATGCATGAATATATTCGATTATTTGGGTGCCCCGATAGACTAGGCGATAGTGTGGTTCGATTCCCGCCAAAGACTCTGGGTGTTTTCTGCAGATAAGCCAAAAGCTTCGCAGTTTGTGTTTGTTAATTATTAAAAAAAAAATCAATTCGCGATTTGCTTGCCATGCTGTACTTCGCTATAGCTTTTCCAAAGTATAAATCAAAACCAAACTTAAAATCCTGTATGTTTTAATTAAATAATCGAATTTATGACCTGCATTACAGTACGTATTTTTAAGAAGGTAATAAAATATATAACGGGTCCGCCATCTAACGTTTTTTTTCCAACTAGTGCTTATTTCGTTAATGGTAACAGTTAGCTCATATCTGATTTGACAGATAATTAGTTTTATCCTTCGGCTGAACGAATATGGTTGTGTATACGCTTGAATAACGCTGGGAAATATTGCGACATTACTTTGAAAATCATGGTAATAATGCAGAATGTGTGCGAACGGATTGCGTACGGATTTTCGAAGAAGAGAAGCACCGTCTGCTCCGTACGTTCGTTATCTTGTGGAAAAAGTGAAAGAAATTGGTATCCTCATCGATAAACCAAAGCGTGAAAAGCCAAAAACAGTGCGTACAACCGAGAATATTGCTGCTGTGGCAGAAAGTGTGCGTGAAGCGCCATCAACATCAATTACCCGTCGTTCTCAACAATTGAATTGAATTTTGCATAAGTTCAAGAGTTGAAGCCTACTGACCATCCAATGGGGTTTCGCTTCGCTAAGTGGGCCTGCGATCGATTTATAGAAGATGTCGATTTTGCCAAAAAAAAATAATCTTTTCAGATGAAGCTCATTTTGATCTTGGCGGGTATGTAAACAAACAAAATTGTCGCATTTGGGGCACAGAAAACCCGCACGCATACATTAAAAAGCCGATGCACCCAAAACGAGTCACTGTTTGGTGCGGATTTTGGTCCAGAGGCATAATTGGGCCATTTTTCTTCGCAAATGAGCAAGGAGTGGCCGTTACAGTCAATGGCGATTGTTATCGGGCCATGTTGAACGAATTTTTGTTTACAAAAATTGAAGAGGAGGAGCGCAACGTGCCACACAGTCGAAGCTACACACGATGTTTTGTGCCCTGTTTTTGGAGATTGCATTATCAGCCGCAGAGCTGATGTCGTTTGGCCACCTCGGAGCTGCGAATTGACACCGTTGGACTATTATTTGTGGGGTGCCGTCAAAGATAAGTGTTTCGCCGACAAGCCAGAGACAATTAACGCTTTAAAGGGCAATATTCGTGCAGCCATTGGTGAAATACAGCTGCACACAATCGATAATGTGCTTAAAAATTGGACCTATCGTGTAGGCTACGCATGGCCAGCCGAGCCAGCAATTTGAATGAAATTATTTTCCATTATTAACCGAAGGATTGTACTTTCAAATAAAAAAAAGGAGTTATTTGGCGGACCCTTTAAAAGACAACAAAGGCAAGAAATTGAACTTATATTTCCTATTTTTGGTTGGGTTTTTGGGTTTTCCTTTTATGCATAATAATCAACAACATCAAGTTTTATTTTTGTAAGGGCCATTATTACAACTTGCCTCTAATGTTCTTAATAGTAAAAGGTAACTTTAATTAAAGTGAGGAATAAAGTGACCTTTAAGATTTTTCGTTATTACAACTTCCTTGTAAAATAAAATATTTTTTTTTTCTAAAATATGGCAATACCAGTGAAAAACCGATTACTTTTGACAAATTACTGACAAGAAACAGTAAATTGTGTGTGTTTGTGAAAACATTTGTTTGTGAAAAAAATATAAATCAAACGTCTGCTTTCCATTTTTGTTTATCAAATTACTAGCTAAACCCGGTGTGCTTTGCTACCCCCCCCTCGTCATAAAATAAAATAAAACGTATTTATATATTTACAAACATTTATTTATTTAATTTTAATGTATTTATTGCAATGCTTTAGGCGAGACCATGCCCCTTTGTCCACTTACATAGTCAAGAATTTATTATTTCGTAAGAATATCCTGTTGTGAAAATTTAATGACGATCGGTCCAGTAGTTAAGACTATATTACGATGTTTAATTTTCCTAAAAAGGGGCGTGGTCCCACTCACTTTTCTCCTGGCTGGTACGTATTCCTAATTATGCCAATACCATATGTACCAAATATCACCGACGTACGTCAAAAAATGCCCAAAATATGGCGGGTTAAATTTGTGGGTTATATGGGCGGTGCCACCCCCGTTTGTACAATCAAAACTTCATATAGCCTATTATTCCTTCCAGAGTCACAGTAACATGCTGTAAAAATTTCAGGCAGATTGGTCCAAGAGTTTGGCCTCCTATTAAGCACAAGCATACAGACACACATTCATTTTAATATATATATATATAGATTAAAAGCAATATAATTTAAGGTGAAATGGGGCGAAAAATGGGGATTTGGTAATAAAAAAATGTATGTAGTTAAAAAGTATATAAAACTTTAGGTAAATACATATTACAAAAAAAGTATTTTGTATAGCAAACATTGTTAGTGGTATAAGTAAGTATCTGAATTAAAAAATTGGGCGATGAAGTAGGCGTAGTTCATAGTTATATGACGACGTTAACAGTATTAAGAGCAATATACTATACAAATAAAAAAAATACGTTGGAATGAGCAAATTTGTATAGAGAATAAAACTTTCAAAAATTTGGCGTGAAAAGGGGCGTGGCTTAAGAAATCTTTATTTTTACCTCGCCTGGAGTATATAATGTGTATACAATTTGAAGTAAATCTGTTAAAAACTATATGGGAGCAATTACATAATTTTTAAAAAGTGGGCGTAAAAATGGGCGTGGTCAAAAAAGTACCCTATTAATCATACCAAAGTCCCAGTTAAATGCTGTGAAAATTTCAAAAATATCGGTCCAGTGGTTTGGTCTCCAATTACAATATTTTAAAAAACTGGGCGTGGTAAAAAAAAGTACCCTATTATTCCTTCCAGAGTCACAGTAACATGCTGTGAAAATTTCATCAACATCGCCTCAGCCGTTTTGGAGTCAATACGTTACATACATACATACATACATACATTGAATTTTATATATATAGATTTATTGGCAAAACAAAATTAAAATTAATTTATTTTTCATGAATTTGACATTTTTTCCAGAACATATGGCAACTTCAACCACATACCTCACTATAAAATTTAAAGGCAAGATGATTTTCCCTTTAGCTTATCGGTTGGTTTTAGATTAAAGTAAACTTGTAATAACCAAATACTTCTCATCTGTCCGATAACATCATACTTTTAACTATTGCCAAGTTGTAATAATGGGCCTTAAGGTACGGTCACATTTGACAAATATTTCCTCAAAAAAGCGTAACCACTTGTTTTAGCACAAATTTGTTTGACGTTGTTTGCTCTTACAAGAGTTTTGCAAGATCAAACAGCATCAAATAAATTAAAACTAAATATTTGTTGTGCTTTGGCCTAAATAAGAAAAGTGTTTTTATACAAACAAATGAGTTCAAATAAATGTTATTTATTGGTTACGTCATTTTCGGCAAATATTTGCCAAATGTGACCGTACCTTAAGACTTTCAGTTTGTATTTCTTTGTTATTCAGCTTTTTTGTAATAGTACCTACAACTATTTTATTTCTATGTATTTAGAAATTCGTTACAAATAATGAAAAAAGCGGGAAGTTATAAATTTAACAATGTTTGAGTTGAGTTGCTTGAATAGTTTACTAAAGAACTACATTTGTTAAAGATGCAGCTGTTGCAGCATCATTCTTATTGAATTTGTTGTATTTGCGATGCGACCAATTGCCATAGTTTTGTTGTCGTTGTTGCTGTTTTTTTCCAACTTGGAAAAAAGTAGTTTGAATAGTTTATTTTATTTATTTTTTTACGCTAATTTAAAATTCTTATACATTCAACTTTATGAGTCCGAGAGTAGCTGAAGTACTCGTGCAACTGAAAAAAGATGAAACGACTGAGAAATACATACATAAATAAATAAATAACCCCAAGGTAACCAACCATCAACCGTCAGCAGCAGCGGTAACCTCAACAATCTGTTTGCTTCATAATAACACTGTAGCTCAAAATGCTGGTTGCCGTTCCACAATAAGTAAATAAATATTGTTTTTATTGCAAGTTGACCGGCCGGGATGTTAATTTATTTATTTTTTTTTTCGTAATGGCCACAAGCTTAGCATTCATTACCAATAAATGTTAGAAAAAGTCTTGTATAAATGATTTAAATTTTTGCAATAATTATATTAAAAATAACCATAATTGTCATAATAATAAACATAGTTGGCAATTTTTGCATTTTTATATGGATGTATTTATGCATGTATGTATGTATGTGAATATGAATTTATTTAATTATGTATGTATTTATTTGAATGGGAAAATGAAACCACAAATTGGTTCGTTTCGTTTGTTTTTTCATTGTCATTTACTTTTGATAGATTAAAACAAATGAAAAGTGACAATAAATTTGAACCATCATAAATGGTTCATATTAAATTTTGTTTTATTGTTAACACGAACACAACACAGCTATAATAAACAAACAAACAAACAGTTGTTCGAAAAAGCTATAATAAACAATTAGAAGATTTTTAAATATATTGGGTTCGACTTGTAATACACCTTATTTACCTTGCACTGTGGTATTAACCACAGAGTATAACAGAGGGGACAACTTTGACAGTTCAAAATCGCTACAATCAGCTGACACAGTAGGTATATTAAAAAGAGAAAGAAAATATTTTCTGTTAGTAAATTTGTAATGTGAAAAAGCAAAGCACTATATAAAAGACGAAATTTGTGAACAAAGCAAAATAAACAAAACAATTTTGTGTCAAAGCAAAATCTGTGGCAAAATAAATCAAACAATTAATTTGTGTTGTGTTAAATTATTTAATTTTCAGTGATTCCTTTAAATATAATTAATTATAATCTGTGCTTTGTATATTTTACGGTTAAGTACGTTGTGTTTTGTATAATCTGCTAAATAAAATTTAAAATTTTAATAGAAATACATGCACATACCTTTTCCACCAAAATTGAATTTTATTAGAGTCAGAAATAAAGAAAAATAGTAACATAAAGAAACCGACAAGGCAGTTTTCAAAGAAAGAGACAAGAAAAAACCTACACTATCTTTGCTCTTCTGTCACCTCTGTTATACTCTGTGGTATTAACTAAGGAAATTTATTAATTTCGCTTAAAACTTTTGTTGTAAAAAAGCTTTTTCACTAGAGAAGCTTTTTAAAATGTAGGAAAACACTTTTCTTTAGTGAAAAAAAATATAAAAAAGCTTTTTGAAAATATGAGAATTTTTTTCAAAAAAGAGCTTTTTCTCTAATTTTGTAAAGTTTTTCTAGTGAACAAATTTATTAAAGTGAAAAAGCCTTAAAGAAACGTGGTAAAAAAAGCTTTTTACACAATTTTGTTTAATTAAGTTTTTGCACTAGAAATGATTTTGAATTGGAGAAGCTATTTCACTTGAAAAACCTTGTATATGAAAATTATATAGAAGGATTCAAACTTTTAAAAAATGAATTTCAAAGTCTTTTTATAGCAGGTTATAAAGTTGTTTTTAACCTTTTTAGTAAAATGTTTTTTTTTTTTTTTTTTTTTTTAAAAAAGCTTCTTTTAGTTAAAAAGCTTTTTTTGGTTAAGGCTTTTAAGTTAAGGCCTTTAACTTTTAACTAAAAAAGCTTTAACTAAGTTTATAAGTACATATTTATTAATGTGTAACGCACGGCCCCACTGTGCCTTGGTAGCAAATCAAATTTAATTAAACAAATATGTTGAAATGACAAAATGGGACAACAGGAGAGAAGAATCATAGATAAACTTATAGAGCGCACGGTGTGTCATTTAATACTGTGCTGGCGCCTTCAAATGTTAAATAATTAAAAATGCACAACAAAACATAAAATAAAAATTGGAATGCGTAACTAGAATTTCATTTATTTGAATTGAAATTGTTGATGGAAAATATTTGAGGTTTCATATTTGCACATTTAAACCTATGAAAAGAAATCAAATTGCATTCTAAACAATTTAAATGAAATCATTTGATTCTCATTTGCTGTGTTTAACTTTTCAAACCATATTTGATTTATTAGTCATGGCAAATTACATTTGTATTTTTTCTCCTCTTTTTTTTCAGAATTGTGGCAGCAAACTGAAAATTAATGGGAATTAATTAAAATTTAATTATTTCGAGTACATAAAAAAGGTGTGTGTCTGTATGTTTTAGAAAAACAAATAAGTTTAGAACAAATTTAATTTAACTTATTTGTATGAAACACTTGTTTAAGTATTTTGTAAAGAAATTCAGTAAATTTTATAAACAATCTTTTTGTTTGAGCTTAATCATGGTTGGAAAACGCCCACATTAGAGCAGCTTCATAGTCTACATCATTGTCATCTTTTGGCAGCCCCCCTCCCCCCTTCCTGGTAATTTAATCTTTAGTTGGTTTTCTCTAAGTATTTTTGTATGCAGTTCAGGCATGAGGTTACAACCCTGCCTGATTAATTCCCAGCTCAATGTAGGTGTTTCGTGAGAAAAATCAAAACTATTTAATAATGAAATTTATATAAACACAACAACTGCTTTATCAGTTGATTAATTAAGTGTTTAAGTGTTTATATTTAAATATTTTTAATCGCATACAAAACTTTTTTTAATTGATATTTGCTAAAACTTGTTAGTTCCATGTAAAAGATTTCATTTAACCGCCTTAAAGAACTTTTAAGGCAATTTCTAAGTAAATATTTAAATTTGCTTTTTCCTAACTTAATTATTAAATCTCTTTGACTGTAACTATTTACTATTTAAGTATTTCCTCAATGAGTCATTTTTTATTCTTGCTGCTGGGGGGCAACTTGTCCACATGTGACTTGCATTGCTTAGAATTATCATCATAATAGTTAGCATGATGCATCAGTAATGACAAATGGCCACCGTGTAGTTTTCAAGTATTTTAAATAAATCTTTAAGAGTTTTTGTTTTGCAATTCTAAATTCTGTAAGAAATAAATTAAACAAATATTCTCAGAGTCTGAGTCGTTGTGCATGATTGTTAATTGTTGTTGATGTAGAAGAATTACTAAGAAATTGTTACTACAACAACAATAATAACAATAATAACACTAACAACAAGTTAAAAACTTATACAAATAGTAAACATCTTTTACAGTACCACACCTATTTCACCTAGCCCGCTTCGACCCCTCAAAATTTTCCCTTGTTTCAGTGAAAACCTAAGAAAACTTAATATGTATTTACATGCAAACAAGTAAACCTTCTCCCTTTAAGTGCATTTGCCATAGTTTTTAAAGCACATTGGGCTGGCTTATAGTTTTTTCTTAATACGTTTAATTTATAAATTTTAAGTTTTCGCAAATAACTTGTAAACAAATAAAAGGTAATTGTTTGTTGTGACCTTTGGACTTCAAGTAACCCCATAAAAAGAAATTAATAGTGTTAAATCGCACTATCTAGAGATATAATTCTGATCTTGAAAACGAGAATTGACACAACCAGGTAATTTCTAATGCAGTAATTCAATTGATAACATAGTCTCGCATTTGAGGGTATCTGAGGAGTCTTAAACTCTAATGCCCTCTGCTACTCCCTTGTGAAATTTCTTGTCAATCAGAACAGCCTGTTATAAATGATAGATTTATTTAAAAAAATATTTTGTTTCCCGCCCACTAAGAGAGTCTATTGGAGTGTAATGCTTGGTTTTCACTATGTCATTTTTGTTGTCAAATTGTCCAAATTGTTGGCAATTGTATGAAAACGGGTTGTCATATGGCGTCATCTATGTTTGCAATCATGATCATGATCATAGATGACGCCATATGACAACCCGTTTTCACACAATTGCCAACAATTTGGACAATTTGACAACAAAAATGACATAGTGAAAACATAGTGTAAGGCTACATAGGCAAGAAGAAAACTATTTTAAAGACCTTTTCAAAGACCTATACTCTATATTTAAGAGTTTTATTAATCGAGCAGTTACATTAATCTAAATTTACACAAATTGAGGGCCTATGTTTTAAGTATTTTTTTTTTAGTTTTTTAGGCAAATTGTTAAGTTGTTTGTATTAAACTTATACTTATAGCTAAATAATTAAAATTTTGCTAAAGTTTATAAAAATATTTTAAAAAATTACACAAAGACGTAGCGAAATATTGAAAATAAAATTTAAAAATATTGAAAATAAATTAAGAAAAGGTTAAGTAATTACTAAAATATTATTAATAAAAAAGGTAAAATAAACTATAACAAGTTTATAAGAATATTATTACCTAAGATTAATTTTCAAAATGTTTACATTATGTAAACAAAATTTTTTAAGATAAATTTTAAATTACAAAATTTGACATTATCTACATGGGATAAGATCTGTGTATATAATGAAATTTATCATAAGTATATGTAATTCAAACCTATGCAATTTTATGAAAATACGCACAATATTTGCTTATTTGACTTGAATGTGTGTAAGTTACATTATTTACATGATGTATATTTTCAAAATATTGTGTAAAATATTGAAAATACTAAAAAAAAAGATTAAACAAATTCTAATATAATTTAGAAACTAAATTTAAAATTACAAAAATTTACATTACTTACATGGTGTAAAATCTGGGTAAATAATAAAATTATCATGTAAATAATGCAAGTAATTGTATAATGCAAATTATTGCAAATTAATAAAGTATTGGCTTGTTTGAATTGCAAGCACAACAAATAATTTGCATCATTTATTGCATTTGTTTCAAAATTTATGGAAAATTATTACATGAGTTAAAATATGTGTAAAAATTGAAATTAACATGTTAATGACATCAATAAAATGTTAATAATTTCATGTTTAGAAAAGCATGTAGTGTATTTGTTTATTTGGCATAAGAATATATAATTTATATTATTTACATGATGTAAATTTTATCAAAATATTGTGTAAAGTATTGTAATACTATAAAACTTAAGGAAAACTAATATATTTATTGAAACTATATTTAAAATTAAAAAATTTTACATTATCTACATAGGGTAAAATCTAGGTAAATAATAAAATTGTAATGTAGACAACGTAAATATCATGTAAATAATTAAAAATTTTGCAGTTTCAGAAAACTTAATGCATATTTTTTTTATTTGACATGAAAGTAAATAATTTACATTCTTTACGTAATATAAATGTTAACAAAATGCTGCGTCAAGAATTGTAATTGTTCACAATGAAAGAAAAAATACAGATGTATTGTATAGGTTGAAACTACATACATATTTTTAGATTAGAAAATTTTACAGTAATTACATGAGGTAAAATCTGGGTAAATAATGTAATTATCATGTAAATAATGCAAATTATTGCAATTTTTGGAAAATAATTGCTTATCTGATATAAACGTAAATAACTTACAATAGTTACTTGAAGTAAAATTAAACTTTGCAGCCAACAATATTTATATAAAAATTTCAACTTATTTACTGTAACTATAAACCTGGTTTCATTTAAATAAATTTTTCTTGTTTACAAATTTTATATTTATTTCCTTGGTCCCATAGTGCACTGAGTTTATGATTTCCTTTGATCTTCATAGCAAAAAGATTTTGAAAAATTATTCATTTTTTTGCTGCTGCCTTTGTTTTTTTGTTATTTTATTTATAATATTAACTAGTAACAACTTGACAATTATAATATTGCAGTTGGCATCAGCATTATCAACATCATCATCATCATTTACAAACAAACAATCATTATTATTTAGTACATATTACCAGTATTATTACTAGTTGTTGTTTTATTAACAACTACTACAACATTTGTGTTTATTAAATTATATGTAATTATTTTACTTATTTTCTTTTAATGGAAAAAAATCTTGTTTAATTTTATTTATTTGGTTCGTTATTGTTGGTTGCTTGGTTGGTACTTACTTACTTATACATACATACGTATGTATGTACATGTATTCGGGGTACTCAGCTTTATTTGTTTTAGTAAGAATAAAATTTTTCCGCATCTTCTCGTGTAAAAACCAGTTTTCACAAAACACAAATTCAAATTGAAAACACCACAACCCACCCTTACCACACACTTACTACCTCTAAAAACAATATACATATGGACCTATAGTATGGAAATACCGTCACATAGTCAGTCATTCAGTCAGTCGGTCAGTTGATGTAATCTTTCTTGGTGGCTTGTGATCTTGTTGTGAATGAGTAAGATTCTGTATTCTGTTGTTGTATTTATTGCTCATTTTTATTGGTGATACTTTTAAGTACACAGAGCTTCTCAATGCCTTCGATAACTAATATCAAGTTCAAGGTTAAATTTAAAATGCATATTTGAAAACGTGTACTTACACTCATGTAACCCTGAGTCTGTGTGAGCGCAAAATTATAAATAAAATAAGATTTCATTAGTGTGAAAACAACCAACCAACCAACCAAGTTTGGTTTACAATTGGACAAGTGTCTGATTTGAAAACTTTAGACGCAATAATAGTCATTAATTATACTATTGCTACTTCCAGTTGTAGATACTCACTTACTTGCTTACTTACTAGTATATATCTTAAATGTTTTATTCAATCAAATTGTTAGAAACGAATTCAGAAATTTATTATACAACTATGAAAACAAATCAAACATTTGTTGTCTTTATGATGCAGAGAGAAGAATGATTGATTTGGATAGAGATTTAATACATAACAAAATGCTAGAATAATTAACTATAAATAGGAAGTACATTTGAGGTGCTCAAAAAGTAGCATAGCCTGTTAGGCAGGCCTTCAGCCTATTCCAAATTTTAAATAGTACAGATAAGCTCTTTATGACCCTTACAAATTTTATATTATTTACATGCGGAAAACACTGTATTTTAATGATATAACAACAATTACACGATAATTTCATTATTTACCCAGATTTTACCTCATTTAAATGTAAAATGTTTTCATTTAGATATAGTTATATATTAATTTTCCTTTTATTTTTGACAATCACCGTTCTATACGCAGCATTTTAATCAAATTTACATTATGAAATAATGTAAATTAATCACTCTCTCACTCACATGCTCGATTTATTTTACTAAAGTTGCAATAATTTATATTACTTACATAGTAATTTTATTATTATTTTTAATTTTTTTTTAGGAAATTAAGAATATTTTATTATTCGTCAGAAAAGTCAATCATTTACATGATGCAAATTTTATTAAAATATTGTGTAAAGAATTGAAATTGTTAAAAAGTTGAACTTACAAAATTTTAATTTTACATTATTTACATGGGGTAAAATCTAGGTAAATAATGAAATTTTCTTGAAAACACTGCATTTATTATGTAATTAATATAAATTAGTGCAATTTTAGAAACATTTTTTTATTTGAAGTGACAATAAATAATTTACATATTTTACATGATGTCAATTTTATGAAAATATTGTATAAAGAATTGAAATTGTTAAAAATTTGAGGAAAATTAAAGTAAAATGAATTGGTTGAAACTAAATTTTAAACTACAAAATTTTACATGATTTATACGGCGTAAAACTTGGGTAAATTATCGTGTAAGCAAAGAAAATTACTGCTACTTAAGTAATTTAAATAAATTATTTGTTTGCTTGACATGAAATAATTTTGTGTAAACAATTAAAAATATTAAAATTTTGAAACAATTAACTTGAAACTCGATCTAAAATTTTCCCTACTTTAGTAGGCAAAAATTCTTCAAAACTTATTTATTTAATAGTTATTAAATAAATAAATTTTGTTTGAAGAATTTTGAAGAGCAATTTTGAAAAAAATTTCAATCGTGTAAATCTAGCTTTACTCTTGATAAATTGACATTCAAAAAAACTCGCACATCATATATTTAACAGCAGGCATGACTTTGTTTTCTTTTCATGTCACTTTTCAAGTTTAACTTAACAACAATTAAACTAAAGTTTAATCTATCAACTTCATGTAGATCGGTCAATGTAATGTTTTGTGTATTTGTTTTTTTTCACATTATATGTTAATTGCTTCCCCATTTGCTAAACGGTTAATTAATGTCAAATTAACTTAAATTCTCATATAAATACGTATAAAACATTATTAACATAAATTAAGTTAAACAATTCTGTTAATATTAAAAACATGCAAAATAGTATGTATGTGTTTTAGATGGTTAAAACGAATGACAATTCTTTTAGAGAAGACTACTTATATTTATAGTTTTTAATAGTTGGTGGGGGCGGAAGTGGGGAAACATTATTAAACGGCGACAAACTGTCAAAGTATTTTTTTAAAACATTTGTCATGATGATGCACACCGAAGCCTTGATGAAAATTTAAATTTGTTATTTTAGTCAGAAGGAGAATGCTTTCCAATAAACGTTTTTATGTCATGTTTAATAAATGAAAAATTTGGTTTAACATTTTTTTGCATTTTTTTAAATTTAAATTTAAAAAAGAAATAAGAAAAACTTATTTTTCGAGGAAAATATGTTTTGTCTATCAATTTCATATACACATTGAAATTGTTTATTCGAAATATAGCCAGTATTCTATAAATACGTTCAAAAATTCAGAAAGTTATGATTTATTGTTTATAACTTAGCAATTTACACACCGATTTTGCTGATTTTCAAAACCAACATCTCCGATTATATATCGAATATATTGATAGTAGATGTGGTTCTATAAGATATTGGAGGCCTTCGGAATGTTGATTTCAACTAACATACAGACCTAGTTATTTTCAAAGGTACCAATTTGTAAACTTTAGGGGATCGCAATTTAATATGCTTTAACAATTAGCAGTTGAAGTGTAAAGCCAGGGATGAATGTAATTTTATATATTAAAAAATTACTACATGCTCAAACGTACTCACAAAATATTTTCGTAATTTTTACATAGAACCAACACTACGCAAAATATTTACACAAACTTACACAGTGTTCTGTCTAAATTACCAAAAATTACTGTGTGTCTTTTTGTTTTTTTTTGTGTATAACATGCAAGAGTGTAAGGTTTTTGTAATTTTAACAAAAGATTCACTTTTAAAACACACACACACACATTTCTACATTTAGACAAAAGCCGACAAAGTTGTCGGCACAACATAAATTCCAATTAACATATTTATGCGATTTGCACGCGTTTTAAATGCTTCACATTTTCAGTTGTTTTAACTTGAATTTTTTGATGTTGCTAGTTTGTATCTTTTCGCTTGCAGCGTTGAAACGTTTAAATAACAACCATAAAAAAATACTAAATTATTTAAGAAGTCATCATTTTGGTTGTCATTTTTATTATCATCAGACTCGGCATATTGTCGTCATTGTTGTCATACTGATATACTTACATATAAATACAATCATGTAGAATGTGTATTAGTAAGGTCCACAGAAATGTCAATAAATGTCGTTTAAATTTGGTAAACAACATAAGCAGGATCACTTTCTCAATGAAAATTATGTGTAAACTATTAAAAATATGTATTTAAAACTTAAGAAACATTTTAATATTTTCAGAAACTAAAATTGAGATTATACAATTTTCCATTATTTACGCGGGGTAAAATCTAAGTCAATTATGAAATTAGCATGTATATAATGTATTATTAGGTAAATAATGAACATTATTGCAAAGTGATACAAATAAGGCAAGAGAGTGAATTAAAATTAAAAATTGAAATTACAAAACTTTACATTATTTACATTATCTAGGTAAATAATTTAATTGTCATATAAATAAATCAAATTATTGTTAAATAAGAAAATATATAAAATGCATAGAGTAAATAATTATTTACATTATTTATATCATGTAAAATGTATTAAATTATTGTGTAAATAATTAAAATTGTTAAAAATTTTAGGAAGACTAATAAATTTGTTGAAACTATCAGCCATGTCACAGAGTTTAAATCCATTCGGAAGTGGAATTAATTCCGTATTTTGCTTCTTTAGAAAAGGTAAAATGAAAAAGTGTTTCGGAATGAAACCTAGAAATGCTTAAAATTACAATTCCACATAACAAATTAAAAGTGGTTTCATTTCGAAAGAATGTTTCGTTTTACTTTTTCTATAGAAGCAAAATATGGAATTAATTCAACTTCCGAACGAAATTAAACTCTGTGACATGGCTGTATATTTAAAATGACAATATTTTATATTATTTACACGTCGTAAATTTCAAGTGCATAATGAAATTGTCCTGAAATAACGCAAGTTATTACTATTTTAGGAATATAAATAAAGTATTTATTTATTGGACAAAAGAAAGTGAATAATTTACCTTATTTACAGGATGTAAATTTTATAAAAAATGTATGTAAAGAATTGTAGTTCTTCAAAATTTAAAGAAAATTTATACCTACATATTTAATTAAATTTAATATGACAAAATTTTACATTATTTACATTTAGTAAAAAGCTAAATAGTCAAAATATAATTATGTAAATTACATATATGTTTATTATGTCAATAATGCAAATTACTGTCATGTAGACGTAAATTGGAAAGTTAAACATTATCTACAAGGTGTAAAATCTGTATAAGTAATGAAGTTATCATGTAAATAATGCAAATTTATAAAATGTTAAGAAAAAAATTGTAACATTTGTTTATTCGACACAGAAATATACCGTTTACATTTTAGTTAAACCAATAAAAATTTTATAACTTATTTATGTAATTTACACCGTGTAAAATTTAGGTTCGTTACTTAAACATAGATATGGACTATTTTTTAAGGTAACTAACTAAAAATTCATGTAATTTTTAAAACAATCCTTAATGTTGCACCATAAAATAACTTTAGGGAACGATAGTATTTTTATAATTTGTACCAAAGTCCGTTATTTCGTAAGACAGTTTTTGTTATTCTCTCCACCAATATTTCTATTAATTTTTTCTTGAAATACTTTCTCATTCGCGCTGAACCAGCTGCCAAAGTTCATTCAAATGGGTTGGAGTTAATTTGTATTGTTTCATCGATTAAAGGGGTTTTCCTATAGGTGTTTAACACTTGTCTTTTTTCATTTGCGTTATCATGAGACGTGCGTCCGCATACGTTAATAGCTTTTTGCTATCTCTGTTTTGTGGTTTGGTAAAAACGGTCTTTTTCGAACTCTTGTGATTACTGATTGACTTACTTTAAGCTGTTAGTTATTACTCTCGTAGAACAGCTGTTTTTTGTCATTACTAGAGTATCTTCATTATTTACTATAATTTGATTTGTGTTGGCTAATTTGCAAAAAGTGTTTAGCAAGTGCAATTAAATTAACATCAGACTAATGATTTGAGTCATGAACAAAGCAAACACATACAAATCTTGATATTTGCGTACAAATATTTCAAAAGACATTGAGTACATGTAAGTTCGATTTGTAGGGCAGAGCGGGGCACCTTTGAACACTTTTTGCTTTCAAGCCACATAAAAATTTATATTTTTGAATTATTGACTTTTTACATAATTTAACTAATACATATGGAAATGAACTTTAGTTTAAGTATACAAGTAATTTATTTTTAGTTTGATTTATATTTTTTTAATGGATGAAGTCATTGTGTTCAAATGTGCCTCCCATACGGCAATTTTTTCTTGTAGCGCTTATGTCCAAAAATAACATAAACAGTTATATTAATTATATTATATTATATTATATTATATTATATTATATTATATTATATTATATTATATTATATTATATTATATTATATTATATTATATAAATTATTGTATAATATAATAAATTCGTTTTATTTATTAAGAAAAACATAAACATTAACAATTAAAAAATAAAGTTTTATATTATTAAGACGGAAAAGGTCTTGCGATTTCAGGTGACATTACATTTTCCTTTAAAGCATTATGATCAGCATTGGATTCGTCATTTTAAGAAAATCAGAGAGAATCAACAATGTTTGGTACTTCGGTTGATAAATTAACATGTTCAAAGGTGCCCCCATTTTTCTTTGTTCAATCCTGAACTGGCTTGCCATTTCACGGAAATTTATAATAAATATAAAATAGATTAATAGATATCTATTAATTAATTAAATAATTATGTATTAATAGATGATCTATTAATCCCTATTGGTATATAGACCAAAAATAAATTTCTGCACGCTGTAAAAAAAAAAAAAAATTTAGATAGGTATAAATTATTGTATAATTTCTATTGTAATAGACATTTATTTTTTAAATAAATATTTTTTTTAAATAAATTTTAAATAACTTAACATAATTTTGTTTGAAATGAATTTTGGACTGCAATTATTTTTTCTTTCACGAAAGAAACCGATCACTGAATACTTCTTACACTCTTACAAAAAAAAAAAAAACAAATAAAAAAATTTACAATGGCACTGCGAAAACTTGTTCACCCAACTACATTCGGTCGACGACTGAAAAAACTAGCAAAAGCTGTTGACGTTGCTAGAATACAAGGTTTCCATGTGAAAAACTCGGTTAAGGGTCGGGAAAAATGTTAAACTGAGATTTTATCAACATTGTTCAAAGGTGCCCCGTTTTTTTTTAAGAGAAGTAACACTCAGGCAATTGATATGCCTATATATAATTGCGTTACTTTTTTTGAAAAGGGGATAGGTTGAAGAAGTAAAGGTGGTGAAAGAAGAAAGCTTTTATTTATATCACAACTCTGCATTTGCGCATTATGTTGGTTTTTAGTGCCAAATTACAGCACCTCTGGTGGTGAGTAGGCGCATTAATGTTAGATCTTGATTTTATAGCCTTTATTTAATTATTTTACTTTGGTGGCGTTTGAATGCTATACCACTGAAGGAGGGCGTTGTGATAAATATTAGTTATGATGGATAGAAAAGAAAACTAATAATTATCAGAACCTGGTGTTGTTTGAGTGACAGCGGCTGGGAATCGAACCCGGGCTACAAATACCAACTCATGCTTAATGATCAAATGCGCTAACCAATTAAGCTACAGCATTGAACCTAAACTCAATTTCCAAACATGTTGCTCAACATTTTTTATTATGTTTACTCTTATGCAAAAAACATGTACTAATTTGTGCTCTCCACTGTAAATGTAGGATTTTTATCGTAGCAAAATGAACCCGAAGTTGAAAAGATGAAGAAGAATTTTTTCTACTCCATAAAAATGCGTTGCCCCTAATGAGTTGTTAGTGTTGTTGTTGTTATTATTTACTCATACGTATTAAATAGTTGAAGTGATGATGACGTTGATGACAACGTCTTTATGCCAGTTCATAAACATGGTATTAGCAGAGTGGTTGAACAAATGGTTGGTGGAAGGCGGGCGGTAGGTAGTAGTGTATGAGTTTGTACATGATACAACAGACAAGAACTTAAAGAACATGATGTTGACAATGATGAAGAAGATGCTGCCGTGGATGCTGATAACATGATTTTTTTCTGTTTGTCATAAGTAGTCGTTTTAAGCCAGTTTCGTTGATGTTTTTTTTTCTCATTTTCTTTAAATTTACGTGTATGTTAAAGTTGTTTTACTTCTTGATGGTTTGGGTTTCAGTTTCAGTTTTTTCTTCACTTTTTTTGTAGAACATTTCCCTGAAATCATCTTTATACTTGTGTGCAAGTATAAATATTAAGTGCCATTTGTTGTGGATTTGCTGAGGCAGTTGTGTGTTTGTAACTTGTTGTACATAAACATTTTATTTTATCACTTCCTTGAATTTATATTTTTGAAAAATTTTTTTTGTTTGTGAATTTTACCCCGGCTTTTAGCAAGAACTACTATTTATGGTAATAATGTTGTTGTTGCTTTGGTACTTGTTTACGTATTTGTGATAGTACGTACTTTGCAAAACCAAGTAAATGTGTTAAATTTAACACTCTGGATTTCATTGGACCAAATTAAAAAGGCAAATGTATATGTAAATTGAATAAAGGAAATAGGTCATCATCATCATATACAAACAAAAAAAGCTTAAGAAAAGTTTAACTAATTGTTAAGAATTTTGAATTTGTTTTTTGTAAAAAAAAATTCTTAAGGAATTTATTTTTTTTTAGTTATAGAATATTTTTTTAATAAAAAATATTTGCAAGTATAATTAAAACTTAATTGAATCATTATTTGTTTGATTAAGTGGTTTAAAGATAGTGTTTTAAATAACCCACGTAATATTAAAAACAAGTTATTATTAAATTCTTTTAAAGTCTTCCACTATTTAATATGTAGTTTAATAAATGTGTGACACTGTGCAACAAGAAATTTGAAATTCAATGGTTTGCAGTTGCATGCAAAGTAGAGCTTTAGAAATAAATGGTTTTGAACACATAGTTCAGTTATAGTTTTGTGACTTGTAAATATGAGAAGATTGGTTTAAAATCCGAGCAAGAATTGAATTAGAATAGAACTAAAAACTAATTGGTGCCCCTAAAACTATAAGAAACAGTGTATATTTTATGTAAATTTTGTGTCTCTTTTGAGAATATTTAGTACCAGTTTCTTAAAATCGAAACCAAACAAAGAATTCTTTTTTGGATTTGTGAAAGAAGAAGTAGATGTTACAAATTAGCACAAATTCAAGGTTAATTTATTTGAAAGACAAGCTTCTTTAAATCACACACAAACAACAAACACCAACAATAAATTAACAGAAAAAAATATAAGAATTGAAATTAAACAAACACTCACTCACAAATAAAATATTTCAAATAATTGCACAAACAAGTGCAAATTAAAAAGATCAACAAAAACACCAAATAAATTTTAAACAAAATTTAGAATGTCCAAAATATAAGTACATTTAAGTAATATTTGCTTGTTGTTTATCTGGGGGTTGTTTATGCGAAGTTCCATTCAAACAATCTGAAAACAACTTCTTCTTTATAATTTAAAGTCAGGTTTCTTCTAAATACAATTTGCTTTCGTTTTGCATTTTTATAATTTTGAATTTTTTTCTTAAATAAAACAACATATTGCAAGAAGCAAAGTTCATTAACCCTGCTTAAAACTGCATTCAAATGAATAAGTATTTTAATTTTAGCAAACATTGATATTATTTTAAAAACTCTGTTGATTTTAGCAAACAAGTTTTTACTCTACTGAAAGATTTAAGAAACGACGACATGTTTCCCAAAATGAAATGAACCAGCCAAAACATCCATTAACGTTGAATTTATTATTTTTACTTTAAATTACAAGAAATTTCAGATTTCAAGTTAAATGGAATTAAGATTTGTGTATTTAAAAACGAACCGAACCTAATATTCGGTCAAAAAACCATTATTCGTTGGAATCCAATACAAATGTTCGGTATGTTTCAGCTGATTTTAGGTACCCTACAGTACATTGTGGACTCTATTAATCACGTTTTTTTTATTTGAACTGAAGGAAGAACACTTAACTGTATTTTTAAAAATTTTACAATAAAATATAAGTTTTTTTTATTCATTTTATTATGGTGCTAATTTTGATCGAATACTGATTTTGGCCTATTCTTTTACTAAACAAGTAAGAAAGTTGGTTAAGCCCTACCATATAATACCCTGCACTCAGTATATGTATAAAACCGTTTTTCAGAAATGGGCGTTATATATGAGATATAACCTATTGTGGACCGATCATCCAATAATTTAGTGTCATGATGTCTGTGAATATAAATATTATATGTGTTAAACTTTATCTCGATATAAAGATTTATGAAGGTTAAAGTTGATTACGGGGAGGGTCTTATTTGGGACTTACGACTAATTATGGACCAATCACAATATAATTGTATCGTATTGCTTGTATACATATGAGATATATTTGTGTTGAATATTATTTGGATACCAACATTTTTTAGTGAGTTATGCTCTTTAAACTGATTTTCGGAAGTGGGCTTTATATGGGAACTACGAGTAATTATGGATCAATCTGCACAAAATTTGTAGATGTGATTTGGCTTCATTTACCACTAATTTTTGATGAAATTGGTGTGGGTACTTACATAATTTAAACATTTATGATTGGTAAACCCCAATTTCGGGAGGACATTTGTATGGGGGCAAGGTGAAATAATGGACCGATTTTCACCAGTTTCAGTCCCATCCATCCTTGGGTCGAAAAAAAATATTATGTACCAAATTTTATCGAAATATCTTCAAAATTGCGACCTGTACTCTGTGCACAAACTTTACATGGCCAGCTACGGACAGACGGACATCGTTAAATCGACTCAGAAAGAGATTCTGAGTCGATGGGTATACTTTAAGGTGGGTGTTGGACCAATATTTCTGGGCGTTACAAACATCAGTACAAATCCAATATACCCTCCCCACTATGGTGGTGTAGGGTATAAAAACTTGCTGAATTTATTCAAAAGCTTCTTCTCGAAAAGAGGAAACTTGGAAGAGAATGGCAGTAAAGCGGATGACCTGCTGCCTCATTCCCACGACAATCGGTTCTACGCACCGGAATGACCCGAGAACATTCGCCAAGGTCTGTGAACTCAGCAACCACTGCTGTTACAACAACAACAACCTGCCGCAAAACAGTAGCTGCCCGCTGTAAGTAAAAAATTAGGAAGGTCCGTTCTTTCAGAAGAGGATCGCAGAAAAAATTTTTTTTTCATTAGACTCTGGAATTATCATATCCCTGAAGTCCTGAAGATATTCAGAAAACTATAAAAGACGATATTAAACCAAGAAAGACTCCAGGTTATGATCGTTATTCATGATAAGAAACCTACCTAATGCAGCTATTGTTGTGCCAACAGTATTATTTAATGCGACCTTAAAACAAGGCATTGGAAAAATTCCCAAATTATAATGATACCAAAGACAGGATGGGATTTGACGGTAGCATCTTCTTATAGACCAATTAGCTTATTATCTTGTTTGTCGAAACTATTTCAAAAAAAAAAATTATAAACTTCTTGAATGATCAAAGCATTATGCCAGTTCACCAATTTGGTTTCCGTAAACAACATGGAACTATAGAGCAAGTTAACCGTTTAACTGGAGAGATAAGAAAATCCTTAGAGCTTAAACAATATTATTTGGCTACTTTTTGAGATGTTGTACAGGCCTTTGATAAAATTTGGCATACAGGTCTAATACATAAGATTAAATGCCAACTACCTCCTAGTACTCTTAACTGTCGAATCGCTTTCTTAGTGATTATGTGACAAGTGACTACGAAATCAGAGCTGGAGTTCAACAAGGGAGTGTTCTCGGACCAATGCTTTATTTCATATACACCTCTGACTTGCCAATGAGCGAAAGTTTAACCACATATGACACTGCCATTCGTATGTGGATTCAAGTGTAGAATCTGAAGAACTGGACAATTATCTCAGAAGTGTAGAGACGTGGTTAAAAACTGGAGAATACGTGTAAATGAAGTAAAAGTTGACAAGTTACGTTTAAACTTAGGAGAGGAAATTGTCTACCTGTTTCACCTAACAATGTCTTATCATGTCACATACCTGGCAACGCCACATAGAAGCCAACAGGGTCCATACGAGACTAAAATCTTCTAATCTGCACTAGCTAATTAACTACCATTCTAAATTAAACCTTGATTGTAAAGTCATCTTCTTTAAGACTGTCTTAAAACCAATTTTAAAATACGGTCTTCAATTATAGGGAACTACAAGTAATACAAGTATTCGTCATCATTGGGCCATTACGGGAGCACCATGATATATAAGAAATGAAAACATCCATAGAGACTTAGTAGAACCATTGTTTAAATACGAATTCAGAAAATTCGTGAGAGATATATCGAGATTACTAACTAGAACTTAAACAGGACCAAGGTCTACTTATTGAAGGCCCATTTACCCATTATGACTCTTTCAACTAAGAGCAAATTGTTTTTAAGGTTTAGGTATCTTATACCTACTTATAAAGGGTGTCCCAAATAGAACGCAATTTTTAAATTTGGCGCCATTCAAAGTGTCATTGTTTGACATTTGAACAATTGTTATTGTTTGCTAGTAGAAGGTACGAGGTTAGTAAAAATGGAGCGCTACACGAATGAACAACGCATTCTCATTGTGAAATTGTTTTACCAAAATGGTGAAAGTTTTGCGGCTACAGTTCGCAAATTGTGATCAATTTGGGGTCACAATAATGCTCCAAAAGAGTCAACTGTAAAGAGACTAATGGATAAATTTGCCGAAACTGGGTCTGTTAGTGATGATCGACCAGGTCGATCGACCGAAAATGTCGCAGCTGTACGTGATGATGTCGCTCAAACTCCATCCACCTCAATTCGACACCGAGCTCAGCAAATTGGTATCTCCAAATCCACTATGCAGCGAATTTTGACGAAAGATTTGCATCTTCATGCATACAAAGTTCAATTGACTCAGGAACTGAAGCCAGCTGACCATGGACAGCGAAGGGAGTTCGTTAATTGGGAGAGACAACATAAAAATGCTGATTTTGCCGATAAAATCATCGTCAGTGACGAGGCCCATTTCCATCTTGATGGCTTCGTCAATAGGCAGAATTGTCGCATTTGGGGTGAGGAAACTTCTCGAGTGATTCACAAGAAGCAAATGCATCCTCAACGTGTCACTGTGTTGTGTGGTTTTTGGGCTGGTGAAATCATTGGACCTTTTTTTATGAAAATAAGGCAGGTCAATGGTGTTCGGTATCGTAGATTGATAATCAGTTTTTTCTTGCCGAGAATTGAAGAAATGAATGTGGAGGGCATGTGGTTTGAACAAGACGGCGCCAAATGTCATACAGCCAGAGAAACAATTCAATTGCTGCATCAGTCCCGGTCGTGTTATTTCGCATTTTGGAGACCAGAATTGGCCGCCTAGATCGTGCGATTTAACACCTTTAGATTCTTTTCTTTGGGGTTTTTTGAAGTCGATGGTTTACGCGAATAAGCCGACGACGACTCAAGCCTTAAAAGAGGAAATTGGACGCTGCATTAATGAAATACCGCAGCATTTATGCAAAGAGGTCATTAAAAATTTCGTTAAAAGATCGCGTGTGTGCCAGCAAAGCCGCGGCGGCCATCTGCACGATATCTTGTTCCATACATAACCTCATTCTGTCTTATTTACGATATAATAAAGTTTCACGATTTTTTTATTAAATATATGTGTTTTATTTAAAATTTAAAAATTGCGTTCTAGTTGGGACATCCTTTAGTAAGGCATGTGAAGTAAAGGCAGATTCAGTTTCTAATACAGGTTGTAGTTCAGGTTGCAGTTCAGGTTGTAGATCAGGTTCTAGTTTAGGTTCTAGTTCAGGTTTTAGTTTTTGTTCTGGTTCAGGTTGTACTTCAGGTTGTTGTTCAGGTTCTAGTTCAGCTCTACTTCGGTTTAAGTTTAAGTACAGTTCTAGTTCAGGTAAAGGACGGTGTGAGCCTTTCAATGATGAATTGTTAAACAGTACTCAATAAAAAAAGGATGCCAGTATGAAGGGCAAAAAGGTTTAAATGGTTCATTTAATTTATTTTTTTATTATTTTAATTTAATTTTTTCGAGATTGTCTCCAATTTCTATCAAAATTTATTGAACATTAATACCAAACTGCTTAGGTCAATGACTAACACTTTGGTTTGAATCTTGTCTCTTTATGTTGCGTAAGTTGTACGTGATTGTGTTTTACACCGACCGATGGACATCGACTGGGAATCTCGTAATGATCAAAATAATACATACTTTAAGGAATCGTTTATGAATAATTGCTAGTCTTAAACATGTACGAGTAATAACAATCTCAAATGTTTATATCGAAAACTAAAACTGAAAAGCTTTACTTTTGAAGTCTGCTTTGTATGTAGTAAACGATATTTTATAATATCGTTTTTATCAAACACCAAACGAAGTGTAATACAAAGTCGATACACTGCGGCTGACAGCACTTTGATTTAATGTTTAAACTTTAAAGTGTCTTATTATTCACTTTTAAATTTTCAGTCATATTTATTTGATTTTGCATTTGCGAATATGGGTCAAAATTTCAAATTTAGTACTTTAAATTTTAAATAAACTTAAAATGTCCGAGTGTGTATGTGTGTAGATGTGTTTGTATACGTTTCTAGGTACATATTTGCATAAGTAGCTCTAATGCACAAACAGTGTAAGACCTCAATTACTGTAGGCAGAATGAACGGATGGACGAACCAACGCACAGACTGTGTAAGTGAGTGAGTGCATTGCATTAAATGAACAAACATTTTAGACTCGAATTTATTTATTTGTTTGTTTGTTTGTTGCTGTTGTTATTATTATTGATGAGTTTCCAACTATATATACAAACACAGAAATACAAGTAGGAGTTTTTTTTACATTTTATTTGTTTTGCAGTTACAAATGAAACAGAGAAATTTATAACTAAAAAAAACACAATTTTGTTGCAATGTTTAATTAGCCATCTAAACAATAAATAATTGAAAATAAGGTTAAAATAAATTTCTGTTTTTCCAAAACTAAATTATACCAACCTTATGTAAGTCTCAATTTACACGAACACCGAAATTTCTTCGGTATTAACATAGCACAATTCTTATTGCTTAAATCGCTCGTATTTTTATTTGAGAGTATGCACACTAGGGTGGTTTTATTGAATATGGGAAAATTTTTTTTTCGAAATTTGTAAGTGCTCACACTTAGAAATGTTCTATTTAGTGTTAAAATACAATTGTAAAAGTTTTAGCTCAATCGGACTATGCCTTCCCGTGCCGAAAAAGCCCCAAAGTTTTCGAAAATGCACCTATCTAATAAAATTGATAGCTGTTCGGTTATAACTTTTTTTATATCCGCGACTGTATTTCTTCTTTTTACTCTCAGTTTCTAATTTTCCGATTTTTCCATCGCCGGTAAATACATCGTCAGAAGCCATTTCTTCCACTTCCGATTCAGAAGAGAATGAGATATTTTGTAAATTTTCTATTGCAGTGAGAAAAAGAACACATTTTATAGATTCCAATATTTAATTTTTTTTATTAAACTTGGGCAAATATGGTAGAAACTTAAGCTAGATTTACACGATTGAAATTTTCTTCAAAATTGCTCTTCAAAATGCTTCAAACTTGTGTAAACAACAAAATTTCTTAAAAATTTATTTATTTAATAACTATTAATAACTAAATTTAAATAAATTTTGAAGAAATTTTGCTGTTTACACGAGTTTGAAGCATTTTGAAGAGCAATTTTGAAGAAAATTTCAATCGTGTAAATCTAGCATTAGTTTTTGAGTTTTGAGTTTTGCGGCTTCACAGAGGGGTAATCCAATGTTACGCATATTATAAAAAAAATGCCTTGTATGTACTTGATGGTTTGATGGTAGCTTGCTGCCGGTTATTTGTTGAGATGAATGTCCAATTAAATAAATCTGAGTTTTAGCACGCATATGAACATTGAACGAAGTACTGCCATTTTGACTTAAATATCTTTCTTGTACGAACTGTTCACTTAACACAAAAACCTTTAAATGAATATTTCTCTTAAAGTAACATTACAAGCGCAAGATTTTTAAGTTCTGCTTGAATATCTTGTGCCTTTCATTTGATAGTAAATTTATTGTAATAAATTATGGCATTTATAACTAAAGCAGAAACATGGCGCTATTTCGTGAAAAATAGGCATTTTTGAAAACTTTGAGGCTCTTTCGGCACGGGAAGGCATAGTCCGATTGAGCTAAAATTTTCGCAATTGTATTTTAACACTAAATTACATAATTCTAGATATGAGCACCTTTAAAAATCGAAAATGCCTTTTGAAAAACCACCCTAATGCACACACTATTATACACATATCAGTTTAGCTTAAAGAATTGCTTCGTGTAAACTGGGACTAATCTTACACAATTCCTTTGATTTTTTGAAAATTATGTGTATTTCGTTTTTATTTGTGGGGTTTCAAAAGAAAGAAATCCTCAATAAATTTTTTTTTATTTGACTGTTTAATGACTACCAAAACCAAACCTGTCTTTTTTGTTATTTTGAATTTTTCTTAAATCTGCATTCTTCCCAAATTAATATTTTACACGAGTTTTTTTTGAAGACAGAAATCGAAACAAATAAACGTTAATAAAAATCAAGGTCAGCAAAAGGACACTTTTGTTAAAACATTAATTTAAGTGTATTTTTGAGAATTTTATTGGTTAAACAAACTTATTATTTTTTTTGCTGTCCGATGAAAAAAAAAAAACAGATTCGATTTTTAAGGTGTGTTAATAAAAAAATATAAAGCTGCGATTTATTTTAGTGTGTCTCATAATTTTAAGTTCATTCACACCAATTTTGGGCAAAATATTCTTGTAATAAAAATTTGGCGAGGTAATAAAAGTAAGGGAATAACAAGAGGCTTGAGGAGAATCTGTAAGACTTGAAGAGTTTCAAGCTCAATTTCTTTGCTTATTTAGAAAACAAACTGTATTCTGTTTAGAAATTTGAAAGACTTTTATAGTAATTTAAAATCAATTGTTTAGATTTACCACTAATCTCTGTAGCTCCCTCGCCAACTGTGTTAAATTGAAATGCAAAATATGACACAAATTTAAACAAGCGAAAAACATAAAATTTATTATTACATAATAATATTTCTAACTGACTTGTTAAATGTCGAAGATTATCTTTAAGTTTTTTATCTGTTTGTGATGTAAAAAGCTGTGCAAAAAATAAAACCCCAAGAATAAAAGAATTCATTATTCTTGCGCTCTAAATGATCGTTTTGTTGACTATTCAATGTTTAGATACACGAGGTTGATGTAAGAAAGAATAGGGGTTTTGGAATAGGAAAAAAAAGGAAAAAACTTCAAATTTAAACAGAATATTGTTACTGTGCTTATTTTCAAAATTCAACATAAATAAAATTCATTAAAGAGAGAGTTATAATATTTGTATACAAATTGTTTTGTCAGTGTTGTCAACTTTGAAATTTCAAAACGCAGCAAAATGGAGAAAAAATTGCACCATTTTTTTTTTATAGTTTATTTTTTATTTAAAATGTTTTTATACTGTGTTCAGATATGAAACTGAATTGAGTCAATATTCGGTTAATTGACAATATTATTTTAAGTGTTCAGGCATACGCAATTTTCAGCTTACTCAATAATCATTTGACAGTTGGAAAACAATACAAAAAATACTCTAAATGGTTGTTGTGTTTCTATGTTAACAAACTTACCTTCACATTGATTTTTTTAATGATTTCTTTTGTTTTCTTTTGTTGACATTTGCCATTTTATACAATTTTGTTCACTAAACACAGTTGTGAACAGTATTGCATTCGAAATCTTACTCAATATTATAACAATTTCGTACTTATTGCGCAATAATTTATTGAGATTTTATATGGAATATTGAGCTCAATAATGGTGTTAATTGCGATTATCGCAATTAAGGTTCATATCTGAACACGCTATTATTGAATTAATTTTAAATTGTTTTAATTTCAATAATTCTATATAAAACTTTAAAAAAAAAGATCAAGGATTAATAGTAAAAGTAATAACAGTAAAAGACTGTTTTTATTAAACGAGCTAATAAAGATAAAATAAACATTTAACCACTAAAAATTTAACTCAGAATATGCTATTTCGAAATTGTTATTCCTTAGTTATACGGGTATTCAATTTGAATTGGCCAATAATTTAAAATGTGAAAGTAAATTTTTATACGAGTATATTGTTAGTTTTTCGCGTTAAGTTTTTAGGAATTAATAAGTTTACATAGCATTAGGTGACATTCTAACCTATGGGACATACATATAAAAATATTATAGAGACACAACCCGTTAAGACGACTCTGTACAAAGCCTTAGTGCAAGGCACATTTAAGTGCTCTACCGCAATTCAAAGATATTTGTCAATTTGTCAATGTCATTGATGTCTTCTCTAGAACTATAAGCAGAAGACTCCTTTTGCCCATGAGCAAAACATTCTGATGGAAAAATATACGTATGGCTATCTCCAAACATGCATCACAACCTATAGTATACTTCTAAGATACTACAGCAAGGTGGTGGGAATGTGATGGTGTTCCTATATATAAGATCGATGCACGATTGGATTAGTATGCTTATCAAAGTATATTTTTAAATACAATGATTCCATACGTTGAGGACAATATGGCATTTAGTTGGCGTTTTAATAACGGCAACAACCCAAAACACACCTCACGTACTCTGAGGAGTTGCTTTTAGCAGACAAAGATTGATGTATTGAAATACGAGTATAATCTCCCGATCTCAATTTAATAAAGAACCTATGGAATGATGTGAAGCAACATATAACGGCACTAAGACCCAAGAATTTGACCGATTTGTGGAATAAAATACGCAATTCCAAAAGAACGCTATATGGTACTGGTAGAAATTATGCGCAGCTGTTAATAAAAACAAAGGATATCCTACTAAATATTAGGATTTAAATGAAAGTTTTTGTGTTGTTTCTTTTATGAGAATTACATTTTTATTTAGTTCTCAATAACTGTCCACAGTATTTTTTTGGTTATATGTATTCTGGAGGAAACCACCAAAATGAAACAAATTTTTAAAACAAAAAGTGGACTGGCGTGATCTTAGGGTGTCATATAACAAAATAAAGAGTTTTCAAAAATAACAAACAACAGAAAATATTTTCTGTAATTGGCAACAGATACCAAGTGTGCTAACCCCGTGTTCACCTCTGTATGTGTCATATATATGGGTATTTTTATACAGCCGTACGTGACATTCGTACGCATATGGAGTAATATAAATCTCACGAAAATAGCAGTTAATGAAAAACAATATTACAGTTATGTTGCAATCAAAAGCCCATAGAGCAGCCTCGAAACTTTGGTGTCGAAAGTATCCGATCAAAATAAGGTGATAACGTACGTGACAAAAACGGAAGTGGTTTTAAGGCATATTTACGTACATGCGAAAGTTTGCGAATCATGGGAGTTTTTCTTTGCTTTAAAAATTCCTAAAATAACCTTTAAAGGGAAATCACCTCTGGTTAGTTTTATATAAAAGAAAAACATAATAACGTACGTGATAATTTTTCTCGTATATAAATCTTTAAATCTTTAACTACATTAAACCGTTTAACCGAGCCCGTGTATGTTTCCTGTTCATAATTTGTGGGTTTTGCATACTTCCTGTGGAGAACTTCAAGTACATTCCACTTTCTGTTTCATGTCCATTGGCAACATCTGTTCCACCTTTCGCACTGCTTTCTCTAAAGTTTGTTTGCGTATAAGCTGATCCAGCAGCAACGTTACTTACATTTTAATTTTTTTTTCGCATTTTTTGCTGCCGAATACGATCTTTTTCTCTTTTTCTTGAAGTAGTTTGGCATCTTCTTTTGCTTCATCTGCCTTCCTTTTACGATAGGCCCGCTGTCTTTCAGCCTCCTTTTTTTAGGTGCTCTTTTAGTTTTGCTTCGTCTTTTTTTAACTCTTGCCGCCACCGTTTCTTGGTTTTACGACTATTTAAAATAATCTAAATAGAATATTAGCATTTAACATTGATTTAGATGCATTTAATTTAAATTATCGTACTTACAATAACGTATGCGACAAACTTTAAAAGGTAATAACTTTTTTTTATTTCGGTTGAAAAGGAAATTTTAGTTAATGTCTTTAATTGGAAGAATGTTTTTGCATAACGTACGTGACATTAGAATACCATCAAAAGCAAATAATAAAAAAAAATACCGGTTTTCGAGCTCTAACTTTTCCTTTTTCTCATTATTATAGTTATTTGTTATTGCAAATTCATTTTTAAGATGTAATTGTAATGTTAGTTAATAGCAAACAGAAAATAATTTATTTTATTTGCAAAAACTGAGCCGGGGAGACATTCAGTTTTTCTCTTCCATTTTTGAGTTTTAAAATTCCAATAACCTGTAAATTATTATTATTATTATATCTTATTAAATCATATTTTTATTAAATAATTTTTAAGCTTGAGGTCACTTTTTTGTTTTTTATATAAAAGATTTTTTAATTCTTATATATAATTCACTCAATATTTCGATTTCCTTTGGAAATCTTCTTCAGGAGTTAATTTAATATTATAAAAATTTTCTATGTGTAAAAATTTTTAGAAAATTTATAGAAAATTTTTATAATATTAAATTAACTCCTGAAGAAGATTTTCAAAGGAAATCGAAATATTGAGTGATTTATATATAAGAATTAAAAAATCTTTTATATAAAAAACAAAAAAGTGACCTCAAGCTTAAAAATTATTTAATAAAAATCATTAAAAAGGTCGAAGAATATAGAATAAAATTATCTTATTACAGTAAAAACCGGATAAGTGCAACACGCATAAATGCAAAAAACGCTTAAGTGCAACGTGTTGCGAAGCCATAAGCCTCTTTTATACTTTATCATGTAAAAATGCACGGATAAGTGCAACACGGATTAATGCAAAAAATGCATAAGTGCATAATAATTTTAAGCCTCAAGAGAAATTTTTAGTACAACTTTGTATGCATTAAAGCACAACTAAAATAGAAATGATTTTTTAGGATTTTATATTTGCACTTTTGATCACAGAAAAAAATGTATGTGTTAATAGTTTAGCGTTGCATACCAAAGTATACACGTTAACGCTTCCGCTTTTTATCGAATTGCATCTTTAACATTGATAAAACCGGGAATACAACTGTAGCGCAGGCCCCAAAAGTTATAGCAGCGACAGGTAAAAAGCAATTTGGCCAGATTGTTTCTGGCGAACGTGGTGAATTGGTTTCTTTCTGTGGTATTGTAAGTGCTGCTGGTACAACCCATCCACCTGTATTAATTTTCCCACGAATTAAGTTTAAAGACAGTTTTTTGTATAGTGCTCCTGCTGGAAGTCTGGGATTATCTTCGAGAAATGGATGGATGACAGCTGAATTATTTGCAAGAGTTTTGGAACACATAGTAAATACTTCGGGCTGTTCAATAATGAAGAAAATTCTGTTGATCATGGATAATCATGTAAGCCACGTTTCGATCAAAGCAATTAATTGTTATGCCAACATTTCCGCCTCATTGTTCCCATCGCCTTCAGCCGATTGACGTCGGCGTGTATGTACCATTCAAATCAGCAGTAAAGATTGCATTTATTGACTGGATGAGGACGAATCCTGGCAAGGCCATTACTATTTACAATGTGGCCGAACCTGCTAATAAAACATTTAATAAAAGTTTCACTTTTGACAATATCACCAACTCCTTTAAAAAGTCTGGGATATGGCCTGCAAACAGTATTATTTTTACCTATCAAGATTTTGGTGCTGCATTTGTTACCGATCAACCTGAGACAATACCTAATCCATCACAAGCATATGTTCCACCAGCACAAATACTTTCCGCGACAACTGAAATTACTCCAGAAATTGTCAGACCTTTTTTAAAATCAGGTCCAAGGAAGTCTCAAAATAGACGAAAACGTGGAAAGTCATCTATTCTTACCGACACGCCTGAGAAGACAGATGAAGAAAACAAAAGAAACGAAACAAAAACAAAAGAAACAAGTTAAAAAAAAATATTAATTTCATCGTCGGATTTAGATAGCGATGCTCCCAATAACATGATATTGGAATGAAATTGGAAGAGCCTGGACTTGATGAAATCGATGATGACAGCAATGAACCACCTCTTTTAATTGACCAAGATATTTTGAAAGAGAACGACATGGTTTTGGTTAAATTTACTACACTCAAGAAGCAAAATGAATTTTATGTTGGCAAAATTGTCACCGTCCACTGTTCTCAAGATTTCGATATTACGTTTCTAAAACGAAAGAATGACAGATAGATTTACTTATCCCGATTTACCGGATATTAGCCAAGTTCAACGAAACGAAATAGTGGCAAAGATGCCCCAACCAGAAGAACTCCCGGGGACATCTCGATCAGCAAGTTACATAAACTTTAATATAAACTTCTCCAAATACAACATGGGATAGAAATTAATTTTTTTATTTGTATTCAACTGTATTATAATTTTATTTTTTTTAATTTTCTGAATTGTATGGAATTATTCCATTATTTTCTTTATAAAAACATATTAAAAATAATATATAAAAATATATATTTTAACTCCTTCTTTGTGTTTCAAATTTTGAATGGTGTCTATATTAGCGCCTAGTAAAATCAATGGTCAAATGGACAAATATAAACTCTTTTAAAAATTCTTTGATTTATTTTTCCCAATAATTATATAATTGCAATATTTGTGCACTTATGTAATATTTGCATAATTGCAATATTTGTGCACTTATCCGAGGTTAGCATAAATGCAAAGAATGGATAAGTGCACAAAAAGTCGGGCGAAAACCGATGTGCATTTATCCGTACTTTACTGTAAATCATATTAAAAACATTTTCAAGTACTCTTATTTTTTTGGTCGTGGTTGACATTTTCATGTAACAACCCATATGTTATATTTACACTGGACAATTTTAAATTGTCTTTAAACAAGTATTCTTTAGTCCGCTTTCACACGTTTCAATTTTGACTCTTCAAGGCAAGTATTGTTGGATGAGAAGAAAAAAGACAATAAAAGAGTACTAGTCAATTTTCATGTTTACTTCTGTTTTTTTTTCTCCGTATTATTCTGCGCGAAGTTCTTTGCATGTTGATTTGCATTAAAAAGTAGAAACTTGATGGAAATTCAAAAAAGAATTGAACCAAAACTGGTCAGCAGAAAATAAAACGTGTGAAACAGCACTTATTTGTTTTCTAAGAGTTAAAAAAAGTATTTTGAATCAATTTGGATAACATTTAAGTTGACTAAAATTACTAATATGTCACAATATGAGTCAGTCATTACTAAACTACTTCTAAATAATGCATATGTAATGCAGTATTCATTGAATAGTAAGTTGCCCAGTACTATCTCATTTAATAAAACGAAATAAAATTACAATAAAAATTGAAATTTCACAAAAGTCGCCAATTAAACAATGAACAAAAAATCGGAGTTTTGATTAAAAGTTTATATAAATATTTAATTTTAAAAATTACTAAAAAAAACCCATAATTTACCCAAAAATGCCAAATAAAAATAATGCATTTCTCAAAATATCACTAACTAATAATAATAAATTATAAATTAGTGGATTTTAAAATATATATTTATCATTAAATTAGTTGGCGCAAACCCTGCTCAAGATGAATTTTGTGTAAATTATTCTTTGTGCCATCAAGTACTCGTTTATAAATACATATGTATGTATGTATGTATGTACATATATATAATATTTGTATTGACTTGCATGTGTATGGGCTAGAGTGTGTATGTCAGTTTGTGCAAAAATCGGCCTTCAGTCCAATTAAAATCACATTGTATATTCTATGGATTCATTTATGTTTGAAATCATTGAAAGATCAGTTGCATAAACAACTGTTGCTCGCAAAACTGGGTCAATTGTTAAATGGAAAAATTCGAGAAAAAAACGTATTTATTAAAGAAAATTTGAGTGAAAAACCGAAGATGAGAAAACGAAAATAAACAGAGAAAAAGCAAACACATAGCAGTGGTGGTAGGCAATTTTAGAAATATTATTTTTCTCAGCTAAAGCTATGTGTCCACGATCGTCAGATATTACAACGTTGTCATATCTAGCAATGTACTGACATTGAAAATTTGTTAGCAAAAGGTAAATTGTTAGTTTAGACGACTGTAAGAAAACTAACAATTTCATTTGCACACAATTGTCACACAATGAATTTATCTGTCAACCGAAATTGTCAGTTCACACGGTTGTCAGATTGTTGTGTGGCATTGTCAAATTCGTTTTGCAGCTCTGTGTGTGTTTAAAAATTTTAAATATTGTCATGGAACAAAAAAGAGCATTTGGAACCATTTTATCTGTTTATGTCCTAATGCACACTTTAATTTAATTCTTTAATTTTCTTCTACTTTTTTCAAAAATTTTATCAATGTACACTTGTTTGTTTATTTATGTATATACATACAGAGTTGCATTTAGAAATAATTTCTATGACAATGCTGCCATTGGCAGATGCATAAACTTTGCACATATGACAATGAAAAGTGTTTGACAATTGTCTTAAAACAATGACAATGACAAAATTGTGTGTTTACACGATTGTTAGAAGTCTGACAATATTTTTGTCTTCCAATGTACTGAAAATGCTTTTTCTTACAACGTTGCAAGACAAAAATTTTAAGTTTACACGGTTGTTAGACATTTTCTGCACATTTTTCGGACAACGTTGTAATATCTGACCATCGTGGACACATAGCTTAATACATAACCATACCTAGATGTGTTTAAAAATTAAAAGAAATTCATAAGTTTTGAAAATGTTTTTCATAGCGAAATCTTAACGATAAAAGTGATTTGTGCTGCTGACAAAAATTTGAAAAAATGCCTTTTTCAAAATCACTTTAGGTTTCTTTCCTTAATCAAAAGAAAAAAACACATTAAATATTGAGTCAATCATTAACGCACCCATAATTTAAACATATGTACATATATAGAAATACATACATACATACATATATAGGTATACAAAAAAAAAAAAATTGAACAAAAAACAAAATTTAAATAAGCAGCCAGCAACCAACCATAAAATAATAATTAATAATTGCACTTAATTAAAATATGGACATGGTTAGTGCTTCAACAATACTACTCTCCTGTATTTGTCATTGTTGTTAATTTAATGGCCATTGTATTCATTTCATTCCATTCAGTTGAGATGTCTTTCCAAGTAATAAAACGTATGTACATATATCATCATAAATGTATTTGAATGAGTGTGTGTTTTTTGCGGTAACCAAACACAAAAACTGTTCAACACAAAGAATTTTTATTTATACTTGGGCAACAAGTGTTAAAGGAATGTTTATTTTCTAATATGAGATCATGTCTTTTACCCCAAAAAAAAAAAAAACAACAACAATAAAAATAAACAAATTGTTTTTACAAACAAACTTATAAACATACATCTACTTGAATCCAATCCAATCCAAACCATTTCATTCCATTCCTTATCCAAACCAATTCAATTTAATGCAGTCCAAAGATGGTAAAAAATGATACGCGTCTGAACAATTTGTACGTTTTTTGTTTTCCTAAGTATTTTATGGTCTTTTATTGTTTTTGCTACAGTGATGATGATGAAGACGAACGCAGACATTGTAGCACATTTTTCATAAATATTTTTATGGTCGAAACACAAAATAAATCATTTATCATCATCTAAGCGTTTTTTTATAATATTTTTATTTGTGCTGCTCTTTTTTTTTTTTTAGCAAAAATTAAAAGAATTCTGAAATAAAGAATAAAATGAAATGATTTTGTACGTCATCATCATACATACAAAAGTGTTTGTTTCTGTAGTTATAAAGAAACAGAAAATATAGAGAGTGTTGCTAAAAAGTGTTAAATTTTCCTAAAACAGCTGTATAAACATAAAAAACATTTTTGTTAAAGTAAAAAACAAATTTGAATAAAGTTTTACTGCAAAGCAAATGAGTTTCCTTCCAGCCTTTCACATGTTAGTCATGTGTTTGTTTTAATCATACGAGTATATTGTCTTCCAAAGTTACTACATCTTTAATATAACAATGTAATTGTCTTGATATTCAACCAATTAGCTAACATTAGAGGCTATTCTTTAGCAGATGATAGCAACATTTGCCATTCATAGTCATTTAACCATCGACCAAACCCTTTGGAGATTGGGGAAATGAGACAAACTATGAATGATACGCTGAACCGATATCTTGAGACAATCTCGGAATGGGGTTATGCGAATAGAGTCTATTTCAACGCACGTAAGACTCAGTGTTGTTTATTAACGCACAAACGCACAACTGATCATGTTGCTTCATCATTTTTTTATGGGCGGTGTAAATATTAAGGAATCAGACGCTGTTGACATTCTAGGCATGAGAATCCAGTGTGATGTCCGCTGGACCAAACACATTTTTCTAGTGTAGAAAGAAGCGCTCAAGTGCCTTGGTTTTCTAAAACGGTGTAGAAAATACTTCACTCCATCTGATCTTCTTACTATTTACACCACCTATATTCGACCGAAAACGGAATAAAACTCTCATGTATGGGCCGGTGCTTCGAAGTCTATTTTGGAGTTACTCGACCGCGTACAGGAGATGGCAAAGATGCTTATCGGTGACACTAGGGTATCCATCTCTATTGATTCATTGGAGCATCGTCGCAATGTGGGTTGTGTTTCACTGTTCTATTGATACTATAATGGAATGTGTTCTGCTGAAATCAGGGAACTTGTTCGTGAAACACGTAGTTTTTTACGTAATACACGTTCTTCAGTCAGGGCTCATCCATTTGGGGTCGACTGGACAGTGGATCGCACAACACACTACAGAGAAAGTTCGTTCTTTAGCCGTACTGCCCCTATATGGAACAAACTACCAGCAGAAGTATTCCCTGCCACTTTCAATATAGGAAAATTCAAGTCAAATGTTCACAAACACTACTTCCTCTATCCTTCATCACATAACCTATTTTCCTAGTGCCAACACAATGCATTGCATAAGTAGAGGTCATCCCCTGAGTGGTGGTCCAAGAAAAAAAAATTGCATTAGAAGTTTGTTAATTTATATTATTGTTTTTATTGTTCTTGTTTGCACACCCTTTCTAATACACAAATAATTTTTGAGTTTTTAAATATAAATACAAATGATTTGTTGTGCCAATTATATTTGTGTACGAAACCGCTTCCAATTAATGTAAACTAAACATTGTATGTATACTTCAGTTTTATTTTGTGTTTAGTTGCACTACACCAAGTTGTTGGACAAGCCCAGCACTCTGAACGAGAACTTCCCAATAAGTCGAAAAGAATTAAATGCTACAACTAGAAAGCAGTGAAAAATCTCAGCTAAAATATTACATATAATTCAGCGTTGTAATCATATTTTAACAAGCTCAACATTAAAATGAATGATAATGATGGTTTTATAAAAACAAACATTAAATATTTTTTAGTTGGTTTTACATTTTTGTTTATAACTTCTTTACTATCAAACTGATATTGCTAGTTTTCAATAGCAAGCAGCTTACGTTAATGATAAATATTCTAAGTGTATTTCGTTTAATTTATAACAGTGTTCTGTACGTGACAGTGATTTACACACACACACACAAATTTATAAGAACCCGTATATTGTGGAGTGGCAGTGAATGGTACTAAATAATTAAGTTAAGGGGGTGTGCTGGGAGATTTAATCTAGGGAGAGATCCCTAGAGCCAATAAGGATTCTATATAGACCAGTAGCAGCATTTCTCAGAGCTTAGTGGTAGTATCTAAAACCACTCATAAACAATCCCGTAAGTATACTAAGGCTGTTATTATTGATTATCGGATTCGAAGATAAGTACATGTAAATTTATATGCAAATGAAGACAACGTAAATATGGGCCTGAAACTTTGAAGAATATTTTCCCATTAAATTCTCCTTTGAAAATTTGGTTCACAAATACCAGCTTCGGTTTCACCATTTAGTTGTTTGGAGCAGTCTGGGTACCATACTTGATCTATATCATTTTCTTCCACCAATCTCAGTTGCACCATTATCCACAATTGGGCTATACCAGCTTAATGTTTTGTCCAGAATAGTCTCAAAATCCCCCGAGTGCTTAAAGTTAAACCCTTCAAATTTCGCATAATAAGCCTCAATGATCGGCGTCTTGCAAATCTATCTCTTATTATTTCGGGCTTAAATTTACATCATCACTCTTAATTTCCGATATTGTTAAATCGTTTAATTCGGTCGGCACAAAATTATGTGCGGGAACACAATTCATTATGTTTCCCCAGCAAACTATCGATAACAAGATAGCACAGTAGGGATAATAGTCTATATTAAGGAGACCATCTGCTTATCCATATGTTTTCGATATTCCACATAAGTTTAACCAATTGACGCTGACTCCATCATCCTATATCTCACCGCATTAAAAATTAATAATTTTATAAATTGCATCCTATGACGTATTGATTTGAGCCCAGAACATTTTTTCGTTAGCTGGTAGAAAAATTAGAAGTGAATTAAGTTCATCGAAGATCGGTTTCTATTGTTTTTAACAAAACACAAGCTGAATCATATTGGTCGTTAAGATTTTAAGAATTCTTAAAATTGTTTTCATTCGCTAAGTCAGTAACATCAGTTTGGTGATTGCATTAATTCCCCTTCATTTCTAGTAGAATATTCGGATCCGAAGATTTAAACTTGTTGCAGGAAATGATTCCGGCAGTAATTGAATTGTGAGATATGCTGGCATCATTTTGAAACCTCATGTCAAGAAAAAAATCTCTGATTTACAGAAATGATCCCTTCTGCCCAAAATACGCACGAAACGGAAACAGTTGTCGAAACATTTGTTTTTCCTCATTCACATGTGGGTTGTTTTGAATCCCAAAAGCAGCAAAATTTAATGATTAGTAAAGCCATCAAGCGGAAAATGTTTTTCATTGCTTAGGATAACTTTGCTTCAAAAATCAGCATCCACGACGCCGAATTGATGTTCCTGGATTTCCAACAACGCTCTTACCCATTGTTTGTTTTTAGAGGACCATCGTATTTATAGAAAATCGAATTTCACTGACAATCACATAGTTCATTCGTGGCTACAAATTCAAATTTTCATGAATTCTAGGATAGACTTATATTTTGTTCTGAGTGGTAAAAACTGTCAGACAGATTTTGGCAGACTGTCAGCATATGTTCTTTGAGTTTAATTTAATGAAAGTAACGGGAATATGAGATGATGCCGGTACCATGCGGCTGACCAGAAGCTTATTTGTTAGTATGAGGGTCAGTGGCCCCAAAACCTCAACAGTGTCCCCCAGATTTATATTGATTGGTTGTTGGTTGAGGTTTATTCGGATATCACGTAGTGACTGTGTTGTAAGCCAAAATTGTTGGTAGAAAATTGTGTGTTGTATACCTATGTACATATACAGTACATTTTATCTTTGTTCAGAGCATGTTTCCATCAATCAAAATCATGTCCGTTTATGCGTTGGAGCCACTGTATCTTTGAGTTGTTTGCTTTGAAAGCGAGGAGTTCTGTTTTTGTAGCATGCCAATGTTTTGGTTTTTTATAATTATGTATGTATCTTGAAAACGAACAATTGGTCAAAGTCAACTCAATCAACTCTCTTTTGGCATAGGTTTTTTTTTTTACCAATGCCCCATTCGACATTAGAGAAATACCCATATCAATAATTGCTATTGCCGTTTCGATATTGTTTTATACTTTGGTGATGGTAGACATTAGATATGTGCTTGTACATTGAACCATTAGCAATTGCATGATCTTTGTAATGGCGATAGTAGGACTAGTAGGATAGAGGGTGACTGTTGCTTAATTGGTTAGCGCCTTTGATCATTAAACATCAGTTTCTGATAATTATTAGTTTTCGTTTCTATCCATCATAACCGAAGTATAATAATTAAATAAAGGCTATAAAATCAAGCTCTAACATTAATGCGCCTACTCACCACCAGAGGTGCTGCAATTCGGCACTAAAAACAAACATAATGCGCAATTGCAGAGTTGTGATATAAAGCTTTCTTCTACTTTCACCACCTTTACTTCTTCCACTATCCCCTTTCCAAAGAAAGTAACGCAAATATATATAGGCATATTAATTGCCTGAGTGTTACTTCTCTTAAAAAAAAAAAAATAGTGGGCCATTCAGTTCTAGAACAGCGTGTGATATCCTCACATATTCAATAGTGTAGGGTGCAGCCTAGATTGTCATAAATTAATACAGTTTCCTAAAATTAATTGTTGGTATTTCATTCATTGGATAATAATATTGTTTTTTTGGTGTAGTATGTTCGCATGTAGTTTTTGTTGTTCAACTATTAGTATGGGAATGAATATTATTATTATTATTATGACTGTTGTTGTTGTAGTAGTTGCATTTAAATGTCTACATCATGTCTGTTTGTTGTCTCGTGCTGTGATTATTTCGTAAATTTTTCATACACCCGAAATAAATCGTAATAAAGCAGATGATAATGATGACGATCAACAAGAAGACGAACAAAACGTACAAACAAAAACATGAAATTTATGTTTTGGCACTTGTGCCAAAAATAATTTAAGCATACAAACAAAAACCAAAAAACAAAAAATACAATTGTTATTAATGTATAATACACAAACATACATACGAATGTACAAACATTATGGTTATATGTATTTTTTGTTTGTTTTTATAGTGAAACATTAAAAATGAATTGAATGCGATTATAACTTTTGAATTTTTACACGTTTATACAGCCATGCAAGTGTGTAAATGTGTGTGTTTTTAATAAAATTTATTTAAACAAATCATTTTGCAACTGACATTCGTGTTAAATTGTTTCATTTTAGTTTTGAGTCATTGTTGTTTAGTAAAAATGTTTGTGTTGCTGTTCATACACCCAACAAACAAATCCATCTGTTTGTCATTCCTGGTTTTTTTTCCTTTTTTGTTTTTTTTTTTTTGTTTTTACAAAGAAATTTTTATTAAATTTTGTAGAGGTATTATTTCATATTTTATTTACGGCTTTTAATTGTTTTTTTTTTTGTAAATTTAATTATATTTGTTGCTGTGAATTGTTCGGCTAATTGCTGCAAAAGAAACTATGACATCAGCAGGTGCTTTGGTTTTTGGCTAAAAATAATAAGAAAAATGAAAATAATTTTTTTTTATTTTTATTTTCTTTTATTACTGCATATGTATGTATATGTCTGTCTAATTGATGTCATAATGATTTTTGTTTCCAGCAAGTGACAACTTGCTCTGACACTTTTAACTTTAATGATTCAATCATCCTCTGACATCTGAAGTAATTTAAATGGTTTTAATTGTGAGCAATTTTGATTTTATTTTAAACAACTTCCCTTTTTTTGTACATTATACATATGTACATATATTTATAAATGAAATTAAATTAATTGCATTAAAATAAGTGGTGATTTGTGTTAAATTTTATGAAGAAGAAAGAAAAAAACATCACAGCAATTGAGATGACATTAAGATACGCGTATTATTAGCACTTCAATTAACCAGTTGTCATAACAATAACATTAACAGCAACAACCACAACATCTGATGTACTGTATGATTTGCTGGCAGGCTAATTGATTTATTTAATCTTTTCTCTTATATTCAGTCATTTATTTGCCACCTTGATTTGATGCCTTGCATTTGCTGTCAGCATTTGGATTTACAATCAACTTTGCAAGTTGCGAAGTTTGATTCATGAGTTATAAATTAAACCTAAATTAGTGTTATCGTGACCAGGAAATGAATGTGCTTAAGAAGAACTCTATTAAAAATTGTGTCATATATTAAGAAGTTAATTTTACAATCGGCCTTATTATGAGTGTCGTTTTCTTTTTACGACACTCATAATAAGGCTGAATATTTACAATGTTTACACAGATGAGGAAAGAATGGTTTGGGGATGATCGTTAAATATTGTTATAAAACAGTGATCGGCACAGAAAGAGTTTATTAAATTTTTTTAATATTTGTATGCGAGAGCACTGTAGGATAATTCCGTGGCCATTTTTTAATTTTCTTGAAAACCTAATGTGAGTTATACAAATTAGCCCCTAGTTTCTTTTTTTCTTTTACCGTTTCGTTTTTGTGTCAACACAAAAGCAAACATAGTAATTAATGTCTAGGATTTATGTGGGCTTGCTCTTTGTAGGTATACAACCTTATTATGAGTGTCGTTTTCTTTTTACGATAACGACTCTTTCGTAATAGATTAATAAAATTAAATTTGTTTCTTTAATCTACTGCCCCAGCCTAGTTCAAAGCTGCCCCGTATGGGGGGCACATTTGAACACAATGACTTCATCCATTAAAAAAATAAAAAAAATATAAATCGAACTAAAAATAAGTTACTTGTAGACTTCAACTAAAGTTTATTTCCATATATATTAGTTAAATTATGTAAAAAGTCAATAGTTCAAAAATATAAATTTTTATGTGGCTTGAAAGCAAAACGTGTTCTAAGGTGCCCCCTCTCCCTGACGTAAGGTAAATGACTTCCCTGATTTTGCTGGCACATTCATACACTTTTCTATAATATATTTTTAAATATTTAAACTTGATTAATGAATTAGAATTCATTAAGTTAACAAAGTCATAAAAAAATATTTTGGTTTTTCTAGCGTAATATTCAAAAAATTTCAAAAACCATCAGATTAAATACTTTTTTTTTTGTAACAAATTTTAACTACTATTTTAAATAAAATGCTTTAAATCCTGAAGTAAACTTAAAGAAGACTAGAATTTTATTTTCAAATTAATATTCATGTTTAGAGGAATTATAATTCCTCTATAATAATTATTAATGTATTGGAAAAACATTAAAACTTGTTTAATTGAAGTTAGTAACACATTTTTACACACAATATACAACAAAAAAAGAGTTGTTATACAAATTTTATTACAATCCACACATTTTAAACAAACTTGTAAAATGTAGTATTTCTACTACTATTTTAAGAACTCCCCAAAAACTAACAATAAATAATATAGAACAATATTGGGCTATAAATACTTACAATACATTTTTATAATGTTTTCCAAGAAAAACTACTAATTTTGGAAGCAATAAAAAAAGTAGTAGTTTTACTACTATTTCGAAAATTCCCTAAATGGCTACAAATACATACTTATAAATCATATGAATTTTGTTTTCTAAGAAAAAATATTAATTTAGAATGTAATTAAAAAAGTAGTATTTTAACTACAAAAACTGGCTATTAATACTTTGTTTCCCAAAAAATTGGTAATTTTGGATACAATTAAAAAATGTAGAATTTTTACTACTATTTTTAAAAACTCCTTAAATGGATATAAATACTTAAAAATCATATGAATTTTGTTTCCCAAAAATAAAAATAAAGGAAAATACTAATTTTGGAAACAATTAAAAAAGTAGCATTTTTACTACTATTTTAAAACTTGCTTAATTCAAGTAGTAAACACATTTTTATACTCTATATATAACTTAAAATATTTGTTATATAAATTTGAATAAAATCTAGGCTTTTGAAAAAAAATTTAAAAATTAGTATTTTTATACTATTTTAAAATTTTTCTAAAACTAACAATAAACAATATTGAAAAACAAAATTTGACTACAAATATGTATTTATAAATCATATAAATCTTGTTTTCTGAAATACTCATATTGGTAACAATTAAAAAAGTATTATTTTTACTACTATTTTAAAATTTTTCTAAAACTAACAATAAACAATATTGAAAAAGAAAATTTGGCTACAAATATTTATAAATCATATACATATGTATATGTATCTTGTTTTCTGAAATACTCATTTTGGTAACAATTAAAAAAGTAGTATTTTTACTACTATTTTAAAACTTTTTTTAATTAAGTAATTTATACACGTTTACACTCAACAAACATCTTTATGGAGTCCAGACACAAATTTAAGCAAAAACTAGGATTTTTAAAACAAAATTTAAAAAGATAGTACTTTTACTACATCCTAAAAAAAACACAAAAAACAGCTAAGAAAAACAAAATTTTATCATTTTAACACTTGTAATTCATTATTTTTATGTTTTCTAACAAAAAATACTCATTTGGAAAAAATTTTAAAAAATATTATTTTTACTACTACTACTATTTTTATTACTACATTCTTTTACTTCAATAATAAGAGTTAAATTTAAATTCTTTAAATTTAAAAAAATAAGAATATGCTTATCATATATTACAGACTGGCAGCCAAAGTTAAATAAACAAATAAATTATTAAGTATTGGTGTAAATTTTGTAAAACTAAACACAATAACAGACATTTTTTTTTTAATATTTACAAATTCATTTAACAACATACATATGTATTGTTGCTGTTGAAATTATTGTGTTGACTCTTCTAACCTTCCTAGTTAAAAAAAAAAACAAAAACGTTAAAAGAGTGTAAATTTTTTTCACATTGTCCCTTGTCCCTGCAAATTGAAATTAAAAAAAAGTATTTAACAAGTCTGTTTTTTGCTCTTTTTACTTTAAATTCTAATTGTTTATAATGGCTGTGCTGATGATGGTGTTTGCTAGTAGTTTTTGCTTTTTTTGTTTTTCTTCTACTTGTTGTTATTGTTGTAGTTTTGTTAAGTTTTATTTAATTTTTCTTATGACTTTTTCGTTGCTGTTTTTTTGTTCTTCTAATTTTTTTTTAGTTTTTAGTGCTTTATGGTTTATGGGCTGCCACGGTCATATAACGACAACGCGACGTCTTAGAACAACAAAAACAAAAACGTTTTACGTATTGTTGTTTCGTCGTTCTATGAAGACGATAATGTTTTTATTATTATTGTTGTTGTGGTTGCTGTTTTACTTATTGCTAGTTGCAATTGCTTTAGAAAACAAAGAAGCTGCTAATGAAGCTTTTTTTTTGCAGTTTTATTTCTATTTGTCTTTTACATTTGTGTGCGAGATTATGTATGGGTGGTAGTTTGTGTGCATTAGTGAGTGTGTGTGTGTGTGTATTCAGAATAATAATAATAACAATTGCCCTGGGTTTGTTTAGTGATTATGATCGACGTTGTTGACGTTGGTTGCTTGTAGTTTTCTTCTTATTATTCTTGTGTTGTAGTTATTGTTGCAGTTTGCTTAGAATTTAACGAAATGTTTGTAAGTGGGCAATCTTAGAAGTCTTATTAATGGAGTCAACTGTCAAAAGAATGTGGAGCCAATACCAAAGTACTATAAATATTGGTACGGTGGTTTACTTCCTTCTAATAAACGGGATCCCTTTTAATTGCGAAATAATAGCGTCAAATAGTTTAAAGCAGGAGTGCCCAAAAGTTGCTTATGTGAGAGCAAACACCAATCCATTTAAATAAAAACTAGTTTTTATTTAGTATGTTTTGTTGTAAAAGCCAATACATACAAAGAAACAACACACTTTTTTAAACGGTATCATACGTTAAAAAAAAAAAAAACAAAATCTACATTGACGATCGCAGTCACCAATGCTTACCAATAGAGCATACGAAAGTGTTGTTGCTTTGCGCTTGCGTGTATAGAGGGAAGTACGACAAAAAAACCAAATAAGGCAAAGTTGTTTGTGTATTTCGTATTGCTAGTGCTGAATGCTGTAATGAGTATACAAAACACACAGCCTATAGCTAAGAGTTTTTACAAATACAAAAGAGCACCAAGAGTATAGGGCTTGGGCACTCCTGGTTTAAAGAATTAAAATGTACAAAATAATTTAAGTAAACATTCTGTTTTTTAACACTCTTTTACACTTTACTTTAACTCACACCAAATTTACGGTTTAAAAAAATTTACTAAAGCTTTGTACAGACACACGGTTGTCAGATCTTACAACGTTGTCCCAAAAATGTTCAGAAAATTTCTAACAACCCTGTGAACGTAAAATTTTGACAATTTACCTTTTGCTAACAATTTTTCAATGTCAGTACATTGCAAGCACATTGCTAGATCAGACAGACAACATTGTATGATCTGACAACCTGTTCGTTTTATTCATACACTAGCGCCATCTTCTAGTAATTTCCGGCGGCATCTAGAGAAGACAATCGAAAGTTTCTTTCTACGGCCCACAGTGGCGCCCGTAGAGCAAACGAGGTTGCAAAAATCAAAATTTTCATGAGCGCCGACGAAGTTTTGAATAAACCCATATTATAGGAAACTTTTCAACGATTTCAAATATGCCACTCTTAATAATATCACATATTTAGTTTAGAAGATATAACCGTTCAAAGTTGACCGACTTTAAGTTTTCAAAAAAACACACAATTTTTAGTCAATTTGTTGCGATTTCAGGTGTAATATCACGAAAAATAGGTAACGAATCGCCATATTTTTTCTTTGCATTGATTGATGTATTTATTAAATGTATAATGATAAAAAAAAATTACCTGTTTGCTTTGTGTTTCTCCTGGTAAATCACTATTTAACAACTATCCGTTTTTTCACTATTTTTCAACTTTGATGGAAAATAAAAAAAATGTATATTTTTCTATATTTGTAATATTTGCAAAACCTGTTTTTTGATTATTTCTTTACATAATTCAAAAGGTTTTATCTGCCCGTACGTGCCCGTTTGGCTTCTAGAGGTAAAAAGGTTAAAAAGACATGGTTGCAGAAATTGTATGGCGCACATTGGCGCCATTTGCGTTTTTTTGTTGCAAAAATCATATCTTTTGAACCGAATAAGATAATCGAACAGTTTAAACAGCATATAATAGATAACTGTTCAGCCTATGAAATGAGCGTTTGGAAAGGGTGCTACGCTTTGTAGGGGCCTACTTATGGGTTATCAAAGTTAAAATTAGTAGAAAAATCAATTTTACAGAAAATTGAAAAAATAAATTAAAAAAAAAAAATATTTTTTTTTAATTTGTTGGGTAATAATTTAAAACATAAAACCCTAAAGAAAAAAATAAAAACAATCTAAAAGTGTAAAAATAATATCTTATTCGGTTCAAAAGATATGATTTTTGCAACGAAAAAACTCAAATGGCGCCACTGTGCGGCCGTTAATTTCGTATAATTTCGTAACAATATGTATGAATCTTGCAAATTACTAACTCGATTTCAAACTAATGCGCTTTATTAGAATACAACATGATCAAATGACATGAACAGTACAAATGTCATGACATAAGCTTACGGAACATATGTCACACATGTCCTTTTGGCAGGCAATGATAAACTATGAAAACTTTTGTTTTCGTTCTGTATGATATGACATTGCGAAAAAATTGTTACATTTTGCATGAGTTTTTTTTCAAAAGATTCTAAATTTAATTGAGATTCTTAAATTTTCATAAAAATAATATTAAAACGATAATTTTGCAAACAATTTATCACTTTTTCAAAAGTTAATTTTATATGGATTACGTTTGCTTTATAAATAAATACGAAATTTTATGTTTAATAGCGACTTTTCGAACTTCTTTGCAGGGGTTAAGATTATTCAGGCTGTCTCTCACAATCCCACCCGTGCTCCTCGAAATTAAAAAAAAAAAAAACACTATCCCAATAAACCCCTATTTCTTATTCATAGCATTTGCCAAATTCAATACTCTTGAATTATGAAAAGTTTTTAAGACATCGTAAAACCTGAAAATTATAAACAGTTTAAAACAGTTCAGACTGGCCTCGTTTTTACAGCCTCCTTAAATTTTTGTTCATTTTGGGGTGGTTTAAGGTGTGAGACGTTTTCCAGTTTGCTTCAATAGATTTATAAATGGACGGATGGTTGGTTGGCTGGGTAGTAGTTGTTTGTTTGGATAGATGGTTGGATGGATTAGTTAGTTGTTTGGTTTGACTACAACTGCTGTTGTGTTACTCTTGGCTGGCTGGCTGACTGATATCGGCTGTTAGAACTGATTGTTTGATTAATTTTTTGTTCGTACGTTTGTCTATCTATCTATCTATCTGTTTATTTGCTTGGTTTCTGCTCATTTGCTTACTTTGGACTGTGTCAATGGCCTTGAAAATTATTTTTCTATATAATATTTCTATTGCTTGACTGTACCGGGCTGTTCTGCTCTGTTCTGTTCTGTGTTGTAAAGTATATACAATACATACTTTTCCATGATATTTGGCTTTTCTGTTGTTATAGCTGAGCTATTTCCTCAATGATTTGTAGTGTTGTAACAATAATAATGCAAAACAAAAAAGCATTATTATTGTTATTATTTCTTTAGGTTTTTTTTTATAATTTTAGAGATTAGAAAATATAATATACAGAGCTACATGTATGCACATAGAAAAACATTCAAGCATTTAAGAATATTTGCATGCCTTTATTAGACATGCCTAACACCCTGCTTGACTTACTAAGAAAATGACTGATTGACTGAGTGACTTATTGACTTACTTACTGACTGACTGACTGACTGACTACTTGAATGCTTGACTTGTTGATTAAGAATAAGACGTTCGTCTGTTTTACTAAAAAGAACTGAATGCATTTTAAGATGGCAAAACTTAAAACGGCAAAAAAACGACAACCATAACAGCGGCGTCAAAAGATTATTTCAAATGCTTACAAATGCATTTATTTCGATTTGGTTCTTTTGTACAACAGCAATATTTATTTATTTTCAAGGACATTTTCATATTTATTTGTGGTCTTATTATCGCACAATATGTATGATTGCTATTTCAATTCACACATTGCAAGTGCATACAACAACAACAAAAACAACAGCATTAGATGATAATTTAAGAGAGAATGAGAAAATTCTAAAACTATTTAGACATTTTAGAAAATATTTAAATGGGTCATAAAGATATTAATTACAGACACATTTTTAAGTAAAATAGTTTTACATTTTTAGCTGCAAATATAAATTTGTTGTAATTAAAAAAAAAGTTTAATTTGAGGCATAGTACAACAAAGGCTTAATTTTTCTAAAATGTATTCTTCAGACCTTATGGAATATTTCTCAGAAGTTTCATCAAAATGTATAGGTAATCATTTGAATCTTTGATATTTCTTTATTTAGGCTCGAGTTCATTAAATTATTTTTACTGAAGGTAGGAATTGTTACATGAAAATTATTATTAAAATTTATTGATAATTTTTCTTGGCTTAGGATCGAACCTGGGTTGTTGGTTGAATTTACATATGTTTCGAGAAACACCACTTTCTCTCATTAGAATTCTTTACGTTCTCACCCTCTGCACCACTGCGGCGCCCGCTAGCCTAGAGTCAAACATCAATCCTTTAACCAGTATTACTGGTGGTTCGAAATTTGCTGTAATTATCATTTTTCATTTATTTTGCATGTTACCTCCCTTTTTCTTCAGTTTTTTTGTATTCATGCCGAGACTTTGTCTCGAAAACCTGAATACATTTTTATTATGTTTGTTATCTACTTTCGTCGACATTTTTTTATGCACCAATTAAAGTACAAATACAAACATTAGCTTGTGCCTTAGCTTATGTTAAGAATTATTATTTTTTTATTATTTGAACTGTTAATTTTAAATCTTTGATATTTCTTTATTTAGGCTCGAGTTCATTAAATTTAATCTACATTAAGGGCCTCGCAAAATTTATAGCATTTTCTGATAGGAGGATTACTTTTGCGCCATCTTGTACAAAATTTTGATCTTTGAATGCCCTACATAACAGACAATGCCGAACAGAACTCGAGTAAATTTTAACAACTTTTAGATACAAACAAATTTATGCTCTTCATAGTTTACCACTGTCTGTCAGATGGTTACTATCTAAAGGTCATGTGTGGAAAATTTAATGCAAATATCTCCATAGGTTTTCTGTTCCGAGCAGCGCAAAGTTGAAGTATGTGAACAAGTCTCAAATGTGATAGTTTTCTATATCATATTCAAAAGCTTGTTACTTATAAACTATACACCGAATGTACCTTATAAGTATTTTTTCACTTAAAATAGACATTAAGCATTATGAAAATTAAAAAAAAAATTAAAAAAATTGAAAAAAAATTTTTCTTTGACAATATATTTTCAGCAAAAAAAATAAACATTTATGATTTTCCGTTAGACTTTTAGTTGTGTGCGAAGCAGTGCGACACATGGATTTCTATACCAAATTAAAGCTGAGAGTCTCAGCTAACAGACTAAAAAAAAAAACCTGCGCCAATTTGCGCGCCGCCGAAAAAACAATGAAAAACCCAAAAATTACAATAAAAAATATGCGTTATTTTATGCGTGCATAAACAACTGCGCATTCTTTCTTTCTTTGCTACTCGTACACGTAGGGTGCCAATTTGGAAGCGAAAAATACGAAAATTTCATTACATGTGTGCTATATAGAAAAAACTTAAATTTAGAACGAAATTGAAGCTTAAAAAATTAAATTATCACGAAGATGTCAAAAAGTTGTTAATAAATGAAATAGAGTGAAACTGACAAAATTTTTGTATTGGAGTTGTATGGGGGGTGGGTGTTACAGTGGGCGGATTTTCTTCATATTTTCAAAATAGCATTTAATAGATGCTATATGCATTTTTAAGAAAAATAAACATTCTACTTAGAAATTTACAGAAGATATGGCATTTTTGAAATAGCATTTGTATGTGAGGTGGGCGTAAAAATGGGCGGATTAAGTACATATTTTCAGGAGCTCATTCTACAATTATAATTAGGTCTATTCGGGAAGTCACTTTCACCCCAAATACGCGTTTCATTCACTTTTTGTTGTTCTAAAATACGTTAGCGATGTTAGTACCAGAAAACAAAAGATGTGCAAACAGAAAGCATATGTTTGTGTTCACTTTGTATGCATTCTAAAATACTTGTTCACCACACATCTACATAATTTTCGTTCGACGATTGATTTAGCGCGTAAAAATAAAATACCTACAAAATTGAAAAATAAACAACAAGCGTATGCTTCAAATGTAAGTAAATATATGTATGTACATGTATAAAAAACATTCAATGAAAGTTAATTCTGTTTCTTTGTCCAGGTCTAAAAAACAAACATCATCGCAACAGTGTCATTAATAGCCATGGTTACGCCTGGTATCGGAGATTTTCGAAAGAAGCACATTCGGGCTTCTTCTTTTGTCTGCTCATCCATTTTGATACTTATACATTTATGGCATAATTTCCCTTCGATTGCAACTAATACTTCAGACAGAAGTTTTGAAAAAGTTGACTACGAAATATTAAGATGCCAATCCTTGCCAACTCCATGTTGGTAATTTCCATCAGCGAAGAAACGAAGGGCTGCAGCCAGCTTGTCAACAGGCCTTAAGCATCCAAGCCGTGATTTTGTCTTCCAATTCAGATAAAATATATTTAAATGCCTCTGTTGATTCTAAAATTTTTCTTAAAACTTCTTTTGGTATTAGAAGAGGTGATTTTAAATTTGTAATAAACATACATATTTCTTAAAATTTTAATTACTCCTATAAGATTTTCAGGTTGTGCATTAATTAAAACTGCAATCGAATACATCTCAATTTTTATTTTTAAATTATATTTTTGTTTTTAAATTTTCTGTGTATTAATTAGACAGCTGTTTTCAATGTTTATGTTTTTCATAAGAGATTACAAAAAATCGATTACTGCAAACGATAATTCTTCACTCGTATTTTAGAATATGTCGAAGACGAAATGTCGAAAGTGAACGTTCGACGACGAAGAAGTGAAGCGCGTATTCCCGAATATACCTGAATATTAATGTTTTATAAAAATTGAGTTGATATATTTAAAATCATGGAAAAAAAAATTAAAATTCTTAAAAAATTAGTGTTGTTTTTATCCGACCTTTCAGTTATAATTTTCAAGAAATAAAATTGTTCGAGCTCGAGGTCGAACAATTTTATTTCTTGAAAATTCTTAAAAAATTTAAAATAAATGTGTGCAAAATTTCATGAAGCTTCGCAACCCCTTGATTTATGGCCATTAAATACACTACACGGCCACTGTGTGTGCCGTGCTCTACATGACATACGAAAACTATGCTGAACAGAACCTATTACATTGTCATATCATATTTTAATCCAACCAAATTTATGCTATTCATAGTTCATCATTGTCTAGCTAAAGGACACGTGTGACACATGTTCTTTAAGCTAAGTTCATGATGTCGTTGATATTTAATCAATAATTTTAACAACTTATATGCTTCATTATAATTATCAATTATATTAGTTTATAATCAGACCGGTACCCAATGGAAACTAACGGATTTTGTTTAGTTTAGTCAACTGAGTTTTCGATATAAAATAACTTATACCATACCCTGACTCATAATCTAATATATGTACATATCATCAGAACAACATCCAAATATTGTCAGTAGTAATGAAATGTCTTGTATTCCTGACTATCAATTACTTTTGTCCTATTAACATTTAATTTAAGTATGAAATTAAATAATACAATCACAATTTTCATATGATATAGACAGTCACAGATATTTCAAATGATTTTATATTTAATTAAGATTTTAAAGTTTTTTTCATTTAAAATACATACAGACATATGCATAATCCAACAGAACACCAAGTTAATGGTTGTTTGTTTGTTAAAAAAAAGATTTACCTGTGTCTATAAATATAAATCTTTATTAAAATGTATCTATGTTGTCTATGTTTTTCACAGACAATGTCTGCCGTTATATCAGACAATTTATTATGAACATCTAATCAGAAATGACAGAAAAATTATTTATTTTTCATTGAAATAAATTTCATACATGTTTATTTTACTGTCCATAAATCGTGCCTGAATAAATTTTTGTGTAAACAGTATTCAAATATCTTTATTAATATTTGATAAAGTTGTAAAATATTTATATGCAATTCAAATAAAAAAAGAAATACTTAGCGCTTAAAGTTAGTGATTATTAGATTTTCTTTATACAAACATAAAATTTAATCATGTCCAATTCTAAAAGAAAAGATTTAAAAAAGTTATTCATTTAATCCGTGTTTTTGAATGCAAGCTAAACTGTGGGGTTAATTTTACTCGACTTTGAAAGTGATTAGAATAGGATTAATATATATATATGAGTTGCGAATGTTATCAATGTGGATAAAGTAGAGGCTTTTGCTAATTAAAAACCATACAAAAATTACCCCATATAATACTGCATTGACTTGAATAAATCTCGTCTAAATATTCTGGCAACATTAAATATGCAAGTTCACATCCACAAATTCAATTTCTTATAAAATATGGTCAAAATATTGATTTAACTTCGTCAACTGTAAAAACAGTTGACAAATGCAAAACAAGCCGTTGAAATGTCCATGTCAAAGCAGACCGTGACTTTGTTGATGAAAGTCAAGAGCAGGGATGCAAAAATTGTTACAATTGTACTTTTTTTTAGCACTATTTGAGAGTCAAAAGTACAATAGCACCCGAATGAATATTTAAAATTTTTATAATAAAAACCATAGAGAAGACTGTTTGTTTCGACTGTCTCCAATCGAATCCAAACAAAGGATGTGCTAAAGTCATCTAATTCGTGCTGCTAAAATTTAAAAACGAGTAAGAATTTGTTGGTAAGAAGTATGTCATAAATAATACTTTTATATTTAGATCTCAACAACTAACAGTCTTTATGTACCTTTTGAATTTAAAACATTAATATTAATTGTTAACTCTATCTATATATAGTACTCGTATGGACATAAGTACTTAACGAATGAATTTTAATGTGTTTTTATAGTATAAAATTTATACTCTACACCACCATAGTGGGGAGGGTATATTGGATTTGTGCTGATATTTGTAACGCCCAGAAATATTAGTCCAACACCCAATTTAAAGTATACCGATCGATTCAGAATCACTTTCTGAGTCGATTTAACGATGTCCGTCCGTCCGTCTGGCTGTCCATGTATAGCTTGTGTGCAGAGTACAGGTAGCAATTTTGAAGATATTTCGATAAAATTTGGTACGTGATATTTTTTTGGCCCAAGGATGGATGGGATTGAAACTGGTGGAAATCGGTCCATTATTTCACCTGGCCCCCATACAAATGTCCTCCCGAAATTGGGGTTTACTGATCATAAACGTGTGAACTATGCAAGTATGTAAACAAATTTCATCAGAAATGAGTGGCAAATAAGCCCACTTCCGAAAATCACTTTAAAGAGCACAACTCTCTCAAAAATGTTGTTATCCAAATAATATTGTACGAAAATATATTTCATATGTCTAAAAAGAATACGGTATAATTTTATGATGATTGCTCCATAATTAGTCGTAGCTCCCATATAAGGCCCACTTCCAAAAATCACTTTAACGACCATAAATTTCTTAAAAATGTTGGTATCCAAATAAAATTCAACACAAATAAGTTTTCTATATACAGAAATTATGACACCTAATTTTGTAATGGTCGGTCCATAATTAGTCAAAATTCCGATATAAGATCCTCTCCGTAATTCACTTTAACCTCCATAAATCTTTTAAAAGTATTTATATCGAGATAAAGTTAAATACATATAATATTTATATTCACAGACATCATGACACTAAATTTTTAGATGGTTCATCCATAATAAGTAATATCTCCAACATAGCGCCCATTTCTGAAAAACCGTTTTATACATATTCTGGGTGTAGGGTATTATATGGTCGGGCTTTACCGACTATACTTTCTTACTTGTTTTAATTAATTTTTAATAAAAAATATTAAAAAAAAAATAAGAAAAGAATTTAGTACAATTGGGCTGAAAAAAGTACACTTTTTCTTGAAATTTAGTACAATTTGTAAAATCTTATTTTGCTTCCCTGGTCAAGGGACATCACTTCGCTCTCATAGAGAATTGCAAATTTCAAGAAGCCCTCAATATCTCTAGATTTGCATCTTTATGCTTATAAAGTTTAACTGACACTTCGAATCGATGTTTAATTACATTGAAAGACTGCAGAATTCTTTGAATGAATTGTAAAATAATTCAGTTACAGCATAAGACATTTGCTTTTCATTTATTTTCTCGTTTCGGTGGTCAAAAGTAGCCCCTTAGATTTTACTATATGGCCATTTAACTACATATATTGGATTGCTTTTATGATTTCAAGTCAATAGTTTATGCCAACAATCCCTTATGCACCCGTGCATTGAAGGAGAATATTTTGTACATTTATAAAAGTGCTGCTGAAGAGATCCACAAAAGAGTGCCTACAGTGGTGGAGACAAGGTAAGAACACTTGATATCTGTTGGCTATTATAGCAAATATTTTTTGATGTTTGTTATTTTTTAAAACCCTATATTTTTAAAACGTGTTACATTTACATTTCACCGTAACCCTGCAAGTACTTGCATGCGAGTGCTGTGTACGTATTATATACGAAAACTTATTCGAAAAACTCGAATCATTTGCAAGTAGCATTACTGTTTACATAGGACAGTGAGAGTTCAAAATGTTGTTAAAGCGTAAACTTCTACCGGCAGCTCCATTTGATTTGCAATTGATTCAAAGGCCTTGCTTTTCAAATCGTTCCTCCTATATGATTTATCACTCATATTCCACAGAAGAGGATGGCAACGATATAAATTAATTAATTTTATTATATTTTTTAAATTTAATTTCACTTCCATTTTTGTTTTGATTGAAAAATAGAGTTGCCGAGTTGATCACATAAAAATTTTTTATGAGGGAAAATTTTCATTAACAATAATTATTATGATTTTAGTGATATTTATTCTCCAAAATTAAAACATTTTGTTTATCAATATTATTTGAAAACTAAAATTTCAATTATAAATATTATATTATCCATTTTCTATTCATTGGAAAATATACATGGCAACATTATTTTTTTATTTGTTGTTTACTGGCATGAGAGTGTCAAACATTCACACGTATGCAAATTTAGCTGGGAGTAGCTCTGCAAGTGCGAAAAATGTGAGTGTATTAGTAAAAAAATGTGAGTGTCTTGAGTTTTTCGAACTGTTACCAGTGTTGCCAGTGAAATTTCGAGAACGATACATTTTAGTTTCCAAAAAGATACATTTTGCCCAGAAAGATACATTTTGAAAAAAATTTAAAATCCATTTTTAACGTTTAACATTTATTAAAACAACATTTTTATTTCATATTTAATGAATATTGTAAAGAATAGTAATTTTTAAAAATACAGTAAGCAAAATTTAAAATTAATTATATGTAGCTATCTTTGGATGTTATCAAAACAAATTCATTTTTGTAAAAATTAATATGCGAGTTAAAGCGTTTATAAATTTTATAAATATCCTGAAAATGAAAAATATATTCATATTTCCTCAGAACAACTTCGCATTACTAGTACTCGCATGTGAGTCATTCCATGTCAGACCGAACACCTTTTTTACAACACCTCATCCGATTTACTTTAAATTTTGCAGACATATTCTTCATTAAAAAATAGTTTACACGTATTTTCAGAAAAAAAAAATAAATTTTTTTTCAACAAGTTATGTGCATTTGAAAATCGTCAAAATCATAAAAAATCTTCCGACATGACAACTTTTGAACTAATATTTCGCAAAAATTTGTGGATGGATTTTAAAGACCAATGCCTTATTTTAAAGGTATTTGAAACTCCTTTTTAAAAATTATTATTTAAATTTTTTTTATAATTTTTTTATTTTTAAAATTTGCTTTTTTTTATTTATTTTCTGTTTTCCACCACCTTCGAACAAGTCAAAAAATCTAAAAAAAATATTTTCTTAAAGCTCTATATAACCTTAATATTTCCTGTAAGTTTCAGAATGGAAGTCGAATGAATTCTATTTTTTTCCGATTTTTTCCCTCTAGAGTTCATCTGGTGAAACTTTACGCTGTTTTATGACCCTTAATCTTTTGTGTTATCAAATATTTTCAGAACTTATTAATTCCTAAAAACTGACACCGAAAAACTATTAGAATATATAAAAATTATTGTCCAGTTAAAATTGCTTACTAAGAACCACAAATCGAAGAAATTATTATGAAATAACGCAAAAAAAAATAACGGAACATACTGATCACACGAACATTTATCAATTGATAATTGCGGAGGTCACTTTGTTGGCTTCCTACAAGATGATTGATCACCTTCGTTGTTTGCTACACCATTGAAAGAAAACTTTAAGCAGCCAAACTCAAAACGCGAGAAACCATATGGAAAATGTAGCCAGCATACAATGAGAACCTTAGTATGCAGCTTCTAGGAATAGCACATCTCGAGGATAATAGCACTGCCTACTTATTTGTATCTGAAGCTGATCTAGTTTTATCTTTAGCTTAACCAGTACCCAAATCATAAAGCTACAAATTTGCAAAATTTACTGAAATTTACTGAAGGACCTAATTCTCAATGCTTTTCAGGTACATTATACATGAATCTTAACATTAGTTTAAAAGCTGCTAAATACATTAATTAAACATTTTTATAAACCTGCTTATTTATGCTCATGACTCACACAAAGTAAACGAACGCCCAGGCGTATGATTAATATTCATGATTAAATTACGCCAACATCACGTATGAACAATACAAGGATTTTGTTGAAAACACATAAGGAAGTGGAAATTTATTTAATTTTACAATTGCTAAGCAATTTAAATTAAATTTATCTATTAAATATACAATGTACAAGCATAGTCAATAGAATATTAAATAAAGTTTGTGTAAAATGTAATCAATGTCACAACAGCAACAATAATTAAATTATAATGCAAAGTTAAGGAAGCCATATTAGAGCCACAACTGAATGTACTCATACCACTTGGTAGGCAGACAGTTTTATTAGCTACCAATACTGAAATGTAATGAAATGGGAAGAAGCATAAAAGAAATTAGTTAATAAATGGTGCCATATTCATATATAATGGCCGTAGAAAATTAACCGCAAATAATATATAATTGATCTGCCATCATTAGTACAACGAGGGTACAGTTGTGTTGTGTTGGGTTGAGTTAAATTGAGTTGAGTTACAAGCTCACACCCATTCAAGATGGCTTTACAGAAAATGTTGAATTTATTTATATAGTCAGACCCAACCTAACTCTCTTTCCTCCTCCCCTTTCACTCTCGATCTCTAAGACATTTTAGCTAAAGAGGAAAGCAACAATTCTATGCAAGTTAATAGAACCAAAGAAACAACAACGTCGTATGCCAAATACTTGGATATGAAATGATAACTGCTGATGTTTAGGCTGTTGGCTGGCTGTCCAACTAGTTTAAAGCGCGGGCTTTTTGTTTTTCTATTATCTCTACATCTCGCATTGTAAATACATACCAGCAGCAGCTGCAGCAGTAGAAGGAAAGAAAGAGAGAGAGAGAGTCCGTTACACAGCACTGCACCACTGCATCGCCACTGACTGACTTTATAGATGAATTGAATTTTTAGTTTGTTGTTGTTGTTGATTTTAAAATTTTTCTGAAGACAATAAGACGCAATACCGCACACTTGTACTTGGTTGGATGTCTAGCAAAGCATTTTGTGAATTTTAATGCATTTCAATGGAAAAATTACGAAATAAAAGCAAAAACAACAAATGTGAAAATGAACAGCAGCAGCAGCAATAATAATAACAACAATAACTATTAGCACACTTTACGAGCCATGCCAAAACCTCAATCGATCTTTTTTTTTTATTCTATTTTAGTTTCAGTGTTTTTTCTGTATTTCTGTGTGTGATCGTGTATAGAAAATTTATACAAAAAAACCAGCAAAAACTCTTAAATATTACACCTAAACCTTTAATAACAAATTTGGTTTGAAAATATTTTCTACTTTTTTGTTGCAATGTTTTGAATAATTAGCTTAATAATAATTCTAATTTAAACTAAAAAAAAGTATTATTAACAAACATAAATTATAGTATGTACTAATGTATGTGTTTTTTTATTATTAAAATTTAATTTGCTTCAGTTGACATCATAAAAATTTCAAATTGCATGCTTTATTTTTAGATGGCTGCAAAGAGTCAGAGTTTTTCTCAACAAAAGCACCAAGTTACAAAGTCATGCAGGCGGTTGTTTTTATCGCATTGTCATAATATCATACAAATACAAAACGCACAACATGAAACGCTAGTAAACCATTCAAATTGTACAGCAACAGTAGCAATAGCAGCCATTCAAAATAGCAGCTCTAATTAGCGCTTAACAAAAAAAAAAACAGCAAAGAAAAAAGTAAATACAACAAATAAAAACTAATTTTAACCTTGAACTTGAAAAGGGGTTTCAAAATCGCACTTGCATGACTCACCATATTTGCTGCCTCTCTCTCTCTCTCTCTCTCTCTCTCTCACACAGCAACTGTCTGCATAATCAAGTAATTAATGTGCCGAAATACAAAAATATTTTTCCTTAAACAGCAAGAAAAGCAAGAACAAACATGTTGAAGATGAAATTCATGAAATATTTTAAGGTTTCTAAATACTTTTAGCATGTTTTAAATGAATTTAAGCCATTTAAAGCTAATTTTTATATTCAATATTTAAAATAAAACAAATTAGGTGGACGTCATTGAATTGCCACGATTGTCTGTCAGTGCAAATTAATTTGGATGATTATTGATGATTGTTTGTAGAGTTTTTAAAAATAAATATGTTTTTAAGTAAAAATTGTAAAAAAAGGAAATTCCAACATAAATTTATTCTTTAAGTAAAATGTGTGCTAAAATTGAGGCAGGATTTGAATTCGTTACCAATTGTGCGATCCAATGTTGCCAAACAAACAGAAAAAATACTCTGACATTTAATAGTTAAGGGATGGTAAAAAGACAGCATTAAACGAGAGTTTTTATTATAATTTTTTTAAGCGTTTTTATTGCACAACAATATTTTAAAATTTACAAAAGTTTGGCGGCCAAAGTTCTAAAACTTTGTACAAAATATTGGCGAAATATTAATTTAATAAGACAGAATATGTAGAGTTTAGTTGAAAACTTCGGGTTGATGGTATCAATTGATTGTCCAACTGGTTGTCCAGAAATATCAATTGCAAATTTCAAGAAACTTCACTACTACTCTGTGTAACAGTGTATTTTTAACATTAAAGTAACAAATTCTTTCAGTACAAAACAAGCGGCCAGGAAATCATTTCGAATTTTCAAACAGTAGGATAAACATTGTAGTTGTAAAGATTATTAGTTAATAAATAAATTAATTCCAACTTAATTAATTTTCCATAATGAAAGTTTGTTGTGCTGTCCAAAATTGTATGTTTATTTATACAGCCCAATCATGAATAAAAATTCCGCGAGAGTTTTTTCCCTTTTCCCATTTTTTCCTATTCAAATTCAATGTTAAAAAAATAAAAAGGGAAACAACTCCCGCGGAATTTTTATTCATGATTGGGCTGAAGTAGTAAAAATATGCATATAAATTTTACTCCAGAATAAAACTAAATGATTCGTTAAACTTTCTCTGCAAATGTACCATTCGGTTTCATTTGGTATCAATACAAACATTGTCAAGTCATGCCGTGCTCTTCAAACATGTTCAAAAACACTGCAGAACACAAATTACGTAAATTGTAAGACCTTTTTAACTCTGACTGAGTAGAAAAAGAAACACTTGCATTACATAGTTCATCGTTAGCTAGCAAAAGGACACGTGCGACATATGTTTCATGTCATTTATATTGGTTATGAGATGTAAGAGTACGTGATTTTTAATAACTATTAAAGAATTAATTTCCAAACAAATTCCAATACTTTTATTAACACATATTATTAGCTGACGCGACAAACGTTGTTTTGCCTTCAAATTTAATTTCTATTGAAATGTTTGAAAATAGTTAAAAAGAGAAAAATGAATGCATATTTGAATGATCATTTATATTTACAACCCAAATCGGGTTATGTTTTCTATAGATTTGCAATTAAAATTAATCTTTAGGTGTTTTATTTACTTTTTGATAAATGAATATTCACACGCAGAGAAAAAACATGGTTGTGGTAAACATAATCTAAGAGCAACATATTATGATAAGATTTATGATTGTAATAAAAACATATTATGATGAATATAAGTGCCATGAAATATCATATTATGATCAATTATCATCGTAATATTTCATCATAATATAATCATAAAATTGTCATACGTGATCATATTATGACCTAATTTAACCATATTATAGTTTAAAGTAATCATAATATGATCTAAAGTAATCATATTATGATCTAAATTAATCATATTATGATCTGAAGTGATCATATTATGATATATAATAATCATATTATGATCTGAAGTAAGCATATTATGATATTTTTTTGTAAATAGAAATAAATATTTATGTACTTTCATTTGTTTTTAATTATATTTAATAGAATTTTATTTTGTGATATTTAAGATTATTTCTTTTATTTACACTTTATTTAGGTCTTTTAAACTTTTTTGACATTTTTGTACTTTTAGTAATATTTTTTTTATTGAAACAATTAAATCCAAATAAATAATCCGATGCAAAAGCATTCTACAAATGGTAAAAATAAAATACTATTAATATTAAACATATTTTGTTTGTATTTTGAACATGAACATGAATACAAACATAGAAACTTATCATTTAATAGTTATTTGTAAGTTTAAATCGTTGTAAATAATATAATATAATGTTTGAATAGTTATCATTCAATAGTTATGGTAAACATTTTTTAAAAATAATTGTGTTTCAGTGAACCATATTCAATTTTATAATTGCGATAAACATAAAAATTTTTATAGTAACTAAATTATCGTTAAAATCAAATTGAAATAATAATTATTTGTGTACCATAACAATATATTGTTACCAAAAACACAGTGTAGTTGTTATAACCATGTCCAACCATGTTTTTTCTCTGCGTGCATGTAACCAATTGAAATAAATAAATACTTTTTTTCGATTGCTTTGCTGTGATATCATCATAATTTTATTTATTACGATGCTTTATAATACACGACATTTTTTGTTTTGTTTTCTGGCTGGTAAAAAAATGATGCTGATAGTGTTTCGACATGAGAATATACCACATACAATTGACCATGGTAGAAGTTGTAGTTCTTATTGTCAGTTATTGTGGGAAGCGCATACAAAAATTAGTATTTTTACAAACATTTTAAATTTGAAATTTCTTTTGGACAGTCAAACTGGAGTTACTCGAGGCTTAAAAAAGTAGGCGGCGTTCATTGATTTTAGGTATGCAAAAAAGTGGGTGTGGTCAATTTTTTTTCCTAAAAACTTAAATTGGATTACGATAAATTAAAAAAACGTTTTAGATTAATTAAAAAAGTAGGCGTAAAAGTGGGCGTGACCAATTTTTCCTTCCGTAAAAACCTATGATGGGTTAAACGAACATTAAAAAAAATTTGCCAAATCGGTGCGACCGTTATTTATTATTGCAACGAAGGACATTTGATTTTTATGTATATAGATTAGATATTCGTATAATCATCACATACGAGGGCGGTTTGGAACTTCTTAGCATATCACAGAAAGAGAATACAGTATAAACTCGGTAACCGCAACCCTCGATACACGCAACTCCTTGATTCTTGCAACACTATAAAACATAGCATTATAACCTTTATAAGTGCAACTACTCAAAAATATTGACCTCAATAACTGCAACTTTACATCTAAATATGTTTTGCTTCAGTTCTTTTTTTGTCGTTTTCTTCTTATGGCATTTTTTTAATATGTATTTACAAACTGATCGTTATTTTACCGTTGCTCTGTCGACTTTGTTTGCTGTTTTTGTGTGTTTGTTAAGAGCAATTGTCAACAAATGATTTTCATTATCAGTTTATTTTGCAACACGCCAGTAGTGTTTTATGTGTAAAAGTCTTGGTGGTCACAAATTAATAAAACTAACAATTAAAGAAAAAACTGAAATTTTGGATAAACTAGAAAGTGGTGTATCGACTAAAGCTCTTTGTATTGATTATAAAGTTCACAAGTCAACAATAACGAGAATAAAGAGGAAAAAATTCTGATGATAGCGAAGCGGATGTTATTCCACCTCCTAAAATAAAAGGATCAGTTGATATGCAATCTTTTAACACATGCATTCAGCGGGCTGAAGAAAACGATATTCCAATAAAAGAAATTATATTTCTGAAGGAGCTTCGTGAAAGGGCTATAATAAAAACCCTTAATAAGAAGAAAGTGCAGACAACAATACCCAATATGTTTAAAAAATAAAATTTTTAATAAAAACAATAAGCTTTCTATATCACAAAACTATTTTCATTTGTCATATTTCTTGTTATATATTTTTCCTCGCTGGGTGCAACAACCTCAATAAGTGCAACTACCTAGATTTCTATTAGTTGCGATTACCGAGTTCATACTGTAGTTAGTTTTTGAAAAAGATTTTTACTTTTCAATATAATCTCCTGAAACTTTAATACACTTAGTCCCACAATTCTAGCAATTCTATCCCTTGATTAAAATAGTTTTCCTCTAGGCCATCAAAATTGTGGTTTACAACTGTAACTGGTGCGTTGTCTTGATGAAAAATAATTTTTTTTGTTGTAAGCCAGGCGTTTCTCTTGAATTTTTACATTTAATGGATCCAAAATATTGCAATAGTACTCTGAATTTATTGTTTTACCCTTTAGCAGATAGTCAATCAATAAAATACCTTTGAAGTCCCAAATAACCGTTACCTTAACCTTACCAGCAGATTAAATTGTTTTTGCCTTCTTTGTTCTTTTGTCTCTGGAGTATAGTGGTGGATCCATGTCTCATCTACAGTTGTGAAACGACCCTTAAAATCTATTTTTTTTTTCTTAAAACGATCGAAACAAGCTTAAGAAATTTTTATTTTTATGCGTTTCTGGTCGACTGTTAACAAATGCGGCACCCATCTTGCAGAAAGCTTTTTCATCTGTAGTTCTTCATGCAAAATTAAATGAACTCGATCATTTGATATACCCATGATATTAGCTATTTTACAAACTTTTATTCGTCGATCATTAAATGCCATATCATGCACTTTGGCTACAATTTCTGTTGTTTTTGGACGATCACTATGTGGTTCATCCTCAATGCTTGTACGTTTCAATTCAGCAACCCAATTTAAGTACCTAACACATTCACCATATCATTATGAATTTCGTTTTTTATTTAAATTTTAATGACACCACGAATTTCTAATTTTTTTATTGTAAAAAAATCGCGGATGCGTCTCTTTTGAACACCTGTTACTATATGAAGGAGTTGTCAGATTTAACATGGAAGTTTCCAAAACATTTAACTTTTTTTCTGTTCATATTGCGATTTTCTAGTTTAAGAAGTTTCCGAACCGCCCTCGTATATTGCAACTATGTTGCCAAATACCCTACCAGCGCATAAAACCACAAATCCTGGCTCATAACGCCCATAAATTTAAAACATAATTAGTTCTTTTAGAACTTAAGACAGCAACTTAAATTTTTTGATGATTCTTTAATTCTTAATTTTATTAACAACACCAACAACATGGTAATGGCAAGAGCAGAAGAAAGAAAACAAATAAAAGTTCATAATTTAAATAAAATAAATTTTTAAAAATATATGTATATTTGTGGTTGTTCTTTTTTCTTTTTATAAGTATGAGAGTACATGAGTGGGTCCATAATAATCATCTAAATGCTCATAAATACGTACAAACCAACATACAAATATATAAATACGTTACTCGCTCGTAAGTGTTAATAGCTTGGCTTAAATTTAACCTTGAATTTGGTTAATAGTCTTTAACGTCTTTTTTTTTTTTGAAATTTTTGCCAAAATAAACGAATGATTGCTTTTTATACTTTTGGTGTATTTTTTTTTTTTTTGGAATTTCATGTGCATTTTAACAGCAACAACAACAATAACAATAAAATGACTTCTTTATAAGAAGTTTGTTTTAAATATTTCGCTTGTGGCTTGAATTCTTGTTTATTATTTTTTTGAGTTTTGAGTTTTTTTTTTTGTTTAAACAAAAAGACAGGAGGGTTTATTGTCTCGGTCGATTTGTGCCAAGATGTATGAACTTTGCAAATTTGACAAAATCACGCAAATTAAACCAGGTTTTGATTGTTGTTGCTGTTTTTGGTTTAAAAAGTTTTGTTAATGTTAATAAAAGTATTGCAAATTTCTGTAGAATCTTTTTTGTTCGAGAAGGAAATTATTGGTGATTTTTAATGTTTTTTTTTTTGTATTACTATGTATTGGTAAATATTTTGTTTGTTTAAGACGCAGTAATAAATACAATTCTCATTAATAACATACCATTTTAAGATTTAATTATATTTTTGGTAAAAAAAAACAGAAGATAAAATTACACAGATTAGATTGATGGCTAAAAAGTAGTAATTAATTAAAAGTTGTGCTAGGGAATTCCCAGCCTTCAAATTGTAATTAAATAGATAAGTTTTTGCAAAGTGCAAAAACTCGCTGTAAACAAAAAATCGGGGGACATTTAAGAAATTTCAGTTATCCTACAAAACGTTTTTATTTGCAACCATGTAGAATTTTAACATCTCATGACTTTCTTATACTTTTTAACAAATATCCATATAGTGTCATACCCGAGCCCTTTTCCTAATTTCCATAATGGCCAAAAATCCTCTAAGTATGATGGCTGTTAAGTGAATAACAGTGCTCTGTTAAGTGCAAAATGGGCTTGGCTAAAAATTGCGCTTTTTGTCTGTGATAGTTAAATTTAAATTTATCTTCACACATATGATAGTTAAAGGTACGACTCATTTTAAATACAATATCGTCCTTCTGAAAACACCAACTAAAGCTATTTGAAATATTTGAGCAAAGTATTTGTATACAGTACATTATCTTGTAAAGGAACTTGAATATGAACTAATAGAATTTATTTTCTTTATTATTCATTTTTAATTTCCCTCACTTTGTTGGGTTTTCTTCAAAATTAAATAATTTTTAGCTGTTAAATTGTTTACCGATTTCTATTCTACAGCCATAAATCACTCATAATTATAGTCAGATAACATCTCAAATGAAGCCAGTAACTGAATATTGTTTCCAAGTTTAGCTTAAAGTTTATATATGTAGTATATATGTATGTATACTGTTAATGGTACTAAATGGTACTTGGGAGAATGGTTGTTTGTTTGTCTAGTTTGCCTGCCATCTGGTTGGTTGTCGGGTTGCTGGTTGCTTGGATGGTTGGTTACAAATCAAGTTGAATATTGCATTGAAAAACAATATATACTTCAATGATGTCCCTCTATTTCTAATGAGAGAGTGTGTTTGTGTGCTTGTGTATTTGCATGTACTATTTTTTATTGCAAGACAATAGAATCTTTTGCTTGACCTTGGCAGTGAAGCATATTAAAATGATTCACTTGCCATAGAAGACGAGAGTGTGGGGAAGAACAAACAAAAAAGATAGCTTCAACAAATTCATTCAAATTCATATCAATACAATACACTACAATTTGCACAAGTTTTTTATGTTAATTGTTACTGTGAGAATATGTTTACGAACTTCTGAGAAACAATAAATCCGAAAATTACTAATTTCCTGTTTTGTTTTTCAAATTGTGCAATAGAAAATCTTTGCTAACTGCAAGTTTCTTAAACATGCAGTAGTTTACACTCAAAATATTAAACAAATTGCCATATAAAAACATAGTGTCTTTTAGATAAAAATCTACTTTAATTTGAAAAATGTCATTATAGAAATTAAGAAAATAAACGGGCGTGTTGTTCCCCCAGGGGCATGTTATCGTGTTGATCTTCCCTTTTGCTTTTTGGGTTGTTTAACACCGAAAAAATTGTCATACTAAACATTGTCAAGTTCTGTCCTGTCCTTTAACATGCTTGAAAGGCATTGTTAGACGCAGACAATTTTAAACAAAAACAAGTAAATTGAAGGATATTTTCAAAACTAGCATATCAAGCATGAAAGAAAAAGATAAAAAATGGTTTTTCATAGTTCATCATTGCCTAACAAAAGCACACGTATGACATATGTTCTGTTCTGTTAAATGATTCTATGACATTTGGAGTGTGTTTATCACATACATGCTGTAAGAACAAGTAACAATATTCCTGTACTATTGATACCCTACTATGTGAATTTTTCAATAGTTTTAACACCGGCTATCATACACAAACGAATAGAAACACTAGACTTTCTTCGTGCATCATTTCCTAGTAAAAGCACACGTGTAACATACAATGGGACACAAAACAGTCCGGATATTGAGAACAATGTGATAAATTTGTTGCTGAATAATTATTCATGCCGTAAAATTGCTGAAAAATTTAATTTAAGTAAATACACGGTCAATGATATAAAAAAAGGGGGTCGAGCAGGACTGCTTTCTGATGGTGGTGCCCGGCAGATTGAACGTTTGCTACATAATAAGGACATCAAGACCTCGAAATATGCTGCAAAAAGTATTGGTAAGGATGACAGTTCTTAGACGGTTAGACGGACATTAAATAGAATTGGTTTAGCAGCCAGTGTGAAAAAGAAAAAGCCAGCATTTTCCGATAGAAATGTAAAAAAAACTCCTTCATTTCTGTAAAACCCACAAAAATTTGACAGTAGATGATTAAAATGGTTATTTGGAGCGACGAAACGAAAGTTAACTGATGCCAGTCTGATGTAAAAGAATACTATTAGCATAGGCCGCATCCAAAAACAGCTTCCTAGATGCAAAACATCTGGACAGTTTTGCTTCTCACTGTATGTTCTGTTACATGATTTTATGTTTTTTTGATTATTTATTACATGTGTGAAATAACAAATGGATGTGTATAAGAAAAATTAATAATATTTTCGTATTATTGACAAGCTATTGATTTTCTCTTGCTATTTTGAATATTAGCCAAATCATGTTCTACTGAAATTTGGGGCAAATGTCATTAAACATTGTCAAGTCATGCCAAGCTCTGAAAACAGGCACAAAACAACGAAAGTTACCCCCTGGCCCACGATGTCGAACGATAACGTTCGCTAAGATAAGACTTAAGACACAAACTTGATTGTGGAATAAACAAACTTGATTGATTAAAAAATAGATACCAAAAAAAGTTTGTGTCTTAAGTCTTATCTAAGCGAACGTTATCGTGCGACATCGTGGGCCAGGGGGTTAATTAAAGCATATTTTTAATACTCGAATATTTTACATGAACGAAGTGAAACCCTTGACTTGCTCTGTCCTCAAGCACATTTTAACATTATATCTTAACATTTATTTCACATGTTAACATTCAATTTATAATACAATTTTGTTCAGTGTACAAAACTGCATTTATTGTTGCTGCTGCTGCTTAATTTTTTATCTCTTAATCACTTCACATTTTTCTCTTGCTTTTTAATTTTTCAAAATCAACCATGCAAAACCAGTTTTTATTGTTGGTTTTTAGTGGAAAAAGTAATAATGAAAAAAAAAAAAATTTTAAATTATTCATTAATTGTCAAAACTTAAAACACCCACTATCAAGTTCACATACAATTGGCTTTAAGCATTAAAGGGGGATGTTAAAATACAATTTCAAAATGGTTAACAGCCAGCAGTTATTAACCACCTCATCATGCATGATTACCAGCAATATTGTCATGTTCAGCAGCTGCTTATTGTCAAACATTATTTGCAAATTGCAAAATTCATAGAATTTACTAGTATAACTAAATAAATGGCAACTTCTTCTCAAATTTATTTCTTTACACTGCTGTCATCAGTGTTAATGACAGTGACAATAAATAATTAACTATTGTTTATTTTAAGTTTGATTATTACTTTTTTCATTGTTGCTGTTTGTAGAGTTTTATTTGATTGTTTCATGTCAATATAAAATATTTGCAAGTTCAAGGTCTTAATTGGTTAAAAAAAATTTTTTTTTAAACATTTTAATAGACAGTTGTTTGCTCAAGTATACAAATTTTTTGTTATGGCTTTTATTGAAAAATAAAGATAATTTTACTAATTACCTACTTATAAGTCTATCTAACAAAGGAGTATTAAAAGCTTAAACACAATGTAAAAGACTAATAAAATTTATTTGAAATTTGCCATTAATTCTAACAGGTTTGGACAAAAATTAACGAAACAATTTGTGAATACTTTTAAATTGTTATTTTTAAATGCCTTCAAATATTGCTTAGACTCATATGCATTACTTTACCTGCACATTTTCGCCATCACTTTCGCTTTTTTTTCTGTGTGTATTTCTTTAAAACTGCCACTTGAGGACACACCTTTGTGGGCTGCGGTTTTACAAATATTACCAAATGACTGGCTGTAAATTCTATAATACCTATTTTACAATAATTTCAGTTTTTGTTTTTGCATGAATTTTAAATTTCATTCCATTGAATTTCATTTCCTTTCAAGTGCATTCATTATGTATGCGCATGCGTAACATTTGGCCACATAATCATTCGTCAATGCAATGAGCAGCAAGCACAACATCAGCTAAACACACTTAGGGGCAAGACGCACGCATTTAGCAGTTCGGAAAGTCCGCTATAAAACAAAAATTACCAAATGTCTGTCTGCCTGTCTTTCTGCCGGAGTGGAATTCAATTGAAGTAGAGTTAAAGTAAATATTTACAAAAGATTTTTATTTTGTATTATTTTTCAAAAGAAAATAAAAACGTAATATTTACATTTGTACTTAAAAATATTAAAAAAAAAATTATTATGAAATATGGGTCAATATGCAGTTTCTTTTTTTTTTTTTTGTTTTAAAAATTTAGCAATAAGAAAATAAAATATTTTTATGCTAAATTCGTAGAAGAGCTAAAACTAAAAATAAAAAAAATAAATTATGAAATGAATAATGTAGATTTTTTGTATTGAAACGACAATAAAAACATAAAATGTGCTAAACTGAAAAAAGATTACTACTATTTTTTTTATTAATTAAAGATTTTTTTGAACATTTTTTAACGATATCGAAAATCTAAAGATGCAGTTCTTATTGTTTTTTTTCTGCACTACACAGTATGGATAGGGCCATTTTGATATTTTCAAAAGTTGTATCCGTAATGTATATACAAAAGTCATGTCACGTTATTTTATAACGATCGGTTCATAATTAGTCATAGATCTACTTCTAAAAAATAGTGTTGGCTCATAAGTATACTCGGTATTTTCTCGGGCTTTCATACGTGTTCTTATATAATATTTATTCTGCAGAAAATAGTTTTAATCTGTATTCAAATATATTTGTTAACAAAAATCATTTTCCGAAGAAAAATATGCCTGGGAACAAATTTTTGTAAAGAAATGTTTCAGCAAAAACCGCTTTTAGCTATTTATGTATGTACATTAGGGTGCCCCCGTTTGTATGGAGAAAAAATAAGGTATCGATTTTCCCGACTAATATGAAAGTTTGATTCATTTTAAAACTACGTTTCTCAATTTTTTTTGTCCTGGGGTCAATATTTGGTGAGCTGGATCAAAGGATAAAAATGTCCTTTTTAGAGGATTTTTGATTTTTTCACATTTCTTCCAAAGGAACTATATGTAAATTTGGGGGAAAAACCTTTTGGGTTAAATTGCATGATATTTATAATCACGAAATTTCAACTATTTATTTAAGTAAATTCTATGAAAAAATAAAAAAAAAACACTAAAATTTTGTCTGAAATTTTCAAAAATTTTTAATTAAAAAAAAATTGTTTTTTAATTTTTTATAAGCCATTGAATGCGCCTCTCAGAGATCTTTCATATGATACTAAATTTAAATATAGTTTCTTTGGAAGAAATCTAAAAAAATAAAAATCAAAAAACCTCTAATAAGGACATTTTTATCCTTTGATCCAGTTCACCAAATATTGACCCCAGGACAAAAAAAATTGAGAAACGTAGTCTTAAAATGAATTAAATTTTCATATTACTCAGGAACATCCGCAAACTTTATTTTGGGGCCACCCTAATGTACTTATGTACAATGTACATATATTAAATTCTTCATTGTAAACAAATTGTTATTATGAATTTAAAATGTCTTTAACATTGTAAATTTTGCTTTTTTGACCAAATAATGTATGTACATAAATAAAGAATTTGATAATTTTACCCCCTGGCCCACGATGTCGAACGATAACGTTCGATTAGATAAGACTTAAGACACACACTTGATTGTGGAATAAACAAACTTGATTGAGTAAAAAATAGATACGATAAAAAGTTTGTGTCTTAAGTCTTATCTAAGCGAACGTTATCGTTCGACATCGTGGGCCAGGGGGTTAACGTCTATAAATTTGTGTTAATTTCCGCTCTTTCTGTGATTCATAACAGTTGACGTATCTATTGAACGCGATTGTCTTTAGAAACTTAGGTGTTATTTTGTAGGGTAAATATCCGTCATTTATTCTTCATTAGTTATTTAACATTATAGAGTCAACAACAAAGTCGAAACGTCATATGCGCGAAGTTTTGCTTTACTTCTTTAAATCGATGAAAAGTGCCGCTGAATCACACCGATTGCTCATCGAAAATCATGAAGAATATGTTCCATGTGTTTCAACGGGCGAGGAATAGTTTCGGCGGTTCAAAGGTTGTGATAGTTGTAATTTACTTTTTATCAAAATTAGGGGTTTTTTTTAAATCGCAGAATAAATTGCAGTTAGCACATTTTTGCGAATCACATTTTCATCACTTCGAAAGTAGAAATAATTGAACATTTGATTTCTTTTTGCACTTCTTTGTAAGTTATCTTTGGCTATAAGTTATAAAACAAGATATAGGAGCATTAGCTTTGCCTCTATGCTTTATAATTTGTTTGTTAAATAAAAAACTTGAGTTTTTTTTTTAACAAACTAAAAGGTGTCCCAACTAGAACGCAATGGTGTCAATGGTGTTCGGTATCGTGAAATGATAACCAGTTTTTTCTTGCCTAGAATTGAAGAAATTAATGTGGAGGGCATGTGGTTTCAACAAGACGGTGCCACATGTCATACAGCCAGAGGAAATGCATCAGTCGTTTCCCGATCGTGTTATTTCGCGTTTTGGCCGCCTAGATCGTGCGTTTTAACACCTTTAGATTTTTTTCTTTGGGGTTTTTTAAAGTCGATGGTTTACGCGAATAAGCCGACGACGACTCAAGCCTTAGAAGAGGAACTTAAACGCTGCATTAATGAATACCGCAGCATTTATGCAAAGAGGTAATTGAAAATTTCATTACAAGATGGCATGTGTGCCAGCAAAGCCGCGGCGGCCATCTGTACGATGTCTTGTTCCATACATAACCTCATTCGGTCTACTTTACGATATAGTAAAGTTTCACAATTTTTTTTTAAATATCTGTGTTTTGTTTAAAATATAAAAATTGCGTTCTAGTTGGGACACCATTTACAATTAAGCTGTTTTAAATAAAATAAATCATTATTTTGTAGAAAAAAAACAACAACAATCAACAAAAATAATTTTATACAAAAAGTGCCAAAATTTAATAATTATTGTATGTTTAAGACAAAATATGATTTTTAATAAAGTTATCATTAATCAATGTATCGATAATAATAACATGCACATGAACAATGAAACATTATAAACAACAACAAAAAATTTATTCAAAACAAATATTCAAGAGATCATTGAACTGGCTGCTCAGTCCGTCGTCTAATGCATTTTAAAATTATATTATTAAGTTGTTTCGTTGTTGTTTTTATTGCTATGGCTGCTAGTTAGCCGCAATTTTGTTTTAACATTCAATCAAGCGTAAAAACATTTTTAATTTAAAGCCAAATATTTATGATTTAATAATGATTTTAAATTAGTTTTTTTTAATATTTGTGAGAATTTGCAAAAAATACTTTGCAAACGCTTATTTTTTAGCAAAGTTTTGAACCGATTTAGCTTCCTTTTATTATTATTTAAAAGCCGAAATCAGGTTGTCATAATAGAAACATATTTGAAGGCGTTTATGCAATATTCTGCATTTGTTGCTACAATCACGTGAAACGCAATCATATATTACTACAGTGACCATAATATGTTTAAAGAAAATGTTGAAATGATTGCTGTGCTATTGTTTAATCAAACATGTTTGAGAAAGTCAAGTAAGGGAAGTAATTTCCACTACTGTTTTATATATTATTCCCTCTTTAGCTTTATTTTTGTGTTTTCTTAGTAAAATACTGAAAATTTCAGAAAACCAAAATGTCATTGTACTTTAGATGACTTGAGAAATTAACGTATAAAATATGATATTAATTTTTGAAGGATTTTCTTTTGCTCAAGTGACATTTAATTAAAGATTTATGTAGCCAAGAACAAACGAAAAAAAAAAATTAATAATAAGAATAATAATAATAAAAAAAAAAAAAACGGCCAGCAGCAAGCAACATACACATTTAAGAAATTATATGTTGCAGGCAGTTAAAAGTAGAAAAACGAAAAATGAACAGATATCGTTAGGACAACAACCAGCTGTTCTTGTTTGGCTGGTTGGTGCGCTGAAATCGCAACAGAGGTGAGTGTATGAATGTATGAATGAATGTGTGCGTACCGATGGATGAATGCGTGTTGATGATGATGGTGGCACAATTCCAACAGATGTATAATGTTGACTTATTATTTCAACGTCAACAGCCACCTCCAAAAAAACTGTTGACAATTGCCTACTGTGTCTCATAGACTACAACAATAACAACAACATACACTTCAGCACCATGGTCCGGGCGACATACAGACAAGCAAGCAAATAAAAATTAATCATTTTCTGGTGACAATCAAAAAACAAACTGAAGGAACTGAGGAAATTGCAGTAAAAAAGGAAGATTAAACTGAAAGAAATTAAATTAAATTAAATTAAAAAAAAAAAAAAAATGGCCATAAAGTAGATGAATTAATTTGTAGCACAAAATACAGATTTTTTACATTTGTGACTGTGTGAATCCATCACAATTTATTTAATGTAATATTCTTTAAAAAGGTATAATTTATAAATTTCATTTATTTATTGCATACTCGCAGTGGTGATATTCGAAACAATTAACAACCGGTTCGCTTAAAAAAATTATATTTTTGCCAAATTTTGATGAAAATAGCGAAAATTTTAAAGTCGCATCCCAGTAACAGACCTCTTGAAGGAAATGATATAAACTTTTGTTTAATAAAAAAATAGTTTTGATTTTGCAAAATAAAAGTAAAAAAAATTGCTTTATTTTTTTCTCAAAAGATTAAAGAAAACGCTATCGAAAACATCATCATCCAAGAATCCAATGTATGACCAAAATAAAATTCATTTGTTTGTACGTTTGCACAATGAACAACTGAACAATATTGTGTTTGTTGCCGAGACTAATCACCTTGATAAATACACATTATAAACAACCGTTAAAACAAAAAACATAATCACCCCAACAAATTTCATATGGAATTTTTATTCACGAGAAGGGTGAATATGCAACAACCGGTTCGCAAAATTTTTAAAATTTTAACACCCGGTTCGAGCGAACCGGTCCGAACCGGCTGAATATCAGCACTGCATACTCGTACTTTTCTTTTCTTTTGATTTTATTTTTATTTGTTTACTGCAATAACAATAGCAGATGTTGGCTTTATTTAAGGTAGAGAGTTTTGTTTATATACATATACAGGGTGGCGCAAAAGTAATCCCCCTATCAGAAAATGCTATAAATTTTGCGATTGGCCCCTAATGTCAGTTCTGTTTTGACATTTGTGTAGTAAACACTGCTCCAGAACGCGGAATATTGCAGGGACCAATCGCAAAATTTATAGCATTTTCCTGATAGGAGCATTACTTTTGCGCCACCCTGTAGAAGGAAAAGGGGAATTCAATGCGGCAGACTTTAAATACAACAAGGCGAGAAAAATAATTTTCTTCTTGTTTTTTTTTTAATTTATTTATTGTTTTTTTTTCACTCGTTTTTTATGAAACATTCTTGTGGAGACATTGAAAAGATAATCATTTACATTTAATGTGCAACTCATTATCACTTATGGCCATTTTGTTGAAAACCGAACGATATACAATTGTAATTCATGAACAGCAAAATAACACAGGAATTTATATAACTCACATAATTCTTTAATATATATACATATACATGTATGTATGTATGCATACAAAGGTAAAAATAATATTCATCTTAACTGAATGGTTAAGAAAAAAAAAAGATGAAATGGTCTATAATACAGAAAATCAAATTGTTAGATATGAGTGATTCCATTCTGACGGGTGCAAGCTTTAGACGCTTTAAGCGTCTTTTACTAATAGAAAGAAACACATTTTCAATTATGTTATTTCTAGAAGGGGTAATATTTTTCTATATACTATTGTTATCTATTGACAAGAATTTCTATGAAACGACCAAATAGCCACGAGAAAGAGCATTAAAGTGCATGACGGGTGCAACCAAATTGGCCCACCTTCATAAGATCATACCACAAAAACACAAAACTCTGGTAATTTTTAAACTTTTATTGTATTATTCTTTTTTATTGTGAAAGATGAGATATCAGACAATGATTATCAAATAAAAAATTTGCTCTTTAAGTCATGACAGGTGCAACATAAATGAATTTTCTGTTCGCGCCAAATCTATGAATCTTAATGCTTCGAATTGCTTTAGTTTACGTCTAAAAAAATTATATTATTATAAGATAGAGATATTTTACTTTAAATTTGCATCAAAAAAAAGTATCAAATAGTGTGATTTGAAAATTGATGTTAAAAGTTGCCTAGAATAGAAACGCCCATATCATAGATTAAACGTATGAAAGAGTTTAAAAACTTAAGCTAGATTTACACGGTTGAAATTTTCTTCAAAATTGCTCTTCAAAATGCTTCAATCAAACTCGTGTAAACAGAATTTTTTTTTCAAAATTTATTTATTTAATAGTTATTAATAGTTATTACATAAATAAATTTTGAAGAAAATTTTTCTGTTTACACGAGTTTGAAGCATAGTTTAAAGTTTTCACGATTCTAGGAACCAGCGTTGCCATTTGTCAAGTTTTACCTTTTTTTGCAAGTTTTTTGAGATGCGAAAAAGTTTTCAAGTTTTATTCTAAAAAAAAAAGTTTTTTGAATATTTATAATTTATTTATGAGTTTAATTTAGATTATAAAACAAATTATTTTCACCATTAACAAAATACATAATGCTTTTTCTACTATGCTGGACTGCGTTAGTAATTTAACGATATTATACCTTTTTAATCCATTTTTACTGCAACAATGTTTAATTTAGTATTACCCCGTCTTAAGTACAATAAATGTCATATAAATATTTATAAAAGGTTAACAGTTTACAACACAAATAAATTCTTTATTTTGTGCATACGAGTACATATCGTCCCCTCATTATAACAATAGCGTGTAATTTTTTTGGGGTTTTGAGAAAGGAGAGTTTAAAGTTTTTGTCAAACCGGATGTCTCAATATTGCGGTAAATAAAAATTCTTCATATTGGATTTTTCGGCGAATACCTAATACCGTTTCTTGTCTTTAAATTGGCCAATTTTTTTTATTCTACGCATCCTTTAAGACCACAATTCTCTCATTCAAACCGCAAGTCCTCCATATAGGCTAGTTTATTTTTTAAGGAGTTCGTATGATGTATCAGATACACTATTTTATTTTGTGTGGTATACGCTGTTTTATTTACTAATTTTACGGTATTTTTTTTAAAATATTTGATCTCAAAAATATCAAGTTGTAACATTATAATTCATAGTTTTGTTAATAAAGTGGCACATATTCATTACTTTCCAATTTTCGTTATTTTAAACAAAAAATTATGACAAATTAAGGTATACATACATTGCGTAAATCAAAAATAACTAGAAATTCATTCGTCTTCTTTCTTTTCCTCTGCTATCTGGCTCATCTAAACAATTTCGCTTTTTTCCACCTTGACTGCGAGCCACGAGGAATTACATTATTTTTGCACAAATTTTGGACATAGAAATGGAAACTATTTATCAAACAATAGTGTATATTATTATAAGCTATTTTATGAGTTAAAGTTTTCATAAATTGTATTTTTTTTCTACAGGCTAAAATGGAATATAATGCGTATACACTATTATTCTTTTAACAACTTTGGAGTGATATTTCAAGTAAAACAGCGCATATGAGATTACTCACTTATTGAAGGAAAATTTTTAACAAGACATTATACACTATTTTTTCCAACGATATTTTGACCCACTTTTTGGAAGTAGAATTTAACGAAATTTTGACCAGACAAAAAATCAATGATGGAGATTTTAAATATGCAATAAAAAAATAATAGCGTATAAGCACATACGCTATTGTTATATTGAGGGGACGATATATATGGAGTTGGACAGTTAGGAGTACTCAAGTAAATATGTAAAAATAAAAGTTGTTTTGTTTTCAATAAAACGTGGTTTTGAAATTTTACTATGTACTTAAAAAAGTTTTTTTTTCTAAAAAAAAGTTTTTTTTTTTAGAAATAAAAAGTTTTCTTAAAAAAATATATGGCAACGCTGCTAGGAACCCTCAGTCAGTTCGCTCTAGTATTTACGGATGTTTGATGGCCATGCCTTCTACTTGTTTTGCTCGACTAGCAGCTGTACAGCTCGTCTTCAGGGCCAGCAGAAATAAATTAACGTTTATGGACTCTTAATGACACGGCATGTGTCTGCTATTTGTTCTTTTTTTTCATTCAGCTTATTTATTTGATCTATAAGGAATTTTGTGTTTTCTTTGCAATACAACAGATGATGTAGATAATCAAGCATAACAAAAAAAAAAAAAACAGAAAATAAATCCGCCCACACTTTCAGACCTTTAAATTATGATCTGCCATTTAATGACATTTTGACGGAAGTTCTTTACTTATTTGTAAAATTTCTCTTATTTTACTTTTCATTGTATGCTGTTTTCTTTCTCCTACTTTTGTGTTTAACGCATGAAGGTTGTTCATTTACGGCTGTTGTTTGTCGTTCTCCTTTTCTGACACTTAGGAGGACATTTATGTGTCATAAAGACAAATTATAAGTTGAAGGGTTAGTAAACTTTGCCGGGAAAATTGTCTTGAACTTTTCACGTTTTTCTCTTCAACTCTTTATTTGTGTGATTTGTAGGTGTTGAAAATGGAAAATGCAACTGGCAAATTATTGTTGATTGTTGTGACCAGAATTTGTTGTCTTACAAAGAGACAAACAAAAAATGTATCTTATAAGGTTTTGTTTTTTTGAAATGATGAATGTGTTTTTTAATTTTGAATTAAAAAAATATATACAATATATACAAACTTGTCTGTAATTCAGCAAATACTCTCCTATTGTTTAAGCATATAAACTCATTTAAACGTATAAACCGATCTTAAGAAAGAAAATTTATCAAAATGTTTAGTGTCTATCACCTGGTTTCTACATTTGTAAAATAAAGAGAAAATTAAATTTTCATTAAGTTTGTTTCTTAATTTTGTGAAAATGATTTAAAAAGTAATAGCGTAGACACACGACACAGTTAATTTGCATTAACAGTCTTAATTCAAATTAACTCGTGAATTATCCCATCTTAATGCGCATTAAGTTAGACGTAAATGCACAAAATCAGAGTGAATTTATACTGCATTTAGCTAATTTAATATGGCAACATCGTTGAAAATCAATAATATGTTATCAAATTGTTTACTATTCTAAAAGAAGAAGAAGACAATTGTAAAATTAGAATAATAAAAATAGTTTTTTAAAATTGCCTTTCTCTTATTTCAGAGTGTCCCACTGCGGTCTCCACATGTAGCAACACGTTCAGGTTGATGGTTGCTAGTGCATGAACAATTTTTGCATTATGGAGCAGTTTCAGCAAAAGTAATTTCAGCTTTTTTTCAAATAAATACTGATTTTTCACCAAATGCCAAATAAATTTTTTCATAATTAAATAGTTGTTTACAAACAAACAGCTGTCACGGTAAAATCTTAATTCACATTAGTGAGATTTTAATGCACATTAACTCTGTTGTCTGTCTACGGTATAAAATATCATTTTCAGTTTGGTTCATCGTAAAAATATTAAATATAAAATAACTCCTGAAAAATAGAAAATTTGTTATTTTTTAAATATTAAAATAAAATAACTTCTGAAGAAAATTTCCAAAAGAAATCGATATTTCGATTTATATATAAAATAAAAAATCTATATATATAAAATTGAATGTATGTATGTATGTATGTATGTAACGTATAGACTCCAAAACGGCTGAGCCGATTTTGATGAAATTTTCACAGCATGTTACTGTGACTCTGGAAGGAATAATAGGGTACTTTTTTTTTACCACGCCCACTTTTACGCCCACTTTTTTAAAATATTGTAATTGGAGACCAAACCTCTGGACCGATATTTTTGAAATTTTCACAGCATTTAACTGGGACTTTGGTATGATTAATAGGGTACTTTTTTTGACCACGCCTATTTTTACGCCCACTTTTTAAAAATTATGTAATTGCTCCCATATAGTTTTTAACAGATTTACTTCAAATTGTATACACATTATATACTCCAGGCGAGGTAAAAATAAATATTTCTTAAGCCACGCCCCTTTCACGCCCCTTTTCACGCCAAATTTTTGAAAGTTTTTTTCTCTATACAAATTTGTTCATTCCAACGTATTTTTTTATTTGGTAGTATATTGCTCTTAATACTGTTAACGTCGCCATATAACTATGAACTACGCCTACTTCATCGCCCCCTTTTTTTAATTCAGATACTTACTTATACCACTAACAATGTTTGCTATACAAAATACTTTTTTTGTAATATGTATTTACCTAAAGTTTTTTTTGGACCAATCTGCCTGAAATTTTTACAGCATGTTACTGTGACTCTGGAAGGAATAATAGGCTATATGAAGTTTTGATTGTACAAACGGGGGTGGCACCGCCCATATAACCCACAAATTTAACCCGCCATATTTTGGGCATTTTTTGACGTTCGTCGGCGATATTTGGTACATATGGTATTGGCATAATTAGGAATACGTACCAGGAGAAAAGTGAGTGGGACCACGCCCCTTTTTAGGAAAATTAAACATCGTAATATAGTCTTAACTACTGGACCGATCGTCATTAAATTTTCACAACAGGATATTCTTACGAAATAATATTTTCTTGACTATGTAAGTGGACAAAGGGGCATGGTCTCGCCAAAAGCATTGCAATAAATACATTAAAATTAAATAAATAAATGTTTGTAAATATATAAATACGTTTTATTTTATTTTATGACGAGGGGCGGGGGTAGCAAAGCACACCGGGTTTAGCTAGTCTTCTATAAAAAACAAAAAGTGACCTTAAAGTATTTGGAAAATAAAGTACATTTTGAGAAAATAAAATGACATTTCAAATATGAAAGTATCACTTCAATTACGTACCATGTGAAGCAAGAAAGTACTATTTGGAAAAATAAAGTCGCGCTAAGAAAAAAAGTACCTTTTGGGAATAAAATTCCCATTTAAAATATGAAAGAATCATTTCAATTATGAATTTTTATATAAAAAAATATAATATTAAAAAACAGCAGTTCAAAAACATTAGGTAGCATTTTCTTAAATATAGTACCATTTAAAAAAAAGTGTAATTTTTAGGAAAAAGGAACTTTTTGGGAAAATAAAAAGAAATAACCGAAGATTTCTGTTTAGAAAGCAGCCATTTGTTTAGAGTTATTTTTTGTGATGATTTTTTTTTTAAATATTTAATTTTATTAACAAGTTTTCAGTTAAATAGTTAATTACATAAAGATAAAAATTTTGTTCTATTTATAGAAAATTTTATGTTAAAAGCATTTTTAAATTATGAAGCAAGTATTTTTTTAAATTCGTCTTAAAAGTTGATATTGTATTAATAGTTTTCAATTCGTGAGGTAAATTATTATATTCCAAACAACCAATGTACGTATTTAATTCTTTGCTTTGTGGTTTCTAGTCTTTAACTTGCTGTTCTTAAGTTAGAATTGTTTCTTGTTTTCATTGTGAAAACTGTTTGATTCCTTGCAAAATTTATAGTCTTATGACCTACATATATTGTTCAGTGATTTGCACATAAATATCAGAAGACATAGTTTATATGTACATTACTTTAATGCTTGGTTTTCACTATGTCATTTTTGTTGTCAAATTGTTCAAATTGTTGGCAATTGTATGAAAACGGGTTGTCATATGGTGTCATTTATGTTTGCAATCATGATCATGATCATAGATGCCACCATATGACAACCCGTTTTCAAACAATTGCCAACAATTTGGACAATTTGACAACAAAAATGACATAGTGAAAACATAACTGGTGTACTATTTTTGCAAACTTCTTAGTAAAGCGTTATTGTGGGGTAATTAATTGGAAGATTAAAAACAATTTCAATTGCTTTCTTTTGAGCTGTTTGGAGAGATTTCAATTCTGTATTGTGTTTATACCCAGATATCATTATTAGATACTTCAAATGGCTTTGCACTAATGCTTGGTAAAGTATTAGTTTTGTTTTTCATCAAACTTGTATTTAAATTTATATAATATTCCTGTTGCTGGAGAAATTTTTGTTTTAATTTCTTTTCAATCTAGAAAGTACATCTAACAGATTTAGGTCCATAAATTATCTGTATTCTTTTAACAGTTTATTTTTGTGGTTAAATTTTTGGTTTAAAATGTGTTTTCGATTAACAGTTTGCTAATTTGCAATTAAATAATTGAACAAGTATCGACAATCTACAAGGCATGCAGTTTAGATATTTTGGTGCCATAAATAACTGGGCGATTACCTAATTTCGCATTACTAATTACTAATAAAATTTCTATATAGTTTCCTTCTCAAATTATTTATACTCGTATACTCCATTGTATGTAAAAATCATTGCAATATATTTTGAAATTTCTTAATAAACACAAATTAAAGTGCACACTTCTATTCACACCCACTTTATTTCATCTAAGTAGTCATCTCTCATGCTCATTCATGCTTTCAAATTCGGTATAAAATTCCGAAAACATCAAACTGTTTTTTTTGTTTTTTTTGCAAAATAACATTATTTAATTATATACAATATATTTTTTTATAGATATAATTAAAATATTTATTTATATCGTTTTAATAAATAATTTATACGTACATTTACATTTTCGCGCTCTATAAAACAATTAGAACTGTGAGTGGGGGGAATTGGAATGAATGCATTTGAGCAAATGAAACAAATGAAAGAGTAGCAGAATGAATAGATTGTCGTTGCTACTGTCATTGTTGTTGGTGGTGGTTGCGGCTTATTAAAGGTCATTGTCATTTATAGCAAATATTTATTTTATATATTTCGTTGTCTTTTTTGTGTGTTTATTTAAATTAATTTGTTTAAATAGATTAGAAATTATAAATATTGTTTTTTTTTTTTTGAAATCGCAGTAGTATTAGTTTGAAATGACAAAACACACAAAATAATTATAGTCCAGAGCTGTACAATTGAGTAAATAAAGTGTAAAAATCTAAAAAAGGTATTTAATCATTTAGAGGCGCGTGTAGGGTCAAATGTTTGAAGTAAAAACGAAACTATAATCAAATGCCATTTCACATAAACAGAAACTTAATAATTTATTAACTATTTTTTAATCCTAAACGCTAGTGGTGGTTTTCTGATTTCATTAAATAATATTACTATAAATTTAGATATTAAACATTTCTTAATAATAAAAAAATATCGTAATAAATTCCTAATATGTATTTGTTTTATCTGTCTTCTTTTCAGTTTGTTCTGTTGTCTTCAAATATTAACACAATAAGGTATGTGAATTTCATATTTATCGTTATTATTCTATATATTTTCTTAATTTATTCAAATTTTGCTTTAATTTTTTGGCCTACTAACAATCAAAATCGTATTTTTATTTAACTTTCGTTTACTTTTGACCTTGATTTTGTTTGGTTTAATGTAGCGTTTATGTTCTAGAGTTCTTCTCTAAATCTCCATATAAATATTTCGTTGTCTTCCCATCATGTTTTGTTTACCTTTTTTGTGCTGTCACCCTACTGTAGACATTAAGTTTATTTATGTCATTGTTTCGTAGCTCTTGTTCAAAGTTACCTTTAAACTTTTTAAGCATATTAATTGATTTTACCCAGTCGAAGCTAAATTATATAAAAACCATTTAAAAAGCAAAGTACAATTTAAAAATATGAACTAACGCTTTGCGAAAGTACCAATCCTATTTTTTTGAAACATATTCTATTTGAAACAGCAAAGTACTATTAGAGAATATAAAATTTGAAATATGAGAGTACCATACTTAATAAGAAAGTGCCATTTTAAAATAAAAAGTTCCATTTGAATAAAAAAGTATCATTTGAAAAAAGTACCATTTGTGATAATAAAGTAGCACTTGAGATAAAAAAGTACGATTCGAGACAATAAAGTACCATTTAAAAAAAAATAGTACATTTTGAAATAAAAAATACTGTATATAATACAGCAACATTTAAAATAATGAAGTACTTTTTGAAAAAATAAAGTACCATATGAAATACAAAAGTATAATTTAAATAATAAAGTACCATTTGAATATAAAAGTATAATTTCAAATAATAAAGTACTAAATAAAATAAAAAAAGGATAAATTAACTTATAAAGTACCATTTAAAATAAAAAAGTACCATTTGAATAAAAAAGTATAACTTCATTTGAAAATAAAAGGTAACATTTGGAAAAATGAAGTAGAATTTCATTTGAAATTAAAACTTTTTTTTTTTTTTTTTTTTTTTTTAGCCTTTATTTATTTATTGAATCTTCATATCTTGAAATGACAATAAGTTTTCAAATCTTAATACTAAAAAGTGCTAGACAAAAATTTTTATGATACTAAAAAAATTTCACATCAACTGAACCAGTCATCTGTTTTGCGCTTGAGTTAAAGCAAGGGTATCCCTCCTTCTCAACCGATTGTGGCCACTAAAGTTAAGGATGTCTCGTGCAAGTGGGTTTGGATGGTGTTCAAGTTTGCTGACGTACTTTGACGCATATTTTGTAAATTCAACTTTTACTAAATGCCATTAAAAATTAAAACTTACTATTTAAAATAAGTGGGCTCTAATAAAAAAATTAGAAAGTACGATTTGAAATAACAGGGTCAAAGATATGATATAAAAGTATGCAAACAGGCTCGGACTTATTTTCAATAATCGTCTTGCGAAAGAAAAAACAGTATTTCATCTTCTCTTTGAATGCCCAGCTGAGAACAACTCTACACTTAAATACTAAACAATCTGGCAGAGTCATCAATTATCAGATAATGCAATTTCATCGGATAACTGAACAGGCTGGGTATAGTACTCCTTACATACTAGCATCTGAATATGATCTAGTCTATCTATCTATCTCACTTTTTTAAATATAATTAACAAACACACACTGCGAAGGTTTTGGCTTATCTGCAGAAAACACCCAGAGTCTTTGGCGGGGATCGAACCCGCAACCCTCTGTCTGATAGTCCGGCACACTATCGTGTCTTAAGTCTTATCTAAGCGAATGTTATCGTTCGACATCTTGGGCCAGGGGGAAGTTTAGTAATTAGATGCAGCTAGTGTTGGCTTTATATGATACTTTTTTGTTCAGCGTATGAACAGTTAATTTACACGATGTTTTCTACAATATTTGTATACGATATTTTGTGTTTATATATATTCTGAATTCATTATATGTGACCCGGTCTATGAAAAGGTGGCTTATGACTCATAGGCCGGGTCACATATACATATGTATATAAAGAATATATTAGATATACATTGGAGTATTTTGGTATTGAATATCAGTCAAATCGGTAAATCGGTAACAGTAAAATATTTCATAGGTTTTTGGAAAAAAATCGAAGAAGTCAATTATTTACAGAAAAACCAATAATTTCAGAAAAATACTTTAATTTCAAATGAAGAAGATAAACGCTAATAATATTATAAAAAGATTTTTATGTAAGAAACTTTAATTTTGAAAAGCTTGACTAATTGGAATAAAATCTAAAATCTAAATTTTTTTGAAAATTAAAAAAAAAATATAATTTTAGAAAAACCTTTAATATTCTGAAAAAAATCCCTTATCTCAGATAAAATTTAAAATTTCCAAAAAAAATCTAATTTTTAAGAAAAGAAAAACTTAATTTAGAATGAACCCTCCTCCGGCTATACTGTATTCATAATTCGATTTATGCCTAATTTCTTAAAACTTCTTAAACTTTACGAATAATATTTGTTTATTTATTTTAGTTCCTAAAAAATGTGACGCATATCTCTCGCATAAATTAATTTTTGAATAGACCTCCGCCAATGTCGCACGCGGTATTTGCTACGTGTGGAATAAGAACAAAAAAATACCAACAAAAAAAAAAAACTAAATAAAAAATCCAAACAAAACAAAAAATACAAATTTTTGTACAGACAGACAGGAAAAAATCTACGAGTTTACGCGCCAACTTATGAATGAGCATAAGATGTGGTTTTTGTTTATACTTGTATACGAGTTGTATATGTGTGTATATGTATTTTTATTGTTGTTGTAGCTGATATAATAAATTTAAGTTTTGATAAGTTTTTTCGATTTTTTATTCTTCAAATTTTATGTGATCTACAAATGTAGTGTGTTTTTTTGAGTTTTTTATTCTATTATTTTCATAGTTAATTTATTTCAGATAGACTTGTGGATTTGTTTGTCTATGATTAAACAGGTGTTTAAAACTTAATAAGAAAAATGTTGTTAATTAAATATTTGAATAAAAAATACAAATGAAGTAGCTCAAGTAGTTTCCTAACTAATATTAACTATAAGTTCACAAGTTACTTACGAATTTGCAGAATTAACTTTGGTTTTAGTTTAGCTTTTAAGCGTTAAAATATAAATATTGAATTATTTTATTTATTGAATGCTAATCGATTGTATGCCCTTGAATTTTATGTTTTTAAATTTGTTTGTTTCTTTGTTTGTTTAAATAAAGAATTTAGCTATTTCTTCTAGATAAGAAGTGTTAGAATTTTTTCTCATAACTTTATAAGACATTTTATTTGTCTTTATATTCTACAAATGGTTAAGTAGTTAAATGCACCGACTTTGAAGTAAATGTTTTGTGTAATTGTTGATTATAACGTCTTTAGAATGATTCACAATGGCTTAGAACAGTGCCACCAAAAGTTGAATAAAAATAACACGAGTGTTAAAATCGTAAAATGATTAAATAACTATTATAAATAACAATAAATTGCTGGTCAAATTGCATTACAACAGAGTAAGATATATTGTCTTTATGCATTTTATTTGGAATAAAAGTCGATAGCTCGTGAACTATTAAAGATATCTTAATAAAATTTGACAAAATCAGAGCAGTGGTATTTCTAAGTTCATTCACATTTACTTTCGTTTTTGTAATTACAATAGGTCATAACAAGCTTCCCCTAAAGTGGTTCACCTTGGGTTCAATTTATTTGAAATTAAGTTCAGACGCATAAAAATGCCTTTATCTTTATTTTAGAAAAATTTAAAGCCAAAAACGGCAGTTTAAAATGTGTGTCTAGTGGAAAGTGTTCATTAACTGTACTGGGAGAAATTTAGTGCTGACAATGTTAAACAGTATTTTGTATTAAAAAAATTATTAATTCCTCTATGTACATACAAATATGAATGCATAATAAAATATCTTCAAAATTGCGACCTCTACTCTGCGCAGAACTTTACATTGACAGCCAACCAGACGGACGGACTGACGGACATCGTTAAATCAACTCAGGAAGTGATTCTGAGTCGATCGGTAGTGGTGTTGGACTCTACTTTCCACATTTTAATATTATGCAACAATTCAAAAATATTTAAGTGGAACATTTTTTTAATAAGAGGTATTTGCAGCACGAGTCACCCATTTCGAAGGATTTTTCTGAAAAAAATTAGTTTTTTCACAAGTGGTAATACTGCGGCCATTGATTTATTTTGCTTTAATTTTTAAGTGTCAAAAAACAAATATTAAATTATTTTAAAATATTGTGTATTCCAATTGAATAAAAAAAGAAAGTTGCTTTTGCTGATGGCCATGGAAAAAATGTAACCTATTGGTAAATCAGTTCATTTTTATCCAGACAAAATATAAAATTAAACCAATTCAAGCTGAGAGTTGTTCGTTAAAAATATTTTCTCTCTTTCAAATAGAGAGCCGTCAAACTTAGAGCCATCCCTAAATACCGGCGGTTAGCGGCACGTTTTTTACGCTGAGCTTTAACGCTGATACCCCATCCCTAAACAAAAGCGGCAACGTTATGTCAAAACGGTAAAAACAGGGTTATCAAGGTTGTTTTATTTTTCTTTTTTTTTTTTGTTTTGTTTTTTTTTGCAACTAACTTCACTGTGAAACGCCTTGTCAAAATCGGATTTTCCAATAGCAAAGCGTTGCCGCCGCGTTGTTTCGGTATGCTCCATACAAAATGTATGAGCATGAGAAGTTTTGACAGTTAAAAAACGCTTGCCGCCGGTATTTAGGGATGGCTCGTAATCACCCCTATCGTGAATAAAAATTTTACATGAAATTTGTTCCCTTTTCACATTTTTCCTATTAAAATTCAATGTTAAAAAAATAAATGGGAACAAATTTAATGTAGAATTTTTATTCACGATAGGGGTGAATATGAAAAGACTTTGTCCGGACAAATATTTTGTTCTAAAGGAATTTGTGAATCGATCTTTTAAAATTTACTGAAAATATTGAAAATGTTGAAAAAAAGAGATCTATTTATTTTTGTTCAATCGCAAGTACAATAGCGCAATTCACAAATTGGATTGCATCATTGCATTTGCAAATAGGTTTAGCATATTTTTGCTCTTGCTGTGTATTTTGTTAGTGTCCCCCTTAATAATAAACAAATTCAATTAAATAATCATGAAATTTGTTTACAACTAAACATTAAATTTATCAAGATTAAACCAAACTACCTGTAATTGTTGAATTATAGGCGGTAGTAAATAGATTTAAATATATTTGCAATATAAAATAAACAAAATTGTACTTGCTACCAAAAAGACCAATCAGATACACATACTAAACAAAGACACTATTTCTAATAAAAGCCTCATAAAAGAAATAAAAGAGCTAAGACGCAGGAAACAAGTGTTAAATAAATTTGTAAACAATTGTTAAAACGTAATAAAAAAAAATCAAATAAAAACCACCACTTACACTCCACAAAATACTTGTTTTTTTTCAATATGGCCAACAACAAGTGGCGTAATGGTAGCATTTAGAATTGTTGACTTAATGTTTTGTTTTGATCATTCATACAGTCAATTCAGTCTTGGCTTGCAATTGCTGACTTGATAAAATTTATTTGTTTGTTAATGCTTTTACTTTATAAATGGAAGTACTTTATACCCAGCATACGATTCTAGGAGTGCTTCGAAAAAGGAGTCAGAAAAGAGTCCAACTAAAAAGACTTTTCGGAGCGAAAGAAAAACTTGTTAAAAAAATTAATTATTTTTCCATTTTTATATATGTATTTTATTTAAATGAATTCCATTTTATTTCTTTTTACTGTAAATACAATTTATTTAATTTTTTTTCCATTTCTAATAATGTAAATAAATTTCCCTTTTGTTTAAGTAAAAACAATTATAAAAAAATGTGAACTTTTAATATTATGTATTTAAAATTGCAATGACTCTTTTCTAACATGATGTAAGAGCTCTTTCTGAGCCCAAAAAACCCTCATAAAAGACTGTTATCTGACATTATCTAAGAACTCTTTCAGAGCCCCAAAAAAACCCCATAAAAGACTCTTTTCTGACATTATCTAAGAGCTCGTTCTGACGGACCATTTTCGAATGTAATGACCCTCTTTTCTGAAGGTTTTTGGAGCAATAATGATTGTTTTTTGGGCTCATAAAGAGCATGAACGCTACGGAAAAGGTATCAGAAAAGACTCTTTTTTTAGGACTCATATGGCTTGCTGGGTATTTACGTACGCTAATGATGATGATGATGATGACGTTTCTTATTTTTTTTTGTCCGATATTTCTAAAGAAACAACAGCATAATGTTGTTATATAACAGTTGTTGTATCAGTGTAAATGCAGAATTTATTTTTCTACATAAAAAGATCATATTTAATATGTTGATCATAGACAACTGATTGTCAAGCTACAGACAGATATAAATTAAACGTAAAATAAAGTTTCTAAATTACCCCACACAAACAACTTAAACCAATTTGTTTTTAAAAGTATTAAAGGATTTCTTTGTTTTTTACTTGTAAATTCATAAAATCAAAACGTTATTTTCTTCATGAATCATGTCTTAAGGTACGGTCACACATGGCAAATATTTACTCAAAAAACGTAACCACTTCTTTAAGCACAAATTTGTTTGACGTTGTTTACTCTGACAAGAGTTTTGCAAGATCAAATAAATTAAAGCTAAACATTTGTTGTGTCTTGTCTTAAAAAACAATGTTTTTTTTTTTAAATAAATAAACGATGTCAAATATATTTTATTTAGTGGTTACGTCTTTTTGGAATATTTGCCACGTGTACCGTACCTTTAGAATCGATTGGTGTTTGGCTGACGTTGGAGTTTTTAAATGTTTCAAAAATTTGGGGTCTTGAACCCAGAGAATTTAAGAGTAAATTTCGGCTAAAATAAAGGCTAAATAAATGTTTCAAGGAAAATTCTTTGCAAACAACAGAATATAATTAATTTAATTGCTTTGTAAACTAATACAAACTTTCGCTAGGAAAAAAAGTTTTAGGATTTTCTTCTATCCACTCTTCAATTTGCTGTAGTTGAACCTGATTTAATTTAGTTTTTCTTAGCAGGACTCATAATACAGGATATCTTACATTCATAAACTTTGGGTTTTCTGTGAATTATGAAATTTTTAATTCATTTTCTAAACCCTAATAGGATAATTATCACCACTGCCGATGGTAGGGCGCAACAATTAAACGTTTATTATTGCACTTAATTTTACTTCTTTGCTTTTTTGTTTTGTTTTCTTTAGTAGGTATGAACAATATTTATTTCTTTATTTTATACGAGTAAATTGTATTTAAAATCGACCTTGAACTTGATATTAGTTACCGACTTACGGGCAGTTTTTGTATGGAAAAAGAAAGAAAGACAGAAAAAAAAACAATTTTTTTTTATAATTTTTACACAACCAACTGATGGACAGACGGCCAAACCAACAAACCGAAACTGGTTTTACGTTCAAATTTGTATGACAGCGGCACAAACCAAAACAACGTCTCTGACATGAGTGGAACGAACAAATGCAAAAACAGCAATTACAGCCGTTTGTTAGTTTGACCAAATGACTGACTAAATATTGTTAGATAATATAATTGATTGAATGGCTTTAGTTGTTTGTAGTAGAAACTAATAATAATATTAATTTTATTTATTAATAATAATAATGATAATACGTTATGTTTCAAACACTAGAGCTGGCTGTAAAAGAGTGTACTCATTTAAAACAGCTATACAACAGATTACAAGTGGGTGGGTACAGTCGATAAATATTAGTGCTTGTGTACTTAGGGACACAGAGACGACAACTGTCTCTACTTTAGTTTACCTAGGATATGTAAAGTAACCAAATTACTGCTCTCTCAATATTTAACAATTAAAATAACTCTTCTAAAACTCTGCATAAGTCACAAGTAAAAATTAATTAAATTGTAGGGTTTATAAAACGGCAGCAGGTTTAATATTTTTATAAAAATTTTAAATGTTTTTTTCTCTGTGTCATTTCAAATGAACATAATGATCTTGATAATTACGATAATAATTATAAATAATAAAAAAGTGAATGTTGAGCTGATGCCGACAATGGTTATTTCTTTTGTAATGCTTTTTTAATGGTGTTTTAACACAAAATTTCAATAATTAGTTTAATAAGCCGCAACAAACAAGTTGCAGTTTGAGTTGAGGTGTTAAAAATTTTTAAGACTTTATAGAGGCATCTTCATTTCATACAACAACAATTATTTCTTGAAAATTTGTTTATAATATATAATAAAAATTTAAGAATTTTAAAGTTATTGTTATTATTATAAATACAAACTTAATTAAATTGTTTAAAGCAAATTCTAGAAGGGGGATTTTTCTTTAAATGGGTAATTACTGCCTGTTTTTTCTTATTATTATTATTATTATTATTGTTGTTTTAATGATATTAATTTGTGTTAATTTATTCTTAGATATTTATTTTAATTTTCATTAATATTCATTTTCATTTGTTTCTTATTCATAATCATAAGAATTATTTAAATTACAATAACTTGCCATTGAAATTATTTATTTAGTTTTTTCTCTCTCTATTATAATTCCAATTTAAAAGAATTAATAATAATTTCCTCTAGTTCTGTTTATATTAAAAAAAAAACAACAAATCCCTTTTTCATTGAAACGTAGTAACCATGATCTTTGCATTTTCACTCTATCAGTTGTGAATGCAGCTCTGCTCTGCTAGTGTATGGGTTCTTTTAATGATTTATACTAAAGAGTCTAAAGCATTATTTGTTTAAAGCCGTACCTGGTGCGAAAAAGTAATCAAAGATTTCATAGAAATTGCATTTCAATTTTAAACTAAGAATTTTAATTAAATATTCTCAATATCATGACGAATATTATAAAATAATAATTAGCCACAGGAAATATTTCAGTCATTTGAAACAATTTTTGTTATAAACAATTAAGCACTTGTTTGTGTAAGGACTGATTATGCGTTTAAACTTTTTAATAACAAACATTGTTTTGTGTAATTTGTTCAAAGATCGAGTTGTAGAATGCTAAATCTAGGCTTTTCTTAATTCAGCTCAGAATATGAGTATCAATTAACCCACTGTGAGATGTATTTTATATTTAATTTTTATATAAATTTTTTGTTTTAAAAAATTTTTTATTCGAAGGTTTACTTCTAGTTGAACATAATAATTTGAAATTTATTTTTGTATACTTCTGTTATATGTTCTACATAGTTTTCCGTTGGAAAACGTAAATGTAAAATCATATAATATAATAAATACAATAAATAAATATAATATCATATAATAAAAAAAAATTTTTTAAAAAATTTTTACAATTAGTACTTGCAAGAGGAAAAATTCTCATTCTATAAATTTTTTGTAAAAACAATTATTTACAGTTATTCAACTAATAAATAAAATAAATCAAATAACTTAAAATATTTTTATTCAGAATAATACATCCACTATTCCAATTAGTTAGCTCATATGCTTTGCTTTCATCTTTGTAATAATTTAACTTAATTGAAAAGAAACTAAAAATATGGTCACATTTCGCAAAAATTTACTCAAAAAAGCGTAACCACTTGTTTTAGCACAAATTTGTTTGACGTTGTTTACTCTTACAAGAGTTTTGCAAGATCAAACAGCATTAAATAAAATAAAACTAAATATTTGTTGGGCTTTGGACTAAATAAGAAAAGGGTTTTTGAATAAATAAACGAGTTCAAATACACCTAATTGTGTATGACAAGCTCATTTGATTGTATGCAATAAAAGGGAATTCCATCAAATTGTGCTATTTACAATTTCTCTGACCAGTAAATTTGCTTTTATCCACAAAAAGGAAATTCCCCTAAATTTGTGATATAGACATATTTCGCAAAAATTAAATTTAACCAAAAAAAAAAAAAAAATTAAAATCGTGTAAAAGATATAAAATTTGTTTATTTTCAAAACGTGTTCAATCAAAATCGTGTAAAAACAGAATTAGGTGTATATGTTATTTAGTGGTTACGTCTGTTTCGTCAAATATTTGCCAAGTGTGATCGTAATAAAAACAGAATTAATATAATATAAGTGTTTTGAAGATAAAACCTAACCTAAAACTTTATTTTTTTAATAAATCTCATCAAAAATACCATTTTCAGTTAGTTGTCAACAGCTGTACATATTTCACAAAAAGGTAATTATTAAATTTTTTCTCCATTTTAATTAACGCCTTAATAGAAAATGTTTATTTCAAACATCCATCTATTTAAATTGTTTGCTTTAATAAATACTTTTGTCTAATCTCTTTTTAAATCTTTAACATTTCATCATGTTTTAAAAATATGTAATATAATTTAGCCCCCATAACAATAAGAACACAACAAAACAAACAAAAAAAGCAACAAAAAGCATTTTTTTTTTGTAAAACGATTAAGCAGTGTGGGTTGGATGACTTACTGATTGACCATAAATGTAACGAATTGATGCAAGTAAAAACAAAAAAAAATCGACGACAAAAGATCAAAAAAGGTTTTGTTATGAAACGCTACTTAATAACTTATAACAAATAACAAATAAACAACAACTTCTGTTATTTAAAGGCCTAAACACAAAAAAAAACAACTACTAACGTGTGACTGACTATTAGTCATTAAGTTTAACACGAATTCTTATTTGAAAATATTCTTTTCTAATTTCTATATTCCACAAAGAACACTGTATTTATTCGTACTTTGAAAATAAACATATTACGTTGTTCGATTTAAGTATTTCAACGCCATTCCTAATAACATTAAGTGTTAGTTTTTGAAAAATAATAAAAAAAATTAAATAAATACAACCATAAGAGTTCGAGTTCGAGATCTTGTAAAAGACATACGTAGTTACAACCATGGTGAAATTAAATACCAGGTGACCGCATTGCTACAACAATTACAACAAGGCAAGAACAACAGGCATTTTTCTATATGAAAAACTTTCGTCACTGTCAAAAAGTTTTTTTTTTTATATAACTTTTTGGCATTTTCAAATTCACCATGAATAATCAGCTGGCGCTACGCTATCACCTAGTATTTAATTTCACCATGGTTACAACCATGACTCATGTTTAGAATAGTTTATATACTTTTTTTTTTATTATTTACCAAGAAAATTGCAATTCGATTTCATAAGCATTTTATAACATTAACAATACTTTCAGTTGAGCTGAGTTGCATACTTAAAAAATATCAATAACAATATCAACAATTAACCATAACAATTATTAAGAATGACGGCAAAATGTTGTTTTTAATTAGTTGTTTATTAAAAAGAATATTTCTTTTAATGAAAAAAAAAAAAAATACCAACCAACTTCTAGGAATATTTATAGATTTTTATTAGAACAGGTGGATCTAAAACAATTGCTAGTAAAACATAATTTATTTGTAATAAATGCCAGTGATATGGCCAAATATCTGTTTGTATGAAAGTATAAAATATTTAGCTGTAAAGTTTAATTGAAAATTGTTTTTATTATTAGAAAGTTCTTTAAGAAACATTTACTATACAGTGACTAACAAAAGTTGTTAGTAGTTAAGGAAAATTAGAACATATAATTGTTATCTTAGGAGTACATATATGTATTGTGTTGATCTTCCGAGTTGCAAAATCGATTAACTTCACTTTTTATATTCAAATAAAATATTCTTTCAACAGATTTATTAATACCACTAAATTACAAAATATGTTTAGACATTAAACAACTAATTGTAAACATTATTAATTTATTCAAATGTCATATTAGCCAAAGTATGTATGAGTATTTTATATTTCCTGCTCTTAATATTTATTATTAAGTTAAGCTTCAACCAGGAATCAAATCACATTTCATAAAAATCACATGAAACACATTTTTCTTCTATAATGTTTTGTTATGTTCTTGATGATAAAGATCAAAAGATTTGTTGGCAATTAATGTATAAATCTTGTTAACTGAAATGTTTTATTACAATCCCAGTCATGATTGTGTTATTAAATGTTTTACATGCTCTTACCAGTGTTTCGAATGTATAAATGCAAATATGACCATGTCTAGTTTTATTTATAATGACTTTATTAGAAACAAATTAATTTTCAATTTAGGTTTTTTTTCTGAATTTTTTTGTGTGTGAAAAACATAAGGAATTTTTCAAAACGAATTAAAAAGATTCTACTTGATTGTTTGCATGCATTATATTTACAATATTAACGCATGAAATTTAGCCCCAAAGTACAAAAAGAAAATTTGTTGTCATTGTTTATTTCTCTTTAAATACAAAATTACCCCAAAGAAAAAGTCCATTATAACCCAAAAAAAAAATAAAAATTAGAAAAGGGTTGGTGTAATTTTTTTGGAGCTATCTTTTATTTTTTGGTGCCATTTTTCATTATGTTAGTGCTTAAAATTTCCTTAGATTTGAAATATTGCCCAACATTGAAAATGAATTGTTTTCTAGTTTAATGCTCCAGTTTTACTAAAGTTTAACTGTCAGTTGTCAGACTGTATTTTGTTTACAAGCATCCAGTTGGCAGTCCACTATATTTTTTTAATCATAAATTCAATTAAATTTGTATGTTTTCTTTTGCCTTCCTGTGAACATGGATGTACATACATAATTAAATGTTGTGGTTTAATTAGTTAGTTATAGCAAAATGCTCTGCAGGCATATTCCCAATTCGTGAACATTTTGCAAAAGTATGTCTGATTTTTCTTGATGTACAGTTAAATTTTTTCCTTCAATTTACAAGTTGTTGTGCGCTTGTTAGCATAGACCTTTGAATTCAAATAATCTCCAAAAAAAAAAAAAAAAAAACAGAAACGATGGTTTGAATTCACTCGTATGGAAAGCCAAATAATAAAACGTTTGGCTCTAAACAAAATCAACAAGGACGAAATGTGCTTCATATCTTACAAAGATTTTGCTCAACACTTCAATATATTTGAAATATTGTTCATCAATGAAAATGAGTTGATTTTTTGTTCAGCAATGCGCCATTTCTACTGAACTTTAACTGTCAGTTGTCAAACTGTATTTTTTCACAAGGATCCAGTATCGTTTTGAAGCATTTCAAAGACTACTTCATTTTTTAAAACAAAAATTCAATTAATTTTGTATGTCTTCTTTTGCCTATATGTGCTAATGGATTTAATTAAATGTTGTCCTTTAATTAGCAATTTATAACAAACAATTTTATATATAAGCTAATAAAAGTTTGTTTATTTGTACGAAATTACATATGAATTTATCTGTTCTTATGTTTGCTTTTCAGACCATTTTGGTAACATATTAACACAAGTTAATTTGGCTTGAACATACACCCAGAGCAAAAATATAGTTGTTTAACATCTTAAAAATGCTTTCTAAGGGCTGTTATCTCATTAGGCGATTATCTTTTTCCCCAACGAAAAACTGCCCATTAAAGAAATTTGGTTTACTCAATGTCTCATTTGCTTCTATTCTATCGCAAAACCAAAGCTATGTATAGATAATCGGCAGATATTACAAAGTTGTCCGAAAAATGTTCAGAAAATGTCTAACAACCGTATGAACTCAAAATGTTTGTCTCCAAACGTTGTAAGAATAAGCATTTTCAGGACATTGGAAGACAAAAATATTGTCAGACATCTAACAATCGTGTAAACACACAATTTTGTCATTGACATTGTTTTAAGGCAAAGTTTATGCATCTGCCAATGACAGCATGGTCATAAAAATTATTTCTAAATGCAACTCTGTATATACATAAATAAACAAACAAGTGTACATTAATAACATTTAATAACATCCTTGCTACTTCCTAGGACATAAGCAGATAAAATGTTTTCAATTGCTCTTTTTTGTTCCATGACAATATTTAAAATTTTTAAACACACACACAACGCTTCACAACGAATTTGACAATGCCACACAACAATCTGACAACCGTGTCAACTTATAATTTCGGTTGACAGATAAATTCATTGTGTGGCAATTTTGTGCCAATGAAATTGTTAGTTTTCTTACAGTCGTCTAAACTGACAATTTACCTTTTGTTAAAAATTTTTCAATGTGCTAGCAAGACATTGCTAGATCTGACAACGTTGTAATATCTGACGATCGTCTATACATAGCTTAACCAGCCCTCATCTGCCGATTATTAATTTGTTGTACAGATAAATTAAATCAGCTGACTGCTGTTCATATTTTTTATGTGGCAATACCTTGAGTTTTTGTAAATAAAGTTAAATAGATTTTAGACAAAAATGTTTAATAGAGAAATAATCATTAATTTGATGGAGGATGAACTCGAAGAACATGAATTCCAAGTGAATGTTGAAAGAGTTTATCATGCGAGACTACTACTACCTGGCAGACATGGAGATTATTTATTTTTTTAAATTTATTTTTTGTTATTTTTTTACATTTGGAAAACAGCTGATTTATGTCAACAACTTGTCACTTGAAGACAGAGTTCCCAAATTTCACGTAAATTTTGAGAGGTATTGACATATTATTAGTCTAATAAATTTATGTCGACATTTAGTAACAGGCAGTTTGTCGACACATTGAGAAAACGGGCCTAACAATATTACATTCATTGTAATAATTTATATGATTCTTGCAATCATAATATGATAAATTTACGATTCTCTCGATTATATTAATTATGTATATGATTGTAGTAAATGTGTATGTGTTTGTGGCAATCATTTTTATGATGAAATTTTATACTATATTATGTTGATCTCAGATTATGGTTATCGTTATCAAAGAGCAACATATTAACATATACATAACCACTGCAATCATGTATACGAATGCTATCGGCAAAACTATTAATATGTTACGCTCTTCTTTCTGCTTTTTGTGAGTGACTTGTTAGAGAGGAAAATTATTAAATGGAACCATTTAATTGTCATTACTATATATTTAGTTATTAGTATAATATAAATATAGGTAAATATCTAAAGATAATGTGTATATGGATAAATAATTTGTTATAATTAAATAAAACAATTAGTTAGTTCAACAATTTTGTTTGCTAATTTGTTTTTATTTAACTGCCAAAAGTGTGTTTATTATAATTGAAGTGATTGTTCAGTTTATTTAGGAGATAGAACATTTAATTGTAAACAATAGAATTTAAGATAAATTATAGCTGATACCTTGGCATAATTGTAACAAATAAGATTGTTATAAATAAGTCAGAACAAAACTTTTCGTACATTTTCATACAAAATATTTAAGATAATTAGGTACACAAAAGTTAGTGCAGTTTCACATGTTTCAGGTTTAGCTGACAAGTTTAATTCTCTTTTGAATCTGCCATTTCGTTCACACGTGTATTTTTAATTTTCGTGTTCTTAACCAATAAGTTTCTAATTTTTCAAGCAAATAAACATGCAAACAACTTCGCGTAGTACAAGGCGGAGAAAATAAAAGGAAATAATAAAATTGACTAATACTGTCTTTTCCCTTTTTGCCTTGAAGAGTCAGAATTGAAACGTGTGAAAGCGGACTTAGCTATTGGCAATAACTATTTGTGTCTAGTGTTGGCTCATTTAGGCTGTCGCAATCATTTATAGTGACGATTATGTTGAAATTAATGTGGCCTTAACTAAAATATCTCTTACTAAATTAATAAGTAGAATAGATTAAATCTGGGCACATATAACTGCTTAATTTAATACATTTTTTTTCTTAGAAATTGAACTTTTTATTTTATTTAAGTCAGAGCAAGTACATTAGAATGGCCTTGTTTGTATGTAACGAAACAAAGATGTTGCTATTTTCAACTAAAATAAAAGTACACCAAATTCAAGCACAGAATTTTTTAAAATGTTGGTTTTCCGAGTCAGCTAATGAGCTGGATCAATTGTTGTATATGTTTAACACCATCATATAACATATTTTGTTAACAATATTATGGTCACTGCAATTATTTGTATGATTGGGGTAACACTGTTAAGCTAATCTTATGATTCACATGATAATAAAAATAAGGTATATAATTGTAGTAATTAAGTTATGTTTGTGCCAATCATGTTTATGATGAAATATGAACAAAGAGCGACAATAATAATTCATCATGCATGTGATTGCCACAAACATATATACAATTACTACAATCATATATATGATTGCTATAATCATGAGGATCATAACTTTAACATATTATGTTAGTCGCAATCATGTAAATATTTTCAGTAAACATAAAATTGTAAAAATGTTGAAATGATTACGGCAACTTCATTTATTCACTGTGTGAGCTCAATGAAATCACCTGTAATCTTAAGGTGCCATCAGACGGGATGTACATATGTACTGTCACTTTTCTTACCCATATGTAATTCCGTATGTATGTCAAAATTTCCATTTTACATACGATTCATAATTTTTGCTATCACACCTGCTTATGTTTTTCCGTATGACATAACCTATAAATGTAAACAAAAGCTGCCTTTTTAACGTTTATAAATTTCAAGAATTGTTTCTTTTGGCCAATCTAACTGCAATAAATATAATAAACATAATTTAATTTATTAAAAATTAATTTTCTTTAATTTTTTTTACAATATATTTTTTCAAACAATTTTGTTTCAAAACAAAACAGCTGTTTTGTTTATGTTTGTCACAGGAAAATAGAGCGTGTTCTAATCGAAAAAATTACACATGTATTTCCACATGTATTTTACATATGCAAAGTTTCATATGTATCACACGATGTGTACAACTTTTACAGATGGAAAATTTGACAGTACATATGTAAAATACAAACCGTCTGATGGCACCTTTAGTCTGATATGACATTGACCACAACTTTTTGCGAACACGCTCATATTTCTATCTCTCGAAAAATCCAAAAAACCAACAAGATTTATTGCATAATAAAAATAATATTGCAAATCTTGTCACTATTTGCCCATCAAATTTAAATTCATACGGAAATGAATGAGTGATTTAATAATGATCTTTCATAACATTTTATTATTATTGTTATAATTTTATTTCGTTCTATTATTGAAGAAACCACTTTTCGTACAAAATTTTGTCGTTGTATTGTATTTTATTCGCATGTTAATCGGTCTTAAATTAACATACAAATATCTGTTTTATTATTTTAGATAAATTTTACTGTCTAAATGTCCATTCCACTACAAGCAAGCGCCATCTGTCTGGAAGTCTTTTGATATGATTTTATTTAAATAAATATTTTTGGTGTTTTATTTTTTGTTATTATTTTAGTATCTATCTCCATTTCTACACCTTTAGTATGGAACGTATTTTAACTATTTAAAGCATTTTATGCAAATTTCTGTTTTATTATTGTGGGTTTTTATTTCTTGTTTTTTTTTTTTTTTTTTTTTTTTTTTGTGTAGACACATATGTCGTACTTCTTTGGACTGACTTTTATTGAAATTTTTATTGAACAAAAATTAAATACATACTTATTTGTTTCCAATTAATTTGTGGTTTAACAGAATTGTTTTGGTTTATGTTTTCTTTAAAAGTGTTTTAAAGTAAACAAGTGATTCTTGGAATAAGATTTTAAGACGTGTTTGCAATTATTTCAGGGTAATTTGTCTTAATTATTCGTACTCTGACGTCAAAATATTAGTAGATATTGGGACGTAGGTAAATAAAAGTATTTTGCACATATAAGATGCTAGACCATTCTAAATTAGTACTGAACTTTGGTGGCTGATCGGTTCGGACTCATTAGTCATAATCATTTCTGGTTTGGTAGACAAAAAGTCCAAGAGTTTTACATGCAGTATCGTCCATAAGACATGACCACATGGTGTTCTTCACACCGGGCTGACGAACGGCCAACCATCGCATTGAATGCCTAGCAAGGACATGTCACGCAATTTATAATTTCTCATACAGCGATTGCACAGATCACTTGTTAGTGTTCGGGCTATCTAATCCCTTCCGTCCGTAGTTTAACAAATTCTCAAAGGCCAAGATGTAAATGATGAAATCAACAAAGTCCAGCCCTAGCCCAATGCAGCCTCCAATACTTACTGCCCACTAGCAAAGCGTTTTGCCTACCGACCACTTAAGCCATCGACACCTCCCACCACAGAACTTTATTCATCCCATTACCTCTCCAAAGAACAAAGGCAATCTCATCACTACTAATAAATAAATCTGTTGATTCGGCAACAGCACGTAGAGATAATTTGGTGGTCCGAAATTTGCCACTAGCACAAACATCGGTATTTTAAACAACTATCTTCTTCCTATGATTTTAGGTTTAAAAAACAGCTTCCACGTGTATCCATAAAGGAATCTGCAACCAATTATCAGTTAATTGACGAATCCCCGAGCTTCTAACTGATCCCGTGTCTCTACATAAGACTCTAGTCAGCTGCGAGTTTATTGTAGTGAAACAATCAACTCTTCCCAGTTTCGTGCTCCGTGCAGCTCATGGCACCAGTTTCGCATTGGAATTGTATATAGGTAATTGAGGTTTGGTAAACAGTTTGCTTGTTTAAAGATTAACACTAGCTAGATGCCATCCATACATTACTAAATACACTACCAGTGGTCACATAGGTAACTAGTGCATTGCATAAGAAGCGTTGCAGTGTTCCTAATTCGGAAAAAATTCAATCTTATGTTAAATATAATTCAAAATACAAAACCTCCAACTATCTGCTACCACATTTAATCAAATTAGCTTGCATCTCAGTGTGAGTGTAAAAAATGATGTAAGTAAGGTTTCATTTGCAAACAGACGTCCATGTCATGCAAAGCTTTCAAGTAAGCTTTAGCTAAAAACCAAACCCCAATGTCGCAGTCTTTAGGGCAGTGGAGTAAAAAAAAACAGTTTTTTGTTTTATATTTTTTTTTTTTTTTTTTTCATAAAAAAATACAATAAACTGAAAGATATATTGGTAGCTAAGCTCTGTGTAATGAATGTCGGCGGCCTGTTGGTTGCATTTCGCTCGTGCTAATGATTGTATAACTCATCTCATCTCATTCGTTTGCTGTCAACCATGACGATTTAATCGATCATTATTTGCAAAAAAAAAAAAAAATAATGATTTTTTTTCTGTTATTTATTTTTATTATTAAAAACAATTCTCTCCCTTTTAACACTTGTTTATCATCTGCAGTATGTGATGGCATGTAGACTACTTACATATGTATAGAAGACTGTTTATAAAAGGGGTGTGTATGCGTGTAATTATGGCTTTGTGTGTGTGTCCGAGATTTAAGAGCTGGGGTAGGATGTTTGGGGAAAGCTTTGTATGTGAAACGCAAAAAAAAAAAGCTTTATTTTACAGCCAAGAAATACAAAGCAAAACAAAAACAAAAAATACACTATTTGCTGGTTGCGCTCGAGTGAGAATTTGCTATTTTTTCATGGTCATCTTTTGCTAACAAATACACACAAACAACAAAAAAAAGTTAAAATCTGTTGTTAATTTTACATTTTCATGAATTTAAATTTTTGTAAAAAAACCAATAATGTAAGCCATAATATAGAAATTACAGCTTGTTGTGTCATCATATCAGTCACATGATTTACATACGAGGCAACTATTTAATATATAATTTTGTTAAGTTTTTAAACAAATTAAAACTTTATTTAAGTTTTTTTTTTTACAAAACTTTAGAAGTGTAATTTTTTGGTAAAATAAATATTTTGGGGATAATAAACTATTTTCTGATAAAAAAAGTATATATTGGTACTAAAGACGAGACTAGAGACAAGATTAGATACTGGGCCCGAGACTAGAGACGATATTAGACAGGATTCTAGAGACTATACTCGAGGCGAGACTAGAGATGAGACTAGAGACAAGACTAGAGACGAGACTGGACCAGAGACTAGAGACGAAATTAAAGAGGATTCTAGAGACGAGACTAGAGACAAAAAACGAGACTAGAAACGAGACAGGACCCGAGACTAGAGACGAGATTAGACAGGATTCTGGAGACGATACTCGAGACGAGACTAGAGCCAAAACTAGAGATAGACAAAAACAAGTCTAGAGACGAGACAAAACCGAGATGAGACTATAACAAGACTGTGAAAGTAATACAAATGAAGTTATGAAAGAAGCTATCAATGAGAAAATGAACGAAACTAGAAGAAACACTAATCCAAGCTTTATATGAGACTGTGGACAACACTACAGATGAGACTAAAATTACTTATATAAAACTTACAACTTTTATACCACTCCCTTCTTAGTGGGTTAAAAATTTAATAATCATTTTCAATAAATACCAAAATCACTTGAATTGTGTCTGCATTGCACTTGAAAACCAGCAAAATGCAACGAAATCATTATTAACAATAAGTTTAATTAATCAAACAAGTAAATTTTTCCAATTACCTTCAATATTACCAATGTAATGATAATTATGACGACGACGCTGACGATGATGATAATTTTAACACACTCTTCTTATTATCTCTCACACTTAAAACACTCGCTGAAAGTCAAGTACTTCTTTGTCAAAACAAATACTTCACACAGAAAAAATTATTTAAAATAAAATGAATTGAAATTAAATGAAATAAAATAAAATTTTTGAAAAACAAAAAAACCTGAAACCTGAATAGAATATTCAAGTACAAACAGATAAAATATTTATTAAAAAAAAAAAACAGAGAAAAGAGAGAATTACAAAACATAGTGTGAATGTTTAAATGCTGTTGCAGTTTAAAAGCAAGATTAAATAATTGGAAATTTGTTTGCCATATATATTCTAAAGAATTGTAAAAACATATTCAAAAGATTTTTATAAATTAATAGTGTTGGTTTGTGGTGAGAAACAAATTGTTTTTATTAGTTTACTTGGAAAAACAAAACAAACAATTACTACACGTTACTGTTCAAGTTTATCTTGAACATATCAAAGCTGAATAGAAGCTCAGCGATTTCAAGCAGTGTTGTTAATGTTTTATTTTTTCTTTAAACAAATTTCCTAACTAAGATTTCAATGGCAGAAATAAAAAACAAGAACAAATTAAAATTCAATAGCAAATAAATGACGTAGCTCTAATACAATTAACAATACCAGCAGCAATAACAACATCAACATCATCATCGTCATTGTCATTAACAGCAACTGCAGCAACAACAGCTTTAATAGAATCCTCAAGTATACACACTTAATTAATTGTTGATTACATATCTAAAGACAAAATAGATAAATTTCCAAGTTGAATATAAACAATTATTGAATTTCATTTCATTTAATTTTATTTAATTTTTATATACTATTGAAACCCCAAGAATCAACCCAAAACAACCACAATTCATATGAAAATTATATTGTTTTAAAGAGTTTCAGTTTTTTTTTATCTCTAATATTGATTTATTGTGAAAGAAAAACTCACCGCAATAAGAAATTTTATACAATCAAGTTTATATTTAAAAATAAAATAAAAAAAAAACAAATTATAGAAAATTTTCAAACTTTGTAACATTGACAAGCTGTTTTTCAAGATCACCATAATTGATATTCAATACTATGTGCTACACTTGTTACACTGAAGCAAATAACTACAATGTCATGAGGTTAACTCAATGCTTTTTATGTTATACAATAGAAGATGTGGCCTTTTTTAAGTTTTGAGCTTTATTGTGTCCTTTTTCTTAAATGCCAAGTTATTATGTTAGTGTAAATCATTTTCCGAGAGTCTTAAGATATCGGACGGACATAAGTTTTGTGTTATTATATGGGATATATATTAGAGAATTTTGGTATAGAAAATCAGATAAGTCGGTATATAAGTAGTTGATATATGGTAAAAACAACACAGATTATTGAGTCCTGTACATTTGTAGATATAGATAGTATGCATATCAAATAAATGTTATATCTATTTCGAAATCCTTGCTAATGCCATTATCCTTTTTTCAAAACAACAAACCACTATATCTCGTTCTTAGTCTCATTAATAATCTCCTCTATAGCCTCTTTCATAATCTCATATATAAGTTAATCTAAATGTGTATATACTAGTTCATAGTCTTAATCATAGTATCGTCTATAATCTTAGTTCAGTCTTGTCTCTAGTCACGTCTCTAGACTAGTCTAGTTTCTTTTTTTATAATGGACGTAGTGATAGCGCGCTATCAACTAACTATTGCATCTATAGTTCATTATGTAAACAATAAAATCATGGCATTTCTTCCACATACTTTCGGATAATAGCATTACCGACACTATGTTTCCAGGAATAGACTCGTTTAAAGTTTGCCTCATTTCCTTCCATTTTGAGCGCTGAAAAAGAACGTGTTCAGGATTATTTTCACTTATACTACAGTCGTCGCACTATGCATTCTCTCTGATCTTGAATAGCAACAAATGCAGGTTAAAATTGGCAGGGTAGAAAATGCATTCCAATTTGCCAATTGTTCCAGTACTTTACAATAGCATTCTTGAAAATTCGAACTATTAGCTTGAATAATAAAAAAAAAAACTTTTCTCTTAACAATATTCCCAAGTCCTATCATTATCTTTGTTAGATAATAGTGCATTTTACCATGTCTGTGGTTGATCCATCTTCCTTTGTTACCAGATTTTTACCGTTCTTGCCCATTTCGCCAGTAAAGACGCCGTTTCTAGTCTTGTCACGTCTCCAGTCTCGTTTTTAGTCTGGCCTCTAGTATCGTGTCTAGTCTTGTCTCTAGTTTAGTCTCCAATCACGTCTCTAGTCTCCTCTCTAGTCTTGTCTCCAGTCTCTCCTTTGTTACTAGATTCCCACCGTTCTTGCCCATTTCGCGAGTAGAGACGCCGTCTCTAGTATCGTCGCTAGTCTTGTCTCTAGTTTCGTTTCCAATCACGTCTCCAGGCTCGTCTCTAGTCTTGTCTCTAGTCTCTCCTTTGTTACTAGATTCCCACCGTTCTTGCCCATTTCGCGAGTAGAGACGCCGTCTCTAGTATCGTCGCTAGTCTTGTCTCTAGTTTCGTCTCCGGTCTCATCTCTAGTCGCGTCTAGTCTCGTCTCTAGTCTCGTTTCTAGTCTCATCTATAGTCTATAAATTCATCTATAATCTCTTCTAAACTGTTGTCTACAGTCTCTTCGTAGTCTGCCTTCACAAACGACAGCATAAAATGCTTTTCCCCCCAATTAATCATCTATATGCACAACTCAGAGAAGATGATTTCTGGCTTTGAAACATAACTTTCGTGTAAAACGTTCTAAAGATAACGACAACAACTATTTATTTCGCAAATCTTGAGAGTTGAGTTGATGTACACTCCTATTGTGTTAATTACAGTGGGAAATCATGTGTGTAAGATTGTAACTCTCAAGTAAAGTACATATGTATGTATGTACGTTCCTACAAGCTCAAATTTAATTCAACTCCCGTAGAACTCGTTTACCATGCTATGCAATACCCTGTGACGTATGAGTATTAATTCATACATAGATAAATATTACGTATACCCCCCTCTCTTATCTCTTCTCTTCTTTTTTGGCCACTTCATTTTATGATTACTGCCATCATTTCATACAGCTATAATTACAATTTGGCAACCAAACAAATCATGTAATTCACTATAATTTATTTCAAATGTAAAAAATTTACCGAACTACCTTTCGGTCTTTTGGGCCTGGTGTAAAAAAAATCTAAATTTTTTTTTATTATTGTCATTTTAGTTTTAGCTTCATGTCATTCAGCCAAATAACAAAACTAAAAAAAAGCTACAAAAATAAATTTTTAACAATATTCTATTAATGACATCTCTACACAAACAACAATAACAACAGGAACAACAACTATACAAATAATGAAACAAAAAACAACAACAACAAACTGCATTCAGTTTGTAAACCAAATAAATACTCGTAATAATCGTATGAACATTCCGTGATTTTGACAAACAAAAACGTTTTTGACTTTGAACACAACAACAGCTGTCATTAGAGTTTGGTTAGAAAATTAATATTGTAAATTTGTTGTAGTTGTTGCTGTTCATTTTCGAGTATGTTTGTGTATTTGTGTATTTTTGTATTTTTTTTTGCTGTCGTAAAATAATTGTTTTGCTGCTGTTCAATAGGTTGCTATTGCTGTTGTTGTTTTTATAGTGACAGTACAGTTCGCGACTAGGAAACTGCAGCTAAAAATATGATATGGTGGACATTTTTATTATATTTAACAACTTTTAATCCCTTAATGTCATATTTTTCAGTATTACCAATTTTTGTATTACTGTACTTTTCAATATTCTTTTTTAAATTTTAAAATAATTTTTAATCTTCAATTCTAGTTTCAACTTTGAAAAATAGATACACAATAGAAACTAACTCTACAACAGACCTTAAACTAACTATTTTACCATTGGTCTATGACCAGCTGTATGCAGGGTTTGTTATATGCTGTATGTCATTATAAATAAACATTTTCGAGTTTATTTTTACGATTTAGTTTGAAATAAAAAAGAATTGTTAGAAAAGCAATCGTAATGTACCTCACACTGGCTTATTAAACACCAAAATCGTTGTTGCACTTGGTTACACAAAACACACGTAATGTTCTCTACGTCTGTATGTACATATGTATGTATGTATGTATGTATGTAAAATAAAATTAGTTGAGAAAAAAAATTTAAAAACGAGCTTCTTTTTTCTATCTCACTATTAATTTTTTAGATTTCATCTATTGTTGTTGGCTTTATAGTGCCATGAAAATAAAATAGCAATTTTACAATAAATTAAAAATTGTGGAAAAACAATTTAGCCAAAATAAATTGATTTTATAGAGATAAAAACCGTATTGAAATGGAAAAAATGGAGGACATTTATAATACAGTACAGATAGCAAACGATTTTATGGAAAATAATTCAAGTTCAAATAGTATTTTAAGATATATACGATTTCCATAGACTAGTAGAGAGATTTAAAACGAGAGTATAATAGAGACGAGACTAGAGACAAGACTAGAAACGATATTAGAGACAAGACTAGACAGGAGACTAGAGGCGACAATAGAGACGAGACTAGAGACGAGACAAGACTAGAGACTAGAGACTAGAGACAAGACTGGAGGCGAAACTAGACACGAGACTAACGATGAGACTAAAGACGGGAGACTAGAGACAAGACTAGAGGCGAAACTAGAGACGAGACTGGAGACGAGATTAGAGACGATAATAGAGACAAGACTAGAGACAAAACTAGAGACGATAATAGAGACAAGACTAGAGACGAGACGAGACTAGAAACAAGACTAGGCAGGAAACTAGAGGCGAGACTAGAGACGAAACTAGAGACAAGACTAGAGACGAGACTAGAGGTGAAACTAGACACGAGACTAACGATGAGACTAAAGACGAGATTAGAGACGATAATAGAGACAAGACTAGAGACGAAACTAGAGATAAAACTAGAGACGATAATAGAGATGATATTAGAGACTTTGATAAAAAAAAGAAAGAAACTATTGAGGTTTTTTCAAAAAACAAAACCATTAAAAATACAGACCATAAAATAAAATAAAGACAGATTTTTTTTTTTTTGAAAATAATTATTGAGGGGGATTTTTTCGTAATGTTGTTTTTTTGGTTTTTTCTTAACAACAACTAGAATTAATTGTTGGTCATTTGTACACATTGTTCACATTATTCAAGGTATGAGAAATAATTTGGGTTAACATAATAAGGCTTATTGTGTTTGTGTATCTGTAACTGAATATTGACGCAGTTAATTTGAATTTCTATTTGAAGTATAGAAGTGGCTGGCTAGTTTATTTATGCATGTGTGTTTGTTAAATAGTTTAAAATGACATAATGTCCATAACTTGTACTAAATTTTTTGAAAACCCTTAATTTGATTTTTGTTGTTGTTTTTTTTTTGCTGTTTCCATATTTATTGTATTTTTGTACATTTTAAACGTAGAGCACGTAGTGTAAAAAAAATTCCATTTTAAACAGCAACAAAAAAACAACAAAAAAATAGTTATTCATTGGATTTTACTTATGCACATACAAACACAGCAGCACATACATACATACATATGTCATTTTGTACAAAAAGTTTTTTCTATTATTTTTTTTTGCAATTAAGGCATGTTCTAAACCACAAATATTTGTTATTTTCAATATTTGTGTGTTTTTTTCGTGGTTGTTGTTAAGTTTTGTTCTAAATGCACACAGTCAAGTCCAACTGGCTCGTCATTTTTAGTTTGACATTTTTTATTGTTTAAGAGCCACAGCAAATAGCTAAATTGTTCTAAGCGATTTTAAAGTTTTGAAAGCAATAACAACAAACAATTACACACATTTATATGGAAGAATAATTAAAGTTTTTCAAACCATATATTGAGGCACTTACGTCAGTAAATACTTAACATAAGAACACCAACACCAAAGGTTTTATTCCTGAAAACATTAACCCCCTGGCCCACGATGTCAAACGACAACGTTCGTTTAGATAAGACTTAAGACACAAACTTGATTGTGGAATAAACAAACTTGATTGAGTAAAAAATAGATACGATAAAAAGTTTTTGTCTTAAGTCTTATCTAAGCGAACGTTATCGTTCGACAGCGTGGGCCAGGGGGTAAATAACAACATAACATTACAGTTGGACATACTTTGTAATGAATACTATCTACTGTTGACTATCTGCTATTAACTTATAAGTAAATATTTATTTTCTTAATGCACGTTTACGTTTAAATTATAATATAGGAATTATGTTTTCTTTAATTATTTACATGTTATAAATTATTTTATTCGACCTTTTTGTATGATTTTTTTTTATTAAATATTTTTTATATTCACAGACATCATGACACTAAATTTTTGGATGATCGGTGCACAATAGGTCATATCTCCCATATAACGCCTATTTCTGGAAAACTGTTTTATACACTGGGTGTAGGATATTATATAGTGACCTCAAGCCTAAAAATTATTTAATAAAAAAATCATGTTATAAATTAAGATCAAAGCCAAACTCTTTTTTTACACTTTTAATAATGTGTATAAAACAAAATATCCAGTAATATTATGATCTTTGCTTTGATAACCAACTCTATCTGCTGTAGGCGTGCATTCCACAACCTTGCGAGAAAAGAGAAGTCCTACTTTTCTCATTCATCTACAAGAATTCGTTTTAGCTATGGTGTGCAGGGAATGGGTTTATTTTTTATGGTTACATAAAGATAATTAAAGAATTTTTCGATGATATTAACGTAGGGACTCTGCGATGGTATCGCCATAATATGCGGACATTTATAATAACAACATGAACTCAGATTATAAGCCTTATTCCAAGGATCATTGTCCTGGCAGAAATAGTAATTTATGTTAAGACTCAGCTTCACCTTGAGTACTGTCAAATTTGATTGTGAAATGTCCAGTTAATTAATCTGCATCCTTAGCCCTTCAATAAACTGTATGAGCTAGGTCCAGCTGCCGAAAAAGACCCCCGCCCATTACCGCCCACTACCGCCCATCAGCATGCATGACTGTAGGTTTTCAGATATGAGCTTTTCATGAGCTATTTGTAATGCGAAGTGATTTTTATTAGAAACAAATATATTTCATTATATTTCTCTTGCAAAAAAAAGATAGATTACTTTTTTTTTAAGAGCATATCAACAAAATCAAAAACCAGCAATTTTTAATATTTGTTTTTATGTTTTTCATATGTCACCTGTTTTTAAGTTGAAGATACTAAAAAATAAACAAATATTTTGTTTGTTGTATTTGTTGCCGAGATTCTGTTGAATTCTGCTGAAGGATATGGAAAGATAAGGATAACAATACATATTACTAGAACATTTTATATCTCTTACTTACGACGGGGTTAAATATGTGATGCTACTTTGACACATTTTAATCTGTGTTCTGTAATCTTTAACATTGACCATTTGACCAGTGTTTTTAGATTACATGATCAGGGCAGACAGTTTAATTTCGTGAAATTATGCGAATGGGAAATTTGGTTTGCAATAAATTTATTGTTACGGGAAAACTACTTTGAAACTACATATCATCAATAAAAGGTTAAAAATTAGTTGTTAACATTTGTCAATAAAAAAATTCCCAGTCAGGCTTCAACACGCACGTTCAGCATGAAAAGTCTGAAGACAATTTTAGGCAATTTTATTGAACAACTATTCATTCACCATTTTCATAGTGAATTTTCAAGCGAGTTTGTATTTTTTTGTTGATTCTTAAAGTATTCAGATTAATGTCAGAATACAGCGAATATTTGCATTGATTTATATAGTAAGCGAGTTTTATTTACGATTTTAAATCAATTTTTTACAATACAAGATTGTAAATAATAATAAAGAATACACACACATTGTAAACGTACGTAAATTTCGTTCTAACTCACAACACGTAAAAAAGAAATATGATAATTCTCGGATTCTATTTCTCAAAAAACGGTGAGTTAAATAGATGATGTTTACAGATTGATCGTGGACAGTTAAGATTGCTGATGACGCCCTTGGCAGGGTAGAGGCTGAATTTCAGTTTATGGGGGACACCCCTAGAGAAAAAATCTAAATATGCCATCCCCTTCAGAATGTTCCCAGGAGTACGAAAATCATAATGAAAAAGGGGGCTCACGCCCCCTATGGGCGTGGCAGTCGAAAAACGACCCGGCCCACCTACGTAGACAATATGGGTATCAAATGAAAGCTAATGTCTTCACGATTCCAAAAATAGCCATAGTTGCCAGATCGGGCGGTTTTTGCAGCCGATACGGCCATTTTTGTTAAATAGGGGCGGGGGTGAAAAACGACCCATGCCACCTACTTAGGCAATATTGGCATCAAATGAAAGGAAATGTCTTCACGATTCCAAAAATACCCGTAGTTGCCAGATCGTCCAGAATTTGAGGAAGATATGTTAATTTTTATAAAATGGGGGAAGGACTTTTTTTGTTTATTTCTTTTTAGCTCGGCCAGAGGCCGAGCACTCGAGATCCCCGCCGTCTAGAATTAAGACATACTGGAGTTAAAAACCCCTAAGCCCGGCCGTAGGCCGGTCACGCAAAAAAAAAAAAAAAAAATTTCCCCCACCCCAAATTTTGCCAAAATGGCCATATCGGCTACAAAAACGCCCGATCTGGCAACTACGGCTATTTTTGGAATCGTGAAGACATTAGCTTTCATTTGATACCCATATTGTCTACGTAGGTGCGCCGGGTCGTTTTTCGACTGCCACGCCCATAGGGGGCGTGAGCCCCCTTATTCATTATGATTTTCGCACTCCTGGGGTCATTTAAGGGGGCGTGGCATTTTTTTTTTTCCCCCAGGGGTGTCCCCCATAAACTGAAATTTTGCCAGGGTAGAAAATGCATTCCAATTTGCCAATTGTTCCAGTACTTTACAATAGTATTCTTGAAAATTCGAACTATTAGCCTGAATAAAAAAACTTTTCTCAATTTTTTTAGATTAGCAAGTTGTATTTATTAAGAAATTAAATATGTCAAAAGAATGCTAAATATATTTCGTTTACGAAGTTTATGAAAAATCATTATTCGCAAATTTTATTTGCTACCTGAAGTTTACATTTGTGTATATATCTGACACTATCAATTTTACTTTTAAGCCAAGAATTGGCATAAAATAAGATTTCGAGAATTTAAAAATAAAATTCGCGAATTTAAATTACGAATTTTATAACCACAGATAAAATGAAATTTAATTCGTGAGTACGATTATTGCTAAATAAATAAGTTATTTTAGTTAACTGTAGTTTTAGTTCTTAGTTCATTAAAAATATAACTACAATTAATTCGTTATTGAATCAATTCATAATGGACGGAATTCTTAACCGATCTTAGTTAAACTTTTGAATCTAACTCTTATTTTATTTATATGAATTTAAATGTCGAATGATGAATGATGAAGTTATGTATGTCGAATTTTTCATAGCTTTAATGTAATATTTTGCCCATTTAAAAACCAATTGGGCTGACATCAGAGATTTTGTCAATAGTAGTTATTTTGAGAACAGGTTCTTCAAAATATATGTTAATATTCATAAAATGTTTAATGTTGTCCCCCTACTAAATAAACAAATACAATGAACCAATAACTATTAAAATCATCATTAAAAAACAAACACCTGTGACAGCCCTAAGTTATTGTATAACCACAAAAAAGAATACTTTTAATATAGTTTTTGTTTTGTTTTGTTAAAAAAAAAACAACTTCCCTTTTATAAAACCACAACTTAATAATAAAACCCATCATCAGTTTTTATGCAAGTACAATTATTTAAATATTTCTTTTTGTAATTGTACAAAACAAAGCCCAACTCCAGGTGTTTAATTTAATGAACCACAATATAATCTGACAATGGCATCAAAGAGGGCAGGGGAGGTGTTACTTGTAAAAAATACTTTATGTGCACTTTTATTAAACTAAATTCAATCAGGTACTAGTCTTATAGTTGAAGTGTGATAAAACAATGCTTGAAATATACATCTGTATGTATGTATATAAATAAATACTTTATTTATAATACTCATGTACATATTTTGTTATTGATGACTAATATTTTGATTTAGTTGTTTTTGTATGCCTTTGCTTCCTTCCACTAGTGAATTTATAAAGAAAAAGACATGATTTGTTTTATTGAATGGAAACAGCTCATAGTGCTTTCTGGTATTAATTATCACGTTTCAACAGGGTGTTTCAATTTCAACGGACAATCATAATCACTAATAAACACCTTACAAATATATGCCAGAAACGTTTGTTAAACTAACACTGTGCAACAGAATAGACAAGAAATGTAGAAATGACAAAATTTTGAATATAGTTAAACGAATTTGAAAAGACTAGATTTTTTCAAAGATAATACTCATTTCATGGCAAACATTCATTTCATATCTCTAAAAGCATTTAAAATTACATTTCAAACCACCTAGCTTGGAAAGCCCTTAGTAAAGCTTGTTTGTTATACCAGACTGGCTTCTTTCGTTTTCTACCATTAGTGTTAAAATGCATAATTTGTTATACTGTGTAGTCATTCATACAACGTTTTGTTTTCTTTGATTATTACGTTTAATTTTAAACAACAAATACATTGTGTACTTACATGTACAAAGACAATTCTTAGAAGAAATTATGATTTTCATTGGTTTGTTTATCAATTTAAATTTAAATTATATTCAGGTATGTGATGGAAATCGAAAACGAAAACGAGTGAGTTTTAGAAGTTAATGTTTTCGTAATATTTCTGTATTGAAACAGTTTTATCTCACAAAATATAAAGATAATTTGCTATTAAAGAGACTCTTAAAACAAAAATTTTAAAAATTTGATTAGAAATCTTTTTCGATTTCCATCACATACCTGATTATTATTATAAAAATTTAGATTCTTAGAGGAAATTATTGCTTTTGAATTTCTAAAAAATTGCCAAAGAATGTGTAGCATGATAAAATGTCATAATATGTTACTACTTAATCATAATTTATACCCTTGTTAAAATTTGTTGTTTATTATTGGTAATCAGAATATAGTTCATTTCATAGTAGCACAACCATAAAATACATATCCAACCATAATATGTTTGTAACCCAACATAATATGATTGTGTCCAATGAGCTAATATGATCTTTTTATAGTCGTGTCAATAATTATATTATGTTTGTAACCTCATTTGAAATATTTTTGATCATGTCATGATTATAAATAATACAACATTAGTTCATAGTTATTTAGGCATGTGATGGAAATCGAAATCGAAAACGAATTATAATAACAGTTGCCCATCATTGATTTTTTAATCAACGTTTTCAATCAAATTTTCCTTTACTTCTTCAATTTAACCCCTTCCAAAGAAAGTAACGCAATTATATATAGGCATATTAATTGCCTGAGTGTTACTTCTCTTTAAAAAAAAAAAAAAATTTTACTATTTTGTTAATCACGTCACAAATTTAAAGTTTTAAGGAAGTAATCGATTCAATGGGCTTTGTATATACTTTCAGCCTAATTCATAAAAACTTATCAAGGGTTTATAATACGTTTATAATGCAAATATCCATACAAAATTTGCTTTATAAGCCTGTTATAAACCGTTGACATGTTTTATGAATTAGGGGGTTTATCTTTAACATCACCCCTCCAGAATTAATCCAGTGTTGTTAAATCACATGACCGTAGCGGCCAATTAGTAGCTGAATTTTGTGAAATTCTAGAAATTAACTTTGCAATAAATTCATTGTTGTGCTGGCTGTTTGCTATGTGGCATCGTTTTGTTGCAACCACATGTCAGTGATATTCAAACAAGCAATTGTAGGTCAAAATTTAGTTGTTCACATATCTCGATATCATGATTTCATTCACTGTGTAATTTAGAAAAAAATCATGCTCCAATCATATCTCCAGAACATATAGCGCTTCATAAACGTTCAGCAAGGAAAGGCTTCTTAGCTATTGCTCTTGGATTTTTTTGCAGGCAACATATGATAATCTCCAAATCGACATTTTCTAGTGCAATTGTAATTCCATGACAATTTTGCATAAATGTGTATGAATTTTAAATCATTGATATTTCTTTTATTTCGGCTCGAGTTCATTAAATTTAATTTTTCATTAAATTATTTCTACTGAATTGTTACATGAAAATTATTATTAAAATTTATTGATAATTTTTCTTGGCTTTACATATGTTTCGAGAAACACCACTTTCTCTCATCAGAATTCTTTACGTTCTCACCCTCTGCACCACTGTGTATGAATTTTGTTGTGGTCTCGTTAAATTTTCCACTTTTCGACGTATAGTTTGTGAAAATTCTAACTGCAACTAAATTATGAAAACTATGAAGAAATACCGCATAATATGCTTATGTGGCTACAACCATACAACAGGTATAAAAACAATAAAACAATTGGGCTCAACCGTCATATGATCGTATTATATATCATGTTTTAACATAATCAAATTTTGATTGATGTGCAATCATAATATGTTTGGACGCAACAATATTTTCTGTTGTGATAATATTATTTTATGATTATTGCTTCATGTATTATGTTGGTAATCATAATGATTAAATAGGGTCATTGTTTGATAAAGTCCAAACATAATATAAATATGAAATTGCACCAAACCATACTTTGTCTACAACCCAGGTTCGAATCCTAAGCCAAGAACAATTATCAATAAATTTTAATAATAATTTTCGTGTAACAATTAACTTCAGTAAAAAATAATTTAATGAAAATTAAATTTAATGAACTCGAGACGAAATAAAAGAAATATCAAAGATTTAAAATTAACAGTTCAAATAAAAATAATAATTCTTTCGTCCAAACTTATATCAATGTTTAAAAAAGATAATTTAGATCATTTCACAATTTCTACACTTCTACAATTACTGAATAGCTAATATGAAAAAAAAAACATTTAAGTGTATATTCGAACATCAACATTAACAACAACAAAAAATAATAACAATTTACAAGTGCTTATTTATCTTTTTTATTTATTTATTAAGTGTTTCAGTTGTGTTTTATTTGTTTTGTCTAATTTGTATGCACTTGAAACTTGTATGCAGTTTATTAGATTTCATTTTATTTCGTTTGGTTTTCCTTTTCCTTTTGTTCCTACTTCTAAATATTGTGAAAAAATGTGAATTTTTAGAATTTTAAACCGCTAAATAACTGAACTTTTACATAAATGGATATTAAGAGTGAATGTGTCTTGAGGAAGAGAGAGCGAAAGAAAAACATAGTTTGAAGTAATAAGCATTTATTTAATAATGCAATTTACATGTAAATACAATTGTCAAATATAATTAATAGCCATATTTAATGACAAAATGTTTATTTTCAAATGACCTACATTGAACCAGATAATTGAATATGAATATTTATATAGAATTATCATAAACAGGTGAAGGTTTGTAATTTCCTTTTATTGTATACTAACATTTAAACTGTGACAGACTAGTTTTATGCAGAGAAATGACATGAAAATATGCAAAATAATAACTTGCTTTCACTAATAAAGTTTTGTTTCATATATTGCAATTAGAATCATAATATAAACCATAATATGATTGAACTAAATTTAACTACAATTGAATTGTGATAACTATAAAAATATATTGTTTATTTGCAATCATAACAACCATAATATGGTTGGAATCTATCATAGTATGGTTGGCATAAATTCAATTATAGGTGAATTCTTAATATAATTAAACGATTTTGTAGTACAACTAATATAATATGATGGTTGAACTAAAACATCATTACCAAGAGATTCAATTGTGGTTAATTAGAAACATATTATAATATTTGAGGATGCTAAATGTTAGAAAAATTATTTTCATATACGAACCATTATATAATTTGACAGCTACCATCAAATCCAATCATAATATAATGCTGTTCGATTATGGTCACCACAATCATGTTTTTTATTTGCGTGTAACCGATTGAAATATCCATGCATAAACCTATCATGTGTGATTTTATGCGGTTTTTCAACGAGAATTATATTTTTAAAATAAAATAAAACGAAAAATTTATATGAAAATCTGTAAAAATTTTTATTGCATTTGCATGAGTAAGGTTTGATAATTATAATTGGAAAATTATCAAAGTTTAACAAAATGGCCGGTCTATTTCGTTAATCACGTCTCGGATTTTAAGTTTTAGGGCTGTAATCGATTCAATTGGCTTTGTACAGCCCCAAAAACAAAATAATCCAGTGGTGTTAAATCGTATTTTCGGGCAGTTAATTACCAGCTGAAGTTATAAAATTATACGAAGGCGTTTGCCATAAATTCCTTCTTTCTGTGTGACATGCGACATCAATAATAGGCCAAAGTTAAGCTGGCAACACTTGTCGATAGCGTGATTAATTCACCATAACCAGTCATTTTCAGTCGAATTTTCTAAAAAAAAAATGGACCAGTCATAAATTTTTAATAATTTAATTAATTGTCATAATTGTCAAAGCTTCTTTTGCAAGTAAAATGTTTAAATTTTAATTTTTTTTTCGATATATTTCTTTAGTCAGGCTCGAGTTCATTAAATTTAATTTAAATTATTATTTTTACTGAAGGTAGGAATTACAGCAAATTTCGAACCACCGGTAACACTGGTTAAAAGTTTGATGTTTGTCTGTTGGCTAGCAGGCACCGCAGTGGTGCAGAGGTTAGAACGCATTGAATTCTGATGAGAGAATGTGGTGTTTCTCGAAACATGTAAATTCAACCCAGGTTCAATCCCCAGCTCAGCCAAGAAAAATTATCAAAACATTTTTAATAAGATTTCATGTTGTAAAAACAATTCCAGGTTCAATCCCCAGCTCAGCCCAGAAAAATTTTTAAAAAAATTTTTAATAAGAATGCATGTTGTAAAAACAATTCCTACCTTCAGTAAAAATAATAATTTAATTTAAATTTAATGAACTCGAGCCTGACTAAAGAAATATATCGAAAATTTAAAATTAACAGTTCGACTAAAAATAATAATTGTTTTTAAATTTTCATGTTATTTTGTTGGAAAACAAAGATCTTGTAGAAAAACCTTATATGGCCATGTCATCTAAAAAGTTTAAAAATATTCATATTAAGAATGAGCTGCAAATTATAGTATGGTTGAGGACAAGAACAGCATGATAGGAGTTAATCATAATGCGGTTGTGGTCAACCATATTATGATTGTGATACTTTAATCATGTTTTTTTCTCTCTTCAAAACTTGGTTAAATTTTAGATAACCATTTATTTATCAATTAATTTTATTTTCTCAATGTAGAGTGTGTAATGTTTATGGCCAATTAATTTTGCATAATTTCACCAAATTGTGCCATTAAATTCTATACAAATTGTAGATCATTGTGGGCGAGGTAATTTCAATTATTTGTTATACGTTTTGTTAATTATTAAGCATTGAATTTATTTAGTTAATTAATTTTACCAACTCGTTACGCTTAAATTGATGACAACAAAAGGGCTTTTGATTACAACGGCTAAAGCGAGTTAAACGGCGTTGAAACTGTTATGAAAACTTTATATTATTTTATAGAATTTTTGAAAACATTTTCAAAAATAGACTGAATATTTTGCTGAGCTTTCATTAAGAAGTGCTGTGGCATTAGATGGAAAGTTAAAGGGCAGATTTATTTATAACTTTGTAAGTGTTTAAAAACACCTAGTCACTTGTTGTTCAATTTTAGTGCTATTTACATCGAGCATTGATTTATCAGCTGTCTTGATTCTATGTCTTTTTGTATTAATTAATTCTGTTGTACTAATTCTTTTGTCTTTCCTCCAGCCAAGAAAATTATATTCGGCCCAATCATGAATAAAAATTCCAGGGGAGTTTTTTCCCTTTTTATTTTTTTTTTAACATTGAATTTGAATAGGAAAATTGGGAAAAGGGAGAAAACTGCCGTGGAATTTTTATTTATGATTAGGCTGATTGTATGTATGAAAAACTTGCTAAGTTTTAATAAAATAACAGTTTTAAATACTCATATACATATGTATGTAGTTCTTCACTAAGGGTAAAAAGTGTAAAGTGTCAAGTTAATAAAACCAACAAATGGTTCCTTTTCAGGAATTTATAGTCTTTCAGTTAGTAGATTTATTATGATGCTCTTAGCAAGTGACCTTCAGCTGGTGTAGTAAGTTTATATGTAGGTATAAGTTCTTAAACATTTTAAACATAAATCTCTTTCCTTTTTAAAAATTAATTCATTTTTTTTATATATATTTTTCCAGCACACACAAACACACAGCATATCATACATACCCAATATGCATTGAAAAATTATTTCTCCAATGTTAGAGAAAAGCTTAATTCTCAAGTTGATTTCTAATGTAATTCTCAACTTAAGTTGAAACATTTTTCTCCTTTTTTATTTTCAACTTGACATCAATTTGAGATTTAATATTTTATCCAATCTTTGAAAAAAATTTTAATTCTCAAGTGGATATCTAACACTTCTCCACTTGAGACCAAACATTTTTTGAACTTGAATACGATTTGAGATAAATTTGAGATTTTTTCTAAGTTTTTTATTCTCGTATGGCAGTATAATTATATTAAATGTCAATTATAATTTTGAATTATTTTTATTTTTTTAGACTGGGATGAGTTAAATCAAAAGATTGACAACTTCCAAAAAAATGTGCTCAAAGGTGTAACTCATTAAGCATATTTCTAAAAACAAAAACACAATGCACATTTCCAATATTTTTAGAACACGAAATCACTCAGAAATTACTAAAAAGAGTACTGGAAGAGGTAAAATCGGGAGGAAATAATACGACCTTAAAGCGAAAGCCAATTTTGCCAAAAACACCACTTCAGCTAGTGTCGGATTTCAGCCTATTCGAAGATAAAATTCAAGCATCTGAAAACAAGTTTAACGACCTGGTAAGTTTGACAAAAATATAAAAAAAATTCCAAATACTAAAGTTTAATAATTCATCTACTAGGTTTCCGAACTTATGGCGTTAGTATGTGGCAATTCCATAACATTTTTAAAAACAGCTTGGCGTAAAATGATAACGGATGAGGTAGCTATCAAATATTCCTGGCAAGGAACTAAGACAAAACAACCTGTACGAGCTCTAAGTGTCACAGCGGCATTAAAACGTAATTATGTTTTTATGTTATGATTGAAATTAATATTAACTAAATCTAATTAATCTTTCCAGAAGCCTATAATCAAAAATTTGCTGCTGCATCATCGGACAGCGAGTTCGAAAGAACTCTAATATCATTTTTCCAACACGCCAATAACCACCATAAGAAGAAAAATTATGCAAATGGAAAAAATTAAAAATTAATTAATGTTTTATGTTTTTTTTATTTAATAAATAAGTAACAAAACTAAGTAAAAAACATTGTTTATATCTTAAAGTTATATAAATAAGCTTTCTTTAATATGGCAATTCCGTACCATCCATTTGAAACCAATTGGAATCACAAATTTCTTAATTTGATAACTAAGAATATCACCATATTAAAAATGAGCCTTTTAAGTTGAGAAGACTATAATCGGACTATTGAGGTGCATTTGAGAATGGCATTTGATATCAAATGCATCTCAAGTTGATATTAAACAATAATGTTTATTGGGTACATACATACATACATATGTACCTATACATATGTGAATGATGTGCGTGTGTGTTCTTTTGTGTCCTGTGACAGTGACTAAAGATATTTAATCAAGGAATCAAGGTCATTACATTAAACTTAAGATTTAGATTAAATAAAAATTATTCTTCTTCCTCTTGTTGTTGTTGTTGTTGTTACATTTACTTATACGAGCGAGTATGAATTCTTTTTCAACAACAGCTTCATTGGCAGGCAGCAGCAGCAGCAGCATTAACAACAAGCAGAAATTTCCATTTCTTAAATAAATTAAATTCTGGTTTTTATCGTTTTTTGTTTTTTTTTTTTTGTTTTGTTTTTGGTGTGGCTTGGTCTTGTTGTGTCTGCAATTCTTAAAATATAGTTTATTTAATACGGATGAATTGTTGGTGGTTTGCTTGTGTTTTAGCAAACAAGAGTAAGAAAAAGTTGTGATGTGCTGTGCTACTGCTGGTGTGGCCAATGATGATGGTGAGATTCTAGAGAAGCATTAAGTAGTTGACCTCCAAATTAAATTTTTAATATTATTAACTATTGTATGTCTCAACGAGTGTTTAAGTATTTTTATTTCTTCGATATGTTTGTACGATTTTTTTGATATTTAAGCATGTGCAAAATACTTGTTGACCATTTGTGATTTTTTTTTTAAATTCTTTTTTTGTTTTGGTTAAAGTCACCACACACACGGCCATCAATGTTGGTCGGTAGCTTGGTTGGTTGGTTTTATGCTGGCGTTGGGACACACTTGATTGTTGTTTACAGTAATGTTAAAGAGTGAATTAAAACGTAACTTATCTATTTTTTTTTTTTTTGTCAAACAAACTTTAAAATTGAAATGTAAATAAATTTAAATCAGTCACACATTTCCTAAAAACCCTTTTTTGTCCAAAATTAAAATAGTTTGTTCTAAAATAATACTCACAATATATGAAGCTTTTTTTTCGAGACTATTTTTTTTTTAATAATAAAGCTTTATTGTGAAAAACTTTAACAAAGTAGCTCTTGAAATAGCAAGCAGTGTTGTCAACTTTGAAATTTCAAAACGCACCAAAATGGAGAAAAAAGCGCACCATTTACAAAAAAACGCACCAAGTTAAGAATTTCGTTTTTGTTTCAAATATTTATTGAATTAATTTTAAATTTTCTACTATCATAAATTCTATAAAAAACTTTTTATCAACGATTATTAGTAAAATTAATATGTAATAGTAAAAGCCTTTTTTTAATAAATGAGCTAATAAAATGAGCTAACTCACAACATGATATTCGGAACTAAAGTACTAATTGGTAAAAAAGCTAATTTCAGTACATATTTGGTACTTTTTTTTATATATTTTTTGTTTTCTAGTTAAAGTACTTCTATTTGATTTTTTCCAATAAAATTTGTTATAGGATTCACTGGTACTCTAACCCTGGTTTTTCATCTAGAGTTCAGTAAACCAAACCATCAGGTTATACAAGTATTTTTATTTACATGTTTAAAATGCTAATTTGATTTTCAAACAAAGATTTTTAAAGAATTTGATTTCATTTATCATACATTTGTACATATGTACATTTTTTTTATCGTATAGATTTCATGAGTTATAAATTATTAAAAAAACTGCAGTTAAAAATTAGTAAAAATAAAGATTCCATCACATTTTCGAAAAAATTAAAAAACGCACCATTTCGGTGCAGTGTTGAATGAAATGGTACTCAAATAGGTGTATTTTATTGCAGAAAGATTTTTTCTCACAATGAAATAAAAAGTTGTATAGAATTGCTTTGGTGCCACCAAAAATTTAAAAACGCACCAAAATTTAAAAAAAAAAAATCGCATTGCGCACCAACTAAAGAATTTTTCGCACCAAAAATTTTAAAAATCACCAAAAATGGTGCGAAACGCACCAAGTGACAACGCTGATAGCAAGACTTCATTTAATCCCAAACCTTTTTTTTAAATTGGTTTTTGAAAAAGCTTTATTAAGTCTAGAAGTCTATGAGAAAAAAGCTTTAGAATAATTTTTGTAATAAGTTTTTCAGTTCTATATTTATATTTTTTGGTAAAACTTTGTTTGTATCATGAAACAGCTTCTTAAGTAAAAAAGCTTTAGCATTAGTTTGATAGTAGTTTTTTGAGCAAAAAAGCTCTTGGAAAAAATTGGTGAAAATAAGAGTTTTCTGAAAAAATAAAACCTCAATTCAAGAAAAAAGCATTTGGTGAAACAGCTTTCTTCATGTTTTTTTTTTAATGAAAATGCTGTTTTAATATTTTAAATGAAAAAGCGTTTTTCAGGTTTTTAATGAAAAAGCTTTTTTTTGGATTTTTAATAGAAAGAGATATCTATATATATAAAATTCAATGTATGTATGTATGTATGTATGTATGTATGTAACGTATAGACTCCAAAACGGCTGAGCCGATTTTGATGAAATTTTCACAGCATGTTACTGTGACCCTGGAAGGAATAATAGGGTACTTTTTTTTTGCCACGCCCACTTTTACGCCCACTTTTTTAAAATATTGTAATTGGAGACCAAACCTCTGGACCGATATTTTTGAAATTTTCACAGCATTTAACTGGGACTCTGGTATGATTAATAGGGTACTTTTTTACCACGCCCACTTTTACGCCCACTTTTTTAAAATATTGTAATTGGTGACCAAACCTCTGGACCAATATTTTTGAAATTTTCACAGCATGTTACTGTGACTCTGGAAGGAATAATAGGGTACTTTTTTTTTGCCACGCCCACTTTTACGCCCACTTTTTTAAAATATTGTAATTGGAGACCAAACCTCTGGACCGATATTCTTGAAATTTTCACAGCATTTAACTGGGACTCTGGAAGGAATAATAGGGTACTTTTTTTTTACCACGCCCACTTTTACGCCCATTTTTTTAAAATATTGTAATTGGAGACCAAACCTCTGGACCGATATTCTTGAAATTTTCACAGCATTTAACTGGGACTCTGGTATGATTAATAGTTTACTTTTTTGACCACGCCCATTTTTACGCCCACTTTTTAAAAATTATGTAATTGCTCCCATATAGTTTTTAACAGATTTACTTCAAATTGTATACACATTATATACTCCAGGCGAGGTAAAAATAAAGATTTCTTAAGCCACGCCCCTTTCACGCCCATTTTCACGCCAAATTTTTGAAAGTTTTATACTTTATTAAATTTTCACAATAGGATATTCTTACGAAATAATAAATTCTTGACTATGTAAGTGGACAAAGGGGCATGGTCTCGCCTAAAGCATTGCAATAAATACATTAAAATTAAATAAATAAATGTTTGTAAATATATAAATACGTTTTATTTTATTTTATGACGAGGGGGGGGGGGGGTAGCAAAGCACACCGGGTTTAGCTATCTATATATATAAAATTCAATGTATGTATATATGTATGTAACGTATAGACTCCAAAACGAATGAGCCGATTTTGATGAAATTTTCACAGCATGTTACTGTGACTCTGGAAGGAATAATAGGGTACTTTTTTTTACCACGCCCACTTTTACGCCCACTTTTTTAAAATATTGTAATTGGAGACCAAACCTCTGGACCGATATTTTTGAAATTTTCACAGCATTTAACTGGGACTCTGGTATGATTAATAGGGTACTTTTTTTTTACCACGCCCATTTTTACGCCCACTTTTTAAAAATTATGTAATTGCTCCCATATAGTTTTTAACAGATTTACTTCAAATTGTATACACATTATATACTCCAGGCGAGGTAAAAATAAAGATTTCTTAAGCCACGCCCCTTTCACGCCCCTTTTCACGCCAAAAGTTTTATACTTTTTGTTCTCTATACAAATTTGTTCATTCCAACGTATTTTTTTATTTGGTAGTATATTGCTCTTAATACTGTTTACGTCGCCATATAACTATGAACCACGCCTACTTCATCGCCCCCTTTTTTTAATTCAGATACTTACTTATACCACTAACAATGTTTGCTATACAAAATACTTTTTTTGTAATATGGATTTACCTAAAGTTTTATATACTTTTTAACTACATACATTTTTTTTATTACCAAATCCCCATTTTTCGCCGCATTTCACCTTAAATTATATTGCTTTTAATCTATATATATATAAATGAATGTGTGTCTGTATGTTTGTGCTTAATAGGAGGCCAAACCCTTGGACCAATCTGCCTGAAATTTTTACAGCATGTTACTGTGACTCTGGAAGGAATAATAGGCTATATGAAGTTTTGATTGTACAAACGGGGGTGGCACCGCCCATATAACCCACAAATTTAACCCGCCATATTTTGGGCATTTTTTGACGTACGTCGGTGATATTTGGTACATATGGTATTGGCATATTTAGGAATACGTACCAGGAGAAAAGTGAGTGGGACCACGCCCCTTTTTAGAAAAATTAAACATCGTATTATAGTCTTAACTACTAAACCGATCGTCATTAAATTTTCACAACAGAATATTCTTACGAAATAATAAATTCTTGGCTATGTAAGTGGACAAAGGGGCATGGTCTCGCCTAAAGCATTGCAATAAATACATTAAAATTAAATAAATAAATGTTTGTAAATATATAAATACGTTTTATTTTATGACGAGGGGGGGGGGGGGTAGCAAAGCACACCGGGTTTAGCTAGTATTATATATTTATTTTCATGTTAAAGATTTTAATTTTAAATGTTTTTTCATATTTTCTATTAAAAAAACTTTGTTCGCATTACCTATGAAAAGTCGTTTTTTATATTTTCCATGAAAAATAAGCCTTTTTATATTTTGCATGCAAAAAGTTTATTTTAACAACACATTCCCATTAATCAATTAATTCTTTTAAAGACATATGTTCTGTTTTTTTTTTGTCGTTGAGGTTGTGATAGTCAGATGACCGGATGGTTTGTTATTGGTGTGATTTTTGTGCATTTAACTGCTTTTCGTTTACGGTTTGTTTCATCTAGATACTTTCAACGACAAACTATCTACATACATATATCCACAAAAAGTGTTGTTTATACTTTTAATAGCGTTTTTGTCCATTTCTGTCAACTGTTGTTGTTTTTGTTATTTTTATCATTGCTGCTGCTGCTCTTTTCCTCTTGTTGTGGTATTTTATTTTAGTTTTTTGTTACCAATATTAAGTATTATTATTATTTTTATCAACATTCCCACTCAAGTTGTTTAAGTTGTTGTTCTTCTTTTTCTTTTTTTTTTTTGGTATTTTTGTCGTCAATTTTCGAGCTGCTACAGCTTTTAATATAAATTTCAACTTCCTGATAATTTGAACCAAGCTAAAACAGCAACAAACCAAACAAAAAAAAAATTAAACCAGTCTGTTTGCAATAAACTTTAGTTCTTTGGCATCGCATCTTCTTTTAAAGCTTTATAAAAAAATTAAATTTTTTTACGAACTTCATCAGTCAAGTCAACCAGTCTATTTTGAATATTGTTGCAATTTTTTTTTGTCTTCTGCTTCATGTTCACTGTTACTTGAAACAACGAGTAGTTTAATGTCTTATTAATATTGTTATTGTAATTATTTTTTATTTTGTATTTGTCTGTTAATTTAAATGTTTGTGGAGTTTTATTTATTTATGTTGATTTTTGTGGTCCATCTTCAGATTATCTTTATTTAGCATCTGCAATAAAACGAAATAATTTAAATTTTGAATTCTGGTTACCAATTTTTCTTGTTGTTTTTAGTTTGTTTTTAAAGATTATAGCTGCATGAGCTGTGTTGTGATGTTAAATAACAGTTTCTGGAAATATATAAATTGTATACAAAGTATATTTCAAAAACAAGATAGAAACCGTTAGTTGAAAGAGCAAATAAATACCATAATTTACAGTGGGTCGCAATCAAAATATATTGTAGACTAGCTAAACCCGGTGTGCTTTGCTACCCCCCCCCCCCTCGTCATAAAATAAAACGTATTTATATATTTACAAACATTTATTTATTTAATTTTAATGTATTTATTGCAATGCTTTAGGCGAGACCATGCCCCTTTGTCCACTTACATAGCCAAGAATTTATTATTTCGTAAGAATATTCTGTTGTGAAAATTTAATGACGATCGGTTTAGTAGTTAAGACTATAATACGATGTTTAATTTTTCTAAAAAGGGGCGTGGTCCCACTCACTTTTCTCCTGGTACGTATTCCTAAATATGCCAATACCATATGTACCAAATATCACCGACGTACGTCAAAAAATGCCCAAAATATGGCGGGTTAAATTTGTGGGTTATATGGGCGGTGCCACCCCCGTTTGTACAATCAAAACTTCATATAGCCTATTATTCCTTCCAGAGTCACAGTAACATGCTGTAAAAATTTCAGGCAGATTGGTCCAAGGGTTTGGCCTCCTATTAAGCACAAACATACAGACACACATTCATTTATATATATATAGATTAAAAGCAATATAATTTAAGGTGAAATGCGGCGAAAAATGGGGATTTGGTAATAAAAAAAATGTATGTAGTTAAAAAGTATATAAAACTTTAGGTAAATCCATATTACAAAAAAAGTATTTTGTATAGCAAACATTGTTAGTGGTATAAGTAAGTATCTGAATTAAAAAAAGGGGGCGATGAAGTAGGCGTGGTTCATAGTTATATGGCGACGTAAACAGTATTAAGAGCAATATACTACCAAATAAAAAAATACGTTGGAATGAACAAATTTGTATAGAGAACAAAAAGTATAAAACTTTTGGCGTGAAAAGGGGCGTGAAAGGGGCGTGGCTTAAGAAATCTTTATTTTTACCTCGCCTGGAGTATATAATGTGTATACAATTTGAAGTAAATCTGTTAAAAACTATATGGGAGCAATTACATAATTTTTAAAAAGTGGGCGTAAAAATGGGCGTGGTAAAAAAAAAGTACCTATTAATCATACCAGAGTCCCAGTTAAATGCTGTGAAAATTTCAAAAATATCGGTCCAGAGGTTTGGTCTCCAATTACAATATTTTAAAAAAGTGGGCGTAAAAGTGGGCGTGGTAAAAAAAAGTACCCTATTATTCCTTCCAGAGTCACAGTAACATGCTGTGAAAATTTCATCAAAATCGGCTCATTCGTTTTGGAGTCTATACGTTACATACATATATACATACATTGAATTTTATATATATAGATAGCTAAACCCGGTGTGCTTTGCTACCCCCCCCCCCTCGTCATAAAATAAAATAAAACGTATTTATATATTTACAAACATTTATTTATTTAATTTTAATGTATTTATTGCAATGCTTTAGGCGAGACCATGCCCCTTTGTCCACTTACATAGTCAAGAATTTATTATTTCGTAAGAATATCCTATTGTGAAAATTTAATAAAGTATAAAACTTTCAAAAATTTGGCGTGAAAATGGGTGTGAAAGGGGCGTGGCTTAAGAAATCTTTATTTTTACCTCGCCTGGAGTATATAATGTGTATACAATTTGAAGTAAATCTGTTAAAAACTATATGGGAGCAATTACATAATTTTTAAAAAGTGGGCGTAAAAATGGGCGTGGTCAAAAAAGTAAACTATTAATCATACCAGAGTCCCAGTTAAATGCTGTGAAAATTTCAAGAATATCGGTCCAGAGGTTTGGTCTCCAATTACAATATTTTAAAAAAATGGGCGTAAAAGTGGGCGTGGTAAAAAAAAAGTACCCTATTATTCCTTCCAGAGTCCCAGTTAAATGCTGTGAAAATTTCAAGAATATCGGTCCAGAGGTTTGGTCTCCAATTACAATATTTTAAAAAAGTGGGCGTAAAAGTGGGCGTGGCAAAAAAAAAGTACCCTATTATTCCTTCCAGAGTCACAGTAACATGCTGTGAAAATTTCAAAAATATTGGTCCAGAGGTTTGGTCACCAATTACAATATTTTAAAAAAGTGGGCGTAAAAGTGGGCGTGGTAAAAAAGTACCCTATTAATCATACCAGAGTCCCAGTTAAATGCTGTGAAAATTTCAAAAATATCGGTCCAGAGGTTTGGTCTCCAATTACAATATTTTAAAAAAGTGGGCGTAAAAGTGGGCGTGGCAAAAAAAAAGTACCCTATTATTCCTTCCAGGGTCACAGTAACATGCTGTGAAAATTTCATCAAAATCGGCTCAGCCGTTTTGGAGTCTATACGTTACATACATACATACATACATACATACATACATTGAATTTTATATATATAGATAAATCGGATTTTGAATTTTAAATATTGAAATTAGTAAACTGTCATTAAGATTAATAAGATGTGCGGAATTGCAAGCACAACCAGAGGGGAAGCATTCAGAATATGTCGTATAATAAGAATAGAAACTGTGCCAGTGCTAAGGCTTGAAAAATCTCTACTCTACAACTTCTGAGCCAAAAATCTGATGGCCAGTAAACAATTCTGGTCGTTCGTTATTAGGATAAAGGATAAAATTATTCCTCAAGTAAAACTCTTTTAGGGGATGGTCAGCCACTGAACAGGATGATAAGCTAACATTTTACCTGAATTACATATTTGCATATGACCTTCGAACTTATCGGAAAACGTTATCCACTACCCGAGCCAGTTTAATAAAGATTTCCAAATGTTCGATATAGTCTGGCATGGTTCAGTTTTTATTGAAACGTATTGCTTTTGGTGTTCTTTCATTGGTTAAAGGGTTGAATCAGGAATACTGTAGCTTCGCTCTTTCTCATTCTTTATTTCTTATTTTTCTAAATGTCCTTCTACGTCAAACTATTTGTAATATTTTTCAGATCATTGTAATACTTGCCTTTCATATTCATTTAATACATACCAAGAATTTCGAAGATTGGTGCAAGGAGGCAAAACTTAAGGAGCAAAGCTTAATAGAGATCTTGTGACAGTCTCTGAATGGTATTGTGCGAATAGAGTCGATTTTAATATATTTTTTTGAAAGTTGTCTTATTTTTGATTCTAAAATATAATTTTTTTAAATTCATTTAAAAATCATGAAAACTGTAAGTTAAATTGTGTAATTCAAGGAAAATTAACCCCCTGGCCTACGATGTCGAACGATAACGTTCGCTTAGATAAGACTTAAGACACAAACTTGATTGTGGAATAAACAAATTTGATTGAGTAAAAAATAGATACGATAAAAAGTTTGTGTCTTAAGTCTTGTCTAAGCGTGGGCCAGGGGGTAAATTCTTTAATATCATTTTTAAAAAAAAGTTTCAGAAATCCTATTTTTAAAAAGGGTTTACAAAAAACAGTTTGGTTTGAAACATAAAACGTGGAAAAAAAATAAAATTCCCAAATTGAAAATAAAATTCTCTTGAATGGGAATTTTAAAAAATATTTGGGAATTTCAAATTAAAGTGGTTTTATAGACAACAATTTGTTTTGAACCATAAAACAGCAAAAAAAAAAATTCCCAAATTGAAAATAAAATTCTCCTTAATGGGAATTTTTATATTTTTTTTTAACAAAAAACTGTTTGTATTAAACTATGCAATGAAAAAAAATTAATATTAATATCAGGTATGTGATGGAAATCGAAAACGAAAACGCGTAAGTTTTTCAAGTCCATTTTAAAGTATTTCTAATCAAATTTTTAAAATTTTTGTTTTAAGATTCTCTTTAATACAGAAATATTACGAAAAAATTAACTTCTAAAACTCACTCGTTTTCGTTTTCCATCACATACCTGTATTCTTAAATTGAAAATAAAATTCGCTTAATTCGAAATTTTAAAAAAATATTTGGGAATTACAATTTTTAAGTGTTTTAAATAAAAACTTAATTTAATTGTTTATTTAAGTAAACAAATTACATATTAGTAAAAAAAATATTTATTATCTATTTATTTATAATTTTTGAGTTTTTAATAGGAATTCAAATTGTTTTACTGTGTTGAGTTCTGTAAAATTGTTCAAGACAGGCAGAATTAAGCATTAAACAAATTCGCCGTTTAATGCTTTACAAGTTGATAAGCATCCAGATCAAAGACTACATATATTATATACATTTAATTTTCGTTTAATTTTCAATTAAACAGTTTTAATTTTATAACGTTTTTTGCTTCTCCTTTAAAATTATGATAATGAGGGTTACGTCTTTTTGCATTTTAGGTGACGATGTATATCTTCACTTATGGTGGTGGAGGGTATAGAAAGTAAGTCATTTGGATTGATTTAGAAAACACAAAAATAAACGTTACTCAGATTCGATTTACAGAACAAAATTTTTAGTTTTCGTTTTCTACAAATTTTAAAAAAACCGTTTTTAACAAATTGATATGCTATTGATGTCTTTATTCAGTAAAAACATTTTTTATTCTTTTTCAAAAATGCTCAAATTCTTGACAAATTTTTCAGAACCAAAACATAATTACAAAAGTGGCTATGTTTAATTTTCGTATTTGTAGAGGAATTGAAAATAATAAAGTGTTTTTAATCTAACTCTAACATAAGCAATTACTATAAACTAAAAACGAACATGAAATTGAAATTTCACTGGCTTAAAGCCAAAACAAAAAACGAAACGAATTTTACAATTTCTATAAATTTCAAATGCTAAAAATGTAGCAAAAACAATAAGAAAAAAGCGCACACATAAAGTCTTTTTTTTTTAAATTCACAATGAATTTCAGTTTAGATTTGTACATAAAGAAACCTTGTTGATGTTTTAAGTTTGATTTCAATATATGTATTGAATATAAAAAAAACAACAACAACAGCAGTAATTTCTCATGTTTTTGTTGGCTTTAGCTTACAAGTTCATTTTACCAATGCACAAGTATTTCCTTTACAGTTTCAATTCCAATTCCATTCTAGTTAAATACATTCGTATAAATGTACGAGTATGTATGAAGTGTGTTTGTTGTCAATGTGTGTGTGTTTAAGTGCAAGTGGAAGTGTGTGTGTGTATATATCCCTGTAAATGTTTCATGTTTGTATGCAATTAAATTTTATTTATTTATTTGCTTTTATAGGTTTTGTTGTTGTCTTTACTCACAATTCAATTGAAATGCATTAAATATTGCAGTAAGTTTAGCTTTTGGTTTTGGTTTTTGTTTTTATTTATTATTTGTTGCTATTGCTTTTATTGCTGTTGTTGTGCAGCTAAAACTCTTCATGATTTTATTTATTTATTTCAGTTTCCTGGTACGCAGTTGTCATCTTGTGGATGATTATCAAGTTCACTCGCTATGTTTTTAGTTTTTTTTTTTGTTTTCATAGGAATTCTATTGGAATGAAATCAAATCAAATTAAATCGAATTTGATATTGTAAATCTAAATCGAAAATATAAAACCAGCAATAGTGCAGTAGCAACAATAATAACAAAACACAAGTGTTAATTTGAAATTCTAAAAATAGTTTAAATGTATTAAAACTAAATAAATAAAACAATCATATGATGCGTTTACACTGACATTGACACATAACATTGACAAGTCTTGGTTGTGCGTGTGTGTTTTTTTTTGTGTTTTTTATTAGGAAGCTTGCCACATATGGTTTAGTTTTTGTTTTGTGCTTTTAATCGAAATTTCTAGTATGATAGAATGAAATAAACTCCTTAAATGTTATTATTAACAATATGTCATCAAAACAAAGAAAATGTTGAAAGTTTGTCAGTAAATCTTGCCACAATTTTGGCTTTGTTCTGAAAAACTATGTCTACTAGTTTTCGTTATCCCCTCTGCAGCATCTAACAACACTGTCAGTGTAAACAGCTTCTGACATAAAACACTTCTACAACTACATACATACTGTTCTTATGCCACCAATTATTAACATTTGGATTTGTTTTGATAATCTTGTTGTTTGACATTAAATAAGAAGGAAATGCTTTCACAATCTTGATTTAAATTGGAGTTTTTTTTTTTCTGTGTCAAGCCAGTCTTTGTTAATTTATTTATTTATTTTATGCCACATATTTACAATTATTTATTTATGTGTTGTTATAAATTAAATTCTAATAATTTAATAATTCATTAACCTTCAATTAGCACACTTATCACAGCTCATTAACTCTTAAATACATAATGTGTGTGGAAATGATAAAATGTATCATAAATTGAAATCAAATTAATCATTCAATTGTAATTTTGGGATTAAAATTATGAATATGAGCATTATTTTTGCTATGACAGTTCTAATTTGTTTACAATTGAAACACTGACAAATTGAGAGGGATTAAAGTAGCATTCGTTTAGTTTTTGTTGTTGTTGTTGTTGTAGAAACAATTGATCTATTACCCTGCAACTAAGTAGACCTAGAATAATTTAAAAGCCCTGTTGGCCATATTACTTAATTGTTGTTTACACTGCTTCCTGAATTACAAATGTATTAATCTGCAATTTAAATATTTATAGTCGTATAAATTATTTTGTTTTAACAAAAGCTTTTGCCAGCCAGCAACACTTTATATTATTTTAACCATTCCCTGAACACCAACAACCAATTAATTCCATTATTCTTTTAACTAACTGACAGTGCTTCATTATAACCATCATCTGGCAATGACAAATTGTATATCGTTGATCATGATGTTGTTGTTGATGATTATTATTGTATATTTTTTGTGACAATAATAGCAACAACAACGACGTCAGCAGCAATAATAATAATAATAATAATAATAAATGTTCGAAAACGTTTTATTGCCACAACATACTGACATAAACGAATACATGGAATTAGTTGAATCGCATATGATAATGACTGCTGTCGCATGACAATTTCTTGTAAGACAAAATATTCATAAATGATGTAAATATATATGCACATTCTCGTACATATTCGTATGTGTGAATATATGAGCATAATATTGATACTTGCTCTACTCTAAGTGACATATGTATGTATTTAAATTGTACCAAAGATCTGTTGCGGAAGGTATAGCTCAAGATAGCTATTAGTAATTTTTGAAACTTTGTTTAAACGAAAACTAGCACTTTATAATACAGGCCTAATTGATCAAAGCGACAAGAATTCATTAAGTTTCTTTCTGGATTTGTTTCTTAGGAAAAACTACAAGAAAACTTCACCTTTTACTCCTTGTACATTTAGTGTGTTTTTCTTAGCCTTGATCCTATGAATAATGTTCGTCCTTGACAAATAACCAATCTATGCGAGGTTTATTATTATTCACTATTGCGGTGAGGTTTTTTGGCTTCCTGATAGTTGGAACTCGTACCTAAAAAGTCGTATTCATATTTCAGGAAGCTGATGAAATAGCATTGTACGACGCTTAATTATTTCTCTACAGTTTCTATCTTTTTATTACCCCATATTCTACTGATATGAACCGTAGACGTCAAATATTTCTTACATTATTATTCTAACTAAAATTTGATCATATCAGATCATAACAGAAGCACACATTCGGTGCAAGACAGCATCAATAGTCTAAATCCACTTGTTTGTGTTTTAAGAATCTCTTATCCAAACGTGCCCGTTATTTCAATACGACATGTCGAGGTCTTACTACAGTATAAAACCGAACTATAAAGTTTGTTATGCTATTCATTTCAATTCTGTGCAGACTGTTATGTTCACCTACAAATCCCGTGGAATAAAAAGCTGAACATCAGCCACTCATCAAATGTACTACAGATCACTAATGGCAAACATGGTACAATTGTCCTTTTTTTGATACATTTTAAACACAGTTGGTACCGTGGTACTATCACGATTCATATGGTACAATTTCAAAATACTGTTGCATAAAAATTTGGTATTTCAGATGAAACAGATAAATATCAGCCATGTCACTGAATTTAATTCCGTTCGGAAGTGGAATTATTTCTGTATTTTGCTTGTAAAGAAAAAGTAAAATGAACAATTGGTTTCATTCCGAACAAATTTTTCGTTTTGCTTTTTCTATAGAAGCAAAAAATGGGATTAATTCCACTTCCGAATGGAATTAAATTCTGTGACATGGCTGTATATCATAAAGTTACTATTTGTGTAATAGTGCAAGCAAAATAGATTTTATTAAATTTCATGAACATTTTGGAACTGATATCAATTTGATCTTTAAATATGCATCTATAAGACAATTATTACGACAAGAAATTGTTGGTTGAATTATCGAACAATATGAGTCTTTGACATATTCATTTAGGCTGAATTTCAGTTTATGGGGGACACCCCTAGAGAAAAAATCTAAATATGCCATCCCCTTCAGAATGTTCCCAGGAGTACGAAAATCATAATGAAAAAGGGGGCTCACGCCCCCTATGGGCGTGGCAGTCGAAAAACGACCCGGCCCACCTACGTAGACAATATGGGTATCAAATGAAAGCTACTGTCTTCACGATTCCAAAAATAGCCATAGTTGCCAGATCGGGCGGTTTTTGCAGCCGATACGGCCATTTTTGTTAAATAGGGGCGGGGGTGAAAAACGACCCATGCCACCTACTTAGGCAATATTGGTATCAAATGAAAGGAAATGTCTTCACGATTCCAAAAATACCCGTAGTTGCCAGATCGTCCAGAATTTGAGGAAGATATGTTAATTTTTATACAATGGGGGAAGGACTTTTTTTGTTTATTTCTTTTTAGCTCGGCCAGAGGCCGAGCACTCGAGATCCCCGCCGTCTAGAATTAAGACATACTGGAGTTAAAAACCCCTAAGCTCGGCCGTAGGCCGGTCACGCAGAAAAACTTTACTAAGCGAAGCCAGTATAACAAATTTTCATTAATCAATCAGAAGCTCCAAGGGGATTGATTTACTATGACCTCCACGCGGTAATCCCTGGGTAACGCTAACAATAGTAATTTTTTCGCACAAAATGCTCATTTTTGTTTGTTTTTACCAAAATATAAGCAAAAAAAAAAAAAAAAAATTTCCCCCACCCCAAATTTTGCCAAAATGGCCATATCGGCTACAAAAATCGCCCGATCTGGCAACTACGGCTATTTTTGGAATCGTGAAGATATTAGCTTTCATTTGATACCCATATTGTCTACGTAGGTGCGCCGGGTCCCATAGGGGGCGTGAGCCCCCTTATTCATTATGATTTTCGCACTCCTGGGGTCATTTAAGGGGGCGTGGCATTTTTCTTTTTTTTTTCCAGGGGTGTCCCCCATAAACTGAAATTTTGCCTTCATTTACATTAAATGATTTTTCGGCTGAATTCAAGAACTAAAGCTTAAAATGTAGTTAATCAGGATTTCAAAATCGTTAGAAGTTAACTCTTCTATTTCTTTTATTCTTACAATAATAATTCTAGTTATTTTGGAAATATGTGTATTTACCAAGGTTAACTTTTCGCAAATGACTCATACGACAATTAACGCAATAATGTTGCTATAAGATACATATATATCGAATTTTTGATAAACAGCCCAATCATGAATAAAAATTCCGCGGGAGTTTTTTCCCTTTTTATTTTTTTAACATTGAATTTAAATAGGAAAAATGAGAAAAGGGGAAAAAACTCCCGCGGAATTTTTATTCATGATTGGGCAGAAAGTAAATTTTTGGTAAAGTTTTATGATTATTTAATAAATATTAAAAATGGTACCATGGAGGTCTAAAAAGTACATTTTATTTATATAGTTGGTACGAAAAACAAAAACCCATTTTCCATCACTCGTACAGATGTATTCAACTTTGTAATATTATAAAATCAAAGTGCTTAAACTCATTTCACTTTCAAAATAAGTAAGTCGGCCCTGTTCGGTAAATCGAATCGTTTTTAAAAACGAGAAATTTCTAAAACCGAATAAATCGCTTTTGGGTGTTCTGCAAATTACACGTATTGATATGATTCGCAATTAAAAAAAATGTTGCCGCGTTCAAAAATTGTTTGTGATTTATTTTGCAAAAACATATGTTGTACAATTCTAGAGTTGCCTGACAAATTATTGTATTTTATTGCTAAATAATGGTGAGTAATAAAAGACCATTTAAGGTGATTGAACCTTCAGATATATATTTGGTCTTTATTTTTATCGCAAATATTTTAAAATAAATTTTTTTTAATATACAAATACTGAGTTTGTACTCGACAAACTTTGACAGCTACATATTCACACACAGTGGTGACTCTACTTTTTCGAAAATAAAAAAAAAATGGTGATCGCCATGTTAAAAATAAATTGTGTTTTTGCAAAATACTTGTGATTTACGCAATTATTTTATTTTAGATAAGTTTTTTGAATTACAATTTAATTTAGTTATAAACTGTTTGTCATAAAAATTTAATGTATAATGTTTACTACAGGGTGGCGCAAAAGTAATCCTACTATCAGGAAAATGCTATAAATTTTGCGATTGGCCCCTAATGTCAGTTCTGCAATATTCCGCGTTCTGGAGCAGTGTAGCATAACATTTTTTATTAACGTGTTTTTCGCATGTGTTTACTACACAAATGTCAAAACTGAACTGACATTAGGGGCCTCGTAAAATTTATAGCATTTTCTGATAAGAGGATTACTGTTGCGCCACCCTGTATTATTACAAGAGTGTTGTTTATTTAAATGCCTTTTATATTCTCTATAAAAAAAAGTGTTTTGTTCATTAAACTTTTTTTTGTCACTCTTAAAGGAAAAATATGTAGAAGTTTTAGGGTGCTTTTAAAATATATTTTTTTAAAATTCAAATATATTAAAATGCATGTAATTTTAATATAATAAATAAAAAAGACTTCATATTTTATATTGCACTTGTTTTTTTTTTTTTGTTGTAGTCATTTATTAAAATAATTACACATTCGATTTCCTTTCGACTAGGTTTGTTTACTCGGTTTCAAAACGAGAAAAATTATGTGAATTCGGTTTACAGAAAACCAAAAAATTTGAATTCGTTTTAAAACGAGAAATTTACTCGGATTCGGTTTACAGGGCCGATTGACAATGGAAATAGGAAGTTAGGCACTGTAATATTATGGTTAAGACAACCATAATATGATTATTTTTTTAAATCTATTGCATTTTTAAACCTACTGGTTACAATGCGCCTTATTTTAGGTAATTCCATCAGATTTTTTAGGTGTAGCGCATATTTCCCTACTACTTTTATCCACTATAATAAAATTCCTGTAAACAATTTCTTTATATGATTTGTGGTTGAGCTACGAATCTTTTGATGAATTTCCAGTCTTTATTACTTACCGATGATTAACTGGACTGACTGACTGTTCATGTGGATGGATGATTGTGTGGCGCATACCACGAGTTATGAAAAACAAATCTATACGAGCTTTTGGTTGATTTTTAATTGTCGTGAGCCTTTTTTAATAAATTATAAATATGTATGTATGCCGGTGTGTGTAAGTGTGAATGTATTGAATTATTTATGTATAAATAAATTTTTTGCCAACAACAATTAATATCATTATCAACTGCTGTGTGTACGCCGATGGTTGGTTGGTTGGCATTAATGGTTGAAACGTTAGTTGTTATAAATCAACACATGTGATAATGAAGTACGATGAGATTGAATAAATCTGGCTGTCTGGTTGTTTATCTGTCTGTCTTTATGACGGACTTTCTTTCTCTCTGGCTGTCTGGCTGTCTGTCTGTTGGTATCTGATGGCATAGATATTTGTTGCATAAGGCATGTAATTCTTAAGGTGCTATCAGACGGTTTGTATTTTACATATGTACTGTCAAATTTTCCATCTGTAAAAGTTGTACACATCGTGTGATACATATGAAACTTTGCATGTGTAAAATACATGTGGAAATACATACATACATATGTAATTTTTTCGTTTAGAACACGCTCTATTTTCCTGTGACAAACATAAACAAAACAGCTGATTTGTTTTGAAATAAAATTGTTTGAAAGAATATATTGGAAAGAAAAATTAAAGAAAATGGATTTTTCGATTTTTTATAAATTAAATTATGTTTATTATATTTATTGCAGTTAGATTGGCCAAAAGAAGCAATTCTTGAAATATATAAACGTTAAAAAGGCAGCTTTTGTTTACATTTATAGGTTATGTCATACGGAAAAACATAAGCAGGTGTGATAGCAAAAATTATGAATCGTATGTAAAATGGAAAATTTGACATACATACGGAATTACATATGGGTAAGAAAAGTGACAGTATGTAATGAGTGTATGTAAAATACATCCCGTCTGATAGCACCTTTATATGATTATATGGAGATGTATGTGTTTAAATACAAAAGCGAAAAAAAAGAAAAACAAAAACGAAAAAATAACATATTTACATAAATGTAATTTATGCATTTGGCAATTGCAATGTTCTGCAATCCGTAATCCGCATGCAAATTCTGCAGCGCATTAGCTGTTGTTGTTGGTGCTGTTGTTTGCAATTGTTATTTGTTTCTGCTTTATTTACTATTTATTGGGTGTGTTTATATGAAACGTTCTGAGTTTTTATTAACCAAGACGCTTTGCTCATCTTCATTTTTTTTTATACATATCATATTAATAATAATTTCTTGCATGGCATATTAATTATTGACTGCGGTATCGGGACTATTCATCATTTTCATCATCCTCATCAGACATCATCGCCATCAAAGCCATTATCAAATCACCACAACAAAGATGACTCTTATTGTTGTTTCTTATAATTTATTTTGTATTTTGTGTGTTTTTTTTTCTCTTTGTACTTTTTTAAAAATTTACTTTTTTATCTTTAAAAGTCTTGATGTTCCTTTTGAGACACCGGAGGCCAACTATTTACACAGTAGCTACTTTGCTGGTATTCAATATTGAATATCGACTAGACATCCAATCACACATTTGTTCTTATGAAATATTCCGTCTTCTCGCAGCCAGTCAAGACAGTCAGTCATTCATTCAGGCCACAGTGTGTTGTTTTTCTTTCGGCATGATAAAACGTGCTTAGAATCGAGAATCTTTTGTCTATTGAATGGCATAATTTTTGCTGTTGTTGTGTTGTAGTTGTTATTTGTCATGCATGTACATACAAAGATTGAATGCAATTATCACTATGGGGAAGTTATGGTAAATAGAAATCAAGACGAAGAAGCAGCCATTTGAAAGAAACCTTAGAACATCGAATTGTTTTCTAATGTTTTTAACTTTGTTGACTCTTTGTTTATTAAAATCATATTATGTACTTTGGAATTTCCGAATTTCCTAACTTTAAAATTTTTGTTTATAAAAAACAATTACAATTTTGAAATTCATTGAATTGCTTCAAAATTGTTGTTTTGCAAATTTAATATTTAAATACAGAAATACATTCTGTTAAATTATGTTACAAGTATTAAAGAAATTATAAAAAATTAGGAATTATGATTTGTCTTGATTGAAATTTGCAAACTTGTGATTAAACTTGCAATCGCTAACTGCTGTTAGCATAAAAATCTTTATATTTTATGATTAACAAAAACTTTTGGCCATAAACCCCATTAACAATTTAACTGACTGGAATAACGATTGATTGTTGAATATTTTATTTAATAATCCATTTGAATTTTGTACAATAATATTTAAACAAATTAGTTTATCTTAAAGATGATTTTAATCAAACAGATAATAAAGTATGCGATCGAGGATCTAAAAATACAAAATTATTTTGTCTAATTAATCATTTGTTTTACGTTTAAATCCAATATAAATTTGTACAAAATTTGATTAAAAGACGACACAACAACACCACTAAAAGTGTCATCATTGATGATGTGTCATGTTGAACAATATTGTGGGCGCCATTTGAATGAATAATTATGCCACTCGTTTTATAAATCAAAATCAAAATCAAAAAAAAAAAACTCAACTTAATAAAAAGTCTAAAGAAAATATCAAACAAAATTGCACAAAATATTGAATAAAATCATTAAATATGCAAATTATTCTTTTAAGAAACAAACAAATCAAGCCACAAAAGAAACGTATTAAAACTTTAACGAATAATTCCAAAGCTCTACGCAAATTTATGGTCACACTGGATTAATAATTCAGCCAAGGCATGTGCAAACACGCTGTATGGATAAATAATTTAAAAAAGAACAGTCAGGTACCTCTTCTTTGAAGCAAACTGAAACCTAAAAAAAAAAAAAAAAACCAAACATATTCATTGTTGTCATTGAATGCGATTAAATTGGTGGCGGAGGAAAAAGATACAAAAGAAAAGAACACAAATTTGAAACATTTTGTTATTTTTTATATTTGGTGTGTAGGTGGGGATGGTCAACAAAAAAGGCAGACAATAACAAATGAAATGAAATGAAAAGAAACAAAGATCGATTTGGTATTAAGAAAAAACAGAACAAAACTGAAAAAAAACATGGAGACACCAACTGATAGTTCTACGTTATTGTCTAAAAAATATTCAAGGCTTTTATTCGTAATAATTTAGATGAGTAACGTCATCATGACATCTTCTTCATGATCATATTACTGTGCAGTCTCTTAATATTCTCTTAATGTATAATTAATAAAAACATTTATCCATTAGTACCTGTAATCGACTGTACAGCATAGTTGTTTATCAGTGATTGTATGGGGCTCATTATCCGATATTAGCCCACGATATTTGCACTTTATTGATAAAATTATGAATCAAAATGTACATTTCGAAATTTTAAAAGAGAATTTTTCAAAAAGTTTGAATAAAAAGGCTCTTAGCTGGTATTTTTTTATCAGAATAATGATCCGCATATTCAGCAAAGTTGAGTTAAACACAGTTTTAGTACAAGAATGGGGGAAGAACACCTTAATATTGTCCAAAATTAGTCAAGTCCATCACTAACAGACTCAAAATAGTTATATGGAATACTAAATATATAATATGATTATAAAAAGTTATTTTTTAAGAGTTTTCGAAAGAAAGACTTTCGAGAGAAAGTTATGAAATCTTTATTTAAGTCGATAGAACGATGATATAAAATTCAATTCATCATTTCATGCATGTAAATGTTGACCGCGACTACGCCTCAAATGGTTCATACTCTCGCCAATATATCGGTTGGCACGAATAATTTCATCTATACTAGCTGCCAGTGCATCACCCAAGGCGTGCCTGTCTCTAAAGATATGAGTCTTAACATAGCCCCACAAAAAATAGTTAAAACGGGGTTAAATCGCACTATGTAGGCGGCTAATTGACCGTCCCTAAACGCAAAATAAACTATTCACCGAACTCGCCTCTCAAAAAAAAAAAAAAAATTGTAATCAACGCACGGTTACGGTTCTTCACAGTAACGTTCCTGCCTTTGTCGTCTTTTAAAAAGTACGCTCCAATGATACCACCGGCCCATAATCCAAACCAAACAGTGCATTTTGCGGGATGAATTGGCAGTTTTTGCAATGTTTTACACCAATTACGAAAATTTTGCTGGTTTAGGTATCTATTCAACCAGAAATTAATTTTGATAATAAAAGTTGTCAAAGAGAATGTTGCTAAAAATCACCCTTTATCATATATTTTATTATACACAATATATAATAGTCTTGTGAACTGACTGAACTGACATCATAATATGATTGTGCTCAATGATATGGTGGTTGTACAGCTATCACAATATGATAACTCCTATACATACATAGTTGATCTTAATAATATTCTGATTGTGCAACAACCATATCATCTAATAACCGTAATATTATAACATGTTTTTACACAATTACATACATATGGTGATTTTCACGTCAAGTGACCCAATTTTAAAAATCGATGTCTTCTGATTTGGATGAAATTTACACCAAGGTTAGAACTATTGGATACTAGACCAGACACAAATTTTCAGCTCTATCAGTCCAGAAGTGCCGGAGTTAGAGGGGGTCAAAGTTGGAAATTTTGGTCAATTTTGGTCATACAGGGTTTTTTAAAATGAGTGTAACTTTTCACCTATTGCTTCTAGCAAAAATTCTCCGTAGGACTTTAGATAGCTATTTTTCAATCATTTCAAAAATATTTTTTTTTAATTTTAAATTTTTTTTTTAATTTTTTTTAAATTTAGGCCCTTTTTTTCTCAAATGAAAGAAAAATAAAATTTACTTTAAGGCCTTTATAATCGCCCATTTTTCTCAAAATAAAGCTTATACAATTTACTTTAAGGCCTTTATAACCACTTAATGAGTTGCGGTTGGGATATCTATCAAACAAATTATTTTTTAACTCAAGAATAGGATTTTTCAATATTTGGCAAATGTATCATTTTCATTTATATATTAATTTTATTAAATGATTTATTATTATTATTCTTATTTAGTATTATAAGTAATAAATAGAAAAAATTAAAATAGTGCATATGGTACAAATTGAAACACTTTCTTCTTTGAGTTGCAAATTTTTTTATAGATATCCCACTTGCATCCCATTAAGTGACCACAAAGTTCTTAAAGGAAATGGTCTAAAGAGTCTTTTGAGGAAAAATAAAACAAAACTCCATTTTGAAACAAAAAAAAATGGGGGAAAATGAAAATGATACATGTGCCAAATATTGAAAAATCCTAGTCTTGAGTTAAAAAATAATTTGTTTGATAGATATCCCAACCGCAACTCATTAAGTGGTTATAAAGGCCTTAAAGTAAATTGTATAAGCTTTATTTTGAGAAAAATGGGCCCAAATTGAAAAAAAAAATTAAAAAAAAATATTTAAAAAAAAATTAAAAAAAAATTTTTGAAATGATTGAAGAAATAGCTATCTAAAGTCCTTTGGAAAATTTTTGCTAGGACCAATAGGTGAAAAGTTACACTTATTTTAAAAAAACCCTGTATGACCAAAATTTCCAACTTTGACCCCCTCGAACTCCGGCACTTCTGAACTGATAGAGCTGAAAATTTGTGTCTGGCCTACTATCCAATAGTACTAACCTTGGTGCAAATTTCATCTAAATCGGAAGACATCGATTTTTAAAATTGGGTCACTTGACGTGAAATTCACCATATATTATTGTTAAGGTGGTAGGATAATGTGGTTGGTATCAATCATATTTTAACAAGGAATTATGTAGGATCATATTATGATATTTTATACGAACCATAAAAACAATTTGACAACAGCAATAAATTCATATACCAACATAACTTTAAGAAAATATTTAAAGCCATCAACATTGCTTTGGCAATTCAGGTATTTCAACTACTTCAATTAAGTGTAGAGTCTATTTCTCAGTCAACTATCTGTAGTATTAAACATGTTATTAAGACAACAAAGTGCTAATTACATTTTGGTAGTCCATAGTCCACAGATCAAAATTGACCAAATTTGTCATTAAATGTTTGTTTAAAACGAATACACAAAACAACAAAACAAAACCTAAAAACTGTGTAAATCAAATAAATTTTAACTTAAACATGCCACTGAACAAACAAAAAAAAACAGAACAAACAGTAGTAGTAGCAACAGCAACATATTGGCCACTGGGGGAATACGAGCAACATAAACTGAACATTCATTCAGCCATATAGGAGTATGATTGTCTGAATGTACATACATATGTATGTATGTCGTATATAAATACCAACATACATATATCGATATCTGTAAACATGAACGTATAGATATTTTTATCCAAGAACAACTATGGTCGTACGACTGAGTAGTATTTCTACGTATGTAAGCAACTAACCAACATGATGATCATTTGTGATACATATATTTATTTTATGTTTTATGATGGCTTGTAGGTGAAGGTCAACAGCAACCTACTAAACAGATATCCAAACAATCGAGCTAACAGTCAGTCAGGCAGACAGTCAGTCAGTTAAAGCCAACCAATCGACACAAAGTACACACAATTTACAACATTTAAAGCATGTGACTGAAATGCTAATTTGTTTGAAATTGTACAAATGTTCATACGATTGAGTATGTTGGCGTACTGTCTATTTCTTGGCTTTTTTTTTTTTGTCTTCTAAATACCTGTACGAGTAAATATACATACATATGTACATAAATACAAATTATTTAATTAAATACAAATTGTGGGATTCTTTTGGTTGTTCTTTATTCTTTGTTAGTATAGAAATTCATATGAATACTAAACTATTCTTTGACAAATTAGAAAAAAATCCCCTTTTAAAGATGCCATCATGTTTAGTTAGGAAGGTTACTTGTAGGTTTAGTAATTTAAAAAAAAATACCTTTTTGATAATTGTATTTTACTTGGATAAAATTATGTTTATGTATTATGTAATTATGAAGTTACTTAATCATTAACATGTTTAATTTACCAAAAACAATTTGAACTTCTTTTCGAAACTCTTAAGAAAAAGATCATTTTTTGGGCACTTCGAAAAAAGCGAAAAAAGTGTAAGAGAATAAAGCTGGACTGCGCCACTCCTGAGATGTCCGTCGACTAACTTTTACCTTGATTTAGTTAAATGTCATAGCAACCGCTACAGCGAATTACAAATCCAAGTACATGTTCCAAAATATTTCACTTCTGACAAACAGTGTATCGAAACAGTTTCTAAAAACTTGTATAACTAAGAATTCTAAGATACTATTTTGAACTTGTATGGATTGAATTGTTTTTCTATTCAATATGCATTAAGCAAACCTCGTACTGTTGATATAGAATTAGTTATTTTTATTAACAAACCTCTTAAAGGTTTTTCATTTAACATTCGCGTGTTTGATTTTCATATGTCTCTAAAATGTTGAAATTAATTTTCTAACAACAATGAATTGTTTTTGTTTTTTTGCTCCGTTTAGTTTTTCGTTCCCTAAATCATTTTTATATTTTCTCAACTGATTAAAAATAAGCTTAAGCTGTAAAGAAAACCTTAGAATGTCCATAAGAAACCAAAGGCCACGTACAGCAAGCAATGTGAACAACAAACGTTTTACATACAAATAAGTCAAGCAAGCATCTTAACAACACCAACCCTCCACCGCCACACTCCCTCAGCAATTGTTTTGCATGCAACCATTTAACCAGTCAGTCATCCATTCGCTTACTCCTCGGTTCCCTGAGATCATTTTAAACGATTTTCTCTAAACTATAAAGAAAGAAAAAAATCAACGAAAGCAGTAGCAGCAACAGCTAGAACAACAATACAAAGGCGTTGCTGTTATTTACGATCATCAGTATTTTTCTTATCGTTATATTTTTCTCTTTGTATCCCATAGCCACACAAACATTTTCTTATAATTTCAATATCTTTGGTAATGAGTTAGAATTTGAACCACAGGCGTTGCGCCACAAACTAGTGGCCTAAAAACACTCAATATTGTTTATTAACATTTCTGCCGAGAGTGACGATAAGTGGAGCGCTTCCACGATAACTTGATCTTCGTTTAGGAATGACTCAGTTTCACTCAGCCAAAGATCAAAGATCCACATCAACAAAGAAAAAACTGCTCTACTACGTATCTCAACAGCTAGTACAGCTTGAATTTAAATAGTATATGAGACAGATATTATATATATTGAAGAGGTTTTCAACCACGTAACATCTTTTGTAATGTATCCAGAAAACTGGAAACTGACAAAAATGAAATTGAGTGTTATCATTGCGAGCTTTCCAGGCTAGAACGTCTATAAGATAACATTCTAGTTTTTCTCTATGCTGCTTGGCCGACTGAAAAGAAGATCAAGTTTTCACTTTCTCTTTAAAAGACTGTATCTTTATTTGTTAAGACAAACATGGAGGTGTCAATAAACATATTGTATACCATTTTTGGATACCCAAATACCCACTAGCATCTTGTCTTGAACTGGTTCCTTTGATCTATCTGGTCAAAACAAAATCATATCGTATGTACTAGATTGATAAACTTTATGGGATATTCTCTTTGAGAGCTTTTAAAGTCTGTGGCTTGCAAATATTAAGCCCCGTGACTTTATAAAACCTCAAAGAAAGAAGTATGGAGACGATAAATTGGCCGGTTTTGCGGAACATCGGAAAATGCTAAAATGGATCATATTGGATCATAAAACCGATTGATGCACTGGCTGTGTGTACAGATTCAATGTAATTACGGTAATATTAATAGGTGCTCTTAAATCATCGACGAAAATTAAGGGAATGCACTGGTTCATCAAGAATGTTATGTGGATCTTTATTGCAACAGTAATTTACGTATCTATTCCAACAAAAATGCCACGTTGAACATAAAATGTTGCAATTAAAAATCGTTGCTCTGAAATCATCGACGAAAATTAAGGGAATGCACTGGTTCATCAAGAATGTTATGTGGATCTTTAGTGCAGCAGTAATTTACGTATCTATTCCGACAAAAATGCCACGTTGAGCATAAAATATTGCAATTAAAAATCGTTGAATATCTTAAAAGTAAAAAGCATCCCGCTCTTTGGAGACGAATTCAATGGATTATCGTATATTTAGTTCCTGTTTGCTTTTACATACATACATACATATATCGAAATAAATCTGACAGTTGCCGTTATTATCAAACGTTTTCATTATAAAGTCTTGAAATTAACAATCGGCAAGCCAAGGGTGTCAAAACCGGTCGCTTTCCAAATATCATTGGCAACTTTCTGAATTTGTCTTGCTTATATTTGACTCCTAGCATGAGAAATTCATCAGATATTTGTATTAACTTGTTATAATTTTCTATTTAATTGTTTCGATTAAGGTTCAAAGTATTATATTTTTAATTCTACATTCCAACATTTAAAGTTTAAATTTTAAACTTAATCGCCTGGCACATTACAAGAAAATAACAACATCGTGCATCAATTAAATTACAGGCCTCTTTTTTCAATTTTCTCATAAAAAGTGTATATTTTATCAAAAAAAAGTATTGTTCTCTGAAAATAATCTCCATTTTACTCTTAACTCAAATAATTTTACTCTTTTGACAGATTTTTTTATTTGCAAAGAATGCTATTTCATTTTATTACATTTTCAAGCATTTCAAATACATTATATATTTGTATGCACATGTATGTATGTATATTTTTTGTGCAGTGGAAGATGTATTTAATTTTATATTTTCTGAATGTAATTCCAACTATTTGTAACCTTGAAAATTTCCATGACTTAGAAGAGAGATAATATAATACACATGCAGTAATATATTTTTGTTTTTGTTATTTTTTTTTTTTTTGTATTATTTTTTCTAATTAAAGATGCAAAGAAATATTATTAATTAGTACATACATACATATATACTACATACATACTGACATACATAAATACTTAGCTGTACATAAACTCAGCAACTACGTTGTCTGTAAATATTTTTCTTTCTTTATCATGTAATAATTATTATCAAGAGTGTTTGTATATATTTTTTAGCAAGGGTCAAAGTTTCTAAAAGATCACATTGAGACGTTAGTTTCTTGTTATTTATTTTTAATTTACAAGATTAGAACAAGGATATATTAATGAAGAATGTAAATTTTAATAAATTTTATTGAATGTAGGTAGAATGGTAAATTCATAATATCGAGTTTAATTAAGAAGCTGCAGACTTTTATTTATGTATATACCTAATTGTTTTATTGTAGTTATTAATGCTTATTTTATGCGATATTTATCTTTAAAAAATACGACTACTTTAATTATTGTCACGTTTGTTTGGTTTACATTTTTTTTAATTGTAACCGCAGGCTGCAGTCAACAAGTGTTTAAGCATGATTGTTTTGTTGGAGTCACCCTGTTTTAATTACACACTTGTTTTTGTTTGTTTATCTCTCTTATACTCTCTCTCTCTCTCTCTCGTCCTATTTTTCTTTTGTCAAAACCGTTTAGTTTATTAGTATTTAATGAAAACTTTGTGCCGAAACATTAAATTTTGGAATAAATTGTCAAATTTAATAGCAAAGAATTAAAAATATAGTAGTGATAATAAGAAAGTTTACAAATGTAATTGAAAATATGCGGCAATTTAATAATTGTTGTGTAGTAAAGTGCAGTACAAATATGGTTGAAAATTGTAAATAATTAATAGTAAAGATTTAGTTGCGGTGTTATCGCCATTTAAAATTTTTTAAATATATTTTTTTTAAATCTTTAAAGTGTTGTTTGTGTAATCAAAGGTTAAGAAAGCGGCATATTTGAGAAGGTGGGTATTTTGAACGATTTGTATTTATTTATATTCATGATTGTCGTGGGTCCCCTCAAAAATATTTCTGAAAATATTGCTATTTGTCAAAAGGTTGACTTTTGAGCTAAAACAATTGGTTACGCTTTTTTGAGTAAATATTTACCAAGTGTGACCATACCTTAACTCTTGCAACAAGAAAATACATGTAAATCAATGTATTTTGTTTTTGCGTTAGTCATATGTTTTGTAAAAGTGTTGCAATGTTTTTCTAAGAATTGTTTATTACCCTTATGCCCATTATTACAACTTGGCAATAGTTAAAAGTATGATGTTATCGGACAGATAAGAAGTATTTGGTTATTACAAGTTTACTTTAATCTAAAACCAACCGATAAGCTAAAGGGAAGATCATCTTGCCTTTAAATTTTATAGTTGAAGTTGCCATATGTTCTGGAAAAAATGTCAAATTCATGAAAAATAAATTAATTTTAATTTTGTTTTGCCAATAAATAATTTGATAAACAAAAATGGAAAGCAGACGTTTGATTTATATTTTTTTCACAAACAAATGTTTTCACAAACACACACAATTTACTGTTTCTTGTCAGTAATTTGTCAAAAGTAATCGGTTTTTCACTGGTATTGCCATATTTTAGAAAAAAAATTATTTTATTTTACAAGGAAGTTGTAATAACGAAAAATCTTAAAGGTCACTTTATTCCTCACTTTAATTAAAGTTACCTTTTACTATTAAGAACATTAGAGGCAAGTCGTAATAATGGCCCTTAATAGAATTGCCTAATAAAACAGTGTTACAAAATGATATACATACATATTTTTACTGTTGACAATTTGAATAACTATTTTAAATAAAATTACAAAGTTTCAATAAAATATGTATATTCGAACAATTATTTTATTTTCAATGAACATCGACTTCAGTTACAATAATTTTTTATAACAATTTTTTCAACAGCACAGACTTTAGATTTTAAACAAATTCTAATCTCAGCTGTAAGAGTGTTCTTTTAAATTACATACGTGCGTGCATTAATCAATTGTAAATTTATTTTTGGGTAAATATGGGTTTCCAGACCTTATATTGATCACTGAAAGCGTACAACTTCTGGAATCTTCATGTCTGCAATCTGGTCATGTCTGGAATCTGTTAGAAAGCCAGAATGGACGAGGTTAGACATAAATACATACGAGTATTGTTACGTTTTTACTTTTTAATTCTGGATTCCTTTTAATTGCAAAATAAAAGCGCCGAGCAGTCTAAAGAAAATATAACGATTCTTTATTTACTCAAATGTACACAAAAACAATTTAAATGAACACTCTGTCTTTTACTACTCTTTTACAATTTACTTTAATACGCTTAAATTACAGTTTGAGAATACTTAGATTTTCACTCAAAGATAACTCACAACAAACTAACTAACCTGAATTGCCCTGTTAGCCTATTTATACACTAACACCATTTCTGGATGGTTCGGAGCTGAAAGTTCTTGTCTAGAAGGTTTAGCCAAAGCCATTAAAACTTAATGCTTAATAAATTTAAATTGATATATAATTGTGTAACAAAATGTATCTCCCTTTGATATCAACTTTAAATACATGCATACATGCCATCTTACGAACCGTGGTCAGCGTGGTGAGCGTAAATTGTGAGCAGCGAACAGATCCAAAAGGTTAGATACAACCAACAAGATATGACTGTGTAGCAAACTCTGTTTCAGGATGACGCGATCTCTGTCGATACTGTTGATTCAAAGATGTACACAGTCAATAGGTGGGGAATCTCCTCTGATCTACTTTGTGTCATGGTCTCTACTACGTTTTATATTGTATGCCATCGATATGGTGGCAAAAAGAATAAGGGAAATTTATTTCGAGACGAGGAACACTAATTTCAACAAATATTTTTTAATTCTCTTCATGTCGAGTTAGTATAAGTTTCAGAATACGAAGGCTTTCGGGGTAATTAATTGCGAACGAATGTAATTGTATCGAACGTAATAAATGATTGGGGGTCAAAAATACTGGCCTCAAAACTCTGTGGCATAAAACTGTTTAGATTTCTTATAGGCTTGTGCCACTGATAAATTCAATGAAATGAACTGTTGGTTTCCATAAAAACCACAAGATTTTAGAATTCTTCCGGCTAAAAGTGCAACTGTTCACTACGTAAGTGTTATTCATTTAAATTTATCGTAAATCTATCGTTTTATGGGATCATTAATATTGGATTAAGCTCATAAATCTTCTTCATAAATTGGCATTATGGTAATGTTGTTGCTGTCATTGAAACTTTTTGCCTGGGGGAAAAAACTAGCACTTGATACAGCTTTCGCTGAGTTGATAACACCGTGCGACAGTCCGAAAAACATGGGACTCGATATTATTTTTCTTGTAGGGCTTGTCGAGTAAAAGAAGATTCTAATAGTGAAATATGCCGGACACCTCCAAAATCCGGTTTTACGATTAAAAAACCGGTTTTTGTACCTTTGCGCACTTATAAGCCTGCAATTTTGTTGATAATGACCCGATTTTCAGGAATTTATATATATATATAAATTTATAAGTAAAGTAAATTAGAGTTGGCATCGTTGAATATAATATATGTATGTAGCTATATTTTGATATTCTCTTAGACAATTTTATTACCTCATTTAAAACAAAACAATCTATATTTATAACATTCATTAATTCATTTGCTAGCCACAAGTGTTTTTGTTTGTTTTTTTTAACCTAAAATTTTAACAAACTTTTCCAGAACATTGACATTCTTTGTCTTAATTAAATACCTCAAAATATGGTTAAATTTTATTAAAAATATTCTTAAACATACACAATTTACCTTTATTATTTGCTAAATGAAATAAACAAATGATAATAAAGTTTTGTAACAGTCATACTTTTTTTTTATTTTTTAAATATTTAACAAGTTAAATTTTTGTTATGAGTTTGTAAATAATACCTACTAAAATTGTATACAAGAAAGACATCTATCTAGACAAACATATACAAGTACCGCACCGTCTGTCCTAATTAGTTTCACCTGTGTCATCGCATATAAATTTTCTTTTTGTTTAACTCAAAAGATAATAAATATTGAAAGAAACCGCTATTAAGAAATATGTACTTGTATACAATTGAAAAAAAAAAAGAAACAGAAATTATTTTTCTTCTTTTTATTTAAAACTTTTGTATGAAGTCTTTAAACAGCACTTGTCACAGTCAGCCAGTCAGTCAGAAAAGAAGTAGGTGCACTTGCTTTTTTTCAGCTCATGATTATGATGTGCATGAGGTGCACATTTTGTAGGGCCAATAAAATTGATAAATTTCTTAATAGTAGTTAATTTTTTATTAATAATATTACTTATTGTTATTACTGTTTATTATTAAATAAGGCTTAAAGTTAATTTTTAAATCATAATCATAAAAATACTTTTGGTTGTAGTATTTATAACCCAATAACCTCAAAAACGTTTTTTTCCATGTAGATGTTTTTGTCGTTGTGGTTTTTTGTCTTTATATGCCTTTAGAAAAAAAAGTAACTGTTATTGAAGAGAAACAAGATGGTGTGTCAATGATAAAATGTCTACAAAACAAAAATAAAAACTCTAAAAATAATGTTTAAAATTCCATAAAAAAAGATCATTCGTACAAACGAGTGCGTGTGCAATATGTACATACGTTTTTATGTGTCCCTATTGAACACGTTTAGTACATAAAAAACCCCTACAAAAAATAACTGAACATCATCTACAAAACTCAACTCAGCTGAATTAAATTGAACAAAACAATACAATACAATAATATCTTGGAGTATACAACACACTCGCTTACACTATAAGTTTCACTTTCTTACGAGCAGCACCATCCATCCATCCATCCAACCAAGATTATGTGCGTGCACGCTCACATCATTACATACATACTTCACTTCACTTATACGAGTTTATTTGAATGAATTGCAGCCAGCCTTGATGCTGTCGTCTGTCAATACGTGGTTACTGTTTGTCAGTCTTATTCGGTCCTTCCTTAATTCATTTTCATTTCATTTCAAAATGCATTTCTTTTGTATGACCCCTCCTTCATAGAAACATTTTCAGTTTCAGTTCTTCGTATCGTTTGGTTGTGGCCGTGTGTTTGGTTCTCTCTTCTTCGCCATTTGAAAAATTGGGAACTGCTAATAAACCGATACAATATTAAAAAGTTTAATTTAATTTTACAGTAAGAAACCTGTGTCTTTCGTAAGCATTCTGGAACACTGTGTCATTTGTGGAAAGACCATGAACATGCAAGCCTTCAATGAAACGAAAGAAGTATGTATAGATGTTCATCTTAGAATATTAATTGACCATAATCAAAAATCAGTTTCTAATTGAGGAGACGTGTTGGTTACAGTGATAAATTGTTCTCTTTTGTATTCCGAAATACCATGATCGTATGGGATTGTAGTTTAACAAGTTTCTGCTTTAGATTTTTACATTCTAAATGTATGTAAATATGAAAATTCCGTGAACACTTGTTGGTTGTAGTGAATAATCATTTGATTTTGAATGTAGATTGAGGTGTCCGCAAAAGGCTCAGGACACTATCTCACGTCGAAAAGGATCTAAGGAGCACTAATGTATCTCAATAACATAATAACATAATGTGCAGGCAATTTAAATCCCAGCAAATACCTTTCTCCATAAAGATGCTCTTGATATTTTCAAGATATGTTGTTAAGTAATAATATGGAGAGGTCTTAATAATATACGAGTTCGAACAGATTGGATCTCAACAGACAAATTCAAACTTTCAAATCTTTCTATTATTTTGCAATACTACAAACATTTCCAGTCGTATTCCGGCAAGGAAGCAAAACTTGAGAAGAGCCTAATCTAGATCTTGTGAAATCTTTGAATGAGATTTTAGAAATAATATCGATTTCAACGATTGCAACATTCAATATTGTATTTTGCACACAAACGAGAGGTATTAAGGAATTAGAAAATCTTGATTTTCCAGTTATGAAAATACAGATGGACTAAATACAGTTTTTCATTTAACAGTTGGGTTTCCAATTTTGTTGATAACCTTCGCAATTTGAGTTACATATGTTGCACTGTAGTACTACAATGGAGTACGTTCTGCTAGAATTAGGGAACATGGTCACGATACCCGATGACTTTAACAGTGAAAAGTTTTTCTTTTAATTAGGGAACTTGTTCGCGATATCCGATGATTTTAACGGATTTTAAACTCAGTGAAAAGTAGTTCTTTAGACGATTGTACGTATGTGGAATAATCTACTTCTAGAAGTCCTTTTTGGCGCTTTGAATATTGGAAAGGTTAAATCAAATATAAACACTACTACTTCCACTATCTTTCCTTCCATAACCTATTTGCTTAGTTTAAACACAATGAACCGCTTGAGTAAAGAGACTTTTTGATGTATGTACATATGTATAGAACACTGGTTTGTTGATTTCCTTCATTCATTTATTGTCAGCTCTTTTAAAATTTATTGAGACTTTTACTATTATTCAAAACATCAAGACTATGGCCTTATTAAATGGTCTCCCTAACAACATTGATTACTACATGTTTATCCTTTCCTTCGTTAGGTGATTCTCTGTAATGAACTATAATTAACTAATTAGAGAGATAGTTCCTTTTCCTTTATGTATTTGAGATTAGAACAGATAGTGAAAAACTAGATTGAGTTTGGCCATGCAGTTATCTTTAGACTGAAATTAAATAAAAATCTGACACGTTCAGGTTCAAATCCGAAGATTGCAGGTTCGGTCCTGTGTCGGTCGCCATGTTAAGCTTTAGCAAACATCACCATGTTAAAGTTTACTTGTTCGCGCAAGATCAAAGAAATTAAAGTCAGTTATGTTTGAGTGTTGATTTATGAGTGACGCTATCATTTATTTCTTTCCTTACTTATACCTATTCTTATATTTATTAACATAGTTGCATTTCTTATATTTATTAACATGGTTGCATTTAATAGTACTTGTGTATGATGGTACATGTAACAGAGGTGGCCCTACAGTGTCGACCGGAAACTGTATTGTGGTTTCACTGGCCAAAAGAAATAAACACCTGGATCAACAAACTAACAGTGCAGCATGATAACTTCAGAGGTAATTTTGTAGGGACGACAATTTTCGTAGAAATAGCCAACTTCTCTGTCATAATTAGCTCATACTGATCATTTATACACAACCTGACGGTTCTATTGGAATTTCACATCAGGAGTCATGAGCTTTGTTTTCTGTAACAAAATGATTTTGGGAATAACAAGCACAAAGTGTGTCTCAAATTCGTTCCTGTTCGAAAATTATCTTACTAATATTTGCCTGTTACAATTTATATAGGCAACGTTTAAATTATATTGTTTTTGTAGGGGTCGTCAGTGATTATGTTGATGGTTTTTAGTTGTTGCTATTTTGTAAAGGTATCTGTAATCTGTACGCACTCTCAATTATTCGGTTAAATACAAATTTATTTAGGGCGTCACCCATGCCCAATGATATTGTTGTTGAAGTAATATAATGATATTCACGGTGGTGGTGCTGCTGCTGGCGATGATGATAATGTTGGTGCTGTTGATGCGTTTGATGATGATGTTGATGACAATGATGAAACGAAATGAGTACTCACGTCTAAAACATTAAATACAAACATAAACATTTTTGTACAACTGAGGGATTTTCACTTTTTATGACTTTTTTACTCACTTTAATTTTTTTTTTTCGTATATGGAACAAAAACATAAAGATGCACAAAATTTTGCAATTGTTTACTTGAAAAAAAACACAATGTTTTTTTTAACGATTACGAAAAGGAAGCAGCGCCACAATTGAAGTATTTAAGCAATCAACCACATGAAGACCCTCGCGCTTAACCACATCGAAAGTACAAAAAGAGCAGAAGCCAAATAAGAAAGTGCTTTTTCGTTTATTTTTTTACTTTGAGGGCCTTTTTTACTCGTTTCATTTGTTTGTAGCTGCAATGAAATGATATTTGCCCTTAAAAATACAGATGTACGCTAAACAAACCAAAAAGCAACGAAAATATTAAAACATTTTTCAGACAAGTGTCATGAAGTTGTCATGACAAACAGTCACTGTGAAAGAACCACCGTTTATTTGATGATGGATCTACCGAAAAAAGTGAAAATTGTGTACTTTTCTTGTTACTTTTTTCTTTCTTTATTGTAACCATTTTAAATGTATGCTGGTTAAACATATTGACACAGTTGTTAAATGAAAATGTAGACGTTAAAACAAAATGCGGCAGCTAGCGAAAAATTGTGGAATAATTTTGTTGCTGGTTTAGTGTTATTTTTTGTTTATTAAAGCACGTATTCAACACACTGTGCTGTTTTTGCTTCTATTGTTTTCAAAAGTTCCCTTTTTTCTAATTATTTTTTTTTTAGAAAATTCTCACATATTTAATTAAACTATCAAAGTCAGGTTTTATGTCGTGTTTTTTTTTTTACTGCGACCTTAAAAAGAGCAAGCAAACAATTAGTTCGTAGGTAGAGAGATAAATTTTACTTTTTCAAGAGGGAATATTAAGAAAATTTTCGGAATTTAAGGCAAACAAAAACTAATTTGAAGTTAATTTACCCAATTACAACAATTTTGGTTTTTCTAAAGAAACACACACATTGCGGAGGGAAACTAGTCAGACACTTTGGCGGGAATCGAAACCATAACCCTTAAGTTGATGGTTCATCGGTCCATCGGGTCAGTTATAAAAGTTTTGTTGCAGTTGCCAGGGCCAGAACTCTTCTTACAGCCCTTGTAGTTTTTTTTTTCAATGCACTGCAATTTTGCATATTTATGTAATTTAGTTGTTAGTAAGTTTGTTAATTTATTTTTATACCCTACACCACCATAGTGGGGAGGGTATATTGGATTTGTGCATATGTTTGTAACGCCCAGAAATATTGATCCAACACCCACCTTAAAGTATACCGATCGACTCAGAATCATTTTCTGAGTCGATTTAACGATGTCCGTCCGTCTTGCTGGCTGGCTGTCCATGTAAAGCTTGTGCGCAGAGTACAGGTAGCAATTTTGAAGATATTTTGATAAAATTTGGTAAGTGATATTTTTTCGGCCCAAGGATGGATGGGATTGAAACTGGTGGAAATCGGTCCATTATTTCACCTGGTCCCCATACAAATGTCCTCCCGAAATTGGGAATTACCGATCATAGATGTTTGAATTATGCAAGGAACCAAACAAATTTCATCACAAATGAGTGGTATATGAAGCTAAATCACATCTACAAATTTTGTGCAGATCGGTCCATAATTAGTCGTAGCTTCCATATAAGGCCCACTTCCGAAAATCACTTTAACGATCATAAATTTCTTAAGAAGGTTGGTAATCAAATAAAATTCGACACAAATAATATACAGAAATGATGATACCTAATTTTATAATGGTCGATCCGTGATTAGTCGAAACTCCCATATAAGACCCTCCCCGTAATCAACTTTAACCTCCATAAATCTTTTAAAAGTATTTATATCGAGATAAAGTTTAACATACACAATACTTATATTCACAGAAATCATGACACTAAATTTTTATATGATCGGCCCATAATAGGTCATATATCCCATGTAGCGCACATTTCTCAAAAAACTCTTTTATACATATACGGGGTGTAGGGTATTATATGGTCGGGCTTGACCGACTATACGTTCTTACTTGTTTTTAACTTTGCTTTGTTTAAGTATGAGTTAGTCATTTTATTCCCTCGACATTGTCAAGGGTTAATGTAATTCTACACGGAGAAAACTGTTTCAAATGTATGAACAATCAAATAATGCAAATCGAACTTTAATTTACAATATAAAAATATGAGTTTAGAAAGTAAAAGTATGATTAAAACAAACTACAATTTTAAAGGCCAATTGTTTGGTTGCCATTACAAAACAAATTTGTTTGCAACAACCAAACTATTTGCTGTGTGTATTATAATTTTGAGCACATATATATATGTATGTATGTATGTATTTATTTTCTAATCAATTGGAGTATTACAATATGCTGGAAAATAGTTTGCATGCATATAAATTATGACTTCGAACTGTGGCTGGCGTTGCTGTTGCTAAAACTGTCCAACTATATTTCCACTAACTGCTGCTGCCACTTTTATTTACTTTTTCTATTCTATTATTCATTGTTCGTGCATATCACATTAATACACAGGCATTCAGACATCCATGCATACATTGATACGTATTGTATGTATGTACATATATTTGCACTTGTATCTATGTACACTTGCTATGTATCTAGATACATCATGTATTGTATTTAACTATAATTAATATGACCATGAAATTTTAAAAAAAGCACTGTTTAAATATGTAAAAATACCAAATAATAAAAATGTAGAATGATCTTTTAGTTGTAAAAAAATATAACAAAATACACAAACAACTTATAAATGTTTAATGTACAAATTAAATGTGCAAGCAACTATAATATTTTTCATTCTAATTGAGGGCATTTCTTTTAAGTATAACAAAGATGCTAAATATAATTGCTAGAATTTTTATTTTGAGTGTTGTCTTAACTTATAGGTGCATACCGAGAAATATTTCGATGTGAATCGATTTTAAGAATTTCTTTCAGTCGTTCTTGAACTACATAAAGTTTGTAAAATTCACACAAGATTTTAATTTGCCGCCATTTGTGTAGTAAACAATACGATGCGGTTGTGTACTATCTCGTTTCGTTAATCTGCATTGATCCTCTAGATCATATGATAACTTTATTTTCATTCTCTCTAATGGCTTTAAAAAGTAAGATTTCTCAAACTAATTAAATCCTCTACTTATTCTCAAACATAATTGATAGTCTTCAAGTGCGACCTGATGCTCTGCTACTAATAAATTTTATTCGAATTTAGAAACATGATACAGCCCAATCATGAATACAAAATCCGCGGGAGTTTTTTCCCTTTTTATTTTTTTTAACATTGAATTTGAATAGGAAAAATGGGAAAAGGGAAACAACTCCCGCGGAATTTTTATTCATGATTGGGCTGATAATAGTCGTTATAAGCCAGATATCATGGTATACTTAAAATGGCAAGTTAATTAATAAGTTAAGATCTTGGTTGAGCAGATTCAGTTGGCCAGCTGTATGATCTAATAAATAATAAACCAAAAATCATTCATTAGAACCAGTGTCACACTAGGCATTTTTCTAGGCAATTAATATCTATAATAAACTGGCTGTTCCTTTGCTCAGATATGACATCACATTGATAAACATACAAATGTCCATATAATCAAAAATCATAATTGTGATTTATATTTTGGTTTAAAACTAAATCACTCAAAATAACTGTTATGAAATGATTTTTGTTTACATGGTTTGGTATGACCTTTATTAGTTATACCCTACACCACCATATTGGGGAGGGTATATTGGATTTGTGCTGATGTTGGTAACGCTCAGAAATATTGGTCCAACTCAGAATCACTTTCTTAGTTGATTTAACGATGTCCGTCAGTCCGTCTTGCTGGCTGGCTGTCCATGTAAAGCTTGTGCGCAGAGTACAGGTCGCAATTTTAAAGATATTTTGACAAAATTTGGTACATAATATTTTTTTGACCCAAGGACGGATGGGATTGAAACTGGTGGAAATTGGTCGATTATTTCACCTGGCCCCCATACAAATGTCCTCCCGAAATAGGAGTTAAAAGATCATAAATGTTTTAATTATGCAAGTATCCAAACAAATTTCATCACAAATGAGTGGTAAATGAAGCCAAATCACATCTACAAATTTTGTACAGATCGGTCTATAATTACTAGTAGCTCCCATATAAAGCCCACTTCCGAAAATCACTTTAAAGGGCATAACTCTCTCAAAAATGTTGGTATCCAAATAATATTGAACGCAAATATATTTCATATGTATAAAAATAATACGGTACAATTTTATTATGATCGGTCTATAATTAGTTGTAGCTCCTATATAAGGCCCACTTTCGAAATTCACTTTAACGACCATAAATTTCTTAAAAATGTTGGTATCGAAATAAAATTCAACGCAAATAAGTTTCTTATATACAGAAATAACAACGCCTAATTTTATAAAGGTCGGTCCATAATAAGTCGAAACTCCCATCTAACTCCCTCTTCGTAATTCAATTTAAGCTTCATAAATCTTTTAAAAGTATTTATAACGAGATAAAGTTTAACACATATAATATTTATATTCACAGACATCATGACACTAAATTTTTGGATGATCGGTCCACAATATATCCCATATAATGCCCATTTCTGAAAAACTGTTTTATACATATACTGGGTGTAGGGTATGATATGGTCGGGCTTGACCGACTATATTTTCTTACTTGTTTTTATTGTTTTTTAATGCTTTAGTGAGCGATAAACTATTTCAATTGTGATTGATCTTAACAATCTTTCTCCTTTATTTACATACTATCGCCTATTTTTCTTTATTAATTTTGAACAAGTTGTAAATTGAATATTAACTAAATCAGTGCCGATATGGGGCAAGAAGTAAAAACAGCGAATTTTATATTCAAGTTTCTTTAGTTTACATTAAATAAATTTTTGTCATTTATTTTATATGCAAAAAGGTGACATATGTCACATGCAATATCAATTTCTGCTTTCTCTGTTACAAGGGCCATGTTCAGTTAATTCACATTTAAATCATATAAAAATTATTACATGAAATAGTTTACGATTTAAATTCACTTTTCATCGCGTTTGAATTTCTCAAGTCTCAGCAAATTTTAGTTGGATTCGAGTTCCGAGCCGAATAAATTCAAATGTTTGTGAGTGTTAAATCTCAGAAAAGACTTTGTACTGGTTCTTTTTATAATGATGTTTCAAAAAATATAGCAAAGCAAACATATTTGTACAATTTACAAATTTTTATTATATGTTATTTTTTATTATGTTTGCATTTAAAAAGTCATATGATGGTTGCAAGTACAAATAACATTAATAATTAATTATAAACATTAAACATCAGATTTTTTTAATTCTTCCATCATTCATTCATTATTTTATTTTTATATTTCACTTTAAGAATGATGATTATTTGTTGTTGTTGTTGTTGTTATATCTGCTGCTGTTAAATAATATATTTTTGTAAAATTTGTTTTTTATTGTTGTCGTTTTATTTCTTACCATACAAATTAAACTTTATTCTTTTTTAATGATGTTTGACTTTATTATTATTTTTATTTTTATTTTATTATTATTTTACTTGTAGAACAATATAATTTTGTGTGTTTGTATCTTCAAATTAATAGCTTAACAAATAGCAACAAATAATCTCATACGTAATTTTGTGTGACTGACTGGCTGACTGACTGATTGGCCAGAGTATTTGTTGTTTGTTGTACTTGCTGCAATTATTTATTAACTTCTCTGTTGCCGCAAGTTCAAGGTTGCAGTATGTAGTAGACATTTATTAAAAACATTTAGAATTAACTACAAATACAACTAAAACAATAATAACAAGACACAAATAAATTAAAAAATAAAAATAAAACATTGACTTTGATATTTAATTGTCTTTAAAGAGCAAAACGCATGCATACTTCATGTACAAGCACATTTGTAAGTAAATTATTAATTGGAAGCTTTTTTCTTGTACTGCTATTTAAACTAATTAAATTAATAGTCATACACGCTAAAGTTAATTGTAATATCGGTTCCCGATAGTTCTTTATGTTCTTCCGCTACACTTTGTATAAGAGACCGAAACAAAGCCAATTATTCAGTGATTAATTTACACTTAACAGTCCTTAAGTGAAATGATCTCTTTTTTTTGGCAGCTTGGAACACCACATATTAAAGTGACAAATCAGTTTTCTAGTCTCTAACTAGTACCCAGAACTGCAGGGTAGTGTAATAATTTGTAGGTCAACTTTGCTATTATTACTGGTTTTTATTATTATTTAAAGTTTATCCTTAAAATCCTTTTTACATACAATGATAATTTTAACGATTTGTTTTTATCTCCAAAAGGTAAATAAATCCTTGTAAATAACAGTATAAAACACTAAAAGACTTTGTAATGCCCACAAAGTTTCTGTTTTTTCTACAGAGTATTTCTCTGAGATAAACTAAAAGTTACCAAGTTGAAAGATGAGATAGTTTTTGTTTTTCTTCTTGTGCCATTAAAATAACAACAGCAAATTAAGACAACACAAGTCAAAGCAATTAATTTCGCTTTTTTTTTTTTGTTTTATGTTTTTGCAGTAGTAGTAGTTGTTGTTGTTGTTGCTGTTGCTACAAAGAAAATGAATTTTGTTTAAAAAAAGAGACGTTTTACTTTTAGATGTTGCTTTCAAAAGTACTTTTTATGTGACATCAAAGGGTTAATGCAGTTTAAGTTCAATGCTGTTGAAATAATTAAAACAAAAACAATAAAATTAAAAACAGAAATCAAACCAACACTTAAACCTACATACATACATACACACGTTTATATAACTGGCCACTTAGTACTTGGTTTGTTTTTGCTGTTGCTGTTTTTGTACGTACTTCTGTAAAAGATTTAAAAATAACAAAACAAAGTCATACTTTTAATTAATTATCTTCAAAAAAGAAGTGTACTTTTCGTCGACACAACACTCATGCATACACTCAGAAATAAATATAAATATTTAAGTAAAACAAGATAAACATTTGAGTGTTTAAATATAAAATGTACAGGGCATTAAGGAATGTATTGATTTAAGAAAAAAAAATGAATTTTTTAGATACTTTTTAGAACATTTTATTCTAAAGGAGAAAAAAAAAACGGAGAAGGATAACTTTTTGTGGCCTTTTTAACGCATTATTTGAAGTTTACCCTTCTGGCATTGAAAACATATTCACCCCTATCGTGAATAAAAATTCCACATGAAATTTGTTCCCTTTTCACATTTTCCTATCAAAATTCAATGTTAAAAAAATAAAAGGGAACAAATTTCATGTGGAATTTTTATTCACGATAGGGGTGAATGATTGTATTACGTTTATTTTAGTAACTGTTTGGTACTTTTCTATTAACTTTCTAATAACGTTTTGAAAAATAGGTAGTTTTTTAGTACTTTACTCATCATCAATATTCTCAATATAAATTTGTTGTTTTGTAATTAAAAAAAAATTCACCCCCTGGCCCACGATGTCGAACGATAACGTTCGCTTAGATAAGACTTAAGACACAAACTTGATTGTGGAATAAACAAACTTGATTGAGTAAAAAATAGATACGATAAAAAGTTTGTGTCTTAAGTCTTATCTAAGCGAACGTTATCGTGGGCCAGGGGGTAAATAATATTGCTACATTTTTATTACAATAATATTGGTACTTTTTAGAAACACTTATTAATTTTTACAGTATTTATGCTGCTGTTTGTGAAGCCCAAGTATATTAGTCTAACACCCACCTTAAAGTATACCGATCGAAAGTGATGTTGAGAATCTGAGATCTTAATAAGAATTGTTGTGGAAATTAGTCCACAGCCATTAAATATAAATAAATATTTTAATTTACTTTGGATATCAATGGGATCGTAATAATTGATCATGTATAAAATAATGTGATATACTGTAGTAGACCCTATCGGTTTTTACCTGAATAGCGTTCCTGAATGCATATTGTTGAGACAGTTTAAAATTTATTTTAAAACTTAAGCTAGATTTACACGATTGAAATTTTCTTCAAAATTGCTCTTCAAAATGCTTCAAACTCGTGTAAACAGTAAAATTTCTTCAAAATTTATTTAAATTTAGTTATTAATACAGGGTGGGCCAACTTGGACTGACTGATTTGAAATGCTTATAACTTTTGCATTTTTAATTTAATACTCAATTGAACATCTCCAGAACATCGCTACGACGTATTCTAAAAGTTGATCTGAAGTTATAAAATAGACAAAATTTTGAAGAAATTTTTCTGTTTACACGAGCTTGAAGCATTTTGAAGAGCAATTTTGAAGAAAATTTCAATCGTGTAAATCTAGCTTTATTGTCTAGTGTAAAATTTGACCTACAGCAAAACTGCATTGATATACATATAATTCTCAGGAATATACATCAGAATAGATCAGCAGGGTAATTTTTCATCCAGGCGTATGAATTCAACACATAAAAGCAGTCAGAAGTTTTCATGATGTGGCTAATTTAAATGTCTATTGAACAAAGAATAATCACTAACATGTGAGTTAACTTAATGTAGCGATCGCATTACTCCAGTAACGGAAATCATTGTCAATATCGATCAATGTGATTTCTATTATCATCATAGGAGTATTTATTTGATGTCTTATGGCTTAAATTTGGAATGATAGAGGATTTAAAACACCTATTACTCAAACTACCCAGCAAAAACTTAACTTGAAAATTAGGTTGAAAAATAATAGGAAATTGTCAACCAGACTAATTATAAATCAATTAGAAAGAGTACTAATTTTTGTTTGCGATGTCTCAAAAGTAATTCTTTATAATTGTGCCACTTCTAATAAATAATATCAAAATATTATATAACATACATATGTATGTATGTATGTACAAATATCTAGAAAAACTTAATTGGGCAAATTTAACAGAAGTACCACAGTGAGAAGATGTTCAAAAAGTTCTAGAGATATTGAACGAAAAAGAACATATCGATTGCAATAAAGATACGGAAGTATTCGATGAATATTCACTCGTATCTAAATATGTAACATCGCAGAAAATTGGTGAATGGAATCAACAAAATATTTCTACGGAAAATCGTTGGGTGAAAGTATTTAAACATTTTAAAAGCAATTACCAAAACCATGCAAATTTTCAAATTATCGTTGAATATATTTTATGTTTGCCTGTAACAAATGCGCCAGTTGAACGTGTATTTTTTGATGAACAAGTTGTGGACCGCAGATAAAACTCAATTAAGGGTAATATTAAAGTTATTATTAAGTTAATATTAAAAAATCCTGTCAAGAGTTCCACACATATTTGAAATCGTCACCTAAAATTTTGAAACAAATTTGTACCTCTGGAAAATACCTATAACAATGTATAAACAATGTGTAACGTAAAATAAATATTGCCATTCACTACGGACAACTAAAATATTATTATAATATCTATGCAGTTTTATTTCATATTTTTTTTTTAAACAAACACAAACTGCGAAGCTTTTGGCTTGTCTGCAGAAAACATCCAGAGTCTTTGGCGGGAATCGAACCCGCAACCCTCTGACTGATAGTCCGGCACACTATCGCCTAGTCTATCGGAGCACTTAACCGAACCCATCAGAAAAATATGGTCACTTTAGGTATATATATTCTTTACTATATTTTTATATATATTTTGATCACTCTACAAATGGTAGTAATAGACCATCTGAGTTCCGTCCCTCATTCGTCTTTTGAGCAATGCCAAACGGATGTGTCCAATGATGACGCATTTGGCCCCAATTCATAATCAATTCAATTTCCTTTAGTGCTCTTATATCCTGAAATACATATTAATTCTAAATGTTTAAATGTTCTACACTATTTGACTCAAAAATTAATAAAGCACATGATGGAATATTAAGTTGAAAGATGGTAGATAATTTATAGATATTTATTTTAAAAAGCCGAATGCTTGTTTTTAGTTTATTTTAAATGAGAACTTAGTTAAACGAAATCCTTATACTTTCAAAGAATGTGATACTTTAAGATTTTTAATTCATTAAACACCTTTATTTTGGCATTCTCTTGTCTGGATTAAAATAACAAGTAATTGTTCTTTCAAACATCTGCACGTAGTACACAAATGCAAGTACAAGTACATACCTAAATAAGTGCTGTATTGCTGTAAATAAGTTGTATGTACGAGTGAGTACTTAGTATGTCATCAAAGTCATTGATGCGTTTAAAATTGGAAAACAAACTGAAAAAAAACTAACAAAACTTTCATAGACAAAAACAAAAAAAGTTTAAACAGGAAATGCTAAATTTTTTGTTCTTCTAAACTTTTGCTTTTTTATCATGATCTATCTGAATATCGCGTCATCATTGTCACTAAAACTATTTTTCATCGATTATCATTTGACATGAGTGTGTGTGTGTGTGTTTGAGTGTGAGTGTTAATGTGTGCTTTGGTTCGTTCGACATTTAAAATTAATGTCATCCTCTTTTGTTCTTCTTATTTTTGTTCTTTTTTTTTGGGGTTTAACTTACTATTGGTCGTTACTTGTGGCTGTTGCATGGAGCTGTTTGGTATCACTTTATAGAATTGTTCGTTTCGAAATCATATCTTTTGTTTATGTTGTAGATTTCTTTTGTTCGCTTCGCTTCGTTTTGGTTTGGGTTTTTTGTTAATTAATTTAGCAAACTATGTTTGTATGTTGTAGCATGGCACATTCTTATGCTCCTCACCTTGTTTTGTTCTTTTTTTTTTTTTTGTTTTACGCCTGTTTGTTCTTTTTTGTTGTAGTTGTTTATTTATTGAGAGCAAATGCTAAACTGAACAAAAGAGATAATTTCAATATTGATTTTATCAGTCATACATAAAATGAAACATACAAATCTATTAAGGGTGTGTCGGGGTTTTTGGGTTAATTATGAAGATCGTTCGCCTACAAACTGAATTTTATAAATGGATGCTATGCAATAGATCATGTTTTGCAAATTTGAGTTTTAATTAAACGGGGTATTCATTTAGAGACAGCAATGTTGATACTATTCAATCAAACAGAAAACAATTTCGCTATGCATGAGATTTTTCAATTCAAGTAAGTGAAAATCTGCTTCAGATTATGATAGATTAATAATAAAGCCAATAGAATCGATTGCAGCCGTAAAACTTAAAATTCATGACGTGATTAATAAAATAGGGCAGCCATTTTGTTTAAATTTGATTGAAAATATTCATAGAAGAATCGACATGTTTGTCGTGATCGTGATGGACGTCTGCCCAATATCATGTTTTCATTTATTATTATCAAATTTTACACTTTTCCATATAACAATATTTTAAATGGCTTAATATGGTAATAATATTAAAAACGGTTAAGTCCAGCCATATTATGATTATAGTACAACCATAATATGATTGCTGAAATCATAATATCTTTGTGTCCAATCATATTATGGCTTATCGATAAACTATAATATGATTACAGCAAACTACATTACAAATTATTTGTTCACTTATGGTCTCCACAACCATTTCTTTCTTTGCACGTAGTGCAAGTTGAAACCCTCGAAACGAAAAACAAAAGTCTGAACGCAATATATAAATAACGTTAAATTGATTTAAGTTTGTAAGGTATTTTTATTTGTTTATTATAGAGAAATATGTATTATGATTTCGATGATATTGTGGATGAACCATAGGTTTTGTCATGCTGACTTTTAACAAAATGCAATAAAAAGCCAGAAAGTGCTAGCAGTGAACTTTGTAATATGTGTGCTAATTTCCAACTGGGTAAACTAGCTACTTTTTTATATCAATGTATTTATGTGTAAGAGCACGTTTTTTTACTCATGCACCTTTAGCACCTTCCCATACATACTTACATTACATTTGCAATGATGTAAAAAAGCTAAATTTATATTTTTTCAGTTTATATATTTTAAACACTGATAATTTAAATAGTATTTGTTCTTCACACAAACGCATATTTACACATACATATGTACATTTAATCATGAATTCATGTACATTAATGTAATACTATGGAAGTATGTGCGTGTTATTAGCACATTAACCCTGCAGCCTTTGGAACTAGCTTCAGAAAATAACTACCAATAATCTACTTGCAAGGATTTTAAATGGCAAATCAAGTAACTCTATCTCTAATAAATTAGTCAAATATTAATATCACCAACTTAAGTAAACAAAGACATCGAAATAAAATCTGTCTAAGTAGCGATACTGCAATAAACTGACATAGTTTTTCCACCAGCCTACTTGTAAAACGAAATTCACAGGCGAATATTGTATTTCTTGTGTTATTTAATTTATTTAACACCCATTTAGTGTTTGGTATCTACAAAAGTAACACAGAACTTTACTTAAGAAAACTAACAAGTAACAAGCATCATAGTAAGCATCAATATGATAATAAGCCTCAATAATGATTTGCAAACTTTACAACTGCCGGGTAAGTACAAGTTCATTTCGTAGTTGCTGTTTGAAGTTGCTGTAGTAAAATGATACTCTTTTTTGGTTTGTCTGTTGTGTTTAGATTTCATATTTTATTTATTTACTTAAAAAATTTTCGTAAAGTGGGAAAACATTATTATCTCTGTAGGTCAAGATAAGATTACAAAAACGATTCACCAAATAAGACAACAAATTTCAACGTCTTGAGAAAACAGCAACAACAACAAATATTTCCACAGTTAGAGTTTAAACATAATACATATTACCAATTCTTTGTATTTTTTTTTTTTTTTACTTTTTCATTACATTTCATCAGTGTTAAAGTATTACGCGGCATTTTATATTTGCAAGAATGATAAGAAGAGGGACGAATTTTTATATTATTTTTATTGAAATATTGTGTGTAATAAACCTTGCTAGTTTATTAGTGTAAAAATGTTAATTGTGGAATTCATTTTGTGAGAGGAAAGCAAATGCGTTTGAAACAAATTTGTAGGAAAAAATTAAAATTCCAAAAATTCTTTAAAAAAAACAAGTAAGAGTGCTATATTCGGCTATGCCGAATCTTATATAGCCTTTACCTTAGTTGTGAAACAGTGATGGAAAAATGAAAAATTGAAATGGTACTGACCGTCAACAAAAAAAGTACTTTTTTCAACATTTTGGTACTTTTTAGGAAATATATATTTTTATTCAAAAATAAAATTAAAAATCCATTTAAAAATAACTCAAAAATAAAATTAATTCAGTTTAATAAAAAAAAAAACTATTATAACAACAAACTAAAAATTAATTAATTTTTATGTAAAAATATATGTTTAAAAAAATTGCATTGCCTGCATTTTGTTAGTGTTAATGCCATATCATTAATAGATCTTTCACCAATATGTTTGAAGTTTTCAAACTCATATGATACACAAAAAATCTCAAGCAAGAAATTAGAATTACAAAAACATAAGAAATTTAAAAAATTTATCAAAATAGTACTACAAACACCTTAATTATTTATGCATCTGTTTATTTTTGTGGATTAGCTGATCCCACATTAAATAAATAACATGAATAACGAATTTGTGCATTCCTTATGTTCTTGTTTTAAAAATGTTGTCAATGATTATAAAAATAGTAACGCTGGATTTCTAAACAGGGAACAAAGCAAAACAAACAAAGAGTACTAAATATGATGTGGGGGTACTAAAAATAGTACAATATTATTGAATTTTCCATCACTGTTTTGGATGCATAATTATATTATATACATACATATTTTATATTGTTACGTTTTTACCTTTAAAAAACGTTGGTTTATTTCCTTAAAATAAACCGGATTCTTTTTAATTGCAAAATAAAAGCGTCAAGTAGTTTGAAGAAAATATAACGAGTCTTTATTTATTTAAAATGTACACAAACACAATTAAAAATTAACACACTGTCTTTTTACACACTTATATTACGGTTTAAGAACACACTTAAAGTGTTCGAACAGTTTGATGTTTACACAACAATGACTCACAATAAACTGGGGCCAAATTACCGTATTCGTGATCGAATGAGCTATCGTATCGAAAAATGATTTCGATATCGAAATTATGATAAAATGTACTAAATTTCTTGTTCGATATCGAATGCCATAATCTCAAATAAGAAAATTACGATCAATTTTACTCGATATCGAATGCGGTAATTTGGCCCCTGATTCATTTGGTTGGCCGTGTTAGTCTATTTATACAGCAATCATAATTTCTAGAAGGTTCGAAACTAGGATACTAGAATGTTCGTGACTGCCAGCCTAGAATGTTGGTGTCTAGAATATTCAGCCAAAGTCCTTAAAACTCAATGTTGCCGTATTGCTATGTTTATAACAGTTTATTACAATAATGTTTATAAATCAAAACTACTACAAATGCTAAACAAGTTGTATGTCGATAAACACGCCATCTGTTGATAAAGTTGTTCGTAACAATATTAATACACTTTATTTGATAGTTTTTTTGATGAACTTTTCAGAGGTTGTCTCGGATTTTTGCTCATATCTCCGTTATTTATGGACGGATTTTGCTGATTTTAAATACAAATCATGTCTGACAGAATTATTGAAGATTTGGATCCCGAAGATATCTGGGGACTTCAGAAACTTGATTTCAACATCCAGACAGACAGACGGGCATGGCTTAATAGACTCCGCTATCTATAAGAATCCAGAATATATATACTTTATAGGGTCGGAAAATTATCCCCCTGGTCCACGATGTCGAACGATAACGTTCGCTTAGATAAGACTTAAGACACAAACTTTTTATCGTATCTATTTTTTACTCAATCAAGTTTGTTTATTCCACAATCAAGTTTGTGTCTTAAGTCTTATCTAAGCGAACGTTATCGTTTGACATCGCGGGCCAGGGGGTATATTGTGAAAATTACAAACGCAATGACACCTTCTCATGAAGTTGAAGGGTATAAAAATTCAAATGATTCAAATGATCCTCATATAATAATCTGATCCTCTTTTAAGCATTTGGTCAAATATCAAATGTTATATTTTAATATTACATACATATTTGCATCTGTCTTGCTTGAGGTTTTAGTAGAATTTTAATTAGAACTAAAAACTATGAACTGTTAACATTTCAACTAATTTTGGGAGCACGTTTTTTATTGAATAATAAAGTTATCTGGATAGGTTTACCTACGTTAAATAGTCTCCACGGCTTTCATGGCGTAAACATATTCATTTGAAATTCAGCCAAAATTTGAGTGCATTTTTCAGATGCAGCATTGAGTTTCTTCCTTCAATGCAGGGATTGTTGTAGGCTTTTTTGTATTGACCTTAAATGACTCTATAAAAATAAATCCAATGATATTAAATCACACGATCTTTTGGGCCCATCACCGAAACGAAAGATTGCACAACTAGAAAATTTCTCATGCCGTAGTCAAATTGATCACTGAACCATATGTAGAACACCAGTAACAATCACTGCCTGACCAGCCTCATTTTCGAAGAAATATTCCAAAGTCCATGATGCCTCCAGCCAGTTGTGAATGTGTTTGATTTTTGAAAATTACATGTGAGTTTTCTGAAATCCAAATTCTGCAATTTTGAAAATTAAGCCATTAAGGTGGAAATGAACTCATCGTTTAGTTTGATTTTTCTTCAATAACTGCCACTATTTTTAAAAATATTCTTTAACAATAAAATGAGCTGTCAAAATTATTTCTTGTATGAATTTTAATACACCCGATTAGTCTTGCTTACTTTTTCAGTCTGGTGAAGGCGCTTAAAGTTTTTAAATAATATCTTCGCTACTGCTTAAAATTTATTAATTATATTCTGCTAACATGCGAGCAAATATTTGAAAGAGTTTAGGGATTGCGAAAGGTAAATAAAAAAATTCAACAGAGACATAAAAGCTTTCAAAAGGTTTTCAAAAAAAAACTTTAAATAATAATGTTAATTTAATTTCCTTAATATAGAACTTGATATATGTATATTATTCTATTTTATATATTTTTCTATTTTATTTTAGGGGAAAAAATGGCGAAATATTTAAATAAATATGTAAGTTTTTTGTTTTTTCAAACCACAAAACTTTTAGAATTGTGTAACATTCTTATGGTATAAGTTACTCTGTAAATATACATACATACACACATACTCGTATGTCTAATACAACTATTTCCTGTATTCTTTTTTATATACATACAATTAACTACTATATACATACACACATATGAATATATTTCAGCGGAATAATAAAATATCTCACTTTTGTAATTCAATTAAAATTAAATGGGCAAAAAATTCGTTTCTTACAAAATAACAAGACCAATTTTTATTTAGTTGAACGATCTATCTATGTACATTCTACAACCACGCAATAATTCAATTTTGACCAATATTATTTAAGAGTTTTTTTTCGGTTTGTTTACTGTTCTCTAACACATCAAAGTAGTAACATAAAATAAACTAAATTAAATTGTAAAATTGTTGTTGGACATTTGATGACGATGGAGAAAAACTTAATTGATTGACTGACTGACTGATGAATAAACTGACCGAATAAAACTAAATAAGCGAACAAATGTTTCACATGAACAGCAAGCAGCAGCAATAATAAGAAAGAAGAACAGAATAAAATGGGGAAACACATCATTTGTGTTTATACATTTAAGAAATAACGTTGGTTGATTTGGCCAAAGAAAGCAAGAAACATTAGAAATGCACACAAATTCACAAACACTTACAAAAATAGTTTAAATTTACACATTAAACCGAAGAAGCGCTCAGCGAAATAAAGAAAAATTGTCGACAAGATGACGTTGATCGTCATCATCACCATCGCCACAATTTTTATCACCGCTTAAAATAATTCTAATGTTTGAAAATGTGATAATGGACTTAAATTAAATAAATGAAGACAAACGAACTCAACTGAACTAAACGAAGTCTTGAATACAAAAAAAAAATAAATAAAAGAAAAACAAATATAAAAACAGAAGACACAAAAGTATTGTAAAGACTGAAACTCAATAGATGCTGAAGGAAGCACGAAACTCACACAAAATGACAAAATAAATGACAAAAGCAGCAACAATTTAACCCATATGTATTCTAAAGTGTTTGAGTTCATTTAAAAATAGATGATAAAGTGACAATAGTGCCACTCCATAGATACCACCAGATAATTATTTATTTATTAGTTAATTTAACAATATATATGTATATACACACATACATACATATATATCAAACGGAAAATTAAAAAGGTACAAACAAATTAAGGTAAAATATATATTATTGAAGTCTTAAGTACCAGGAACTTTCAATAAAAACTAAAAATAATTTTTACTGAATGTTTCACGGTTTTGAGTAGCATCTAAAACATAAAGTCAAACGTTTGATATAGATATAGAAACAACAGCTTTAATTGTTGCGAAAGACTTTTGTTTCGAATACATACAATGCATTCCTTAAACGTTTTGGAAATACTTTGCGATCAAACCAACCTCTTTATTTGATCGAGGCCTAAAATAACTCGTTAACAAATTGAAATTAACTTCTACATGCTACAAACATAATTTGTTTGTTGGTAATCACATTGTGATCGCGAACATTATAGTTCACGCTATTTTATCTTTGAATTATATCATTATATATTAATTATATAATTAAATATTTATTATTTATCGATTGGATTTGGCCAAATAACACATTATTATAGTTCACGATTATATCATGTTTAAAACACAAACGTAACAAGCACAAGCACACATATAATGGTCACCACAACCATGTTCTTTATTTAAGCATACTCTTGCCTTTTACAAATTGTATAATTTTTTTAAAATTTTACAACAAATCATAAAATTGTTTTCGATAATATTTTGGGAATATAGTGATTTTATTATAGTGATTTTTATTGTTGCAAATTTATTATTTTTTTAATTTTAATTACTAGGCCAGAAAGTTTCAATTGAAAGTTAGAGAATTATGCAGTTTTAGTTGAATTTTTTTTTTTGAGAAAATGGTTGCTCTGGACTGTTTTTAAATATATGTATATTTATTAGTTTTCTAGCACATTTTAGAATAAATTATAAGATCCTGGACTTCAATTACTGCTTAACTCGTAATAAATATTCAAATTTATAAATGTTTTATAAACTTTGCATAAATTTACAAATTGGTTATGAATACGAAGACAGTTTTTTCAAACTGGTTTCATTTTATTGACCTGTTTCAATCAATATGCATATAGGGTGTTATTTTTTAATGTATAGAACTTTAAATTGACAATACTATTTTAAGTAGCGGCCATTATGTCAGCTGTCAAGTTATTTGTTAAAGTCGCTAGTCTACGCTGATTGACCACTTGAAGGATAACATTCCTCGCCACAAAAAAAAATCATCGAAAATTAGACCTTCGATTAGACTAGGTCCCAGCCAGAAGTCATATTTAAATTATACCCGGGGCATCGTTGAACTATGTTGATAAAATCTCAGTTTAACATTCTTTCTGACCCTTAACCGCGTTTTTCACATGTTAGCAACGTTAACAACTTTTGCAAGTTTTCGCAGTGCCATTGTAAATTGTTTTATTTTTGTAAGAGTGTAAGAAGTATTCAGTGATCGTTTTCTTTCGTGAAAGAAATTTATTGCAGTCCAAAATTCATTTCAAACTAAATGAAGTTAAGTTATTTGATATTTATGTAAAAAATAAATATTTATTATAAATTTCCGTGAAATGGCAAGCCAGTTCAGGTTTGAACAAAGAAAAAGGGGGCACCTTTGAAAATGTTAATTTATCAACCGAAGTACCAAACATTGTTGATTCTCTCTTATTTTCTGAAAATGACGAATCCATTCAAAACTGCCCCAGCCTAGTTCAAAGCTGCCCCGTATGGGCGGCACATTTGAACACAATGATTTCATCCATTAAAAAAAATAAAAAAATATATAAATCAAACTAAAAATGAGTTACTTGTAGACTTAAGCTAAAGTTTATTTCCATATATATTAGTTAAATTATGTAAAAAGTCAATAATTGAAAAATATAAATTTGTATGTGGCTTGAAAGCAAAAAGTGTTCTTGGGTGCCCCCCTCTCCCCTAATCATGTAAATTTAACAAAATCATCTTTGTTTTATTCTATTTGAATGATCTTTACATCTAAAAAACACAAAGCCATGATTTTCAAAATAAATTTGAACATTTTGAGATCACTTGACAGCTGACAAAATGGCCACCAGTTAAAAAGTGTTGACATAAATAATATAAATATTTAAAAAAAACACCCTATACTTAATATCAAATTGTTTTGTTAACGACAAAAATCAGAAATGACTTTAAATATAAATCATCCAAAATTCACCAAAACAAACAGCAAATTAAATAAACTAAGAGCTCAACCATTAAAACGAAAACAAGTTTATATGTGATTTATGACTTTTAATAGAAAATAAGTGGTGATTTCTATCATTTGTATTTATATTTTTAGCCCTTGAATACAAGTTAAAATTAAATAGGATTGTAGCAATTGTTTAATTTCTAGAAACCCAAAATAACTGGTCGCGAGAAATTAGCACTTAATCTTAGTTCTAAAAATAACTCGTTGGTTGGTTGGTTTACGTGGTAGTTCACTACGTGCGAACACTTAAGTAGAGTCAAAGGGACCCCGTTTTAAAAGACCACACCACTCGTCAGATTTAATGTCGTGTACAACATACTGTAGCTAATATGTGTGTGCAAAAAACAGTCGTGTTTTGCTAGACCCAACCTGTAGCTGTGAGATATCTCAGTAGGTCATTGAGTTACCTCACCAAGGTTGTTCAGTGTGTAGTTTCCCATGAATTTTTGTCTCTTGACACACAGGGCTGAGCATTCGTTTCCTCTTTTTCTCTATCCTTACAACTACGACAATGGTCATTAAAAGGGAGTCCCAGGCGATTTGTGTGCTTGCCTAACGTCCAGTGTCCCGTTAATACTGCCAGCAATCTTGATATAACCTTCCTATTCCGGGTTATCAGTTGCATAGTACGTTTCTCGTGGAAAGATGGCTATACTACATGTGTCTAAATTACGCCATCTATACTCAGCCTTTGTAAGAAAATGTCTGAGGATAATACCTTTGATAGTCCCCAGTGGAATTGCTACTGATACCACATTGGAGATATCTAAGGCAGATCCCGTTCTGGCTAGTTCGTCTGCTCGTTCATTGCCGTAGTGGTTCCTATGCGCTGGCACCCAGACCAAGGTAATGTCAGATAGACGACCTAGCCTTGACAGAGAATTCCTACATTGCCTAACTAGTGAAAATGTGTAGGCATTAAGTGAGAGGAGTGCCGCCTGACTGTCGACAAAAATACCTATATTGTCGCTAATGTTATGATCGTGTAATGTATTACAAGCTGCCATGATTGCAAAAATTTCCGCCTGGAAAACACTACACTCATTCGGAAGACGATACGAGATGTTTACCCCAGGTTCATCACAGAAGATCCCAGAACCAACACCGCAGCTCATCTTAGAACCGTCTGTGTATATTTTAGTGTCATATTTGTGCACGAGATTATCCCTATTCCTCTCACTCCTGGAGGGAATGAAGACCTTGTAATATAGTAATATAGTCAGATGGTTGGAGAACGTTTGAAGGCAACTGGCCAAGAATCCCCGCGTGGCCATATATTCTCGATCTCCAACAACCGGACGCTTGAAGCCTCGCTGAGCTGCAGGCAGAAGTGGCCATTATGTGAAGGTCAATTGGCATAAGGTGCAATATAGTGTTCAGTGCCTCTGAAGGACTAGTCCTTAGTGCACCAGTTATGCCAATGCAGGCTGATCTCTGGACTTTGTATAGTTGGTCTACGACCAATCAATCGTAATTGGTTGATATATTAATTTGTATGTGTTACCGGCTGGGCTTTTTATTTTCAAGCTTCTAGCTCCTTGAGTTAGTATACGAAAAGTCATTTCGTTTTGCGTTTTTTTTTAAATTGCTTCGCTGCTTAATTAGTACTAACTTTCACTGTGAGTCGTTAGATTTTCGAGGTTGGCTTGTTTTGGTTTCAAGTCTTCAATTTTTTTCTTTTGAAAGTTTTGCAAAATCTGCAACATCATTAGATGCTAAAATGGTGACCCGTACAAGAAGTGCTTTGGTGATCAAAGTGGAGTCCTTGCTTTCGATTTGGATTGAAAATCAAGTTGTGCAGAGAATGCCATTAAGTTAGATGTTAATTCAGACAAAATCAAAAACCTTATTTGATGGCTTAAATAATTATCCAACGATAATGCAAGTGGTAGTAATACAGACAATTGCTGCAAGGAAATTTATTTTACGTTGAAAAAAAAACTGTTCAGCAAAGATTGGACCAATGTTTAGTGAAAGAAACCCGAAGACTTAGTTTTTTCATAACCCTAAAACCTATCTTCGTTCTTAGATGGTTTGCTATAGAAAATCTTAATTCACTTTGTGTCGTTTCAATTTGCGTCTTGTTTTTTTTTTTAGAACGTAACCCCGAAGCAAAGTGAGGTATTGCTATTATTATATATTTATTCAAGGGTCTCGAAAAAGAACCAGTTATGCATAAAACTCTTCCAAAAAAAGTACACTGCGCTCAAAAGACAGATGTGTATGCAACAAAGAGAAATAATTTTGAGTTCGTTTAAATAAAAATTAATTTTTGTGTGGAAATTTGTGTTAAACAGGAAGCAATCAGGCAGGCTAAATTGGTTTAAAGTTATTTATATTTGTTTTTTACTAATAACAATATTATTAAATAAGGCCTAATATTAAAGGTCTAACAATTTATTATTTTTTGTTTGCAATAGCTCTTAATATTTGAAATATTTAAGACACTACTATAATTATCCTCAACACTGTACCTATAGAACTCACCAACTTTCAATCAGATTTAGATGTGTTGTTGTTCGTTTTTCAAAACTGTTGATAATGTAACACATCTTTAAAATAAATTTATGCTAAATGAAGATGTTTTTCAGTTTGCTTCACATTTTCTTACAGTTGAATAGATAGATGTGGTTGCTGCTAACAACAGATTAGGATGTTGTTGATTGTTCTCGCGTTGTGCTGATGCTGTTTACTGCTGGTCGTCTTCTTTTTGACAAAAAGACTTTTAAATAACTAAAGTGTCTAAGTGCGTGTGTTTAGCTGTGTTATTTTTTAGTTTTTCAATAAAAAAAAAAATAAATAAATAGAAACACGCACAAAAGTCATCAGAGTACTGGCTGCTTTCAACATTTCCGCATTAAGATGATTTTTTTCTGTTCATAGACATTTGTATATCATTGTCATGATACGTACGATTGAATAGTGAACGAAAACCCTTAAGTGTTTGTGCGTTTAAATTTCCTTATAAAATGTTTTTATTTTTTATGCTGTATTTGATTAGAAGTTTTTGTGGGTTTTATTTGTGAAAAAAACATTTAAATGTTTCAATAAATAAACGCGTGTCAACTATGTTTAGAAGATAACTAATACAGAATACACAAAAGAGCTAGGTTTAAGCGTATGTAATGATGTACACTTTCAATTTCGAATTTCAAACAAATATGTACTTATTATTATTTTAAACACTGTCTGTTACTAAAGCAGTTAATTTACAGTAGTTCGTTATTTTTTATTTTTTAATTTAATGCTTTTATTAGGACTAACCACAATTTGATTACAGAAGCCTGCTGTTTATTTTATAATGGTCATGTAATGATTCATTTATTAATTTAAATTCAGTGGTTGAGGCTGATTTTAAATTCAAATTCTTAAAGCAGTTTATTTGAGAATTGAAAACGTTTGTTATACATATAGTTAATGAGAAGCTTCTAATAAAATTTTTAACAAAAAGAGATTGTAGAATGTCTTTTACAAACTACTGTATCTCTATATTATCAGTGTTTGGCAGTGCAAGTTCGCAAAACTCAATAAACTTTTAGTTTTTACTAACCCACCGTAACAGTTCGAAAAACTCAATACACTCACATTTTTTACTAATACACTCACATTTTTCGCACTTGCAGAGCTACTCCCAGCTAAATTTGCATACGAGTGAATGTTTGACACTCGCATGCCAGTAAACGTCAAATAAAAAAAATAATGTTGCCATGTATATTTTCCAATGAACAGAAAGTGGATAATATAATATTTATAATTGAAATTTTAGTTTGTTTTATGAGTGATTGTAAACAAATTTCTTTCAAATAATATTGATAAACAAAATGTTTTTATTTTGAGGAATAAATATCATTAAAAATATATAATTATTGTTAATGAAAATTTTCCCTCATGAAAAATTATTTTTCAATCAAAAGAAAAATGGAAGTGAAATTAAATTTAATAAATATAATAAAATTAAATTATTTATATCGTTGCCATCCTCTTCTGTGGAATATGAGTGATAAATCATATAGGAGGAACGATTTGAAAAGCAAGGCCTTCGAAGCAATTGCAAATCAAATGGAGCTGCCGGTAGAAGTTTACACTTTGACAACATTTTGAAAATGAACTCTCACTGTCCTGTGTAAACAGTAATGCTAATTGCAAATGATTCGAGTTTTTCGAATAAGTTTTCGTATATAATACGTACACAGCACTCGAATGCAAGTACTTGCATGTGTAAACGCAGGGTAACACAATCACATTTTTGGCACTTGCCGTAAGTAAAATGACAAATGAATAAACAGTGCTACCAGTGTTAAAATAAAAATTATGTTTATAACAAATTTTCGGGGTTTTACAAAAAATTATAAAGAAAAAAGAACAAAACTATTACACAACACATCTTAATACAATTTTTAAATATAAATTTCATGCATTTATTAAAAAAAATTGTAAATTACAAATTTTTTTCCGTATTTTTATTGTTTTGACAATACGGCAAAACTGGATCCATATGCGTTTGAAAATTAACAGAATTTTATGAAAAAATTGTGTATGAAGTTTCTTTGTTGACGACATTTAAAATATGAACTTGTACTTGTTGTTTTTCGGTATTTTTCGTAGATAATATGTATACTCCATGGTGAAATTAAATACCAGGTGACAGCATTGCTACAACAATTACAACAAGGCAAGAACAACAGGCATTTTTCTATATGAAAAACTTTCGTCACTGTCAAAAAGTTTTTTTTTTATATAACTTTTTGACATTTTCAAATTCACCATGAATAATCAGCTGGCGCTACGCTATCACCTAGTATTTAAATTCACCTTGGTATACTCTACTTGCAAGTAATTACTTGCTTGTGGCAACGGGGGTAAAATAACAAATGCTACCAGTGTTAAAATAAAAGTAATGTTTATAACAGATTTTCGGGGTTGTACAAAAAATAATAAAGAGAAAAAAACACAACTATACAATTTAAAAAAAAATTGTTTTTCAATATTTTTTTTCTCTGACAATACGGCACATGTTTTTGAAAATTAACAGAATTTTATGAAAACATTTTACTAGAAGTTTGTTTGTTGACGACATTTTAAAAATGAAATTGCATGAAATTGCACTCAAAATTTATACATATTTTGTAGAAAATATGTATACACCAATACCTCGCTTTGCGTCGTTTCGTTTTGCATTTTTTCGAAGTTGCGTCGCTGCTTAATTAGTACTAATTTTCATTATGCGTCGTTAGATTTTCGAGGTTGCGTTGTTTAGATTTGAGTCTTTAATTTTTTTTTTAAATTTTTGCAAAATATGAAACATCATTAGATGCTAAAACGATGACCCGTACAAGGAGTGCTTTGGTGATCAAAATGGAGACCTTGCTTTCGATTTGGATTGAAAATCAAGTTGTACAAAGAATGCCATTAAGTTAAATGGTAATTCAGACAAATACAAAAAGCTTATTTGATGGCATCAAAAGGAAAGTATTTTCTACCGATAATGCTAGTGTTAGTAATACAGACAATTGCTACATCGAAATTTATTTTACGCTGAAAAAGAAGCTGTTTAGCAAACATTGGATCAATTTTTTGTGTAAGAAAGCCGACGACTTAGTATTTTTGAAACCGTGGAACCGATATTTGATCTTTACATGGTTTGCTATAGAAAATATTAACTCACTTTGAGTCGTTTCAATTTGCGTCGTGTTTTTTGGAACGTAACCCCGTCTCAAAGTGAGGTATTGGTGTACTCTACTTGCAAGTAATTACTTGCATGTGGCAACGGGGGGTTAGATTACAACAGAGAGAGAGAGAGAGAGCGTGAGAAAAAAAGTGAATAACATGTTATTATTAACCATGTTTCATGTTCTCTTTAAGCCAACAACTATTCTATAACAATCTATACCTCTTGTTAGTTCTACTACTTGAATTATTTTACAGCAAATAATGTTTAATTGTCTCTTTAGTCACTAAAGTTTAGTGTATTAAGAACACATTTTAGAAAACATATGCACATATAAATCAATAATCCAGATTCTCTTTATGCTGACCTTTGTTTCTACTACATCAATTCCTTTACAACAAAGATTACTTAAGCAACTCTTTGGGTTATTAAGAACACAATTATAAAATGCTGTGGACATTGAGATTTATAATCCACATACTCTTTATGCTGACCTCTGCTCTATAGCAGTACTTAACTCTGGCAAGTCCTACTACATCAATTACTTCGCAACAAAGATTACTTAATCAATTCTTTACTTTATTTAGAACACATTTGTTAAAAATATGGACATTAAACTAAATATATAATTTAGATGCTTGTGTAACAACATAAAACGAGTACTTACTATCTGAAGTCTTAAATAATCTTTAGATTTTTCTGTTTTTCTGTTTTTTTTTTTAATTTTTTGTGATTCGTAGGTCTATATAGCAATGCTTTTATTTAAGTACATATGTACATATGTATTTATGTACATACATATGTATATTCGTGGTCTCAAAAGAAATCATCAGCATTCTTTGCTTCTTTAATCTTACGCAGAAATTTGAAATCGTCTGTCGTCGTCGTTGTCATTTTTTTTTTCTATACGTTTTTGTTTTCATCATCATCATCAGCAGCAGCATCAGCATCGTCATGCTCATCTTTGGCATCCTCAACGTCAGTAGTATCATCTTGTTGATTATGTTGTTGGATGATTGTTGCTGCTTTACTTTGCTTATGCCTCTCAATTGTTTCCTACTCTTGTTCCTCATCAACATCATCATCTAATCAGTGATGTATTTGTAATAAGGTTCTTTCTATATTCTGAATTTTTATACAAAATACATGCGAGTACTTAAAAATGTGGCATGTCTTTTGTTGTAGTTTGTTTTAAGTATTGCAGTGTTTTTTTTTTGTTTCTTTCCTTTTCATTTTAGTACAATTTCATTTAGTGTTTGTATTTAATAGTACCAGATACTCAGTCGTACACCGCTACACTACTCTTCTCTGTTATTGTAGTTATTGTAATTGTTGCTGGGCAAAATGCTTATCTAGTCCAACACCATCATTTACAATTATTTAGTTTGTATTTTGTATTTGCTTTAGCCGTCTTCTTCATCATCATCATCATCATTTTCGTTCGTTTGTCTAGAATTTAGATTTTAGTTTGTTTTTATAAAGTTCAAAATGTCTTTTTTCTCCTTCTATGACTGTTGTTCCACTCGTATTACGTTTTTTCAGTTTATTGTCACTTTGGTTTTGTTAGTGTGATTTTTATTATTTTTGTATATGTTTTTTTGGATTTAGTTTTATTGCCAGCAATTGTCGCTGCAGTATAAAAAACATATAATTTTAGTTTGTTCAAGTCATATTTTTTTCTTTTTCATGCTTTATTATTAAGTATTGTAATTGTTGAAGGCACTACTAACAAGTGACTTAAATTCTTAATCTCCTCTAAGTGTTTGGTTGTTTGGCTTTAGTTTGTGCTCTTTTTTTCTTCTTTTCATCACTAAGGCCGAGTGATGAAATACATACTAAAAAAGTAGTTTGTTGCAAATACTTATTAATAATAGTACTCTTTTAAGTTTGGTCCTTAGGTTTGCTTAGTTTACAAAAGAAATTATACAATATATAGAAGTTTATTTAGGGTGGTTGGGGAGGGGGACCATATGCCACATTTTTAAGTGCCGTTAATATTTAGTGGTTTTTTATCACTAGGATTTGGCCACGCAAATAAAATGGAAAATAATTGATTAATATTTAAAAAAAATTTAATTACTAGAACATAAAAAGAAAGTGGTCAATGTACCCCAGATGTCGACCTTCAAAAAACCATATGTTCTTTGTATATAATTCAAAGTTTATTAAGTCAAAAATTAAATTATCTGACACTTTTAACTATTTAGTTTAGTGAAAGTGAGTAGTGGACATTGTCTTAACCTCTTAAGACCTGAACGTGAATCGATTGAGTAAAAGGTTTTTAACTGTTTTTTTTTTATCTTATGAGGTGTAAATAAAATACTTGTTTTTATAATTTTTTTTACAATTTTTATTTAAAGTGTTAGAAAAAGTTGGTGCACATATGTGTACTTCAAGTTTAAATGATAATGTTAGTTAGTTAGTTTTTAAACTGTTAAATTCAAATTCAAAAATATTGCCTACAACTTCTAAGCAGCACCATCTACTGATATTTTTTTAAGCCCAGTATCTTCAAGCTAGTAATAAAACGGTTGCTAATGATCACACGATGCCGATAGCCGTTTAAACCTTGTAATAAGTTAAGGTACACATATGTGTGTATAAAAAATCATATCACAAAACCTAATTCATTGAAAATATGAAAGATTTAAAAAAAATATTTCTTATAAAATAAATATATGTACATATAGAGTGGTTTATTTACCCCAGGTGTCAGTGTTATAAAAACTATATTTTTTGACAATTTTCAAAATTTCATTAAGTATGCCTAATAAGCATACGGTTGGGCGATTTGAACATCTTAATGGGCGAATCGCGTTTCTGATTCTTGGGATTGTACTGAGCAAAAAAGTCCACTAGACCATATGTCTACGGTGAAAATCGATCCTCCCGATTTTGATTTGAAATTTTTTCTCAGACTTTATTTTTTTTTGGAAAATTTGCAAATTTTCTTGGGCTCATATTTCGTAAACTATTTGAAATTTTGACTTATTTTCAACAATAAAGTTGTATCTGTTGTCTCTGGCTACACCTTCTCTGAACATAGTATTTAGAAAAACTTCGTTTTCATGGTCAAAAAGTCAAAAATGTAGAAAATTTACCACTTTTTGTCACGTTTTTTTTTTTTTTTTTTGATATTTTGGCCTATAACAGCCAAACCATTGAGATTTTCGATCCAATACTATAACAAAAATTGTAGCCAAGACAATGGTTAAGAACTCTCTAGTACATCGTAAAAGCATTGGAATGTTTCTTCAGGCGGTTTTGGCCTTATGAAAGTAAAAATTTTTCGTGAAAATATTGATAAATTACCATTTTCAGTTGTTCATACCGCAAAATCATAAAAATTTTCTATTTCTTATTTTTTCCAATTTTTTTATCCAAAAATATAATGTTTTTTTGTTTTGTTTAATATTTATTTTGAAAATTAAGAGAAATTCATTTAAAGTACAAAGTAATTATATTGGTAGAGACAAGGTATGACAAGGTATCCAAGTCTGTTTAAGAACTTGTATTTTTTTTTTTTTTGTAATAAAGCTAACATGTCCCAACACTAGAGTTGTGCCCGGTCGTTCATTTCAGTGACCGGTCATTTTCGTTCATTTATCCAATACTGATTCGTTCATTCAATTCGTTCAATCGTTCACTTTGAACGAATGAATACAATCCTTATTGAATGTGATTTTCTTCTTGTCTTTTGATAAACATTAGCTGAACGAAATTGATCCGTACACTGTTGAACGAAAACCGTTCAGTTAAATTACCGGCTCATTTCGTTCAATGGAGTGATCCGTTCATATTAACCCGTTCGTTCATGAACGACACAGTTCTACCAAACACAATTTGTAGCGAGCAATGAGAATGTCTTCAGATTAATAGTATCTCTTATAGCTGCTATAACAACTTAAAGTTTGTTTATAAAAAAATCCATTTTACAAACAGGCTATAAACGTCAATTCAAAATTAATGCTAAAGAGAGTCTAGGAAAGATATGGAGTAAACCACTTTAAACATGATTTATTCAAAACATCTGGAGCAACACAAATATGTTAGGCGTTAAGTCATGGCATGTCATTTGTATACTAGAAATTTTAAAATATTTAATTTGTATGTTTTTCGATATGCCTCCTATTTGTAGATCAACAAAGTTTCTTTTCAAATGTAGGAAAACAGGTTATAGAAAGAACATGGAGTCAATCGTGTCCAAACACGATTTTTTGAGAATTGTTGGGGCAATAAAAATATAGCAGCCTTTACGGCACTAAAACGTCCTAAGTGCACCCTAACCATAAAATTGATAAATCAAAAAACGTCCCGTTTAACTCAAAGGTTATAGTTAGCAAGCTAAATAAATGTAAGAGAAAAATTGGATGTAGAAGTAGGAATCATGTCCAAACATGAATTATATAGCAAAAGTAGAAGGCATTATTAGCCTATCTTGTCCAATGACTCCTACGACGTTTTAAAATTTATTCCTTTTAACAGAAACTAACTAGAACCAAAATTAGTCAAAATTAGTTCCTTGGCTGTAAATTTGTCTTTAGTATAATTATTACTAGATAGCAGATCATGAAAACGATAAAAAAACAAAAACGCTTAAGGAATGCATTAGGTTTCTGTAAGGAAAATGAGAGTCGAGAGGAGGACCCAAGGAGCTATAATGAATATAATAAATAATTTAAATCGCTTTGATCTAAAAGTGTAAATTGGTGCAATGAATGTCAACAAAATAGATTATTCATTCCATTTTTTTTTTAAATTTGTTATTTATTGGTTTTCAGATATGTATAAAATAAAACTGTCATAGTTCATAAGTATGACTAATAACACTGGTTTACAAATTTTTAATTTGGAAAAATACCAAGAACGCCACTTGCCTAGATAAGTTAATTGGGACCTCCTGAACACGAAAAACGCTGTAATTTTTTTTTTCTAAGTACCGTTTTTTAGATAACGGTACTTTTGTGTTTTTCGGTGTATGGTCCCATTCAAACCCTTGTGGAGCCCAACCGAAGAGCCCCATCGAGATGAATGGCATATCGTTGGAAAGGTAATCGAATGCCTTTTCCGCCGATATGCTGCAAATTTCTATCTGATAAGAAATAGTTGCGTTATGGCACCTCAAAGTTCGAAATTTGCCTATTTTTTACGTTTTTTTCAAAATTTTTCTTTTTTATTTAATTTTTTTTCTACGTTACAGTTAATATCTGGAATGTTTTATTTTTTATCCAAATAGTTTATTTAATTACCAACATTTTAAGCGTAATTTGAAAAAAATCGGATGAAAAATATAGTTTTTATTAAGGATTTTGTGGAACGACAATATTTTCATCTTCATTGCTTACACACTATATTCGGCGTAAATTCAAAACATTTAAATTAAAATGACGAGCGACTTGAACTCTTGCGTTTTTTTTCGGATGGATCTTCGCGAATGAGAAACCAACAATAGTCCGCCATCATTTGTTATTCCCACCAGCCTTTGTAACGTCTCTCGATTTCTTCCATTTCTTGGTGAAGTCTTTCACCTTGTTCATCACTTTCGGAGCCCAAGTTGGTGGGGAAAATATCCAAATGACTGAATAAAAAGTGTAATTTAGGTGTCATATTTGAACCTAAAGGTTAAAAAGAATAAATTTTAAATCATAACGGTTTTTTTGATATACATGTTTTCACTCAACGTTTACCAATGGCATTAAATTTTTGCAGTAATGTATCGATCTTCTCTGCGTAATCAAGACTTCTGTAGTTTCCTAAAAAGTTGTGAACGATGTCTTGGAATGCTTCCCATGCCTCCAAATGAGCTGGACCTAAACACTCATTAAATGCTTGGTCACCGTACAGAGCCCGAATTTGGTGTTTGGAGTGTTAAGGTCCAGCTCATTTGGAGGCATGGGAAGCATTCCAGGATATCGTTCACAACTTTTTGGGAAACTACAGAAGTCCTGATTTCGCAGAGAAGATCGATACATTACTGCAAAAATTCAATGCCATTGGTAAGCGTTGAGTGAAAACATGTATATCAAAAAGGCCGTTATGATTTAAAATTTATTCTTTTTAACCTTTAGGTTCAAATATGACACCTAAATTACACTTTTTATTCAGTCATTTGGATATTTTCCTCACCAACTTGGGCTCCGAAAGTGATGAACAAGGTGAAAGACTTCACCAAGAAATGGAAGAAATCGAGAGACGTTACAAAGGCTGGTGGGAATAACAAATGATGGCGGACTATTGTTGGTTTCTCATTCGCGAAGATCCATCCGAAAAAAAACGCAAGAGTTCAAGTCGCTCGTCATTTTAATTTAAATTTTTTGAATTTACGCCGAATATAGTGTGTAAGCAATGAAGATGAAAATATTGTCGTTCCACAAAATCCTTAATAAAAACTATATTTTACATCCGATTTTTTTCAAATTACGCTTAAAATGTTGGTAATTAAATAAACTATTTGGATAAAAAATAAAACATTCCAGATATTAACTGTAACGTAGAAAAAAAATTAAATAAAAAAGAAAAATTTTTAAAAAAACGTAAAAAATAGGCAAATTTCGAACTTTGAGGTGCCATAACTCAGCTATTTCTTATCAGATAGAAATTTGCAGCATATCGGCGGAAAAGGCATTCGATTACCTTTCCAACGATATGCTATTTATCTCGATCGGGCTCTTCGGTTGGGCTCCACAAGGGTTTGAATGGGACCATACACCGAAAAACACAAAAGTACCGTTATCTAAAAAACGGTACTTAGAAAAAAAAAATTACAGCGTTTTTCGTGTTCAGGAGGTCCCAATTAACTTATCTAGAAAAGTGCCGTTCTTGGTATTTTTTGGCTGTAAACCAGTGTAATCGATTTTAAATATGACAATGATGTACCTTTTTTATACTATGGATTACCTTCGGGTAACGAGTATTCCCCAGTAGCGAAATATTCCCATTTTAATATTAAGTGCGTTGTAATAATTGAACAACGTTTTAATTATCTGCTTGTACTGAAAATACATAATAAATGCGAACAATAACAAATTTAAAATGTAATTAAAATTGTTTCCTCTTCTTAAGAAAATCTAAAAACTTTTAAATGCACATGTAAATGTAAATGACATAAAGACATTTAAAACACAATTTTCTTGAGCAATAAACAGCTGCCCAAATGTACAACCTTAACCAATTTAAACCTGTAATAAATAATATTAAAAAAAACTGCCTAAAAGCGTTCAAGTGCCAAGGGTGGCACAGCACAGCTTAGCCAGCAGCAGCACACTAGCATGGATGGTCAAAAATAATTTTACCGGCAACCAGCCAATATTTTGGCTGTTAAATGTTTGTATGGTCAGTCCTAAATATCGGCCACTGACTGCTGGTGCATTTTATTACATACTATTTAACGTAATTTAAAAAACAAAACGCGCAGACAGAAATCTTTACATACTCGTACTTACAAACGTACAAAATCTAAAATAATGCATTTACATTTGATTTGCATAAGGCCCAGCAGAAATTTATTTTCCTTGGAAGTCTTTGAGGCCAAACTTTTTTTTTTCTGAAAATAAGAAAGAAAACTTACATAATTTGAAATTTGATGTTTTTTTTTTGTTGTGAAATAGTGCAATAGTAAAAACAAGCAAATTCTTAAGAATATTTATTTCTATACATTACGTAAATTTTGTTGTAAATTATAATTTAATTTATATTTTTATGTTTGCACAATTATATATAAGTATATATTAGGCCGGGTCGATTTGTGGGGAGGCAAAAAGTTATTATTCGGTTAATTGACAATATTATCTTAAGTGTTCAGGCATACGCAATTTTCAGCTTACTCAATAATCATTTGACAGTTGGAAAACAATACAAAAAATACTCTATATGGTTGTTGTGTTTCTATGTAAACAAACTTACCTTCACATTGATTTTTTAATGATTTCTTTTGTTGACATTTGCCATTTTATACAATTTTGTTCACTAAACACAGTTGTGAACAGTGTTGCATTCGAAATCTTACTCAATATTATAACAATTTTATATGGAATATTGAGCTCAACAATGGCGTTAATTGCGATTATCGCAATTAAGGTTCATATCTGAACTCGCTATTAGTCAGTGGGTACCTGTCTTTTAGGCCTATATCCACGGAGCACTCAAACGCGGGTGCACTCGGCTTAACACCGCATTGTATGTCCAGCAATAAAACACTAATATATGACTTGCAAAGAGCATATTGGTATGAACTTGCCAGGATCATGCAATTTGCAATTTCTTGCCCATGACTGCAACGATCTATGTAACGAGCATCTTGCTTAAGAGCTTGTGCTGTTTAATCCCTGTTATCCGCTTGGGAAAATCGATGAGCAGCAATACAAAATTGGCTACATCTCTTTTTTTACTGCTGAGATGTAGGCAATTTCGTCTCACTGTGCATTGACTTGCTTGAAGTACGTTTTTGTAAAACATCTTTTATAAAAGTACTTTTTCTAATTTTATAATTTTGCAACTATAAAGCGTGTTGTAAATCTAAATTTTTATTAAAAATTAGAAATATTTTATAAAGTATCAAAAAGGAAAACTTAACTTTTCGAGAAAGTACCAAAAAAGTACTTTTTCTAAATTGACTATTTTCAAGATGTTTCCAGCATTTTTCGAAATTTATTTAATATTTCTACTAAAAATATTTTTTTTTATAGAAAACTAACAATTTGAAGATAGTACCAAAAAAGTACTATTTTCTAAAATGAAAATTTTCAAAATATTTTCAGTATTTGAAGCATTATTTAAAAATGATTTTTTGAAATTTATTGCTTAAAATATATTGTTTTTGTTCAATAAAAATAAAAAGTACCTTTTATAGCATTAGTTGATAATTTGCTGATTTTTTTTTTAAATAAAAATAAGTGCCAAAAATTAAATATTTCTTAAATATATTTAAAGTGTATAATATATAAAAAAATATATAAAATATATTGTTTAATAGTACCAAAAAAGTTCATTTTTAAAACATGTTTTAGAAAAGTACCAACAGATACATTTTCTAAATTATTTTTTTCCACATTTTTCTAAAATGACAATTTTGAACATGTTTTCAGCATTATTAACAATATATAAAGATTATTATTTATATAGTACTTCAAAGTATCAAGCAGGTATTTTTGTTTTTTTACAAATTAAATGAGTGTTAAGACATTTTTCTAGCAATTTTCTTTTTAATTTTGTATCAAATCTTACGACATACCATCCTGAATTGTAAAAAGATGTAGAACAATATGTGTTAAAATTAACTTTTACTAATTATAATGCCAAAGTTTTTTTAAAGGAACTTTTCTAATATGATAATATCGAATTTACTAGGTGTTTGCATAATTAATTTATTAATTTCATGGCTTCGGTTTGAGGTAAGTGAAGTTAATTAGTAGCACAAATCAAGACGTCACTGTAATTGGTATAACATTTAACATGGATGAAATCTTATAACAACTACCTATATATTCTTCCTTAAAAAAAATATTAGAACCTTTAAAGTTTTATATTTTTCTTTAATTTTTTTTTGATTATTCAACATTTGCTCCCAAAGTATTCAAATTTCTTTTGTTGTTCATACATAAATACTTTTTGTTAAACACAATTCTGCTTATCTACAGTTTTCGTTTTGTTTAATCTTTGAGATTTTTATTTTAAACAGCTTGTGTTGATATTTGGCTTTATTTTTGTTGAAGGTTTAACGCACAAAAAAAAAAATCAACAAATAAAAAAACGAAAGAAACTCTCACTTCTTCTTAAGTACTTAAAGATTCAATGGTTTATGATCTGCTGTTGTCCAAAAGTAAAAAATAAAAAAAATTAAATAAAAACACAACAATTTACTCATATTTTATGGATCGTATTTAAATGTTTAAAAGTGTGTCAGTGTATGTGTGTTTTATGTACTTGTGTCTGCGAATTGACAAAAAAATCATAAATAAATTAAAGAAATGCTTTAAGAAGCTTCAGATTTTATTTTATTTACATACATATTTGTTTATTTGTTTGGTTGGGTTCAAATTGTTGCTGTTGTGGCTCATATTGTATGTCTGCATGTAATTACAAGCCTGCTTGCTGTCCGCCTGTCCGCCTGTCCGCCTGTACGTCCATGTGCCCACCATGAGTGGTGAATGAGGTTATATTACGTTTACCATTCTGTGTGAAACTTTTTTAATATTCATCTGAGACCCAACAAAGTATATATTTTCTTGATCCTTATTGAGCCATGCCCGTCTGTCTCTCCGTCTGTGTAAAACACTCTTACGTCCAAACGACGCAACTTAACTAAGCGGAACTTCCAGCAAAATATTTATTATTTTGCAGGTAATTTTGTTATTGAAAATCAGCAAAATCGGTTTATAAAACCAGAGTTCAGGACCAAAATGTGAGGCAACCTGCATAAAAATTTGATATTTTTAATTAATTTTTTTTGCAATATTTTTAAATATATTGTAGATAATACCATGCAATTTTGTATACGTTGTTTGTATGATAAAAGCAGAAAGTGTGCGGAAAATAGTAAGAATTGGTCCATGATTTCTCATAGCCCCCATATAAAAAAAATCTTCCCGAAATATTGCTCAATTATACATAAATGCCTATAAAATTGGAATATCAATACAAAACTCAGCAAAAATAAGTTTTATGCAAAAAGAAATCGCAAAACGAAATTTATTTACGTTCGGTCCATTTTTGACCATAGACCCCGTTTAAAGTCCACTTCCAAAATTCACTTAAATACGTATAAAACTGATATAAATAATGTTAAAAGGCTAAAATTTGACATAAACAATCCTTATAGGTAAATAAATTGTTGTACTAAATTTTATGGTGGGCGGGTTATAATTGGTCATACTCTCATACAAGGACCACATCCGAAAAAGCCATTTATCTTTATATATATCGTATAAATATCGGTACCGACTCAGATCATTTACATATATACAATAATCATCCCACAAAATTTTTGTGAATTTTGGTCCATTTTTAACCGTATCCCCCCTATAAAGCCATCTTCCGAAAATCACTTTAATACTCATAAATCTCTTATAAATAACGGTACCCATTCAAAATTTTACACGGATCATTTACATGCACGCCTAAATCAAACTGCTGGATTTTGAGAATATCGGTCCATATTTGACTATATACCCCATATAAGGTCCACTTCCAAAATTCACTTTAATACTAATATGTATCTTAAATATGTCGTTAGTACGCTGAAATTCGACGTGAGATATTCTCATATGCATAAAATTTATTGTTCCAAAATTTAAGAAGATCGGCCCACGATTTGTCATAGCTGCCATATAAGGAGCATTTCCGAAAAACAATGTCTAAGAAATATCGGTATCGAGGCAACTTTTATACAGATAAGAAATTTTAATACTAATATCGGTTATATGGCAATTAAGCTACTGGATTAGTCAATAATAGCTCCCATATTAAGTCCACTTCCGAGCATAACAACCAACCATACAACTTATGTAAATAACGCTATTGAGATGAAATTCAACCAAAATAAGTCTAAAATACTTAGAAATCACATTAGCCGATACTGGATTTAGAAGCTATCAGGTCCAATTCTAGTATGCCGCCCATAAATATCATGTAAATAAAGTTATTGAGATGAAATTCTACTTAAATAAATTCAGCCAAAAGAAACCTCACCTTATAATTTTACCCTTTTTTATACTCTGTATCTTAACTTGTTATGAATATAGGTTAGGTTAGGTTAGCAGGCGGCCGTGTAAAACGGCCCACTTGGGTCCATATCATTGGTCCCATTGTGATACCTGATTGAATAGAAGATTATAGAGAGAAGAGAAAGAGTAAAAGAGTGAGCAGGGTAGTAGTAGGATGAGTGGATTGTAAGAGGGTGAAAAGTATGAAAGATTTGAAGGATAAACATGTAGACCAAAACCTAAAAGAGCGCAGAATACCTAGATGGATAGATAAGGCTACTGCAGCCAATTACTGCTTCTGACAAAAGCGTCAATATCCTCCAACTTCAAAGCTGAAAATTCAGATAAGTCGTCAAAGAATGGTTGCCCCAGAAGAATGGTGCGAGATCCACTCATTGCTGGGCATTGACATAGAAGATGAGAGAGAGAGAGATTATTGAGAGATTATTGCAACTCCTACAAAAATCGTTATAGGGTAGACCCAGTCGTCTTGCATGATTGCCAAATTTGAATATAAAAAAAAGTTCATTTAATTTTATAAATTATTAAATTTCACTGTAGATTATTTTGAAAATCAGACAAACTCTGTAAATTATGGTAAGAATTGGTAATTAAATCCATTATAAATTGTCAAAATTAGATAAAATTTCAAAATATTGAAAATAAATTATGTTGGTCGTAAAATTATCTATCAAACAATATATAAAATACTAATAGATAAAATTTGCACTAAGACTGAATAGAAAACACAGAATAAGGATATTCTAGCCCTAGTGTAGTTTTTCTATTTCTTATTATGTTTAGGTGGAGGGTATTAAAGATTCGGCACAGCCGAATATTGCAGTCTAAATTGTTTTTTTTTTTTTTTGGTCCGTCTGCCTTTTAGGGGTATTTATATTTCATATTATGACTTGTATTGTTTGGTGTGGTTATTTAAAGCTAATACATTTTTTTTTGGTTCAGCATTAAATTTCTTTATCACTACTTTTTAAAACCCTGATCAATTTAAATGTATGTATGTACTCGTACTTCTGTGCTGTACTGAGCTGCTGTTTGATGGCTACTTTTATTTAACACAAGTTTTTGATTATGCGTCATTTTGTTGTTGTGTTAGTTGTAAATAAATATTTGATAGTTAATGTCATTTTAAATATGTATGTATGTATGTATGTATATGGGCAGGCCGGTTTACACACACACACACACACACATATTTATTAGTTTAAACAAAATTTTGTTAAGTGTTAATTTTGTCGTTAATGGACAAATGTCAAAGATATGACATTTCATCAAAATTCCATTAGTGTTTGTTACTTACATACATACGTTTTTGTTCCACCAATGACAAAAGTTGTGAATTTTTTTCCCTCAATTGTTTTTGTCACATTTTGATTTCTAAAAGAGATTTTAACGTTTTTTTCTGTTTGGTTTGATTGTTAAACTAATTAAACATTTTGTTAATTGACAATTATTCAATGACAAATGATATTTACTTTATAAACAATTTAAACGTAATTTATTTACTTAAACATACAGCTACATATTAGCTACAGCTATATAATTCAAAAGTTTCCAAAAACCTTAAAAGACGTTTCTGCTTAAACTTAAAACTACATACGAGTATGTATTGTATATTAAATACCACTTGCTGGGTTTTATCTTTTAGCCAAGAACTGTGATCAGCCATAAATAGTTAATGTTTAATTCTTGTCCTTGTCCAGTATGATTTTGATCTAAATCATACTTTAGGAATAAATTAATAGTTTAAGAAATAAAGTGCCGCCGTTTATATGTAAAGCTTATAATGTAGTTTTTTTAAACTCACACGTTTTGCTCATTTTATGTCATAGAGAAAGAAAAATCAATAAAAGTGATGTGACAAATTATATAAACGTTTACCGACACGCCTGTTTTTATGGGCGTGAAATTGAGCAAAACATGGCTTAGGTGTTTTAGCTTAATTGATTAGCGCGTTTGATCATTGAGCATGAGTTGGTGTTCGTGGCCTGGTTTCGATTCCCAGCCGCTGCCATCAACATCAGTTTCTGATAATTATTACTTTTCTATCCTATCATAACTAATATTTATCGCAGCGTCCTTCGTTGGTGGTATAGCATTGCAACACCACCGAAGTGAAATAATTAAATAAAGGCTATAAATCAAGCTTTGATCAATGCGGCTACTCACCACCAGAGGCGCTGCATACTAGTAGTACTAATAAACATTACGAGCAATTAATGTGTTGTCATATGAAAAGCTTTTCTCTCCTTTAGCTGCCAAGCAGTTTTATATTTTTATGAAAAAAAAAACATTTTCTGTGAGTATGTTTAAATGAGCTTGATAGAAGTTAAATGTAAATGCTAGAAATGATAGTTCGATCCCCAGCTCAGCCAAGAAAAATTATCAATAAAATTTTAATAAGATTTCATGTTGCAAAAAAACAATTCCTGCCTTCAGTAAAAATAATAATTTAATGAAAATTAAATTTAATGAACTCGAGCCTGACTAACAATTATCAAAAATTGAAAAAGTAACAGTTCAACTAAAAATATTAAATGACAGAAGTTATTTGTAAAATACCTTGTCTAAATGTTGTTAAATCTTTTGTCTTTTTTGCCTATATCGAAAAACTCATGTGATTAATTTCAAATTACTTCTTCTACCTAGTGTTTCACAAAAAAATAAAAAGTCGTATTGCTATTTATTATTTAAGAAATAATAAACATTAATTAACATATGGAATCCAATATGTTTTTTCATTTGCATAAAAAAAAACTTCATTAAAAAATCATTTTAAGAAAATAAAAATACCAAAACTTCTGAGATAAGAAACAAAATCAAAGAAAGAACAAGAAAACATATCAAGAATACAATGTACAAATTTTTAATACCCTCAAAAACAGTAAACTAAGCATTGGTAATGTATGAGTCAAGCACCTTCATTAAAGGTACAGTCAGACTTGGCAAATATTTGGCAAAAACGACGTAATCACTAAATCAAATATTTTTGAATTCGTTTATTTATTAAAAAAAAATGTTTCTTATTTAGGCCAAAGCACAACAGATATTTAATTTTAATTTATTTGATGCTGTTTGATCTTACAAAACTCTTGTAAGAGTAAACAACGTCAAACATATTTGTGCTAAAAGAAGTGATTACGCTTTATTAAGTAAATATATGTGGCATGTGTGACAATACCTTAAGACTCACCCTACCTAGGTCAGTATGAAGAAACAGTAAAACTGTTAAGTTGACAACAAATACAGCTTTAAATTTAACTTGCAAAATCATAATTTCAGCTAAAATTAATGATTAATTGACAATAATAAATATGTACTCGTACATATTTCTAAAAAGTCTTCTAAATAGGTTTTCAGAGATTTTTAAAACTCGAAATAGATCCGCCAAAAGTATTTCTATAGCCTGTGTTTGGATCGACTTTACTGAAATATATTTTTATATTTTGCATTATTTGTTGTTTGTTCGACTTTAAACTGTTGTGTCTTTTTATGGTTTGACCATAACGCCAAAATTTTTATTGATTTATGCAGTCTTTCAAACAAACAAAAATAAAAATGTTTCTTATTTTTTTTATATATTTTTGGTTTTGGCTAAAAATGTGTTCTTTATTTTATTATGTATTTCGTTTTTTTGTTTCGTATTTATGTTTATGGAATTAAAGGCGTCGGTGCAGTTTGGCTTTTTTAATTGCAAAACTAACCTTGATTCATTAAGATGTGATTTTTTTATTTTTTGATTTTGGGACAGAAATTAGAATTAAAAAAAAAACCAAACAGCAATAGCAACAACATGGGGAGGAAAAAGCATACCATATCATTGGTTATAAATAAAAGAAGACTCACTCAAGTTTAAGTCGCCACTTAAGCTTAAGTGACAAAGAATGGACCACGCCTTGTGTATAAATGTCTGGGTTATTTAAAATTCGGAAACAAAAGCATTAAAACATCACATTTGTTTTAAGGCAAAAACTTGCATTTGTCACTGATGAACATTTTTTATTGCAAGCATAAAAAAAACGTTACTTTTAGTTTCATATTTTTGTTTGCCTTTTTTACTTTTGTTTAAACTTGACTTTTGTCAAACTTTTAAACACTGTGACACTGGCTGTAAGTTTAACTTTACTGATGATATAACCATTGTCACTTTTTTTGTTTTCTTGTTAATCTTGTTAAACTTTGCAACTCAAACCACAAATTTTAGTAACGAATCTTGTATTTAAATCGTAAAGGTTTTCTTAATTATTAGACCACAAAGCAAAGACTGAAAATAACTCGGCCATAAATCCAAATGCTGGAATAAATCACTTATTTTGAGTAAGAAATTAATTTGATTAAATGACTGTTATACGCAAAAACTGTTAGGGGGAAAAACTCTCATACTGAGAGAATACTGTTATACAAAAGATATTCTATAGAGAATACTATTATACGCAAGATTTTCTATAGAAAATACTGTTATACACAAGATTTTCTAGAGAAAAACTGTTATACACAAGATTTTCAATGAAACATACTGTTATGCATATGATTTCCTATATAAATTCTAATACACATTATTTTCTATAGAACTCTATGAGACACTTTTAATTTTTTTTTATTTTCATCAAGGTGGCAAAATTATGCCCATTGTTTTTTTATTTATTTTCTCTTGGAAATCGAAAAAATTTAAATTTATGTTATTTTTTTAATACTTCCACAATTAAAAACAGCACGCATAATTTAAAACTTTTATTTGCATTAAAAAACTTAAGCAAACATTAAAATATGTTTGACTTGTGACGTCAAAAGAAGAAATTTTGCTCTCAATTTTACTCTCACAGTTTTTGTAAAATATAGTGGACCTGCGCAATGCGTAATCTTTATTATTTGATTCATGTATGCAACAGATCAGCTGATTATAATTATGAAACAATGTATGTATTCATTTGTCACACTTTATTTTGCTTACATTTGTTATTTAAAATAAAAAATGTGGTGAGGAAGAAGAACATTATTTAAGAGTTTTAAAAAGTAAAATTAAAAAAATAAATACATATGTAAAGTCTGTGCTGTTTTGGTTAAAAAAAAACTGTACAAATAAACGCAACAAATCGAATTAATTTTGTTTGTATTTCATTTCATCTGGATTTTGACATTGTTGTTGGAGGGTTGTATTTGTTGCCATCTCGCATATTAGTACATCTTAGTTAAAACCTTCTTTCTATGTTCGATTAAATTTTCAATTGCCTTTATTTTAGAAAAGTGATTGATTAGTTTGATTAATACTAAAAAACAAGAGAATTCCTTTCTGATCATCTAAAAAGTTTAAAATTCTTTTATGTACATATGATCGTCTGTTACAATCCGCTCAATTAGAAATCTGCTTCAACAAGCCCCTAGTCCGGGAAAGGTGCCCTCTTTAAGCCAACAGAATATTAAAAATAAATTGTTTTTTATTAAGAAATATTTACTCCCGGAAAATTAGGAATTGCTTCTGATGGCAAATCATTCGTTCGTACACAAAATAAATAATTTGAGGCAAAGGTTTTTCAAGCAATTCACAGAAAAGTAAAACCAAAAACAAAATTTAAGAAGCGAATAATAACGACTTGGTGTGATCAGTTTTTAATACGCTAAAGAACCTCATTGTGATCATCTAAACAGCACAAAATTGTTACAAGCCGGAAAATAATTTTTTTTATTAAGCAAACATAATGTTAAAAATAGCTTATGTTTTGCTAAGCAACATCTATACCAGGAAAATTGGGCAAATGCTCTTGGGACAGATGAAATGAAGAAAAATTTGCTTGGTTCTGATGGCAAAAAAGGCCACAAAACAAAAACATTTGACCTCCAGGTATAACCACAAAACTGTGAACCAAGGAGGAAGTTTGTTAATGATATGGGTTTGTTTTCTTTAACCGGTGTTCGTCGAATTTATCTAATGACTTAGTAATGCGCTCTCTGTAGACAGAGAATACTGTTATACACAAGATTACCTATAGAAAATAGATTTATACACAACTTGAACTATTTCTCTTATCCAGTTATTGCAAATAGTGAATAACTAAGAGCCATCCCTAAATACCGGCGGTAAGCGCCACGTTTTTTTACGCTGAGCATTAACGCTGATATCCCATCCCTAAACAAAAGCGGCAACGTTATGTCGAAATGATAAAAACAGGGTTATCAAACAAATAAATAAAACAACCCTGTTTATTGTAACAGCTAGACATTGTTGTTTTATTTTTGTTTTGTTTTCTTTTGCAACTAACTTCACCATGAAACGCCTTGTCAAAATCGGATTTTCCAATAGTTTCGGTATGCTCCATACAAAATGTATGAGCATGAGAAATTTTGACAGTTAAAAACGCTTATTGCCCGTATTTAGGAATGGCTGTAATAAGTTATAATATAACAAGTTATTTCTTTTGACTCTACCATAAAGTAACGGACATCTTTATTTTCCAAAAAATATAAAAAAATAACGATGATTACCACAATAACACATTTGCTTAACAAGTTTTAAAACTTGGTTTATATTCGTGTGAGATTAAAGCGCATTTGAAATACTGTATCTGTCTGGCAGTTATTAAGAGCTGTCAACTTAAGTGTCAAATATTTTAAGCCTTCTCTTCTGTATACAAAAGTAAAGAAGTAACAATTTAAAAAAAATATATTTCATTTTACTTAATTATCTATTTGTAAATATATATTGTACAAACAAAAGTGTGTATGTTGTAAGTTCAGCAAACACATTTGACCCAACAAACATAATAACCTTAAGAATTGACTTTTGAAGACACTTTGTAAACTTTTGTTTGTCTTGTATTTTATTAACATATTTTGTAATTGTAACACAATAGTTTAAATAACAAAAAAGTGAAAAAAAATAGAAAATACACAGCTTATTAGTATTTGTTACATAAATTGGTTTAAACAGCTGCTACGTACTTTTGTCAGTTTCTCTATTTTGAAGTTTTTATTTTTGGGGAAATAGATTTGAAACTTTGAAACTACTAATGCAAACAGGGGGATTACTCCGTATTTCGATTCGAAAACAAAATCTTTCGAAATACAATGTAAAAAGTATACAAATTCGAATGTTTTTCTTTTCGAATCGAAATACGGAGTAACCCGCCAGATTTTGAAATATTTTTTATACTTTTAAATTCCAAGAAAAATGTAAAATAATCTTTTTAATAGCGTAGATAGACGACAGCGTTAATGTGCATTAAAATCTCACTAATGTGAATTAAGATTTTACCGTGACAGACGACATTTAAAACAGCATTTAAACAGCTGTTTGTTTGTAAACAACTATTTAATTATGAAAAAATTTGTTTGGCATCTGGTGAAAAATCAGTATTTATTTGAAAAAAAAACTGAAATTACTTTTGCTGAAACTGCTCCATAAAGCAAAAATTGTTCATGCACTAGCAACCATCAACCTGAACGTGTTGCTGCATGTGGGGACCGCAGTGGGACACTCTGAAATAAGAGAAAGGCAATTGTGGAAATCTATTTTCATTATTTTAATTTTACAATTGTCTTCTTCTTCTTTTAAAATAGTAAACAATTTGATAACATATTATTGATTTTCGACGATGTTGCCATATTGAAATAGCTAAATGCAGTATAAATTCACTCTGATTTTGTGCATTTACGTCTAACTTAATGCGCATTAGGATGGGGATAATTCACGAGTTAATTTGAATTAAGCCAGCTAATGCAAATTAACTGTGTCGTCTGTCTACGATATAACAAAACAAATATTAACTGGATTTTTATCTAGGTTTTAATCTTTATTGCTAATAAAGTACATTTAACAATGTACGTTTATCCATTTGAGTGTCTGTGAAAATCTTATTTCCAAAGCTTAAAAATAATGTACGATAAAATAAAATTCAACAAAATCTTTTACTGGTAGTATTAGAAAAACTTTCTTGCATTTGTTTCTTCAACAAATAGCTATTTCTTCCAATAATTTAAAAGCAAATGTGTTTTAATTGTATATTACTTATTCTCTACTGTAGACATTTATTTTCTACTTTTATAAATTTATTTATTTTCAAAACTTTTGTGGAAGAAACAGTAACAATTAAATGTTGTTTACCCATAAAGTATGACGTGTATCTTAATGCCTCATAAGGTGTCAGATAATAATAATAATAATAATCTAAAATAAACAATTTTATACATTTAACATTTCTTTATATTTATACCAATAAATAAATAAATAAATAAGAAATAATATAAACAGTTTGTTATTTGATATAAATGTTTGTGAGGGATAGACACTTGATATTGAGTTTCACTGAACAAAAGAAAAAATAAAAAACGGGAAAATAAAAATTTTTGTGGCAAGTGAAATATTTTTTTTTTTTTTTCAAATAACTACATGTTTACTGTACAAATGTACGTATAAGGGTCTATGGGAAATAATTATAGTATAACATAAGCAGCAAGTATGTTTTCGAAAAAAACTTTACGTAACAAATTAGATACTGATTGTTGAGAGTTAATTATGCACTACAGCACCATTTGTGCTGATATTTCTAGTCCCCATAAATATTAGTCCAACGCCCACCTTAAAGTACACCCATCGACTTAGAATCACTTTCTGAGTCGATTTAACGATGTCCGTCCGTCTGTCTTGCTGTCCATTTCAAGCTTGTGTGCAAATTACAGGTACTGATCTCAGTGTAGTAAGATGTCGCTTAGAAACTACAAAACAGCGAATTCAATACTTGGGTAGTGTGGAATATAACAAATTACCACAATTTGTTAAAGAGGCTGAAACAATCTTAATTTATAAAAAGAGATTAAAAGAATATTTATATGAAAATTTGGAAATGCTTCTGCTATAAATGCTATTAAGTTAGAATGATCTCATTTTTTATATAATTTAATTAAAAATCAATGAATATGTAAAAAATTTTTGTAAAAATAGTTGCTAGCTTGCCTCTATAATGTCCTCGTGGCGCTGAGGCACCTACTTCCAATATAAAATAAATATTTTGAATAATAATAATAAAAAAGAAAAAAAAAAAAATATTTCCCTCAAATTTGGTACATAATAATTTTTTCGGACGGTTGGGACAGTTAGGAAGGTTAGGTTCACCTAGCTCTCATACAAATGTCCCAACAAATATCGGTCATAAATGTTTGTTTTATGCACGTATCCTAACGAATTTCACCACAAATAAGTTATACTTTAGGCCCGATTTCTGAATGTGTCGACAAACTGCCTGTTACTAAATGTCGACATAAATTTATTAGACTGATAATATGTCCGTTAAGAATTTTGGTTTTCTCAATATACCGACAGAAACATTATTTTCATTTGGAAGACTGCTACCTACCAAGTCTTGATATATTTGGGCTTGAACCGGGAGAAAATTATCATTTATGTAAGAGAACGACCCAAAACACACGGCAAAAGTAACAAAAGGGTGGTTTAAAGAAAATGGTATTACGCTTTTAGATTGGCCACCACATTCCTCAGATTAGAACCCTAACCATCTTAAAAGGAAAAATTTTTCAAAAAAAAAAAGAACCGCCTAAAACGGTAGATAATCTTTGGAATCGTTGTATTCAAGCCTGGGAAAGCATCGATCCAGAAATTCTTAATAACCTTGTGAAAAGAAACCACAATGGACCACAAGGTCTCCGGGTGGAAGTGCACTTAATGCACTACCCTTCTATCCTATCCTTGTGAAAAGCATGTCAAAAAGGATACAAAAGGCACACGGAGGATATACAAAGTAATAGTGGTCGTAAAAAAGAGAATTTTTCCTCAGTGGACATAATTGTTCACACTTGAATTTTTATGCAAAGATACATATTTTATATCACAACGTTTTTTAATTTACTTGAATTTTTTTTTTCGATTTTGTATTAAAAACAAATAATGTTTTTAATATAGTTCAAAAGTTTTTTTTAAATATGTATAAAACAAAAAAAATTTTGAATTAGTTGTCAATAAATTTAATTTCGTGAACAATTTTGTCCCTTACTCTATATAACTATTTATATCCGAAAATCACTTTAAAGAGCATTAATGTCTTAAACATGTTGGTATGCAAAAAATATTCAACAAAAAAATGTTTCATATATACACAAATCATTCGGCCTGATTTTATGCTGAATTATCTATAATAAGTAATAGCTTCCATATAAGGCCCGCTTCGGAAAATTACTTTAACGACCATAAATCTCTTAAAAATGTTGGCATTCAAATAAGATTCAACACAAATAAGTTGCATGTACACAGAAATCATGACACCTAATTTGTTAACGGTCGGTCCGTAATTACTCAAAGCTCCCGTATAAGACTATAAAAATAAACTATTTTTACACATATATTGTGTGTAGGGCATTAAATGGCAAGGCTTGAGCGGTTATACTTTCTTACTTGTTTTTTATAGTGAAGACGGCTGTTAATCGAATTTAATTAATTTAATATTTCTAATACTAAAATGGCAAGCAACATGGAAATTTTCAAATTTCTTAATCTTTCGTTCCCCAGGAACTGTTAGGGCACTGCTGCACGTTCAATAAATATCGTGATGATCGCAATGGATCGCGATCCATATCGCAGAATGGCCTAAAATATGAAATCCAGATCGCGGATCGTGGATCTCGTGATAAATATTGAACGTGTAGCATTTTCATGATATTAAATCATGATACGTCAGTAAAAAGTAACAAATAAAAGAAATAAAATAATATAAAATGCGCAGTGAAAAAAAGTAAACAAAGAAAAGTAAAACAATTGACAAAAGCAAGCAAAATAGCTAAACAGGCTTTCTTTTGGTTATCTCGCAACATTGATAAACGACTCGCACAGCACAAAAATGGCATAAATACTGACGCGATAAATATTGAACATGTAGCATACGCTCGTGATCCGTGATCAGTGCTTTAAAATGGATCGCCATCCAAATATCACGATATTTATTGAACGTGTAGCAGTGCCCTTAAAGTTGCTTCCTATTTTTGAAATTTGTGCGAATTTCTGGATAATTATTTACATATTTTAATAATTTTCAAAAAGAGCATTAAGCTTGTTCATTAAAAATATCTTTCTCACATTAAATTAATTCAATTGTTTTTCACAAAAGCGCTTTTATGAAAAACGCTTTTTCCACGTCGCCTTTGAAATAGTTTTTATTAAAGAAATGCTTAACAGTTTCCCTAAATATTAATTAACTATTTCAATATTATTACTATAACTTTCTTACAACGTCGTTTACCAAAAAACTGTTGTCCATTTGAATATGCCACATACTTCTTTTCACACACCTACACAATTAGCCAAATTTTTAAGATGAACTTGATTGTTTTTTTTTTAAATCAACCAAAAAGGTTTTAGTCCATAAAACAAACCTCACCTTAATCACAAAAAATGAATGAAGAAAAAACTAAAACCTCCTAATAAACTGAACACAGTGGGTTCGAATGCAAAAATAGTGATAATAAATTGATGTATATAGGCGTATTTGTGATGTAAAACTATTGATGTTACAGTAAGATTTGCTTACTCGAAAGTAAAATTATTTACTGACACCCCATATACATATGTAAATTCGATTTACAGAACACAAAAATATGAGATTCAGTTTTTAAAATAGGGGATAGGACTTCGAAACTATGCAGCAAATGATGTAAAAGCTTATTGAAACAGAACAAAGCTGAAGCAATCTAAAGAAGAATTTTTTTACAAGGAAACAAATACATTTAATTTTAAATGCCTCATCATGATCATATGATGCTAACTAAGATTAGAAAAACTTTATTCCACTGTGCCTGTATCTTTTAAAATTGTCGAACATGAAAAAATCCTGTTAAATTAACAACGATTAGTCATGCTAAAGTTATGTTTTCATCTTAGCAACCTCTAAACAATACAAACACACATACACATTTGAAATAGTTTGAATTGAATGCAAAATCCTTACAGATTCAACAGAAATTTGTTGTTTGCCTTTAAATTTTTTTAATTTTGTTTTTTTATACCAAAGACCTAAATGGCGTTAATCTGTGAATTATTACCCAAAAGCATGCCAAAATGTATTAAAACATAAACAAAACAACAAACAAAATCAAAACACAGGTAGAAATGAAATGATAATGTTAAAACGTTAAAACTTAGATACAAAATATGGACATATGTGTGTGTGTGTGTGTGTGTGTGTGTGTGTGTGTGTGTGTGTGTGTGTAAATTCAAACAACATTAACATAATCGACATTTTTTAAGTGCTTAACGTAGTTGTTTGTGTGTGTGAGAGTGAGTGCGAACTCGTCTTGAAACAATGTTTTACTTTTTTTTTCTTCTTATTATTCATCTTTAGTTTTAAAACTTTTGACATTTTTATTTGAAGTTTTAAAGAAAATCAACAGAACAGCCAGCCAGCCAAAGGTAACCACAGCAGCCATAGCAAATATTTACAGCTTAAATGTTTGTATGTTCGTTTGTGTGTAAAAATCTGAAAAGTAGCAACTCCAGAGAACAAGTTAATGATAATGACGATGAAGATGATGCCACCAAGTGGCAAACAAATATGATTTGTTTTTGGTTTTTTTTCCTTCTTGGCATTATGACTTCATGACATTTGTTATCATTAGAATATTTTTATTTTGGCATGTGTGGTTGCTGGCTTTTTTGGTTTCGAGGTTCTGGAGTAGATTGTGTGTTTTCAGTAAATTGGTAGCAGTTGTTTTCGTTTTGTTGTTTAAAAGGCAGTTTATTTTACATTTTAGCATACTTAAATGTTTACTTTGTTTGCGAGAGGGTTACGTTTAGCATAAACTCTTTAATTTTTAAAACACTTTAAAACAAAATATTTCATAACAACAATTTTAAAACCTAAAATCATCAACAAAAGTTCACAAATATTTAAAAAGAGCTGCTGAATTTAAGGTATTCTTTCTACAAAACATTCAAATTTGTTTAACAATAAAAACGTTATTTATCTTTTACTGAAATAATACTTGTTGGTTGGTTAAACATTTTTAACGGCGACGTATGTGTAATATTATTTAAAATATTCTACCTGTGTTAAGTTTAACTTTAGTACAACTTTAAAGAATATTTACTAATTTGTCATTTCAGCACAATCTTAAGCTTTAAAACACATTTAAAAACGTTTACGGAAAAGCCTACTTGGGCTTACCATATGTTTTTTGTTTGTCGTCGTTTGTATGCCATTATTATAAATAATGATGTGTACAACAGTTCATGAGCCATATCCGTTTCCGCTTCTATACTCTTGCAGACATACACATGCTCAAACTCCTGCTAGTTAGGTAGTTAGTAGAAAATAGAAAAAGGTTGAAAAGGTAGTAGAAAGCAACAATAATGTTTTGCCGTTCATTCAATCGCTGAAGATTGAATGAATGAAGAGAAAGACTTTTTTGTTTTCAAAATTTACTTTAAAACTTTTTTCTTTAAATTTTTTAATGTAAATTTTTAGTTATTGGTGCTTTAACTTTTTGATACTTTTAACAATTATTTGTAATTTTGATTTGTTTTTTAAGATGTGCATAAAAATTGTGTGAAAAGCTGAATCTTAAAGGAGTGAGATCATAACAAATAAAGGAATTTAGGTAACACATAGCTTTCCCGCAAGAGTCCGACAGAGACCAGTTGTTTAAGACACAATCTAACCTAATATTCGGCCAAGAAAACATTAATCGGTCTAATTAGAAACAAACTTTAAAAAATGCGGGTTTCGTAGTATAACAGATGACGTATCTTTTAAAGGCGGTTTTTTCCTTAGTAACCTATTTATTATACTCGTATGCCAACAAAGCCTCATATAAGGGAAGTTTTACTTTCTTTGATTTGAAAAAAGTGTCACTGAAGCACCGCTATTGCTCAACGAAGTTTATGGTGAATAATAAACGCGAGAAAGACGATTTGTGCGGTTCAGAAGTAGTTATTTTCCCACGGGAGGCCAGCAAAGAAAGTTTGAAGACCGAGAATTAGAATTAAGAATGTTATCAAAAACGTTTGCAAGCAGCAGGATTAATTCAAAAGCGGGGATATTGGGTACCACATGAATTGAAGCCAAGAGATCGATAAGATTTTGCATGTGAGAAATGCTGGAATTCATTTTTACACCGAATCATTATTTGCCATTAAAAATTAAACCATTACGATAACCTGAGACATAAGATATCGTATGTGAAGCCTGGCCAAACAGCTGAATCGATACCAAAGTAAGATATCCATGGCGCTAAGGCAATGCTCTGTATTTGGTGGGACCAAAAAGGTCCTATCTATTATGCGCTGCTTAAATCTGGACAGACCATTACTAGAAACCTGTAGCAAATGCAACTGATTGAGGGTGATGTAGCTTAATTGATTAGTGCATTTGATCATTAAGCATGAGTTGGTATTTATAGCCCGGGTTTGATTCCCAACCGCTGCCACTCACACATCATCAGTTTCTGACAATTATTAGTTTTCTTCTATCTATCATAACTAATATTTATCACAGCGCCCTCCTTCGGTGATATAGCATTCCAACGCCATCGAAGTAAAATAATTAAATAAAGGCTATAAAATCAAGCTTTAACACTAATGCGCCTACTCACCACCAGAGGCTGCACTAAAACAAACATAATGCGCAATTGCAGAGTTGTGATATAAAAAACTTTCTTCTTTCACCACCTTCTTCAACTATCCCCTTTCCAAAGAAAGTAACGCAATTATATATAGACATATTAATAAGAGAAGAAAAAAAAACAACAATTTTATGTTATTTAATTATCTTGATAAGGGGTCTGAATATTTTCACAAAGACGTTAACTATTGTTTAGCACTTTATATTCACATTTAGTTTTAAATCACAATGACCATCAAACTTATAAAACTCATGGATAAATTGTCAATATTTTAATACATTTAGACCACTTTTCCCATGTCTAATTTAAAACAAAAAACCCTTGTATTTACAAATTAAATTATAAAACAAACATATTTGTTTAAATTGACAAATTTGTCAAAAGTCTTTAATAGGGCATAATTGCTACAATTCAATAACAAAATCCAAATTTTAACTCAACAGTTACAAAATGAATTGAGTTTTTAGAAGCACTGCTTGCTTTTGCCCACCAAACTGAGTAAAGTCTTTGTCTAAATTCTTTCTTCGCATTGTGTATCTTCATATAACAAACGAAATGACGAAACCCCAGTCAGCAGTACATAGGGAGTACATAAGAGTACAGATAAAGTGGATGTACTACAAATGTAAATTGAAATGATAATGGATGGTGGTGGTGGTGGTGGTGGTGATGGTGGTCTGGCCTAGTTATGGAAACTGATGTTACGAGTATGTTAAACTGTAGGTCTGTATGACTCTTTTTTTTTTTTTGTATACAATTGTTCTTTCTTCTTCATTGTGTTGTTTCGTGTTGAGTTTTGGATGTTTGTTGGTATTTATTTTTATGTATATTTTTGACAACAATTGCTGCTTTGTTTTTCTGAAGATTTGTGTGTTTGTTTTTCTCTTTTTGGTTAATTTAACATTTGACCTTTTTTACACATAGTTGTTTTTCGGTAACTTTTGTTTTCAGTCAAATGCTAATTTTGTTTTCAAGATTTTTTGGGAAACTTAGATTTCGTTTGAAGAAAAATAAATTAAATTTACACCTCAAATGTTTAAATAAAACAGAAGGTATACAAAATTTTAATATTTCTCATACATTTTAAATAATTTAATTATTGGCAATTTTAATGTGCCCTATTTTCTACAAGTGATTTGGTTTGTAATATCTAAAAAAATAATTTTCTGGAAATCTATGGACCACATTTTTCGAAGCTTGCAGCACTGAAAACAAGCAACATCTGTTCAGTATTGGTTTAGAAGAATAATTTAGCTTTTTATTAAAATTATATCAAAACTCATTCAAAACGATGAAACAAGATCAAACTGCAGACTACTGCTAACTATTTGTATAGAGTCAGAGGACTGTTTCATTCCAAATAGTCAATTTAAACTTATCCAGGAACCTAAATTTCGGACCTGTATTTTAGCATACGAGTATGTTACACAGATCTATAAATAATACATACATTTATGATCACAAAAAAGAGCTTTTTTCTCAAAAAAATTTTTTATTTTGACTTTTTCAAAAATACTATATCTTTTTATCTCTTATGTACTTACATATGAATACGAAAAGAATTTAACAATTTGTACATCTAAATATAAAACTCTTAATTATTTAACTTAATTTCTGTTTAAATTTACAATATTCTTTGTGTAATTACCAACTTGAAACTAAACTTTTGTTCTTATTTATTTTTCTATATTCTTAATTACATTAAAAACATTTGTCTAATCTAAATAATTATTTATTTGGTTTATTACAAACTTGATCTTTTTGTATAAGTCTATATTATTTTTCTTCTAAATACTGATAACAAAACTTAAATTCTCTTATCTCAAAAAAATTTTGTTGAAAGGAACAAAATCTCAAAAGACCATGGCATCATACAAATAAGATTTTGTTTCATATCAAAGAACTACAACTAAGTTAGTACACGAGTAGTATAGGAAACTAAACAAAGAGATAATTTTATAAATTGTTGACTCTTTAAAATAGTTAAAATACTCTTAAAATATTTCATAACATCAGAAAATTAGCAACAACTAGTAAATAACATAATATTGTATATATAGGTACATATGTATATACACTTATATGTATGTATGTATATATAAAGTACTGGACAATGCAAAAAAAATATAAAATGAAATAATAACGAAAACACTTGTAAGAATTAGTAAAAATTAAATGATGGAGAAAAATTTAATTATAAAGAGTCTCCATCCACTATTAATAGATTCTCTGTTTTTTCTATTACTTTGCTTTGTTTTTGTTTGTGTTGTGTTCTTTGGCTATTTTCTTGTTATGTATTTGGTGTATTTCGTTTAACAAGTGTGTGCTGTGCTTTGTATTTGAATGGAGATGGCTGGCTGGCTGCATGCACATTAACAGTAGTAGTTGTAGTGGTAGTAGTTTGCTTTTGTTATTGCTAATGCTGTTGTTGTTGCTGTTATTATATCCCCCACCAGCAGCAGCAACAACAACAACAACTAATACAACAAATCCATCGGTTCTTTAGTTTGTTGTGTACATAGTTTTTGTTCTTTCGCTGGTCGTTCGTGTCTGCTTAATTAGGGGAGCTTCGTTGTTCGCATTCGTAACAAAAATAATAGTATGTATACAAAGAGAGTTTGTTCGTGTTGTCATCATCGTCGTCGTCGTCGTATTTTTTTTTTTTTTTTTGTTATGTGATAGTGGTTGTTGATGTTGCTGTTTGTGTACTTACTTACGTACATATGTACGAGTATGTATGTTCATATGTATGTAAAAAGCAAAAGTACTCTTTTTCACAATTTTCATTATTCTTTTTTATTTTGATTGTTTGATGCATTTCAAATTTTCGTGTTGGGGATTTTTGCAGTTGTGTTAATGTTGTTGTTATTGCTGTTGTTGTTGATAAACACTGCGTGTTTTGTACTCGTACTTATTTTGTATTATTATTTCAGTTTTTTGTATCCATTGTGTTGGATACTCTTGCTTGTTTGTCTTGTGTATTTACTCAGAGTAAGCATTTTTTTCTTTCTGTTTAATTTTTTTGTTGTTCTACTTCTGCTACTGGATTTTCTGAATTTGCTATTCAATTGTAAAGTGTTTATATGCATGAATTAGTCTCTTTGATTTTGCTCTCTTTCCTGTTTTGCGAGTTGTATGTGCTCGTAATAACTCTTGGTAACTCTTGCTTTCTTTGCATTATCACTTGTTGTTTGAGGCGTTATATTTCGTTGTTGTTACTGTTGTGGTCTTTAGTCTTTGGCATGTAATGGACTCGTATGAGTCTTGATAATTTTTATTGTTTACGAGTACGAGCAGCGGTTGGGTGTGTGTGTTTTATTTTTTTTTTTTTTTATTATTATTTTTGTGTTTTGTCAGAACCAAAGTAAAGTATGAGTAAGACCATCATACCAGGCCATCAGATCTCGGTGTGATTTTCGTGTACGAGTTGGACTCACTGTCAGCCAGTCAGACACATTATTTAAGAGTGTGTGTGTGTGTTTGTTGGATGGCAGATATTTTTGTTGTGTATTGTGCGGTTCGAGTTAATACTTTGTGCTGGGGTGATGTTAATGTTGCTGCTGCTGCTGCTAACTGTTGTTGTTATAGTATAGCTGCTGCTGCTGTCTGTTTTGTCTTGCTTGGCTGGCTGGCTGGCTGGCTAGTTGGTTGGTTCGTTTGTTGTTTGGTTTGATGGGTCTGGCGTTGCTTGCATACTCTTTTTGAAAATAGTTACAAGATGTTCATCGAAGTGAATAGAACATCTAAGCGGATGATGAACATTAATACGGTTTAACAGCAATTGTTATTAAATCTTCAACATCATCACCACCAACCACAACCATCTCCAGTAACAGAACCTCAAAACAAAAAACAGTAAAAGAAAAACACACTAAAATCAAGCATATCTCGCCTTGCTCTGCCGAAAGTGTAAATTGACATCATCCTCTCGTGTGCGTGTGTATGGGATGCATGTTGTATGTTTACGTGTTACGAGTGTGTGTGTGTGTGTCGGAGTGTCTGTGTGTTAAATAAATAGCTCTTTTTCGTATTGTTAACGTTTCAAGCATTTCATTGGGTCTTTGTTGTGCTTTTTTTCATTTTTTTGTCTGAAACTGCAATGAATTTGTGAAAAATAAAGAATAAGTAGCAACAACAACTTTAGCAGTTAAAGAGTATTTATCTGTAAGAGCTACCGAGAGTATCAATGCGCGGCATATTCAAAAATTCAGTACAATAGTAATGGAAAAATAAGAATTTACTTTTACCACAACTGTTTTTCTAATTGTACAAGAAAATTAAACAAAAGTGAAAATTTTTTTAAATAAAATCAACAAGAAATTCAAAATATAAAAGAAAAATAAAAAGCATAAAATATTTTATAAAAAATAACTATTAGACCAACAAATTCCAAAAGAAAGTTTTAAAAATTTAAAACCATGGATAACAAACAAAAAAATATATTTAAGATATAAAAATAAAAAAAAAAATTTAATTTTCTTAAAAAAAACAAAAAATTAAATGAAAAATAACAATTGAACAAAAAATTCCAAACAAGTTTTAAAAATTTAAACCTATTTATAAATTAAAATTGTTAACAAAAATCTTATTCAAATGAAAATTTTTCAGAATAGTGCATTTTCAAATTATATAGCAACAAAAATTAAAGTAAAACCCAGCAAAGGAATTTTAAAGTGATTTCAAGTGTTTTTTTTTCACAAATAAAAAAATAAACGAAAACAAAAATGTTAACTTTAAATAAACATACATTTCTACATACGATTATGTATAAAAAGCAACGAGTGTTTATTCCTGAACATGTTTAACATTTGAATGCAAAACTGAAAATATCTTAAAGAATACAGAACAAGAAAAACTATTTGGTCTACAGCCACCATCAGCAGCCAACAAAAAACCTAAACGCGCTGCTGTTAAAGACACAAAAATAAGAAAAAAAAATTAACTAAATAAAAAATAAACTTCCTATTGCTAAAAATACACACACAAGAATTTTTTTCTAAAAGTGTTTAAGTATTTGAAAGAAAAACAAAAATATTCTTAAAATTCAATACAAAAAGAAACAACAACACAATTATTTCAACTTCCAAAACAAAATACAAATTTTTTCAAATAAAAACAACAGAAAAAGCATTTTTTGAAAAAAAAAACACATGAAAATTTTACAAATTAGTGTTAATTATTTAATTTGTTAAACTCTGGATACATTCTAACGAACATTTCATTTGTTTTTGGGATAATTTTTAAAATCTCCTTGATAACTTTTGGATTATTTAAACATTTTTTTTAACATAAGGTAAGTTTTAATATTTTTTACACATAAATAAAAAGATTTCATTGTCATTAATAAAAAAAAAGTCCGTATCAGTATTTTTTATTTTTCACCAGTTTTAAAGACCCCCCTACTCAGTTCATTCAGAACGCTATAAATATTTCGTAATCATTTAATGCCATGATTTTGTTTGGATTTAACCGATAAGTGTGTTAACAACCTCTTTAAAAATAACAAATTAATAAAAATTTCAACGGAGTAGGTAAAATGATTTATAATAAAATTAAGTTAAAATTATAAATAATTTTCAAGTGTTAGTATTACTTGATTGTATTAAATGTTATAAACGTGAGAAGATTGTACTAAAATACTTATAAAGTGGAAAAGATCGACAGGCAAATTAAAAAGAAGTTTTAAACGAAGCTTGATTCCTTTTCCATTGTATGGAAAAATGGAAATTAAAATTGTTTCTTTTTTTATTTTATTAAGTTTTCAGTATATTTAAGTTTAAAAAGGCATATTTTCTTAGATTTTGAAAGTTTTATATACAACACGTGCAACTAAACGATTAATGATTGACATTATGAAGATTCTAATTAAAACTAACAATTTCAATACGAAATTAAGAAAGTCTTAATATAAATTAAGTAAGTTTTATTAAAAATTGAGAAAGTTTTAAATTAAATTAAAAAATACAAAAAAAAATGTTTCTTTTAACGATAAATTTAACTGCGACTTATTGAAATTGAGAAAATTTTAATGTAAAATTTAAAAATGAGAAAATTTTAATTTGAAATTTAAAAATTCTCAAAGAAAAGATTTTAAATTTCAATTAAAATTTGAGTACATTTTGTAATTTTTTTTATGTAAATAAGATTTTTTGAACTTTATTACAATAATATAACAAAACAAAATTATAATAAAACTGAAAGAATACAGAGATTTTATTAAGTAGAAATACTTAAAAAAAAATTTAATGTTTCATTTTTCATTTAATTTAAAATTTAGTTGAAATGGATATCAAAAAATATATCGTCTAAAAAATTTAAATTACATATACGCCACCTGGTGAAATTATTTGTATTCACTTGATATTTGCTATTTAAAGATAAGAGGCAAAAAGAATGATTTATAATTACCAAAAAAAAAATGCGAAAACCTAAATAGTTTACAGAACACTGTGCGGCCAATATTAATTACATTTTCTAAACTACTGCTCGGATTGAGATTTAATATGAATATAAATTATAAAACAGTAGTAATGATTTCAGAATATAAAATTTCTGATCCGTTTGCCTAAATGCACATTGACCCAGAGAATGTATACTTATTTCCCATTAACAATTAAAACATAACCTGTTATTAGAACTAACAAGATATCTTAATTTAAAATGTAACCTTATTAAATTTTTAGGTTAAATTTAACTATATGTCAATGGTAGCAAAAGTAAGGTCTAATTTTTTAGTGAAGATTTTCAAAATTAAGATCTATGGTTATTGCTAACTATGGATTCTCATTTTATTGTTGGTTTTTATTGTGTCAAACATGTTTAGATTTAAATTTGATCGTTCTTCATAATCATTTTTCCAAAATACAGTTTTGATGTTTCATACAATTATCAATTATTTATTCTTGATATTTTTTGAAATCCTTATAAAACTTAATTAACACGAACTAGAGATCTTAAATTTAAAACATTCTTATTTCGCGGAAGTTTTTCCCTTTCTTCCTATTCAAATTCAATGTTAAAAAAATAAAAAGGGAAAAATTTCCGCGGATTTTTTATTCATGATTGGGCCGATTATAAAATATAACCATATTAAATTTTGTAATTAAATTTTTAAGGCCTATTGTTAGTGCTAACTATAGGTTATCATTTTTCTTTTAATGGGGTCAATTTTGTTTTTATGATACTAAATTTAAGTAGGTTAAGTTTTTGATTGTACTTTATAGTAATTTTTCAAAAAACAACTTGTTATAGGTCATCAGTTCTAAAATAATCAAATGAAAATGTTGGTCAAAAGTGGTATAAAAATGAAATGGTCCATGTATGTAATGGCATCACGTGAGAATGGCTGAAGCGATTTGGCTGAAATTCTCAGGAGATGGTTTGTAAAAAAAAAATGCAAAAATTCCTGGTAAAACTCGGAAATTTTAAGTTTTTAATATATTGCCTCCTTTTCACTTCTCATTTTTCTTAATAAGAGACATTTTTTTAAGAAACTTGAAGAACTGACACCAAAGCCTCCTTTTCATTCTATATGAAATACAAATCATTAGTGAATACCGAGCGAAGCCGAGAGGTCAGCCAGCTAGTTATTTATAAAATTTAAAATCAAAATGTACAAACTTTCTCGGTAACCGCAAATCCCCGGATTTCGAGCAGATAATGGACACTTTGTTGCAAAATTATTGCAAGATTGGAGCTCGAATGTCTCTCAAAATATATTTTCTGCATTCCCATCTCGAATTTTTTCCTGAAAACTTGGGTGATACAAGCGAAGAGCAAGGAGAGCAACTACATCAAGATTTGACGAAAATCGAAAAACGATACCAAGGATTTTGGGACGAGGGCATGATGAGCGACTACTGTTGGACTTTAATGCGTGAAACAGATCCCAAACAGTACAAGCGACTCAGTTCGACTGCTCTTTATTTCTAATTTAACACTTTTTAATGAATCAAATGGAGATTAATTGTCAAAAATTTAAAAAAATGTGTTTATTTAATATTTCAAAAACTAGAACCAATTTAAAACAACGGAGTGCAGATTCGGATTCAGAGCCCCAAATAACCTTAGAAAAGCTTTTGGTTGCTTGCTGAAGGTAGGAATTGTTTTTACAACATGAAATCCTTTTATAAATTATCAAAAATAAAACAAAAATATTAAAAAAAATACAAACAATTTCTTAAAAGTTTTAATATTTTGTTTAAAAGGTTCTAGCAAAAAAACAATTCTCAAAAATTTCGAAATTGATGTTAGTACATTTACGAATTAATACTATGTTTCCACGACGACTTGAATCACCTGCTTCGCCTTCTGAATCATGTTTATGAATCATGCTGTTTACATGACTAATAAACTTGATTCGATTTGACAGTTGTCTTTAATAAGCAAACAGAATAAAAAACCGAATTTACAATTTGTGGAAAATAATTTTTTTTAATGGACAAACAAAAGTGAGTGGAAATTAGTTAGCTTATTTGAAAAAAAAACATACATTCGTACATATTTACTTTCTTTACTTCCAACAACAAGAAAATAATTTGCTTTGTTTACAATAATATTAAATTTTTACAGCTAGTGCAGATAAACTTGCGATAAAAATTAGAGAAGAGTGCAATTTTTCGTGCTTCGCAAGTAGATTCAATATGAATCTACTTGATTCGCTCTTAAAATTTTGTATGGTGAAGCAAGTTGTTTCGCACATGATTGGGTTGTGAAGCATGAATAGAGAGCGAAGCATGTACCGTGGAAACATAGTATAAGCATCACAACAAAAATTTAATGACCGAAAAATATAAGTAAGTAAAATAAATTCCATAGAACGAAATTATACGACTTTATAACTATAGACATTTTTAAGCAATATTTACAGTATCTAAACATTTTTTTCATTGTTATTTTGAAAAAAAAAAATATTTTAGGAATTAAAATTGCTTAAAATGTTGTCATTATTGTTATCTTAAAATTGTTTACTCTCTCTTAATATAATTATTGCTACTGTCATGTGTAAGAGATTTTCAAGCAAAACACAATTTGCTGTCTCTCTCATAATCAAGCATTTGAGTGTTGCCTTAATAGTTTATGGCATTTGGCAGGAAATCTTAATTATTCTAAGTTCCTGATTAACTTCCTAAATTGTTTTATGCACACTTACAAACAAATGCAGCAACAAATGAATAGTTATGCACAGTTTGCAAAAACAATAAAGAAAATATAATTTCAGTTAGCTGTCGTCTTTACAACACCTGCTGTTATTAAAAAATCACTTCAATATTAATATTTTTGATTTTTAAATAAAAACCATAAAAATATTTAATAATTTAAATAAAAATGAATAAACAATACAAATATTTAACATAAATAAATTATGACACTTAATTGTCACCACGTTTATGTCTCTTGTAGCTTCAATCTCATTTGTTGTTTTGTTCACTTTTTATGTCATTTGCCTGTAAATTGTTTTTTCTGCGTGTTTTATAAATATTTTTCTTTTAAATAAATATAATTCTATTTGATTGATGAGACATAATAATTAATATTTTTTCGCAAAGAATTTATTTTTGTTTTTCTTTATGTAGACGAAAAATGCAACTCTTCGATTTATGTTCATTATTATGGGATTTTAATTAAGAAAAATGTTTTTTTTTTTGTTTTTGGAAAGGAACAATAAAATACACTGTTGTTTATTTTTTTTTATAAATTATTAATAATATCTCAGTTGTTATTTTAAAAGACTTTTAAATAATTTTTTACCTTATCAAAAAAAAAGCACTGTTTAATTCACAACTGAAGTGATAGTCTGTATTTTGTACTGCTGTCCACGATGGTCAGATATTACAACGTTGTCATATCTACCAATGTGCTATCAATGTACTGACATTGAAAAATTTTTAGCAAAAGGTAAATTGTCAGTTTACATGACTGTAAGAAAACTAACAATTTCATTTGCACACAATTGTCACACAATGAATTTATCTGTCAATCGAAATTGTCAGTTTACATGGTTGTGAGATTGTTGTGTGGCATTGTCAAATTCGTTTTGCAGCTCTGTGTGTGTGTTTAAAAATTTTATTAATGCACACTTTAATTTAATTCTTTAATTTTCTTCCACTTTTTAAAAAAAAAATTATTAATGCACACTTTAATTTAATTCTTTAATTTTCTTCCACTTTTTTCAAAAATTTTATCAATGCTCACTTGTTTGTTTATTATTTATGTATATACAGAGTTGCATTTAGAAATAATTTCAATGACAATGCTGCCATTGACAGATGCATAAACTTTGCACATATGACAATAAAAATTGTTTGTCAATTGTCTTAAAACAATGACAATGACAAAATTGTGTGTTTACACGATTGTTAGATGTCTGAAAATATTTTTGTCTTCCAATGTACTGAAAATGCTTTTTCTTACAACGTTGGAAGACAAAAATTTAAGGTTTACACGGTTTTTAGACATTTTCTGCACATTTTTCGGACAACGTTGTAATATCTGACCAACGTGGACACATGGCTTTAGTTTCTGTTTGCTAGCAACTGTCACTCACTGGAAAATGATAGTACTGTAGTACTTTTTCAATAGTATTCTTTGAAAATTTGAACTATTAGCCTGAAAGAATAAAACTTTTCTCTTAAAAAATAGTTCAAATTATTTAGATCCTTATTTTCTTTTAAATGAATTTAATTTGAATTGACTTTCTCTCTCCACTTTAACTATGACCTCGTGCTCTAACTGTTACATGTTCGCTGTATGTTTCATAACTTCTGTTATGCTGTTGTTCATAATTTGAAAATCTTTTTTGAAATAAGATTTCTTTTAAGTATGTATGTACATTTTATTCGTATATGCATGCATAAATCTAAAGAAAGGCACAACAACAACAAAAATAAAAAAGAAACAATTTTCTTTAGTTTTCAATTTATTTGAAAGATACTGCAAGAACGTACAAATAGGTACTCGTACGTTGTTGTTTAGTTATGTATTGTAGTTGGTTGTTATTTTGCTCTTCTGTTGTTTTTAACCATGGCACTAGAAGATTTTCTTCTTGGCTTTTTTTCACTTTTTTTCTTTTTAATTTCAAACAAAACATCTCTACTTTTTTGGCCAGCAGCCAAAAAATGTGCATGTTTAAACACACTTGTTTTTCTGCTTATTTTTGCTTTTGTTTTTGTTCTTTCTTTTGTGTTGGTCTACAAAAAGTAGTTGTTCTGCTGCTGTTGGAATGGTGAAGATGAGATTTTTTCGGATGCTGCTGCCAGTGGCTGCTGTAGACACCTTGTGCTATAATTATAAAAACAATCAAGGAAAATGTATTCCTTTTAAAATAAATAAATAAATTAGGAATAGCTTAGGTCATTTGTTGATCAACTTGAAAAAAAACATGTATGTTATTTGCTTTTATCAAATTTTTATCACACATATTCAGTTTTGTTATTAAAGTTTCCAAAAGTTTTACTTTTAAAGAATTTTTCAAAATTTCTTTTATAAACAAATTCAAACAGCCTAACTATAAAACTAAAGTTTTTAAAACTCCTGAGGGAGTTTGAGCCTATTCCACTAACAATTGCTGACCCATATCCTTCTAATAAAACCACATTTAAAACCGGCACTATTTACAGATCTCTTTCAATAATCTTGAGATTCTTCCAAAAGCCATTTTGTAAATTTTATATAAATTTTCCTTGCTGTATTGTTTCTTTGGGTTTTGGCGTTGCTTTCAAGTGTTACTGCCGCAAAAAGTTCTGGTGTGTTGTTTTTTCTTTCGTATATAAAAATTGTATTCAATTTAATAGCCAGCCATGTTATAAGTTGAATTTTATTTGTCTAATTTATGTTTTGTTTTCCGTCAAAATGTGTGCTAATTTTAACAAATGTTTATGGGCCTATGTTGTGCCTAAATTTTTGATTTTTGCTAGTTCTTTGTTTTTTTAGCAAAAAAATAGCAAAATGAATTGATGTAAGTTTATAAAAATATCTTTACTAACTGTATTTTATAGCACTTGTATTACTTTTTCTATGTGCGGTCTGGTATAAAATAAAAACTTATTTATAAACTGAAATATGAGGAAAGAAATATTTGCAGATTTATACATAAAAACAACACTCATGGAAATAAAACTGGTAGAATTCCATTTTAAAGTTAACCAGATTTTCCCCATGTGAAATACCAGTTATTTGCTGTTATTTGCCAATATAAAGGTAAATCATCTGTGTCTTTTGTTAAATCATTAAGAAAAACCAATTTTCTAGTGGAAAATTTTGATGAATTTGTTGAGTTGAATTTGGGTCAATGTTTATTTTTTGGCTTTCGTTTAGGTTTTTGTTGTCTTGTATTGTTACATACTTTTTAATGGGTATTTTTTTGTATTTAAATTCGATTTTTTTTGCTTCTATTTCCTTGAGTGTAAACCCACTTAATTACAAAAGAAAAAGAACATCTCATTTTCTATTTCATTTAAATTTGCATGTAGATTTTCCAGCAACAATTGAGCACGTTTTATTTTTTCTGTTCCTTTGCAAACAAACAAATAAAGAAGCAAGCTTACTTCTCCAGAAACACTTTTACCAGAGCAAATCAAAAAAAAAAAAAAACTAACAAAAAATTGAGTCAACTGCAGCCTTTTAAAGACTTCCACAAAGCAGGTGTTTTTTGCTAGAAATGCTAAAAGAAGCTAAATAAAACCCCTAGATTTTGAAAAACAAAAAAAAGAAAGAAAAGAATTGCCTGCAGTATAATTAAACTTATAAGTTGTATACTCAGTTATATGTATGTAGGTATGTATATTTAGATATATGTACATATGTACATATAACAAGTGCGTCCTTCATTTACAGCATTTACAGTTGAGAATTCTTTCTTCTATTCTATTTAAAAACCCCAAGATTTTGTTCATGGCTTTTTTATTTTTATTTATGTTTATGTTTTTTTTTTAACAAAATATTTTGTGGTTTATTTCAAGTATTTAAAGGTTTAATGGTTGTTTCTTTTTATTAAAATGCCATAAATATAAAAATACCATAGCATGAGTGTTAAATGACATTTATTACTGGTTATGTTTTAGTTATGTATTTAGAAGACTTTGGCTTTTAGAGGCCTGTAGTGTGCAAACCCCCGCTCCATATTTAAAAAAAGAAACATTGATGGTTAGATGGTTGCTGACGAAGCTTTGCAACACAAAACCTTAAAGAAATAAACCACAATATATTAAATATTAAGAACAATTAGGTGCATAATGTTGGTAATGCTTCTATTTTTAACTTAGGCACCATTTAATATCTTACAGTGGATCCCATAAATGGTTTAAGAAGCATTGCTTTAAAATAAAAGTTTTTAAGATGCAACACTTAATTAAAAAAAATATGATTTAAAAACATTCTTTTGGACATTATACATAAATCGTTTAAAGTCATTTCCAAAAAATGTATAGTACTGGAGAGTTAAATCTTCAGATTTGACCAGAATTTTATATATTTTGTTCAGTTTTTCCCTAAAAACATACTAATGACTTGTAAACTTGATTGTTTTCCAGTAAAAAAAAATCGTGTTTTTTGAAGCACTTAAGAGAAAAAGCGCATAAACGAGCGCTTCTATAAAAGCGCTCTTTTGAAGCAGTAAATGCTTACGAATATAATATACAAAAAAGATGCTTTTTTAGTGCTGACAACGAAGAAGGCGTTAAAGCGAAAAAATAAAAATGAAATTATAGCCTACAGATTTACGTATGACAACGAAAGTCAATTACAAAACGAATATCACGCTTCTCGGTTACTATAAATTTTTCTTAAGCAAAAACATTCAGATAGAATTAGAAAACACTTTAGGAAAGTGCTTTATATGCATGTTTGATTAGGTTAAAAGAAGCGCTTATTGACAGCAGAAAGTACTCCTCTAAACCGGGCACATCTCATACAAAAATCATGCATCCCATCAGCAGGTTTGAAGCGATTTAAGGTATGAATTTATACATAAAACCTGCTCCTTTTGGAGCACATTTTTTACTGGGTTAGTAATGCTTGATTTATAATCTGATATATAAGTATCTATTTATTACAAATTTGCCTAAGTACACAGCAAACACTAGTTTTTCTGCCTTACAATCTGTTATTAGACACCTGCAATATTACCGGCTAGCATGAATTGATATTACTACTACTTACCCTATGCATTACTTAGCGGTTGTTTTGTAATGGCTGACTTATAATCTAATATATGTGTTAATTGTTAGACAAACCTTTAGATAAGCAATTAAGTTAAATATAATTATCACAAAACTAGTTGAATTTTCATCTGTACTTAGCTACAGCTTTTCAAAAGTTTCAAACCATCTGGTCAACTATTCTTTGTCCGTATCGTAACACGGCATTTCATGCAAATTCCTTGAAGTTTTAAAAATACTTTCGAATGATTTTCATAAAAAATGCATCGACTCAATTTACCTTCTACATAGAGGAGAGTAGCTCCCTACCTCGCCGTTTTTTATGGATAACGACTTCTAAAGTCCTTACAAATAATGAGTTATTAAAGCCCTTGCGTATAATTAGTACTTACTTATTTAACTCTGTATTACTGTACTGTGTACCTGGCTCCTGTGATATCATATAAGTAAAATAATACCATTAAAGAGGATTTAAGTTAATTATTTAAAATAAATTGATTTGAGGAAAAAATGTTTATAAAAATATGTCTTTAAAGCTGTTTTACTGCAAAGAATGTTTTTAAAAGTTAAACAATTAAAAAGAAAGAAATTATGCTTCAAAATAAGACACTAATGTAATGTGAATCAACACATTCTGTTAAGTTCAATATTTTTCTTCTAAATATGCAATAATATGCTTTTAAGAATAAAATATTATAATAATATATTTGTTTTAATTTAAACTTGCTAGAACATGGCCCACAACTGTAGATTCAATATAGTGTGTTGTTGATCGAAGGTGATAACAAAATATAGATGATGATGATGATGTAGTTTAAGTATCGCTAGGACTAGGCAAAGGCGGTGGTGTGGCAGTAAAATAGTGAAATGATGATGGTGGTCGTCATACATGGTGTTAGTACATTATATTTGTATATAAATAAGAAGTATATAGAGAGACATATGTATATAAAAAGGCAAACAAACAGCAACACATAGCTACTATAAAATGACTCGTGTTGTTGTTCTTGCTATTTTAGTTGTTGTTGGTGTTGTTGAGTACAAACAAAATAAATAAATAAATAAATAAACAAATATATTGTTGCTTGATCTTTAAAAATGCGTTTCTCATTATACAATTTGTTTTCATTTACTGATTGCTGAGCTGTTATTGTTATTGTTGTTGTTGTTGCTGTTGCTACTGCTTCTTCTACTGCTGCTATTATTGCTGTTGATTTTTGAGGCCAAGGTAGCCTGTGTTGAGTGACATTCGTGTTGCTGTTTTTGTTGTTATCTATTTTTGTGGCAATACGAGAACAACTCTGAGGAAAAAAGTCGGCCTTTTTTAAATTTATGGTTTATTTTAAAACAACAACGGCAACAACAATCATAATAATTTCTACTTAAAACTGTTGTTACTAAAAAAGGCAGGGTGTGTTTTACTACAATTCGTCGAATTTTTATAGCTGTTTTGGAAAACATAAAATGACAGTATGTGCTCAACTAAGAAGGCTTTAGAGTTTATTATACCTACATACATACATACATACATATGTATAACTATGTACATATATATTTTTAAAACTAATATTTCATCTTTGTTTTTGTCACGGTTTTCATTGAGTATATTATTGTAAATTAAATCAAACTGTTGATGATGATTTATAAATATACACAGTCTTTGAAATCTACATAGAAATTAAATATAATTTATGTGTGCCTAGGAAATCAAAATCAAACAGCAAGAGGTTTTATAATTAAGGCGCCAAACTACCAAACAATTTCAAAATACATTATTTCAACAAAATCATTCAAATTAATTTTCCAATGCGAGAACTTATGAACATACTAATTTACAGCTGCTGTTCACCGTGTTGTTATTATACATATTATTATTATTATTATTATTCTAAATTTATTTTGTGGTTTTCGCCTGCAGTCCAAAGTGTAATTTACTTTTTACACTCTTCCAACTAGTGGCTGTCTGATTTTCTTGGAAATATTTCGACATGTGTGCGTTTACTTATATTATCATGGCATGTATGTATGTATTTATTTAACACAAAAATGTTGTATTGCAGATGTTGCTCTTTGATAAGTTTATTAATTAAATGTAATTTCAAGGATTTTTCCATTGTTTTTCATTGCAAATTTATAGTTTGCAAAAGAAAATTTATAGTAATTTGCAGGTAGTTAAATAAATTTAAAATGTAGCAATAAGAAATTCTTATAAATTATGAATACTTCTTATAAATTTAAGTTTCTACCAGAAACGTAGTAAAGAGATTTTTTTACTAAGAAATTATGTTATTTCTAATATCAATTACATACCGCGTGCATTACTTGAAAGTAGTTTTGTAATGTATTTTTGTCAAATTTTACTTGAGTATAAAAGTACATACAAAACTTTGATATTTCTTTATTTAGGCTCGAGTTCATTAAATTTAATTTACATTAAATTATTTTTACTGAAGGTAGGAATTGTTACATGAAAATTATTATTAAAATTTATTGATAATTTTTGTTGGCTTAGGATTCGAACCTGGGTTGTTGGTTGAATTTACATATGTTTCGAGAAACACCACTTTCTCCCATCAGAATTCTTTACGTTCTCACCCTCTGCACCACTGCGGTGCCCGCTAGCCTACAGTCGAACATCAATCCTTTAACCAGTATCACTGGTGGTTTGCAATTTGCTGTAATTATCATTTTTCACTTATTTTACATGTTGCCTCCTTTTTTCTTCAGGTTTTTTTGTATTCATGCCGAGACTTCGTCGTAACAATTCCTACCTTCAGTAAAAATAATTTAATGTAAATTTAATTTAATGAACTCGACCCTAAATAAAGAAATATCAAAGATTTAAAATTAACAGTTCAAATAAAAAATAATAGTAAATACAAAACTTTAACTCAATATATTTCTTATTTAATTAACACTCTTTTTTGCTTCAGTACAGGCAAATACTGGTATAACGAACGATAAGTTGTCAGACCTATTTATTAAATTTAAAAATTCGTTATATCGAGTTTTCTGTTTTGAATAAAATAGTCACATTTGGAGCCCTAATTATCGTTTAAATTTATCCATCTTTTAAAGTTTTTACTAATAGTTCTTCGAGAGGATAGCTTGGTGCATCATGATGGATTAATAAAGCATCATTGGGAGAATTTCGGTTCTAAAAAAAATATACACGCTTCATGTTAATAAAGATAATTTACAAGCAACACTTTACGAAACGTGCGGGGTTTCTTTTCCTTGTTTCATTAGCGCAAAGTTAAATTGTCACTCTATTCTGGGATAACTTTCTTTTAGAATACTAGTTTCTCTATCATAAGCAAACGTTATATCTGGTAACATTTTCAAAAAGAGTTAAATTTAATATGCAATAAATCAATTCAATTAACTGGAACGGATTCTTTACTCTAATGGAGAATCTAATAATAAAGTTTGTTTTCCATCATGGTATCCATTATTTAGACATCAACAAGTTTTTGATCCATTCTTAATATAATATAGTTGATGTTAAAATTTTGGTCGCTCGTTAGATTTTAATTTAATATTCTCATTTTCTTCATTATATATTATAATTTATTTAGCGTATTATATATTTATTTTAAAAGGTTGTTAACATTAAAAACTTTGCTGTTATATTGGATTATCGTTAAAGTGAGATTTATTATACTGCGATTTGCCTGTAGTTACAGGCCTGCAATAATAGTTAAACCCAGATTCTCGTCTCGTCTATTTCGTAGCTCAGTTACTCAGTTACAACTTCTATAAATCCTAATGATCAATGAGTTATTATAGTACAAGACTTGTTTAAGAAAACTCATTCAAAACCCCTATCGTGAATAAAAATTCCACATGAAATTTGTTCCCTTTTATTTTTTTAACATTGAATTTTAATAGGAAAATGTGAAAAGGGAACAAATTTCATGTGGAATTTTTATTCACGATAGGGGTGATTAAGTATTTGATGCCATTGAGTAAAATAATAGGTTAATGGGATAAGTTATTCAGGCATGTGATGGAAATCGTTATGAAAACAAATGAGTTTTAGAAGTCAATTTTTTCGTAATATTTCTGTATTAAAACAAAAATTCTAAAAATTAGATTATAAATGCATTAAAATGTATTTCCAAAACTGATTCGTTTTCGATATCGATTTCCATCACATGAATGATTATTATATTATACATGTATTTTAAACCAATCAGTAGTTGATGCTTTTTAATGGATATGCAAACATATTTATACAGAAAACTAATTATTATGACACAACTAATATTATGAATTCCATTATGATTCTGCTAATTTTGTTTGGTTTATTGGATGTCCTACTATTAAATACAAATATATGCACTTTTAAATACATTCAAATATTTATTTAGAATAACATTAGCACAATTGTAATTGTTTTGCACTTTTTCTGAAATACAATTTTGGGTTAATTAAATTTTCCAAAAATACCAAAACAATATTATTTTCATTTCCAGCAATATTGATGACTGGTTGATATTGATGCCAAAACAGCAAAAGTGTTTTCTAGAAAGAAATCCCTAATTTGCCCAAAACTGTCATAACTACAAAGTAGGGATTTTAAAATTTTAGCTAGACTTTTTGAAAGTGCGATTGACATTAAAGACCAAAGGCTATTTTTCTGAAACTTGAGTTTTTTGAGTTGTGACGTTGTTGTTGCAAATGTACAAAATATACACTTGTGCAAGTGTACAACAAAATACTTTTAAACATAATAAAATACGCAATGTATAGAATTCCAATAAGCATTTTGGCTGGAATTCAAGTGGAATTACATTTGAAATCCAGTCACAATTTCCAATTTCCAGTGTTGAATTACAGTTGAAACACAGTTGAATTCAATAGCGAATCCAGCAAAATTAACCATTAAATTACAGTCGAACAAAACAGTACATTTACAGTGTAATTCCAGCCTTAAATAACAGTGTGATTCCAGTTGAACCGAACCTGTTCTCTGAAAATTTAATTATAAAATCATCATAATCACCGCCGCCAATGATTTACCATTATTAACATATGCTTAAAACAAATTTGATGTTGTTTTTTAACAAACTTCAAGCAGACTGGAAAGACGATGGATTTCAAATGTAATTCATGCTTGGATTCACACTGGAATTCCAACATTGGAATTCACAAAAAATTTGTGCTTATTGGGATAAAATAAATTGATATTTTTTGTAAACATATGTGCATACGAGTATACACATACATATATGTATGTATATGTTTACACTGAAGCAAAAAAATAGTACAACTTAGAATATACATACATAATAGAAATTGCTTACAAATAAGTAATCATTCAAAACTGTTTAAGAACAACAAGTTTTTAAATTAATTTTTTAAAAAGCCTTTTAATTTTGTAGTATATATTACAAAAAATTTTCCCTTTTTTGCTATTTTATTGATATTTTTTCTTGAGTGTTTTTTCAAGTGTCAATTAAGTAAATTTAGTTGACAAGTTTAGAATTATTTTATGTTATAGTCATGTATACAGTGAAATCAATCAATAATGTTTTCTACATTGCACTAAGCTCTATTTAATTGTTAAAACTAGTTTAATATACTTTAGCAAATACATCATTTAGCAAATAAGTCATTATAGATAGCTGTCACTGTACACGAATTTTAAAAGTGACACAATTTTCTTAAGTTTTAGAAATATAAATTCTTTAGCTCAAATTTATTGAGGAATGTTTATAATTGTAACAACAAATGACATTTCTTTAAGGTATGTTATTTGAAATATGACTAAATGAACTTTGTAAAGGCGTCTCTGGAATGGAGAGGTATTTCTTTTAAATAAAAATTGATTCATTTTTCGATATATACTCGTAGTATTGTGTTTCTAATGGTTTAAATGAATCATTTTAATGCAAATACATATGTATGTATGTATGTATGTATGTATGTAACTATATAAGTAGTGTATTACAAAAGTTTCTTAATTACATACTATTCAATGTTGTATTGTTTAACTGAAGTGACTAACCAACTGCCTAACTAACTGGCTGACAACTGACTCACAATGTAAATGAGAAACATAAAACATTATTTAGCTATAATACTACTTACTTACTTACCTTTCTTTATACCTTTTCTTGTATAAATATACAAGCTACCAAGTGATTGCAAATATCTTTAAGAACTCATCTAGAAACAAAAAAAAAAAAACAAAAACAAAAGAAACCGAAACAAAACTCTCATTACACAACAATACTTTAACAAATTCAAGCCACACAAGGATACTTCAGCAAAGGTAGAAAGAAAAAGAAGGATACATTTTATAAAATAAGAAAGAAATTGCAAAAAAAAAAAAAAAAAAAGTTAAACGTCATTCAACAATAAGAAACTAACTAAAATAAAACAAACAACAAATCACAAGTTACTTGTGTATTCTTCGTTCCCCTTACACTCACTACAAATAAAAGAATAAGGTATGATAGCTGGCTGTATAAAGCATCCTTTATTGTGTTTTCTATACAAAATCCTCTTCTGCTACATTGTTATAGTTGTTTTTGTTGTTGTCTATTTTGAAAGCATTTCTCTGAGCTTTTAACTGTTTTGTTTGTTTGTGGGGGAAGCAGCATTTCAAAATTTGTATGTATCCTTGTCTTGTCAGTCATTGCTCTCTTTTTTAGCAGTTCCTTCTCTTGCTTTTCTTTTAGGTTTTTTTCTTATTTTTCTGCTGTTGGTTAGTTTAAGGATTATTACGGATTTTCTTGTGCCTTGAAGGTAGTATTTTGTACAAATAGTTTAGAAAAAAGTGTTTTTTATATATACGTACATACATGCATATACTTATATAAAAATCTTTTAAAATCACGGGTGCTATAAATTTGTTTATAATCTAAAATGTGTTGAAATATAAGTATTATTAGCAGGGGTTTTCCACACTTTTATAATCGTTGTTTTTATTTGTTTATAAACCTTTAGCAATTCCCATTTTTATAGCTAAACCTTTAGAAATTTTGTTTTATTTTTATATTTTATGTTAAAGCTTTATAACACAATCACTTAAGATTTGACATAATTTAAAAAAAAAATAAAAATGTGTCTTTTTTCGATAGTTTCCTACAAAGAAGTGTCTGCTTTAAACAGGTTTCTATAAAAAAGTGTCTGCTTTAAACAGGTTTCTATATAAAAGTTTTCTTTAGAAAAGTGTCTGCTTTAAACAGTTTTCTATAGAAAAGTGTCTGCTTTAAACAGTTCTCTATAGAAAAGTATTTTCCTTAAATAGTTTTCTATAGAAAAGTGTCTGCTTTAAACAGGTTTCTATAAAAAAAGCGTCTGCTTTAAACAATTTGTTAAAGAAAAGTGTCTACTTTGAACAGTTTTCTATAGAAAAGTATCTGTTTTAAATAGTTTTCCATAGAAAAGTGTCTGATTTAAATAGTTTTTATAGAAAAGTATCTGCTCTAAACAGTTTTCTACAGAAAAGTGTGTGCTTTAAACATTTTCTATAGAAAAGGCTCTACTTTAAACATTTCCTATAGAAAAGTTTCTGCTGTAAATAGTTTTCTACAGAAAAGTTTCTGCTTTAAATAGTTTTTATAGAAAAGTGTCTGCTTTTGATAGTTTTCTATAGAAAAGTGTCTGCTTTTTATAGTTTTCTATAGAAAAGGGTCTACTTTAAACATTTCCTATAGAAAAGTTTCTGCTGTAAATAGTTTTCTACAGAAGAGTTTCTGTTTTAAATAGTTTTTATAGAAAAGTGTCTGCTTTTGATAGTTTTCTATAGAAAAGTGTCTGCTTTTTATAGTTTTCTATAGAAAAGGGTCTACTTTAAACATTTCCTATAGAAAAGTTTCTGCTGTAAATAGTTTTCTACAGAAGAGTTTCTGCTTTAAATAGTTTTTATAGAAAAGTGTCTGCTTTTGATAGTTTTCTATAGAAAAGTGTCTGCTTTAAACAGTTCTCTATAGAAAAGTATTTTCCTTAAATAGTTTTCTATAGAAAAGTGTCTGCTTTAAACAGTTTTCTATAGAAAAGTGTCTGCTTTAAACAGGTTTCTATAAAAAAAGCGTCTGCTTTAAACAGTTTTCTATAAAAAAGCGTCTGCTTTAAACAGTTTTTTAAAGAAAAGTGTCTACTTTGAACAGTTTTCTACAGAAAAGTTTCTGCTTTAAATAGTTTTCTATAGAAAAGTGTCGGCTTTAAACAGGTTTCTATAAAAATCGTCTGCTTTAAAAAGTTTTTTTAAAGAAAAGTGTCTACTGTAAATAGTTTTCTACAGAAAAGTTTCTGCTTTAAATAGTTTTCTATAGAAAAGTGTCGGCTTTGAAACGTTTTCTATAATAAAATGTCTGCATTATACAGTCTATTCACACAGTTTTCTATACATAAAAATGTCTACTTTACAAAGTTGTCTTTGTGGAAATATATCTTCTTTCGTTTTCTTTACAACGAGATGTTATTCTTATATTTCAATATTCTATCTTAACTACTAATCGCAATCTGCTGCTGCAAATAGCTGTGGTGAGCCTAAAACAAAACATTAATTACATTTTTGTTCTTATCAAGCAATTGCATTTTTTCCAAATTAACATTTAACATTCTTCAATGAATAATATTTACCCTAAATAAATTTGTATGTATGTACATATGTGTACGAATAATATGTACATATAAAGAAGACCTTATGGGTTCTATGGATTTTCTATTTTAATTGATGATAGTAAAATTTTCCTCTTTTACTGTTTCTCTAATAATAGAGTCTGCTGTTATGAATACTTACATACAGATATGTATATACTTTAACATGTACCCTGCCAACATTTTCTATTGCGGAAGTGACTCAGAAGTGACGCTAAGAAGTTGAAACTCATCTTCTGCGATACCATTTTCTGATCGTAGAAGTGTCTTCCGTATTGAGAAGTTGTACCCCCCGGAAGTAACTTCCAGAGGTCACTTCAGCGTAACTTCAAGAAGTCACTTCAGCGTAACTTCCAGAAGTTTTTTTTCTTCGCCTCTCTTTTGCTTTTGATTTTTGTTTGCCTTTACAGATAATACACTCATATTGATTATGGGATAACAAATACGTAAAAACTACAACAATAACAATAACAAATCGAAACCACACTTTACCACTGACCGACCAGAGCAAATGACAAAATAAAACTAATTTCGATGATGTCGAAAAATTTTTTTTTGCATTCTTTTCATTTCATTTATAACGGGACATGGCAGTTTCGGCTGGTGTTGTAAACAACAATCTTCCCAACATCGTCTGGATGACTAAAAGACGACTGCAATGTAAATTGTTATTGTTATCTTCCAATTAACGTCTGGAAGTGAGTAAGACGTAACGCCTTTGACGATGGACGATGAAAGAAACTTCCAATTGCTGGCAGGGTAATAATAAATACATATATGTATGTATGTATGTATAAATGGGTTTGTGTGCGAGATGGTGGTTTTTATGGACCCAGACATCTGAGTAAGTGCAGGCAGGCAGGCATTGTACTGTAGTGAATTAGTTCTTGTATATATTTCGTTCGTTCTTTACACAAGTCAATCAATCAATAGGTCAAACATTTTGTCATTGAGCTACACAGACATACATATAGCATCATCAGCAGCAGCAGCAGCAACTAACAACATGAGTTTTATGATGCCAAAGAATATTGAAAATGTGGCTCGTTTAATGTTGTTGTGATGTGTTTTGTATTGAGTGTAAGAATGAATGAACGAATGTATGTATGTATGTTAAATATATGATCTGGTTGTATGGTTGACTAGCTGACGTTATCATTAGTTTGATGATAGAAATATGTATCAGTACCACGGTGTGTCTGTCTGTTTGTTTGTCAGTTCGTCTGTGTGTCTGTGTCTTAATATGAATTGTATGTAGCTGAAAGTGCCACTGCATGCATGTGTTGATGATTATGATGATGTTGATACATTGAGTAAATAGCACTTGCATATTTTAGTTTCGTTGATGCTGGCTGGTGTGAATGATTATGAGAGGTTGACTACGACGACGTCGCAACGTAAACGATGCTCATTCTCATTGACTGCATTCACACTGATATCATTATTATTCATATTAAATTATGATTCAGTAGGTTGATTTTTCTATTCGAAATTGTATGTGTTGTGTTGTTCTATACGTTTTTATATTAAACTATATATATAGTGTTATTTGTGTTTTCTAAGTATGTTGCATGGGCAGGCTGGGAGGTATGGTAGGCAGTGTAAACATCAAGCTATTGGTGGTAGATAACAAATTTGACTGAGAAGTGATGTGGTGTGTGTTGTGTTGAGATGTTATTGTTGTTGCTGTTGATAATAGTGCTGGTTAATACTTTAGTCAGTCATATTCTCACATTTAAATTTAAGTCTGTTCTTCAAGCAGTCAAGTGTTTATTTTCACAACAATATAAGATATTGAAGAATATTCCAAGGCGACTAAAAAAATTACAAGTGTTTTATTTTGTACAAAAGTAAATTAAACAAAAAAAAAATGTGCTTTAAATGAAGATATTTTTAAAATTGCTTTTATAGATTCTTAAATATTTTTAAATTCAAAATTTTTATAAATTAATTTAACTGCTGAATTGTTTAAAAAGTATATGGGCAATTTAAAAGTATTTACTCTCTTAACGCGCCTTAACAGCGGTTTCATATAAATACCTAAAAGTTAGCAATAGAATATGACAGAAAATCATTTTTTCAGTTTGTTTGGTAGATAAATTCTGGTAGATTTGTTTAAATAAAACCTTTTCCAATAGAAACTTTTCTATATAGGAAACTGTATAAAGAAGATATTTTTCTGTAAAAATCAGTGTAATTAAGATACTTTGCTATTGAACATTGAATAAAGTAAACACTTTTCTCTACACTGTGTACATTTTCTTTATCACATTAACATTTTAAACTTATTTCATCATCATTTTGTATGGTTGGGCTAGCAAAAGCATATGGAAGACCTAAATTTTCATGCCTCTATACTTTTTCTTTATTTTAAATATTTTTTTGATTTCTCTAAGACAACATTTTAGTTTTATGCTTTTAGGCACGTTTATTAGGCTCTTATTTGCTGTAGAGCATTTTTATTTAGCTACAGAGACAAAAACCTCACAACTTCTCCCTTATCATTTATTTCTGTTTTTAGAAGGTTTTTGCATCACCGGTTTATGGACATTATTATATTCTCAATATGGTGAAACATATGTGTGTGTTATAAATTTTCATCTCTCTTTTTCTCTCTCTCTCTAGGGTTTGTCTTTGTAATAGTGCATTGTGTACCATGTTGTTGTTATTGTATTCTTTGTAATAAAAGCAGTGTTGCCACGAAAAAAAATTTTTTGTAACCAACATTTATGAAAAAAATAACCAAATTTAAAAAAAAATAACCAAATTTAAATGCATGTACTATTTATTTATTTTTTGTAATTTTAGCTATAATTTGTACTTTAAGGTAACAAAAAAAAACATAAAACAACGTATTTTACAACACAACTCCTAATACTAAAAAATAATTTTTTTAAAAAACTAAGCGTCATATTTTGCAAAAAGTAATGCAAAGAAACATAAGCTAATGCTACAATTTGTAAAATTTAAAATTCCAATACTTTACATTAAAAATAAAAAGTATATAATAAAAACAAAAAATTTTTCATTGGCAATAAAATAAGGAACTAGAAAGTTACTCTCTTAAATACTAAAAAACATGTAATTATATTACAATAAATATGGAGATCACTTTTACTTAAAATGTCACAGCTTGAGTTTTGAAATTTGTCTCTGGCAGACCAAACAAAATGGGCATTTTGTTGATTTTTGCACAATTCTTTTGCTTGCAATATATTACTAATTGTCTTAAAATCTAAATATTTTCAGTAAAAAAAAATAACCAAAACAGAAAAAATCTACACATGTACACATTGAGAAAAAAAATAACCAATTTTGGTTAGAAATAACCAAAAACGGCAACGCTGAATAAAAGCAATATAAAATGGAGAAGGTTTTTAGGCTTATAGTTTTTTTTTTTTTTTTTTGTTCTGTGTTTTTCGTCTTTTGATAAATGTTTATCTTTTCGTTTTTATGGCTTTTTTACCAGTGTATTGCTTTGGCAAACAGTTGTTAGACACTCAAACTAAAATTTTGTTAAAAATATGTATTGGGAAAGTTTTTGAAAATCTGCCTAAATGTTTTCAAAAATGCCTGGCGAGCTCCTATATTAATAACATTTTGCAAAACTCTGTTAGGATGTGTTTTTAAATAGTTTTACTAATTCTTTGCTTTTTCTATTTTAAAATGTTTTTATTATTTATGTAGTTTTATTTTTTACTTTTATTTTACATATTTTTATTTATACTTCTCCTCATTTCTATTGTTGTCGATGTTGTCCTTCAAGTACATTGTCATTATAGTCTTGTCATTGTTTTGTGGTTGGAGGTTTGCTTCATTCTTTATTTTTATACATTACCTACATGCCACATCTTTACACATTTCTTTGTTCGAGATACTAAAGATTGCAACGGATTTTTGCATGTGTTAAAGGCTGCGTGGTATACAAAAACAACAAGACAAAAAAAACATTGGCTTTCCAGTAAAATGGTTACCATACTAACAACAACAACGCCGCCAACAACGGCCATCACAGCTCTAACATCCCATCTATGCTGTCGTACATAACCAAGCAACCATCCAACCATTCATCTATCCATTTAGGCATCCATCATACATACAAACAGCTTTGTGACTTTTGTTTCAGAATGTGGTTAATGGTTTGTCATTGTTTTGTTTTTTTTTTTTTTTGAGACTCATTTTAAAGCTTTTATTGATAATGAGTTGTTAAGCTATTTATGCTAGTTATTCTTTATATTTTTTTCTTTGTGACCATAACTTCAAGAAGTATTATTAAAAATAAGATTTAATACTTTATAAAATTCCCTGCTTACTTTATTTATTTAATAATAGAATTTCTAATACATAATTAAAACGTTAATATTTTAGTGTGTTAAAGGGTTCATAGCATCTGGCTTGTTTTATTGACTTAAACAACTTTTTGGCTTTAATTGTAGCCATCAATATTTAGCACATGTCGATTGGTTTTTTCAACTAAGGATTACCAGGATTTATGGGAAGTTCCAGTCAAACTAAAACTATTTTATGCTGTCTGTTGCAATTTATCCTAACACTATAAAGTTATTTATTATCAAATAGCTCTTACTGCCAAAAAGGACATAAATCCCTCATCTCCATTTAACACAAACATGTAGAGACATATATGTATATAGTATATGTATGAGTCTCTGTCACGTTGGAACTAAAGCAACGTGCTTTATCTCTTCAGCTAGTGGCTTAACACCAGTTTTCTACATAATTGGCAAAACACTTTGGCCATAAATTAGATTTAATGACAAAATAACAATTTTTTTGCAAAAAATAATAATTTCTGAATGTGGTTGCTAAAAAAAAACAAACTTTAAATATGTTCGTATTAGTAGTTAAATGAAGTAGAATAAACAATTTGGCTTAATTTGTTCTACATTTATAAAAATATAAAATGATAGGAAATAAAAATATTTGTTAAGTTAATATTTGCTACAGAATTAAGGACACACTTTTAAAGTTTAGTTTAAAATTACATTGAATGTTTGTTGGTGACATTGTTTAACAATCTGTCCATCTTTCGGCTGAAATATACTTATCTTCTAAAACCTTTTACTAATGGGCATGTGTGTTATTTATTGAATATGCTTTTCAGAATATTGCTTTTAAAAATCATGGAATTCAGCCCCTACAAGGCTGAGTTGTAATTAACTTGTTGTCGTATAGATCTATTTGAAAAACTTATATATCTATGTTAAAAAATCATTTAATCTGTCTCTAAGTTTCATGCTTTTAGATTTTTTTAATTTTAATTTTTGTTTAAAACATTATATGTATATTGCTTATGTTATTGATATATAGCAATTTTACTTGTTTTTTGATTACTTGCTTACATTATGATTTAAGATTCCCAGTTTATCGGAATTTAATTGATATTTTTCCTTTGTATAAATATTATGAAAAAATACTTATACTTTCTTAATTTCTTATTTTTTCAGTGTACCTTAAAGAAAAAACAAAGGCCAAATGAAGTAAGTAAAAATTGCATTATTATAATATTTTTATATACAAAATAGACAGTCTGGTCTTGGTTAAAAGTAGTTACATTAAGCAATGCACTTACTGATTACGGTAGGTATTTAACTCTTATTTAGTATAAAAATTGTTTTACATATTTCACTATTCTACATTATTTCCACGAACCCATTCGGCTTATCTGCAGATAAGAACTGGTTGAGTTAATTGATCCCCAAAAGACAGTCTAGGAAAACTCTTTTCGCTCTCTTTCGATTCTTAGTAAGACATTAGAATCTGTGATCCGAGATTTGTGGTGAAAAAAAATATTTTTGTTCCTTAAGCCAAATAAATTCAAGCATTTGCTTTAATTTTCAAATTAAATACACCCCTATCGTGAATAAAAATTCCACATGAAATTTGTTCCTTTTTATTTTTTTAACATTGAATTTTAATAGGAAAAATGTAAAAAGGGAACAAATTTCATGTGAATTTTTTATTCACGATAGGGCTGATAAATAAAATTACACATACTTTTTGGCTTCTTAAAGTATTACATTTTAAATTCTTAAGAGAATAATACCAAATATCCAAACGTCAAGTCAACTATAAAAAAAGTTCAAATCATACATCCAAAGCACGCTTTGTTAAATTTAGAATTATTATGCCCAAAGGAGCCACAGTATAGTGACAAAATATCGACAAAACATAAGAGATTAAGTTGATTTATCTACAATGAAAGACAATTTCATTTAAAAAATTAAAGCTTAAACTATTTAAAAGTATACAACTCTTAGTAATATGTTGGAAAACTTTGAAAGTCCTAATAATATGCTTTAAAATTCGCCCACCCTTTCCAAAAAAAATATATTAAACTAAATATTGATTAGTATATTTTCAACTTTACTTAATTGCTTTAAAAGCACCTAAAAATATGCTATTAATATAAAAAATTTCTTATTTACTTACAAAATGAACAGTTAACAAAGTTTTTCATAAAAACTCATACATCGCTTTCTATCACCACTTTGCAGTTGGTAAATGGTAATTGCAAACTCACGCATACTCATGTCATTTATTGTTGTGATATAAAATTCATACCAAAAATAAGAGAAAAAAATATAAATATTTCCAATACTCTCATACAAAGGCAGCCATTTGTGAAAATTTTGTCTGGTTGTGACAGCAAAAAAAAATAATAAATAGCATAAATGCTAGTTGTGTGGGTAAAACAGTGAGAGGGAATTTATTAATAAGAGAAAATAAATTACTGTTTCAACAAGCATCCATAGAAATTTATGTATAACGAAAGTGTTGCATACTTAGTGGGAAATGAACAATTTTGAAGCCCAATTCAAACATAAAAAAATATATATATAAGTAATTATTTAAAGTAAGTGTGATTATCAGCAAAGTAAAGGTGTTTTTTATAAATTAAACTTTTACATTTACTAAGATAGGTTTATAAAACAAACATAAAAAATAAGTTGTATTTCTATTTAGCTGTTTATTTTTTATATTTATGTTTGTATTTATTTAATTTATAAAGTTTTAAAATATAATTTAAATAGACATTTATTCATTATCTTTAAATTTAAAGTTTTCTTGTTTGTTAAATCTTCAAAAAATATATGCTGTAGTATAAACTGACCTTTTCAACTCTGCATAAGAGAAAATGGTTTATTATTCTTGGTAAATTACTTGTCATTTGCAATATTATAGTATAATGTTAAAAACTTTTATATTATTTTCCTTAACTTTCTGGCTCTCTATCTTTTGCTCTCAAGCTTTTAAACACTGTTATACATATTCATGTGTCTTTTAAACAACAGCCGTATTAAAAAACAATGAAATGTAGTTTATTTAATGTACATATTTACCTATATAAGTTTACTCGTATATATAGATTAGGCTGGCGCACTTTATAACTTGCCAAAATTGAGGGGTCCACTTTTTATTATCATTTACAATATATTGTTTAATTTTAATTTCAAAATAAAGCTTTTGATGGATAGTCTTTCTTTAGAACTTCAAACAAGTGAACTAGGCATGGATTATTTAGAAACTTTGCGATCAAGATCAAGATCTCTATTATCCAATTCTGAATTTACGTGGGCGTGTTTGTCGTAGTCAAACTGACATAATTTCTCACATAAAGCTTTCCCTTAAGCAGTTACTGCAAAAATAAAATAAAAATTTAGTTAAAAATCTGCTAAGATTAAAATCTTCTGACATGTTAAAAATAAATGGTCCACTTATTACAGTAAATCATTGGGACAAACCTGTAGGTAACAAATTATTAAGAGAAACACAGCTAAATCTGTATTATTTAGCTCTAGTCTTTGCTCTGTACAAAATTATAACGTCCTGGGGTCAAATTACCGCATTCGATATCGAGTAAAATTGATCGTAATTTTCTTATTTGAGATTATGACATTCGATATCGAGCAAGAAATTTAGTACATTTTATCATAATTTCGATATCGAAATCATTTTTCGATACGACAGCTCATTCGATCACGAATGCGGTAATTTGGCACCTGGTTAAAAATATTTTATAAAGAAAAATTAGTGGTAAGTTTTTAAAAATTTGATTTGTGGGCGAGTTATTAATACATATATTATTGGGTTTCAGATAGTGGGTATAAGGTGTAAATGTATCCCCTTTTTGGGGGAGCCAGCCTAATATTCACATAAGTTTTCATGCATCCACAGTATATGTATGTAAGTATATATTTTACAATAGATGTCAAGTGTTGTTGTTGTTATTACATGTCCTGATAGAGTGTATGTTGTAAGTATGATGTCAGTCAGTCAGTCACCCACATGCTCACACTTTTAAAGCTACACAAATATGTATAGTTTGTGTTAAACGTTTTTCATTTAACTAAATACGAGTATAGGTTGTGTAGACATACATGGAATGTAATATTTGTTCTTACACATGCATATAAGCAAATGCGTAAACATTTCTGTGTATGTATATGTCTGCATTGTTATAATTGTGTTTGTGTCATTATAATTTATACGTGTTTTATAGACTTTTGTACATATTTACCCTTTTCTGTCAAATGACTTTAAAATTTTCTACGTACTTTATAAATATTTATACATGGTAGTTTTGCCATAGTAGTTTTGTGTGTGTGCGTCAGAGAGCGTGCGAAAATTAAATATTTTCCACATATAGTTCTTTAATATTTACATATTATGTATATAAGGATCGTTTGCCAAAAGACTGTCATAACTTTAAATTGACAAAAGCAAATAAGTCAAAAATGATTTTTGTTTTTTACAAATATGAAATATTTTTAGCATTTTAGTCTCCAAATAACGTTTTTATTTAACTTTTTTTTAATAAATTTTCACTTCCTTATAAACAACTGTACCATAATATCCTATTTATTCTTTATACAAAATTTCCACTTCCACAGTTCCCTTCTTTTCTTAATTTTTAGATTTTGAACGGTATTCTTGTTTTTCTTTACAATTTTAATGTTTTTTTTTTTTTTTGCTGCATATAGATGTTGAAAACCTTGATAACATCCTTGATGTCATTTTTATTCTTCTTTTTTTTTTGTATATCTAAAAACTTAAACAAAATATCTGTATAAGTAGAAAAAAACTAGTAACACCTTGACTGTTTTATATGGTTTTTTATTTTATATTTTTTTCATATTATTTTACTGATCAGAAGTCCAAAATTGCAAAATAATATCAAGCCATAAGCCAGAACATGTTTTTCTTAATAAAAAAGAAATAAAAAAAAAAATTGAAGCCAACAAACGAAATCATTACTTTACTGCTTAAAAAAACAAAAAAAACTTTTTTTCTCTTTAAAATTCATCTCAATGTCATCAACATAGTTTGTTTTACCAAATCAAGCAACTACCAAAAGTATAAACCTGCAACAACAGCAGCAACAGCAACAACTGTGACAAAAAAAATAACCACAATTTTATTTTTGTATTCAACCAAATAAAGCCAAGCAGCCAACCATCAGCCGACCATCATCCAACGCACATCTCTACAGGGGGAAGAGGTTAAGAGAATTTTAGTTTTATAAGCTTAAGGCTAGAATATCTTGAAAATTTTGAATTTATTTTCCTTGTTGTACTAGAAACAGAAAATACACTGTTAGGGAAATAATTTTAGGCAAATCATCCTTGTATATTTTCAAACCTAATTTATAACTATTACTAACATTTTGCTGCAATTTTTGACGTAAACCTAAGAATTTATGTTTAACTCAAAAATCTTAAAGTATGATGATTGTGTTCCCTTAAGAAATTATTTAGTTTGTAAATCTTTTGCCATTTAAAAAACAACCACCAATTCCATTTCATTTCCATTAAACTTATTAAATGTCTAGAAAACTTTATGCCAAACAAAATAAAACTTTTTTTTTTACATTTAGCACATATTTTAACTTTTCCTCTATAAAATATTTATGAAAAAATAGCAACATAAAGAGGAAATGTTGTTGTTTTTGTTGTTTTTTGTTACTGTTACCACATTAACCAATATTGTTGCGAAAAACTTTTAGATTCAGTTAATGAAAGTTACTAAACTAATCAACATTGTATGGAAGAAAATGAATAAAATATTAAAATCTCATTAGTTATTAAGGGGCTAAATTAAGAACTTCAAAACCTTCAAATTGCCTATGAAAATTTTCTAACAAGTCAGAATCAGGATGACGTATTTAAAGATGTCATGCCAAAATCTGTATTGATCTCTGCTTTGTAAAAACAGATAATCAAAATCTGGGAGAAAGAAAGCTTTATGTGGGAAATTGTTAAGAGATACACATGCATACGTACATATGTATGTGTGGAATGACATGTCGAATTTATTATTTGAATCTGGGCTCTGCTGTTTAACGATTGAAATCTGAAGCACTTAATCATAAAGAAGGCAATCAATTTTAATTGAGTGCGTAAAATTGATGAACATTCGAAAGTATATAACCTGCACCAATGTGCAAAATGTTAAATGACTAATTGATGTAAATGTACAAGGTGACGCAAAAGTAATCCTCCTATCAGAAAATGCTATAAATTTTGCGAGGCCCCTAATGTCAGTTCTGTTTTGACATTTGTGTAGTAAACACATGCGAAATACACGTTAATAAACAATGTTACGCTACACTGCTCCAGAACGCGGAATATTGCTGACTATTTATTTCACAGCCAAAAAACATCGGAAGTTTACTTTTGCGCCACCTTGTATTAAAAAGTTAGAGCAACTTTTTGGCATACTGAATGTAAGGTGCAAGACGCCATCCTATTTAGTTTGGACTAATAATTTTCTTTTGAAATACATACATATAAAATTTAATAGTTTTTTTTACTGTTATTATGTGATTTTTTCCCTTCATTGTCGGGTCCACAAAATTGGAAAGTTTTACTTTTATTAACATTTTATAATTTATAATTATTTGGCAAAATATGGTCATGTCAACTAATAACAATATTAACATAATTATTGGTCTATATTTGTGATATGGTTCTGCTTAATCATAACATGATTGAAATAAATCGTAATATACTTGGGTGCAACCATAATATGATTGGGTGCAACCATAACATGATTGTGTTACATTCATAACATGATCAGCTGATGATCATATTTTTACATAACGATTTAGATGAAATTATAATTAGTTGGATAAACTATGAACAAATATGATTATGTTAACAAAAACATATAAAGAGGAATCACATTATGATATTTTCTTAGCTACACATTAGTAATAATATTGTCATAAAAAAAAAACTATAATAAAATTTGACAGCAACCATAAAATCTAATCATAATATAACGCTGTTCGAAATATATATTTTATTTGTATGTAAATGCATTTTTAGGCATTAATCTAAGGCCTTTTAATATTAAAATTAATGAATGAGAATTATTCCTCTTGCGAGTATTAATTGTAAATTTTTTTTTTTTTCAAATAAATTTTTGTGTTTAACTAGAAGTAAAACTTCGAATAAAAAATTTTATAAAAAATATTAAAATTAATATTCAAATAATTACTTTCTCCTTTAAATTTCACCAATTAATTTATAACTGCAAGGATCTACAAAACGTTTTCTAAATTTGTTATTTAAATATCAAAAATATTTTATGAATAAGCGACTTTCAAAACAATAGCAAATAAAAATTGCAAACTTATTAAATAACAAATTGCTGAAAGTAACTAATTTGTGAACAAATTCTAAGCAATCATATTTCGCAAGTATTCTGCAAAGATATTACTCTGGTGTATACTTGCCCCTACAAATGCACACATTAGAACATAAGTATATAATTTAGTTTTACCCTGCCACATAAGTAGGAGTATTTAAATACTATACATACAATGTGTGTTTGTATTTAAGTATGTGCAAGAGAGTAGTTGAAACTACTATGGGGTAAGTTTACTTTGCACGTGGTTAAATAATTATATGTTAAAAGTGTGTAAAAGCATTACGAGTTTTTAACACATTGTGAACTTACGATAGAGTATCGCTCTAGAATCTCACATGTAAATGGGGAAAATATAAATATATGCAGTATTAAACACTTTGCATATACACACTCCAGTTAAAATAACAAATAAATTAAATTATTAAACACTGGACAATTTCTGTAAATTTATACTCCCTGCCACAGTTGCTGCTACCTTCTGCTCAAAAACTTGCATCATTCTGTATGGGAAAATATAAAGTAAACTTAAAGCAAACCCTGAAAGCTGGAGCTGTTTACAAATGAGCTGCAGGTATGACATGGATGATGTCTTCAACTGCTATCCATGTTTACTTGTAACTAAAAATACATTAATCATGATTATTATTATGATGATGATGATGATCATCATCATCATCACCATTATCATTTCTTTTTTGATTATAATTATTAGCAACGTCAATTTGTTGTGTTGAGTGCCATGAAATTGACACTCAATATTGTTTGTATGAATGCATAAATATTTGAACGTTAAAATGCCATTGCAATTACATTTGTTGTTGCTGTTGTAGTAGTCGTTTTCATTTTCGTTGTCATCGTCGTAGTTGCTGATTTTGTTGTAGTAGCGAAACAACTCAATTAACCTCGACCTTCGTTAAAAAGGCTTGAATGATAATTCAGCTGATGATGATGATGATGATGATGATGATTTTACAATGCAATGCAAAGCATACAACACACAAATTCTTACATGTTAAACGTACTTCTACAGTGCTCGTCAAACTTTTGAGTGTGACGGACCGGCTGCAATTTTTCTATTACGTCGGGGACCGGTACCTTTTTTATTGGTGATAGCAAATGAACAACTGATCGTTAATTTGAACAGCTGATTTTGTGTTGGAGATGTCAAACTAGGTTACTTTGCTTTGTTCGTTCGCTTGTGTGTTGACTTCATATTTTGACATCTCGGACGTGAAATTGCTAGTGCTACTGTAGTGCCATGTAGATAATTGTACAATGTTTAGAAGTGTGGAGTATACATATAGTCGTATATGTATATATAATCGTTTAAAAAATCGTTGTCCATTTCGCGAGACGCCCTTTGCGGACCGGCGACTTATGGCTGACGGACCGGCACCGGTCCACGGACCACCACTTTGGCGAGCACTGTACTACTATATATAAATACTTTATATTGGTGGCTCTAGCAGAGGGGTGCCAAAAAATAGCAGTTATAGTTAAAGTTGCAATGTATTAAAGTTTTATAACTATAACGTGTGGTCTTTGCTTAAAGAGCTTAAAAATTAAATTTATTTAATTAATAACTTTGTTAGTGTGATTGTTTTTTTTTTATTTTTATTAGCAATGGTTATTTTGAATAAAAAATAAACTAAATATAGTGAAAATAGTGAATCCAAAAAAATTCAAATAATTTCACTCAACTTAACATTTTGTTTTGTTGTTTTCAGTTACAAGTATTGAAATAAATAATTTTACCCCCTGACCCACGATGTCGAACGATAACGTTCGCTTAGATAAGACTTAAGACACAATCTTGATTGTGGAATAAACAAACTTGATTGAGTAAAAAATAGATACGATAAAAAGTTTGTGTCTTAAGTCTTATCTAAGCGAACGTTATCGTTCGACATCGTGGGCCAGGGGGTTAATATATTTTGTAAATTTAGAACTGCTATTTTGGTTGTAAATAATATTGAAAATATAAATATTTCCAAGTTTAAACTTGCTTCGCTGAGCAAATTTTTTGGTTTGGTAAAAACATGTTAAATGCCAAATTAAACTAAATATAAGCATCTATGTATGATAAAAGCTATTAAAATTTAAAATGTTTCCTGGTAAAGCACATTAAAATTTAAATTATGGAATTTTTTTTCTCAAAAATACAATACTATCTACCATTCTGGATGTAGGGTGCAAATCAAAATCCATTTGTATTTGGCTTGTTTAAGAAAACTGTTAGTTAAGTTCGAAAATTAAAATTTTAAAGTCCAAACCTGAAATATCCACTTAAATTAAGTGATTGTTATGTTTCAGAATATTGGTTTATATGTGGACACCTATTAACTGACAATATTTTTCATCAAGAGATAATGATGCATACTTATATTATTTGAGCTAAAAAATGAGGGTGCTGTAGCTTAATTGGTTAGCGCATTTGATCATGAGTTGGTATTTGGGTTTGATTCCCAGCCTCTGCCACTCAAACAACATCAATTTCTGACAATTATTAGTTTTCTTCTATGTATCTATCATAACTAATATTTATCACAGCGCCCTCCTTCGGTAGTATAGCATTCCAACGCCAGCGAAGTAAAATAATTAAATAAAGGCTATAAAATCAAGCTTTAACACTAATGCGCCTACTCACCACCAGAGGCTGCACTAAAACAAACATAATGCGTAATTGCAGAGTTGTGATATAAAAAGCTTTCTTCTTTCACCACCTGTACTTCTTCAACTATCCCCTTTCCAAAGAAAGTAACGCAAGTATATACATATAGTCATATTAATTGCCTGACTGTTACTTCTCGTTATGTGTTTTAATTTTTATTATTTTGCAATAATATTTAAAGAAAAATGTGCCCTTTTATGTCACTGCAGTGTTACTGCAATCATGATGTGCATTTCTCATAAATATAATTGTTTTTAAAACTGACGTCATGTGTAGTTGGTTACAAGACAAATTTGCATATAATATTATTAACAAATCAAACGTAAATAAGTAACTAAATTCTCGCACACATGAGTACTTGTTTGTTTTTTAACAAAACAAAAAAAGAACATTTAGACAAATTCAAGGTTACACAGCAATAAACCAACTTATAATTCAGGTTCAAGCCGAAACCAAACAAATAAACATTTATCATCAATATTCTATTTGTTTTTAGATTGACCATCGTAAATGCCATAATTGAAAAGACAACCATATTTTTTTGTGATTTTTTTTCTCCATATAATTAATTATAAAGTAAATGCACGCACTTTTTTGGTCGTCACATAAAACACCATTGTACATTAACAACAACAACAACAACAAGAACGCCCTCTTGTTAAGCTTGCAATAATAATAATAATAATAATAAACTTGGTAAGTAAGCATGCGTAACCATTGTCAATGTTAACAGACCATATGTATGCTCCAACAAACAGCCAAGCGACAGCTAAACTATCTTCAGCCAACACACGTAATAACGTTTTTAATGTAGTTTTTTTTTTGCTTTTGCTTGTGGTTTCGTTTGCCCCAACCGCAAAATGTCTTTGCCTGTTTGTCGGCCTATTAGTCCGCCAGCCAGCCAGCCAGCCAATTCTTTTTGAATGTTTAATGGTAGTTTAGTTATCAAGAAACCTGTATTTTTCTTAATTGTTACGTTTATACACTTAGTTAGTTAGTTAAAAGTAAGATTGTTTGTTAGTCTGAGTATACTCGTATATGAGTTGCATTAAGTGATCTTGCATGATGCACAATTGTGCATTTTATTATTTTGTTTCGGTTGCATTCAATGTTTCAAGTCTCGTTTTCATTTCAAGAACCAGGTCAAGGTTATGCTGTGTTACATGCGGCTTCGTGTTGACAGCAACACCAGCTCTCACACACACTCTTAGAAATAGTATTTACCACTCAGCCTCGATTTGTTTTTATTGTTTTAAACACAGCCACACGTTCATACGTACATTCATACAAACATACATAAATGTGGTATTCCTTCGACCAAAGTCAACGTTTAAAGTCAAGTTTTGTTTTGTGTTGTGCTTTGATTACAAACATGATTTTCATAGTTAGTATAAACTTGATCAAACATGTTTTAGACAAAAAAATAAAAATAATTATAAATGTTTGATATCAAACATGTTGCTTGCTGACTGTTTTAAGCTTAGGTTTAAGCCAACTTATGAAGAGTTGTTAATTTGATAACTGATAAAAGAAATTTACTCTTTTAAAACGTAAGAAATATTCAAGAGCATAAACAGAATTAACTCTTTTTCTATGCAATCAATAGTTAACAATAACATTTATTTTCTTCCATCTGTGGCAAAGAAATTTAATAATATTTGTGTATCTTATTTAAGATTTTTATAAGGATTAATAAATGGTGTAAATCACGATAGTAGATCTGTATTTAAAGTGTAAATTTTTAAGGTAAAAAGATCCGGTATTTTCAGATAATTGCTCTACCGTTCTTGAATTTACTTCAATGAACAGCTAACAACAGCAATAATTGGTAGCTAGTTTTCTATTATATAACATTTTACATGAAATTTTAAGAAACAAACTAAAAACTTCCGCCAAAAATTCATGATAGGCAGTATACATTTTGATTTACTTTATTAAAAACTAACTGCCGTATTCATAAAAAATAAAGTAGGTTTGAAGTGTGCTTTTAGACAACATTTTCATACAAAAGTTTCTTAAAGTACATTTAAAGTCAACTTTAATGTTTTCTAAATAAGACTGTAAGTATTTTCTTTTGAAATATACCATCAAAATCTTTTCAAAATAGTTAAGGTATTTAGTATCTGCAAAATATGATCTCTCGTAAATATTTTTAGGTCATCTGGAAACTATTTGGTGCAAATGTTTACTAACTACTTTTTATTATAACAACACGTTCAAAATTTATAAAAAAAATTTTGGGGCTCGATTATTGTTTCCAACATTAAAATGTTGTGTTGTCTCGACTAAAACATAACATGCATTTTTCATACGATTAAGCCGATAAGTGTTGTAAATCGTAATCGCAGTTTACAACATACAACATCAAAAAATTTAGTGTTGTGAACCATAATTGGGGCCGTAGCTTGCAAAAGCAGAATAAGGAATATGTAGTTTAGCTTAAAAATTTGCCACTTTTTTTTGAATTATTGACTTTTTACATAATTTAACTAATATGTATGGAAATAAACTTTAGCTTAAGTCTACAAGTTACTTATCTTTAGCTCGATTTATATTTTTTTTTATTTTTTTAATGGATGAAGTCATTGTGTTCAATTATGCCCCCATACGAGGCAGCTTTGAACTAGGCTGGGGCAGCATTGAACGGCAATTTTTTCTTGTAGCGCTTATGTCCAAAAATAATATAAACAGTTATATTTTTTGTATATATAATAAATTCGTTTTATTTATTAAGAAAAACATAAACATTAACAATTAAAAAATAAAAAAAATTCAGATCAAAAATAAGTTTTATATTATTAAGACGGAAAAGGTCTTGCGATTTCAGGTGACAGTACATTCTCCTTTAAAGCATCATGATCAGCACTGGATACGTCAGAGAGAATCAACAATGTTTGGTACTTCGGTTGATAAATTAACATGTTCAAAGGTGCACCCTTTTTCTTTGTTCAAACCTGAACTGGCTTGCCATTTCACGGAAATTTATAATAAATATTTTTTTTTTTTACATAAATATCAAATAACTTAACTTAATTTTGTTTCAAATAAATTTTGAACTGCAATAAATTTCTTTCACGCAAGAAAATAATCACTGAATACTTCTTACACTCTTACAAAAAAAAAAATAAAAAAATAAAAATTACAATGGCACTGCGAAAACTTGTTCACCCAACTACATTGGGTCGTCGGCTGAAAAAACTATCAAAAGTTGTTTAAGTTGCTAGAAAACAAGGTTGCCATGTGAAAAACTCGGTTAAGAGTCGGAAAAAATGTTCAAAGATGCCCGTGTTCAAACGTTCCCCCCTCTCCCCTACATATTAATAATCATTTCGTATTGTTTAGAGTTTCTTCGAATTCTATTTCTCAATAATGGTGAGTTAAATAGATGATGTCTACAAGTAGATTTTGAACAATGCACATTACTGATGACGCCCTTGGCAGGGTACAAAATGCATTCCAATTTAAATTCAATAGTATTTTTTGAATTATTACAGTAAAACGTACTCAAGCCAAATTAAATTTCTCTTTTCATTTCCTATAAAATTCAACTTTTTGTAAAAGCATGTAAGTAATTACAATTTTAAATAACATTAGTGAAAGGCTAAGTACTACTCAATTTTCTAACTATTTAAATTCATTTCTGTTCAATTTCCTCGAAATATATTGGGTTTCTTGGTTCACATTCACATTAATGCGTATGATTAATAAATATTTATTTTTATTTTTCGTTTAGCCACTAAGACCGTCTACAGTCTACCTTGTTTTTGTCCTTGTGCTTTTCAGGAGTATTTTTTCTGAATTGGAACTGAAATTCGTACTTTCCATATGAAATACATGCTAGAACTAAAATTTATTTCTGCAATTACAACGTATTTTCAATATCAGGTATTTAAGGATTAAACGCCAACAGTTGTGAAATCGTTGGAAATTATTGGTTGTAGTGCATTACAAATTAACAGACGATTATTCCTCTTTAGATTCAACTTTACAATTTTTACTCTGGTAGGCTTAAAATGTAACTGTATTTGCTAAAAAACTTTACTATTTCTCCATAATATTCGTAAAAATTTCTTTTCCTTTTGATTACACAATTCACAGGAATTATACCGAATGCTACGTTTTTGAAACGCATTATTTCAAGGCGTATGACTAATAAATAACTAATTAATTATTTTAAATAAAATTACTCATACGCTAACAATTTTAAGTAAACGCGAAATTTAATACTCTGGAATTTAAAAAAATTTAATGCATACATATATTTAGTTAACTAAAGATTATATGAAGACAACTATATCACAATAATTAGGGGTTTTGCGGTGCTCAAGCAAATTCTAAATTTCTTCTAGTTTTGCAATATTCGATTCTTGAGTAATTTTTTAAAATATCCTAAACAAACTAAAATAAACCAATTTCTATTAATTCTATTCTTTTATTTTATATTTTCGATGACAACAAAGTTCAGTGCTGTAAAAATGTTATTGTTCCACATACGAGTGCATACACACATTTACCATAACTTTATAAAGTAAATATTTTAACTGAAAAAAATATAAATTTATTATTTCATGTACTACATAAGCACTTAACATTACATTACTTGAACAAACGTTAAATTCTTACTCACACAGTAATTACACGCATGAATTTTGATGATCTTCTAACAAGTACGAGTGCAAGCAAATGTGTAAGAAAATGTGGTTGCACTTGATACTGCAAATGCAAAAAATATATATATACACAACTAACAACAACAACATGGGCAAATCTACAAAATTGTAAACCAAAATGACAATGATTTTATTTTAACATGGCAAAAGCAACAATTTTATTTTGTAGAGAGCAAAAAATTAAAAAAAAAACTCACAAACATCTGTTGCTTGAAAAATGTTTAATATTTATTGTGTTGAATGTGCAAGTGTGTGTGTGTTACTACACAAACAAATGTGAGCAAGTGTTTGTGACATTGTTTTTGATAGCAATTGTGCAAATGATTTGGTATTTGTGACTATGTATAGAAGAATCAGGGTTATTTTAAGATTGCAATTGCAACAAACAAAAAAAAAAAAACATTTTGTATACCAACTACTAAATCAAAAAAAAAAAAAAAAACAAATATATTATTGACTTTGAAAATTCATTTGTAGAAATCAATAAGAAACAAATGTATACAAAGAATTAAAAAAAGAAACTTAAAATTTCAGTAATTCCATAAAGTTATAAATTAATTGTTAAAAAGGATATTATTTCAATGGATGTTATTTAATTATGGAAATAACATTTAAATTGTTTATGCTAATAATAAAATAAATAAGATTTTTTTTTCTAACTACGGGGAATTTAATTTATGGCATTAAGTATTATTTATCATATTAAATATTTAACCAGCAATTGAGAATTGTTAAAATGTGTATATAACTTTTTAATGTTAATGAATGCTTTTATAAATATTTACTGAAAATGTTTAAATATTTAGTCTATATATATAAAATTCAATGTATGTATGTATGTATGTATGTAACGTATGGACTCCAAAACGGCTGAGCCGATTTTGATGAAATTTTCACAGCATGTTACTGTGACTCTGGAAGGAATAATAGGCTATATGAAGTTTTGATTGTACACACGGGGGTGGCGCCGCCCATATAACCCAAATATTTAAATCGCCATATTTTGGGCATTTTTTGACCTACGTCAATGATATGTCGTACATATGGAATTGGCATAATTAGGAATACATACCAGGAGAAAAGTGGGTGGTACCACGCCCCTTTTTAGGAAAATTAAAAATCGTAATATAGTCTTAACTACTGGATTGATCGTCATTAAATTTTTACAATAGGATATTCTTACGAAATAATAAATTCTTGACTATGTAAGTGGACAAAGGGGCATGGCCTCGCCTAAAGCATTGCAATAAATACATTAAAATTAAATAAATAAATGTTTGTAAATATATAAATACGTTTTATTTTATGACGTGGGGGGGGGTAGCAAAGCACACCGGGTTTAGCTAGTAATTTATATAACTTTTAAATTTTAGAAATAATTTTAGAATTTAAGAAAAATATGGTGAACATTTGTTAGAACTTATAGTGTATATGTATACAACTAGAAAATTGTGAAATTCTGTAAAATATTTAATAAAGTTTAATAAATAAAACATATTTTATTTTCAGTGTTTCCCGTTGTTATTCTAGCGCAAAACTCATTCCATTTTATACAAACAGTAGGTAGGTAGGTAAAAAGGCTGGTGTGAGTCATCCTCACACCCTCACCCGGAGACCAATATGGTCCATTGTGATGCCTTATTTAGAGATAGAAATAAAAGTAAGAAAGAAGGTGAAATAAAAAGTGAAAGCACAAGATAAGAAAGGAATAGTAGAGTATAAAGAGAAGAAGGAGTAGGAAGGCAGAAAGAAATCGGACCAAATTATACAAACAGTAAATGAACGTTAAAAATAATTCTCAAAAAAATTAAAGATACATTTCATTTAGTGTCACGCTAACTTTCAATAATTTATTAAACTACAACACTTATTTGAAATACACCAAAATATTTCCACTTAAATTAATCTACCTAATATTATCATTTTAAGCATTTCTCTTTTTGTTTGACGGTTTTCAACGTTTCAAATATGTGTCTCACTCATCACATCAATACGTATGACTAATATTTATTTAAAATAACTTTAAGCTAATGATATTTAACCCATATCGAACTATGGTTGCGAAAACGCTACACTCACTTTAGGGATGTGTGATTCTCAGTTTGGCTATCTTTTTCTTAAACCCGATATGCAATATGTAAATTTGGTTAAATATCTAAGCAACATGAATTGAGATTTTCCTCAGAAATGATTTTTTCATATTGAAATCAGATCACAAAAAAAAGGATTTTTCCAACTTTTTTCGATTTTATATGAATATATCTATGCATTTATATAAGATTTGGAACCAAATAACACAACGCCTATTGTCCTGGTACATGATAATGTAGGTGTTACGAAAACGCAACGCTAGTCCTAAACAAGGGCTGGCGCCACGCCCAGTGATTCAATTTGGACCAAAATTTTTTTTTTCTTAGTAGGACATAAATAAACATTTTCTAAAACTCTCTTCATTGTAATTCGATGGAATCTTAGGGCAGTCCGATATGGGTTAAAAATAAATTGTCTGTCCTTTCGGTGTGATCAACTTTAACTTATCATGAAATTAACTCGTCCAGAAATGCGACTTATTTATAATTATAAAATAAATCATGTAAAATAAGTGGTTAAAAAAATTATTTTTCTTTATGTGGCTTGGTCTTTAAAACTTGTTGTTGTAACACAGGTTTGCTGACTTTAAAAGTTTTTACCTGGGCAATAATTTACAGTTGACACAGCAGTCACTGAGTTGATTGATTTCATCTTTAATTTAGTGAGACTCGGGTTAAGCTCCAATTGTCGTGGTTACCATTAAAAGTAGTTGCTAATTTTTATGTTGTTCTATTTTAAAACGGTTTTTATAAACAATTTAATATAATGCAATGACAGCAGAAATTATCTACATATCACGAGGATTAAAGGTAATTGCTCCTGCGTAATTAAATTTGCTTTTGGTGTATGTATACAAACATTTTGCTGTTCATGTACTTATTAGGATTATCCAACTGTAACATACTTTATAAAATATTAAACCATTTAACGCTTTCTAAAAGAATAGTTTAACTTTTTCTTGACCTTTTTACAAAATCCAATTTTCAGTATAATGAATGTCTACCGCCTTTGTTTAAGTGTTTATAAAATAAAACATTATTGGAATTATGATAATATTTATAAAGGCCTGCATTCAAATATAAATAGCATTGAAAATTTTTAAAAATATATACTTTTGGTTAAAATAATGACATTTTAAGCAAATGTATAACATGACGTATGATTAATATTAATTGTGGCTTATTTTACTGTTTTAGCCATGGCAGACTCATTTTTTTTATAGATTTTTAAAATTTTAAAAGCAATTTATGTTAAAAACATACAGCTCTGTAGCTATTAAATAGTTTAAGTCTAAGGTTTAATGAATTGACTTTTATTTAGCTTTTAACTCAAATAACTAATTTTCTTATTTGAGAATATTTTTTCTATTATTGTTTCATTAAAATTTTGTATTAAAATTATTGGCGCATATTCAGAAATGTTATCTAAGCTAAAACTTTTTTAAGTACCAACTTAAGTTATTCTTAGTTGATTACTTTCAGTACGAAAAGTTACAACTTAATTATGGGTAAAGCTGTAACTAAATATCAACTAACAAATACATTTAAAGAACAGCTAATTGATTTTATTGCTTGTCCTCGATGATGTTAACATATTTGGCCACCAATTATTTAAATGTAGTTTTTCATCTGGCGACCAATTTGAGTCTCTCTAAAATACACAAAGCAATAAATACATATTTTTTTCTAACAATAATAATAAATTTACCTTATTTTCTTTTCTAGTTGTGTCCATTTTGACCAAAAAAATCCCAAAAAAAAAAAACAAACGAGAGATGTGTTTTTCGTCAAGAAAAATCTACTAAATGCAGTGTTGCATTTCTTTTAACAGCTGAAAGCAGTTGCTAAGTTAGTTATGATTTGTGAATAAGATCTTTAACTATTTGTAAACTATTTTTTAGTTTCTGTTTAATAAGTTTCGACTTTAGTTACGATTTCTGAATATGCGCCATTATTTTTACATGTACCTTTGCTTTTCTTGTACTTTTATCATAGAAAAGTTAACATTTTCTAAGGTTAATAACAATATTTTTAAAATTAAGCAGGCAATATATATTCATAGCTTAAATTTGAGCTTATAGTTGTTCAAGACTTTTCACTTTTATTTACTTTGTTTTTAGTAAATACATTTTGTATTAGTAAATGCAGCAGTTTAACAAGTGACTAATTTTCTCAAATATTGTCAACGTCTAAATTGTAAAAATTTAATTTTTATAACTTTCGTTTACAAAAACAAAAAAAAACATTTTTTATATATTTATAGAAAATACTTCAATGATTTTAGATAGTACAATTTAAAAGCTTACGACCAGCATTAATTGAATCGGCTAAATTGTTCATGAAATTTTAAGTTTTATGGAGTGGAACAATAATATGCGCTTAACTTTTTCAATTTTAAAACAATTTGTCATAAACTGATAGATAAAGTGCTTACAGTTTGCCTAACTCCTGCATAAGAATATGATACTGACATAAAACAAATTTCTTTAATTTTTTAAATTAAAAGAAATTAAAAAACACAAAATACTAATTCTTCCATTATAAAATCTCGACTGCAATAGAAAAATATGTAGATGTGAATTCTCTTTAACTGGCTGAATGTAATCAATATTTTTTTCTGTTCTATGATTATTTGTTGAGCATATTAAAATAAATTGGTTCAAGATCAGTTGCCAGCAATATAATTGAATAACTATTGATACAATAACTTACAAAGCACACACACACACACACAGTTAGCTTTTTCGTGCCACATATGAGATTTGATATGTATCTGAATTAACAATAAGAATACTAAACGGCAACGGGTGTTCGAATGTATAGGTATGGTAAATGAAATGAATTGAGTGTAAGATTTTTTGAATGTGTTTAAAAGTATGTATGAGGTTTAGCATTTGTGGCATCGAAAAATATTTTATAACCTTGTCCCTGAGGCATGTATGTACGTATGTATACATATGTAGAATTAATGCGTAAATGCATAAAAATCTGTTTATTTAATAATAATAATAATATGTTATTGGTTTTGTTAATAATTTAATATTTATTATAGTAAATTATAATTTTATTCTTTAAAAATCTATAAAAGAAGAAAAATGGAAACACACTTTTTATCTCTCTTGTGGTGGCTTTTACTTATTTAATTTCTTATTTTTTTTTTGTTTTTAAGTTTATTTTTTAATTCTGTTATGTTGTTGTCACCAAGGTTATTCTTAAACACCACCACCAACTGCTACACTATTTTGTATGTGTCATCAAGCCACAAACTATCATCATTGAAATTATTTTTGCAAACTGAAGGCATAAAAGAAAAGGAAAATAAAAGTTGAAAGAATATGTTTGTGTCTTCTCACACAAACAAACACTTGTTGTTGTGACTTTGGATCACATTTTGTGGGTTAATCGACAAAATGTGTATGAATGTGTCTATGAGTGTGTTAAAAATGAACATGTGTCTAAAATGCATTGTGTAGATAACAAAAAAAAAAAATTCAAATTCCTAAGACTATTTTATCTTTTACTTTAAGTTTAATATTTTTCTTTGGTTAACTAACCCTTTAACGCCTAAGACCGTCTATAGACTGTCATCATTTGAGTATTAAAAAACCCGGTTTTTTCCGTTTAACCACTAAGACCGTCTACAGACTAGTTTCCTTGTTTTTGTACTGGAGCTTTCCAGGAGTACTTTTTACTGAATTGGAACTGAAATTCGTAATTTGTAATTTAAGGGTTAAGCAATACATGTATAAATAGACTTTATTTAAGCTGTACCATCGAACAAACACAGAGATTAGTAAATGTGATAAGACGGTCGTTTGAAGAGAAAAAATACTGTTCCGTGCTTTTCATTGATGTTTCCCAAGCGTTCGACATAGTCTGGCATGAAGGTTTAATGCATAAAATAAAATAAGCTCTGCCTGCTAACACCCACAAACTTATGAAAAGTTATTTATATGGCCGCAAATTTACAATCAAAGAAGGCGATTTTTTAAGCCCCGCTCAGCCAATTGAAGCAGGAGTACCCCAGGGTAGCATACTGGGTCCTACTTTATATTTGATTTATGCATCCGATATGCCGTCAGACCCCATAATACATACTTCAACTTTTGCAGACGATACAGCCTTTATTAGCGTTCATAAGGACCATCAAATAGCATCACAGAACTTGCAGAAATATGTTTATAAACTAGAGAATTGGCTTGAGCTTTGGAAAATCAGGGTTAACGAACAGAAATGTATTCATATAACTTTCACATTGCGAAAAGATACCTGCTCGTTCATCAGAATAAGTAATCAAATTATCCCGCAACACAATGAAGTCAAATACCTAGGAATCCAGCTCGATCGTCGTTTAACTTGGAAGTCTCATATCGACGCAAAACTTACACAGATGAGATTAAAAGCAGTGCAACTTAATTGGCTTATCGGTAGAAATTCTACATTAAAGTTGGATTGCAAACTTTTGTTGTACAATGCAATTCTAAAGCCAATCTGGTGTTATAGAATTCAATTATGGGGTACTGCCTCAGCATTCAACATTGAAAAAATTCGCAGGGGTCAAAATAAGATTCTACGTACAATTACTGCAGCTCCATGGTACGTTAAAAATTCTCGAATTCACAAAGATCTAGGCATTCCTTTGGTGAAAGTCGGATTTACAAAATATGCCTCAAAATATGTCAGCAAACTTGAACACCATCCAAACCCACTTGCACGAGACATCCTTAACTTTAGTGGTCTTGTTCGGTTGAGAAGGAGGAATACCCTTGCTTTAACTCAAGCGCAAAACAGATGACTGGATCAGTGGATGTAAATTTTTTGTAGTATCATAATATTTTGTCTAGCACTGGCTGGACTTATTATTTTCTTTTAGTATTAAGATTCGAAAACTTATTGTCATTTCAACATCTGAAGATTCAATAAATAAATAAAATGTATTAAAAAAAAAAGAAAAAAAAAACTTTATTTAAGCAAATATGCCTTAATAATAATAAGTAGTCATTTGCTATTCAATCTTTGACCGTGTAATACTATGTCTCCACGACGACTTGAATCACCTGCTTCGCCTTCTGAATCATGTTTATGAATCATGCTGTTTTCATGACTAATACACTTGATTCGATTTGACAGTTGCATTTAATAAACAAACAGAATAAAAAAAACAGAATTTACAATTTGTGGAAAATAATTTTTTTTTAACGGACAAACAAAAGTGAGTGGAAATTAGTTAGCTTATTTGAAGAAAAACATACATTCATACGTATTTACTTTCTTTACTTCCAGCAACAAGAAAATAATTTCCTTTGTTTACAATAATGTTAAATTTTTACAGCTAGTGCAGATAAACTTGCGATAAAAATTAGAGAAGAGTGCAATTTTTCGTGCTTCGCAAGTAGATTCAATATTAATCTACTTGATTCGCTCTTAAAATTTTGTATGGTGAAGCAAGTTGTTTCGCACATGATTGGGATGGGAAGCATGAATAGAGAGCGAAGCATGTACCGTGGAAACATAGTATAAGACTCACCTCGTTTTGAAGCAGCAATCTAATTGTCATGGAAACGTTTAAAAATTAATTAAATTATTGTTTGTTGGTTTTGATGTTGTTTAATTTTTATGGTTTTCACAATTTTCACCAAAAAAAACTCATATAAAACAGCAAAAAATGTTGATATGTATGCCATTCTGAGTCGGTGTTTGTGTAAAACAAAATACAAAACCGAAATTAATGAAACTCCTCCTCAAATAATTATCATTATCCTAAACAGTAAGATTTGTTTGCGATAAAATTTGTTTATCTGGCAGTTTATGTTAATTCCTTACTTTTTTTTAAGACCATTCCAAATGACTTTAAAGTATTTTAAAGTTCATCTTCTGCAAAATAACTAACGCTTAACATTTAACTCATTTAAAAATATATCTTTTGACAAACCCCCAACGTTCCTTTTCTGTTCTTTGCCTTTTCTAAATATATTTTCTTAAATGTTTCCTTGCTTCCTGTTTGCCATAAACTAAACCGGAAATCAACAACATCTTTTACAAATACTGCATGAAGGCAGTGTTGCTCTTACCATCGTTCAACTCACTTTAAACAACGCTAACTTTTTTATTATTAACTATATGATGTATGAAGTTGTTATTTGTGCACTCACTCTTTCTTTCTTTCCATTACCTTTCTTTTCCTTTACGTGTGAATGAGATTTGTTACGTTTCATAGTTGCTAACTTGAAGTGTTTGTAAAAGTTTATTTAATGTACGTAGGTGTAAGTGTGTAAGTAAGTGTTTATATGAATATATGTGTGAAATGTAGTTGCAGGATGTGGATGGAAAACATTGTCACGTTGTACAAGTAAAGAATAAATATTTATTTAAGATTTATATTGCAACCGTTTTAAAGGATGTTTTACAAATGTTGGTTTTGAGAAAAATGAATGCCTGAATGTAAGCAATGGAATTACATACATACATATATAATATACTATACATTTTGTTGTAAATATATAATGTAAATAAAGTTTATTTTTAAATTCTCATAAAAAGCGGCAATTTTAAGTGTAGAAAATATAACAAATCTATATAAATAAGTATAGAACATTTCGATGTGCACGTCACCCATTAGGATGTTTCAATTGCAGGAAACTGTTTAATACCACTTAATTTACATATATTTTATTTTCCTGTTCATTCATAAAGAATACATTGCAATTACAGTGAAATTAGCATATTTCTAAAAAATAATTAACATGCCGTATGATTAATATTAATTGTAGCTTATTTTGCCTTAAAAATGGTCTCATAAAATGAAATAAACATAGATTTTCTTCACTTTTTTTTGGGGGGAATACCTAATATATCTAATAATACATAATATATCTAAGCTAAAACATTTAGAAACCCACACGTTTTGACTGCACTGTTTATGTCTACACATTAGCAGAAGCAATGTAGAAAAAGACTTGTGCCACCATCAACTTTAGACAGACAATACGTGCAATTGTTTGATAGAAGTTGTTTTCCTTTTTTCGTTTTTCGTGCTGAGGGGGTGGAGAAGTGCTACTGCGGAGTGGTTTTTTTTGCATAAAAAAACAAAATTTCGCTTTTAAGATACATACATATGTTTATGCAGACATCTTAATGTCAAACGTAATTTGAAAATGTTTGGTTTTTTATACAAACTTTATTTTTAACATATTGATGTAAAAAGAAACTTCTGTGAAGGTCATGTGGTGGGTTGATGTTGGGTGATTTTTTGCGCTAAACATAGTTGTTGTTAAGAAATCTTGGGAAAATGTCTTTTTTTTTTTTGGAATTGTAGATTAATATTAAGTAGTTATTATTTGTTTTTGCTAAACTTTACTTTCTTATTACAGTTTTACATTTGTTATGGAGTGCAAAATAACAGAGTAAAAGTGTTTTCTTTTTATTAAAGACTTCCTTAAGACTTTTCTTAAAAATAACTAAATATAGTGTGATTTTATTTAAAATACCTTTAAAAAGTCTTAACTGTATAGTTCTTATAATTTCTCTTTAAATATATACATATATATGTACATATAGCAAAGATGTTATTCTCTTAAATAAATTCTCTTTTAAATACTGTAGTAGTATATCATCACAATATTTTAGTTGGTTAATGTCTGCATAAACAGTTTTCTTGTGTATACTCACACAAGCACTAACAAGAACTGTTATCAGTTGCCAAAATCCTTAACATTTTCAGTCTTTGATGCTGTATAATAAGTTTAAAGAAGAGAGCCATGGTATGTTTTACGAGTACAACAGATGATACACATGGTTTTAAAATGAAACTCAGTTATTGTTAGGCAGCAAAAGTGTTAAGTTGTGTTTAACGGTGTAAAAGTTAAAAGAAAAGACTTCACAGAGATACAAACCAACAGAAGACCAACTTTAGAGATGTGTATTAAAATAACAGAGTTAAAGGTATAACAAAAATACGTGTCTCTGTAAAATGATTATTTAGTGTAATTAAAGCAACAGTCGGTTTTGTTTTATCAAATTTACAAAATTCTTAATTTGTCATGATTATTTTTATTACTTGACTACCAGCAAAGTACGCTCGTATAATTTGTATCTATGTATGTCTGTTGTTTACATACGAGTAAAATAATACATGTGAGTATTATTACCATTCAACAGTGTGAGAGTATATTGTATGTACATAAATAAAACACACATACAAAAAACAAACATCAAGAACAGTTATATTTTATATACCTATAATACAATAAAACATTAGAAATGTTGTTTGACAGTGTATTTATGTATGTATGTATGTGTTCAAGAGAGTATGCAAGTGCATACAACAGGATATGTTTGTGTACACAGTGTAATGCTTGCTTTTTTTTTGGTTTTAGTAGTTTTAGCTTTTGTTTGAATGCAGACTATTATTATTGTAAATTTACAAAGTCACTGAACAGCATCATACATAATATAAATTGTTGTTATCGTTATTTTGATGTTGCTACGATATGTTGTAGATATTGAAGCTACTGCGTAGCATCATCTAGAATGTTGAGTGTGTCTATGTGTATATGTTATCATTCATTCAGTGTCGTCTGTATGTTTGTTGAAATTCTTCAAAGGGTTATTGTCTTTTATTTTTGTTTGTGGTTTTATACCACAATACTTGTTTATTTTTTCCTTTGTTATTGGTTTAACATTTTCCTCTGTATTCAGAACATAGAAACAATATAGCACACACATACCACACACACCACAGAATTATAATCCTACATACAATGCCGTTCACCAATGCTTTGCTAATGTCTGCAAACAGAAAAAACTGTCTTTTAGTCTTTAGTAATGAAAAAAAAAATTAATAAAAGGTCTTTAGACATATTATTGTAAAACAATTTAAACTTTTGTTGACGATATTTAACTCTACAGAAATATATAGAGAATTAAAACTTTTTTTAATTTGTATCCAAGTAAATTTTTCATACACTTGGGTTCTACATTTGTAAAATGAAGTGGAAGTGTAATTTTCATTAATTTTGTGTTCTAAATTTTGTGAAAATTATTTGAAAAGTAAAATATCGCTTTTAGATTCGTTCATTGTAGTTAAAGGTTTCACCTCGCTTTCTAGAACGCCGTGAAATTGTCCATGTGAATTGAAAACGATTTAGTTTTACTTCGTAGTGGAATATAGAACATAGGCGTATGTTTGTCTTGTTTATTAGTTTATAATAATAGTTTTGTGTTTGCTTATTTTAAGTACCCATAAAGCGTTAATGGTTAAGATTAGTTCAGTGATGGTCTTCTCAACCTTATTGAACAATTTCAATATTTAACGATTAACATATATTCTTACATACAAAATTTAAACATTAGTATTGGCTACAGGTTGAATACCAACCTCAAATTATTTTTAAAAAATCGTATATAAATTTTAAATTAATTTCAAAAACATACAGTTTATCGATAACTTCAATTTTGTAAAGAAAAAATATTTTTAAACTTTTGCCATAACTTTATTATTCTCTTGAAAAATTATCGAAAACTTTATTTTTCTCTGATAATTTATCGATAACTTAAATTCTTTTAAACAAATTTATCGATAATGAAAAATATCAATAAAATTATCAATTTTCTACAGAAAATTTAACGATAATTTAAATTTTCTAATAAAGTTTTGTCGATAACTTTAATTTTCTGTAGAAAATTTTTCGATAACTATATTTTCCTCTGGAAATTTTTCAATTACTTTATTTTTATGTTTAAAAATGTTTGCGATAACAAAATTTTTCTGTAGAATTTTATAAATAACTTTAATAATGGCTATACAATTTATCGATGAGTGTCATTTACATTTTTCAATAAATTTAGTTTTTTTTAATGAATATTTTTCGATAACTTAAATTTTTTTAAGAAAATTGGTGGATAACTTTCACTTATTGATAACTTTAATTTATATAGATAATCGCAAAAGTCGCCAAAAATAATTAAATGTTTTTTATTTAATAGACATATGTATTCTCTTTAACTTTTTAACCTTTTTAGACACTGTGTCGTATGCGTTTTAAATAATTATTCAACGAAGTAATCCACCATGGCGTATGATTGTTAACTAAAATGAAATTAAGTATACGTAAATTAGGGTAAACCAATTTTTGTTTCTGACATTTAAGACAACCACTTTCCCTTGAGAATATTTATAAAAGGAGTGTTACTTAAAAATAATTAACTTTAGGCAGGGCTGTAAGAATTTAGTATTTAAAATAATATTTCCAAAAAGAAGGAAAGAGTGCAGAAAACAACAACAAAAATTATTGCAATTGATTTCGAAACATTTTGTAACTAATTTCGAAAATGCTACACAATAACTCCCCGAGAGAAATCATCTATTTGAATTAACTAAGGAAAAATTCAGATATACATATGTCTTTAGCTATGTGAAAATACGAAAAAAAAAAGCACAAAACTATATCCTGTTCCGCTTTCAGTCACTGTTAGCAACAAATTTAGAGTTTTCTTTTGATGTCTTGTGTATGTTGAGTTTGACTATATGTGTAAATGTATGTATGTATGTTGTAGCAACATTGACCTAAATATTTTTGTATTAACAAAAGGGCAAAACAGTTAAATTTGTTTAAATGTCAAAAACACTACAAAAGAGACTATGTATATGTACGTACATATATTTTTCCAAGTTATATATGTACATATGGATATAGAAATGCACCATAGAGAACTTATTAAAAATTTATAAAATTTTAACTTTGATTCAAATAAAAGAAATACACTTGTTACTTGAAATACCTCTTTAACTGAAACAAAAAAGTTTTTTTTTTATTTTTAACAAACGAAATCAGCCATGAAAATAGCAGAAGAAATTACAGAAACAGAAAAATACTATGACATTTAAACATTTTTCGTAGACAAATCATAATTCTTTTAATAGTAAATATGTATGTACATATTTGTAATATTATATTTTAAAATTTAAATAACCGTTGTTTTGTTATTTCTTTTCAGACTTCCCTCAGCTCACCGTGTAATATAAAGGACCAATAAAAAGCCATACAGAATATTTTTTATATTATACCTACATACATATATACAATAAAATACCCTTAAAAACCATGGAATTACCTTCAATGGTTCAAAGATCCGGCGACACATTGATAGTGCGCAGTGTAGTTAGTGGTAATCCTATTTATATGGATCAAGAATCAACAGGAAATGCAAACAATAACAACAACAACAACAACAGCAAAAATAACAATAACAATATGAATTCTACAGAGATGGTTGGTGTGGGTAACAATCCCTCCCTAACCAATACCTTACTGCTGGAAAAACATTTTGAGCAATTGAAAAGAGCCCGAGAACATCTAATACAGCAGCAACAGCAAAACCTCGCTCAAGAACATCAGCGCCAGCAAGCAGCCGCTATGGAGCTTAAGGAGGAGGGTTTGCCACAGTGCAAAATAAAGCGAAATTATAGCTGCAACTATTGTACATATTTCACACAAAATCCTCGCTATCACTTGACACATCTGCGCGATGTGCACGGTGAGAAGATAGTTATAAATAAATGTAAATTATGCCTGTATGCGTCCCGCCATTATCAGAAACTGGTGCGTCATATGAAAATGGTGCACGGTTGTACCGATGGCATAGCCAGCGGTCATGGCCAGGCCCGTGGTAAGCGTGGCATGAATCGTGAAACAAGAAAAAGGAAACTAGAAGAAAGTGTTCCTAATACGGGTGTGATAAGTGCATTAAGCGTCGAGGAAATAAATGCAGAACATGTAAGCATCATACCAAACATAGTTTTTTTTTATCTTAAGTTCAACTTTAGTTGTTGTCATTTTAAACGCTTATTTAACAATGTTTTAACTTGTCTTATCTTTTCTTTAGACTAAATCCAATATGGACCGCGAACATCAGAAACTACAACGCGACATCGAAGCGTTTAAGAAACACCAAGAAGAACAACAAAAATCTCAACAGCAGAAATTGAGTGAAGCTATTTTCGCAGCAGCCGCCTATGAACAGCAATTAATGGTCCAAAGAGAATTCGACAATAGAGAATCTCTAAAAGCAGCCGCCCATTCCAATTACGAACAACAAACATCACCCGTACAAAATCGCGAAGGAAGTCCTTCCCAAAGTAAAACTTATGAAACCACCACACCTGCCCATCAACAACATCATTCTACACCAATTCAAATGGCTCCTCAACGATCTAGTTTTGAATTGACGCCTTCGCCCTCAGGCAGTAATTCATCTCCGCCACCGGCCCTACCACTTCCTCCATCATCTGGCCAGCTGCAATCTGATGCCTTGAGTGTTGGAGGTGGTAATGGTGCTTCCGATGAACCCTCCAGTAATCGCTTAATGAAATGCAGTCTATGTGATTTTACTACCTTATATCGTAATAATTTATTGGAACATGAAATCGAAGATCATTGCAATGCCAAGTTTTATCGCTGTGAAAAGTGTTCGTATGTCACCCACATTAAAGCTCGTTTTAGTAAACATGTCAAGTACCATTCTATGCCCATGATCAAATGTGTCACTTGTGATTTTCGAACGCCCTACAAATGGAATCTGGATCGCCATATGAAAAATCATGGTGGCGCGGGGCCCTTCAAATGTGCCGCTTGTGATTTTACCGCCGACATTAAGCAATCGCTAACTGTGCACGAAATGAATCATCATGTACCGCCTGTTGGTCATGCCGCTGGCATGACTTTGGCCCGTAGACGTAATAAGGTGGGAGGCACAGACCTCAATGAAGACTTTTTCAGTGACTCAGCTGAAATGTTGGAAGATCATTTCAACAACAACAATATGGACGAATACGACGAAATGTTAATGACAGCTGGTCCCATTGGAGTGTATGAATCGAAGAGATTGCGTTACGATGACGATGAACCTACGGATTTGTCTCAAAAAGGCGGCTCTTCAGACACATCTTCCGTGCACAATTCCAACTTGAGTGTACCAAAAGCAAAGAAACCCTTACCTAACCTTATACCCATAACTAAAGAAAGTGACAATATTTTGAATCTTTCTACAGATTTGGCTTCACGTTCTTCGCTATCAGATATTGCTTCAATGTTTTTTAATGAAAAACAAATTTCAGAAATGTTGCAACCCACTGATAAAACGGAGACTATAGTTGAAGCTGCTTCGCAATTGTCACCCACCACTACGATCACGTCCTCGACCAGCAGTCGAAGTTTATTGAATCGCAAAGCTGGTTCCTTCTTCGATAAGATTAAGTCTTCCGCCACCACCAATGAAAATTTGATTTGCCCTTGCGGTCACATGGCCAAATGTTTATCGGAATCTATACAGCACCGTAAGTCGTGTACATTTTCGGCACTTTCTACCAACGACGATGTAGACTTGGACGATGATGAGCATGATGAGGATGGAGAAGAGGGTCGCTTAGAAATTGATTTTACCGAGGATGAAGAATGCGATAAACAGTCACATTCGGCTCTAAATCTCAGTGTTACCGGCTCTACACGCTGTCAGCATTGTCGTCATCGCTGCAAGTCTTCGGTGGATTTATTGAATCATTTGAAAATCTGTTCTGAGGCCAATAGTCGTTGCGATTCGCTGTCCGGTGATAGTTGCGCCGGCAGTCGTGTTATGATGGGTGATACTAGTGCAAGTGAACTGCAGCATCCCATGGAAAATCGTGTGTTTATTTGGAATAAATTACCTCGCAACCAGCAAGAAGGTGGTGGCAGCGGTTCTCAAAGTTCTGATGGCAATCGTCAACAGCCCAGCAGTGGCAATTCGTCTTCCCATGCTGGTGGCAGTATATTAAGTGCAAATAATGATGAAAATAGTTATTATGGAGTTGAAACTGCTCCAGGCTATGGAGAGGTAAGTAAAGATGTTCTCATAAAACAAGCCCTAAAATTTATAATAAAACGCATTTAATTTTTAATTTTATACCATCTAATGAGTTGAGGTCATTTTAATACTACTAACTAATTTCTATTATCCAATGAAATTTGAAACTTTCACTATTTCCAGGTAACAAAAAAGATGACACCCGAAGAAGAGGCTGCCAATTCATCTTTGAAAAAGGTGTACAAATGTCCACATTGCTCATTTTGGGCATCAACAGCATCCAGATTCCATGTTCACATTGTCGGCCACTTAAATAAAAAGCCATTTGAATGCTCCTTATGCTCATACCGTTCCAACTGGCGTTGGGATATTACCAAGCACATACGCCTAAAGACCATCAGAGATCCTAGTCATAAAAATGCCCGTGTTCTGATGAATGACGAAACCGGCAGGCGGAATTATACAAAATACAATAAATATATTACCCTAATGAAAGTCACCGAAGAAGATGGCGATCCCAAACTAATGAAATCAGGCGAGATGACACCAAATCAAGTCGCTTCATTAGCCTTTATCAACGACTACAATAACAAGCAACAGGGTTCCACTAACGCCGCCAATGCAAATGTTACCAATATTTTGAATGGCGTAAGGGAGGACATCACTTTGGAACCTATACCATCTAAGGCAACGGTAGCTGCTGCCGATGACCAATTATCGGATAATTTTATACGTTTGCCGCTATTTGCTTCCATGGTGAATGCAGCCATAGCACAGCAACAAAAAGATAGTGAACAAAATGCCCCCACATTGATAACGCCATCGGTAACAATATCGGCTGTTAAAAAGTCTCCGCCGATTAATCAAAATTTCAAGCCAAGTGATGAAATCTCTTTAGAAGTTAGACAAGAAGGCAATGAGAAAATTACAAACTACAAATGTCGTAAATGTAACTTTAGGTAAGCTATCTACATACATACATATCTTTCTACTTAATAATTGTTATCAAATACATAGCAATTTTATAATCCTTATGACACTTTTATTTCCATAGGCATATTAATCGTGATGCGGTTTTAGCCCACATCAAAGTACATTTTCCGGATACAAATCATGTAATCAATTCTCCAAAAACTTTACAACAAATGACTTCCAACACTAATGAACCAATGCAAGTGTCGGTCAATCCAAATCTGTATATGAACAAGGTTTTAGCTGCCATGTGTCTTTCCCAACAGCAGCAACAACAACAACAGCAGCAACATAATTCCAACACCAATACCCAACTATCCAATTTAATGGCCGCAGGTCTATTGGAGCAAACCAATAACTCTCACTTAAGCGGACTGGCTTTAGCTCTGGCTGGAAAATCACCCTTAAAGTCATCACATTTAAATGCAGCCGCTAATATTATTGAGCATGGTGAGCAGAAAGCGAGTCTAAACGAGGCAAGTGCCCAAAACACTACGACGTCGCCAAATCTATTAACCGTAAAACCTTCACAAAATCAAAATCAACAACAACAGATACATGCGACGTCTTCATCATCAGTAACAGGTGTTGGGTCGACGGCGTCGACAAATTCACCCTCTTTACAGCATTTATTAACTTCACCCAGAGGCTCTTTCTCACAAACAACATCGATTCAAAATCAAAACGATGTTTTAAATAATAATAATAATAACACTGATACAATGGTTATGGGTTCGACACTTCTTAAAAATAAGTCTGGATTAATGACAGCAATGTCACCATCACCGTCATCGGCAACACCGAATACAATTGTAACTACCACTACTACTCCTCCTTTAACTCCAAATCACGCATATGAATTAAAACAATCGCCATTCTCACTGCACCATTGTGAAGGTGGTGGTCTACTAACTGGTGATATTATGGGTGGTATACAAGATCATCATAGTATGGTTATGGGTGCCTCCTTTACTGCCTCATCCGATCATATACCAACTAGTTCTGTAAACAATAATAATAATAATATGGCGACTTCTTTATCCGCTGCCTCATCTTGTTCTACATCACTATTGTCATTGTCTAATCAAAATTATATTCAAAATCAAAATCATTCATCTTCTAGTAATAACAATAATAATTTGGGTAATTTATCTGGTAATGGTGTATCAAACAATAATAGTAACTATAACAATAACAATGATAACGTTAATCATAACGTTAACGGTAATGGTAACAACAATAACAATAACTTATTAACGCACGATACAACAACCGCCGATAGGCGTGATCCATCGCCATATCGTTGTGGTCATTGTCATCAAGTATCAAATTGGAAGCATGTTATTCAGGTATTATTTTAAAATCTGTGTTAATTGTATAAAAATGTCTATGTAAGTGTATGTTAGAAAGTGACTGAGTTTTATGAATGATTGCTTTGAGTTTAGTTTTTTTTAATACTTAGGAGTTAAAAATTTTCTTTTTTTAAAACGTTGCTTGTGATATAATTAATTCTCATAAAAGATCAGTAGACAATTCCTTAAATAATTACAATTATATATACATACATATTTAAAAATAACCAGCATTTCGTCCTTCCTTAAAGAACGCAGACAATTTAGAGAAGAAAAGTAATCAATAAACCATAAAAAGTGGAAGCATGTCGGATTCTTAAAAGAACTAAATTCTGAAAAAAAAAATTTAATATTTAAGAATTTAAACAATAATACAGTGAGTTTGATAAAAATATAACGTTCATTTCCAACATCAGGGTCGGTCATAACTCAAAAAACAAAGCTTAAGTAAATGAATTTTAATATACGAGTACCTAAGTATGTATGTACAATGTACATACATGTAGGTATAGTTATTTTATTATTCTTTAAATAACTCATTGCATAAAAATAGTTTGTTTCAAAAAAATCAAAAACCAGATATACATACATACATACATATGTATTTGCAATAAGACTTTTTCATAAGGTGTATGCAACAAGATCAGCTTAGTTTAGTAATTCGCTGTGAAATAATGTATCCATCTGTCAAACTTTTCTCTGTTTGTTTACATTTGTTATTTAACATAAGAACACGATGTAAGGAAAAATAAAAGTTTTAAAGAGTCTGAAAAAGTAAAATAAATAAATTGTGTGTTGTTTTGGTTAACAAAAAAAAGGTGAAAATAAACGAAACAATTAGAATTAATTTCGCCTGGATTTTGACATTTCACATACATACAAAATACCTGTTCTTTTTGCATTGGTGTATTCGAAGCTGAGTCGCATAAGGTGTATCAAAACTAAATTTGTATCAAAAATGTTTTGACATTAATGACAGCAACTCTCTTTAACTCACTCCGAAGATAACGGCTTTTAATAAAAATATAAAACTAACTTAAAAGAGATGTGAACCAAGAATGATAAAATAAAGATTACGCCAACGCGCGTAAAATTTTAAAATGTTCTGCGCATTTAGGCCCTGTGACGTCACACATTCTGTGTTTCTATTGGCTAATTTTGTTTCACTTGTTTTTTTTACTCATGTTTATGTTTTTTGTTGTTTTTTTTTGTTTGTTTTTCTTTTTTAAACAGATTTTATTTTAGAACTCTCAGAGATTTCAATTGCAAGGTTGCCAACTCTAATACTATGTTTCCACGACGACTTGAATCACCTGCTTCGCCTTCTGAATCATGTTTATGAATCATGCTGTTTACATGACTAATAAACTTGATTCGATTTGACAGTTGTCTTTAATAAACAAACAGAATAAAAAAACAGAATTTACAATTTGTGGAAAATAATTTTTTTTAATGGACAAACAAAAGTGAGTGGAAATTAGTTAGCTTATTTGAAAAAAAACATACATTCGTACGTATTTACTTTCTTTACTTCCAGCAACAAGAAAATAATTTGCTTTGTTTACAATAATGTTAAATTTTTACAGCTAGTGCAGATAAACTTGCGATAAATATTAGAGAAGAGTGCAATTGTTCGTGCTTCGCAAGTAGATTCAATATGAATCTACTTGATTTGCTCTTAAAATTTTGTATGGTGAAGCAAGTTGTTTCGCACATGATTGGGATGTGAAGCATGAATAGAGAGCGAAGCATGTACCGTGGAAACATAGTATAACATAAAACATACATTTTTCGCAAGAAATTTTAATTCTAACACATGAAACATTATTGGTAACCCTTAGAATGGCCCTTCTACGTCACATAACGGGAAATCATGCGCATGGCGTAATCGTTATTTTATCATTCTTGATGTGAACAACTTGTTGCAAATGGACGGTATAATTAAAATTCTAAAACCGAAATTTAACATTTTTTAAATTGCTGAAACACACAATAAAGGGAATAGGAAATTTATTTTATATTTGTTAGTACATGCATATTACAAAACCTACTTAATACAATAAGCATATCGTTCATTTAAATGCAAAAACTTCTAACTAAAACTTTATAGATTATAGGAGGAACTCAGAAAAACGGTAATAACAAATTTGTCCAAATATTTCTTCATTTACTGTACAATTATTTAAAAACTAGTTGGTGTTTTGCATTTTAGCTGACAATATACAAATTGTTTTGTATTTATGTAGTTCATATTTAAATGTAAGGTGTTTGGTGTAATTTTTGTATATTTTTGCTTAAGAAATGGTGTCAGTTTTTTTTTCGATAAGAATTTTTTTTATAATTTCTATGTATGTTTTTTATTTATGTTTGTAATAAAATTATAAGGCATATGTAAAGGGTGTTTGGTGTGCATATACATACATACATATAATTCATTTTACAAATTCTTAATTAAAAAGAAAGAAACAAAAATACTCATTTGAAACAAAACAGATATACATATATGTATATATTTGTTTGTAGTTATTAATATATACATTAATTTTTTCTAAATTAATAATAAATTTATTTTAAACAATTACAGCGTCATTGTCGCTTGAAGCATGCTGGCGTTATCAACATCGAAACCCTTGATCGAACTGCAACAAATGATCGTCATGCACCTCCCATCTACAAGCCTTTGGTAAATGGGGCTTCCAATGAAACCAACAATAATAATAATAATAATAGCAACAATAACAATTCCTCTAATAGTCAATATAACTTGACTTTAAAGGCTTTACAACAACAGCAGCAGCAACAACAGATACAAAATAAAAGTCATAGTAGTGTACTTATCAACAACAACAATAATCATCTGAAAATCACCAACAATGTATTAAAATCGGAACCAACAAATAACTTATTGCATTCACCCATAGCATCAGCTCTTAACGCAGCAAATACATCACAAGATTTGCAAGCTGCTGCTGTAGCATATCTAGCAGCAGCTTATAAAGCGGCAGCCAATCAAAGTAATAATCCCAATACGTTAGCCAATCTGCCAGCACTTACTTCTATGGCAGAAGAACTGCTGTTGCAGCAGCAATTGCAACAAAATGATCAAATTGAAATAACTAGAGTTTCATCATCAAATCATAATAATAATAATAATAATAACAACAACAACAATATATTATCATCCCAGCCCTCCGTCAGCAACTCAAATTTGGCCCAATTACTGGAGTCTAATTTAAATACCCAATCAAATCGAGTTTCCTCGCCTCAGCAAAATACCAAATCGAAACAGCAAAAGTGTCCATTTTGCACGTATATTTGTGATAGTAAATCTCAAATGAATTATCACATCTCCTTGCACAAACCCACTCAGTATGAATGTCGCATGTGCACCTTTGTATGTGCCAAGAAACAGCACTTGAGTTCTCATATGCGTACGGTCCATCAAATGCAGCAGAATCAAATTTTATCTGCTGCTTCTAATACATCGCAAGCGAATGCAAATAGTATAAATATGGATTTTGGCTTGGCTTTGCAAATTGCTACGGCCGCTCAAAATCAGGTAAACAAAATTACATATTTACATTTTTTTTTTAATTTAAAGTTTAAAATATGAAATCCTTTATTTTCTATATAATATAAAATTTACAAAATTTATCAATTAAATTCTAGCAGGAATCTACTGCCTTAACGACGCCACTGGCCATTGATTTATCTGCCTCACCGGTGGCACGAACTACTTCTACCTTAACGCAGAGTGTTCAACAAAATCATCAAAGCCAATTACCACCTGAATATCAATATCGCATGATCTACTATTGCAATAAATGTCCGGCACGCTATGCTCAAAAACACAATGATCCATTAACGGCCCAAAAAGATTTAGACGAGCACTTGAGGCAGCATGAAACCACCAACTCTAGTAGCGAAGATAAACGCAAATATCACTGCGATTATTGTGACTACAGAGCAATGCATGAGTCCATTATACAAACACATCGATATGTTCATACCACACAATATCAAGAGAAATGCAATGAGTTGTACAAGAATTGCAAAGAAGATTCGGTGTATCGGGCGCCGAAATTAATGCACATAACAGCCACCAAAAAACCTTATATGCACGAGACCATATGGGTGGTGGATCATGATTTGAATGAAGGTCACCATCACCATCAGCATCATCCAATAAAAAAACATCACCAAAATTCAGTTATAACCTCTAGTTCTCAAAGTAATTCATACGAAGCGGGAAATTCATTGCTAAAAAAACAACTTGAATCACGACAGGTAGTAGCCGTAACAGGAACATCATCAGCAAATGAGGAAGTGCGCAACAACAAACTAAATCAAGCAGAAGCCGACGATTCAAATACGGCTTCCACATCGGCGTCTGTGGCAACCGGTGACCTGGCACACGAAAATGAATCTCGTCCTGTACCCACCCCAGAAGAATTACCTCAGGAAAAATCTCCATCAAACAATGATAATGATAATAAAGAAAAATGCGAACATTGTCCATTTGAAAGTTCAAATGAGGAAGAGTTTAAAACCCATTTACAACAACATATTAGTGTCTCCCAAAAACAACTGGCCTACACCTGTGAGCATTGCGATTATTCAGCGGAAGAGCAAGAACAGATTGAAGAGCATACCAGAGTTCATTTCAATGGCATCGAAAAGTTAAAGGATGTTAGTTTCTTTACACACTACGATAAATTGGAATTAAGTATGGAACAACACATTGATGACAATACCAAAACAGATAACTTGAATATTAAAAAGGAATTGCAAAATCACAATAACAACAACAATAATGAAGAAAATCGAGTTAATGAAAATTTAAAAGATTCCCACACAGAAGCCTTAAAGGTCGCAGAAGAACAGCAGAAACAGCCAAAATGTGCTAAAATTATTTTATATAAAAATGATGGCTGTCTAACTATAAAAAAAGAGACAACCGACCAGCCGCCTGAAAACCAACAGCAGCAGCAGCAGCAAGCGAATACCATCACTGAAAACATTAGTGATCGTTTGCGTAGACGTATAAGTCGTCAAGGCGCTGCAGGACCTAACAATTCTTTAACATCGAACCATGAGGAACAAGCGTTGACAACGTCGTCAACTTCAACTACAAGCCATAAAACTATACTAGTTAATGCCAAAACTGGTCAAGTTATCAGCAGGAATTAAATATTATTAATTATTATAGAAATTTGTATAATTTTTTTAATACGAATCATTTATTTTTCTCATTAAAAATGCTTTAACATTTTAAACATTTTCACTGTTGATTCTTTACGTGAACATTAAGTCACGTTTCGTTTCTGTTTAAATGTAATATTTAGTTTTATGTTTATTTAATTATACTTGTTAAATTGTTGTTTTAATAGTTTAGTTTTTTTTTTTTTTTTTTGTTTTTCTCTTGTTTGTTACTAACGTTTTATTAATTTTATTCTGTACCCCGTTTTGTTAAAATAATTTATAATAATTCATATTATTAATATTTAAGTTTTTTATTATTTAGCAATTATATATAGAGAAAAATCTGGCAGGGGCAGCAAATTGGTTTAATTTAACGAAAACAATATAAATTTAATTAGAGGAAGTATACAAACAAAAATAATTTATATAAAGAAAATACACTGTGATGTTCAAAAAATTAAAACTTATTTAATATAAAATGTTTAAAAATTAGATATACATACATTAAAAAGAAGGCAAAATTATGCAAATTATTATTATAAATAATTGTTTGTAGTTTCAAAACGTAATGATGATGCTGCACCTTAAAAAGAAAATAAATATTTGCACTTAAACATTAATTTTTGTATTTTAATTACATATATTGTTATACACTAATAACGTTTGCAATTCCTTTGACTAATTCCTTTTCTGCAAAAAATTACACAAATATTAACAGAATAATGTCAATCTTAACTTGGCAAATTATAAAAACACATTTACAGTTTTATTTGTCAGAGAGATATTGTGAACGAATTTCAATATTCGTTATATTTTAAAAGATTTCGAAATGGAACATTTGAAAAAATTTCAAACAATGAAATGACTTAAAATTGTTGTAAATTGTGTTCCTTTTTAAATTTTGAACTTTTCTAAACATACAAAAAAATGAGTAGCAAAATAGTCATTTATTTTTATTAAATGTACATACATTATATACCAATATAGAATGTGTATGTATATTTTGGATATTTAAAATAAAAACACTAGTTATAAATATTATACATATATAAAATATTCTTAGATAATTTTATGAATTAACTTTTGCAATTTACAAGTTAAAGTTGGGGTTTCTTCCTAAGTTAATTTTTTATGTTTTATTATTTTATTTTTGCTTCAAAATATGTATTTTATTTAAAATATATTCCCACCTTAAAATAATTATAATAAAATTCCAATTTTTAAGTAATTCACTAACTTTTAAGCAATTTACTAACCTCATTTTTATTTTCTAATGCAAAATAAAGACACAAACAAATTAATTAAATAAATATTTGATTTTACAATAAATTTTTGAGTATTGTTCCAATATAAATGTAAATTGTATTCAAAATTTAAATGTGAAAATGCAAAAGGGTTTCAATGTACAAATTAAATTGAAAACACTACTGCATCAACTTTAGCTTGTAAATTGTTTATTCATATTTGAATAAATATGATTTACAAAAAAAAATAACTTAGTTTAAGAAATGAACTTAAATATTTAAAAAAATACTTGTGGAATAGCGGGGCCATAATTTTATTGATAAATATATAAAATTAATTAAAGAAAAATTCAATATAAATTTGAAGAAAAAATTAAATGTACAAATATTTCCATATATTGTTAAAGAAAATAAATAGCATTTAAAAAAAGTAAAATTGGTGCAAATAGGATCTGTAGTTAAAATAAAAGCGAAAAAATCAAAAATTTTAAATTTTCATATTAATAGGAATCATGAAAGAAAAACCCTATATGTATATTTAGTTAGGGCCTTAATTATAATTTGTTGTTTGTATTATTTTTGATTTTGTTCTTTTTGCTAAAATGGTTACAAATCATGCACACAGTAAGCACATTACGCACACAATTTTAGAATATATTTTGAAAATAAAAATTTTGAAAAATAACAAGTGTTGTATTTTATTTGAAACGAAAAAGGATAATAGATGAAAAATTTTAATGCAAGTATTAAAAAAAATTTGTATGAAGTCGGACACCAAACTAAGTAATTTTGTGTAATCGTCTCGAAATGAATACTTGCATATTGAAAGTGTTGTCCAAAAGGTAACATTTGACAAACTTTATTAAATAAAATGTTTTTAAAACTTAATAATTCTTCCTCTATATTTTTACTTATCCTTTTAATTAAAACTGAAATTTATAAGAACGGCTTTTTACAATTGATTCTACAATTTTGAAAAATAAAAATTGGTGGTTTTTTTGTCTTTAGTACGCAGCAAAAAATAAATATTTATAAAAGTATAAAATAACATCATTTTAATAGTCTGACATGTTTATGTTTTATCTATAAAAACAACCCTGGGTATCAAAAACAACTCTGTGGCATTTTTGCCCACGCGTGAACACATTCCACAAACATCGAATGAAAAAATCCTATAGCTTTTTTAAAGAAAATTTCTACAGCATAACTTAAGGATGTCAAAATATAGATAAAAAATCAAACAAGATGATCCAATGTTGTCAACGTGGTGCGTTTCGCAGCATTTTTGATGCGAAAAATTTTTTGGTTGGTGCGGATGTGCTTTTTTAAATTTCGGTGCGTTTTTTAATTTTTCCGAAAATGTGATCAAATCTTTATTTTTAATTTTTAATTGCAGTTTTTTAATAATTCATTATCATGAAATGTATACGATGAAAAAGAACCGCAATTTAATATATTTTACTATATATACGAATGTAGAATAAACATTCGTCACATAAAGGTTATTGCTAAAGCAGAATAGGATGAACATTTTTGTTTGAAAATCAAATTAACATTTTAAACATGAAAATAAAAATTCTTGTTTAGCCTGATTGGTCTACGTGAACTGTAGACGAACACCAGGGTAAGAGTTCCAGTGAAGCTCTAACAAATTTTATTGAATAGGGTCAACGAAGTACCAAAGTACCTTAATAGAAAACAAAAATATTTTTACCAATTAATTCCGAATAGCATATACAGTAGACGCTCGTAAATTAGAACTCTCGGATATTCGAATCCTTCGGAAATTAGAATTAACGTTTTTAGCACACTACATGCTCTAAGATTAGAACCGTTAGTTCTAATTTCCAAGAGCATTTTTATTTTTGTTTTGTAACATATGTAATTTTTATTGTCAGTAAATTTTTGTTCATTATTGTATGAAATTTTATACGCGAAGTCATATTTCGAATTTTTATATGTATAGTATACGTATTTTTAAAATACGTTTTTTTCTTTAATATGTGATGAATTTTAATAATATTGGATCTTTTGTGTTCGTTTTATATACATATATACATAGTGCTTTTTTTTGTGTATTTTCTAATCGAAGCTGCACTTTTATGTTGCTTTTTATTAAAAAAAAAAACTTTGGATATTAGAATTTTCCGAAAATTAGAATTACCCTAGGAATAAAGTGGTTCTAATTTACAAGCGTCTACTGTATGAATATTTGTACTGTTAATCGGTGCTCTCTTTTTAAAAAGTTAAAAAAAGAAGAAATTAATTTATTTACATATGTATCTATCTGATACAAAGGAATACAAACAAATTTGTTTAGTTTATTTTTGTTAAGTTTTTTATTTTTTTATAAAAACACTGAACTGTTGAATTCAAAAATATTATATTTTTATGTGAAATTATTTTAATAAACATTTTTTTCAAATGGCACGTTTTTTCTCCATGTTGGTGCGTTTTAAAATTTAAAAGTTGACAACATTCCCCAAACATCGAATGAAAATCAATAGGCTCCCATTGTAGTTGCACGCGTCAGTTAAATAAATAGTTTCACTTGGAGAATTAACAAATATTAAAATAAAGAATACGATTTATGTAAACGTTAATTAAATTCATTTTAATATAAACGTGAGTTTGCTTATGTCTACAATTTTTAATACGAAGTGTATTAAATTATTGCAATTAGTGTAGTTGTTTTCTATGTTTTGCGGCTTTTGTTACAAAAGAACGCGGCGTCTTCGTTTCGTATTGCAATCAGTGATTTCTATTTGAACAAAAAAGAATAACACACTTCATCCGTCACTTGGATTTTTCTTTATTTCCCTCAACAGATTTAGCAGAACAGCAAATTTTAAAACCTATATAAACATGAAATCTAAGAAAAACGATGATGCCTCTGGAAGTGGTTCCTCGGATGAAGATGCCGAGTATGTTGTAGAAAAAATTTGCTCGAGACGTGTACGAAAGGGAAAAGTGAGTATATATTAAAATAAAACCTTTTGTGACGCTTTCTCATATATGCAAATTAATATTTTAGGTTGAATATTTTTTGAAATGGAAAGGTTATCCCGAATCGGATAACACATGGGAGCCCGAAGAAAACCTAGATTGCCAAGATCTAATACAGCAATTCGAAGAGCAAAGACTAAAGGAAGAGGTAAGTTGCAGAGTTGCGTTTTCTTATTGGCAAGATTTACAACATTATTATAATTTGTTAGACCTTTTTCTTGATGGTCATATTAGCGAAAGAGTCAGTGTTGAGTACTTGTTGTTGTTTTTGGCGGGATATTAACATTCATCAACAGGGTGTTTCAGATAAATGCAAATTATTACAAATCGTCAACTATTTTTTTAAATTATTGAAATAATTACGCATTTTTAAAATCTAAAAAAAACTACTACAAAATCTACCTGTATTTTAACTATTTCGGAGTGGTTATTTCACAATTCTATTTGAATTACAATGTACATATGTATATGCCAACCAATTGAACACTACAATTTTTGAATAGAGTTAAAATAGGTTAACATAGCGACAGTTCAATTCCAAATCATGCTATGTCGACTTAGCATGTTTTTAATTTTTTTTTCGTTTTTGAATTTATATTTTTTTCAACTTAAATTCTCTCAAATTTTGGTTGTGATTGGCTAGTCCAATCAATAGTTATAAACAACAAAGTTCTACCTCATATGGCTTTTTCGATATCGCAAATATCACTGAAGGTAGGATTCGACTGTACATATGAATTTTTCTTTGATTTAACCCATTAGTGGACGAAGATCCCTAGCTACTTTCCGTAAATTATTTTCACCAATTACATATTAATAAAAAAGATCTGATTAACTCGTTTTAAAAACAATATTATAAAATAAATTTAATTAAAAATGTAAAAATAGTGTTTTTTTGTTGAAACCTTGAAAATTTTCATTTTTTTGAATCGATTTTCCTACAATAAGGAGTTCGGAAACAAAAGAATTTATCGTAGTAAAAGTTGTTGGAAATTATCTGAACTTTCATAATCTGCAAAAAAATATCGAAAAAAAAATCGAAGAATATTCAGAATTAATTTTAGGCTATTTTTCGACAAAAAAATATTGGTATCAATACAGATTGTGAAAGGTAATAAAAATACCTTTTAAACAAGCCAGATTGAGAAATCTATAATTCTATCCGATTTTATGACGAATATATGGAAAAATATCTATTTTGAAGTTTTGGGGGGCTCCAAATGGTCTCTTGATCAAAATTTCTCAGATTCACCTATAGATTACGTTTTTGCTATACGCTTCATCAAAAAAAAAATTAACCCGCCCTAGTAACTTTTATTAAAAAATTTATAATTTCAGGTGAAGCATCAAAATTTGGACGGTAAAAAATAGCACTACTCATTATAGATTTTAAAAAATTAAACTACACCTAATTCTGTTTTTACACGGTACACCAATACCTCTCTTTTTCGTCAGTTACGTTCAAAAAAAAAAAAAAAACGACGCAAATTAAATTAAATTGTCTGTAGATATTACTACCACTAATATTCATAAATATCACCATCTTTTTGCTTTTGTCTGAATTACCATTTTACTTAATAGTATTCCCTGCGCAACTTGATTTTCAATCCAAATAGAAAGCAAGGACTCTTGTACGTGTCATCGTTTTAGCATCTAATGATGCAGATTTTGCAAAAATTAAAAAAATAAAAAATCGAACCGAAAACAACGCAACCTCGAAAATCTAACGACGCACAGTGAAAATTAGTACTGATTATGAAATGCAAAACGAAAAGAGAGTCGAATTTCTTGTGTCGTTCATGAATGACCTAGTTCAATTGAACTATTCACTTAGATGAACAATGTGATGTCGTATAGTATTTTTGTTATTTTTTTTTTTTTCGTTCATTTAGTTCCGCCCATAAAATATTTAGCCATTTACTAGCAGGTTTATATGTTCTTGTACAAAAGTGCTATTATTTTTGCCGGCACTGTTTTGCCACTTCAAAATAATTTGAAACATGTGTCTGTTTTTTTGATTCGTGACTGAAAAGAAAATAACGGCTGGTTTTTACATTTATATATAAATACTTTAATAATTTGTAGCATTTTCTAAATGTGTGCCTAATATTTATAAATATTAATAAGAATAATGCATTTCAGTAATTAATACATATTGAAAATATTGCCCGCATACTTATGTTTATATCCGCACCCTTAGTCGATCAGTAAACAACAAGAATACTAACGAAGTTAATAAATATTATCTGATAACAAACAGGCATCATAACACTCAATAGCTGCAACAATCAGATTCTAACACAAATAAAGAATGTGTATAACAAGTTATTGTAACCCAAACCAGCTTTATGCTGACCTCTGCGATCTTTAAAACATATACATAAATCATTGTGTAACTATACAAGGCGAGTGCAGTAGCACAGCTGACTGACTTTTTTTTTTTACAATTTACTTATGTCAAAAGTAATATTTTTCAAGTATTTTTGACAGTAGTACATTATTTTACACACACAAAATGCCTGTTGTTACTGTATTGTGTTGTATTTTTTGCCGATTTGCACTCACCTTGTATAATTCATCATGATATAAATATTTAAAGAGAAAAAAGGCACAAATAAATATATCATTAATTTTGTTTTTCAAAAGCCTTACTTAACTGACAGTATAACTGATGGGGGCTTATTCTGTATTGCGATGCGAAAATAAATACTACTCGAAAATACATAAAAGCGAACAGTTGCTATTCTCTATTGCGAAAAGTACTTTTTTAATCGCATTTGAAATGCGAAAAGGCAGCAAGTTGGAATTCTTAATTGCGAAAACAATGTCCAAAATAGCAAAATTCATAATTTGTAAATTTGAAATATTCAACCTAAAATTTTTTATAAAGCTGAAAAATAAATATATGTGCAACAGAATCCATTTTTGCGAATAACACAGGTTTTTTTTTTTTGTTTTTGTAAATTAAAGTATACGAGTATATTTTTAATAGTTAAAGCCTCAGTTAGCCGACTGTAACGGAATGTAGTATAATGACGTAAAAATGTAAGGAAATTCTATTTCTTACAGATTCATACATTACGGTGTTGCGTTACTTTACATCTCCATAACCATTTGCATTACTTTACACATAACAATAACCATCAGCTGTTTCTTACTGTTGCAGTTACATTCCATTACAGTCGGCTAACTGAGCCTCAAAACTAGCAATTTTTTTAACTTGTAAAACTTGTCACAAAGCAAATAAATTTGACGGTTATTTCTTTACTTTGCAACAGTGTTGCCACATACTGGAATGAATTGCGATTGCGAAAGTCTTACAGAATACCAAACATCTTTCGGATCGCAAATCATTTGCGCATCGCTATGACTTTCGCATCGCAATACAGAATAAGCCCCCTGTTTTACGAATGCATAAAAGATGTTGAAAAACTGAAACATGTGTTCACACATATAATATTTAAATATTTCATCATTAAAATCCACCATTGCAGTGTTAAGATTCATGTGTGTGTGTGTGGTACAGGAAAAAAATCTATATATGTATACACATATATAAATGAAATGGTCCATGTATGCAATTGCATTACGTGAGAACGGCTGGAGCGATTTGGCTGATTTTATTCGATTCGAAATTCTTAGCAGATTTTTTGTAAAGAAAAAAAATTTTAAAATTCCGGGTAAAACTCGGAAATTTTAAGTATTTAATATATTCAGGTATGTGATGGAAAATGATAACGATAACGAGTAAGTTTTTGAAGTCCATTTTAAAGTATTTCTAATTAAATTTTTAAAATTTTTGTTTTAAGATTCTCTTTAATAGCAAATAATCTTTATATTTTGTGGGATAAAACTGTTTTAATACAGAAATATTACAAAAAATTAACTTCTAAAACTCACTCGTTATTGTTTTCCATCACATACCTGATTGTCTCCTTTTCACTTCTAATTTTTTTTAATAAGAGACATTTTTTGAGAAACTTGTAGAACTGGCACCAAAGCCTTCTTTTCTCTTCTCATTTTTTTAAGTATGAATGAATACTTTTTTTTTATTTGAATTCAAATGAAATTCGATTGTCGAAACACTATTTAGAAAATGAATCTTAATTTTATAAATAACTAGCTGACCGCCCCGGCTTCGCTCGGTATTTACTAATGATTTCATATAGAATTAAAAATTAAGACACAAAATTATATAAAATCACACAAACAAATTGAAAGCACTGGTAATTTACATACATAGTACATACTATATATTAAAGTTTTCACTTTTGATATTATCAAACACGACTAAATTATATTACAGAGCAAACACATACATATATCACTCATTAGGAACTTTCTAAAGTTTAGGCGTAGGTTAAATAAAACAATTGAGTAGTGAAAAGGAGGCAGTATTGTTAGCTCTTCAAGTTTCTCCAAAAAATTTCGCTTATTACGAAAAATGAGAAGTGAAAAGGAGGCAGTAAAATTTAGTTCATTGAGTTTTGCTAAAATTTTCTCCTACTTAAAAAACTGAGAAGTGAAAAGGAGGCTTATTAAGAAAAATGAGAAGTGAAAATGAGGCAGTAAAATTTAGTTCTTTGAGTTTTCATAAAATTGTCTTATACCTAAAAAAAATGAAAAGTGAGAAGCTATGGTGCCAGTTCTTCAAGTATCTTCAAAAAATGTCTGTTATTAAGAAAAATTGAGAAGTGAAAAGGAGGCAATATATTAAAAACTTAAAATTTTCGAGTTTCACCAGGAATTTTTTAATTTTTTTACAAACCATCTCCTGAAAATTTTGAATAGAATAAAAAAATCAGCCAAATTACTCCAGCCGTTTTCACCTGATGCCATTTAATTTATATATACATATGTACATAGTATGTATAGATAAAAAATAAGATGTATTCACAATCTGCCTGTTCTTATTTATTTGCAAATAAAATATCTAAATTTTTTACAACATACTAAAGTAGTTTTTGTTGTTAAATTTGCATATTTATTAATAATTAGTTTTTTAACTTGTATTTTTAATTTGATTTCAGCTTTTCAAAACATATTCATTTCTTATTATTTTTAGGCATCAAGCAGTACGAAACCTGAAAAGCCTCCTAAGAAAAAGGAAGAAACTAGTGGAAGAACCAGTTCGGCGAGTAATAAGCGCAAAAGCGACGATTCTAAGGCTTCAGGTAAACTAGTATTCACATAAAATCTTTGATACAATATTCTAACCTTAATTCCATTTCAATAATTCAGGCAGCAAAAAGAAGCGCGCAGAAACTGGAAAGGAAGAAACTGACACGGAATCCATATCGGATGGTTCAACAAAACATTCAGAACTTACTGGATTCGACAAAGGTCTTGAAGCCGAAAAAATATTAGGAGCCTCAGATTCAAATGGCGGCCTTTATTTCCTCATACAATTCAAGGGTGTTGATCAAGCTGAGATGGTTGCAGCACCAGTAGCTCACGTTAAAATTCCCCAAATGGTTATTAAATTCTACGAAGAACGCCTTTCCTGGTATTCGGATAATGAGGAATGAACACGTTATGTTTTTCCTGTAAAGTATATATACCTATAGGTTCTATTTTCTAAGTTTTGTTCACTTCCTTAATCATATCCATATGCTAAATTGAAGAAACAAATAACAACTATGTTGTCACTTCCTCGAACCTCACAACTCGTTGTTACAAAAAAGAGTAAATATTTGGCAATTTCTTTCTTTTTTATTCTCAATACAAATACAAAAAATAGGGTATTATTTTCCTATTTTGTTTTTCTTGAATAATTAATTTTCTGTAACAAAACAAACAAAAATGAAAAGAATTACTGATAAATTTTTGGAGTTTTTTTCTTTAACTATTAATAAAAAGCATAAATTTACTTTTGACTAAAATTATAGCTTTTATAGTCTAGTTTAATATTCAATTAATTTTCTTGTTTGGACCTAATTTTTTAAAATTTACATAATAAAAAACAGTTTACTTGGAACATTTAACATATTTATGTGTTTAACTTAAAGTTTTAATTGCAAACATTAGTATCGTGTAGCATACTTAAAGCGATTATTGGGCAAAGTGGTGTTTTAATTTAAATTTACATACTGATTTCTACAAAATATTCATCGGAAAATATATTCAATTTGTTTTTTTTATGAATTAGGTATCGGAGCTAATTTTTCTGGTCATTTCCAGCAACATCCGTCCATTAGATTATGATATAAATATAAAATACAATTTACCTATAGTTTTTTAATGAATATTGATAAAATAACTATTTTTTTTATTTATGCCCCTATTGCGGTTCACAACTTTTTTAATAATTTGGTCGTCTTTCATAAATCGGTATTGCCATTCACAACTTAAATGTAGTAGAGTTAAAGTCGGGTTGACTGACAGACGACCAAACTTAGTTGAGTTGAGAACGGCAATAGGGGCTTTAGCGTTTTGGGTAACTTTTTTTTTTTTTTTCGCTTTCATTGCATATTCACACCATTCGTTGCTTTTGCATTGCAGTCACTCGACAACATCAACTATTGATGTTGCCATGTAATGCATACATTGTTTTTGTTGATTGTCTTTTTCGTATTCGTTTTTTATAATGCCTTTATACAAGGTGGCGCAAAAGTAATCCTATCAGAAAATGCTATAAATTTTGCGAGGCCCCTAATGTCAGTTCCGTTTTGACATTTGTGTAGTAAACACATGCGAAATACACGTTAATAAACAATGTTATGCTACACTGCTCCAGAACGCGGAATATTGCTGACAGAACTGACATTAGGGGCCTCGCAAAATTTATAGCATTTTCTGATAGGAGGATTACTTTTGCGCCACCTTGTATCAAGCAACGAAATGAAATGATGATACATTAAAAAACTAAAAACATTCGCACCATTCGTTCAGTATCCGTTGACCTGTTGGAGTAATTAATGTATTTGTGTATAGTTTTGGCCTACTGGTATGTTTTTCAGTACTTCAAATAATGCAGCATACAGAAATTTTGGAAAAAGTAAATAACGGTGTTTTTCATACCATTAAAAAAAAACTCAAAAAGTAAAATTAGAATTTGAACTTTTCATTCAGTAAGCATTACAAACATTCGTACAATTCGTTGTGTATTCGTTGCTTTTTTAAGTGTTAGGTGACATTAATAAAAGATATGAAATGCATGCTCACATTTCGTGATTGCATTCGAAAACATAAAATTCTGTATAAAAATTGCATTCTCTGAATGCAATGCTGTTAAGCTTTTTTCTTTTAATTGTTCGCCATCATGCATTAGCGGCAAACGATTATTATTTATTGAGTGATTTACACAATTTATTATAATATTTCTGTTAGTTTATTCTTATTTTTCATTACTAATTTTAATAATTAAAAATTTGTGTTTCTTACCAATTGAAAGAACATTTGTTTGATTAAATGAAAAACTGTTTTTTTTTAATTTTATAAATAGTATATTAATTGTATTTTTGAAATTTTCGGTTAGAGAAAATAAAAAATTTCATACCATTACAAAATCAGTCCCTTTTTATTTATTTATTGTCTATTGCACACGATTTGTGTTTGAAAGTGTCCGATCTTTTTTAAATTCCTGGAAACGAAGATTTGCTGTACATATGTTCTTTTTTATTTAAAAATACTTTTTTTCAAACATTTGAAACTTATTCATCTGTCCTCTAATTAGCAGATAACAAAATATTTCAACAATTAACATAAAACTTAATTTAACTCATTCATCAAATTAATGTCTACATGCTTGTGACTTGTAAAAAAATACAATAATATTAAAACATTTTTAAAAGCAAATTGAAAATAAATAAAGTAAAATTCGGTTATAGCGTCCACCGTGGGAAGGTGGCAATAAATGGCCTAGTTATTTTAAATTCTTTATAAATATTCTTTTTTGATATTTATTTTTAATTTTTTAATCTATTAAAATTTTTTCAAGCATTTTTTAGAGTTCGTTATAAAAATAGGAAAAGGTATGGCATTGTAACATGGGATCAAAATAGCCGTTCGTTTTAACCCAGAATTAGTTATAGCTATGTTTGTTATAGCAGTTGTATTTATGTGAGATAGTTGCTGCCAAAACGTAAGGATTTTAAAAGAAGTTCGTTATAGCATGGCTTTACTGTATATACTTTATATTTATTCACATGTTCATATGTATATAAATTACGTTTTAAAAAATGTTTTTTTTTCTGAAAAAAGTTCTCACGGGGCACTGTGAATCTACGAATCATTGTTGATGTGAGTAGCTAACGAAACAAAAATCATGATTAATGAGTTTTAATTGATTGAAATTAATGAAATGAAACGGAAGCGCTTCTATAAGGACGGTGCAACTGCGCAAATAGTTCGCACGATAGTGTACAAGTCGCCTTATATCTCGTTTTCGCTATTTACATTTAAAATGTCTTTGTTTGCGATTTTTTAAAGTGAACATGCAACAGACTGGTAGCCTTCAAAGAGAATTGTCGCACCCTAAATACAAAAGGGTGACAATTCAAAACTTTCCACAACTGACTTTCGTCCATAAATTAATTCAAAGTACACATCTCTAAATACTGCAAAGATTTCCTTCACATCACTATCTTCTTAAACTGGAAAAATACGGTTATGTCTATTTTTATGTTAAGTGTGTTGCTTGTGCACGATGAACAGTTTTTTGTCTCCTGAAAATTTCAGTAATTTGAGTTGTAATCCTTTTGTATTTAGGGTGCGATAAATATGAAAAGAGTGTGAGAACGTTAAGCCCGAAGTTTTTACCATTGAGAATAAACAATCAAAATGCGAGATTTATAATATAAATTATTACCAATCAGTCAATATACATAAGTACAGATTAATTTATTTAAGAAAAAACATATGTATGTAGTTAAGTATGTATGTATTATACATACATATGTATGTATGTATTATACATACATATGTATTATACATACATATGTATGTATGTTTGTATTTTATGGGTCAATGATTTTCTTTATATGTATTGATTTTGATTAAATAATAAACAAAAAAAAAAATATTTTTGGAACAAAATAACATTTTCCTTGTGCACGGATTTGGAATATTCAGAAATTTTTAAATATCCTACAATCATAAACAATTTTTATATTTACCAAAAGTTTATAAAACAAAGTTTTCATACAAAATTTGTTGTACAAACTTTTGATAAATTGTAAAAAAATTTTATAAATAAAACCGTTATTCTTTAAATTTAAATTTGTTGACTGAGTATTACAAACATTTCCCATACTAGGGTATTCAATCGGTTAACTGGTTAATTAGGGTCGATTAACTGTTCGAATAATTTGATATTGGCGATTTTCAAATAACAAATAAATCGGTTAATTTGTGCCGATTAACCGAACATTTCCTTCTAGCAATAGTTTTTTGAAATATAGCTCTAAAACTGAAAAGGAATTTGGAAATGAACTTTTTTCTAGAATGTTCCATGATGAACTTTGTCATAATGACTCGGATGACGACATGATATTAGAAGAAACTTCTGACATTAATGAAAATAGTCTTTTTTTAGAACTAAACCAAACTATTAATAGTATTAAAAATGTAAAAAATTCTAAAAAGGACTTCAATGGTATAATGGATGATTTTGTATGCTTAGAAAAAACAAAGAACAGAACTGATAAATTGGATATTCTTTATAATGTCTTACTTTCGATTATCCAACATCCACAATCAGCGAGAGAGTTTTTTCCAAGTCAAGTATTATAAAAAATAAAGAAAAAAACCGTTTAAAAGCTATACATTTGAATAATATTCTTTTTTTAAAAGATTATTTCACAATATCCCTTTAAAACCTTAGTTTAACTCATATACATATGTACAAAGAAGGATCTCATTTACTTTAATTTTTTATTACTTATGAATTGTTACGTTTTATTTGTTTTTTTTTATTAATAAATATAAATTCTAAACATAAAATAAGTGTTTATTTTAATATTAACCAATCTATTTATTTAAATTTAAATTGGTCGAGTAACCGAATAATTTTTAATTAACCGATTATTAACCGATTAAATCTCAACCCTATTAATTATTTGCTCGATTACACGATTAAACTAAAACCCCGATTTGAGTAGAAATTTCTTACCTTAAAAATGCAATATTTTCTTAATTGGGAACAAATCTAGTTTACCGACGCAGCTCCAAATAAAAAAAAAATGATAGACAATTGAAAAATAAGAAGAAAAAATAAAATAAGCGCAAACGCTTAGTTTTCGAGTTATGGACGTTCTCCTCTATTGTATAACAAAAACCGGTTTCGCTAACTAAAACTTTTCTGCACCTAAAAATGCTTAAATTAACCAAAAGAGGAAAATAATATGAAATACATATTTGCAATCGTGAGCAAATTACCTTTAATTTCAGTACCCACACATATCACTAAGTAGGCGGGGCAGTTTTGTGGTTCCAGGGTGCCATACGGGCCTCAGTCGCCTTAAATTTTAATTTTGGTTTTTTTCTTTTTTTATTCTGAATTGGGTGGCATATTTTTTATTACATATTTTTTTTCGTATCCCTTTAAGCTCCATAACTAGAAAATTAAGCGTTTGCGCCAATATTTTTTATTTAATTTTTTCTTCTTACTTTTCAATTTTCTATCCCCCTAGGTACTTTTTATTTGGAGCTGCATCGGGAAACTAGATTTAAGCCCTTATTTGAAATTAAATTTAATATAAGTACACCAACAAATATATTTTTTAAGTTTAAAACTTATTTCAATTCTACTAATTAATTGTAAGAAACAGTTATGTATTCGTTTGCTGAAAAATTTAAATCATTACTATTTATTTGCTAAATCTTAAATTATACTTTCGCCATAAATAGAATTTAATGAGAAATTCTTGTAGAAAATAAACTTTCGCATCTTGCCAAGGTATGGAAATGTAAGTTCTAAAATTTGGTTGAAATATATTATGTTAAGTAAAGCTGATTTCAAAATTCATTGTCGGTTTATATTTGAATGCATTCAAAATCGGGGAAACATAGAAATTATAATAATAGATTTCTATTAATATTGTACATATGCTTATTAGATAAAAATGTACAAAAAATACCTTGACACTGTTCTAAATACAAATATATACAAATAAAATTTGTCGCTTAAATAACTTTTTACTAAAATTAGTTTGTAAAGAGGTGTGTTTAATAAAAAAAACAGGATACAAATGTCTTGTCAATTGTATTTTAAAATTAAAATGGTGCTGCACAAGCGTAAATCTGTGAAAACAAAACATAAATCATGTGATGAATTTCAAATTGTTCATATATGTGTAATATGTATGCATGCCTAACGATTTGAGTTATGTTTTGTTTTCACAGATTTACGCTTTGCAAAAACAAAACGATTTTTTTTTTTTTTTTGAGAAAATCTCTGTCAACAAGTTGAAGATATGTATGTATAAATAAGTAAATTGTGTTTGTTTCTTTTGGAAGTACATATATTATAAATAAACAAGTTAGAATACAATATATGGCAAGAGTAGAATATACTTTACCCTTCATCATCAACTTTTCAAATTGAAATTGAGCAAACACAAATTTATAGTGAGAAATAACAAATTAAAATTCAGAATAGCAAATTAATATTGACAAACCAAAAACAATTGAAATTTGAGAAATATGTATTAAGAAAAATGCATTTTCTGTCCAGAAGAAAGCAATAGCACCAGTTCTGTGTAGTTTTTATTTCCAAATGGACAAAGGGCAAATTTGATAAATTATATGGGTTGTGGACACTTATATGACTTCAAACTGATATTTTAATATTTATATTTGCTGGAAAGAAAAAATTGACAAAAATTATTGATGGTTTGGCTATGGACAGAGAAATAGTGCACTTTACTGCTTTAGTAGTGTTGCGGAGATTGAATTCTTGGTTTGTACATACTCGAGGTACAAAGATTTTTCCGTCAGGACCAATCTGATTAATTTTGATTCCATCTGTGAAAACAACTCTTTTCCAGAATTTGATATCATTGTTGCGGTGTAGTTTTGCAAAAGACAATCGTGCCTTTATATTTTTTTCAATAACAATAATTATTTGTTTTCTACTTACCCGACCATAAGCTGATTTTCATTGAGGCGTCTTTCTTGTAAGAAGACTACTGGAAACATTTTATTTCCTCATTTATTTCAGTCATTATTGTTCTCGATGACTTGAAACGATCTAGTTTACTTTTTTTTAACTATTGCCTTATCCTTACGAACTGTTGCCTTTCGCGGTGCCTTCTTCCGATCTTTCTTTACATTAAGCAAATTTGCATCTAATTTATCTTTCGAGAACATCCAGCTATTTTTGTTGGTTTTGTAACCTTTTGGTGGAGTTAATGAAATGAATGATAAACAATGTTTTTGTTAAATTAGACAAGAAGCAGCAACTATTTTTGTTTAAAATCGAAATAGTAGCTGTGCGCTATTTCAATGTTCAACAAAAAAAAAAATATTTTTTTTAACAAAATAAAGAACGTGCAAAAGTTAACAGGACATTTTCAACGAATTGTTGGAAAAGCAGAGTGGAGCAAAAGAAGAGTACAGAATGTCATGTTATTATCATTCCATTTTTAAATACATAATACGTTTGACACACTAATACAAGGTGGCGCAAAAGTAATCCTCCTATCAGAAAATGCTATAAATTTTGCGAGACCCCTAATGTCAGTTCTGTCAGCAGTATTCCGCGTTCTGGAACAGTGTAGCGTAACATTGTTTATTAACGTGTATTTCGCATGTGTTTACTACACAAATGTCAAAACAGAACTGACATTAGGGGCCTCGCAAAATTTATAGCATTTTCTGATAGGAGGATTACTTTTGCGCCACCTTGTAGAACATTGGTGCGCTATTTCTCTGTCCAAATTATTAAAATTCTCCAGAGTCCCCGTTTACATCTGGAAGTCTCTTTTGTATTTTCCTTGGCGGTCATACAGGGAAATATTGTTGTCGGAAACATTCCAGTTTATATTTGTTTTTTGACATTTATCTAAAATGTAAAATGTAAGGAAATTCTATTTCTTACAGATTCATACATTACGGTGTTGCGTTACTTTACATTTCCATAACCATTTGCATTACTTTACACATAACAATATCCATCAGCTGTTTCTTACTGTTGCAGTTACATTCTATTACAGTCGGCTAACTGAGGCTTAAGAATGAAAGCACAAAGCGTGTATCCGAGAACGGGAAACAAATTTCATATTCTCTTCCCTACCCGTCCCTCTCTAGCAAACAAAATATTTCCCTTCCAAATGTTTTCCTGTGTAAACGGGGACAGAGTTAAAATTATGTCGCAGTCGCGAAAGTTATAACAGTTTGAAAATTAACATTGATTTTATTTAATTCACATATATTACCCAGAGTAGAGTACAAGTTGTTGATACATACATATGTAAGAATATGTGACACCTATATATATATAAATATATGTATGTACGTATACTTTATACATACTATATAAATGTATATATACATAATTATATTTTCCTAATTTTTTTTTTACGGAGAAAAATATTTTTTATATATTGCTTTAAAATATTTTTAATAAATTTTTGTTTTTTCTCCCTGACTTCCCATAACAAAATGTTTGTATAACATTTTCATACATACATATGTATGTATGTATGTATTCGTTAATATTTTCAACCATATATTTTGTTTTTATTTTTTGGATTTTTTGAGTGAAATTTCCGCAAAATTATTTAAATTTTTTTTCTGCTCTTCAAAAATTTACATTTTAGTTAAAAATATAAATAATTTGTTCTGGACTTATTTAATAAACATCTTAGACTGAAATATTTAGTAAAGTCTTATACTTGCAACAGTTAATAACTGTGTCTAAATTCGAGCAAACATTTAAACAAAATAAAAAGGTGGGAACAGTTCTGTTTAATAAAAAGAATATATACATATGTACTCGTATACAAAAAATCATAACAGTGTTACGTCCTACAGTAATAAAAATATTTCAATTTTATAAGAAATCTGTTTATGCAATTCTATTTTGTTAAAGAATATGTTTTTTTTTTATTATATTTAAGAAAAGTTAAAAAAATTATTGGCTAAAGGCCAATTTATTAATCATTTTGTTGTTTTGTTTTTTTTTCTAAGAGAAAAAAATCATCATATTTTTCCTTTATAATTCCATCAAAAATATTTGCAAAATTTTTTCGTAATTATTATGATTGTTTGATTTTAAAAAAATATAAAGTCTAAAAAAAATAACAAATTCTTATTAAAATCTAAAAAAAGCTTCAAATATGAATTGTTCTTTTCATAGCATAATAGCATTTGCAAAAAGGTTTATCATATTTTTCCTCTTGCTGTGTATTTTGTTAGTGTAGAGCAAAAATATGCTAAACATTTTTGCAAATGCAATGATGCAATACCGTTTGCACAAGATTGTGAATTGCGCTACTATTTAATTATTTCAAATCAAACATATAAAAAGGTCTTGGCTAAACAATAGAATTATATTCAATTGAAATAAATTTATATAATACATACAAATATTAAGATCTTTGTACAAATTCGGTAATTTTTAAGAGCATTTTAATGCTAAAAGCAGTTCCACACAATTACACAATTCTAATTAGAAAAGCTTATGCTATAGCGGGTGTTGTTTCTGTATATAGAGAAGCTTGAGATATAGCGGGAGTGGGTTCCGTATGTAAAAAAGCTTAATATTTCTATATAGAAACATCTTTCTTGAGCTTGGGCTGTTAGCGAAAGATGTTTCTGTAGGCGAGAGCTGTTTCTGTATAAAAGAACGCTTGAAATATAGGCGAGATGAATTTCTGATTAAACGAAAGCTTTAGCTGTAGGGAGAGTTGTTTTCGTATCCTAAAATAGTAATAAAAATTAACAGTTCAAAAATTAAACTTTAATTATTACTGTTTTCTATTTAAAATTATAATTTGTTCTCTTATAGCACTCAACATGCATGAAAGCAAGAGTTTATTGTCCACCTTCGCTATCTTGGCCGTTTTATTGATCCTCTTGTACGTTTTGTACGCCTTGTTCTAAACATGGACAACATTCGGGAATCCATTTATCTACGAGGACTACAATTACATTAATTAGTTTATAAACGTTTTTTAATTAGCAATATTTTTTGTGGCGATAAGTGATAAGTGGTGAGTGGATATAAAAATAAACTAAGTTTTTTTTAAGCAAATTGGAATAAATTAAAATCAAAACACTATTAGTAGTATGATTTAATACACATGTTTTTATAATAATTATAAAAAATAAACAAATTATAATGAAATAATAATAGTTTAAAGCAAACAAAAACATTAATAGGATTCACAAGCGAAACTACAAATTTTAAAATATTTAAAACTTTTTAGGAATATTGTGAAAAGTCTGAAAGTTTTTAAGTTCGAAGTTATCGTATTTGATTAGCAACACTATATCATGACTAGATTTAGAAATATTGAAAGAGATGTTTGTGTGAAAGTCTGAAAGCTTTAAAGATTGAAGAAGTCGTTCGTTTGCTGATCAAGTAAAATACCTTGAGTTTCTTACAATAGACTTCAGTTGTTGGTAAATTGCTTTCGTAGGTTAGGTTAGGTCTACAGGCAGCCATAGTTAGTACTGCTCACTTAGGTCCATACGTTGGTCCTTTTGTTTTGCCTGAAAAGAAATTAATAGAAGAAAACAGAAAGCGGATAGATGTTGTAGAGGTAGATGTGAATAGGTAGCAAAAAAAGACGTCAAGAGAAGATGAAGATGTCGGGTCCGGAAGGTTAGAGGAAAAGATGGAGTAAGATACTCCGAGCCATCTAATAGCCAATAGTTCCATTTCAAGTGAATGGATTGGATCTGAAATCATGATAGCCAATTGCTATTTCTTATGAAGGCATTGATATACTCTAATTTCAAGTCTGATTCTTCAGACAGATTATTGAAGGACGGTTGTCCCAAGAAGGTGTTACGCATGGTGTCCATTGCTGTACAATGAAGAAGATGAGAGATTGTTTCTTCATCTTTACAACTTCTACAGAAATCATTGTAGGAGAGGCCTAACCCAGTAAAAAAATTCGTGTTTTTTGAAGCACTTAAGAGAAAAAGCGCACAATTGAGCGCTTTCATAAAAGCGTTCTTTTGAAGCAGTAAATGCTTACGGATAAAATATACAAAAAAGATGCTTTTTTAGTGCTTGCAACGAAGAAGGCTTTAAAGCGAAAAAAAAATGAAATTATAGCCTACAGATTTACGTATGACAACGAAAGTCAATTACAAAACGAATATCGAGCTTCTCAGTTACTATGAATTTTTCTTAAGCAAAAAGATTCAAATAGAATTAAAAAAACACTAGGAAAGCGCTTTAAATGCATGTTTGATTAGGTTAAAAGAAGCGCTTATTGTCAGCAGAAAGTAGTCCTCCAAACCGGGAACACCTCATACAAAAATCATGCATCCCATCAGCAGGTTTGAAGCGATTTGAGGTATAAATTCATACATAAAACCTACTCCTTTTGGAGCACATTTTTTACTGGGAATCTTCTGGCATTATTACCGAATTTGCAATGTCCGGTAATTTCAGCACATACAACGTCCGTTCCTTATTTAGCCTAAGCCAAATTAGTCGTGTTATTACACAGGTGTGTTCATTCGCCCACCTGGTCTGAGCAAGCTCATAGTAGAATTTGCTAATTCGCTGCTTGCATGCTCTTAGTGGAATACCGCATAGATGATCAATATCATCGTCAGGTAGCATGGAAACATTCTTTGCTAAGTTATCAGCAACAAGGTTTCCAGTTGTGTCTCCATGTCCACGCACCCATACGAGTGTCACTGTAGAATATCTCACCATCCTATTTAGGAATGTGCGGCATTCCTGGACCGAGGTCGATATAGTGCATACACCAGTTAGATACTTAATTGCAGTCTGGCTATCAGTATATATACGAATATCCCTGCCCGATATTTTGTTATAACTGATCCAGTTTGCTGCCGATATTTCGGACTGTAAAATGCTGCAATCATTTGAAATTCCGAACATCATTCTTATTCCAAATTCTTGAATGTAGATACCGCCGCCAACTCTCTCCCCTTTTTTGGAACCATCCGTATAGACTGATAAGCTCGTAGTGTTGAGGGGTAGGCCTTCTTATGATACCGCATTATCCGAAATGGAGTAGCTAAAGTTCCTCGATAAGAAGGGTCTAGGAGTGCAGTTTACTTCCTCAATTATGCTAGCATGCCCATAATTTACATGCTTCCAAGCACCTATTGTATCCAGCCTAACGGCAGTGTTTAGAGCCAGTTTTCTGGCCGTCAAATTGCTTTCGTAAATTTATTAAGGATTTCATGATAAGTCCTATGAAATATTCCTATTAATATAAGATAAATAATTCAAATTGTTAAAAAAGAAGCATACACATAAATAACAGACATAACAAACCATACGAACAATTAATCAGAATATAGATATTTACATATTTTCCCCAAAAACATTAAGAGGAAAAAATCAAGTAGATCACGTAGTTATTTCATCTACACCAGGGCTTAACAATACGGCTGGCCCAGTTAAGCTGAAAGTATGTATTTTGCAAGTTTTGAATTATGGTACAACGAGTTATAGAGGTATATGAGTATATTCATACATATAATTTGTTTGATTCGTAGAGCAACACAACAAGTGCATAAGGAAAATTTCAAAATTCTATTTTGTTAATTTTAGTTTTTTTTTTTTAGAACAATAGGGTATTTCGCCCAAATCATGTAGTAGATACAGCAGCTAATAACAAATATATGTATGTATGTATGTATGTATGTATTTGTAGCTGCTGCCACCCACACATTTTGTATTCTTACTTCTTTCCATCACACACGCATGGGATAAAACAAACAAAAAAAAAAAAGCAAAAACAACCATATTCAAATACATTAATTTTAATAATTTCTTTTTATTTTATTGGTTGGTTTTTCAATTCGTTTGAAAAAATGTTTGTTGTTGTAGTAATAATTTTGGAATACATTTAAATTCATTTTGGATACAAGTGAATGTTTTCCATTTGGCAGGCAAACAAAATTATTCAGTTTAAACGTGTCAATCGCTTTGAACGGTTTTTTTTTCGTAAAGGAATCTTAATTAAAAGTGCGTTTATTTAAAACAATTTTATTAAAAAAAAAATACAAAATTAAAAAATATAATATTATACTAATTAATTTTTTTTTATTTTTAGAAAAAATCCGATTTTAAAAATGAATGAAGCCACAAGTTTATTCACCACCTTTATCATCCTTGCTATTTTGTTGTCATTATTGTACATTTTCTACGAAATCGCTTTCTAATGTTTTCTTTTTTAATTTAATTATTTTTGATAATAACACAAATCGCTTGAAATAATGTTTTTATTATAACAATAAACAAAAAAGTAACCGTTGCCTTTATATTGAACCAAAAAAAAAAAATGAAAATATTCCAAAAATATTGCCGTAAAATATAAGAAGCAGACGAGTAAGCAGCTAGTATCGTAATGGATTTTATTCTAATAACACAAACACTATTAGTTTCGTAAGGGGAAAAACAAATTGAAGGTAAGTGCATTTTAAAAATTCAGAAAATACATTCACACACATTCAGCATTTAAGCTGTATAATTTCAAGTTGTAAATATCCTTTCCCGACTGATTTATCTAGCCTTTATGGAGGCTGTGAAATGCTAGCAAGTTGTGAATTTGGCTACATGAAATGGAAATGCTAAATGGTTTTGATTACTATTGAGAACCAACTGTTGACTTTTCATCAAATGCACGTCAATGTCTTCAGGTGTCATTATATTTTGTTGGTGCGCCAGTAGAAGCTAACTGAGTCGTAAAATATTCTACCAGAATTATAGTAGTAGATTTCAATATAAACTTTTCAATAATAGAGATTTTTTAATTCAACCTATTCAACTAATTTCACACTAAATTTGTTCGAATGCGTTTGATTATCGAAATATGTATTTTGCATTTCATCCAGTATCCGGTATACAATATTATGTAAGATAGTGACAAAATTCTAAGCATCAAACCAATTTATATTTAAAAACTACACAGTTTTTCATACTATTTACACCACCTATATTCGACCGAAAATGGAATATAACTCTCATGCATGGGCCAGTGCTTCGAAGTCTATTTTGGAGTTACTCGACCGCGTACGGGAGAGGGCGAAGATGCTTATCGGTGACAGTAGGGTATCCAACTCTATTGATTCATTGGAGCGTCGTCGCAATGTGTGTTGTGTTTCACTGTTCTATCGATACTATAATGGAATGTGTTCTGCTGAAATCAGGGAACTTGTTCCTGAAACACGCAGTTTTTTACATAATACACGTTCTTCAGTCAGGGCTCATCCATTTGTGGTCGACTGGACAGTGGATCTCGCACAACACACTACAGGGAAAATTCGTTCTTTAGCCGTACTGTCCGTATGTGGAACAAACTACCAGCAGAAGTATACCCTGCCACTTTCAATATAGAAAAATTCAAGTCAAATGTTCACAAACACCACTCCCTCTATCCTCTCTCCCATAACCTATTTTCCTAGCGCTATATTAAATAAAATTAAAAAAAATCAGAATTCTTTAATTAAATAATTAACAAATACAAACTGCGAAGCTTTTTGGCTTATCTGCAGAAAACACCCAGAGTCTTTGGCGGGAATCGAACCCGCAACCCTTTGACTGATAGTCTGCAACACTATCGCCTAGTCTATCGGGGCACCCACCCATATGGGTTCTATGACCTATTATGAACCGACCGTTATAAAATTTGGGGTCATGATGTATATACATATGGTATATGTAATATATTTGTGTTGGATTTTATTCAGATACCAAAATTTTTAAGAGATTTTTGGTTCTTAAAGTGATTTTCGGCAGTGAGCTTTATATAGAAGCTATGTTTAATTATGGATTGATCTCTACAAAATTTGGTGGATATGATTAGGTTTCATGTAAAACTTATTTGTAGCGAAATTTATTTGGATAAACCAATATTTCGTGAGGACATTCGTATTGGGGCTATGTGAAATAATGGACCAATTTCAAACAATATCGGTCCCAACCGTCCTTGGGCCGGAAAAATATCATGTACCAAATTTTATGGAATTGTACTCTGCGCACAAGCTTTACATAGACAGCCAGCCAACCAGAGGGACGGACATCAGGAAGTGATTGGACTAATATTTTTGGGCGTTACAAACATCAACACAAATCCAAAATACCTTCCCCACTATGGTGGTTTTCTAAAAAAAAGCCGCCATGTCAAGTAAATATTCGCTTTTTGATTTTGAACATAAAAACATTCAGACATTTTAAAAAGCGTTTTGTTATTTTTAATAATAGATTGAATATTATTCATTAGGTGCGGTTCGGTTTCAACCTTATAAAACCTGTTTTGGTCAGACTCTTAAAATGTTAAATACGAATAAGGTGTTACTTTTGAAAGCAAGTCGTTTTAGGTTTAAGAGATTAATGCATTTCGATAAAATTTTTATTACTTCACCAATGATAACGGATCACTTTTAGTATTTTAAAAAGCATGAAACAAATCGTACTCGTTACTATGATCTATATTTAAAATAAAATCAAGAAGGCTTTGAACTTTTTTCATCTGATGTGCTAATTAAGCAAAGTCTGATAAATCACTGGGAATGATACTTTTTTTTAGAGAGGCCTCCAAGCGCAAGCTCTGAAAGCTTAGCTTAATAGACAATTGTAAAATAAATTTTCAAATAAATAAAACTCTTCTTTCAAAAAAAAAAAAAATAATAAATACATTGGTTGTCGATGCACTTCTGAAAATATTGTTTTTCTACATGCTTCCCTGGATAAACGATTTACAAAGTACGTGGGTTACGTCCCTTAAACATTCAGGACTTTAACCATTTAAATGTCAAAATGTACACATTGAGCACCCTCGGTCTATTTCCTGAAGAGACATAATTATATGTATATTTGCTGGTATAAATACGAAAATTAATCTTATAATTGAATTTAAACTGAAACTTTAAGGTCCCGATTATAGTTCACAACACTAAAATGTTGTGTTGTCTCGACTACAACACAACATGCATTTTTCATACGATTAAGCTGATAAGTGTTGTGAATCGTAATCGCAGTTTACAACATACAACATCAAAATATTTAGTGTTGTGAACGGTAATCGGGGTCTAAATATCCGTGCCTGCCCGTGTATATCTTTCTGAAATCTCCAATAACTTACGCACATGAATGATTCATCAATCTTTTGGGAATGGTTATTGAAAATTGGTCTATAAAGGACTAAAGTAGGAAAACAGTCAATTCTGGATTACTTTGTAACTTTCCACAAATGGCCGATTTATGAGCGAAAATCCCTAAAATATCGGTCCAGCATATTTGATCGAACTTTTTGATAATTTTTAACGTATAAAAATTGTATAAAATTTTAACAATCGCATTGTTTCCAGTGAAGGTGACGTACATAAATATTTTCAGTAATTTTTTGATTCGAATGATAAGCGGTAAGCGGTCGAATATGTTGTGCTAAATTTAAAAGCTTTGTATAGAGTTTGAACTGAAAGAAAATACAAGAAATTAATTTAGCAAGTGTTTGCTCCACAGTTTCGACATCCACCAGGCAATGAGTAATCCTCATCTCTGTGCGATTATATTGCACATTATATTGCTTAATATGTATATGAAAAGTGTATTTTATTAGTGTTTATTTAAATCTTACAGTAAAAAAACAAAATTTCATATAGCCGTAACTCCAACTTACACTAAATGGAAAACAAACAAACAGTAAATACATTATTAAGGACATATTTATTATTTAGATATAACCTTATTTCGAAAATTTTATGAATTTATAAACACTGTTCCAAAGTTGTTAAACGAAAAAAAGTGTTTACAATCAATGGCGAAAATTCGCCAAACCACCTTTTGAAATTCAAAACTGTTTGCATGTCGAATACTATTCTTAGTATGGATCGTGATGCAATGATATATAGTATATTCACGTACTTTGATAATCTTATAATCTTTCAATAATCAAACATAAATTTTACTGTCTAATCTGATGTTTGATTCACTACTTTTTAACCGTGGCAACTAATTACCCCTAATAATCTCTTTAAGCAAAGTAGAATAAAAGAAATGTGTTCTGACTCATGTTTGAAAAGATTTGAATTTTAAAATTTTGGGAGATTTCCAAAATACAAAATTTGTATGTGTGTGAACTAAAATTTAGTTGCAAAATCATGATGTAAGTTTATGAATAATTAAAACAAATTTGTAGTGATAAAACAAATATTTATTATTATTATTATTATTTCACAGCCAAATAATAAACATATGTGAAACACAGTATTTTGTATATTGATTTAAAATACTCGTACATATTTATGGAAATTTGAAAATTTATAGATGTTTACGAAAAATTACTGCATGTACAAACGTAAAATCATTAATTAAATATTTTGAAATATTTATGGACGAAAGTTTAGTAATGTTTTTAAATACTTGTCTGAGTATATAAGGGAATTAATCTACATATGTGTATAATAAATTGATGCCTTTGAAATATGTAAATTTCAATAGAATAAAAAGAATAACAAAATAATTAAATTTCACGCTCTAAAAAATTCTATAATTTCTTTTGGCAGCAATATTAAAATAAATCTTTGGAATAAGAAATAGAAATATTGAATATATGTACATATGCATGGATCTGTCTGTATCCATGTGACATGCTTTTGAAAAATTCTTAAATTTTTTCCCTTAACCAAACCGATATTTCGTATTTAGACAATGTCAAACATTCATATACACTTTCTATATATGAACGTACATATATGTTTTTTAATTCATCTATATATTTTATATAAAATAATGTTTTGTTTTGTTTAACAATTTTTAAATATTTTTTGTGTTTTTGGCTATACAGTATATAAGAACAAAAAATGAAATTTGTCAAACTGTTTTATTGTGAATGAGAAACGTGCGCAATATTCCAAAAGCTCTACAGAAATTAAATAAAAAGAAAGAAATAACATAAAAATTATAAAAAAAAAAATTATGAAAAATACATAAATATTTCTTTTAATATGCCTTTTTCAAAATAAAGGCACTTGAAATGTTTTTTGTTGCCAAATCAGTAACGAATTGTAATAAATTTATCCAGGCAGGTTTAAAAATTTAATAATAGCTCTATATAAACATTAAATACTACAGAGAATACACAATTCAAAACATTTAATGTATTTTGATTGCGAATAAAAACAGAACAAGTTCTTGTAAACTAAAAACAAAAACAAAGTTTCAAAACAAAATTTTCACATGCTTCAATACCAAATATTTATTGTTTGATTTTTTCCTTCAATATGTATTTCCAGTTGACGTCATGACGACAGTTGCAATGAGATGCTAAAGCTGTATACGCCAAAAACTTAAGAGGTTGGTATGGTATTATATTTTTATAAATAAAACATTTTCACGGATAGTAACAATTCATTTTTATATTTTTAGCTTAATTTCTGTGCAAGTCCGAGGTCAACTTTAGCTATGTAGGACTTTTACTTTTTTTTTTTTTTTTTTAAATTAACTTTACATTTAAATTGTAGTATGTAATTATAAAAATATTTGACTTTTTATACAAGTCTTATTATTCGTTTTTTTTTTTATTAGAATTAGTTTATAATATTTATGAAATACATCAAACCAAATGCCTTTATAGTAATTTTGTTTTGAAAGAGAACTTGAAAAAAACAACATCACAAAGAAATGTTTACAAAAAATGGTATCTGTAAATTAACATCTGAAAATTTCTTTAAATCGGTTTTATGTAAAACAAAATAAAATTACAAAAAAAATCTATAAAGGAGTTTCTATTAAACTAACCTTAGCAGAATAAAGTTAATAAAGGTGATGCTGAAAGTGGCTAAGAAGTAAATAAATAAAATCTTATTTAAGTTTTACTAAATCGACTTTTATGCGAACATTAACTCTAATGACAACAAATGTTTTCATACAAATTTCGGTTTTTCTATTTTTAAAATTTCCAAAATCAGTCACTTGCATTTTTGTTATTAAAAAAAAAACGTAATACAGTTCAACCTTGGTGTAACGAATCTCAAGGGGATTAGAAAAAAAAAACGTTATATCGAAAATTTCGTTACAATGAGGTTCGTTATATCGAGGTGATGATGCACTTCTATTCGTTATAACGAGGTAATAAAAAATTTTGTATATTAATCATCATCTGCTTACATGTTATAGCGAACGATTTCCGCTAATAAATCAAAACACATTTGAAGGAAAACACTGTACACAAACACTTGGCAACAATAAAATTTTCTTCGAATATTTCTGCTGTCTGCTACGAATGTAGGTTTGCTGGAGACGTTTTCGTTGCGAACACAATCATTTTGTGTGTATCTGTTTCATATAATTTGAATTAATTGATGGAAATCGTTATGCAAAGGTTGTAAGTTGACAAAATTCGTTAAGTAGAGGTAAATAATTCTTTCTATTTCGTTCGTTATTAAATCTTATGGAGCGTTGTAGGTGATTTCAAAAAAATTCGTTAAATCGAGGAATTCGTTATAGTGAGGGTCGTTATATCGAGGTTTGACTGAATTTGTAAGTGGCACGGATGTTTTATGTTGCTATATACTTAAAGTGAAAATTTTATAAGGGGTGATTTTTTAGCAACTTTCTTTTTGGCAGCTCAGCTGTTTCCGCGTAAAACGTTACTATTAAACATGTTCATTTTGGTCTATAATTTAGTCATGAATCGACTTACAAGCGAACAATGCTTGCAGATTATTGAATATCATTATCAACATTTTTGCTCGGTGCACTTTTTTCTTGTTCAGCGCGAAAGCTCATTTCTGGTCGAATGGAAACGTAAACAAGCAAAATTGTCGTATTTGGTGTGAAGAGCAGCCAGAAGCCTTGCAATAACTGTACTGTACTGTTTGACGAAGGTAGGAACGTGACTGTGTATGGCGAGCGCTTCCCTGCGATGATTTATTATTTTTTTTTTTTATTTATTTCATTCAATTATTCATGATTACAAATTAGTTTTTGCCCAAAATAAAAGAGCTGGACTTGGTTTACAAGTGGTTTCAACAAGACGACGCCAGAAAGCATGCGAAACAATGACCCAATTAAGAGGCGAGCTCGGTGAACAGTTTATTTCACGTTTGGGGCCAATCAACCGGCCGATATGTTCAAGAGAGTATCCAAATTTGGACCCATTTGAGGCATAACCGCGGTCAACATTCGTTTTATTAACTAAAATAAAGATTTCATACATTTCTCTAGGCGATAATGTGTCGGACAATCAGAGGGTTGCGGGTTCGATTCCCGCCAAACACTGTGGGTGTTTTCTGCAGACAAGCCAAAAAGCTTCGCGTTTGTGTTTCTTAATTATATTAAACAAAAAAAAAAAAAAAAAATCCGAAAGCTCTTAAAAATTCACTCTTTATATATTTATTTCTCAATGAATTTCGAACTTTCCCATTTTAAACTTCATATGATTTTCTTTGACTTTGACAAAAGTATTTAGAACTCTATTGAAACAAATGTTCTTTATGATTCTGTTTTTTTTCGAGTTAATTAAAGTTAAAGAGAGGCGACGTTGAGATTTCTTATTCAGGGGTGTCATAGAAACCAATATTGCCAATATTTCTAGTATCACGATATTTATTGAACGTGTAGCAGTGCCCTATGACACCAAATCATTTTTTCTTGTCGGTTTTAAAACCAATTCTGACAATATTGGTTTCTATGACTTTCTTTGGAAAGTAAATGCTTTTGTTGTTGATAATAACTGCTTTCGGTTTGTATCGCGCTATTTGAGTAATTGTAAAGAATGTGCAAAATTTAAGGCTAGGAACACAAACTTGGGAAATTTTAACCATGAAACGCTTTGGACTCATGGAACTTCTGTGTATTTGTTTTTTGTTTAATTAAAAGCATTTTTCAATAAAATAAGTGAGACGACGCCACAAGGCACTCAGCCGGCCAAAAAATTCAAATTCCCGGTTGCGTAATTTCTTGTTTTGGCGTTGTCACTTGTTGTAATAGTCACCGGTCTATGTTGACAAACAACTGATGCTTTGAATGATGATTGAAGTGATAAGCGAAATGGTTTTACAAATGTGATTAAAATTTTTTTTTGATACAACAGATGAAACGATTCAATTTTGGGCAATTGGCCAGGGAATTGAAAAACATTTTATAAAAAATTATGCTAAAGAATTATATATTTATTATATAAATTTTAATCTAGCATTATCACTAAAACTGGTGATAAATAGAAAAAAACCTATTTTTACCAACTTTATTCAGTAGTAATAAAATACTTGCTGCCGTATTTAGAAAAATAAAGTAGGTTTGAAATGTGCTTTTATACAAAATTTTCATACAAAATTTACTTAAAGTACATTTGAAATCTACTTTAATTTTTTCTGAATAAGACTGTTAGTGCACACAAAAATTGTGCACTACACTACTTCCAACCCTGTTTTAATGCAATATGAGAAAATAAAAGTTTATTTTATTTAATTTCGAAATAAACTAGATAAGCAATTAATATTTTTACGACAATTAAAGAAAAAACCATACGACCACATCTTGAAAACAATACATTATTTAAAGCCATTTGCAAGGTCAGTGCTTTAATAATTATCTCACTTTATCATATGAACATAGTCCATGTCCATACAAGTTGTAATTGTTGAACCGTCAAACTGCTAAAAATGTTTTAAACAATAATAAACTATTTTTAAACAACAACCGAAATTTTGGCAGTGCTTGGTAAATGTGTGTTTCTTAAAGTTGCATAAACTACAAAAAAAGTGAAACTATTTTAAAAAGAAATACAATGTGTGCTTGTAAGACAAAAAACATTAATTACCCACCAAAAAAAAAAAAAAACTTTAAATAATTGTTGTTCTTTGCAGAATTCAGGTTGACTACAAACAAAAGCCATTCAATGTCATTGTTTAGGTAAAAAATAACTCAAATGACATTATTAATTATTACCTAAACAATTGTTTCTATTTTTTCAATAACATTTCAATAACAAATTGACAATTATTTTAAAGTTGAATAATACTTTAAATTTGCATATGAACATTGTTGTAAATGAAATACATACATACATATGTACATACATGTGTTTATATTAATTGTTTAAAATTTAATCAACCGTCAAGTCTTTACTTTTTCCATTTTACAAGAAAGCGAAAAAGCAATAGTTAACGGCCAACGACTTAAAGTGGTTAATTTAAATGTTGTTGTTGTTGTTGCTGTTGTATTGTATTATGTTGGTTACAGAGTATTGAACATTTAAAACAAGTTACGGTCGAAAGTAAAACTGCAATTTTCAGTTAAGAGTAGCAACATGTTATGTAATATTTCCTCAAGATATTCAGGTTTATGTTACTTTTATCTCTGCCTGTTTTGAAATTAACAAGAAACTTGTATTTGGTTATGACTTTAAAGGAGCTTTTGGTATTCCTTAAACAGTTTACTGACATGCAAAATAAAACAGGTTGCAAAATATGGAAACCTTTTAAAATTGGGTCAATTTTAAATTAAAAATTAAATTTTTAACCAACGTATTGGAATAGAGATTCAGAATAAAGCGTGAAAGATGATCAACTCTCAAAAAATTAAGCTACATTAGTAAAAGTTAAAAATGTTCAAAAACATACATATGTACATTGCTGTTATTGATCTACAAAAAAAGTAGACGCAGCAAGAAAAGCAAAAACAAATTTGTAATAATACAAGATTTGTAAACAATAATAAAGAATACACACACATTGTAAATGTACGTAAATTTTGTTCTAACTCACAACACGTAAAAAAGAAATATGATAATTCTCGGATTCTATTTCTCAAAAAACGGTGAGTTAGATAGATGATATTTACAGATTGATCGTGGACAATGAAGATTACTGATGACGCCCAATTGTTAAGCTGTGTTCACATTGTGTGTATTTGTCATGTGGAATGTCACTTTTCTATCCACATGTGTTTTCATGTGTATGTCAAAATTTGAGTTTCACATACGGTTTATAATTTACATGTTCAAATGTTGGTATGTCAATTACATTAGACATAACCTATAAAAAAAATCTTAAAACAGCTGATATGGTAATACTTATTCCGCGGGTTATATAAGCATTCCTTCTCTTGCCACATTTGGATCAACTGTAGAACCGCTTCTTTGCACCAGTCAAACTGGAACAACATAAAAATAACTATAAAAATTGCAATAAAAAAATACATATGTACTTACTTTTGTTAACTCCTTTTCAATTTTTCCCTCCATTTTTAATAATAAATTTATATAGTTTTTTTTTGTATTTTTGTTTTACTATTTATAAATTATATTTATTAAAATTTCAATTAATTTTTGCCGCCACAAAATTTTTTTTATAAAAAACAGCTGATGTCAGATGGTTTGTCACTTGAAAATAGAACTCGTTCTAAATAAAAAATGTCATGTGTATTGCACACATAGAAATAACACATGATATTGTTTGAAGGTGTTCAGACTATATGTACAAATTTGACATGCGAAAAAGTAACAGTCCACATGACAAATACACATAATGTGAACACACCTTTACAGTACTTTACAATAGTATTCTTGAAAATTCGAACTATTAGTTAGCCTGAATAAAAAAAAACTTTTCTCTTAAAAAGATAAATACTAGTTAAATTCCTTCTCTAATTAATATTTCATATATATTATATATATTGATTCCTATGGTTCCAAGTTGGAACAAAGGGCCGTTAATTAATATTTCATGGATTAGGTTTAAATTTCGTATATTTTGATCAGTCTCACTGGTAACTATTTTCTCGAAGAATTTAAGATTAGAAATTTAAAATTTTATACTTTTTTATGAAAATATAATTAGTTAAAGAAGCATATAGTTAGAGAAGAGTTAAAGTAGAGTTGTTTTGGGAAACCTCCCAAGTTTATTCTTATCACTCTCAAATGTCAAATTTAAGGACACAAAAGGTCCTCGTTTGTATTTAATTTCTTATAAAATGCATTTAAACTCTGAATGCATACACATAGATTATGACCAAAATGTGAATTTTTTAAATTAAAATGAATTATTTATTGTTTTGTAGATGAAAAGGTGAAATATAAAAAAAAAACAAATATATTTACAATGAAATTAAAACTAACACTTAACGAAAATGAAATAAAAACAGTCTTACATTTAAATAATTAGATTTTAATTACGCCACCTTTGTTTTACCGTGTGTACTAAAGTACTCATCCCTTAACTGTCTAGTCATGCGGTGACTAATACGTGTTCTCAACCATTCGGGTGACAGTTTCATAACAAAATACTAAAATGAGAAAAAAAAAACATTTTGTTCGCTGTTTAACAAAAAACTACTGATATTAAAAAAATAACAAATTAAACATACCTGTAAACCATGGCTCCAATAACCCGTCGTTTCAATAGTTTTACCCAAAGTAAACACTAAAGAACGAGTGTAGGACTGCACATGAGGTATTAAGATGTTGCCTTTCATTACCGTCTCAGAATATTGATTCATTTTTGTAACCACAAATAAAGGCGTCACACATTGTACATCGATATTATATTCGGCCAATTCTCTTTCAATGGCCAAAGAGAAGGCACGAACATAACGTTTAGTGGCAGCATAGACAGCCATATAAGGTATGGGTTGCAGTTCACTGCCTGAAGAAATATTTACAATGGCCCCCTTGCCCTGTTTCTTCATATTAGGTATTAACATGCGTGACATAAGTGTTACAGCTCCTATGTTAATATTAATTAAATCCCATAATATATCTTCGGGTATATTTTCAAGTTCATCTGGATAATCATACATTTTACCCACATTGTTGACTGTAAGATAAAAAGTTAATAAGTGAAAATATTTTTATATTAAACTATTTCGTACTATAACTCACCTAATATACCGACTGGTATTCCAGCCAACTCTTGCTCTAAATGCTTGTAGATCTCCTTGCCCTGGGAAAAGTCTGCTGCAATCCATTTTGTCTTAACTTTATACTCGGCTTCTGTAATTTGTTTAAAATACCAAAAATTTCATTTGGTTTTTGTGGTTTTGTTGGCAATAGTTAATCTCTTTTCTGTTTTACATACCAATTTCATTTGATACTGCAATTAATTTTTCTTTGGTACGTGAAACGAGCACAACATTAACTCCTTGTTTAGCCAACTCTTTAGCATATTCTTTGCCAATGCCATCGGTAGCTCCGGTAATCACTGCAAAAGAAAAAAAACACAAACATCACAATCATCATCGTTGTCATCATCAGCATCATTAAACACATAAAACTTAAATGGCACAACTAAATGCAAAAGAATGTAGTAATTAACGCTTTTATGTTAATTAGTTAAATAAATGTAAAGTACTTTATTTGTAAGATTAAAAAAAAAACACATTTGAAATTGTATACAACAATGCTGTAATTGCATAATTTAAAAATATGAAAGATTTATTGTGCCAACACAAATGGTTTGTAGTCTGTTTGAATTGAGCACTAGAAAACTATATCTTGCCTATCTTTCGAATGACTTCATAAAGCTTGTCTTTTTTTGCTTGGGAAGTTTATGAATTAATTCATAATTACCACTTTTAAGTTATGATTAGGATAGCAAATTAAACCGTTCAATAAAGGGGTATTTTGAATTATATTGTGAGCGTCAAAATATAGTCAACACCACATATTGTTAAAAGAAAAGCTTAATTATATTAATATAAATAATATTATACATGTTAGAAAATTATATTGCATTTTTATACACATACTCGTACATAGTTATTTAAGTAGAATTGAATTTACAAACAAAAGAAACAAAAACAAAAGCTTGTATACAAATTAAATTGATTTATTGTTTACGCTTTAACATTAAGTAAACAGTGACATCAGCTTTATACAAAAAAACCCCTGCCATTCCAAAAGCAGTGGCAATTTTTCTTATTTGAAAGTATAACGTTAAAGTGTTGTTCAAAATAATTGCAAGTTTGATAATTTATTATTAAACAAGTAAGAAAGTATAGTCGGTCAAGCCCGACCATATAATACCCTACACCCAGTATACAGTATACAGTTTTTCAGAAATGTGCGCTATATGGGAGATTTGACCTATTACGGACCGACCATCCAAAAATTTAGTGTCATGATTTCTGTGAATATAAATATTGTGTATGTTACACGTTATCTCGGTATAAATATTTTCAAAAGATTTATGGAGGTTAAAGTGATTTTCGGAAGTGGGCCTTGTATGGCAGCTACGACTGATTATGGACCGATCACAATAAAATTGTACCGTATTGTTTGTATACATATAAGATATATTTGTGTTAAATATTATTTTGATACCAACATTTTTGAGTGAGTTATGCTCTTTAAAGTGATTTTCGGAAGTGGGCCTTATATGGGAGCTACGAGTAATTATGGACCGATCTGCACAAAATTTTTAGATGTGATTTGGCTTTATTTACCACTCATTTGTGATGAAATTTGTTTGGTTTCTTACGTAATTCAAACATTTATGATCTTTAAACCCTAATTTCGGGAGGACTTTTGTATGGGGGCCAGGTGAAATAATGTACCGATTTCTACCAGTTTCAATCCCATCCATCCTTGGTCCAAAAAAAATATCATGTGCCAAATTTTATCGAAATATCTTCAAAATTGCGACCTGTACTCTGCGCACAAGCTTTACATGGACAGCCAGCCAGCCAGGCAGACGGACGGACGGACGGACATCGTTAAATCGATTCAGAAAGTGATTCTGAGTCGAACGGTATACTTTAAGGTGGGTGTTGGACCAATATTTCTGGGCGTTACAAACATATGCACAAATCACTATGGTGATGTAGGGTATAAAAGGAAGATAAAATTTACAATGGGAAGACTAATATCAATTAAAACTCGGCAAATAATAACAGACTTACATAGAAAAGGTAAATCCCTGCGTGAAATAGTTAAAATCGTTGGAAGGCATCACAGTACAATAAAAAAAGTTAACCAAACATTATACCGTAGAAAATTTGTCTGTTGAAAAACGACCAAAGCGCCTTACAAAAACTGAAGTAAGAGAAGTAAGTACAAATCTAGCATCTAATGCTGTAAATATTCAGCTACGAAAACTTCTGGAAGACCTGCAATCGCGAGTACGATAAGAAGATCTCTGCATAAAAATGGCCTACATGGCAGAGTGCCACATAAGAAACCCTGTATATTAAAGAACAACCAAACCAAATGCTTGCACAAAAAAAAAAAATATATAAATGAGCCTCAAATAGTTTTTTCAAGTTTGAGATATTTGGAGACAAAGATCCCCCTCAAAAAACGGCGAACCAAGAACGATGCCTTTGGTAATAAAAATGTATGTTACCAAGACCGTAAAACATGGGTTGTATGCAGAGATCTGCGCCGAGCCGCCGTCAAAACATTTTTCGGCTTAAGTCGGCTTAAAACAAGCCGCCATTTTAAACATTTGAGTACAATTTTTATTTTACAATATGCTAATAATACCAATATCTTTACTTTTTTCTCTGAATGTGGTAATTATTTCAATTGTACATACGTTTTTGTTTTTGTGAATATGGGTAACTTTTCCAATTGTATTTCATTTTTCATAGATGCATAGTTAAAAGAATGGAAAATCAAAAATTACATATTTCTTCCAAAATTCAGAGAATGAATTTAACCCGGAATCTGAGTCCGACCTAACAGAAATAAATGAAATTGTTAGTGACATTCGTGAATAAGAAAAAAATATTAAGAAAAGGAAAAAACCAAAATTGTCCTTCATAAGAAAATTTCTGCAGGATTTTGCGCTTGGAACCATTTTGGCCAAATGATTATTTAAAAAAAAAAAAAAACTGTTTTGAAAAATTATGTTATAAATATGTAAAGTTTATTTTGAGGAGACTCCTATGTATCTAAAGGGGTAATAAATTTGTTATCAATATAAATATTGAATTATAGTTATACAAAATTTTAACCTTTAGTATGAGAGGTTTCATCTAAAAACGGAAAGCAGTTGTATTAAACAATTGCACCTTTTCGGTTCAAATTGAAAATTAAAAAAAAGCAGTAAAAATTTCACGAAAGTGTTTATATGTAAATATGGCCCACAAATTTGTACAATGAACAAATTTTAATATTGTTTTAATTACATTGTTTACATTACATATTAAAAATAAAAATCCAAATTAAAGATTTACATTTTTAACGTACACTTTTATTGAGTTTTGCTGCTCTTTTTAGTATTCAAGTGATCATAATTCTAAACAGTCTGTTCAATCTACTATTGAACAATATGAAAATATCGAATTTATTGAATTGTATGTACTAATTATTAAAATATTTAAATTTATTAAATTGATTTTATTAAATATTAAGTTAATTGAAGTTATTGAATTGTTGTATTAATTATTAAATTAAGTAAAATATTGAATTAGAAAAAATTGGAAATTATTATTATTATTGAAATTAATGAATTTTGTGTGTTAGGTAACTTAATCAAAAATGTAATAATGAAAGTAACAGATTGTAACTATTTAGAGTAATAACATGTTGATAACGGTTGCAACATGTTAAGGATGATTTGAAAAAGAAAAATTGTCAAAGTAAAAACAAAATAATTTAAACTTCACTTCAACCTTAACACTCGAACAAGCAAGTTCAATCATCGAACAATTTACAACCCATTACAAAACATTCAGGTAACACACACACACACACAATTATTTATTCATATGTACATACACTAAATTTATAAATAAAACATTAAACTTACATTTTTTAAAATAACTCTACATTTTTTAACTCATTTCTTTTCCCCATAAACACCCATTGTAATTATTCCATTGAGTAATTACAATCATAATCTTTAGTCTGGTACCCACACCATTCTAAAGATTATTTAAAAAAAGGAAACGAATTTCTTATACATTCAGAAATTCCAACTTTTTTCACAGTCAAAAAGTCAATAATTTCAATATCTGTGGCAAATTGTATTGAAATTATTTTTTTGGAATGGATTCTCCCTAAAGTGATTATTGCTTTACTTTGTTATTTAGTTACTGCCGTATTTATAAAAAATTAAAGTAGACTTCAAATGTACTTTAAGACAATTTTGTATGAAAATGTTGTCTAAAAGCACACTTCAAGTCTACTTTATTTTTTATAAATATGTACATTAATCTTTAGTTAACATTACTTAAGTTTATTTGCGAAGTACTCATGGCATTGAAGTGATCGCGAAAAAATCGAATCAGTTCGTTCCAAGACAAAATCAATTCTGTCCGGCAAACATGTTAGAAAAATCTGAGACGGAAAAATTTGCTAATGCACATTTGATTGTCCAGATGTGCTGCAGAAATTTGCGGCCATTTAATATAGTTGAACAACCGAAATTTATAGATTATATAAAAGCAATTAAACCCAATTTGTTATTACCATCGGCAACAGTCGTTCTGCATTGTAAGATGTATATAATACATACAAAACAATAATATTAAGTTTTTTAAACACCTATTGCCCAATAAATATTGCCCTGATAAAAATATCAAATTGGTCGATACTGTTATAGCAATATGGATGTAAATAAGAATTTATAACAATTTAGTACAAATTAGAATTTTCATGGTATGTACATGCAAATTTTCAGCCGGCTGACAGCCGAATTTAAGCCGCCGCCGTCAAATTTGGTCGGCGCAGGTTTTTGGTTGTATGGCGGCATCAGGAATCGGTAATCTTATATTCGTGGGATCTACAATAGCGGTATTCACACCGAGCTTGTTAGTTTGTTAGTCGGTAGTTTGTTAATTTGTTAAAGTTATCAACTGTGAACGACCCCCTTTTTAAAACTTTGTTAGTCTGGTAACTTTCGTAGTAAAATTGGCATAATCTTATAAACATATACAAAATTGGGCTACATTACTTCAATGTCCACATTTTCCAACACAAAATCTAACATCAATTTATGCTCCGCTTCACTCCACTTTTTTGCATTTTTGTTCGAATGTGCTTTTTCTTTTGGTTATCCACTACGAGAACAGTTTATGATTTATTAAAATAAAATAAAAAATCATTTATTTAACATACTTACTCTCAATGTACACAAATATTTTTTTAGAAATGTATCACAAATGATTTTTTAAATATATTTATTTAGAAACTGCAACAGCTGATTGTGAGTTACCAACTAACAACTATTTTATCAGGGGTGCCGTGTCGTTAATTTGTTAAATGTTTATCCGTTAGCGCGTTAAATATACAAAAACAAAATGCGTGTAAAAAAGTAACGATTAACGACTAACAAACTAACAAGCTCGGTGTGAATACCGCTAATGAAAAACGAAGATTATCACGACATTTTACAAAACAATGTAGTAGCCCCTTAATGTAGAGAAATTAGAGCTAGCGCAGAACTGCATTTTTCAACAGGACAATGATCCTAAGCCTAACTTTAAAATTGTAAAATAGTGTGTGCTCAATTATTGTCCAAAAACTTTAGATTTTCTTCCGCAGTCGCCAGACCTTAATCCAATTAAGCAGCTGTGGGTAGGATAGGATAGGATAGGATAGGATAGGAAGGGTTGTGCACTAAGTGCACTTCCACTCGGAGACTCTGTGGTCCATTGTGGTAGCAGCTGTGGGTATATCTGGACAAAAAAAAATTAGGCAAAGAAATATTTCTACCAAGGATAACCTAAATACAGTAATACAGAATGAATGGATGAAGTCGTTGATTATATGTCTAGAAGAATGTCAGCTGTGACTTGTGAATTATCCAATATAATATAACAACACATTTTTCATAAACAATATTAGGTGTTTACTTTATATTGACGCTCACAGTATATTAAATGTTAAATAGATTACCATAGATTACACAATTTAAGGCAAAAATATAAATCAAAAATAAATGTTTAATAACACAAATGATGTTTTATTTATTACGGACGGCAACTGTAACGAACTTCAGTAACTTTTAGTTTTATACCTACTATAGATGTACAATAGTATGTAGATAATACAAGTAATTACAATATTACCATGTTATACATTAAATTGTAATTAACATTTCCTATATTATCATCATGAACTTGACTTTTTTCTCTTCCTTTGTTTTTTATGAATTGTTTGCATTATAAAATCATAGAATTTGATATTTAATTACTCGTTCAGTAGTAATAAAACCTTAACATTTTGAATGAAACAATTACACACAGTTTAAGTGCGTAAATTTTAATAGAAACTACAAAAAATAATATAAAAAATACACAATACAAGGTCATTAACTGGCAGCTGCAACCATAACTATAACAACATAATATTTATTTATAAATAAATAAATGTTAATCTATAAAAAAAAACGCTAAAATCAAAATAAAACAATATTAAGAAACTTAAAAACAAAATAAAAAAGCAGAGAAGAAAATTATTAACGCCAAACGATTAACATGCAGTTTCAAACAAGAGAAGCTTAAAAAGCCGGTTAAAAACGTAGATTGTTGGTTTCTAAAAGTTTTAATGTGAAACAAGCCCAACAAACACACACTCTAATGAATGTTGTTGGATTTTTTTCTTTCTTTCTTCAACGGGTGAATGACTGTAACATTTTTATAAATCATTTAACTTGCACATTCGTATAAAATTGTGTATACTAAATAAATAAACAATTATGTATAAAGTGTAAGGCATATTAAAGTTGTATATTTTAATAATTTCTCAAATTTTGATTAGATCGTCTTCTATATTGGTTGACTGAACTTTAAGAAATATGTCGGGCTTGGATATTTTTAATGTAAACATATATTAAATCGTATCACATTTTTGAAATATGTTAAGTAGAATTATGACAGATACCGCTTTGCATTTTCTCCGTCCAGAACGCGACATTCATTTTTCTTGTTTCCATTTTTCAATAGCATTCTTGTAGCACTTTGTTTAGTGCAAAAGGTAGAGTTTGTCTTTATATTGTTTTCAATTGTTTCCAATATATTAGTAATAAAGATGGCATCACGAACACTACAACAAATTGAACTCATTTTCAACAGTATAGACAAACCAATAAAATATGAATTCCACCTGTTGTGCTTTTCAGTCTTCTTTATAGCTTTTTGCAATATCTCTAATCTGTCTTTTTTCTTTGTCGATTCTAAGCTGTTTTATGGAAATATTATTTATATTTTAATAGATCGCAAACAGCTTACCCATCTGTTATTGAAAAATGCCATACTTATGGCAGAGAACGAGACACGATTTGAAAATACAAATGAAATGTTTAGTGTAACTATTTTTTTTTAATAAAAGGCATTCAAATTTGATTTGAATTAAAATTTTCAATCACTTGGTTAAAACGATAACGAAATACTAATAACAAAAGATGATTTTGGTAACAGAACGCGACGTTGGCACATAAACAAAATCTAATGATATATGTACCACTATTCAGCTTTATTTGATCAGTCATTTATTTACATTTTAATTTTCTGTGGATGGATATATTTGGATTATTCAAAAACGATTATTAAATTTAACAAACGTTTATTATGACAGATTTGCATATAAAATTTGCCTTAATAAATGTTTGTTAAATATAATAATCGTTTTTGAATAAGGAGGATATACTCCAATAATGCCATAATGTCTCGGAATATTAAAATATATATTTATAGTTTTCGTTTTGATACAAATTGTTTTTAGTTTCCGATTGTGAACAAAATCCAGGTTTATTAATTATGTACCACCATTCTCTATAAAAATCAGTTTGGCGCAGTGTTATAAAGCCATAGGCAATAAAGTCATATGGCCTAATTTCTCAAAGGAGTAGGAAATAAAGCCTTATGGTTTTAATTCCAGATAAGGAATGAAATAAAGCCAATATGGTGTTATTGCTCATTTAATTTTTTTATATAATTCAAAATTATTTAATTTTTTTTTTATGTATAAAAAAAATGGAAAACATGAAAAAAAAGTTTAGTTCACAAATGAAATGTTTATAAATTCTTAAAAATTTACAATATATACAATCTGTATATGACAAGATTGTCAATACAGGGAATTTGTACTATGCGAAGCCGGTTTTCTGTATACCATGGAGGAGAAAATCCTTCCGCCCGGCCGTAGGCCGGCAATACAGAGAATCTGTACTATGCGGAGCTGGTCACGCCGCGATCGTTCTCCGGCCGCGCTCCCCCTCACCTCCTCAATCATTTGTTTTTAATTGATAATGTCATTTCATTCTTTTGGTAATTTGTAACCATGGCAACTACAATATTATGGCGTTATTTCCACTTTGGTTACAAAACGATTATGGTGATATTGCACTTGGGTGGAGGCAATAAAGCCATACGACTTTATTTCTCAATAGAATGAGAAATAGAATGAGAAATAACGTCATATGACTTTATTGCCTATGGCCTTATAACACTGCGCCAATCAGTTTACAATTCCATATTTTGACAGTAACACACGAATCACATCATTAGAGCATTTGAGAACATAACCACTATTTCTGTGAATGTTTATTTGATATTACATGACTTTTGTAAAAGCAAACAATTTACAATTTACTACTACTAGATTTTCTAAATATTTGTTTAATTTTTTTAATATTTTAACAATGTGAAACGTACACTTTAACTAACAGCTTTAAAAAATATTTTACTAACAGTAGTGTATTTCTCAATTATTTACTTTGCAAATATTTAGTTATTTACTTTTCCGCTGACAAATATTTTTAAATTCAATTGCAAAAATAAGTAAAAATATTGCAATATATTAACAGTTTTTTGTACAGCATTTATTACGAAATACATGCATAGTTTTCTTACATTACAGAAGTAAATATATCTCTTGAAAATGTATACAAGTTTTCAACTATGAATTTAAATCTTGTAACAATATGATTAAAATTGTTTTGCTCACAAAAGCAACAAATGTTGCTAAACCTATATTCAAATTATGAAATACGTAACTTTTTTTTTACTGCTTGAGGCTTAACCAATTGTCGTTGATTGGAATTAAACAGATTGATAATGAATTTTTAATATTGTACTTGACCTCAATTTTGTGCTATTTAATTTTTTGAATATTTATTTGGTGTTTTAATTTTTATATTGAAACTTAAAATTGTTAAAAAGTGCAGCGCACTATCATCAAGATCTATATTTTACACTGAAATTTTCTTACTTGTTGACTTTATTATGTATTTGATATAATTTTAATCAGGCATGTGATGGAAATCGAAAATGAAAACAAATGAGTTTTGGAAGTACATTTTAATGCATTTCTAATCTAATTTTTAAAATTTTTCTTTTAAGATTCTCTTTAGTAGCACAATATCTTTATATTTTATGTGATAAAAGTTTTTCAATATAGAAATATTACGAAAAAATTTAATTCTAAAAGTCATTTGGTTTCGTTTTCGATTTCCATCACATGCCTGAATAATTCGAAAAACTGTCTACAAAAATTATTTTTTAATTAATTTTGATTGGTGTTTACGAGTAAAATGATTTCTAAAAAACCAGTCCTGCGATACCTCAGACTGTCGTGGTGGATAATGACCCTTGATTGACGCTGTTTTTTCCGGCCGATAGGTTTAGATTAATCTTTTCTTACATCTAAATGAGTTCTATAAATAATATATCAATGATCCTGAAACGTATACTTGATTTAAAGCAGTAGTCAGTAGATGTTTGTAATTTTTGTTACTCAATTGAAAACAAATGGGATTCATTTAATGTTGTGATTCCATTTAAATAGCCAACAGATTTCGGGCTTTGTTTATATGACTGCTGATCCCCGATTTGCAGTTATGTTTGGTGAATTTGATCAAATTTAACCAAATTGCATAAAAAATACAGGCTTTCGACTAACCTTAGCAGAGTAAAAGGCATAGAAAAACTCATCGTTTACAGGAAAAAGTAAAAGAAAAAACAGTTTTGTGAGATGACCACTCGAAGAAAATAAAAAGGATTTTCGTAAAATACGTAAAATGTATTGAATAGATGAATTAAAAATACGATTATTCGGGTTTTAAAATATCGTTTTTTAGTCTAGTTTGGTTTTCAAACTTTAAATAATCCTTTTAGAGAAAAAGAAAGTCGGAAATGTATGTTTATTTTAAAGAGTATCACAAATAGTTGTTTCTTAATTAGAAATGAACTAATCTAGTGCTAGGCAAGTGATTAATTCCTCTAGAATAGAACAGCTCATGTAATTACTTGGTAATGACTAGCATCGACATTACTTAGGAGTAGTAGAAGAATGACTTATTTATTACCACTTGTATAACTTATTACTTTCTAGTCACATTGTGTTTTTAGTAATACCGAATGCGTTGAAACCTAACTATCAATATGTTATTTAAATCATTACTTGTAACTAGTTATGTAACTAGTATTAAAATATTTGTAAGCATTGTGATAAATACTTGCCTTCAAAAACATTATCTTGTTAAAATATGAGTTGAAATTCTATTGTATAAGTTGTCAAGTGTCAGAATGTAGCATTTTAACACATTATTTGGCAATGCTGGGTCTTAGGAAAATGAAATTGACATATTTCTGACATCTTCAACTTAACTGTCACAAACAATTTTCAGTTTTGAAGACAAACTCCTGAATCATAAAATTATTAAAAATATTGTAACACCTTTAGACCAGTGGTATCTTTTCACCATTTCAAGTTGCAATTGAGAAAATCAAGAAATTCAAATTAATTTTATGAAATTAAGAAAAGCAAATTAATACTGAATAATAAATAAATTGAAATTAAGAAACCCAATTTAATGTAAACAAATATCCATTTAAAATTGAGAAATCGAAACTAATATTCAGTAAATTTAAATTGAAAAAATATCTATCTATTAGATTTAATACAACGAAATTCATGTTCGTATTTCATAAGTTGTAATTTCTGTTTTAAAATTTTAACTTGTATTTTCTTAATACCAATTTACAATTTCGAATTTCTCGACGACAATTTTTGTTTTTAAAATATTAATTTGTATTTTCTTTGTCTATTTCGAATTTCAATTTATATTTTCACATTATTTATTTCAATTTTATAAATTCAATTTGTTTTTTATCAATACTAATTTGCTTTTCTGAATTACAATTAGTATTTTCTCTAGACTAGATTTGATTTCTCGATACGATTTTCTCAATTTCAACTTGAAATGGTGTAGAGTGCATTTAAAACAAAATCGCAAAATACTTTTCAAATTTCCTGCATATTTTTAATACACATATGCACATAGAAAAAGTGGTTATAATTTAAAAGGTACATGGTTCGACAAATGTAAATAAAAACTAAACCAACATTAATTTTTATTATTTAAAGAACAAAGTTCTGTTTTATTCTTGTCATCACTCACTCACTCACTATATACATTAATTAGTTGTATTCAAATTGAACTTTAAGCAATTATGTAATTGCTTTATGTAGATTTTTTTTCATTCCTAAAAACTGAAACTGAAATGTGTTCAAGGTTTTTATTTAACATAAATTTAATTAATTACAAAATTTTCTAAACTAAATTACATTATGTATTTCAATTTCTCAATTTTATGTTGTATTTTGTTTAATTTTGAATTTATCTCACCTGCCCACTTTCCATATTTGTCCACTAATTTTTGTGGTATTTGCGGCTGAAAATACGGCTCCAAAATTGATTTTATTATTGTTATCACCGATTTCAAATTGTCGTACAGGAAAAGGGTCACTGCCCCTAAACCAACAAAATAAATGCCCACTGAAAACAACTGGCAAATACAGGCCATGCTGAAGAGGTATGAAATGAATGAAGCTATTTCTTGAGTTTCAAACATGTTTGGTGTTAATTTTTTGTTCAGTAAAATGATGTGGTAAATTATTTTGTTAGTTATCACTGAATTTTATTTAGTTGTTATCATTAAATAAATGTTATTGCTTTTGAAATTGATAGCATTATAATATTTCCTTATCTCTTATTTTCCTTTAATAAAACACTTTATGAAATTTAGTTTGTTTAGTTTTTGTTTTTACTTTAATTTCAATTCCATTTAGTTTTCGAACTGTACGCCAGCTTGTTTAAACACGCACTGACTGATCTTACATTTAGTTATTTTGTGTTTTACATGTTTAAGTTTTATTTTCAAACCGTTTTTGTATCTGTTTGTAGCTTTTAAATTGAGTTTTTTTTTTATTTATTTTTATTTATATTTTCAATTTTGTGTAAGCAACATTTACTTTATTTATTTCACTATGATCGTTATTGTATGTCTGCAGACAATTTATCTTCAACACATACTGACTGTTTGGATACACAGCTTGTAATACAATGTGCAGTGGTGTTTAAATTTTGGCCTAAACGGAAAACAGCAGGTTTTGTTAAACAAAACTACAAGTTTAATTTATGATTAATTCAACTGTTCTTTAGCGGAATGTATGTCAAATCGAAAAAGTTTCTTTAAAGAAACATTTACATTTGTACATGAGCATCTTTTGTAAATGCCAAAAACCGATTGAGAGGGGAAACAACCATTGAAATCACCAATGTAGGAAGCATTTTTTTTATATTGCATGTTGAAACACATCAAAACGTTGAAAATTATTTTACAACCCAAGTTATTTAAATTTTATAGCGCATATGAGTATTTAACTAAGCTTTATTAAGTTTAAATTACATGGCAAAGTGCAAGTGGAAAATAAGCTTTCAAACTATGGGTCAAGAGGTCATATTGGAGGAACACAACAGGGGACTCAAACACTTTTGCTTCTCAAACATGTTAGTTTTAGGCTGATTTCCACATAACTTGTACACATGTATATGACCAGATTTCAATGATATTTATAAAGCATGAAAAAGAAACAAATTGAATTATTGCTTTATAACAAAGTAAAATTCATTGAAATCTATTCATACCTTTAAGCTATGTGTCCACGATCGTCAGATATTACAACGTTGTCCGAAAAATGTTCAGAAAATGTCTAACAACCGTGTAAACTTAAAATTTTTGCCTTCCAAAGTTGTAAGAAAAAGCATTTTCAGTACATTGGAAGACAAAAATATTGTCAGACATCTAACAATCGTGTAAAAACACAATTTTGTCATTGTCATTGTTTTAAGACAATTGACAAACACTTTTTAATGGCAGCATTGTCATAGAAAGTATTTCTAAATGCAACTCTGTATATACATAAATAATAAAGTGGAAGAAAATTAAAGAATTAAATTAAAGTGTGCATTAATAAAATTTTTAAACACACACACAGAGCTGCAAAACGAATTTGACAATGCCACACAACAATCTGACAACCGTGTAAACTGACAATTTCGGTTGACAGATAAATTCATTGTGTGACAATTGTGTGCAAATGAAATTGTTAGTTTTCTTACAGTCATGTAAACTGACAATTTACCTTTTGCTAAAAATTTTTCAATGTCAGTACATTGATAGCACATTGGTAGTTATGACAACGTTGTAATATCTGACCATCGTGGACACATAGCTTTATTTTTACAAGTTAAGGGTTGTAAAAAGTACATATTGTAAACTAGATGTGGTCGACTTTGACATCCTGTATACCACCTAATGTAATAACAGGGTGCTCACAAATTTAATTTTCTGGCAGCTTATGTCCTCCCATACGATTCGTTTATACATTATTTGTCAATCAGACTAGCAGTTTAAATCCACTTTTCTCGCTTAACCGCATTGTACAACCAATGATTTAGAAATATAGTAAAAGCCATGCATAAGGAGTAAAAATCGGATCAATATTTTTTATGGATTTACGATTTATTCTGCACTTCCAACAAGAGGCGGGAAATTTGCTATTAATAAAAGCTAAAAAAATTTAACCTTAATTTGTTAAAAACTAAATAAAATTTCAAAAGCAATTATTAAATATTAAGATGACCGATCAAATAATACACGAATTACAAAGTAATGATCAATAAATTAAACAAAAAACCAAAAATTATTACAAATCATCATCGTAAATTACACAAAAACATTACTGTTAAAATGTAGAAAATGTTAAACGTTACAAACGTTGAATAACAAAAATAAACAAAGCAAAGAAATAAGCTGCAAAAAACAGCTGACACAGTTTCGGTAAATTGTTTGATTTCTTTCTGCTTCTCCAGCGTTTATTAAATTATTAACACTTAGCACAGCATTGAACAGCAATTTGATTTATTTTGTAAATTTATAGAAGTACTTCTTACACTTGATATAAAAAATAATGACACCAATTTACACTACATACTTTTTTGTTATTAATTAAAGTAAAATATTCTTTGTACCTCTTTTTTTATTTATCGATATTAGTTTTTTTTTTGGTTTCTAATAATTATTTTTTGTTGTGGTCTTTCTGTTCTATCTATCACTGAATGAAAGAAGAAATTTAAAATTATAAATTGTGCATGTGCATACATACAAGCACATACTTTGTGTATACACATAAAAAGCTTTTTACGTATTTATAAGCTTTTATGTATAAAACATAGCAAAGACACAAACTGCCTTATTAAAAGCTTCTTACAATTTAGCCATACACAAGATGATTCAAAAACAAGTAAGAGCGCAATATTCGGCTATGCCGAATCTTATATACCCTTCACCTTTGTTGTGGATGCATAATTATATTATATACATACATACATACATATATATCGTTGGTCTCATGTAGAAAGACCCTAACTCGCTATTTTTTTCGAAATTTGTTTTTTTTGCGATTCCAATGCATTTAATGCAAATACACCTCCTCACAAAAATTTATTGCAATAGTGTAAAACATAACGCTTTTATAAGCAGTTGTACAAAAAAAGTTACATGTTGAATATTACAGTTTCTATTATGTTTTTACCTTCTCCTGTAAAGTTTCAAATATGCGAGTTAGGGCCTTTCTACATGAGACCATCGATATATTATATTGTTACGTTTTTACCTTTTAAAAACGGTGGTTTATTTCCTTTAAATAAACCGGATTCTTTTTAAATGCAAAATAAAAGCGTCAAGTAGTTTGAAGAAACTATAACGAGTCTTTATTTATTTAAATGTACACAAACACAATTAAAAATTAACACACCGTGTGTAAAAAAAACTTATATTACGGTTTAAGAACATTATTACACTTTGTTTGATCAGCGCCATCTGTTTATGAAATTATTTTTAACAATATTAATACACTTAGTTTTTTTGATGAAATTTTCAGAGGTTGTCTCGGATTTTTGCTCATATCTCCGTTATTTGCGGACGGATTTTGCTGATTTTAAATAGCAAACTTCTCGAAAGTATGTCTGGCAGAATTATTGAAGATTTGGATCCCGAAGATATCTGGGGACTTTAGAAAATTGATTTCAACAGACAGACAGACGGACATGGCTAAACAGACTCCGCTATCTGTAAGGATCCAGAATATATATACTTTATAGGGTCGGAAAATTATATTGTGGAAATTACAAACGGAATGCAAACTTATATATACCCTTCTCATCAAGGTGAAGGTTATAATAATTTCTTTTGTATCTATTAAATGTATGTATTTAAAACAATAATAATACTGGTCCAAACGGAATCGTAAATATACAGCTCGTTTTTATTTGTCACACGAAAAATAAATGGTATAAGCGGAATGTTAATTTGTCTACTTTTTTTCTAAATAGGTACTAATTCGAAGCAGTTAAAGCAGTTTAACGCTAATATTGACTTGCATATTTAGGTAACGGTATTTTATTTCGTCCTGACTTAAATTACACAGTAATAGACAATCGAACTTTTCGAATGGGATGAGAATGACAGTTGACATTAACCATAACAAAAACTTCAGAGGTTTTTTTTTAGGTGAGTGAGAGATTTTTTTATACGAATTTGAAGTTGGTTATTTTGTAACGCTGTCTAACAAGGAATGATCATTGAAATTTTGATAAAATATTGCTTATTTATTTTTATTAAAAGCTGTTTTTCATGTTTTTTGACAACATTTTTTGAATCAGCATAATTTATTAATTTATCATGTTTTTGTAGTGATCACACACTGAATCAACTCAGTTTTTTTAAATAAATTAAAAATAAACTTTATTTGTTTTTATATACTTTTTTATGAAAAGTCAATTTTAGACAGACGGTATTGAAAATTAAGTATTAATATGTTTCTTAACGAAAGTTGTTTTTAATAAAAAAAATAATTAAGGCAGTATTTTTCAAAAAAAAAATGCAAAAATAGATTACTTTTTCATCTTCAAATCGTTTAGAATAGATATTGTCTTGAAATATTTTGTATCTAAAGGTAAATTTAATTATTGTTGAACTAACAAAAAACCATACGAGATAAATAGCACATGCAAGCATGATTTTTAAAGATCCGAGGATTTTTAGAAAATATGTGAAAACCTAAAATTGGCTGCAACTACTTGTAAATAGTAGTCTAAATGGGTAAATAGAATTCGACCGAAACTGAACCTCATTTATCAAAATTAAAGGGAAACCTTTCTAATATACAAACAATTTACAAAATAACACAAACGTTTCTATAGAAAACACTGTTATACTCAAATTTTTTTTATAGAAAACATTGTTATATACACAAATTTCTATAGAGAACACTGTTATACACAAACGTTTCTATAAAAAACACTTTTATATACCAATCAAGATTCCATCTAGAATCTATAGAAATCTCTGTTAAATACAATAATTTCTATAGAAAATGCTGTTATACTTTTCTATAAAAAAATATTGTTATACACAAACAAGGTTCATAGGTTCTTATCAAGCAAGATTTATAAGATTAATAACGACTCATAAAAAATAATATGACTATTTTTGACCAATAATCGGTCGGTGACAGCCAAAAACATCGGAAGTTTACTTTTGCGCCACTTTGTATGTATTTGAGGGTCTCCAACCAAAATTCTGATTTTTAATTTCCTAATGTTATAGAGATCACTGTGCAGTCAGAAAGGATATTATCATTCCCTTAGACTTCTCTATTCCCTGATACAAAGCAATTAATTATGTAAGAGTATGAAATATACTTAAGAGCCAAATAACAAAAATAACTCGTCCACAAATTCAACTGTTCGAATTCTCAACTTATTTTCTGTTATAAAAAATAAATCTCTTAATATAACTGTTATAAAATTATGTTTGTTTCTTTTGTTTGTACGACTATGCGAGTGTTTGAGTATATTTTTTGTTTGCTGATTTTAATTGCCAATTATTAATGCTTTATTTTTACAAATACAAAATCATAAATTTTTTGAAATAAAACCCCAACACAATAAATATTTAAATAGTGGTTTTCACACCGAAATGATGCTCTGAATCGTGATTTAAAAAATTTAAAAAAAATGGAAAAGTGGTTGCAGATAAGAACACAATTGTTAACTTTTATGTCGCATAGTTTTCAATGCTAATTATTAAATTAGGAACAGTTTTAAATTGCGAAGATCATAGACATTTAATTTATAAGTATTTAAATTAATTTTTAGAAACACTTTGACCCGATTAATTTTGATTACACAACACCGTTCAGACAAACGCCACTTTGTTTTTGATTAACAAATTTGGAATAAATTTGTTTATATACAATTACCACAGCCCATTTTATTGTATTTACATGGTACTTGTTTATATTACTTTTAATCTTGTTTAGATCATTTAGAGTAATTAATAATTACTACGCAAATATTTGCAAGTTCACTTAAATATTTATTGATTTGACAAAATATACATACCAACATTGAACTTATATACATACATACCTTTTTGTGTGCACATACAATTTAAACAATTAATTTATATTCCAAATGCAAAAGCCAGAAAAAAAACAAAATTGCCAATTAATGAACTAAGAAATCAAAATGCAAACGAAACAAACAAATTCCCTCTGCCCAGTACGATATTGCTTTGAAATAAATTTGCAAATGAGATTTTCAGTAGCATTTTGAATGTTATACAGAAGAGTGATACAAATGAATATTGATTGTACTAAAAAAAAATGTTTGAAGGATATTTATTAGGAGTGGGAATTTATGCATTGGCTTGCTATTTGTATGATAATTTAAGAACGCCGATGTTTTTATTATATCAAACTTGGCAGCAACGTAATAAGCAACAACAAATTTACTTAATGGAAAACTATGAAAAATGGGCGGGTAAGTGGTTCAAATGTTTTAATAAACTTTATATAAATTTATAAAATTCTGATATTGTTTTAGCGGTGACAGGTTCCACCGATGGAATTGGCAAAGCTTATGCTAGAGAATTAGCCCGTCTGGGGTTTAATATTGTTTTAATATCAAGAACACAAGCGAAATTAGAAGCAGTGGCTCAAGAAATTGGTAAACAGTGAGATACAAATCTACTAAATAAAATTAAGAGAGGTTTTTATATAGAAACGGATTTTGCCGTGGAGACATTTACTGTACAATGCGATTTTGCCAAAGGCGCAGAAGTATACAACAATCTTTTTAACAAACTTTCAGAAAAGCCTATAGGAATTCTGAGTAAGTTTTCAAGTTATATTTTTACATTACGAAACACGCTAAAAAAAATATACGTTTAACTTGTTTTGTTTTTAGTTAATAATGTTGGTATTGGTCACAATCCTCCCGGTCCAATAGGTACCTTCTCGCCGGAACATATGTGGGAGGTAATTAATGTTAATATAGGAGCTGCTACGCAACTATCACGACATTTTATATGTAAATGGCGCAAGAATATTGTAAATGGTCTCATTGTTAATATCTCATCGGGCATAGAATTACAGCCATGTCCATTTGGTTCAATTTATGGTGGCAGCAAGGCTTACATGCAGAGTTTTACTAAGGCCCTTCAAGAGGAAACCAGAAATTCGGGCATCACCGTACAATTGTGTTCACCAAATTTTGTAGTCACAAAAATCAATAGTTATTCAAAGAAAGTAATGCGCGGAAATCTGTTTATACCACAACCAGATGAATATGCAAAATGGGCGGTCAGCACTTTGGGAAAAGTGGATGAAACTACAGGATATTTTTGGCATGGGATACAGGTTTGTAGTGGTTTATTTTGCACTGAGACATAATTATAAGTTTGTTATTCTTTGCAGAATGCAATTTGGAAAATTTTGCCATATCGCTTAAGGTCGGCATTGTTTGTGGTTATTGGTAGAAATCTTGTTGATAACTTGGCAGAAATGCGAATTCATAAGGAAATGAATAAAGGAAAAAAGTAACTAGCTATTACTTCTAATTACAATTTCCTAATTAAAATCTTAAACTGTTAAATATTTAAACTTGCAGTTGTCACATTTAATTCATTAATATTTGCCACTAACTTCCTCTTAACTTCTATATATATAGCCAACAATACTAAACTTTATTAAATATTACAAGTGGAAATCATAAATTAGACGGAAATCCTTAATAAAAAATAAAAATCAAACACTCATGCATACTTGCTATTAAACAGGAAAAACTCTAACTTATCATTTAGAAAAATTTTACATTACAACAAGCAAAAATTCTAACCCAAAAAAAAAGAAAAGAAATCCAGCAAAATATGGCGTGATGCTGTGAAATGAACTTTACATGACTCTTAACGCTTACACACAAAATCTATATTACACAAGACCGTGTAAAATATTAGAAAATGAACAGAAAATTAGAATGGGAGGATATATTTTTTGAAAAAATTGTAAGGATAACCTAAAATGCATGAGTATAGATTTTGTGTGCTTTTGAGACGACTAGAAATTATATCAAAGACCGCATTTATTCAAGTGTCAAATAAATTCATACAGATATTTGTTCATACTCTTGTTGGAAGAAAAAAATTGAAAAAAAAAGAATCATAGTAATTAAGTTAAATGTATGAGCGAAGAAAATAAAAACCACATAGTTTTCAATTTTTGTTAAAAGCCATAAACTACAGTATAAAAAAAGCTTGTACACGTATGTAATTACTATAAAGCACAATGGGTTTTTATTACCAAATAAAAATTAAATGGCTGTAAGGGCTCGTTTTCACTGCGTCATTTTTGTTGTCAAATTGTCCAAATTGTTGGCAAAAACGGGTTGTCATCAATAAATTTAATTTTTTGAAATCATCATTGCAAATATAGATGACGCCATATGACAACCCGTTTTCATAAAATTGCCAACAATTTGGACAATTTGACAACAAAAATGACATAGTGATAACGCGCCCTTAGTCTGTGATCACTTTTATTTCCCTTTACAAATCGATTTTTATACAGAAATAGTAGTAGTTAAGTAGTAGTCTAACCCCCTTATTCAAAAACGATTATTAAATTTAACAAACGTTTATTAAGACAGATTTGCATATAAAAATTTGCTTATTAAACGTTTGTTAAATTTAATAATCGTTTTTGAATAAGGAGGTAAATGGTTAAAGAATGGAATATGCATTAAAAAATGTGTTTTATGCGCATAAAAAATGTCCTTAAAAACGAAAAACACGCTCTTAAAAAATAAGAAATATGCACTAAAAACTAGCTAGTTTTTGTCGCAAATTCAAAGTTTTATAAAAATATATAAATTTAGTTGGTTATTAATGAAGTTAAAATACAAAAGCCACAATAATTCGTTTAATATTACCATGAACAATATGGCCCCTATTATGAGCTGCATTCGACAATCGATATTCGCTGGCTATCGTAAATCGACTATCGAATGTGAAATTTGTATTATGAGTTAGCATCGCTGTAGAGAATTTCGTTGTTCAACGAATTTTTATCGAACACAAATTTGCTGTCGACGCTGTGTAAAACTTTTTGGTTTTGGTCAACCAAATACTACTTGTAAAAATTACTTTTGTCTCATGGAAGAAGATCCACTCTTGGCAAAAAATATTTGCTCTAAAGTTCAGGCAGCCAAAAAATGAGTGGGCATTACACAGAAACTTAATTCTATTCATCAGACGAATCATTAAAACCATAATTCATTTCAAATTTAATTTATTTATCTTAAAGAATTTGTAAACAAATATAGCGCCAGCTGATAAAAATGTACTATTGTGAATAATCTACAGAGTAATTTTCACAATAGTGTTTTTTCATCGAATGTGCACCATAATACCAAATGAAAATTCGTTCGATAAGCTTAAGTCGAAAATCGATTTAAGCTCATAATAGGCACCTATATTTGGTATTAGAATACATCAAAGTAGATTCAAACTGTATCGATAAGTATTTAAATTGTGCGAAAGAACACAAGTTTATAACTTTTCATAATTATTTCAAAATAAATTTTACACAGTCTTAAATCAACATACCAATAAATAACATATATTTGAACTCCTTTATTTATTAAAAAAAACTTTGTTTATTTAGGATAGGACACAACAAGTATTGAGTTTAATTTTATTTGATGCTGTTTGATCTAGCAAAACTCTTGTAAGAGTAAACAGCGTCAAACAAATTTGTGCTAAAACAAGTGGTTACGTTTTTGTTTAGTAAATATTTGCCAGGTGTGACCATAGCTTTAATCTATTGATTTTCCTGGTCTTTTAAAGCACCTATATACATCAAAAAAACTTGTTTACATATGAAATTTTATTGTCCACAATTCAATAATAATCCTTTATAGTTTCACAAACTCGAGAATAAGTAATTTTTGGTAAAACAAATTTATTGGCTTTGCAGCTGTCACTTTTACAAATTCGGCACCCAAGATTATAATAATATTTTAGGAGAAATTAGACTCAATGTACACAGGCAATTAGGGGTACTGTCAATTGATATTGGGCCTTTAAAAATAAAAAGAGAAAAATACAATTATATAAATTTTTTTTTTTTGGAAAAAAATGTGCAACAAAAATATGCTGTAGAGACCAAAATATGCAGCAAAAATATGCAGTAAAGTTCAAAATATGAGAAAATATGCCCTAACATATCGATGCCATATTTCATAAAATTTTATGAAACAGAAAATAACTAATCAATATAAAAATATGATATTGCCTATTTTAGGTTGCCCTCCGATCACTTTTGTTTTCCATGAAATATTGATTTTTATATGAAAAATTAAAATAAATACTATGAATAAATAAAAAATTTTTACCTCAAGCTTTATAAAGATACAATTTTAATAAAAACAAAAAGGTAGAACAATTAGTTTAATAATATTATATGAAAACTTTAAATCGTCTGTAACTTCTGAAATCTAAATAGATGTATATAGCAAGCTTATACATATCAGAGAACAGAAAGAGACCTTTCACATTTGCTAACCATTCGCAAATTTGCATTGCTTTTACTCGACAATAATGTGCATTGCTGTTTGTTTACTCATTCCTTATTACTGTTTGCTATTTTACATTCCCTTTTTGTTATGCCGTTATACATCATGCAACGAAATAATTCAATGTCACATGAAAAAACTAAAAACATTCACACCATTCGTCCAGTATTCGATGCTTTGAGTGAATGAAAACATAAAGAAAGAGCAAAAACAATACAAAACCTAATGAGAAAATAAATATTTTTTGGTTGTTGCTTTATGTGCGATTTGTTGACAGTAAACTAGTAAAGTTTGATATTTTTTGTTAGTATGTACAACTTATACAATCAGCATTGAAACCATTCATACCAATCGTTAACCATTCGTATCAATCGTTAAGTATTCGTTGCTTTTGGGAGTATGCGTTTACATTTGTACAAGACATGCAATGCAAGCATCATTTTTCGTTACACTCCGTTTTGTGAATTATGACATGTATTGCTTTACGGAATTGATTTATGTTGTCAACATGAGGTTCGTTTTTTGTGATTGTATTCAAAATCTAAAATTAACCAATCAATCCGTTCTCTGATACATATGTGATCAACCCATGGTGCAAAACAAAATAATTTAAAATCTGTAGCAAACCAATTCATGAGTTGTTGTTTTGGTATTTAAGCAGCAAAGCTTAGCAGAAAATTAATTATTCATTTTCAAAAATATATATTTTCTAGTATAGTTGTAGTCATTTTTAAATTAAAACTTTTTGTTAATCCATTTTAATTGCTTTTTAAGCATACCACCAGGCGTATTATTTTAAAATACGACAAACAAATTACTCATACGCCGCACACACACAAAACCACATGTTAAGAGAAATATTTTTTTTACATTTAAGAAAATCTACTGACAATTTATATGAAAATTTAATATAGCGGCAACTTTAAGAATATGTCAACATATTTGAATTATGTTTTATTTTAAGGGAAATAAAATTCATTGGTTTTATTTACCCTCTTTTGGAAATAAATAAATATTTGTTCTTTAACGAGTCCATCATTCAAGCAGTCTTTATTCGTTTATTCATTTGCTTTTATGTTACAATTACAAATCTTTAACATTTGCTTTGCTTTGTTTTGTCATTATTTAATATAGAGTACATACATATAATTTTGTTTTTATGTTTCTTGTCTTCAAATACATTTAAGTTATAAAAGCGTAAAATGTTTTATTATTTTTTTTTTTTTTTTTGGAATTTCATCTATTTGAAGTACCATTTTCCGTTTGGTCTTAAAAATGAAATAGTTGTAGGAAATATAAAAATGACACATGGTTCTGCATACAAATTGTTTTAGTTATACGTTTGCTTTATCTCTCTCTCTCCCTCTCGCATTTTATCTTCTTGTAGATTCATGTATGTTTTTGTGGTAAAAATTGTTATTGTGGTGTGTGGCTGGAAAGGGTTTGAGTTTTAAGTGAAACAAGTTTCCAATATGAACAAGACTTGTTCCTTTGCATATTTGTTTCCTGCTGGTTTTTTTTGGCGTTTGGTGCCAACGTTAAGTACAATACAATTTGCAACGATTCTATTTTGAGTTGGTTGGTTAAAAGCCTATTTACTGCATTAGGGCGGATTGTAATATTAGCGTAGTGATATTTTTTTTTTTTTGTTTCGATTTTATTTGATGTGAGTACTAAACAGTGGAGCATTTTACTTTGAATGTTCTGATAAAAGTACATTTTAATAGAAAAGAAATCTGCAAACTAAAGGTATAATTAAGTAAACGTTTAAAAATTACAATTCCCGAATACTTCATTATTGAGGTTTTGAACTTTTACTTATTATTAGGGTTATGGCTTTAAATTGTTATGCAGAATAGAATTTCAAAGTTGTGCATTTGTAAACCCACTGTGAGTTTAAAGTACCATAATGTAAACAATAATAATACAGCAGTGTTTTTGAATACTAGGACAAAAAATTCTTTCGCATCATCACTGTAAATGGCAATTTAAACTTTAATATATTTTTAATGTTAATGTTAAATTATGTCTAGTTTTATTAACAAAGTTAATTTCAAAAGTTTGTTTAGTACTTACATTCATAATGAAATTTATATTTAGTAAAGGGATTATAAAATATTATGTTTAATGGAAATTAAATTTTATAAATTTTTTGGCTACCGATTTAAAACTGGTAACGCTAATTGGAATTATTTCGGTTACGATATTCGCTGTTGTTTTAGTAACGGAATTTTATTGATAACATAGCGGTATTTAGTATTAACGATAGTTAAGCTGAATATGTATTTTAATGGCGATAGCGAATATGTTTAAAAACTAGAGTTTACAATTTTTAGCCCATTATTATTTCCGAGCTGATTAAATTTTTTAAGAAACCCAAACAAAAGGATTTCCTTACAACTGTAATTCATTCAATTTAATCCTGTGTTTTGGAAATGTTTGTGGTCAAAATTTACTTAACCCTTTGTTGGGTGAGACGCTCCCTGGGGACCTTTTTTTTTATTCTCAAACTGAAATTACTACTTAATGCTCCATGGGAAGTATACCCGACCCCACATGTATTTCAAGGAAATTGTATCTAGAATCGTCTAAAAAAAGTTCTAGGCGATCTGACCAATAGTTTAGTTTCTATTGAGATAAAAAGGTGTTTAGTACGGGAACGTGTGAAAAGGTCCGCTAGCGGGCGCCGCAGTGGTGCAGAGGGTCAGAACGTAAAGAATTCTGATGAGAGAAAGTGGTGTTTCTCGAAACATATGTAAATTCAACCAACAACCCAGGTTCGAATACTAAGCCAAGAAAAATTATCAATAAATTTTTAATAATAATTTTCATGTAATAATTCCTACCTTCAGTAAAAATAATTTAATGTAAATTATATTTAATGAACTCGAGCCTAAATAAAGAAATAACAAAGATTTAAAATAAACAGTTCAAAATAAAAATAATAATTCTTGTCCGCTGGGATCTTGTATAGAAATTTCAATAAATCATTAATAAATTTAGTTTCTTTTTGCTTGTTGTATTATTTGAACATATCACAAACGTATTTTTTGAATTATTTTATTGTGCCTTCTTAGAAACAAATAGGTCCCTGTGTACCTTGAGGACAACTCACTCATCGGAGGGTTAAAATATATGAAAATACTGATTTAAAATAATTTTTAAGATCTTTGAATGATTACCAATGCAAAATTTTGTCAAATCGACTTCCACTTCTCTCACAATGTCCACAAACTTAAAAATACGTACTATCTGAGGTATCGGGAACCTTAATACGAGAGGTTATATCTAGTAATCTAGTCTCTCAATATAATTGAGTAGTGTGGTCCTGTCAAAATGAAACCATATCAATTCTACTTGATTGCTTTTAGCGTGACACCAAGTAATAAAATCATGTTCAAAAATATATTGATCAAGTAATCGTTATTTAAATTTTTAAATGAAAGTAAAATTAGATGAAAATAAAAATTATATCCTTATTATGCTTGAGATCAAAATTTCTTTATTTCTTTATTTATTTTTACAACAATGCATCTTTAGGGAAACAAATTAACAATGTTAATTTTTAGAGAATACTAGGTTGAAGTTTTTATAGTTATAATTATAGAAAGTTTTTTATTTGGCTTGTGTTCATTAATTTAATAATTCAAAGAATACAATTGTAAAGTAATATTTCTAGACAAATGGCACACTAGAATGTAATTTCTACCCTGCCAAGGGCGTCATCAGCAATGTTTATTGTCCAAGATGTACTTGTAAACATCATCTATTTAACTGACCATTTATTGAGAAATATAATTCGGGAATTGAACATATTTCTTATTACATGTTATGAGTTAGAACGAAATTTACTTACGTTTTTACAAATGTGTGTGTTGTATTCTTCTTTATTATTATTACTAAAAATTTTTGTATTACTACAAATTTGTTGTTACTTTTGCTGCGTCTACCATCGGTTGACAATATCAGCAAAGTATGTTGTTGTTGTCATTTCTTCTTTATTTTAGATTCTGTTTTTTTGTAACTATGAAACACCGGAGATGGGATGACACCTTTTTTTACACTGTGGCTTGTGTGTTTTGTTAATTTTTATAGAATACTATGTTTGAACTTTTTATATTTATTATTAGATACAATTTTTTATTTGACTTAAGTTCATTAATTTAATAATTCATGACACCCTTGGCAGGGCAGAAAATGCATTCCAGTGTGCCATTTGTCTAAAAATATTACTTTATAATTGTATTCTTTGAATTATTAAATTAATGAACTCAAGCCAAATAAAAAATTGTATCTAATAATGATTAACAATAATATAAAACATATTTTTCAAAATCAGAATGATAAATCCAATATTTAGAATATTGGAAATAAATAAATAAAACAAATTAAAAAAAACAAAAAGGTCGAACAAGTAGTTTTATATTAGTTAGAAAAAAATCATTGATCTTTAAGAAACAAAAAAACATTACCAGAAATTCCTACTATTACTTTTCCCTTCCCACTAAAGACTATGTTGAGTTCAACTCTTCAACTCGAACAAATCGACTAAATTCGATATAAAATTAAAAATTTCTGAAATGCAATGGGAAATGGTGTAGTTTTAATTTGAAAATAACCAGCAGGACAGTGTAACTGCCGATTCCCGACTTAATGATTATTTACCACAAAATCCTCATACTGCCTCAGCCTTGTACATTTCAAGTGTTGCATTTCTGTGAATAATGTAAACTTTGACCCTTATGAGAAGAAGTAGCAAATTTATCGCCTGGTTATATTGAGAATAGTAGAGATAAAACTAAGCATAAAATTTATATTTCAACATATTGTACAAGTAGATGATTTAAAAATAATAAATCGTCTCTTTAAGAGAGTTAAAATAACTAAGTATTCGAGATGTTACGAAAATAATTTCAAATTTATTTTACATTTTTGTAATCATGCGATGTAATTGAAGAGTTTTTCTAAGAGATATGTGATTTTTTTATAATGAAAAAAGTAAAGATTAGGAAGCGTTAATAACGAGACTTAGACCTAGGATAAGCCTAAACTTATTTTTACAAATTGTAAAGAGATTTATTCTATCTATGGTGCTTTTAGAAGCGATATTAGAGGTAAGACCGTTTATGGAGCGGTCATATAATCATAGGTAGCATGATTTTTGTTGTATATGAAATTTTATTTATACATTATCTTATAAAACCGAAAAGAATACTAAATGTTTAAGTCAGCGCACTGGACGTTAAGAACATTTCCAAAAAAAAAAAAACATTTCTGCCAAATGTTTAAATTACTATAATTAAATTTTACGTATTTTTACATATTTTGTATAAAAATTACATTTCTGTTATTCTTATTTATATGTATCTATTAAAGGCAACAATTAAAAACTTTATAATTTATATTTAATTTTCATATCAATTCGCAAACTCGAGCACTGCAAAAAAAAAGCAGCTTTTAAACTAAAGTTCATAAAACTTTGCCCATAAAATACTGAAGTAATCATATTTAAATGGCTAACATATTTTTTATTTATACCTCATCTTTCTCTCTAAACATTTCGGATTGAAAGGAAAAGAAGCGCATTTTTTTGTAGCCATATTTAAACAAAGAGCCACCTGTTAAACTTACAATTTGATACAAAAACAAATGACTTTAGCCAACCAACAACCTTCAGGCAATAAAACCATAAAAATTGACTTAGTATTGTACTGGTATTGTGTTGTGTTGTTTTTTGGCATTAAAATACAACTGCAATGTCTAAATGGTATTGAAGTGTAAGAGAGAGAGAAAGAAAAAAACATTAACAAAACTGAAATTGTAACAAAATATCAAGGTTTAAAAATCATAAAAAGCCATTTAGTCGAGTTTAATAGTCAAATCTCAAAACTAATAAAAGTCAATATGAAAAACAGGAAAAATAATAACTTATAACCCGGTTAGTTTGTTTTGGAAAGAGTGTTTATAGGAAAGCAGTGAATGAGCTAGAGTAGGGTCAGATGGAAGAATTAAACGATATTCAAAATGTTATAAATTTAAAATTATGCTTTTGAGTGTTTAGATCAATGGTCGGCATTCAAAGCAAACAGAAGCCGAACATGATCGGAATGTTAACGAAGTTCATATAGCGATTATAATCAATAGCTGGTGCCAAATTACTGCATTCGTGATCGAATGAGCTATCGTAGCGAAAAATGATTTCGATATCAAAATTATGATAAAATGTACTAAATTTCTTGCTCGATATCGTATGCCATAATCTCAAATAAGAAAATTACAATCAATTTTACTCGATATCGAATGCGAAAATTTGGCCCCTGGTTAGCTTACAGAAGAGAAGGAAAGTCGATAACATGTTATTTTGATTACATTTTAATTCCATTCTTTTTCTGTCGACCTTAGGTCATTTGACAAAATGTATTAAAATTAATTAAATTAGGATTATTGTAGACGATCAAGTGTAAAATTCAGATGTTTTCTATGTAATTGAAATGATTTCTTCGTGAAACCAATTTGTTCAAAATTTTTTTCTTGCAGCCATAAATAATACAAGTCGTGACTTTTTGCCACGAATACGTCCACTTTAAACCAATTTCGTTTTTATAACTTATGGTGAACGCAGTAGATTCTGAATTTGAATTAATTTACAAAAGTGTATTAAGATTTAAAAGAAGCTTTTAAAAGTTTTATGCATTTTATGTCTACAATTGTTTGCAAACAAATGCAAGAAAAACCCCTTTATTTAATAGAATAAAATCTCGGCCATACGTTGTAAATAAAAAGAAAAAGAAAAAAAAAAAACAAACATAATAAAATAAAATAAATAAATAAAAATGCCGCTTTTACTGCAATTGTTTTATGCGATGCATACAAATTTGTTACAAAACTTGTACGCCGTGAAACAAACGGCGTGGTTCATGTTCTGTTCAACACAGCAACAAACACATGACGATGATGACGACGAATACAACGACTTTCCATGGTTAAACAAACAAATAAACAGCGCAATAATAATAATAATAATAACAACAACAACAGCAACTATTAACAGCAATAGTTTCAAATGAGTGACAGCATTTCAAATACATTTGGTCATTAGCTAAAAGATAAGAAGAGACTACTATATTTGCGATGAGTACAAATGAATTGTTCAAATGCATTGAGGTGAAAGAATTGATTCTTTCAGGAAGAAAATATAAAAGTTGTTAAATTTGAAAATCATTTGAAGCTCCAAACTAAAGTAAAATGCACAAATTTTAACTAGCATTGAATATAATTGACGACGATATAATATTTTGTACGTGTGTGTAAATCACGCTCACATCCAAAACACACAACTTAAGTATATGATATTCATGTAGAATGCTTGCCATTATCCTTAGAAGTTAGGTATTAAAAATCAACAAACTTAGTTCAGTAGAAATAATGTTGTGAAACAAAGTGAAGAAACTTCCAAAATTAATTTGTAAAAGTATAATATCTCTTGGACATGAATTATGAGTGTGAATCAGCATTAATGTTGAGACCTGTAATTTATGTCATATTTTCAATTCACTCCTTTACAATACGTGCAAAATCCACCAACAGTTGCAGTATTTTACTACAACTGCCACAATTATTATGCAAAATAAGTATTTTGCGTAAATTTTGAGGAAAAAAAAACTTTAAGCAGAAAAACTATGTACATACATTTTAATGTACAAATATGTCAGTACAAATGAACGTGTAGTCATCACAGTAAGTACAAATTGTTAGTTGCAAATTAAATCAGGTTATGAAAACTATTATTGTGAAAGTTGTAGTTTGTTTAGACATCATTTGATTTCTAGTATTTACAAAACAAACAAAAAATAGCAAAAGCCACAACTAAAATGTGTGGGGGAAAATCGAGCAACGTGATTTGTATTATTAATGCAAATTTATAAAGATCCTGTTTAAAAGATTATTAGGATTTTGTATACTTGTTTATTGTAATACTACCAAAAAAAAACGTATAATACATTATACAGTTTAGGCAGATATTTTTGTATACAATCAAAAATGTTCCCTTAAATTCAAAAAATTCAAATCTTTCTTTCAGGTAACTAAAATTTTAAGAAACTTTTCTCACATCCAAGTCTTTTCAGAAATTTGTATTTCTTTTTAACAAAACCTATAGACTTGTTAGTACTTATTTGCATAAAAACATATGTTAAACCACAAAAAACGACAATGTAATCTACTTGACAAAGTATATGAGAATACAAAATGTTTAGTTTCAGATAACAGCATACAAAAACTAACAAAGTAAAACTTAAATGAATTGACAAATAAACAAAAGGACATTTGCATACAAATTTTTTATGTTAAGAACTTGTTATGTTAAGTCCTTAGAAATACTTAAAGTAATAATAAACGAAATGAATATACCCTTTTATTGATGTGAAATATAAAAAATATAATCTCTGCAATAAAGGAAATTATCAGAACAAGTATTTTCCTTTACTTTCAAAACAAATTTAAACTGTTAACGAAACAGTTTACAGTGCAGTAGAGTAAAGCCGAACCTTATATTCAGCTAAAAAATCATTATTCAGTCTAATATGATAAAAAAAAAGGCGCCATGAAGCACCAACATCCATTTAGAAAATTCTATTAAAACTCTTTTATACTCTACACCACCATAGTGGGGAGGGTATATTGGATTTGTGCTGATATTTGTAACGCCCAGAAATATTGGTCCAACACCCAACTTAAAGTATACCAATCGACTCAGAATCACTTTCTGAGTCGATTTAACGATGCCCGTCCGTCCGTCTGTCTGGCTGGCTGGCTGTCTATGTAAACATTGTGCGCAGAGTACAGGTCGCAATTTGGTTTGGATTGAATTTGGTTAAAATCGATTTGTTATTTCACTTTTTCCCCATACAAATGTCCTCCCAAAATAGGTGTTTATCGATCAGAAATATTTGATTTGTGCATATGAACGCTAATCAGACCTAGAAATTTTATGCAGATCGGTCCACAATTGACCACATCATACAAGCTTCACTTTCGAAAATCAACTTAAGAAGCATAACTCTCTTGAGAACGTTGGTATCCAAATGATATTCAATACAAATACATATGTTTCATATATACACAAGTCATTCGGTACAATTTTCTAATGAACGGTCCATAATTAGTCAAATCTGCCATATAATACCCTCATCGGAAATTACTTTAACATGCATAAATCATTTACAAGTCTCGATATCTAGGTCAAATTTAATGCAAACAATTTGTAAATGCACAGAAGTTACGCTACTATGGGCGCTTCCATTTCTGAAAAACTATTTTTACTCGCATACTCCTACTTAATTTAACACCGATTGATTGATTATCGATTGAGACCCTTTTCTCATTTAAAATCATATTAACAAAGATATTCACCCCTATCGTGAAAAAAAATTCCACATCAAATTTGTGGAAAAGGGAACAAATTTCATGTGGAATTTTTATTAACGATAGGGGTGATTAAGGGTTTAGGAAATTTTGATTTTTTATATGAAAAATGGAATTTGAGATAGAGCACAGATCGAGCTCATTTTTTCAATTATGCAAGATACTAACGATTTTAGATATTTTAAGTTTTTCGTTTAAAAATAAATATCTGGTCAGTAATACAAGGTGGCACAAAAGTAATCCTCCTATCAGAAAATGCTATAAATTTTGCGAGGCCCCTAATGTCAGTTCTGACTATTTATTTGACCAATAATCGGTCGGTGACAGGCTAAAAACATCGGAAGTTTACTTTTGCGCCACCTTGTATAAGTGATCACAGATCGAGCTCCTCTTTCCATTTAAAAGAGTATTTACCAAGATATTAACGACTTTAGATATTTTGAGTTTTTCATTCAAAAATCGATATTTGTACAGACATATAACAGATTGTGCATTTTTAATAAATTTTGCACATTTTTAAACACCGTCGACAGCAAATTTGTATTCGATAAAAAATTCGTTGAACAACGAAATTTTCGACAGTGACGCCAACTCATAATACAAATTTTACATTCGATAGTCGATTTTCGATAGCCAGCGAATATCGATTGTTGAATGCAGAATTTTATTATGTGATTGTATATTTTTTAAGACAAATGTTTCTTAAATATATAATAATTTTAATATAAAAAAAAAAATTAAAAAAGTTTTTATTTGAAATGATTTACAATTTTGAATACCTTAATCGAACCATGAGCTATGTAAAGCTTACTCCTACCTAAGAAAACATTATGTCTCCAACTAAATGTCGAACTTCGTTTACTTACAATTTACACTATAACAACAATAAAATGCTGTCTAATTTACTTAAAATTCTACGTTATCGATGTCTCTTGAAGTGAAATCTTCCATTTAACTGATAATTACCAACAGTTTAGCTAATCCTTTCACATAATGAGCCAACAGAAACATTAAAAGGGTGTTAACGTTTGTAGACCTTTTCTTTTTTCAATATTCATCTTCTTTTTCTAGACCGACTCAAAAACATAGAGTTTAGCAAAAACCAAAAAAAAAAAAAACAGAAAAAGGAAATAAAATTAAACTAAAATGCTGGAAAACTCATAAGTTCCTTTTGCTGCTGGTGTTGGAGTGTTAGAATTTGCACAAACATCTCTATTATCGAAAAGTTAACAGGTCATTAAGTTTGGCAAAGTAAAAATATGTGCGAAGAAAACCCAAAAAAAAGTAGCAGCACATAAACACACGAAACTACACTTTTAAAGGCATTAATTTAAAAAGCTTAAGGAATTGTTAAAAAACTAAGACAAAAAATTTTTAAATTTTACATGCTCAAATAATATTTAAAGTTAACTAAAAATATGTATTTAACTATTAAGTGCTTTGCTGTTACTTGGAATATTTTAAAGAGGGTTGGATTGTTTTTTCTAAAAATATCTTTCGTTTTTAGAATCCTGGCGAAATGACAGTTATAAAAATATGGTTGCATACATTTTGTGTTGGCATTTTGTTTTTATAATTTTTTGGAAATGAAACAAAAGATATTGAATCTTTCTTAAACACATGCTTTGCTGAGTAAATTTTCTTTTTTTTTGGGGAAAGACAAACGTTTTAATATTTTTACATGGTTGAGTGCAATCACCAAAATACACAGATACGTATACACAACATCACCGTGCTTTATAACTGACTAAACAGGATTTTAGGCAACATTCCTTAATATTGCTACATTTTGTAGTAAAAACTGTTGTGTATATCTTGTATTCCCAAATAAAATGGATGTGAGTTTGCTGCTGTTCTAAACTAAGTAAATGACATTCATATTACATTTGGCTACATTTGTTTTTGACGACGTGTGGGCATTTCATTTTTTCTTTCACATTATTTCGAGGACCTTTGGCGTCTGTCTACAAGTTCAAATTGTTTTGTGTTTTCTTTTTTTTTTTTTTGCTCTTAAAGAGTTACATACTTGAACTCTGAGTATGTGGCTTCATATATCTACTTACGAATGAATATGAATGTAGTTTTAAATGTCTTTTGAATTTGAATTTATTTCTTTGCTGGAATTTGATTTTTATTTTTGTATTAATATTTGCAAAATCGAGAAAATGTATTTCGTTGAGGAATAAAATACATGTGCTCAAATCATAAGAACTGATTAAGTTGCACAAGTAATTTTTTCAATCAGTTTCATTGTACCTGAGTGCAGTTTTGTGGATATACAACAAGGATACAGTTGGAGATAATGATGACTGTGATTCACAATTTGGTGGAAATACAAATGCATAAATTAATACATTTTATTTCACAATTCAAGTAATGCAAGCTCTGGATAGCTTTAGGAATTATGTTCTTTACCAACTTTGAATCACACATTTTTAAAAGGTTCTATTTTGATTCGAGATAAACATTTAACATCAATTTGGGAACGTTATTATTAAAAAAAATTAATTTACATTTAAAGGATGACTTTCAAATTGTATTAAAATTTTTTGGTTTAAATTTTAGAAATCTTAGAGAATTATATTTGATAATAAAATAAAACATAATGGGAAAAGCGTATTAGTTTCAAAACTTAAGAGCAATTTTTAAGTGGTTTCGGTGTTATATAAAAAAACATAAAATTTAGAGAAATGTATGAAATCTTTATTTGAATCGATCTATATAATGCAATATTTAAAGAAGGTTTCATGAAACTGCTGCGGCTATGTCTCAATTTTGGCATCGCTGGGTTCGATTTTGCCATACTATCTCGAACATATCGTTCAGTATCTCACGGGCTTTAACATAACCCCACAAAAATAGTGTTACTACGTTAAATCGCAAGATCTAGGAGGCCAATTGACCGGCCTCACACGTGAAATAAACTGTCCACAGAACTCGCCTAATTGGGCTATTGTTTCGCTTGCTGTGTGGCATGCCTAGCTCTTCAAATAATCATCGCATTCACAGTAATATTCCCGCCTTCGTCGTCTTTGAAAAAGTACAGTCCAATCATGCCAAAAATCACCCTTACCACGAATGTATACAGCCAGGTATTATATGACGTTGCGAATAATGATTTTTACTTAAAATTTTCACCACCAGTAGTGATACTTGCGGAGCTAGAACAAGTTAAAAGAAATGATTCTGAAACAATTTTCCGCTTTGGAACTACTCAGTTCTAGAAAAGTTTTATGAAGCAAACAAACATTTTAGGGAAAGTTCTAGAACTAATTCTTCTGTCAGTGATTTTTGTTTGAAATTGTCACGTTGAAATTATTTTTAAAAATTTTTATTGTTTATGTGGCTAGAAGAGAATTTATTAAAAAAGTTTTTGGAAATAGAGAGAACAAGTTTGATTAAGTTTTAAAAATTGTCCTGGGGCCAAATTACCGCATTCGTGATCGAATGAGCTATCGTATCGAAAAATGATTTCCATATCGAAATTATGATAAAATGTACTAAATTTCTTGCTCGATATCGAATGCCATAATCTCAAATAAGAAAATTACGATCAATTTTACTCGATATCGAATGCGGTAATTTGGCCTCTGGGTAGCGTAATTTTTAAAAGGATACATTACATGTTTACAAATATTCACACATGACAAAATCTGTTGAAGTTATCATAAAAAGAGAATAAATATGATCTGTTAGTTAAAAATATTTAAATGTCTTTAACAAAGGTTTGAAGGGATGAAATTACGATTTGTTTGTCTTCTATTAAACAATTTAAGCTTGCGTGGTATTTTCCTTCAATGACATAACCAGCTTATAATAGTGAATCTTAAGATTAGCATTTTAACCCATTACTTGGTAATACAAATTTTAACTAGAAACTCTCTCAAAAACAAATATATATTTATTGAATTACCAAACAAAAACAACTGTTTGATTTCTCCTTCCGATGAAAAATTTTTAAACCACAATACAAAATAATCTTAAGCTTAGTTAAGTAATAACATATTCTTTTAAAAGTAATACTCCACATGATTGCAAATTTTATGACTTGAAGACATTTTTAATGAATACAAATGGTCAACAGGTCGTTTAAGACAAAGACACACACAGCAAAAACACTGCAAAGACAAAGAGTAGAAATAACTACCAGATAACGATGTAAAATAACATAAAGATTTTTATGGTAATATTTGCTAAATCAAAGTAAAAATGCAAAATCTAAGCACAAAAAAGGAAAAAGCAACTTTGTAAGACTTATGTTTGGAAAAGGCGCCAGCACAAAAACTTCTTCATAATAATTTCAAGTATCTAATAAAGATTTAAAAAAAAAAACAAAAATTTTTTATTATTAAAGTTTATTAGTTCGATTTTTTGTAAATATGAAATAAAAACATTTAATAGATGTTAAACATTTTATAGAAAAAAACATGTGGTAAATGTGTGGAAAGCTAAAAACATTTCGAACAACATAATATTAAACAAATTATGCGTTATTAATTTGACAATGTGTGTGTGGTGGCTGCCCTCTAAACCATTGAAAAACTAAATCTATTATAATTAACTTCAAATTTAGAGTCATTTAAAATTGTTTACTAACTACAAATTTCATGTTTATTTTGCTACAATAAAAGCCACGTGTTCTGTGGGGTGTTCTGTTGAAATTTAGCTAAATACAGAAATTCTCAAAACATTTTAGCCAGCAACGTGTTGTAAACAACAACACGTGGTCTGCACAACAACACAGTGCCACAAACACACAAGTCAAACGGTACAACAGACAACCTACCACCAACATACAATGGACTGGCATGACTTTATTACGAAATTTATCCCTCCCTCTCCTTTAGCACAGTTACACGGCAATATCGTCCTTTTACCATTGTATCGTGTGTAGTTCAAACATACGATAATCACATTATTATTTATGGCCCTAAACGCAAACTAAACTGCCACCTAAACTCACTGACCTCCCTACCCAGCACACACACACACATGATGTGGTTCAGTTGATAAACATTTTTAGTAACATCAACAACAACTACAACAAATGGCTCAATTGGCACAACAACTATTGTACTAGACGACCACTTTAGTAAATACAATATAAAATAACACTAAAAAAACAGTACGAGAAGAAAAACCCACATACTATATTTTCCTGCAGACTTGTCTGTCTGTCTGTCTTTTACCATGATGAGGAGTAACGACCAAAAGATAGAAATAACAAAACTCCAAATACATGTACAAGAAAAAGTGCTGGTCTATGAGACTCCCAAACACAAAAAACAAACGGGGAGACTTATTGTCAGTGTAAATAGTAGCAATCCTAAGATTGTTTGGATAACAGTTCTTTAAGGAATCCAATCACGTAGAATTTCTTACAGTATAAATATTGAGTGGTTGTGGACAACATATTGATGTGGAGTTGGGCAAGAGTAGTTTAGCAACAGAAAACAAAATTACACACTAGAAATAAATAAATAAAATCAAAGCCTTTTTGTTAGAAATGCATACGAAACTACAGAAGTGAAATAGAGTAGGGGTAAATAATGCAGTTAGAAAAATTAGGTAACGAATGTGGCAAAAATAAGTCCGAAGTTAACCCTCAAAACCATTGAATTGACATTATTATAATTAGCTTATTAATAACTATTACATACCGTACTTATCAATTTTAATTGTTCATAGATAGAAAATCAAAAATTCTTTTTATAAAAGAAAACTTGAATCGATTATAACTCGGTAAATATCACTTTGAGATTAGATCCAAACTCATAAAAATGTTTATGAAAAATTTTATAATTTATAACTCGGTAAATATTAGCGCAATTCACAATATTGTGCAAATGGTAATGCATCATTGTATTTGCAAAAAGGTTTAGCATATTTTTGTTCTTGCTGTGTATTTTGTTAGTGTAGAGCAAAAATATGCTAAACCTTTTTGCAAATGCAATGATAGGGGTGAAGGGGGCACGCTTATACCCGGGGCACCTTTGAACTATGTTGATAAAATCTCAGTTTAACATTTTTTCCGACCCTTAACCGAGTTTTTCACATGGCAACCTTGTTTTCTAGCAACGTTAACAACTTTTGATAGTTTTTTCAGTCGTCGACCGAATGTAGTTGGGTGAACAAGTTTTCGCAGTGCCATTGTAAATTTTTTTTTTTTTTTTTGTAAGAGTGTAAGAAATATTCAGTGATCATTTTCTTTCGTGAAAGAAATTTATTGCAGTCCAAAATTCATTTCAAACAAAATTAAGTTAAGTTATTTGGTATTTATGTAAAAAAAAATATTTATTATAAATTTCCGTGAAATGGCAAGCCAGTTCAGGTTTGAACAAAGAGAAAGGGGGCACCTTTGAACATGTTAATTTATCAACCGAAGTACCAAACATTGTTGATTCTCTCTTATTTTCTGAAAATGACGAATCCAATGCTGATCATGATGCTTTAAAGGAAAATGTAATGTCAGCTGAAATCGCAAGGCCTTTTCCGTCTTAATAATATAAAACTGATTTTTGATCTGATTTTTTTTATTTTTTAATTGTTAATGTTTATGTTTTTCTTAATAAATAAATCGAATTTATTATATATATAAAAAATATAACTGCTTGTGTTATTTTTGGACATAAGCGCTACAAGAAAAAATTGCAGATCAAAACTGCCCCAGCCTAGTTCAAAGCTGCCCCGTATAAGGGGCACATTTGAACTCAATGACTTCGTCCGTTAAAAAATAAAAAAAAACATAAATCGTACTTAAAATAAGTTACTTGTAGACTCAAGCTAAAGTTTATTTCCATAAAAAATTTGTATGTGGCTTGAAAGCAAAAAGTGTTCTAAGGTGTCCCCCTCTCCCCTAAATTACCATTTGCACAAAATTGTGCAATTGTGATTGTGCGCTACTGTGTTATTTGAAGAATAACTCAATCTGTGAAATCGATTTTTTCATAAAAAAATTCTATCAAAATTAAAATTGTTTATAACTCACAAAATACTGCGTTTTTTGGGAAAATAAGCTCTTTATGTGAACACTTTTATTTTCGATCGAAAATCGATTTCTTCATATAAAAATTCTATTAAGAAATTCATAGAATTTCTCAAAAAAATACTTCTTTTTAAAAAACATTTCTGCACTGTGTACATTTTTTTTAAATAAATTGAGAGCAAAGATCTTCATCTTCAATTTAAATCTTTACCTTAAAATCAGAGTAAACCGTCGTAGACTGTGTGCCACAAAAACTGCACTAAAAATAGACCCCACACATGCACATCAAATGCATTTCTATGCCCCAAACAACAATCACAACAACAACAACAAATTATACCTCAAGTTCATAAAAGAGAAACCAGACCGATAAAAAGAGTCGTACACGTTCCCGACATTGTCGTCGTTCATCAGACACACACAAATGTGACAAATTTAAGAAAAAGAGCTAAACCAGAAAAACAAATGAAATTTTAACGAATGCATACGAAAAACGACAGCAAATTCTCCCAAAGACAACACGAAGTGCATTTAGACGACAATACACAACACAGTAAAACGAAACGAGAAACCAAGAGCATGTAGAATAAAAAGTCACACAAAAACGAAACGGCAGAAACAAACAAAAGAGTTTGGAGCGGAGCCAGTTGGTGTTGCAAAATGTGCTGCAGTAATGGACAAAACAACGGTTGCTACATGGGGGCACAAACAACCTACAAATGAATGGTGTGTATCTGTGTAAATTGTTTGAACAGTACTCACATGTGTGTTTTAATTGTGCTGTTGCTCTTCGAACGCATTTTAACTCTTCTCCCAAGTCATGAGGATGGATGATGTTGTGTGGATGTAAATGTGATTGTGGATGTTCATTTTTTTTTTCATGTTGATGATGATGACGACTGCGACTACGACGACGACGATGAAAACATTAGCGACACTAGTAGACAAACTAACTGCTGGCCTGCTTGCATGTTTTGCTGGCACACCGTAATATAGTTGATAGCCAGCTACGTTAGTCGTCAGTCAGTTGGCTAACAATAAGGCAGGCAGCCAGCTAAAGCGCGAGCCAACATGAGTGGAGTGTACGAGAAAACTTAATATTTGTTGGCTGACTGACTGGCGGCTGGCAACGAAAATTGTGTGCCCTACGGCAACCATCATCAAAACCTCATCATCGTTGTCGTTGTCTTGTATGACTGAGACGCATCCAAGAATATCGCCAGCCAAAGAAGAAACAAACAGAACGTTGAAAAACGATTCCAAAAAAATTATTCTTCTGGTCAACTCAACGTGTCATCAAGTGATGGTGGTAATGGTCCAAGATGTTCAAAAACAAATGCCAACAAACAAAAAGAATTCTGCTTTCTTTCTACAGCAAGGAAAGCAAAAGGATTCATCAGTTGTGAAAATATATAAACCATTTCATAAAAAGACAAAAATCTGTCGTATTCTTCATTGTTTTTGGCCAAAACATCATGATAGTTTTTTTTGCTTTTTATTTTTGAAAACAAATGTCATTGTCCAACGATGAAGTACGAGATTAGCCAAATCAAATAGAAGCCAATATTTTGGAGTGCCAAATCAAAATATCGTTTATGAACATACAGAAGACTAACAACACCATGTTCAACTTTGAAGAAGCACTCACAACACACATGCTGGCGCACAGAAATAAAATGAAAAATAAAACAAAAATCATCATAATATGAAGAAAATAAAGGTCAGCTATTAAAAATATTTTCGGGTATAAGCCAGTATTTGGGTAGAAGTTCAACGCTAATAAACTAACAACCAGCCAACGTCCAACGTCTCGATCATACAGTCTTAATCAGGTTTTTTTCTTAAATACAAATGGACTAAATACTCGATGAAACAACATCTCAATCTAGTATATTGGACTTGTATCGCAAATAATGGGAATATACGCGATTTATTTGTGCTCACAAAAATAAATAAAATAAAGAACAAAAAGTGACATTCAAATATAAATAAAACAAACATAAAAATAAAATTTAATGAAACAAAACAGTTTAGTGAAATAAAAAAATAATTAAAACAAAAATAATTATAGAATTAATCTGAAAAAGTTAAACAGATAAAACAAAGCAAATAACTTAAACAAACAAACATCATGTTTAAACTACATAATTAGTTTCTAATACAAGTGCTTAATTATTTGAATATAATTTCAATTCAAAAGAATATAAAATGAATTAAAAAATTACATAATAAATATCTATTTATAAAATAATTATAATATTATATAATAAATTTACATAAATAAAATTGCAGCAAAATGAAATTATCCATATTAAATATAATAAATACAACATAAACATAATTAACTAAATGAATACTTAATAATATGGGTTTAAATCTTATGGCCAAATATTTGCAGTTAAATAATACTCACCTTAATCTTCAGCACAACATTTATCATCACGTAAATAATGCTGGGATATTGAGAATAGAAACAGAAACAACAAATCTCTCTGACAACCCGATTAATTAGAGAAAGGAAGTCATATTAAGATATTCTGTAAAATTAAAGCAAATTAAGTGGTAAGTAAAAAAACATTTGTGATTAAAATTAAACTTATTTCTTATTTATTTTCGTAACTTATTTTTAACTATTTGAACAAGAATAAAGCTAGATTTACACGATTGAAATTTTCTTCAAAATTGCTCTTCAAAATGCTTCAAACTTGTGTAAACAGCAAATTTCTTCAAAATTAATAAATAGTTATTAATAGTTATTAGCTTAACTTACAAAACATTCGTAAACGTTTTGTTTAATTAAAAAAAAAAACAATGGAATTTAATTTGCTTATAACTCCTCCTTGAAATTTTTTTTTGTGATTGCTTTCTAATGCTTGGTTTTCACTATGTCATTTTTGTTGTCAAATTGTCCAAATTGTTGGCAATTGTATGAAAACGGGTTGTCATATGGCATCATCTATTGACGCAATCATGATTGCAAACACACATGACGCCATATGACATCCCGTCTTCATACAATTGCCAACAATTTGGACAATTTGACAACAAAAATGACATAGTGAAAACATAGTGTAACCCTGCCTTTACACATGCAAGTACTTGCATGCGAGTGCTGTGTACGTATTATATACGAAAACTTATTCGAAAAACTCGACACATTTGCAAGTAGCATTACTGTTTACACAGGATAGTGAAAGTTCATTTTCAAAATGTTGTCAAAGCGTTAACTTTAAAAAATTAGTTTTTTGTTAAAATTAAAAAGAGTTATTAAATGAAAAAGAAAAATGTATGAAAAAGGTTTAATTGTATTTTGCAGATATAATTTTGGATCCATTTTTAACGTTGTAGTTCCAGTAAAACTATAAAAAAAAGAAAAAATTCATAAATTCCATAACCAAATTTTTTTACCATTTCTACTCACATTGTTTTCCAGCAAAAACTATAAATTGTATGTAAAAATATTTTCCATAATTTTTTTTTCTTATAAAATAATTTTTAAAATTAACAAATGGCGCACAAAGTTTGTATTTGTTTACCAAGAGTTGCTATGTCCTTCACATGAGTATAATTGTAGGGAAATAATTATTCCAATTTATTATTGTTATTTTAATTATTATTTGATGCTCTAAAATGACACTTCTTTTTTCATATTTGAAATAAAAATATATTTTTTTTTACAAACACACATAAAGTAAGTTAAATATTTATTAATTATTTTACCACAATCCATTAAATTTATTCTGAATTTTTTTATTTGGCAACTCTGTTTACCTTTCTGTCACTTTATTGCTGAAAGTATCAAAAAATCACTGTCCAGCTAAATTCACTTGCAAGTGAGCTGCAAGTGCCTGCATGTGTAATTGTGTTAGTAAAAAAGTGTATTGATTTTTTCGAACTTGCACTTACATGAGTAAACCGCGGTTAAAGGGGGGAAAAATTAAATTATTATGAAAATTTATTTTCGACTTTATTAAATGATTTTTTTTTGGAATTTCCAAAAAATATTATTTGAACATTGGAAATTTTGATACAAAAAATATATGAAAACTAAACAGATTTACAATCAATTCGTTTGTATTGGATTCATTCGTTTAGAAATATTATAATGTTATAGGTATTATATAAACAAGTAAGAAAGTATAGTCGGTCAAGACCGACCATATAATACCCTACACCCAGTTTATACATATGTAAAAACAGTTTTTCAGAAATAGATGCTGTATAGGATCTATGACCGATCTATTATCAAAAATCATCCAAAAATTTATTGGCATGGCTTCTGTGCATATAAATAATTTGTGTGTTAAATCGAGATAGAGATTTGGAGGTCGGGAAGTACCGGGAAAAAATTTAAAGTTTAACGGGAAAACGGGAAATTTAAAATGTATGTACTTTTAAAAATTTTTTACGTAGTTAAATTTTAGTAATAAGACATCAGCAATAACAAACTTTTTGGACAAGAAATTTTAAACTAAAATAACTTAAAATTCGTTTTATGAAAGATTGGCGATATTTGACAACAAAATTAAATGTTTGTTAATTTGCTACTGTTTTTTTATATAAATTAATGAATTTCATCAAACACAACTAATCCTAAAAAACAATCAAACATTTGAAATATTTTTAAACAAATGTAATTTCCTGAAAACTGTCTTGTTTTGACAATTATTTAAAACTAGAATTCAGCAAAGTATATTATTTAAACCTAATTATCTATACTAAGTGGAATACAATGATTAGGATGATTCAGTTTTTTATTAATCAAAAGAACGCAATAAAAAAAGAGATGATGAAGAGCTTGTTCTACATTTAAAAATATGTATTAGCTATTATATATAACTTCTCGCATTTCCAAATATGTAAAGATAATGAACGATATTATGTAATGTCAATAAAAATTACCTAAAAACTTTCTAAAATTACTAAAACCTAAAATTTTAAGCAAGTACAAATCGGTCAAAATAGAAATTGTCTTTATTAAGAGAGAGATTTTTCTCTGTGACTGGCATCTTTGCAACTAAAAAAACAAATTGGATGTAAGATGACTTATAAAATGCATAGTTATGTTAAAAATTGTAAAATAATGAACTTAAAATATTTTTTATTAACATAAAATATAATTTAATCGTTTTATTAACAAATAGTATCAAATTGTGTATTCCCGGTTTTTCTTTAATATTATTATACAATTTTATCAAATAAACTTTTCTACTTGCAACTTTTCAATCTCGTTTCCCGGGCAAAAAATTGTCCAAGAAATCCCAAACCCCAACCTCGATATAAACACTTTTAGAAAATATATGCATGATCTTATATGGGAGCTTTGACTAATTATGGATCCATCTTTATAAAAGTAGGTGTCATGATTCCTGTATATGTGAAACTGTTTTGTATTGAATTTTATTTAAATACCAACATTATTAAGAGCTATGGCTAATTATGGACCGATCTGCACGAAATATGTAGATGTGATTAAGCTTTATGTACAACTTATGTTTGACTAAATTTGTTTAATCAAACATAAATTTATAATAATAATAATAATTAATATAATCAAACATAAATGTTTAATCAAGCCTAAATCAAACATTTATTACCGATAAATCCCTATTTCAAGAGGTTATTTGTATATGGTGAATTTTACGCCAAGTGAACCAAGGTTAGTACTATTAGATAGTAGGCCAGAGACAAATTTTGAAAAAAAATAAAAAAATGGGGGAAAATGAAAATGATACATGTACCAAATATGGAAAAATCCTATTCTTGAGTTAAAAAATAATTTTTTTGATAGATATCCCACTTGTATCCCATTAAGCGATTATAAAGGCCTTAAAGTAAATTGTATAAGCTTTCTTTTGAGAAAAAAGGGCCCAAATTGAAAAAAAATTAAAAAAAATTAAAATTTTTTTTTTAAAAATTAAAAAAAAATATTTTTGGAATGATTTTGGAATAGCTATCTAAACTCTTTTGGACAATTTTTGCTAGGAACAATAGGTGAAAAGTTACACTCATATAAAAAAACCCTGTATGGCCAAAATGAACCAAAATGTCCAACTTTGACTCCGGCAGTTCTTGACTGAAAGAGCTGAAAATTTGTCTGTGGCTTACTATCCAATAGTACTAACCTTGGTGCAAATTTCATCAAAATCGGAAGACATAGATTTTTAAAATTGGGTCACTTGACGTGAAATTCACCATATGTATATGGGGCTAGATTAAATAATGGACCGATTTTAACAAATTTCAATTCTAATCGTCGTTGGGCCAAAAAAATATCATTTACCACGGACAGCAGCCAAATGGACAGACGGACATTGTTAAATTAACCCAACAAGTGATTCTGAGGCTTTAAAGTGGAACTAATATTTATATTAATATTTAATGGTGATGTAGGTTATAAATATATAAAAAATGTTTATGTCAACCTAAAACACTTGAGTCCGGTAAAAGAAAACATAACCAATAACATTATATTACCACTGCTTCAGTAAAAAAATTTATTTTATTAATAAGATACGAAAAAAAGTACACATAAAAACATTTTTAACACTTCTTCGCACCTATGATTTATGTGTATGTATAATTCACAAGTTTTGAACATATTTCGGGAGATAAGGAATTCCATACCTTTCTGTTTTTTCTTTTCTTTTGTTTATATCCTTGTTTTATTTTTTAGGACACCCCAAATATGTTCAATGTGTTCAATTAAAACAATCCTTACCTTTATTGGTATGTGGTAGGTTGTGTGATATAATGTGCCCAGTTGGCCACTTTTGGTAAGTAGAAGTGGCGCTGTGGGATGAAACAAACATAATATTACGGTGTCCACTCCATAACATGTATTTTGTTTTGCTTAAAACTATTAAGACTTAAATAGTTTGGTTGTGTGCTGGGAATCATTATCCTGCATGTATTCCTATAGGAGTGGCATTTATTCTCTGGCATAGCAGCTTGGTAGCAATTGATTTTGCAACATATCAATGTAATCCTCAGCGCAGCGAAACCAGTTGAAGAAAAACAATTCCATATAGTTAAAGAATCTCCTACATCATTCAAGGATTTTTGACTATACATAGAATCAAATTCGTTATTTATATTTGTTTCACCAATGAAGATGTTTCTTAGCAAAACACAACCCATTTTTCACATTCTGTAAAAATTAAAAACAGAATAGGCCCACAATCTCTGATGACTCATATTTCTGACTAAAAATTGATATTATTCATATAAAGAATTTAAAAACTTAAATCCTAAACATCTTTGTAAATATGTATGTATGTGTTTAAATGAGATAAGGGCAAAATCTGACTTACAACAAACAGATTTTTCTGTAAAAATTTAAATCTCCTTAAATCCCTTATTTTTTTGTCAATATGCGTTTGAGAAAAGAAGCTTGAATGTAATCACTCATGTTTCTGATTTTTGTATAAAAAATTAGCGTTTAAATGGAAAAAGAAGCTTGATTTGTGACCACTCATATTTCTAACTGAAAATAAATTTTTAATATATGTAAAAAGCTTAAAAATTTTATTGAGCGTATAACTTAAAAATGCGGGATTTTTAAAATTTTTAGCTTTTATATTGAAACATTTCTACAAATTTTTCATATAAAAAACTGAAACATATTAAATCCTTAATATCTTTGTAAATATGAGTTTAAATTAGAAAACGGCCCCAATTTGTGTCACTTATATTTCTGATTGAAAACTGATTTTATCATAAAAAAAAAACTCAAAAGTCTTTAATCTTCAATCTCTTTTTAAAAATGCGTGTAAATGAGAAAAGGGTCTCAAGTTATTATATAAAATATATCTATAGTGTGATCATAGGTTTTGGATGTTGATGCTTAAGGACACTTTAAAATGAGCTAAAAATACTATAAATTAAAAAAAAATATTTTTTTCCGGAAATAAATGTATGTACATTGGAAGTGTTTCGGTTTGTTTAAAATTAGGACGAATATTAAGTTTGGTACGGTATCGGTCTGAAAAACCTGTTTTCCCTGGAACTCTAATAGTTAGTGTAATATACACATACATATATATGTATAAAATGAACTTAAAAATTTAAATACACATATACATGTGTATGTATGTACGTGTGTATTTAAATTTTCCTTAAGAAAAATCTTAATAATTTCTAAACTCATGTCACGACAATTTGGCGCCACATAAATATTTTCCAAATTCTACAAAATGACAATAAAACAACAATTGTACAATACAAACAAGAAAACATGAACAACAAATAACAACGACAAACTGAAAACAAGAAGGCCGTCTAAAATAAAGAAATATTTATGTATGTAAGTATGTATTTATAAAATGAATATTATTTGTTTATACATATGTATAAATATTCGAAAATATGATAAATTCTCAAACAAGAGAATATCCCTTCCTGCTAACCAACCTTAAAAACATAAACTCAGACCTCCAAAAAATCGTACGAAAATGAATTATATTGTAAGTAAGTATATATTTGGGTATAATAGACATACATATGTACATACATATAAGAATAAACAATGCATTTGTGCATAAATCCCCCAAACAAAAGGATGTTACAATTTATATGATTTAAAAAAAATAAACAATAACTTACGTACATATATTATTATGTACATAGATATGAAAACTAATATCTTATAATATGTAAAAACTAAAGTACATATTTATTAAACTGAAACTTTAGCCAAATTTTTCCACATAAGTAAAATAGTACACATAATTCTGTTTTTACACGGCAATTAGTTTTTAGGAAACTCTGTGTAAAAAATGACATTGATTGTATGCAAAATAGTTGATTATCTCTAAAACCTATTAAAATTAGTGAAAAACAAGGATTTTTTAAGAACAACTATTCACATTTATAATATTAAATCATATACATATATGTACTATGTGCTTTTACACAAGCATAGTTATTAAAGAAAAAAAGATATGCACTCTAAGCTTAAAAGTAATAGCGCAACTCACAATCTGATGCAAATGGTAGGTTTAGCTCTTACTGTGTATTTCGTTAGTGTAGAGCAAAAATATGCTAAAGTTTTTGCAAATGCAATGATGCAATACCGTTTGCACAATATTGTGAATTGCGCAAATGTTAAAAAATATATGACAAGTTCATTTGATTGTACGCACTAAAAGGGAATTCCATTAAATTTGTGCTACATATTTACAATTGCTCTGACCAGTATCCACAAAAAGGGAATTTCCCTACATTTGTGATATGAACATATGGGTAGTTCCATGAAAATGTCAACCATGACCAAAAAAATAAGCGTATATGAAAAATGTTTCTAATATGATTTAATAAGAGAAAAATATTCGATTTTTCATAATACGGAAGCATTTACAGGTTAGTGGAATTTTAAAACTCAAAAATGGAAGAGAAAAACTGAATGTCTCTTCGACTCAGTTTTTGCAAATAAAATAAATTATTTTCTATTTGCTATTAACTAGATTAATAGATTTGAAACATTACAATTACATCTCAAAAATAAATTTGCAATAACAAATAACTATAATAATAAGAAAAACGAGAAGTTAGAGCTCGAATAACGGTATTTTTTTCTTTTGATGGTGTCTAATGTCACGTACGTTATGCAAACTATGCTTAACTATGTCATTTGTATATGGACAGGTAAAGAAGATTACAATTCTAAAATAAGAATTTTCCAATTAAAGATATTAACTAAAATTTCCTTTTCAACCGAAATAAAAAAAAGTTTGTCGCATACGTTATTGTAAGTACGATAATTTAAATTAAATGCATCAAAATCAATGTTAAATACAAATTTTTTATTTAGATTATTTTAAATAGTCGTAAAACCATGAAACGGTGGCGGGTAGAGTTAAGAAAAGACGAAGCAAAACTAAAAGAGCACCAAAAAAGGAGGCTAAATTAATATTAATAAACATTTTATGAATTTGATATAATTTTTATTGACACACCGTTTTTGAATAAGTAAATACTTTTATCTCCTTTCCCCAAATTTATGTCTAAAATTATCTACAAAATACATTTCATTATTTATATATTAGAAAATTTGTCACGTACGTTATTATGTTTTCTTTAATATAAAACTAACCAAAGATGATTTCTCTTTAAATATTAAAGGATTGTAAAGGTACATTATTTAGCTTATTTTAGGAATTTTTAAAGAAAAGAAAAATTCCCATGATTCGCAGACTTTCGCATGTACGTAAATATGCCTTAAAATTACTTCCGTTTTTGTCACGTACGTTATCACCTTATTTTGATCGGATATTTTCGAGGCTGCCCATTTTTTCTCAAACATAGAAGCTTTTAACTGCAACATAACTGTAACATTGTTTTTCATTAACTTCTATTTTTGTGATATTTACATTACTCCATATGTGTACAAATGTCACGTACGGCTGTATGAAAACACCCATATGTATTTCGCAAAAATTAAATTTTAACAAAAAAAATTTCAAGCCCAAAAGATTTTGAATCGTGCTAAATGGAGAAAATTAGAATAATATAAAAAAAATTAAAATTTGTTTATTTTCAAACCGTGTTAAATCAAAACCGTGTAAAAACAGAATTAGGTGTACATATACATATATTTATTGGTTTTCAAGTCACAAGGAAAGTAAGAAAGTGATGCAAAAAAGTATTCGTTTAATACTTAATACGAGTATGTAGGTACAGAAATCATCAAAAATTGTTTAACTTTAATGGCAATCATACATTAAAATTTGTCGAGAATTGTAAATAATACTGTTTATAAAACCAAAGCATAACCGTATAATCAATTTTCTGCTGCACTGTATGTATTGAAAACCATTTATTTTTATTTGGCAAATCCATGCAATATTTTTTATGAATTGTGTGTAAAGTTACACGTTAAATTAAAAAACAAGTCAAATGTTATTTTAAGGTCAGTTTCTGTTTCAGAAAACATAGAAAATATGTATTTTTGTTAGTTTTTTTTAAATTCTAATAAATTTTCTAACCAAAACCACCACAAGAGTATGTGTGATCATGTTGTGTGTAGTTTTTCATTTTTTTTTTGTGTCACCATCAACAACATTTAATTTGTTAATTTGTTATTTTATTATTAACAAACAATAACTTCAGGGCTTAGTTGTGAAATATAAAAACATTCTTTAACACACTCGTGCCTAATTTGTTACTGTAGTTTTTAGTTTAATAGATTTTATATGTTTGTATCTATTTTTTATATATATGTATGTACATAGGTTTTGTTTTATTCATGAGTGTATTTATTTATGTGTGTGGGTGTAATTTAATTTATTAATGCCTTAAAAATATTATTATTATATGATTTTTATTATACATAATAAAAATGTTTTTAAACGATTATGTTTTTTGTGTGCTACCAAAAATAGATGTTTGATGTGTGGTACTTGCTTTATTTGTACCATAAAAATCTGGATAATACTGTTTCAAAAAATAACAAGAAGAAGTTCACACTTGTAATAAAGTAGCTTTAAAAGTTGAAGCGCCACGATAAAAACACAAGGGTTAACATACATTTTCATATTCCAAAAATACCAATATAAAACGGGCTCCGATTTCCAGGGGAAAATTTCACCTTTCATACACATAAATGTTATTGTATGCAAATTTTCTTCATAAACCTGTTGTAAGTTTTTATGAAAAAGGGCGTATATATGTAAGTCATTCATATATTTTCATCCAACACTTTTTACCGGCTCAATGTATTTTTGATTTAAGGGATACATAAGATAGTTATTATTGAGCACGAACTTATTTGTGCCATTAATTTCGGCTAGGCATATTTCTAATGGCCGAATTCTCAGTCATTAGTTAACCATTGGTAAACTAAAATGCTAACTATTGTTTAACTATTACTTGTTATTCTCATGGCAAACTAAGCATTGCGAATAAAGAATCACTGGTTAAGCCTTTGCCATTAGCTAACTGAAGACTGTGAATTTAGTCATAAGTGCACTAAGAATTGAATCAAGGACCATGTGTTTTTGTGGTATTTTATTACTTTTAAATAAAGGCTATTTTAACAAGAACATTGTTTTCATACACACTTTGGAATAACATGAAAGTTTTGAAATTTTACTTGTTGACATATCAGTAGTAGAAGCTCCGGCAATTGTTAACATGAATGCAATTTCGTTCGAAAATTTAATTTAAAATTCAAGATTTGTAAAAGGTACATTTCGTAAAATTCGTGGCATTTTCGGTCCTCCTCTGAGATCGCTATTAATTATTTGTTCGATAAGCCCGTATTTGGGCTTCTGAAAATCCAAAAGCAAAGGCTTTTTTGTATGCTGAACATGCCTGATATCGATGGTCTCATGTAGAAAGACCCTAACTCGCATATTTGAAACTTTACAGGAGAAGGTAAAAACATAATAGAAACTGTAATATTCAACATGTAACTTTTTTTGTACAACTGCTTATAAAAGCGTTATTTTTTACACTATTGCAATAAATTTTTGTGAGGAGGTGTATTTGCGTTAAATGCATTGGAATCGCATAAAAAAACAAATTTCGAAAAAATAGCGAGTTAGGGCCTTTCTAAATGAGACTAACGATATGCAGATGTAGACTAAAGGTATCATTGGACTATTTTTTCCGTAAATGGGGGTCTGTGATTATTGTTTTGAAAACAAATTTCTCGGATCGCATAATTTCATGAAATTCAGCTTTAATTGGCCGCCTCGATCATGCGATTGAAAACTAGTGCCTTAAAACTTAAAATTTGTAACGTGATTAACGAAATAGAACCGCCATTTTGTTTAAATGTGGTTGAAAATTTTGATTTTTAATGGACATCGATCCGATATTATTTTTCTTATACAAGGTGGCGCAAAAGTAATCCTCCTATCAGAAAATGCTATAAATTTTGCGATTGACCCCTAATGTCAGTTCTGTTTTGACATTTGTGTAGTAAACACATGCGAAATACACGTTAATAAACAATGTTACGCTACACTGCTCCAGAACGCGGAATATTGCTGGCAGAACTGACATTAGGGGCCTCGCAAAATTTGTAGCATTTTCTGATAGGAGGATTACTTTTGCGCCACCTTGTATAAGAAAAATTACACAGCCAATACAATAAAAATGTATAATGATTCTCATATAAATTCTTTGTTTTAGTTTGTTTTGAAAAAGGCTGAATTTCAGTTTATGGGGGACACCCCTAGAGAAAAAATCTAAATATGCCATCCCCTTCAGAATGTTCCCAGGAGTACGAAAATCATAATGAAAAAGGGGGCTCACGCCCCCTATGGGCGTGGCAGTCGAAAAACGACCCGGCCCACCTACGTAGACAATATGGGTATCAAATGAAAGCTAATGTCTTCACGATTCCAAAAATAGCCATAGTTGCCAGATCGGGCGGTTTTTGCAGCCGATACGGCCATTTTTGTTAAATAGGGGCGGGGGTGAAAAACGACCCATGCCACCTACTTAGGCAATATTGGTATCAAATGAAAGGAAATGTCTTCACGATTCCAAAAATACCCGTAGTTGCCAGATCGTCCAGAATTTGAGGAAGATATGTTAATTTTTATAAAATGGGGGAAGGACTTTTTTTGTTTATTTCTTTTTAGCTCGGCCAGAGGCCGAGCACTCGAGATCCCCGCCGTCTAGAATTAAGACATACTGGAGTTAAAAACCCCTAAGCCCGGCCGTAGGCCGGTCACGCAGAAAAACTTTACTAAGCGAAGCCAGTATAACAAATTTTCATTAATCAATCAGAAGCTTTCAAGAGTTTTCCTCGTTTCTTAATTTTGTACTTATCCTCATTTATGATTTGACTCTTGACACGAGAACATCACTAAATATGGATTGCGTTACTGCCTTTGACATTCACGACTGGGGTCGTGAATTGGACGATACGGCTATTTTTGGAATCGTGAAGACATTAGCTTTCATTTGATACCCATATTGTCTACGTAGGTGCGCCGGGTTGTTTTTCGACTGCCACGCCCATAGGGGGCGTGAGCCCCCTTATTCATTATGATTTTCGCACTCCTGGGGTCATTTAAGGGGGCGTGGCATTTTTTTTTTTTCCCAGGGGTGTCCCCCATAAACTGAAATTTTGCCTTGAAAAACAAAGTTCTTGTTAAAAAAAACATTTTGGTGTTACGGCTTTTTTCAAAAAAAGTACTTTTCGTATTAATGAATGCAGAAACAAACATCACTTTGGTAGTAATGACACTTTAAATAATACTTTTTGTTTGTTATAAACTAAAGAACAAGTCTAATTTAGACGCTAAAGGCTTCATTAGTCTTTACTTTCTGTTGTTGTTATGTTCCGCGTCGTTCTGTTGTTAAATTTTTGTAGGTGGTTTTTCCGTATAAACGTATCAGCTGTTTTAGGTAAACAGACAACACACCGCGAAAATAAATCAAAAAATACAAATCAAAGTTTTTATTTTATTGTACAATATGTCATTACTTTCGACTAAAGTAATGAGTTTTTCGTCATTCATCGTTTATTTTTTATATTTTTATAACTTTTATACAAAAACGTAATTAAATTCAAAGAAACCAAAAATTTTTTTGTTGTGCAGATGTCAGCTGTTTTGTGCTGTCACTTACAATTACTTAGCAAATTTTTGTTTTCAACAGGTTCGTCCGCAACGGCACGGAAAGCAACAAAACAACTAACGACTTCTACACATTTTCTATTTAACAGAATCAAGTCAGCTGATTCGGAACAGAACAGAAAGTAGAGACTAATTCTGCTTTAAGATATGATCAATCAGTAGTAGTATTTCTCTCTTGAAAATAGTACATTTAATTCTTTAAATTCTACTTTCTTTGATTTACAATAATTCATTAATTAAAAGAATGTATTGTGTAATGTAATGATACTTTCTTGCTTTTCTTTGAATAGTACTTTTTTTATGAAATTTCCAAAATGTTGTTCATGTCCTGATTTTAGATAAAATAAAAAGTGTTTGCCTTTAGACTTATTTCATTTATTCAGTTAACTGTTTAATTAACATAATTGCTGGCAAAAGAAACAACAAAATCTTAAAAATATTCATTGTTTATATTAAAATTTTGCATTGCTACATTGTAAATATAAATAACACTGATTTGGCGCTGCAAAGACATAATACACGTTATACAAATTTATAACCAACATTAAAACAATTAACAAATTTCTTACTTAAAAAGAAAGAACAATGAATAAATGAACTAATTAACAAACAAAAAAAATTTACAGCCTTAACATGTTTTTCGCAAAACAAACTCCTGTTCGTGGCGCACAAAAAGGACTCTGCTAAAGTAATAAGACAAATTACCTAAAAGTCATTACAACAGAAGATTTAATGGGGCGCGAAAAGTGAATGATATTCTGTTGTCTTTTTGCAACAAAAAAAGAAATTAAAACTCTAACTCTTAAATAAGAAAACAATACGTAGCAATTTTTTTCACGATTTCCAAATGAAATTTATTTGTAGTGAACAAGGAATTTTTGGCAAGCACGAAATTTAAATACTTGCAGCACAAACATTTATGTTTTGGACATTTTGTTAAAATGTTACTTTTTTTTCCTTGCAATGCTATTTAAAATAAAAAATGTTTGTGAATATTTAGGGCTTTTTTCATAAGAATTCACTAACGGAAATTGGCAAATATCTTATTGTTAAAGTCAATTTCTATTTTTTACTTTTTGTTATTTGGCAATTATTTTCTCTTGAATGCTTGCATATGCATGCATGTCCTTTTGTTATTTGATTGTTTTTTTGTATTCTGTTTTTTCAGTTGTTTGCTTACAGGAAATGCTGGTCAGTTGTTAAAGGACAAAATGAAGCTTCAAATGATTTTGTTCTCACTTGTTTTTTTTTGTCTTTTTTTCTGTGTTTGCTCAAATGTCGTTTTTATTTTTGTTTCGAAGATTTATGACTTCCCAAACATTTATAGTTTTTTTCTTTCTTTTCTATGTGTTTCGCAAAGTTGTGAATTTTATTGATGTTATAGATTTTGAAATAAATTTCCAAAAAATATATGCATTTAAATAAAGCAAAGATATTAATTGAAGAAATACTTAATAGTTGGAGAAAATTGGTCTGGGTTAAATAGGTTTTATTTTTATATTTGAAGCAACCTTATGAAATTTGTGTCAATAGTCTTGTGACATGTAAAGAAAGAAGAAGGTAAGTATAATTCCACTGTCTAATCGGGGCAAGCATTTTAAAATGGTTTTTAAATTTCGAAATCAAATTACAAAATCTGCTAGATTTCTTAGATATAAGTATGTTAGATGTTCATGGTCCAAGAAATTATTGAAAAAAACTTACACACCTTAATATGTACTTTATTTGCTCGACACGCCAAACTTTTGGTTTTTAGTTGCAAAAATATGAAAGTAAATTAAAAAATACAAAATTTTCACAAATAACTAAAATGACAATCAAACAAGTGTGTTAAAATTATCAATAATTAACAGCAAAAAAAAAAAAAAAAAACGTAAAATAAAAGAGAAAATTCTGGCAGAGAAATTGAACATATGAAAATATTAACTAATGCCAAGATTAAATCAAATAACAACAAAAATACAATATTTATGTATTTATTTTGATTTTGTTGTTGCACCAAATGGCAGCCAATATTTGTGAGTGAAAATGTAAACAAGCCCACTTTTTTTTAAACCAAAAAGCCCCTTACACCCTCTCTGAAACATTTACTAATTGCCAACTTAAACAGCAAAAAGGTTATTGAACTCCCAGCCAAGACACAATACAGTGATAGACTTGCCAAACTAATCAAACTTGAAATTATCAAACAATAATTTAACAATTTAAACAACAAGGAATATCATCCAAGAAAATCACAAACCAACCGACCAACCACCTGTTCATATAAATAGTCACCAACGAGGATCATCAGCATGAGTATCATGAATGTGTATCAAGAATGTTGAAGAGCAAGACATACAAAACAAAAAATCCAATCAAGAGCCAAATAGGAAATACCCCAGAATGCTGGCCAAAAAGAAAGAAACAAAAAAAAAAAATAATAACAACATTAAAACAATTTTGATGAGCCAATACGAGAAATACGAAATATTTTTTTTTTTTTCAAGACTACTTACGAATAGTGGGCGCAGCAGATTATGCCAAGAAAATTAGACAACAACAATAAAAGTCTGGGCAACTCATCAAAAATGTGCGTCAGCAATTAAGTAAAGAAACTACAGCAGCAACAACAGCAACTACAATCATAAGTTTGATTGCCAGGAGAAGAGTGAAAATTTGTTTGGCTACAATGGCACACGACCACGACCAGGTCAGTATATGGCACGCAGCCACATGAGATTCAAATAAAATAACAGCAGCAGCAAGTAGCAGCAACAATTTTAATGCAAATGTGCGCAAAAAAAATGAACATAAACACTTGACTAAAAATCACAAGATAGTCTAAACACACTGAAAACAAACGCAACGCACTATATACATATTCGTAGATACTTTAACAAAAAAGGACTTGTACCACATTAAACATCTCCATAAAACTGCAATTATAACAGTCACAAAAATATCCTTTATCCTTTGTTTTGTATTAAAACTACAAAACAAATCCTTAATGTTTATATTAAATTTATAACATTTTTGTTTTGGCTAAATACCAAACAAACATTAAGCTACAATAAACATCTAACTCATTTTAACTCTTCAGTGAATCTAGATGTTGCAAATATTTACTATGCACATAAAAACGAAACTAAATAGATACTATGTGAAATTTGTAAAAAATATATAAAAGAAAATTGTTATGTGTTGGCGATATTTCTCATTTTAACATCTTGTCTTCATGCAAACGATTACAATGCAGCAGACATTTAGGCGCTTTAAATTGCAGATTTTTAATGCGGCATAATATTCAATTTAGTTAGTATAAACATTGTGCAAGAAATCTTTAAGAAACAGCAGGGAGTATGAGTGATTTGTAATTCGATGTAATAAATTAAAAACACTCATACGCTTGAGGCAGCATTTGAAAAGAAAAATAAAGGACTTCCATAGAAGCGAAAAAGAAATAGGTATTACCACTCGTAAGTTATGATTATACAGTACTAGCTGACCGCCCCGGCTTCGCTCGGTATTTACTATTGATTTGTATTTTATAGAATAAGATGTATTCACAACCTGCCTGCTCTTATTTATTTGCAAATTTGTACAGCATACTTTAGGGGACTTTTTTTTTCAAATGTTGAATTTTTTCAGGAAAAAAATCGTAACTGGAGAATGGCTAGACCGATTTTTGATTTCAAAATCAACTAACCATCATCACTCCTCCCTGTATCGTCCCTAAAAATTTTATGGCAATCGGTCGAGCCGTTCTCGAGTTATGGAGTGACAATCAAAATGTACACTTATTTTTATATATATAGATGACCTCGGTTACTGCAACTAATAAAAACCAAGACAGTTGCAAGAACCGCGGTTGTTGCATTGACCGAGTCACACATATATAAACACTGCTTTAAGTATTTATATTCAAACAATTTTGTGCATAATTAATATATTTTTTTAAATAAAACAACTTTAGTGTTATCAATTTACTTCGAAAATGATAATTTTTCAAGAAAATTTAATTATTTTATTAATAATATTATAAAACACAAAACATTACGTACAAACATACACATTCTTATGTGAAAATATGAGTAATTGGTCATTTGTTCTAGTTTTAAAAGAAATCAGAAATTTTAGACTGTTTTTTGGTATTACAAATATGTTTCTGCACTGCAGTTTCGCAAAGATCTTGAAGAAGCAAAACTTCTTTTAAGCCGATTTTGTTTTGGCATCCTTGGACTTTATTTTAAGCAAATCCTGGACATTCTAGTGATTTCAATTTCCTCTTCACTTTCAACATCTTCATCTTCATCTTCAGCTGCATAATTTGAGTTATTTTCTCCAAATATCCAAACATTAATTTCTTCATTTGTAATGTCGGGGGTAATTTCATGAAGATAATCAGACACTGAAGTAATCATTACTTGTTCACTGAGAATTTCAGCTCTAATTATACTTAAAGGCAACATAAATCACTGATGGAGGCGCATTTTTGCCTAGTTTTTCGAGAATTTCACTGTTTTCTTTAATTGTAAGCTTAACTATTTTATTAATCACTGGCATCTTTATGTTTCAAAAAAAGAACTCTTCGCAAAGAAAATCACTTCTAGACTAAATACAATTTAGAAAAGCACGTGCAAACTCATAGTATGTATTTGAGAAAACACAGTAAAAAATAGTTAAAAAAAAAACAAACAACCTGACGGCAAAATTTCAAAGTTGCGTTTACTGAGTCACAAATTTTTGCCAAGTTGCATATACTGAGTCTATAATGTAAATATTTTAGTTGTTTCAATAATCGAGGAGTTGCGCTCATCGAGGGTTGCAGTAACCGAGGTCATACTGTAAATATTGTTTAAAAACCTAAACCTAAACCTTGTTTACTTAGAGCTAAGGTTTGCTTTATGTTGCTTCAAAGTGTTGTTTAATAACTAGAAACATATATTCAAATTTTGTTAATGATTTCACAATCTGTTGATTTTCATTTTCAATTTACAGCGAAACTCGTGAATGAAATTATATTTTCTGAAAAAAAATTAAGACTTCCCTATATTAATTGTTATTTTAGGTACCAATGAATCCACTATTCAGTGCAATAAAACTTCACATGACGCAGCAAGAGAGATTTACGTAACAAGAATGGTTTTATTTATTTGTATTCCAGAACATTTCCTTAAATTTACGCTATATCACATCGTTTAATTTTAAGTTTCACCATTAGAAGACAAATATTTTGTCATATGGGTAGTTCCATGAAAATGTCAACCACGACCAAAAAAATAAGAGTACTTGAAAAATATTTCTAATATGATTTAATAAGAGAAAAATATTCGATTTTTCATAATATGGAAGCATTTGCAGGTTATTGGACTCAGTTTTTGCAAATAAAATAAATTATTTTCTCTATGCTATTAACTAAATTAATAGATTTGAAACATTATAATTACATCTTAAAAATAAATTTGCAATAACAAATAACTATAATAATGAGCAAAACGAGAAGTTAGAGTTCGAATAACTGTATTTTTTTGATTTGCTTTTGATGGTATTCTAATATCACGTGCGTTATGCAAAAACATTGTTTAACTATGTCATTTGTATATGGGCAGTCGCAGGTAAAGGAGATTAGAATTATAAAATAAGAATTCTTCCAATTAAAGTTATTAACTAAAATTTCCTTTTTAACCGAAATAAAAAAAAGTTATTACCTTTTAAAGTTTGTCGCATACGTTATTGTAAGTAAGATAATTTAAATTAAATGCATCAAAATCAATGTTAAATGCAAATTTTCTATTTAGATTATTTTAAATAGTCGTAAAACCATGAAACGGTGGCGGGAAGAGTTAAAATAAACGAAGCAAAACTAAAAGAGCACCAAAAAAAAATGTATGTCTAAAATTATTTACAAAATACATTTCATTATTTATATACGTGCAAATTTGTCACGTACGTTATTATGTTTTTCTTTTATATAAAACTAACCAGAGATGATTTCTCTTTAAATATTAAAGGATAGCTTATTTTAGGAATTTTTAAGACTTTTTCGTTCTATCTACTCAAATAAAGATTTGATACATTTCTCTAAATCAAATCCGATTTAAAAAACATTACGCTTCATAAGTTCAATTCGAATTATGTTAAAGAGTTTTTATGAAGCACTTAACTTTTTTGTCCATTGCGATAAAACAATCCAACTTTTAAAATGCAAGATTTGCTAACGATTCGAAACTAGAAAAAGGTAACGATAATTTCGATTATTTCGGCAACGGTATTTTACTGAACACAATATTACATACAGAATTTTGTACAAAAATATAAAGAAATTTTATGTATTTTTGGTACATTTTTTTTATTGATTTTAAGATTTAAATGAGCTGACTTTTTTTTAACTTTAAATAAACATTGCCATTCCATGTATTTTATCTTAAAATTGTGTAAAATTTTGTCAGGGTAAAAAAACTACACATTCCTAAAAATTCTTCAAAATCAGATATAAAATCAAATTTCAAATATTTGTAAAAAAAAAAGATATAATTTATATGCTGCATTATTGAAATCTAAATAATGGATTTATTTTTATCTGGAACAAGATATACGCAAAAACAAACATTTCCCAAAACAACCTAAACAAATATAAACAAATACTAATTTATAATGAATTGTGTTAATAAACTTATGTTTTCCTAGAATATGAAATTAGTAAATCAAAATATTTTCTTCTATAACGAATTAAAGAAAATTTTTAAATTAAATATGACTTTGTTGTTGTGTTTGTGTAATTTTGAGCAATTTTTTTTTTTTGTTATTATTATTTCACTTTTTCGAAAAATTGTAATTTGTTTGTTTGGTTTTAATACATCACCCACCATTTAATTTTTTTCTCAATTTTCGTTTTATTTTTCATATTTCTTTTATTTAACGGCCAAAAAATGCAAATAAAGTAAATCATTATAACATTTTGTGCATGAGTGTGGATGGCTGTGTTTGATTATTTGTTTTGTTGCACCCTACTTTTAAAAGGAAATAAAAAGTTATGGCATTTGTATGATGAAAGTGTGAAAGATTAAAGTGGATGTAATGGGTAATTTGCTGCAGATGCTAAAGGTTTTGATTTTAAATTTCATAAAAAATTTAATTAAACACTACTGAAAAACGATTGCCTATTACTGATATTGTGTTGTTATACATATTAGCGCAATTTACAATCTTGTGTAAATGGTATTGCATCATTTCATTTGAAAAATGGGGTTTAGCATATTTTTGCTCTTGCTGTGTATATTGTTAAGCTAGATTTACACGATTGAAAATTTCTTCAAAATTGCTCTTCCAAAAACTCGTGTAAACAGCAAAAATTCTTCAAAATTAATTTATTTAATAGTCATTAAAGTGATAAAATAAATAAATTTTGAAGAAATTTTGCTGTTTACACGAGTTTGAAGCATTTGGAAGAGCAATTTTGAAAAAAATTTCAATCGTGTAAATCTAGCTTTAGTGTAGAGCATAAATATGCTAAACCTTTTTGCCAAATGCAATGATGCAATACCGTTTGCACAATATTGTGAATTGCGCTATTGCCACCTTTACAATTCTGCAAGATGGCATCTTAAATTATTGTGATCACTATTGTGAATGGTTCTTCCAACCTTGGTTTATAAAGTTGTCAGAATATCTGATATTTTTCTCCAACTTCTGCGAATATTTTAACAGATTTTGAATGGTATTTAAAATTCGTCATTACCATAATATGTGCATATAATTTCCTTTTATAGTTTATGCTTGTTGGAAATTCTGCAAAACTTTTTAGGCGTCACAAATCGCCCAAAACAAACTTTTTTTCTTCATTTTGCAGGCCATAAAACAAATGTCCATTGCAATTATCGTGGCGTATAATAAACATAATTTTTTCACTCTTCTTTTTTATACACATTTCTCTTACGTTAAAAATTTAATTTATTTGAACTTAAGTACTAAAGACAACTTACTTTGTGTTTGGGTTCTTTGTTTTATCTTTTTGTAACAACAAAAAAAAAAGTATGATTTAATGATTTACTAATGCAGTATTTAATGCCTTTTGTATGTTAATCAATCTGTAACAAAAGAAAAGAAAAAATAAATAAATTATTACAAACAGTTGCATTGATTTCAATAACAGACAAAGAAAATTTATATGTCAAACTAAGTACAAAAAATAAATATAAAATAATTATTTGGAAACATTGTTGTGTAAACCAATTGAAGCTGCAGTGAAAATCAATCCAAAATTTATTTATTTATATTTTTTTTTTAGTTTTCTTAAGTTGTTTTTATTGAAAGAAACTAAAGACTTGCTGATGTTTCCTTTATAATGATGACATACATTCAAAAATTGTAATTGAGGAACTTACGCAAACGATAAATTTACGTTTCCTTTACTTTTACAGATAAAGTAGAACAATATTTGATAATTGTACTTTATATATGTATGTATGTATGTATGTATGTAATACTTACAGTAAAGTGCGAAACAAATAGCAAATTACAATACATAAAATTTTTAGGCGAAATATCAACATATTTCAAATTGTAATCGTTCCTAAGCTTACCAATATTTGTTAAAAATCATTACCATTATGTTGTTTAAAAATGCTGCTGCTTTTGTCCTTTTGACATTTGACCCAATTTAAAGGAAAATTAAAAAGTTGCGTAAGGTCTTTTATAATGTCGCAGTAGCAGGAAAACCTAGCAAATAAAGAATGTTAACTTACTGCAAGATATTCTATTATTAATAAAATGTCATACTATTAGAAAGAACTTTAAAACGCCATACAAATGTGTGCATTATTGTGTGACTTTTATATGCACCCGACTGTATGCAGTGAGTGAACAATTTTAATTGCAAAAAGCAAATAATTTTATATTTTTTGGTTGCAGAAAATATCTGCACATGAAAGAAATATGATAAAACAGATGCACATTTTAATAAATGTGTATTTTTCCTATAAAAAATTTATACAAATAAATAAAAATTCATTTAACAGAGATGTATAGTAAGCAATATTTACGATTGATAAAGCTACTAAAAAAAACTATGTTTTTCATCAAATAACTTTCATTTCTTGTCATTTCCACGCCGAAGTTCGAATTTTTAAGAGAGGGAACACAATCTAACTCTGCCCTTTGGCCCAAATGAAATGAGCGGCTGTGAAACGCCAGTAACGAGGATTTCTAGAACGCAACGGAAATAAACTGTATTCATAAAGTTCTGAGAACAAAAAATTCTCAGACGAAAAAATACAACAGAGATCCAGGAGAAATATTTAAAATGAGAATGTGCTGTATTTGTGTAAAGACCACTTAACATTGGTTACCCGGAGCTCTGTTTGGTTGTCATTGTTTTAGATCAGTGTTCGGCAGCCATAGCCACGAAAGGCCGAACAATATCGAAGATCATAAAAATTATCATAAAAGTAACAAACATCACAAGCAATTACTGGTTAGATTACAACAAAGAAATAACATTTAATTGTAATCCAAGTTCCAAGTTATATTTGTGTCAATCAATGTTCTAGATTGAGATATCAGGGTAATAAAACTTCACAGTCGAACTTGGAACTATTTATATAAATATTAATGCCCTTCTTGCTTTCGGGAATAATACCTCGTCAAGCATTTCGGAACCATAACAATGTCGTATATACAAGCGTGCATATTAGTATGATATACATATATGTAAGTACTAGGGGAAGTATGAAACACTATTCACATTCTGAAATTTCAGTATCTTAAATCTTACAATAACCACAGTTATTCGATTAGTATGCAAAACAGAAATATGCTTCGCTCTGTTTTTCCTGATAAAATAGCTGATTTTTGGATAATGTAAAATCCAAGGAAGCAAAATTTAAACATCAAAAAATTATTTCAAATCCATCTGATTCAGAAAAGGTTCTGTGTTTTTGTTAACTGATAAATTATATGATTTTTGAAGAGTCTAAAATAAAATTTTAATTAACAGGAAAATCGGAGTCATGTGAATGGATATTTTTTTAAAAGCGTCTAATAATGTCGAGTTATTTACATATACATAAGTTATTTATCCTTTCAGAACATAATAAGAATTTTGGCATAGATGTGTTAGATTCCTTTAGAGCATATTTTTTAAATTGTACAGCATAAAAATAGTTTTAAAGCATATTTCCGGTTTTCTTGTTAATAAGTCTAAGAACTCAGATAGTGTAAAGCTATTGATTTTCGTATTTTAATCTAAAAAATATGTATAACATTCATTGCTTGAAGTGTCGCACATTTAATGGCTAAGGCCCCGATTGCCGTTCACAACACTATGTATTTTGATGTTGTACGAGGTCTGATCAAAAAATAACCGTTATTTTCAAAATTCGTGAGTTACGTATGTTCGATTTTCGCATTTTTTTTCTGTTATGTTGGTACACATGTCTGTTATATATGTTGGTAATATCAGCCATTTTGGATTGTCAGTTTGTTTTTGACAGATAAAAAGGTTAGTCGTATTTTAGTGTGCTCTTCGATTTTTAACTATTCGAAAAAATTAATCAATGAAACTGTATTAAGTTTTGTGTAAAAAAATTAAATTAAATGCGCAAGGACATTTGAAATGTTGACTGTGACGTTTGGCGAGTTTACTATGACCAGAACACAAATTCAATTGTGGTTTAACCGGTTTAAGGAAGGCCAAGCACGTCAACAACCGATGACGACCGTCACAACCGATGAAAACATTGAAGCAGTGAAGAAACTGATTTTGGATAATCGTCGAATCCATAGAGGCAAGGCCAAAAAAAGGCACATCAAGTTCGGTCAAATGTGAAGGTTTTACTCACTGTTTTCTTCGACTGCAATGGCGTGGTGCATCACGAATTCTTGCCACAAGGTCCTACGGTCAATAAGGAATACTACCGTTTGCGCGAAGCAATTCGTCAGAAACGCACAGAATTGTGGGAAAAACAGTCACGGATTTTGCACCACGATAACGCACCAGCTCACACATCGATGCTTGTGCCTCTACCACCGTATTCACCGGACTTGGCCCCTGCTGACTTTTTGCTCTCCCCAAAACTGAAGACACCGATGAAAGGAAAGCGTTTTGCTACGATTGAGGAGATCAAAGAAAAATGGAAACAGGAGCTGTTGGCGATACCAAAAAGCGCGTTTCAGAACTGTTTCGAGGATTGGTATTAAGACTGTCATAAGTGTATTATATCTGAGGGGGATTACTTTGAAGTGGACAAGATAGTTATTGATAAATACATAAATACTTATCGAAAAAATTTAAAATAACGGTTATTTTTTGATCAGACCTCGTATGTTGTAATCTGCTATTACAATTCACAACACTTATCGGCTTAATCTTAAATAAATGCATGTTGTTTTGCAGTCGAGACAACAAAACATTTTATGCCCCTATTGCCGTTCTCAACTCAACTAAGTTTGGTCGTCTGTCAGTCAACCCGACTTTAACTCAACCAAATTATTTTTTGGTATTATGTAGCACAACGATTTTTAGTTGTAATTGTTATGGCGTTGCCGACATGAAATATTGATTTCTTGTTGGCAACACCATGCATTTTATTTGTAGAGTGAAGAAAAAAACGCAAAAAAATCAAGTTTTTATAAAATAAAAAGAATGGTTTAAGTGTGGATTTATTTTTTGAAGACGAAAATCATGACGCTAATACAAATGTTCTACGTATATGTAGAAAAATACGCGATGATTCCAATCCTCTTGAGCTACCCAGTGCGAAGTAAGAAATTTCCAAAATAAGTAACAAATATGTTTGTATAATAAGTATTATTTTTCATAGAGGCAATTTTCTTTTGCTTAATTTGTAAAAGCTGCTTGTTTATTTCATAATTTTTATAACTGTTTTTCTCCAAATCCTTAATACTTTTTTAAAGTTTAGCTTGTGTCTCGCATTGTTTTCTCAGAAGTTCCAGACGCTCTTGTTCTGGTGATTTTTTTCTTTTCTTGGCTGATGTGTTTATTATCTCAGGTTCATTTGTAACGATTTGTTCCATGTCGAGATTTTGAGGAGTTTCTAAAGCCGGACTTGTTGACGGACCAACGTTTTCAACGCCGAAAGTGTGTCCAGATGGTGCTACTTGGTCATTTAGTGATAACAGCTGGGACACGCAATCCTCAAGTACATTAAGCGGAATTTCTTGTGAAGGAACACCACCTGCTGCTTGTTGGTTTTGTTTATTATTATGTATTAGTTTTTTTTAATACTTGCTTTGTAATGAAACCAAACCTATATGAAGTAAAAATTCTAATAAAATGTCTGTTTACAATAATTAAGATGTCATATACTTACACGTTGCCATTCGAAGGATGTTCTTGTAGGTGGGCCCAAGCTATTCAATTCTATTGTAAATCCTTCCCACGTTTTAGTCATCTCAAATTTTTGCTTTCCTTTAGCAATTTCTGGATTTTTTTCCATCAGCTGCACAAGTCGCTCAAATTGGGCTTTGGTTGTTATTTTTACTGTCCTGCGTATGTGTATTAATCATTTAATTAATTATATTAAGATCAAAAAACACCTATACTTACGATTTTTCCATTTTTTATCTTTTTTGTATTAATTTTTTAAAGGAAATGTATTAAACATTTTATTTAAATCTATAACTGACAAAGACTCAACTGCTAATAAGCAGTTGTGTATATTTGTCGTTTTTGTCAACCAAACTCATTCAAAATGGTGAACCGCAATACTATTAAACACAACCAAAAAATCAGCCGCACAACCAAAAAGTCAACTACATTTAAGTTGTGAATTGCAATACCGATTTATGAAAGACGACCAAATTATTAAAAAAGTTGTGAACCGCAATAGGGGCATTAGTGTTGTGATCGATAATCGGGCCCTAAATATGTTTCAGTTCAGTTGTGATCATAAAAATTATTATCACCTCTTCTCTACTGATATCCAACTCTGACGAGAAAAAATATCATCAACATGAAGATTTTTTTAAGAAAAAGAATAAATAAATAAATTTATGTGCATAAAGTATAAATTTTCAACGTCTGTTTGGATTTTAAAAAATGACAAACAACTGTATTTTTTAATTTGTTTAAAATTTCAATTGAAATTTAGATGAAAAAAAAGTGTTTTGCATTAGAATTTAGTAAGTAGCTGTTGATTTGAAAAAAAAACAACAAAAAAACACAATTAAGATGTTTTAAGAAATATCTGAATATTTTACTATTCATAATATTTGCACTGTTTTATAAGTAATTAAATGAATGAATGACAGAATCGATCAGATGGATATTTGCCCTGGAGTAAAATATTATTATTTTTATTAATAAATTTGAAAAGCGACAACAGGTGCATTAATTGTGTATTTAATGCAGGAAATGTAGATGATGCAGATGTTGTTTTAATATGAACTTTAGCTAAAAATAAACAAATATTTGATACACATTTCTAAAAACATATTTGCTTTACAGATGAATTAAGGAAATAAGTTTATTGCCCCGCTTACCATTTACAACACTAAGTATTTTGTTGTTATGTTGTATGTTGTAAACTGCGATTACGATTCACAACACTTATCGGGTTAATCGTAAATAAATGCATGTTATGTTGTAGTCGAGACAACACATAATTTTAATGTTGTGAACGATAATCGGGGCCTATTTTAATTAAAAAGAAAAATTGTAAGCAATTTTTACAGTTTTAAAATAATTTTTGTTTGACTTGAAATTTTTAATTTCAGTCTAAGTATCTACTTGATTTCTAAGAAATTTTCTACAGATTGACACTTTCAAAAAGAGATGGTTTGAAAAGAGATGACATAAAAGACAAACACTATAGATATTTTACGAAATTAACAGAAAAAAAAAACAACACAAACTGAGAAAATTAACAATGGCACTAAATTAAGAAAATAATAACAACAACAACAACAAAACAGCACTTAGTAAATGATCTTATTATAAAAAATAAATAAAAACAAAAACAACGACAAGAACAAATTATACAGACATTCAAACATAGAAAATTAACACAAAAAAAAACACAACAGACAGCCAGACGGACTATAGAAACTAAATTTAAAAAAAATGCGCAGAAGTTGTTAAATTTTATACACACGAACTTATAATGAATACACAACATATACTACATATGTAGGAATTAATGATTATGTTAGTACATATATGTATTTTGTTTTCTAAAAAATCTGCATTTAAATAAAGATACATACATATGTATATATATACATGCATACATACATATGTATACGTAATATCCCAGCAAGCCATATGAGTCCGAAAATAGTCTTTTCTGACACCTTTCTCGGAGCGTTAACGCTCTTTATGAGCCCAAAAAACAATATTTACATTCGAAAATGGTCCGTCAGAAAGAGCTCTTAGATAATGTCAGAAAAGAGTCAGTCATTTATGAGGGTTTTTTTGGGCTCTTAAAGAGCTTTTAGATAATGTCAGAAGAATCTTTTATGAGTTTTTTTTTTGGGCTCTGTGAAATCTTGTTTTTATCATTCTAGTTTAATACAGCTATGTTTTTTTTTTTGTTCAAATCAGAAATAACAGGACAACAACGCATTGGTACAAACATAATTAAGTGGAATTTCTGAGTCATACTGCGTGCCGACGCAGGACAGTAACAAGCAAATTTTTCTTTCGCTCCGAAAATGCTCTTTTGTTGGACTCTTTTCTGACTCCTTTTTCAGAGCGCTCCTAGAATGGTATGCTGGGATTATGCATTTATATAATCTTTTTTGTTTTTTTGTTCTGAAAAAAAAAACAACAAAATATCCAACAAACATTGAGAAATACTCTAACACGAAGTCTGCCTTCCCAAATCCAAACCAATGATGCTTAATTGACTTTAGCCGAAATACTAAAAAAGCACTAAAAAAAGTGCTGCATGCGGCAACATTGAATTTAAAATACTGTACATCAGTTTTAGCACCAAACAAAACTTATACTGTGTTCAGATATGAAACTTAAGGCCCAACTATAATATGCATAAGCAAGCTTAAGCAAATTGCAAAAGTTAACGAAAAGGCTGTCAAATGCATAACCAGTTCAGAGTGAACTTTCAGGTGGCTACAATTACTTTGAAACTTTTTGTCCACAGTTGCTTATTTATGTTTAAAAAAAATGTTTTTATTTTAACAAAAAGCCATTAAATGACTATATTTTGTAAATATTATTATATTATTTTATAATTAAAAGAAAACTTCGTACCCGAAACGCATAATTTTTCCTTTTTTTTAATTTTTCGGCAAAAGTACTAAAATGTACAGCTGTGGCAGCACTAAATTGTAAATAATAATAAACGTTTACATATGTTTTGTTAATTTTCGTATTGTGTTTGCAAAAATGGAGAAAAAACTTAAAAATTTAAATAATATAAATATAATAATAATATTAAATAATAATATTAAATAATAATATTAAAGTTAGCGCTTGAAGGCCTGTGCACATTAAAAGAAATAAGTGAACTACACTGTAAAAGAAGAAGACGCTCTTGTTCTGTCAGAGAAATAAACCACGACAGAGACATTTTTGTTAAAATAAAAAGGGCCCTTTTATTATAAAGGCACTTATTTTTTCCGCATTTTCTATTAAATTTAAAATAAATATATTTTCTTCTTTCTCCATTTTGTTAAAAACACAAACAAACAACAAACAGCTGATTCCGTACGGAATATGCGATCAGTTTCGCTTTTTGCTTAAGCAAATGACAGTTGAAAAACTTAACGAAAAGTTTCGTTAAGTACATTATAGTTTCCCACATACAATTTATATGTATTCGCAGGGTTGCTTAAGCTAGCATATGCACATTATAGTTGGGCCTTTAATTGAGTCAATATTCGGTTAATTGACATTATTATTTTAAGTGTTCAGGCATACGCAATTTTCAGCTTACTCAATAATCATTTGACAGTTGGAAAGCAATACAAAAAATACTCTATATGGTTGTTGTGTTTCTATGTAAAATCATTTGACAGTTGAAAACAATACAAAAAATACTCTAAATGGTTGTTGTGTTTCTACGTATACAAACTTACCTTCACATTGATTTTTTAATGATTTCTTTTGTTGACATTTGCATTTTATACAATTTTGTTCACTAAACACAGTTGTGAACAGTGTTGCATTCGAAATCTTGCTCAATATTATAACAATTTCGTACTTATTGCGCAATAATTAATTGAGATTTTATATGGAATATTGAGCTCAATAATGGCGTTAATTGCGATTAACGCAATTAAGGGTCATATCTGAACACGCTATAACCCAAACATAGTGTCGTCCCTTAAATTAATTTTAAGTAGCATCAAAACAACAAAGAGAAAAATTATATGGCAAATATTGAATATTGAGTATCTGTATGGTCATGAGTAAAACATAGCTTGAAAATAGCAAGAGAAATTTTGATGCTGATTATTATTTGTTTATAAATATTCGTGTGGACTCAAACTCCCTTCCTATGCCTTTGCAAGAGTTAATTTTTTATCTTATCTATAAATGTCGTGAAACAAACACAAAATGCAGAACTTTAAACAACAAATTATGTTATTGAAAAAGAAAAATTTTGTCTGTATAGCAAAAAATTATTTAATTAACAAAATTAATCTATGTTTAGACACTTATAGCCACCAGGGAGAAACATAATCGGTTATTTACGAATGCCAACGAAGTTTATAAATATTATTAAAAAAGGAATCCAAAACCACAATCAATAAGTCAGATTATAACAGACAAAGAAAGTGCATGCTCTAGTTTATGTTATCCTTCTAGCGACCATTGATTTAAATAAAAGTCTGCATAATAAACTTTTTAGCGTATCTATTTTTTACTCAATCAAGTTTGATTATTCCACAATCAAGTTTGTGTCTTAAGTCTTATCTAAGCGATCGATATCGTTCGACATCGTGGGCCAGGGGGTAAGTTAATTTTTTAATTATAAGAAACGGATTCATGCTTTCAATAAATCTCAGATTTAATCTCCAAGACTAGAAATTAAAAAAAAACATATACAAAGTGAAGAGAATTGCTTTAGACAGTCACAAAGTTAAAGGACAAAATAATAATTCATTAAAATATGATAGTCCAATTTGTAACTTTACATAACAGAACATAACCATAGGTCCACTTTAATTTTAGCGGGTTATTGGCGCCATTCACCATTTAAAATTAGTTCTTTGTTTTATATCACAGAGAGAGTGATTCTTAGCAGAACATTTTAGGTTTGTGGTTGAGAAAAACAGAAAAGAAAATAACGGAAATAATCAAGATGAGTGATTTATAATTAAATTTTTTTCGTAAAGATCAGGTTATAACTTTTATTTTCGAACTTTAAAAATAAATGGGAAAAGTTCATAAATGCCTGAACATAAAAATTATAAATAATTGTACTCGTATGTAAAATTTCACAAAAAATCGAAAATTATACAAAAAAAAAAAAAAACTTAAAGTTTAGAAAAAATCTTAAAATTTAGAACAAAAAATATTTACATAATTAAAAAAACATAAATTTAACAAAAACTTGAAAAACAAAATAAACTCCACAATTTTGCAAAAAATTGAAAATTTTACAAATCACATATTTAAAAAAAAAATCTAAATTCATTAAGTCCACATTTGAAATTTCAAAAATGTTCGTATAGTACGAAAATAAAAAGAATGTTATGATCATCCATATTATGATCAACCATAATTAAAATAGTTTGTCTGTCACCAAAGCATTAAACAGGTTTTTTGAGTGAATTATTTTTTAAAACAAAATATAAATCACAATTTTGATTTTTAACTTCATGGACGAGTTATACGAGGTCTAATCAAAAAATAGCCGCTATTTTATTTTTTTTTTTCAAAAGTATTTATTTATTTATCAACAACTATCTTGTCCCTTTCAAAGTAATCCCCCTCAGATATAATACACTTATGCCAGCGTTATTTCCAATCCTCGAAACACTTCTGAAACGCGCTTTTTGGTATCGCCAACAGCTGCTGTTTCGATTTTTCTTTGATCTCCTCAATCGTAGCAAAACGCTTTCCTTTCATCGGTGTCTTCAGTTTTGGGAAGAGGAAAAAGTCAGCAGGGACCAAGTCCGGTGAATACGTTGGTTGAGGCACGATAACGGTTTTGTTTTGGGCAAGAACTCACGCACAAGCATCGATGTGTGAACTGGTGCGTTATCATGGTGCAAAATCCATGATTGGGTTTTCCACAATTCTGTGCGTTTCTAACGAATTGCTTCGCGCAAACGGTAGTATTCAACGTAGTATTCCTTATTGACCGTACGACCTTGTGGCAATAATTCATGATGTACCGCGCCATTGCAGTCGAAGAAAACAGTGAGCAAAACCTTCACATTTGACCGAACTTTACGTGCTTTTTTCTGTATTGGCTCTTCTTAACATTTCCATTGGGATGATTGGGCTTTGGTTTCAATGTCATAGCCATACACCCATGATTCGTTACCAGTTATGACCTTTTTGAGGAAATCTGAATTGTCGTTAACGATGTTCAAAAGCTCCTGTGCGATGTCATGCTTAAAAAATCCGTAAAAATTGCTTGGCATGAGCCGAACGATATGCCAACATCATCAGCAACCTCTCTGATAGTGATTCGACGATTATCCAAAATCATTTTCTTCACTGCTTCAATGTTTTTATAGGTTGTTGACGTGCTTGGGCGACCAGGACGAGCATCGTCATTGACATCTTCTCGGCCTTCTTTAAACCGGTTAAACCACAATTGAATTTGTGTTCTGGTCATAGTAAACTCGCCAAACGCCACAGTCAACATTTCAAATGTCCTTGCGCATTTAATTCCATTTTTTATACAAAACTTAATACAGTTTCTTTGATCCATTTTCCCGAATAGTAAAAAATCGAAGAGCACACCAAAACACGACTAACCTTTTTATCTGTCAAAAACAAACTGACAATCCAAAATGGCTGATATTATTAACATATATAACAGACATGTGTACCAACATAACAGAAAAAAAATGCGAAAATCGAACATACGTAACTCACGAAATTTGAAAATAACGGTTATTTTTTGATCAGACCTCGTATATTTAGAGTATAATGCTATTTTTTGATAATTATTACAACAAATTATAAGAAGAATAAACTGAAACATTTATATAAAATGTGTTTAAAGGTTGTTTCATTAATAGTACATACATTTTACAATTGAGGAGGTCCATAACAAAACGCAATAATTACATTTTTCAAGTTTTTTGATTTTTTGATTGAATCATATTTTACACATTGAAATCTATATTACCTTTATTATAAAGCATTCCAAAACTCAATAACTACACTGCAATTCAATATCAAATATAATGGTTCAGAGCAAAATGCAATAATTACACATCTTTGCAACAAATCGCTACAAGAAATTTTAAAAAAGTCAACTTTATAAATAAATTATGCTCTGGTGGTAACTCTTAGATAACTGTAAGACGTAAGGAATTTTTGTTTAGTTAATACATTTTGCTTTTGTTAGATAATTGTAGTATGTATTGGACAAAATCTTTCATTTATGTGAATTAACGACACAAGCCTAGTTAATTGTGAATAAAGTAATTTATAAATTTAAATATTTACAAATAAAAATATTTCTTAATGAATTGTATGAATTTGGATTAAATAAATTTAATTTAATAAACGTGTTTAACATAAAAAAGTGTTTTCATTTTTCTACAAGTGGTTGCAATTTAAATCAAAATGATATAATACAAATCTATTCAAAGCAAAAAGCAGAAATTCCAGCCCTAGTTCAGATCAGAACGCAATATTTTCATACAGTTCAAAGCAAAATGAAATAAATACTATGGTTCGGACCAAAACGCAATAATTCCAAAGTTGTTATCTAAATAACTTTAAAACAAACTGACAGATAAAATAATTAATTTGTGATTAATATTATTTTTTGTAGACAATAATACCTCAATAATTGTTTTTTAAAAAAATTATGTGCTACTAACTTAAATTACATTTTGTCGTTTATCCAAAAAAATGTGATGGTGTAATTATTGCGTTTTGTTATGGACCTCCTCAATTTATATACGTATTAAAAGCTGTTGAATCTTAATTAATAAGAAAAACTATAGTGTAACTAAAAATTTGGCCACCCAGTGTATGTATAATATTTATTTTTTTATCAAAAAAGTTGAAATAACCTTTTTTTGTATCGCAAAATTGTTATACGTTTTCTCGAATTAAGCTGATTGTTGCCCTAACACATTTTTTTATGTAGGGTGTTGCGTGCGTTAAAATCATCACAGATTAAGAAAACTCATACAAATACAATAAGATGCTGAAAGTGTTTTCTTCAGTGTGTCGGATTTTCTCTAGAAATATTTTGTTTTTCTTATTTTTTTTTTTTTTGTATTTGGTTGTTTTTGGTGTTTTGTCATCTACAATGATCGACACAAAATTAACGTAAACCAAATAAAATATACTTGTTGTTGATATTTGTTTCATTTTGCTTAAAATCTATTTTTATAAAAAAAAACAAATAAAAACACTTTTTTCCGAGTGTTTAAAATTTTATTTTTTGTTCCTTCTTGTTTTTAATTTTAAGGTTTTACGAGTTGTTATTTGTGTTTTCTTTTCTTATGTGACCATATAATGATTTTCAAAATAAGTATATATGTATGTACCTACATATATTTTTGTTGTGTATCTCATTAAAGAAAGAAAAACGAACACTAAGTATAAAAAAACGCGAACAAGAAGTCGTCAAAATAATGAACTAAAAATTTTTGTTTTATTGAAAATTGCACAGCAAACAAAAACAACTACATAATTTAAAAGCAACAGCCGTTAATGCCCATCAAATCTTGTATAATCAAAATACAGAAACAAACATACTTATTTACATAGATACATACACATTTACATACATATGTATGAGTACATGAGTAAATTAGTTAGCATGAGTACCATGAGAGACAGACATAATTTAATTGGAATACATTTTCTAGGATAAAATTATATTTCACCCAGCTTCTTCAGAAATCAAATCTAGAGATTTATAAATTTTGTTTTGCTTAATTAAACAATTTATAATAATTTCTAGACTAATATTGGATTCAGGTTCCTGCAGATTTTACACACAGTGGCCTTAAAAAAACTGATGATGTGCGCGTTTAAGTTTTTGAAGGGAAATTGACAACTGGCCACTTTTCTGTTTTTAACATTTGAAAAGTATAAGAACTTTAAGAACTGTCAACAGGTTTTTATATTAGGCTATGAAAGACATTTCAAATATTTATTTTTAAACCCTATATCAACCATTGACTAAGCCTTCCAAAATAGGAGTTTATCGGTGAAAAATTTTTGATTTCTACACGTATCCCAACACATTTTATCACAAATATTATACAATACATATACAGTGGGTAGCCAAATTATTAGTTACACATTCAAAATTGTTTAGTTTGAAGCCGTATAACATTTTAAAATAGTGGAAATTTATCCTTTTATTTGTTCTTTTAGGTAAATTAAGTGTTTCTAATTCAATTAAAAATAAATTTTGTTTTAAAAATATATATTTGAGGAAAAGAAATATTACAAAACTTTTTGAAAAAAAAAATCTTAATATTCCGTAGAACCTTCTTTGGCATCAATTACAGCTATCACCCTTTTTGGCATGCTCTGAATGCATTTTTGAACATTTTCTTTTAGTTCTTCATCGTGATGACAGACTATAATCAATTTAATCAAAATTGCATATTTCACACTTCAGAGCAGAATGACAGATAATGATCTACAATTGCACTCTAATGTCACCAATCATTGTTGACACTGCACAAAATATTTAACAGTATTACCAGAATTAAAATACGAAAACATCTGGTACAAGAAATAAATTTATATACATACGTATTAAAAGCGGTTGAATCTTAATTAATAAGTGTAACTAATAATTTGGCCACCCACTGTATACTAAAACTAAACATTTTATTCAGATCGGTGATTAATTAATTTATTGTTCCCATATGTCGCCCATTTCTGAAAAAAAACAGTTTTTGCATATATGCTAAGTGTAGGGTGTTATAAGGTCTAGCTTAACCGACTCTAATTTCCTACTTATTTTATTTTAATAATAAACTAATAAGTATGTACATTTGTGTTTGTTTTCCTAATTAAGGCCCCGATTACCGTTCACAACACTAAGTATTTTGATGTTGTATGTTGTAAAATGTGATTACGATTCACAACACTTATCGGCTTAATCGTATGAAAAATGCATGTTGTGTTGTAGTCGAGACAACACAACATTTTAGTGTTGTGAACGATAATCGGGCTCTAATTAAAACAAACGATGTCTGGGTATCATATTAAACACAATACTATTATGTTTAATAAATTATTTTGAAAGAGTCACTATCTACTCCACCATAGTGGGGAGGGTATATTGGATTTGTGCATATGTTTGTAACGCCCAGAAATATTGGTCAAACACCCACCTTAAAGTATACCGATCGACTCAGAATCATTTTCTGAGTCGATTTAGCGATGTCCGTCGGTCTGGCTGTCCATATAAAGCTTGTGCGCAGAGTACAGGTCGCAATTTTGAAGATATTTTTATAAAATTTGGTAAGTGATATTTTTTCGGCCCAAGGACGGATGGGATTGAAACTGGTGGAAATCAGTCCATTATTTCACCTGGATCACATACAAAAGTCCTCCTGAAATTGGGGTTTACCGATGATAAATGTTTGAATTATGCAAGGAACCAAACAAATTCCATCACAAATGAGTGGTAAATGAAGCTAAATCACATTTTGTGCAGATCGTTCCATAATTAGTCGTAGCTCCCATATAAGGCCCACTTCCGAAAATCACTTTAAATCGGGGTTTAAAAATGCTTAACTATTTTCAAGCACTACGTATGTGCTTAACTTTAACTAGAAGAAAATACACAAGCAAAAGCAGAGCACAAAGTCAAAAAACAAAAATAAAACTATTGACTGTAGCTTTACTATGTGATTATGATTTTATTTGCTGACACAGTCAGCCACAGCAATTCACTTTAAAAAATTTGCTGCCGCTTAAAACTTAAGCTAGATTTACACGATTGAAATTTTCTTCAAAATTGCTCTTCAAAATGCTTCAAACTCGTGTATAAATATACTGGGTGTAGGGTATTATATGGTCGGGCTTGACCGACTATACACTCTTACTTGTTTTAAGATACGACAATGTTGCTTTTAAATTTCAAATTAATATAAATTTAGAGCGAATTGAGTCTATTTTCAAAAAACATATTAACTAATTTATGCATTGAAATAATACACAAACTTTTTTTTCAATAGTTTACTTTAATTTGTTTAATATTATTCAAAGGGTTATCGAATGTGTGGCCGATACTTATCATGGACCGATCAGAATCGGCTATATATACCTATAGACTTTTGAAAGTTTATACAAATTCTCAAATAAGGAAATAAGGCAAAGTATTTAAAAAAAAAAGCTTGAACCGAACCGCCCTCGTATAAATAAAAAAAAATTAAAAATTTTGACTCATGTTTATCCAAAAATTTATAGTTGCAGTAACAAAGATTTCTTATGAAAAATTAATTTTTTTTTATGAAAAGTAAAAAATTAAAATTAATTTTTTTTATGAAATTTTTTTTTATAAAAATTAATATTTTTTATGAAAAAATTTAATAAAATCCTGCTAAATTGGTGTTAAATGTTTTTTTTTTTTTGTTTTCTTCATAACTAAGCCAAACTGATGGAGGCACCGAAAAGTTGATTTCAACAGCCAAACCCACAGCAGTAAATCGTATTCAATAACTAAAGATAACATGCTTAATTCCTACCTATTGTATGTAGTCTGATTTTACAATTGTTGTTTTTGGCAATTTTTTTTTTTTTGTTCCACCTACAATATCTTCATCTAAAGCCAATTATTCACATCCGTTGGCAATAAATTTTGCAAAAACACAACACTTTAATACCACATATTAAACCAACTACATAAGGAGTAATAATTTTCCAACAAAGATGTCCTTTTCCAGAACGTAAATCACTTTAAACGCACATAATTAACACTTGCAGCTAAAGGCTGCAAGTAGTTAGTTCGTTTTTTGTGTGCACAAAAGTACTTACTTAAATGTACTGGTAAAAGAGGAAAGGTTTTCTTGAATAATGTTCATATGAAAAGGCAAGCTGTTAAGATTGTTGGTTGAAATTAATAGAGATAAAAATGGAAAATCAAATTAATAATTGTAACTACAAAAGATTAGAATTATAGGTTTAAAAAAAAAATAAACAAATTCAATATTAAAAAGTTTTACCTATAATTTAATTCAATATTCTTAGATTTATTTTCATTTTTGATATATTTAAACAATTTTAATGATACCCAACAATCAAAACAAACCTGACCTTACCAAACAAACACGTGCAAATGTAAACAAAACAAAAGAAATTTTATTAAAGTTTTTTTTTATTATTTCGCACTCATTATAGAGTGTAGACGATATTAAATGAGTGCGTTCGAATTCAAATAATAAGAAAAAAAAAAATAAACAAACAAAACTAAATACGAATATAATCAGCCAACCAACCAACCAACCACCTTTAAGATTTGTTTATATGTAAAATGGTTTTAACAAAAACAAGTGATCATGAGCCAAGAAATATTGCAGTTTACAGCGTCATAATGAAGAAAATAATATAAGAATAGAATTAAACAAGACAAACAACAACAACAGCCAACATCAACTACAAAAAAATACATTTGGGAACATATCCAGAAAATATTTATTGGCAAAACTCCATGATCATAAATTATGCAATCTCATCTTTGCTTGAATTGGTAGCCAAAATGGCATCAAGCTTTTTGAACAACATCTACCATATACTACTACACAACAACAATTAACAAACAAAAGCAATTTTTATGAATGAATGAATAATTCGGGAAAGAAAATTACACAAATCTAAGTCATCTCACATTAATGTATGTTCATGTTTTTTATGAACAATTTTCTTTGGGTGTTTGGTTTACAAAAGTTCTACGTCAGAAGCACAATTATTTTTGGCACAATTTTTATAAACAAAGAAAGTTCAGTTTAAACTACAAAAGAGAAAGAGGCAGGAGAAGGCAGATCAAAAAGTATTTATGTTTATATGCTTACATATCGATGGTCTCATGTAGAAAGGCCATAACTCGCATATTTGAAACTTTACAGGAGAAGGTAAAAACATAATAGAAACTGTAATATTCAACATGTAACTTTTTTTGTACAACTGCTTATAAAAGCGTTATTTTTTACACTATTGCAATAAATTTTTGTGAAGAAGTGTATTTAAATGCATTGGAATCGCAAAAAAAAATAATTTCGAAAAAATAGCGAGTTAGGGCCTTTCTACATGAGACCAACGATATGTTATAGACAAATATGAATATAATATACATGGCAATACATATTTATGCACTATATATTTATATATTTATTTATTAAAACATAAATTTGCATTTCTTGAGGAAACAAAATTGAAAATGTAGAAAAAGTTTTCTAAAAATTTATTACTTTTACATTCAACTCCTTTAAATAAAAGTTTTAAAAACCAGGCAAATTGTGACTAGGTTATTTTTTCAAATAAAATTTGGTGCATACCTATACAAGCATATTTTTTAAGGTACGGTCACACTTGCCAAATATTTGCCGAAAAAGACGTAACCACTTAATAAAATATTTTTGAACTCGTTTATTTATTAAAAAAAAACTTCGTTTATTTAGGACGAGACACAGCAAATATTTAGTCTTATTTTATTTGATGCTGTTTGAACTTGCAAAAATCTTGTAAAAGTAAACAACGTCAATCAAATTTGTGTTAAAACAAATGTTTATGCTTTTTTGGGTAAATATTTGACATGTGTGACACACTCTGTAACTTTGCCAAAAACTTTATAAAAAAATATTGCGTAAGACTTAAATGGGTTCATTGGCTGATTTTGAAATTGCTTTTTATTGTGCAAAATAAACACACACACATATCGTGGAAACACACAGCTGAATTCGAAACTGGACCACTTATCCCAAAATAGAACTCTGTTAAAAATACTTTCAAATTATTTCAAATTAATTTTTTCAATTCACAAATTTTAGTATATACCTATAGCAGCAGTTCGTATGTTGTATTCAAGGTGCATTCACTACGCTAATTGTTATACCCTACACCCACATATTGTATTTGAATTGATGTTATGAACGCTAAAAAATATTAACCTAACACTCATTTGAAAATACATATGGTGAATTTCACGTCAAGTGACTCAATTTTAAAAATCGATGTCTTCCGATTTGGATGAAATTTGCACCAAGGTTAGTACTATTGGATAGTAGGCCAGAGACAAATTTTCAGTTAGAGGGGGTCAAAGTTGGACATTTTGGTCATACAGGGTTTTTTTTAAATGAGTGTAACTTTTCACCTATTGGTCCTAGATAACTATTTCTTCAATCATTCCAAAAATGATACATGTGCCAAATATTGAAAAATTATATTCTTGAGTTAAAAAATAATTTTTGTGATAGATATCCCACTCGCATCCCATTAAGCGATTATAAAGGCCTTAAAGTAAATTGTATAAACTTTCTTTTGAGAAAAAAAAAGGGCCCAAATTGAAAAAAAAAATTTAAACAAATTATTTTTTAAAAAAATAAAAAAAAAATTAAAAAAAAATTAGCTATCTAAAGTCCTTTGGACAATTTTTGCTAGGACCAATAGGTGAAAAGTTACACTCATTTTAAAAAAACTCTGTATGACCAAAATGTCCAACTGTGCCCCCTCTAACTGAAAATTTGTCTCTGGCCTACTATGCAATAGTTCTAACCTTGGTGCAAATTTCATCCAAATCGGAAGACATCGATTTTTAAAATTGAGTCATTTGACGTGAAACTCACCATATACATATTGTATATTGACTATGGTATTCAAATTATTCGATTTTTCTGTTGTTCAAATAACAGAAACAACTCGAATAAGTAATTTTAACTTGTTCGAATAATTCGATAACATTTAAAATTTCGATCAAATATTAAAATTTTAAAATAGGGTAAAGTGACACGTTTTTTTCGTTCATCAAGTAATATAATAATAAATTAGTATCAACCTTTTTAACATCACTTATAAAAATCAATATCAATTTTATTCAACATATTCAACACCTTACTTCAAGTTAGATTCAATTAAGAATCGGTGTATATGGAAACCTGTATATTTTAGGTATTTCAATTCGTTGTATTGATGTGTTTTAATAATATCATAGTGTCATTTGTTTCATTCTTCATCACTTTCTTTTTGAGCTATCAAGAACGAACAAATTTATAGTGTAATTAATACATAATTTCTACAATTTCCAAACTCGTTCACAATTTTTTTTTACTAAATATTTCTTTTAAGAGTCATAACTTATTGCAAAATTAACTAAATTATTCTTTATTGGAAAATGTTAATTTTAAAATTCTTCGAATAATTATTCGTAAAAATTGTTCGATTATTCAAACAATCATTATTAGAATGGAACCCCTACTATTGACTCGGAATCTTTCATTCTGAGTCGATTCAACGATGGATGGAGTGATGAAGTGAGTAAACCTTGTACAAATATATTAAACGGAGAACTTATAGAACGAAGCCTATTGATACTAATCGTTACATTATTTCACCTGCCCCCATAAAAATGTTCTTCCGCCTGACATGACTTTCTTAAGCTAGATTTACACGATTGAAATTTTTTTCAAAATTGAAGAAAATTTTAATTTCGATTGAAATTTTTTTCAAAATTGAAGAAAATTTTTATCAAAATTGAAGAAAATTTCAATCGTGTAAATCTAGCTTTAGTCATAAATCTTTAATTTAAATACACACAAGCCGGTCTAATAACAAATGGCAAACCTTTTGAACGTGATTTTTGTCATTAGTAACTTATATGTATGCCATTTTGAAGGTTACATATCTGTCATTTATTCTCATTTAGTTATTTAACATTATAATCTAAATAACAAAGTTTTTTTTTTGCTTCGAAAATTCGAGTTTTGTGCCAACAAAGGGTCATAGCGGGAAATTTTGCTTTACTTCTTCAAGTAGAAAAAAGTAGCGCTAAAGCACACCGATTGCTCACCGATGCTTACTGTGAATATCGGTTTCAAAATATTGTTTGTTCAGAAGTGCAGTTCACACGGAAGACAAAAATAGGCCAGACAAAAAAAAATGTAAAGAAGTTGTTGAAGAAATGAAGATAGTTGTCGAATTCAACAAAATCTTGCAAAACCATTGGCAGCTACTCCAGCAGCAATTTTAAAATGTTTGAACGTTTGACAGCAGCAGAATTCATCAAAAATCAGGGTAATTGGATACCATGTGAATTGAAGCCGAGAGACCTTGAAACACAATTTTGCATGTCTGAAATGGTGATTAAACGCTTTAAATTGCTTTTAATTTGCACTGCATCATTACTTGCCGTTCAGCCGAATCGATACTGAAACCAAATATCCATGGCGCTGAGATAATGATCTATATTCGGTGGAATCAAAAGGGGTTTGGCCGAAAACCGACCAGAATATGAGATTAGACATGAAAGCGTAATATTCCATAATGATAACGCTCGGCCACATGTTGCAATATCTATTAAAAACTATGAATTTAGAAAGAAGTTTTGCCTCACCCGTCTTATTGTTCTATAGATCCTGCCACGACCGACTACCATTTGTCTCAATCGATGCAGAACGCTATCTCTGGGATACGCTTTACTTCAGAACAGGGTACCTATGCGAAATTGGCTTGATTCGTTCTTCACCTCAAAAAAACGAGCAGTTCATTTGAATAAAATTATATTGTACAAATGTTTAAAAATAAAAGCTATGAATTTGAAAAAAAAACTCGCATTTTTAAAGTATTCACCAAATATATGGCAATGATTATAATGATTATATTAATGATTTAAGTACAAAATTAAAACCTAACCGTGTAAATTGATTAAACGAAAATCAAAACATGGTTTTGCGGTTGACTGGTATATAAACACTAATTTAGTTATTTAATATATTTTGTTTTGAAGTTTTGTTTAAGTTCATCTTTTTAAAAACAAGAAGTTTAATGATAATTACCTTTTTTATTTATAGTTTTCAAGTACATAGTATTATTGATAATTATTATTTTTATTACAAAATTTGTTTACCGTAATTTTAATTTTTACATATTTTTGCTTTCGTTACAGTGTAATCCAATCCCTACTCACAGTGGCACAGGATATCTACACACACTCATATAAAAGTACACAACAAAAGCTAATAAATCCTGCCAATCGTCATATAGTTTTGTGGCTTGTTTTCATAAAGTTTTATATATACAACATACACATAGTATATACCAACATATATATACAACAATTTGTGTGTATTTGTGTATATATAAGAGTTTCACTTATTGGCCTGACCAACCAATAAGAGAAGAGGAAAATAAAAGCTCAAACCACCACCGGAAATGCACTGCACTAAATAAACTCACACATACAGAATAACATCAGCTCACGTATACCTAGACGTTGTCGTTTACTTACGATGTATGAAAGAGAGAGAGATATAGCTGAAGGAAGCAAAATGAGTGGAAGGGAGAAATAGTCAAGACGGAAGAAAATTTGTTTATATGGAAAAACAAACAAATGATACTCATACGCTTTCGTAAACGACAGCACGAGGAAAGCGAGTTTTTTACTGCATTGTTTGCAGAAAAGCAGTTTTTTCATTGGTCTGAAGTACTACAAAGGATTTTACCAATGACATTTTAAGTTATCTAGAAATAAATCCTTAACTACTTGAGACCAAAAAGAAACGTTTTTATGCTTTCACAACATGCCAAAAATACATACACTGAATGTAATAAAATTTGGCAAGTTTTAAGATTTGTTAACTTTTGTGTGAAATGATACTTAAAATATTCAAAGGCTGTTTTTTACAAAACAAAACAAGGATTATTTTCAAAATAATCACAAGGCTTTAAGCATTATTTATATTATGATAAACAAACACAAATAACTAAATTTACTTTAAAACCATTTCAAATAAATAATATTAATATTATAAAACTAGGATCAACAAAATGTAAATATATACATAAACTTTATATAAAGTAATCTAAAATTCTTTTTAATTTACAAGTTTAGCATAAAATGTAGATTTATTTTTTAATGTAGTTTTTAATTCATTTTTAATCCAAATCTAAATACAATTGCAGTTCTAGTAGCCTTAATGTTGTTTAATATTCAACATCCTTTTGAACAACATTAAAAATGTAACAAAATAAAAAGGAAACTTTACATTTTACCATCTTGATGTAAAATTTTACCTTTTTGTAATGAAATTATTATAAAACATTTTATTATTAGAAATTTATAATTAAAGTAAAAAAATATTCATTGCATCTTAATATAAAAATTATCTTTAAATAATATAAATAAATAAATAAACTTATTAAATATAATTCTTATAAGAATCAACAAAAATCAAAAATCTTATAAAAATGTGTAAGAGAAGAAAAAAATTTAAATAAAAATAAAAAAACTGTTTAGCTCACTGCGAAACCAAACAAAAAGTGTTTTACTTTTAAGTTTACTGAAGAAAATTCCAGAGAACTTAGGGTTTCTAGTTTCCAGTCCTTCGTCTTTCAGTCCGACTGTTTTCAAATTTTATGTGGTCGGCCAGTTGACACGTCTGGGGCCAAATTACCGCATTCGATATCGAGTAAAATTTATCGTAATTTTCTTATTTGAGATGTTGTTGTTGTTGCAACAGCAGTAATTGCTGAGTTGACAGCCCTTGTCCGAGTGATATCGGGTCATTCCGGTGCGTAGAACCGGCTGTCGTGGGAATGTTCTTATTTGAGATTATGGCATACGATATCGAGCAAGAAATTTAGTACATTTTATCATAATTTCGATATCGAAATCATTTTTCGATACGATAGCTCATTTGGCCCCAGACGTGTCAACTGGCCGACTACATAAAATTTAACAGCAATCGAAAGAATTCGGCGATAAGCCAGAGCTCGCTTAATTCCCGAGATACCGGTAGCAATGGTGGAAAAAGTAATCGATAATTGCTCCTTCCAAATGGACCATTTAGAGTGCTCTCATAGCAAACATTTCAATGTAAAAAAGTAAATATAGAATGTTCATTCGAGGCAAAATTTATTCGGGTTATTTTGATCCCTACATCATTTCCAGTTAAAATCCACCAATAAATTCATAATATTTCACTATATGTTAATGATAAAACTCAAATTATTTAAAATTTAATAAAACTCTTTGATTAACCCATTGTCGGATTAAAATGTTTGTAAGATGAACAAATAATTAAATGAATAAGTTTCTTGTTTAGTTTATCAATAGAATTGTTTTGGTACAATGGACATGTTAGCGTTACTTTCTAGCTTTTTCGGTTCCTTAATAATTTCTGGTTAAATATTTGCTTAAAGTTTCATTAAAATCCCCCAATAAATTAGTAATATTACGCTGTATTTTATTGGAAAATCTCAAACACTCTAAAATTTTACCTTTAATCCAATAATAAAAATTAACATTTTAATATACTTGTTTTCAAAATGATTGCGGATATTTTAAACACTATCTGATTGAAATGTTGAAGATAAAGAAAATAATTATACTAACCATTTTAGGTCTCAACTATACCTTTTTCGGTTCCTTTATCATTGTTTGTTAAATATTTGTTTAGTTTCAATTTGATAATTGGCCCGATGGTAAAAGGATCAACGCTACTCAATTATAATAAAAATATCAGTATATATGTATGTATATAAAAAAATTGGCATATTGTCCAAACTATTGCAAAAGTTGGATTTTAACCAAAATCTTTAAAGTAGATAAAATTTACGACAAAATTGTGAAAAGTATTGACCCAATCATTAAAAAACAAAATTCGTTTTTTTTTCATATAAAAATTCATTCTACGGTAACTCTGCACGCATACTGTTCAGTGAATTCCACACTTATTGTGAATGATTAAAAAAAAAGCACAGCTGTTGGTACATAAACAATTGTTTACATTTTCTCAGATCAGAAACAAGAAACATATTATTCTGCGAATCTCTGTTTAAAATTGAAAAATAAGAATATTTATAAATTAGACATGTATAATATACGACCAGAACACAAAAAAAAACCTCTTCCCATTAACTTGGCACGCAAGGCCCAAAGAGAACGCCGTATACGAAATGGTGACATTGGAAAAAATCGCAAAAAGAATAAAATGAAACGTTTGCGCCGAGGAAGAAAACAGGACTTTGAATTTAAAGAGATAGAGGCCTTGGCAAATGCTACGGAAAATCATTTGAAGGATATACTCGAGAATGATCAGCAATTGTCGGATATACCGTATGATGTTACGCCAGAGGAACTGCAAGGGGAGGTAATTAATATGAAGGGTTTACATGGTTTGGCTAAAATAAACAAACTTAAGCGGCTGACAATTTTAATATGTTTTCACCATTAATAACATTTTAGATTATAAGACTATTTGTGTAAGATATGTATATGGCTGGCCTGCTGATTTTGGTTTAGAAGTTCTGTACATACATATGTATGTAGATACTATCTACGAGTTCAGGAACGAGTATAATCAGAATTACTTCATATTTTTTTTAATGACATATTCTTTTAATTAGGTGATGAACTTATATATAGTTTGTAGGTACTCCTTTTAAAATTAAATTTTTCTAAAATATCTTTTTCTATACTCAAATGAATATTGTTAAAACTACAAAATAAATGATGAACTTATTGCCATGATGAATAGTATGACAAATTGTACTTTACTGTCTCCAAGAAACTATTAAAATATCATAATTAGCGTTATTGTTTTAACTGGGAATTTCTAAATAGTTAATTAAATATTTTTAGATTAAAATAAAAAATGTATGTGGATTGATTATAAAATTGTGGCATATTTTTTAAAGATATTTAACAATAACTAATATCAGCAATGCATAATAAGTACACCTACGATTTCTTTGGAAATTTTCCATTTTTTTAAGTTTCAATTTGCGTCATGAACAAGCGTCGATATATTCAAATTATATATGTATTTACAAGTAACAATTTAACAAAAATTCTTATACGAATTTAAATCAAATACACTTTTTCTTTCAACAAGCCTCTCTTCTTCACACATTAAAGAGAAAATATTTAAAAAAAATATTAAACTATGAAGTAAAATCTTATTAATTACTTTACAAATAAATATGTTTATGTTTATTCTTTCTAGCTGGCTTTAGCTCAAGGTGGTGGCACCACTATCTATATAGAACGCGATGGCCTCTCAACACTAACCGTAGTGGTAAGTAGTTTATACATAATAATAAATTAATAAATCCTAATGTTTATTTAATGTTTGTTTTTCTGTATTTATATGCATATTTAATAGACTTTTGATTGATTACTTATTTAGTTTTAAATATATACTTTTATAAATGTTTTGTATGTAGTTGAAAAAAACTTTGAAGCTTAATACAAATAGCAAAAATTTAGTTAAATAGTGATGAGTAAACAATTTGTCTACACCAAGCAAATATAAAGTTTGTAAACAACATATCGAATGTCAGATCAGCTGTCAAGTTCAATTTTGTAATTAATAGCAGAACCTTGCAGTTATAATAAAAACATATCAGCCTACAGAAAAACATCGGAAAAATCTACGTTTTCTTTGCAAAAAAAAACTACATACATATTATGAAAACTTCAAATACATAAATATTTACTTTATCTATAAATGTTTTAATTAATATCAGAATTTTGCTATTATAATATAAATATCTGAAAAATTTTGCGAAAAACTAAATATTTATTTATTTATTTACAAATTTATTATAATTAAAATTAAAATAAATCAAATATTTACTTTCTTATTTGTTAATGTTTTTGTTAAAACTATTTTACCAATTCTCAGATCTCGAGTTTCTACTATGTATTTGTGAGTTTCTATTTACTGATATTGTTCTGACAAAAGCAATTTGTGGACATTTGCTAAATTTATTATTTATTTAAGTATTATAACAATATTAAGAAAATGTTTAAGAAAAAATTTGCATAATAATAATAATAACTTATTCAAATTAAGCAAGTGGGTTAATATTTAATTCATTCAACTAATAAACACTAAATAATTTTGTAATTTGTTAAAAATCATTCAATCAACATCATTCAATTCAACATTAAATATAATTATTAGGATTATATTTATGCTGGCACACAAATAATTATATTTAATCTTTTTATTATTTTAACAAAGTCAGTGGTTTTTAAATTGTTATTTAATCTCTTTTTAGAGAGGCCTTAATTTAGAAATTGAATACTTGTTCTTAGTATTGAGTAGCTAAGATGTGTTGTGTGGTTGAAATTAAAGATTTAAATACACATTATAAAGTATATTTATGTGACGTCTAGACTTTCAGGTCTAAATTTATACTTTTATCAGTAAAAAATATGAAAAATAATATATTTTTATATGACAATAAAAGTCAGTTCATTTAATGTAAACGAATAATGTATATGTATTATGTGTGTATGTATTTCAAGCCAGTTTTTGTTCGTTGTTATAGAAATAAATGATAATTTAAGGGTGGAGTAATTAAATAATAGAATAGAAGTTACAGACTACTCCAATACGCTTATAAAGTTCAATAAGAATCGTTAAACAAAAGCTTACTTCTATTCGTTCTTTAGCACAAGTTTTAAATTGGTTCTAGACTTTTGGAAATACAATATTTCTTGGCAACGGCCAAAAACATATTCGGTAAATATATATAAGTCTTCTAAGGCTAATACAATTAATTATCCATAGAAATAATTACAATTGCTCATCAATTTATTGAAACTAGTTCCTAAAGTGTGTATATCAATCAAAAATCACTGAAGTACTAGTTTCCAAAAATGTGTGTTTGTTTCGTAAAGCTTCTCTAGTTCTGCAGGAGACAATTTAAAATAAAGATCATTGATAAAGTACTGGTTCTAGAAGCATTCTAAAAAATGTGCGCAAGCTTCGCAACACTAACTGCCGTATTCATAAAAAATAAAGTAGGTGTGCTTTTAGACAAAATTTTCATACAAAATTTTCTTAAAGTACATTTGAAGTCTACTTTAATTTTTTCTGAATAAGACTGTTATTCTTTAAAATCAGTTCTACAAGTGACAATTTTCCCAGAAATATGCGTAAAAATAACGTAAACTTATAATTACCCAACGGGAGAATATTTGTGAAATACCCAAAATATTTAATCAAACAAAAATTATTGATTGAATAACTGGTTCCAGAAAAGTTCTAAGTAACGTGTACTAGCTCTGTTACGCTTCTTTAGAACATGTTCTGAATATTTTGTTTTTTTAATTTTGTCACACTTGACAGTATTACTTGAATATTTTGGTCCGATTTAGTATTACATTAACGCTGGATTCACTTTAAAACTAATCGATAATCGCAATATTATAATTATAATATAATATATAGAATTACCCGTGGTTTTTATACCGCAAAATTATGCATTTATTCTTGGAGTTCTAAGTGGAGAACAAGTTCAGGGAATTATGCTACAATGAGGAGATGAACCCATAAATCCATGAGACATAGTAAAGAGGATTGGCGGAATAGTAAAATATGTGGAGTCCTTGACATATTACTGTACATAATTTGGAAGAAGTATAATTCTATTTATCGCAGCAGTGTGCTATCTGTTGGTCGTGGGCGATGTACAAGTTCGACTACTAAATATCGTACAAAGCTGTAAAATGCTAAGCTGACTATTTTAGAACGGGTTTTCAACATTTTAATTATGTTTAAATACTTATATTTATGGGAGCACTCCAGATATAATGAAAAAGTTGCCTATCTGCTGATAAATATGCAATATAGTTAAATAGTCTGATAGACAGTTTAATTTCTTAATTTAATTAAAAACTAATCTTATGTATGTACTCGTATGTAGTTTATAAAACCCTAGATATAACAAATATGTACGAAAATATTACTTCGATTTCACACCACTGTACTACACAAGAATACAAATTTTGTTTTACTCATTTCTTTGCAACTTTCAGCTCCCACAAGAAAATCCCACAATTGCTCAATTGAAAAGAGCCATTGAGGCAAAAGCACGTGTACAGCAAAAAAGAGAGTTGAGAGAACGTTATGAAGAGCGTTTGCGGCGTAGAGGTTTAATGGAGGAGACCCAGCAAACGATCAGCGAAGAGCGCAAACATAAACAAGTTAATAAATCAAAAACTAACCTAATGTATGGGAAGCCGCAATACGCAACCGGGGAGTTAGTTTGTTCGGCGACACACAACGGACACCAACACCGGCCAAATGTTAGTTGGCGTTTCCTATGGCGTGCTTATGTTTTATTTAATATCGATACGCAAACATTTGTTGAAGATGAAAACGGTCGATTGTTATTGCAAGAATGTGGTATAGAAAATGCACAAACGCTAAAGTTTTACAAACGGGACAAATATTTTGGAAGACAACGGCAGTGATTAAATGTGTTACGAAAATTCAAAAATAAATATATAAATAGAATATAAAGTTATTAAAGAAAATCAATGTTTTTTATAGATCCACTGAAATCTACCAAATATAATAATCATTCCATGTGCCAATTAATTATAATTTTATTAAAAACCAAAACTAAAAAACGAAAAGAACCTTTCCAACAATTTACCAGCAAAATCAAGTATAGCCAGCGACATTTAAACGATATTCCGTTCAATTTTAAATCCAGATGATATACGGATAATGACGATTTTCAATAAACTGTCATATCTACCTTCAGCAGCCACAACAACAATCAATTTAAAGTCTAGCACAGCAGCACATAACAAACTTTTAACAACTGCTTCGTTTTACACCTCTTCAACGTATTCGTCGTCATCTTCATCGTCATCAACAAGAAAAATGTTCTTCATTCGTCAATCATTGTTAATTTCTTTGGTTGTTTTATTCTTTTTGTGTGTTTTACAAATTGACCTCATTCGTGGAGCATTCGAAGATGGCAACAACAACAATGTTAAAATCACTAAGCACAGTTTGGAATTAACACAAACCCTCAACATGCAGAGGCAGGAGTATTTGCAAAAGCAATGCAATAACCTGGGCTACAGTATGCTGGACATCAATGATCTAACCGATGAACAAATGGATCATATGATTGTCGATCAACAGCATAAACTCTTGTATTGCTATGTACCAAAGGTAAGTGCCAATGGTGCGATTTATGAAGTGTTAATGTGGTTGTTATATTTATGAAATAAATTTATATACATTTATATGTATGGATGTATATAGGTATACTCATATATATGTATGTGCGGCGGCTAGTGAAAAGTTTAAGAATATTTTTGTATAATTTAAATAAAAGCAAAAGTTTATTGAACTTTATTATATTTGAAGAAGTTGTATTTATTTCGTTGGCTTTTTTCGTCTATTCATTTCACTTTTATTTTTAGTTAAATTGTATTATGAACTTATTTGTTAAACATTTTTTGCTTGTCGTAAGTTTTTTTTTTTACTTATTAAATTGCAAAATAATTTTTTTATTTAAAAATGAACTCTTGTGGTCAGTTTGTTTTTTTTGTTTATGTCTCATATTTTTTTGAAAATATTTCTGATTTTGCTAATGACAATGACACATATTGACTGCTGCTTTGCGGTTTTGCAAAACAAAAAACAAAACAAATTTCTTGGATTGAACATTAAAAACTCGTTGTGCCAAATTTAAACAAAACAAACGTGTTTTTTGTATTTAATTTTGCATAGATCATTGCAAAATTTTCCTCCGGCATAAACAAATTGTCGTAAATAACTAAATATGTATGTTTTAAAAGGTTTGAGTAAAAAATTTTAATTAATATTCTACAATACTAATACATATGTATGTATGTATAGTATCTATATTATGAAATAAATCAGCAGCACTTGTTTATGTTGAAAAAGGCAATGTTTTTGCCTAAATTGTTAAATAATTGTTTATCTAAGGTTTTACAAAGAAAAGCTATTTCTATTTATTTCAAAATTTTTTCCCAAAAGTGTTAAAAATAATTTTGAGCTTTATAGAACAACTACAATTTACAAAAAAAAATGTTTCATTAAATATTTTTAACCAAAAATTGTTTTTCGGCATAGTTCTTCTTAAATTTTTTTTGTTCAAAACAACATTTTCGGTAGAAAAAATTTTTCCAAAAAAAATATTTGGGTAAATAATTCGACTAAAAAATATTTGCACTGAAATTAACCAATTCAAATTTTTAAGTCGTAGTATAAGTCGTTGAAAGGCCTTCAGGTACGGTCACACTTGGCAAGTATTTGCCTAAGAAGACGCAACCACTAATTAAAATATATTTGAATTCATTTATTTATTTAAAAAACTTTGTTCATTTATTAGTTATATTTTATTTGATGTGTGTCAAGATAAATTTAAATTTAACTAGCACAGACAAAAACCCCAATTTTTAGCCAAGCTCATTTTGCACTTAACAGAGCACTGTTAATGTCTGAAATAATTTCAGAATAAATAAATACATTTTAAGAAATAGATATGATATGGAAAAATACCACTGAATGGAACTATGATAGTAGGATATCTGAAATAATTTTGGGATTCCAGTAAATTTGTATTTTATGCAAAAATAAATCAGGAGAGGATTTTTGGCCATTTTGGAAATTAGGAAAAGGGCTCGGGTATGACACTACAAGGAAATGGTGGTCCTATGATAAGCAGAATTTATTGAAGGACTCATACAATTGTGGAGTATATGTATGCTTATTTGTTGAAGCTATTTTAAAAGGACTAAGTCTTAAATATATGTATGTAGTATCCCAAATATAGTCAGACATATTTAAGCAACTGGAGGTTGTCATGGTTATTTTCCAGGGCCTTCGGAATATGTATTTCGTGCAGCTATAATTTTTGCAAATAACTGCAACAGTCATTTTCGTTTTGATATTTGTAAAGCATACATATGTATATAATACACGTGAACGAGTTGGTTATACTCCTAAGATCACACCAGATAAATATTTGATGAAAAAGACGTAACCACTAAGTAAAACATATTTCATACTTTTATTTATTTCAAAAACTTATTTTATTTAGGACAAGCCACAAAAAATATTTAATTTGATACTGTTTGATCTTACAAAACACTTGTAAGATCAAATAGCGTCAAACAAATATTTGTTAAAAAAAAACTTGGTTACGCTTTTCTGCATAAATATTTGTCGTGTGAGACAATTACTTAACAATACAGCGTTTTGCCGTTTTAGAAGAACAAAAAAACTAACAGAAAAGACACTAGAAGTTTTCGTAGTATTCTTTTGAATATTGCCGCTATTGCTGAAAGATGTCGGAGATGATCTGTCAATGTGGATCAGACATTTTACGCAATTGGTCATTATACGTTCTTATCTGCAGTGCATTTTGGTAAAAGACGTTTTTCTCCTTCAAAAGTCTTGTCTAAACTATGTGCATTCTAGAAATGTAATGTAGTCCTTTTTGGGGGTACTGAGAAGATTTTGAAACTAAAAAGAGGAATATGGAATAAAAACTTTTGAGATACACTGCTATAAAGTTGTTGAAAAACTCGACTAAAAGCAGGGATGACCGCCGATTGAAAGTAATCGTGCATTTACTTTAAGATAAAAGGTATTTAGGTCGAAACAAACTTAACATATCCTTGAACTATAAATGTGTAAGAACCTTAAGAACTGTAGGATAAAACAAACGAAAATAATACATTTGCTTTAATGTAATATAAAACCCGGAAGTGAAACATGGCATTAAAAAATGTAAGAAGCGCTGATGTAGTTTTTTAATTGTTCAAGATGCTCGATTAAAGGCAGGGACTTTAAAATTTAACGTCGAAATGAACTAAACCTATCCTTTAATTGTCGGGGTGGCCCGGAAATCTCTAAGATGTAAAACATAATTTTTTTTATTTGTTTAAGGCAGGGTTAGCCGCTGATTTTATGTAATCCTACCTTTACTTTGTTATTAAATTAACAAAAGTCATGTAAGATGAAATAATCAGAAATTATTGTTTGTAATATTTCGTGAAATATTTGTATAATGGAAAAAAGGTTTCAAAAGTTTTAAAACTAATAACTTTTATATATCTCACAGAAATTGGAAGCAATGTTTATAATATATTTCCAATTACATATAGTATATGTATTGCTCCTACATCTTAAAATGAGTTAAATTTGTTGCCATTTTTATAATCAACAAACTAGAAATGTTGATTACCAGTAAGTATAGGGAAGCAAAGGTTAATTGTTATACACGCCAACTTATTTATAAATTTTTTGCTTAGTATATTTCATTTGAAATAAACAACCAAAAAATATACTTTAAAGAAATTGTTACGTACCAATACGTATCTATTCACCATGTCAATCAAAAGATAAATAAAATTTTTAAACAAAAATTATGTTTACTAACGAAAAATATATAAATTTTTGCAAAAACCCAAAAGGAAATGGAATTATTTAAAAAATATTATAATTAATAATTTCATAATTGTATTTTTCACACTGAAAAGGTGTGAAAAGCTTAATAACTAATTGGCCCTCTTAAATTCCATAAAGGTTGCCAAACACTGCTATAAACTAAATAAACATTTATGTATTTAGTTCAATTTAAAATATGTATTTATGTATGTATATTTGTCTATAAATTATGTACTTTATACTACAAATACAATTGTTTAATACTTAAATATTATTAGAACCTACGTCTTAAAATAACAAACGGCATTGATTGATCTTTAAGAAATTGCTTTTGTTTTTATTATTATTTATAAACTATTTACTATTTACTTTTCAAAATCAATAGTCAATGCATAATTCTAAAAGAACGAGCAGTTGGCAGTTTCTTAATTAGAAACCGTTTTATGTTTTGATAAATAGTGTGGAAAAATGTTTTTCAATTGAGTAAAATATATAAATAAAATAAATTTAATCTTATCACAAACTAAAATGGTTAATAAAAACGCTTGTGAAAGTTAATTGATAATTTAGTAGAATTTATGACTTTATATTATAAAGTTTATAACCAAGAACAAGCAGTACGTCTAAATAAGATCATCCCCGCTTTTTATTATTATTATTATTTGTATTTGTAAGGAATTTATTATTTTTGTAAATTCCATTTGTTGTTAGCCTTATCATTCTATGAGATAATGATAGATCAGTGTGTATTAAAATTTTGATTTATTTTGTTATTGCTTTTAAAAATTTCTAATCTGAAATTGTTATTGTAATTTTTACACTTTGGTTCAATGGAATATAAATCAAGGGAAATTCAAATGTTTCATTTTATTTAGTTACTTGGTGAGACGTAATTTACGTAATTCAACTAATTTAATCATGCTTATTAAGAGATAATAGTTTTTAAAATAAAAAAGTACCTTCTGTTGTTAATAGACTGTATTTAATTAATTTTCAAATTATATTAACTCAGCGAAATTATAATTTCAGTATTATAGCTAATCTTTAATTAGGATAATGACGTGTATCTCTTTTTAAAAGTTATTTTTCACTACTTTTTGGTCAGAATCCTATTTATACATTTTACTGTATACATTCCAAGTAATTTAGCATAGAGTCAATTGTCACTTAAAAGTCCCTAAGTAATCTAGAGTATAGTCAGCTGAAATATTTTATTTTTTATATATTTCAATTGACAGTTATTTTACTCAGATATAGGCCTAGGTTCTATATTCCACTACTAAGTGAAAGTGATATCGTTTTCAATTCCATATAAAGAATTTCACTGTGTTCTAGAAAACGAAAACATAGAAGACGCCATATGACAACCCGTTTTCACAAAATTGTCAACAATTTGGACTATTTGACAACAAAAATGACATAGTGAAAACGCGCCCTTATATTCTACAATGCAACAAACTGGAAATGATATTTTAGAACACAATCTTGAATTAAATTGTACTGCCAACATTTTGAAAATCAATGAAATCACTTTACTTTAAATGGAAATACGTTCGTATTAATAGAAAACTAAATTTAAATAAAAATTTTATGGAAAATGAGAACTTGCTTATAGTAAATTTTGTAATGCTTAAGTTTTGCAAGTATTATAAATTATTCAAAATAAATTATTACATGTTATATTTATTGAGTGCTAATTTTAGTATTAAAATTGTTTCATATTTCTCTTATTCTACTAAAGTTCAGAAAGTTCATTGTTCATTCTGTGCGGTTGTTATCTAATGAAAAATATTGAAAATATGTGCATACAGTTGATTCAGAAAGTGAGCGCTTATCCATAAATTAAATTTAAAACTACATACATATCTTTTTAGGCTAACTTTATTGTACACAAAAGAAGTTGACACCACATTTTGAGCGGTTCTTTAGTATGGATTAAAACTAATATAAAACAAGTAAGAAAGTATAGTCGGTCAAGCCCGACCATATAATACCCTACACCCAGTATATGTATAAAACAGTTTTTCAGAATTGGGCGTTATCTGGGAGATATAACCTATTGTGGACCGATCATTAAAAAATTTAGTGTCATGATGTCTGTGAATATAAATATACATAATGTTAAACTTTATCTCGATATAAATACGTTTAAAAGATTTATGGAGCTGAAAGTTAATTACGAAGACGGTCTTATATGGGAGTTTCGAATAATTATGGACCGACCATTATAAAATTAGGTGTCATTATTTCTGTATATGAGAAACTTATTTGTGTCAAATTTTATTTGAATACCAAAATTTTTAAGAAATTTATGATCGTTAAAGTGAATTTCGAAAGTGGGCCTTATATGGGAGCTACGACTTATTATGGACCAATCATAATAAAATTGTACCGTATTATTTGTATGCATATAAAATATATTTGCGTTGAATATTATTTTGATACCAACATTTTTGAGAGAGTTATGCTCTTTAAAGTGATTTTCGGGAGTGGGCCTTATATGGGAGCTACGAGTAATTATAAACCGATCTGCACAAAATTTATAGATGTGATTTGGCTTCATTTAGTAATCATTTGTGATAAAATTTGTTTGGATACTTGCATAATTGAAACATTTATGATCGGTAAACCCCAATTTCGGGAGGACATTTATATGGGGGTCATGTGAAATAATGGACCGATTACCACCAGTTTCAATCCCATCCATCCTTGGGCCGAAAAAGTACCACGTACTAATTTTTATCGAAATATCTTCAAAATTGCGATCTGTACTCTGCACACAAGCTTTACATGACAGACAGCCAGACGGACGGACGAACATCGTTAAAACGATTAAGGTGGGTGTTGGACCAATATTTCTGGGCATTACATTAAAAATACTAATAATAAAAATAGTTAAGTTTTTAACTTAAAAAAGTGCGTGCTCATTTAGAATTTTTTGCAATAAAAATCGTCTAGAACAAATATTTTGGTATTATTATATATGTATATATTATATTTGGTATGGAAGCCCTTGTTCTTAATTATGGTTTCTAGTCTTCTGGGAATAGAATCCTCTAAGTTTTGGGTCACCAAGGGTGGAATTTTATTCCACTCTTTCAGCAAAGCTATTGTTAGATCAGTCATATTCCTCTCTGTAAGATTTCTGTCTAAAAAATCTTACAATAAGATTAAAAAAAAAGTCAGACTCATGAAGCACCTTTCGTTTTGTATTTGGACAAACGCTTTTGTTAAAGTTTGTAATAATAGTTTTTGTTATTATGGTTGCCGGTATCTTAGGATTTTTCTTTATTTCCCGCACAATATATCTTTTTGCACCATTAGATAGAGCCTGAGGGCGTCCGCATTTTGGCTAATTTGCAATATTTTTTGTTTTGTTATACCTATTTGTCAACAATTTTTTTAATAGTAGATAAGGTCTTTTGACTATTTTACTAATTTTACGCATTTTACGTTCTGATTCCCTGGTTTCTGTTCGCTTTAAGACATTTTTTGCTACAGCTTCTATGACATTTTAAATTTATTGTTGTTGCAAAATACTGCGTTATTTGTTTTCAAATAAAAACTTGTTAGTGTTAAATTTATACAGCTAAAATGTTAAACAAATTTTAATTTAGTGGTTTCAATAAGGGTACCACAGGCATTGAGACTATATTTATTTTGAATTAAAATCTCAAAGGATTTTAATTACCAGAAAGAGCAACTTAAAAAATGTAAGGTGAGCACTTACTTTCTGAATCAACTGTACATATTGTATGCATGTTGATCATGCAGCTGTCATTGAGAGTTTATTAAATGCACTGCGAGTTTATAAAATCTCTTTATAGTAAATAATATTTATTCTACAACAGTTTGTTTTCTAAACACACGATGAATTTTTTAAATTATTAAAATATTTTTTTTTAATTGCAATAAACAATTCCGAACATGTTTATTACACATGACCCCTCTGACCATTATAAATGTTGATTTTGCAATAATTTCATATATTAAGACAATAAAATAATATTTGTTGAATAAGTTTAGCAGTTTAAATAGATTTTTAGAAAACCACCAAAAGAAAACATTTAATTTGTAATACGATGTTCCAAACTTATGGCATCTTTTTAAACGTGGTTCAAAAATGCTGTGTATGAATTCTGACCGTGCAACTTCATCTCTATATTTTCCTTGGAACTCAAGGTCCTTACTAACATACGTCAGGGAAAACTCCAGCTGTGTGATGTCCAGCTGATGATTACATTGATGACCTCTCAGAAGAACTGTTTTTATGCACGGATCTATGTAAAACAAAACCACATACTGAACTATGTTCCAAAAGAATACGAAAGATGTAACGCCAAATGTCTTGGACAGGACGATAGACCAAGTTTTTTGATTAAAACTTTTTCTTGGTTTTTTTTTTTTTTTTTTTTTTTTTGTAACTAAAACTGCTTTTTCCATTGTTACGCCAGTTATTAAAACTAATAACTATTTTTATATATGTATACTAGGCCGGGTTGATTTGTGGGGAGGCAAAAAAATCGCCCATGGCTCAGTGAAAATCGTATTCTAGGGATCAAAATAAGAAACTTTGCCGAAGGAACCATACCTCTAAAACGAATTCTACTACCCCCCAACTGTTGACTTTTGTCCCGTACAAACATTTAAAAAATCACCATTTTGGCACTTTATTTTATTATTTTTTATTTATTTTATTTATTTTTAAAAAATATTTAAATGTTTGTACGGGACAAAAGTCAACAGTTGGGGGGTAGTAGAATTCGTTTTAGAGGTATGGTTCCTTCGGCAAAGTTTCTTATTTTGATCCCTAGAATTTTCACTGAGCCATGGGCGATTATTAAATCGACCCGCCCTAATGTATACAAAAAAAGCTTTAAGTATTAAAAGCTTTTCACAAATTAATTTAAAAAAACTAACAATTATTTTAATTTTCATAAATGTAAATTTTTTAGCTAATTATTTTAATTAAAAAGTCCGAAAGTTAAAACTAAGCGGGAGATAGTCATAATATAAATAATAAAACAAAAAAGCAAACAGGTTATGGAAAAACTCGTATGATTATTACAAAATTTGTTTATGAACTTTAAACACAAAAATAGCAGCGAAATTAAATTATGTACTTAAGCGGCCATAGCTAAATATATAAAAGTAATTAAATGTACAAACTTGAATACATTTAAACACCGAGATCTTGACCATTAAACGCTTTTTATTTCAACATCAACGAAAACAACAAGAGCAATAAAGTGCAAACAGCAAAGTTAAAGTTAAGTCAAATTACAACGTTAAATTGAGTTACACTAAAAACTAAAAAAACACTCTCGTCTTTCTATCAATGTGTCTGTCTGGAGACGTATACTCTTAATTCCTACACAGCCAACAAACCATAATTACAATACAAAAAATATGTATGACTGACTGGTGTAACTAAATAAATGCGAAATGCCATAGCAAGGTGAAATCTTCATATTCTTTTGAAAACATATCGAAATATATTACGGAAAAATGTCAAGAAATCAAGCTCTAAATAAATAGTAATAAATGAATGCAATGCACATTGTATCTTCTTTATCACTTAAAGTGAATTGTATCACAATTATTATTGTGCTGGGTGTTTGTAACAATGGCTTGCTAGTCTGTCGCTATCTACTCTTCTCAAATAATAGACGGATATGATTATGTCTCTGACAATTTGTTATTTTTTTTCAGCGTAAAACTATTAGCACGATTTCTTGTGAAATGTTTATAGCATGATGACACACGTGTATTAGGAACTAAAATATTTACTATTTATACATATACTCGTATACATATGTAGATAGATGGATATGAATATAAACATTGAATCACGTCTTTTCAAATACAATAATACCCTAAATTTTGTTTCTTATCAATAGTCATATTTTTACACAAATAAAACAAACACAACAAAAATAATGGAAAGTGTCCAATATGATTATAAAAACAAGTTAGAGTGTTATATTCCGCTGTGCCGAATCTTTAATACCCTCCACCTAAACGTAATAAGAAATACAGAAACTACACGGGTTATGGGACTAGAATATCCTTATTCTAAGTTTTCTATTAAGTCTTAGTGAAATTTTATTAGTGTTTTATATATTGTTTGAAAGACAGTTTTACGACCAACATAATTTATTTTAAATATTTTGAAATTTTATCTAATTTTGACCAACTATAATTGATATTATTACCCATTCTTACTGTATTTTACAGAGTTTGTCTGATTTTCATAATAATCTTGAGTATAATTTAACAATTTATAAAGTTAAAAAAACATTTTTCCATATTCACCACAAGTTAAGAAACAGAGTATAAAATAGAGTGTAAAATAGGATAAGATATAAGTTGAGGCTTTTTTGTTTGAATTTGATCTCAATAATATTATTTACAAAAGATTTATGGGTGGCATAGTAGAAGTGGACCAGATATGGACTGATAGTTTCTAAATCTAGTATCCACTACAGTATTTCTACGTATTTGAGGCTTATTTTGTTTGAATTTTATCTCAATAACGTTATTTACAAGAGTTGTATGGTTGTTTGTATGCTCTGAAGTGGACTTAATTCAAGAGCTATTATTGACTGACTGCTACAAAGTCCAGTAGCATAATTGCGGTATAACCGATATTAGTATGATTTATGGATCAAAATTTTTGATCTGTATAAAAGTTATTTCGATATATGTAAATATTTATTAGACATTTTTGTGGGTTAAATTGTTTTTCGGAAATAGTTCTTATATGGCAGCTATGACAAATTATAGGCCGATCTTCCCAAATTTTGGAACAATGAATTTTATGCATATGAGGATATCTCACGTCAAATTTCAACATAATACGGGTATATTTAAGATACATATTAGTATTAACGTGGATTTCGAAAGTGGACCTTATATGGGCGATATAGTCAAATATCGACAGATATTCTCAAAATCCAGCAGTTTGATTTAGGCATGTATGTAAATGATCCGTGTAAAATTTTGGATTGGTACCCTTATTTATAAGAGATTTATGAGTATTAAAGTTATTTTCGGAAGAGGGCTTTATATGGGGGATACGGCAAATATAGACCGAAATTCACAAAATTCTGCAGAATGATTTTTGTGTATACATATGTAAAAGATCTATACAAAGTTTTGAGACGGTACCGATATTTATAAGATATACATATATGTATAAAGATAAATGGATTTTTCGGATTTGGCGCTTATATGGGAACTATGACCAATTATGGGCCGACCACCATAAAATTTAGTAAAACAACATATTTACCTATAAGAATTATGTTTGTCAAATTTTAACCTTTGAATATTATTTATACCAGTTTTATACGTATTTAAGTGAATTTTGGAAGTGGAACTAAAAAAAATTCGTTTTACGATTTCTTTTGGCATGAAACTTATCCTGCTGAATTTTGTATTGATATTCTAATTTTATATATAATTTATATATAATTGAGCTATATTTTGGGAAGATTTTTGTATGGGGGCTATGAGAAATCATCGACCTATTCTTACTTTTTTTCCTCACATTTTCTTCTTTTATCATAAAAACAACATTTAACATTTAAAAACAATATTTAAAAAAATTGGAAGAAAAATTTTTAAAAATATCAATTTTTTATGGAGGTTTTTTGATTCATAACTCTTGTTCTACAATACCTATTTTTCATGTTTTCAATACCAAACTGCTTAGGAGAACTATTAACGATTTTTTGTAAATTTTGTTGATTTTGGTTGTGTTCTTTGGACGTGAGAGTGTTTTACACACACGGACATGGCTCATTCGACTTAGAATTTCGTAAGAATCAAGAATATATATTCTTTGTTGGGTCTCAGATGAGTATTTCTCAGTGTTACACACGGCATGACAAACTTATATATAACATCATTCACCACTTATGGTGGTGGAGTGTATAATTATAGATAATTAATCATTGTTATTTTATTTGTTAGGAATTTCGTAGTATTTTTATGAGTATGTTTTACATTTCATAAAAGCAATAAATGATCCAGTGTATAATGTAAGGTGTTCTAAAATGGTACATATGTATGTGCTTTAAATTAGTCAGCGGTATTTAAAATAATAGGAGTAAAGGTGCTTAATACTATTTTGATATGTTGAATTTGTTACTCCAGCAACGTAATTACAAATTAAACAACAAAATATATTATCATAATATATTTTATGATTGTGATTCTATTAGTTTCTATAGTGAATCAGTATTTGTCTATAGTGATTAAAAAATAGAAGTTAAACTGGTTTACATTAAAATCAAATTAAAGAGTAAATGCAAAAAACTTATGCTATGTAGGATCTTTGTATCAAAGAAAGAGCAAATTAATGGCAATTAAAACTTTGTAACACTAGAAAAACAGGCATATTTTCGTGCTTCGATTAAATAATTGCAAATATTTTACGATTTGGGAAAGGAGACCCTTCCGCGTCCTTAGCACAAGAACAAAATTTGTTTGGTTTGTTTTTTGCAATCAGTCAGCATGGGTTTCCCTAGCTAACCTTTCGCTGTTGTTTTTGTTGTTATTGTTGTTGTGTTAGATTTTTGCTTGTTGGTCCCACGAGTAGGCACGTAAGGGGATGGACCATCCATGCAGTGACGGCGTACGTGGACTAGGCGAAGAAGTATTACAGCCGACCTGTGCCCTGGCATCGGAGGGGAGCTGTTAACAACTAGTCTTCTTTAACCACTAACTAGCCATTCAGGTTCTCGGCACAGCTGCCTACCACGTTAACCTTACAAGTGGGGGAGAAGAAGAGTGGAGATAGAAGGGAGTAAGGATAAGGGAGAGTGGGATGAGGGAAAGAGACAGTTTTGGTCCACGGGTTGTAATAGGAGATAATAGAAAGGAATCCTATTCTCATTAATAACCAGTCACGTTTAACCGTATCATTAATCCTAACAAAATTCCTATAACTACAGTTCTCACTGCTTTGTGACCACTCGTTTCAAGCGTATCACAAAGAAGTGGCGGCTGGCTCTCCCAAATACTATTACAACCTAGCTATGTCAAGGAACATTTGTATCGAGGCATATTGACATCGCTCGAGCATTCAACGTATTCTATGACCATTTGTACAATGTATCATAGAAAACGGTGAGGGCTCCCCCTATCCGCCACCTGTGACGCGTCCGATGGGAGACTGTCAACTCCACACGGATGTAGGCATAGTTGTTCCAACAAGAACATGTAAGAGTGACATAGTTGTTCCAACAAGAACATGTAAGAGTGACATAGTTGTTTCAACAAGAACATATAAGAGTTGCCCACACAGGACAAATTCATGTGCCAACGAACTTTGCAACACAAAGGGACCAACTAAATGGACCCCAGTGAGCTATACGATAGCTCATTATGTGGTGTTACTCGAATTCTTATTACTGGTCCTAAATAGATGCCGAAAATAACTTACCCACAAATTCAAGTTTAAAAATTACCAATTATTATCGGTTAGAAAAAGTAAATTTCATTTTAATTATAGTTATATGAAAATGTAAATACATTTTTGTCGATTTTTTGCTCAAATCATAGCCGTTTATTAACGAATTGAACTGATTACGAAGGCCAACATTTTATCAAAATATGTGAAATATTGATAAAAATCTACAGTCCGTAATATATGTATGTATGTGGGGCATGTGGCGTTTAAGAAGTGCAATTCCTTGAATTCCCAGACAACTTTCTTTAAGATCATCATTTTATAAAACAAAATGCTTTGTTTAGATTTTATTTCAATACAAATAATTATTTTAAAAGTTTGTCGTTTCGTTTGACGCCTTAAGCCTATTTTAGATTGATCAATTTTTTTACAAAGTGTGTGTGTGCAATGGATTTTCAAAACAATATTTAAAATCTTACCAGCATCTCCAAAACCTTCATAAAATAGTATCGAGCCACCGAAAAATATGAAAAGTCGTCGACGCCGAATATTTTTTCGGCCTAAGTCGGCGCCGTTTTTGAAATTTTTAAATTTTCGGAATTTTAGTTTTAATGTTTTATTTTGAGCAAATTTTTATTATTTATTTGAGCATTCGGTGACGTCAGTTTTGGTTGGTGCACGTCTCTGATGGTCACCCCAAGAACTGACTCTAAAACAGCGATTTTAGTTTGAGCTCCAAACTAGTTTTATAGAAGCTGTACAATACAATATTAGAACTAGTTCTTCCAACGAAATTTGTTAGAAATTATCACGTTAGGAACTAGTTTCAAGAAGATGAGAAATATTTATAATTTTTCTATGATTATAAGAATTAGCCTTAGAAAAATACATAAAATAGAATTCCAAAGATTTTGGAAAAAGATTAGTTTCAAAAATGTTGTCGCAGAACGAAACACTAAATCAGTATTCGGCATTAAGAGAACATGTAACTAAAATTATATTAATATGTCTTTCGTTTTCCAATGTAATCTAATCAACTACAGATTATGATTGTTGTTTCATATTTATCAATATTATGAACATCGTTAACATTCGCGAAAATAACCGATGCTTTAAACCCCTTAAAATATAAATTTAAAAAAGATTGCACTGTATGCATTTGTTAGTAATACAGGCATGAACTTAGCATTATTTAATAAAAATAAACATGTATTTTTATAGTAAAGTAATTGATATAATTTAACAATGTGTTCATAGCAAAAACTAATTCTTAGAAACATTAAAAACCTATGAGGGAAATAATCTTTTTATAGCTATTGTGTTATAAACATTTCTTGTAAAAAAATTCAATTAATCTTATAAAGTTTAGTCATTGTTCACACTATGTATAAGTTATTGAAAATTACCAAAAATATATATTTAGTTTATGCACATTGGATCCGTTTGCTCAATAAAGATTTATAATTATCTACATATGCATATTCTAAGCTATTGAGCCGATTGATCTAAAATGTTGAGACAGAATTTGGAATATTGTAAACTCCAGGATAAGACAAAGAAATAATTAATAAAATGTTATTTAAGTTTAAATGAGTTTTGTATTCATATTGTGAAACAAATGTTCTTCTTTTTTTGATATGGTCTTGAAAATTGTCTTTAATTTGGAAAACTTTATTAAATATACAAAGTTTTTAGTTTAATTTTCAATAACCTGTTTGAGTTTTGATTAAAAACAAACAACGAGATAGTGTAATCTAATTGAACTAGGCCAAGTTTAAAAAAACTATTTTCAAAATAATAAATTCAACAACTTTTATGACCTACAACAAACCACTGTGTATTTAAATTTATATTTTTATACCCTTCACATTCATGAGATATAAGTTTGTCATTCCGTTTGTAATTTCCACAATATAATTTTCCCACTCTATAAAGTATATATATTCTGTATCCTTATAAATAGCGGAGTCTATTAAGCCATGTCCGTCTGTCTGTCTGGATGTTGAAATCAATTTTCTGAAGTCCCCAGATATCTTCGGGATCCAAATCTTCAGACATGCTTTCGAGAAGTTTGCTATTTAAAATCAGCAAAATCCATCCATAAATAACGGAGATATGAGCAAAAATCGGAGACAACCTCTAAAAATTTCATCAAAAAAAACTTAGTGTATTAATATTGTTCATCCACTACAAAGGTGAGGGGTATATAAGATTCGGCATAGCCAAATATAGCACTCTTACTTGTTTTTTAGATATATTCAATTCTCAAAATTCTCCCATTTACAGTTGTTTATTTTAACGCGCTGCATAAATAGAAATAAAAATCCCTGCATGAAATTTTAGTTTTGCTGGCCAACAAAAACTTTGAACGTAAATAAATAATATCTCAAATGAATTGGGTCATAAAAAAGTAACACCACTGTTACTTTCTTTGAAGCACACTTAAGAAACTGGAAACATAAACATATACTTACATACCTACCTAGTTAGAGTTAGATGTGTATAAACAAACTAATAATAGTTGTAATAATGATGGACGACGATGCATATAAATTGCATTGCATATAATTGCATCTTAGCAATTTCCTTGTTAAAATTATTTCAAATTTATAAAATTTCTCTTTTTTAACTTTATTAATTATTTGTTTTTGAAAACTAGGTAGCCTGTACAAATTGGAAACGAGTTTTAATGATACTCAATGGTAGCTGGAGAAACGGTACAGATCCTTTGCAAATTCCCGGCTCTCTGGCCCATTCAACGGGCATGTTTGATAAATTCAGTGCTCTCAATGAAACGGAAAAACATGAAGTCATTTCGGATTACACAAGATTTGTGTTTGTACGTCATCCATTTGAGAGGCTGCTGTCGGCGTATCGCAATAAACTGGAAGGCGATACAGCCAGTGCCCGTTATTTCCAAAGGAGAGTGGGAAAACAAATTGTGAAATCATTTCGTGTGGATGCTAGCAATCATTCCTTGGAATATGGCGATGATGTATCATTTGCCGAATTTGTACAATATCTACTAACACCAGAACTTAGTTTAAGTAATCAATCATCCTACAATGAACATTGGGAACCCATTTCTAAATTGTGTAATCCTTGCGTCATGAAATATAATGTTATAGGTAAGTTTTGTATACCCATACAATAGAGACTGATATCAAATTTACTTTTTCTGTTTTTTGTTTAACTCTAGGCAAATATGAAACCTTATTGGATGATTCTGCTTTGGCTCTCTACTTAACCGGTGCTGAAAACATGACCTTTCCCACCGGCCATAAACCCTCGAATACTCGTGCTCATTTACGAGAATATTTTGATCCTTTACCCATCAGCGCCATACGTCATTTGTACGAAGTCTATGCCGATGATTTTAAATTATTCGATTATGGATTAGATGATGTTTTAGGTTTCGAATTTGGTTAAATGCCGGCAATTCTAACACTTAGTGTTGTGTTGTAGTGTTTGATTTTATTATACTGTGCAAAGTACATTCGTTTAGTGCTAATAATTAGTTTTAAATAATTTATACATGACGCTTTCCTAATTTCATTTATTATTGTTTTAGTAAGTTTGTGATGTATTATAAGTATGTACTTTATTCTACCTATGTATGTATATAATTTAAGTATTTTATTGAATTATCGTTGGTAAAATCTACTGTATATTGTTTTTAATTTAAGCTAGAATATGTTAATAAAACAGTTTTATACCTACCTATCATTTAATTCTAATGATTAATTTTGTTGACAATAAAAATAACGAAGTTTTTATGAAATGGCACTATACACTTCTGGGCCTTAATAAATTTTATATTGTGACGGATTTGAGGTCAATAAATCAGTTTAAGTATTTCAAGACGATTGCAAATAATGTGAATTTAGAATAAAAACTTATTGTCCGGGTTTATTTAGGAAGCAAATTGCTTGAATCTTTCCTTTTAATTATAAAATCGTTTACGCAGTTTTGCAGGTAGTCGCCCTTTTAATACAAGTTTCTTAGTAATTACAATAAATTTTCGCAATTTCACTTTTTATTTTTTGCTTATTACCATTGGAGTAATTTCTTTAGTAGGCTGACAGCCGGCTATGAGCAGAAATTTTTTAATAAATCAATTATCTACAAGCTATATGTAAGTCCCTTTGATAATTTGAAACGGACCTATTATCTTAGCTATTGCAAAGCTTTATCAAATAATATGTAAAATGCAAATATGCAACTTACCCCCTCAGAGATCTTGAATCAATTAGGTATAAGTATATTTTTAACATAATTTTTCACTATAACAAAACTTTTTTTGTAACAGAAACACAATTTTTCGTTATTTTTTCACAATATGCTTCATAAACTAATAAATTTTTCCATAATAATTCACAATAACAAATATAACGGTACTTTGATATATAAATACAAATAAGAGCGTAGCCATACCGTCACAGATTTAGTGATGACGACATTAATTGCAACTAAAACGGAATTAAAAGTATTTTTCGTCTTTCTATTCACTCAAGGAACAATTTCTTGTCATCATTGTGTGGACAGTTCTCATCGATGTTATTGTCTTGTAAAATGATATCCTACAGTTGTAGACCTCGCATTCAGATGTCGACGCTTTTATCAAGATTTTTCACTCAAGTGGAATCCATAAATTACAAGGAAAATTTAACATCTTAACATGTTAAAGCTTCTAGAACTGAAGTTTAATTTATTAAAGCACCTACCCGGAAATATCTATCGCGCTATTCGCCTTACTTACTTAAGTTTTAATCATTGAACTCACCTCTTGAGTTTTGTAGGTTTTATTAGCATTTATCTCGCTAGCAAAAGCTTTCAAAACACAATGTAAAAAGTATACAAATTTTAACGATTTTCTTTTCGAATCAAAATACACAATCACCCCTTGCTTTTATCAGGCATTTTGTTTATGTAAAAAATACTTGAAAATGTATTACTTTTGACATAAGTAAATTGTAAACAAAGTCAGTCAGCTGGGCTACTGCAAAATACTTCTGTCAAAAATACTTGAAAATGTATTACTTTTGACATAAGTAAATTGTAAACAAAGTCAGTCAGCTGGGCTACTGCACTCATTTTGTATACCATGATTATGTTGAAGATTTTGTTTCTAATTATTTCTAATCTTACCTTGGCAATCCTTACATTCTAAATAATTTACAATAACTTCACTAAACATATTATTAGCAACAAAAAAAAGTTTTGAGCCATAGCTGCCAGATTTGACGATTTTTTGTTTCGAAAATAGCAAAGTGACGATTTGACGATTTTTTCACTGAAATTGACGATTTTCTGAATTATTAAAATTTTCTGTCATTTGTTTTATAATTGTTTTTGTTACCAAATTCTCTCTTTTTTTAAACAACAACTATTTTTCTCATTTAATATCATAAATATTAAGAAGAACATGACATATTTCAAAAACAAAACTAAGTAATAGTAGTGTTTTCTTAATTATTGACAATCGTTAATAATTTCAAATAATATTGAGGCAGGATAGTAAAAATTACTTATTTATCTAAATCAATTTTAAATGCTGAATTCCACGAACTAAAATTTTTAGAGGAAACAATTTCTGAATTTCAAATCAGAAATTCTACAAAAACTTCTTCTATTTTAACAAAACGACAAAAGAAATAAATAAATAAAGAAATTATAATTTTAAAATTGTAAATCCCTGAAGAAGTTATCCATTGTGATAACGAAATATTGGATATATAAATATAAAGAACAATTTTATATAAATACTAAGTGACCTAATTGCTTGAATAAAAGAAATTATAGAATATTAAAAAAAGTCGAATAAAAGAACTAAATAAATAAAGAAATAATATAAATTTAAATAACAAAAATACGGAATTCTTTGAAAATAAGTACTTGTATATGATGGATGAATTGGATTCTATACTCAAAATGTTATTTAAAATTTAGTAAACTAATTTGTTTTCGCATTGTAATTTAAACTGAATAAATAAAATATGCTAATTTTAGATATGTATTTATTTATAAAATACTGAAAGTCTTGTTTCACACTCTTCAGTTTTAGCTGGCCAGTTTTTGTTCCATTGTCTTTTGAACTTGCCATTTCATTTACACACGTCAATTAATTTTCGTACTTTTTAATGCAAATCAACATGCATGAAAAAAACAAAAGGAAATAAGAAAATTGCCTAGTACCGTCAAGTCATTTTCATCCAAAAATACTTGCCTTGACGAGTCAGAATTGAAGAGTGTGAAAGCGGATTAATATATTCTAAAAATATTACACAATTTGTGTTAAAATTTATGTATTTTGATATGTACTATATAAACTTGAATTTTTATGTTTTCGTTTAAATTAAAATTTAAAAATACTATTAGAAATCGTGACTATTTTTCCGATTTTTTCCAAAATTCATCTGGCAGCCCTGCTTATGACCATGAAATTAAACAATGTTTTGTTAATTTAGTTCCATGTTGGAAGATTTTAATGGCCCAAATATAGGCGAATAAAAATTGTTAATAATGTTAAGACACTCTAAAAATCTAAGCAATATATGAGTCAACAAAAAACTTGGGTGTAGGATTAAAAAAATCTATATGAATAAAATGCAATTTTTGTCCAGTTACTGGCTGCAACTAGTATTAGTCTTTTCCGCATTTCTTTTCATTGACCTTCGCCTTCAATTCGAGTTAATAAAAAGCAGCAAAAATTAATCTTGAGAGTAACGTTGCTTCAATGTACGATATTTCTTTAATGAAACCAAAGCCTCCACTTCTTTGGCAACATAGCGTCCCTGGGCAAGTAAGGCCCCTACTTTCTTGGGATCGGTTTCATCTTTGTTTTTTATAAATGCATCTCTTACTTGCTGCCGGAATTTCTGGGGTCCATTAACCCCAGGATATTCACGTCCCAAATACTGCAACTGCAAGTGAATAAAAAATCAATTTTAATAATTTGGTAACAATTCGCAAGTCCCATGACTCATGTGATGTGAGGGGCCATTTTTTTTTGACTTTATATTAATAAAATAACTTACATGTTTATATAGTTGTATAACTTTCGAGCGCAGCTCTGACATTACACGTATATATTCTCACAAATGAAAACTAGCAATTGATAGAAATCTATTTATAATTTTCGTTTATTTTTTCTCGATATTTTAGGCAAAATATATTGCGTATTTCGTATGTACTTCTTTTTCTAAAATAAAACCAAAACAATAGCATAAACAGTGCTACCAGTATTTTTTTTTTTAGAGATTATCCCCAATTTTTGATTTGGCATCCCCAAATATCCCTAAAATGATTTTTTTTGATTCAATTTTTTTTTTTGCAAAATTTTTATTTTATTTAAAAAATAATTTTTATAGCTACATATATTAGTATTCAAACTAATTAGATTTGTAATTATGTATAATCTTGTAAAGAAAAAATTACACATAATTTAATATACCTATAGAAGTTTAAAAAATTATTTACCAGAGTTTAGCATTTCAAAAACTTCAGAATCAAAATCTTCCGATTCATTAGCCTCAGAAATTTTGTTGTACATATTGCTTGTATTAAAAAGCTTTTACATTTCAGCAGATGGATTAGATTTCTCAAAACAAATTTAGTTATTTTTAAAGTATGTGTTTATTCTGAGAAGTGCTTCCAATAATTCATATTGTATTTTGTTACGTATTTTTGTGTTGGTAGTATTCATTATTGAAAAAACGCGTTCAAAGCAAGCGTTACCCTTTAAAAATATACTCGTTTATGTATATTTCAAACCTTTTGCCCAATCTTCCCAAGAAGCATTATGATTTTTGTTAATAAAATTAGTATTTGAAGCCATTTTAAACGGTGAAAATATACTTTTTTTAAATATTTATATACTTCTTTTTTATTAGAAACCATACACTATAAATAATAACACACATTTTTTAGCTCCAAAATCATTCTTGTTACCATCACTTTTAAAAAAATATCCCCAAAAATCCCTTAAAATTATGTTGTCATCCCCAACAAATCCCCGGATCAACAAGATGAAATTTTTATCCCAAATCACGAAAAAAAATCCTCAATTTGGGGATAAATCCCCTAAACTGACAACGCTGAGCATAAATGTCAAAATAAATCACAATGAGTTTTCAAACATTCACAATAGTATGACAATCGATTAAGAAAGTATTGGAAATTAGAGATTAAAGGCGCCATTTGCTGGTGTAGAAACGGCTAGTTCCGCTGTTTTAATAGTACAATTAGACGTTGGTTTAGTGTAGTGCTTTTAATTTAAAAAAATTAATAGGTAACAGTAATTGTTTTGAGGTATTAAATAGTATCAAAATGTTTTTAAAGAATTTGTCTTTAAAATGACATAAAAATCTTGGTTGTGCATATGAAATTGTAGAAATTACTTGAGTTGAAAGAATTAGCTTCTTCCGTTAAAAGTTTCTTGCTAATCATTGTGTCAATTTTTGTTAGTTGAAGCCGCCATGATTTAAACATGGTGGCTCTTTAATGTATCAACTAGTATTGTCTTAAAGTCTTGGAAAAGTAAATTCTATTGTTTAATATGTAAAATTTGAAGGCAGATATAAAAATATCAAATTTGCATAAAAAATATGATAAATATGTGAAAAATATATACATATAGCAGATCATAAAATATCCGTTCTAATGAAAAAAATGTATGCAGAGAAGAAAAAGTGATTATTTGTTAAAAATATAAAAGCAGAACAATATTTAATATAAATTTAAAGTTAAAAATATCGTTATTTTAAAAAAAGTTGTATAAAATAAAATCAAATGTGAAATATGTGAAAATATTAAATGCTATACCTATATGTAGGTAAAAAATCTGTTAAAAATAAAATCAAAGCCATAAGATAATAGGAAAAGTGTGTTTTATTAATATAAAATTTAAAGCAGATCATTTTTAAATAAATATCTTAGTTTATGCAATATATGTATGTAAATGTGTGCAAAATGTAATAAAAAAATAAATAAAAAAATAAATATCTATGTAGATATGCATAGAAACTAAAAGCGGAGCATTATTAAATATAATTACCATGGCTATAAATCATAAGTGTGGTGTAAAAATTTAATTTATATTATTTCTATATAATATAATGGTAAATATAAAATAAGTAAAAAGAGTTGGCTACCGGAATGTAAAGAACAAAACGCGACGGTACTTGAACTTATTTCATTAACAGTCATTTACGTTTAAAGGTAAATACGCAACGGTGCATATGGTACTTAAACTTCCTCTAACAACAGCATTCGTCTGTAACGGTATTTTATTCCATTACTTTTGTAAATAATTACGTTATATTTGCTAGATTTGAAGGTACACAGAATCGAGTTTTATGTTCCAATGTTCGTTGAAAGTCATTTGAAATAAATTTCATTTGATATATATATATATATATACTAGCTGCACCCCTCCTCCTCCAATATATCGCAAACAAATGGCGTGCTCCTCCTACTTTTCTTTTGGTACGTATTTCTATTCATGCTAGTTCCATATATAGCAAATATTGCCGCTGTTGGTTAAAAAATGCCCAAAAATGATATGATATGACGATTTTAAATTATGGGTTATATGGGCGAGTCCACGCCCCTTTGTCCACTCACAACTATGTACCAAATATCATCGACGTAGGTCAAAAAAATGTCCAAAATATGGGGATTCAATTTTTTGGTTATATGGGCGGTGCCACGCCCCTTCGTCCTCTCACAACTTTATATAGTCAAGAATTTATTATGTCGTAAGAATATCCTATTGTGAGAATTTAATGACGATCGATCCATTAGTTACGACTATACAGTCAAACCGCGATATAACGACTCTCACTATAACGAATTCCTCGATTTAACGAATTTTTTGATATCCCCTACAACGCTCCATAAGATTTAATACAAAATAAACCTCTCTATTACGAATACTTTTGTCAATAGCCTCGTTATAACGAATTTCCATTCACTGCAGACTAACGAAATAGAAAGAATTATTTACCTCTATTTAACGAATTTTGTCAACTTACAACCTTTTCATAACGATTTCCATCAATTTTTTTCTAATCCCCTTAAGATTCGTTATACCAAGGTTGAACTGTATTTCGATTTTTAATTTTAATTAATAAAAATTAATTAATTCCACAATACATTTTCTCAAATGTTTAGTAAAGTATTTGATAAACTAAAACCGTTTCTTTATATTCCGTGATAGTAACTGTCGAAGTTATACAATTTTTGGAAACGTGAGAAATCATGAAATAAGTTTAGTTACAAACCTGTGACAGAATCACACTCAAATTCAAATTTAATAACATGAGCCTGTCCTTTGCATTCACAATAAACTTATTTAAAATAAAAAAATATTTCTGATACATTTTACTTTTCTCATTCTATCCATAATCTTTCTTTCAAAAATTCGTTTTGTCCATATTTTTGGACCAAAATTCGTATGTTTGTATTTATTTACAAAGAAAGATCCTTAGGTTAACTGCAGCTTTGGAACAAAATTTTTAGTCAAAACTTGGTCCTGGTGAAAACGATCACCACTTTCCGTAATGTATAAACTTCGCGTATGAATATTTTAAAACTACAAACGGATTGACAGGCGAGGTCTTAGTTCTCTCGAAACGAAGTTGTATAAGTAACGGTCCGCCTCGCTTAGCTATAACGGTAGCCAAACTTTATAATAATTACAAATAAATGTAAAAATGTGTTATATTCTTTTACGATCCTTCAATACTAATGCGCTCTTAAGGTATGTACTAAAATTTATTTATTAGTCAATAGTAATTTTTAAATTCTTTAATTTTAAACAATACATACATATACCTAAACCGAACATAGTATATTAACTAAAAATACTAATGGTTATCAGATACTAACCATAACATTTTTATTGTTAGGTCATGTTTACCAAATTTTTTAAATTCACAAGTAGCAACATATTTCCTCCAACGTAGTTTTTTCAGTATCCAAATAATTTTATATTATTTCAAATTTCAGCTCATTTTTCATATGTCTACACTAACAGACTTCTGGGGGGCTATTACGTATTTCGATTCGAAAGTAAACGTTTTCGAAATACAATGTAAAAGTATACAAACTCGAAAGATTTTCTTGTCAAATTTTGGGGTAGAAAAATATATCGTATGCACATATACATGCATATATAAATACATAATTTAACAACAAAATTAATAACATTTAAAATTTACCAATTAAAATAATATCAAAGCAACCACAAATTCTCGGTTGCCATGTTCGGCAACTGAAGTTGCCAGTGGCCATCTGTAATGTTTTTGGCAACTGTCAACCGAATTGAGGTCCGGTTGCCATCCGCAGTGGTGTCGTCGTTGACAGTCCTTGGCCGAATGTTCTCGGGTCTTTCCTATGCGTTGAACCGGCTGTCGTGGCAATGTAGAACTTAGTATGTAATGTGTTTTTCATACATGTTTCTATTTTAATGTTTCATAAACCCGTTTACGGTTTTGGACTAAATTTAGCTTATATTATTTGCTAATTGACCTTCATAAACATTTTAATTTCAGCAAAATATATCATCCATCGTTGTGCAGTCAAAGTTCCTTCAATGAATGTATAATAATTGTTTAATTATAATTTTTCTATATTCATTCATCTTGGTACAAATTTAACAAACTTTTAATTGCTCTGTTTTCATACTACGCAGTTATATAGTTTTTATTTTAACCAATATTTATTATAGTTCATTATATCATTATTTAGTTATGTATTTTTTGTTTAGTTATTGTAATCTCTAGGTCATTCTGTTCTTGAAAGTTTTCACTATTTAGTTTGTTAGTTTACTCAGAACTGTAAATTCACAGCTTGACATTGTTTCATTAATGGTGGTTTTTTTCCAGTTCTATAGTATGTTTTTCAAACACCCTAGTTTTAGTCCTCGTCTTCATCAGATTCTTCTTCAAGTATTTTGTTAATCACTTCATCGTGTTTGGAGGCGTCTACTTTGTGCAAAAGTAAATTCTTTAAATCATCCACATTAGCTTTGACTACTTCAATTTTTGCTTCCATTTGTTTGTTGAGGACACGTAACTTTTCAACATTTTCTTTGCGCACCTGGGCGGTTTGTTTGGATTTTTCTCGGGTTTTCTTGACAGCCTAAAAATAGAAGTAAGTTTTAGTAAAGAATAGCACATATTTTACAATTATTTTTATCCACATCATTATTTCTTTTCCTTTTTAACATGTACGCCTCGTTATCCTTATCATTATCAACGGACACGGGGCTTCTGACTCCTCCAGTTTTTCTTCTAGCTGGCATTTTTCAAACTTTGTTAAATGTTCAACTAACTAAATTAATTTTTGTAACTTTGTTTTATTTTTGAACGGTTATACATATATAATTTTTATTTTATTTTGATTTTCTTGATAAAATTTTTGTACAGAATCTTTGTTTTGTGATGAAATTGTAAGAAATTGTAATCAAAACAAAAAAGAATACGTGGACAGTGTAGATAATCTCTTGCTAAAATAAAAAAACGCTTGAAATAACATTCTAATTAAATTTTAAAAACACATACAAATATTTTTCTATATAGGATTATTAGTTAGTTTTTTTTTTGCCAAAGTAATTAAAAAAACTTATTATTTGTATACTTAATCAATTAAATTTAACATTACATCTTCAAATGTCGTTAAATTATTTTTTTAATACAATTTACCAGAAAAACCCCAAAACGTGGGAAATAATCAATCTCAATAGCTTTAGTTATTGTGATTGATTTTTTTAAACATCACATTTTCATTGCTTTAGTTATTGTGATTGATTTTTTTAAACAGCACATTTTCATTGCATATATTGATGGGCTCAAATCAGAGATAGGAAATTTATATTTTGGAATTGCACAAGCTTAAATCTAGAAAATGTGTGGCTATTTACAAATGAACATTAATTTTTTTAAAACGGTTGTTGAAATTTGTAATATGTACACTGCCGTGCAAAACCGAGTACATGTTCAATATGATTTTGCTTAAAGGGTCATAAAATGATAAATAACGAAAGAAGTTTTGTATTTAAAAAATCAATCAAACTTTAACCATTTACTCTTGTATTGCATTAGCAAAAACTATAATATTGAAACAAAAGCAAAAAATTTCAATATAAAAACATAAAGCAATTCAATTAACTCAGTTTTACACGTTTTCTAGAACACATTAAAAAGTGTTTTTCTTATGGCGTTTTCATTTATGGCAAAAATGTTACACGTTTTTCCCATTTCGCACCTTTTTTAATTTTTTTTGTGTTCTTTTTTGAAAAAATATCTAAAGTGTAATGTGTTCTTTTCTATAAATGTCACACTATAAATTTAAAAAATGTTGCACCTTTCACACTCTGTATTTTTAGAGGGGGAGAATCGCACGATAAAACAGCTGACATTTGTTTTGTTTATGAATGTGTATTTGTGTTAAGAAACAAAAAAATATACAAAATGGAAAATATTAATATTTTATGTACTGAAAAAATGTTGGATGACTGAATTTATCTTTATCATCTGATGATGATGAAATATTTGATATGAAAGAAATCCACAACCGCGAGTGAAAGGCTTGTAGGGAACGTAATTAATGAATACTCTGAAGTTGATGTACATATGTATGTCAAATTTCATAGGACAATATCTCTTCTTATATACATATGTAATGTATGTTTATATATATAATTTTTATAGTTTAAGAAGAATTTGCGTATTAGTCGGGAAGGTGCCATTGGTCTTTATGAGAGATATTCATTGTCTTATTTCAAGTGATCTTACCAGGGAGCTATCTGCTTCTTCTTTTTCAACAAAAAAACAGCTGTACCTGAAAAAAAGTATTACACTGTTGTAATTTTATGTTCTATTCTGACCATTAAAATGCGACATCTTTAAAATGTGGGGTAAAAATTATAAAAATGTACATAATAACATTTTATTTCAGAAAAGAAAACACCATTAGTATGGTATCTATAACCCCTTAATTTTAATAACGCTTATCTGATTTCTTAGTATTGCTAAAACAGATGAAGCAACATGATCTTCGTGCGTTAAAATTACAATCTCATACAGAGATTATCACAAGATCTGGGTTAAACGTATCACTCACGTTTTGCTTCATTGTCCCAAACTCCAACAGATTTGGTCTATAGTTAAATGAATATGAATGGCAAATGTTGCTATCATATGCAAAATAAAAAAATAGGGTTTGACGTAGGAGGTTATTCAGAAGGAAACGTAATAAAGTATTAAAGCTTCTGCAGTGTGGCCGAATGTTTTGTGAACAATGCTTAGTTTTTTTTTTTTTAGTGATGTCAAAATCTTGACTTATTTCAGTTTTCACATCACATCACAATGTTAAAATAATGAGTTAAAAAAAAATAGTCAATTTTTCAATATTTCAATATTCTCCTAAAGGTATTCTTATTCGCGTGTGAACGAAATTCCTTATGAAATTCGGTTACTTGAATTCGGCCGAGTGAAAAACGACTATTTAAAACGAAATTGTCTTTGAGAGTATATATTTTTTCCACTCTGTCCGTTACTTACCCATAATTATTGCCTTGTGAAATACAAAATTTGTTGGTGTGTTGTTTTTTTTTTTCAGAAATATTTAGTTTCAAACATATTTTTATTTTAACTTATATAAATTTTGTATTTCATTTAACTACAGATGTCTGTTGGTTGCTTCTTCTTCTTCTTGGTTTTGTTGTTATCATTTTTAAGTTCTCATATAATTTTGTTGTTTTGTGTTGTTTATTTATTTATTAAATTAATTAATTTTTACTCATTTTACTTAAATTCATTTGAAATTTGTTTATTTTAAATCATTTAAATAAAATGTTGTTGTTCTTCTTGCTGTGTTGATGTTCTGTTGTTGTTTTTATTGAATACAATTTCATAGAATTATTTTTTTATTTAATCAATTTATTTATTTATTTATTTTATTATTTTTTCTTATTTTTTATATTTAAGAAATATGAATAATATATTTTTTTTATTTGTTTATTTTTTAACATTTAACAGTTTTTCGTTCTTGTTTTTTTTTTGTTTGTTCAATTAATAATAAATAATTTAATATAATGAATAGGTATACGGGGACTTGGATTTCTTTTCTTTTCTATTTATACTTAAAAATATGTTTGTAAAATTTATACAAAGAACAACAAAAATCAAGTATAATTTAATTTTTTCTTTTTCTCTTTAAATATTTATTTTAATAATCTCTAATGTTGTTCTTATTTAAGAAGAGAGGGGTAGGTAGAGAGGGCGGTTGGTGATGTTGTAAAATACAAGTAAATTCAATAAAATTATAGATTTTACAAACTTTTCCTTTTTGCAAGTCAGTACCTAGGTATTTTATTATTGTAGTTTTATAAAAGTTAATGGTTTATGTTATGGAGCCTAGTGGAAAATATTAACAAAACTTATAAGAATATAAGATTACCAATCATTTACGCTAATGTCATTGTATTGGTTTAAACTAAAAATTGTTTATTTTTTTTTTGAAATGTTTGCGAATTGTGTCCCTAATAGGTTTGGTTTAGATTAGTTTTGTTTTAGGTGACTATCGCCTAGAGGTTATGATTTATTATTATGTTTTATTATAACTTTTTTTGAAACTTGGTGCAATTCTATTTTATTTAACTTATTTTAGGTCATGTTTTCATTTTTAGTTTTTTTAGTTTTCTTCATACTATGTGGTGCTGATGATTATGTATAAATGATTTCATACGAATATACGACGAGTATGTACTGTATGTAGTATATTAATTTAGTTGCTTTTGTATTTTGTTTTTTTGTTTGTTTGTAAAAAGGGATTTGAATATTTTTGTATTTTATTATATTGTGAATATTTGTTGCTTCTTTTCCAATAAATCCATGCATACTGCTGTCGTTTTTAATCTTACTATTTAGTTTAAATCTTAACCATATAAAACACCTTACAATACATTTTCTATGTTGTATAGAGTTTTTGTTGTTGTTTTGTTTGTGCAGATGTGCTGTATAATTTTGCTACTACATATTTATTATATTAAGAAGGCCGATAATCTATGTACAAATTTATTTCGCTATTCAGCTTTATTTAATTTTCGGAATAGCTAGTGGACTAGGAATTTATTTTGCCGAATATGCTGTGCACAGGTGTTTGCAAACGTTAAGTTCAGTTAGGAATATAAGTATTCGCTTCGATATACGAATATTATTGACTATGAGTCAATGACAAAACATGTTTCATAAGTTTTTCGATTTCAATCGAAAGCATCAATGCAGTGCAGAAATGAATAACGCAATTGTTCATCAAAAATAATAAGGATGAGTACGAATTATGGAACATTGCGCAGACGCCAATATTAATCTTCAATCTAGTAATGACGTCACATTTATTACAACATACCATTATATGCATGCCAGAAGTTTGCTACAACTTTTTTGTATAATATTTTTTAGATTGTGGCAATATTGCATGAAACTGTAGATGTGTTCAAGATTAATTAGTCCTTCGGCTCAACACCGCACTGTGTGTTTTCAGCAAGATCATACTAATGTATGTCTTTCAAAGAGCATACGTGTATTAACTTGCCAGCAACTTACAATTTGCAATTGCTCATACATGACTGCAACGATCAATGTAACGAGCACCTTGCTTAAGAACTTAGGCTATCTAATGCCTGCCATTTATAGCTTAGTCAATTTTCATGACCCAAAACTATTATTAGAAAAGCAGAAATTACAACATCGCATTGACCGGCCACTACTGCCAAGGACAGAGATTGGAATTTACTACGGTGCCATAGACTGCTACCCTACCTGTTAACATCAGTCTTTTAACCAACTGCCATTCTTCCCGCTTTGGGTATCAACCACAGCCATTACGTGTACCCCAAAGGGACCACAACCAATTATCAGTTAGGGGACGAGTCCTCGAGCTTCTAACTGATCCTGTAGTTCTAGTTTATACTCTAATCAGCTGCGAGTTTAAAAGGTTTGAAACAATCAAACTTTAACCATTTTCGATCCCGTGCAAGCTCATGGCAACGGTGTTGCCATATATCTCCCAATGACTGTAACAGCGTCAAGGAGATGGAAATAAACAAACTCCCCTTGGGGAATGAGACTGTGCAGGAATATTGAACAAATTAGATTAAAATGCTTCTAAATATTAACATATCTTGAAACTAAGCAACAGTCGACAGGTCCTTGTGTCGTGTCAAATCCATCCAAAATTGTTGAACCCGTTTTAAAGTCGCTATAATCTGGTTTAAATACCATCATTATTTGCTTGTCAGAACTTTGTTAAAGATTTTTTTTTTGCCTTTTGATCGTGATGACACATTAGAGCATTCGTCTGTGCTCTGAAACATTCCTCTGTAATGGTCTTCTAATATAAACATGTATATTCGTGCTGGGATGATCCACGAACATTCTAAATAATTGATATTTTGAGCTCCTTTTCTTTCGTTCCCGGTGCTTTGAAAGACATTACATTATATTGTAATGAGCTTTTTAGATAAACATGTTTATTTGAGCTCGGATGATTCATTAAAACACGATTGCGCGTTCATCACAATTTTGCTGAAATAACATTTACATTTCTAGCATCCTGGAGATAAAGAATACGCAATATTTTTCAATATTTTAAGAGTCGTTTGAGAATCTTTCAAGATAAATACTGCTATGAAAGACTTTAGGAAAGTAATAGCATTGCTCTGTAAAAGTCTTTCGACACGATTGTGCGTTACCCATAGTTTATCTGAAATAATTTACATTTTTAGCTTCTTGGGCATAAGGAATATACAATGTTTTTTAATATTTAAAGTAGCGGCTGAGAATCTTTCGAGAAAAACTTTTCGTTTTCATTGCTTGCTTCTGAATCTAATAGCATTCCAACGTAATAGTCTTTCAAGATAAACGTGTTAATTCGTAATATGTGACCCGGCCTATGAGAAGGTGGCTTATGACTCAAAAAAAATTCTCCACATTTTTCTGATTTCGATAGTTTTTGAGACGCTCTTTCACGTGGTGAAAACTAGAAAGTCCTAACTTGCTTAGAAGAGTACTAAAAATGTAGAGAAGGCAGAGCACAAATGAAAGAAAAACAGAATTTTATTGAAAATCAAGATAATAACAGCTGTGTCACGCAAATTCTTTTTTGAGTCATAAGCCACCTTTTCATAGGCCGGGTCACATATAATGATTTACGAATACAATTGTATGAAATTGAAATTTGAAACATCCTGGATACGCTACGATTTGCAATATCTGAAAAAGCAGTTAAGCCTGAGTCTAAGCGTTCACAAAGTGTTTGTATAGTATCAAACAATTTCAGTTTATTTTAACTTTGATTTTTGTCTATAGATCAGAAGTGGATCTTAATGAGACCAAGAAACTGCAGACAAGTTACACACGCGAAAATCTCTCAAAGATTTTTTCCTTATCGTTTTATGTGAAAAATATTTTGTTTCGATGTTTTCATTATTTTTTTTCATATTTAAGAAATTGATCAGGTTCAGAGAAGGAAGAGAAATAAGATATGTTAAGTTGGTTAAGAAATCGACATTTGATCATTGCGAAATTACATTTAATTTTAGTTATTGCTTTTTAAGAAGATTATACCCAATGTAGAAGGATACAAATCGCGATACAATTGAAGCACGTTAAAAAAAGAAATATGATAATTCTTGTACTCTATTTCTCAAAAACGGTGAGTTAAATAGATGATTGCTGAAGACGCCCTTGGCCGGGTAGAAAATGCATTCCAGTACTTTACAATAGTATTCTTAATTATTTGAACTATTAGCCTGAATAAAAAACTTTTCTCTTAAAAAATATTAGTTAATTTTCCTTCTCTAATTGAAGCATTATTTCTTTTTTCAATTGAGTTCATATTAGAAATGGGTTAAAAAATCTAAAATAACCTTTTCTATAATTATTGAGTGATTTATTTCTTATTATTTAATCTACAACATTTTGAATGTCCTGTAACTATACCTCAACGTCTACTACAACTTTTTTTGAAATAGTTTTTGGAAAGCCGCCTAAAAGTTTTACATAATTTTATCAAATGATAATACATACATACTTAAGTTTAAAAATGTTTTAATATGAATGATGCTTTTTGTTTAGTTTTACCGGGGTATAAATAAATTTAGGTAAAGGAAAATAGGTATATTTTGTAAATTTAATAAATGAAATGTTGTTGGTCAGTTGTGGTACGACGAGTATTAGATAATAAATGTGTTGGGGAAATTTGTTTCCTATTTTGTTTAATGATAAATGTCTAATGCTTGATTAGAATATTTTGATAATTTTCCTAAAGGTGATAGAGAGAGAGAGAGAGAAGAGAGGTACTTAAGTTTTTTGTAGTTGTTGTTGTTATTTGTGTGTAATTTGTTGTTAAATGATATGAGAACTTAAGTTGTGTTTGATAGATTTATAGATAGATAAATAGTTAGATAAATAAATCAAATAAAAACAGCATAAACAGTTTGAATAAAATTTCTTTTTGTTAAATATAAGTTCATTTATTTTTGTTTCATCATAATTTTTGTTTTATATATATATATATATATATATAATTCAATTTAAATCATCAACATTTTATTACTTAGATTTTTGTTTTTTGTTTTTTGGTTTTAAGTATTTAGTTATAGATTAAATGGAAATATATTAATGTTTATATGTGTGTATAGTTTAGTTTAGTTTGTAATAATATGTATGTATGTATGTTTTGTGTGTGTTTTAATTTAATTTGTTGTTTTTTTTTTGTTTGCCTTAAAACTGTGGCAACAGCCGCCAGAATGTCAAAGTTAAGCTTAATCGTTTAGAAAAACTAAAGCACATTTTCAAGTCCTTAAGAATAACTGGTTTATTCATTTATCTCCTTTTAAACTTTACTTTGCTTTAACCTACTGCTTAGTTGCTGTTAACAATTTTAAGGCATTTTCGGGTTGTAATACTTGAAATTTATATTACATATTTTTAGACTTAATTTTTATACTGGTTTTCTTGTGTTTAACAGACTAAAAAAAAAATCATTTTAAGGAATTTAAAGTTTGTTTTTATATTTTACATATTTGTTTAAAGGTTCATTTAGTTCTCGTCTTCTTAATTTAGTTGCATTTTCTGTGTGGCCTTTTTAAAGTTTGTAGTATTTTAGTTATTTTTATACAGGACAAAAAACATCTACATAATAATAAAGTTTTTTTTTTGTTTGTTTTTAAATTTTATTAAAAAGAAAAAAAAAATATATTGTTTATTGGTTTGGTTTTGCTTTAATTTAAATTTAAATTTAAATTATTTTTTGTTTTTACTAATTTTGAGGTTTTTGTTTTCCATTATAATTTTAGCTAATTAATTATTTATATTATTATAATTAATATTATGCACATTTATAATATATTTTGTTGTTTTTGTTTTGTAAGAATTTTTAATAGTTTTTATTGTTATTATATTATAGGTATGCTAGTTAAGTTATTTATATATATATTTATATTATATTTTCTTTTTTTTTTGTTTTTGCCATTTCTTGTTATAATATGCATATAATATAAATAAGTAAGTAATAACTATTATTGTTCTTAATAATTTCATTAAATATTTGTTATTTTTTTTTATATTATTTTTATGTATATATGTATGTATATGTTTTAAAAAATTATATAAAATTAAAATTGAAATTTAAATCAACTATTTATTTTTTCAGGAAGTTCTACAATTATTTTCAAAAAAAAAAAAATCAAATTTTGTTCTCAATAAAAAAGTGTTTGTTGTTGTTTGTAAGGAAGCGTTTTACCAAGTTTTAGTTTAAGAATATTGCAAAATATATGTATGTATTATTATTAGATGTTTTAAACATTAACAGTTTGTAAATCCTGGTAACTAAAATTGAGATCTTTTATAAATTATAATTTGAGATCCTGTTTTAAATTATATTGTATAATAATAAACTTAATAAACTAATTACAAATTATTTATTTATTTAGTTGTTCTTGTTAGACAGTAAAACTCATGATATATGTATAATTTTCAATTTGAAATCACTTGGTTAAAGTTAAACTTCTTTTTGTATTTGCTTTTAAGTATTTAATTATCATTTTTCAATAATTTTATTTTGTTATTATCATAATTATTTCATTTATTTACGGTGTGTGTTTTTAATTAAGACCCTACACATTGCTATTTAAATGTGGTTCGTCTGTTTGTCTATTTGACAATACATACATATATTGTTAAAAGCTCAGCTTTCAAAGCGGATTTCTATTGAACATGTAAGACATAAGGAAATTATAAAAATATGCCACCAAATCCGAAAAGATACTATGAAGCTGATGTCTTGTGAATATAGGATGCAAAATAATTGAAAATAAACCTTTTATTTTACATTTCGATGGTATCGAAGAAACTAACCAGTTCTTGCTGTTACTAAACAAAAAAAGTTCATGGTTAGCTAGTCAATGGCAAAAGTTACTTCGGCAAGAATTCTCTTTCCATTGGGGTATTTAAACGGACTTGGAAACAGGATTTCCATTTTACGGCATCTAAAATATGCTTTTGTTTAAAAAATAAGTTTACAAAACCTTGCAAGTGGTGTCTTCAGTATGGATTTACTTGTTGCAAGAAAATTAAAAAGGACAGCATATTTTTTAAACCAATAGCTACAACCCGCAATTCTTCAATACAAACTGTCTTCCGGGTAACCGGCTATTCTTTACTGTAATGTTATATCCTACAAAAGCATTATAACGATGAACGATTTCACTGTATTAGAATGGTTGAAATGAAATTAATTTCACCAACAAAAAATCATACTTTTCTTAAGCTCGTTGAAAAGCAATAGCTAAATTGATATCCAACCAGTAGAATGCTTGAAAAGATGCTTAGTTTTCGTGAATGCAAGAATCCATAACTCTCTAGTGCAGTACGAGTTTCGGATAATTGATATAATTACAGTTACACGGAGATCCACTAGATTTGAAATCCTGCAAAAGAAGTCGATTTTTGTGAATCAAAACTATCCACTAAGTAACACACATTTAAAATAAGCTTAATTTTCGTGAATATATTCTTAAGCAAGAGTTCATAATTCTCCAATACAAACCGTCTTCCGGATAAGAGGTATTATTAACAGTGAAGTTACCATCTAAAAAACATTAAAATGTTTTCAAATGTTTCTAAAGAAGCCGATATTTTGTGAAGAAAGGAGATCCACAAAATAAGATATCACGCACTAAAAGCATGCCTTTCGAAAACCAATTGATTATGATTATATTTTAGTCAATATTTTATTTTCATATAAATACAATATGTAACAATATGTCATTTAACAGTTAGCTCGCTGATAAGCAAGATTCAAATAGATATATCTAACAAAACTGCTTCCGTGTAAACAGTAGCATACTTTTAAAAAAGCAAGCAAGAATCAGTGGCTTTGCAATACAAACAGACTTCCGGATAAGTGGTGTTATTATTTTGAAAAGCTTTAAAAGGATGCTTTACAAAAGCTAGTTGATTATGATTATATTTTAGTCAATATACATATATGCACATATATAACTTTTATATAACAACAATATGTCATATATTCGCTGATAACTAAAACCCAAATATATCTCTCTTACATAACTGCTTCGGAGTAAGCAGTAGAATGCTTTAAAGGAAGCAAGCAAGAGTCAACGGATTTCCTATACAAACCGCTTTCGGATAAAGTTACTATCTAAAAAACATTAAAACGATTTGAAATGATTGAAAAGAAGCCATTGTTTTATAAAGACTTGTTTTACAAAGTAAGATATCACGTAAAAAACATGCCTAGCGGAATTTTTTTGATTATGATTATGTTAATAAGTCAATATTTTATTCGTACATTACTAACTATGTAACAATATGTCGTAGGGTATTACATGGTCGGCCTTAACCGACGATAACTGAATTGTGTTTTTTTTTATATAAATAAGATAAAATTACATTTGCTTTAAATATACTCGTATAAGTACTCATTAAAAATATAATAAATTTAAATAATTTACATAACAGTTTTCCTGGTTGTTGTTTTAGGGACAAGGTTTTGAAGAAAGTTTTTTTTTTTTAAGTTTATTTAAATTCATACTAAATATGTACGTTTGTCGTTATTAATCTTAGTTAAACTTTTTTGTATTATTTTTATTTAAACATTAACAGTAACATTTTTAATAAAAATTATAAATAGGTTTTTAGATGAAAGAAATGGAAAGGAAGAAAAAAAAAACATAATTCCACAGTGTGCTGTGTTATGGGTTAAAATAAATTTGCAGTGGTTCCACGCCATAGTCGATATAGCCTTGTGATGCACAAGGATCAAACTGAGCTAAGGTTACAATGAAAGTAAAGTTATCATATAGCCAACTATACAATTTGGAGTGCCTTTTGAATGCCTATTAAAACCCGTGTTTCTTTAAAAGTACATTGGCAAATTACTGCCATTATAGAATTTAATTCTATGGAATTATTTTATATAATTATACTAATTATAAAATTCAGTCACAAACGATTTATTTAAGATATTAAACTTATGTTTTGTCACTTTGTTTGTTTGAAATATAAAAAGTCCGCTTTCACACTCTTCAATGCTGACTCGTCAAGGCAAGTATTTTTGGTTTTGGAGAAGGGAAAAGAGAATAAAAGGGGTACAAACTTTTTTCTTGCATGCATGTGAGTAGCACGAAAAAGTACGAGAATTGATTTGACGTGTATGAATGAAATGGCAAGTTCAAAAGAGAATTGAACAGCTAAAACTGAAGAGTGTGAAACAGGCCAAAGGAAACGCCTGTTTAATTATCTTTTGTAGCTGAAACTCTTGATCTTCTATAAATGTACAATTATGTAATTTGCATTAAAAGTGATTAGTTTATTACAAAAACAACAAAATCGAAAATTTACAAAACCAAAGTTAAAATATTTTCAATTCATAATTATAGCATTACAATAATATTTAACATTTTTATATAGATTTTTTTCTGACATTTTTTTTCTTGTGATGGTTTAAAGTTAGTTAAGTTAGTTTTTATTTTGTTTTGTTTTTCTTTTACTAAAATTTAACAACTTTGAGATTGGTTTTCAATATAGATAATCAATATAATAATTTAAATTTGTTTAAAATAGTTTCTTTGTCTTTTCTTTTATAATTATATAGAGAGATCTGTAAAGGAAAAGCTGTTAATATTTTTTTTTTACTTTTTTACTTTACGTTTAAGACAAGTTGTTAGTTAATAATATTTCAATGAAAAGTATACTGAAAATATTATATTGTCTCTGAAATTTGTTTTGGTATTTTTTTTTTTTTTTTTCAAAAAAAGAAGAATTTCAAATAATAATAAAATGAACGTTTTAAATTCTCGCGGCGCGTCTGGAAAATACTCAAACTTATTTCTCTTTGAATACTCGTAGATAAGTACAAATATTTTACAGTTTCTTCTTTTTTTTTTTGTTTTTGTTTTTTGTTGTTTTCTTTGTTGTTGTTGTTGCTGTTGTATGTAGTATCTTGTATATTTGATTGTATTTCGTTATTTTGTTTTAATTATTTCTTAAATGTTTTTATAATGAGTGGTGGCCATATTTTTTTTAACTTTCCTTTTTTTTAATGTGTTTGTCATGTATGCTATATGTATGTAGGTATGTATGTAAGTATGTAAGTATGAGTAACATAGACTATGTAAATATGTTAATTTTATTTAAATTTATTTTGTTATTAATAATTATAACTACTATAAGATGCTGGTACTATTATTTGTTTCTTTTGTTTTGTTTTGTTGTTGCTGTTGTTGTTGTTGTTTTTGTTGTTTATTGATGACGGTTTTGATGTGTGATTTATATAGTTTGCTGTTGTTGCTGTATTGAACATTTTGTCGTGAAAAGTTAAACGAACGAGACAAACGAAACGAAAAAAATAATTGATTGATATCCTTAAAATTGTAAGAAAGTAAGTACATAGGTATGTAATATGTCTATGAATATGTATGTAGTTGTGGATGTACATAAATTTGTTGCTAAAACGAAAGTAACAAACCTTTTGTTGTGTTGTAATTGTTGCTTACTTTTTTAAAATTAACATTTAAGTAATGTTATCAATCAATTTTTTTTTTCATTTATTCTCTCTACTCAACTTCACTTTTCATGTTTGCATTTCCCATGAATATTTGTGTTTTGTTTTTGCTTTTGTTGTTGTTGTTGTTGTAAGTTTTAAGTTTAGTTTAAACTTCTTACTTCATATTTTTAAGGATTTCATCAGTTTCCTCGGGATCTTTCAGAGTATGCCACTGTGCAATAGGTCGTCGGGGTGAGGCCAACATATCCGACCAATGTCGCAATTCGGTGCCGGTGGCCATACAACCAAGTATACAGCGTCCAATGGGCTCAGAAGTACCGATACGATCATAATCCACGACAGTGATAACCAAACAGATTTTCTTTTTGTAAAAAATTAAATATAGAACAAAATGTTAGTTATCAAAGTTAATGGATTAGGTTAGCAAAAATATAAATCAGTATTTTCTTTTGTTATTTCTGTTGTAGATTTTTCTGTTGAAGGTTTATTTCACTGGTTTAAGAGTGTTGTAGTGGTTCTGGTTTATATATTTGAAGAGTCTGTTGAATATAGTTACATTTTTATATATTTTATTTTAGGTAGTTATATTAGTATTTCTAATTCCTCTGAGGTGTTTAAAAAAAATAAATATATATAGAGTTAAATAAATAAATATATACATACATACTCGGGATTTGGTGCCAAGTTTTTCAAAACACTTAATCAAAACATAATGTTATTTGTTGAAATTAAAATAAAAATCGAAATGTTTTATGGGAAATATCAAGTGTTTGAAAAGTGGATAAAATTGTTTTAACAATATTTATGAGTGAGAAGTAAAAATGTGTTATGAAATTAGTGAAATAATCAGCAATTTGTTGAACATAATAAAATTCATAAAGATGAGGAGACTGCGCAGTTTATCATATATTCCTCTTTAGTTTACTAACCGCTCTCACGATTTGACTTTCCGCCAGAGAAGTTAATGTGTGTCATTCATAAAATCAAGAAAGATCACTAGATGCTTGAGTGACTCTATAACGGACAATTTAACATAAATAATGACAAACATGTTCATTCTTATACAATCTTAGGTAATCGGCTTGTTAAAGTACTTGTGACAAAGGAATGATTAGTCGTTTAATATAAACTAACAAATTGGAACAAGCCATTGTAGCCATTGTTATGAAGTATGCAGACTATCAAATATTTCATATTTTAAATGAAAAACTAATTCGGCTTGTATTTTCTATGCAATGAGTTCTGCTGCGGCCTATAGGCGCTCCGTAGGAAGGCGTTGGGTCTCCTTTGAAATCTAGCACTAGTTTCTTGTTCATGGCAGTGATGTTACAAATTTCATTAAGTCTACTTAGTCACTGGACTACTAAATGTAGAGTTAATCGTAGCAAAACAGATCTTGTACACTTCTAATGGATTGGAACTTTTGGCCTCAGACACTGGGAAGATACAAGCGATCCAAGCCAACGAAATGGTGATTGAAATTATACTAGTGTAAGGTGCCCTGTTTTGGTAGATGCCATTTGGCAGATGTGCGATATAGATGACGTTGTTGAAGCACTGGCTGTCGGCCGAACTCATGCTTAAACATTTGGTTGTGTTAGGGCTCACACTCAGCATATCTGTGGAATTCGAGTACTGGTCATGTGACCTTTTTGGGATGTATCGCTATCAAACCTGTTAATATTGAACACTGCAAAACCACGCCCTAAAATGGCGGTTGATTTTCTGTATCGATCACCAATGTTCTAGAACTAAATAGCTGTAAGTCTGAGTCTGGGGCAGATTGCTGCTTTTATATTCCTCGAAAGAAGGAGAGTAGTTTCAAAATAGACTGACCTTGAAGATACAGATGGCAGTACATAGGCAGTAGTAATATCCTAATATGTACGGACAAATAAATCATCAATCTAATCTCCCTCTGGTGGGTACATGACATGCCGTGTGGCTCGACGAGCGATTCTAACCTAAAGTCATTCTGGGTGCCGGATAATGGATTAATGCATTAATGTTGCAGATGGACTGATAAAATCCTTTTCTCAACAGCCAGATCCGCTAAAGTGTAAGTTATCTAAACATCGCGAACTTTATAGGTCTGCTTGGACCAACATCAACATCGTGTTTTTTACAAGCTCTATAATAAAGCCACAAATTCTATGAATTTAATGATTAAGAAACTATTAAAGGAAATGGACAGCAAAGGTTAATACACAAGATGAATATAAAAATAATTTTAGTTACCCGCATTAGAAAATATTTAAATGAGGAGTATGCACCTGCTGGGAAAATATTAAATTTGGTTTATTCTTACACTTTTAACACTTGATATTTCTCAAAGTAAAACAAAAATTCAAAATTGCATGAAATTAAAACAAAAAGAAATGTGAGAAACCAACGTAAAATCAAAAATCTTTATAAAATAAAAGCTAATCAACTACTTAAGGGCGATACTAAAATACAGCCGCATACAGCTACATACATATGTAAGTATTTATAATGTTGGTATTTAAGTTAAATAAATAATTAAATTAATTATTACGCTAAGTGATAGTTGGTGGTGGTAGTTAAGGAATGATTGGTGGTTGGCACTTTTATACTTAATTTGTTTTGTACACAGCGGTAAAAGTAATTTATTTTGCTAAATACAACATGAATCTTGAATTAAATCAATGTAATAGGCGGAGGGGTGGGAGGTATAGCGGTGAGTGGAATTGAATTTTGATAGATTTTTTTGTTTAACATGCATACAATTCAAAATTGTGTGTCGTGTTTTAACATTGAAATGAAGTTGAAATTGTTTATGTTTTAAAATTGAATTCTGTGTTTGAAGGAATTTGAGGTGAATTAAAATCGAATGAGCTCAGCTGAGTGTGTATGTTTTGAAGTATTTTGGAGTAATAAATTTGATGTTTTTTTTTTTTTTGAGATAGAGATATAGATTTGTTTTCAATGAACAATTTTCTTCAACTTCTTTCAGTTTATTTTTGAAATATTGTTTATTGTTAATGATTGGATAGTTTTAAACGGCTAGTTTTGTTTTGGTGGGGAAGAAAAGAATAATGTTCATAAAATACTGGTAAACGAAAATGTATAATATTCAATCCTAAATTTCGATTTTAAGTAGGGGTTAATTTCCACTGTTTGTTTTACTATACCCTAAAAGGTAAAATGTTTCATTAAAGCCTACATTATATTAAGTAGTATAAGTAGTAACTGTATACAGTAGTTGTATAAAGGCTTTTCCAAAAATCACCATTTCTTACAAACTTGACTTGAGTTCTTAACGTTTCAGATATGGTGATGGTGTTTCGTTTCATTGTTGTGTTTATTCTTTTGCGTTTATTTTATTTATTTGGAATTTGGTGTTGTTTTTGTTGCTTGTTTTGTTCAAGTATCAAATCAGAAGACAGTGTCAAAACAACGAACCCTAGGGCTTGTTAATTTCAAGACGCTGTAGTAAGCTTTCTTGGCCGGTTAAACCAATAAAGGACTTACTAATTTGCTCGTTAAATTATTTCTGAAGTATTTTTCTACTCTTTTCTTAAAGATTGCTTCTTTGTGAATTTATTGAGCAACTTCAAAACTAAGTAAACGAGTGTTTATTTATAGCATGTAAAGTGTTTATTTGTTGTAATTGTTGTTGTTGTTGTTATTAGTAAAAGGAATTGTAATAGTTGGTTAATTTTATTTTCAGTGTATGCTTAAAATAGTGTTGCATTTGAAAGCAAAAATTGTTGAATTCGTTAGTTTTTTTTTGTTTTGTTTGTACATCTAAATGTGTAGTGTTTCTCATTACTACAATACAATATTAATAATGCTTTAATTATTTATTGCAGGGGCGGGTTTAAATTGTATTTTGTACTATGTATTTTTTATTTATTTTTTTTTTAATTTTGTTTTGTAACTGCAAACTAAGTTTTGAAGTACATATTTGTATAAATAATAAAAATCTTTGCTTTCAATTATTTTTTTTTTGAAAATTTTGCAAATAATAAACACAAAAAGTTGTTAAACGTAAAAGCACATCAATCAATCAATATTTTAACTACTTTGATAATTACTTTTTTTCAAAAAAAAAAAAAAAAAAAAAAAAAAAAAAAAACAACGTGTAATTGTTAATTAAATTAAAACATTTAAAACTTAATATTTGTTTACAAAATTTACAGTAATCATATTGTTGTCAAACGAAATCAAAACGATATTACATATAATTTCTTTGTGTGTTGAAAATGTTTCCAAATGTTTACAAAAATAAATTTATTATGAGGTCTTCTATGTTAGTAGGAAATTACGCCAAAAATCAGATATGGATACAAATACATAACACCAGTAAATTGTTGTAATAAGCTCATAACGGAAGAGATGAAGAGAGACAAAATCCAACCTTTTAATTCTCCATAAACATGGCATTGAACTGTCATAATAAAAATATTCCGGACTAAAAGGACAGAGAATCCTTAATTCCTTGAGCATATCTCCGCCTTCATAATTAATCTGTGTAATTGGAATGTTCTTGAACTAGACAAAAACCAACACAATGTTGGCGGAGACTTATAACAATCTATTCATATAACAATAACTATTCAGTTCTATTTTTTAAATATCTGGATTGATCTTTTGGGTCGTTTGCAGTTAAGTACATGCAAGAAATTGGTGAAGCTCTTTCGCAAAACACGTTTTTTGAAATTTAGAGTGCTTCCTATATGAAGATATGGATCGAATTAGGACTATTTCAGAATACCCACGCAAATATATTAAAATTGCTACCATTTTATAATTCAAAACCAAAAAAGGTAGCCCGCTTCTTTCACGAAGTATGAGTAGATATTTCAGTTCTAGTAAAACTCATGTAGCATTGTAAGGCAACACAAAAGCTTCTTCAACAAGCTTAGTTTTGCTTAGTTCTCCGGTGTTAGGATTCTATGTACTCGTATGTAATGTATGGCAATATATGCCTTTAGGATCTTGAGGAAAGTGTGTCCCGAAAAAAATGAGAAACCCACTGTGTATGTTTAAAGGTCTGTGAAACAATGTCTAATACATTAGACAGTTTATCCTCATTGTATACAACAACATATTTTAGATCCAGTGTAACCAGGAATGTACTTCGGATCCTTGAACTGTTCAGACATATTTTTTGAAAAAGCAATAGGAATCTTAAATCAAGTCTGAGCTGAAGAACGCAAATGGCGTTACAGTCATTATCACTTATAGGCGATTACTTGTCAACGAGATTTATTTGGTTATTGTTTGGATAAGTGCAGTAGTTAATTCTTGAATTTTTTTTTTTGAAAAACGAAAAATATTTACAAATCTTTTTCGAACCTCAGAATAGTGGCTTGGAACTGAGATGATCTTCATGTTGAACTGCCAAAAATGGCATGATCAGCGTCTAATCATTGCATTTTATTACATCTTCTAAACTACTAAACGTAACCTAAATAGAACAGACTCACTTTGAACTTATAAATCGCAATCGGAGACATATGGGCTCTAATTATTTAGTTTTCGAAATAGGAGATATATTTCGAAGCTGCTACAGTCTTCGTTAAATATGCGAGTAGATTCAGGCTTCTTTCCAATACTATTATCGTATTTGCCGTCTACTGTTTATCTGGGGATTGACATATTTCTATAAAAGTCATATTTTAAGGTTACTAAAGTAATAAAGAACCGTTGCATGAAGGAGATTATGTTAAAAACTAAAACTATTTAAATAATCATTTAATCAATAAAACGGCGAGAGTTCAGACGCACGTTTAACGGTAGCATAGCCGTGAACCGTAAATAAAACAATTTAAATTAATAAGTTAAAGTTTAAACGTTGAACTAATAAATCGCAGAGTTTAAACGCACGTTTAAGAAATGCATGTAAGATTTGAAAAAAGTTTTAACAGATCATCTGTAAATGAGGGTGCTGTAGCTTAATTGATTAGCGCGTTTGATCATTAAGCATGAGTTGGTAATTGTGGCCTGGGTTCGATTCCCAGCCGCTGCCACTCAAAAACAACATCAGTTTTAGTTTGTATCCTATCATAACTAATAATTATCACAGCGCCCTCCTTCGGTAATGTAGCATATAAACGCCACCGAAGTGAAATAATTAAAATATTGGCTATAAATCAAGCTTTGATCAATACGCCTACTCACCACCAGAGGCGCTGCAGTACTGTACTACTAATAAACGTAACGCGCAATTACAGTGTTGACATATGAAAAGCTTTCTCTCCTTTCACCACCTATTCTTCTCCCCTTTCCAAAGAAAGTAACACAATTAATTAATTAATATATATGCATATTAATTGCCTGAGTGTTACTTCTCTTAAAAAAAAAATAGTAAGTACGTGGCAATTCCTAATATTCAAATTCAATCTAATAAGTTTTATAACAGTAAGAAGTGAAGTAAAACCCTGGAATTGTTAATTTAAATCAACAGTTTTACAGCTTTAAAACTCTTATACATATGTATGTATATGAACATTATAATTAAACAGAAATACATTTGGCTAAATTCAACACACATAAAATATTAAAAACAAATATACAAATTAAATAGTATTTCTTTGATAAAACACAACATTTAAACATCAAAACATCAATTAAAGAAATTTGAATTTTAGTCTTGTGGATCAATGATAAAAGAAGTAGGATTCTTGTTTAGATCAGATTACTAAGTCTCAATTTCCACATTCAAAAATATATCTTATATGGGTATAGTACATAGAAAAGTCGGTCAGATAATTGTATAATTGAGAGAAAAAAATCGCTGGAGTCTAAACAAAGACAACAATAACAAATTGTGTGGTAACAAAGGTGTGAGAGAGAGAGAGGGGGTATTAAAAAAGTCTGTAGTAAGTTACTAAATAGTTAATAACGTAACGTTAAACGTAGCAAAAGTAGTAGCACGTAATGTGGTAGTGTCGGTTCTAGTAGTTGTAGTAGTTTGTAGGGTAGATAGTATTATTCTTTTTTGTTTTTGTATTTTTTTTTTTTTTGGTAAATAGGATAGTATAATACATTCTCGCATACTTGTATTTGTTCAAATGGTACTTCAAATGAGAACGACTCATTATAATAGGGGTTGAGGGTGCATTTTTTGATACTTGTCTTCTTCTTTTTCAAACGTTTTCCATTTTGCATAATGGCAATTTTCACATATGGATCTATAAAAGAAAATAGAAATAAATAAAAAAAGAAAGAAGAATAATAAATCATAAAATTCTCCATATTTTTTTTCATATCTTTTCTTGTAACACTCATTTTTTTTCTTTTAAAGCAAATTGGTTATTTTATATATTTTTTTTGTAAAGTTAAATACGTTTAAAATATAAACATTGAACTTTTTATTTTTTTTTATATATTTTTTGTTTTTTTGATTATATGGATAGTAATAATAGTAAATTTTATAACTCAAATTAAGGAGTACAAAAAAAACTATAAAAATAAAAATCACACTTTAAACCAAAATATATAAAAGGGAGTAATAAGAATTTTCTTTTTTTAACAAATAATTCAATAATATTTGTTAGAATTTTCTTTTGTTATTCGCTTGGTAGTTTGTTTGTTTGTTTGTAAAAGCCTAGAAGAACTCTTTAATTGGCGATATTTTTTGAGGCAACTCTTGTGTGCTTGAGGCAAAATGTGGCAAACAAAATGTATACTAAAATAAGTTTCTAAATATAAATATGATTTAATGAATGTTTGTAATAGTAACTGAAAAACAAACTGAAACTAATAATAAAAAACAAGCAAAAGAAGCTAAACCTACTTTGTCTAATACAAAGTTTACTTGCAAGCAATTTTATTATATTTGTTATAAACATTCAAACACAAAAACAAAAAGGTTTCTTATACACATAAAATTAACAAGTATCACTGGTGAGTTGCCCTCAAAAAATATCATTTGATTTGAATTGATTTTTTTTTTGGTTTTAATGAAAAATTATGTAAAAATAGTAAAAAAATCTTAGGCTTTAGTTAAGAAAGATATTTAATAAATAGCTTGTTGTATGATTCAAGTTTAATCATCATTAGCATTTTAAAAGCTTTATAATTTTGTTTGTTTTTTTTTTATTATTATTATTGTTATAATTTTATAAAAGTTAAGAGTCAAAAATGTTTTATTGTAATAACAAAATGTAAAAGAAATAAATCAAAATGGAGATTAAGTACATAATAAAAAGGTAGTATATTGTAGCATAAAAATTTAAAGTTAGAAAGAAAAGCATTAATCGGTTTAAAACCGATCTTTTTTGTTTTTGTTTTATAATACCCAATATCATTAATTAAGCGATAATAGTTTGTTTTGTTTTCAGGCAAGTTATAAAAGTAGTTTAAACTGAATAGCTGTTAGTCATTACAATAGCAGAAGGAGAGAGGGAGAGGGGGAACTTTATACCTTTAACCTTTGTTTAAAAACAAATATTATCAAAAACTAATTGATAGGGCTTAAATGTCTCCTTGGGAAATTAGTTTGAATTAATTTAAATGGAAATTCATAACTGTAAAAAGTAATATTTCATCAAGCAGATCAATGGTAAATAATGAGCTAGATGATCCTGTAATACATTTTTTGCACTCAGTTTAACCCCTTAGGTGCTCCGTCACCTCTGTATGCGCTAGTACCTCGTTGAAGTTCTCAGTAAAATTGGTAAATGACAAGTGGCAATCAAAAGCCTTCTTCTTCAACGAAGTTTCAATTTGAGCAAAGTTAGATTCTTAAATAAATCTAAACCTAGTAAAACTCATAATGAAGGATTGTGAGAGTGATGTGGAACCAGGTGATACCAATGTTAAACTCCTCAGAGAGCAGTCATCATTTTAAATGATTTTGCGTTATCTGTCGCAATTCCATTCGGGAGAATAAAAAGTGGAATCATTGGACAAATATCCTAAAAGAATATGGCACAAATTGGACACTGGAAGGATATGGAGAGACGAATATGAATCGCAATCAACTTACTTGTCTTTGGACAGTGACTGGATCCACTTAATATAAAGTTTTATAATTGGGAATAGTTTGGAACTAGCTCTGAGTTAGTTTTGACATTTTTAAAGAGTACAACCGGTACTTCCGGCACTGAAATCCTATTCAATTGATTTATGTATGTTTAAATTCCCAAATATCTTTGCTGTAACTAAATTCTAAAAATTTCCTAAATATATAGAATTGTAAATTGAGAATGTAAACTCCGATGCTCCAAATGAATTAATTACACATGAAACGGACCGACCGAATACAAACAATATTGGATATAATAAATTATATACAAAATAAATTGTGAAAATTAAATAACAAATAATAAAAAAAATGACAACATTTATGCTATAAATAAATAAATAAATAACATTTAAAATAAATGAATAGATAAATATAAGTAGTAAAAACAATATGAAACAAACAATTTTACTCATTGTCAACACAAAACATTGCAAAAAAATATAAGATTAAATAGATTTTCACAATATTTCGGTTTCCAATTTTATTACCAGACAATCCACCAACGTCCATTTTTTTCAAGTTCTTGGCTTCCAATATGACAACGGTTAATTTGCCAGCAGTCGGTACATAACGTAATGAGAAACAGATATCGCCCAGCTTTTCCTAAATTATTTCGAAATAAAAAAAATATATATTTAAAAAGGAAGAAAAAGAGAGTAAAATTAAACATTAATTCAGCATTATTTCAATTACTAATTACACAATAATATTAAATACAAATTATATTGCATTTTTAGTTTTAGTTTAAATACATACATATATTGAAAACATTTATTTGTTATACAGAAACTACAACCATATTGTTAATTATTGTATATGGAAATTGTAAAATACATTAAATATACAATATTTTACAATTTGCGTTACGTTCTTAAAGATCGTGTGCGAGTTTTAGTAATAATTGTTAATTTTGTTTTTAATTAGAAACACACAAAATCTTTGTATTCTTTACGACAAAAAAAAAAAATCACAAAAACTTACAGACATTTAAAGGCATATAGATTTTATTCGTTAAATAGTTTGCCTAGGTTTTACTTATTAAATTGTGTTAGTCCTTCTAAATCTTAGATTTTCTCAATTGTTAGATATAGTTTAAACACTTGAGTATTTTGTTTTTTTAATTTTAAAAAATTGTATTTGATTATAATATTATTTGAATTAGTTGAATAATATATTCTATTCTCTAGGGCTTGTAGAATCAGCGAAGTATAAAATTTCTTTTATAAAACTAATATCCCATTCATAGGCAGTTTCTTAAACTGCACATTTTTAAAAAAAATTGGCCCCTGTTTCTTATTTCAGTTGCTACATTGTTAAAAAGTTGCTACAATTAACATGAGTTGTATATGACATTGCCGAGCAGGTCTAGAGTACGACATGACATGACAATGTTTGCTGTGACCCTTATCGCTGTGTTAAACAACTCAATATTTGAAAACCCTAGATAACGTACATAGTTTAAAAATATATTTAATATTTAGGGAATTAAACGAATTTGAGGAAATTTTAATTTGCATTTAGTATATGACGTACATAACATAGGGCACACGTGTAAATTACCTAAGTAATGTTAAACTATAACTTGTTTACAAGTTACTTTAATTTACTTGAATTGAAATCGACACTTCCTTTGTTTGTCATGTACAGTATGTTTGAATAGCATCCCAGCATACCATTTTAGGAGCACTCCGAAAAAGGAGTCAGAAAAGAGTCCAACAAACGAGCATTTTCGGAGCGAAAGAAAAATTAGCTTGTTACTGTCCTGAGTCGGCACGCAGTATGACTCAAAAATTCCACTTAATTATGTGTGTACCAAAGCGTTGTTGTCCTGTTATTTCTGCGTTGAACAAAAAAACAAAAAAAAAACATATGTAGCTGTACCACAAAAGAATAATAAAAACAAGATTTCACAGAGCCCAAAAAAACCCTCATAAAAGACTCTTGTCTGACATTATCTAAGAGCTGTTTCAGAGTCCAAAAGAACCCTCATAAAAGGCTCTTTTCTGACATTATCTAAGAGCTCTTTCTGACGGACCATTTTCGAATGTAATGACCCTCTTTTCTGAAGGTTTTCGGAGCAATTATGATTGTTTTTTTAGGCTCATAAAGAGCGTTAACGCTCCGAAAAAGGTGTCAGAAAAGACTCTTTTCGGACTCATATGGCTTGCTGGGATGGTTTGAATTGACGATGTTTGGTTTGATACTTGTTGCTAGTTATATAAGATACTGCTTTCATATGTCATTGTCGAGCATGTATGAAGAGCACGACTTGACTTGACTAACTTTATTGTGATTTCAACAAATTTTATGTTATTGCCTTTACAACAATATTTTGTGTTAAATTTCAGTAACCAATTTAAACTACGATATTAACTTTCATTCTCTACGGTAATCTTACTACTACTACTAATTGTGATTTTTTGCTTCTTATTTTATAATTTTTATGAATTTCGTTGACATACGCCTTATTTGCAGTTATATAACCGTTTTTTTTATGCTTGCCTAGTTGCTGTGAGTGCCGAACTCTGCTTTAAATATTTTAAATAATACTTGTTAATTTTTTTGCAGTTACTTGAACTAATTCTTTAATTTTTAAAGGTCATAAGGTCCAGGAGATCATGTAGAAGCATATAAATAAAAAATCAGGGAACTTTTAGTTTAATAGGATTGACTTAAACCTTAAACAAATATGTTTTATTTGTTCTTTTTAAATTTAAATTTAATTCTTCTTTCTAAACTTGAAAGTTGACTTTAATGTGACTTTGATGACATGCGTGACATTATCACGTAACTGGTTTCTGTGTATTAAAAACATAGATAATTATCTAAATTATTTTTAAAGGGTTTTTCGTGGTTTTCTTTTATCATCCACTAATATCTGTGCAGTTAGATTAGAATCTAAGACAGACAATTTATCAACGAATCTGTAAAGATTTTTTCATGGTTTTCTTGTACCAACAGCTAGGACCAGTTTGTGTAGATTTGATCTGCTATGGACCCGCGGAAGGGGATCTGAAACAGATAATTTATCAACGAATCTGTAAAGTTTTTTGATGATTTTCTTTTATCAACAACTAGAAACAACTAGGGCACTTTCATATAATAGGATGTTTTTTTAGATGAATAGAACTTTAAGTTGGCAACACTTTTTAAACCAATGTCCATTTTGTCAGCTGTCAAGTGATTTGTTTAGTTTGGTTTGGCATTTCAACATGAATCGACTGACGCCTGAACAGCGCTTCCAAATTGAGCAAATTTGTTTTGAAAATCTTGGTTCTGTGTATTTTTAGATTAGATGTATTTTAGATATATTGAAAAGATGAATTTTTTAAATTGACATTAAATTTACTTTATTGAAAAGATAATCGTCTGGCATTACAATTTGAATATAACTGCTGGGGCATATTACTGGATCGGCCGTAGTCTAATCTGGAGGTCCAATTTTCGATGACTTTTTCCAACATTTGTGACTGACAAAATGGCCGCCAGTTAAAAAAGTGTTGCCAACTTTAATTTCTGGGCTTCTAAAAAACACCCTATATTATAACAAAAAAAAAAAAGGTCCTTTCATTCCAGAAACCAGTTACCCAAGTCACTAGTATTATGTCAGTCTCCCAAAATACAAATTGGCAATATAAATATTGCCCAAATAACTAGTCATAGCAACATCTATAAATGATCCACTTTCAACATTAATTTCCCTAATCACTGAAAATACTTCACATTATTGCGGAATTATTAAAACGTGCCCAACTATCTCATAAATTTGATCAAATGTCTAGAGAACAAAACTGCAAGTTTTAACAATAGCTCTGAAATAACGTACGTTTTCATTGCTACCGATATCTTTTCGATTTTGTGCTGCCGACTTTTAAGCAAATCGAATGAAAAGGTCACAAGCAACGTTAAATTACCATTACATTTAGTTCAGTTAGTACAACAACAATGACAACATTAATTTAAGGATTTAAAAAAAAAAAAAAAAATTAAAATATAAAAATAATCACAAACACAACTTAATTTAATACTTAGTAATTTAATAAAATAAAAATTATAAAACAATTATTAGTAGAATATTAATATTTGTCATTTACACACATACATTGATTAAAACTAGAAAACAAGCACATTAACACATTGGAATTACATATTAATATTTTAGATTATTTCTTTTTTTTTTGTTAATAATACTGCACGTCCGAGAGCTTCGATTTGGTTTAAAAACAATAAATTCAAAACAAAACTCATTAAGTAAAACTAAAAAAGTTAAAATGAAATTATAATACATAATTATAATAATAAGAATATCTGTTTATGTGTGGTATTGTTGTTGAGTTGCAAAAACTTACTCTTTAATTAATTTAAAAATATTTGCAAAATCAATTTTGTCAAGACGTATAATAAAACACCCAGCTCAAAATTATAGGTAATTATGTAGGTAATTTGTTCACTTTGTACAAAATTCAAAATTATACCATATACAAAATAAATCTTTTTCAAGACTTTTAAAAGATTTGTTTATATTTATTGGATATTTCTTTAGACTTTTCTTTTTTTTATAGAAGTGTTAGCAAATTATATAGAAATAAATTAGGTGGAGAAAAAACTATACTAGTTGGGGTAAATATTTATAATGAAATTATACATATTTGTAATGAAATAATTGATGGAAAATGTTCTGGTCTCAAGCTATAATTGTTTTTAATAATATTTTGTATAGTTTGTTAATAGGAAAATTTTAGTTTTTTTTTTTTTATTAAATTTGTAAAAATATATGTTGGAAAAAATTATTTAAGAAAGATAGAGGAGCAATAAAAATGTAGAAAAATCTAAATCCTTGGCAGGTTGCTTGATTTGTTTTTAAATTTGTAATTTTTTTATGTTTTTTTTCATAATGCCAATTAAAGAAATTGCACCACCAAGAATTTATTAAAAATGTTGTTGTTTTATTTATTAATAATTTATTTGGAAGAAAAAAATTCAACTACTTTAATAAAAAGTATAAAATTTGGTATTTTTAAACTTACCCCTGTGATTTAAACGAGTAAAAAACTGTTTGTGTTATGTTTAGAATGTTACAAATAAATTTATAATATTAAAAAAAACGAATTAAACAAATCATTGTTAAACAAAAACTTAAGAAAATAAAAACTATTGAATTTTTCAGAGTTATTAAGGAAGATTTTAGTTTATCGAAGCTCCTTTTACAATACAGCTTTTTTGAACAAGGCGAAATTATATCAAAAAAAAAGACATCAAATTATTGAAATCATCCTTAAATAGTATTAAATTTGATTTCAAATTAAGTTTAACAAATACATAAAACTGAAAATTTTTCAACTAATTATTTCATAATAATGATAATATAGAATTTATACTGAAAGTTAGCCTAAAACAAAGCAAATATGTATTTACTTTTAAGAACGATCAGTGCTAGCTTATCAATACCAAGGTCAAAGATCAAATTTATGTATTTGTTGTGGATGCCACAAAACCCTTTTCTTTATCCAAGACCAACAAATGCAATTTACACTGATTAAAATGTTTTATTTTGCACTTGAGGATTGTTGGAAAATATTGCAAATTTATGCCCACTCTAGTGCCTTATCTCCTAAACTATGGGAAAAAAGACTACATGTATGTATAACCCGATGTTTTGTAAACATACTACTGTGGAATTAACGAAAACATTTTGTAAATCTCTTTCAAATGTCTACATGACATGAATGCCGGAACTCTCTTAAGGACACTACTGACTATCCTATTTAGTCGTACGGTATGTCAAAAAAATCGTGTGTGTTTATAAAATATGATAGTGTGGCCTAAAAATTTAACTAAATCACAGTTTTTAAAAATTTTCATAAAATGATAGTTTCTATGCGATCAGAGTTGTATTTTCTAAAACAGCTGATAAGACAACAACAACAACAATGTCGGCTTCATTGATTTAAATCACAAATTATAATCTAAAGGACAGACGTTTAACATTTTTTAATTGTTTGTATAGTTTATATAATTTATTATATTCACATATAACAACACAATAATTGAACACAAATATTAATTTAAATGGCGGAAACTGCGTTTGTTTACATTAGCAAAAACATATGTTTTTGCATCTTCTTTGTGTTATAGTGTGTCACCTATGACAGACTTTGGTGCGATTTTTTTTGAGTGTGATAGAAATCGGTCAGATTTTCCGGTGAATGAATCGTACGATTGTGTAGGTTAGTGTATCACGACCTTTAATGAGATGAGAAAACATTTTTATTTAGAGCTATTCTGGGTACCGAGTCATATTTACGTACTATAAATAGTGTTGTAGATCAAAGTTCTCGCCTGTAAAACGAATAAATCGATTGATATTCCGTTTTCATGTGATAAGATGGCTAAAGAGCGGAAACTTTATGGGTCTGTTCAGTTAAGATGGTCTGTTTATGTGTGGACATAAAGAGGTATCACAGAAGTTGTGGTAAGCTTTTCCGGATAAGTAGCAACAGTAAAGCTGCAATTAACCCACTTTCAGGTGTCTACATGTTATAAATGGCGGGTCTTGAAGAGACCTACTGCTATTCTGGGTACCGTACCATGCCAATTATATGCTAGATGAGAGTTATCGTCTGTAAGATGAGGAAATCGATAGGTGTTTTCTACATAACGTATTGTCTATATAGCGTGGCTTCATGGTTCTGTTTCGATTTGGCTTTCACCGGATCTGCTACGGGTACTACTTGCTGTGTTGTCAGCACAATACTTAACGGTTACATATGCGAGCAGATTCAAATTATCTTTAAATGATTTCTATAGAAGGTCGATTAGGAGTTGGTGAAACACCTCCTCTGTGTTAATCCTGCTCTATCGGATACTGGTTACACAACATTGGGCTTTGCATTTCTAAAAAGATGTATTTGTCCGTACATCGAGTTGTTTTGACATCGAACTCCACTCTGGCATATACATGTCCTGATAAATAGAGCAGATTATGTATGGAGCCAAGTAAGTAGACTACCATTACCTGGCTGACTTTGTAACTTTTCAATTCGAAAACACTTCTAATAAGTTATAGAAACAAGAATAATCTTAGAGAGCATGTGTCACAGGTGTCATTTAATTGGGCTGTTATGATCTTTGAAAAGCAATGTTTTTTGTCTGCCTTCATTATTTAAGAAGAGCTCGGCATTGCCTTCATATAATATATTGGACACATTTTAAAAGCATGTTCTGTGTGACATTTGTCGCCGTGTTAAACTATTCAACATTTGCAGACTCAAGTATTTAATGCTCATACATAGCTATGTCTCTTCATAAAATATTGGTAATGTTGTAACCTAAATAACATGAAATAATCTTCAAGAACATAAATTACACGTGTCATTTAGGTGGGCAGTACTGATTTTTGAAAGGCAGTGTCTTTTTTCTGCGTTTTTTACTTCAGAAATGTTCGGCTTTGATTTTATATAATATGTTGAATATTTATATTTGGAGAGCACGGCATGACTTGACAATGTTTGGTGTGACATTTGTCGCCGTGTTAAACTAGTCAACATTTGCAAACTAAAATATTTCATGGGCATATTTTAAGAGCGTAGCTGTGCCTACTCAGAACATAATGTCATGTTAGGTTTCTGTTGTAATCTAAATAATACAAAATACACTTCTTTGCAAGGCTGTATCTGGTCTGCGTTTGTTACTTGAAAATTGCTATAATATAACATGTCGAATGTATTTGAAGAGCACAGCATGACTTGACAATGTTTGGTATGACATATGTCGCTTTTTGAAACTAGTTGACATTTGTAGGCCTAAAATTCAAAAGTACTGACGTTTTTGGTATTAACAATAGTCTGTAGTTTTCTTTACTTTTACCAGTACGTGTCATATAAGTAAATTAATTTTTTAATGAAATATTAAAAAAAAACTTTCAGTATAAACTCACTCCACTTCCAAAAGATAATAAAGTAAAGTAAAATATTAAACAAGCATTTTCAAGTATAACAGTTTTATAGCACATAGAATTTAGGTAAAAACAATTTTATGCTGTTCGAAATATGTAGTAGTAAATTTGTAAAACATTTTGCTATCAATTGTTTTACTTGATTTCACAACATCAATTCAATAAAAGAAAATTAAATTCTGTTAATACATGTTAATGAAATTATTTAAAAGCCAATTACAACAATTTAATAGTTATAATAGTAATAATAGTTTAGTTTAGTAATTAATAATTGCATTGAAAAACAACATAAAATTAAACACAAATGATATAATAATTAAGTAATTAAGTATAATGAAATTCTGATATTGATTTTAAAAGTAATACTTACGTGCGTTTTTAAAAAATTTCATTGTTCCCCACACAGCGTAGATTTTACGAATTATTGTACATTTTAGAGGGATGAGTTTCGAATCGAGAGTATTTTTTATATTTTTAATATTCAGATTTGTTATGTTTGATATGATTTGATTGGTTTTTTTTATATTTCGAATATTTAAAGTTGATTTGGATTTATATTTATAGCGATACATTACGAAATTAGAAAAAAAATATATGAAGATAAAAAAGATTAAAAATTGATACTTTATGTATGAATATATTTTGTATTTGTTGTTATTGATTTTAAAATATGTTTAAATTGTAAAAAATTAAAACAAATAAAAAATTATTGTTTAGTTTTTAAAATTTGATTCACAAAAAAAACATGATTTCTGAGTTTTCTCATCTAAGAATTTGAATTTGTTTGCAAAACAGTTTTTGAAAAAAAGTTTGAGAAGAAAAAAAAAAAACTTAAAGCTTGGCATGCATGTTGTCTTATTTGATTTTAGAAAAATCTTTATTAATTAATCCAATTAATTTTAACTACAATTTAGAAAAAATTTTATATATTATTTTATTATTGAATAGTTTATTTTTTTTTATTTATTTTTGTAATTTATTAGTTTTGGTTTCTTTTTTAATTTTCAATATTCTCAGGCTTGAAAGCTTTTTTTTAGTTTTAAATAAATTTTGTTTTTAGTGGAGAGAGAGAGAGAGAGAGTTAGAGGTTGTGTGTTTGAGAGTGTGTGACAAAGAGCGAAAGAGTGTGATTGTAAGTATACGATTTTATTGTTGTTGTTTTAAATGTAATGTTGTTTTTGCTATTTAAGAACCGAATTTATAGGCGCGTATGTGTGTTTTTGTGAATGTGTGGTTTTCCTTTTTATATAATTTTCAAGTATCGATTGAGTGCTGTCGAATTTCTATATGATACAATGTTTGTTTTTGTTATTGGGTGTCTTAAGGGAAATAACTTGTTTTTAATATGAATTTCTTAAAGTTTTGGTGCAAAAACAAGTTTTAACTACTTTATTTTAGTTGGTTAAATGTTTTGACAATTTCGGTATAGTATTATAATTATATTTTTGATTAAAAAGGTGCAAAAAGTTGAAAATGAAAATAAAAAAAAATTATTCAATATATAATAAAAAAAGAAAAAAAGAAAAATGTTAAACAAATTAAAGAAATAAGACCAAATTTTGTTATTTTAGATTTTATGTTATTTCAAGTAAAATGCCAGTAGAAATTTCCTAAAGAAAGTGTTATTTTGCTTTATTCCACGTCTAACACACAGAAAGATTTTAATTCAAGATTTTTAAGTAAATTTGTAGTACTTTTTCAGCGTTGTTATTATTATTATCACACTTATTTATCAAGGGTATTGGCTTAAATTTCCACTATTGATGAGTTTTTACTTGCTGCCAGAACAGTGTACGATTTTTTATACTGAGAATAAATGTACTTTGTGTTGTTTGGCTACATAGTACATTACTTATAGCATGTGTTCTTGGCTGTTAAGGCAGCCTTCCATAAATTTTTAATTTTTGACAAAGCAAATAGTTTTTTTTTGGGCAATTGTATAGTTCCAGTATTTTCATAGGGGCGGAGAGTCTTAGGTTTAATCACGACTTAGAGTAATTTAACATTATCTTGAAAACTTTTAAGGTCAGAGATCGGAGGATAGTAGTTTTTGTGGACGACGTTGTGATACTGATTAAGCGAAAAAGAAAACATTTCAGACAGCTTTGAATATCATACTGCGGTTTTAGTAATATTGGATCCCATTGACAATTTGAATAGTGTGCTGGTGTGTTTATGGAGGAGACTGATACTCGGAAGACAAATATTTGTGTGTTTTTTTTTTTTTTTTTTTTTTTTTTTTTTTTTAAAGAAATGCGTTACTTTCTTTGGAAAGGGAATATATTGAAGAAGTAAAGGTAGTGAAAATAGAAGAAAAAAGCTTCATATCACAACTCTGCAATTGAGCATTATGTTTGTCTTAGTGTATCATTGCTGCGCCTCTGGTGGTGAGTAGGCGTATTATTTTTTTAAGCTTTATTTAATTATTTTACTTCGGTGGAGTTTTAATGCTATACCACCGAAAGAGGGAGCTGTGATAAATATTAGTTATGATGGATAGAAAGAAAACTAATAATTATCAGAAACTGATGTTGTTTGAGTGGCGGCGGCTGGGAATCGAACCCGGGCTATAAATACCAACTCATGCTTAATGATCAAATGCGCTAACCAATTAAGCTACAGCACCCTCAAGGAAACTTAACATGGACTAATTCATCTGATTAATTTAGGGATGTGTTGGATACCAAGAGACTGTAAGGTACGGCGAAATGAGTTTACGGATCAACTTGCAACTGGCTTGTAGACCGGAAAAGGTAACAAGGGAGATTGGGGTAAGATTTCCACTATTTGATGGAGATGTTTGAGAGCTACATGGATGTCTTCAACCACTACTGATCGGACTGTAGCTTAACGTTGACTAATGGGTTTGTTGAATAGTTTCAATATTTAAATGTCACTAATCAATTCTAAACGAACTGCAAATTGTGACGGGTGATATGGTCAAAGATAGACATGACAGCAACCATATTGCTGTTAAGTTTACACATGTTTAGTTGGAGGTACTTTGTGAAGGTAAATAAATGAGACAATAACACTCCTTATTTTTGTATAATGTCGATGAAACTGAGCTGCGATTTCTATATAATTTGTTACAAAATTATATATAATTTGGAAGAAGGGAAGATAATGTGACACATTCTCACACTGCCTTGTAAGGTAGAAATGTTCTTTTAAGGACGAACAACTTTGCTTTTACAAAGAACTAGTTTGGTTAATGGCTTTACATGCCGAGTTAAGCATTGTTCCAGCCTTTTCAAGTGTTCAATCTTGAACAATAAATTTTTAGTTTGTTTTGTATTTATAAAGACTATTTGCTTTATTTTTACTGCGGGGTGATCTTGTGTATTTGACGTGATATAATAAATAGGTTCATTTCACAATCTCAGCAAGAGATCAATAGCTTTAGGTGTATTTGCTACACATGCTCATATTCCTACTTGTTCGTGTCCGCTTGACATCAAGTATTATGGTGATGGATCCAAATGCCTTGTTAGAACTGATGTTTTTTTTCTCAATATGGGTTAAGGATTTGTATTCTACTGACATTTTAACTTGCATAAATTGGTCGCGTACAAACTAATATTGTAGCAAAAATATTTGTCATTTTAGAAAAAAACTAATTTAAATTTTAAATGCTTGAACTACCAAACAAATAATTAGAACTTTATATTAAGGCTGCATAACATGAGAGTTAACAAAAGGTATGGTAAAAATATTTGACAAAATAAGTGTTTATTTGTATAAACAAACAAGAGGAATAAACTTTATATTAGTTATAAAAATGTGGCCAAATATATATCAATGTAATTAAAAAACAACTTTTTGTTAGTTACATTTATTTCGTGCAAATATTTGTACAAACTTTACCATACCCTGAAGAGATAATTTACCAAGGGAACGATAGGTTTTAAAAAATTTTGATTTAAACATAGGAGTGTTCGCTCGTAAAGTAAAATATCTCTGTATAGAATTTAACTCATTCAATTCAATCAAGTTATATTTCGTTAAGCTATGTTGTTTATTAAAAGATGAAGTAAATGCATTTAATAAAAATTAAAACACAAACTTTCAACTACAATATTAGTAATGCGGCGAGTATTCAATGCACAAAACTAATAAACATTACAGATCGTTAAAAAAAATCATTAATTTAAAATAAAGAAATAAATTTAATAAATAATGTTCAAAGTGAATTAGAGAAAGATTATAAAATTTGATTTTTTGTTTGGAGATTATAGGAAAAAAATTAGTATGTTTAATATAAATATATATATATATATTTTGTTTGGATATTGTTCGGATTCAAATGCAAAAGTGTGTTAAAATAATTAAATGTATATTTTTTAATTTTAGAGCTAGAAACCAAATGAAAATGAAATGAAAAGTATAAAATTAGTATACTGAATATATGGAGAGAAAAATTAAAGAGTTTGATTTTGTACATCATTTTGTTTAATATTGTTATGGTAATTACCTTCTAAAAAGGTTGAAAAATCAAAGGAGTTTTTGGGGGGAAAGGTAATCAAGAACCAGAAAAGAAAATTAGATTTGAAATAGAATTATTTGTAGTATTATTTTGTCTGTATAGTTTATAATAATAATAATAATAATAACAATAATAATAATAATAATAAGTAATAAAGTAATAGAAGTAGTAAGTAATAAATAATAAAGTTTGAAATAAATTTAAATAAATAAATTCAAAATAAAACAAGTAAGAAAGTATAGTCGGTCAAGCCCGACCATATATTATCCTACACCCACTATATCAATAAAATAGTTTTTTAGATATGGGCGCTATATAGAAGATATTACCTATTATGGACCGATCATAAAAAAATTTAGTGCCACGACTTCCGTTTAAAAGATTTATGGAGGTTGAATTACGAAGAGGGTCTTAAATGGGAGTTTTGACTTTTTATGAACTGACTATTATAAAATGAGGTGTCGTCCTATTTGTACACAAGGAACTCATTTTTGTTAAATTTTATTCGGATAACAATATTTTTAAGAGATTTATGCTCTTTTAAGTGATTTTCGGAAGTTGGAATTATATGGGAGCTACGAGTAATTATTGACCGATCGTCACAAAAATCTACGATGTTATATGTATATGTACGAAACATATTGGCGTTCAATATTATTTGGATACCAAAATTTTTAATAGAGTTATGCTCTTTTAAGTGATTTTCGGAAATGGGCCTTATATGGGAACTACGACTAATTATGGACCGATCACAATAAAATTATACCGTATTATTTGTATATATAAGAAACATATTTGTGTTCAATATTATTTGGATACCAACATTTTTAAAAAAGTTATGCTCTTTTAAGTGATTTTCGGAAGTGAGCCTTATATGGGAGCTACGAGTAATTATTGACCGATCCTCACGAAATTTGTAGATGTGATTTAGCTTCAGTTATTACTCATTTGTGGTGAAATTTGTTTGCATATTTACATAATTCAAAGATTTATGACTGGTAAACCCCAATTTCGGGAGGACATTTGTATGGGGGCCAGGTGAAATAACGGACCGACTTCCACCAGTTTCAAGTCCATCCATCCTTGGGCCGAAAAAATATCACGTACCAAATTTTGTCGAAATATCTGCCAAATTGAGACCTGTACTTTGCGCACAAAGTTTACAGAGACAGCCACTCAGCCAGCCAGCCAGACGGACGGACGGACGAAAGGACTCAGAAAGTGACTCAGAAAGTGACTCTGAGTCGATAGGTATACTTTTAGGTGGGTGTTGGACCAATATTTATGGGCGTTACAAACATCAGCACAAATTCTATATACCCTCCCCACTATGGTGGTGTAGGGTATAACAATAAATAAAATTTCAAATTAAACAAATTAGTTTAAAAAAAGTAAATTTTACAAAAAAATAAACTAAAGCATTTGTGTTATTTTTTTTGTTCATAAAAATTTTCTTTTGTTATTGTTGTTGTTGCTGTTGTTTCTGAGATTCCTTTAAATTTGTTGTAACATTGTTTTTAGTTTTATTGAATTTTTTTTTTTTGAAAACAAATACTTAATTAAATAAATTGTTTGTTTATTGTGGTTTTAATTCACAAACTGTAGTAGCATAATTTAGTATATTTGGAATAAATGTTTACATTTTGAACTGGGTGTGTCAAAAAGTTTGATTTGATTTGATTTATTATTATATTATTTCATTTGTTTTTGTTGTTGGTTTTTTTTATATAAATATAATTTTAGTAGATTTGTATATTATTTAACACTTGTCTTCTTCTGTTATTAAATTTAATATACTGATCAGGGTGGCACGTAAATTTATAAATGTTATTATTTTAATACTGATCTGGCTGTTAGTAAGTTGTTTTGTGGTTTAAAACTAAAACTATTGACTACGAGGACTGAAAGTAAAGTGGTGGCTCTAGATCAATTGTTTTCATGCTATACCCCGGGGGTCGAATGGTTTTCGTCATTTTCACATACTCAACACGACTGTTAATGAAATTCACTACAAAGAGCGTAACAAACCATAATCTAATCCAGTTTCATGCTAGCTTTCAACCAAGGTTATTGTTGAAAAGAGATTAAATAAAGATATTTTTTCAGCTTTTTTAATATTTTCAGTACACTTTAAATATTTTTGAATTATTTCATTATATTAAAATGTGGAAAGTAGAGTGGGATTTTTTTTTTCAATTTCATTCATTTCATTATGCAGTCATATATTTATGTATATACTATATTACTTCCTATATTTTTTTTAAATACAAAAATATTGTTCAACATTGTTAGCACGAAATTTCTCCCAGTACATTTAAAATACACTCACCACTACACACACATTTTAAACTGCTGCCCTTTGTGAACACCACTGTTCTAGATATTTCCACGCCTTCCCATAGAGTTTGGCAAGGTGCAACTTTCTCAGAAATTACTAAAAATATTACAGATTGCATCTATAGATGAGTTCAAGATTATATCAAAAGGTACCTCAAGGCTCAGTTCTTCCAGCTAATTTATACAAAAGCAAAACAAAAAGCATTTAAACAATAATACTACTAGTGAAAGCCAAAGAAAGTGCAAAGAAGAAAATAATAATCTTATCAACAAAGTGTAAACCCGGACTTATTTTCGCATTAAATAAGGTTGAGAGTTGTCATGGGCTGTATTAAAAATTTGCTTGAACAACGTAGACATATCAGGATTACGTTGTGCAGAAGCACGAACTGGCTGATTGTTTGGCCAATAATGATGGTCGTTGAACTTTTGCACCGGAACTTTCTTTGGTAACCTTAATGGATATGTCAGAGAACAAATCGTATCCTGTGATAAGTTTTTTCAGAAAATCTAAACGATTTATCTAGCCGTACAGGAGTAAATCCATGAAGCTACTGTTGCTAGATAAGGCCGGTCCTAAGATATTTACTAGTTTGTTTACTAGAAATTGCGGTCTTGGATATCATCACTACGCTCTAGTTAATACTGTCAACGGATTTGTGTCGACTATGTTGAAGGCAAAATCTCATAGCACGTACTCTATGTCTCCCGCAGGGGTCATGTTCTACCATATTTCTTGGGGGGTTTATATTAACTCGGACATTTTCAATCTCTCACCGCAGAGAATTTATAAAAAATTAAAGTAGACTTCAAATGTACTTTAAGAAAATTTTGTATGAAAAATTTGTCTAAAAGCACACTTCAAGCCTACTTTATTTTTTATAAATAATGTATAGATACTCTTCTAGATCTTTAAACAAAAATTTCAGCCCAACAATAACCATTTGAGTAAAAAATTGCATAAATACAAAGTATTTAACATCCATTTTCTTTTGTTTAATTTTAAACCATAAAAAAACTTACTAGCGTTATAATATTTTCAAGCCAAGTAGTGCCACCCTAATGTTGTAACTACATATTTAAATTTAACATTTATTATTGTTTAAAATACGCACACAAAACATTCACACATTCATAAAATCTTGTTAAAAGAACGTTTATATTAATGATAAGGATTAAGAAACAAACATGAATACACACTTTTCTTGTTTCTTTACTAAATTGACTAAATTGTTTTGTTTTTGTTTGTTACGTTGAATATAATAAAATTTTCAAGTTTCTTTTAGACGTAATGTATATAAAAACAAATAAAAATTCTTCTTACCTGACCGCCTTCACCTTCAACGCTGACCAAATCACGCCACTCCTCAATTGTTTGCGCCAAATCGATTGTGCACAGTGGTACCTTAACTTCACCAATTTGATCGTGCTTTGAGAAACGATCAAAATCAAAGATGGCAAATACTAAAGTCTTATTCATGGCATCAGCATAGGGTAAACTCTTTTGTTGTACAGGTTATAATAGTAAAATAAATTAAGTATTAGTATTTTTCTTTTATTTAGCTCACAAAATAACCACAGTGAAATTGTTGTGTTTTTTTTTTATTTGTCACCCACCTTAAATGTAAATGTTTCATTAAAAACTGGACTTAGTGTCTTACGATGTACTTTTGTTTCGAATTTCTTTTTCTTATCAGGCAACAGATACACTTTCACGTAGGGATCTGAGGTACCACCCATATCTAAAGCTGGCAATTCTTCAGCTTGTATAACAGTTACGGCTAAACTATTCGAATTGAAATCATATTCAAGCTGTTTGTTTTCACCAAAATTATAATTGAAAAGAGAAAGCAATAAATACACACACAAAAAAAAAAAGAGAACAAAATAATATATAAACAAAGATCAGTGAAATTTGTTTGTGATCCATTTTTTTGTGGGGTAGAAAATTTCCAAGGAATAGCATTTTAGAAAAGAATAAAATGGAAAATTATACATTAGTTTCAACGCATTGGCAGATATTTCAATGAATATACATATGTGCATATGTTGATTGTATGTTTAATGTTAAAAATGTGTGAATATTATGTTTGAGTAGTTTCCGTAATAATGGTGTGTGGAGTTAGGAGAATTGGTGAATTGTATAACAAGGAACAGAAGTATTTGTGTTTTAATATTTTGTGGCTGATAAATGGAAAGAGACTTTGCTGAACAATATGGTTTTTTAATAAGCGCGGATCGGTGTTAACGGGGTTTTGAAGGCGCCTATAAAATCAGTTATTTATTATTCATAGTATTGATCAGCATCTACAAATGAAACAACATTATTTTCGAAATCAGTGTTAGTTAGATGCCGGATATGGGACGACGTCATCCGACACGAGGCACAGCAGGTGGCAAAGCATCCACAAAAAGTTACTGTTTAGAGCAGATATGGCGCCGTTGGCATCATTGGTGCTTAATTTTTCGAAAAAGACATTGCTGAGTCTATCATCGTCAAGGGCGACGATAATCAGTTTCTCTGTTCTGAAATGGGTGCCCCGATAGACTAGGCGATAGTGTGCCAGGCTATCGACCAGAAGGTTGCGAATTCGATTCCCGCCAAAGACTCTGGGTGTTTTCTGCACATAAGCCAAAAAGCTTCGCAGTTTGTGTTTGTTAATTATAAAAAAAACTAAAACCTTGTTAACAATTCTTGTTAACAATATGGACATGCACGACATTTGCCATACATGCCATACAACGAATACCGCAATTGATAATAAACATACATGAAATATGATTAGATTTTTTCTTTTGTCTCTAAAAATTAAACAAATTAGCTTCTGAAAGCATATCCTTTCTAAACATACACTCATTTAAAGATCTGCATAAACCAAAAGCAAAGAACCAGTAAAACACATACAGTTCTCTTCAGTTAATGTATGAAAAATCATAACTTTGTAAACAAGTCAATTTATGATAATTATGAAAAATTTTCTAACATTGAAATCCAATTGAATTAATGTGATGCCACACGATTATGTTGCATGTATGTATGTACGACTGACTGACTATGAATACATGTAGTTAGAGAAAGTATGCCATGGAATTATTGATATTTTTCTTAAAAAACAGAAAAAAAAATCCTTATGTAATACATCTCTTTATTACCCTTTACATATACTACAATTCTTCTGTGCACATGAATATTAAACTGTAAGTATGTTTGTAGAAATTGTTATTGTTCTTGTAATCAAGTGTCTTTTTGTTATAAATATTCATCATCGTATGTATTTATAAATCATCATCATCATCATAAGTATTATATATAGTAGTTAGAAAGTTACAGTGGTAGCAGAGATAGAGGGTCGGTCTTGTTTAGTATTGTTTAACTATCAACTTACCTTAAAATTCAGTCTGCCTAATTTTTGTTCACTTTCTTTATCCTCTTCACCGCCCTCTTCAGCATTTTCGGTGAGTTCCTCCATATCAGGCTGAACCTATGACATACCAGAACCCAATAACTATTAAGATTTAATAGCGCATTTGATACTTACTTTTTCTTTGTACGCTGATCCTAATAATTGTACCGATTTCATATCAACACCCTTCTTACCCTTACCATCTTTAGTTCGTCGCTTCTTTAGGAATCTTCGCACACAAAAGAATATGATGCCGAAGACAACCAGGAATACCAATATGATAATGGCCACCACGCCCCATGTGGGTAGGCCAGTTTTATCAGCAATCGCAATGGTAACACGCTCACCAGCATTTTCGACTTTTTGTAACACTGAGGTCTTAGTAGTAGTCTCTTCTAGAAATTGCAAATTACACGAAAGGTATTTTGTTGTGTTTTGTCTTTTTATATTTCTATTTCTATTTCCATTTTAGATCAAATTACCTGGTTCTTCTTCTGTTGTGCTTTGTGGGGTTGGTGTCGCTTCTATTATGTTGGGTATAATTTTTTGATTTTCACCCACTGGCTGGTGTACATTTTCTCGAAATATTGAATGCTGTGTTGCCTCTTCGGCTTTTTGGTCAGCTGTTTCTAATTCTGCAGTCGCTGATTCCACTTCAGGCGCTGGTTGTGGCTCATCGACTGTCACTTCATTTGGTGGCATGATGATCGTTTACTATTTATATTTATTATTTGAAGAAGAGAAAAAGTGTGTTTAATTATATACATACATATATTTATAGGGGCAACTGATTATCTGCAAATTTATGTTATTTGTGGTGGGAGAATTTTGTAATAAATATTTAGTGTATCAGCAAATCCGTTTTGAAAAATTCAGTATTCAATGAAGCATTTTAATTTGAATTAAATTATAGCGTTTAATTTCGAAAGAAAACTAGTAATATAAAGATAAAACGAAATTTGTTATTAAACTCGCTAATAAGTTTTTAGGGTTTTAATAGTCCTTATAGTCCAGTAGCTATTGATCTTGTTGTAGGCATGAGATAGTTCTCCTGCATCGCTATAATTTGCACGGAAACCTTTGATTCATTCAATAAATTCTGGGTGTTTTCTGCAGATAATTAAAAAAAATTAATCCTCGAACTGCTGCATTAACTGGAGGAGGGCTCATCTTGCATGTACATGCAAGAGCTTTTGGCAGTCGAAGAAGATCAGAATCTTACGAGATCCGGGACAAAAGTCCAGAAGTGGAGTGCAGTGTTATCCATGAGGATATAACCACACGTTGTTCTGTGCACCCGGCTGACTAACAGCCTACGCATTGTATAACTTGCATAGATCACTGTACAAACACTTTGCTAGAGTTTTTGAGCTATGTTATCGCTCAACGATCCGTAGCTTAATTGGTGAGTGCATTTTTGATCATTAAGCATGAGTTGGAATTTTTAGCCCGGGTTCGATTTCCAGCCGCTGCCACTCAAACAACACCAGTTTCTGATAATTATTAGTTTTCTTCTTCAGCGCCATCCTTCGGTGATAAAGCATTTAAACGCCACCGAAGTAAAATAATTTAAAAAAGGCTATAAAATCAAGCTTTAACATTAATGCGCCTACTCACCACCAGAGGCGCTGCAATTCTGCACTAAAAACAAACATAATGCACAATTGCAGAGTTGTTAAAAAAGCTTTCTTCTTTCACCACCTTTACTTCTTCAACTATCCCCTTTCCAAAGACAGTAACGCAAGTAAATATAGGCATATTAATTGCTTGAGTGTTACTTCTCTTTAAAAAAAAAAAAAAAAAAATTAACACAGCCTGTGGCAATTATTGAAACGAATAAAGTCCACTCTAGCTGTACAGTCACCGCTGCCACTAGCTTATCATGCCATCGACCCACCACTATTGTCCTTGGCCCAGTTCAATCAAACTTGACACCGACTCTTTTCGCTCCAATTCCTTTCTCAAGCTCTACTACTTTCAATGGCTTTGTTGTTTGGGCAACAGCACTTACAGATTATTTGATTACCCGAAATTGGTCACTAGCACAAACATCAGTCATTTAACAAACATTATTCTTCCTTCATATATTTGGGTGCAAACCACAGCCACCATGTGCAAGTTTAAACAAATAAAAAAAAAATCTAGCAAGCTCCGTGTAAGCCTATGGTACCGGTTTCGCCATTTCCTAACCCTGAATAGCAATTCCGTCATGGTGACCAAGGTCAAAACTAGATAGGGACATTTGGTTGTCCACAGTGAACAGTGAAGAAGACCATCGGGTGCCCCGATAGACTATGCGATAGTGTGCCGGACTATCAGTCAGAGGGTTGCGGGTTCGATTCCCGCCAAAGACTGTGGGTGTTTTCTGCAGACAAGCCAAAAGCTTCGCGTTTGTGTTTCTTAAAAAAAAACACCACCTTTTAAATGCATCAAACTTGGTGTTTATGTCAGATCTATGAATTACCTAGCGATTCAGGTTTAACTCTTGATATTAAAATTATTTCATGGCTAAGTCTTATTTCACACTCTTCAGTTTTAGCTGGCCAGATTTTCTTCAATTCTCTTTTGAACTTGCCATTTTATTCACACACATCAATTCAAAAAACAAAAGGAAATAAGAAAATTGACAAGCTTGTACCCGTTTTATACTCTTTTTCCTTCTCACCCAAAAATACTTGCCCTGAAGAGTCGGAATTGAAGAGTGTGAAAGCGGACAAGCTTATTAAAGAAACTGTAAAAAAGCTGATAGTTTACGGTTATAAAAAATGTGAAAAATAATGAAACTTGGAAGGCTACAATTTGTTTGATTATTTATCAAGACATTAATTACAAAACAAACAGTACACAACAGATGTAATAGAATAATTCACTTTAATTAAATATTAAGAGCTTTTTGCAAGAAAGAATGCAAGCATCGTTATGCGTTGCAAACAAGAAGATTGTGTGATCTTAGTTAATTGGGCCTGATTTAAATGATTTAAATATATACTATATTGCCAACTCGCCTTTTTGGCGCTGAGACCACTTATATAAGGAATGAACATGATATAAATAAAATTAACAAATTGTTAAAAAAAAAAAAAAAAAAAAAAAAAAAACAGGAGCAGTTTGTGCGAGTAATGTTAATAGAGCCGCCATTTATAGTGCATGTAAAAAGGAAATGATTAGTTATTAACGTGTAGACAACATGATCATGTCGCTGTATGACATAAGTTTAGTCACCAACACCATCAATTAATTAATTTGTACTCTTTGTGCCGAACACTGGTATTCAGCGTTGCCATTTCAGGGGTTTTTCGGCCAGATATGGTGTTTTTATTTTGTCAATTACGGGAAAGTGTGTGAAAAAACGGCTGAACTATCTTTTTAGCTACTTTTTTTTATTTCTGCGTTTTTCTAGCGATTTTTCTAGTGGGCAGCACTATAATTTTGCGATGTATTTTTACTACTTTGTTTTGCTTGTGTTCGGTTACAAGTGCATTGCACATCACTACAGACGTTAACGATTTACCCCCTTATTCAAAAAAAAAAAAAAGTTACAGCTGCCATAGTGAGTGAGAACAAAAGAAGTACATGCATATTTGGTAAATCTTAAAAAAGAACATCAAATTTCTTTCATATAGATTACCAGAAAATCGTAGAGCATTACAAAATGTCGATAGCTTTTCAGTCAAAAATATATTTCAATGTCAAAAAGATTCTGTTTTATCCACTTTAGAATATTTTGGGTGCACCGCTGAATCTATTGAAATTATTTTAAATCAATTTGGTAACATCAACATGATCAGATGGAAAAACTTTTCAGATACTTCATCATTCTGGTTTGAAGTTGTTCAATACGAAGATGCTGCTGGAAACAAACCATTTGCAGAACTGGGTTCTTTCGCTTTACAAATTCTTTGTTTGCCTTGGTCAAACGCTGACGTGGAAAGAATATTTAGTCAAATGAATTTGGTAAAAACAAAATTAAGAAATCGTTTACAAATCGATATGGTAAATGCCATATTAACAGTAAAGTAAGTACACATGAAAATAATATTATATTTTCCTAAAAATTTCCTTTTTCTTTCAGATATGGTTTATGCCTAAATAACAAACGTTGTTTCGACTATGAAATACCTGAGCAATATTTGAAACTAATCGGAACTTCTGAAATTTACGATACTAACTCAGATTCTGAAGATATTTTGGACTTCGTAGACATTTAAGTCATATTATTTTTGTTTCCTATTATTACTTGTGCAAATTCTTAATTTTGAGTTGTAGAAATCTGAAATATATTACAAAAAACCCGCATATAATTAAAGCATTTTAATCATACATGTAAGATTTAACGTTTATACATGGTAGTATTTATTAGCCGAATTTCAGCTGGTTCATTTTTAACGTTTAGCGGTTTCTGGCGTTTTATTTAATCCATTCTGGCTATTTTTTGCTGGCATGTTTTGGCAACACTGCTGGTATTAAAACATTCCATGGTCATATAGATATTTATAGATATTTTAAACTTTTTTTTAAAACCTAAAATTGTTTTTAATAGTTTTACAAATGACAAAATTCAAGCAGCATTTCTTTTCTCAAAAGTTTGTTAGTCAACTTAATTAATTTAAGTTTTCGTTACTTTTTACAATTTATATAATTTATATAATTGCTGCATATTATTTGAGAAACTTGATGTAGGCCAACTTTTATTTAAGACAGCATACGCATTATTTTAATTATTTTAAAATTAGCTTTTAAAGTTGCCTGTCAAATCACTTGTCACTAACATTAGTTTTTGTATATTGAAAAAAAAAAATTATTGTTATGTCATATTTAATAATAGACTTGTATGTTAGTTTATTTCAAATTAATATTAAATATAATTTTAATATTTTTCTCAACAAATATTTAGCTTCAGTCTTCAAAGAAAATCTGCCTGGGACGTAGATTCTATGAAGTATGTAATTTTTTGTGTGGTTTTTTTAATAAATTGTTATTTGCTTAAGTGAAAATCTCGCATCTCTGGAACTACGTAGTTTAAATGTAAATTTATTTTATTTTATTCGTTTCTTGTAGTGGGTTGTACATGTCATGAGTAAATGTTGATGTATGTTTGTGTGCCAGTGTGTAGTTGTGGTTGCATGTATGTGTTTGCATATAATTTACTTTATAGTTTTATATACGAGTACATGTTTTTAATTGTTAGTTTTATTATTGTTTAGCAGATGTTTATAGTTTACTCATACATCCTGCTTCATTTACTCTCTTGTATACCCTGCTTTTAAGTGCTGTTGAAGGTGGAATTGAAAAGGTTTGTTTGTGTGAGTGCATGTAAAGGTTTTTATTTATAGGTGTGGGTGTATGAAGGATGCTATTAAAATGAAAATAAAGTTTTCCTGCTATTCTTGGATTATTTCGAATTTATATGCAAAAATAATAAAAATTATTTCTATAATTTACTAGCCACAAATTCTAGCAAAATTTAAATGCATATTTAAGTTTTTAGTTGCTGTACTAATGCCAGAGAAATCTTATTTTGCGTGTAAATTTTCGTTTGTTTTTTACAAAAATCGATTATACTTCCTGTCCTACTTAACACTGTTGCCAAAACAAACAAGACTTTCTTATACAACAGTAACATAATTTATTTTCTTAAAAGATTTGCTGGAAATTTTTTTAATATTGGCAACATATTTAAGATTTTGCCTTGAAAAATTCCAACTTATTACAATTTCCAAAAACAGTTTTAAACATTCGCTTAACGTTTTGTCTTAAAAGAAGTTCAATTGTGAAATGAAGTGTAATTTCATGGGATTCCTGATTGTACATAAACACCCTAGAATATGAATTATGAATATTTTGTAATTCTCTCTCTTTTTTAGCTTTTTAAGTTTAATATTATGCATACGTATGAGTAATATTGTTTTTTATTTTATTTCTATGAACACAAAAAATCTATTGTCCTTGTATTACCAACTATATAATATATTCATTTTGGGTATATTTTTATGCAATGCACAGGGTATTGTTTATATTATTTATTATTAAATAATGTTACATAAATTTTGTATGAAAATATTATTATGTATTTGCAATGGAGCGTATGAACAATATTCAAATAAATAAAAGAATAAATAAATATTACTAATACGCTCTAATAAATTTGTTTTTAGTGATGTACAAAAAATCGATATAAAGGCCCAACTATAATATGCATAAGCAAGCTTAAGCAAATTGCAAAAGTTAACGAAAAGGCTGTCAAATGCATAACCAGTTCAGAGTTAACTTTTAGGTGGCTACAATGACTTTGAAACTTTTTGTCCACAGTTGCTCATTTATGTTTAAAAAAAATGTTTTTATTTTAACAAAAAGCCATTAAATGACTATATTTTATAAATATTATTATATTATTTTATAATTAAAAGAAAATTTCGTACCCGAAACGCATAATATTTCCTTTTTTTAAATTGATCGGCAAAAGTACTAAAATGTACAGCTGTGTCAGCACTAAATTGTAAATAATAATAAACGTTTACATATGTTTTGTTAATTTTCGTGTTGTGTTTGAAAAAATGGAGAAAAACTTAAAAATTTAAATAATATAAAAATATTAAAGTTAGCGCTTGAAGGCCTGTGCACATTAAAAGAAATAAGTGAACTACACTGTAAAAGAAGAAGACGCTCTTGTTCTGTCAGAGAAATAACCGCGACAGAAAGACATTTTTGTTAAAATAAAAAGGGTCCCTTTTATTGTAAAGGCACTTATTTTTTTCCGCATTTTCTATTAAATTTAAAATAAATATATTTTCTTCCATTTTGTTCAAAACACAAACAAACAACAACAAACAGCTGATTCCGTACAGAATGTGCGATCAGTTTCGCTTTTTGCTTAAGCAAGTGACAGTTGAAAAACTTAACGAAAAGTTTCGTTAAGTACATTATAGTTTGCCACATACAATTTATATGTATTCGCACGTTTGCTTAAGCTAGCATATGCACATTATAGTTGGGCCTTAAGTTTTTTAATGTGTAATTGCTAGAATTTCAGTTTGTTGCTGTAAACTTGTCACATTTACAGGATTGCAATCAATCATGTTGGTATTTTGTATGTAAAATAAAGATTAGTTTTTCTGCTTTGTAAAAACTGCAAGTTTAGAAGATTTTTATGTTGTATCATCTTCGAAGTCTGGCTTACTGCTTCGTACGTGTTGATTAGGATAATACCTCATCCTTTGGTTAAAAATCTGTAAAAGAGATTACATTTTATTTGAACAGCATCGCTGTTTATGAATTCAAAGCAATTCAAAGGCTGATTTCTAATTGCTCCATTATTCCCCCTATTTTGGGGCATACATATTTTAGTGTCTCCTTTATTTAAACTATTGTAATTAAATAAAGTAACTGAAATTCCTGAATTCCTCTAAATATAACTCTTTAAAACTCGTCCATGCTGTTTTTCCTTCTCATCCAAAAATACTTGCCCTGAAGAGTCGGAATTGAAGCATCGCTATTTATGAATTCAAAGCAATTCAAAGGCTGATTATTAATTGCTCCATTATTTTCATATTCCCCCTATTTTGGGGCATACATATTTTAGTGTCTCCTTCTTTAACAGCTTTATTTAAACTATTGTAATTAAATATAGTTACTGCAATTCCTGAATTCCTCTAAATATAATTCTTCAAAACTCGTCCATGCTGTTTTAACGATGTAATCTTCATCTCTGCAATTTGCTATATTTTGACATGAACCTTTTGTCGCAAACTTAAAATCTTCATTGTCAGCCCTTCCAGTTTCGACATTGATAAATCAAATTAACTTTCTACAACGAATTTAGAACCTCGTTTTTACGAATTATTTACCTAGTTGATATTTACAGTAATTATTCCTATAACAACACAAATCTGATTCGATAGACCAAATAAAAAAAACCTTGCAGTTATGTAAAACAAGTTTTTGCAGCTTAAATACTATAGGATTTTTAGGTTTTAACTAAAATGTTTCTTCTTCAATGGTTGTTTGAATATTCTAATGAAATACACTTTTTATTTCAGAAATCTTTCACCAGCGTCTACTGATATGAAGATTGCAAGTCGTTATTAAAGTCTCTTGGGCTTTTTTACTTACTTACTTACAAACTACTGACATGTTTCCTTTCTATACTATTGGTCGCAATATAGTTATTCTTTGCTGATTTAAAAAAAAAGATTCAAAAAGTGTTTTCAGTTTTTTTGGTAAGCAAATATTGGAACGTTGGTTTCAGCTAAGATTTTTTTCAATAGATTGACCTAAAGATTTTTTCCATAAGAAACCAATAAAATCGGATTTTGGTGAAAAGTTGATTTTACCAGCCTGACGAACATCCCAGCATACCATTCTAGGAGAGCTACGAAAAATAAGTCAGAAAAGAGTCCAACTAAAGAGCATTTTTGGAGCGTTCCAAAAAAGGAGTCAGAAAAGTGTCCAACTAAAAAGTAACTAAATTTGATTGTTACTGTCCTGAGTCGGCACGCAGTATGACTTAGAAATTCCACTTAATTATGTGTGTACCAAAGCGTTCCTGTTATTTGTGCTTTGAACAAAAAATAATAATAAAAAAATAATAAATGTGAACTTTTAATTTTTTGTATTTAAAATTGCAATGACTTTTTTCTGACATGATGTAAGAGCTCTTTCTCAGCCTAAAAAACTCTCATAAAAGAGTCTTTTCTGACATTATCTAAGAGATATTTCTGACGGACCATTTTCGATTGTAATGACCCTCTTTTTTGAAGCAATAATGATTGTTTTAAAGAGCATGAATGCTCCGGAAAAGGTGTCAGAAAAGACTCTTTTCGGACTCATATGGCTTGCTGGGATATTATCAGGTCATTAATATATGACGGCTATATTGCTTGCATTGTCTATCGAATGCCTTCTTTGTTATTTAGTTACAACAACCAAATTGCCATGATATATCACGCTAATGAGTAGCAATTTCAAATGATGAAACTGTGTTTTTTTTTATCAAAATAACAGTTTGAGCAAAAAAAATGCTCAATGCGCCCAATTTAAAGTCAACTTTGCAGAGTTTTGTTGAAATATACGACAAGATTTAATTGTTAAAAAATCAGTCCACACCAGTATGTCGATGAATCAAATCATCCAAAATCATCCATCATTCACAAAAAATGAACATTTGTAAACTCTAACTTGGAGAACTTCACGTCGGTATTAATACTTTGAATTTGCTTTTAATCTTAATGACCATAGACAATGACGTTTGTTATTAGATTGGAATTCGTGGTCTCTCAAAGAGAACCTTCAAATGTCTTTATGATAAGTCATATTATATTAATTAATGGATATGCCAACATGCTAATTTGTTGAATATTTATATTATTTTTATTATTTATTAATAGATATGATACAAATTCTTATACATATTCAATTAAATTATAAATACAAATATCTATATATGGCATAATTATGTTTGGTGCCAGATTGGCATTTTAATATAATTTTTAGTTTAAAAATTACTGATTTATTTTTTAATTCAGTTCAGTTTTGTTATATATCAAATTCATTTAAAAGCAATTTTCTATATTTTAAGCTAATTTCAATATATTTACATAGGTTGCTAAAATTTGAGCCATTTAGTATACATATAACTTCGTTAAAAATTTGTTGAATATAAGACGATGCCAACTGACATGATCTCACTAGACTTGCGGTGTTTTCCAAAGTCGCTAGTAGGCCTCAATCAACTAAGACTTTTAAATATAACAAACCACCGATAAAATTCCGCGAAATCTTTTAGGTAAATGTATTAAAGATTTGAGCTCTCGGACCAGCGTGCTGCGTTATCATATTTATTATTCATAATTTTAGTAAAACGTTTTACTTAACTTGTTTAACTATTAATGTTTTACTAGGAATATATGAATACAAGTCCTATTTGTGGTTAAATGTCTATGGGTTCAATTTGCTCTAAAGCGGATGTTGAATTGTAAATTCGCTTAAAGATATGCCTGCCAATTAGTGTTGTGCTGTACTCAGGGATTACAACTCTGATAAAATATAAGGACTAATTGCAATACATGGACTTTATGGACTATTGTTTGCCTAAACTTGTCAACATTAAAACTTCAACTGTTCAACTTTTTTTTTAGCAATAACAAGTGTTAGTAGTGGAATTTTACAATGAATTTTCTTTTAGAAATTTGTATTAATTTAATAAATTGAGTTTTTCCACAAAATTTGCTGTAAGATGAAATATGTATCTACATACAATGGTAATGCGTGATAAAATTTCTGGTCACTTTTGAGATTTCATTAAAAGTTTAAAAAATTGTTTTTCAATTATCTACATAAGAATGTCTAAGTTTATATAAAGAATGTATTTATGTATAACATTTCTACATACATACATATGTATGTGTACAGATAAGATATATGTGTACATTGAAATGTGATATATTAACCTTAAGGATAAATACACAAAGGAACCAAGAAAAATATTAATCTTTTTAACCTTATCTTTAACACAACCTCAATTTTGTGTTACTAAAACAAACAAATACTCAAATGTATATACATACATATATTTATACACATTTTATAAAGCTTTTTCTCTTAATATCTTCAACGCTTATTATACCATCTTCAGTGGTGGTAATAAAACATCTGTTTCTAAAACGCCTACAAGTTATGATTCATTGAGCTTTAACTTTTAATATAATTTTTTGTTTTTTTCTTTTTGTGTATATTAAATCATTTATTGCAAACTGTCTGAGACACTTAAGCATGAAAATAAATTAAGAATAATAAGTAAAAGTGCTTTATGAATGAGTGCTTTCTGTTGAAATAAAACTAACTAAAATTAATTGAAAATAATCTGTTAAGGATTCTGGGAAGTTATTATGAATTATTTATAAATTTTGTTTTGGAAGTAGCAAAGTGATTTAAAGGATATCTATTACGATGTCTATTATCTAGAATGAACATCTTCATTCTGTAAAGCAACATCAATTATTTCGTTTGAAAATGTTGACAATTAGCAAGTGGTGACAATGCCGCGATTTAGAAGAAAATTGTCGTGTTTATTGCCCTTAGGTATGCAACATTGTTTCTTTTATGTAAACAAAAACCATATGTTTTTATTTTATGTGTTAAAGAAATGGATACAACAATTATGTTACATATTATCCATGATGATTTTATGACGTTGCGGTTGCAATGAAATTTATTGGTTTTATCCCATATATTTTTTCTTTTTCGTATTGCCGATATGATCAGACACTTCTCAGTTTCACTAAATTTATTTTTGTCTTTATTATTTTTTTATTTTATTAGTACTATTTTCAATTTGATTAATTTTTGTGCGAAACTATTAAATGAACACCACAATGACAAATAAAATCTAAACAGCTGTTGTTTTCAATTTCATGCGAAATAAGTGCCGCTTACATTATTTCGCAGTTGGTTGCAAAAACATGCTTCCAGAAACATTTCGTAACTTTTCACAACAAGAACAGAGTAAAACTTCAGCAGCATTAGTTCGCATTTATTTCGCATCAATTTTTTTTTTTATATGGGCTTTTGATAGTATTTCGCACGAAATGATGAACGGAATACCATGCTTAACTATGAAAATAATTATTCGACTGGTATATTTTTATATTCCACTACTTTGTATAAGTTAGCCAGTGTAAGTGCAGTTTATGACTGAAATATTCTTATGACCTTTAGGCATTTCTGTCGCTTAAATCTTGTATTAATTTTTATTCGAAAGTCAGCTGGTGCAAGGAACTTCACGCTGGTTTGTTTTTCCGATATACTGGCTGTCGTAGTGAGCAGGACAATGAATTAGCCGTAGAGGAATCTGCTTTAAAAATCTCCCATACGCCATCCTTTAAAAGTTAAATATTCAAAAACTATGTTCAGATGTCAGCCGTGTACAGTCTGCTGACAACTTAATGCCACGACATCTATCTTTTATAGTAGGCTCCGTTCTAAATATTGGATAACAAGGAATGGACAATTTAAAAAACCCTATATACTGGACATGTGAAGAAAGCACAATTTGATAAAGGACATCTATCTGACATTGCCCTAGTTTGGGTCTCTGTTCATAGCAACCAATGCCATAATGAGCTGGCAAAGAAACTTTTTACCTGGCATCAGTAAGAAGACCGAATATTAGTTGATCAGACCTCAGATTCTTCAGACGTTATCTTCAAAAGATATACAATAAACTGGACATGTGTAAAGTCGCAGCCAAAGTGTGTTCCGTATAGAGGAAGGCAATTTGAGACTATTGGGTGTTGGCTGATCGTTAAAATCCATAACAGTCTTGGATTCCCTTCATAGTTATTGTCGCATCTTCCAGCAAAAACCATATATTCTGGGCAACCTGCATGTTGAGAATTGCATTAGGATTTCTAAGAACTGATAAGACGTGGGTCCAAAATTATACAGTATAGTGCAGGAGTGCCCAAGCCCTATACTCTTGGTGCTCTTTTGTATTTGTAAAAACTCTTAGCTATAGGCTGTGTGTTTTGTATACTCATTACAGCACTCAGCACTAGCAATACGAAATACACAAACAACTTTGCCTTATTTGTTTTTTTTTGTCATACTTCACTCTATTCACGCAAGCGCAAAGCAACAACACTTTCGTATGCTCTACTAGTAAACATTGGTGACTGCGATCGTCAATGTAGATTTTGTTTTTGTTTGACGTATGATACCGTTTAAAAAAGTCTGCTGTTTCTTTGTATGCATTGGCTTTTACAACAAAAAGTGCTGAATAAAAATTAGTTTTTATTTAAATGTATTGGTGTTTGCTCTTACATAAGCAACTTTTGGGCACTCCTGGTATAGTGTAAAGATAAAACACATACATATGTTCAATACATTGTATCTAAAATTTTACAACCCTTTTGCAACTAAAAGTCTGACTGCTACAACTATTTTTTACTTCAACTTTAATCTACAATGGAAACCACTAAACTGCTGCAACGTCATTATTACAGAAAACAACGGCAACAACTATAACGTAATAAACGAGAAAATGCAGCAGTAGCACCATGTGTCATTAACTAGACGCCAGTTATACTAAGTTTATATAATACTTTCTTTTTTTTCTTATACTTATCTGGTATATTTCAAAAGAACACAAAAAAAAGCAAAACAAAATGAAAAATGAGCAAAAAAATAAAAACAAAAAGAAATTGAAGAGAAAAATAAACGAAATCATTGAAGTAATACGCCATTGCGTTGGCAAAATTTTATGCCATTCATTCAGTTTTGCATTCATTCTTTCAGTCATGTATGTATGTATGTCAACGTTTTATTTCCTATTGATGTTGCTGCTCCTTTTAGTGAGTTCTGGGTGTTTTTATTGTTATTGTTGTTGCTAAACTTCTTTGAACAACCTTGACTGAAATGAACTTTAAATTAGAGCTGGAGTCGTGAATAACTATCACAATTTTATGGCTCACTTAGTAATGATTGTACGGGTTTCTTAACTTGTCACGTACTTGTACTTGCCATTAATAAAAAAAAGTTTTAAATATTTATATTAATTTATATAAAATACATAAAACTAAAAAGCTTTGCTATAAATTCGTTTATAAAAACTTTAACAAAATACTTGTAACATATGTAAATTAAAGAAAACGCAATAAATAAATTTCCATATTGCTGTTTTCACATACATAAATAATGAAAGTGCAACCAAAAAATTAAACTTAATATTGTTGTTAACTGTCACCAGTATTCATTAATATTGACTAATGATCTTTTAGCTTTTCAAAATGATACACAATAAATAAAACAAGTAAAAATAGAAAGAAACACGGAAAAAAACTTTCTTAATGACATTTACGTCATCGCATATACACATTAACCGCTATAAAATGGATTCACTTTACAACGAACACAAGGCGCAGTGACTTTTAAAACACTGTATACTATATTATACCACAGTTGTACTACTAAAGAGACACCAGGATGGTTAGGGGGGGATAAAGTGAATAGGATAAATTAAAATTACTTTCTTTTCGTACAAATATATTCTTTTATCATGACTGTCAAAACAGTTGTGTACTAATACAAATTATAGTGTTACAAAAGTGCTTATTTAAAAATATTGATTCAAAAATGTATGACAACATATTGAAGTATAGATACTCTCACATTTTGTTACTCTTGAATTCTATAAATAATTTTTAATTCTAAACCAAACATTTCTTGTTCAGCTTTATTGTGTTTTTACTCTAAATTTGTTATTGTTAGTTTGATGTTAAAATTATGCACTTACATATTACATTAATTTGTCATTCACTGCTTTTTATTATAATTTTCTTGGAATATTCTAGAATGTTTTGACTTTTATCATTAACATTACAGTTAACTCTAATGGGGTTTTTTTTGGAAATAAAAAATAATATGGAAATAACTAACTACATTTAGAGTCTATTAATATGACAAACTTATATGTATATACCCTTGTCATGAAGGTGAAGGGTATAACTAGTTAGTATAATATTTGAAATTCATAGAAATTATTTTATTATTTAGTAGTGGGTTTTTAGGTTCATAGAAATGGCTCTTTAACTCTTTAAAACAGTACTTTTTGAGTAGTAACCCTGCAAATAATATTGGACTACGTGATCCATTTTAGATGATATGGACAAATCACAACATGGTCCAATGTAATGCAGTCATGGACCATGTCATAGTTAAACAAGAGTTTGTAGTTAAACGACATGGTTTCGTGTTAACACGATTGCATATTGAGTCGTTGTTGTTGTTTAAAACTAACCCTCGTGAGTACTCCATGGAGTAGTTTTGGGACTACTCCGATGGGTTATATGGTCCAGTCCTAGGACATCGCAATGTTAAATGGACCACCTTTTTTTCATATATTTGGAGTAGTTTGGGAGTACTCCTACTCCTCTTTGGACTAGTCTTTACATGCATGTATGGACTAGTCGCGTTATTTGCAGGGAAGTAATAATTATTTACATTATTTACAACTGAGCATACATATTGCTTTAAATATAGTGCGCTTACATCTTGTGTACAAATAAAAGTTATCGTGGCCGTATAGGAGCCCAAGATAAATGTAATTTCTTGGCAGCACTTAAAGTCAAAGAATTAATTGTCAAATGTTGTAACGTTCATCGTTCTTAGTTTTCAAAATGAAAAGCAATTGCCGATAAGTACGAGGCCTAATTAAAAAATAACCGTTATTTTCAATGTTTTCAAAAAGTATTTATTTATTCATCAATAACTATCTTGTCCCCTTCAGAGTAATCCCCCTCAGATATAATACACTTATGCCAGGGGGGTTACTCTCTATTACGATGCGAAAGCAAATTCGATGCGATAAGCGTTGAAATCCTGTTTCGATTTTTCTTTTATCTCCTCAATCGTATCAAAACGCTTTCCTTTCATCGGTGTCTTCAGTTTTGGCAAGAGGAAAAAGTCTGCGGGGGCCAAGTCCGGTGAATATGGTGATTGAGGCATGATAACGGTTTTGTTTTTGGCCAAAAACTCACGCACAAGCATCGATGTGTGAGCTGGTGCGTTATCATGGTGCAAAATCCATGATTGGTTTTTCCACAATTCTGTGCGTTTCTGACGAATTGCTTCGCGCAAACGGCGCATAACTTCAAGGTAGTTTTCCTTATTGACCGTACGACCTTGTGGCAAGAATTCATGATGCACCACGCTATTGCAGTCGAAGAAAACATTGAGCAAAACCTTCACATTTTACCGAACTTGACGTGCTTTTTTCGGTCTTGGCTTTTCTGAACGTTTCCATTGGGATGATTGGGCTTTGGTTTCAATGTCATAACCATACATGATTCGTCACCAGTTATGACCTTTTTTAAGAAATTTGTATTGTCCTGAGCGATGCCCATGCGACGTTGTTTTTGCTCAAAATTTAGCAATTTTGGAACAATCTTCGCTGCCGCACGTTTCATGCCTAAAACATCCATAAAATTGCTTGCGATGAGCCGAACGATATGCCAACATCATCAGCAACCTCTCTGAAACTGATTCGACGATTATCCAAAATCATTTTCTTCACTGCTTCAATGTTTTCATTGGTTGTTGACGTGCTCGGGCGATCAAGACGAGCATTGCCATTGACATCTTCTCGGCCTTCCTTAACCCTTTGTTGCATGATTTTTTCTTGTGGAACCAAATAAATTGATTTTAATAAAAATTGATCTCGCAAACTCAAAAAAAATATTGAAAAAAAATTTCCGCTGCCCGATTTTCCGGAAAACAGATTTTTCGTCCCGTTGCAAATCTGCATCATCATGCATTTATACATGCAAAAGTAAAAAACAAAGTTCTTAAGTTTTTAGTGATGTTTATTAATCTGATATCATCAAACATGTCTAATCGTAGTATTTAAAAGAATATATATAAAATTGTTGGTACAAAAAAAAAAAGAAATCATTTCTTAAAAAAAGTTGGTACAATCAATCTCTGTTAAAAGATAAAACAAATATTTTGATACCTTTCTAGGAATGGAAAGTTTGGAAGCAGTTATTGTTTTTATTTAAGCATAAGGCACAATTGCATTTATCGCATTTTATGAAGCTGTATCCGGTACAGCTTGGAACCTTACACCTAAGACGCTTTTCCATGTAAACTGGCATATGCGATATCCCGTCCTTTCTTACATCATCTGTCACATGTGAGCTTGAACATTTTCTTTTTCGTTGCCCTTGTTCTGGTTGCACTGGAGAGCTGACTGGCCGGCCCCTAGGTCTTGAAAGCACTACACCACTTCTGCAAAGTGATTCTGCAATATCTATACGAAAATCACACAAGCTCATCGGTTTTTCATTGCGAGCTGAACATACTTTTTTATATAAGATCCATGAGTTAACGACTGTAATATCTAATAAATGGTAGAATATCCGCATATACCACTTTCGGGACTTTAGTTTTATTCGATATCGTCCAATAAGGCTGTCTGTTAAGTCAACACCACCCATGTGCATATTATATTGTTTAATTATATTGGGGCAGTCTATTTCAATGTGCTGCATCTTGGTTTTATCGTATCTTTTTACAGTTAAGATTGGGTGAGCGCTAACAAATGTTGACAACAAATTTACAGCCTTATTGTCTTTCCAGCAAAGTGAACATATGTCGACATTATCAATGTTGGCAAAAAATTCAACTGACCTTCCTCTTGGCTCTTTGTTTAGATCTTTTTCCGTTGGAAGCTTACAGTTTGTTAATCTATTTCTGCGAATAGTGCCAACGGAGTATATTCCATTTTTTGCCAGCTCGACAACTAAAGGTAGAGTCGTATAAAAGTTGTCAAAATATATTTTGTGCCCAACATTTTGTTTAACACAGCGAGTCAATCTTACTACTACATTAGCACAAGCACCTAGGTAAGGCTCATCTGATAAAATTTGCTCATCCATTTCTCTACCTGCGTAAATTTCAAAATTGTAGATGAATCCCGATACTCCACTTAAAACCCATAATTTATACCCCCACTTATGGGGCTTTGCAGGCATGTATTGTTTCATATAACTACGTGCTTTTGTCGCACATATCTGTTCATCTAAAGATAAACACTCCTCTCGTGGGATCGTTGAAAAGTTATTAACCAGATGGGTCAAAAGAGGTCTAATTTTATGTAGTCTATCATGTTTAGGGTGATCCCTTGGCAGCATGCTGCTATTTGTATTAAAATGCATATATCGTCGAATTCATTCACAGTCATAGTGTTCGCTATGGTTTCATTTCCAACAATAGGGCTCCAATAACGCCGAATGTTTGGTACTTGAACCACTGACATTAAAATGCATATCCCAATATATTTTTTTATATGAGCAGGAGATATTGAAACCAAATGATTTGGATTTGTTTCAGTTGCATACAGGGCTGATTCTGATACAATATGATTTATTATATCGTCAGAAAAAAAGTAGTTTAAGAAGCTAAGTGGCGTGCATAGCTCAAGCAATGACTCGGACAAAGAACAATCACCTTTAAATTTAGTTTGCTCCGAATCGAAGTTAAAATGATTTTGTTTCCACAATACCTTTTTATACTTTTCCTTTAATTCAAAAATTTCCTTTTTAAAGTCCCTCACTTCAACAGTAGCTGATGTTGATGGTGGTTGTTCCGTGTATAAAATTTCCGCTGATAAAATATCCATATCTTCTACGCCCACTGGTTTTGTTACATCATCTGGGTCTGTGCCCGCGCCACATTTCGTAACAATCACCAGATCTTCATTGTCGATCATTTCGTCACTATTTCATTACCTAAATCATCTTCACTGTCAACCCATTCATCCAAAACCCTCTGCAGCTCTTCATCAGATAAAAATAAAGGCATACTAAAAATCATAAATAAAAGTATAAGTAAGTGCATGGTGTTGCAGATATGCACCATAGTTTATTTCATGAAAATTAAATGTTTTTCTTTATAAAATATGATCGATTTAATTTTTATTCGATAGTCAAATATACAAAAAATTAAAAAAAAAATACTTACTTGTGAAAAACTTATTGGATATTCAACTTTTTAATAAAACACTAACACAAAATTTTAGTTTTTAACACATGCACTTTCCGTTCACTTGAAAGCCAATTTATTTTAAAATTGAGCATAATTTAAAAACAAAAGCAGTTAAGTTATCAAAAACATAAGTAAAAGAGAAAAAATAAAGTACAACAAATACAAACCGTTACTTATTTTTTTAAGTAGAGAGCATTTAAAACTATGATGCAGATATGCAACACTATGCAACAAAGGGTTAAACCGGTTATGAACCAATTGAACTTGTGTTGTGCTCATAATAAACTCGCCAAACGCCACAGTCAACATTTCAAATGTCATTTTTTACACAAAACCTAATACAGTTTCTATGATCCATTTTTTCAAATAGTAAAAAATCGAAGTGCACACCACGACTAACCTTTTTATCTGTCAAAAACAAATTGACAATTCAAAATGGCTGATATTACCAACATATATATCAGACATGTGTACAAACATAACAGAAAAAAATGCGAAAATCGAATATACGTAACTCACGAAATTTGAAAATAATGGTTGTTTTTTGATCAGACCTCGTAAATGTGCAAATGGCTAATTTATAAATTAATAGCACGTTAACGTCTGAGTATTTACCGAAAGTACCAGTTATTTTGCAGAGTTATTTATCACGTGGAAGAGCTACAAAGACCAAAAATCATGTTTTTTTTGGAAGTTCGAGACAAGAACTTGATTCGATAGTGAATTTGTGAAAAAAATACTGTCTGACTTAAATAATGGATAAATAGCAACATAGTTCACTAAGAAAACATAAGTGTTAAATATACTGTTCTGGATAATCATATATTTACATCACCTTCAAGATGTACTTGATTTAAACTACAGCCTGCAATCATCAGAAGATTAAATGTTCCGCAGAAATAGTCCGATTTCCAGTAGTATGCATATGTTATAATAATTAGAGACTATTTGGAGAAAACAAGTATATGATAACTGAAAACATTGACAAAGAGTCACACGTTCTACCGGTCAAGGAACACAACGTCATGTTGTTCCTTCTGGAATTTCACCGGAGGTTTCATCTAAACTTTGACATCACGAAGTTGGATATTCCATAACAGAACTGATCCTTATAAGAGGAAAGCATACAAATATATTTACAGGATCTATTTGATTGTAGCAACTATATTTAAAGATTACTTAAATGTCTTATGGCCGAATTCACAGTCTTTAGTTAGCTAATAACAAAGGCTTAACTAATGATTCTTTATTCGCAATGCTTAGTTTGCCATAAGAATAACAAGTATTAGTTAAAGAACCGTTAGTATATTAGTTTACCAATGGTTAACTAATGACTGAGAATTCGGCCATTAATTGCATAACGCTTACCACCAGATACTGATAAGATTCTGCAACTAAGATCAGGGACATTTTGCTATTTGAAGAAAACAAACATGATAACTGAAACAATTGATAAAGAGACTAAGTTGATGCAACAATTCCTTTAGAGATGTCACCGCAGGAAGCTTTAAAATTTGGACATCACACAATTGGAAATTTCTAGACTGGACTGACGCATATACAAGAAGAACATACAGAGGTATGTATATACCAGATAAATATCATCGCAGTTTGTATATGTTTATAGTGAATCCGTAAAAGCCAATAATTGCTCTTCTCAGGCCACTATTAAGAAGATGGTTGAGAAATTGCCACATTTAGGATTTGGCAAATCCAAGAGCAATTATTAAGACACTGTAACATGCTGAACGTGTCTCATGGCAGCAGGCTACTTTTTTTTCCAAAAATATTGGTAATAGAAATACCACTGACATGTGGTTTTAATTGCACGGTGGCACATGACACACAGCAACCGAAACAATGAATTTATAGTAAACGAAATTTTCCCCTTGCATAATTCCATGAAATTCAGCTGTTATACACTGGCTTATTTTGTTGTACATATGTTAAAGATAAAGTCTATCAAGGTCCAATAGAATAGATTTCATACTAAAAACTAAAATCAGTGATGTTATAGACCTTTCAGTTTGCTAAAATGCGATTGATAAGAATCGACATCTAATGGCGCGGTCGTAGTGGATATAATTTATCCCATGTGAGTTTTGACAAGTCATTGAATGAATTTATTACATTAAAACACAAATTTGCAAAGTAACTTTCTAAATCAGTTTACTTAAAAGTTGTAGTTTTAGAATTGTCCCAATTTTTACTTCATACAATACATAAAAACACCAACATTTATTTATACAAAAAGAACACAAATAAAACTGTAAAGGAATAAAAGAGTAATTTTTCATTCTAAAAAAAATTTCATTGTATAATCAGACAACCGCAGTGGCAACTTAAAAAAATATTGAAAGAACATAGAAAGACTGCCATAAACTAAAGAAAAGTTGGTAATTGTGTCAATTTTTGTACACATTTGAGCACATAATACTTATTATTATAACAAATTGCTTTTATTTTAGACACACACTCGCACACACAAGATGTAGTGATGCTTAAAAACACACTTTTGCAGAAAAGTTTATAATTCATAAATAATTAAGTGCAACATTTGGAGAACACTTCTGTTTAAATTGAAAAAAAAAATGAAATAATAGTAAAGTTTGGCATAAATGTTTGATAATTTATTATCAACCTTTATTTATGTCAAAAAAAGTTGTACAGATTTTTTTAAAGCACTAAAGTACTTATTTTTAATACAGAAAGTAAAGTAGTTTGTCATGTTTTTAATTTAATAATTTTGAAAAAGGCTACAATTCCCTAATAAATGTGTCACTTGGCAACATTAAAACAATTTGAGAACGTTGCAGCCATTTTCCTTTTCTATAGCTAGCCAGCATCTTTACCAACACCAACACTACCATTAACATCATTGTGTATTGGACGTATTTGACAAATATATGTTATCTCTCTAGTTCATCTGGCAAAAGAAATTCTCACTCACAGATACATCTACCAAACAGACATACATACATTTCTGAATACGCTTTGGTTGGGTGTTTTTTTTTATTTATTTGTGTGCTGAATTGTAATAAATACTCCTCTACTTTAGTTGGCCTATTAAATAAATACCAACACATTGAAAATGCATGTACACATTAAGCATTTATGTAGGATCGGTGCCTAATGGGTTAAGAAGATCAGCTAGGCAACGGAATGTTAGAGCAGAGTAGTTGAGTGACATTTTTTGCATACAGACAGACTAGTGTGGCAGGTCGGTTTTGCGAAGTCAGAAAAGAGTCTTTTAGCAATAACTGAAGATACAAGTCGACGGTCGGACAGTTTAATAATAATAAGTTTTATTTTAATAATAGTGCATAAGTGCTTAGTTTAAGTTTTCTTTCAATAAAGTGAATTAATGAATTGATAATTGTACCTATAAACTGTGAAATGTGTTTGTTTTGAAGCTGAAAGTAGTAAGAGAGACTACAAATGGGGGCTCAACCGGGATCAATCGAAAGCAAGCCAAAAGATGAACAGAAGTGATTGAAAGAAGCTTAACTAAAAAAAAAACAGTATCTATGTGTAATAAAGTGTGTGTTTTAAAAAAAAAAAAGCAAAGAACTAAAAAGAAACAACCCCTAAATGTTGTTTGTTAATAAGTCGTTACAGTGACCTTGATGTGTTGTTAATATACAAGTACAACAACAACATTTTGAAGCACATATTTATGTAAGAAGTTGGTAGAAATATGTGCGGAATTTTGAGTGTCTAAAAAAAAAAAAAAACTGTAAAGAAGAAAAAGATGTTGAGAAAAAACACACATATAAACTAAAGAAGAGAACACACAGAACAGTGAAGTGGAGTGAAACACATTTAATATGTATAAACAGTGAAGTGGAGTAAAATAAAATGATGAGTACCAACAGTGCACACAATAATGTGTATGAGTGGTAAAAACAATGAGTTACTCATATAAAACCTGTTTGTGAATTTATTTTGAGAGAAGAAAATAGCCGTTACAAATTATATAAAAGAAAAAGAAGAACAAGAAGTTAAAGTTGAGAACTTTGAAGAAAAAACATTATCGACTGTTTTTATGTACGAGAAGAAGAACTGTTACAAGAGTGTTCAGAAAATAAATTGATGTGCGTGTATGGCTTAATGAAGTGAGAAGCTGTATGTATATATTGATGCAGTTGCTATGAGTAATAAGATGTATTGATGCAGCTGCTATGAAAAATAAGATGTATTGATGTGAGCGAGCTGGTCAACATACCATTCTGCTGCAGAGGAGAGAAGCTGGGAGGAGTTACACTTTTAGACGTTCATAAGAGGTACTGAAGGTTTATAATTGTTTTGTTTTGAGTATTTTTATTTGAAGTAACGTAAATTTTAAAAAGTTTGCAAGTTGATGCAAGCATAATAAATTGTTTACAGTTGATGTATAGAGTATTAGGGTACACCTAATTTTTTTTGATTTTAATTTTTTGAAGTAACGTAAAATTTAAAAGTTTGCAATTCAATGCAGGCATAATAAATTGTTTTTAATTGGTGTATGAGTATTAGGGTGAACCTAATTTTTTTATTTTTATTTAATTTTTATGATTCATTTTTAACTTTTGATGTAATACCATTATATTATTTTAGATTATAGTCATTGTATTATTAATCTTATTGTATCTGAATTAATTTGATTTTCTTATAGTATTTTGATTGATTTAATTTTACTGAATTTTTATAATATTGTAATATTTGACTTTTAAGACGACATGGAACTATTAGAGATTTTAGGGCTGAATGTTGATGAGTTGAAGGTTAAGTGTAGTGAACTGGGTTTAGACGCGGACGGAACTAAGACTGTTTTGCAGGAACGGGTGATTAAGTTGTATGGATTTGGGCAGCAAGCTGATGGGGGAAACTCGGAATACGGCGAAGCGGCATCTGTTATTCTACGACCAGTGGGCGCAGAACGTCCTGGACCTTCTACATTCACATTGAAGGATATTGCAGACACGTTATCTAAATTCTCAGGCGAGGGGCAACCCGAATTAGAACAGTGGTTGAGCGATTTTGAAGATTGCGCATTTACCGTCGGATGGAATGATTTGCAGAAATATGTCTACGCGCGGCAATTGCTTTCTGGAGCAGCAAAAATATTTTGTCGAAGTCAGTCTAGAGTACGAGATTGGTCAGCGTTAAAAATTGCTTTGAGAAGGGAGTTTGGAGTAAGACTTTCAGCGATAGAAGTCCACCGTATGCTCAAGAATAGAAGGAAGCGTCCTAGTGAGAGTTTTAGGGAATACCTGTATAGTCTTATGGAGATTGGTTCACCAATAGCTTTGGATGAGGACAGTATTATAGAATACTTTATCGAGGGGATACCCGATAGCAAGGCAAATAAGACAGTTCTTTACCAGGCAACGGATATTGAGGATTTGAAATCGAAATTGAAGGTGTATGAAAAGGTAACGAAACCTGCTCAGGCATCGAATTTCAACAGAACGCGACAGAGGCCTGATGAAACTCCAGTAGAGACAAAGAAGCAAGATGAAGTAGTTGTAAAGAAGCAGGTCGAGAGAGTTCAACGCTGTTACAATTGCGGTGAAAGAGGTCATGTGGTCAAGGACTGTACCGAAAAACAACCGAGGTGTTTTAAGTGCAATGAGATGGGCCACAAATCCTTCAACTGTAAAAAGGCGAAGAATTCTGGAAGTGAAGCTAGGGAGAGTGAACGTAGTGGCATTGTACATACTTTATCATCCCCAGAGAGTCCTGAATCGCGTGAAGTTTTGTTGTCTCGATCTAATAGAGTATTTAAAGATGTTACGATACTTGGATTGGAGATATCGGCTATTGTGGATACAGGTAGTGACATCAGCTGTGTAAGATATGATTCCTTAATGATGATGAGGGACGTAAAGGTGAGTGCTGAAAGAAGAAAGATGTTGGGAATAGGTGCGAAGGAGATAGAGACGATTGGTGCTTTCGAGACTGATGTTGATTTAGATGGTGTATCAGTGCCAGTCAAATTCCACATAGCACGTGAACGTGATATTTTATATTCTGCTGTATTGGGAAACGATATTCTCGAATATGTTGACATTTTTGTTAACGCTGATGGAGCGAAGTTCTCATTAAAGTCTTCGAAGCCTGAGGTAAAATCTGATGTTGTGGAGATGCATAATTCTAACGACGGGTATGATGAAGTCGTTCGAGAATTTGGTAGGATTTGTGTTGCTACACAATCCAATGAATTTGATGTAACCCACTTGAAAAGTGAGGATAAGGAGGTTATTTTAAAGATGATAGATGATTATAACCCGAGTAAACCTGAGATTTTCCCAGTGAAGATGAAAATCTTACTTAAAGATGAGATTCCAGTGTGTCACAACCCTCGAAGAATATCTTATGCAGATCAGCAGACTGTTGACCAACAAGTTGCGGAATGGCTGAATGAGGGTATTGTAAAGCCTAGTTGTTCAGAGTATTCATCGCCCGTAGTTTTAGTATCTAAGAAGGACGGTACTAAGAGATTATGTTGTGATTACCGGCGTTTGAACGAGAAGATTGTGCGTGACCACTTTCCGATGGCAGTTATTGATGATGTGCTGCAGCGTCTACAGAAGGCGAAAGTGTACACGACTTTAGACTTGAAGAACGGTTTCTTTCACGTACCGATTGAGGAAGATAGCCAACGATATACATCGTTCGTGACACATAGTGGACAATTCGAATTTTTGTATGTACCATTCGGTATTTCAAATTCGCCAGCCGTGTTTTGTCGGTATATATCGGCAATATTTCATGAGTTGATAATGGATGGCACAATCGTAGTGTATATGGACGATATGGTAATACCATCCAAAGATGAATATGAAGGTGTGGAGAAATTGCGGAAAGTTTTGAAAGTCGCGGCATTAAACGGACTTAGTATAAAATGGAGCAAGTGTCAATTTTTGAAGAGAAGGATATCATTTTTAGGCTATATATTGGAGAATTCAACCATTTTACCATCGACAGAGAAAACAGTAGCAGTTGAGAAATTTCCAGTTCCACGGGATCGAAAGGCGGTACAGCGATTTTTAGGCTTGACTTCTTATTTTCGACGTTTTATCCCAAGTTATGCATTAGTGGCGAAACCATTGTCGGATTTATTGAAGAAGAATGCGAGTTTTAGGATGAACGATGAAGAAGTCTTGGCTTTTCAGCAGCTGAAATCGGCTTTAGTTGGAGCTGCCGTGTTAAGATTGTTTAATCCCAGTGCCGAGACGGAGATACATTCGGATGCAAGTAAGCATGGTTATGGTGCGGTACTTTTGCAGAAGGATTCGGAAGATCTACAACTACATCCTATCCAATATATGAGTCGGAAAACTACCCCAGCTGAAGAAAAATACCACTCATATGAGTTAGAGGTATTAGCCATCATAGAGGCCTTGAAGAAGTGGCGGGTATATGTGATGGGCATGAAAGTGAAGATCGTTACGGATTGCAATGCGTTTGCAATGACGATGAGAAAACAAGACGTACCACTGAGAGTAGCAAGATGGGCTCTCTTTCTCCAAGATTTCGACTATGTTATCGAGCATAGATCTGGAACGAAGATGCGACATGTAGATGCCTTAAGTAGAGTCTCATGTTTGATGATGGAAGACTCGTTACGCCACAGGATTAGAGATGCACAACTTAAAGATGAATGGATAAAGGCAGTCAGCAAGATTTTGGAGACACAGAGCTATGAAGATTTCTACTTGAAATATGGTATAGTACACAAAGATCCAGCCAAGGAGCTAGTTGTTATTCCGTCAAGTATGGAACGAGAAGTTATAGAAATGGCTCATCGACAAGGACATTTTGCAGCGAAGAAGACTGCTGACCTGGTGGAAAAGACCTTTTATATCCCTAAGTTGAACTCAAAAGCTGAGAACGTGGTCAAGAGTTGCATTGAGTGCATTATGACTGAAACGAAGACTGGTAAGAAGGAGGGACTACTAAACCCGATTGATAAGGCAGACAAACCATTGATGACATATCATTTGGACCACGTAGGCCCCATGGAGCCGACGAAGAAGCAATATAACCACATTTTGGTTGTCGTAGATGCGTTCTCGAAATTTGTATGGCTTTATCCTACAAAGAGTACGGGCACAGGCGAAGTCGTGGATCGTATGCGTAAGCAGGCGGCGATATTTGGAAATCCAGTGCGTGTGATTACCGATAGAGGTACTGCTTTCACATCCAATGAATTTAGTAGTTATTGTGCAGAGGAAGGTATACAACATTTGCTGATCGCAACAGGGGTACCCAGAGGTAACGGACAGGTGGAGAGAATACATCGAATTGTTATCCCCATGTTAACCAAGTTATGCCTTGAAGATCCAAAGAATTGGTATCGACATGTTGATAGAGTGCAGAAGATAATAAATAACACACCCACAAGAAGCACGGGAAATACGCCTTTTGAAGTGATGACTGGTCTTAAGATGAGGACTAAGTTTGATGCGGATATACGTCAGATGCTGGAGGAAGTAGCGGTCAACGAACTCCACCAAGAGAGAGATGCCCTACGAGATGAAGCAAGAGAGAAGATCCTAAAAATTCAGCAGGAGAACAAATGTTCCTTTGATAGGAACCGCGTGCCTGAAAGAGAATATGATTTGGATGAATTGGTCGCTATAAAACGAACACAGTTTGGAACCGGCTTAAAGCTCAAACCCAAGTATTTAGGACCCTATAAGGTAATAAGAAAGATGAATCATGGACGGTACGAGGTTCAGAAGGTTGGAGAGTTTGAAGGTTCTAGGAGATGTACCACGGTCGTGGAATATATGAAGCCTTGGACCACTACATTCGGGTCGAATGCTATATCAGGAGGGCCGAATGTAGGATCGGTGCCTAATGGGTTAAGAAGATCAGCTAGGCAACGGAATGTTAGAGCAGAGTAGTTGAGTGACATTTTTTGCATACAGACAGACTAGTGTGGCAGGTCGGTTTTGCGAAGTCAGAAAAGAGTCTTTTAGCAATAACTGAAGATACAAGTCGACGGTCGGACAGTTTAATAATAATAAGTTTTATTTTAATAATAGTGCATAAGTGCTTAGTTTAAGTTTTCTTTCAATAAAGTGAATTAATGAATTGATAATTGTACCTATAAACTGTGAAATGTGTTTGTTTTGAAGCTGAAAGTAGTAAGAGAGACTACATTTATATGTGTTAGTATTATTTTTATTTTATTTTATATGTTTTTGTTTTTGAGTAGGTATTCTTTTCATTATAAAAGCAACTACAACTAAATTTACTTATTTCAATGTAGACAAGTAGTCTCCGGCATACGAGTACATTCAAAAAGAGGCCGAGAAAACTTAATACACAAGGGAAAAAACAAGTATAATAACAACAACTACATTAAATAAACACACACATACACGCTAAAGGTATAAATCAACATACACACACACGACCTGTAAAAACAAATACCTTTTTTATAACTATAAATAAAAAATAAAAAAGCTTGTTCCTACAGAGAAAGAAACCTAACTGGTAAAATTCTCGTAAAAACATATAAAAAATGCATACAACGTTTTTTGAGGTTAGATTTGATTAAATACACACGCGTATACATATATGTATATCTAGATATGTACATACATACACATGTATGTATTTGATACGTTTATATCCTCTAAATATTTTAAATCCATATTGCGCTAAATTAAGTTTCATGTTTTGTATTTAACCCAAATAGAAATTCTAAAAAAATAAAAAGAAACTGTTTTATTTATGCATGTGTATTTCCAGAATATGAAGGCATTATTATTGGATCGCACAAAGATTTTATTTGCCTGTAATTACGCTAGTTAACCCGCTTTAACAGGAAGTTAAGTTGAAATTTCAAAGTAAATTTCACGATTTCACCACATGTCCTCTAAACTTAAAAATATATAACAATTAAAAGCACATAAAAACGGCATACTTTTAGGTACTCTCTAAAAAACACCCAGCTGAAAATTAAAGGAGTAAAGACACCAGTGTTGCCATTTTGACGCTTTTCGGGTATTTTGTGACGCTTTTTTGGTCTTGTTACCCTTTTTTAAACTTTTTGACGCTTTTTCTATTTTTTTGGTGTAGTTTTGAAAGAAGTCCAAAAAGTAAATCTAGCTTTCGAGTCAGCCAATGCGGACCATGTCAAACTTTACAGCGATTTGTATTACCTGATTAAAAGTATTACAAACTTTGATTATCTTGAAGGTAATTTAGATGAAAGCGTTAACGAATTTTGTTATCTTGGCTATCATTTCGAAAAGTTTTGCAGAGATTATAAAATAATTGAACAATTTAATAGAATTTACAAAATATCACTAAGACGTAGACCTCCTTCAAATTTTAAATTGCTTCAAAAATATCGTTATTTAGTGTTGACAATATTTTTAAAAATAGCGAAGCGGATATTATTGATTTCATACAAAACTTCATTGATGATTCGTCTCTAATAAATAAAATAGAAATTTCCCTAAAGAATCTAACGTTGCAAAAATGGAAAAATATTGAAAGAACTGATGAATTTTGGATTGAAGTCTACAATTTTAAAAAATATTTGGGAGAAAATCCTTTTCATGAACTAGCTAACTTTGTTATTCGTATACTTTCTTTGCCTTACCCAAAGGACGAAGTCGAAAGAATGTTTAGTTTAATGTATTTTTTTAAACCAAAGATCAGAAACCGACTTTCTTTAAACTCAGCCAAAAGTTTGTTGTTGTAATTACAAATTACCTTCAAGTGTTTACTTAAAAATTAATTCAAATCAAACTAATAAAAGGTCTAAATATAAAACAGATGATTATGAAACAGATGTATTTGAAAATTAAATTGTTTTTCTATAAAACTTTATATTTTGTTTTTTATGAATTGTTATTTTATTTTAATTTTTTGTTTACTCCTGGTAACTGAATTGATAATAAAATCAATTATTTATTTAAAAATTTTAACATGCCTTTTGATATTCTAAGTTTCTTGTTTTTTCCCCTTTGTTTTATTGCCAATTTTAATATTTTTTTCAAGTTTTATTTGCAAAGCAAAACAACACGACACCAAAATGTTTGTAAAATTTTTTGTTGGCGCTTTTTACACTTTTTTTTTTTGTAATTTTTTACCCTTTTTACCCGTTTTTACTATACACTTGACGCTTTTCTTTATTTCTAAAATGGCAACACTGAAAGACACCATTTACAAGTTTATTTTTGAATGCAACCTTTTCTAAAACATTCCACAATTTTAACGCATTTCCTTTAAACGGCACAACACAAGTACCGGCACCCATATACATATGTATATTATTTGCATGAATTGATTTGTCCATATATCCTTAGTTTCTTACTTGTGCCTACTTTCGAAGATCTTATTGAATAACTTCTGAAGAAAGAAGACATATGAACATTGGAAAATTGAGTAAATGTATTTTAGAAGGCCTCATGTATCAGACATAATAATCGGGATCGATATAAACAATACATATGCATTGTAATTCTGTCCCAACGCTATTCAAAGTTCCAGGAATGGAGGTAAACAACCTATTTTATTGAAAACATTACGAAAGCCTAAGAAGCCAAGTTGTAATATATTGTGAATCTTTTAGAATAGAGAAAAAACTTATTCAGAAACGCCATCCTGCATCTTCATATTGCTTCTGCGATTCTAAAAGAGTCACAAACTATTATCAACCAAATGATAATTAACTCTAATTTTGCATAGCTTTAGTGTAAATAGAACCTTTATAATTGCGTCAGTATTCGTTAGAAAAACTCAACTTCTAAGAAGGCTACTTAGGATTCAGCATTCTTGTTGAACGCAGCTGTAATTTCCAGGACAAAAGAATAAACAGATAAAAGATTTAGCAAATACAATAGACATACATGATTGTCAACTGTGGCTACCCCTGTATAGAGGGCTTACCAATGTATTACTTAAGACAACTAAATAAACATCATCTTTGAAAATAATTGGATCGGATATATTTGACGAACTATATGAGCTTATTTTGAGCATGCCATTTTAGTTTTATGATATAACAATGGTCTATAGGTTTAAGGGTCTAAAACTTGGCTCCAACAATACCCATTACCTAACTTAACCAGAATAAAACATAGCAGAGAGCATAATTACTGGATAAAAAATGTTTAAATAAATACATTCTAGTTGTATTACTTAGAAGTAATGTAATAATGACTTATATATTTGATTGCATAGCACTCATAAACAAATAATTATACAGTGTCAATATAATTCTCATTTAGTTATAAATATTTTATTCTTATGTAATGTTGTTTTTGCTAAATTAAAGTCTTGTTCTTAAATGTTGCAATATCTATTTCAGGAATATACCGTTCCCAAATTCGTCACGGCATCGTAACGTAACAAAACCGGTATTCAGCTGTTTTTGACAACGTCTTGCGTAAGTCCTTACAATCAATAAGTTGTGTTAGTCATTACATGTAGCTATTATTGCAGTAATATTAAAGTAATAACTTATATAAATTCTTACAGTTGGTACAGTTTTCATTATTTATTAATATTTACTTCTTGCTTCCCTTTTCTGCCAGTGTATTTATTTTTAAAATGCAACGTATGTCTGCTTAAGTTTATTTAGATTTTACTTCAACATTTATTTATGTATTTAATGGTGTTTTCTTTTCTGAAATAAAATGTTACACCGTTATTATGTACATTTTTATAATGTTTACCCCACATTTTAAAGATGTCGCATTTTTAATGGTCAGAATAGAACATAAAATTACAACAGTGTAACACTTTTTTTTCATGTACAGCTGTTTTTGTTTTTTTTTTGTTAAAAAAGAAGAAGCAGATAGCTCCCTGGTAAGATCGCTTGAAATAAGACAATGAATATTTATCAAAAAGACCAATGGCACCTTCCCGACTAATACGTAAATTCTTAAAGTATAAAAATTATATATATATAGATATACATTACATATATACATAAGAAGTAGGAAATTTGACATACATCAACTTCAGAGTATTCATAATTACGTTCTCTACAAAGCCTTCCACTTTTCCATAATCATATAAAATATTTTATCATCATCAGATAATGAAGATGAATTCAACAAGCCATCCAAATTTTTTTTCAGCACATAAAAAAGTAGTAATATTTTCCATTTTGTATACTTTTTTTGTTTCTTGACACAAATACACATTCATAAACAAAACAAATGTCAGTTGTAGCGATGCCAACTTAGCCCTTTTCGGGCTAGATTTAGCCGGATTTTAGTCACTCAAAACGCAAAAAAAAGAAAATTGGATGTGGTTTTATATGGATTATTTTCCATTTAGCCCTTTTTTCAAAAATGTTTACGCGTTTTGAGTCTCAAAAGTTGGCATCACTGGTCAGCTGTTTTATCGTGCGATTCTCCCCCTCTAAAAATACAGAGTGTGAAAGGTGCACCATTTTTTTAATTTATAGTGTGACATTTATAGAAAAGAACACACGACACTTTAGCAGTGTTGATATTTTTTCAGAAAAGAACACAAAAAAATTAAAAAAGATGCGAAATGGGAAAAACGTGTAACATTTTTGCCAGAAAAGAAAACGCCATAAGTCAGGAGTGCCCAAGCCCTATACTCTTGGTGCTCTTTTGTATTTGTAAAAACTCTTAGCTATAGGCTGTGTGTTTTGTATAGCAATTACAGCACTCAGCACTAGCAATACGAAATTCATAAACAACTTTGCCTTATTTGATTTTTTTTGTCGTACTTTACTCTATACATTCAAGCCCAAAGCAACAACACTTTCGTATGCTCTGCGATCGTCAATGTAGATTTTGTTTTTGTTTAACGAATGATACCGTTTAAAAATGTGTGTTGTTTCTTTGTATGTATTGGCTTTTACAACAAAAAATACTAAATAAAAATTAGTTTTTATTTAAATGTATTGGTGTGTGCTCTTACATAAGCAACTTTTGGGCACTCCTGATTTAAGTAATACTTTTCTACATATTTGCAAGACATTATCATCATTTATTTTATATACGTAAATCGTGTTCTCTTTTCATTTTATTTAGTTCAATCAGAAAGTAATTGGAATACATTTTAGATCACTATTTTTACAGGCCATATAAACTTTTAATTAATAAATCATAAAACTTACTTTGTATAGTTTTTACGGAAAGGACTTTTTTGTAAATATTTAAAAGGATATTTAAGAGTACATTTACTATTTATGAGTATTTTATAAAGGTGTACAATATGATGCTTTATTTGAAAAATACTTTTACTAAGCAGTTTAAGGTGTGAGTCAGCCAACTTTAACAGAAGTATCTGTATGTATCTAAGTATGTAGATATGTGTTTGCAAATTTAACATCATTTCAGCAGACTCTAATGAAATGAAATCCTGTAAAGTTTAGAAAATTCCAGTTAGCCATATTGTAAAGAGATTAGGTGACAAAATCAGAGCCAAATAAAATTATTTTAAATAGTTGTTGTTATAATGTTGTTGTTGTCGGGTAGACAAATCCTTGGCCGATAAACTTCGGATCATTCCGTTACTTAGAATCGGCTGTCGCGTACTTGAGGACCGGATGATGCAGTGTATTGTTTTATGAATGAAAATAATTTCTTTGAAATGTAATATTTAGTGAACATTTTATATGTATTAAGTTAAGCCAAAGATAATGATAATTGTGCTGACAAAATATCCAATAAACTCGAATACGCCTTGATTTATCTCTTGTAAAATTACATCCTGAATGGACCAGTCATTTAGATTTGCGATATTGCACCACTACGGTACCTTATGCTAAATACATGAACAGATGAGTGTTTTATGATGGCGTATTCTCCATATAAATGCTTTAATTTTGCCTTGAATTCGTTGTTCAATCTGTCATTTAGATTTCTTCTGTTAAATATTCCAATAAAATTGAATATTTGGACTCAATTCTTTCAGTTACTATGCAGAGTATCTACTAAAATCTGTTGTAAATTTAAAAACAGTTTACAACTAAACTTTTAAACAAATTGGAATAAATACGCTTCTGACATAACTTCACTTTACTCTTATTTGTTACAGACATGTTAAAATACTGAATTTTATAAACATTACTTAGTAAAAATGTCATAAACATTGTACTTCTTGCTAGAGATGGGTTGGGGTAGGCAATCTTCTAGTTGAAATACATATAAACTTTGTATATGTAGTAAGTAGAAGAAAATTCTATAAGTTATGCAAGGCTAAATAAACTCGAAAAATTTATGTAAATCGTAACATTCCTTTGTTTAGCATTATTAAATTACTTTGACAATCCATGTCTCATGTCTAATAAATTGAACGAATGAATGATACATAAGAAATCTGTCTAAATAAATTTATGTTAATTATGTGAAAAAAGAAATAAATATTTAATTTCCTATTTCCGTTGAAAACAAACGAACACAAACAAATTTCTGGCATAAATTATTTAAAATTTATTATGCTTTAATATAAAATGATTGTCAATTAAACGTGGAATATAAAAATAAACATCAATACAACAGTGATACAGATACAGTGAGAGTAAGAGAGAGAGAGAGAGAGAGAAAGCGGGTATATGATTGTATATTTGAGTGTTGGTGACCTACGTATGTACTTAGTACTTGGTACAATTTTACCTTGTTTTGTGGGTTAATAATGAATGACGGTCGACGCTTGAAAGTATTATTGTTCATGTTCCATAAGATTTACTGTGTATGTATTATTGTATTAATAGTGTATGTGTAGAGGGACCTTTATCATTTACATTAAATGCCATACATACGCCTACAATTGTGTAATTTCGCCATGTTTAAAAAAAATCCAAAAAAATGTTTGTTTGTTGTACTTTTAGTTCTCCTCGTAAGTATTTGTTTTTCGTGTTGGTTTTGTGTCATACATATGGAAGCAGTTTAAGTCCATGAAATTCTGTTTCTTTTTTTTTTTTGACACTTAAGTTGTCATTTATTTCGTTTTGCTGTTCTGTAGTTTTCTTTGGGTCTTTGCAACATTTCTATGCTGTAAATGTGATATTTTGGCTTCTGCGCATTTTGGCGAATTTTTTTAAATTTTCGCCTAAAGTAAAAAAAAATAAATGTGTGTTTTAAATGTTTTTTTCCGTTTGCCAAGACAAAGAATACAACAGAAAAAGTTTCCAACAAAATGCTAACCTAATTTCTGTGAAAGACAACAAGGGTTGTAACCTACACACAAAATAAAACAACCACGCACACATTGAACGGGTTAGTTCAGCAGTCTGGCTGATGTTTTCATGTCGTTATTTAAATTTGTACAATATTTATTTGCTGCAGGAATCAAACTTAATTTCTGTCAATTAAGGCATACATACACAAACATAATGAAAGAAATTCCTTAGTCACTAGTATTTATCTTATCTCTATCTATCTCTCTGTAGTACCAATTTGTGCATTGATAAATGTCGGTTTATTGAATTTATTAATAAGTATGAATGCTTTCTAAATAGAAACTGTTTTTATTTTTCCAAAAACAAAGAAAACACCATATTTTGCAACGTCACCACATCAGTAGTAGCCTGCTGTTGTTGATGATGATGGGGTTTTTCCTATAACTTATACATAGTATATATTTCCTTTTGATTATTGGACAGCAGCTGAGTTATTCAATAATGTATTGAGTTCATTGGAAATAAAAAATGAATGATTAATGTTCTATTTACTTATAGGTATAGTATGTAAAAGAATCCATTCGCATGTTTAGTTTTACTCCAGGAAGTTTTAGTAGTAAAATTTAAGTTCGATATGTGATAGAAGAGCTTTAAAATTTTTAGTAACTAATTTAATTAATGTTTCTAGTAAAATGCATTGCAATTTAAAGTCAATATGGTTTTGACCAGCAAACCATTATAATGAATTTGGTTTCTTTTTAATACGAAATAACATAATGTTGATGATTTCTGGGAATCATGCAATTTATTAAATTATTCAAAATAGAATGAGCAATATTCTAAACAATTGCCTTAAAATTTTACACATTTTTAAAATAAATTCATTCAGAGCATTGACATGTCTTAAACAAATCCTCGCATTTATGATTTGCTTGAAATGATGCAAATTGCTAAAAATATTCAAAATGCTAGTATGATTTTTTTTGAGAAATAAACAATTTGCTAAACATTTCTCATCAGTTTTACTTTTATACTTGTTTGTTTTTTTTTTGGGAAATTTTTGAGATTTTTGTAACAAAAAAATCATTAAAATTCATAATTTTTATCTGGGAAAATTTAGGAGTTTTTATAATTTTTTTAAGAATTAGAATTTTATACATTTTATTTTGCAATTTTTAAACATTTTTTTACTTTTATAAACAGTTTTTTTTTTATAAAATCACAATTTTTATCTGGAAAAATTTTTGAGATTTTTAAAAAATCCTGGGAACGTCAAATATCAGGCATGTGATGGAAATCGAAAACGAAAACGAGTGAGTTTTAGAAGCCAATATTTCTGTATTGAAAAACTTTTATCACATAAAATATAAAGATATCGGGTTACTAAAGAGAATCTTAAAACAAAAATTTTGAAAATTAGATTATAAATGCATATCAATGTATTTCCAAAATTGATTCGTTTTCGATTTCGATTTCCATTACATACCTGTAACAAATAACTATTTTTAAAGTTACTGCCAGTTTAATTTTTTTAATTTAATGTAATGAACTTATTTTTAACAAAAGTAAAATTTTATTTTGATTATTTGGTTGGTTGTTGGCTCAATATAGAGTTGACTTAGTTCAGTTAAAATAACATTAACAGCTAAATCGCTAAATCGGTTGCCGTCTTAATATAGTTTGTAAATATATTGTAACATAAATTTAATTGCATGAAATAATTACATGCCAGCACTGCCTTTCGGAGATGTTGTTTCTCAAAAGCTTAATCAGCTTAAACGCGTCATTGGTGGGTGGTTCTTCCTCTATTTTATTTATTTAAAATAAAATATAGATAATTCGAATCTATTTTTTTGTTGTTGTTTTTGTTCTCTTATAGTTGTGTACTATTTTTAAATTATTTGTTTATTTCTTATTAAAACTGCCATCGCCATTTTATTAACTAAAGGTACGGTCACACTTGGTAAATATTTGCCGAAAAAGACGTAATCACTAATTAACATATATATATTTTAACTCGTTTATTTATTTAAAAAACTTCGTTTATTTATAACAAGATATAACAAATATTTACTTCTATATTTTTTGATGATGTTTGATGTTGCAAAACTCTTGTAAGAATAAATAACTTCAAACAAATTTGTGTTAAAACAAGCGGTTGCGCTTTTTTGAGTAAATATTTGTGAATGATCCTTAAGTTTAACTAACAAGTTTTTCAGTTCAATACATAAATATAGTCTCTGGCCTACTATCTAATTGTACTAACCTTGGTTCAAATTCATCCAAATTAGAAGACATCGATTTTTAAAATTGGGACACTTGACGTGAAATGACCTCTTGAAATAGGGATTTATCGGTAATAAATGTTTGATTTAGGCTTGATAAACCCATAAATAACACTTTGGAACAAATTCAGGTTAGCAAAAGTTAGGTCGATTCTGAGAGTGAGGCGTGAAAATAAAGGCTAAATTAGAATACCCTTATCGCGGCGTTTGTTTACGTTAGTTCGATTTTTTTTAATCGACCTTCGAACTTTGCAATCAAATGCCGGTTTTCAGCATATTGTTTATATGTTTTTTTTTTGGCTATAACTCGCCGACGAATATGTTAGTAAGTTATGTTCAGAAATAAGTTAAATGTTTAAAATTACTGCTAATGTGTTAACAATTACAATTACACAACATCAACAATGTCGGAATCAATTACGAATGATTTTGTCTTAATCGCCTTAAGGGTCGTCAGTGTTTTTTAGCCAAAGTATACATTAAATAGACACCCATACTTGTTAAGATTAAATAGTGACAACAGTATTAAGAAAACTAATTTTCCACATGATGTATTTTAGCAATATCACAAGACACTCGAACACAAACTCTATTTTCAAAAAACACTTTTAGCTATTTTAGAAAATTAAAAAAAGAAGAAAATACATGCAAACTAAAAAAAGGGGGTTGAACTGTCAGTTTGAGGTCAGTTTTTTTCCTATCATGTTGTTGAATATTTAACTAATCTGTATTGATTGACAATGAACATAATTTTTTTTTTGATGATTTTTATTAAATTTGTTTTTGTTATCTGTTTTTATACCATTATTATATTATTGTTATTTTATATGACTATAAATAGTTCTATAAGATTATGTGTGATATTTGTTGAATAAATTTGTGCATTAAGTGTAAAACTGTAATGTTATATTTTGGTAGATTTTCTATACATATCGAACAAGTGTTTGAGTGTGGGATAAGGGGAAGGGGTTGTAAAATTATAGTGTGAAGTGATTTAATAAAATTATGTGTAAAAATTAAATTTAGTTTTTACATTGTACTTAAATTTTTTATGGGTTGTCAGTTGTTGAAAATAGCCTTTTGAGAAGTAAGAATGTATAATAATTAAGGAGTGATAAAATTATGATTTTAAGGAAATCAGAATATATGAAATTTTAAAAATTTAAAGGTAATTTTTAGTTATTTTTATAGTTATTTCTTTGCAATAAATTTGCAAGAAAACGAAAAACTGGTAAATGTTTACTGTTAGTTTTTAGTATTGGACATGTTCCAAAAAATCACTTTGATTGTATTCAAGTTTCTTTTGTTGATGATGTCACATATTTTTTTTTGGTAATGTCCTGGAATTATCGATGCAGTGATTTTTGTTTGTATAAATAGGTCAAAAATTTTTATATATGAATGCTGGATTACAAGCAGACATCAGTATCGTGTTTCTTTCTATTTTATCATGCGCGTGATATTTGTTTTTATATAGACAAACAGAATTCATCTTGAGAAAAATATGAAAATTATTCCTAAACATATGGCTATAATTTTCATAGCTCATTACCTCTTATTACTGTAGGCTTCATTGGCTGCAGTATAAATTTTGAGCAGGTTGTTGTGTCATTAAACTTTATTGTTATTTACACTACAACTGTATAATAGTTCGCAATCTAACTTATTGTGAAACTCATATTTTTTAGGGTATTAGTTGCAATTGAAAACATTCAATATTGTATATTCCATTGTCAGTATAAAATATTTCTATTGTGTCGATTATGATATAAATTCCATCGCGGATAACTTAAATATAACGACAGTCCACAAAAGAGTGATCTTTACAAACGAACTAAATTAAGATGGACAATTTTAACAATGACAGATTACAAGCTGAAACTTTCAAAGTAAATGATAGTAAATTTTTTTTTAGCCAAAATAGACTTTTATATCGATTTGAGAAATTTGCCAATCAGGGATCGCCTCATATGTTGATCAAAAAATTGACTTCTAATTGTTAGGATAGGATAGGATAGGATAGGATAGGATAGGATAGGATAGGATAGGATAGGATAGGATAGGATAGGATAGGATAGGATAGGATAGGATAGGATAGGATAGGATAGGAAGGGTTGTACACCATGTGCACTTACACGCGGAGACCCTTTGGTCCATTGTTATTCCCTTCAGTAGAAATAGAGTAGAAAGATAGAAAGATAGATTTAAAATGAAAGAAGAATCAAAACCGCCTGATAAGGGGAAACAGAAGGAAAGAAAGAAATATCCCCTTACGGATTTGGATTCGCCGTAGAATGTCCCTTAAATAACCACCCTATTCCCCTAATGAAACCCAGAATGTTACTCGGTTTGCAACCAGCAACAATACTGAGGTCGTCCAGGAATCTATTTTCTAGCCACTTAAGTCTATGACCCTGCAACCTAGGACAGTTGCACATGATGTGCTCTATTGTCGAATTGTTGGTTTATCAGGAAAAGTGCAAGCATGCGTGTGAAAGTCGAATTTTTTTAAAGTAGTTTTTCTTTTGACACAGCTTCCGAAATTACTGCAAAAATCATTACCATTACACATTGAATTTTGGCATTTTCCTTCAGTACAAACACGTATGTATTCACAGATAATCATTTTTCTTGGACCAGCAATCACTTCTGAATTTAATTGGATTGGACCTAAGAATAACTGGATGTCAATAAAGGCTTTAGTGCTTATGGACATTAATTTGGCATAAAAATGTCAAAGAACATATTTTACTTAAAAATCTCCGCCTTTCAAGAACAATTTACTGTTTTTTTAAAGCGAAACATATGACACTAAAGTATCTATAGAACGGTGAAACAAAAGTCATATTACGATGATACTCCTGCGAATCAATAGAGTTGGATACCATAGTGTCTCTGATAAATAAATTGTCATTGATACGCATGTATTCAACAGGTTACAATTAAACTTTGCCTATGTAAGAAATTTAAGCCATTTTTGGTTGGATTTAAAAATGCAAATAGTAAAGTGATTGGATGCTGGCACATGTTCCCCCTTCGCCATTTTGAAACAATTTTAATATACTCGTATAATTTTCTATTAATATAATTGTTTTTACACAAAATATCTAAACATTTCTGTAGTTGTTTATAACCCGGGGTTTACACATGCAAGTGCAAGTTCGAAAAAGTCAATACATTCACACTTTTTTACTAATACACTCACATTTTTTCACTTGCAGAGCTAGTCGAGTTTTTCGAATAAGTTTTCGTATATAATACGTACACGGCACTTGCATGCAAGTATTTGCATGTATAAAGGCAGAGTAAAGGTTGTAACATTAACAGTCAGTAAATACAGTGGACACCTCACCAAAGCGGACAATTTTTTTAGTCGCCAAAAAAAAAACCTTCGGGATGCTTGCTACTGTCATAAGCCAACACATCTCATAAGCGGACAAATTTCTCAGTCCCTTAGGTGTCCGCTTATGAGAGAGTACACTGTATTTATAAATATTTTATATGAAATATAACTGTTTTTTGGTTAATATTTGTTATGTGAACAAAAAAGTTCATAAATAATTTGTACGTACAACGCAATCAATTTTATTGAAAAGGATTATTAAAGCTATCAAAATGTCCATTTGATATGTAAATATGTTCGGCTATAACAAGGACTATCACAATAAGAAATTGCGTGTTGGCTATTGAATTGGTTTGAATACAAGGTGGCGCAAAAGTAAACTTCCGATGTTTTTTTGGCTGTCACCGACCGATTATTGGTCAAATAAATAGTCAGCAATATTCCGCGTAGGAGGATTACTTTTGCGCCACCTTGTATTTATAGGTGTACATATATGTATATCTAATAACTAATTGTATTTGTGAGCAGATTTAAATAAATGTAAATTTGTATTGTAATTGTAATAATGTAATTTGCATTTGAGCATTGTTATTTGTGTAACAACATGAATATAAATAATTAATTTTAAAAATATCCTTACTAATTCCCTTTTGTTTGTTGTACGTACTCTTTTACTATTCTCCCACTTACTCACCTTTAGTAGGTATTCTCCGAAAACACGAAGCAGGTTGAATCGGGCGAAAAAAATAAAATACTAGCGAGTAAATAACACGTTGTCAGATTAATTTAAACAATAATTTTGTACGATTTGAATTTGTTTAACGTACATATGCAGCGAACCACAATGAATTTATTTAATTTTTATTTATTTTATATACTTTCTCTTTAATCTTAGCTAAGACACTCAAACAAACACAATAAATTTATTGAAATTGTACCAAGAATGAGCAAAAACAAAAAAATAAATAAAAAAGAAAATAAAAACGCCAAACAGACAAAGACGTGCCTGTGGACGTTTACGGAGGTGACAACGTTGATGTTGATGATGTGGTCGTTGTTGTTTTAGATAATAACAACAGCAACAACAACAATAGCAACATCAACGACAACCTTATGAAATCGATACAATTGGCAAAAAAAACATTATAATGAACCAACCACGAATGAAAATCTAAAGAAAAACCACACATATACACTGAAAAAATCTATAATATGAAAATAAAATTTTATTTGAGGCAATGTTGCCATAACAGCATTTCTCTGCTGCGATTGCTAAACTTTTGTGTAGATTGACAATGCTAAATGCTTTTGTAAAGTTTTTTTAAGATTCCCAGAATTTGTAAGATTTCAAAGATAAGATTTAAAATGCCAAATTGAATTTTCAAAATGTTTGGTCAGACAAAACCAAGATATTCAGGGTTTTGTGTGAGTTTTCTTTTTAAACACTTGGATTATGCATGTAAGTTTTCAAAATTTAATGTAAGAAAGTATATATTCAATAAAGAGGAACTGTATTTAATGTTAAGCTATTAATGTCTACTGTTACATTTACGTAACGCCCTTCAATCGATTAGAAAATAAGGAATTTTGTGGGTTATAATATTTGCTTAACGCCTACTAATAGTATTTGAACTATTTTCCATTTCTTTTGTTATTAAGTTTGTATTTCATAAACTTAGAAAAACTTGGAATTTGATTTAACAAACTAATTGTGTTTATTTGGTTGTAAATAAAGTATTTTATAAATACGTGAGTTCCTAGTGAGGATTAAGAGGTGGTCAATGAAGGTTCTACTAGGTTAATGTGTTTATCAGGGGTGTCATATAAACCAATATTGTCAAAATTGGTTTTAAAACAAGAAAAAATGCTTTGGAGTTATAGGGCACTGCTACACGTTCAATAAATATTGTGGTACTAGAAATATCTCGATTTATCACATTTATTTAAGCAAGCAGTTAATTTTTGCTTGCTGAACTATCATCTGATAAACGCCATTATTAAACAAGTCGTTATTGAATCTCACCGTTTTTAATATTTACAATATTATAATGATTCTGGAGGAGTGCCAGATAATTATACGCAATGCGTAACTCACAAATCTTAGCGAATTGTGTGTTTTGAGATTGCAAAGATTTGTCACTATGGCAGCCCTCCAGAATCATCATCATTCTCAGTACAAAATAACCCAATAAGAGCTTCATTGTACAACTTTTAAATCCTCCCTAACAGCTAACATGATTTTAGAGCAACTTCTGAAAGATATTCTGTTTCTTTAATCTTTACTATATTATAAATAGATATGTATCAGAAACTGGAAGCATGAACATGTGTAAAATTCAAGGCATTCAATTCAAGTGAGTCTAGGATTTTACTTGGCAAGGGTAATTTCAAACTGATTTTCTAAACTTTAATTCAAATGGCAACACAGATAGTGTAAAGGTATTCGTAGATTTTTACCATGCACATGCCAATCATTATTGTAAAATGTTAAGACTTTATCAAATGTGTCATCTATTAGCTAAGTACAAGATAATAAACTGAAATGTGTCTTAAGTGAAATACTATTGCATTAATTGAATGCATAAAGTAAAATGTTTCGTTGTGACAAACGAATTTGTTGCCCAACGAATGAGTCTTTAACCGAATCATTCTAACCGAATTTTCTAGTGGCTGCTAAATTTTAAATGGAATAAAAAATATTTCATTCTTTCGAACTGGATCTTAGTTGCCAGAACTGAAAAAAATCTCTGTTGGCTATCCAATCTTACGATTGACTTCAAATATGGCTGTCATACCAAATTTGTTTTATTAGTGTATTTTTGATACAAATATTTCGTTTTTTCGAAATCTGTTTTATTAGTGTGACAAATATTTCGTTTTTCGGTTAGTATTAAGTTTGTCATTCTGTTATAAACATTGAACAATTAGTTGCAGACCCAATAAGTATATATGCACATTAGGGTGGCCCCGTTTGTATGGTGAAAAAATATGATGTTCCCGATTAATATGAAAATTTGATTCATTTTAAGACTACGTTTCTCAAATTTTTTGTTCTGGGGTTAATATTTGGTGAGCTGTATCAAAGGATGAAAATATCCTTTTTAGAGGTTTTTTGATTTTTTTCACATTTCTTCCAAAGGAACTATATGTAAATTTGGTGTCATAAGACAGGTATTTAAGAGACGCATTCAATGGGTTATTAAAAAATTAAAAAAAAAAATTTTTTAAATTCAAAAATTTTGAAAATTTCAGACAAAATTCTATTTTTTTTTATTTTTTTTTTTTTCATAAAAACCATTTGGGTTAAATTACATGATGTTTATAATGAAGAAATTTCAACTATTTATTTAAGTAAATTCTATAAAAAAATAAAAAAACACTAAAATTTTGTCTGAAATTTTCAAAAATTTTGAATTAAAAAAAAATAGTTTTTTTAATTTTTGATAATCCATTGAATGCGTCTCTCAAAGACCTTTCATATGATACCAAATTTACATATAGTTTCCTTGGGGGAAATGTGAAAAAATATAAAAAAACCTCTAAAAAGAACCTTTTTATCCTTTGATCCAGCTCACCAAATATTGACCCCAGGACAAACAAATTTAGAAACGTAGTTTATTTTCATATTAGTCGGGAACATCCACAACTTTATTTTGGGGCCACCCTAATGTACATATATCATGTGTTCTATCTAGCTATATATATCCTACCATCAGTTCGACTATTAAAGACAAGTTAGTGCCTGGCGGATAGTAGGTGGATGATATTTTCCCTAAATATTTTTAGTTTATCAGAAATTGTATTAGGAATTGAAATTCTGTCTAGTAGAACCAAAGTTCAGTTTCTTACATCTATGTATTGCAGATAATACCATGCATGTTATTTCTATGATAATATTAAAAACTCTATTAATAGTGGTTCGAAACGGTTCATGATTTCTTTCCCAAAATAGTTGTACAAAATTTTGCTAAAATAGATTCCACGTTAATTAAAATTAAGAATGATAACTTGTATGAAATGTTCGATGCAACCAAAAACCCATGAGAATATAGATTTTTACATAACCATTAGCTGAGAGAAATGCTTTCTGAATTATTTGTATTTGTTTTATTAAACTGATAACTGAACGTTCTGATAACGACTAAATCTTGAATTATTTGTGCTGAAAGAATCATAAACGATTTTTTTTTTAGATTAGATGTCTAATTACGAGTTGGCGTGGCTTTAAATTTGAAAATATTTTTGCCATCTTGGATACTAAGTTCTGTATGCAGGTAGTCAAAAGTATATACTCGTATTAAATAAATAGGTATTTTCAGTGAACTTTGAAATTTGTATAGAAAAATGTTGGGTAAATTGGGGCAAAATATTGTTAGCCTGATTTTTTGGAAGAAAATCTGAAAAATGAAAGGATCCAAAAAAAATAAATGTCTACACAAATTCCATGTATTGTCAAGACATTATGATTTAATTCAATGTATAATATTAAGCAGCTTGTTGTGTTTAATATCTGGAGACCTGATGCTCCGAAATTTATACATAAGGTCACATAAAAGATAGTTTATATTTTTTTAAATTAATTTTTTTTACAAGTAAATTTTTATATTAGACTATTTAAGATTCTGACTAACATTTCAACTAATATGAAAATTTGTCAGCCACTTAGGATTTTTCTCTGAACAAGTTCTGGCAGCACTGGTTGAAAGTAGTATTTGTTGTAATGTTTAGTTGATATATGTGTGTTTGTATGTCGGTGATTTGTTGTTTTTTTTTTGTCATTACTTATTATTGTTTTTGTATTTTGTAGTATCAGAGATTTCTTATGGTTTGATATTTTCATTTTAATTTTGCTACATACTATTTCCTTCAAGTACTTTTCTTTTGAATGTAAGTTGTTCTTGTTGTTATATTTCTTTTTCTATTTTACTAAATTTCTATGCATTAAAATTGTATAGAGGTAGTCGTATGTGTGTGTGTGTGTGTGTGTGTAAGTGAAAGAATAGGAAGTGGTGGTTTAAAAACATCATGGGTTCTTCTTCGGTCGTTTTTAATTGTAATTTCTCTATTTGTTTTAGATAAAAAATGTGTATGTGTATGTTTTAAGAGAGTAAATAACACAGATTTAAAAGAGTTAGAGCATGAGAGAGCCACGAGAGCACATTTGTATTTGTATGTTGGCTAAAAATTATATTAAGAGTGAGAGTAAAGCCAAAAAAGCTTTATATTTCAAGTGTTTATGTTAAGATTTTTACACATAAAAAAGAAATGATTTGATGTGTAGATATTGGTAATTTTCTTAAAATGGATGACTCTTCCTTTCAAAGAAAAACTTAAGCGAATATTAAGAATAAACTCAAATTCAGAATAGATACCAAGCAAGAGCTATTTTTCTTAGCTTACACTAGTATCTTTTTTTTTTAAATTTTTAAATAAAGAAATCTATATTAATATTGTAATAAACTATTAATTTAAATAGTTTAACATACAATTAGTTTTTTACTAGGTTTTACGTTTATTTGTTTTAGTTTGAGGATATTTTTAAACGTTTCCTTTTTTTTAATAAATTGTTATATCATTGCCAGTTTTATTACAAATTGGTGTAAGAAAAAATCAATACATTTATTTTAAATGGAACTGATTTTCTTTATTTTTTGTTGTTAATTTTAAATTCACTTTCTTAAGTTTAAGCGAGATAAATACTTATATGTAGTTATTATATTTTTTGTTTGTTTGACTTTAAGTATTATTTAACCAAAAAAAAGGCCAGAATTCCTCTGCTTTTGTATGGCCCCGTTTTAATTTTTTTTCTTGTACTCGTTAGCATGTATCCCCCGAATATAGAAAAATGTAGCCTTTTTACTGCTGATACACAATTTTTTCTTTTACTACAAAATTCTTACACATTTTTTTCTTTTATTTAATACATTTTTTTAAACATATTAGTTGAACTTTTAATTAACTTTTCTTTAATATTTTTGTTAATTTTGAACTGTATTTTATTTCCTCTTTTTATAAAGGAATATTTATTAACACTTCACTAACAATTTAATCACCTTTTTTTTACAGTTAAGTGCAGCAAAAATTTTATTTTGTTTCTTATATTAAACGTTCACGGTCGATGTTCATAAGCGTTTGTAGGTAATATAGCCAATGATAGTCCTACTGAAAAAAAGCTCCAAATATTCCTTTTTTTGCAAATAATGCTTAGTGCGCATGTGTTTGAAAAAATATAATGAAATCGATTTATTACTTTCACAAAAAGCTCTTTCAAACAGAGTTGTATTTAAATCGTAAATAGAAATTTTAAAGAAAACTAAATTATTTCAAAACAAAATTTAAAAAAAAAACTTGAAATATTTGAATAAAATTATCAACACAAATTATGTTTCCCTGCCCTTAGTATGAAATATTTGTTATTATGATTGTATTGGCAACCCTATTATTATCTTTTCGTGACATTCCTTGACATTTTCGTTCAAGTTAAAGTCTCATGATGGCATATAACTCACATGTGCTTTAAATCGTATTACTCTCATTAACACCTCAAGGATTAGAAATTTACTCTCTCTGGTTTTATACTCACCCTCTCTTCTGCTCATTTGTATTGTAGTAATGTCTTTTTGTTGGTTTTATTTGTGACAACATTTGGTAAAAGCATTCTTCTTATCATTGTGCAAGAAGCTTTAAATATAAAAGAGTCAGGGAGAGATAGATAGAGAAACTGATGGCATCATATTCATTGCTTACCTACCAGCAGTGATGCCAACTTAGCCCGATTTTAGTCACTCAAATCGCGAAAAAAGAAAATAGGCCCTAAACTAAAAAACGCGTAAATCTAGCACGTTTTACAATTATCTTTTAGGTCATTTAGCCCGTTATTACTTTTTGCTCGACATGGCTACATTTTAGTTTTTTCGTACTTTTTCTTCCTTTAATCTAATAATATAGAAATAATGTTATTGGTAATAACCCATTCCTTAAACCATAGATAGATGTTATATCTGTGCCTTAAACTGTACAGTTTTGCCATACACATATTGACATATCCGTACTCAAATGCAGAAGTTGAGAGGAGTTTTAGTGTCATGAATTTATTCAAAAATAAAATTAGAAACAAAATGCCATTAAATACGTGTAAAAGTTTAACCCATTAAATGTAACCTAAAAAGAGATAATGTATGTTGTTCAAACTACAAAATAGCTGACGAAGTATGCACAAAATTAATTCGAATAAGACATATAAAAAATCTAAATCTTATGGACTGAAAATGATGATGAACAAGAAATCGAAATTTTGTCCAGTAAGACCAAGAAATTGAAATTTTGTTCAGTAAGACCTGTTTGACACTCATCAGTTCTGACTGTCAAGTCAAGTATTTTTCAATGAGAAGGAAAGAGCAAATTATCTTTTATCTGTTTCCTTCTATACTTGACTTGACAGTCAGAACTGATGAGTGTCAAACAGGTCTTACTGAACAAAATTTCAATTTCTTGTTCATCATGAATATATACTATTTAATACTATGTGCCGTATTCATAAACAATAAACTAGACTTTAAGTGTGCTTTAAAACAAAATTTTGTATGAAAATGTTGTATGAAAATTTTATCTAAAAACACATTTAAAGTCTACTCTATTGTTTATATATACGGCACTATGTATTTAATCTACGTGTGTACCTTATTTATTAAAATGTTATATGAAATGTAATTGAAATATGTATCTCATGGTAGTAATTTTTTTCTAATAAATTATTTTATAAAAATGTGTTTCATGTTTTGATTTTTAAAAGAAACATTTTATAATTTAGGCCCTTTTCGCACTTTATCAAAAATTTTAACAGGATGTAGCTTTAAACGGATTTTTTTTTTAATTTAGCCCTTTTTAGCCCTTTCTTCAAAAATGTTTACGCGTTTTGAGTCTCAAAAGTTGGCATCACTGCCTACCAGGAACTGCTAATAGCATGTAAATAATAAAAGTATATGTTAGCAAGTCTCTGCTAAATTGTTTTATCGAACAGCTTTCTAAAGTTTAGTCAAAATAAATTCTTGAAACTTTGCTGTAGTGCTTGGCAGCTTTTTTTTTAGTTTCTAAGGTTAGGTTGTTGTCTGTAATGAAATCAGGAACTACAACTATTTAGTTTTGTCAATAGAGGGTGCTGTTTAAAAATTTGAAACTATAAAGAACACACATAGTTACTTCCATTAATGAATGACATTTTTGCATTATTGTGCGGTTGTAATAAAAGTAATGGTACATATCTCTAATATAGCGTACAGAACTGCGGTGCACGGACCTGGTAAATACACTGTATTTCTTGGGATGTTTTTTGTGGATTGTGCGGGTGAAATGCAGAGAGCTCAGAGCAAGATAAAATCATGTCAGTTTTAGCCAAAAATTCTAGCACTTCTAGTTAAAACACATTTATCTCTTGCTACCCAAGATGTGAATGGCATTGTACGTATATTTGGAAAGAAAGCCAAGCATCATGAGGCTGCCAAGAATGAATTTGAAAATATCACCAAAGTGATCAATAAGGCTCAAAATTTTAGCCGAGCCGTGCAGTTATTACAGCAACTTCCTTTCAAAAACACCACCGTACATACCACTGAAATACATGAATTTCCAGAACCTATTGAATATTTATGAATTCTTCATAATTTTGTTCAAAACAAAAATATGCCAGTAAGAAATATTATCAGAATTCGGAAGGCAAGGAATATTAGCCCAAAGTGAAGCTCCATCGAAATATACTAACTATCTCAGACTCGTTAAACAATAACACAACATAATACTAGTAATTGAACTTTAAAGTAAAAGCTTTACATTTGCACTTAAAAGAGGAGACTCATCACTTATCACACTAAGTAACATAAACATTTCAAAGACGGATATTGTTTTATGTAATTTGGTTTTAATTTAGATAGACGTCTTTCTTAAAGTCGTCATATTTAAACTAAGAAATAATAGTGCAAACTGCGTTTCTTAATCCTTATTTGCTCAAAGATTTTAAGTTAAATGTTAGTAACAAAACACGATTTCCTTGGAATTACGAACAACAGCTTTTGTTAACTTTAACTCATCTGCATTGAAGAGCATATATCAAACACAAAACAATTTAATAAGCTGAGATCACTGAATTTTGTAACATTAAATCCAAAATTTTTAGAACCATGACGAAAACACCAATGTACGCAAGAAATTATAAAATCCATAAAAGCTTCTATTTAAGCTTTCATTGGTAAAATGCAAGTTTGAAAGAATTCGTAAGAAATAACACATTTACCCACAATAACTGAGAAATCACAAGGGCGATGTTAGGTGATTCATAACCCCCTGTGTTTTAGAGTTTTTTCATAACTGCTTTGGAACTAGTGTATAGATAATCTGACAGTTCCTGTTGGTGTTGCAGATGCAGATCTTGTTACGAGAAGGTTGAAGTATACATCCATGACAGTTGGAGACATGACGCGATGAAGCCTGACGATCACTACCTATATTGATTCTACCAGAAGCCGTTTCTGAGATAACACTAACCTTAATAAAAGTTTATTAATTATGTAGACATGTGATGAAGTTGGTTGAGGCTTACTGTACAGATCAATTGTTTGAGGTTTAAATAAACTCTGGTGATATGCAACTGAGCAGCAACAATATCGTAATATTGTGCTCTGATGATAAAAATTCCTTTTAAAAATCCAATTGGCTGTTTGGTTTTTGTTTTATCTGGGAAGAGCATTCTTTTCCAGTACTTGATATCCTTGTTCCGGTGTAGCTTTACAAAAGACAATCGTGCCTTATATTCTTTGTGTCTACTACTTCGCACAGTGCAGAAAAACTTTAATGGTTAATAAGAGGTGCACTGGTACTACATCTGAAATAGCACACTTTACTGTTTTAGTAGTGCGAATTTAATGAATTCTTGGTTTTTTTTTCGATTTACAAAAGTTTTTCCGTCAGGACCAATCAGATTAATTTTGGATTGATCTGTGAAAAGCAGAATTTGTTATTCTTGCTCTGAAGTTTTCTGCTTACACGTCCATAAAGCTGTTTTTATTGAGGCGTCTTTCCTGTAAGAAGACTACTGGAAACATTTGACCAAAATTCCTCATTTATTTCAGTGATTATTGTTCTCGATGACTTGCAACTTTCACGGTGGCCTCTTCCGATCTTTATTTACATTAAGCAAATTTGCATCTGACTAATACATTTAATGAAATTATAAACCATTTTTGGACAATATTCAATTATTTCAGCTATTTCTGTTTGTTTTGTAACCTTTTAGAGAAGTTGACATACACTCCGGTTCACTTATTTAAAGGCACTAAAAATTCCATATTCAGCAGCCTGTATCTTCTGCAATTTTTAACCAATTGCAGAATTTTAAAATATAAATGGAAACTAGATATCTTGAAATATAAAAAAATCATGACAGTAGTAGTTTCTTAGCTAAAGAAATTTTTTTGAGCAATTTATAAAAAAAAGTCAAAAAATTTGCTATTTTTTTTTGGTTCACTTGAATAAAGCCACTTAAACTAATTTTAATGAAAAGCAGTTTTTCTTGTTTTTATTAATTTATTTTACCTTATTTAAGAAATTAGTAATGGGTACAACCTCCTTTGTTTTTAATAACTTAAAATATACGGGGTTTCATTGACAGATAAAGAGAATGTATGTAATCCAACGATATTTGATTCCAAGCATCCCTAATGGCCTGAATTAGTTACTGATTGTCATCAAATTGTCTACCTCCTTCATAGACCTTACGAGATAACCAACCCCAGACATTTTCGATAATGTTTAGATCTGGCAAATAGGGTGGCCAGTCAAGAATATTAACATTTTGGCTTGCAATTAACTCTTTTACTATTCTGGCGGTGTGTATAGGGGCATTATCCTGTTGCAATATCCAAGATATGGGACCAAATAGTTCACTGAACTTTGGTAAAGCTGATATAGCTTGCACCAGTCATTTTTGCACTTTGAAATTCAAGATCAATGGTGCCATAGTACGTAATAGCACCCCACACCATAACGCCACCCTCTTGGCTGTGATGTTGGTTCAAAAATCGCTCTTCTTTGCGCAAATCATGGAAATAATGGTTGTAGCCATCAGGCCCATCCAAATTAAACTTCTTCTCATTCGTAAATACAACAGTTCTCCAGTCATTTACATGCTGCACATCCCATACCATGTAGTGTCTTGCGAATTGAAGCCGCTTTTCCTTACGAGCAGAAGTAAGTGGCGGCTTTTTTTGCAATTCCGACGATTTTTCTTTTCTCATACGTAGATAAAGACAATGAAATCCTTCCTTTAAAATTTTTTCTATACCCCTCGGGGTCCTTGATGTAATTGTCGACAACTAGAATATCCTTCAGAACGGTAAACATCGATTTTAGTTTTTTCCGATAGATTTAAAATTTTTTGTTTTGCCATTTTGACTCTTCAGATGATTAAGATGTAATAAATTGTAATAAACAAATGCTCGCTACAAAAAATCATCGCTTACTTTAAAAACAATAAAGTGTCTTTATTCAAGTGAACCAAAAAAATAGCAAATTTTTTGACTTTTTTTATAAATTGCTCAAAAAAAGTTCTTTAGTTCAGAAACTACTACTGTCATGATTTTTTTTTTAAATCTCAAGATGTCTAGCTGCCATTTCTATTTTAAAATTCTGCAGTTGGTTAAAAATTGCAGAAGATACAGGCTGCTGAATATGGAATTTTTAGTGCCTTTAAATAAGTGAACCGGAGTGTATAACTGTTTTATCTCAAAAGACAAAATTAATGATAAACAATATTTTTGTTAAATAGGACAAGAATTTACCACGGAAATTAGTATCAACTATTTTTGTTTAAAATCAAAACAACTGTTCGTTATTTCATTGTCCAAACAAAAAACTTAATTTTTAACAAAATATAACAAAACAAAGAACATGCAAAAGTTAAAAGGACATTTCCAACGAATTTTTGGAAAAGCAGAGTGGAGAAAATGGCATAGAATTCCATGTAATTATCATTCCATTCTTCAATATAAAATATTTGGCACTAAATGGAACATTGGTGCGCTATTTCTCTGTCCATATTTAAGATGTTATTGTAGGTTTCATTTCCCAACACATTTACCTTCCTCAAACTACATTACACAGACTATTTAATCTAATCCGGGAACGAAAAAAATGCTTATCTAAAAATAAATTATGTAGTAGTTCTGCTGAAATGCCTTATAAACAAATATTCAATAAACGTTTTACATTTATTAACTTAATTCGATAAAGCAAAGGAATGAATGCTTATACAAAAGAAACGAATGACAAAACTTGAAAAAAAAATAACACAATATGGTAACAAATCTAGTTTCTATGCTAATTAACATAAATCCCTAAATCCATTTTCTTTTACAGCATAAAATTCCAAATTATATTCCACATGTCGTGCTAAAATAAAATGTCACCTACTTATTATTACCTCCGTACAACCAATACAATGTCATCGATAATTCAATTTAAGAAAATCGACCACAAGCTAAAAAAAAAATAAAATGGTAGCAAGTAAGAGTTTATATTCGGCTGTGCCGAATCTTATATACCCACCACTATTATGGAGCAAACGTCATAAAATATTGTACCGTAATTTCTATTTATTTTAGGTTTATTTTAGTTGAAGTCCAGCTCAATAACGATATTTACAAGATTTTTATGCATATTCTAGTTATAATCAAGAATTTCTATTTGTCTCTATCTTTCAGAACTTCGCTTTCTTTAATTTTTGCAGCGTGTAACATAAAGCGATTTACTTTAACACACAATAAATTAGGTACCAAAAAGGCCTATTGATTTTGGCTTTTTGAAAATTTAAATTTGTCACCTTTATATATTCTGTGTTTATTCTCGGAAGTAGAGCTTGTATGGAAGGTATGGTCAATTATGGACCAACTTTTACAAAAGTCAATAGTGTAATTTTTTCATGTGTAAAATTTCGGTTCGATATGGATGTTTATGTAGGTTAATAAGTCATCAGGAGTAGTCCTCAGTGTGTGGAGTATATATGGAGTTACGGTCAAATATAGGGTGCCCCGATAGACTAGGCGATAGAGTGCCGGACTATCAGTCAGAGGGTTGCGGGTTCCCGCCAAAGACTCTGGGTAGACGAGTCTGACATTTGTAGACCAGTCAGACATATGTAGACGAGTCAGACATTTGGTAGAGAATCTAAAGCATCGCAAAGGACCATATTGGTCTCTGGGTGAGGGTGTGAGGTGACTCACACCAGCCTTCCTACCTAACCTAACCTAACCTACTGTCAAATATGAACCGATCATTATGTAATTTGTATATTTTATTTAGGCTCGTTGAATTTCAACTTGATAGTGATTTTTATAAGAGATTTATGCGAATTTAAGTGATTTTCGGAAGTGAACTTTATATGCGGGCTTCGGTCAAATATGGAACATCATTGTGTATTTGAATTCGGATACAAATACTTGGATTTTATACAAAATGTTACTGCAGAATTTTGTATGTGCGTGAAGATAAATTTGAAATTTAACTCCCTAGACACAAACCAATTATGTTAACAGAGACATGTTAACTACTTAACACAGACAATGTTATAGCTTCAAAATTCGATATATGTATAACTTTCCCTGAAGGAAACCTGTTTACAAGTGTCTCCATGTCACCCCTTTTGTCTACTATTTTAATGACTGTTTGGCAACATTGTCAACAGCATTGTCACAATGGTTATTATTATACAATTATTTTTTTTCAATTGTCAGCCCTGATAGATTAGGCGATAGTGTACCGGACTATCATTCAGAGGGTTGCGGGTTTGATTCCCGCCAAAGACTCCAAAAAGTAGCAAAAAATGCATTTTCATTTTCTCTTTCAGAAAAGTAGCAAAAGTGTAGACAAAAGTGGTCCCAAAAGACTACTTAGTCAGTATTGACGCAGTCCACTGGTAGATTTTGTAGGAACTGCATATGATAAATGTCAGTAGTAGATAGCATTGGCTGGGGCATAGTACTGTAGACTATGTCAATAGTACATCAGTAATGTTTCACTGCCGGCATTGACTGCAGGGTTATTAATGATATTTGAACACAAAAACAGTCCGAAAAAAATCAAAAAATCAAAATCTATAAAACATGTATTAGAAAATTTAAATAAGTAAAAATATAACACTAAAAAAATTTTTTATAAAGATTATTCGACTTTGGTCCTTTTCTCATAATTCTCTGAGAGTTGACGGAAAAAAGTATTGGGAGCTATTCCTGGTATGGTCTAGATAAATGCTTTATACACTAGAACCCCTATTTGTGTTTATCCTATTTGCATCGTTTCGATTTGCGTCGCCTTTCCAAATATGGTTTAATCCACTTTGCGTCGTTTTGCCTGCGATTTGCGTCAAAAAGGTCGAAGAAAATAGAATAAAATTATTTGTCGCTATATACCATAATTCCATAATTACATGTGAATATTTTACCTATTTGCTTGTAAAAAGGGGAATTCCCATTTTACAATGTACATTGTACATATTTACATGGATTTTTTTCTCCTTAAAGATTTTTTATTCCTTGTTTAAAAATACATATATTTTAAATTATTTCTTTATAACAATAACAAAGACCTGCTGAAATAAATATAATCAAACGTACCATAAGTTGTTTTGTTAAAATTTTAAATTTGGGACCCATTTAACAACAAGTCAGAACATTTGTATAGAAAACAGTGATTCAATTTGCGTCATTTCGGTTTGCGTCGCATTTTCCCGGTCCCTATTAACGACACAAATCGAGGCTCTAGCGTACTCAGAAGTTCTAACAATTTGTTTTTTTGGAATTTATAACGGGTTTTCGGAAAAATCACCTTATAAATCTTAAAAAGGACTTTGGACCTTTTCTCACTCTCTGTTAAGTAGCTAACATGACTCTGTTAACATAAATGGTTTATGTGTAGGGAGTTAAATTCAAAATGAATTTTGTACGGCTTATTTATAAACATTTATGTACCATAAAGCTATATTCCGGGAAGATATTTGTATGGGGGCTAAGAGAAATCGTGAACCATTTTCAACAGGACTTGTTCTTATATAATAACAATAAAGTGTACCAAATTTCATGATATTATCTGCATTATATAGGAAAAAAATTCCAAAAAATATCTGAAAATTATAGAGTTTATATGAGACTTTGATCTACAAATGGGATCCTACTAAACTGAACATTTCGGTGAAACAAAGAATGTTTGATAAAAATTTCATTGTTCTGTGTCTTTTTTCAAAGCTCTATTGTGTCTTTAACAGACAGACAGAGTGACATGGCTAGATCGATTTGGAATCTTATAAGAACCCAGAATATATATACTTTTTGGTTCTACAACCAATATTTCGATGTATTACAAACGGAATGACACACTTAATACAAGTACCATCTTTTTAGTGGTGGATATAAAAAGGACCAACCAGCCAGTTAGACAGAAATGTTTAAAGGAAAAAAGGCAAAAAGAAGACGACATGTCTTAAAATGTTCGAAAAAAATGAACCAAATACCAAATGATATTTCCGGAGAAAAGGAACTCATACAAGCAGACACTAACACATTCACATACAAAAAACAGTTAAGGGATTCTCTTAACAATTCTGTTTTGTTTTTTTCTTTAGGTTTTTGCCTAAACCGACCTGAATTAATGTATTAGAAACCTAAATATAACACATGCTGAGACCTCGTGTGTGTGTGTGGGCATATGTGTGACACTGACTGTATTAAGATATGTGTGTGTTTATGGCTTCCTTTGTGTTCCTATGTGTTCATTATTATGGACAGAAACACAGCCAACCTTCTTCTGCGTCTTGGCTTTTATAAAGATGATGACAAAAATAAGCAGAGAGAATAAAAAAGAGTGGAAGCAAATCAAACTAAGTGAAAAGAATAAAAACGATACAGTAGAGTAGTCAGCAGACATTCTGTGTTTTAGTCACGTATTAAAGTATTTTGTTTTTATTTTCTTAACAAATGTTTAAGTGTGTATAACTCTATGTGTATATATATAAAAATTTAAAATTACTGGAGGCTCTGATTTCTTTCGTTATCCTTGTGTCGGTTTTGTATGTTATTCTTGGTTTGAATAGGTATTTGTTTCTATTTCAAATGAACGATTGTGATTTGAAAAGTTGTTTAAAACTTACACTTATATATGAGGAGGAATTTCAAGCCGCTAGTAGTAATTGGTGCGTCTCTCAATGGATGTAAAATCATTCGTAGAAAAAAGCCAGAAATAAAGACATGTGCTCACTTCAGTAACGAAATCTATTAAACAAGTGTACGAGTTGTTAAGACAGTTTAAAGACATAATAGTAATGGGTTCAAAACCTTACCGTTTTCTAAATAAGTCATTTGTGTCTTTTTTGACAGAAGATGACTTTTTGGTCTCAAGAAGTGCGTAGATTATATACGTTTTTATACCCTTCACCTTCATGAGAATATAAGTTTGTCATTCCGTTTGTAATTTCTACAATATAATTTTCCGACCCTAGAAAGTATATGTATTCTGGATCCTTATACAGGGTGGCCCAAATGAGACCTAGTGATGTTAAACACGTATAACTCTTGTAATAACGGTGTTTTTTAAATGATTTATTTTTATATGTTAAATACATTTTATGGAAATTTAACGTGACTATGTGTGAAATATGACATCAGACAAATGATCACCATTTTGCTCGATGCAGGCACTGGCTCTTTTTAGCGCATTTTGCATTACACGGCGTAATGTTTCTGGTTGCAGGCGTCGTATTTCGTCTCGAATATTTTGCTTAAGCTTTGTTAACATACACTTTGTCTTTTAAATAACTCCATAAAAAAAAATCGGGCGCAGTTAAATCTGGTGAACAAGGAGGCCAAGGGAAATCTGAATTTTTTGAAATTATGAGTTCACCAAAAATTTCACGCAGCATGTCCATAGTTTACCTAGCAGTATACGCAGTGGCTCCATCTTATTGAAACCACAAATTAGGATGTTGCTCCACCATTGGCCGCAAAAAGTTGTCGATCATTGTTCTGTAAGAAGCCTCGGAGACCGTTTCTGGCGTTTCATCCTCATTCTCTGAGAAATATCGGCCGATGATTTTTGTGGACATAACAGCGCACCAAACAGTGCATGTGATTGGGTGTGACTGATCCCAGTTCCTCAAAACGGCGAACTAAACTTGTAATCATGGAAGATGTTGACGCTGATCTTACGTTAAAAAAAACGGCGATAATTTCGCTGCTTCAGAACAATTGATCGTTGAGAAGAATAATAAAAATCGATAATAATATGCAAAAAGAAAATATAAATTATGTTAAAAATAAAAAAGTTATTTGTGTTTCACATCAGCTGGTCTTATTTGGGCCACCCGTTAGATAGCGGATTCTATTAAGCCACGTCCCCAGATATCTTCGGGATCCAAGTCTTCAATAATCCTGCCTGACATGCTTTCGAGTAGTTTGCTGTTTAAAATCAGCAAAATCAGTCCATAAATAACGCAGATATGAACAAAAATCCGAGACAACCTCTGAAAATTTAATCAAAAAAACTATCAAATAAAGTGTATTATGCATCCACAACAAAGGTGAAGGGTATATAAGATTCGGTATAGCCGAATATAGCACTCTTACTTGTTCATTAAATGCAAAAGATCTGATTGCTCACTGAACCATTTTATATTAAAATATCATTACTTACTATGGATCGAATGTTTACTACTTCCTGAACTAGGAAATTATCAACAAAGAGTTTGACGCTAAGCTAAGTGTCTTTATTGGAGGTCTTGCAAAGTATTGTTTAAATAGCACATATAAATGTAAAACGTGCCAAGTACTCGTAGCGATCTCTCCAACGTGCACTTAGAACGTTTTTTAAGAATGTGCCAGACAACATTCATATAATAGTAAAAAAAAATTTTTGTCCAGAGAGATCATTTATTCCAATTGTTTAGTCTTAATAGGGAGTGAACAAAACTACGGATTGTGTAAAATTAAGGTTTACTTCTTCCATAAGAAGGTTTGATCTCTAAATTATCGTATCTAAAGGTACGGTCATATTTGGAAAATATTTACTCAAAAAAGCGTAAACACTTATTTTAGCATAAATTGGTTTGACGTCGTTTACTCTTACAAGAGTTTTGCAACATCAAACAGCATCAAATAAATTAAAACTAAACATTTGTTGTGCTTTGGCCTAAATAAGAAAAGTCTTTTTCGGAAACATTTCTTAATAAAATTTATTTATTTATTGGCCGAACTAGAAATTAAAATTTCAGCTGAAGGTACTCCTTGACTGTCTCTTACATCTGATCACATCTCAGCGACATTTCTATACAACAACTTCGCAATACTATAATACTTGAAGTTGTTCTGATACGAATATTCTTAGCTTCCTGGTTTAAAGAAGTTAACAGTGATGATTCAACGTTGAGGTAGCAAATACCTTTTTAATGGACTTCAGAAACCTTTTTGGAAACCATTGGTTGGCAAAGAGAATGTAGTTTTTATACATATTGAGGTAGACGAATCGTTGCAAGTAAATCTGTGCAAACGTTAAGACCAAAACGCCTGTTTAACCCTTAAGCAAACACCAAATTGTGTGCACATAAGCAAACTCCAGGGCCTAGCTGGAACTTTTTATAATTTGTATGGGTTTAAATTAAAAATCTTCAATTTCATTATCAATTTCTAACTCGTTTCCAATATCAGAAGCATTGTCTTCATTTCCATCAACCTCATTTTGAATTTCGTTTTCTATATCATTGGCAATTGCCTCTGCCAATCTGTCATAATTAGGGTGAGATTTTGAAACTGTTTCAAAGGTTTTGTCTAACTTAGTACTCATTGTAACACTATTAACACTTGTTAACTGCCAACACAACAATAAAAAAAACTAATTTCTGAAACGTTCAAGCGGTTTAATCTCTTTCTCTTTTGTTTTGATTTTATTTGCTGTATTTTCTACATAATAGGGCCTGGCTAGGCCGTGGAGTTACAAACATGTTGAGAGTAATTAAGATTTTTTTTTTAATTTTTTTGTACAAAACACCTTTATTGAGGAATTCATAAAAAGTTAAGGGGCTCCGCTTAAGTTATCTAAGTAAAAAACTCTAAAAATGATCAAAAATGCCTGGCCAGGCCCTCGTGTTCGCTTAAGGGTTAACTTGGTCCATTTTAAAAGTTACTGTATTTTAGACAACGCAGTACTAACGGAACTACTTATTCGTTTATTTACATTTATTGAGGCAAACATTCTATGTGAATATATAGATTTTATAAATGCCACCTGTTTTCAGTAAAAAAAAAGATTTTACAATTGCTTCGTCGACGTCTAGAGTGCCCTCCCTAATTTACCCTCCCAATTATATGACTTCTGATGACAACAATATTTCATCAAATATCAGCATACAAAGAGCTCAATAGTATTCCAATTTTAAAAAAGCTGCGATACAAATATTGAACCCATGCCATCTGACTAAGTTTTTCGTTTGAAAATTCTGTTGAGACTTCCCTCCTATGTTTTACAAAAATACCCGCAAGAAATGCTGATATGACAATACACACTCATACTCAACATAATTGTTTTATTTTTATTATTTTTTTTTTGCTTCAGCTTTATTTATTTATGCATTTATATACTCGTATTAATATTATAGCTGTTTAATACCTTTTCGTGTATTAAACACTTTGTAGAATTAAGCTTGATTGATTTCTTTGAACTTTCTGTTGCTTACGATTGTTTTAATAAATACAACGCATCATTCTCAATTTTTGAGACAGACAGGAAACCAGAAGAAATGAATTGAATCTCTATATATAAGTAGGTATACATATACATATACATACAATATATGTATGTATTTGTATAAGAGTTCGTCAGTGCCTTAAAACAATAATCATGATAAGTTTGCGAGTTTACTAATGTTACCCGAGAAACAGATGCAAACAGCGACATTTTGGCCGCGTTTTCCCCTGGGTGTGATTTGTTGGCGTACGTGGATAAGCGATAATACAGACTCTTGGGTTCTTGTAACAATCTAATTTGTATTCAATTACTTTTGTAGTTGTTGCTTATTTTTACTTATTCCTCATTTTTTTTCTATCTGTTTGCTTTGACTAAATCAAAATCCAGAAAATTACTCATTGTTTACATCTTGAAGAAATCTAAAATTGCTTTATTTTACTTGCATTGTTATTACTCAAGTTGTTTACAATACAACGTTATACGATACGCATACAAACAGACAACTTCTTCGTAAGTCTCTGCTGTGAATTGTGTAATTGACGAATTTATTTTTTGTATTGATTGAATTTTCAAATTTGTGTCTATAGCAGTATGTAAAGCTGTATGTGTTATAGCTGTATGTGAATGTGTTGTAATCGATTTTGCTTTGGTGTCAGTGTAACACTTAGAAAAATTATGTATGTATGCATGTACAGGTAAATCTCCTACAACGCGGTGAATAGGTTCCTGAAAAACTCCGCGTTATAGGAAATCGCGTTGTAGGGGACTCTAACTCCATACAAAAATCAGAGTTTGGTTCCAAAGTAAAAAAAATTTCAATAAAATATCGGGATTTGTATAGTAAAAATATAATTTTGTGTACTTATTTGTTGAGTGATAAGAACATACATATTATGTAATTTAATAACACTCCATTTATTTAAAGAAAAACAAAATAAAGTTTCAATTCTACGTAAAATATTCAAGTTGAAAAAATCGTGCATTGAAGTTTGTTTGCTCTTATTTCGCAAATCTTTATAAACTTCTTGATAGGGAGCTAAATTGTTTTGAAGATTTCGTTTAAATATTTCTGCTCTGTCACTTAAAGGGTCGTTCTTCCAACTGCTTTGCCATATTTAAAACTTTCTCGATATTTTTTAGTGAAAAGTTTTTATTTTCAACATCGGAAAGATCGTCAGAGCTATCTCCAACTGATTCTTCATTCGTCATTGCCACTAAATCTGCTTAATTTTTTTCGTCGTCCGCAATTAATTCTTGAATATTAGCCATTGTTATTTCATCAAATCCATCAACTTCTACTATTCTATTGGTGCCCTGAACGTCTATTTCCGGTATTGGTGCTTTCCAGCAAGCTTTTAGTGTTGAAACACGAATTTCTTTAAGTGACGCATCAACAATTTCAACGGAATTTAAGATTGTAAATTGTTTCCAGACTTCTTTAACCGTAATACTATTTGCTGACTCCATCTTCTCTAATATTACCACAAAGGATTTCCGAATGTAGCAAGCTTTGAATGCTGCTATTCTAAAGTCTGTAACAGTAAATATTTGAAAAAATTTTCGTAAAAATCGCGTTGTAAGAGTAGCGTTGTAAGAAGATGTCCGCATTTTTGGAACCGCGTTGTAGCGAAAACGCGTTGCAGGAAACCGCGTTGTAGGGGGTTTACCTGTATATAGATATACGCAATTGATTTGTATTGTGTGTGAACAAATTGACAGTTAATTATGCTATTTTTTGGAATATCATGTAAATTGGTCAGCAATTTTGATTTAAATTCCAGTGCCCATGTTCTGTAACTTTTGTGAAAACTGATGCGCAACAAAATATTTCATCGTTTCTCGAAAAGTGAGAAAATAATATGTCTGAAGCTCATTTCAAAAACTATTAAAAGGGATTACGTCATTACGCTAGATATGTCAAAATACAAAACTCAAAGTCGTTGTGAAATTTCAGTGTTTGAAATCGCTAAACACAAATATCGTTAACGGCGAACAAATTTACTACAATTTAAAAATTTTCAACGACGCACAGTGCTTTGTCCCATAGGCAAAATTAAAATAAAATAAAGTGCTTAGAATATTTAGGTAATGCTATGTTTCCACGGTACATGCTTCGCTCTCTATTCATGCTTCACACCCCAATCATGTGCGAAACAACTTGCTTCACCACACAAAATTTTAAGAGCGAATCAAGTAGATTCATATTGAATCTACTTGCGAAGCACGAAAAATTGCACTCTTCTCTAATTTTTATCGCAAATTTATCTGCACTAGCTGTAAAAATTTAATATTATTGTAAACAAGGCAAATTATTTTCTTGTTGTTGGAAGTAAAGAAAGTAAATACGTACGAATGTATGTTTTTTTTTCAAATAAGCTAACTAATTTCCACTCACGTTAGTTTGTCCATTAAAAAAATTATTTTCCACAAATTGTAAATTCTGTTTTTTTATTTTGTTTGCTTATTAAAGACAACTGCCAAATCGAATCAAGTTTATTAGTCATGTAAACAGCATGATTCATAAACATGATTCAGAAGGCGAAGCAGGTGATTCAAGTCGTCGTGGAAACATAATATACATTTTTGTAAAGCTAACAAAGTACCTTAAATAGATTCGTAAGTAGAATTTATGATCTCTTCTTTTTGTTAACAGTAGAGGGCGCTAAAGTCAGAAAACGTTTCAGGTAAAACTGTTGAACGGAAAAACAAATTTTACTGTGTTACAAAAAAAATTGTCAAAATTAAATTTTTTATTGTATTGCTTTGAAGCTAAACTGTTTTGTTTATTACTATAGGTACAAAAAAACAAAAATAATTTTTGGTAAATATTTTTTTATGGCTAAATTTAGTTTTTGAGAAAAAGGATATATGGGAGATGGTCATGTTCTTGTATCGACTGAAGCGAAATTTCCCATAGAGCTCAAAAATATAGTTTTATAAGTTGTTGTAAGTTATTAGTGCATTCTGATCACTAATGTAGTTACAATTTAGTTTTTGAGAAAAAGGATATATGGGAGGTAGTCATATCCTTGCACCGAATGAAACAAAATTAACCACTAAGCTAAAATACATATTTTAACAGACAGTTACCAACTTTCGATTTATTCTATTTACAATTATAGCTAAAATTAAAGTTTTTAATTTAAGGATGTATGGGAGGTAGTCATGTCCTTGCACCGATTTTTCCGAAACTTTGAATTTTTCTTAATTGACATATTTTGAATCAGCACACCAAATTTCATTCTTCTACGATAACTTCTCTAATTTTGCCGATTCACTATATGGTGACAAAGCACTGTGCGACGGCGTCCAAAGTACAACCGTCGCGTCGGCTATACAAAATAATGTTTAGTACAGCTTTAATGTTTGTTGTTTATAAAATAATATGCAATAAAATGAAAATAGCTTCGTTGCTAAAAGAAATTTGTTAAAGTGGCAAATATAATGTGTAAAATATATAGTAATGTGTTATTATTCATTGCGATTTGAAAATTTTTTATTTTTAAAATTATAACTTGCCGCGTTTTTATTTGTAAGTATATTTGACAGTTTGACAAAGCGGAAAACTTTCTCACAACAATTTTTCAGAAACACTTTTTCCGTAATTTTTTTACGTGACAGCGATTACTCGCCAAAAAAAGTTACAGACACAGTTTTGTGAGAAAACAGCTGTTTGTTTAAATTTATGATATTTCTGTTTCACATTTTAATCGAAAAGTTTCTCGACGCGGGAGTTACAGCACATGGGCAGAGGACAATAAGCTTGGGACTTTAATGATGTTTATGTGGATTTTTATGCACGTATGATTGATCTAAAGCAGCTCTGAGAATGAAAGGTTTAGGAATGGTTACCATATAAACTGTTGGACTATAAGAATTTGAACTAACTAACTTGGTCCTTTAAAATTGCTTTGATTTTATTTGTGAATTTTGTATTGCCAGTGTATTTGTAATGAAAACATTTTTGAATCAATCAATGTTCATTATAGACAGTTGGTTGGCAGTAATATTTTCACTTGAATGAATTGTGAAAGGCAAAAAAAAACAAACAATTTTTCTAAAGACTTTTAAAACATTTTCTTAGTTTGTTAACGATTTTTAAATTATTTGCAGATGAATTGAAAACATTTAATGAAATATTAAAAAAAAGAATTGCTACTTATTAAGATTAAAATGTTAGACAAAATTAATTATCAACTGACTAGACGACAGTTGGCATTCTAAGAACAGCTTAAAAGCTTTACTGTTAATTAATTAAAGAAAGAAAAATAAACTTTATAAAGACTGACATAGACTTTAATAAAAACTTAAATCATTTTCAATTTAATTTTTCTTTTCTTATGTCTGCCTACAAACCTTCAATACTAACAAATATTATCTTTTAATCGATCCTAAACACGTCTCTAAATATTTTTCAAACATCAACATTTAAGTCGAACAAACTCTTAAATCCACTTGACAAATACCAAACGTGCCAATAATGATGCTTGAAATATTTTGACAGATATCATACGTTTTATTTGCAATTTTTGTTGTTTTTAGCTTCCATCCTGCAACTAGTACACGTTAGTATAGATAAGTTAGTGGTTAGTGTGTGTGTGTGTGTATGTGGCAGACAAAGTACGGAAAGAAAAACAAAATCTGAAACTATTTTAAACAAACTACTACAAACACTTTACCACACTTTTGATGTGTGTCGTACACGACAGGAGCAAAAACCAAAAAAAAAAAAACAAACAACAAAAAAAGGAGTAAGAAAAAACAGGAAGGAATTTAAGATCTGATGTGTAGGTATTGAATAAATATTGAAACTATACAGTGTGTAGTCTCTCCGTCATAAATTGCAAGAATGATTGATGACTTGGAATTCAATGGCAAAACCATTGTGAACGTTGGACGGTGGATATGGCAGCCACATAAAACACTAGTGACAATCGCTAAATCAGCAGTTCCATTCATTGGCAGACAGGTGAAATTAAAAGTAAAAAAAAACATTGACAATTATAGGTTTTAACTTTTCAAAGTTACTATAATGTATAACACGTGGATGGTAAATTGAGTTTTATGTGCCATCATATCGTATCAAACATCAAATTTAATATAAATAATCCAAACAAGATCCCCACATATTCCCATAAATGGTATTGATCTCAATGTAAAACAGCAACATGTGTTGTCTTAGCTTTTACAATAATAACAACAGACATCAAAAGACTTTGCCATCAGTGTTATTTTAATAACCAGTACATATAATTTGTTGCTCGGTTAATCCTGACACTGCAAAAATTGCCGGTCTATTTTGTTAATCACGTCACAGATTTCGAGTAGTAATCGATTAGATTGCCAGTAATCGCTTCGATTGACTCTGTATATACACAGAGAAAAAAATATAATTGTACATGTTTACCGCAACAATGTCAACATTTTCACCAGTTTTTTGTAACAATGTTATGGTCACTGTAATTATATATATGATTGCGGCAATCATAATATGGTTAAGTTTAACGATTAAGATAATTACTAACTATGTAGTATATTTGTTGCAATCATGTTTATGATGAATCCATTTATCATAATCTGCTGCCTTTGATTATGATAGAGAACAACATAATTTGGTAAAATATTTCATCATAAAACTGAACACCATAATTATTACATAATTGCTATAACCATATATATGATTGCTATAATCATGTTAATGACAACTTAACCATATCATGGTTGCACAAATCATATAAATAATTACAGTGACCATAATATTTTAAAAATGTTTAAATAGTTGTGGTAAGCATGCACAACTATATTTTTTCTCTGCGTGCAGGCTCTATCTTTGACATGATCATGCATAATCAGAACGGACAGCTAAACTTTGTAAAACTATGCAGTCGTGAAATTTGGTTTACAATAAATTCATTGTTTTGATGGTTATGTGCCATTTGGCAACATGTTGTTGAAACCATATCTCATTGATATCCATATCAGAGAACAGAAAGAGACCATTCACATTTGCTAACCATTCGCAAATTCATTGCTTTTGCATTGCTTTTACTCGACAATAATAAAAATGTGCATTGCTGTTTGTTTACTCATTCCTTATTAGTGTTTGCTACATGAAAAAACTAAAAGCATTCACACCATTCGTCTAGTATTCGTTGCTTTCAGTGAATGAAAACATAAAGAAAGAGCAAAAACAATACAAAACCTAATGAGAAAATAAATATTTTTTGGTTGTTGCTTTATGTGCGATTTGTTGACAGTAAACTAGTAAAGTTTGATATTTTTTGTTAGTATGTACAACTTATACAATCAGCATTGAAACCATTCGTACCTATCGTTAAACATTCGTACCAATCGTTAAGTATTCGTTGCTTTTGGGAGTATGCGTTTACATTTGTACAAGACATGCAATGCAAGCATCATTTTTCGTTACACTCCGTTTTGTGAATAATGACATGTATTGCTTTACGGAATTGATTTATGTTGTCAACATGAGGTTCGTTTTTTGTGATTGTATTCAAAATCTAAAATTAACCAATCAATCCGTTCTCTGATCCATATCATCAACGATTTTAGCTGTTAACAGCTCTTGATAGTTTGACCTATAGCCGAAGAAGACCGAATTTGCATTCCATCTCAATAATTGCTCTTAGATTTTTAGAAACCCAAATGTGACAATTTGATCAAGTAACTTCTTAATGTCCTTCTCGATAGTTCATATTATGTTGACCGACAATATTACTATTCTACGAATGAATGGAAAGTAATAGTGCCTTATGCAAGGAAACTACCCAGCAAGCCATATGAGTCCGAAAAAAGTCTTTTCTGACACCTTTTTCGGAGCGTTAACGCTCTTTTTGAGCCCAAAAAACAATCATAATTGCTCCGAAAACCTTCAGAAAAGAGGGTCATTACATTCGAAAATGGTCCGTCAGAAAGAGCTCTTAGATAATGTCAGAAAAGAGCCTTTTATGAGGGTTTTTTGGGCTCTTAAAGAGCTCTTAGATAATGTCAGAAAAGAGTCTTTTATGAGGTTTTTCTTGGGCTCTGTGTAATCTTACTTTTTTCATTCTTGTGTGGTATAGCTATGTTTTTTTTTTGTTCAAAGCACAAATAACAAGACAACAACGCTTTGGTACACACATAATTAAGTAGAATTTCTGAGTCATACTTCGCTCCGAAAATGCTCTTTTGTTGGACTCTTTTTTGACTCCTTTTTCGGAGCGCTCCTAGAATGGTATGCTGGGTACTAGCAATAAGACATGCAACGAAATCAGCCTTGAAAACAACTAAAACAAAATTTATCACACCACCCTCGCATATTGTTAAACCAGTAAAACAGCGTATTGTAGTTTTTTTTCTCTCTTGCATGACATATCGGTGAATGTAATTTTTCATTTTTCTGTTTTATGACTAAACTTGTATGTATGTACTCGTATGCATGTGTGTGACCGTCCGTGGCAGTTCTATCATCTTCTACAGCTTTTGATTTGTTGGAGAGTTCATGACGTTTTGAAACGTTATATTGATTTTCGTTACAATTCAATGAATTTGTATGTGTGTAATGAGTACATACTCTGCGGCACAGTGATATTTGTTGTAGTATAGTAGTTTTAGACGCCACAATACTGGTGGAAAATGTTATTTGATGAATGAAGCTGTGTATGTATGTACGGTTGGTTTTATTTATGCGGTTTAAAGTCTATATGTTTGTGCCACATTTTGTAAACAACATGTTGGCTTTTTAGTCATAGTCAGAGCTGACTACTACCGCTGATTTTTATGGCTAAATGCAATAGAAAATAATAAATAGCTAGTAGTGTGATGGTAGAGAGTCAATTGTAAAAAACATGCAAATCCTTCACATTTAACATGCCAGTCACGCAGAGAAAAACAAAACAAAAAAAAACAGTCAACTATAAAATATACTACAGATCAGGAACTGGATCTCCTGCGTAGTCTGTATCGGTAAAATGGCATCATTTGCGTATTATTCTATAAGATTTATGACTGTTGTCTTGATTTTTTATGCACATTCGTTTATTTAATTCTTTGTTTCATTTTTTTTTTAGATTTTTTTTGTGGCTGTTAAAGAATCGTTTAGATAAATATTGACATTGTATACTCGCAGTCGCATGTACATATGTTTATCGCAAACGTTATGGATGTTTGCTTGTGGGGGGATACGGCAAAGGTGTTTTTTGTCTTTATACATATGGCTGTATGAAAGTGTTTGCCAGACATCTGTTGTGGAACGTTGTTGTTTGGTTTGTTTTGTACGCTTCAATATTATCCGCCATTAGACGGGTATTATTTTGCTCATATACAAAAGTGTCATTCGCTCGCTTATATGTTTTACTTTTTCAATGGTATTAGGAAATAAATATCTTCTGTTTTTCACAGACGTCTGTCTATAAATAACTAAAGCTATTCAATCGTCAAAAACTTAAATTTAAGAGATATCAAGTAAATGAATCAAAAAGTTATATAAAAAAATTCTAAATTGTCAAACACTTTCCGCAACCGCATTCGATATCGAGTAAAATTGATCGTAATTTTCTTATTTGAGATTATGACATTCGATATCGAGCAAGAAATTTAATACATTTTATCATAATTTCGATATTGAAATCATTTTTCGATACGATAGCTCATTCGATCACGAATGCGGTAATTTGGCCCCAGAAATGGAGTTTCTATTGCAATGGCAATATACCCAGAAATGATTAATTGATTTTAAGATTTTAATACTTATTGTAAATTTCTTTTGTAAAGAAAGATCTAATAATTAAATTAAAAGTATAAATAAAAAAAAAATTCTCAGATGTTAGTTTATATTATTTTTCACGTTTTTTAAACGCTTAGCGGTGTAGGTAAATTAGATTTGTCTAACACCGATCGATTTGAAGATATCAATCAGTCCGGTTGGCTGGCTGTCTACTTAAACCGTTTGCACAAAGTACAGGTTACAATTTGGAAGAAATGATGAAGACAACTAATTGGAAATTATCATTTTATTTTACGGCTTCATGTGATTTATTAAAAAAAAAATTAAATTTTAGTTAAGCTTTTTCTTCAAAACACTTGTATTACTGTTTTTATGAAAAATTTAATTTAAGGTTATTGTTGAGCGTATCTTAATTCCGTTTTCTATTTAGTTAAATTAACACATAGATAAAATCAAAGAAAACGAGGCCACTAATTGGAAAAACTATTTAGGTAAATATTATTTTTAATTTAATAAGAAGAAGAAATTTAATATCATTATTTTAAGTTTGTTAACCCTCCGATGAGTGACAGTTCTAAACTTCACGGCCTTGTGAAAAGGTCCCTACGGACCTTTTTTTGTAAATCATGTTTTTTTCATATAAATTTTTGTTTTCGATTTTTTTTGTTTTTATTGTTTATAACTAAATTCTACATACAAAAATAATTTTTTCAATTTTTGAACTCAAAGACATTAGGGATGATGATAAAAACAAAAAATTCTAAGAACTGGTTTATTGCTAGTAGTATAAAATTAGAATATTGTGCATTTCCTTGAAAACAATAAAGTTAATGTCTTCGAATTTTTCTTAGAATTTTTTGTTTTTATCATCATCCCTAATGTTTTTGAGTTCAGGTCTTTGTGTTCAGAACAAGTAATTATGTGTTGAAACAATAAAAAAATTATAATGATGCCCAAAAACATGCATTTATTAGTGAAATTCAGTACAAGGCCCATACGGACCTATTCACACGTCCGCGTACTATTCTCACTTAAACCTCAATAACTCCTAAAGTAATGATCCGATCGGCTTGATTTTTTTTCTAAAAGATGGGCAACAAAATACTCTTGGAATACAGAGTAACTTTGTGGGGGGTGTAGTGGCCGAAGTAAGAGTAATTTCAGTTTAAAAAGGCAAAAAGATCCCTAGGGACCTTCTCACTCATCGGAGGGTTTATTAAAACAGCTTTACTGCTGCCTAGCGCAGCTCCATTGTTAAGCTGCAGAAAGCTGTGAAGACTTTAAAAGACAATAGCTAAGTTTTACAACAAAATGGTTTTTAAAATTGCGCCCACATCGACCGCATGATGATGCGAATAACTAAAACTGACATAAAAATATTATCCGCCGACTGACATTCAACGTGAAATGCAAGAAAAAATAAAAGATGAGCTTCATGGAAGAGCAACGTGCAACACGCCTCTTTCAGCTAAAGTTTAAAGAAAACTTCGAGTAGAATTTCAGTGTAAATACCGTGAGCGTCAAAATGAAGTCAACACCACCTATTATTAAAAAAAAACCTTAATTAATGTAAATAATATTATATTAGAAAATTTTATTGCATTTTTATATATGTATGTACAGGGTGGCGCAAAAGTAATCCTCCTATCAGAAAATGCTATAAATTTTGCGAGGCCCCTAATGTCAGTTCTGTCAGCAATATTCCGCGTTCTGGAGCAGTGTAGCGTAACATTGTTTTGTTGCGGTTATAAGATATAAGAAATGTATACAAAATTATAATGTTTTATAACGATAAGAATTGCCACATATTTATATGAAATAATTTTAATATTTAATTTATGTTAAACAGAACAAACAAAAATCTTTGTAAAATTAGTCAAATACTGTTACAGTTTGAAAGTAATTGAAAAAACAGAAATTATTTTGCCATTATAAGGTTAACCTTACAGAACACTTCCTTATGATTTGACATGATATGTTTTGACACTTTAACTAACGAGCTCACTATTGTGACCGGCCTTTTTCTTTTTCCTATTGAATTGTTGAAGCACGAGGTTGAGAACAAAAAGAAGTCGGATAAAAAAACAACTTGTCGTAATTATTATCGCGAAAGAAACAAGGAATCATTAAAAAGGCACGAAGAACAAATAACGTAATTGATTTGTCTAGACGGTTGCTTTACTCTTATAATAATATTGTAAGAATAACTTGTTTCTTGGTCGCGATAATATTTCTACTGAGACGGGCGTATTCCCTACGCCAGATACAAAGCCGCGGTGCGTTTGTGAGGGAGTTTCGCTGGGTAGTGCCTCGCGTACATGGCGAGCCAATGTAGAGGAATCCTTGAGGGTACACGTGGGATGTCAATGTCCCAGCAGCCAGAGACGTTAACCCAACACATTAACACCACAAATAAGGCCAACATGTAACATCAGACCCTGATCACATTTGTACAACAGCGGAATGCACATGCTGGTAGCCAAACAATAAGTACAACAACGACAACAAAACACATAAGTCTTGAGGGCATAGGCAAGTGCAGCAACAACTAATGATCAGAAGGAAAAGGTAGAGAAAGGAACAAACACGGAGCACAGTGAGTTGATATGAATGCGAACGTAAAATAGCTGAAAAATAAAAACAAAACATATGAAAGAAAAGCTAAATAATTAAAAACGAAAATCAAGAAAACAAAACAAATATTAGTTAACCCGCAAATAGGCCGCTAAATTCATTATTTTTGAATTATAATTCACATTAGAACTACATGGACTCATTGATATGAGAATTATTATAAATACTTGATTTGTGTATGCATATAAAATAATGAAATTAAAGATAAAAGGAAAATGTTGAAATTGATTTGATGCAAACAAAACAGAAAAGAGAAGTAGTTTAGAATATAAGAATTTAAAAATTAAAATGTAAGAAAAATTAGAAGGGTAGACAAAACAGAAACAGAAATAATTTAGAATATAAGAATTTAAAAATTAAGATGTAAGAAAAATTAGAAAGGCAAACAAAACAGAAACAGAAATAATTTAGAATATAAGAATTTAGAAATTAAAATGTAAGAAAAATTAGAAAGGCAAACAAAACAGAAACAATTTAGAATATAAGAATCTAAAAATTAAAATGTAAGAAAAATTAGAAAGGCAAACAAAACAGAAACAGAAATAATTTAGAATATAAGAATTTAGAAATTAAAATGTAAGAAAAATTAGAAAGGCAAACAAAACAGAAACAATTTAGAATATAAGAATCTAAAAATTAAAATGTAAGACAAATTAGAAAGGCAAACAAAACAGAAACAGAAATAATTTAGAATATAAGAATTTAGAAATTAAAATGTAAGAAAAATTAGAAAGGCAAACAAAACAGAAACAGAAATAATTTAGAATATAAGAATTTAAAAATTAAAATGTAAGAAGAATTAGAAAGGCAAACAAAACAGAAACAGAAATAATTTAGAATATAAGAATTTAAAAATTAAAATGTAAGAAAAATTAGAAAGGCAAACAAAACAGAAACAGAAATAATTTAGAATATAAGAATTTAAAAAAATACGGATGTAAAAATTAGTATAAGATAAACAACAAAGGAGAGAAAGAAATACTTGATACTAACAGAACTAACAAACTATATTTAAGGAAAGAATAAAAATGTGAATAAAGGAAGAACTTCCATAATGAATAATTAAACTTTTCGTATGTGTGTATGTCGAGGGAACAAACCAGACCAACAAATCAGACGGACGAGGACGGCATGCGAGATGATAGTTTAGACTAAGTCAAACATCAGTCTTATGCTAGGGGCTGTAAGAGACTCTACACAATGAAAATGACCACTACAGCATGGACGGGGGGGATTGGTCATGCCTGTCGCCAACACCTACGACAGTGCTGATGATAAAAGAGGGCCATATGAAATTGTATGTGAAGATGTTGTTCTAATAAACGGGTACGAATATTTTTGTGTACCGCGACGGATTGCATATCATCGGATAACAAAGAATCCATCCGTATCCGACGAGCTAGGTTGTGCTAGATGCCGTACCCAAGTTATGCGATGATTGCAGAACAAGAGCTAAGTCCGCGCGTAACACTGGCGCCCAACGTTGCTGCCTGAATCAGCTGCAACAAATTTCATGTTGTAAACTCAATCAAGTCACTGATACCTTTGGTATATAGCGATGTGAATTTTAAGAGTTTTTTTAAATATTTTTATTAATCTCCGTACAATATCATATAGTATTCTTTTAGGAGGACAGAACGGACATTGATTTATTCGAGAACCATAGGCATCTCTTAATTGTGGTTTGTTAACTATACTAGATTGTGTCTTGGACTCAAATCTTAATGTTTCCGAATTCAATATTTTGCTGCCTGTCTTGATGGTTTACTTTATTCAGTGAGGTTTAATGTTAGTTCGGGAGCAGACGTTTTATTGTGAAGATGGCCAGCACATTTGTATCTATATGGAGTACGATTGTTTGTGGTAATCGTTAAGATGGACTTTTGAGAACAAATTAGGACGTGATTACATTGGTTTGCGAACTTAGCATACACACATAGTTATTAGACTATTCAATAATAAAATAAACAAATTTAAAATATAGATTGATATAAAAGGAATAAGTAATTAAGATTCAAAAAAAAAAAAAATTATTATATAAAACTGAAGAACTTTAGAATATAAATATTTTGTAAGATTTGGGAAATTGGTTGGTCAGAAATATTAAAGTAGTATATAAAATAGTATAGAAGTATTTATTGAAAATTTAATAACTTATACATATACGTATAAGCAAAAGCATTGATTTTTAAACAATTTTGATTGACCTATGGTTGATATCGTAACTGCCGCTCAGCGATTTTAGTTAAAATGTCTGAGGAAGAAAGTAATTTGGCTAGGCTTAGAAGCGGTAGGACCTTTTCAAAGGGTGTAGTGGATACTATGGGGATAGGAAATAATGAAGAGGAGGTGGAGGGTGCTGCTTCGCTACCTCCCACAAGTAGTATGGAAGCTGTGATGAAACGTTTTGAGGTAATGTTTGTCCAGCATCAAATGGAAGTGAGTCGAGCTACTACAGAGGCTGTTAGGAGTGCGGTTAAAGGTATAAGGAAAGATGTTGAGGGTATCAGTGGACGACTCTCGAACTTAGAAAAGGGAGAAAATGAATTGACTGGGGACAATGATCAAGTTAGGGATGAGTCGGGACAGAATTGCCACCGAAGAAGACTATTCAACTAAACACCAGACTACACACCGCCCACACGATATACTTACCCTCGGGAGGAGGCCGATCACCGAAGAGATAAACGCGTAAAAGACTGGGGACTAAAATACGATGGGAGTCCAAAATCAATACCAGTGGAACGATTTTTATTCCGAGTAGAAAGTCTTCAAAAGAGGCATGGAATTTCAAGTGAAGAATTATATGCAAATTTTCATCTTCTTTTAGAAAAGCAAGCTCAAGAATGGTTTTGGCTATACATGGAGGAGCACGCTGATGAGGAATTGTCAAGTTTTGCAAATTTTCGAATGGCATTTTTGAATCAATTTCGTCAGGGGGTCTGTGATGAGGAGATACGAATGGCCATTAATGAACGTATTCAGGGTCCAGGTGAATCATTTGATGACTATTATGCGGCGATACGAGGCATGGCGTTCACGATGAAAAATAGGTTGGAAGAAACCGCGCTCGTTAATATAAGAAGAAATTTACGGTTTAAAATTAGAGATTTGATTTTCGGTTGCACAATAAACAATCTAGATCAATTGCGATATGAATGTCGACGGGCGGAAAAACATTTAGGTCAATTTTCAAGTAAAGGGTTTAGCAAAAAAAAGGTTGAAGAATTAAATTGGTCAGCGGAGACGACAACTGACAATGAAGCGTGTTTAAATTTAGAGGCCTTTGACAGGAAAGGTAAGAGTAGGCAAGAAGAAGTCCATAAGCCTGTTCAGTCGCAACAACAGAAGGGGGAGAGAGAGGAGAAAACTGCACCGTGTCCTTGCAACTCTGCTTTTCACAAACTTACGTGTTTCAAGTGTGATCAATCGAATTTAAAATGTTTTATATGCAAAAGGTGTGAGACGGAAAACACGAAAACCGACGATCAGACCGGGAAGAATCGTCTGGCCAGTCAACACCCGGAAAAACCAGCTTAATATTATTAGGAAGTGGTAGAGAGGCCTCTTCAAACGACAATGCTAAACTAGTTTCAACACCTACGCTAGAAGAACGACAAAGGCGGTATGAAGAGGCAAGAGATCGAATATTCGGAGATTTCTTGAGCGAAAGATCGGATACCAGAAAGTTTAAGAAGATTAAGGAAATACGTCAGAAGTCAAAAAGTAAAAGATTGGAAAAAAAGCAATAGTGGCTACAATAATAGAGAATTCAAGTGATAAGCGTCCCTACGCAAAAATCTTTATAGAAGGTTGTGAGGTAATAGGTATGCTCGATAGTGGAGCGAGTGTGAGTTGTTTCGGCAAAGGTGCGTTAGAGATGGTGGAAAAACTGTCTCTCAATATTCAACCCATAGATCAGGAAATTAAAACCGCGGATGGAAAAGTTCAAGCCATCGTAGGCAAAGTAAATGCGAAGGTTGCTTGGAGAAGTAGATCTATTTCTATGGTATTTTATCTAGTCCCAAGTCTGCAGCAGCCGCTTTATCTGGGAATAGATTTTTGGGACAAGTTTGATCTACATCCCCGACTAGAAGAAATCAGCGTAGCACACAAACCGGAGTTTAGTCTTGCTCTCTCGCAGCAGCAAAGGTTAGAAGCAGTCAAGCAATTGTTTCCGTCATATTCAAGTTTAGGGCTGGGTAGAACTAAGGTTACAGAACATGTTATCGAAGTATTTGACGAAACCTTGCCAGTAAAACAAAAATATTACCCGATGTCACCTGTAAAATTGAAAAAAGCTTATCAAGAAATAGACAGGATGTTGTCTCTAGATGTTATCGAAGAGAGCGACAGCGCATGGAGTTCGCCGATTGATCTGCGCAAAGTTAATGAAAGAACCAAAAAGGATGCCTACCCAGCCCCGCATGTAGAAGGTATACTGAGTAGTCTGCAGAATACATTCTTTATCACCAGTCTGGACTTGAAAGATGCCTTCTGGCAAATTCCTCTCCAGACGGCATCCCGAGAGAAAACTGCGTTCACAGTCCCTGGCAGGCCGTTATACCAATTTAAGGTTATGCCATTTGGATTGTGTAACGCCAGCCAGAGACTGTGTCGCCTTATGGACCGGGTGATACCATCCAAATTGAGGGAATTTGTATTTGTATATATCGACGATTTACTCGTGTGCTCGCCAGATTTTAACTCGCACATTGAACATCTAACTGAATTGGCCCAATGCTTGTCAGACGCAGGTTTAACGATCAATTTAGAAAAATCAAAATTCTGCCAGGAAGAAGTGCGATATCTGGGATTCGTGATTGGCCAAGGCAAACTTCGAACAGATCCATCGAAAATACAATCGATGCTTGATTTTCCGGTTCCTGTCACAGTGAAGCAGCTTCGCCGTTTCCTCGGCATGTGTGGGTGGTATCGGAGGTTCCTGCCGAATTTTGCTACCACCACTGCCCCAATGACCGACTGCTTAAAGAAGGGGAAGGAGTTCCAAATGACACCAGAAGCGCTGGAGAGTTTTAATACCTTAAAGCAGGCATTAACGTCGCCTAAAGTGCTCATAAATCCAAACTTTAATGAACATTTTTATTTGCAGTGCGATGCGTCTACCAAAGGCATCGGAAGCGTGTTGTTTCAGCTCGATGATCAAGGCGCAGAGCGACCCATCGCATACATGTCACAAAAGCTGAATTCCGCGCAGAAAAATTATACGGTCACCGAGCTGGAATGCCTCGCGGCCGTTGTCAGTGTCCAGAAGTTTCGGCCTTACATCGACGGCCTCCCATTCACAATTATTACGGATCACATGAGCCTAAAATGGCTCATGAGCCAGAAAGACCTTTCGGGGCGTCTCGCAAGGTGGAGCCTTAAATTACAGGCGTTTCAGTTTAATATTGTCCATAGGAAAGGCGCCGCAAATATCGTTCCGGATGCGCTTAGCCGAATGTATGTGGACGAGATTGCGGAAATTAATGGCGGACCGGAATTGGATTTAAAGGCCACGGAATTTCAAGAGGCTGAATATATAAATTTGATAGATAAAGTCACGGCGAATAATGCTAGGCTTCCTGACTTAAAGAACTTTGATGGAGTTATTTTGAAGAGAACTAGATTTCGATCGGACGAGCACAATGAAAATGTGTGGAAAATTTGGGTACCACGTGGTCTTCGTCGACAGTTACTAGAAAAGAGTCATTGCCACAGTTCAGCGGGACATGGAGGCATGACCAAAACGCTTTATCGACTACGGGCTAAATATTATTGGCCCGGAATGGTTGTTGATACGAAAAACTTTGTTGCCGGTTGCGAGACGTGCAAATCCACCAAAGCCGTTAATGTGATTTCGAGACCATATATGGGAAGTCAGATAAAGTCTGAACGCGTGTTCCAAAGAATATTTGTTGATTTTTGTGGACAATATCCACGTAGCCGCCAAGGAAATAGCTATGTTTTTGTTGTATTAGATCATTACTCTAAGTTCGTTTTCTTAAAGCCGATGCGAAACGCAACAGCATCAGAAGTAGTAAAATACCTAGAGAATGACATTTTTCAAGTTTTCGGGATTCCAGAGGTGATAGTGTCGGATAATGGCCGACAGTTCATATCCGAAATCTTTAGGGAACTGTTAGGCAGGTATGGCGTCAAACATATGAGGACAGGGATATATGCACCACAATCAAATTCCTCGGAACGGGTGAATCGTTCAATGTTGTCAATAATCCGGGCGTATATAGACGAAGCTGACCATAAGAGTTGGGACATACATGTATCCAAAGCGGCATTTGCCCTGAGAAGCTCCTTTCATGATGCTATAGGTATGGAGCCTTACCGTGCGGTATTTGGGCAGTCTATGGCACAACACGGGGACACATATGAATTGCTCAGGAAACTAGATATAATCGAGGAATCCGAAATTGAAGTGTTGCCAAAAGAGGCAAGTCTGCAGCTTTTGAGAAAAAAAATATCTGAAACTTAAAGCAAGCCTATGAGAAGGGGAAGAAGAATTATGATCTGAGGGCCAGGAGTGTGAGCTATAACGTTGGACAATGTGTATACAGAAGAAACTACAGGCTAAGTGATGCCACAAAACATTATAGTGCCAAGCTGGCGCCCAAATACCTTAAGTCCATAGTTTTAAGAGCGGTTGGGAACTCGTTATATGAATTGGGAGATATTAGTTTATTAACGTGTATTTCGCATGTGTTTACTACACAAATGTCAGAACAGAACTGACATTAGAGGCCAATCGCAAAATTTATAGCATTTTCTGATAGGAGGATTACTTTTGCGCCACCTTGTAGTTATTTAAATTATTGTTAAAAAAGAAAAAAATTTATGCGTTAAAATAAAGTAAACACTGGCAAGATACTTATGCAAAAAAACCCTGTAATATCACTTCTTAACATGACATGACATATCACGTGACTTGCCATGATTCATCACGAGTTATGGTGTGACATATCTATCAAGTGATATGACACCTAAATAAGAATATATTCTAATTTTTGTTAAAGAAAATTTTAAAGCTTTGAAATTGCTTATTGCTTATTAAATTGTTATTTTGTTGGCTTTCCACAAAACTCTCCAAAGATATGATAAAAAAACTGTTCAATATCTAATAAAAATCATTTAAGACAAGAGCATATACACATACATACTTGTACATACATATAAACATACTTGAAGTTTAGCTTTATGGCATTTAAATAAGTATAGTCTAAAGCAAACCACTTTCAAACCATCTGCAAAAGGTTTATTGAAATTGTGATTATCCTTGTTTGGGTATTCCCTCATTTCAGGTTTGATTTAATTCCTTCTGGGACCTGTTACAGTAGACACATCTGACCATTACACACATATCCATTACATACACCAACTTTATACATTAAAGCTTTTGGTAAATTCATGTATGTATTTGTTTTCTGTTCTTTCGTCTGTTTGTTCGTTTGCTTGTATTCTGAGAAAATTGTCGCTATTTTGTCTCGTTAGAAGCGGATTATTTTTGTGGTTATTTTTCCTTGAGCTTGTGCGGTTGAACAATTCTTTTACGACAAACTTTACCTGACAATCTTTCGCCGTAAGAAGAGTAAATAAATAAAGGAGAAAATCAAATAAAGTATAAAATGATTTTCTACAACTGTTAAAAACATAAATACAGACATAAAAAAATAATGAAAGAAATAAAAATTGCGAAATATTACAAAAAAAAAAAAAAAAAAAAAAAACATGAAAAAAAAACATTTACTCTGGTCTAAATGTGGGAGTACGTGTGCAATTTGGAGTTTCTGTTGTTGGCATTCAATGTGTATTAGAGATTAAAGAATTTTATGTACAACATTTGATATAAAAAGCATAAAAAGTATCAACCTAAAAATTATTATTTTTATAGCTATTTGTTGTAGGGATAAAGGTAGTCATATATGCGAGTATTTTTCCTTTTGCTGGTTATTGTAAATCTTTTCATTAGAATATTTGTTATTTTCAAATATATACATTTTTGTTATTGAAAATATAGCTTTTAAATTTTGGTGAACGAAAAAATCTTTGATATTGGTTACTTTGAGGATTAGATGAATGGGTTTTTTTTCAGCAATAGAAAAAAAATATAAATAAAATGGCAGTTGGGATTATAGTGCTCAATATAATGGTTGATCAAGGACAAAAACACTTTATGGTTTATGGCATTTAAACATTAAGGAAGACAGGATTTTCAGAGCAAAGTGAAATTAAATTTATATCTTGAGTACAATGAAAAATGTAAAATTAAATTTTAGAGTAAAATGGTACAAGTTGCACTTAAACTTTAATGGCTTAATGAGAAATTAAAGTTTCAAACCTGTCTCCCTTGATCATAATATATTGTTACGTTTTTACCTTTTAAAAATGGTGGTTTGGGTCTATACCCTGGTCTGGGTCTATACCCTTTAAAACGACTTGGAGTCCTTTTGCGCTTCTCAGCTGGTAGGTATAGAAATCCCTACTCTCCCTCTCCAACTGGTTGGACGAAAATCATCTGCCTTTTTCACTTGAATTTTGGTTTCGCTGATATTTACATGTTTAATTGATGTTACGCTAAACATATTTTCACCTATTACCGAAACCATTCCTTGTACCAATTTACTGGAAGTGGGCTCTCTCAGATAAATTGGTGGGGGCTTAAACGTCTTCTTAGGAAGTTCTGGCTCATCCGTCTGGAGGAGAGCAAACCTATTTTGATCATTACTCACGGTCTTAGAAGCTTTTGAATTTGATGACACTTGAGCAGATGTCGGGCTCCTCTGTCACTTAAGAACTGTGACGTATTTATCCATACCTACTTGTTTTCTAGATTTGACTGCACTATTTGATGTAGAAGATGTTGATGTATTTTCATCGGATGTAATAACTATATTGGGCGAACAGGAACGATGCCGTTCTACGGCTCTTGTAGTGAGAAAATTCTCCACAGATTTTTTTTAAGGATTCTTCCTCAGAGACCCATATAGTTTTTCTAGTCGAGCTAAGCTCTTTCTCAGAATTATATCTGAGAGGAACACTCATACAGTTTTTATGCGATTTTTAATATTTTGTTTTGTAGATATTTTTACCTATTACGAGTTATTTTTTCACTTTTTTGTTTTATTTTAACCTATTACACTTTTTCACCTATTACGATTTTTTTTCACCGAAAATTCAGCCGCACTAAAAATAACACAGTTCGATTAGACGAGACCAAAAGAAAGATAAAAAAAACCGGCAATTTGTGCAGTAAAGTATTTGGCAGCTGACAATTTTGGATTAGTAAACATGAAAACTTACAAAAAAAAAGCAAAATCATCCTAAGCCATGAAGCACATTTGCACTTTGGTTACTTGTTCATTATTACAATTTTCGCGATTGTCACATTTACAGTCATGAAAAATTAGAGAGCAGGACACCTTTACATAGTATTTATATGAACATAAACTATATCTACGACTATCTGGAAGCAGCATTGTTATTTCCAGTAATATATAATGAAAGGAATTATAATGAAGCTGAAGTTCGCTTAAACTATTGAATCATATTTGCTAATCCTTATTATCTATTCTTGCCAGCTCAGAACATCTCACAACACAATTGATCAATTTGCCTGTCAAGGCAACAAATAATTCATAGAAGCAAGCCAATGAAAAACTATTGCAATATAAAATTTATAATTTAATCTACTTACACAGAAAAACACATTTTCTTTATTTATTAAACAAAATCGCAAAATTCTCTTAAAAGCGGAAACAAAGTTATCAGCTAAATATAAACATCTATGCAAACAACCATTACATGTTGTTTTGGTTAAACTGACTTGTTGTTACACTTGCTGTTGTCCGTTAAGAAGGATAATAATGTCTTGTTGTCTGTGTACGTTAATATTTCTTTTGTGTGTGTGCGTCTTTGTTTTGAACATGTTGTTAACGAAATCTAACGATTGACATGATTTGGTCAATTTCTGATAATTCCATTTACTGATACGTACAGCCATTATGAGAATGTACCAAATGTTGACACCAAAGACATCAAAATAAATCTTAGCAATTTTACTAAACGATCCAAGACCACAACAAATATGCCAATAATTAGCACAATTAACAATTTTACGAGAACAGCAGAAGATAGCCAAGGACATATACTATGTAGACAAGTGAAAGAGAAAGAGATGAACGCTGCTACATGTACATTGTACATATACACATGTATACACAAAGTAACATAAATACACTGACATCTCCGTCGTTACTTGAAGTGCTGTAGGAAATAGAAATTGAAAGAATTAAAAAACATGTTGCATATTTACAGGCAACAACTTGCAGTACATACGTACAACTGCTACACGCACAAGCAATTTCATTCTCAATTGAGCACATAAAGTTTCGAGACTCATACATTTTAGACTGAAAGTTTAGATGTCTGTGTATGTAAGTAAATGTACAGTGTAAGCTACAGTTATTTGATAAGCTATGAGTATATAATTAGTTGAATGTAATTTGGGGGTTTGAGCAGTCTAGATTAGCAGTTGCAAACGAACCAACAAGCATGAGAGTATTGCTGCAGTTCTTTTTTTCCCTTATTGTTATTATTGTTGTTGCCGTTATGGACTCTAGTGATTGTAACGAGCTATATTGCTTACTTGGGATATACATAGTACGTCTGCATGCATATGGACCTCACACACTGTGTATTAATATGCGAGAGAAATCTCAAAAGTCCGATTAAAATCTAAGAGACACTCACAGAAAATTTGCTCTCTCCATTACTTTTAGAATATACAGTTTCCAAACTTAAATAAATGACTTGATGGAAAACTATTTGTTTTGTTTTAATAAAACAAATAAAATGCTGTTCTATGCCACAGCAGAAAAGATGCTCCTATGGGAATTCATACAGTAAAAAAACAAACACGATATGTGGGATCCATAATTCGTAGGTGTGTAATTGGATGGAGTTTTAATTAAATATTAATATTATAGGGCACATTTAGATCATATGCATCATCATTATTGATGGGCAAATGTTTTGCTTCAATTTTATATTATTTTTAAACGACTTTGCATGCTGCCTGCCTAATATTTACCTGTGCTGTGTGTGTATACATATATCCAGCAACTAAATGTTCATGTCCTCATATACATTATTGTGAGTGCACCTAAGCTGGCTAAAATATTGTTTGTGTGTGTGACTGTACTTGTATATGTGTGTACAAGTGTGTTTATGTGTGTATCCAATGTATAAAAGGCAATTTCCGGAACTCATGTGACAAACGTTATTACATTCCTAGACTTAGTTGCTAGCTTCACACATACAAAAGGTTAGTTAGTTTGGTTTTGAGGCAATATGACATTGCTGGCCAATGTTATATGGATGTTTGTGTCGATGAATCTGTGTGTGTGCGTGTACATTTGAACGTTATTAAATAAGTCTCTCTTACTAGAATTGTTTGTGTGAGCAACAGCTTGGTTAACAGAAGGGAAATTGAGAATAGTTAATACCTTTTGGGAATAAAAACATTTCAACTAGTAACTATGTATAACCTATTTTAAAAAGATTATTTTGTTTTGATTTTATTGTGGGGGGGGGGGGGAGGGGGGATTTGTTTTCGTTTGCAATTTATAGTTGTTTTACAAATTCATGTGTCCAGGGTACTAATGATAATGAAATAAATATATTAGTGAAATATTGAGTAATACTTGGATCTTTATATCCGCATACTGGACAATAGAATATTGCCTGATGATAAAGTGAATGGAAAATATTATTTAATCTCTGTTTTCAGTTCAATATTTTCTACTGCATGGATGAATGAACTGGTTTTAAGGCTTATCACGTAGCAGATAACAGCTCACCAGATTATTGCATCTTGGAGTTGAGTGCAGTACTGGTAATTTTTAAAGCTCTTGCCTGTAAAGTTGTCTCCTATTATGTAGGAATTTGACACCATAACACAAAAACTTTTAAAGCTCTTCAAGTTAGTTAGTTTACTTATACTGGAGTTAGTTAGTGCTTGCAATGGTACAAAACTATATCTCTTCTGTCACATTGGCAAAGACACTTTTCCCTTCAGAGATTAGCAGTTCGTCACCAATATTGTCTTGTATATCACCTTGCCTGAAATGTAAAGGGTGTCCCAACTAGAACGGAGTTTTTAAATTTGGCGCCATTCGAAGTGTCATTGCTTGACATTTGAACAATTGTTATTGTTTGCTAGTAGAAGGTACGAGGTTAGTAATGAACAACGCATTCTCATTGTGAATTTGTTTTACCGAAATGGTGAAAGTTTTGCGGATACAGTTTGCAAATTCCGATCAATTTGGGGTCACAATAATGCTCCAAAAGAGTCAACTGTAAATAGATTAATGGATAAATTTGCCGAAACTGGGTCTGTTAGTAATGTAAAGACAACAATGCGCCTTCGACCAGGTCGATCGACCGAAAATGTCGCAGCTGTACGTGATGATGTCGCTCAAACTCCATCCACCTCAAATCGACACCGAGCTCAGTAAATTGGTGTCTCCAAATCCACTATGCAGTGAATTTTGACGAAAAATTTGCATCTTCATGCATACAAAGTTCAATTGACTCAGGAACTGAAGCCAGCTGACCATGGACAGCGAAGGGAGTTCGTTAATTGGGTATTGGAGAGACAACATGAAAATGCTGATTTTGTCGATAAAATCATATTCAGTGACGAGGCCCATTTCCATCTTGATGGCTTCGTCAATAGGCAGAATTGTCGCATTTGGGGTGAGGAAAATCCTCGAGTGATTCACGAGAAGCAAATGCATCCTCAACGTGTCACGTGGAGGGCATGTGGTTTCAACAAGACGGTGCTACATGTCATACAGCCAGAGAAACAATTAAATTGCTGCATCAGTCATTTCCCGGTCGTGTTATTTCACGTTTTGGAGACCAGAATTGGCCGCCTAGATCATGCGATTTACCACCTTTAGATGTTTTCTTTGGGGTTTTTTGAAGTCGATAGTTTACGCGAATAAGCTGACGAAGAGTCAAGCCTTAAAAGAGGAAATTGGACGCTGCATTAATGAAATACCGCAGCATTTATGCAAAAACGTCATTGATAATTTTATTAAAAGATCGCGTGTGTGCCAGCAAAGCCGCGGCGGCCATCTGTACGATATCTTGTTTAATACATAACCTCATTCTGTCTACTTTACGATATATTACATATAAGTTTCACGATTTTTTTTAAATATCTGTGTTTGTTGCGTTCTAGTTCGGACACTTTTTTAGTAGCACTTGATATGTTGAAGGCCCTTAATGCCGTCAGTAATGCCGCACTATTTGGGGGCAAACATACATGGATTGTGTATTATCTGAGTATTCACATTCTTGATGTAAAAATCCCACAAAAGTTAACAAGAAGTCCTATGGGCGGAGATTTTCTGGTTGTGACACCACTCCTCTTTAACGTCTACTTTTTTAAACATCCTGCAACTCCATAAACTGTATAGGTGATGACATATGCAGACTTCATACATATTTATGGATGGATGGATCTGTAAAATCTACATTTCGTAAAATTAGTGGTAATTTCACTGTACTTAATGACTTATTGTCCCACATATACCGCCAACCTCATTTTATATCCCGAATTTTATCACGATCTTCATGCCACCCTTATACTTATTACGTATAAGTAGAACCATTCGTGATACGAATGCGCGGATATTCTCATTAACTGAATTTCACTGAATTCGCTCATGTATTTAGCGATCATTTCATACAGTTGAAATTATTCAGTCAGTCAATGCAGCACAACTAATTAAAACCGCAAGTGGATCACGGGTAGTATGAGTACTATTCGTTAAAGTTTTAGGTTAGATTGCATATTGATTTTTAAGAACATCATTCAATTTAATTATTCTTTTAGTTTTTATAATTTTTGATAAGTCTAAGTTTTTCGCTACAATTACCATTGATCTGCATACAAGTGTCCGCACTTAACAATCTCTTACTTATATTAAAATAAGTTAAGATCTCAAGTATCCTTAAATTCCTATTGTAGAACATGTTTATAACAACAACATTGTCTGTTAGCAAGTGTGAGCTTAACAAAACGTATGAGTACTTGAGCAATTTCTAAATCTATTATAATGTCAAATTGACAAAACCAATTTTAACGTGCATTGGTCTGCAAAACTCATGAACATTCAGCCATTAGACTCTTGATACCATAAACTTGTGTATAAATGTATCCATACATATGTAAGTATAAATATCAATATGGGCATTTGTGTTTATATAGGTGTATGTATATGTATGTAGTTGTAAAAGTTAAGCACGCACACAAGTGCAGGCATGAAATTTACTAACAACGTTTGTCTTTCTTTACCATTTTAAATGTAACAGTTAAAAAGAAACACGAATGTATTTCCTTCCTGTCTACACATTTACACATCCAACGAGAAAACACATGCACAAACTCACAAACAATTATTTTGATGCAATGCTAAATTTTATGAAGGAAGAACGAAAAAAATTATATATTGTGGAAAATATGAAATCAATGCGTGTGTTTGCCATTATTCTTTAAACGGACAGGGCTTTATGGAAAAAGAACATTTTTCTTTATTATTATTTTATTAAATTTCTGTAACAACATTTACTGGTCATTGTTACGATAAATCTGTTGCATTTTAAGTAACGTATGTTAACGTTTTCGTTTTTGTTTTGTTTGTTATTTCTTTTTGCCAAAAATGTTGTAACTTACAAACATGTGGGACAAATATTGAAAATGTTTGATACGAAAAAATTTTATATACGAATTTAAAAATGTTGCTCGCAAATATTATAACATTTTTGTTGTATTCGCTTCCTCCACAGAATTCGAGGCACATGGAACTTTTTGAATGATTATAAAAAAGTATTCATACATATTCGAGGGTTTTAGGCGAATTGGTTGCACGGTACTGCAAAGTAACCATATTCATCTTAGTTGCAGTTAGTTCGTTAGTTAGTTAGTTAAGGCTTCATTAGTCTTTACTTTGTGTTGCTGTTTTGTTCCGTGTTGTTCTGTTGTTAAATTTTTGTAGTTTTTCCGTGTAAACGTATCAGCTGTTTTAGGTAAACAGACAACACATACCGGGGAAATAAATCAAAAAAATACAAATCAAAGTCCTTACTTTCGACTAAAGTAATGTGTTTTTTTATTACTTTTATACAAAAACTTAATTAAATTCAAAGAAATTGAAAATTTTTGTAATAACCAAAAACTGTTTTGTTGTGCGAATGTCAGCAGTTTTGTGCTGTCATTTACAATTACTTAGCAAAGTTTTGTGTTCAACAGGTTCGTCCGCAACGGCACGGAAAGTAACAAAACAACTAACGACTTCTACACATTTTCTATTTAACAGAATCAAGTCAGCTGATTCGGAACGGAACAGAAAGTAAAGACTAATTCTGCCGTTAGTTAGTTAGTAAGTTAGTAAGTTAGTAAGTTGGTAAGTTAGTAAGTTAGTAAGTTAGTAAGTTAGTAAGTTAGTAAGTAAGTAAGTTAGTAAGTTAGTAAGTTAGTAAGTTAGTAAGTTAGTAAGTTAGTAAGTTAGTAAGTTAGTAAGTTAGTAAGTAAGTAAGTTAGTAAGTTAGTAAGTTAGTAAGTTAGGAAGTTAGTAAGTTAGTAAGTTAGTAAGTTAGTAAGTTAGTAAGTTAGTAAGTTAGTAAGTTAGTAAGTTAGTAAGTTAGTAAGTTAGTAAGTTAGTAAGTTAGTAAGTTAGTAAGTTAGTAAGTTAGTAAGTTAGTAAGTTAGTAAGTTAGTAAGTTAGTAAGTTAGTAAGTTAGTAAGTTAGTAAGTTAGTAAGTTAGTAAGTTAGTAAGTTAGTAAGTTAGTAAGTTAGTAAGTTAGTAAGTTAGTAAGTTAGTAAGTTAGTAAGTTAGTAAGTTAGTAAGTTAGTAAGTTAGTAAGTTAGTAAGTTAGTAAGTTAGTAAGTTAGTAAGTTAGTAAGTTAGTAAGTTAGTAAGTTAGTAAGTTAGTAAGTTAGTAAGTTAGTAAGTTAGTAAGTTAGTAAGTTAGTAAGTTAGTAAGTTAGTAAGTTAGTAAGTTAGTAAGTTAGTAAGTTAGTAAGTTAGTAAGTTAGTAAGTTAGTAAGTTAGTAAGTTAGTAAGTTAGTAAGTTAGTAAGTTAGTAAGTTAGTAAGTTAGTAAGTTAGTAAGTTAGTAAGTTAGTAAGTTAGTAAGTTAGTAAGTTAGTAAGTTAGTAAGTTAGTAAGTTAGTAAGTTAGTAAGTTAGTAAGTTAGTAAGTTAGTAAGTTAGTAAGTTAGTAAGTTAGTAAGTTAGTAAGTTAGTAAGTTAGTAAGTTAGTAAGTTAGTAAGTTAGTAAGTTAGTAAGTTAGTAAGTTAGTAAGTTAGTAAGTTAGTAAGTTAGTAAGTTAGTAAGTTAGTAAGTTAGTAAGTTAGTAAGTTAGTAAGTTAGTAAGTTAGTAAGTTAGTAAGTTAGTAAGTTAGTAAGTTAGTAAGTTTGTAAGTTAGTAAGTTAGTAAGTTAGTAAGTTAGTAAGTTAGTAAGTTAGTAAGTTAGTAAGTTAGTAAGTTAGTAAGTTTGTAAGTTAGTAAGTTAGTAAGTTAGTAAGTTAGTAAGTTGGTAAGTTGGTAAGTTAGTAAGTTAGTAAGTTAGTAAGTTAGTAAGTTGGTAAGTTTGTAAGTTAGTAAGTTAGTAAGTTAGTAAGTTAGTAAGTTAGTAAGTTAGTAAGTTAGTAAGTTAGTAGGTTAGTAAGTTAGTTATTGGCAAGCTGAATAGTGATTATGTGGATTATTTAATCAGTAAATTTGTTGAACGTTTTCTTTAAACTGTAAACTGTAACTTGAACCGACCAAATATTATAGAGCTGATATTTTGTTGCACAAAAAATATTAATAAATATAAATAAAATAACAAAAAAAAATATATCATATGTATTCACGTCCGCTGTTGTATTTTGTTCGGTTTCTTTCATTTTGTTATTCCTATGTATTGAATTTTGCACTCAGTGATTCATGTTTATACACGCATGGTGCATGCATGAAATACAATGACAACAACAGATAAAATAACTCTCTGGTACACAAGATCGTATAAATATATGTATATGTGTGTATGTATATGTATATATGCCAGTATTTTGGTAACTTTTGTGTAAAATATGTATACAATTTTGTAACCATTGTTTTATGCATTTACATGAGTGTAGAAATGTATGCGTAAATACACACAGATATACTACATACATACGTATTTATATCGGTACATACAAATATATTTGTTTAATCTATGGAGTAGAGCGAGTGCTAGCAAGGTACGTGGTTGCGTCATACTGTGGTCAGCCAACTAACCAGTTGAACTACCAACCAACCAACCAGTCCTGGCATCCAGTCACTCATGCATGCCTGTTACGACAACGAGGTGTTGCACAGTGTCGATGTTTATGTCCCGTTATTTGTTAGTGAATAATATGTACACACTAACGCATACACATACCAACACTTATTAAACAGGAGAGTGTGTCTGAAACTCTGTTTGTTGTGAGTAAAGTTTGCAAGGTTATGGATTATAAATCAGTGGGAAAAATTTGTTACTGTTGATCGGTGCTATCATGTATTGTTTTATTTTCGTTTATTTGGTTGTTGTTATTTTTGTTGTTTATTGCTGGTTGTTATTTATTTTTCTATGGGGATTTTTATATATGTAGCCCTTTAAGTGAATCAGAAGTTTAAACATGCCAAGAATGTATTGTCATTTAATTTATTTCGGTTTCTTTTTTGTATGTCGTTTTCATAATAATCATTAATTAATTTGTCAGGGGATGTGTTAATTGCCGAGACTAATTATAATTTAATGTTTTAAATACATTTTCTTTGTGATGAATTTAATATACATAAATATTAAACCTAAAAAGTTTATTAAATGAGAATTATTCCTCTTGCGAGTATTATTAAACAAATTTTAAAAAAATTTAATCGAAGTTGCCTTCAAGTTTAGTATACAATTTATTTGAAAATAAATTGTATACACTACATTTATTTTTGAATATTTCTGTTATATATCTTACATAGCCTTCCGTTGGAAAGCATAAATGCAAAATCATACAAAAATATTCAAAGAGACACTAGCAAAATGTAATGCATTTTCTGGCATGCTAAAGCCGTCATCAGCATTCTTTGTGTCTAATAGTGTTTTATTTTCAAACTCTGTAACTTCTTAGCCTAGAACAGAAAGCGCGTATAAACAGAAAAAAGTTAGGTGTTTTGGAAACTTCCATCTGTGCTATGAAAACAAGTTAAATTTCCTTTTGATCTGCCAATTCCTTCATATAGAAACAGGTGTTTCAAAAAGATGCATCCGCGATTTTTTTACAATAAAAAAAATTAGAAATTCGTGGTGTCATTATATATTTAAATAAAAAAGGTTTATCGGGACAAGAAATTCATAATGATATGGTGAATATGTTAGGTGAGCTAAGTGCTCCTTCATATGCAACAGTAAAAAATTGGGTTGCTGAATTGAAACGTGGTCGTACAAGCATTGTGGATGAACCACATAGTGAACGTCTAAAAACAACAGAATTTGTAGCATGATATGGTATTAAATGAGCGACGAATAAAAGTGCGTGAAATAGCTAATTTCATGAGCATTTCAAATGATCGAGTCTATTTAATTTTGCACGAAGAACTACTGATGAAAACGCAAGATGGGTGCCGCATTTGTTAACAGTCGACCAAAAGTGCATGAGAATGATAATTTCTCAAGCTTGTTTGGATCGTTTTAAGAAAAATAAAATGGATTTTAAGCGTCATTTCATAACTGTGCATGAGACATGGATCCGCCACTATACTCCAGAGACAAAAGTTCAATTCAAGCAATGGACTGAAGCTGGAGGAAGTGCCCCAAAGAAGGCAAAACCAATTCAATCGGCTGTTAGGGTTATGGCAACGGTATTTTCTTGTGTGACTATCTGCAAAAGGGTAAAACAATAAATTCATAAATTCAAAGTACTATTGCAACATTTTAGATCAATTAAATGTAAAAATTCGAGAAAAATATCCTGGCTTACAACACAAAAAAAAATAATTTTTCATCAAGACAACGCACCAGCGCATGGTGAAAATCAACGATTTTTTTTTTAGTACGAGTTGCTTGACCACCCTCATTATTTTTCTGATTTAGCTCCCAGTGACTTTTACCTGTTCCCAAATCTTAAAAAATTCCTAGCTGGCAAGGGTTTCACCTCAAATGAAGATGCAATTACAGTTGTAAACCACTATTTTGAAGGCCTTGAGGAAAACTATTTTAATCAAGGGATAGAATTGCTAGATAAGCGTTGGACTAAGTGTGTTGAAAAATAAAAATGTTTTTGAAAAACAAACTAGGTATTCTCTTTCTGTGCTAGGCTAAGAAGTTTTCGAACCAACCTCGTATTGGCATTATTGTCTAGAAAACTAGATATCTTATTTAATATATATTATTTTTATTTAATTATGCCTCAATATTAAGTATGTAAATAATATTGGCAAAACTTTATCTTTTAAATGCCAACACTCTCGCATGACTACATCTACAATTTATGTGTAATTAAATAATAATTATAATCATAGTATTTCATTTGTATATCAATTTAAATTAACTGTTTTTATCACGTAATTAATTTGTCTAGTTTGTTTATTTTCTCTAACTCTGTTTTATTTTTTTTTTGTACAGTTCATTTCCTGGCCATGTTCTTTCGACACGAGGTAAGTCAATTTTTTCTATATTTGATACAAAAACAACTAAAACTAAAATACAAATCTTTAAATAAGGAAAGGGGAAGAATGTTGAATTGAAAAAAAAATGTTGCAATAGTTATTATCAGTGGTTGAATCTATCATTATTGAGTGCAACAAATTTAATTACTCTCATGACACGTAATGCAATTAATTGAATTACAAATATTATTGCAATGCCATAACAAATCATCATCATCATTATACTGCAATTGGGTTTTCATTTCCTTGCTTTCCAAGTCTGAGTATCTTTTGAACACACACACACACTAGCAGTGTGATTTTGTTCACATTTTTGTCACTTTAATTTAGTGAACAAAATGATTGGGTTTCATTTACTACGTGACCTCTTGCTCACATGCTCATATAATGGCCTTGTTATAATTTTTATGGCTGATAAGAAAGCTGACGACAACCAGCATGATGAGGATGTTGGGATGCTGCTGATGATGCTGTGTTGACACACGGTAAAGTGGGGTTTATGGAATGAAATACAAATCAATTTAACCATAAGTCATGTGCAAAATGTCTGTTGACATTTAGTCGAATGAGTTTTGTTTAGTTTTCTTATTTCTTTGCCAGCGTCACATTTGTTGCCACATTGAACGAACATCTGCTTAAAAGCCAGTAGGAAATGTTTGGAAGCAACGGCATTTCCCTGCATTTTAAATAAATACAGAATGAAACGTATGTATTGTCAATTTAGTTTACATGACAGACATCTACACCTACGATGATTGATCTCTATAAACTTTTTTATTGAAAATTCCAAACATATAAAATATATTTTCTACAGGGGTGCTAACTAACCAAGTCTACTACAAGTATTTCTATCCTTAAAACTAAACCAACCCCCACCATCTAAATTTTTTTTTTCTATATAAATTGTCTTCATTGCCCAGTGTGTGTATGACAAAATATTGTATTTAGCTTGCAGCTATGGCTAAAAATAATAATGAAACATCTTTAGGGAGTTGTTATGGTTCGTATGTGTCTAATAAACAAACCTTTCCCTGTTCACTCCGTTACGATAATCTTTCTATCTTTGTAGATTTTTGATTTTGTTACATGTGTTGGTTTTTTTTCATAACTGAGCTATTTGTTGTTGATTTTATTTTTCTCACTTTTATACAATTTGTCTGTAAAATCTTTTAGTTTTAGTAACTTGTGATTGGGATTATGATTTTGTTCACAATTTATTTCTCAAGTTTTTTTTTGATAGAATGTATTTCTAAAAAAAAAAAAAAAAAAAGACAGAAATAAAAAAATATGAAATGTGGGAAAAAATAAACTTACATACATATATCTGGGTAACATGTGTTGCTAAAATATCTCGCATTTATTGTATTATTTTCAAGTAGAGCTAAATCTTTTGTCTTGTCTTTGTATTTGTTGTTTTTTTGGTCTTGTGTTATTTACAAATAAAAAAAAAAAAACTAAAAGATTCAAAAGGTGAACTCACGTAGTTGGCAAATAGTCAGGTTCAAATGTGCCAATATTGGACATAAATAGAGGGGGTTTTTTAAAGGCAAGCAACTAAACATGTGTGCAAAATATTTCTATAATATTTTTTTTTTAATTTTTTCATTTCAATTTAACATAAAACTTTATTTAAAAAAAAAAACTATTCAGCTCAATTTTAACATCATTAAGCCATACATAAAAATCTTGCATGCACTGAATTTTGCACAAGTGTATCTCTTGAAACTTTTGAACAACGTAAATACAACACAAATCGTGCAGAAATTACTTAAAAATCTGACATTGCTGGGATTAATTTACTGTAAAGAACTGTAAATTATATTATAAACGTTATAAGCAAACCTTAAGCACAGATCGTTAACAAAAAGAAAGCAACAAGTTATAAAAATTAGGCAATTATAAAGACAATACTACTTTCAATCAAGCAAAATCCTGGTTTCGTCCACAATGACCACGCATAAAATACAACACCAGTGGAGAGGAACTCGTGCGTATGCTAGTTTTCAAACCTTTCAACGATGAATTGTCAAACAACAAGGTGAGCGCAAATGAGTACAAAAAACTAGTATATGCTAAGTTTTGCATAAGTGTGTCTTTTGAAATATCAAAGTTTACCGTCCGATTTGTATGTGTTTGCTTTGTTTACGATTAAAAAAAATTTTTGTTTGATATTAATTTAATTGCATGTGGTAAACACTTTTTGCACATTATCCAACACAAATCAAATTATACGACAAATAATGAAGCATTGATAAAAAGTAGCTATTCTAGCTATTCAAGTAAGAGTTAAGCAGCTTAAAGCAAGACAATCAGTGATCATAAGGGTACAGAAAAGGCAAACCACAATTCAGAGTTCGCAAAAAGCTATTAACATAAAACGAACGCACCTCTCATCATAACACAAATGAAAAAAGACAAGTGTTTAACACCAAAAGATGCTTCCAAAGCAATAGTCACACCTTTTTGTCGATGAAAAGCACGACGAGACCTTCGTAATATTGGTTACATCTCAGCATTAATAACATAAAAACCTCTATTGCCGATAAAAATGTTAAGGCACTGTTAAAGTTTGCCAGAGTGTATAGAAATTCTACAGTAGATGTCTGAAAACATATAATCTGCTCAGAGAAGCTCAAATTTAATCGTTTTTAAACCGAAGGCAACAATATGCTAGCACCGAACAGCCCAGATAATTCAGAGACACAATGTAATAGAAACAATGAAGTACGGTGGCGAAAAATAGTGATGCTTTACATGGCGGTACCTTGCGCCACTGCAAAAAATCGAAGGAAGAATCAAAAAAGAAGATCATCTGCATATTTGACAAACTCATCTCATCTCCCCGATTTTGTAGAAAAGAGTGTCTATCATGTGGGTGAAGTTAATTTTTTAGTAACTAAATGGTGACCCAAAGTACAAATACAAAATCGTGAACAGCAACTGAGAGAGTATTACAAATGAATTAATTGAGAAATTGTTGGAGAGTATAACAAAACATATCAAAAATATTTTACGATATAACGTGCTGCTATGGACTAAATATTAAAAATACTGTCTGTCATTGTCAAAAGTTTTTGTATGGTGAAAAATTTATTACATGTGGTTTGTTTTCATTTGCATTTTTGCCTAGATCTTTGCTACTTTTAGTTATGATATATAAATTATTATTAGAAATCATTAGTAAATACCGAGAGAAGACGGGGTGGTCAGCTAGTATAATATAAAGTATAACCCCCTTATTCATAAAACTTGTCAAAGGTTTATAACAGGCTTATAAAGCAAATATCCCTTGACAAGTTTTTATGAATTAGACTGTAAATGTGTAGCTTAGCTTAATGTCTTATTCCTGGAGACATTTCATTACTAGAAGGCTAATCGTGCAAACTTTTGTTAAATAATGTCTTTCTGTCCTAGTACGACATTACGAGTATAATCTCCAAGAGTTGCTTACTACTATTTTGTTTTGAATAGTCGCTATAAATTCGAACATCTTTAAGTATTTGAGTGTTTTAGCAATGCAATAATATTACTGTAATTCGACAACTCTAGTTATGAGTATAGGATGAAAGTGAAAGCAAGTATAAGCCTATACTTTACATTATCCCTAAAAATATGCAATATTTTTTCTCAAAATTTTGTAGTAACTAGACATGTGTTTAATCATAAAAGAAAATCCTTGTACATATTTGCATGACTAGTTTGCTTGCAACTAAGCATTACTAAAAATCTCTTTGATTTTCAAAAAAAAAAAAAAAAAAACAAAGAAAATACAATCTTTATTGTTTTCACATCATTGCTTACGTAAGCCTTTAATTAAACCTTCAAATAGGAAATGAAAACTCATGGTAAATGTCTTAACTCGAAACATTTAATAATAAACACTATGCACACACATACATAAACATAAATATAAATACTGATTTTTGTAAAAAAAAAAAAAAAACTAAACAATCAATGATGATTTAGCTAAAATCTACAATCCCTGGAAAGTGTACGTATTGTCTATGTACCCAAAAACAAACGCTGAACTATAATACGTGTAAAAAAATAAACCCTTTACTTATACACATGAAATTCCCGCTTTCTCTTCAATAACAATAATGACTATTGGAATCACGTATTCGTATAAAAAAATCAGCTTTTCCTGCTGACTTAAAGTAGGTAACTATTTTTTTTTCTATTGCTGTAATAACAACCAACCTGCAAGTATGCTAATGACTCTAATATTAATGTGTGTGTTTCCAAGTTCTGATGAGTTGGCATTTTTTTATGGACAAACTTTTTTCTAAACTTTTTCTTTTAAGGAAAAAATCAGCAAAACATAAGTCTATATCAGAAAAACGAAGCTGCAAAGGAATTAGAGCAAAATGCTGAAACAAAAAAAGCCAATGTTTTCATAAAGAAAAACTTGTTTGTTGGCCAAAACATACTGACAATGGGCTTTAAAGATTTTCTGCTGTATGAGAGAAAATGAAAAATTTAGTTCTAATACGAGTACCAGCAACTAACCTACAGTTTTACAAAGACTGCAGGAAAAAACACAAATGTATTTCTCCTCTTTCTTGAATTTCTTCTTTATTTCTTTTATACAGCTTTTTTTTATACTCTATTAAAAATTCATAAGCATCTTGTTTTTGTTCTTGTGTTTTTACTACGAGTACCGAGTTTTTTTTCACATCTTTTGTTTTGTTCTTTTTTTTAACGGCCTTTGTAAGAGAGGGATACGATTTTTGCAGTTTGGTTTATATGGTAAAAGCAATTTCCTGACTCATTGCACACGCAATATTGAGGAAAGTACATACTGATACGTTTATAACATTTAAATTTGCATAGAAACATTCAGATATACGTACGTTTTGGAAAGGGGGCAGGCTTTTTGAATGGTGCACAATGGGTTATTAGGTTGGATTTTTAATGGTTTTTAGAATTTCGAAGATTGTCGATCAGATTACTGTAACACTGGGAATGCAGCACCGGCTCTGAAGTTGGGAAGTTGTGTTTGCAACAACAGCTTGCACAGTTTAATACTTGAAAATTAATTAAAAATTACTTCAAACCATAGTGTTTTACATGCCGCATGCCAGTTTTTATGTATGACTGGTTATTTTGTTAGTAAATACGTTATTCTTGTACGTAACGCACAATGAAATGTGTTTTTTCATTGAAGTTACGTTTAAGCCATGCTACAAAAGTACACAGAATGACTGGAAGAAATCAAGACAGAGAGAAAAAGATGGAGTAAAACTAAATAATCTCAGATATTGCTTTTCCATAAAATTCTAAATGTTTGAAGATGATGGCTGGTAAGAGATGATGCTATTAAGGGGTTAAAAGTGAATAATGATTCTATTTTACTCTAATTCGCACGCACATGCATAAGTCGAGTGTTATTATGTTGGTTGTTTTGTATTGATTTGGAATGGATTGTTGTATATCTATCAGGCGTATGTGTATAAAGTAAATGAAGCATACTTTAAGGCAATGTTTTTTTTGTACTGGGTAGTGGTTATGTTGCTTTTAAATTAAAAATAACTAGAGGTAATTTTTCATTGTTTATTAAATGGTTTAGAAAGGAGGGAAAAACAAGCAAAATACAAAACTTGTTTTTAATCTAGTTAATTTTTAAGTTGCTGTTTTCATTGAATTTCCCACATGTTTGCACTTATTGGCCTAGTTTTTATTTACAAATATGTGAAGTGTTTTTGTTTAATTAACAAGCAGGATCAATTTAAAAACTGTAATGGAATACAAAAATCATTATGTTTTAATAAACTATAAAAAGGCAAATAATTTTCTATATAAGAATTGACTATATTTTCTGTTTGTTTTTTTGGATTAATAATAAGTGTATTAAAATTAAAAGATTTCTGTTTGATGTTACGACTGGGAGATGTTTTTCGGATTATCTAAAAATACTCACTACAAATACCAATTCTCAAAGGTTTGCTTACACATCAGGTGAGGTCTTGCTATAATGTCACGTTCTTGTACGTATTTTATTAGAATTCCGCAAACATTACAATCCAGTGACTGAAAACTTTTGTTCTGTCGTAATATAATTTTACTAATAAAAGTTACTGCCTATTATCAAATTAAATAGTTTGTTCTGATTTTAAAAGTCTTGTTCGCTATCGTAAGTGTGTCTTGGAAAATGCTATGAAAAAATTAATTAAAAATAACATTTTTAAAATTTCTTTATTTTATCACATCAAAGACTTATTAATGTCACGTTCTATGTCTTTTCAAAAAAAAAAAAAATATTTAACTGAACAAAAGATAAACTAAACGTTAGACGTCAAAATTGACACCACTGTATTATTGAGATTTTAGTAATGTTAGAACATCAAACATCGTCCAGTTATGACTTTTTAAGCAAACAGACTCAACATGATTTACGAAGGTAATGCCATCTAACCGCTCAGTAAATGATTCAAAGTATTGCAGATACATTTTTTTTATCATATTAAAATTATTTAAAACCGCTTTCCAACAGTAATTCCGATTATGAGGGAATGAAAAAGATTTTTGACTGCTGAAAAACTTGAGAAATGCAATTTTAGATCAAAAGTAAAAGTATATTAAGAGCTTATTTTTTATGATAAATCATTTTTGAAAAAGTGCAGTTATATCGAGTGTTCATAGACTGATTTAAGTTCTAACGATTTAAGTGCTAAATACGAATTTGTATGAAAAAATTGAATTTAAATCCAAAATTGAATGGTCAAAAATGGAGCTTATATTATGATATAACGTAGTTATTACCGAGTTATAAACGATTTTACCTGCTTAAAAGATCCGGTATTAACAAGTGTGATGGACTTTTCAATGAAAAAATCGTTTTTGGATGCTAATGCATCAGGGCACTTTTAAATTAGCTTAAGATGTTTTAGAATTCAAATAAATAATTTATAGCACATTTGAGAAATTACGCTTTGTTTCGAATTCGGCCGAATATTAGGTTCCTACAAAAGAGTACTAATATGGACGAAAATTGCCCAATTGTTAAATGATAAACACTTGTATTGCTTCGCAAAGATAAAACATAATAATGTGTTTGAGTGAGCACAGCAATGCCCAAGAATTCAGCATGAGCTACTACAACAAACCGAGCATAAACTATGTGAGTGTAACATTTTTGAACAACATGTTTAATGTACATAAAAATATAGAATGCATCTTCGGTTGACAATAGGGTACAAACAAAACAATATATGTATTTGTTTGATAATGTTGTAAATCTCACTTTTTATATGAATATTTAAAATTCATATTAAAATATTAATTCTTCCGTTTAGTTCCTTTTCTCTTATATTTATTGTGATTTATTTTAATATGTATTATAAATTGAAAGTTATATTTTCTCCATATACACAGAGAAAATAGTCTCATTGTAGCGGTCGAATTTTGCTTTCAATTGAATGATTTGGTAAAATTTGAGTTAGTTTTTGCAATAACTTAATTTTGCCAATAGATAACGTCTATCATAAATATTAATTTACAAATATTTTTGCACAAAATATGGTCTAAATATTGCTCAACATACTCGTACACAAATGTAGATATTAATTAACCTCTATTTAGAGCAACTTTATAAAAATAAACCATCAACAGCCAACCCTAGGCGTAGCTTACTTCCACAACTAATATAACTAATATAATCAAGAATCAAATGCTGATTTTAACCATTTGTTTTAGCACAAATTTGTTTGACGTCGTTTACTCTTACAGTTTTGCGTAAAACTTACCCAGATGAGATTAAAAGCAGTGCAAATTAATTGGCTAATCGGCAGAAATTCTACATTAAAGTTGGATTGCAAACTTTTGTTGTACAATGCAATTCTAAAGCCAATCTGGTGTTATGGAATTCAATTATGCGGTACTGCCTCAGCATCCAACATTGAAAAAATTCAAAGGGGTCAAAATAAGATTCTACGTACAATTACTGCAGCTCCATGGTATGTTAAAAATTCTCGAATCCATAAAGATCTAGGCATTCCTTTGGTGAAAGTCGAATTTACAAAACACGCCTCAAAATATGTCAGCAAACTTGAACACCATCCAAACCCACTTCCACGAGACATCCTTAACTTTACTGGCCATGTTCGGTTGAGAAGGAGGGATACCCTTGCTTTAACTCAAGCGCAAAACAGATGACTGGATCAGTGGATATAAATTTTTTGTAGTATCATAATATTTTGTCTAGCACTGGCTGGACTTATTATTTTCTTTTAGTATTAAGATTCGAAAACTTATTGTCATTTCATTTCTGAAGATCCAATAAATAAATTAAATGTATTAAAAAAAAAAAAAAAAAAAAAAAAGTTTACTCTTACAAGAGTTTTGCAAGATCAAACAGCATTAAATAAAATAAGACTAAATATTTGTTGCACAACTTAATATACATAGATTATATACATACATACATACATACAATGTTGATTTCACTCACGGATAAAAATGTTGAAAACAGCGGTTATTGAGGCCTCCTCAATTTCTGGTTCTTTTCGAATTTTTTGTAGATATGTTAACATGTGAATTTCGATGCAAATTTTTTACAAATACTTAGCTAGCTACCTTCAATAAGTAAAGAAAGCCAAATTGAAACTCAAATTCTACAATGCTTTAATAAATCTATAGTCGTTATATAGTCCAAAAAGCGTAACCATTTGTTTTAGCACAAATTTGTTTGACGTTATTTATTCTTACAAGAGATTTGCAAGAACAAACATCATTAAATAAAATAGAACTAATTTATTGTTGTGTCTTTTTCTAAATAAACGAAGTTTTTTTTTAAATAAATACACGAATTCAAATATATTGTATTTACTTGTTACATCTATTTCGGCAAATATTTGCCAAGTGTGACCGTACTTTAAGTTATATTATTCTTTATTGTTTTTTATGGTTTATTTTTTATATTAGATTTGTATATATTTGTTTTATTTTAATTCACATATTCTTGCCCCGACACTTCCAAGATAAGACTTTGATGATACAGTATGATATTGGCATCCAATGTTTTAGCTTTAATTTCTTTATATATTTTTAAAAATTTATATTGCGAATTTTTTTTATTGTTTGTGTTTGGTGTGAGTTTATAAACAGACTAAGCATATCGAGCCATAACCGCCAAAATAATGTATCCCACACCATAATCGATTGTTGTTTTTTTTATCGAAATCGATAGTTCAACATCATTTAGAATTATTAAAATTAAATGTATTACACAAAACAATATTTACATTATAAATTTTAAAATAATGGCTTTATTCAAACTGATTTTATTTAAAAAAAACCTTCCCCTGTAAAATTTTGAGTTTGTGGGATACATTTTTTCGGCGGTTATGGCTCGATATGATGAACTTGAACTTGAGTTCTGTTGATTACTATTTCTCATCTCTTCTTACTTGCTGCGTTATTCAAGTTGATAAACAGAAGTCCATGTCTTCGCAACAAATTGAGGTGAATATCGGTAGATTATTGTACAAAGTGTATAAATTATGCTTGATACAAAAACACACAGTGGTGGCTCTAATAATAAGTCCACCACAAAGATGAAAAAATGATTAAAAAAAATTAAAGAAAATATGGAAAAAAACTTAATAAATTACAATAATGATAATAATAAGGGCGGATTATTTATAAACTTTCGTTTTTGCAACTGTTTTTGGCAGCTCAGCTGTTTTCGTGTAACATGTTACTATTGTTGTTGTTGTTGTTGTAACAGCAGTGACTGCTGAGTTGACAGCCCTTGGCTGAGTGGTCTCGGGTCATTCCGGTGCGTAGAACCGGCTGTCGTGGTAATGCTACTGTTCAACATGTTCAGTTTGCTCTATAATCGACTTACAGATTATTGAATTTTATTTACAAAATTCAAGCTCGGAAAATTGTGTTCAGCAATGACAATATTGTCTTATTTGCTGTAAAGAACAGCCAGAAGCATTGCAAGAACTGCCAATGCATACTGAAAAATGCATTGTTTGTTTCAATGGTGACAAAGAAGGGAAAGTTAATGTGAATGGCAAGTGCTAACGTGCAATGATTATGTGGTTTCAACAAGACGATACCACATGCCACACAGCACGCGAAACAATGGCCCAGTTGAGTTCGGTAAACAGTTTATTTCACGTTTTGGGCCGGTCAATTGGCCGCCTGGGTCGAACGATTTAACGCCATTGGACTATCTTTTGTGGGGCTATGTTAAGGCTCATATCTATAGGGACAAGCCCGGAACGGTTGACACACTGGGTGTTGATATTGCAGAATTTATTTTTGAGATACCGGGCGATGTGATCCAGAAAGTATGCCATAACTGGATCCAGTGTATAATTAATTTGAGGCGTAGCCGCGGTCAACATTTACATAAAAACATCCTTAAACTTTGAATTATATAGATCGTTCTATCGACTCAAATAAAGATTTCATCTAATTCCCCAAATTTTATGCATTTTCTTAACCAAATCCGAAAGCTTTTAAAAAATCATTAATAGTAATCAAATACAAATTTATATTTAACTAGATGGCACTTGCTCGCGTTGCTACGCCACCAATTAAAATTAATTTAAAAGAAAGGCATTACACAAATATTCAATTCATTTTGAGTAATTTTAATGATTTTTTTTTATTTTGAAAAAAAGTAGGCGGTCCCGGCAGGCGTTGTAATTAATTCAAAACAGTGGGCGTTCATACCAACTCAAAAACCTTCCCGGGCTCAAGCACAGCAACTTTGCCGAAGATAATAACATAATCAGATGCATAGTTTGCGAGAACAGAATAGTAGAAATGAATTTCAAAAAAGTACCAATATAAGTGTACTGAAATTTAGCCCTTCTTACACCTTTATATTTGAGTCATGAATAGCATATTCTGGGTTCTATTTTGTGTGGATGGACGAATATTTTATATTTTTTTATTTTTAAATTAAATAAATAATATCAAATGTCCGTTTTTATCCCGTTTATGTCCCTTTTTTGTCAACCGTGAAAAAATAATTTTCAAAAAAGTACCTATCAATTATCCGTAATACGTACTATTTGAAAATAATAGTTCATGGAATTTTTAGTGAGAAAATACATTTTGATAAAAAAGTACCAATAAAGAATACAATTTTTAGGACATAGGAATTCAAATTTCAAAAAAGTACCAACAAAATTTCTAGTCTTTATTGATATGAGACAGATGCATTTAATATAGTATTTCTATGTTTATATGTGTAGGAAATAAACATGTTAACGGAGCGTCCTAAGGGGACTATATGGACACTTGAATTTTGAATTTCAAAAAAGTACCAGACACCTGTCGGCTCTTTTTTTGATTAAAGGCGGACGCATTTAAAATATTATATCTAAGTTTATTTGTTTTGGAGATATAGAGGTACTAGTTTTACCCGTTTTTCACCCATTTGTCCCCCTTACCAACCGAATTTCCAAAAATCCCTGCTTAGTGGATCTACATGTTGTAAAAGGAACTAACTACCTGAATTTCAGGTTTTTAGCTTTAGCGTTTTGGGCTGCGCGATGATAAATGAATCAGTCACGTTACTCTTTCATATATATATTATTAGCTTTAAAAGATATTGGTGATTAAGGGCCCGATTATCGTTTACAACACTGAAATGTTGTGTTGTCTCCACTACAACACAACATGCATTTTTCATACGATTAAGCCGATAAGTGTTGTAAATCGTAATCTCAGTTTACAACATACAATATCAAAATATTAGGGCCTAAATTTTCTGTACGAATTGTACATTACAAATGTTAGATCGGCTGACAAATGATATTTCTTCAAGCATAATTTTGTATAATCTACTACATACATCATTTGTTAACTTTAACGAATCTATTTTCTCGGTGTATGCCAACAATTTTTCCCACTAATGTACTTGTTTAGTTCATAAAGTCAATTATAAAGGATGCTGGGGATCTTGTAAACAAAAATTACTTGACTTGTTAAGTTTACCAACATTTTGGCTTCATAAATTTTAAGTTTTTGCCTTTTTTTTGCACATTATATTTATGCCCAGTATAAGGATTCAATTAGGTAAGACTATAAATACTTGCAGTAATGAAACGAGTTAATTAAGTGTTTCTTTAGATGCTTTCCAAAACCAAGTTTTTGTTGCTGTAAATATTACAAATTATTTTTGTTTTATACAGAAATGTCAGTTGTGTTTATAAGAACGTTTGTATACAAACAGCTATAATGCGAAAATATTTGCTAGACTAAATAAAATAAACCTTATGATTTCAGTCAAATATGGAAATAAAAAAAATCTTTCTATTAAGAAAATGAAAGCTTTATGTTTGTACAGCAATTAGTTGCAACAAAATATTTCAATACATAAAACGTAAAGGAGTGGGGAAACCCTAGTTTTATATTTCAATTAGATAAAGTAAATAGATACCTACCATTTTTGTATGCGTAACATACACTGCCGGTCAATAGAATAGCTCCGTATTTTTCTCTTAATGAATGGTCGATTCTCTTAAAACCTGTTACAAATTACAATTATTCGGTATTCTCTCTTTTTATAGTTTTTATTTATAATTTTTTTGGACATAAAAGAAAATTCATAAATAGTCCAGTTATAGATTTTTTCTGCATTTTGTCAACTACCTACAATAATAATACAAATAATTTAGTTCATTAGATAAGCTCCAATGCTTATCGTTTTAGTTGTGATCAATTGATTGTTATCAAAACATTGTAAAATTATTATGTGGACGTAAATCTAATAACGATTAAAAAAATGGGTCGTGGGATTGCATTATCTTTAGAAGAACGAGAAAAAATTGAAGCGTACAGAGACTCAGGGCTTAATCATCGCGAAATTGGGAAAAGACTTGGACCTAGTCACTGTGTTATAGGAAATTTTTTACGAAATATGTCGAGCTACGGAAAAAATTTGAAAGGTCGGACCAATAAAGCGACTACTATTGCAGAAAGGCGACTTATAATTAGAACAGCTTCGAATTCGCATGACTCTGTACCGATAATAAGAGCTAAAACTGGAGTTTCTGCAAGTATTACTACAGTGCGACGCATAATTCAAAATACCAAACTTCTGAAGAGACTTAAGCTGCAAAAAACATCACTAAATCCAGCCAGAAAAGCACATAGGTTTCTCTTCTGTCGTAACCATATGTCGTGGAAAACTGAGTGGCAACGCGTAGTGTTTTCAGACGAAAAAAATTTAATTTGGAGGGACCAGATGGCTATAATTTCTAATTTCATGATCTTCGAAAAGAAGAACATCGATTAAGTCGTCTTAATGCCGCGAAGTTGGTGTGATGGTGTGGGGAGCGGTCTCCTACTTTGAAGCTTGCGAACTCCAACTTTTATCTTCAAAAATGAACGCATTAACTTATAAAAGCGTACTCGAAAAAGCATTTCCTCACTTCGCAAGATAATGCTCCGATACATACTGCACGAGTTGTGAAAAACTGGATTCAACAACAAAATGTTGCATTACTGTAATGGCCACCATACTCTCCTGATATAAATATTATTGAGAACGTGTGGGGATGGTTGGCAAAGAAAGTGTATGAGTCTGGCAGACAATTTGAGGATAAGCCGTCATTGATAGCTGCCATCAAAAAAGCTTGGGAGGAAGTTTCGCTTAACTATTTGAAGCAGCTCTATGACACACTCCCAAACCGTGTTTTTGAAATAATTTCAAAAAAAGGAGGGTCAACTCATTACTAAATCATTGCTTACTAATCTTATTTAGTTAATTTATGAAAAATAAATAAGTTTAAACTGATGTGTTCTTTGTTTCATTATTTTTACTCAACTGGAGCTATTCTACCGAACGAAAAAAACCAAGCATTATTTGTGCTATCTAATGTTAATCTTGTATAAAACAATAATGGGGCGTAATTGAAAATATTGTTTTTATGGAAACTGTAGTTAAATGATCACTCTATTATTGACCGAAAACTAAAACATTTTTCTTTAATTTGATTTCGAGAAAAATTAATTTTCATATGGTAGAAACAATGGAGCTATTCTATTGACTGGTAGTGTACATAAGTTGCAATGTTTACTCGAACTCTTGCTTTTTTTAATTCATTTCCCTAATTTTAAGCCCAAATTTGCTGCTTATCGAAAAACTCTTTATATAGAGGCCAGCAAAACATTTCTCATTTAAAACCATTAACATTTATTAGTGGCCTCATAATAATCATAATCATCACCAACACTAACATCATCAACCAACCAGCCAGCCACAACACCATTATTGTCAACGCCAACATCTTCGCCACCATCATGTAAAACATTATGGGAAAGATAAAGATCATGGTGTGATAACAGCAACAGCAAATATCTTTTTTTTTCCTCTTTTTTATATTCTGTTTATAAAAGAGTCCATTTTTCCAGCCCGTCTGTCCATTTGGTGCTTATAAATTTTTATGTTAGTTTGACTGTCACAGTCTGTCTGTAGGTTTGTCTGTCCATTCAACAGAATATTTTCATTAATATAAACGTCCCTTAAGGCAAATTTGTTGAATGTCATTATTTTATGATGCTGTCGTTCGTTGGTTCCTTGCTGCCATTGCCAATATCACCAACATCACAGCAAGCAGCATATGGTTGATACAACCAACAATTCCTTCTTTAACAACTTTTGTTTACAAGGGCTAAAGCTTTTGGATAAACATGTATATTTACAACACCTTTGTATATTGTTTTTATATTTATAAATTTATTTTTTGCTCTCTCCCTCTGCCACTCGCAATTATCACAATGTCTAAATGGAATCTCTCAAATAACACATGTATTTTTGTAACTTTTTTGGTGGAAATTGAATATTCAAACCATTTACAGGTGACGTTGTGTCCTTTAAATAGAAAATAAACTCTAAAACAAACAAAATCACATATAAACTGAAATACACTTCACACACACTTAGCTGCTAAAGTAAGTACTACCAACAATTTTACTTGAAAAAAGTGTAAAAAAAAAAACTTAAATTTGTGTCTGGGGAGTGATGTTGATGATGATGAGAACGATTACGATATTTTGTTTTTATATCGTTCGTTGGTAAACAAACAGAACAAGAAACAGCAATACAAAACAATCAAAAAGCCATTACACAGTTCAAGTAATTGCTTGAAAGGTGAATGTTATTTAGGCAAATTGGAAGGGTTTAGGTGTGGTGAGTCTTGTAAGGGTTTCAGTAGTCGTTAAAAATGTTTTCCAACTTACCTTTCTGTTACACTTAGCACATGCCATTTAACCAGCCTGTCTATAAAATGTAAGGTGAAAATTTAAATTGATTAAATAAATGCATTTGAATTAATAATGATTTAATGTATATTTTTAACAAAATACCAATAACGACATGCGACATGTTTGGCCTTAGCTGAAAATCGAAAACAGATTACAAATCGTGAACAACAAGTAAACCTTAAGCATAAATCGTAAACAAAAACAAAGCAACAAGTTATAAAAACTTATAAAAATAAGGAAATTACAAAGACAATACTAATTTCAATCAAGCAAAATCCTGGTTTCTTCCACAATGACCGCGCATAAAATACAACACCAGTGTAAGTACTGCAAGAAGAATACGTACGTATGCTAGCTTTCAAACCTTTCAATGATGTATTGTCAAACAACAAGGTTAGAAAACCTATTTCGTTTCATATACAGTTGAGAGTACAAATGAGTACAAAAATGAAATGTTTCAACAAAAATATCAAAGTTTACCGTTCGTTTTGTATGTGTTTGCTTTGTTTATGATTAAAAAAAACATTAGTTTGATGTTATTTTAATTGCATGTGGTAAACACTTTTTGCAAATTATCCAACACAAATCAAACTATAATAAATAAAAAAGAATCTGCCAAGAGCCTTTGAGGACAATATTGTAGCAATTTTAAAAAGTAGCTGTTCTACTCAGGTTATAAAGGGTGGTTAAATTTCAAAGGCCGATGTTGATTTTGAATAAAACACAAACTATTTAGGAAATTATTGTTATTTTATTTTATTATGATATATTGGTATTACTCAATTAAGTATGGAACAAAATATCGGCCAAATGGGCGCCGCGACCACGGCGGCACACCTCCATCCGATGGTCCAAATTTTCGATGACCCTGAGGCATAATGGAGGTTCTATGCCGTTAATGTGCCGAATTATCTCATTCTTTAGCTCTTGAATTGTTGTTGGCTTATCGACGTACACCTTTTCTTTCAAATAACCCCAAAGAAAGAAGTCCAACAGTGTCAAACCCGGTTTGCTCGAATTTTTCCACGATTTTTGCGATTGTACGCACATTTGGACAATCAAGGTGATCAAAAAAATCACGAAGTGCAAGATATGCATTTTGATTTGAACGCCCATTTTCATAATAAGTCTGGATAACTTTAAGACGTTGTTGGATTGTGTATCTCTCCATGGTTCAAATTGAGTAAGTCTGAAATAGAGAAATGTCAAATAAAATTCGGAAAAAAGCTTGGCGTTTAGGTGTGGTTCACATTCAACATCGGCCCTTAAAATTTAACCACCCTTTAGTTAAACAGCATAAAGCAAGACAATCAGTGATCATAAGGGTACAGAAAAGGCATACTGCAAAACAGAGGTCGCAAAAAGCTATTAACGTTTAACAACCGTACCACTCATGATAACACAAATAAAAAGAGACAAGTGTTTAACACCAAAAGATGTTTCTATGGAAATAGTCACACCCTTTAGTCGATGAACGGCAAGACGAGACCCTCGTGATATTGGCTACATCTCAGCATTAATAACATAAAAACCTATATTGTCGATAAAAGATATTAAGGCACAGTTAAAGTTTGCCAGAGAGTATAAAAATTCTAAAGTAGATGACTGGAAACATATAACCTGGTCAGACAAATCAAAATTTAATCGTTTTAATTCTGAAGGTAAACAATATGCTGGCGTCGAACCTCCCAGACATTTCAAAGACAAATAAGAGGAAACAAAGAAGCACGGTGGAAGGAACGTCATGATATGGGGTTACTTTACATGGTGGCACCTTGCGCCACTGCAAAAAAATGAAGGAATAACGAAGAAAGAATCTGCATATTTGGCAAACACATCTTTCCGATTTTCTAGATAAGAGCTTCTATCATGTGGATGAAGTTAATTTTTTAGTAACTGAATGGTGACCCAAAGCATAAATCCAAAATCGTGAAAGAATGGCCAGTGGCCAGCAAAAAAGTTCCAATCTCAATTCGAAAGAGAATTTATAGCTCAAATCGTAAACAGACAGTTGGGATAATACCAATTAACTCCAACCCATTTGGATGAGCTTTGGCAGCAGGTTCAGTGCGAATGAGAAAGTATTCTTAATGAATTACAGTTGAACCTCGATTATCCGGCTCGCTCGGGACCGGGCTCAGCACGAATAATCGAAATACACGGTTAATAGAGGTTGTATTAAAACATACAAGATTTTATTTTTTTAATTAATTTTTATTCAATAATTCAATTTGTATATTTACAGATTCATATATACCACATATGTTTATTTTAAACACACAAATATTCATTTATTTAAAATATTCTTTTATATTAGTTTGCTTCATTGTTTTTAATTGATTTTTAAATAAATGGTTTTGAATACTATGCATCTGAAGTTTATCTGTTTCCGATATAGCTGGAACTACGAACTTTAAAAACAAAACATTACAGGCCTCTATTGCCTGTAATAAAGTTGGAGTTTCAATTTCAGTCTCTTCATCTTCGGAATTTAAGCTATGATCACTTTCTGATCTTGATTGGCCATGTCAATGATGTCAATGTCAGATAAAATAGCAAACGGCATCCACTCTGTTAAATCATGAATGGAACAACCAGCCGGTAATTCTATGTCTGATTGTATTTCTGGACGGTCACTTAGTTCATTTTCAAAAGCTAGTAAATTAGACCAAACATTAAGCAAAACCTGTGTGGATACTGCATCCCAAGAAACAGCTGCTGTCCATATTACTGTTCTTATATTTAATGATTTTATGAATTCATGTCTGCTGTTTGCACATAAGAGTTTCTGCACAATCGACTTGCGATAATGGGCTGAATCAAAGACTTGCAATTCGGAGGAATATATTTTACTACCACGTTTTCAGACATCATTGCGTTCACATCTGGGTGAGCTGCGCAGTTGTCGAAAAGCACATGATACAATTATATGCGGACATATGAAATTAAAATGGGGAACCACTGGATTAAAATTAACAAAATAAAAAATCATATGAATGATGCACAGATAATAGAGGTAAAAATTCAAAAAAATCTGCATGCCGGTTAATAGGTGTGACCGGTTAATGGAGGCCCGGTGAATCGAGGTTTAACTGTAATTAAAAACTTAGTGTAGAGTATAACAAAACATGTAACAAGTGTTTTAAAAAAATAACTAAAGTATGTTTTAAAAAACCGAAACTGGATACCGATTAACAGGTGTTTTCTTTTTGTAAACCCGATCCGTTTCGAACATTTTATATTTTCGAAATATTTGACAATCCGGTTTTTCTGGTTTTTATAATTAAGAATTTTTTTATTTTATTTGTAATTTTAAATTTGTTTTTGTATTTGTGTTGCCTGCTGATAATAGATTTTGACATGATTTTCTTACTTTGAAATAGTGAATCTACTCCAAATTGAAATATGTTCTAAAAACTACCAGAATGAGCAGAACCCGTTTATGAAAAATAAAATAGTTTTCGATTCTAAGATCGATTCCAATTGATTATAATATATGCGACATATATTAGGGCGTTTTGTCTTTTATAAAGCTTTTTGTAAAGTATATTTAGAAACATATCTTTTGAGATCTCCAAAAAGTCTTCATTTTGGAAACACTTTTACACTTTTGACACATAGCATTATTCTGTAGTGAATCTAATGCTCCTTGATCAAAAGCTGAATTGTAAATTAAAAAAAAAAATAGTTTTGTTTAATTAAACTTAATGTAAATTTTTTGTTTGTTTTACTTTAAATTGTTTATTATACATATGTATGTAAATATATATTACGAACGAGTACACAAAATAAAGTAAAACTTAAATATTAACGCATAATATAACAAGAGTTTTCAGTTGTAACCGTTTTTAAAAAGCGAAAACCGATTTTCTAAATTTAAAAAATCCTATCATTCTCTAAAGTATGAGTGCCCAAGCCCTATACTCTTGCTGCTCATTTGTATTTGTAAAACTCTTAGCTATAGGCTGTGTGTGTTTGTATACTTATTACAGCACTCAGCACTAGCAATACGAAATACACAAACAACTTTGCCTTATTTGTTTTTTTGTCCTACTTCACTCTATACACGCAAGCGCAAAGCAACAACACTTTCGTATGCTCTACTAGTAAACATTGGTGACTGCGATCGTCAATGTGTTGTTTCTTTGTATGTATTAGATTTTACAACAAAAAATACTGAATAAAAATTAGTTTTTATTTAAATGTATTGGTGTTTGCTCTTACATAAGCAACTTTTGGGCACTCCTGTTCTAAAGTTTTTGTATGGTGCGAAATTGAGTACATTTGGGTTGTTTTCGTGTCATTTGAAAACCTTTTTTCTTCTCTATTTACTCTTAAATTTAAATTTATTTATCAATAATGCTATTTTGATTATAACAAATTCATTTCATTTTGTACTACTACTTACTATTTCCTTTTTCATGACCATAGTTAAATCTATAGTATATATTTTTTTTACAGCTCAAGTCAATTCAATTGCAAATTAATTTTTTACTATCAATTCCATGACGCTCATTATAAATTTAAAATAGTTTCAATATTTTCCACTTTTTTTCTGTGTTTGTTTCCATTACGAACACATACTAATTGCTTTATATGTAAACTTTATGTTAGCGGATGAAAATGCAGAAAAACAAAACAAATTCTAGTTCCCTGGAATAAATAGCAAAGAATAATAAAAATACAAATACCATTTTGGGTTAGAAGAAATATATTCAAGCATATTTATTCATAATAAAAAAGAAACTATACATGACTATAAACGTATTTCTGTTTCCTTTAATAACAGCTTTCAGTGCCTTTTCCTATTCCTTCTACTTCCCTTAAAACATCATCTTTTACTTTACTAATTGCATAGAAATGAATTACAAATGCAATTAAAATGTATGCTACAGAGAAATAGTATAAAAAAAGAAAGAAAGAACAAAAAAAAAATCACAGAAATAAAATTGAAATTGAACAACAGGATATTTATTCTAAACGTTGCGAGCTGGAAACCATGATATGAAAGCAACAGCAATAAAAATAACAACAACAGCAATAGTAACACCAGCACTACCAGCAACCACATCAACGTTGACAACAACGATGACTCCAACGACAATAACCAACCAATACTGCTGCAGCTATAAAGCAAAAAAAAAAAAAAACATGCGATGGAAAATATTAAGATAGTTAGGAACAAGAGCAAAAGCAATAGTAGTAACATTTCTTCTTTAAAAGAATTAACAGACATTATCCTGTTGCACAATTAAGAGGGAAGGAATGGCATGGCATGATGATTACCGGAATTGAGATAGACAGACCTGCATAGATATTTATATATACATACATATGTATGTATGTAGGTATGTAGGAAGGAACTGAACGTAACAAATACCAAAACAACAAAGAAATTGACATATTTTTCAATTTTTATATTAATTTTTTTTTCACAGATTTTTCTTCGTTTATTATATTCTTTAAAACTTTAGCTGTTGAAAGTTTTATAATTATAATTGTCATTTAGATAGACAGATGAAGAGAATTGAGTTTAGTTTTACTTTACAGCTTTATTCAGACAATTTCAATTTGATTTGGAGAACATGATTTTAAAACTACCAATTTCATTTAAGTGAAATGTGAAATGCAGAGTGTGACAAATGACCAGTTAAGATTCATGCAGAACTGCCTTAAATTTCAAAGAAATGCGTAAATTTAATAGTGAGTTTTTTATAGTCACATCTTTTGTTATAATATTACTTATATAAATGAGATTACATTAATTTCTATATTTCTAACGGCCTCGATACCAAAAGGGTGTTTTAAAATTATCCTAATATTTGCTATTAATTGAAAATACATACTTATTCTTGCGTTGAAATTTTTCATAAATATTCACCCCTATCGTAAATAAAAATTCCACATGAAATTTGTTCCCTTTTCACATTTTTCCTATTTAAATTCAATGTTAAAAAATAAAAGGGAACAAATTTCATGTGGAAGTCTTATTCACGATAGGGGTGATTATGCTTTAATGTGGCTGAATTTTACTGATGTGGCATTGAATTTCTTCTTCAAATTACAGGGTTTTTGTGATTTGATCTCAGTCATCAATTATGAGATATTGAGCAAATTTTATATGAACAATAACTTCAAGATTCTCAAAGTATATAAATCCAATAATCAAACTTCTTTCTATATATTAAAGCACAAAGAAGATTTTATATAATCTTTAATTTATTTATTTATATAGATTATTATCATGAGTATTGCCATGGTCAAGAACGCTACATTTGGCGCTACTTTGATTTAGAAATAAATAAAGAAATCTTAAAAAATAATTTTTTCTACCAATTTTTTGCATAGCACTTGTAGTTTAAAATATATAATCATTGAATTCAGATATTTGGAACGCGACAGAAATTATCCCCCTGGCCCACGATGTCGAACGATAACGTTCGCTTAGACAACACTTAAGACACACACTTTTTATCATATCTATTTTTTAACTCAATCAAGTTTGTTTATTCCACCATTAAGTTTGGCGGGGAGGTATAACTCGTTTTCGACTTGATTTAGAAAATCAAAAAATTTTTAAATTTTGAATATAATTTTTTAAAACGGGTTTTTATAGCCATAAACTAAAATAAAATATTGAGAAAATATTTCTTTTTATATTTGACTACTTTTTTATCATGTAGAGTATGCTGTAGAACGCTACATACTTCCCCGTCACTTTTGTAATAAATATAAGTTCAAGCAAAGCACAAGCTTTGAATTTATTAGTTATAATTTAGACAACTTTATATATTTAACAATTGTATTTTCTGCCAGATTTAAAGCTTAAACTTAGCATTCCATTTAGCTTTAGCATTCTTTTGGTTTCCATCGGGCAACTTTTAATTCCCATTATTTTGTTAATTTTGTGACCTCTTCAATGAGTTTTTTCAATTAATTGATATTGATATTCATAATACTCTAGTTAATCTCTTGAAATACAGCATAATTGTTTGCCTTTTTTTCGATGCACGTTTTATTCATCTATAGATGCATATTGAGATAATAAAAACATTTGTTTTAAACAAATTATAAAGAACGTGTCACTCACTGAAAATCAAAATAATATGTTTAGTGTGATTATTATTTGCAGTAATTTTTTTTTAATTTAATATGATGTTCAGACATGCATTTTTAATTGAGTAAATTATTGGTTAATTAAAAAGTGTTCACATATGCTCAATATTGCTGACAAAAAAAAAAAATACATTTATTTGGTTCTAATATTATAATTTTCAGCCTAAAAATATTCTTTATTAATTTAAAAGCGAAATAACTGTCATTTTAGTTATTACTTGTCACAAGGTTGTATTTTTTATTTTAACAATTATTAGAACAATTAACTTTTAATGAAGTAATTACCTTAATTGAAATTTTGTATGGATAATTGAATTTAATTAGGGCGTTAATTAAAAAATTTCAATTAAAAATGCATGTCTGAACACCATATAAGCCACTACATTTATTTTGAATTAAAATTTTTAGCCAAGTAATATGAACCATTGCGAGGTACTGATAACGAATGATGATTTGCAAAAATGGTACATGAACGCGACAGTAGAATATGACTAAAATCAATTATATCGTTAGTTCAGTCTTCGTAAATATGCACGTTAAAATACTAAAAACATTTATTTTTGAAAAAATTTAAACTTACAATAGCGAATGCGACACTTTGAAAAACAAACTAAAGAGTTTGATACGTTTATGTATGCAGTTCTTAAAGCCAATTAATTTTGGTTTGATTAAACATTTCAGAAACTTGATTGGAACTAGCGCCAAGTGCTGATTTAAGAACAAAATCATCCTAATTGCCGAATTCACAGTCTTTAGTTAGCTAATGACAAATGCTTAACTAATGATTCTTTATTCGCAATGTTTAATTTGCCATAATTTTAGTTTACCTATGGTTAACTAATGACCGAGAATTCGGCCATAAGTGGCTTAGTGCTGGAGCTTTCAGATGACGGATTTAATTAAGAAAACAGCAAAATTGTTTTATCAATGACTGAGATATAGGAAATTAAGGACGATGGCCTAGAATATACATATATAGTAACCAAATCACTGGATGTCCTAACATCTGCCTAGGAAACGCATATGTTAAAATAACTAGTTATAAAACTAATTCTGTAACTACTGGTGTTTCCAAACAAGGTTAAATCACAGTTTGAGACACCTACATATAAAAAACTTTTGGTTATAAGTAAATGTTAGTGGATTAGTAAATTGTATTTAAATGCAGTACAAAGTTAATATTTGTAATTATTATTACTTAATTTCAATATACATATTTAAAACTATTATATAAAACAAAGTACATATTAATAAAATAAAACTAAACTCTTGTTGTTGGTTTAAATTATTTCTACTGACAAAACCCAAAAAGAACAAATAAACAAACTTTTCCCACAACGAACATTAAAAACGTACACAAAAATTTCTAAAAACTATCAAAGTTTCTTATTGCGACAAAAAAGTAATATAAAGATTTCACACATTACAAACGACAACAAAAAAGGATAATAATTTTGCAACAAGACTAAAAACGTAAAACAAAATAAAAATTGTGACAACCAGGAAAAAAGTTCAATGATTGCAGTAAAAATTCTTTAACAAAAACCAACAAAAAATTATTATAAAGTTAAACTTGAAAACTAAGCAAAAAAAAAAAAAAAACAGAAAACAAAATTGTGTAATACAGCTACTCGGTTTTTAATGAATATATTGTAAAAAAAAAAATAAAAACTCTGGAACAAACAAAGTATACTAGAGATACCAGTTAATGAAAGCTAGATTACGCATGATTTTGTTCAACATTGACTTGAATTACGCTGTCTACATACGACAAACCTTGCTGTTTATTATATAACTGAATAAATTATGTTGGCTATTGTTATAAACAACCTTCAATCACTTCAACTCTGTTGTTTGTTCTTTATAGTGTAGGGTGCTTTATTTCTATAAAAACACCAAACAAAAACGTTTCAGAATTAACAAAATGACAAACTTTACTTTTACTGCATGCAACTTGCTTTGCACGCGAAAAAATTCCAAAAATTAATGAAAAACTTTTTGCATAATCTTTTGTTATTATAAAAAGAAACAAAACAAAAACTTACAAAAACAACAGCGTTATAAAAAAAATTGTATAGTATATAAAATGTAAATTGTGAACAAAAAATTTCCTAAAGTGATATTATTTGTAAGCAAAACAAAAAAAGTTTTAGTTGTTTTGCTCGTTTTTTTTATTGTTGTTTTCGTTGCTCAAAACCGCAAACTATCGCAAAGTCAAACCCTGTAAAGTGTTAGTCAAGCCACCAACCAACCATTGAAGCATTTTGTTTTTCAACTAAAAACAGTATAAATACAGAGAGTTGGGAATAGAGTGGCTAAAAAGTGCCAAGGAACAGGCAGTGCTGGATAGTTGAGATCAAGAATTGGTAAAAACAGCAACGGGGCCACATGACATACATAAGTGGAGGGAGTGCAGCGTAGGATACTTCAAAAATCTTAAGTTAATAATAAAGAATACAGAAAAATCATTAATAATGACAAGATTTTTAATTTAATCACCACACTCGCATTGTTTCTTCCCATTTTTTCGGCACACGTTTTATTTATCTAAATGTTAAAATAATTAAAAAGATAGCGAACGCGACATAAAATATCAACCCCCTGGCCCACGATGTTGAACGATAACGTTTGACTTAAGACTCAAACTTGATTGTGGAATAAACAAACTTGATTGAGTAAAAAATAGATACGATAAAAAGTTTGTGTCTTAAGTCTTATCTAAGCGAACGTTATCGTTCGACATCGTGGGCCAGGGGGCAAATGTTTAGTGTGATTAATATATGCATTAATTTTTTTAATAATAACTTTCGTTTACTAAATTTCAACTTTGGCGGAGTTCTGAGAGTTTTGATAACAAACGATAGTACAAGAACGCGACATTTGAGCATGCACAAAATTAAATGAAAAATGTAGCGTTAATTGTTTCTTCGTAAATATGCATTTTAAAATACTTAAACCATTTAAATACACTTACAATAAAGAACGCGACACACTTTAAAAATTAAACTAACGTGTGTTTATTACCTATAAATGCAGTTACTTTGTTTTTTAAAGTCACTTAATTTTGATTTAAACTAAACATTTCAGAAATTACGAAGAACTAATACAAGAACGCGACATAATAACACGAACAAAATCATTTAAAGTAGTCAAGTGCTACAGATAATATATTTAAACATACATATATATCAGAAAATATTTGCTCTCAGCGTGTTCGTATTAAAGTATTTTAATACGTCACAATGGACAGTATTGGTCTCTGGGTGATGGTGTGAGGATGACTTCACACCAGCCTTTCTACCTAAAGTATTTTAATAACTAAAGTTGTAATTAAGAAATTATTGTACACACTTTTCCATCCCTGCCAAAGAGGTCATGCATGATTTTAAAGTTGGTCGAAAACTAAAAAGACATTTGTTTTTGTCTTCCGTGGCGTTTTTCTATATTTCATTGCACATTTTGTTTTTATTTTAGAAAAAAAAACCTGCCAGGAGATTTTAGTTGACTGTGGGGAACCATTTAAACTTTCAGTAGCATTGAGAAAAATACACATTAACATCATTTATTTATATTTAAATGTGCTATCAATGCAACAGTAGTAATACTGATTAAATTAGTAGCATTAAATAAAAAACTTTCGGTTGATAGTCTGTCATTCAAGGTGTTCGATGCTTGACAGACACTATGGCCTGCCAATGGTCTTCGTTGTTGTTATATCTTCGGCCCAATCATGAATAAAAAAAAATCCGCGGAAGTTTTTTCCCTTTTTCTTTTTTTAACATTGAATTTGAATACCGAAAATGGGAAAAGGGAAAAAACTCCCGCGGAATTTTATGGGCTGCTTATATATTCTTATGACTCGGGGAAAATTTAAACTTTATGATTTGTTATTTGAATGACTGCTAAAGCTATAACTAATCCTTGAGCAACTGCACTGACAAAACATCATTATGATCCATAACTAGTAAGAATTTTTGTAGATTGAGTTTAGATTTGCAGTTTATGGCATTACTTAAGACAATCATCAGGTATGTAGTCAATAAGGTTTAATCATTCTACAATTATTTTGTCCATAAATCGTATTTGTACTGTATGAATTTGAACATAATTTCAGCTGTCAGTTTTCAAACGTCATTCTATTAATCCGAAGCAAAGAAGGTCTTATTAATTTTTCAATCAAACAAGTTAATACACCAAAACTAAAAGAGGCCAAGCAAAACTCGATTAACGATAAATTTGTCATTTTATTTTGTGTCTGTTCCAATGTCGCGTTAATGTATCTAAATCATCGTTTGTATGAAATGTTTTATGCAATTTAGAACTTTAAGGCCTTAAAAAGTTACTGCAAACACTTTAGCTTGCCTTATAAAGTGTGTCGCGTTTGTTATTTATTTTCATTTTCAATATGTGTCACGTTTGCTATTGTAAGTGTATTTTTTCAAAATAGTAAAAATTATTTTAACATTCAATTGCTAGCTAGCGTTTTCAAACGAGTTATACCGGAAAATGTAGAGGCTGTTATGGCGACGACATTAGAGAGCCGTGCGAAATTGTCCAGACTTGAAAGCAAAAAAGACTTCAAACAGTAATTTTTTTATTTTCTTTTCTATTAGTAAGTTAAATTAATTTTTTTCATTTACATATGTTCTGACTAAATACATTTCTAAAGAGAAAAAATAAATAAAATAATAAATAAAATAAATAAAAAATAATAAAATAAAGTGCCAAAATGGTGATTTTTTTAAATGGGAACCCCTCAGGGGAGTGCCAGGGGGTGTGCCACTGGCATGGGTGGATCGGCCCTCCAAAGTTAGTGGGGGTCGGTCATACATTTGAAGTCAACAGTTGGGGGGTAGTAGAATTCGTTTTAGGTATGGTTCCTTCGGCAAAGTTTCTTATTTTGATCCCTAGAATACGATTTTTACTGAGCCATGGGCGATTATTAAATCGACCCGCCCTACTCTACATACAAATACGGAAATTTAGATAAAGAAATGTCATATAAAAAAAGCGTTGAGTTCATAAACTAATTTGAAAGTGGTTTACTACTAGGAAACCGTGACTATTTTGCATTTGATAAGATAATAAACATAATTTCTTTCAATTTAGTTAAAACCAAATTGCCTTGTACTGCATTGCAATCAAAGGTGTGTGTACTGAAAATTCGACGCAAATTCAATATGCCAAATAATTAATGGGCTGTGGAGTATGTCCTCGTATGTCCAATTAACCAAATCTGTCAGAAAGACAATGCAGAGTTCAGAAAAATATAAAATTCCTAACTATTAAATAAAATTAATTGTCAATAAATAGAAAACATATTTGAACATTTTATTAGACCACCAGAAAGAATTACATCACTGTTCCGCCATAGAGCAATTATACATTAAATTCAATTTCAATATATCTCTAGTACTTAAACCGCGTCTTTGGCCAATTTGTACATCACTCTGCAAAGGTATAATTGTCTTTTGTCCATTTTTCGAAAACGCCATGGAATTATAGTGCATAATACTATCATAATCATATTCTATGCCAAAATCGGTAACAAACTCAGCACGCTGTTTTCTAAAGAACGGTTGATATTTGTCCTTAATATTTTCCATCATAAGCGTAATGTACTCATCACGTGTAGGGACATTGTGTTGATGAAAGAAACCCAAAGCATGCATAAGTTCATGCATAATCTTGCCTTTTATAAAACAGCCTTTGTCCAGATCATAAACTTGTAAGTTTAAAGTCTGATTAACACCTCTGTAACCCACAGCGGCATAACAGCCATCCGGATTGCCAGTAATCATAATATAATCCAGTGTATCATTTGCAGCGTGCAGGAAACGTACACAGCTTACCGATTCAATAGCAGCCATAGCTTGTTGAATGTAGGATATATGGCCATTGTCTGTGAGATATAAAACTGTATAAAGTTTTCTATTTATTAAGGTTTTACCTACCAAACACCTCATCTAGTTTATAGTACACCATGCCTAATGGCCATCTGTTTGAAACATCAATTATACCATTTCTTTTGGTTTGCATTATCATATCACCTTCATAATAACCAGCTGTTAACTCAGGATCTTCCGTTTCAATGGGAGCTGTGTTAATATTTACCAGGAAGTTGCTTAATAAAATTAATGTCACGTATAGTTTCATGTTGAACCTGTAAATATTTGTTTGCAACTAATTCACAAGTTCTGCAATTTATTGTAATTTATAGAAAATATGTTAGAATTCTTAAAATTTTTATAACTGAAGTACTATATGTGTGTAGTATATCTTTGTTAATGAGTTTATAAATTAAAAATGTTTGGCATACTTAACCTGGTTGATATTTTTGCATGTGAAACCATTATATAATAAACATAAAACCAGACAATAGTGGGTTAGTGTTTTATATGCTGATATGTTATCATTTCAATGTCTTGTTAAAGTAGCGCAAACCAAAACCTCTTCAACTTCCACAATATTTATACAATAATAGAGCCAATATTCAAAAAGTCAAGCATATTTTTTGCTAAATTTTATTTACAACCGATATATAAACTTTATAATTGCAGAATTCAAACAGTAACCGAAATATGCTTAAGTACATTAGTATCTTACAGCCATACCGACGTTAACCCTTAAATACCTAAAATTGAAAATACGTTCCAATTGCGGAAATAAATTGTTGTTCTAGCATGTATTTCATCTGCAAATTACGATTTTCAGTTCCAATTCAGAAAAAAATACTCCTGGAAAGCTCCAGGACAAAAACAAGGAATACGGAAAAACCCCCGTTTTTTAATACTCAACTGATGACCGTCTATAGACGGTCTTAGGCGTTAAAGGGTTAAGCGTTTTTTAAATGTCAAAATTTCTCAGGCTCATACATTTTGTTTGGAGCATACCGAAATCGGAAAATCCGATTTTGACAAGGCGTTTCACAGTAAAGTTAGTTGCAAAAGAAAACAAAACAAAAAAAAAAAAAAAAGAGAAATAATACAACAATGTCCAGCTGTTACAATAAACAGGGTCATTTTATTTATTTGTTTGATAACCCTGTTTTTGTCATTTTGACATAACGTTGACGCTTTTGTTTAGGGATTGGGTATCGGCGTTAATGCTCACCGTAAAAAAACGTTACGCTTTCCGTCGGTATTTAGGGATGGCTGTTAATTGGCTATTGTTTAAAAACATTTTTTTTTATACTTTTGACTGGACTTAAGGATCGGTCACATTTGGCAAATATTTACTCAAAAAAACGCAACCACTTTACTCTTACAAGAGTTTTGCAAGATCAAATAGCACCAAATAAATTAAAAATAAATATTTGTCGTGCTTTGGCCTAAATAAGAAATTTTATTTCAAATAAATAAACGAGTTCAAATATATGCTATTTAGTGGTTACGTCTTTTTCGGCAAATATTTGCTAAATGTGACCGTACCTTAAAAAATTTTATTTTTACACTTTTCTTAATTTGAATCTATAAATTTGAAATAAGAAAAAAATATCAGTTATGATTTTCGTAGACTTATCAAGTTGACCACGTTTTCTACTTACATACATGTTTATATATTTTTTAAGATATTTATTTACGACACTAATATTGTAAAATTTTGATTTTCTATTGATTAGAAAATTTATAGCACTATAATCTTTTGTTTATAAATTTAGTAAATTGAATCTAATATTTCCCTCACTTTTAACTGCCTTTAGCGGAAACTGGAGACTAGAAATGAGTGTAGAAAATAGTAATGAATAGACTAAATAGAAAAAAATGTTGCCATTTAGCAGTAACAGTCAACTATCTTTACCATGCAGCTAGACCGACTTGCAATTTAGATAAATATGTGGAAGAGATTTGGTTTAACCAATAGTACTTAGTACTAAGTACTTATCGTATTGTAGGTACTATTCGCATTTATTGTCTGGAACAATATTTTAGAAGACATTAAAGAAACATTTCATTTCTTACCGATTTTGGTGTGGAATATGAATATGCATTATAGCCCTAAGACATTTACCAAACATGATAAAGATACCATCATTTCGACTTGCTTTATTGCGATAAAGAAGTAAATATATAAATGTTAATGATTTTCTAAAATTTATCTAAAAAACAAATGAGTTTTTATGTGGTGTAAACTACCTTTCCGCATTAATAGTTTATTCATCAGATGTTATAGAAAGACTCAAAAAAAACCGTAACCACTTGTATGAGCACAAATTAGTTTGACGTTGTTTCGTCCCCTAATATAACAATAGCGTATAATTTTTTTGGGGTTTTGAGAAAATAGAGTTTAAAGTTTTTGTCAAATCGGATGTCTATTAAAACCTTAATATCGCGGTAAATAAAAATTCTTCATATTGGATTTTTCGGCAAATAATAATAATACCATTTCTTGTCTTTAAATTGACCAATTTTTTTTATTCTACGCATCCTTTAAGACCATAATTATGTCATTCAAAGCGCAAGTCCTATTATTTTTTAAGGAATTCGTATGATGTATCAGTTACACTATTTTATTTGGTATACGCTGTTTTATTGAATAATTTTACGGTATTTTTATTAAAATATTTGATCTCAAAAAATATCAATTTGTAACATTATAAAACAGTGATTAATTCATAGTTTTGTTAATAAAGTGTCACATATTCATTACTTTCCAATTTGGGTTATTATAAACAAAAAATTTTGACAAATTAAGGTATACATTGCGTAAATCAAAAATAACTAGAAATTTATTCGTCTTCTTTCCCTTCCTCTGCTACATCTGGCTCATCTAAACAATTTCGCTTGTTTCCACCTTGTAAGTTAAAAAAAATTACTGCAAGCCACGAGGAATTACATTATTTTTGCACAAATTTTGAGAGAGAAATGTTCGGAATGAAACTATTTCTCAAACAATAGTGTATATTATTATAAGCTATTTTATGAGTTAAAGTTTTTAGAAATTGTATTTTTTTTCTACAGGCTAAAATGGAGTGTAATGCGTATATACTATTATTCTTTTAACCACTTTGGAGTGGCAATTTAAAGTAAAATAGTGCATCAGAACTTGCACACTTATTGAAGGAAAATTTTCAACAATAAAATATATATGTATATATTTTTGCCAACGACATTTTTACCCACTTTTTGGAAGTAGAAATTAACGAAATTTTGACCAGACATTAAATCAATGATGGAGATTCTAAATATATAATAACAAAATAATAGCGTATGAGCACATACGCTATTGTTATATTGAGGAGACGGTTTACTCTTACAAGAGTTTTGCAAGATCAAACATCATCAAATGAAATAAGACTATATATTTGTTGTGTCTTGTTCTAAATAAACGAAGAGAATATTAAACTATAAGATACTCTACTAACTATATACCTCAATTCAGTCTCGTCTCATCGAACTGTTCGGACGTGTTACTTTTAGTGCGGCTGAATTTTCGGTGAAAAAATCGTAATAGGTGAAAAAGTGTAAAAAGTTGAAATTAAACAAAAAAGTGAAAAAAATCGTAATAGGTTAAAATATATAAAAAAAAAAAATAAACATTAAACATCACATAAAAACTGTATGAGTGTTCCTCTCAGATGTAATTCTGAGAAAGAGCTTAGCTCGACTAGAAAAACTAGATGCATCTCTGAGGAAGAATCCATAAAAAAATCTTTGGAGAATTTTCTCACTGCAAGAGCCGTGGAACGGCGTCGTTCCTGTTCGCCCAATATTGTGATTTCAACAGATGTAAAAACATCATCTTCATCAAATAGTGCAGTCAAACCCAAAAAACAAGTAGGTATGGATAAGTACATAACCGTTCTCAAGCGACAGAGGAGCCCGAAGTCTGCTCAAGTGTCATCAAATGCAAAAGCTCCTAAGACCGTGAGTAATGATCAAAATAGGTTTGCTCTCCTCCAGACGGATGAGCCAGAACTTCCGAAGAAGACGTTTAAGCCCCCACCAATTTATCTGAGAGAGCCGACTTCCAGTAAATTGGTACAAGGAATTGTTGCTGTAATAGGTGAAAACATGTTTAGCGTAACCTCAATGAAACATGGAAATATCTGCGAGACAAAGATTCAAGTGAATAGGGAAGATGATTTTCGAAAATTGTCCAACCAGCTGGAAAGGGAGACTAGGGATTTCTATACCTACCAGCTCAAAAGCGCAAAAGGACTCCAAGTCGTTCTAAAGGGTATAGACCCATGTGTTGATCCCGCGGAGATAAAAACCGGTTTAATGGACAAAGGGTTCAAAATCAAGAGCGTAGTGAATATTAGAAACCGTGAAAAGATCCCTCAGCCCATGTTCAGGGTAGAATTGGAACCTGGAGATGTTGTCTTAAAGAAAAATGAGTCCCATCCCATCTACAATCTGATGTACCTTCTGCATCGTAGAATCACCGTGGAAGAACCACATAAGCGTCAGGGACCCGTCCAGTGTCTCAACTGTCAAGAATTTGGTCACACGAAGGCGTATTGTAAATTGCCGACAGTTTGTGTTGCGTGTGGGGAGCTACATGCAACTGCTCAATGCGATAAGTCGAGAACTGACTCAAAAATCAAAAAATGCAGTAACTGCGGAGGTAATCATACCGCAAATTATAGAGGTTGTCCAATTTACACTCATTTGAAAGGCATAAGAACCAACAAGACGCCAGTATTGCCTAATCGCCCTCAACAGCCAAATTTAGCATCGAGTGACAATTTCCCTCAAGTATTACGGTCCACTAGTCATGTAAACGCGCCAAGTTCTAGACAAGTTTCTTACGCAAACGTCGTTAAATGTAATATGCCAGGTCTGGAGCAGGAACCTAAACCCCAATATTCTGAGCCGCATATCAACAATCTAGAGACAACATTGCAGACACTTGTCCAAACTATGAACACTTTCACGACCACCATGACATCCATGATGCAGGAAATGCTGAAAATGCAATCCACTATCTTGCAAGCCATTTTAAAGAAATGATTTATTTAAAAATTTGTTTCTGGAACGCGAACGGCCTCCGCCAACATAAAAATGAACTGGAATACTTCCTGATGGATAAGCAGATTGATGTTATGATGATTGCTGAAACTCACTTGACGTCGACAGGGTACTTCAAAATTAATGGCTACGAGTTCTACGATACTAAAGACCCCCGCGGTAGAGCTTGTGGAGGTTCGGCAATTCTTATAAAGAACAGAATAAAGCATTATCTAATGAATAACATAAGTGAGGATTACCTCCAAGCAACAAACATTTGCATTGAATTCTGTCAATACAAATTTGTTTTATCATCGATTTATTCTCCGCCTCGATTTTCAATAAAAGAACACCAATACCATAACTTCTTTAAATCCCTTGGAGCTAGATTTTTAGTTGCTGGTGACTTTAACGCCAAACACACATTTTGGGGTTCACGTCTGGTAACCCCAAAGGGTCGCGTACTCTTCAACACCATTGCTAAAATGGGCTTAGATGTACTCTCAAGTGGACATCCCACCTATTGGCCGACGGACCGACGGAAGATTCCCGATGTTATTGACTTTGGGGTAATGAAAAATATCCCTGTAGAATGGATGCAAGTGGATCCTTCACTGGACTTGTCCTCAGATCACTCTCCTACTATCATTTCAATGCATTTCCCTCAAGTGTGTGGTTCTCCATTTATGAACATGACTAAGACCCGAGTAAGTTGGATAAAATACAAAAAGTATTTAAGTTCTCATTGCACGGAAAATGTTGTGTTGAGAACTACCGACGATATTGATGAGTCGATTGGCAACTTTACCGAGGACCTTCGACGAGCTGTGCATCACGCTTCCACTTATCACGTTGAATGTAGAAATAGGACAAACAGAACTTATTTCTCTGAACTCGAACATCTCCTATCAGAAAAAAGAAGAATGAGAAGAGAGTGGCAAATTCACAGGTCTCCTGAACTGAAAGCTAGGCTACGGGAATGCAGAGATATACTAAGACATTTCTTAGAAACCCAAAGAACGGCCTCACTTAGATCTTACTTGGAAGGTCTTGATAGTACCCCACAATCTGACTACTCGTTATGGAGGGCGGCAAGAGGTTTAAAAAGACCAGTAAGAGGAAAACCTCCTTTGCGAAATCCGACTGGTGACTGGGCTAGAAATGATTCCGAGAAGGGGACTTTATTTGTTAACCATTTGAGAAATGTGTTTACTATAAACAACTCAAATAATAACGAATCTGATTTGCCACCACTTGTTATAAGGCCTCCTGTACCTCTAAGACTAAACTTTCGTGATGTCCAAAACGCTATTGGTACTCTGAACCTTAGAAAGGCTCCAGGTATGGATAAAATCAGCAATAAAATGCTTGTGGAGTTACCTCGTGTAGCAAGAAGAATTATCCTCTTTATCTTCAACGCTATTTTACGCCTAGAATACTATCCTGCAGATTGGAAGGTGTCTATGATCACTATGATTCCTAAGCCAGGGAAGGACCATACCAAAGTGGAGTCATATAGGCCAATTAGTCTACTGCCGACAATTTCAAAACTGTTTGAAAAATTGTTAATGACTAAATTGACTCCAATTCTGAATGACACTGAATGTATTCCTAATCATCAATTCGGCTTCAGAGCTAAACACAGCACCATCGAGCAAACACACAGATTGGTAAATGTGATAAGAGGGTCGTTTGAAGACAAAAAATACTGCTCCGCCCTTTTCATTGATGTGTCGCAAGCGTTCGACAAAGTTTGGCATGACGGTTTAATGCACAAAATAAAATTAACTCTGCCTGCTAACACCCATAAACTCATGGAAAGTTATTTATACGGTCGCAAATTTAAAATCAAAGAAGGTGATTTTTTAAGTACCGCTCAGCCAATTGAATCAGGTGTGCCACAGGGTAGCATACTGGGTCCTACTTTATATTTGATATATGCCTCCGACATGCCGTCAGACCCTAAAATCCATACGTCAACTTTTGCAGACGATACAGCCTTTATCAGCGTCCATCAGGACCACAAAGTTGCATCACAGAATTTGCAGAATTATGTTTATAAACTAGAGAATTGGCTAGAGCTTTGGAAAATCAGGGTTAACGAACAGAAATGTATTCATATAACTTTCACATTGCGAAAAGATACCTGCTCGTTCATCAGAATAAATAATCAAATTATCCCGCAACACAATGAAGTCAAATACCTCGGCATTCACCTCGACCGCCGTTTAACTTGGAAGTCTCATATTGAAGCGAAACTTACACAAATGAGATTAAAAGCAGTGCAACTTAATTGGCTAATCGGTAGAAACTCTACATTGAAATTGGATTGCAAACTTTTGTTGTACAATGCAATTCTAAAGCCAATCTGGTGCTATGGAATTCAATTATGGGGTACTGCCTCAGCATCCAACATTGAAAAAATTCAAAGGGGTCAAAATAAAATTCTACGTATAATTACTGCAGCACCATGGTATGTTAAAAATTCTCGAATCTACAAAGATCTAGGCGTGCCATTAGTAAAAGTCGAATTTACAAAATATGCGTCAAAGTATGTCAGCAAACTTGAACACCATCCAAACCCCCTTGCACGAGACATCCTTAACTTTAGTGGCCACAATCGGTTGAGAAGGAGGGATACCCTTGCTTTAACTCAAGCGCAAAATAGATGACTGGATCAGTTGATGTGAAATTTTTTTAGTATCATAAAAATTTTTGTCTAGCACTGGCTGGGCTTATTATTTTCTTTTTAGTATTAAGATTTGAATACTTATTGTCATTTCATTTTGAAGATTCAATAAATAATTAAATGCAAAAAAAAAAAAAAAAAAAAAAAAAAAAAAAAAACTATATACCTAAAATTTAATGAACTTTATTGGGCACTCCTATTAATATGCTATTGTTTAAAACAGGAGTGCCCAAAAGTTGCTTATGTAAGACCAAACACCAATACATTTAAATAAAAACTAATTTTTATTCAGTATTTTTTGTTGTAAAAGCCAATACATACAAAGAAACAACACACTTTTTTAAACGGTATCATACGTTAAACAACAACAAAATCTACATTGACGATCGCAGGCACCAATGTTTACCAGTAGAGCATACGAAAGTGTTGTTGCTTTGAGCTTGCGTGTATAGAGTGAAGTACGACAAAAAAAAAACAAATAAGGCAAAGTTGTTTGTGTATTTCGTATTGCTAGTGCTGAGTGCTGTAATGAGTATACAAAACACACAGCCTATAGCTAAGAGTTTTTACAAATACAAAAGAGCACCAAGAGTATAGGGCTTGGGCACTCCTGGTTTAAAATATAACTTAGCTGTTGCTACAACTGCACTGACGCGAATAAGATATACATACTTACATACTGAAGATAAATCATAATCTTAATTTATTCACAAATAAAATAAAGGATGCTAGTTACTAAGTTTATTAGCACATTAACAAAACTTTTAGAAGTAGGTTAATGACATGTATTTACTTATTTATGTATTTATCAGAAACTCACAACATCAATACTTCATGTACATTAGACCTCGCCTCAAATTTTTTTTTTCGCATTTTGCATTTGGGGATTGGTTAAATATGCGATTTGATGTAAAAATGCATGTGGTAAAATTTGAAGTCGATCAGAGTGTGCCAACCCGTGCCACGTTGAGGTCAAAGTTCAAAATATATAGAAAACAATCGTTTTTTCATCGATGACAAGTTATTTATTATAAAAAAAAACATGCTGTTCATATAATGTTTTCTTAATTTGCATTTTTTTATATTCAAACATTTCATTAAAAAAAAGAAGAGAATTACTATTATTAAATTATTATAAGAGCGACGATTTAGTATATGATGGGAATTCCTTTCGGTAGTTCTCAACAACATGAAGCAAGTACTGCTTGTCTTCTTCGCTATGTGTTAAGGACCGGTTAAAATCTGTAATAAGTTTGACTTTCTCTCAGCAGCATCATTAACAACAATAATATTTTTCAGAATTTGAACGCCTTTAATGTATTCTGCTCTTTCGTGCCAATTTGAGGGATCAAAGTTTAAAAAATTGGTGTCTTTTTCCAACTTTGAAATCTTCCAACTTAAAAGTGTTCCATTTACGTGAAAAACGTTCAAATATACCAACTTCTGAACCACTAGATTTTCCAAAATATACCTCAAAAACAGCTCGCAGTAAGATGGCACGGGTTGGCACACTCTGATCGACTTCAAATTTTACCACATGAATTTTTACATCAAATCGCATATTTAACCAATCCCCAAATGCAAAATTCGAAAAAAAAAATTTTCCCATATAAGTGAGGCGAGGTCTAATGTACATAAATTAAAAAAGACGGCAATTTATTTACATATGAAGAAACTTTTAATTAGTTTTTGAATATTCGTCTGTAGCTTCAGTATGAAAAGAAAACTTTATTTCACCTTAGTCGGTTTATTTTTGCCCAATTGCTGTGATGTGTAATGGTATGTGGTATAATCTACATACATACATACATACATCTACTCTACAAGCATATTTTTGGTGAGTTGCTCTAATATGCCTGCGAGTCAATATATTTTGCTCATATTACGATGATGCATGATTGTCTATTTACAAACAATACAACACAATTGTCAACAGAGAATTCATAAAATTGTGCCAAAGAGCAACCAATATAACCATCAGTAGCTTGTTAGCTATTTGCTTTCAAAAAAGCAAATAGAGGCATTGGGTAATATGTCTTATCAGGCATTGAAAACATTTGTGTTAGCATCAACAAACTCTGCTGTGAGTTAGTAAAGAAAGATCATGCACATATTTTGTGCTTTATTTGAGCTGAATACTAGTCATTTCCTTATGACATTTAATAAGAAATATAAGAAAAATTGCCATTGAATTTCATGTTGGATAACTACAAATGTAACGCCCCATAAGGCAGAAAACTTTTCAAACGTATGATAAAGTGATGCAATATATTTGTAGAGAAGACTGTATGGGAGACTTGCTAGTCATTGTCAAATGTGTCTTTTCATTCACAGTTTTGGTAGAAGTAAATTGGTGTCTACAATATATTTCCGAAACAATCGCTAGAGTCTAGTATGGTGTTCTGTTATCGTTTTGTATTGTTTACGATTTATATCAACCTTTCTAAGACACATTCAATGTACAACAATAATCTTTTTTTTTTCCAACTAAACTTTAACGTCAAACATTCAACCCTATCCATGCTTATGCAGACAATACCAATATAAGACATTTCCAATTCTTCAGCTTAAACAAGATCTGGTGACAACCTGTGAATGGTGTTTTTTTTGCGCAAATTCTTTTAGAACATTTCCTCCTAAAAATTTAATTTTTCAAAAATTCAAGTAATATGATTGTTAAATGCTTAAAAGTGCTCTGTGGCCTATAACATTATCAAAGTTAAAAAATGTGGTTTTTGTCTGTGCTAGTTAAAATGTATTGTATAATAATTAAATTGGATTTAGTTTTTAATATTTGTTTTTTACCAAATTTGTTTAAATGGTATGTGGTGTTTTTTAATGTCTTGGAACTATGCCATAGTGTGCCGGACTATCAGTCAGAAGGGTTGCGGGTTCGATTCCCGCCAAAGACTCTGGGTGTTTTCAACAGGCAAGCCAAAAGCCGAAGCTTTCCAAAGTTTGCAGGGTTTGATGCTTTTTGCAGCTTTCTAATTGAATAGAAAAATATTTTGAAATTAACCCTGTTACTTCGTAGAGACTTGTTTAATGCCATTCAATGATTTGCTAACTCCTCATTAGTTTTAATCTTGTCTCAACCCTTATTTTGACCGATATTCTTGTTCCATTTATTATGTGATTGCTTTACTTTTGCTTCATTTTCATTTGAATAACAAAAAAGCTACTGTGATAAGTTATCTTGTTATAAATTTCTATTGCATTAAATTTCACTTTTATATTCTTATTTCATAAGCAAAATACAATTTAATTACCTTAATTTCACGGTTTGTTTCACATTACACTATAGTTTATAGTTGTAATAACAATGTTATATAAAATTTCAAGGTGCAATGACTTTTATTTTGATTAAAAACTTTATGTTTGCTAAAAATTTTAAATATCGTGGGAATATTTTTTATATAAATAAGAGTACTTTTGAAGAGACCATTATTAGTACACAATTTTTTAAACAAACCGTTAAAATGCAAAAGTTCAGTTGTGTTATTTTGCTGACCTTGTTTTTGGGCCACTGCCAAACCGTGCCAGTTGAGTCAGAGAAACCAGAGGTAGATCCTGAATTGACTGGTGGCTTTTTTGAAGGTGATATGGATATAGCTGTAACGCGTAATGGTTTAATAGATACTGCCCAAAGGTGGCCTAATGGTGTGGTCCACTATAAATTGGGACCACCTTTTAGTAAGTAACATTTGAAAAAATTTGTTTAGCAGATATATAGTAATATGCTGTTTTTGTTTTATTTTGCATAGACATTAGCCACTCTATGTATATATTACAAGCCATGCAAAACATTGAGTCCGTAAGCTGTATACGTTTCCTTCATGCCACCGATGCTACCAAGGCTTATATACGAATTAAGGGAGAACCTAATGGCTGCAATTCCCGGGTCGGTTATAGCGGCACAGAGCAGATAGTTAATTTAGAACTTAATTCCTTGGGCAAAGGCTGTTTTAGAATTGGCAGTATTATGCATGAATTGTTACATGCTTTGGGTTTCTATCATCAACATAGTACCTCTGATCGCGATAACTATGTAAAGATTAACTGGGCCAATGTTGAGAAGGGCAGGGATGGTAACTTCATTAAGTATAATGCGAAAACTGTTACTAACTATGGTGTTCCATACGATTATGGCAGTGTTATGCATTACAGAGAAACGGCGTTTTCCAAAAATGGCGAGAATACAATAGTGCCTTTGAAAAGTACGAATAAAAAACTGGGCCAGCGTTCAGCTTTAAGTGATGGTGATATAAAAAAATTAAATAAAATGTATAATTGTTAATGTTTCCAACATATAATATATATATCTATTTAAAAAAACATATATGCACAATCTATCTACAAGCAGATAAAAATATAGATGTTTTTTTGAGGCAATCAAAATATGTTACAATTAGGACTCACATGATAGCTGTGTATGATTGTTGTAATTAAGCATATATCTTTGGGAATTGCGTTATGTTATCACAAACATATCCATCTTAATGAAAGCAGCAATTATGTAAAATACATTTCAAACAAAAAATTGCACAATAAGGCCAATGTAATAAGAATAGACAATTTTATAATAAACCTAATAAGAAATAATATCTTAAGATGTACTCAATGTATAGCAAATACTTTTGTTATTGGTCCTTACTACATAAGTGAAGAATATATAAAATACCGTACAAAAAGGATTTGTTCCTCCGGAAGCTTTTATATTACTAGATAAGAAAAAAATTGTTAAGAATGAAAATGGCATTCTAGTTTTGTATCATAATTTTAAAAGAGCCAATATTAAAGCAGTGAACTGCAACATACTTCACTCAAATATCGAATATGATACAAGCATATCATCAAAAGATTTAAGTTTGCTAAAAAAATCTAAAATCAATAAACTTTATATAAACTTTCTCTTTCAATCCCTCAACACTAGATTTAATATAGATGCGATGTTAAAAAACAAAAACATATTTTCGTTGCAAAAAACCATATATCATGATATACTTTTCAATTGTAGTAAGAACCACATTTAAAATTTGCTATCAATCAATTATTATATTAATAATACTAGAGAGCCCGAACATGTGACGTTGTATATACTAAAAAATTATTATTGTTAAATAGTGTTTATTATAGTGTAAATATCCTCTTTTTGTATTAAATAAACGATAAAAAAAATATATATGATTGCTGCAATCGTGAGAATCAATCAATTGGATTGGATTACGATATAGTCGGCTGGACTCTGGGTGTTTTTTTTTTTTTTTTTTTTTTTTTTTTTTTTTTGCGAAATAACACTCAGGCAATTAATATGCCTATATATAATTGCGTTACTTTCTTTGAAAAGGGGATAGATTGAAGAAGTAAAGATGGTGAAAGTAGAAGAAAGCTTTATATCACAACTCTGCAATTGCGCATTATGTTTGTTTTAGTGCAGCATTGCAGCGCCTCTGGTGGTGAGTAGGCGCATTATTTTTAAAGCTATATTTTATAGCCTTTATTTAATTATTTTACTTCGGTGGCGTATAAATGCTATACCACCGAAGGAGGGCGCTGTGATAAATATTTGATATGAAGGATAGTAAAGAAAACTAATAATTATCAGAAACTGATGTTGTTTGAGTGGCAGCGGCTGGGAATCGAACCTGGGCTATAAATACCAAATCATGCTTAATGATCAAATGCGCTAATCAATTAAACTACAGCACCCTCAAAGAATACCATTGTATAGTAATATTTCTAGATAATTGGCACATTGTTGTCCCAGATCTATTAATAAACATAACTATTAAACTCACCATTATTAACAAATAGACTTCGGAAATTAATCTTTCTTATTATATGCGATGAGTTAGAACGAAATTTACATAATTTACATAATTAATTTTTCCAATATTAACCCCCTGGCCCACGATGTCGAACGATAGCGTTCGCTTAGATAAGACTTAACACACAAACTTGATTGTGGAATAAACAAACTTGATTGAGTAAAAAAATAGATATGATAAAAAGTTTGTGTCTTAAGTCTTATCTAAGCGAACGTTATCGTTCGACATCGTGGGCAAGGGGGTAAATATAAAAGGTTCAACAATTTTTCATTAAGAAAAAACAGAAGTCTTCTAAAACAAATTTAAAAAAAAACTATATATATAATAATGTAATGTAGAAATTATTGTGTATATTTTTAAAAGATAAATGTTTCTTTGATAGATGGTTCCAGAGTTTTTGATTTAAGTCATTCTTCTTCAATTAAACTTTTGTTGTAAAAAAAGTAAAAAAGAAAAGTTTCTTAATTTTAACATCCACCCACATTTGTGAATATATTTTTTCATATTGTCGACCTAAATTTTCAAGTGATTGTACTTTTTATGGTAGCTAAAACTTACTAATCTTTTTTTTGGAAAGTATTATAAAACAAAATTTCCATACAAAATTGGTTTTATAAACCTGTAATAAATTTAAAAATTGATTATGAATAAGACCTTATCAGTTTTAACACACAGCCTTTGAAAAGCTGTATGTAGGTCAATCATTATTTGCTATAAATTCAAAATTATTAAAAAAATTAAAACACTAGTTTTCAATTGCTGTTCAAAGTATCACCATGAAAAGTTATTTGTATTTGGCTATATTGCTGTTATTTTTAGCACACACTGCTCACAATGCTCCAGTATTAGAGTCAGATCTTGAAGATATAGAGAAAGATCATGAATTAAGCGGTGGCTTTTTTCAAGGTGATATGGAAATTGAAATGACACGTAATGGTGTCATAGCTGAATCGAAAAGATGGCCTAATGGCATTGTGCATTATAAAATAGATGCGGTTTTTGGTAAGCGCACAATAAAATCAATCATAAAAATTTAAATTAACACATTTAATTACAAAACAGATGCTGATCACACTTTGTATATACTGCAGGCTATGAAAAACATTGCATCTGTAAGCTGCATACGTTTCAAACCCGTTTTAAAATTACAAACTCCTCATTTACACTTTATTGGTGAACCTTCTGGCTGCCACAGCAAAGTGGGCTATCGTGGCAAGGTACAAACTCTTAACTTACAAGTTGATAGCTTGAGCAAGGGTTGCTTTAAATTGGGCAGTATTATGCACGAAATTTTACATTCCCTGGGCTTTCATCATCAACAAAGTGCCACCAATCGTGATGATTATGTCTTGATAGTGGAGGAAAACATTAAGGACGACAAATTGAATAACTTTATCAAATACGATGATAAAACTGTTACCGATTTTAATATTGAATATGACTACGGCAGTATTTTGCATTATAGTTCTACTGCCTTTTCGAAAAATGGTAAAAAGACTATTGTACCATTGCAGGGTGAATTTATTGAAATTGGCCAGAGACGTGCTTTAAGTCCTAGTGATATTTCCAAATTGAATTTAATGTATAAATGTCCTATTTTATAAAATTAGATAATAAAGTTTGTATGTGTACTCCTATAATTAGTATAATGTGTGTGAGTGAATTGACCTATTCCAACTTAATGGAAGATATTTTATTAGGAAATTGTGGACAAACAACCAGTTAAAGTTTTTAAATTATATACTTTATAACAGTTGGATATACGTATATTCCTAGGATGTTGAACTGGGCTTTTCGAGGCCCCTTTTGATTTTCAGTAGTCGTCAAGTTTTTACCTTTGCTCTGAGCGAAGAAATATTTTATGTCAACTGCCGCTAATGCCTTCTGAACATAATGAATTCAGTAAAATATTGTTACTATTGATTTCGTAGAACAACCTTGTCTGTTTATGTAAAAATGTGGTAAGTGTACCTACTGGGCCTCATGAAGCCCATATGGAAAATTAATGACTGCTGATCCACATTCAACACAGTTGATCTTCTGATTGACGTTAACTTGTAAAAATGTGAGTATTTTAAGGCATCATTAACAACCACCCCCATCCCACGCCCAAGTCTAAGCCACGCATTAACAATTAGTGTGGTACAAGACTTTTTCTACACTAAAAATCCGTACTTAAATCAATCCGTAGCGGTGTCAATAGTAGGGTAAGTACGGATTTTCTTATACCGAGTACAAAATACGTGATTCAAGTACGGATTCATCAAGTCAAAAAATTTTAATTTTAGCTCTCCTTAAGAATGGCTGAGATTGAAGTAATCCCTAAATAAGCTTGATTCAAGAAATATAAACTAGATTTAAGCACGAATTCGTACTTGATGTAATCCTGAAATCGGATTGATTTAAGATTGCCCGAGCTATAATTAATCCCAAAATGAGCTTGATTCAAGAATTATAAACTAGATAGATAGTGTATACACACTATACAATCCCAGCAATCAATTAAAAGCTTAAAAGGGGAGAAAAGGCCCTCGCCAAGCCCAGTAGAGTCACTTACCACTGCCCAGGCTGTCAGACATCCTAGGGATATTGGCATAAAGAAGAATTACTTGTACATATTTATAAAACTTGAAAGACTGAAAATGTCAGCCTTAGTGTTTGACTTTCATATCATAGTAGACATTACTCCCAAGCTATACGCATGCAGCGTCCTGGAGACGATCAAATAAACTCATCAATCAGTGCATACGTGTGAGTATCGTATACTTGTAGCTTCAATGGAGACGTACAAATAATCACGACAATCATCATTTGTATTTTGATTTCGTAGCGTTCGTATCAAATCATGTCGTTGTCAGATGATTTCTTTATTGTTATTGACTATTTGGTAATTTTCAATAAAATCCAATAAAAACCTTTGGTCGTACGATGCACTTTTCCATTATGTATTACCAAAAATAAAACACACCGTTTTTTTCTTTTTGTTAACCACGTAAAAAGCAAATGATTTTTTGTCAGTCACAATCGGTGATGCTCATAGAATCGGCCGTCAAATAAAAACATTAAAACTTTTTGATTTTCATAAATTATTACCGACAACGTGTATGTGTAGCCGAAAAATAACGATTACACGCACACAACTATGTGATTGTTGTGTTTATTTAATTGATCTCCAGGATGCTTTAGTAGTTTTATCTCTAGAGTTCAGGTAATTAATTTGAACTGGTCCCTTGATTAGTTTTTATGAGACCGTTTGTAATTCTAACACTTTACATAAAAGGGACCATGAACTTTACAAAGGCTATACACAGGAACTAGGAAATTCACGTAATCAGCTCAAAAACACTTGTTCAGCCTTAAAAAACAAATACAGTTGCAATGATTTGTCAACTTTTCACATGTTTTAGGAGAGATATTTCAAGAAAATTGTCTTAAATTAGACTATTCATTAAAAGTCTACTGGAACTTTAGGGAATCTAAACCACTAACATTCTTTCTACTGTTTCTAGAAAGAACCCTATCTTTGATTTATGGACTCTATTTTGGCAGGGCTACACTCAGTAATATTAAGGTACTAGATCAATTTATTTAATTTTAATATATTCGTTTAGAAATTTTTGTATTTTTACATGAAGAACGCGACATTCACAGCAAATATTAAAATAGATTCCTATTTTCCACGGTTGGCAATAACTGTTGAAAGGTAACTTGTATGCTTAACGAACCTCTAATACCCATTGCCGCAGTTACCTAAATTTAAATAGAATAAATTTTGTAATTTTCAACTGAAAGCAGCTCGTCTATAAGTAAACATAATTGCAACTCATTAGAAAGTTTAAGCTGGGCAATTCTTCAACCATTTAATACCTTCTGCAACTGATAAAATATTTAGTCTGAAAGGTTGTGTGGTAATTTTGAATAATTCCATGTTTGTTATTTAATTTCTAACTATTAGTGTACAACTACTACTTAACCTAGGCATATCTTTATGGTGTTAAAGTTTGTATTCAAATAGTTATGACATAATTGATGAATATATATTTTCACACCGCACAGTGGCACCGCTCCATACATTTTTTTGGAAAAAAAAATAGAAGGAGTGGTCGTATAGCAATGAAATTTTTAGAAACACTTATCTAGACTAAATTAAGAAATTTTGAAAAAATCTTGGAAAACCGCCCACTGCCACACCCACCTCCCATATAACGGCACTTGTCAAAATTTTTATTTTTGGACCTAGGGACTTGAAATTCGGGACACTTCTTAATTAAGTTGTCCTTATGATTAATTAAACATATTGGTGATGCCACGCCTACTTTAGATTTTACGCCCATTGAAAGTTGTAGATTTGAGGTGTTTTTTTTTACTATCTAGAATCATATGAAAATTTAATAAAAGTTAAAAAATGTTAATTTTTATTCAAAACTTAAACATGTGTTGTCTCCGTACAAAAGCGGAGAATATCCCCAACAACCCTCCGCGAAAGATATTAGCCTTCAAATACACAAAAAATATCGCACAAATGCATGCCGCTTTTCTAGTCAAGTATATGCCAAGTTAAAGTGTGTAACACCTTAGTCATTGAAACAAATTGATATAAAATACAGGTTTAAACCCTTTATAAATGAAAAAAAATGGTGTTGCTAATATTGAAACGCCAAATGAGGTTATTTATACCTTTCAGCTTGATAAAAATCCAATATAATATACAATGTTTTAATTGAATACGTAAAAGGCGAAAAATTGTGTTAGTTTTTATTTGTAATATTATTCAAGCACCATATCTTTAACAATGGGATATAGTTCTAAGGACATTTTGTTCGAATGACGCCTTATGCTACTTATGTAAGGATCCGAAGTTATAAGAAGTATTTGTGGAAATTCGATCACACTTTCTCGAAAACATCAATCGATACTTCCTGTAATCTTTGTTTCTGGCTTCCTCTGAAAGCATTCCTATTGGTAATACGGCAGCATCCATTATATCCTTACCATGCATTAGTACTTTGTGCACAGTAACAGGCATATAAAACCAACTATATTTTTGTACGAACAGTTTCGCAGTGTCAGACGCATATAATTTAAATTTGTCATAATAATATGAACTATATAAGTATATGAATCAAATTTAATATATTTTAAGTCGTGAAAACTATATTATGTTTTTATTTCGATTGAAATGTCATTCAATTTCGTTACGCCTACATATTCGTAAACAAAAATAATATTTCACTTATAAATCGTTTCAAGCTTTTATTCCCGAACGCCTGAAAGTATACACAATTTTTTGTCTTATTGAGCATTTGTATGAAATATTGGAAGTGACTTTTGAAATTAAAATCGATGTTACTAAAAGGGTGGGTATGTGGCGGTTGTTTTTTTTTTCTTAATTGAAAATACAGACTCGGACCTTTCATTTTTTATAGGTATAGGGCTAAGCAAGGCAAAGCACATACAGTTTTTTTTCCATCAACAAGTTAAAAGTTGATATTTTTTAGTATAATTTTTGATAAATTATAACAATTAGTTTACTTTTCCAATTTCAATTTTTATAAAAAAGTAAGTGCTATATTTTCACTAAAAAAATAAAACAAAAGCAATTTCATTGAATAAATTTCCGTTGACTTCTGTTAGTTTTTTTAACTACAAAATTTCACTTTTCATAAAAAACCTTGTTGAATTTTTCTTATCCAAATACTTCTTTACAAAACCAAATCATTAAAATTTTAAAATTGAAAAGTTGAAAAACCCTATTTTTTCTGCTGAAATGCTAGTGTATCGCTTCTATTGTTTTGAGGCTACTTATACGTTGCATAATTCGATCGTTAATAATAGAAGGGAGATCTTAATCGAAACTGTATTTACAGCATCAGTGTCGCCGGATTTACTGAAGAGAATTGATGTGCAAAGTGTGACAAGAAATAAGAACTATGATTACTGATCCGTAAAGTGTCATAGAGTTAGCTTTTACAAACGCGCTATTGCTTAGTAATAAATTGTTTACAATCCTGCGGAAAAGCGGTCGCAAGCAAGGTACAAAATAAAATTTAAGCCGATCCAAAAAGTATATGTTTACGCCAAAACAACACTTAGCGATTCTCCTTATTTGCCATACAATTCCGATTTTCCTTAATGTATATAAATGCAGAAAGTTATGTCTTGCAGTATATTTCCACTTGTCACAAAGTGCTAAATAAAATGGCAATGTTCTAAAAAGATCGTAAATACTTATTTTCGGCTAGATACAAACTAACCGTTCAAATATCCACTTCATTCTCCTCTACTGCTAAGAAATCCTTGGTTCAAATAATTTAATAAATAATAAGAAAAATTTCCTAATTTCCTTGTTTTCTTTCATTTCTCTTCATATTGTTTGTTAAATTGTTCTGAGTATCAAATTCTAAACGATTTGGTTTCGGCTCAGAGAGTTTGATAATCTCTTCCAATTGTTCATCCACTTTCAAGAGCTTTTCAACTAAACAGCATATTTGTAGTTAATATTTAGAAATCGGGTTTACGAATGATAAAGCAGAATATCATTTGGAAATCAACCACAATCAGTTAAAGTTTCCAGTGTGTAAAAATTCGTTTCGGCAAAATATAAAGCGAAAATTTAATTAACTCTTTAGAAATTTATTTAAATTAAATTAAAAAAGTAAACTAAAGCAGAATATCATTTAGAAGCCAATTATTATCAGCTAAAAGTATTCAGTTTGTCAAAACTTGTTTAATATTAAATTAAAATAATATAAAATGAAAACTTAAAGAATTTTTTTTGTAAATGTTTTCAGAATAAATTACAAGTGAAATGATCCTCTTTAATATCAAATTAAATATGGAACTTTGAACTCTATGGATTTTATATTGAATCTCTGTTATGACACGTAACAGTTTATATTTCTGCCTGCTATTGAGGAACGCATTATGATATTGTTTATTGCAATTTTGGAGTCCATAACTTTCGATTGCAGGGTGGTAAGTTCAGCTTAAATTCTCCCAAATGTTTTTCGTATTTTCTTTTACAAGTGCAGCTAAAAAAACACAGATTTTGTTCGCTGATCAATTCCTTCCGTAGTTAGCTAGAAGAACAAAGAACAAGTCAGTATAGTTAGAGCTTTCCTGATTTGACATGTTTCCAATTGCTTGCATTTCTTCTGCATTCATTCATGAAATTGAGTCTCGTTTATTGGATTCTGAAACGATTTGCTTCATATTGGTCTAATTCCCAGTAGCAATCTATGTATTTATAGTGAAATACAAATAGATAATAAGGCATCACACGGCTTACTTTATTTACCCAACATTTCTAATGTATTGGACCTACCCCCTGGCCCACGATGTCGAACGCTAACGTTCGCTTAGATAAGACTTAAGACACAAACTTGATTGTGGAATAAACAAACTTGATTGAGTAAAAAAATAGATACGATACAAAGTTTGTGTCTTAAGTCTTATCTAAGCGAACGTTATCGTTCGACATCATGGGCTAGGGGGTTAGTATTTTATACTTAATACTAAAAAAGTTTCAATCTTATTTAGATCCTGTAGATCTAAACAAATGCATTAAAAATTATGAAAATGTACATTGCAGTAATTTATTTTTAATTAATTCTAAACGTATAAGTAATTATGAAAAACTTATTTTCCATCACTAGAGTCATGCAATATATCGAGTAGCATATACGAGTATATTTACTTTATTGGAGTAATAAATATTGTCAATAATTTTAAGAGTTTATGCTGCCTACATACTAGATTAATAAATATTCAATAAATTGTTCAAAGCACATTCATTTAGCATCAGTGCAATTATTAATCACAACATCAACATACGAAGGTGGTGGTGTCTCTGGTCTAGGCGCAGAAGCAGCAAAATCTTGTACATCTGGACTACTGGGTGCAACCGATGTTTGACGATCCACTAAATGTTGACTTAAACGATTATTAAACAAATTGCTGCGGCTTAAGCGTCTTATTAACGTGGCGGTATTTTGATTAATGGTACGATAATATTGATGGCGGGCTGGACGGCCGAACAAACGTGATAGGAAATTTTCACCTACTGGACCTTCGTAGCGTACCATTGAGCGTGGTGGAGGAACAGCACGTCTGCGTGCTTGTCTTCTCACTTGTGGGGGAAGTTGAGTTGTGCGACGAGCCAAGGGATGTGTGGTTAAGTCTTCGATGTGTTCAACAGAGGAAGCTAAAACTATGCAAGGGATATAAATTATTATATTAAATTTTGGTTTTATTGATGTGTGGTACCTGTACTTTTCACTTCCAAACATCTCTTCATGCATAGAGCACAGGCCAATATAAATACAATCGCCGATACACCAATGGCTATGCCCATGAAGAAAGCAAATTTTATATCATGCAGTGGGCATGCTTCTGTAATTTTACGCTGCTCATGCCAAACTTTATTCAAGTCCTGCAAACATGAGCGATATTCCTGGCATAAGACAAAGTTTTGCTTATTACACAATATAGAGTCCGGAGAAAATCTTAACCATTCATTGTTTTTTCTAACACTAACAAATTCATCTTCTTCCTCGTTGGACGCCTCCTCTAAATCAATATTTGAACGCCATTGTTGTAGTTTATTAACATAAGTGTTTTCCTCTGGCTCATTAACAGACTCGGCCATTATTATTTTCTCAAACATTTTCGCACCTTCTTTTAATTCAGCACTCTTATCACTGCAGCACTTATCCAAAGTGATGTTGATACCTCTTTCTTCCAATTGCCTTACTTTAGTTTTCATTATGTCATCACATTTTATAGAATTTTCATTTAAATTTAGATACTCTAACTTCTTTATGTGTATAAAGTCTTCTATGTTAAAATTATTTAATAAATTTTTACTCAAATCCAAACGTTTCAGATTTGTCAAACCAGCAAACAGCTCCGGTTGCAATGAAAATAATTGAGAATTTTTCAAATTTAACTCGTTTACAAATGAATTGTTCAAAAGAGCTTTGTGTTGCAATGCCTGCAATTTATTGCCTTCTAAATTTATTTTAATCAGATATTTATTTCTGTTAAACAGTCGCTCATCCACATATTCGAGTCTGTTGTAAGAGAGATCTATTTCGCTGAGACGCCTTAGTTTGGAGAATGCTTCCCAATCCAAGGTGTGCAGGGCATTATTGGATAGATTGAGATATTTTAAGTGAGAAAAGTTCTGAAAAAAGTTAAATAATTTAGAATTAACAATTAACAATTTGTGTATGTGTTGAGAACTTACCTCAAAACATTTCTTATCCACTATTGTTATGTCATTGTAGCTTAAGTCTAATATTTGCACCTGATTTGGTAAATCGACTTCGGCGCTAATGAGTCGTTTGGAACTGTAAAGAAAAAATTAAATGTTAATTATTATTAAAAAAAATCGAAAGCAAGTAGTAACTTAATTAATGACTTTCTGTTAATTTTTTTTTTTTTTTTAAACAAACACAAACTGCGAAGCTTTTGGCTTATCTGCAGAAAAACACCCAGAGTCTTTGGCAGGAATCGAACCTACAACCCTTTGACTGATAGTCTGGCACTCTATCGCCTAGTCTATCGGGGCACTCATTGTTGTTTTGTTTGTTCAATATAATTTTTCGCAGATTTCACTTTTCGAAGTGCACGAATATGTTTTTTAAGCCTCGTTTAAGCCTTAATTCTTTAACTGAATTGGTAGTATTATACTTAATTTTGTTGACTTCTTATCATCATTTACTAATAGTTTTATTTTCAATTGTGTAATTATTCTTAAGGAACGACTAATTAGAAGCCATTATCAGTCATAGCTGCAGCCATATTTTGTTTCATGAATTCAGATTCGACGAAAATCAGTTGGAATTTTTATTTTTAGATAAAGTAAAACAGTAAAGCAGATTGATACGAGGACTTTGTATTATCTTTAAAATTTCTTATTGTTTATTATGATAAATTTTAATGCTAAAATCTGTCTTTTTGTCCTCGTGCTGATGCTGTTGATATTATAGCACCTTTATGTAGATAACTAGGAGCATACATGTAGGGCATTTTCAATGTTTTAAAATGAATGTAGTATAATTGCCGTTTCATTCAGCATCCGTCTTGTTGTTACACTTGGGAAGATGGATTATCATTTTCTTAATTATAAGTTCTTAATTAAACCATTTAGTTGTTCGAATGAAGACGAAGATGTGATTCAAAAAGAGCAATCAAATGTCCCCAACCGATTCGTAATGTTCTGACTTTTTTTTTTAAAGAGAAGTAACACTCAGGCAATTAATATTTGCATTTCTTTCTTTAGAAAGGGGATAGTTGAAGAAGTAAATATGGTGAAAGAAGAAAGATTGTTTTTCTTTTATATCACAACTCTGCAATTGCGCATTATGTTTGTTTTAGTGCAGCATTACAGCGCCTCTGGTGGTGAGTAGGCGCATTATTTTTAAGGCTTTATTTTATAGCCTTTATTTAATTATTTTACTTCGCTGGCGTTTGAATGCTATACCACCGAAAGAGGGCGCTGTGATATATATTATTTATGATGGATAGAAAGAAAACTCACAATTATCAGAAACTGATGTGGTTTGAGTGTCATCGGCTGGGAATCGAACCCAGGCTACAAATACCAACTCATGCTTGATGATCAAATGCGCTAACCAATTAAGCTACAGTCACCCTCAATTTTAATTTTTCAATCATAATTTACGAATTATAATTAACAAATATTTAGACATCCTTCGTAGCTATGCACTGATCGATATCCATTTTTTTTTTAAATTGAGAGCAGAATAAGTAAATTGTTGCTGTACAAAAAATCATCCCAGTATATTTGATAAAACATTAAGCAATTCACGGCTTTCTTTGTGTATAAAATCTCTGCCTGTAAACCGGAAGGCTGAAAAGTAGAAAATACCTAAAAGCCATTCGTCTTTGAGCCATCAGTGAAGCCGTCAAATAAACTCTCTTGAAAAGTTAGTTGCCTTCAATTGTGTTTAGTCGCGATCGACACAGAGAAGTCCCTGCCCTGTCCCTGCGATAGTCAACATTGTTCGTAATTTGTCATAGGCTTTCTAGTACAGCCGCTTTGTCATGAGTCTGCCTTGATCATACAATTAATAATCAAACCGTTCATCATCGCTAAACTAGTACATGATCGTGTTGTGGCACAGTTTGTGACGAAAATCGTAAAATCCTTTCAAATTACACTCTACATTGAATGTTTGGCTTCAAAAGTTTCGCATGATTTTTCTTTTAACGAGAACGACACAGAAATCTTTGTTGAAGATTGATCTAGAGGTGCGATATTAACCCTTATGTGACTGACAAGGTTCACGGGTACTTTTTAGGTTTTGAAATTAATTTTTTTATGTAAAAATTTGCAACCATCGTACATGAAACTTCTTGAGAGCTCCCAACTTTTGTTATTTTATTGTATTTAAACATTTGTAGCATTTAGAATTTTGTTGCGAATTGGATTGTTTTTATATGATTTGTATGAAGAAGGTACCCAGGCACCTTATCGTACAAAATGTGCAGGAGATAATCTCATACAAATGTATGTTGGACGGGGATTAGGACAAGGATGACAACTGCTTACCAGTAAACGAACTCCACCTCGAAGTAATACGGGAGCGGTCCCGGAGTGGTGGTGCCTGTGTAGGATCACTAGATGATAGTGCGCTATCACTACGTCCATTAAAAAAAAAAAAAACAGAGATTGAAAGATGGATGGATAGATATATGTTTACAAAAGCCGACTACCGAAATTTTAAAAAATGTTAATGTTATCAGTCAAAGTTTAACACTCTCTTTGTTATTTGTCTCTTCATAAACATACCTGCATTGTGCTCTATTTAACTGCAAATATGAATCACATTTACAAAATCGTGGACAATTGTTCGTAATTAAATTTTCACCATAAACCGTAATAGTTAAGCACACAAATATGATAATTGTTTTAATTATAAACATTTTTCTGGTTGAATTTCTCATTTCTAGGAGTAGTAAATACACATTATTTATAATCTCAACAAATTTAATTAGTTACTTTTAATTTCATATACAATTTCACATTTTTAACAGTTTTTTTTTGTTATTTTTGTATTGTCTCGTTTAATTACAAAAGTTAACTGAAGTTTTTATGAAATTTAGTGTTTTTTCGTGATAACAAATGAGTGAGTAAGCGTTATCTGGGAATTCAATTGATAAGGAAAATAGTAATAATAAATAATAATAATAGTACTACAGCTGAAATCAGTGCAATGTAATTTTAATATATGAGCAAAGTTGTTTAGTATAGGATTATTTTTGTGTTTACTATTTTAAGTTATTAAATCTTGTTCCAAAACAAAGACAGCCCAAAGCACACATCCTAAATTAATTGCTTCTAAAAGTAAGCTGAACTGAGACACTTAAAAACAAGTGAGAAAGTATAGTCGGTCAAGCCCGACCATTTAATACCCTACACCCAATATATGTATAAAACAGTTTTTTAGAAATGTGATTTATATGTGAGATATTAGTTATTATGGACCGATCATCATGATTTCTGTGAATATAAATATTGTGTATGTTAAACTTTATCTCGATATAAATACTTTTAATAATTTTATGGAGGTTAAAGTTTATTACGGGGAGGGTCTTATATGGGAGTTTCTACTAATCACGGACCGACCATTATAAAATTAGATGTCATCATTTCTGTATATTATTTGTGTCGAATTTTATTTGATTACTAACATTCTTAAGAAATTTATGATCGTAAAAGTGATTTTCGGAAGTGGGCCTTATATGGGAGCTACGACTAACTATGGACCGTTCACAATAAAATTGCACCGTATTGTTTTTATATATATGCGATATATTTGTGTTAAATATTATTTGGATACCAACATTTTTTTAATGAGTTATGCTCTTTAAAGTGATTTTCGGAAGTGGGCTTTATATGGGACTTACGACTAATTATGGACCGATCTGCACAAAATTTGTAGAGGTGTTTTGGCTTCATTTAACACTCATTTGTGATGAAATTTGTTTCGTTCCTTGCATAATTCAAACATTTATGATTGGTAAACCCCAATTTCGGGAGGACTTTTGTATGAGGGCCAAGTGAAATAATGGACCGATTTCCAGCAGTTTCAATCCCATCCGTCCTTGGGCTGAAAAAATATTACTTACCCAATTTTGTCAAAATATCTACAAAATTGCGACCTGTACTCTGCGCACAAGCTTTACATGGACAGCCAGCCAGCCAGACGGACGGACATCGTTAAATCAGAAAGTGATTCTGAGTCGATATTTCTGGGCGTTACACCCCCACTATGGTGGTGTAGGGTATAAAAATAATTAGTTAATTGAAAATTTCTTTCAGTGTAAAACAAAGCAAGCTTGTAAACTTACGGTCTCACTTGGCAAATATTTGCCGAAAAAAACGTAACCACTAAATAAAATATAGTTTTGATTTCGTGTATTTATTTGATGCCATTTGATGTTGTAAAACGTTTGTAGGACAAAACAACATCAAACAAATTTGTGCTAAAACAAGTGATTACGCGTTTTTGAGTAAATATTCGTCAAGTGTGACCTTACCTTAAGTATTACTACTTTATTCATACTAATAATCAAAATTTATTTCGTTGGCTGCCATTCATTGAATGATATAAGTGTTAAAACATGACTCAACAAATACATTTTCTATATATGTTTTTGTGGTTACTAATCTAAACTTTAACTCTCCCTACACAACGCATTTCACTCCATATAATCAGGCCCGGATTATCCATAAGGCAATTTAGGCAACTGCCTAGGGGCCCCACATCGGCTAGGGGCCCACACTCTGATTTTTTTATATTTATTTCTTCGAGTGAAAATTATATTTGAATATATTTTTTTTTTATAATCAATTATTTCATCAAAAATTTATATTATTTACTATAAATAAACAAACAGTATAAAATAAATTTAATAATAAAGAAAATAATTAAGAGTATGTAGTCCCTTAAGCCGGCTATACTATTTTTATTTATTTATTTATTTTATTTTGCATTTCATGTACAACAAGAGTAAATCTTATATTTATAGTACAGGAATTTAATATTGATACAGGATAGTTCACAGAGTTATAATATTAAAACGTACCAATACCAAAATTCATACATAAAATTGGGTTTAAAGTAAAAGTTGATATGCATATTTTAATCAAAACATTCATTTAATAGAAAAGTTAAACAAGTTAAACAAAAAAAAAATTTAAGAAAAAAAGTTAAAGAAAAAATTTATTGCCTTGTTTTTTTTTATATTACTTCGTCATATTTCAGTACATTTAGGAAAACATTTAAAATTTTTATAGAATAATCATATAATCATATAAATTGATTTTTGATAATATGGCACAATCAACTTTTCCTAATGTAATGACTGCATTGCAAATATATAGAAGTCTGATGATTACAAATGCCACGGGCGAACGTAACTTTTCAAAATTAAAATTAATCAAAAACTGTCTTCGTTCATCACTGTCTCAGAACCGTTTAAATTCATTGGCGATAATGGCGATTGAAAATGATATATTGGAAAAGGTTAACTTTGAAGATGTTTTAAACGATTTTGTATCTAAAAAAGTTAGAAGAGTTCATATTTAAACACATTGTACTTTATAAAACAATTTTATAAAAAATACGCATATATTCCTTTCATTTGTTTAAATTTTTTTATTGAATAGGGTGATGTTATACCTTTGTAATGTGTCAAAAACAAAAGCGTAATTATGAAAAAATTACATTGTGGTAGAAAAAATATGTTTTAGGAAGTATGAAAAGGCTGAAGGGGCCCAAGACATTCACTGCCTAAGGGCCCCGACATGGTTAATCCGGCCCTGCATATAATTTCAACTAGATAAATATTGTAGTTAGAAGTGTTTTGCATAAACATGGAGTCAAAAGTTGTTATAGACTCTTTTTCCAGGCACAATTAAGTATTCCTTATAAACAAATTTCTCAGTATTTTTATGTTTTACATTTGATTATGTGGTTTGCTATGTTTTAGTGGCTAAATACTTGACTTAACTTTAGTTATTTAGTGTATAGAGTAGCTCAACTATTGATAAGATAAGAATTGTATTTATCTGTGTTGCAATGACGATTCACTTGCCTTATCACTTGAACTTTATATTCTATCTAATGTTTTGCTCTTTTTTGTTTTGTAAAATAAGAGAGTATTTATTAAATATAAATTGTTTTAAATAACGTAGAAAAAGGTGGCCAGATTACATTTAAAGAAATTTAAAAAAATATTAAAATGAAATCTTCAGTGGTTCATGGTAAATGTTAGGGATGCCAATCCCGAAATCCTGATGCCGGGATTTGTTTTAAAAAATCCACGGATATTTGGGGATTAATAAATCCCGAAAATTAGTATTTGTGTAAAAAATCCAGTTTAGTTTTTTTTATAATTAACAAACATTGTTTTTTTTTTTTTTATTAATTAGAGAAGGAAATAGACTAATATTTTAATTTAAGGGAAAAGTTCTATGTAGGCTAATAGTTCGAATAATCAAGAATACTATTGTAAAGTACTGGAACAATAGCCCTGCTAAGGGCGTCATCAGCAATCTTTATTGTCCACTATCACTCTGTAAATATCATCTATTTTACGTTTTTTTTTTTTTTTTTTTTTTGTAAATAGAGGTAACACTCAGGCAATTAAAATGCCTATATATTAATTAATTATTTGTGTTGCTTTCTTTGGAAATGGATATTTAGGAGAAGCATAGGTGGTGAAAGTAGAGAAAAGCTTTTCATATGACAACACTGTAATTACGCGTTATGTTTGGTAATAGTACAGTATTGCAGCGCCTCTGGTGGTGAGTAGGCGCATTGATCAAAGCTTAATTTATAGCCATTATTTTAATTATATTAATTCGGTGGCGTTTAAATGCTATACCACCGAAGGAGGGCGCTGTGATAAATATTAGTTTTGAAAGGAAAGAAAAAAAAACTAATAATTATCAGCAGCTGAGAATCGAACCCAGGCCACCAATACCAACTCGTTTAGCTGCCCTAGTAAACACTACTGTAATTTTAAGACAAGTTTCAATAAAACAGAAGTTAAGCATAGATGTCAAAACTAAACAAAAGTTATGTTGCATTTTATACCATATCGAAACACTCAAGTTTTGCAAAATTATATAGAAACATTTACCTGGTTGAGGATGATTCGGTGGCTCCAAACGGCACCATCTTGACTGAGAATATATTTCAAAATTTCAAGATAGTTTTTTATGCACACAAATTGATGGCTACAATAACTCTACAAACAATGTTATGGAACCCTGAATTAATCTTTTGAATAGAAGCTATTTCACTAATTTTACAGAGTTCAGTTTAAAATCGACCAGAAGAAGTAGTGAAGTAACTTTTTTTAAAGAATACGCAGCTGAAAAAAATATTTTATTTGAGAAAAATATTAACTTTTAAAAATTTATGCGCTACCATTTACTTTATCCAGCTACCAGCATCCATTATTCTCATGCAAACCTGCAAGTAACAACAAAAACTCACAGCAAAACCTAAGCTCAAATGTTTAACGTTAAAGCCTAAAGATTAATGTTTGAATGACATGCACGTCCGAAAATGGAAGTGCATTCGTGATGGTTTTTTATTTTTTTTTTCGAAAATAATTTTAAGCTTAAGTAGGAAACAAAAACTACCTCAAAACTAACCAACTAAAAAAAAAAAAAAACTAGAAAAAATTGCAGCATAAAACGACCATGCAACCGCCTTCTCTAATTTCAACTTGAAAAGCAATGAAATTAACGGAAACTAATGCGGTATACAAAGCCATGAACTGTGTGTGAGAGAGAGAGCGAAACTGGTGTATGCATGAATGTGTGGATAAATGAACGAATGGTAAATAGTTGTATTAACTAAAGGATTTTTGTTAGTTGTTGTTCTAGCAGCAGTTTGTTTGTTCAATAGTCAATAGCCGAAATGATGCAATCTATTATTTGTCTCTGTATTTTAGAGTGAGAGACAACAGACCGGGCATAAAGAGGTGGCTAGATGGCATGATAGTATGTGCTTTTATGCAACACTATCCGTCTATTTGTCGTTTGTGCATGATCAAGTGTTTGTACGGAATGTAGTTGCAATTGCTCGCGTAACGGAAATGAAATACTTCCTTTCTTTTTGTGGTTAAAACTATATACATACATATATACTTACTTGCTGTATAAATCCACAGTATGAAATAAATTCTGAAAAAACACAAACGCACACAAACCAAATTGATGTTACAATAAAGTAGAAAAAATTATGTAGAGTATATATTTCATCACACGGCAGAGACTTTAACTGACATTCACGAAAAATACGGTTAAAATGTATATAAAAGAATTCCTTTTAAACATTTCTTAGGATTTTATGATTTTTCTCTTTATTGAATTGCCTTTGAATGAGATTTGTGTCTGTGTTCTGTTAATGTTTCCTTGTCTGTTTTATATAGACTCGTACATATATATTTATACTGTTTTGCCAAATATTATTTCCGCTTAGAGTCTGTGGAAATTAAAGACAAAATTGTTTGTTTTTAAAACTGCCACTAACATCAGTTTTAAATGAAAGATATTTTTCAAAAGAAAACCAAAAAAAAAAAAATGGCAGAGTTTTTTTTAGCCAACAGTGGGTATGATTGCATAAGAAGTGATAACAAATTAAAGTTTATAAAACAAAAATAAAAAAGGGTCTTTCAGAATTAATCAGATTCTCAGTTTTGAATGTGAGACCTCAGTATGATAACGTTAAATGAAACGTATTCTTAAATTCTACTAAGCCTTTGTATTAAGTAAACGTATTAAACAGCCAATAGAAGGCAATGCACGGAATAGCCAACCTAAGCGGTTGCGCTCTTATATTAAATAAAAGAGTATGTATTTATTTGCAGATTACAACTCTGAAAAAAACCGACGCAAATTGAAACGACACAAAGTGAATTAAGATTTTCTATATCAAACAATGTAAAAATCGAAGATAGTTTCTTGGGTTACGAAAATACTAAGTCGTCGGCTTTCTTTCACAAAAAACTGGTCCAATGTTTGCTGAACATGGTTTTTTAACGTGAAATAAATTTCCTTGTAGCAATTGTCTGTATTACTACCACTAGCATTACCGTTGGATAAAGCATTACTTTTTATGTCATCAAATTAGATTTTTGCTTTTTTCTGAAATACCATTTTACTTAATGGTATTGTCTGCGCAACTTGATTTTAAATCTAAATAGAAAGCAAGGACTCTAATTCGATCATCAAAGCACTTCTTGTACGAGTCACCGTTTTATCATCTAATGATGTTGCAGATGTTGCAAAAATTTCAAAAGAAAAAAGTGAAGACTCGAACCCAACACAACTCAACCTTTAACGACGCACAGTGGAAATTACTACTAATTAAGCAACGACGCCACTTTGAAAAAAAAAACGCAAAACGATACGAGGTATTGGTGTATTGATAAAGCACAAGCTTGTTGGAAATAGACAAGGATACTAGCCCGATTTGTAAAAAAAGCTTGCAGTAGTATTAAAAGAGGCTTTACAATTTCAGAATATTGGTAGCAGATAATCTGGGATATAGCTAATTAAAGTTAATCACCTTAGGAGACCAAATTTCACATTGATAAACAATTTTTTTGTCTTCTTTAAATTACAGCGAGAGAGCAAAAGCTATGCTTTTCTGAAAACATTATTTTTTTGAAACCATTTTATTTAAGTTTAATATTTACCTTGAGCCTTAGTACTGATCAGTAAAACAAAGTCCCTGTATTAAAAAAAAACAAATTTATTGCAAAGTTAACCAAATGCTAACTATTACGTACGTTTACGTATTAACTGTAGCAGCTGTAGTGATAAGTCAGGCTAAAGTTAGATTTAATGTTCAACTTATTTCGTTATTTTGAATAGTCAAAAATATTGAATGAAAAATTAAAGTCGCTTTATTGACAATTCACTTGAAGTGATTATATTAATTAGTCCATCAAAATAATTGTATTGAACAGTCAAATTAAGCCACGATTATGACGGTCTAACCGAGAAGATTTGCAAGTCTAATTAGTTCATAAGTTCAAGAATGTCCGTGAATACAAAGCCAGCCAAAACCAAATGCAAGACTAAACGCCACTAAGCCTAGATCCGATTTATCTGCTAAGATGAGGGTAATTTGTCCATCAAGGCTCTTGCTAGAGAGTAATAACCCAGCATACCATTCTAGGAGCGCTCCGAAAAAGGAGTCAGAAAAGAGCCCAACTAAAGAGCATTCTAGGAGCGCTCCGAAAAAGGAGTCAGAAAAGAGTCCAACTAAAAAGCATTAATAATTTTTTTTCCATTTTTATATATTTATTTAAATAAATTCCTTTTTATTTTTTTGTAGATACAATTTATTTAATTTTTTTTTCCATTTCTAATTTAGTTTATTTGTAAATGAATTCCTTTTTTGTTTAAATAAAAACAATTTAAAATACAATAATAAATGCGACCTTTAAATTTGTTGTATTTAAAATTGCAATGACTCTTTTTCGACATTATCTAAGAGCTCTTTCTGACAGACCATTTTCGAATGTAATAACCCTCTTTTCTGAACGTTTTCGGAGCAATAATGATTGTTTTTTGGGGCTCATAAAGAGCATGAACGCTCCGGAAAAGGTGTCAAAAAAGACTCTTTTCGGACTCATACGGCTTGCTGGGAAGTATTATGCATATTGTTATCGTAACCAATGAGGTTTTACCGAGTTGCGATTATTGCTAGTTGAATGCTTTACCCCGCCATGAAATACCGTCCACTACGGCAATTTTTGGAAGCCCGAGAGGGCTTGTTTTTTTTTAGCCTTTAAAAACAAGACAGATTTTATAACTAGAGTAAAATAGAAACCGATACCGTATGACTAATAGCGTGTTACAGGTACTTCATGTCAGATAATATTAAAAGTCGGGTTAATTGCTATTATTCGATGCAAACACGGGCCTGGATATGGATAGTCTGGTTTCGTTTATGAAAAAAAGCTATAGTAAACGATAAATACAAGTCATTACTTTAACTAAAATATAGCAACCTATGTGAATGAGAATTTAATAAAATATTCTTGTGCAGATAAATATGAACTAATAAAAGTTTGATTATATTCGACCTTTTCTTTATAGAATCTCAAATTAATAAATACTCAAGCTCGAGGTCATAAGTTTTAAATGTTTCGATAAATATGAACTTTAAAATTAAATTATAAGCCAGCCATTACCAAACTACTACATGGTAATGCACACGGTAATTACAAGTCATTACAAAGTATGTTGTGCTAGTAATGGTAAGTTATATCTTAAGATAGAATGCTTTAATTTGTTTCACCCCATTGTGCTTTAGACCGCCTTTTAAGAGCCAATTTCACTTGACATTCTTTAGTTTTTTTTTTTTTGGCAACACTTCATTTCAAAACAGTATTTTACCACCACCATTCTTTGTCTGTTTGTCTGTTTGTCTTTTCTTCATTTTGGCCACAAAAAGCGGAAAAATCTATTTAATTGTATTCTAACTCATTTCTAAAGTTTTTTAATTTTGATTTTTTTCTGTACTAGAATTGCTTCTGCTCTTAAATGTTTGAGCTAGAGCTTTACAGTTTTAAATTAAATATTTGCTGTTACTTTGTGATAAATCTCTGAAATCTCATACCAAAAGCTTATAAAACATTTGCTGGCTGCTTCCGTTGTTGAGGCCCTCTCAAACCCAACTCCGAGAAGACCAATTACATATGAAAACAATGTAAATGACTTTAGTGCCACTAAAATAATAATAAAATTACAAAAAAACAAAACTGAAATGAAATAAAAATTAAAACAAAAGCAAAAACTAAAATTATACAAAAAGTAACAGGCGACCACTTAATATAAGCTTTAATTTAATCCGCTTAAATGCTCATTATTTAAATGCCATTGGCAACTGGAGCAAGAGCAGAACAACAAAACAAAGAAGAGGCTGAAAAAGCAGATGAGGACAGGACGATGAAAACTGAAACAGTTTTCTGTGTGTTGAAGCAGGTTTTCAGTTTCTTGTTGAGGCCTTATAGATTTAAAACACCCTGCCCTTTAGCTTTACTGCCACTGTTTCCCTCGTTCTCTTTTTGCTTTGTTGTTAGTTCTTATAGCTTTAAGTTAGTTTTTTTTTTTACACTTTTCTCTGGATTTAGTTTTGTTGTTTATTGCTTAACAAAAAACTAATAGTAGAATAGTGTTGGTTGTAGTAAGACAAAAGCAAAGTTATGGCCTGCAGTATTCTACTGCTTCTATAAACACTGCTAAAAAAAATGTTAGTTAAATGAAGAAACTCAATCTTTTTTTTTTTTTTTTTTTTTTTTTTAAAACTTTCAACAATTTTGAACTATTTATGGATATTTAAAAATAATTTCTTAATTAATTAACTTTTTTTCTTCATCAATTTCACTGTGTGGGTTTTTCTCAGTGTATCCGTTTTTATGTGGCCTTAGTGAAATATGTCTAAGAATGTTAATTAAAAGTCTGTTGCACTTAATTAGGCGCAAAAATTATTGTGATGGCTTGCTGCTTTTATATATTTCTCAAGTTTTTGTAAAGGTTGTAGCCAAGTGAAACTATTATGAACATAAAAAAAGAAGTCTGTTAAACAAAAAAAAAAAAAAAAAAAAAAAAAAAAAAAAAAAAAGTCATATTTTATGGCAACTTTTAATAATGACTTGCATTTTCTTTTCTTTAATTTGAATTTGCCAATAATTTACTTTCGTTTTGTTTATTTTAAAACACTTTTCCATAAAGTTAAAATTAATCTTATGGATTAATTACAATAAAAGTAATTAATTGATATTAAGTATTAAATATATTGACAGTGTCATTATTGCAATTATCTAATTTAAACAGTTTTTGTGAAGATTTCAATTGATATAATATTGACTTTCAACAATTTTTTCTCTAATATCAGAAATAAGTGACAGCCCTCATTGTTTGGAGATTTAGAAAATTAATGAAGTATCTAACAAAATTTAGTTACTGACGAGTAAACACTTTGGAATGTGTGACTTAAGTACTAATTAATAAGACATATGCCTAAGCATATTCAATTCTCAATACACAGCATAGCAATTAAATTCACAAATATATGAATTACATTTGCACCTTGATGCCGCATTTGTGGCTGAGATTATCGAAAAATTAATACATCAACAAGGTGTCAATATTGGTGCAGATTCACAGAAAGCTATACCGTAGCTGAAAATGATTTGTTCTAATTATATAATCTATTTTTATCGTTACCTAGAAGCTGTAATTATAAAATTAATCAGTCTGCTGACTGACATTGTGTCAATTAAGTTTGCTTGTAACTGAAAATGTAAACTGCCATTAATATTTCAAATAAGTTTAATTAAGTAAAGCTACTGTATTTAGCAATTACAATAAAAATTCTATTTGGATTTTCAAAGCATGTCACGTTCGCTATCGTAAGGGTTTTAGCTGCTGAATGCATAAACAGAGAATATAAAATGTAGACAAAAATGTTGCACAATAGATGGGAAAATTAACTAAACCAAAAATATAAATTTAAGCCTTATAAAGTGGTAACAGATACATACAAATAATTACTACCAATTCTAATCAAAAAACAAGTAAGAGTGCTATATTCGGCTATGCCGAATCTTATATACCCTTCACCTTTGTTGTGGATGTATAATTATACTATATATGCACATTAGGAAACCCTTTTGGGATAAATTGCATGATGTCTATAATCACGAAATTTCAACTATTTATTTAAGTAAATTCTATGAAAAAATAAAAAAAAAAACACTAAAATTTTGTCTGAAATTTTAAAAATTTTTGAATTAAAAAAAAATTGTTTTTCAATTTTTGATAACCCATTGAATGCGCCTCTCAAATACCTTTCATATGATACTAAAATTGCATATACTTCCCTTGGGGGAAATGTGAAAAAAAAATCAAAAAACCTCTAAAAAGATCCAGCTCACCAAATAGTGACCCCAGGACAAAAAAATTGAGAAACGCACTTTGAAAATGAATCAAATTTTCATATTAGTCGGGAACATCCGCAATTTTATTTTGGGGCCACCCTAATGTACATACATACATACATACATATATGTATATATTATATTGTTACGTTCTTATCTTTTAAAAACGGTGGTTTATTTCCTTTAAATAAACCAGATTCTTTTTAATACCAAAAGAAAAGCGTCAAGTAGTTTGAAGAAAATATAACGAGTCTTTATTTATTTAAATGTACACAAACTCAATTAAAAATGAATACATTGTCTTTTTACACACTTATGTTACGGTTTAAGAACACACTTAAAGTTTTCGAACACTTTGATGTTTACACAACAATGACTCACAAGAAACTGATTCATTTAGTTGGCCGTGTTAAGCTATGTGTCCACGATGGTCAGATATTACAACGTTGTCATATCTACCAATGTGCTGTCAATGTACTGACATTGAAAAATTTTCAGCAAAAGGTAAATTATCAGTTTACACGACTGTAAGAACACTAACAATTTCATTTGCACACAATTTTCACACAATGAATTTATCTGTCAACCGAAATTGTCAGTTTACACGGTTGTCAGATTGTTTATTATTTATGTATATACAGAGTTGCATTTAGATATAATTTCTATGACAATGCTGCCATTGGCAGATGCATAAACTTTGCACATATGGCAATGAAAAGTGTTTGTTAATTGTCTTAAAACAATAACAATGACAAAATTGTGTGTTTACACGATTGTTAGATGTCTGAAAATATTTTTGTCTTCCAATGTACTGAAAATGCTTTTTCTTACAACGTTGGAAGACAAAAATTTTAAGTTTACACGTTTGTTAGACATTTTCTGTACATTTTTCGTACAACGTTGTAATATCTGACCATCGTGGACACATAGCTTTAGTCTATTTATACAAAAATCATAATTTCTGGAAGGTTCGAAACTAAGATACTAGAATGTTCGTGACAGCAAGTCTAGAATGTTCGTGTCTAGAATATTCAGCCAAAAACTCAATGTTGCCATATTGCTATAACAGTTTATAACAATACTACAAATGCTAAACAAGTTGTATGTCGATAAACACACCATCTGTTGATAAAAATGCTAAACTAGTTGTATGTCGATAAACACGCCATCTGTTGATGAATTTGTTCGTAACAATATTAATACACTTTGTTTGATAGTTTTTTTGATGAAATTTTCAGAGGTTGTCTCGGATTTTTGCTCATATCTCCGTTATTTATACACGGATTTTGTTGATTTTAAATAGCAAACTTCTCGAAAGCATGTTTGACAGAATTATTAAAGATCTGGATATCGAAGATATCTAGGGACTTTAGAAAATTGATTTCAACAGACAGACAGACGGACCGGGTTGAATATACTCCGCTATCTATAAGTATCCAGAATATATATACTTTATAGAGTCGGACAATTATATTGTGGAAATTACAAACGGAATGACAAACTTATATATACCCTTCTCATGAAGATAAAGGGTATAACAATATGTCAATGTCGATGCTTTTATTTAAATTACATGAACTAGATCTTATTACAAGCGGTACAGGGATATATGTCACGTTTTAAATTTCACGTATTTGCTTACACTGAAGATTGTAAAAACATATACAAATATTTCAACATGACAACCTGCAATAGAAAGTCACATTATATTACAGTGGTTTAAACAATTTAAGCACCACTTTGCAGATTGCTTAAAATAATTCAATGCAACTAAAAACAGATTATTAAAAAACAAATGAAAATATTTTCAACATTATTCTGCTTAAGCTAAAAGCAACAAAACGGCATAACCTACGTTTTGCTATAAACATAGTGCTACTAAAATTCTATTAAAGAAGGGTAACAAAATCTGTTTAAAATTTCTTTATTGTTTTAATTGCAAAAGTATACGAATGTCGCGTTCGCGGTCTTTGAAAAACCCAAGAAAATAGTGTAAGAAATTCGAAAAATTGTGTCGGATAAAGAATATAGCCTTTTTATAGCCCAGAATTTATCTTGTGCCTGTTTTATAAGATATTTTCTATAATAACTTAAGCGAAGTGAATGTATAACCTATATAAAATTTAAAGACTTTAAACCCGGACAAAACCTATTCACTTGCCTTAGAAATATCTTAATCCACTGGTCATTTACACTTATTAACATAAGACTTGGCACCATCTGCATAACTAAAGGTTCAACAAGTAACTAGTGTGCTTTATAAGTAGCGCTATAGTTACAGCAACATTGACACTTGTTACTTTTAAAACTATGGCTGCAGGACATTTATTATTAAGTTGCATGCTAACAATATACATACAATTTTAACTCTTAAATATTTTTCCAATCTGTTGAAATAAAAACAAAACGCAACCACTGGAAAAGAACGGCAGAAAAACAGATTCATCTTAATTTCCTGTTGCAAGTTTAGTATGTGTGTGTGTATGTGTTTTTTTTGCGTTTGGTCCTTAAACAAACATGTTCATCGTGGTAATACAGATTCATGTGAACAAAATCATCACTATATAAACTCATACAGTAACATAATCACAGACACACATGCTAACAAACTGCAATTACTTGTATGACAACAACAATTTACAAGTTTGTGCAACACTAACAGTAAAACTTAGTAGTGGTGTTGTTTTGGGTTGTCATTACATGAAACGCTTCAAGTGATGTGACAAAAAAACAAAACGACGCAAAATAAAAAAAAAAAAAAGAAAACAAAACAAACTATAGAAAAGCCACTGTAGCCGGGGATGATGGTGTGTGTAAGTGTGTATTCTGTATGTGCATGAGCACATGCCTGTATTTATGTAGTTGAGAAGATATAGTAGTTGTAATAGTTGCAGTTGTCATCATTGTTAAAATAGATGTAGTACCATCATCCTCATCAGCAGCATCATCCCCATCATCAAAAACAACATCAGTCTACGCGTGTTGTGTTTTTTTTTTCTTTTTTGTAGTTATTTGAGCACTTGCAACGCTGTGTTGCAACATTACATAACAATCTGAAGTTAGTCTTTGCAATGTATTGTTTGACTTTTTGCATAAACAAAAGCGTTTGCTTCCTTTCAAAGACAAAAAAATCTAGAAATAGAAATGAAAATGAAATATAAAACATTTGAAGATAATCTGTTGTATATGCAGGCATGTGTGTGTTTTTGTGATACAGGAAACTAAATTTTAGCTAGATTTTGGTCTCGTACGCGCTTGAATGAGTTCAGCCAACAAAAAACTCTATAAATATCAGTGATGCAAATTTGTGTATTCTGAGAGTATAACAAAAAAAAAAAAAAAAAAAAAAAAAAAAAAAAAAAAATATGACAGTCTTTTTGGATATATTTATAAAATGCAAAACGATACATGTAGTTTTAGTGTGACAAAAATTGTTTGAATATTTGCTGAAATGGCAAGAAAACAATAATAAAAGTGCCAGTATTAATGTCATCAAATGTGAGATATATTGTCCTATAATTATAATATATAATTCTCAGTTAAATTTAGATTTCTTAATTTATGTGTTAAAATCATTTTTTGTTATTTCTGGTTTTCATTTGTTGGGCACATCAACTGTCGACTTAAATATTTTGATTTGCTTTTTGTCCGATTTTTTTTTTCTTTTTTTTTTCTTTAATCTTGTCTAAAAACAAATAATCTGTTGGTAATATTTCTGTTTGTCTTGTTTGCTATTGTTCTTTTTATGTAAATCTTTGGTTTTTCATATGAATGTTTAAATAGGACTGTTGACTTTTTCTGCAAGTGTTGGTCCAGTTTTCTTAATAGTCACTGAGGTGTGTATTACAATTGGTAAGTCCTTGAAGAATGTTTTATTATACCCTACACCACCATAGTGGGGAGGGTATATTGGATTTGTGCACATGTTTGTAAAGCCCAGAAATATTGGTCCCACGCCCACCTTAAAGTATACCGATCGACTCAGAATCACTTTCTGAGTCGATTTAACGATGTCCGTCCGTGCGCAGAGTACAGGTCGCAATTTTGCAGATATTTCGATAAAATTTAGTACGTGATATTTTTTCGGCCCAAGGATCGATGGGATTGAAACTGGTGCACATCGGTCTATTATTTCACTTGGCCCTCATACAAAAGTCCTCTCGAAATTGGGGTTTACCGGTCATAAATCTTTGAATTATGCAAGTATGCAAACAAATTTCACCACAAATAAGTACTAAATGAAGCTAAATCACATCTACAAATTTCGTAAAGATCGGTTGATAATTAGTCGTAGATCCCATATAAGGCCCACTTCCGAAAATCACTTAAAAGAGCATAACTCTCTTAAAAATGTTGGTATCCAAATAATATTGAACACAAATATGTTTTGTGTATATACATATAATATGGTAGAATTTTATGATGATCGGTCCATAATTAGTCGTAGCTCCCATATAAGGCCCACTTCCGAAAATCACTTAAAAGAGCATAACTCTATTAAAAATGTTGGTATCCGAATAAAATTAAACAAAAATATGTTTCATATATATACAAATAATACGGTATAATTTTATTGTGATCGGTCCATAATTAGTCGTAACTCCCATATAATTCCAACTTCCGAAAATCACTTAAAAGAGCATAAATCTCTCAAAAATATTGTTATCCGAATAAAGTTTAACAAAAATACGTTTCTTATGTACAAATAGGATGACACCTAATTTTATAATAGTCAGTTCATAAATAGTCAAAACTCCCATTTAAGACCCTCTTCGTAATTCACTTTAACCTCCAGATATCTTTTAAACGTATTTATATCGGGATAACGTTTAACACACATCATATTTATATTCATGGCACTAAATTTTTGGATGATCGGTCCATAATAGGTCATATCTCACACATAACGCCTATTTCTGAAAAACTGTTTTATTGATATACTGGGTGTAGGGTATTATATGGTCGGGCTTGACCGACTATACTTTCTTACTTGTTTTTATTTAAAAATAAAAATATTTTTAGATCATTTGTATGTGAGAAATGTGAATCGAGTTCCTTTATCCATTTAAACATGTATTTACTAAGTTATTAATAATTTTAGATATTTTGATTTTTTTTTTAATAAAAATTAATATTTGGTTAGAAATATAAGTGATCACAAATCGAGATCCCTTTAACGCGTATATAGTAAGATATAAATAATTTTAATTATTTTGAGTTTTTTTTTATTGAAGAATTGATTTTTAGTTAGAAATATAATCAGAAATCGATCAGCTTTTTCCATTTAAACGTGTATTTACCAAGATAGATTAGGTTCCATGGACAGCCATTCTTATAAAACAGCTCACTTGCGTTCATCATGTTGATTCCATTGTGTTACTCAACCAGTCGATTTCACGGCACTTGTTGTTTCCCTATCAAACCATGCAGATTTCTTGGCGAAAGTGTAGATGCATTTTGGATTCATTTTTGATAGCTTCCCCAAATATGCCCTCAATATACGTTCCCTTTTTGTTGATAGGGCTATTTACCAAGATATTAAAGATTTCAAATATTAATTAAATGAGAATTATTCCTCTTGCGATTATTAATATTTTGAGTTTTTTCACTGGAAATCGATTTTTGTTAAAAAATATGACTGATCACAAGTCCAGTCTTTTTTCCAATTGAACGCTTATTTACCAAGATATTAACGATTTAAATTTAGATGATTTTAACAGCTTTGAATTAACATTTTGAAGTTTCATTTAAAATTTTCAAATTCAATTTGGAAATATAAAATTCATTTCATTCTTTTATCAATCACCCCTATCGTGAATAAAAATTCCACATCAAAGCTGTAAGTAAAACTTTGTCTATAAATTAAAGCTATGTAATAAACCAATCAATTTTGTCACTAGATTATTTAGAACGAGACCCCTGAAGAAGTTAGAATAAAACTAGCGAAACGTTGGGAAAATAAAATAAAAATAAGAATCGAACTAGTTTTTTATTTGCGTTTGGAAACAAACATTTGACCAAATTAGCCTGAAGGAAACTCCTTAATAATTACATGAAATTTGTTTCCTTTTCACATTTTTCCTATTAAAATTCAATGTGAAAAAAATAGAAGAAAACAAATATCATGTGTAATTTTTATTCATGATAGGGATGAATAAGTTTCAAATCCTGTAGAACGTATGATAGAGATTGAACTTATGAAAATAATATTAAGTATACGCCACGTCATTGAAAGACTTTATTGAATTCGCATGAATTACACAGGCCAACACTCAATTTGTTCCTTGAATTTATCAACTGATTTTAAGTTAATTTGGGTGCGCTGAATTCAAATCTGTAATCAGTTTGTTTTCATAATATAGCTTTTTTATACCCTCCACTTATGACCATCAATTATGACCGTCCTTTTCACATTTTTCCTATTTAAATTCAATGTGAAAAAAATAGAAGAAAACAAATATCATGTGTAATTTTTATTCATGATAGGGATGAATAAGTTTCAAATCCTGTAGAACGTATGATAAAGATTGAACTTATGAAAATAATATTAAGTATACGCCACGCCATTCAAAGACTTTAGAAATGAATTGAATACGCATGAATTACACAGGCCAACACTCAATTTGTTCCTTGAATTTATCAACTGATTTTAAGTTAATTTGGGTGCGCTGAATTCAAATCTGTAATCAGTTTGTTTTCATAATATAGCTTTTTTATACCCTCCACTTATGACCATCAATTATGACCGTCCTTTTCACATTTTTCCTATTTAAATTCAATGTGAAAAAAATAGAAGAAAACAAATATCATGTGTAATTTTTATTCATGATAGGGATGAATAAGTTTCAAATCCTGTAGAACGTATGATAAAGATTGAACTTATGAAAATAATATTAAGTATACGCCACGCCATTCAAAGACTTTAGAAATGAATTGAATACGCATGAATTACACAGGCCAACACTCAATTTGTTCCTTAAATTTATCAACTGATTTTAAGTTAATTTGGGTGCGCTGAATTCAAATTTGTAATCAGTTTGTTTTCATAATATAGCTTTTTTATACCCTCCACTTATGACCATCAATTATGACCGTCTTTTCACATTTTTCCTATTAAAATTCAATGTGAAAAAAATAGAAGAAAACAAATATCATGTGTAATTTTTATTCATGATAGGGATGAATAAGTTTCAAATCCTGTAGAACGTATGATAAAGATTGAACTTATGAAAATAATATTAAGTATACGCCACGCCATTCAAAGACTTTAGAAATGAATTGAATACGCATGAATTACACAGGCCAACACTCAATTTGTTCCTTGAATTTATCAACTGATTTTAAGTTAATTTGGGTGCGCTGAATTCAAATTTGTAATCAGTTTGTTTTCATAATATAGCTTTTTTATACCCTCCACTTATGACCATCAATTATGACCGTCTGTCCGTCTGTAAGTTTTTTCAAAAAAATTTTTTCATCAAAATTTCTTATAAAACATAAACATTAGTTATATTTGAAAATATTTAATTAAGCAAGAACAATTAAAGTAATCTACTACAATGAGTGCCTTAATTTTCCACTCACTTAGTGGACTCTAATGTACATACATACATCTAGAAATCAGCTATACGCTGTATAAATTTTCTCGTTTACTGCTCTTTTAAGTTTCGTAAGTGTTGAAATTTGTCGTTATATTTTTAGTTTTTTTTTTTATTAGTTTTTGTTTTGTTAGTTGTTTATATCTGTTGCTCTATAGTTGCTGTTAGTAGTGCTTTAACATGTTGTCCATCGTCGAGTATTGTTGTTGTTGTTGGCTGCTTAAAGCGAGCGTGTAAATTACGTTTATCTTGGTGTTACTTAGTGTAGTGTTGTCCACTCTTGTTGTGTTTTGTGCGTTAGAGTAGTCTTTCTTTGCTTTGTGTGTAAGTGAGTGAGTGTGTTTTTTTATTTTTTTGCAAAAGTATTTTTCAGTTTCGTTGCCTTTTTTTTTATAGTTGCTGCTGCACAAACACACACTTGGCTGCTCAGTATGTGGCAACAATATTTTTATAGTCTTTTGTTGTGGTTTTAAGTGTAAAGTTGACCACAAACATCATTTATAGTTGTCAGTTGGGTCTGTTGCTCTTCGTCCACTCCACTCTTCCATACAACACTTGTTTGTGTAACAATGCATGACACTGTATTTATATATATATGTACAATTATAATAGAGTTGGTAGGCATATGCCTGCTAAACTCTGTGTATACACGAGTATATGACAAACAAAAGTGATAAATTATTTTAATCATAATGTTCATGTCTTTGTTATCTCATTGTACAGTTTTGAACGTTTAGTTTTTATGTGTGAATTTGTAATGCTCTGTTGTTTGTTGTTTAAGACCCATAATCCTTATGAATAACAATTTGGCATTTAAAAATTTTGTTTGTTTGCAAAACTGTTTAATGCCAAGTAAGGATAATTAAAGAATAATAATACAATTTTTATTTAGAGAAAAATAGAAAAGAAAAAATTGATTTCATGTTAAATATAGATTAACAATATCATTTAGGGTTTTGTGTTTTTAATTCACGTCACACTATTTAACAAATATACGATAACAAAATTAACCCCAAATTTATTTTAGTAGACAATTTTTAAATTAAAAAACTTTTCGGCCGCAAATATTTTCTGTTTGTTAATAATCTCCTTCAAACTCTACCGCACCTTAACCACACTTACTTGAGTTGTACAGTTTTCATTTTTAAACCACTGAAATATAAAAAGAAACTGCATGAAACTTGTGTCATTAGGATAAAAACGACGGTCATTAGTGACATTACTATCGTCTCATTTGCTCTCTCTTGTTAAAACTTATGGATAGTATTCACAATTATCATCTACTTCATATAACCAAAGCCACTCCCCCCCCCCCCTCCCACCCAACTAAAACACATTTACATTTGCAGCCATGTAAACGGTCTAAGAGTCCTAAATACTCATATACACAAACGTCTATGAACACACTCATTTAGAGACATTCATTAAAATGGTTTAGTCCTGAAATAGTTTCATTAGTTTTGTTTTAAAAATTGTTGTTGCTACCACCAACACAACTTTTGTTATTGTGATTATTTTGAAAACTTTTCCTTTTTTTTTTTTTTTTTTTAATTCAAACTCTTTAAATTAGATACGGCACATTAGCGGTCATATACAAAAATACAAAATTAGAAAGCCCTAACCAAAAAAGGTTATACAGCCGGACACAATTCGTTGAATTGAAAGTCTATGAAACACAAAAACTTTCATTTAAAAAATAAAACAAAAAAAATTCTTTAATCACAGATCTTGCTTCTTTTTCCATTGAAAAGCTTATATATCAAAGATATTAAAGATTTTAGATCAGGAGTGCCCAAAAGTTGCATATGTAAGAGCAAACACCAATACATTTAAATAAAAACTAATTTTTATTCAGTATTTTTTGTTATAAAAGCCAATACATACAAAGAAACAACACACTTTTTTAAACGGTATCATACGTTAAACAAAAACAAAATCTACATTGACGATCGCAGTCACCAATGTTTACCAGTAGAGCATACGAAAGTGTTGTTGCTTTGCGCTTGCGTGTATAAAGTGAAGTACGACAAAAACGCAAATAAGGCAAAGTTGTTTGTGTATTTCGTATTGCTAGTGCTGAGCGCTGTAATGAGTATACAAAACACACAGCCTATAGCTAAGAGTTTTTACAAATACAAAAGAGCACCAAGAGTATAGGGCTTGGGCACTCCTGTTTTAGATATTTTAATTTTTTCATTGAGAAATCGATTTTTAGTTAGAAATGGAGTAAAGAAACTAAGCTAAATCTGTGATCAATTTAATTTGGGGTCCAAAATCAATTTTTTAATGAAAATTTTTATATAAATTTAAATCATCAATATCTCAGTAAATACTGCGTTTTTTGAAAAACTAAACTTAATCTATGATCACTTATATTTTTCAGGAAAATCTTAAATCATCAGTATCTCAGTAAATACTGTGATCACTATATTTTTTTGATCCAAAATCGATTTTTTCGTGGAAATTTTTAAAAACTTTTTTTTTATGTAAATTTTCACGAATTAAATTAGAAATATGAGTCATCACTGATCTAGTTTCTTTTTCAACATAAACGCGTATTTACCAAGATATTTAACGATGTTAATTTTATTGAATTTTTCATTGAAATATCGATATTTGGTTAGAAATATGAGTGATCGTAGATCGTGCTCTCTTTTCCATTTAATCATGTATTTACCATTTTGAGTTTTTCATTGAAAACCGATATTTGGTTAGAAATAAGCTAAATCTGTATTTACTTCAATTTTGAATTCAAAATCGATTTTTTTAATGGAAATTTTTAAAAACACTTAAATCATAAATATCTCAGTTTTTGAAAAAACTAAGCTTAATTTGTGATTACCTTATTTTTGGCTCCAAAATCGATTTTTTCATGGACATTTTTTAAAAATGGAAATTTTCACGAATTAAATTGAGTGATCACTGATCTAGTTTCTTTTACAACATAAACGCATATTTACCAAGATATTTAACGATGTTAATTTTATTGAATTTTTTATTGAAATATCGGTATTTGGTTAGAAATATGAGTGATCGTAGATCGTGCGCTCTATTCCATTTAAACATGTATTTACCATTTTGAGTTTTTCATTGAAAACCGATTTTTGTTTAGAAATATGAGTGAAGAAAAATAAGCTAAATCTGTATTTACTTCAATTTTGCATTCAAAATCGATTTTTTGAATGGAAATTTTTATAAGCACTTAAATCATCAATATCTCAGTTTTCGAAAAAACTATGCTTAATCTGTGATCACCTTATTTTTGGCTCCAAAATCGATTTTTTCATGGACATTTTTTAAAAATGGAAATTTTCACGAAATAAATTGAGTGATCACTTTATTGAATTTTTCATTGAAATATCGGTATTTGTTTCGAAATATAAGTGATCACAGATCGTGTTCTCTTTTCCATTTAACCGTAGACCGACCCTTGGAACAAAAATGTTCCATTTGAATTTTATTTTTCTCATAAATTTTTAAATAAGTGAATATTTTATTTCCATCTTCTAGTAATGTGTGAATGTATCGTTATTGATTGCTTTTCGGCATTTTTTAAGAAAATTTATTTTCAAGTTTTCTTGCAATTTTAAAAATTCATAATTCCAGCCTATGTAACAAAAAGAGCTTGGCTCCGCTGCTAAATTTGTAACGGTATTTGCTATATATTTGCAACCAATATTTCGAGCTATTATGTCGCAAAAGACCTTCAAGGATATTCACAAAACTTGGGACAGAACTTCTGCCATTGCACTATAATCCACATGCTTGCGTCACGGTAGATGAACATTTGCTCGATTTCCATGGGCGTTGTGAATTTCGCAAATATATGCCATCTAAGCCAGAGAAATACGGCACAAAATTGTGGCTCATTGTATCATCTGATACATGCTACGTTTGACGAATTCAGCCATATCTAAGAAAATGCTCCAGCGGAGTCACAGAAAAAAAAAAACAAGGCGAGCAAGTGGTTTTGGATTTGACAGAAAGTCTCAAAGGCCATAATGTCACTATGGACAATTTTTTTTTCTACGCAAAGCCTAGGTAAAAAGCTGTTAGAAAAAAATATAACTATGGTAGGAGCTCTGCGCAAAAGCAATAGAAGTATTCCGCCAAAGCTACTAATAAGCAAAAATGTTCCTCTTTATTAATCCACGTTCGCTTTTACTAAAGATACGACACTTGTGTCTTACATAAGCCATACGAATAAATGTATTATAGTAATGAGTACTATGCATAATATTTCAGTTATCGGCACTTATAATAAGAAACTTCCGGAGATAATTTCTTTCTACAACTTTACACAAGGTGACGTAGACATTGTCGATAAAATGCTTAGCTGTTACAGCTGTAAACGGAACACAAACCAGTGGCCTATGTCAGTTCTGTCTAATATCATAGATATTTCCGCTTTGAATGCTTTTATTATTTTCAATGAAGTATCTCCAGATTGGCAGCCAAAGCAGAAGCATACCAAACGCAAATGCTTTTTGCATGAGCTCGGCATAACATTAGCTCAACCTTATATGAGTAGACATACTCCAAAAAGTAGTTCTTCATTATCGCTTATTCAGTCACTCACAAGAGACAATGACTACAGAATTGGAGATGATAATCCAGGGCCATCATTAAAAAAAGAGCTAAGAAAAGAGGCCGTTGTTACAAATGTAACCACTAAGCGGAGAATACAGATAAAAGGACGACTTTATTCTGTTGCATTTGGGATTGAACAATCTGCAAGGTTTGACATGCTGATTATATTTGCACATCATGCATTCCCAATAAAACAGCCAATAAGTGAAGCCAAAAAGTGCCTATAAGAGTTATACAAGGTGGCGCAAAAGTAATCCTCCTATCAGAAAATGCTATAAATTTTGCGAGGCTCCTAATGTCAGTTCTGTTTTGACATTTGTGTAGTAAACACATGCGAAATACATGTTAATAAACAATGTTACGCTACACTGCTCCAGAACGCGGAATATTGCTGACTATTTATTTGACCAATAATCGGTCGGTGACAGCCAAAAAACATCGGAAGTTTACTTTTGCGCCACCTTGTATAATTTTATTTTATATTTTCACAATTATTTATTTTTTTTACTTTTTTTAAATTTAGTATTAACGTTGTTTGCTTGCACTTAGAAATACATAAAATTAAAAGAAAAGCACAGATTTGCGGTGAAATGTAAATATGAAACAAAAACGTTCCAAAGGATCTAATTCTTGAGTTTTTTTTTGGGTCGCTCTACAGTTAAACACATACTCGTATTTACCAAGATATTAACGATTTAAATTATTTTTACTTTCTCTTAAAAAAAGCGATATTTGGTCACAAATCAAGCTCCTTTTTCAATTAAACGATTATTTGTCAGGATTGTGTAAGATCGATTTTGGGTCTGAAATATGATTAAGTTTGCTTTTACATCGGATTTAGTTTGCTTTTTATTGGAAATCTTTTACATTATGTCAATATGTTAATTAAATTATTTTATGTACTTTCAATTTATGATTAATTTAGTTACTATTGTTTAATTGCATACACTTTGTGAATTAAGTAATTTGACATAAATAAATATATTTCTTGTAAATAAAATAAATATTTTTAAATCTATTGTCAATTACAACAATTTACAGAAAAAAAGTTATGATATGCTATTAATAATACATGTATGTATGTTTGTATGACTTGTATTTGAGTGTAATGCTTTATATAATTGCGTATGCAAATAGAAAGACTATGAATTGAGTTGTAGACAATATCAACAATTATATTTTCTCCTGCTGATTACACACATTTACATCTAAAAATTTACATATATTTACATACACGCACACATACAAAATAATAACGTTTACAGCAACAAACAGAGAATAACACAGTTGCACACACATACACACATACTTTTACACTAACATAGTTTATTGTTGATATCGCCTTACTGTCAATTTAATTCAATTAATTTTCCAATTATTGGCTTTTAATTTCATTCAATCTATACTGTGGACACAAGCACACAACACTAACACATGCACACACAGTCATCTGTGCGCTACACACACCCAAATGAGATCAACAGTTACATGTCTTGGCATGCATTTTGCATTGATTTTAACGCATACTCTTACATACACTTAATGAATGTCCTTCAATGATTTTTTTTCTGCTGCTGCTATAAAATATTTAATATTATTGTACAAGAGTGAATAAGTGTGTGTGTGCAATATTATATAGACTTATTAAAAATCATTTTTTCAACACTTAATTGGTAATTTGTCATATTTTTGTTGTTGTTTCTGCACGTTTATTTATAGGACTCCATATTAAGCTACACTGATGCCGGTATTTTCATTTTTATGTTGTTGTTATTTATATGTATGTACTGCTGTGGCATGTGTGGCAATTGAAGTAGATGTGTTTAACCATGTTTAAGTATGTATAAGTATGCTTCATTATTGGCGTCATATTGACATACTTAATTAATAAGTATTAATATTTTACATATTCATTAATCTAGATTTCGTTAAAGTTCTTTCTTTTTCTGTATTGTTAATGAAGGCCATTACGTTTGAATTGACAAAAATGAAATGCGTTGGTTTTGTTATTTTTTATAAAGATAAGAATAATTAAAGAGCAACATTTTCAAGTGCAGTTATTATCAATAGCTGTATTATACAGATAAAATACTGTAGGCAGTTGCTTTTCTTAGCAATTAAACAGCAATACTATATTGTTGAAACCTGAAAATTTTAATTGCATTAAGAGAAAATTACATTTAACATTCGCTGTTGTAAACAGTTTCTTACCACAGACGCTTATATATAGAGTTATTAATGATTAAAAATTTAAGGGTGTGAATATAAATACGTCCCACACACGTCAGTTAAATACGTTCCACACATTGTTAAACTAGTTTTAAAATTGAAAAAAATTATTTTTTAAATAAATATGATCAAACAAATGCATTTTATGTATATCGGAATATATAATTTTCAAAAATCAATGAATAATATCAAATTTAAGGAAAACAAAAAATAAAAAATTATGGAATACATGAAATTTTCAAGTAGATTTTTCGGACATTTAGAGAAGACATGAATCGGGTCACCACCAGAGAGAGAGAAAGAGTAGTGTAGGACTAGTAGATTCCAAAACTATATCGTTTAACAGTGTGTGTAACATATTTAACTGACGTATATGGCACATATTTATCTTCACACCCTTTATAAATTTTTGGTATATTTTTCATATAAAAAGTGATGTATGGTCTGGAATATTAGTGATCACGGACTAAACTTCTTTTCGCATTTAAACTATTGACTAAGATTTTAAAGATTTCAGATATTTGGAATTTTTCCTTTAAAGTTTAATACTTGGTAAGAAATATGGGTAATTGAGCCGCTTTTCCTATATAAAGGCTTATTTACCATAATGTTTATGGTTTTAAATGTATGTAATAATTGCAGCTTTTTTTGATCGATTTGTGTTAATTAGTGTTGATCTAAAGTGTGATCCATTTTGAGGTTCCCTACGTAAAAAAAAAAAAAAAAAAAAACAGAAAAATTGAAAGAATATTCTTCGCATTTGTTTGTTGAAGATTGTGTCTTACAATTGTTGGCCGCTGCTACATCGCAGATAGTTTATGCGGCGAGTCCAATTTCCGATGACTCGTTCGAGCACTTCGACTGGTAACTGGCGAATGACATGCGTGATATTTTCCTCCAAGGCCTTAATCGAAGCGAGAAATTTTAGACTTTACATATCACCACAAAAAAAAGTCTAACGGTGTGATAGCACACAATCTTGGTGGCCAATCGACCGGCCCAAAACGTTAAATTATGTGCTCAACGAACAGTTTTCTCAATAAATCCATTGATTGATGAGATGTCTTTACGCTTTCAATTTAAGATCTCGACATAAAATGCGCCAAGTCGCTCCATACGTCAGTCCAAGTTGCTGCGAACGGCGTCGAATTGCTTCTCCACGGTCTTTGTGTACACTCTCAGATACGGCCGCTTTATTTATTATTCATTATTGGAATATTACGATCAGTAGGCCGATTATGTTGACTATAAGTTGAGCGAAGTGCACGAAACACATTCCTCACAGAACGTGAATTTTCGTAATAAAGTTGAACGACTTCTAAACGCTGTTCAGGCGTAAGTCTTTCCATTTTTAAATGCCAAACACTACTAAACAAAAACAATTTAGAGTGCAATATTCGGCTGTGTCGATTCTTAAATACCCTAAACGTAATAAAAAATACAAAAACTACATTGGTTATAGGACTTCAATATCCTTATGCCGTGTTTTTTATTCAGTGCGAATTTTATTAGTATTTTATATATTGTTTAAAACAGAGTATAAAACAGACTAAAAAAAGGGTAAGATATAAGGTGTTTGAATTTGATCTCAATAATATTATTTACAAGAGATTTATGGGTGGCATAGAAGAAATGGACCGATAATAGACTGATAGCTTCTAAATCCAGTATCCAGTAATGTGATTTGGTTGAAATCCATCTCAATAAGGTTAATTACTAGAGTTTTATGGTTGTTTAATATGCTCGGAAATGGACTTAATTCGGGAGCTATTGTCAATTATTGACTGACAGCTACAAAATCCAGTAGCATTATTGCCGTATAACTGATATTAGTATGATTTATGGATTAAAATTTCTGATCTGTAGAAAAGTTGGTTCGATATTTTATATTTATTAGACATTTTTGAGGGTTAAATTGATTGTCGGAAATGGTTCTTATATGGCAGCTATGACAAATTATGGGCCGATCTTCCCAAATTTTGGAACAATGAATTTTATGCATATGAGGATATCTCACGTCAAATTTCAACATAGGAATGGCATATTTAAGATACTTATTAGTATTAACGTGAATTTTGGAATTGGACTTTATATGGGGTCTATGGTCAAACATGGACTGAACTAAAAAAAATTTCGTTTTGCGATTTATTTTTGCATAAAACTCTTTTTTGCTGAATTTTGTATTGACATTCTAATTTTATAGGCATTTATGTATAATTGAGCAATATTTCGGGAAGATTTTTGTATGGGGGCTATGAGAAATCATGCACCGATTCGTACTATTTTCCGCACACTTTCTGTTTTTATCATAAACACAACGTATACAAAATTGTATGGTATTATCTGCAATATATTTCAAAATATTGCAATAAAATTGACAAAAAATATCAAATTTTTATAGAGGTTGTCTCACATTTTGGTCCATAACTCTGGTGGGCCTGAATCGATTTTGCTGATTTTCAATACCAAAGTTACCTGCAAAATAAAAAATATGTTTCTTGAAATTTCGTTTAGTTTAGTTGTATAGTTTGGACGTAAGAGTGTTTTACAGAGACAGACGGACATGGCGCAATCGACTTAGAATTTCATAAGGATCAAGAAAATATATACATGTACTTTGTTGGGTCTCAGATAAATATTAACAAAGTAGACAAACGTAATATACCCTAATTCACCACTCTTGGTGGTGGAGGGTATAATAACGTGACAGCATATAGTGCTGGCAAATTCTACTACTTTCCATTACTCAATATTATTCAATACTTTTCATTTGGGTACTCAATACTACTCGATACTTTTAACGGATTTTTTGAAATTGTAACGCATAGTTTTTATCTGCAAATTAAAGTAGTTTCTTCAAAAAATAAAAATAGATCTTCAACTGTTATTGGTTTTGTATGTCATTTATTATTAAATCAAAAATAAATGTAAAGCTAACTTTTAATTCAACGTTAACAACAACTTAAGAAATAATAGGCAGCTTTATTTCGGCGGTTGGTTTTTACAGTGATGTATTTTTATGCACTATTTTACCCACTCAACTTGATTAAAAATACAACTGAGAAAGTATCGAGTAACTACTTCTGAGTATTGAGTATCCAAAAAAAGGGCAAATACTCGATACTCGGTACCCATTACTCAATACTTTGCCAGCACTAACAGCATGACTAGACCCACAAGTGATCTGTCAAAAAAAAAAGGCTATTGAAAAAAGTATCTATACTTGAATCACCGTTTATAATCTCTTGTCTTTTTGTAATAGAATCATATCGAAAGCTGGGAAAATATATTACGATTTACGAGCCGTTTTGTATATTGTTTCCCATGTGTAGCCATCATCTGTTTACATATTATTTTTTAAGGTTAATTTAAGTTGTTTTACCGCAAATTTGTTTGACGTTGTTTACTCTTACAAGAGTTGTGTAAGATCAAACAGCATCAAATAAAATAAGAATAAATATTTGTTGTATTTTGTCCTAAATTTTTTTTATAAATAAACGAGTTTAAAAATATTTTATTTATTTGTTTTTTAACAAATATTTGACAAATGTGACCGTGTCTTTAGTAAGTAGAAAGACATACTTAAGATTTGTTTTCCTAATTGTAGTGGTTGATTACAGTGATGTCATCAAATTAAATAAATATGGTAAACTGTCATTGCTGCAACCATGAAGATGTTTATTAGTATTTGCTGTAGAGTTTGCGAAATTTAAGAAAAAATTATTTTACCTATAAACACCACAAATGGAGTTGGGTGACCAATGCCTTTAAAAAACCCATATTTTAATATATTATTTTTGTTTTTTTTTTTTTTTTGTCTCTGCAACTTCTACTTAAAGTAATTTCAATTTGATGTTAAAAACATCACAAAAAAATCTTGACAGCAATTGGACTTTGTGTGTTTTTCTTTAGTAGGATTTTCTGTGTTGAAAACGTTTTAGCACCACCAGATATAAACTAACTACCAAAATGAAAAAAAATATACGAAAACATTAAGAGCAGCATCTCTTCACAACAGCAGTCATAGCCAAAGCCACAAATCTTTAATGAAGTGCAAATGGCAAAATGTGACAGTCACAGTTTAATTATCAATGAACGCCAAATGTCGATGCTATTGACTTTTACACAAAATTGAAAATATGTACAAAAAAACCTACCAGAATTAAAGATGAGCTAAATAAAAATAAAAAAAAAGAAAACGATAAAATGAACGAATATTTATAGAACACAAGTAAAGTAAATAGAAAAAGTTTGTCTTTTTCTAGAAAAAACAACAAAAAAATAAAAGTTGAAAAACCCTTGAAGAGGCAATATAACACTCTTCGTGCAAGTGCTAAAGCGTAGTTTATATGAAGAGCTAATATTGTGAAATTTCATTTCTAAGTTCGTTACTCGTTTTTATAAACTGTGAGCTACCCAAAAAAGGGCAATAATCATGGTTATGAAGGTTGTTGCAGCAACACCATAACAAATTATGTATATTCCAGTCACATTAAGTGAATTGTGAAATATGCTGGATTTCGATTGATATACACAAAAACACGCAAGACTAAATTAGCAATTGCTTATCGGATGTTTATGAAAATATGATTAGATATAGAGTAATGGCATAATTGACAAGTTATTTCTGCATCTTTTTCAAAGACTCAGATGGCAGGTACCTGATTTTTTTTTTAACACTCAACTCAAATAGTGTGAAGTAATCTTTAGACATATATTATCCTGTTAATCTCAATACAACTTTGCTAATAATTGTATGTAAGGTGTGAACGTCAGTCGTTGTGCTTTTACGAGTATAAATGTCTGTACATTCAGTTAATTTTTGATGATGAGAATATTCATTTATTCGTTATATTTTTCTGTAATTTTGGTGGCTGGGCCAGGAAGTCATGTCATCATACTCATACTTAGTAATAGGCAGGCAAAAAGAAAAACAAACAGAAAGACTTCCTCCACTTCCTACCTACCCACACACAGACACACACACACACATCTTTAAATGTACAACCATTTAAATGTCTGTTGAAATTACAGCTTGAGTATGTTTGTTCGTGTAAGAATAATTCTGTGTCTGTATAAGGATGATTATTTAATGCGAAAAGTTTTGAATAATGCATTTTAGTGAAAATTTGAACAAAACAAAAAAAAAAAAAAACAAAAAAACTTTAATACATTCATTTATTTTATGGTTGAGCATTGAGCAGAGACAACCATTTTTAAGTGTGAGTGAGAAATTAGAAAAAAAACAGGAAAATATTATTTGATTTATAGTAAAAATTTTACACCAAGTTGTCTTTCTATTGTTAGCTAACACACTTACAATCAGCCATCATTCAATTGTGTTGTAAGAGTGTTTGTTTTTATTTTTCACTCTTTCGCCATTTAAACTGATGTTTGAACATAAAAAAGGCGTTTTCTGTGTGCTGGAAAATTAAGTTTAATATTTTGAATAATTAATAATTTAAGTATTAGTTATAATTAGGTGTTGGGGGAAAATTAGCTATCAAGTGTTAACTACCTTCCAAGATGGGCAGAAAATTGCAAAACAGTTATTGCAAATGTGTTCTGAACGCAGACAAGGAAAATATATAGTTAAATATAAATTTCTGCACAGTAATTTCAAAATTATTTAAAGCATTTTAACAATATTGTGGCCATGGTAATTATTTATATGATTGCAGTAACCTAACAAAAACGAAGGCAGCAATTTAGAACTTTATATACTTATTTATTTTTTTTTTTAATGTACTCACAAATATGAACATTATTTTTAAATATACTTCGAGTAAGTGTACATATTTTGCAAGTTCATGTGTACTACTTAACAACAATTCCATTCATGCAGAAGTTTACTACCTATCCCTTTCCAAAGAAAGTAACACAATTAATTCCTATCCTTTTTAATATGTGGATTTATTGCCCCTAATTTACTCAAACATAACATTGTATAGAATGAAATATCTCCTGAACAATTTAGTAATTCCAATGGTGTGAGGCTTTATAAAAGAAAACACTGAAGACTGATTTAAACTAAGGAATGTAAACTAAGTGATTTTTTAAGAGCTTTCGGATTTGATTTAAAAAAAACACATACAAATAATTTAAGGAAATATTACGTATAAAATTATGTTTAAAGTTAATTTCATGTAAATGTTGACCGTGAGTACGTCTTAAATGTTTCATATGCTGGGTTTAATTTTGACATACTTTCTCCAACATATCGGCCGATATCTAACGAATAAATTCTTTTATATAAAATTTCAGTGCTTCAACTGTTGCGAGCTTGTCCCTATACATATGAGCCTTAATATAGCCCCAATAAAAATAGTCTAAAAGCACTGAATCGCGCGATCTAGACGGTCCATTGACCGGCCCCAAACGTGACATAAACTGTTCACTGAACTCGTCTCTCAATTGGGCCATTGTTTGGCGTGCAGTGTGGCATGTTGTATCGTCTTGTTGCCACCATATGTCAGTCAAGTTCAGCTCTTTTATTTTCGGCAAAAAAGAATAAAAAATTGCAATTATTGCGTCTGCAATGCGTCTGGCTGCTCTTTACACCAAATACGACGATTGTGCTTGCTTCCATTCCATTCGCTGAACACAATTTTCCGATAAAAATCGTTTCGATTCATGATAAAATTATATAACAAACTGAGATAACAAAAATAAGGTTGCTAAAAAATCACCCTTTAGAAGAATAAAATATCATTTTAAGGACAATTTAACAATCTAGCTTAAAATTAAAATGCTGAAATTTTTCTATGCAAGACCAACTGAAAGATTATCAGTCTCATTCAGAAAAAAATAAAGTAGACTTCAAATGTACTTTAAGAAAATTTTGTATGAAAAGTTTGTCTAAAAGCGCACTTCAAACCTACTTTATTTTCTATGAATACGGCAGTATGTCTTTACACTACTTGCTTAAATTATGGATTGCATTTTATTCAGTTCTACTTGGCATTCTACTGATGTTTATTAAATCATATTATACAGGGTGGACCAAAAGAAACCAAGGGGTGTAAAAGTTTAATAACTTTTTCGTTTATTATTTTTTTTTTATTTTTTCTTTCAGATTATATAATAAACAAAAGGGAAATTTTATGACACTAAGTATGAAAAATGATGTCTCTTAAATGACCACCGTTTTCAGCTTCGCACTGATGGGCTCTTCTTAGAGAATTTTCCATAACATCTTTTAAAACTTGTGGCTGTAGCGTTCGAATTTCTGCAACAATGTTTGCCTTGAGTTCAAGGATTGTCTCTGATTTTCAATATTTTTTGCAGTGTGACTTTAACGTGGTCTACCGGTTCGAGTCAAATCTGTTACGCTGCCATGTTGTTGATGACGATCAACAAAGCAACGAATCATTGCTTCAGAGGGCGAAATTCTGACGTTAAAATGTCGACGATATACTCTTTGCGTTAAAATAATTGATCTCTGGTTTAAATAATAAAATTATATTGTTCTGGTCCCTGTTCAGTTGTGAACCTCTCCATTATAAATTCTCCAAGTGTTGTCTATGTAATCTGAAAGAAAAAATACAAAAAAAAAATTAATAAACTAAAAAGTTATTAAACTTTTACACCTCTTGGTTTCTTTTGGCCCACCCAGTATAAGCATATTATTGAAATTATGGTTCTACGAACCATGATTCAGTTCTGTAAATATGACTCTTTAATTAAGATTTTCTTTATGTTTGCTATTAAAAAGTATTTAATAAATACCGCTTGAAATAAAAATGAGTTAAATTATTGTAAGAAACATTCAGATTTTTGTTTTTCTTGTAAAATGATTAGTTTACTAAGTTTGTTTTAGAAACTTAGCTCTGTCATTCTCATTTTACATAGAGTACTTTTACACAGAGTCCTACAAATCTAATTTGTTTACATAAGAAATGATTTTCTATTTTGAAATCATTCTTTTCTTTCGCAAAGAAAACTGATTCATCAGATTTTTTAGTCTTACGAACCAACTCATGATTGGCCATTAAAGAAATTAAAATTCTTTTTTTTTTCATTTGTAACTTAGAACTCGTTATCATACATTCCATAGTGAATTGACAATCAAATCACTAGTGCAGATGATAGATGATAAATAAGTATTTATTTAGAGGTTAACAAGCCAGCACTTACTGAACTACTTCTAAGTAACACAAAAGCGTATGCTGTAATGTGTTTGAATATCTCTTAAATATACTTTTTTAATATATAGATCAGGAGTGCCCAAAAGTTGCTTATGTAAGAGCAAACACCAATACATTTAAATAAAAACTAATTTTTATTCAGTATTTTTTGTTGTAAAAGCCAATACATACAAAGAAACAACACACTTTATTAAACGGTATCATACGTTAAACAACAACAAAATCTACATTGACGATCGCAGGCACCAATGTTTACCAGTAGAGCACACGAAAGTGTTGTTGCTTTGCGTTTGCGTGTATAGAGTGAAGTACGACAAAAACACAAATAAGGCAAAGTTGTTTGTGGATTTCGTATTGCTAGTGCTGAGTGCTGTAATGAGTATACAAAACACACAGCCTATAGCTAAGAGTTTTTACAAAAACAAAAGAGCACCAAGAGTATAGGGCTTGGGCACTCCTGATATAGATATACCAAAAGCAATGAAACAGTTTTTCTTCCCCTTATATCAATTGTTAATATTTTTGGAAAGATCTACGAACGACTCTTTGATAGGATTATAAAAATTTTTAAAACATAAATATCAATTGTTTATAATCTTTTGCTATTATACTTTTTTGAACTTATTTCATTTTTTTTTTGCTTTAGTAAATTGGAAATTTCTTAATGCAAAATAAATTTTAACATACAACCATTCTCGATTGTTGCTTGACATGAGAGCTATACAGTATTTTCTTTGAAATTTTAAGCTACTTTTGCACTTTATTATTGATTATTATTATTTCAACGTAGAAGTTGTTCCCTTATAAATCTTTAGCCGAAAAAGTGTAAAAGCGAATAAAATTGTAAAGAAACTTAAATGCAAAAGTAGCATATATAATTAATTTTAAATGCACTTTTAATAGTTAAAGTGCGTGTGTTAAAATGTTGAAACATACATAAATCTGTAACAAGAAAGAAACACGGAAAGTCTAGGAAAATCTCTCTTCTGTCTTACAGCCAAAAACTACAAAAGAATAAAGATAAAAGTTGCATTTGAATTTCGATGTGAAGTTTAAGTTTTTGTTGTTGCTTCTGCTGCTGCATCACATCTTAAGCTATAAATATTTAATAAATTTTACGTACCTACAGAAAGATTTTAGTTTTTTCTTTTTTTTTTTTGAAAAAGTTTCTTAAGTTCAGCAAACGACAAGGCAAAGCTTTAAACTGAATTTCTTTTTTAAGTCTATACAAAAGAGGGCATTACTGCACAATATGAAAATGGAGTAAAGTTAGGGATTTCGTTGTTTTTATTAGAAGAAAAAATAAATTTACAATAAGCTAAGCTTGATGGAATATCTCAGCTAATAGATCCTGCTGAACTAAATCTAACAGTGACTGCTGTAAAAAACATAGTTTTAAAGGAATCATAAATATATTAAACTACTTTCATAGAATCTTTAATTTATTTGTTATATATTTCAGCAACTCTGCCCAGCATTTAAATTTTCTTTGCATTTCATTTCCTTAAATTCTATTTATATTTTTTACTTCCTAACCCCTCTACACATTGAAAATGCCCCAAATCGAAAGTTTTACAGTCCTTCTGCCTTAATTTCATTAGATTAAAATTTATTTTTAGTTTTATGTTTTCATAATGTAACAAAACTTAACACAGAAACCTAAATTAACCAGAAAAGGAAACGGAAGTCATTCTTACAATGCAATGTAATGCAGTTTACAGGAGCAGAGATTGTCTACAAAAGCATACAAATATAACATGGATATCTCTTGCTACTAAAAATAAACTTGTAAAAATTATAGGAGTTTTAAAACGAAACAATAATGAGTCTCTATTTTTTTCCTCGTTGTGCAAGTTTCATAATTTTACTTTATTATTTATGTGCTAATAATAATTGAAACAAAAGCACGAAATTAAAGAGTTGATCAAATAAACAAACAAACTAGTTTGCATTAATTCATACATAATTATTAGAAAATGTAAAATGTTCTAAAAAAAATCCGCTTAATTAATGATTTTTGATAAAAATCAAAGTCTTTGTACGTTATTACTAATTTTTGCCATTTGCAAATATACTGAGAGTTAAACAAAGACAAAGTGGGTTTTCATATAGAAAAGTGTCTAGCAGAGACGGTTTTAATATAGAAAACTGTCTGAAAGAGACGGTTTTAATATAGAAAACTTTCTTACAAATATGGTTTTCATGTAGAAAACTGTCTAGCAGAGACGGTTTAAATATAGAAAACTATCTAAAAGAGACGGTTATAATATAGAAAACAGTTTTTAAGATACGGTTATCATATAGAAAATTGTCTCATAAATATGATTTGCATGTAGAAAACTGTCTGGCGGAGACGGTTTTAATATAGAAAACTTTCTGGCAGAGGCGATTTTAATACAAAACCTGTCAGGAAGTGACGGGTTTCATGTAAAAAACTGTCTGACGGGGAGGGTTTTAATATAGAAAACTTTCTTACAAAATAGAAAACTGTCTGGCAGAGACGGGTTTAATATAGAAAGCTTTCTGACAGAGGCGGTTTTAAAATAGAAAACTGTCTGGCAGAGAGGGTGTTAATATAGAAAACTGTCTAAAAGAAATGGTTTTAATACAGAAAACTGTCTGGAAGATATGATTTTCATCGGAGACGGTCTTAATACAGAAAAATGTTTTTAAGACACGGTTATCATATAGAAAACTTTCTTATAAATATGGTTTGCATGTAGAAAACTGTCTGGCAGAAACGGGTTTCATGTAAAAAACGGAAACGGTTTTAATATAGAAAACTTTCTGGAAGAAACCGGTTTCATATAGAAAACTGTCTTACGATTACGGGAACTGAAATTTTAATTAAGCACTGAAACTCCAACTTTATTTCCTCTATACTTTACAAAAGTATAACTCTTTTTATTATTTATATAGAAACATCCAGCATTATAGCATTTTAAACAATCACTGGACAACGATACATCACATTCAATTTATTAATGTCACTCTTGCTCATGCCACGACGTTGACCCATAATACCCGAAGCTTCCTCCTCCTTCAAAGGAATAATGGTCATTTTACCATTATCGGAGAAGGCATAAGCGGAATAATGCAAAACACTGCCATAATCATATTCCTGATCGAAATCATCGACAATGGTTTGATTGTACTTATTGAAATTATGGATGGTGCCAGCTTTAATGTTTTCCTCGGCAATGCGAACATAATCATCACGATCGGCAGCACTTTGCATGTGATAGAAGCCCAAAGTGTGCAGGAATTCGTGGACAATAGTACCCAAACGGAAACAGCCAACATCAAGGTTATAGAGTTGTAAATTATAAGTTTGAGCACCTTGACTAAGATAACCTACACTGGAGTAGCAGCCACCATCAAAGCCAGTGATATTAACGAACGATTTAGTGTCAGCGGTGGCTTCTCTGAAGCGTATGCACGAGATACTTTCCAAGATTTCCATGCCGCGTAAAATGTGCTTTTTGTGGGGTTCATCTGCCAGAAAAAGAATTTAAAACAACTAAATATGTCTGTTATCAAACAACCTTACCGAATTGTGTAAAGAATTTATAGTACACAGTGCTATTTGGCCATCTGTAAACCTCATTACGTAAACCATTACGTAAATTGTTATTCAAAACCATGTCTCCTTCTACATAACCAGCTGTTAATTCAGGATCAGTTTCTATGCGTGTGGCCGGCATAGCCACTGACAAACCCAAAAGAGTCAAGAAACCCACTATATTCATAGTCGAGCGCTGCATATCCGTTTCAAATAATGTTTAATTAAAGACTAAAGTCATTGGAAAAATTTGAAATTTCAAGAACTGTTAAATAAAAGTGCTTTGGAAAAAATACTTATCTGGGCTATTTTAAGTTATTTATGGGCCAGTGATTAGAATCGCCAATCACGCTCTCCAAAGTGTATGGTCCACACAATTTGGTATTTACGAAAGAGTTATTATATTGAAATTATCTTATCGCACATAGTTTTCACTCTCCCAAACTAAATTATCAGAATAATCGCCATTAGGTATTATAAACATGTACAAGAAGTTGAAAGCAGAAAACTTATCAATTGGATTTTTTTAAAGAAGTAGCGAATATTGTGAATTATGAATGTGTGTTATTAATTGTAGTAAACTATTAAGTGATAGCGTTATTTTAAAGTGTAATCATGTAGATGTGACTGAAAGAATAATGGACACTAGTTGGAAATGAATTGAACATCTAGTGCGGGTGTTGTTTTTCAAATACTTATCGCTTGCGATGGTGGTCTTGACCGGTTTTTTTAATACTCAACTGATGACCGTCTATAGACGATCTTAGGCGTTAAAGAGTTAAAATTCAATGTTAAAAAAATAAAAGGGAACAAATTTCATGTGGAATTTTTCTTCACGATAGGGGTGATTAATAATTTACTTTTTTAAGATTTCAGATGAACTTCCGAATGAACAATTGCAATTGCATTCCGGAGTTTCGACGTAGTTTCCCAAACATTATCAACAGTTGCCTTTGAGCTGCCAAAATTAAGCATTTCACAAGCCACATCTGAATGCTCTTCTATTTCAGTTAACAACAATTCAAATTGAGCTGCCTTTGTGGCTTCTTTTTTCGCCTTCAGAATAATTTTAGTAGTATTTAATAGTAAATGAATATGTTTGTATATATTTACTTACATCGTATTAATAAAGTTCCTATAAAACATTCAATTAATTGAATAATTTTGTTTTTTAATAATATTTTAATTCGAACTTTTAAAACTAAATTTGACAACGCAAGTGACAAAATACATAATTTCAAACAGTTGTAAAGGGTGGCCCATCTAGAACGCAATTTTTAAATTTTAAATAAAACACAGACATATAAAAAAAAATCGTGAAACTTTATTATATCGTAAAGTAGACAGAATGGAACAAGATATCAAGATGGCCGCCGCGGCTTTGCTGGCACACACGCGATCTTTTAATGAAATATTCAATGACCTTTTTGCATAAATGCTGCGGTATTTCATTAATGCAGCGTCCAATTTCCTCTTTTAAAGCTTGAGTCGTTGTCGGCTTATTGGCGTAAACCTTCGACTTCAAAAAACCCCAAAGAAAAAAATCTAAAGGTGTTAAATCGCACGATCTAGGCGGACCGGGATTAATTTGTTTCTCTGGCTGTATGTCATGTGGCGCCGTCTTGTTGAAACCACATGCCCTCCATATTCATTTCTTCAATTCTAGGCAAGAAAAAACTGGTTATCATTTCACGATACCGAACACCATTGACTGTTTGCGCTTAACCTGCCTCATTTTCATACCAAAAAGGTCCAATGATTCCTCCAGCCTAAAAACCACACCACACAGTGACACGTTGAGGATGCATTTGCTTCTCGTGAATTACTCGAGGATTTTCCTAACCCCAAATGCGACAATTCAGCCTATTGACGAAGCCATCAAGATGGAAATGGGCTTCGTCATTGAAGATGATTTTATCGGCAAAATCAGCATTTTCATGTTGTCTCTCCAATACTCAATTAACGAACTCCCTTCGCTGTCCATGGTCAGCTGGCTTCAGTTCCTGAGTCAATTGAACTTTGTATGCATGAAGATGCAAATCTTTCGCCAAAATACGCTGCATAGTGGATTTGGAGACACCAATTTGCTGAAGTCGGTGTCGATTTGAGGTGGATGGAGTTTGAGCGAGATCATCACGTACAGCTGCGACATTTTCGGTCGATCGATCTGGTCGAAGGCGCGTTGTTGTCTTAACATCACTAACAGCCCCAGTTTCGACATATTTATCCATTAATCTCTTTACAGTTGACTCTTTTGGAGCATTATTGTGACCCCAAATTGATCGCAATTTGCGAACTGTAGCCGCAAAACTTTCACCATTTTGGTAAAACAATTTCACAATGAGAATGCGTTGTTCATTCGTGTAGCGCTCCATTTTTACTAACCTCGTACCTTCTACTAACCTCGTACCTTCTACAATAACAATTGTTCAAATGTCAAACAATGACACTTCGAATGGCGCCAAATTTAAAAATTGCGTTCTAGTTGGGACACCCTTTATTTACAACAACGTAAGAATCAGCTGTTACAACGCAAACAACAACTTGCTTGAACGCCGTGATTTGCAAAATGTAATTTAACGCAACGCTTAAAAAATTATGGCGTGGCGTTTTACAAAATTGGGGCCTAAATCTCATATTTGGCCTTCACATGTGAATATAATTTCGAATTTAATGGATTGATTAGCTGCAAACGATTTTGTGTGCTCTTTAATGGACCTTTCATAAGATCGATAAACTTATATTAAAAGGGTCATAAATATACATAAATATAATACATATATAAGAGAGTGGGGCGTATAGTTGGAATTCTATGGTCTGATTAAATTATAAGTGATTTGATGGATTTTTTTTTTTAATTGTTTCCAAATGTAATATTCTGCTGGTGGCCTATAAACACTCACCAAAGGAAGTTTCGCCATATTTTTAAAATAAAACATTATACTTTAATCAATTTATTTAAATGTTTTGCATTACATTTGTAAGATTTTTTTTCATCAATTGGATGCCGCCTGTTTTTCTTCTATTTTGCCATCTTTTACTGCATAATTTATTATTTTGGCAATGTCCATAGCTGCCAGAGGGTTACTCTCTATTGCGATGCGAAAGCAAATTCGATGCGATAAGCGTACAAATTGATACTCTTACGCAATAGAGAGTAACTCCCCAGATTTGACGATTTTTTGTTCCAAAGATAGCAAAGTGACGATTTGACGGGGGGGTTTTTTTTATTGAAAGTGACGATTTTATGAATTATTAAAATTTTCTATCATTTGTTTTATTAATGTTTTTGTTGACAAATTCTCTGTGGTTTTGAGACAACAACTATTTAAGTATAATAGTTCCAAATAATATTGAGTCAGGATAGTAGAAATTACTTATTAATCTGTAAACATAAAAAGCAATTTAAAATGCTGAATTTCATGAACTAAAATTTTTAAGGGCAACAATTTATGAACTTCAACGGGGAAATTCTACGAAAGAATATTGTTTGAAAATAAGTTAGTAAATAACTACAAAAGGAAATAACTGCACTTTCATACTCTTCAATTCTGACTGAGAGATGAGAAGGGAAAAGAGAACAAAAGGGGAACAAACTTGACGGTACTAGTCAAGTTTCTTATTTCCTTTAATTTTTTCATTCATGCATGTTGATTTGCAATAAAAAGTACGAAAATTGAATTAACCCTGCTACTATGTTAGAAAAAAACCACACATGTTATGTTCGGGTCATATTTTGACCTCACATTTTTTTATTGAAAAAATTCAAATTTGTACATTTCGAAAATATTTTTAAGGCTTGTGATCAATGCAATATATCGTCGTTAGAGTCATTGTGTATCAGTCTGACGGACAAACACGTTTTTTTGCAAGTTATGTAATGTTAAATTCGAATGGGTCATCAAAAGACCCTAAACGTAGTAGCAGGGTTAACGTGTGTGAATGAAATGGCAAGTTCAAAAGAGAATTGAACAAAAACTGGTCAGCTAAAACTGAAGAGTGTGAAACAGGACTAAGAAAATTAATTGTAATGATTTTTATACCCTTCACCATCGTGAGAAGGGTATATATAAGTTTGTCATTCCGTGTGTAATTTCCACAAAAAAATTTTCCGACCCTATAAAGTATATATATTCTGGATCCTTATAGATAGCGAAGTCGATTAAGCCATGTCCGTCTGTCTGTCTGTCTGTCTGTTGAAATCAGTTTTTTGAAGTTCCCAGATATACTCGGGATCCAAACCTTCAATATTTCTGTCAGAAGTGCTTTCGAGAAGTTTGCTATTTAAAATCAGCAAAATCGGTTTAGGTCAACCAGAGTTATGAACCAATATGTGAGACTACCTCTATAAAAATTTGATATTTTTCGTCCATTTTATTGCAATATTTTGAAATATAATGGAGATAATACTATGAAATTTTGTATACGTTGTTTGTATGACAAAAGAAGAAAGTGTGCGGAAAATAGTAAGAATCGGTCCATGATTTCTCATACAAATATATATATTCCCGAAATATGGCTTAATGATAAATAAATGCCTATAAAATAGGGATATCAAGACAAAATTCAGCAAAAATAAGTTTTACACAAAAATAAATTGCAAAACGAAATTTTTTTTAGTTCGGTCCATGTTTGACCATAGACCCCATATAAAGTCCACTTCCAAAATTCACTTAAATACGCATAAAACAGATATAAATAATGTTAAACGGCTAAAATTTGACATAAATACTCTTTATAGGCAAATAAATTGTTGTACTAAATTTTATGGTAGTGGGCCCAGAACTGGTCATACCTCCCATACAAGGACCACATCTGAAAAAGACATTTTTCCCTATATATATTGTATAAATATCGGTGCCGACTCAAAACTTTGCACAGATCATTTTAATATATACAAAAATCATCCCACAAAATTTTGTGAATTTTGGTCTATTTTTACCCGTATGCCCCATATAAAGCCCTCTTCCGAAAATCACTTTAATACTCATAAATCTCTTATAAATAAGGGTACCAATCCAAAATTTTACACAGATCATTTACATACATGCCTAAATCTAACTGCTGGATTTTGAGAATATCGGTCCATATTTGACTATATCCCCCACATAAGGTCCACTCTCGAAATCCACGTTAATACTAATATATATCGTATATATAGCGTTATTATGTTGAAATTCGACGTGAAATATCCTCATATGCATGAAAATAACTGTTCCAAAATTTAAGAAGATCGGCCCATAATTTGTCATAGCTGCCATATAAGAACCATTTACAAAAAACAAATAAATTCGGGTCAAAAAATATTTTTTTCGGATTTAACCCATATTCGGTCCATATTTTATAATCATGATATATATCGTTGGAAAGGTATTTTTAATACATTTTATTTAGTGTATTACAAATTATCAGGCACCCAGTAGGTCCCGAGATATAGGCCTATATATTTTCAAATTTACGGGCCCGCCCCCTCGAAAATAGGCGTGACCGCCAACAAATTTTTTTTTCTGGTATCTCCTCTAAAAGCCCTATTTCATTTTGTGTTTGTTTATTTTTTTTGAGCAAAATCACTAAAACCGAATTGTACCCCTTTTTTATACTCTGTTTGTTAAGTTACACTCAAGATTATTATGAACATCAGACAAACTCTGTAAATTATGGTAAGAATTGGTAATTAAATCAATTAAAAATGGTAAAAATTAAACAACATTTCAAAATATTTCACATAAATTATGTTGGTCGTAAAATTGTCTTTCAAACAATATATCAATTACTAATAAAATTTGCACTAAGACTGCATAGAAAACACAGAATTAGGATATTCTAGTTTAGTGTAGTTTCTGTATTTCTTATTACGCTTAGGTGAAGGGTATTTAAGATTCGGCACAGCCGAATATAGCACTCTTACTTGTTTAACATAATTTTGTATTTATTAGGATATTTTTGTGCAAAACTCTAAATTAAAAAAAAAAAATAAAATTTGTTTATAAAACACCCGACAATTCCAAAAAAGCTTTGAAAAATCACAAAAATAGATTTTTTTTTGATTTTTGGCCATATTTTCTATACCAAGGGTGGGGTTATCGAAACCATTTGTAGAACAATTAACAACATACTAGGTAATATAAAACCAATTTCTATTTTTGGATATCGACTATGCGATTTAAGAGCATTTGAATTTTACATAAAAAATATCAATATTTTTAAAGACTCTGTTCCCCTCAGTAGCAAAGTTGTTTAAATTTTGTTTTAAATTTTGTTTTCTTGGAATTTTTTTAAATAATTTAAAAATAATAGAAAATATCCTTTTATGTAAAAAAAAAGATTTTTAACTTTTGGTTCTATGATGATTTTTACATAATTCTTATTTCTCTAGATTTATTTATCAAAAACCCAGACTAGGGTGGTTACAAAAGTTTAAGAAAATATAAATTTCGTATGCGAATATCTTCTAAACTATAAGAAATAATATATAGCTCTAACAAAGTAGTAAATAGAATTCATATATAGTACAATATTTGAAATCGGATCATAAACGAAGATTTGGTACTCTTTTTAATTTATCGCATACCTGAGGTGCGCTTTTGGAGTTCTCTAGCACCGACTCCGGTGGGCTTATGCAATACATAAACTCAACACCACTTCCTCTCTAGGCATGTGAAATTATATTGCTATCAGAATAGCCGTTTAAAAATTACAGATTTATTTTCTGTTTTTTTTCCTAAATTCCGCCACTGTGTATCGACTATGCGAGTAAAATCTCTTACAAGTTTATATTGCTAATGCTTTATATCTATAAATATTCTCTACACTTAAACACGAAATTTAACACATGCTTTTATAATTCGATTAATAACCAAATTATTTTTACATAATACATAATCTAAAACCAACACACCCCAACCCATTGGAATTATTTTTCCTATTAGGCCATCATTTATATTATTGTATAATCTCTCGCCTGAGGTGAAACATTTATAATTTTCCTTATATTATTTATTTTGATTATTATGAATGAATTAATTTTGTTTCTTTTTTTCCATTCTCTACCTCCAACCATTTATAATGGGATGTTCTTTGTTTTAAATAAACCCTTAAGATATGCTTTATAAAACACAATTCATTTTGAAATTCTATTCATTAACATTCGTAATGCAGCCATTGAATGTGTGTGTGTGTAGTTAAAAACAAATGAATAACTGGATTTCTATAACGGCCTCTCTCTGTGTGTGTGTTTTTTTGTTAATAATATTAATGGTTTGTAACCAAACACAAAGACAGGTGATAATAATCAAAGCAGGTAAAGTAATTAATAATAAAATCCAATGACATGTGTATCTATCTATTCTAAACTGTTAAAGTAAATGTGTGTGTTTGCATGCAACTAAAAAGTTTATCTAATAAAAGCGGATTTTATTATCTATTGTAGTATATGCTTAAATGTTTGTTAGTTTCGTTAGATAATGAATTATATCTATATGGGTTTAAATAAGTTTCTACTCAATAAATTATTTATATTACAATAGCGTTTAGACATTTCGTAAGTTAACAAATGATGGTTTTTAATAAAAAATATTGGATTTTACTAACATTACGTAGTTTCCTCTAAGTGGTCTTTATGTCCTAAAGGAAGTCCTTTGAAAAACAAGGAAATTAAGCAAATAGCTAGAAATAAGTGACATTATATATTAGAGAAGTGTTAATGGATTGGAAATAATTATAGTATGTACTTCAAATTAAATACAAGTTTTTTGGAATACAGAATTCTATAGAATAAGTATTATTGTTAAATTTTGTAATTTAGATTAAGTCGCAAATAATTTAGTTACTTAATCTTACAATATTGTTTCTGAAAATAAATTTCGCTTAGGAAAGCTGCTGTATATTCCACTTATTTGGGGCAAAATTATTTAACACTGAAAAACGTATTTTCTATTTTATTACCAATGTGTTTAAAATATGTCAATGAAACTTAAAATATTTAAATTTAAAAATTAAGCAATAATGCAAAAAGAACCAAAACTAGATGGGCTTTCATCTTTGGCCCAAAAAAATGCACTAATCTATATATTTTTTTAATATGAAAATCGTTTATTCATGGACCCAGGAAATATATTACTTTGAAACTTTTAGTGTGTGATTGGAAATTCTATTGTTTAAGAAATAACAGGTGCCTATTTGCCCCACTCTAGAGTTAGTGACATTTTAACAAGCTTGGACATTGATATGAAATTTAAACAAAAATAAAATAAAACTAATTCTTTGTCTTTTGGATCTCGCCATTTTGATTTGGTCACCTGTATTTTTTTCTAGCCAACTAATAGGAAACTTGGCCTCCATCGATTCCACATTGGATAAAACCATATCGGTGGTTTTTTACTGTTAATGAAATCTCCAGTTATTTTGTGTTATATTTTTTATTCCATGTTTTAATAAAATTGTTTGAAGATAAATATGAATACAAAATAAAAAAAATTGTTTACTACTCTCATAAGCGTACCTCAAATATTTTCACTTAATTGGTCTTACTTAATTTGCGTTGTAGATTTGTTTATTTGTTTATTTTCAAATTCATAACAAAACCATGTGTTAATAAATTTATATGACTTTTTAATTGATTTGTCATTTTATCAGATTGATTTGCTTTTAAAATAACTTGTGGCACTTAAGTCCTTCATATCTTTCTTAGTTTCTCACCACCACTCATCTTTATTCTTATAAGTTAGTTCACATATCTTATCAAGTTTTTGCATTGTGTTATTTGTAATACATTTTGTTTTAAAACCTATAATAATATATAATTTTAATTTGTTTAGTTTAGTTTATTTATTTAACAGCTAACAATATCAGAAATTCACCTTAGTCTTAGTGTAGATTGCAATAAATCAACATGTTTCTATTACGTTGTGTGTTTCTATTACTCGGATGTTTGATTTCTTCATTAAATGCCATTCCTTTAATAAAACGTGATTTGGATCCTGAATTAACGGCGGGTCAATTTGAGGGTGATATGCTCTTAACACCACAACAATTAAGTGCTATTAGAAATTCTGCTCAGAAAATACAAGGACGCAACGGTTTAGTCGATGCATCGCAAAGATGGCCCAATGATAATGTTTATTATAAAATTGTGGGCAATTTCGGTGAGTGTAGTAGTGTTGAAAAATTTATGGTTCGTCTGTTATTTTCCAAAATAAAATTGTATACGAAAAAATTAATATTGCATGAAGGATTACAAACAATTCCAGTAAAATTATTCCATCTTCGCTTTATCTCGAAATCATAATTAAATTTTTTTTCAAATTTAACAAAAGTCAATAACATTACAAGTTATGTAAACTTTTATTAGGAACAACTTTCAACGTTGCTTCATATTTTGCTTAATAACTTCTTTGCATCTTAACACATTTGGCTTATTTTCAATACCGCACTACTTAGAATACATATGAATATTGCAGTTGAATTCCATTGATTTCGGTGTCGTATTTTGAACGTGAACGTGTTTTACACAAACACACGAATGAGAATAAGTATTACACCAGAAAACAGTCGATTCACATTGAATTCGCTGTTACAAATCGATTTAAACATTTTCGTTAAATGTTTAATATTTCTACAAATAAATTCAAAGGCTAATTAAAAAACTTCTGACACATATTTGAATGAAAAAAACCTTGTAAACCCATTTTGATAGACTTGATATCAATGATATGAAAATCCAATATGACAAAAACGAATGAGAAATACAAGGTGGCGCAAAAGTAAACTTGTTGATCATTGCTCTGTAGCGCTCACCATTCACAGTAACCGTTTGGCCCGCGACGTCTTCAAAGAAAAAAGGTCCGATGACTCCTCCAGCGAAAACAGAACACCATACGGTGACTTTGAGCGGGTGTAATGGCTCTTCGTGGGTAACACGTGGATTTTAAGTGCCCCAGAAACGTAAATTTTTGCTTATTTACGTACCCGCTAAGATGGAAATGGGCCTCATCACTTATGATTATTTTTGATGAAAAATCATCTTCTCCTGGTGGTGATTAAGGATGGCTTGAGCGTATGTTAGACGCGATTGGCGGTCAGCAGCTAACCGCTGATGCACCGTCTGGACTTTGTACGGAAACATCTTCAAATCTGGTACCAAAATTCGCTGTAAAGACCGTCGACTGATACCCATTTGCGTGGCACGTCGTCTGGTCGATGTCGACGGCGCTTCCATGACATCCTCGGCTAGAGCAGCAATATTCTCTGCATAACGGCTACTCCGGGGTCTGCCATGCCTGGCAGCATCTCGTGTTGTGCCAGTCTCTTGGAGGCGAGCGGCTAAACGGCGCAGTGTTTCACCAGTAGGCGTTGGACGGCCAGGAAGTCTGCGACGAAATTCACGTTGTGCCAAAGTCACCGACCGATTATTGGTCAAATAAATAGTCAGCAATATTCCGCGTTCTGGAGCAGTGTAGCGTAACATTGTTTATTAGCGTGTATTTCGCATGTGTTTACTACACAAATGTCAAAACGGAACTGACATTAGGGGTCAATCGCAAAATTTATAGCATATTCTGATAGGAGGATTACTTTTGTATTTTAGACAACTTTTTTTATGTGCTTAAGAATTGTAGAAAGTTGGTTCTCGCTCTGCTCATATAAAAGAGATTGAACTGATTAATTATATAAAATACGCTTTTTACACCCAGGATGAATTTGAGAACGATATTCGTGATATTCGTATTGCAAATCCTTTTAACATCCCTAGAGAGAAAGAAAATCTAGATGGGAGGAACACAAAACTGGTGCATACCTTAATTGCTAGCTTGTGTAAAGGGACCAGTTATAGTTCTAACAGACACTTTAATATGGTCCTAAGAAAAGTAAATTGGAAAAATTTTACTGTGAAGAAGTTTAATCAAAATTTATTTAAAAATAATAAAATTCAAGCATTAAACAGACACCTCAGCATTTTTCATCCCAAACTATTTATTTTTATCTCTCAAATAATAATTAATTGAACACTTAATCTCTAGATGCTACACATCGCCAGGCCATCTTAGAAGGTATTGCAACTCTAGAGGCACGCACCTGTATACGTTTCCACGTGGCCGACAATACTCAGCCCCACTACGTGGCCATAACATCAGAACCAGGTGGCTGTTATACAGCCGTTGGCTATCTAGCTAAAGTGCAACAAATGAACTTAGAAGTATATCCCCTAAATGAGGGCTGCTTTCGCACCGGCACCATACTGCACGAATTCATGCATGCCCTCGGTTTCTATCATCAGCAAAGTGATGCTCAACGTGATGATTATATAGAAATTCTTTATGACAACATTATACCAGGCAAAGAATTCAATTTTGAGAAATATAAAAGTTCTATTGTTACAGATTTTGATATGGGTTATGATTATGAAAGTTGTCTGCATTATGGTTCAAACGCATTTTCAGTGAATGGCAAAGCAACGATACGACCTTTGGATTCAAATGCAGAGATTGGCCAAAGAGTAGGTTTAAGTGATAAAGACATATCGAAGATCAACATTATGTACAAGTGTCCCATATTGATTTGATAGTTATATTTGTAGTGTAACTTTGTTATTGAATTTCAAACATGAATTGCTGCCAGCGCCGTTAATGAATGATTAATGAGCTCAAATGACACATTGCTTCAAATAAGAGTTTTGATTGATTTGATTAGTTTATCTTTGTAATACAAATTCAAGTGGCTTGATTTTATTTATTTAAGTAACTATTGACGTAAGTAGTTTTTACTTAATTGTGATATTTAATTGTATGGCATTTTTTTACTTTCAAGTATTTTAGTAGTATTTTATTACCAACCAACCAACTCATTTATTTAAACAGTGATAAGCTATTAATTCGTTTTATATGTATAAATGTATGTATATAATACAGGTAATTATTGTCTTAATTATGTGCATTTATCAATTTGTTTTTTCCCATTGTCATGTATTTTCAATCTAATAGAATGTGTGGTGTCATTTAGAACTATATATAGTTAAAATTAATCATGTTGTATCGTCCTTAAGTTATCGTTTTACAAAAGTGATTAGAAATATTGGGTTTCACTTTGATTGCATGCCTATCGGTAATAATTTAGTAATGATAAAGTAATCAGCAGAAGATAATAATTTAAACATATTAAATTTTTATCAAATAATTAAATACAAGAAATTATAAATTAAAATATTTCCAAAAAAAGTTAAAGTCTTAAGTCGAAAAAATTGTAAACATTTTTTGCATATTATTAAATTGTTTTTTTTCCATCTGGAGAGAACCTATCAACATTTATTTCGTCCGAAAATAATACTCTTTTCCCTTCTGAATTCGTACAATGGAGGTACTTTTTTGCGAATTCGAGTCTCTTCTTTCGGTTGCATTCAGACAATAATGGCTTCTTTCGTGAAATTCTTCCAAACATTTCAAATTCCCGCAATCGACGATTTACTATATCAACAGGCGGTTTTGCCTTATTTTGGCTAAAGACTGCAATCCGAAACTCATTTGCTGATAACGGGTCCGCCATCTAACGTTTTTTTTTCATGGTAACACTTAGCTCATGTCTGATTTGACAGATAATTAGTTTTATCCTTCCGCTGAACGAATATGGTTGTGTATACGCTTGAATAATGCTCGGAAATATTGCGACATTACTTTGAAATTAATGGTAATGTTGCAGAATGTGTGCGAAAATTGCGTACGGATTTTGGAAGAAGAGAAGCACCGTCAGCTCCGTATGTTCGTTATTTTGAAAAAAAAGTGAAAGAAACTGTTATCCTCATCGATAAACTAAAGCGTGAAAAGCCAAAAACAGTGTATACACCCAAGAATATTGCTGCTGTGGCAGAAAGTGTGCGTGAAGCGCCATCAACATCAATTCACCGTCGTTCTCAACAATTGAACATTTCGGAGACATCATTGAGACGAATTGTGCATAAAGACCTTGGTATGACGCCATACAAAATCCAATTGGTTCAGGAGTTGAAGCCAACTGACCATCCAATGCGTTTTCGCTTCGATCGACTTACAGAAGATGCCGATTATGCCAAAAAAAAATCATGTTTTCAGATGAAGCTCATTTTGATCTTGGCGGGTATGTAAACAAGCAAAATTGTCGCATTTGGGGCACAGAAAACCCTCACCCATACATTGAAAAGCCGATGCACCCAAAACGAGTCACTGTTTGGTGCGGGTTTTGGTCCAGCGGCATAATTGGGCCATTTTTCTTCGAAAATGAGCATGGAGTGGCCGTGACAGTCAATGGCGATTGTTATCGGGCCATGTTGAACGAAGTTCTGTTCACAAAAATTGAAGAGGAAGATATTGGAAACATTTGGTTTCAACAGGACGGTGCTAAGTGCCACACAGCCGAAGCTACACTCGATGTTTTGCGCCCTGTTTTTGAAGATCGCATTATCAGCCGCAGAGCTGATGTCGTTTAGACACCTCGGAGCTGCGATTTGACACCATTGGACTATTATTTGTGGGGTGCCGTCAAAGATAAGTGTTACGTCGACAAGCCAGAGACAGTTGACGGCTTTAAACGACAATATTCGTGAAGCCATTGCTGGAATACAGCTGCACACAATCGATAATGTGCTTAAAAATTGGACCGATCGTATAGGCTACTGCATGGCCAGCCGAGGCAGCCATTTGCAGGAAATTATTTTCCGTTAGTAACCGGAAGGATTGTACTTTCAAATAAAAAAAGAAATTTGAGAAAATATTCAGCAGTTTTTTTATAGTATTTAAAAAAAAAGAAACAGTTATTTGGCGGACCCTTTATATGCGGATTTTTTCGACACGAATAATCAGTGCATCTTTACGAACTGTCGTAATACGGTTTTCTTTTTTTTTTCGTGGCTTTTTCTGTATTCAATGCTTGTTGATTTCCCGATAAATGTTTCCATCCTGATGCATTTGTACAATAATAATCTTTTAAGTACTGAAATCACAAGATTTGCTTTTACCTATGTTAAGCATGTATTAAGAACTTTTCATATACCGGAAAACACTCTGTGTAATCATAATTAATTTAATCTAACTTTTAAAAATGTTGATGAATTTATCACTGCCGTTAATTTAGTGCACGTTTAATTTATTTCACAAATTATAAAAATAAAAAGAATGTAAAAGTATTAAATTTTAGCGTTTTTTTAATAAATATTAGCTTTATCACAACAACCTCAAAATTAAATACTATTGTCCTTAATTAGTTGCACGCAGCTGTATTCATGATTATTAAGAATTTTTAATGCTAAAGCTCCGTAAACTATACTGTAAACTTTTGCCTTAGACTTGCATTAATGCATGTACATACATGCATGTATGTCCTTGTTTTGTCGTAATATATGATTTAATTTTTGTGTCATCATAATTTATAGTTATAATTCTTAAGCTACATCTCTCTCACCACTCTCTTAAACATAATCTATAATAAAATCCAATTTGAAATTGGATACATTTTACGTATAAACTTTTCTTTTCACACACACACACACACACATACATACACATCTCTACAACAATAAGCATTTACATCTCAATATTTCAAATACAAAATATGCATTTTACCATACTTTAGCTAGATTCTAGGCAAATATGAATTTTATATATTTTGTGCACAAAATTCATTGTTGCCTAAAAGTAGGCAATGCCATTGTTGGCCAGCCAACGAGTAGAAAGAAAAAGCTGAAATGACAATGTACCAGTGCAAACATTGCTGCTACTCTACAACTACTACGACTATTTATTTCCTTTTCAAATTTTCAGAGAAGGAACAAAAAATCTGTAATTTCACATAGTCGCATGAGAAACATACGGCCATAAATTTGATTTTTCCATTAAACAAACGAAATTTCGAAACGTATTTCTTCCTTACTGCTGCTGCTGCTACTACTGTTGCCATTGCTAGTGTTGTTTTTGTTTTATAAGCAAATTAAAATTGTGATTCATACAGTTGTTTTGCTGGCTGCTGGTTAAATGTGATCGGCAAAATCCTGCTAAGACAACTAAATGGTTAAAAACTAGACACTGGCAGATTATGGTTGTTTGCTTTGAATAGGCCTCCTTTTTCTTTGCAATCTATGTACAAATGTTATGGAATGAATACTGGCGGATATTTGTATAAAGACGGAAATTTGAATTTTTGTTCAACTCTTCGATTTGAGGCTGAAACTAAAAGTTTCTATGAATGTGGATGTTGATATATAGGAGTTAGAGAGTGTGTTGGTATTGTTATCATAGGCTTTGTTAGAGTGCTGTTATTGTTCACATTATTATGGCTGTTGGTGCTTGGTTGGTGTTGTTAGCTACGGTTCTTCTTTTTAGACAGTTAACAGTCTAAGCTGTAGGCAATCATAATTTAAAAATTATTATTATTCTTTCTTTATTTTTTTTTTGGGGGGGTTTGTTTTTTTTTTCTGCTAACCAAAGCAATATTTTATTGCATTATTCCTTTTGTATATATTGAAGACAATTTCATTTCTGTATGTCGTTTATTTATACACTCATTTTTTCATTCATGCATTCAAAACATACGCACAAACATTTATTCATTCATCCATCCATTTATTCAGATGTTCATTTATAAGTTTATGCTGCTTTGTACTGTAGTATCTTTGTACTGTAGTATCTTTGTAGATATCTCGTTTTTTTTGTTACGTTACAAACGCAGAGATTGGATATGACATGTGTTCCTCTAAGTAATGTTGAAGATATTTTCTGTTTTTTCTGGTTTTTTTTGCATACATTTCTGTACTTGTATAGTTGTGTATGGGGCAAATGCCTCCAGAGTATTGTTTTTTTTTGGGTGTAAATGTATTCTAGCGGTAAAAATCAAAAGGCTCTTTCTGCGTAGGCCTTATAAAAGGTTTTCATAAATCTACTTTAGATCCAAATTTTATTCTAGATAACCTTCCGAAGATTTCTAAGATGGAGTTGTTTTCCTAATCTTTCGCACATAACAAAATTATGCAACATCAAAACCAATAATGAAAAACAATATTACAAAAGTAAAGTAATAAAATACCGAAAATGATTTGTAAACAAATTCAAGTTTGCAGAAAAAGTTGCAGTAGTTTCTCTACCAGCCGCAGAACTCATGAATATAGCCAGTAGTCTTTCTAGTTTGACGTTGCGAACAATGATATATGTTTGAAATTGTCACCTGCGGAACAAGTAACCATTCCTTAGAACAGTTATGGAACCAATTCTCTAGTCAATAAATATTTGCTTGAAATTGTCACTCTCAGAGCAAGTGCTACAGAAGAAATATATAAGAACAGCTCTAGAAGTAGTTCTTCCATCAATGGGGTTTGTTCAAAATTTACACACTTGAAAGTAGAGAGGAAAGCAGTAGTTTTTTTTATTTTTATTCGGTTTGTTACCTGAAGGCTTACAGCGCAAGAATGTCTACGAATTATTTTGCGGTATTACGTCATCACCGACCTCTCGATAACTATTGCCAAAATCATTCGTTATTGGTAAAGAAACGAACGAATATATCACATTCATCGACTATCGAGATATCGGTTGCAATGTTCGAAAGAGTCATCGATAACACAAGTATCCACGGTTTTGCATCTAAGCAACTAAAAGCTGTTTCTAAGGTTATTTGGGGCTCTGAATCCGAATCTGCACTTCGGGATATTAAATAAACACATTTTTTAAAATTTTTGACAATTAATCTCCATTTTATTCATTAAAAAGTGTTAAATTAGGAATGAAGAGCAGTCGAACTGAGTCGGCTTGTACTGTTTGGGATCTGTTTTACGCATTAAAGTCCAACAGTAGTCACTCAGCATGCCCTCGTCCCAAAATCCTTGGTATAGTTTTTCGATTTTCGCCAAATCTTGGTGTAGTCGCTCTCCTTGCTCGTCGCTTGTATCACCCAAGTTTTCAGGAAAAAATTCGAGATGGGAATGCAGAAAATATATTTTGAGAGACAGTCGAGCAACAAAGTGTCGATTATATGTTTGAAATCCGGGGATATGCGGTAACCGAGAAAGTTGTGAACAACATCTTGAAATGATACCCATGCTGCTGCTTCATTGGGGTTAAACATTTTGTAAAGTTTCTGTCGGCCAAAAAAAATTAAATAATGTTTATAGCGATGCCAACAGCTGACTGTCATTATGATAGCGCAGTGCTGCCAACATGCTCGAACTCATAAACTAGAACCAATTTTGAAAAACGAAACCCGGATTTGAATTCAGCAGCTCAACTAACGTTAAGATTTGTTCTCATCTTCTCTGATCCAAAAGTTGACCGGAATTTGTAAACGAGGTCAAGGCTGAAAATAAAACGAATAAATGAAATTATTTTCAATGATTGCTCTTTCGTGCAATAATAAAGAGTTCGACAACCACATTAATCACCTAACGATCTTGATCTATGAAGTTATTTTGAAAATGCACATTACTTAATTTCTGTAAAGCTCTATAGAATTACTTAAGAATTATAATACCTGGATGTTAACAAATAATCAGTGGTGCCTCTAAAGCAAACACTTGACAAAAAAATACTTGTCACACAAAAATTGTAACAAACAAACTTTTTTAAAATTAATCACATTTGCTTTGATTTAATAATGACAAAATAAGAAATAATTTATCAATCGTTTTAAGAATTTGAAAGAATAAAGAAACTTTTTTATAAAATATTGTTGGTCTTTTTATTAAAAAACTAAATACATACCAACAAATTTGTAGTAGTTTTGATTATAGTCGTTTTGGAATTAGTAATACTGAAACAAGTTCTAGAAATGTTCTTGGGTTAATATTCCTTAATATTTTAATTAAATTTGTGAGTGTAATATATATTTATATATCGGTTTAATACGCTTTAATTCGTTCGATTATACAACCCATTTTCATAGATCTTCATACGGTTGGTCACAAAAATAGTGGTAAGTTCAATGAGGTATATATTTTTATCAGGCTAGTCAACAATTTTCTGAAAGCTTGTATTCCCCTCTGCGATTTGTTTTTTGTTATCGGTCCAGTAGTTTTGAAGATAAAGTTTTATTCGCAATATTTTCGACATCGCTCAATGCAAATGCTTTAAAAGTCATTCCAGAAGCTCTTTACAGAAGGGAGTATTGAAGTATCTGACAACGCGTGGAAGAAAACTATGAGTATAGAATGGGAACCATAGATCTTTACAGGCATACTGTAAGGCCTCTTTACTCAATCCTTTTACCTCTGGCTTATATGTGTGTCTGTATTGTGTTGTGTTGTATGGGTGTGTGTAATATTTTTTGACACTTCCACTTTCTTGTGACACAGTAATTTAAATGGAATTTTATAGCAAACCAATGTGAATGCTGAATGCAGATAAGTATAAAAATGTTAAGAGCGTAATAAGATTTGAAGTAACAATAATGTTTGTGGCATAAGGAAATAGGAATAAAAATAAAACATTGCAAAAACCCTGTTATAAGGTGTTTAGGTTTAGAAATTATTATGAACAAATTGATTACAAGTTTTAGAACCGATAGATTTCTGTAGTATTTGTATGCTGAAGAGAAGAATAGCAACTGATCACGAAATCACAATGACTTAATTATTTATTCATTTCTACTGCAAGTTACAAGATTATCTGACCGATCGACTTTTAGAAAACTTAACTACTAACAGCTTTATAAAAATACATAATGATCTAAATATATCTGTGTTAAACCTCTCAAGTTTGTTAAGTTAACAAACAGGGTGATTTCTGAAATCTTAATTTCACCTTTATAATTTTCATATATGGACAGTAATTTAGTCGACTAAAGAGTCCTTTCAATTTTCTCGAAATACTTTGTTTAAGCAAGAAAATATCAAGAATAAATTCGTATTCCAAAGAGTTCAAGAAATGGAATTTACTGTATTCTTGTATGCAACATTTACTTACAATTATTTGAAATAAATTTTAAAACACAAATGTTGCTTAATTTCCTCTACTCCCCGTAAACAGCAAAAGCAACCACCATAGGACAATACATTTCCTTTCTATTGTATTACAGGAAGTGCCTTTAAACGAGAACGCCATTCAACATTTATAATTTTATTTTAACTCAAAATATGAATTGAAAATCTTTTATATATATTTGTATGTATTACTTATTGTTTCTTTTTTATTTACAAGTGCGCTTATAACAGAAAAGAAATTTATGAAAATATTTGTGTGCTTGTACAAAGGAGGGAGTGTATGTATACTTTTTGGAAACTAAAATATTACTATCAGTGGCTGGAAAACAATCTAAGAATTAAAGTCTTTAAGGTGTAAGATACTGTATGTGTAGCGAATTTATTATGCTGACGCATGGTTTTCATTTTGAGATTTGAAAAAAAAGCAAATGATAATATTTATGAGTGTAAAAAATTTGAAAAGTACAGAGAGTTTCGTAGGTAATAAAAATATTGTTAGAGAAAGATTTCGTATTAAGATAAGAGAAATCCTACAGTGGGATTTATTGGACTATCAAATTGTGTTTATATCTACACTTTAGTGTAATTTGGGGGCTAATTCTGGCTAATTCTAATTTATTTGGACAGTGCAAAATTTTCTAATGATGATACTCGACACGAATCGAATCGATTCATTGCTTCCGTGTTGTAAAAGCTTAAATAAGTACGTATTACAACACTGAATAAAATAAATGAAAATGTAAACAAAAAAGATATGGTTCTGCAAAAAATAACTCAAGTAAAAGCAAAATTTTTTAAAGACATTATTTTAATTTATAAATGGAGCCATAAGGAAACAAATAAGAAACACCTCCGACCCCTTTAGATTGACAAACAATGAGTAAAGCCTCAGTTAGCCGACTGTAACGGAATGTAGTGTAATGACGTAAAAATGTAAGGAAATTCTATTTCTTACAGATTCATACGGCGTTGCGTTACTTTACATCTCCATAATATTCATCAGCTGGTTCTTACTGTTGCAGTTACATTCCGTTACAGTCGGCTAACTGAGGCTTAAGTATAAATAAGTTGTACATACATACATACATATGTATTAATGTATGTATGTGTTTTTCTAGACTCAAAAGATGATTTAGGCTCACAAAGCAAGCATAGGTAAAATTTATTTTTGATTTTTTTGACCTAAAAGTAATAAAATTATTGATATTATCATATGTTTTAAAGTAAGAAACAAATTTTTTACTAACATTTTCTTTTTTTCTTCTGTTTGCTAAAAAAAAAAACGTTATTTCGAATGCTTCTTTGCTTATGAGTAAAAACTCGCAAGATTGCGTTCGAATGATCATTCGTTATCGAATGCCATCAATTTCAATACATTTTATTCTCTATCGAATGAGGGAATCCCAAATGTTAAAAAATTCGAACGTTCGAATGAAAATTTATTCGCATACGAATGCGAGAATTAACCCCCGGTCGCGAATAAAATATTTTCTAGACACAGTAGAAGAGATAGTCGCACATTCTGATGATGTTTTTCTTTAATAATTATAAGAAATATTCTTACAAAGACAAGTTATACCTTGGAATCAACCTGTGAAGAAGGACTTGCTACTATATTCGAGAAGGTATAAAATATTTAAATTATGACCACCTCGTTTGCATGATATCATCATAAATTTGCGAAAAAAAAAAACTACGAGCTCTTATGGAAACGTAATGCAGACGATCGAATGGAAAACAGCTTTTTATATATCTATACAGAGAAAACTGTGTTCATTGTATCAGCTGTATTTGTTAGCAATTGATAATTAAATTGTCATAAAACTACGAACATAAAATATTTATAGTTCCAGATAAAATTTCGTAGACACATCTTGAAAAGTAGACTAAACCATTGACAACAAATGCTATTGTAACAATGAAACTGTTTGATTTTTACACTTGAATGAAAACTGTGGATGAGAATCAAAAAAAATTGTATATTAATAATTTGCATGCTAAAAGTGCCCTACTTATTATCAATCATCAAATTCTAGTATCATCATCAAATTTTATCTCTATCAGACCAGCCGCTTGAAAATGGCTCATTTATTTGCAAACAATTTTGTTTGTGCCCCACTGTACAGCTGGTTTAAAACGTATTCTATCTAGCCTATGGTGTCTTTTTGTTTGAACATAATGTCAAGATCTATCAGCCATTTCAAAGAATTTAATTCCGTTCGGAAGTGGAATTAATTCGGGGTTTTTCTTTTATAGAAGAGTAAAACGAACAATTTTTTCGGAATGAAACCTAGAAATGCTTAAAATTACAATTCCATATTGCAAATTAAAAGTGGTTTCATTCCGAAAATATTTTTCGTTTTGCTTTTTCTATAGAAGTTAAAAGCGGATTTAATTCCACTTCCGAAGGGAATTAAATTCTATGACTTGGCTGTATATCAAATCCATCACTGATCTTTCGATTCCGCCTGACAGGCGGTTTGAAGTATGAACATGTTGGACATAGGATCAACATACAAAATATAGGCTGGCCAATCTTGGGCGGTATGCAGATTAGGAACTTTAGTAATAAAGTTTTATGAAAAAAGCCTGAGCGTGCTCAAACTGAAACGTTCTCTTGATTGTGGTATAGAAGATGTTTGATATGTTATTTTATAGGATTAAATGTCAAATTGACTAAACAACGACAAATTTTGAAAATACCATAAAACCTTTCATATTATTTGCTTCAAGTTCACATGCTAGTTTCGTGTCCTTAATTAGTTGAACGTAGCTGTATTTATATTTTGAAGAATATTTCTTTTACATTTTCCATAGCATTCGCACTCCGTCGAGAACTTTGGACTATAATTTCATGAACTCTTGTCAGATATGCTCTTTAAAGCTTTCAAGGTCGGTGATCTTTCAAGTGATTTAAAAAAAGATGTCTGATCAAATCGGCAGATCTTGCCGAATATTACAAATTAATTGTTTCACGAGTTCTATTTGTGGTTGCTATGTCATCTTGAAAATACTTCTCCTGTAGTTCCAATCTAAATTTCAGCCAAAAAAAAAACTAATTTTAAAAATTTGCTAAAAAAAAATTCAAATTTTTGTTATATCCTGCTACAAAACCACCCACATTAAATTTGCTCTAAAGAAATGGATGATTTATTTTTACAGCGTTAAAACAAATTTATTGTTTAACAGCTACTTTTGCACACACTCCCAACTACTTTCACACCCAAAGCACTGCATAACCATTTAACAGAAACCAAAAAATAAATCTTTAAGTTTGAAACATTCATACGTAAATTCATTTATAGTTACATTATTTTACATGTACACATATGTATGTATGTATACAATAAATTTCTTTAACTGTAAGTAGGATTTTCTACCGAATTACGAAAGAAAAACTGTAAAATATAAATGGAGAAAAAAAGTAGACAGATATTCAAAAGTAAAGAAAATCATACATTATTCTTATTTTACAATAAAACTCCAATCAATTTCTGTTAAAATTTTGTCTCTGTTTTTGCCTGCGTCTGTATTGATAAATGACTTTTCTTATAAAAAAAGTTTGCTTTGGTTTGGTTTGGTTGGCAGTTGTATGTACATACTTTGTTGCACTTGTTTTCATTACACTTATTTTGGCCAGTTTATGTGTGTTTGCTTGTATGTAGCGGGATGAGTAGGAGAGTGATAGAGAAGGAATTTTATTGCAAATGCCTTTAGTGCAGTTTACAGACATGCTGTATGACGCATTATATTTAAACCTTTTGCAATTTAATTAAAAACAAATTTTCTCTCAACTTGCCCTTCACTCCTGCTGCATTTGCATCCGGCTCATCTTACCGCACACAGTATGTGAATGTTGCATAAAAGTTATTCAAGTAGTTAATTTTTGGAATTTTTTTTTTTCGTTGTTCATTGCTACAGACAAGTTATATATTTTACATATGGATGTATCTGTGTATCAATTTTCAAAACAAAAAAAAAAAAAAGAGAAAAATAAACGTGAGTACATACCAATATATGTTCATTCATTCATTCATTGTATATAAACTGCATTTATATACTTGCCAATGCATGCTCATGCATGCATTTGTAAAGTTGTGTGTATGTAAGTATTGTATGCCACATTTTTCATTTCCTCTCATTTTCAACCATAAAAACAACATGAGAACTTTTTTGTATTTATTTCTTTTATATGTATGTATGTATAAATGTGTGTTTATATTTAATCCTGTTCGAGGCTCTGCATATACATAACTACACAAACACTCACACGGAGACAATTAAAAATCCATTAATTTACCAGTAAATGTAGGCGTAGGTAAGAGGAGATCTATAGTTTTAACTGTCTTTCTTTAGCATTTTTTTGTATTTAATTTTATTTTATTTATGCATTTATTTTTGGTTCTTTTTAAGCCTTTTCGTTTGTTTTTCATTTCTTTTAAATTATTAAATTTATTTAATACCATCATTGCTACATTCATGCAAATTGTCCTTAAGAGATTAATCTGACATATGAGAGAATTTACATACAAACTTTATGGCTTTATTTATGTCCAGCAGAACTGTGCGTTATAGAGTACTAATAGTTCAGCTTTAGGTTTGTTATATTCACAATAATTTATTAAATTAAAGACTTTTCTTTGCGGCTTTAAGTGAAGGTTATAGTCGAAATTTCGCCAATTGTCATTTTTTTGAACACTTGAACAAAGAGAACTTTTTTCAAACCAAATTTTAAATTTATTTAGAAATCATTCAAATGTTTATGTATATTGAAAAGAATGAGATATGACAATTATACTCATAGATTTAAATTAATGCCGGGCAAATATCCAACATAACCACTCATACAGTTTTCTATTATTTTAACAGAATTTTCTATTTTGTTAATTTCCTTAAACACATCATGGAGCTTCAGTTTTAAGGCTTTAATCGATTATATTTCTACTAGCTAAACCCGGTGTGCTTCGCTACCCCTTCGTTATAAAACAAAATAAAACGTGTTTATGTATTTACAAAAAATTATTTATTTCATTTTAATTTATTTATTGCAAAGCTTTAGGATATACTCGTACAATATTTTTAGTTTGCCCATCAGGAGCATACACATACAAACCGGTGGGTTTTCCTACACGGGATATTAACAGTCATCGCAAACGCTAACCGAACGGGAAAGTGCAATTATTTAAAATCGAATGGTAAATCTGTTGGTAGCATTGGAATGCGTGGCAAAAGTACATCTGTACTTCTATATTTTCCTGTTATAATGGTCGCTTCTATTAAATTATTTGTCAGTGTTTTTACTGCAAGTCGAGTGCCATTGCAAATCCGTGGTGATCGATATTACCCAGTAAAATAATTGGCACTCCAATTTTAAGTTGTAACACATGTGGTGGAAAACCTGGCATATCGAGTAAATTTAAGAACTCAACAGGATAATTAACGGCCTTACGGGTTGCTTGATTCATTTGATGCATTTCAAAGTGATCTCCATCTTCTCTATATGAAAAAATAATAGGATACTGAAGCGCGTCATATGAGCGATGCATTTCAGTGGCCCCTTTGTCCACTTTTATAGTCAAGAATTTATTATTTCTTAAGAATATCCTATTGTGAAAATTTAATGACTATCGGTCCCGTAGTTAAGACTAAATTACGATTTTTAATTTTCCTAAAAAGGGGCGTGTCCCACCCACTTTTCTCCTGTTACGTATTCCTAATTATGCCAATACCATATGTACCACATATCATTAACGTAGGTCAAAAAATGCCCAAAATATGGCGATTTAAATTTTTGGGTTATATGGGCGGTGCCACCCCCGTTTGTACAATCAAAACTTCATATAGCCTATTATTCCTTCCAGAGTCACAGTAACATGCTGTGAAAATTTCAGGCAGATCGGTCCAAGGGTATGGCCTCCTATACATACAGACACACATTCATTTTTATATATATAGATTAAAACCAGATTAATTATAATTTAAGGTAAAATGGGCGAAAAAGGGGGATAAAAATAAAATGTATGAGATACCTAATCTGTAGATAAAACGTATATAAAACTTTAGGTAAATATATATTACAAAAAAAGTATTTTGTATAGCAAACATTGTCAGTGGTATAAGTACGTATCTGAATTAAAAAAAGGGGGCGGTGAAATGGGCGTGGTTCATAGTTATATGGCGATGTTAACAGTATTAAGAGCAATATACTAGCAAATAAAAAAAATACGTTGGAAGGAACAAATTTGTATAGAGAACAAAAAGTTTAAAACTTTCACAAAATTTGCCGTGAAAAGGGGCGTGAAAGGGGGCGTGACCGAAAAAAAGTATCCTATTAATCATACCAGAGTCCCAGTTAAATGCTGTGAAAATTTCAAAAATATCTGTCAGAGGTTTGGTCTCCAATTACAATATTTTAAAAAAGTGGGCGTAAAATTGGGCGTGGTCGAAAAAAAGTACCTATTAATCATACCAGAGTCCCAGTTAAATGCTGTGAAAATTTCAAAAATATCGGTTTGGGCTCCAATTACAATATTTTAAAAAAGTGGGCGTAAAATTGGGCGTGTTAAAAAAAGTACCCTCTTAATCATACCAGAGTCCCAGTTAAATGCTGAGAAAATTTCAAAAATATCGGTTTAGAGGTTTGGTCTCCTATAAGGTACACACAAACAAATAAACACACATTAACCCCCTGGCCCACGATGTCAAACGATAACGTTCGCTTAGATAAGACTTACGACACAAACTTGATTGTGGAATAAACAAACTTGATTGAGTAAAAAAAAATAGATACGATAAAAAGTTTGTGTCTTAAGTCTTCTCTAAGCGAACGTTATCGTTTGACATCGTGGGCCAGGGGGTTAATGTTTATATATGTCTATAGATTGATAGATTCTATTTTTGTCATAGATCTACAAAAAATAATCTAGTGATATTTAATCTCATGAACGGAGTGGACAATTAACAGCTTAATTTCGTGAAATTATGAGTTCGGTAAATTTTTTTTTTGCAATAAACTCATTGTTTATTGATCGATGACTGTGTGATATGTGGCACTGTCCTGTATGATTTATGCCAACATTAATAGCTAATATTTAGCTGTTAACATCTCCCGATGGCACGATCTATTTACCATAACCACAGCCAAATTTTGCAGACCCCATAGTGTCACGTTAATCATACAAAGACTTTTCAGTAATTGTTCTTTCAAGGAATTGCAAAAACCCAATTGCCTCAATTTCGCTTAAGCTATAAATGAAAATGGACTTTAACTTTATTAAAAACTAAATGAATTTTTAATATTTTAAAATAAAAACAAAGTTTTTGTTGGAAAACACCTTACTTATGCATATTTTAAAAACAGTCCTGTAGCTCATGTAATATTCCACCATCAGCCATCATTTAATTATTCCCTTCATTTTTTATTTATATCATCGTTTGGTCATTTATAAGAGCCATTGTACAGAACTAGTTGGTATCTTATGGTTAATGCATTGCATTCAGTTTATTTGTTGTTTTTTTTATGAACTACTTATGGTTTATTTCATTCATATAAATTTATAGCTCTTAATATTGTATTTAAATTGTATTTTTCTGTAATATGTTGGAAATAATTTCAGCTGAAGTGAAATCTTTTAATAATACCATTTCATTAATTTCACAACAAATACTCGAAACAACACTCGTTTATAATGGAATAATTGCATTTAATAACCTTTATTTAAATGTTTTATAAAGAACTGTGGCAAAAGTTAAAGGGAAATGTTATTATTTTAGTTGAGTTTAACTAATTAAGTTGTAGTAAATTGGGTATTTTAAAAATCCGATAAAAGGTTAAGAAAGCTATTATAAGAGATAGCAAGCCATTGATTAAAATCATAATATATATTGATAATTCACTAACTCTTTACTTTTACAATTTTTATACCCACCACTACTCGTATGGGGAAACGATTTTCCACCTTCTCTGCAAATGCCCAGCCCTGACTGTCAAGAGACATAAATTCATGGGAGACTATACATTGAACAATGGCAGCCCTGAGTGTCATGAGACATAAATTCATGGGGGACTATACATTGAACAACCTTGGTGAGGTAGCCGGGTCAAAACTCAATGACCTACTGAGATATCTGACAGCTACAGGTTGAGTCTAGCAAGCATGACTTTTTGTACACATTTCAGTTACATTATGATGTAAACGACATTAAATCTGACGAGTGGTGTGGTCTTATTAATACGGGGTCCCTTCGACTCTACTTAAGTGTTCGCACGAGTGAACTACCACGTAAACCAACCAACCAACAACTCGTATGGGGGGTATATTAAGTTTGTCATTAATTAACACATAAAAATATTGACGCTAGAACCCAATATGTATATATATTCTGGGTCTTTCTAAACGTTCGTCTGTTGCAGATACTATAGAGCCTTGAAAAAATACAGAGGAGAATGCACTTTTTTCCCTCTAATGAACATCAGAATGATGTTGAAATTCGGTACAAATATACAGTGGTGGACACGAGGTTAGCACACTTGCTTTCTGTTGCCAATTATAGCAAACATTTTCTAATGTTCGTTATTATACCCTTCACCATCGTGAGAAGGGTATATATAAGTTTGTCATTCCGTGTGAAATTTCCACAATATAATTTTCCGACCCTATAAAGTATATATATTCTGGATCCTTATAGATAGCGAAGTCGATTAAGCCATGTCCGTCTGTCTGTCTGTCTGTCTGTCTGTCTGTCTGGATGTTGAAATCAGTTTTGTGAAGTTCCAAGATATGTTCGGGATCCAAACCTTCAATAATTCTGTCAGAAGTGCTTTCGAGAAGTTTGCTACTTAAAATCAGCAAAATCGGTTTAGGTTAACCATAGTTATGAACCAATATGTGAGACCACCTCCATAAAAATTTGATATTTTTCGTCCATTTTATTGCAATATTTTGAAATATATTGCAGATAATACCATGAAATTTTGTATATGTTGTTTGTACTATAAAAGAAGAAAGTGTGCGGAAAAAAGTAAAAATCGGTCCATGATTTCTCATAGCCCCCATACAAATATATATATTCCCGAAATATGGCTTAATGATAAATAAATGCCTATAAAATTGAAATATCAAGACAAAATTCAGCAAACATAAGTTTTATACAAAAAGAAATCACAAACTGAAATTTTTTTTTAGTTCGGTCCATATTTGACCATAGACCCCATATAAAGTCCACTTACAAAATTCACTTAAATACGCATAAAACAGATATAAATAATGTTAAACGGCTAAAATTTTACATAAATACTCTTTATAGGCAAATAAATTATTGTACTAAATTGTATGGTGATCGGCCCAGAAATGGTCATAGCCCCCATACAAAAATCTTCCCGAAATATTGCTCAATTATACATAAATGCCTATAAAATTGGAATATCAAGACAAAATTCAGCAAACATAAGTTTTGTGCAAAAAGAAATCGCAAACTGAAATTTTTTTTTAGTTCGGTCCATATTTGACCATAGACCCCATATAAAGTCCACTTACAAAATTCACTTAAATACGCATAAAACAGATATAAATAATGTTAAACGGCTAAAATTTTACATAAATACTCTTTATAGGCAAATAAATTATTGTACTAAATTGTATGGTGATCGGCCCAGAAATGGTCATAGCCCCCATACAAAAATCTTCCCGAAATATTGCTCAATTATACATAAATGCCTATAAAATTGGAATATCAAGACAAAATTCAGCAAACATAAGTTTTGTGCAAAAAGAAATCGCAAAACGAAAGTTTTTTTAGTTCGGTCCATATTTGACCATAGACCCTATATAAAGTCCACTTCCGAAATTCACTTAAATACGCATAAAACAGATATAAATAATGTTAAACGGCTAAAATTTTACATAAATACTCTTTATAGGCAAATAAATTATTGTACTAAATTGTATGGTGATCGGCCCAGAAATGGTCATAGCCCCCATACAAAAATCTTCCCGAAATATTGCTCAATTATACATAAATGCCTATAAAATTGGAATATCAAGACAAAATTCAGCAAAACTAAGTTTTGTGCAAAAAGAAATCGCAAAACGAAAGTTTTTTTAGTTCGGTCCATATTTGACCATAGACCCTATATAAAGTCCACTTCCGAAATTCACTTAAATACGCATAAAACAGATATAAATAATGTTAAACGGCTAAAATTTGACATAAATACTCTTTATAGGCAAATAAATTATTGTACTAAATTGTATGGTGATCGGCCCAGAAATGGTCATAGCCCCCATACAAAAATCTTCCCGAAATATTGCTCAATTATACATAAATGCCTATAAAATTGGAATATCAAGACAAAATTCAGCAAAACTAAGTTTTGTGCAAAAAGAAATCGCAAAACGAAAGTTTTTTTAGTTCGGTCCATATTTGACCATAGACCCTATATAAAGTCCACTTCCGAAATTCACTTAAATACGCATAAAACAGATATAAATAATGTTAAACGGCTAAAATTTTACATAAATACTCTTTATAGGCAAGTAAATTGTTGTACTAAATTTTATGGTGGTCGGCCCACAACTGGTCATAGCTCCCATACAAGGACCACATCTGAAAAAAATTTTTCCCTATATATATTGTATAAATATCGTTACCGACTCAAAACTTTGTACAGATCATGTACATATATACAAAAATCATTCCACATAATTTTGTTAATTTCGGTCTATTTTTAACCGTATGCCCCATATAAAGCCCTCTTCGGAAAATCCCTTTAATACTCATAAATCGCTTATAAATAAGGGTAGCAATCCAAAATTTTACACGGATCATTTACATACATGCCTAAATCTAACTGCTGGATTTTGAGAATATCGGTCCATATTTGACTATATCCCCCACATAAGGTCCACTACCGAAATCCACGTTAATACTAATATATATCTTAAATATACCGTTATTACGTTGAAATTCTATGTGAAATATCCCCATATGCATGAAAATAACTGTTCCAAAATTTAAAAAGATCGGCCCATAATTTGTCATACCTGCCATATAGAAGCATTTCCAAAAACAAATAAATTCGGGTCAAAAAATATTCTTTTCGGATTTAACCCATATTCGGTCCATATTTTATAATCATGATATATGTCGTTGGAAAGCTATTTTTAATACCTTTTATTTAATGTATTACAAATTATCAGACACCCAGTAGTTCCCGAGATATAGGCCTATATATTTTCAAATTTAAGGGCCCGCCCCCTCGAAAATAGGCGTGGCCGCCAAAAAATTTTTTTTTGCTGGTTTCTCTTCTAAAATCCCTATTTGTTTTTTTTTTTTTTAACAAAATCACTAAAACCGAATTGTACCCCTTTTTTATACTCTGTTTGTTGAATTACACTGAAGATTATTAGGAACATCAGACAGACTCTGTAAATTATGGTAAGAATTGGTAATTAAATCAATTAAAAATGGTAAAAATTAGACAACATTTGAAAATATTTTACATAAATTATGTTGGTCGTAAAATTGTCTTTCAAACAATATATCAAATACTAATAAAATTTGCACTAAGACTGAATAGAAAACACAGAATTAGGATATTCTAGTCTAGTGTAGTTTCTGTATTTCTTATTACGCTTAGGTGAAGGGTATTTTAGATTCGGCACAGCCGAATATAGCGCTCTTACTTGTTTTTTAAAACACTTTTGCTGTTATTCACAAAAAATTAAAATAGACTTGAAATGTACTTTAAGAAAATTTTGTCTAAAAGCACACTTCAATCAAACTTTATTTTTTATGAATACGGCACACAGTGGTATTTGTTCATACAATGTTTGGCAAAAAATATAAGGAGTGCTCGTAGAATGTTGAAATTTGGCACAGACCCTTTGGTTGGCTTAATTAAGAAAAATTGCCCACGCCCACTACCCACCGCCCACTACTTTCAAATAAACGCTTAGTGGTGTGATCCATTAAACTTTGCAAATTTACTGAGGATTATTTTTCTGATATTTTAACTTCACTGTGATAACACTTTTTCTTCTCATCTAGTACCTTAGCATACGGAGATGAAATATTGTATCCCTCTTTATGCAAAACATATTTTATAATTTCGTACTGATACTTTGTTAACTCTGCATCCAGTAACAACGCCAGCGCAGTTGAGGGAGGAATATATGATTATGATTTTAAATTTGAGCCTGCTAATGCACTTGCCATTTCTAAATGTTGTTTGCTATACTGAAACGCTAAATCAGCAGCTTTGTACCTTTTACTACGATCAGCGCAATTGCCGAATTCCTTAGCTGGCCTTCCCATTTTTGTTGAACAACTAGGTTGCTCATCAGCAAGTGATATTTCAAATATATCTAAAAATTTTCAATTATATTAAAAGTACACATTAATTATTTTGTTTTGAAACCTACTTCTTAGCCAAACATAATTTTTCTTAAAAAAATATGATTTGTTTCTGTGACATTCGGCCCAACGTTTTAAAAAGTGACTAAGAAATCGCTTCTGAACTGATTTTTTCACAATTTGAAGTTCATTAATAGTAAGCACCATGTTTTTAGTTTTTATGAAATCAGTTAATAAATCCACATTACTATTGCAATTTATAAGTTCCTTGCACAATTCACTATATGAAACACAAAATGAATTCATTTTAAAAATTAGTTACGTTTAATAATTTTCTTAGACTTTTTTTTCCAAATATTATTATTTTAAATAACGGTTTAATTAATCATATGGTTTTGTTTTTCTTTTTTTGTTATGCACTTTTTCGATATTGCTGTCAATCAATTATTAAAAAGTTAAAGCCTAAAAGTATTTCCTCATTTCTTCAAAATTTATGTATTTAGTAGTCATTAAATAAATAAATTTTAAATAAATTTTGCTGTTTACACGAGTCTGAAGCATTTTGAAGATAAATTTTGAAGAAAATTTCAATGTAAATCTAGCCTAACAATACATTGCTGTTTTTTTTTTTATAAAATTTGTATGCAATTATAGAAAGATATTTCGTAAGTTGATGCGAAACAAATTTAATGTTTCCGTTTATTAAAAGTTAAATTTGTATCAAAACATAAATTTTCATATTTCTCACTATAATTAAAAAAAAACATGTTTTAAAAGCTGTAAAAAACATGTTTTTTTTTATTAAGTTCTCATTAATAATATAATCTTAAAGATTATTTTAAACAGAATTACCGAAATAGCAAATTATTATACAATACATATTTTTGCCAGTTCAAATCAAACAATCAAACAGATATTACTCTCCCTGTTCAATGACATTTTTATTCACCCACACCATTATAGGTGGAATGGCTATTGAATATTATTACTTTGGATATCATTATTAAAATTTTACAACAACAACACATTTGCAAACAACAACAGTAAAGGTACGGTCACATTTGACAAATATTTCCTCAAAAAAGCGTAACCACTTGTTTTAGCACAAATTTGTTTGACGTTGTTTGCTCTTACAAGAGTTTTGCAAGATCAAACAGCATCAAATAAATTAAAACTAAATATTTGTTGTGCTTTGGCCTAAATAAGAAAAGTTTTTTTAAGTAAACAAATGAGTTCAAATAAATGTTATTTAGTGGTTACGTCATTTTCGGCAAATATTTGCCAAATGTGACCGTACCTTAACACTATCGATATCCACAAACAATTAAAATCTTATTTTGTTTACCCAAATACTCCACACAACATATTTACATATTGCATATAATTGAAATAAAAGTGATGCTTGATGCTTTTACATTCCCACACATTCCTTAACTTACACATACTCGTAACACATATATAACATATACATATGAAAAAATTATGCGTGTAAATGTTGTACAAAAAAAAAACCCATTTTCATTTTGAAAAGTGCTCGTTCGTGCTGCATGTAGTTGTATTGCGAACTGCGAACTTGCACACGTATTATGAAAGTGTGTGTGTGTCTGCTCTTTGGCCTGCATGTGTTTGCTGTTATTTACTATTTACCAACAACACATTTTAATAACTTCAAGTAAATTCCTTGAACGCAAAAATGCACTTTCCTGTTTTTTTTGTTATTATTTTTTATTTCTGTTTGGTGTTTTTTAACTTAAGTGACACTTGGCCATTGAGACCAAACCTCAAAATAACAGAAATAAAAAAAAAAAAAATATTGTACAAACAACGAAAATAATAAAAATGTCAGACTACTGCTACATTAGGCAAGGGGATTTCAGATGGGGTTTAAAAATGTTCGTTAAATTTGTTGAGTGTTGAAAAAAAGCTAAGTTTTCTTGAAGACTGCTATATTCGGCTATGCCGGATCTTTAATACCCTCCACCTGAACGTTATAAGAAATACAAAAACTACACTGATTATAGGACAGGACTATTCTTATTCTGTGTTTCCTATTCAGTCTTAGTGGCATTTTATTAGTATTTTATATATTGTTTGAAAGACAGTTTTAAGACCATTTGAATTGTTTTGAAATTTTATCTAATTTTGTCCATTTATAATTGATGTAATTACCGATTCTTACTGTAAATTGCAGAGTTTGTTTGAGTGTCAAATATGGACCGATATTCTCAAAATCCAGCAGTTTGATTTAGGCATGTATGTAAATGATCGGTGTAAAATTTTGGATTGGTACCCTTATTTATAAGAGATTTATGAGTATTAAAGTTATTTTCGGAAGAGGGCTTTATATGGGGGATACGGTCAAATATGGAGCGAAATTCACAAAATTCTGCAGAATGATTTTTGTGTATATGTAAATGATCTATACAAAGTTTCAAGTCGGTACCAATATTTATAAGATTTATATAAATGGCTTTTTCGGATGTGGTCCTTATATGGGAGCTATGACCAATTATGGGCCGAACACCACAAAATTTTATAAAACGTTATATTGAATACATAATTCGTTACAATGAGGTTCGTTATATCGAGGTGAAGTTGCACTTCTAATCGTTATAACGAGGAAATAAAAAATTTTGTATATTAATCATCCTACTTACCATGTTATAGGGAACGATTTCCGCTAATAAATCAAAACACATTTGAAGGATAATACTGTTGCAAACACAATAATTTTGTATGTATTTGTTTTATATAATTTGTATTAATTGATGGAAATCGTTATGAAAATAATTCTTTCTATTTCGTTTGTCTGCAGTGAATATAAATTCGTTATAACAAGGCTATTGACAAATGTATTCGTAATAGAGAGATTTATTTTAAATTAAATCTTATGGAGCGTTGTAGGGGATTAAAAAAAAATTCGTTATAGTGAGGGTCGTTATATCGAGGTGTGACTGTATTTACCTATAATAATTTTTTATGTCAAATTTTAACCTTTTAATATTATTTATATCAGTCTATACGTATTTAAGTGAATTTTGGAAGTGGACTATATATGGGGTCTATGGGCAAACATGGACTGAACTAAAAAAATTTCGTTTTGCGATTTTTTTTTTTGGCATGCAACTTATTCCTGCTGAATTTTGTATTGACATTCTAATTTTATAGGCATTTATGTATAATTGAGCAATATTTCGGGAAGATTTTTGTATGGGGTCTATGAGAAATCATGGACCTATTCTTACTATTTTCCTCCTATTTTCTTGCTTTATCATAAAAACAACGTATACAAAATTTCATGAGAATATATGCAATATATTTAAAAAAATTGGAAGAAAAATGTTTAAAAATATAAATTTTTTATGACGGTTGTCTTACATCTTAATCAATAACTCTTGTTCTACTATATCGATTTTGCTGATTTTCAATACCAAACTGCTTAGGAGAACTATAAGCGGTTTTTTGTAAACTTTGTTGATTTCGGTTGTGTCCTTTGGATGTGAGAGTGTTTTACACAGACAGACAGACAGACGAACATGGCTCAATCGACTTGGAATTTCGTAGGGACCAAGAATATACTCGTATATACTTTGTTGGGCCTCAGATGAATATTTCTCAGTGTTACACATGGTATGACAAACTTATACATATATACCCTCATTCACCACTTAGCACTTACTAAAGAAAAACTTAAATATTACCAACAGGTTTTGAAAAGAAGCTTCAAGAAATAGTTTATATTTGTAGGTTACCTGGGGTCTTCGGAAATTTGAATTTAGTTGACAAAAGAACAAATGAATATCGCTAAATCTACTCTTTAATATAAGGACTCAGATTATATGTAAGTAGGTAGAGCTTTTTTGCAATAATAAGTTTTCATTAGTGTTGCAAACTCTAATTCAATGAATATGATTTTGTTCATTTGTTTATTTTATAACCAAAACTTCTAAATACACAGTACCAGACCCAACAATACTATTCGCATTAAAAAGAACCCTTTATTATTGAATTCCTAGCACACAATACAGTAAGAACTGAATACATAGCTGGGAAAGCTATCAAAGTTATATGTATATACACAGCATAGTTATTTACTCCAGACTTTATTTCACATATATTCTATTAAACCTTAACGTTAAAGTTCTGGCTACTACTCTGATCACTAGTGAATTCTATTAACTGACTGCTGCTACATCTTTCTGCTTTCATTTTTATGTTCTTATGCTATTGTTGCAACAGTATGTAAATAAATCATATTGAAATTATTGAAAACAACAAATAAAATAATATAAAACGTATGAAATGAAAATATTGCGTATAAAAATTTATTTAACACTTAAGCCAATAAATGTAAATTCATTGGCAAAAAAAAAAAAAACAACTCATACAAATTCGCTTACAAAACATGAATAAAACAAAAAAAATATATATTGAGTCCATAAATATTTATTTTCAAAATTAATACGCATATTTTTAAATGCAGTGTTGGATGCACCACTACATGAGAATGCCATAAATTAAAGTACGTTAAATTGTTTGGGCAGTATGGGTAAAAGCGGTACGTTTTATATAGTTGTCGTAAAATTATTTTATCTGGTTGTATGTCTATATGACTTTTATTGCTGGTAGTTGCTGGGTATTGTGCCGTTAAGTAACTTTGAATTTTATTGTTTTACAAGTGTTTATTGGTTTAAGGGCAGTAGTCAGTGTAAAGTGCATCATAATGAAATCACAACGATAAGACTCTGTGTGTTGTGGTATATAAAAATGTGGTGGAAAATGTAACAGCTTTGATTAAAACCACTTTTTGCATGTTAATGGTATAAAACCAAATTTCATAATTTCATGTAAAAAACCAAACGTATTTCCTTAAGCATAACATTGCATTAAATTTTCAGAGTCTATTATTGTAAATTTAAAATTAACACAACATTTGGTGAAAACTATATATTCCGGCAAGTAATTTATTCAAGGGATATAAAATCAAAACTTTTCCTTACAAAAGTACAAATAAATGCTAAACTAAAAATATTTCATATTTTGTTAGAACATATTTAAATTTACTTTTTTAAAAAATAATAAAACATTTCAATAATTCAATATCTTTTTCAAAGCAAAATTTCAATATTACACTATTTCAGTATTTCAATATTTCAATATTACACTATTTAAATACTTCAATATTTCAAGATTTCAATATTTCAATATTTCAATATTTCAATATTTCAATATTACAATATTTCAATATTTCAATATTTCAATATTTCAATATTTCAATATTTCAATATTTCAATATTTCAATATTTCAATATTTCAATATTTCAATATTCCAATATTTCAATATTTCAATATTTCAATATTTCAATATTTCAATATTTCAATATTTCAATATTTCAATATTTCAATATTTCAAAATTTCAATATTTTAATATTTCAATATTTCAATATTTCAATATTTCAATATTTTAATATTTTAATATTTCAATATTTCAATATTTCAATATTTCAAAATTTCAATATTTCAATATTTCAATATTTCAATATTTCAATATTTCAATATTTCAATATTTCAATATTTCAATATTTCAATATTTCAATATTTCAATATTTCAATATTTCAATATTCCAATATTTCAATATTTCAATATTTCAATATTTCAATATTTCAATATTTCAATATTTCAAAATTTCAATATTTCAATATTTCAATATTTCAATATTTCAATATTTCAATATTTCAATATTTCAATATTTCAATATTTCAATATTTCAATATTTTAATATTTCAATATTTCAATATTTCAATATTTCAATATTTCAATATTTCAATATTTCAATATTTCAATATTTCAATATTTCAATATTTCAATATTTCAATATTTCAATATTTCAATATTTCAATATTTCAATATTTCAATATTTCAATATTTCAATATTTCAATATTTCAATATTTCAATATTTCAATATTTCAATATTTCAATATTTCAATATTTCAATATTTCAATATTTCAATATTTCAATATTTCAATATTTCAATATTTCAATATTTCAATATTTCAATATTTCAATATTTCAATATTTCAATATTTCAATATTTCAATATTTCAATATTTCAATATTTCAATATTTCAATATTTCAATATTTCAATATTTCAATATTTCAATATTTCAATATTTCAATATTTCAATATTTCAATATTTCAATATTTCAATATTTCAATATTTCAATATTCCAATATTTCAATATTTCAATATTTCAATATTTCAATATTTCAATATTTCAATATTTCAATATTTCAGTATTTCAATATTTCAATATTTCAATATTTCATTATTTCAATATTTCAATATTTCAATAATTCAATATTTCAATATTTCAATATTTCAATATTTCAATATTTCAATATTTCAATATTTCAATATTTCAATATTTCAATATTTCAATATTTCAATATTTCAATATTTCAATATTTCAATATTCCAATATTTCAATATTTCAATATTTCAATATTTCAATATTTCAATATTTCAATATTTCAATATTTCAATATTTCAAAATTTCAATATTTCAATATTTCAATATTTCAATATTTCAATATTTCAATATTTTAATATTTTAATATTTCAATATTTCAATATTTCAATATTTCAAAATTTCAATATTTCAATATTTCAATATTTCAATATTTCAATATTTCAATATTTCAATATTTCAATATTTCAATATTTCAATATTTCAATATTTCAATATTTCAATATTTCAATATTTCAATATTCCAATATTTCAATATTTCAATATTTCAATATTTCAATATTTCAATATTTCAATATTTCAATATTTCAAAATTTCAATATTTCAATATTTCAATATTTCAATATTTCAATATTTTAATATTTTAATATTCAGTGTCTGCCTCTGTCAATAGTGAAGTCCATAGACGTGTTCGTAATTCGCTAGTAATCGAATACAGGAGCTAACCCGGCATTTACACATGCAAGTGCAATTTCGAAAAAGTCAATACATTCACACTTTTTTACTAATACACTCACATTTTTTCACTTGCAGAGCTAGTCGAGTTTTTCGAATAAGTTTTCGTATATAATACGTACACGGCACTTGCATGCAAGTGCTTGTCTGTGTAAAGGCAGGGTAACGATTGGACCAATTACAGCGTAGTTGCGGGCAACTTGAAATTAATTAAGATCAAAAAAATTTAGTTGGTCTCATTTATCGTCAAAACAAAATAAATTAAATTTATTTTAATTTTTCACACTCACAGGTATTATTTACACTTAAATAAAAGAATATTAAAAAATGCATTTTTTATTGCAATCATCCGGCTACTAAACCCACCAGACAAAGCCAGGCAAATTATTTTAAGCCACACCCTGGCAAAATATAAAGGCGTAATACCTTTTTATGTTTTTCATGGCCCTTAAAATGCATGTATGTAATTATATTTAAAGGCGTGTGTATGTGAATGTGTATAAAGTATCTATGCATATGTATATATAAATAACGGTGTGTTCAGTTGCCGGGAGGGGGGAAAAAGAAAAGTATTAAATCACTGTTTATATTTTGCATTTTTATTATTGTGTTGTTTTTTTTTTTATAAATCTGTTGGATTATTATTGTTACATAATCAATTTAAATGTTGTTTTATGTATGTATATGTTTTTACATTTTAAAAATGTACAAAATAACAGCAAAAAATTGATTTGCAGCAGTATTACAGCCAAAAGTAGACTTGAATGCCAGTGGTGAGTATTAAAAAAATCGGTCATAAACTTATTGAAAGATTTATATTGTAGACAGAGTGCTCTATACCTTATATGTATGTATATCATAGATATACAGTAGATCTCTTTTATAACGAACTCAGTTTTATTAATTAATATCAATATTGCTACGCTTTAGAGACAATTTATATACAAAATATCTTTGTTTTCAAAACAGCAGTAACTTTGAAAAATATATATAGTTCACTATAATCGTGTTCTATTGTAATATTAATACCTTTGCCATTGTTATTATTATAGATATTATGTTGTGAGGTTTTTTTAGCTTTTACTTTGTGTATGAATATTAAGTAAGATTTCAATGGTTTCAGTTGAGAATTACAGATTCAGTAATTTGTAATAGTACCTAAGTATTTTGAATGATATGTAGTATGTATATTACATTATTATTCATAAGTATATTTAACGAAGCGTTAAAAAATATCTGCCATAACTTTGTTTTGGAGTTATTTACAGAATAGTTAGATTACAAGCTCACAATTGAGTCACCAAATCCCTCCCTTATTGCAACAATTTCACAACATAAGGAGCTTCGAAACCTATTATTATGATTTAAATAGAAAAATAAACAATGAATATTTAAAACAATTAATACAGAATGAAAAAAATTTAGATTTTTAGTCTTGATTAATACAAGGTGGCGCAAAAGTAATCCTCCTATCAGAAAATGCTATAAATTTTGCGTGCGAAATACACGTTAATAAACAATGTTACGCTACACTGCTCCAGAAAGCGGAATATTGCTGACAGAACTGACATTAGGGGCCTCCCAAAATTTATAGCATTTTCCTGATAGGAGGATTACTTTTGTATATTTACATATATATTTGTAATTTAATATATATTATTTAAACAGTGTATTTATTATAATTTTTTTATATTTTTTATATTGAATTTGACTTACAACTCTTGTTGTCATTTTAAATATCAAAAAGAATAATTAATTAAATTGATTCGAATTATTATTAATTAAATTATATAAAAAACTTTATATTTTTCGTTTGATTAATAAAACAGGTGAATAACATTGCGGCGTATGTGTACTAAAGCCTCAGCGTTGTCAACTTTGAAATTTCAAAACGCACCAAAATGGAGAAAAAAGCGCACCATTTACAAAAAAACGCACCAAGTTAAGAATTTCGGTTTTGTTTCAAATATTTATTGAATTAATTTGAAATTTTTTATATAATAAATTCTATAAAAAGCTTTTTATCAACGATTATTAGTAAAAGTAATAATAGTAAAAGCCCTTTTTTTAATAAATGAGCTAATAAAGATAAAATAAGCATTTAACCACTCAAAATTTAACTCACAATATGATATTCGGAACTAAAGTACTAATTGGTAAAAAAGCTAATTTCAGTACATATTTGGTACTTTTTTTATTTATTTTTGTTTTCTAGTTAAAGTACTTCTATTTGATTGTTTGCCAATAAAATTTGTTATAGGATTCACTGGTACTCTAACCCTGGTTGCTCGTCTACAGTTCAGTAGACCAAACCATCAGGTTATACAAGCATTTTTATTTACATGTTTAAAATGTTATGTAATTTGATTTTCTAACAAAGGTTGTTCAAGAATTTGATTTCATTTATCATACATTCGTATTTAAAATACATTTTTTCAACGTATAGATTTCATGAGTTATGAATTATTATAAAACTGCAATTAAAAATTAGTAAAAATAAAGATTTCTTCATATTTTCGAAAAAATTAAAAAACACAAAAAAAAAATTTTGCAGTGTTGAATGAAATGCTACTCAAACAGGTGTATTTTATTGTAGAAAGATTTTTTCTCACACTGAAACAAAAAGTTGTGTTGAATTTAAAAGCGCACCAAAATTTAAAAAAAAACACACCGCGCACCAACTAAAGAATTTTTCGCACCAAAAATTTAAAAAAAGCCACAAAAATGGTGCGAAACGCACCAAGTTGACAACGCTGACAAAAATGATCAAATATTAAGCATACAGCTACGGAATGAAAAATAGTTTTTTTTTTTAAATTAATCAGTTTAATTTTGGTTTCATCTCTTTTTCATCGTTGTTTCGGTATCGTTGTTTCGGTATAGTTTTGCAAATGATAATCAATCGTGCCTTTGTTCTCGATGACTGTTGAAAGAATCTAGCTTACTTTTTTAAACTATTGCCTTATCCTCTCCAACTGTTGCCTTTCGCGGTGGCTTTTTTCGATCTATCTTTACAATAAGTAAATCTGCATATTTCGAGAACATTCAATTATTTCAGCTATTTTTGGAGAAGTTCTCAAATACACCTAATTCTATTTTTACACGGTTTTGAAATAACACGGTTTGAAAATAAACAAATTTTAAATTGTTTACCAATCGTATCGAAAATGATTTCGATATCGAAATTATGATAAAATGTACTAAATTTCTTGCTCGATATCGTATGCCATAATCACAAATAAGAAAATTACGATCAATTTTACTCGATATCGAATGCGGTAATTTGGCCCCAGATTTGATTCCACTTAGCACGATTCAAAATCTTTTGGGCTTAAAGTTTTTTTGGTTAAATTAAATTTTTGCGAAATATGTTCATATTAAAAATTAAGAGGAATTCCCTTTTAGTGCATAAATATCTTTTTTTCTTTAATAACTATGCTTGTGTAAAAACACATTGGATATGAACTAATGTATGTATGTATGTGATTTAATATTATAAACCTGAATAGTTGTTCTTTAAAAATACTTCTTTTTCACTAATTTCAATAGGTTTTAGAGATAAAGAACCAATCACCTATTTGGCATACGCTCCAAGTCTTTTTTTACCCGGTTTATTTTTTCACGGGATTTCACAATTACCGTGTAAAAATAGAATTAGGTGTATTCTTTTTTTTTATCAAGTGTGCAGTGCGTTGGTTGACAAAAATGTATTTACCACCGAGATATTAGCGGCAACTATTTTTGTTTAAAATCTAAATAACTGTGCGCTATTTCATTGTCCAACCAAAAAACAAAAATTTTAATATGACATAATAAAGAACGTGTAAAAGTTAACAGGACATTTTCAACTAATAGTTGAAAAAAGTTAACGGTCCTGCACAAGGCGTAACCTTGTTGTAGTGACGATATACAGGAATAAGTGCAAAACCATTCGTGTTTGCTATTGAAAACACGATTTGTTGACATTCTTTTGAAATTAAATTTTGAATGTGTATGAAACGCCTTCTAGAAGGTCTTCTGAGAGAAGACATAGTGGCATGAGTATCGAATCTTTTAGAATGTGTAATCAGAATTTCTATAAGGCCTGCAAATGGAAGCACTTGCAATTTTTCCCGCTGGAATATTTCTCTCGATCCTTTACACAAATACTAACAAATAAAACTAAAAATACCGGGATTTTTTAAAAGAAATCCATCCAAATGTCAATGTTTTTTCTAACGAGCCTATAATCACTGTTTAATATCTAAATTAATAAATAAAAATATTGCCAGTTGTTGTAAAAATTGCATGAATCTGACACTTTTTTCTACTTATTGATATAATTTTCCTTTATTTGCACACATTTTAGAGAACAGATAAAACCACTCATACAGAAGAAATAAAAAAATCTACTTCTACTTGACTCTTAATAAAATGGCTTAAAAAATAAAAAAAAATATGACGACCCATAAACTATAATAAAAAGCCAAACGCTTTTTGATAACTTAACATTTAGACTAAATAAGCTGAAAAAAATAAACATATAAATTTCCACTTAATAGATTTTTGTCTTTGTTAGCATGGATAAATCTTAGAATATTATTACGAGTATGTGTGTGTGTATGAAAAATATGGAAGCCTACAGTGTGTGTAAGTGTGCTTGTTTGTATGCGTGATCGAGTGTGTTGTGTTGGTATTTAGATTTGGTTTTTCGTTAACAATTTGTTATTTATTCACATTGATTCAATTTGGTTTTTCTTTTTCAAGGCTTAAGCAATTTTTTTTTTGCTTGTTTTTAAAACTTTTTCTCTATTTTTTTCTTTAAGTAAAATAAGTTTTACCATCTTATTTGTAGAAAGTTTTTCGTTTGTTGTAGTTTTTTTTTTTTTGTTGCCTCAAACATATTCAAAATTTGTTACAGAAATTTGTTTAGGAAGTTGTGTTGTTTTTGCTGTTTGTGCGTTGTTTTTTTTTTGTGCAATTTTATGGTTGTGTTTTTTTTATCTACCCTCATATGATGTGATTATTTTTTTTTTTCTTGTTTGCACAATGGATGGATATTTTATTAAGGAAAAGTGTCTTGTAAAAATGTTAAAGAAATTTTAAATATAGTCAAGTTGTAGAGGAGAGTAACATATAATGGTCGATTTTATGATTTTGGAACAAAATGGAAACACAACAATTCAACTAATTTACATATTCAGCCTGTTCTGACTTTTTATGTTAAGGTAGAAATTGCTTTAAAACCAATACTTTTTAGCTATAGCATGTTCAGTTGTAAAATATCTACGTTAAATAAGAACTCTGTTTTCACTCTTAAATAAATTCAGTTATAGCTATACTTCATAAACAAAATGCGCTTTAAATTAAGTGGTTGTCCGAGTTAAACAATATCATGATGGTACCACGCGACATGTCCCAAATTGATTGAATGTTCATCATAGACAGCTAATTATTTTAATATCAGTTTTAAAATTACATTCGATTCCTAGCTTTTCACAATATCCTCAATGCCAGAATTTCTGACTAAGGAAAACTTGGAAGAAATCTTGCTATTTATCTAAATCAGTGGTGTTCAGCTCATACCATAATTGTGCAAAAATTTTACACACATTTCATTCAGTCGTCGTCGAGCAAGCGATGAGAACACATATTTTTGTTTTTTTTCTCAAAATAACTGTTCAAAATTAGTTTTTGATATTGATAACACTGTAGAACAATTTCAAACTTTTTTCAAAATTACGGCGTTCAGACGATTGATTGCTGTTAAGGAGACCAAAAAAAAAAAAAAATATACGTGTGTCGGCGTTTTGATAGATCACATCAGAATTCCATTTAAGAAGCGGTTAAAAATTCCCAGCTCTGGCCTGTTCTTGCAGCATATCGGTATATAAAACTATGTTTTCTTTACGTCTGCGGTGTAGGGTATGTTCAGCATTTTTGTAGATAATGGTATGGCAAATATTTTTTTAGAACATATTAACCCTCTAACTCCCCCCTCATAACGAGATTTTTGGCTTTATTATAAGAAATTGTAAAAAACACTCCGTGAAAGGAGAAGGGCGGGGATGAAATGTGCCACAAAAATGTTGGCCATAAAATTTTACTATATATGTCAGAACACACCAAAACACAAAACTTAACACAAACACTAAAAACCAATCAAATTCAGTATTGGATTGTCAAACCTTCCCGCCAGAGATGGGATGACCCACATATGGTTTTTTTTGCTTTTAATTATTTATTGAATCTTCATATATGAAATAACAATAAGTATTCAAATCTTAATACTAAAAAGAAAATAATATGCCCAGCCAGTGCTAGACAAAAATTTTTATGATACTAAAAAATTTCACATCAACTGATCCAGTCATCTATTTTGCGCTTGAGTTAAAGCAAGGGTATCCCTCCTTCTCAACCGATTGTGGCCACTAAAGTTAAGGATGTCTCGTGCAAGGGGGTTTGGATGGTGTTCAAGTTTGCTGACATACTTTGACGCATATTTTGTAAATTCGACTTTTACTAATGGCACGCCTAGATCTTTGTGGATTCGAGAATTTTTAACATACCATGGAGCTGCAGTAATTATACGTAGAATTTTATTTTGACCCCTTTGAATTTTTTCAATGTTGGATGCTGAGGCAGTACCCCATAATTGAATTCCATAGCACCAGATTGGCTTTAGTATTGCATTGTACAACAAAAGTTTGCAATCCAATTTCAATGTAGAGTTTCTGCCGATTAGCCAATTAAGTTGCACTGCTTTTAATCTCATTTGTGTAAGTTTCGCTTCAATATGAGACTTCCAAGTTAAACGGCGGTCGAGGTGAATGCCGAGGTATTTGACTTCATTGTGTTGCGGGATAATTTGATTATTTATTCTGATGAACGGGCAGGTATCTTTTCGCAATGTGAAAGTTATATGAATACATTTCTGTTCGTTAACCCTGATTTTCCAAAGCTCTAGCCAATTCTCTAGCTTATAAACATAATTCTGCAAATTCTGTGATGCAACTTGGTGGTCCTTATGGACGCTGATAAAGGCTGTATCGTCTCCAAAAGTTGAAGTATGTATTATGGGGTCTAACGGCATATCGGATGCATAAATCAAATATAAAGTTGGACCCAGTATGCTACCCTGGGGTACTCCTGCTTCAATTGGCTGAGCGGTACTTAAAAAATCACCTTCTTTGATTTTAAATTTGCGACCGTGTAAATAACTTTCCATGAGTTTATGGGTGTTAGCAGGCAGAGTTAATTTTATTTTGTGCATTAAACCGTCATGCCAAACTTTGTCGGACGCTTGCGACACATCAATGAAAAGGGCGGAGCAGTATTTTTTGCCTTCAAACGACCCTCTTATCACATTTACCAATCTGTGTGTTTGTTCAATGGTGCTGTGTTTAGCCCTGAAGCCGAATTGATGATTAGGAATACATTCAGTGCCATTCAGAATTGGAGTCAACTTAGTCATTAACAATTTTTCAAACAGTTTTGAAATTGTCGGCAGTAGACTAATTGGCCTATATGACTCCACTTTGGTGTGGTCCTTCCCTGGCTTAGGAATCATAGTGATCATAGACACCTTCCAATCTGCAGGATAGTATTCTAGGCGTAAAATAGCGTTGAAGATAAAGAGTATAATTCTTCTTGCTACACGAGGTAACTCCACAAGCATTTTATTGCTGATTTTATCCATACCTGGAGCCTTTCTAAGGTTCAGAGTACCAATAGCGTTTTGGACATCACGAAAGTTTAGTCTTAGAGGTACAGGAGGTCTTATAACAAGTGGTGGCAAATCATGTTCGTTATTTGAGTTGTTTATAGTGAACACATTTCTCAAATGGTTAACAAATAATGTCCCTTTCTCGGAATCATTTCTAGCCCAGTCACCAGTCGGATTTCGCAGAGGAGGCTTTCCTCTAACTGGTCTTTTTAAACCTCGTGCCGCCTTCCATAACGAATAGTCAGATTGTGGGGTACTATCAAGACCTTCCAAGTAAGATCTAAGTGAGGCCGTTCTTTGGGTTTCTAAGAAATGTCTTAGTATATCTCTGCATTCCCGTAGTCTAGCTTTCAGTTCAGGAGACCTGTGAATTTGCCACTCTCTTCTCATTCTTCTTTTTTGTGATAGGAGATGCTCGAGTTCAGAGAAATAAGTTCTGTTTGTCCTATTTCTACATTCAACGTGATAAGTGGAAGCGTGATGCACAGCTCGTTGAAGGTCCTCGGTAAAGTTGCCAATCGACTCATCAATATCGTCGGTAGTTCTCAACACAACATTTTCCGTGCAATGAGAACTTAAATACTTTTTGTATTTTATCCAACTTACTCGGGTCTTAGTCATGTTCATAAATGGAGAACCACACACTTGAGGGAAATACATTGAAATGATAGTTGGAGAGTGATCTGAGGACAAGTCCAGTGAAGGATCCACTTGCATCCATTCTACAGGGATATTTTTCATTACCCCAAAGTCAATAACATCGGGAATCTTCCGTCGGTCCGTCGGCCAATAGGTGGGATGTCCACTTGAGAGTACATCTAAGCCCATTTTAGCAATGGTGTTGAAGAGTACGCGACCCTTTGGGGTAACCAGACGTGAACCCCAAAATGTGTGTTTGGCGTTAAAGTCACCAGCAACTAAAAATCTAGCTCCAAGGGATTTAAAGAAGTTATGGTATTGGTGTTCTTTTATTGAAAATCGAGGCGGAGAATAAATCGATGATAAAACAAATTTGTATTGACAGAATTCAATGCAAATGTTTGTTGCTTGGAGGTAATCCTCACTTATGTTATTCATTAGATAATGCTTTATTCTGTTCTTTATAAGAATTGCCGAACCTCCACAATGTGAACAATAACGAAATTAACCTTTAATGGACAATCTTGAATTTGATTTTGAATTTGAAAACATAGTTTTATATACCGATATGCTGCAAGAACAGGCCAGAGCTGGGAATTTTTAACCGCTTGTTAAATGAAATTCTGATGTGATCTATCAAAACGCCGACACACGTATATTTTTTTTGGTCTCGTATTTTTTTTTGTGTTGTATTGTGTATTTGTTATTTACGATTCCTGGTATTTTTTCCTAAATAATGGCGAAAACTCTTTCTTTTTTTCCTATTTTAAGCGTGTGGCAATATTTTTGCTGCACAAAATCTCTCACCAAAACATCTTCATTTTTATTTTCGAACACCGCTGATCTAAATCAATCCCTTATTATCCAAATTCCTTGCAATCAATCTAAATTCATCTCCATCCATTTCAATCTATCCCAATCGATCTAAGTTCATCTCAAGTCATTTTCAACCATCTCTCTATCCAAAATCTATCCTCTTTATCTATTCTATCCCAATCATTATCTAGCGCTACCCATGCCCATCAAACCCAGTTCATCATCTAAAACCTTTCCTATTTATTAGCAGAAGAAGTAATAGCGAAGCGCCTTTCTTTATAAGAAGCCGGCCTTACATTCTTGTTAAGGAACCTCTTGTTAGAGCAGAGAACAACTTGAACTGTGAAAACTGGGGCCAAATTACTGCATTCGATATCGAGTAAAATTGATCGTAATTTTCTTATTTGAGATTATGGCATTCGATATCGAGCAAGAAATTTAGTACATTTTATCATAATTTCGATATCGAAATCATTTTTCGATACGATAGTTCATTCGATCACGAATGCGGTAATTTGGCCTCTGTTTAGCATTAAAACCCATTGTGCATTTCTACACTCTCTAATACTATTTTCGAGAACAGTTGCTGCTGTTGTTGTTGTGGCTGTTTGTTTACTTTCGAACCAAGTCTATGTAAAAATGTCTGCCATTTCATTTCATTTCAATTCATTTTGTACCATTCCGTTTTTAACATCCTTCAGATAGGCATGTATATGTTACATACTTCAACATTTGTATGTAAAGTAATCTGCTGATTAAGTTTTTCAAAAATGTTGTTCTAAATTTGATTTTTAGTTAAGTAAGTGTTTTGTTGCTAAAGAATTTGTTTCTGTTACAAAGTGTAACAGCAGTAGATGAGGGTGGGCGTAAGTGTAAGTGTATGTCTGTATTTTTTTTCTTATTTACACATATGTATGTACACATATCCATATGAATGTATGAGTGTATGTATTTGTGTCAGTATGTCGGGTTGTTTATAATCAAATAACACAAGACTATGTGAGTATTTGTAAATTGTTATTAAATAAGATGTGTGCGGTTGGCTGGTTGGTGTTATTTTCCTCTTTTGCTTCTTGTTGTTGTTGCTGTTGCTACATCCGGATTTCTTGTTATTGTTGTGTTTTTTAACTTAAAGTTTATTTAAAGGAAATTTTTATGGCAGACGAGATAGAGAACGAATCCGTTGGTTTATAAAAAAAATAACACACACACACAACAAGAATATAAATTTAAGTCTTAAGTACTTAATTTAAGTGTGTATTCATTCATTTATTCTTTAATTTTCTCTCTCTCTCTCATTCTATCATACTTTTACTTTCGAGTTTTGGACTTGTAAGAAGCAAAAAAAGCTGTAGTAAACAAAACAATTTAGTTAAATAAGATTTTTAATCAACAACAAATTGAAATATCAAAATACTACTTATATAGATATAAGTCTTTCAGAAAATATAGGGTGTTTTTTTAGATGTATAGAACTTTGAGTTGGCGGCCATTTTGTCAGCTGTCAAGTGATTTGTGTTTGAAGTAGCTAGTCTAAACCGATAAGTCCAAAACAATTGAACAATTCTAGGACAACATTCGCCACAGGGATAAAGTCATCAAAAGTTGGAACGTCCGAGCCAGTCGTATGCCCCAGAAGTCGTATTTAAATTATAATGCTACAAGATCGTCTTTCGAATAAATTAAATTTAATGTCAATTTAAAAAATTCATCTTTATTTTATTCCATTTTAAAATTCTATACATGTAAAAAAAATATAGAAGCATGATTTTCAAAATAAATTTTCACAATTTGGAAGCATTATTCAGGCGTCAGTCTATTATGTTGAAATGCCAAGCCAAACCAAACATAAATCACTGGACAGCTGACAAAACGGCCGCTAGTTAAAGAAGTGTTTGCCAACATGCAGTTCTATAAATCTTAAAATAAAACACCCTATACATGCAAGTGTGTTTGCGTAATAAATATATAATTGCTTGTCTAAAAGCTGGCCTTACAACAAAATCACATTTATGCAATTTATAACTGATGTTGTATGTTGTACATTGTATGATACAACTATCTGATTGTGTATACAATTTTGAGCAAAGCCATATGTTTATGTTGTCAAGCCTCTAACTAAAAAATGCGGGATTCATACCAAATGGCGGACTCGTATCTTTTGAACGCTCTTTTTGTGTTTAGTAATTTATATGTCATTTTGAAGGATACATATCTGTGATTTATTCTCACATACTTATTAATCGTTATATACGTAGTTTAAACAACAAAGTTTCTTTTTTTTTGCTTCAAAAATAATACACAATATGTGGGACAGCTTATGATTGCGGTATTACCGTTTGATTGTTGTTTAAACTAAAATTAGTTATTTTTTTTTGATTGAGATACATATTTTAACTTGTGGCAATACTCAAAATTTCATATGTATTGTACAAAACATTTATATAGAAATTACCTACAACAATTGTAAATTCAGATGACTTACAACTTATACGACACTACAACATTAGTTGTGAATTGAACAATTGCTTTTCCAAAGAAAGCTTAACATTAATTTTAGAAAATCAATTACTTTTAAAATTAAATTGTTGTATTGTTTTGCTTAATAAACAAATAAGTTTTACCTAATTTTTGGATGTAATTAAATGATGAATGAATTAAATGTTAAAGCTCTTGGTTTTTAACAAATACTTTTTAATATAAAGCAAATATGTAGAAACAAAAACAGAAAATAATAGAAAAACATTCTTCGTCATTCAATTAAATTATTTCAAGTGCATATATTTTACTGGGTGACATTGGGTCTTATTAGAATTTCATTTATCCAATGATGACTTGCTTTATTTTATTTTTTGCTTTTTTGCAACAAACTCTATTCATCTCTTTTATATTTCACAACAAATACTAACTGCATCAAGTATTCATGCAATAAACGCAAATTTCAACGAATGTACAACCCACAATTTATGTTTGCAAGATAGCGTCGGCTAAAATGAGAAAGGCTGGGACAAATTTAACAAATTTAATATAACTAAATAGGTTTCTTTTTGCTATAATTTTGTTATATGTATTGCTAGCGAATTATTTGTGGCATAAAAAGCTTGTGGGAACTGTCACAAGTACAAATATTACCTTTTCAGTCTATCTATTCTATCTTATCTGTCCTATATATCCTAACGTTGGTTTCATCACAATCCATTTCAATGCATGTTATTTATTCTATCTATCCAAAAGAATCACTCAATTCTTAAAACTTTTCACATTGTTTGTCTTTCTTCTTTTTGATTTGAAGTTCAGTAGTTACTAAATTGTAAACAACTAGCGGACCCGGCGAACTTTGCCTCGCCCCAATTTTAAGCCTTCAGACAAACTTTAGAGTAATAATATAATACAACAGGAATAATTTCACACAAAATTTCTTACAAAAAAATCAATTTTCCAATTTATTAAATTTTTTTACTTTTGCGGAGAGATTTTCTAAATTTCCGCATTTCGCATTTTCCGCAATTTCCCACGATTTACACCCAGAACTTTCTATTTTTCCATTAAGGAATAATTTCACACAAAATTTCGTACAAAAAAATCAATTTTCCAATATTCCGATTTTTGCGGAGAGATTTTCCAATTTTCCTTATTTCGCATTTTCCGTTATTTCCCATGATTTACACTAAGTACTTTCTATTTTTTGATTTGTAAAGCCATTAAGGAATAATTTCACAAAAAAATTTCATACAAAAATTTTATTTTCGAGATTTCCCATTTTCCGACTTTTGCGGAGAGATTTTCCAATTTTCCGCGTTTCGCATTTCGCATTTCTCATGATTTACACTAAGAACTTTCTATTTTTTGATTTGGAAAGTAATTAAGGAATAATTTCACACAAAATTTCATACAAAAATTCGATTTTCGAGATTTACCATCTTCCGACTTTTGCGGAGAGATTTTCCAATTTTCCTTATTTCGCATTTTCCGTAATTTCCCATGATTTACACTAAGAACTTTCTATTTTTTGATTTGTAAAGCCATTAAGGAATAATTTCACACAAAATTTCATACAAAAATTCGATTTTCGAGATTTACCATCTTCCGACTTTTGCGGAGAGATTTTCCAATTTTCCTTATTTCGCATTTTCCGCAATTTCCCATGATTTACACTAAGAAATTTCTATTTTTTGATTTGTAAAGCCATTAAGGAATAATTTCATACAAAATTTCATACAAAAACTCGATTTTAGATTTTTTTTTCTTCCCTAAAAACCTTCTCCTCAAAAATACGAACAATTGACAAACAATTTTTGCACAAATCGGCCCAGCCGTTCTCATTTTATGCATTACTATACATTTTTTACACCATTTTTATATATATAAATTCAGGCTTTGCACAACTGTTTTCATTATAAAATCGGTTGTTTTAACGATTTAGCAATAATACTCATTTATCGTCTTCTTGTTGTATATATCATGATCAGATAACATAATTCACACTTTTATGACACTGAGAATTCACTAAGATGTAATGAGATCTTGTCCGATCTTTCGTTTTTCCATATAAAATGAGTTGTTGTTCGTAGTAGATCACTTCTAACTTCTTTCTTACGGATTTTTTCAATTCACGGTTTTGTGTGAACACGCAGAAGCTATCAAATATCTGACAAGAACATTCCCGAACTTTTCGTCAAAACGATTGAAAACAGAGTAGAAAATTATCTTGAATGTTGTCTTTCAAACGTAAGAAGCTGGTGTTGTAAATTTTGTTCGAAGAGTTAGAATTAGAATTTCCTATTGAGATTTTTAAAATAATTCAATAGAATAATAATAATACGGGCAATAAATTTTCAGAAGGTTCATTTCATAAGAAAACTATCAAGGCGACCTTAAGTGGCTACCCAGTAAAAAAAATTGGTGTTTTTTGAAGCACTTAAGAGAAAAAGCGCATAATCGAGCGCTTCAATAAAAGCGCTCATTTGAAGCAGTAAATGCTAACGAATAAAATATACAAAAATATGTTTTTTTAGTCCTGACAACGAAGAAGGTTTTAAAGCGAAAAAACAAAAATGAAATTATAGCCTACAGATTTACGTATGTCAACGAAAGTCAATTACAAAATGAATATCGCGCTTCTCAGTTACTATGAATTTTTCTTAAGCAAAACATTCAGATAGAATTTGTTCTCTGATTTGTGTTCGCGAAGTGACGTAAAACACTTTAGGAAAGTGCTTTATTTGCATGTTTGATTAGGCTAAAAGAAGCGCCTATTGTCAACAGAAAGTAGTCCTCCAAACCGGGAAAACCTCATAAAAAAAATCGGCAGGTTTGAAGCGATTTGAGGTAATAATTTATACATAAAACCTGTTACTTTTGGAGCACATTTTTTTACTGGGTAGTGGTTATTAAACTCAATTCCCCCACAGCTTCAAAAGTAATACTTGTAATCAAGATCTTACCATTGCTTATACTGCAATATGGACACATAAGATTGTGTCCATTTAACATAGACACCCGCACTGCTCTGTGTTTAGATATAGCTAAGCCTGACAAGCTCATAGTCCTATATGACTCTATATTTAATGTTGAATTGCCCAAACACCTCGTAAAGGATAAACAGCACTCAAGTGCTGCTTTAATCAGGAACGAAAATTTAAAGCCAGCAAATGTGTTTCAAATATTGCTAAAGCTTTCTAATTATTTAATTATTAAATTGTTCTTAAGCCTTACCTTACCCTTGTGTGGAAAATCACACAAAGAAATATTTTTTATATTAAAAAAAAAACTATTTTAAGCAATGTTTACGAAATTTGTTGACATATTCCGCCACATAAATTTTGCACAGAAAACCTATTAATTTATTATTAAAAATCAGCCTTAGTATGAGTGTCGTTTTCTTTTTACGACAACGACTCTTTCGTAATAGATTAAAGATAAAATTAAATTTGATTCTTTAATTTATTATGAAACAGTCGTTGTCGTAAAAAAACGACACTCATAATAAGGCTGAATATTTGTTGATAATGGCATTTCTAATAGGTTTCTTTGATTACCAAGTGTGTGGTTTTCCACACATATGTAATTTCTAGGTATTTTAAACAGCATTTTTTGTGTTTTAATGAATTTTTTTTTTTGCCATTATTAATAATGTCGAAATGTTTGTATAAAATTTATTAAAAACAAACTAATTAGATGACAAAGATCATAACAAAAGATGACGATTTTGAAGGTGATTCTGACTAAAATAAAATTGTGTTTAAACATTACAAATCTATGGAAAGCAATACAGGAGGGTGAGAAGGTGTTAAACTTTTAAGTGTGTAAAATACTGCAGGTGGGTAAGTATTGTTCCCAAATATTCTGAAAGCCTAAAACATTTTCTGTTGTTAACCCAAGTTTTAACTACATTAAACAAGTAATCTAAAAGTCTTGTTGCCAATTGTGTTTAAATAAAACCCACTGTACAATAGTCGCGCACTGACCTAACTCCTACTGCATTTGAGCAATCGATAAATATATACAGACACACAGACAGACATACATAAATATAAACGGATGATAGAGATGTTTAACTGTATGTCAGCAAACGAGAAATAAAAATATCAAAAAGAGTGTAAATTGTATGAATTTGCATACAAAACTTTTCATTTAACACTAATTGACATGTATTCTATGATTGCATTTGTATATATGAATGTTTATGTCTATACATACATAGAGTTTGTATCATCAAGTACACAAAAAGAAATGAAAAATTTAAATAAAAAGCTTTAAATGCAACAGACATCTGTCAATGCTTTTTATAAATGTTTATGAATGAATCTGCATTATGGAAAAGTTTTTCAAAACCAACCAACACTTGTACTCGAAGTAGTAAATACGAATACTTACTACACCGTATATAAGTGCTGATGTACTGTGGTGATGTTGTTATTATGCAGTTTTTACTATACAGTTGAGTTAATTTATATAGTGCACAAAGTTGATGAAAATGTTGCATATAAATATGGCACTGTTGCTTCAGTGGCCGGCATAAAGAGCAGATAGATAAGGGCATATGCACAGTGTGACCACCTCAATTTTGAACGAAAACGGGACATTTTTCGAAAAAAATAATAAAATCCGGAACATTCAAACTTAAAACCGGGCCGTTTTTTATGAAAAAAAAAAAACTTTATTATTCAAGTTTAATTTAGACAATTATAATGTTATAAGTAATTTGAATTTAATTTTCTGTCGCTTTTTGTTTAAAATCGTATTTATCCTGTGATGAAATTTGTTTCAGCAATGTTGGGGATTTTTTAAAAAAATTGTAAAATTCAACGCATTCGTACTTTAAATTATATTTGAGAAATAGCATATGTTTCAAAGTATCTAGCTTGAGTTGCGATTTTTCTTTTGTCCATAATTTTGCGATCTACACTTGCAGATGTTGCTGGCAAACAAAATATAAATTCAATGATTCACGCGAAGCGAGTGTATGGTACATTGTTACTTTGAAAATGTTTTAAACATTCCACCCAACGTTGATGTGGTTTAGTAGAACGTGGCTTAGTAGCAGGAATATTTTTATTCTATTCGCTAATTTTCTCTGGGTAAATAAATTTCAATATATAACCAAACTCGTCAAACAATTCTACATTGTTGTCTTCAGGTTTTAACCATTTCTTTTCAACCATAAATTTTATCGTTGTTTCTACATCTTTCCAATTTTTGTTTAAGAAAAACAATTAAAAAAATAATTGACCTATAAATTTGTTGTATTTAAAATTGCAATGAATCTTTTTGACATGATGTAAGAGCTCTTTCTGAGCCAAAACACCCTCATAAAAGACTCTTGTCTGACATTATCTAAGAGCTGTTTCAGAGTCCAAAAGAACCCTCATAAAAGGCTCTTTTCTGACATTATCTAAGAGCTCTTTCTGACGGACCATTTTCGAATGTAATGACCCTCTTTTCTGAAGGTTTTCGGAGCAATAATGATTGTTTTTTGGGCTCATAAAGAGCATAAACGCTCCGAAAAAGTGTCAGAAAAGACTCTTTTCGGATTCATATGGCTTGGCGGGGATATGCATTGACACATGATTTTAAAATGAATCATTCAAAAGAATTAATTTCCATTAAAATATGATGCGATTGTGTCAAATTTCAATGAAATAGACTGTCTTGTTGTTCCAAAACCGGGCCATGTCCTAGATTTTCCGGGCCAGTTGGTCACACTACATATTCAGAATATGCAGTTTCTTCTTTTTAATCAGCTATTTGTATAAACTTCGCTGACATTTATTTTGTTTGCCAATGATGTTCGGCACCTGGTGACAATGTTGCATGTACTATTTTGTTGGCCCTGACTTTAAAACCTACTCGCTGGCATACCTATAAATGTGTGCGTGTTCGTACGCCTGTATGTATTAGTAAATTTGTCTGTTTGTCTGTTTGTATTTAAGTGTTGTAGTACACTCTTGTATATTCTGTGTTTTGTTTCCATGACTTTAATTCATAAATTTCAATACAAAATCAAATGTTGTACACACTGATTATCTTTAGTGTAAATGTATGTGTATGCATGTATGCATTTACATATATGTACATATATAACTGTATGTAGATGTATAATAGTATGTGTGAGAGGACTAGTACTGGTACGATTTAATTTGAATTGTTTTTGAATTGCATATGATTTGTGCAGAAATCTATTTTGCGGATGAGAGAAATCAGTTTTTGTACTCTAGACAACATCAGCAAAATTTAAAACATGATTTGTTGCAATATAAAAAAGATTTATTTTCAAAAATTTCATACATACAATTACATATGATTTTTGTGAAATTAATTCAAAATTATTTTTTAATGAATGAGAATTATTTCTCTTTTCAAATAAAGTTTTATGTTCAACTAGAAGTAAACCTTCAAATAAAAAATTTTATAAAAAATTATTTTTTAATAAAATTTTTTTTTTGTATAGTGCTTATATAAGTCGACTGACCTTTGAGTTCACATTGAGCTACCAGTAATAGAGTGATTTTTTCCTTCTGTTTTATCTGAAATTATGTTTAAAATTGTCCAATATTCTCTCTGACAGCTGTTATGACAAATAGATGTCGTTTTCTTTTCTATTCTTGCCTTGGATTTATTTATCATTTTAAGTGATAAAAAAAAAAGAATTGAAATTATTAGAGACATACATGTTGTCTCATAAGTATGGGTGGCTACAATATGTTAATGAAAATTTCAAATACCAATGAGTCAATTACTATTACTTTTATAGTTTTAAGCTAAAACTGAGTTATTAAACAAGTAAAAGTTGGCCATAAATATCAACGGAGATATTATGAAGTCATATTTTATATGACCAGATGGCTGTTAGCAAAAACCTCAATACATATTTCTGCTCTTGATAAATGATTTGCTGTATATTGTGGGATTTATAAATATTTAAATTTAATTAATACCCTTAATTTGAAATCATGTATGTCAAGGTTCTACGTCTACTTTTTTTATGATATAAGCTTTTTTTGAAAAAGAGGCCAGAGAATATTTTTCCATTTAAATTCTCTTGCTTTTCGTGGATCTCTCCATATACTCCTAACAACTTTACAGAAAAAAAGAAAAGATTTCTGAACAGAAATTGTCATTTCATAAAGCAAGATAGAAAATATAAAAAAAACCACGTAACAAAAAACAAAACATATAAAAAAAAACAGAAAGTGTTGTAAAACTGAATAATAAATGGATGATGATTTCTCTTTCGTTTGAAGAGAAACAAGTTGAAAATTAATGCGAAAATTTTTAAGTAAATGTAAAGCAATGTAAATAAAATATGTTGCATGCAGTTTGCATACTTCATGCTGACAGCCGGCTGATGATGCTGCTGCTGCTGCTGCTTTACATTTTGTTGAATGAAAGAAAAACTACATGCAAAACCAACTCCACGCACACATACACACACATACACAATGAAAAAATATAATTCAACTTCATCATCATCAACATCAACATTGCCACTGTACTTACTTTGCACTTAATTTCATTTTTTAGTTTCTTTACTTTTTTGTGCAGCTTGTAGAAAACATAAAATATTTTATAGAATAATTTTCGCTTTTTTATATGGTTTTTGTTCTTTGAACTTCACTCTACAGCACAGCAGCATTATATGTAGCAGAAAAGTACAAACAGACATATGTAAATATTCTTAAATATACTTTTAACATACAGGCTTGTGCTTGCATGCACATACATACATATTTACATACATCTGGAACATACTTATTAACAACATGTCAATGAAAAAGGCGATAATGATGATGACGCTGCTGATGTCTACTGATTGATTGATAATGCATCAGAAATCAGGCTGACTTTAAAAATACAAAAATGTATGAAGGAATGTGGAATGAGTTTGAGTTGTTATTTGTGAACAGTGTGAGTAGCGAAGAAAGCAACAAGAGATACAGGACATTGCTTTTGCATAAATTATAAACAAGGAAGAACAATTTTTGTTGTCTTATTTCCTTATTTTCTGTACTAGCCTTTGCTATAGGCTTAAAGAGATTTAAACTGGCTTAAAAAGCCTTAAAACAAATTTAACTATATCAAATATATCTATACAAAGCTGGACATCATGCAGAGATTGGCTTAAGAAGAGCAAACATATTTAATCAATTTCTTAAAATTTATTTAATTTATCATGTGCTGATTGGTTCTTTTAAATAAATTTCTTTGCCTTTTATTTGCAATGTTCGAAGCTAATTTAATTTCCTGTTTTGTTACTTTACAAACCACAAGGATTCTATTTATATCTTCTTAAAATATCATGAAATACTACGAGAAATTATAAAACAACAATAGACAGTAAATGTATGTGTGTGTGTGTGTATGAGAGAGAGACAGAGAGAGAGATAGCGAAAAATGCACAAAAATGTAAAGACTAAAAATTCATTTATTTTCATCAACATCTTGTGTTTTTTTTTTGCTGTTTTTAGCAAATATAAACGGAAACGGATGTTGTCGAGGAGACGGATGTTGTCATACACACACACATACATATATAACAATAGCTACAACAATAACAATAAAAATAATAAAACAAACTACAGCACAAAAACCACAAAATGATAACCTGACAAACACAACACTTGCCAAGGCCCCAGACAAACAAGCCTTTAACTTGTAAAAACATACAAACATATACTCATACATACAAACATATGTATGTGTATTTACTTTTAAAATTATAACAAAACATATACTTATACAGCATTACAGCAGTCTTCAGATAGGTATTTAAGTTTGTGTTGATTTCATTCCTGTTGTTTTAGTAACAATTAAAGAATCCATTAAAATAAAATCTTGAATATCTCATTTTCCAAAAACTACATTTTAAATTATTTTAAATTACTTCTTAAAACATCTCTTCTTTACTTTACATTTAACAAAATATTATTTTCTTAATACATTTGGCCAAACAATAAGAATATCAAATTGTTGGTCTGTGGTAAAAGTATTTTTCAAAGCTTGCTGTTAATATAAAAACTCATAACTTGTGACAGTTACGTGATTCGAAAAATCACACAAGAAAGGTTAATTTATTTATTTCGTTTCAACAAGGAAGACACCACTCAGTGGGATATGCGATATTACTATATCCAACCTATCAGCTGGACAATAACTAAGAACGTGAAAGTAAATTTATATATTTGCTAAACTTTCATCACACTTGGCAAATATTTACTCAAAAAAGCGTAAACACTTGTTTTCGCACAAATTTGTTTGACGTTGTGTTAGCACAACTCCCAAAAGCTCCATGATTTATTTTATTTTTAATAAGTTGGCATCATTTTTTTAGTACAATTTGACATGTAACAATGTAATGTATCAATATCATTTATACATTTTTTATTTAATGAAGCTTTTAATTTGCCAAGTTAAGTTCTGGCGCCTTCGCCATTTTCTGTTAAAACTTTGCGAGGTGAGCTAGTGGTTCTTGAGCCTAAGAATTTTTTATATTTTAATACTCTCCAGAAATTTCTAAACCAAAAAGAATTTTAATAAAAACATATTTGCGTTTTAATCAAGTGTTTTATTTGCATTTACGTTGTATTCAAAATCCATTGGAAATTGCTGGTTCGGCCATTTGCCTTTTTAACACGTTGTTTACTCTTACAAGAGTTTTGCCAGATCAAACAGCATCAAATAAAATAAGACTAAATATTTGTTGTATCTTGTCCTAAATAAACGAAGTTTTTTTTAATAAATAACAAGTTCAAAAATATTTTATTTAGTGCTTATGTCTTTTTGCCAAATATTTGCCAAGTGTGACATAAAACACTATTTAGAAGTGCATAAAAAGTGTTGCACAGAGGAACAGCGCAGGGTTATTCACGAGATGCATTCTAAAGAGAGCACTCATGTCCAGATTGCAAAACAGATGGTCTAAGACGTATTAGACCATATTCGAACCAATGTGACATATACTGGTCCCAAGACGTAAAAAACAATTTACATATAGGATTACAATCCTGGATTTATATTGACCTTGAGGATTTAGAAAAACCAATCCTTTTCCGAAGGAATAAAAACCAAACAAGCAGCAAAATTTTGTAGGTTCGTATCTGATAGAAAAGGAGACTTATGAGCTGCTCTAAACATACTTCTAAGACCCTAAAACACGGTGGTGGGTGGGTAGTGTTTTCAAGATTCTGGGTGTTGGTTCTATACGTACACAGTAAACAATTTTAAGGTAATTTTAACACCAAGCTGGTGTGTATATATAACAAACCCAAAAATTATTTAAATTTACTCCAGTAGTGTATTAATGCAAAAAGATTAAAGAGGGATGTGATTTTTACTCTTTCTTTTACAGCATTAAAATAACTAATATAGATTACGTTTTTTTTTTTGGTATTGCGTTTAAAAAACAATAATATATGATTAATACGTTAAAAGAATTGATGATTTTATGCCGAATAAAGCGTTTTTTTAATACAAAAATGTATTGTATTAATACCATCCAGAATGAGTAGTATTCTTTAATAGGTGTAAATTTTGATACACCACTCAATAAATTGTATGCTAGACTGGTGTTGCTTTTAACCTAGGCAGATGTAAATTTTCACTGCTATAAATAAAACAAATTTTATTACTGCTTATACCCTACACCACCATAGCGGGGAGGGTATATTGGATTTGTGCTAATGTTTGTAACGCCCATAATCATAGATCCAACACCCACCTTAAAGTATACCGCTCGACTCAAAATCATTTTCTGATTCGATTTAATGATGTCTGTCCGTCCGTCCGTCTGGCTGGCTGTCCATGTAAAGCTTGTGCGCAGCGTACAGGTTGCAATTTTGAAGATATTTCGATACAATTTGGTACTGTGAAATTTCTTCGGCCCAAGGACGGATGGAATTGAAACTGGTGGAAATCGGTCCATTATTTCACCTGGCCCCCATACAAATGTTCTCCCGAAATTAGGATTTAAAGATCATATATGTTTGAATTATGCAAGTATACAAACAAATTTCACCACAAATGAGTGGTAAATAAAGCCAAATCAGATCTACAAATTTTGTGCAGATCGGTCCATAATTTATCATAGCTTCCATATAAGGCCCACTCCCGAAGATCACTTTAAAGAGCATAACTCTTTTAAAAATGTTGGTATCCAAATAACATTGCACACAAATATATTTCTTAAATATAAAATTCATAACGTACAATTTAATGATGATTGGTTCATAATTAGTCATAGCCCCCATATAAGGCCCACTTTCGAAAATCACTTTAACGACCATTGTAGTGTGTCTGACGAGTCGCATACTAGTTACATACCTTTTGTATGTAACTAAACACTCACTCTTTGTTGTGTGTATTTCTGTCCACGCTGCACATAGCTGACAAGCATGTATTATGCTTGCTCAGCATACTCCCATAGTGAGTAAGAACATTGTTTTATACTAGCATTAAGATAGACTTAACAATAAACATTCAATCAATAAAGAATAATACAACGGGACAGTCGCACAAGCGGCTGTCCCCAAATAAAGATTAATGGTGTTTTCCTTCTTATTACATGGCGATCCTGCCAGCCTCACGCAAACTGGCAATTAAAATGTTTTAAAAAGTGAAAAGGGAGATATTGAAAAATTTTTTAACAAAATGAAATCGTATTTGAAAGAGAAAAAGCAAATAAGATAAAATTTATAATATGTTATGAAATTCAAATAAGTTTAATAAAACTATAATATAAAAAATATATACTATAATATAGTAAATGAATAATATAAAGTGCATTTAGTTGTGAATTATAAAAAAAAAAAAATGTATATATTAAAAAGACTTGAAATCTAGAATAAAATATAAAAAGCAATAAATAACAGACAATACGAACAAAAATAAACTTATAAAAAGTTAGGTAACACGCCGAGTTACCTGGAGGAAGATATCGAGACGGCCAAGGCCCGATACTACAACAAACAAATCAACAAACATGAAGTTTTACAACATTGATAGAACGTGTTCAAGAAAATGATCCACAAAAGTAACAAAAGCAACAGAAACAACAATGACGACAACAACTCCAACAAAATCAACACCAGCAACAACATCAAATTGATAAACCGAAAACGTTTTAGTAAGTCAAACGTTAATGTTTTTTTTTATATAGAGATTTGTAACTCTTAAAATAATTTTTTAAAGATTCTGTTTTAATATTAAAAAAAAAAATATACTAAAAATTCTTAATACTACAAAATATGAAATTTATAAAATTTTAACCATGAAAAAAAAAATTTATCGAAATAGTGAATAAATAAAAATATTAAAATAACTTAAATATCATAATTATAATTTATATTTTATTTTATTTAAACTAATGATTTATTATATATAAATATTAATAACTAACACTAATAACTATGAAAAATTAATTAATAAACCACCATCAAGGAAAATGGTATAATCAAATTAAAAATTATAAATAAATAAATATTTACTAAAAACTAAATAACCGGTGCATACATACGTGTCCCTGCATTTGGTATAAAACAAAAGTAAAAAAAAGTGTTTTCTTTACATGATTATAAGAACGTAATTTATGTGAAAACAAGAATTTTTTATATTGATTTATAAACGAGAATTTTTCAAATAAGAAAGGAAAGAAAGATTTTTTTACTAATTTAAAAATAAGAATTTTTTTATTGATTTAAAAACAAGAATTTTTGTAATTGTAATTTTGTAACTAATACTTATTAACTGATTCTTATTAACTAAATAAATTACTGCGAAACTTACGAGTCCCTCCATAGCTGCACATAGCTGACAAGCATGTATTATGCTTGCTCAGCATACTCCCATAGTGAGTAAGAACATTGTTTTATACTAGCATTAAGATAGACTTAACAATAAACATTCAATCAATAAAGAATAATACAACGGGACAGTCGCACAAGCGGCTGTCCCCAAATAAAGATTAATGGTGTTTTCCTTCTTATTACACCATAAATTTCTTAAAAATTATGACACCTAATTTTAAAATTGATTATATTTATCATTTCTTCGAAAGGCAAAACAATTATTTCACCTTCTTCATGAAAAATAAAAATATAAAAATTGATCTTTGACCTCGTCAATGAACAATTAATCCTTTTTGTTATATTATACGATTTTGTTAGAATTTTGAGAATTATTTTTATATTTAACTAATTTTATTGAAACTGAGAAACAGTATGAAAAATTCATTGATCTTAAATTTCACATATCCAGTTCCTCTAATCTTAACTAATAGTTTTCTTTTAACACTTCCTTACTTTAACACATATCGAAGTATAGCCATGTTTTATTGTATATCCTTTTTGATACAATTATATACATTAGATGGGCTCAAAAAAAACATTTTTTAATTAAGGGAGCGAGCTCAGTATAAAATTAGGGAACCTACTGTAATGGTAGATTGTTGTTAGTGGTGTTGTTGGGACAATTCAAGTCGCACGTTCTAACAGAGGCTAGGGCTCGCCGGATGGGTGTGGTTCTTGGCTTTCGTTATCCTAACAGTACCATCACAAAATTAGAGAACGTGCTCATAAAACAAACTATGATAACTTGCTATAACATCAGACGGCCTAAAAAGGGCTATTTCTAATTCAGATTAAAACAAGCAAACTTCATTTACTTCACAACTACCGGATCTTTAGATATTCTAGATCCCTGCCCTCACCAGCCATGGTTCTCCGTTATAATCCAATCAAATCAATTTTGAAGAACCCCATCTTGTACACTACCTTTTGTTTTAGTTTTCTTAACTTCAATTAATAAATTCTTATTTCATTTTAGTATTACTTAAAATTACTTGTAATTTATTTGTTCAAATTTGAATTCATAAATCCACTTATCTTATAAACTTTGCAAGAACAATAAAAATAATATATGTCTATTTCTATATAATACATATAATCTATAAAAAAAAACTTTTATTTGCTAAGGCCTTCGCGAGATGTTTACTGGGTTAATACAGTAACCTTAAAACAAAAGTAATGAGCACTGATAAATGTAGAGAAATTATGAGACAATAAAAGTTTAAAGACTTCATTGATCAATGCTTAACAATATCAATGAAAGAATTTACGTACTAAGAAAGAGAATAAAGTTGTGAAACAATTATAACAAAATACAAATAACAACTAACAACTAACAAGGATGGGACTTATTAATTATATGAACTTATGAACTAATTAAATATTTGAATTATTTCTTTTTCCTTATAAAATTTTACACTGAACACGAATACATATACATATAAGAAAATATATATATACATATACACAAATATATAACATTACTTAACAATTTGGTTTAAGTTAAACACCGAATACAATTTATAGTTTAATTAATTCTTTTAAATTGTTTTTCTTTTTTTTTTCTTAAATTTCAACGATATGACGAATAAATTAATACTTTACCCAAGTTTAGGTAAGGGTGTGCCTTCAAAGGTTTATAGAGGATGTACTCGAAGACGACTGTCACTGTTCCAAGTCCAACCCATGTTTTCAAACTGACGAACTGGGTTACAGATTTAAATTAATTAATTATGAGGTGGAGATCACAGATCTTATTATTCGCTTTTGAGTTCTATGATTTTCAATTTGTGTGGCAGTAAAATTTTATTTTACAATTAATTTTTAGCTTATGTAATATTTAGAATTGGCCACGTTTTATTTAAATTTTAATATTAGAATTATAATAAAATATATACGGACTGTTTGAACTTCTCTGATTGACGTCTCAGTTCTGAATCCATTTCTCCATTTTTGTCACTACGTATTTTCAATGATATCTACTATATGTTCATTCAATAAAACACTCATTGAGAAAAGTAACGGGAACATTAAGAATTATTGAAAGAAATATATTTGATGAGGAGGGGAAGATAATTGAGAAATGTGTTGATCAAAGAAATGCAGCGAAACAAAAGAAAACAAGTGGGAATGGAACATTAAATCTTAAATTTATTTTATTAGTTGTTTTAACAGTTTAAAACGAAATCACTTGAAAGAGTCAATTCATTAATGATCGTATTAAATAGAATTCAACGAAATGAAAATTAAATGAAAATTAAATTTAATGAACTCAAAGCCTAACTAAAGAAATATCAAAAATTAAATATTAACAGTTCAACTAAAAATACTAATGAAATTTAAAATTTTAAAATTTTAATACAGATTTACATTAAAGGTAAGCATTTTAAAATGATGATCGAAGTAATTTTTCCTGAGCCGGTCTAACATGTATTTATGTGTATGTATATTTTTTATAAACCATGAGTAAATTTTCTTAATGTTTTGTCCTTCGACCGCATAACTTTCTTAATAATTGCATTAGAAATTATACATGTTTATTTTACTGCTGCTGTTATTGTTGTTGCATTAGTTTTAGTACTAAAGTATCTCTGCTGTGCTGTGTACCATTCAAAAATTTCTATTTTGGGAAAAAGAAAAGGACTGGAGAGTTGTTCTGTTTGGGTATTTCTTAATGTTGTTGCTATTGTTGTAATTGTCTGTATTATTTTAAAATTTAAACCATCTGTAGAGATTTGTGATTTACGAAAAACTACCCTGCTCTAATGCTGTTCTATTCATCTAAATTTACCAAATACACAAAGACACACAACTACAATTTAAATAAACGTATTTATGTGTGTAGAAATGTATGTATAAAAGTGCTAGTACATACCCAGCAAGCCATATGAGTCCGTAAAGAGTCTTTTCTGACACCTTTTCCGCAGCGTTCATGCTCTTTATGAGCCCAAAAAATAATCATATTTGCTCCGAAAACCTTCAGAAAAGAGGGTCATTACATTCGAAAATGGTCCGTCACAAAGAGCTCTTAGATAATGTCAGAAAAGAGTCATAGCAATTTTAAATGCAAAAAATTAAAAGTTCACATTTTTTTAAATTGTTTTTACTTAAACAAAATGGGAATTAATTTACAAATAAACTAAATTAGAAATGGAAAAATATTAAATAAATTGTATTTACAGTAAAAAAAATAAAATGAAATTCATTTAAATAAAATATCAGCCCAATCATGAATAAAAAATCCGCGGAATTTTTTTTCCCTTTTCCGATTTTTCCTATTCCAATTCAATGTTAAAAAAATATAAAGGGAAAAAACTCCCGCGGAATTTTTATTCGTGATTGGGCTGTATATAAAAATGAAAAAAAAAAATTAATTTTTTAAGCAAATTTTTCTTTTGCTCCGAAAAAGCTTTTTAGTTGGACTCTTTTCTGACTCCTTTTTCGGAGCGCTCTGAAAATGGTCTTTAGTTGGACTCTTTTCTGACTCCTTTTTCGGAGCGCTCTGAAAAAGCTTTTTAGTTGGAATCTTTTCTGACTCCTTTTTCGGAGCGCTCTGAAAAAGCTTTTTAGTTGGAATCTTTTCTGACTACTTTTTCGGAGCGCTCCTAAAATGGTATATTGGGTACTTTCTTCGTACAACGTGCCATTTTAGAACAAGAATATAATTTTAATTCATTCAACCTTGTCTTATTTAATTCAAGGAATGAATATTATTCAAGAAGTGGTTATGTTAACAGGACGAGGTAAGAGTATTTGTAAATTTTGTATGTGTGTGTGGGTATTAATTTGTATGTACATATTTATATAATTGCTACTGTATTTGTATGTGTGTGTGTGCGTGTGTGTGTGAAAGAGTGTATATAATTTGTAAATTTGTGTGGAAAAGCGGAAATACATTAGCAGAAAACTACTTGGTACTTGTAGTTTTATTATTGTTGTTGTTGCTGTTGCTGTACTCGTCCTTTTAAAATGATACTGAGCAGCAGAAGAGTATAAAGGGGACTGGCATGTATGTGTAAGAGCAAGAATTTCTATTTTAAAAACTAACGAGCCATTGCAAAAGTGTTGATTGTTTTAATTTTCTTAGTGAAATATACGTAGGAAATAATATGTAGCAGGATAATTAAATGCAAATAATTGTAAATTTTTCAAAAGTATCCAATCTTAAACTTGAGTTAGTTTTTGCTGTTGTTGTTATTATTTTTGTCTCTTAAACTTTAGTGCTTTTTGAAAATGACAAATATAAGTGTTCGCACCATTTATCTTGAATCTTTTTTTTGGTTAGAGTTTGTTTTTGTACTTTTATTTTTAAATTTTATTTTAAACTAGCTAAACCCGGTGTGCTTTGCTACCCCCCCCCCTCGTCATAAAATAAAACGTATTTATATATTAACAAACATTTATTTATTTAATTTTAATGTATTTATTGCAATGCCTTAGGCGAGACCATGCCCCTTTGTCCACTTTTATAGTCAAGAATTTATTATTTCTTAAGAATATCCTATTGTGAAAATTTAATGACGATCGGTCCAGTAGTTAAGACTATATTACGATGTTTAATTTTTCTAAAAAGGGGCGTGGTCCCACTCACTTTTTTCCTGGTACGTATTCCTAATTATGCCAATACCATATGTACCAAATATCACCGACGTACGTCAAAAAATGCCCAAAATATGGCGGGTTAAATTTGTGGGTTATATGGGCGGTGCCACCCCCGTTTGAACTATCAAAACTTCATATAGCCTATTATTCCTTCCAGAGTCACAGTAACATGCTGTAAAAATTTCAGGGAGATTGGTCCAAGGGTTTGGCCTCCTATTAAGCACAAACATACAGACACACATTCATTTATATATATATAGATTAAAAGCAATATAATTTAAGGTGAAATGGGGCGAAAAATGGGGATTTGGTAATAAAAAAATGTATGTAGTTAAAAAGTATATAAAACTTTAGGTAAATACATATTACAAAAAAAGTATTTTGTATAGCAAACATTGTTAGTGGTATAAGTAAGTATCTGAATTAAAAAAAGGGAGCGATAAAGTAGGCGTGGTTCATAGTTATATGGCGACGTAAACAGTATTAGGAGCAATATACTAGCAAATAAAAAAAAAATACGTTGGAATGAACAAATTTGTATAGAGAACAAAAAGTATAAAACTTTCAAAAATTTGGCGTGAAAAGGGGCGTGAAAGGGGCGTGGCTTAAGAAATCTTTATTTTTACCTCGCCTGGAGTATATAATGTGTATACAATTTGAAGTAAATCTGTTAAAAACTATATGGGAGCAATTACATAATTTTTAAAAAGTGGGCGTAAAAATGGGCGTGGTCAACAAAAAAGTATCCTATTAATCATACCAGAGTCCCAGTTAAATGCTGTGAAAATTTCAAAAATAGCGGTCCAGAGGTTTGGTCTCCAATTACAATATTTCAAAAAAAGTGGGCGTAAAAGTGGGCGTGGTAAAAAAAGAAGTACCCTATTATTCCTTCCAGAGTCACAGTAACATACTGTAAAAATTTCATCAAAATCGGCTCAGCCGTTTTGGAGTCTATACGTACATACATACATACATACATTGAATTTTTTATATATAGATACAGGTGTAAATTTTGTTGGTTGTTTGATGGCTGTCTGTTGTATTTCCTTTAGATAGAATTGAAATGATTTAATGTAACAAGAATATTAGACAGGCTCACGAAGAAGGTCTAACTAAGTAAGTCAGATGTTAGTTTGGTAGCCAAAATATTAATTTTTTCAGAATAACACTGTAAAAAACTGTATTCGTAACAGGTTTGTTGTAATCTAAATGTATTTCCAAAGTGCTTGTTTCAGTAATTTACTTTGTATACGAGTATGTTCGTTAACTTTTGTTTATTTATTTATTTATACTATAATTTTTTTCCAGAACATTTCAAAGTACATATTCCCTCCCATGTGTATATTTTTTCGTTAAACAACTTACATAAATAAATTCATACTTTTATTCATGCATTCATTCATTTATTCAATTCGTTTGTTGGTTTTTATTTCATTTTATTTGCTACTAGTGCTCCTATGACTGGCTGTTGACTGGGTGGCTGGTTGGTTGATTGTGTTGCCGTTTAACTTTTGTACCGGCTGCCGTCATCGTCTGCTGGTGTCTGGTAAAGTTTTATTGAATTTCCACAACAAACTGTTTTGCAAATTGAAATCATTTAGTGTGTGTTTATCTGTTAGATTTATTCTGTGTTATGTTTTTCTTCTTGTGAAATTTATGGGTATTGTTGTTGTTTTTTTTTTTTTTTTTTTTTTGCTAAAGGCTCCGTTTGGTTTTCGGTTGTTAAAGTTTTTCTTTTATTCATCTTAATTTGCAGCAATAAGTTGTATTAAACTTAATATAACTTAGTTTGCCACACAAATTCACAGTTCATAAAGAAAATAAGACATTTGTTTGTGTGAAAAAAAAATAAAAGAAATTATAATCAAATTTGTTAAGAATTGCAGCTAAAAACCTCTGTATACATATACATACAAATATTGAATTTAAAAGTTTTATAAAAACATCTTTATTAGAATTTAAAGAGTGTTAGTGCACAATTTTGTTTCGAAAAAGGTCACTAAATACGAAATATAAATATTAATAGAAATCATAGCAAATTCTAATAAACTGACATTTAAATTTTGAATTAGAAAAGCGAAACAAATATTATAAATTTTTCTCTTTTATCAATGCATGAATAATAAGATGAATAAGTACTACGGAGGAAGTGTCCACTTTTAAATAAACTTTAAATGATTTCAAGTCAGTCAAGTTCTCTTAACCACCTTAAAACTTGATTGACCCTTAATAAATGCACACAATAAATCCCAAACAATTTTGTTATCAAATTAATTGCCTAATTTATTCAATCTATATACGTACATATATAAAAGAGTAACGTGACTGACTGACTGATTCATTTATCATCGCACAGCCCAAACCGCAACATTTAAATTCACTAAGAAGGGATTTATGGAAATTCGGTCCTTAAGGGGGACAAATGAGGCAAAAACGGGTAAAACCAGTACCTCTATATCTCCAAAACAAAGAAACTTAGAAATAATATTTTAAATGCTTCCGCCTTTAATCAAAAAAAGAGCCGTCTGGTACTTTTTTGAAATTCGAAATTCAAGTGACAATATGGGGTAAAAATAGTCCCCATAGAACGTTAGCCCTTTTTTTCAAAAATGTTTACGCGTTTTGAGTCTCAAAACTTGGCATCACTGAGAAATACTATATTAAATTAATCAAAACTAGAAATCTTTTTGGTACTTTTTTGAAATTCGAATTTCTTTTACTTTTTTATCAAAATGTATTTTCTTACTAAAAATTCCATGAACTATTATTTTCAAATAGCTAGTACGTATTGCGGATAATTAATAAGGTACTTTTTTAAAATTATTTTTTCAAGGGTGACAAAAAAGGGACAAAAAACGGCGTAAAAACGGACATTTGTTATTATTTATTCAATTTAAAAATAAAAAAAAGGTAAAATCTTCTTCTATGCACACAAAAAAGAAGCCAGAACATGCTATTCATGACTCAAATATAAAGGTGTAAAATGGGCCAAATTTTAGTACACTTATATTGGTACTTTTTTGAAATTCATTTCTACTATTCTATTCTCGAAAACTATGCATCTGATTATGTTATTATCTTCTGCAAAGTTGTTGTGCATGAGCCCGGCAAGGTTTCTGAACTGGTAGGACCACGCCTACGTTAACACCCACTTTCTTTTAAATTGATTAATTGCTTCTGCATGGCTTTTTACATATCTACTTCAAACCAGTTGTATACACATCTTACTGAAGCCGAGGTAAGAATAAATATATTATGCGCCACGCCCACTTTCATGCCCCATCTCAAAAAATAAATGTTTGTATGTATGTTCTTTATAGAATCGTAAACTATGTATTTGATCATGTGATTATCTTTTGCAAAGTTGTTGTGCATGAGCCCGGGAAGGTTTCTGAGTTGGTATGAACACGCCTACTTTAACACCCACTTTTTTATTAATTACAACGCCTGACGGGAAGGCCAGACCGCTAGACAGATCTTACTAAAGCTTTGACGGGATATAACTAAGACTCCAGCATGACTAAGAATACTTTTTTCGACTGCCTACTTTTTTTCAAAATGAACAAAATCAAGAAAATTACTCAAAATGAATTGAATATTTGTGTAATGCCTTTCTTTCAAATTTATTTTAATTGGTGGCGTAGCAACGCGCGAAAATGCCATCTAGTTAACAATAAAATGTTTCAATTTTCGTTTTAAGTAACAAGTACATAAAAAATATTTAATTTACACACCAAAATGTATTTAGTATATAAAAATAACAATTTTCCCTGTCAAACTTTTACCTCTTATTATTAATATATAATTCAATATTTATATTTAAGAAATAGCGTGTCCTTTTTCATATTATTTTTTTTATTATGTATTTTGAGACAAAAGCAATGTTTTTATTACTGCCTTAATTGACTTTATATTTTACCAGAAACATCTCTTTTATCGTTGCCTGTCATTGAAACAAAATTTTTTATCGTCGTTAAGTCATAAAGTGGTGACATTACATGCAATACTAACAACAAGCAACATTTAAAAAAACAATTGCAAAGTGCAGAGAATGAAAGTAATAATTTAAGCATGAATATTAAAGAAATTTATAAGGTGGGGATATTTATTTAGGGTTAGGGATTTTTAGAAACGTTAATGAATAATTTAAGTAAAGGCAAATATTTATTAAAAATTGTTTGGCGTTGTTTATTCTTACCAGAGTTATGCAAGATCAAACAGCATCAAATAAAACAAGTAATACTGCTATATTCGGCTATGCCGAATCTTATATACCCTTCACCTTTGTTGTGGATGCATAATGTTAATTTATCAACCGAAGTACGAAACATAGTTGATTTACTCTTATATTCTGAAAATGACGAATCCAATGCTGATCATGATGCTTTATAGGATAATGTAATGTCACTTGAAATCGCAAGGCCTTTTCCGTCTTAATAATATAAAGCTAAGTATGTATAGACGATATGTTGAATCAGCATATTTATGCTGAAAAATTTGTGACAAGTGCTTACATATCGTGTAAACGCAAAATTTTTTCAGCATACGTATGTTTAACAACATTTGCTAACACTTTGTTAACAATGCCAACAAACGTATGTTGGTAATTTTAGCATATCGTGTAAACAGCATATTATTAGTGTTTGACAAATTTCCTGCGTATGTTGACAGATATGTTATTTGTTGAAAAGCGTATGCAAGCTTTTCAGCATATGGCAAATTCATATGCGATCAGAGTTGTATTTTCTAATAAAGCTGATAAGAAAACAACAATGTCGGCTTCATTGATTTAAATCACAAATTATAATCTAAAGGACAGACGACGTTTAACATTTTTTAATTGTTTGTATAGTTTATGCAATTTATTATATTCACATATAACAAAATAATTGAACACAAATATTAATTTAAATGGCGGAAAACTGCGTTTGTTGACATTAGCAAAAACATATGTTTTTGCATCTTTTTTGTGTAATAGTGTGGCACCTATGACATACTTTGTTGCGATTTTTTTTGAGTGTGATAGAAATCGGTCAGATTTTCCACTGAATGAATTGTACGATTGTGTATAATAGTGTATCACGACCTTTAAGACTACCTGCCGATAGTTTTTTTATGTAAATACAATTCTTGTTGCATATGTACCTACACACATACACACACAAGAACACAAAACGCAATATAATGGCCGGCGGCATTGTTCAAATTAATCGACAAATTACCGCATTGCTGATCGAATGAGCTAACGTATCGAAAAATTATTTCGATATCGAAATTATGATAAAATATACTAAATTTCTTGCTTGATATCGAATGCCATAATTTCAAATAAGAAAATTACGATAAATTTTACTCGATGTCGAATGCGATAATTTGGCCCCAGGTCTCTAGAAATAAATAATAACCCCCTTATTCAAAAACGATTATTAAATTTAACAAACGTTTATTAAGACAGATTTGCATATAAAAATTTGCTTAAAAACGCAATAGCTAGATCAATTTCCTCCCACGTCATCATTTATGTTTTTTTTTTATTGATATTTTTATTATTTACTTTTATTTCAAAAATTTCACATAAAATACAGAAGTTGAATAATAATTGAAAAATGTTGTCAAACTGACTAATTTCACAAACAAATGTTTATACGACTCAGCATATGTAGCACCACATAAAATTCAACATATCGTATAAACACAAAAATCGTATGCTAACTCATATGTTGACATTTCATTTGCTGACATATGCTGACATCAAAAAATTTGCTTCTTTCAACATATCGTATAAACGTCTAACATATGACATAGGAATTTGCTGCTAATTGTAATCATATGGCTGTCAGCATATATATGCTGATTCAACATATCGTCTAAACTTACCTTAAAACTTATTTTTGATCTGAATTTTTTTTATTTTTTAATTGTTATTGTTTATGTTTTTCTTAATAAATAAATAAATCGAATTTTTTATATATATATATATAAAAAATATAACTGTCTATCTTATTTTTGGACATAAGCGCTACAAGAAAAAATTGCCGTTCAAAACTGCCCCAGCCTAGTTCAAAGCTGCCCCGTATGGGGGCACATTTGAACACAAAAAAATAAAAAATAATATAAATCGAACTAAAAATAAGTTACTTTTAGACTTAAGCTAAAGTTTATTTCCATATATATTAGTTAAATAATGTAAAAAGTCAATAGTTAAAAAATATAAATTTTTATGTGGTAAAAAGTGTTCTCTTCCCTATTGCTAATTTATTGGAAACAATGAAACAACAAAATCTACCTCTTACACACATAAGTACTGATGAAGCCAGCAGACAAGCTTTTAACATTTCCTAATTTTTCCAATATAAAGGCGTGAAAATGTCGCGTTCTGTAACGCTCTGTAACATATCCTGTTTGTATAGGTAGACATTAATAATAATTTAAAGAAATCATTCTTACGATTTTAAAATATTATTTAAATACTTTTTTTTTATATAGCTAGTAAGAACAACAATACTTAGTTCAAGTAGAAATATCTTTAACAGCAACAAAGTAAAACTTAAAGTTACAAATCTTCTTGTCTTATCAAATATCTAGTGCTCTTCACAATTTCATTGTTAAGTACTTTTCTATTACTTAAATATTACCCGCGTCTTTATACATTTGATATGTTCAACAACTTGTTTTTGTATGGTTTTTATATGAATTTGTTTTCTTGGATTTTATTGTGATTCTTCACTTTAAAGGATTCAGTGTTTTTTGTTTGTTTTACAAGTTTCCTAAGCTATTTAAGAAATTGTTGTGCTGTTGTTTTCCAACATAAATGCATGTATATGTATAAATATACAATATATACATATGTATATATATTTATATATAAATATTTATATTTCATATTTATTTTATTGTTGTTGCCGTTACTTTATATTTCTATTTAGTATCATTCATATACAAATTTGCTATTAAGGAAGTTATTATTTTTCGTAAAACATTACATTATAACAGTGTTTGGTATCCTTTTTATATGTTTACATTATTTTTAATGAAATCTGAAAATATGTTGGTATATTAGGGTGGTCCTTATTTTACACTTATTCCATTTTTAGTGTTTTCAATGTAAAAACTATTCTCCATCTGAATTGTTTATGCAACAGCGAATGATATTTAGAAGTTAACTAATTGATTAGAAGATTCAAGTATTTTTCAAACTAAATTTAAAAATACAAAACAAAAAGTAAGTAATAAGTATTAACAACTCAGATATGCACCTATTATTGCTTGGCATGGGAACTGAATAAAAATTGGCCGACTTTGGTATAATTTTAAAATGCAATATTTACATAAAATCCGGTCATATAAATGTAAATAAAATTATGTGTCCACGATGGTCAGATATTACAACGTTGTCAGAAAAATGTGCAGAAAATGTCTAACAACTGTGTAAACTTAAAATTTTTGTCTTCTAACGTTGTAAGAAAAAGCATTTTCAGTACATTGGAAGACAAAAATATTTTCAGACATTTAACAATCGTGTAAACACACAATTTTGTCATTGTCATTGTTTTAAGACACTTAACAAACACTTTTCATTGTCATATGTGCATAGTTTATGCATCTGCCAATGGCAGCATTGTCATAGAAATTATTTCTAAATGCAACTCTGTATATAGATAAATAATAAACAAACAAGTGTGCATTGATAAAATTTTTTAAAAAAGTGGAAGAAAATTAAAGAATTAAATTAAAGTGTGCAGTAATAAAATTTTTAAACACACACACAGAGCTGCACAATGAATATGACAATGCCACACAACAATCTGACAACCGTGTAAACTGACAATTTCGGTTGACATATAAATTTATTGTGTGACAATTGTGTGCAAATGAAATTGTTAGGTTTCTCACAATCGTGTAAACTGACAATTTTCCTTTTGCTAAAAATTTTTCAATGTACATTGACAGCACATTGGTAGATATGACAACGTTGTAATATCTGACCATCGTCGACACATAGCTTAAAACTAATTTCCTTTTATACAAATCTATGGTTTTGTATTAATCCACCTGTCTTGAATATTTATTTTATTGTCAAGATGTACAGTAACCAGTGATGGAAAAATGAAAAATTGAAATGGTACTGACCGTCAATAAAAAGAGTACTTTTTTCAACATTTTGGTACTTTTTAGGAAACATATATTTTTATTCAAAAATAAAATTAAAAATCCATTTAAAAATAATTCAAAAATAAAATATATATAAAATATAAAATATATAAAATATATATATAAAATATATGTTTCAAACAATTTTATTTGTTGTGGGTTAAGATAATAAACATATGAGCATGCCTGCATTTTGTTAGTGGTAATGCCATATCATTAAAAGATCGGTCAGCAATATGTTTGAATTTTTCAAACTCATATGATGCACAAAAAATCTCAAACAAGAAATGAGAATTACAAAAATGTACGAAACATAAGAAATTTAAAAATTTATGAAAATAGTACCACAAACAACTTTAATTCTTAATGCATATGTTTACTTTTGTAGATTAGCTTATCCGAGATCAAATAAATACCATGAATAACGAATTTTTGCATTCCTTAAATTCTTGTTTTGGGGCCAATGTTGTCAATAATTATAAAATTAGTAACGCTGGATTTCTAAACAGGGAACAAAGCAAAACAAATAAAGAGTACTAAATATGATGTAAAGGTACTGTGGTATTTTTGTTGTGAAAAAGTAATGAAAATAGTACAATAGTATTGAATTTTCCATCACTGACAGGCAGTAACACAAACTGTTTGCATTATTTTCAAAAATCTTGTCTTAAGGTTTGTTTGTATCGTTTTTAAATCATTTACAGTACTGTTTGGCAGCCTTAGCTTTTTCTTCTTACACTTTTACAAATACTTTCCGATTGTTGAATGTTTAGTGAGATTGTAGCGTTCGCTATCGTAAGTGTTATTATTTCAAAAATATATGATTTCAGTAATTTGAATGTATATTTTGAAAGACAAACAGTTAAGCAGGCAGTAAATTCATTAGCAGGCTTAAAGCATCGTTCACATAAAATTCGGTCACACAATATAATCTTTTTTTTAAAAACCCTGCTGGCAATACTTTCGTTTGTGACACTGATTTCTTAAATATAAGAGTTGAGAGCAACTGAAAAGCAAAATAGAATGAAAATCTATTAAAATGCTTAAAATACATTTTGTAATCTACCAATTATGATTTCGTATATTTCGTACGCCGACTCTAATTAGATGTCAGCACTATTCAGTAAAGTTTTGATTCAATTCGCCTTCTTCGCAGTATTAAAAAGTTGCAAAGCAGGTCTAATTCTACTCAGCTTTAGCCAATTTAACAATGTTGGGCTAATGTCAAAAGTAACTTCAAGCGGAGTGTCAAGTTCTTGACAATAACATTTTTTTTTTAATTTTTTTCTAAATATGTAGCGCAGGAGGATCGAAATTTTATGCAGCAATAAATGAGAAAAACTGATGAAAAAAAGTGTTGGATAAGTTTAAAAAAAAGATAAATTTAGTGAAATATAAAAAATATTTTAAATGCAGTTTCTTTTAAATATTATTTTTTTTAACTAAAATTCGAAACATTTGTGCAACCTTTGAAACCTTTGAATATCTAAACTCAAATAAACAAGGATCACTCTAATATGTATAAATGTATGTTTAATTATGTGTTTGTATGTGTAAGCAAAACATTCATATCATTGTAAATATATAAATTGTCATCAAAAATGAAATTGTATTTTGTTTAAATGTGTGTGTGTGTTTATGTTAGTATGTCTGTTTAAGTGTGTGACTCCTTTTTACATTATTGTACGGGTTGTAATATTATTTCACTATTCTGCTTTGGCTCTTCATTTCTCCAGCCATTCATTCATTCATTCATACATTCATTGTCTTGTTAATGTCTTTACAACTTCCTACTGGTTTGATGCGTGTACGAGTATGTAGCTGTGTATGTATTCCTTGGTTTGTGTTTTTGGTATTGTCCTCCTTGGCATCCTTACGAATCCAAATTCCTGCCATAAACGTCTTTACTCCTTCTTAGTCTTTAGTTGGATGCTGCTGCTACTGGTGGCTTTATCGTTTCAGTGCTTTATTTTTTCTCATCATAATCATTTTCTTCATTCCCTATTTCCTTTTTTTTTCTCTACGTTTTTATTTTTATTTTGAGTTTCTTTTACTTTTCATATTTCTTGTTGATTGCTGTCATAACAAATTACAAAATAATGTTTTAAATATGAAGTACGACAACGGTCTGGTCTGGTCTGGTCTGGCATGATGCTTGTTGTTGTTGTTTCTGCCATTGTTGTTGTTGTAGGTATGTATGTACGTGTGTGAGTACATGTAAATATAGAGTAGTTGTACAACAACTACCACTACATAATGTCACTGTCGCTTGTAATAAAAGAAAACGTATAGATACATATGTAAGTCGGTATATAACATCAAAACAGTAAGTTTCTTTAGCATATATTTAAGCTGAATTATACAGACCCTACATTACAACTTAAACATCTGCATACCTTTACATATTCCTAATATCATTTCACTAAGATTTACTTGTCTATTTAATGAGATTTGCAAAACTTTTTTAAACATTTCACCTGCATTTCCACATAAATTTAATATTTTTTTTTTAATTTTTTTTTGTATTTTTAATAGACTCTTTAAGCAACGTAAACGTTTTATGTTGGCTGTCTAAATCAAACTTGTATGTTATGTAGATAGACAGAGGCTAAAACACAATTTATGAGATCCCCAAAGATTATTTCGTTATGTTTCAAACGCACTGATAAGATAAGTATGCCCGCTCTGCTAGCAGGATATAAACAAGAGCTCATACAAAATAAATATATGTAGTATGTATTTAGAAATAAAACGAAAAAGTGGAAACATGGAGAGAAAAAAGGATTTCATGCCATTAGGTGTTTGTTTAAAGTAAATAAATTAAGTTTTAATAGGATTTGTTGTTTCCTTGATTCTAATGGAAGTTTTTCTTATATAGAACACACATTTAGCATGAATATTAAAAAATAAATAAAACTAGATAATCATAAAAATAAAAATCCTTGTTGTTAGCTTTACTTGATAAAACAGTATGTAGTAGCATAGTGAAAGTATGTTGGCATAAAATGTAAAAAAAATATATTTTTTATATTTCCTAGTACTAACATTTTAATTTTCTGATATGCCATTAATATCATTTTGTATTTATAAGAAAGTGTTTTCTTTTCAAATACAGGCCTTGAGATATTTAATTTTTTCAACTTCGTTTGCCAGAAATTTATTTGATGAGTTTTATGTTTTGAAATTTTTGTTTTGCTTTTTGATTTCTTTAAGTTCTTTATAGAATTTCTGACTATTATTTGATTAATATTCTGTGCTTGAAATGTTTGTTAAATATCTTTTTGTGTTTTATATTCCTAAATAGTAAAATAACAAATTAAATTAAGAGAAAATTAAAACATTTCTCTAAAAACTTAAAATATACGTTATGAAAATATTTATTCAAATGAAAAATTAGTGGCTCTTACCAAAAAAGGATTACTGCATAGTTTGTACTGAATTTGAAATTTTGTAGCGTTTGCTATCGTATGAGTATTTTTTGAAAAAAACAATGTTTTTAGTCTTTTAAATACATATTCAGAGAGAAAAGAATAAAGCTGGCTGTAAATTTATTAGCAGTGGGCTCAAAGCAACGTTCGCATTAATTTCGGTCATACCACAGAATATTGTTTTCAATCCTTGCTGACAAAACTTTTGTTTTTTTTGCAAAATAAAATAAAATGAAAATTGTGTATTTTAGTTCCCTAAAAATACCTTTTGCTACCTAATGAACCATGATGTTTTATATTTATAGGTATATTTTTTTTTTTTAAACAAACACAAACTGCGAAGCATTTGGCTTGTCTGCAGAAAACACCCTGAGTCTTTGGCGGGAATCGAACCCGCAACAACCCTCTGACTGATAGTCCAGCACACTATCGCATAGTCTATCGGGGCACATAAGAACTGTCGTTTGCTGGCTGTATTGGATGCCACCACTTTTCACTACAGTGTTGTTTCACTGCAACATCCTTGCAGTATTGAAAAGTTCTAATGCAATAGTTTCGAAGTAATCAGTTGCAATTCTGCACAGCTTTAACTAATTAAACAATATTTGGTTAATGTCAAATTTCTTGACAATAAAACCATTTAAGTGATTTGGAATAAATGTGCAGCGCATGAGGATCGGAATATAGAAATGCGATACACGGATTTATACAAAGGAAATTAATTAGAGTTTGCTTTAGCTTTACTTAATTATTGATAAATAAGTGGTTTAAAAGTCAATTACTTTTTGGGTTACATAAATATTAAATAATTTATACGACCGGATTTCATGTGAACAATACGAGTACTTTACTAAAGTTATTGAACAATTATGTTGAAAAAATATGCTGAATCAATAAATAATAAAAATGGCCCAATTAATTTTTAATACAAAAGTGATGGGAGTATATTACGTACTTCAAATGTCGCGTGCTAAATCACATTGTTGGTTGTAAAAAAAATCATGACAACTATCACAGATAACCATAAAAAAAATACTGACAATTACCGTTATTTTTTGAAAAATATTTTTATTGTTATTAAATTTCTTAATTTTGTTATTGTTTCCCTGAAGATGCTACACATTGTGTAGCGAAATATTGAAAAAAAAAAAAAAAAAAAACTGACCTTAATCTCGAAAAATAAAATTGTCTAATTAATAAAAAGGTCGAACAATCAGTTAAATGATAACCATAATAGTAAAATTTAGTTAAAAAAAAACGATCTTAAAAATTATTTTTCAATTCGTCAAGTCTTTGAATATTTCTAGATACAGTCTAAGCGAGTTCTATGTATTGTATAGTTTTGGATCTCATGTTTAAAGCTATTATTTTGAAAGCACGAAAACGACAAAACATGCTTTTTTTCGAAACATATTTGAGACTAAAATGCTGTAACAAAAAGGTAACAAGCCAAAAATGATTTAAATTTCTTTAATTTTTTCACTTCAAAGTTATACTAATGTCGCGTTCCTAATCACAAAAAATTTCCATATATATGAAATTTAATGAAATTTTTACATTTTTATAATTTATATTTAAACACTGAAAATGAGCATTGAAGAATAGAGCGGTTTAACTATTTTCCCTTCAAATTGATTTGCTAAATCCACATTTCTTTCAACTCTCAATATTGTTACAAAACATTTCTGCAGAAAAAATGTTTATAATTTATTCTACTCATATCTCAGCATTTGTAAACTAAAGTTTACATTTAACTAAACCAGCTTTCAAAAACAATTTACACAACAAGTATTATTATTATTACTATTATTATTGTTGTTATTACAGTGCGAACTGCAGCACCCAAATTTCAAAAACATAAACTTAACACACTTCATATCTCCAACTGCCTGCTTTCTGGCTAAAGCATGCAATAATTTATTTGCAAAATAATTTTACTTTCATTACTTCGTCTTACTTGCTGGCTTATTCAAAAAAAAAAAAAAAAAAATAATAATAAAAAAAGTAACAGAAAATCCAACCTAGCCCAGCTCCTGCAGTTTAAGTATATACAATAGAATGTCCTTCCTTAGGACTGTATAATAATGTGGCATTTGTACAACAAAGCAATATTTTACAAATGTATAAATAATAAAATTCTATATAAACTTTCAACCACAAAAACTAAACAACCTTAATAAGTACCTTTTAAATATAGAGAGAGAAAAAACAAACTGAAAGGTAAAAATATAGTATATTCTCCTGACTTTAATACATAATCCGGCTAAAGGAAAGCAGGGTAGAGCGCAGAGACGTGAGGTCATGTGAATTTTTTTTGGTGCGAGTGTATGTTGAAAATAAACCACAGAACTTTTAAAACCATAAACGATAAAAAAAGGAATTCAAAACGTTAATAAGGCCCATAAGGATATGAGCACAAGAATTGAAAAAAAGTTATACTTACGTGTACACTGAAAGTGTTTTGAGTAGGGAAATGGTAGAGAGATTATTTTGACATTTAGAAGCAATGAATACTAATAAATATTTACTGAGAATAAAAAAGCTATTAACATGCACTATTATATTTACAGTTTTCAGGCCTTTTTTCTCTGTTTTATAAAATATGTAATCCATTTGTTTAATATTATGTAAGAAGAAATCATTTATTATTCGGCCCCGATGAATCATTCTGTGTAAATGTCTATATTTATCCTTGACTATTAAATATATTTTTTATATTTGTATCTCTATTTATAAAAATGTATTAAACCAAAAGATTAAACACTAGACCCCTGTATGATTATTAAACATACAGCCATGTCACAGAGTTTAATTCCGTTCGGAAGTGGAATTAACTCCGTATTTTGCTTCTATAGAAAAAGTAAAACGAAACATTTTTTTCGGAATGAAATTTAGAAATGCTTAAAAATACAATTCCACAAAGCAAATTAAAAGTGACTTCATTCCGAAAAAATTTTTCCTTTTACTTTTTCTATAGAAGCAAAATACGGAATTAATTCCACTTCCGAACGGAATTAAACTCTGTGACATGGCTGATAATCTTAAATTAACTCTATGTTTTTAGTCTCATAGTGTTTAACCACTGACAAGAAAACCTCAATGAAACTACACACCTGGTTTATAAATCCACACAGTGGTATTGGCCACTAATTATAATGAACTCTTTTTGTTTTAATTGTGATTCAATTGAAAATGTTTATGAATATAATGCAGAAGTTCTATTTCTAAACAGACTTCAAATATCAGCAAAAAAAATGCGAATTAAATTATCGAAAACAATTAAACATGTTTCAATAATAATTCTTCTGAAGTAGTTCAATCATAAATAACCCCCTTGGCCCACGATGTCGAACGATAACGTTCGCTTAGATAATTTTAATGTTGAGATACATATTTTAATTTTTGACAACACACAATATTTATTAGATTAAACAACATTTGTACAACTATTATAAATTCAGACGATGTACAACTCCTACGACACTACAACATCACTTGTGAATTGAACATATGTTTTTTGTTTCATATTTTCTTAATATGTATTATTTATGTAGAGTAAAAAAAATAATTTTATTAAATTTTAATTTAATTTCATTACATTTTTTTCTCAATTTCGATTGACATTTTATCAATTTCAAATTGATAGTCTTAATTTCACTTGAATTTTTCTGAATTTAGTTTATATTTTTTTACAATTTCTTATTACAAATCTTAATTTCAAATGCAATTTTCTCAATATTAAATAGAAATTTTCCATTTCAAATTAAAATTTTTAATTAAAATCAAAATTTTCTTATTTTTAAACAGAAATTTTCAATTTCATTTTCACAATTTCACATTTTCGTTCTCTATATATTATTGGAATTTTAGCAGTGCCAAATTTATCTTAATTAACTTGGCGAAATCTCGTATTTTCCGCCCATGTTAGCCAATATTTTTTCTATAACTACCCCAACGGGCAATTAAGAGAAATGTATGTAAAAGTTTAACGATATTCTAAGTTGCAATGGGAGATTATTCTATTTAGTCGATTTAGTCTAGATCAGGGATTGAAAATCATTCTTTTGTTTACCATTAAAATAATGAGAAAATGGTAATTTGTGCAACTGGATTTGTTGTATTTTTCCATTATTTTAAACTCTTAAATTCTGGCTTATTAACACTAATTTATTGTGACTATTTTTTTTCGATAGATCCCACTGTGCAGTGGCTAAAACACATACTTAGGTAAATAAATACAAACGTATTTATTTTTCAAGTCTCTTTTAAGCATTTTAAGAGCCATATTAAAAGTGAAAACATAAAACGCATAGTTAACATAAATTCACGATAAGTTTTCTTACTTTTTTCCCATACAAAATCTCGTTGCTTTACTTCATTTTTATTTTATTTTATGGCGGTTGTAGTTGTTGATATTTCTTAGGTTCCTACCAAACAACCATAAGTATTTGTGAATGAATGTGGTTAAGTTTTCATCTTTATTTTATTTGTATTTCTACTGCCTACTGCTGAGTTATAATTGCCACAATTCACCCGCTTGAGTTGCCAACAAACGTACACATTTAGCCAACTTTAATGTTATTTTTTTGTATTTTTTTTCATATCTTATTTTGTTAATATATTTGAGTGAGTGAATGAATGTGTTTGCTTGCTTGCGCTTCACTTTCCTGCTGTACTCGTTCATTCATTTAAAATAAATCAACAAACAATTTTGTATTCATGTGGTGTCTTGTTTTGAATTAAAGAAATTGTATAAAATAAAGTTGCAAACTACCAAAAAGAAGGAAAGCTAAAAAAGTAAATAAACTAAATATACCAAAGTACTCGTTTGTACTTGCAACCAAACAATGTTTAAGTAGAATACTTAGCATTTTCAAAAGGATACATGTCGTCTCCCTAGTTTGTTTTCCTCGTCCCTGCTCTGCTGTCATGTACTATTTTTGCCCATTCTTTATTTTATTTATTTATATTCAGAGTATTGTGTTCTAGGAGGTTTTAAATGTAACTTTCTGTTTTATATTTACACTTATACTCACACACAAAAAGTAGCAAGCAGATTTTTTGCTTTAGCTTATTCTTAACTGGCCTTATCCTTGAATTGTTCAACAGAAAAAAAAAAAATAGTAAACACCGGGTGCTATTTTAATTGCTGTAAGGAAAGTAGATAATATCAAAGGTAACACAATGGTTTATTCATATTCACATTATCTCTCCTACTGTTACACGTCCCACATGCACTTAATTCCAGATGGGAGACACGGTACTTTATATGTATTAAGTACTTGAAAAGTACTTTTAAAAAATGTTTAATTTTAAATTAGTTTTATTATTATTGTAGTCATTGTATTCAGAGAGAGAATAATGTAGAGCGAGCATTACGAAAAATATATATAAGTTAAATTTCCTATTGCTTAAATAAAATGCTTAATGAGGTGTTTTTCTTTTCTTAAATTTAAGCATTTATTTACTTTTTTTATTAATAATATTTTCATTTCTTATTTCTTAGGTAAGCCTTTTGAATTACAATCCTTTGTTTTATCAAATATCTAATGGTAAGTCAGCACTAACAAAATATTCTACTCTACCATAATCCTACAATTTGTTAAGATCATTAAATAATGTATGCTTCTATAATTAATATCCGCACTGTCGTTACACAGCAATATAAAAACACATTAATAATAAAAAATGAACTTTTCAATTATAGGTTGAGCCATAGTGTGCCCAGGCTTACCTTACCATTTCTTCGTTTCTTAATGTAGACAATTTAGAATTTTTTAAAATATACTCTCTGCAATAAATTTACTCTCATACTTAAAAAGCTATTTAACCTTTAAATGATTGATGGGTTCCCGGTTAAACTGTAGTAAAAATGCTGGTGTGTCTCCTGCCGCCATTTTTATCTAAACATGTTGCAGTCAATATTTGTACTATAAACATGTTGCTGGAAACATTTTTAATATAATCATGTTGCAACGTTTTTATTATGAACATGTTGTTGGCAAAAATTACGAACATCATGTTGGCAATATTTTTACCTTGAACATATTTCTGGCAACATTTTAAATATCAACATGTAGCTGGCAACATTTTTAACATAAACATGGAACATTTTTAACATAAACATGGAACATTTTTTTTTTATGAACATGTTGTTGGTAATATTTTTACTATGAACATGTTGCCGGAAACATTTTTAATATAATCATGTTGCAACGTTTTTATTATGAACATGTTGTTGGCAAAAATTTTGAACATCATGTTGGCAATATTTTTACTTTGAACGTGTTTCTGGAAACATTTTAAATATCAAAATGTGGCTAGCAACATTTTTAGTATAAACATGTTGCAACATTTTTATTATGAACACTTTGTCGGCAAAAATTATGAACATTATGCTGGCAATATGTTTACTATGAGCATGTTGCTGGCAATACTTTTAATATAAACATGTTGCAACGTTTTTATTATAAACATGTTGCTGGTAAAAATTATGAACATCATGTTGCTGATATTATTACTATGAACATGGTGCTGGCAACATTTTAAATATCAACATGTAGCTGGCAATATTTTTAATATAAACATGTTGCAACTTTTTTATTATGAACACTTTGTCGGCAAAAATTATGAACATCATGTTGCCAATATTTTTAATATAAAAATGTTGCTGACAACATTTTTACTAGCAACATCTTGCTGGCAATATGTTTACTATAAATATGTTGCTGACAACATTTTTATTTTAGAAATATTGCGGATAAGATTGTTGTTACAAATATGTTGCTATTAACGTTGCTGACAACATTTTGCCTATGATCATGTTGCTGAAAACGTGTTTACTAGCAACATCCTACTGGCAATATGTTTACTATAAACATGTTGCTATTAACATTTTTACTATAAACATGTTGCTGGCAACCTTTTTGAAGATAATCGTATTCTATTGCTTATAAGTCGGCAATTTTTTGAGCAATTTGTCTGAATTTTAAAATTCTCGAAAGTACTTTTGAAGCCTGATTTATAAAATTATATGTCAGTGGCAAAATTAGTAATTTTAATGTTACCGAACACGGCGACTGTGAATCCTTTGATATATGATTCTTTTAGTTGTAACTTTTGCTTTAGTTTCTATTCAGAAATGGTGTTCCAAAATTAACAGTGAAATATGTTTTTGTATTTACCTTGAAATTTAACAAAAGTACCAGCAATTTACCTTTTTAAGTATTTAGAACCTATTAACATTTGTCTAATAGCATCTATGTATCCAGGAGTCAATGTGAGTGTTTAACGTGGGTTTCTTTTGATGGTGGCAGTGTTACTTATTATTCCTATCTATATAAATGTAAATATATACTACTTATGTTGATATTATAAACAGGACTAAAAATGAAAATATGCATTTGCATGTTTCAGTTTTGTTAGTTTTAAGACCCTGTGTATTTCTCTATCTTTTTTCCAAAGATTTATTTTTTAATTATGCATTACATTCCGTTTGTTACACACAGGCTTTTTAAGTGGATTTCATTTCATTAAACAGCTTATACTGTTACAAATGTATATGTTTGTTAGATGTTGTTGTTGTTGCTTTTGTTGGTTTTTTCTTTTACTTGTATCCTTCTATTGTGGGAAATTGCATATTTGTTTGTTTATTTGTTGTTATTGTTACTGTTGCTGTTCAACTCGCACTTTGTTGCTGTGTTGCTGTTGGTTGGTGTATTGTAATAATTGCATTGCATTTTAACCGACCTTTAGTTAAATCAGCCAACAAACATGTTGTTGCTGCTGCTATGGCTGTTGATGTTGTTGTTGTACTAATATGAAGTAATAAGAGTCTTTTCTCGTTCCTCTTTAAGCCATTCAATGATTGTGTTTGTTCTCTTCATAACAAATGTGTGTTTGTGTAATTGTGTTGTTTGTTTATTTGTCGTTATCCCTTTAGGCCTTATTAACGTTGTATTGTATAAGCATGAGTTAGTTGTGCATGTTAATGTGTTTGTGTGTGTGTGAGCGTGTGTGTGTGTGTAGGGGGGTACAACCCAGCAAGCCATATAAGTCGAAAAGAGTCTTTTCTGACACCTTTTTCGGAGCGTTAACGCTCTTTATGAGCCCAAAAAACAATCATAATTGCTCCGAAAACCTTCAGAAAAGAGGGGCATTACATTCGAAAATGATCCGTCATAAAGAGCTCTTAGATAATCTCAGAAAAGAGTCTTTTATGAGGGGGTTTTTGGGCTCTTAAAGGGCTCTTAGATAATGTTAGAAATGAGTCTTTTATGAGGGGTTTTTCTTGGACTCTGTGTAATCTTGTTTTTATCATTCTTGTGTGGTACAGCTATGTTTTTTTTTTTGTTCAAAGCACAAATAGCAGGAGAACAACGCTTTGGTACACACATAATTAAGTGTAATTTCTGAGTTATACTGCGTGCCGACTCAGGACAGTAACAAACAAATTTTTTTTTCGCTCCGAAAATGCTCTTTAGTTGGACTGTTTTCTGACTCCTTTTTTCGGAGCGCTCCGAAAATGCTCTTTAGTTGGCCTGTTTTCTGACTCCTTTTTTCGGAGCGCTCCTAGAATGGTATGCTGGGAAGTATCTCTGGTGTATTGTGTTGATTTGGATGCTGATGATATTCATGATACTTGTAACTAGCATTTTAATTGTTGGTGTTGTCGCTAGTGTTGTGCTGTGGCTGTTGTGAATTTGTTGCATAATCCTTTTTAGTTGAGAGGGCATTCGAACAATTATTATGTTTAGTGCATAGCTGTCTGTGTGTTTTCAATGACAACAGTGTAATTATCCATTTATGGCTTTGATTTGTTTTCCAAATAATTTCATTAAGTTGCACACATTACCTAATACCTACTGCTTAAAACTCGAAAATATTTAACTAAATTTTCCTGGAATTAGTTAATGTTAAATGGCAGTTTTTCGTTTTTATTTTTTTGTTTAAGCTTAAATTTTGTTTGTTTTGCATAGTTTAATTAAATAAAAACTTGCATTTCTTTTAGAGAATTTTATTATATGCATATTTAAATATACATACGTACATATATTTATCAAATTTCGTAATTTAAAAGCATTTGTCATTAATTTATTTCGTTCTTTGGTTTTGCTTTCTATTCTTCTGTATTCTTGATGTTGTAGCCTTAAATATTGATCCTTTTTAAAGATTTGCTTAACAGTCTGTCTACACCCTAAAACCAAAATATTTTTTATGTTTTATTCTTTCTAAACTCATACACTTACATACAAAACTATACATATGCTTTATGCACGATATTGTGTTTTATTTATGTGTTTTTTTTTTTTTTTTGCTTCTTTTGTATTAATAATTTTCATTGTTTAACAAAATACAAAAGCCAATGTTGATTAGAGTGGCTTCAAGGCTTCTTAAACGCAACAAAGAATGTTTGTATGTGTGTGCGTGTGTGTTTGTATGTAAGTTAGGAAGTTTTACTACATGCTTAAATAAAATAATCTATCACTAGCACCGATACATACATTTAAATACAGTTTGCCTTGGTTAAACTGAATAGATTAATATTTTGACAAAAGAATATCTTAAGAAATCTATCTAAATTAAATTTTCATTGTTAATTTGTATAATTTGTTTGTTGGTTTATGCTGCTAAATGTTGTTATGTTAGAAAATACATCATTTAGTTCCTTTTGTATGTTCTAAGAGATTTAGTATATTTTTCATTTGCCTTTAGTTACCTAATACGCAATACGAGTAGGTATTTATTGCCATTTACCAAATAGTCATCTATGATGAATTCTATTCTTATACAAATAAATAATCTGCAGTTTATTAATCATAAACCTCTTGTTGTTCACACTGCTATTGTTTCCGCCGTTGCTCATAATTTGCTGTACAATACACAGTGTCATTTTGACATAAAACTCATTTTCAAATAAATAATTTAGAAAGCATAAGAACTATAATTTGAATGATGTTTCTTGATAATAATACTTTCAATATTTTGCTCTCAAAACTTTATATCAGAAGAAAACCAGCTCTATTTAATTGAGGATATTGTTATTATTTTCCCAGTTTCAAGAACTAAAATTAAGAATAATAACGAAATACAATTAATATCCATCTGGATTTATATTATGTTTTCCAGTATTGTGTCGGTTAATTTTAAAGTGGGGGTTTTTTATTTTGCAGTTTCAAATTTTCTATAAGACTACAGTCCAGCGTTTCTTAATAGCTGGATCGAGAGATTATTTTACATGTGCATAGCTAAGGAGACTTCGACTTTAAGTTTTAAAGATGGACCCCACAAAGCTTCCAAAGGCGAAGGTATGGTGGCTCAAATTAGGGCACCTTTGACAAGGCATTTGTTTAAGCTCTTCCAATTTCAAAAGCCCACTTTAAAATTGAGATTTTTATATTTTTTTTAAAGTGCTCCGCTAGATCTTTCAATGACATGCTGTCCTGTTCTAGTAAATATTGCTGTAAACCAGAGTTTCTTACACTAATCTACAGCATGACAAGAGTAGAAAATCTAGCTGTAGTTAAGAATTTCTTCAGTAAGTCCCCATTTAGACGACGCAATTCTTATTGAAAAAAATGATGCAATTATTTCCTTAAAAGTTCTTCGATTTCTACAAAGCATAATTTTATTGCTTAAATCATTCATACTTTTTACTCTCAATGCACACATTTGTATACACATACGAGGTCTGATCAAAAATTAACCGTTATTTTAAAATTTCGTGAGTTACATATGTTCGATTTTCGCACTTTCTTTCTGTTATGTTGGTAGACATCTCTGTTATATATGTTGGTAATATCAGCCATTTTGAATTATCAGTTTGTTTTTGACAGATAAAAAAGTTAGTCGTGTTTTGGTGTGCTCTTCGAAAGAAACTGTTTTATGTTTTGTGTAAAAAATTTAATTAATTGCGCACGGACATTTGAAATGTTGACGGTGGCATTTGGTGAGTCTAATATGAGCAGAATACAAGTTCAATTGTGGTATAACCGGTTTAAGGAAGGCCGAGAAGATGTCAATGGCAATGCTTGTCTTGATCACCCGAGCACGTCAACAACCAATGAAAACATTGAAGCAGTGAAGGAAATGATTTTGGATAATCGTCGAATCACTATCAGAGATGTTGCCGATCATGTTATCATATCGTTCGGTTCATGCCAAGCAATTTTTACGGATGTTTTAGGTGTGCGGCAGCGAAGATTGTTCCAAAATTGCTAAATTTTGAGCAACAACAACGTCGCATGGACATCGCTCAGGAGCTGTTGAACATCTTCAACGACGATCCAGATTTCTTCAAAAAGCTCATAACTGGTGACGAATCATGAGTGTATGGCTATGACATTGAAACCAAAGCCCAATCATCCCAATGAAAACGTCCAGAAGAGCCAAGACCGAAAAAAGGATATCAAGTTCGGTCAAATGTGAAGGTTTTGCTCACTGTTTTTTTTTTCCACTGCAAGGTTGTACGGTCAATAAGGAACACTACCTTGAAGTTATGGGCTGTGCGTGAGTTTTTTGCCAAAAACAAAACCATTATCACGCCTCAACCACCGTATTCACCGGACTTGTCCCCCGCAGACTTTATCCTCTTGCCAAAACTGAAGACACCGATGAAAGGAGAGCGTTTTGCTACGATTGAGGAGATAAAAGACAAATCGAAACAGGAGCGCGTTTCAGAAGTGTTTGGAGTATTGGAAAAAACGCTGGCATAAGTGTATTATATCTTAGGGGGATTACTTTGAAGGGGACATGATAGTTATTGCTGAATAAATAAATACTTTTTGAAAACATTGAAAATAACGGTTTTTTTTGATCAGACCTCGTATGTGTAAACAATTGTTAATATTAAATGCAACGAAAAATCCGTATTAATGTGCACTTAGTTTTTTTTGAATAAATATTAGATTCAGTTAATAATAAATTTTCCTAGAATTTTAAATGTTTATTTAGCCAAAAACAACTGCACGGAATACTTCCTTAATTAACTACAGTCCGTTACTGTAATAATATTCTGAGTGTATAAATCACAATTTTTATTGGTCTCTGTTGAATCACTGACAAACACTATTTTTATCAAAATTTTAATAAAATTGCAAATTTTTTTGCGAATTTTCTTTCATATAAATTTATTTAATACATTTGCCTTATAAATTTGCATCAACAAAAGTTATTTTATCTTTACTCGTTGTATAGATTCAGTGTCATTACATATCTACATACATATGTACATATTCTATAAGTATGTTTATTCACTCACAAAAGATTTCCATTATCATCTAATTCTCCTTGAAGAATAATTCCAATGTGTAATTACTATTCATTGTACAATTTCAATACGCAAATTGTGTCAAACTTTAGTTATTATTAAAGTTGATTCAGCAGAATATACATTAAATAAAATACAGTAAATTAACAAAAGTTTTAAACATTTTTAGCAAATTAATAATTAATTAAGATTTAGAGAGTACATAAATCTTGCAGAAAAAGTAATAATTAAAATTATAATTTCTACAAAAGTGCATAAAATTGAAGTCAGATTAAATATGTCAATACTTTCGTTGCTCTTGTCCCTAACTAATTTTGTTACTCCAACCAAGGTTCTTGATATTCACGTGACAGTAATTTACAATAATCTGACACGTTGCACAGTGGCGCCCGTAGAGCAAAAGAGGTTGCAAAAATCAAAATTTTCATGAGCGCCGACGAAGTTTTAAATAAACCCATGTTATAGGAAACTTTTCAACGATTTCAAATATGCCACTCTTAATAATATCACATTTTTAATTTAGAAGATATAACCGTTCAAAGTTGACCGACTTTCGGTTTTCAAAAAAACACACAATTTTTAGTCAATTTGTTGCGATTTCAGGTGTAATATCACGAAAAATAGGTAACGAATCGCCATATTTTTTCTTTGTATTGATTGATATTTTTAATAAATGTATAATTAAAAAAAAAATACCTGTTTGCTTTGTGTTTCTCCTGGTAAATCACTATTTAAAAACTATCCGTTTTTTCACTATTTTTCAACTTTGACGGAAAATAAAAAATGTATATTTTTGTATATTTGCCATATTTGCAAAACCTGTTCTTAATTTTAACTTTGATAACCCATAAGTAGGTCCCTACAAAGCGTAGTACCCTTTCCAAACGCTCATTTCATAGGCTGAATAGTTATCTATCATATGCTGTTTAAACTGTTCAATTATCTTATTCGGTTCAAAAAATATGATTTTTGCAACGAAAAAACTCAAATGGCGCCACTGTGCGTTGTAAGACCATTTTTTTTGGGTATATTCATTTATACTTGTGGCGGCATTGAAAGCGTTCATTATGCCCTTAAAAGTCTTATTTCCGAGCAAAAATCTGAAAGAACATGCTGTCAGCAATTTCATAAGACCTAAGTACCATTTTTTTTCCTGATTATTGATATATTCCATTAAACTTAACCTATTTCTATAATCTACATGATATTATAATCTATTAATTCTAAGCTAAAAGCCACGTTGTATCTTATATAATTCTTAGTCATACTTCAATCTATCAAAAAGTACAAAACATTTTCTAAATCAAAACTGTCTAATAATTCACATTCATATTTTTTTTTGGCGTGTACATTACATATTATTTTAATAAGGGAAACATAATCATGACAATGATAAATATGTAGGTAATTTAAATATGCTGATTTAGGAACAGATTGCTAAATGTAGAGTAATAGGTCTGATGAATTAGTCGGGAGAGAACATTGTACATTGTCAGGGGTTCAACATATCACCACCATTTCGTAGACAAATTTTAGAAATATTTTCCATTCGTTTTTATATTTTTGCATATTCTAAAGCTATGATGAGTATGCTATATGCTTACACGTCAGATGCATGCGTTGAAAACCAACGTACATTAAATGGAGCTAGCGGGAAACCTTTTTTCGTAACCCTTAACCAATGTTTTTAAGCGGTTATTTGCTGATAGTAAGAATTCTGAATTTTTATTATTGGACTATCTAGCAGGAGCGTAACAATTCTGTAATGTACTTGATCTATATTTTCCATATGTTTCCCCCAGATTTACCCAGATTAAATTTTTCTTTTATTAAAATGAAGAAATTTTTTATCTTACTCAAAAAAAAAAATGCAAGTCAATAACTCGATTAGATTAAAAACCATTTTACTTTAAAGGTTCAAAACTAAAGGAAAATTTAAAATTTTTGCACATACATTTTGTAAATAAAATTGGAACGAACAAGCCGTTTAAATTTTTTAAGCATTTCATCATGGCCAGTCTCCACTTTAACCAAAAAATTAACTGTAGTCTATGTAAACAATATTTCAGTACTCAGTACTCATGTATGAGTTTGATGGCAAGTAACAACATACATCTCTCATCGTCATCATCATCATCATCACAACCGAAAACTCATGCATGTAAAATATTAAATATACAAATAAAATAATAAAAAAGTACACACACACATAAAATGTGTAAAAAAACAAGTTAGAGTGCAAAATTCGGCTGTGCCGAATCTTTAATACCCTCCAGCTGAACGTAATAAGAAATACACAAACTACACTGGTTATAGGACTAGAATATCCTTATTCTGTGTCTTCTATTCAGTCCTAGTGCAAATTTTATTAGTATTTGATATTCTATTGTTTGAAAGACAATTTTACCACCAACATAATTTATTTAAAATTTTTTGAAATTTTATTTAATTTTGATCATATTTACTATAATTTACAGAGTTTTTCTGATTTTCATAAAGAATATTTTTCCATATTCACAACAAGTTCAAAAACAGATTATAAAAAAAGGGTAAGATATAAGGTGAGGCTTTTTTGTTTGAATTTGATCTCAATAATATTAGTTACAAGGGATTTATGGGTGGGTGGCATAGCAGAAGTGCACCAATTATGGACTGATAGCTTCTAAATCCAGTATCCACTAATGAGATTTTTATGTATTTTAGGCTTATTTTAGTTGAATTCCATCTCAATAGCGTTATTTACAAGAGTTGTATGGTTGGTTGTTATGCTCGGAAGTGGACTTAATTCAGGAGCTATTATTGACTGACAGTTACAATTAAAATTTCTGATTCATATAAAAGTTGGTTCGATATCGATATTTATTAGACATTTTTGTGGGTTAATTTTTTTTTGGAAATGGTTCTTATATGGCAGCTTTGACAAATCATGGGCCGAACTTCTTAAATTTTGGAACAGTGAGTTTTATGCATATGAGAAAATCTCACGTCGAATTTTAACGTAATAAGGGTATATTTAAGATACATATTGGTATTAAAGAGAAATTCGGAAGTGAATCTTGTTATATGAGGGATATAATGAAATATAGACCGATATTCTCAAAATCCAGCAGTTTGATTTTGGCATGTATGTAAATGATCCTTGTAATATTTTGGTTCGGTTATATTATTTTTAAGAGATCTATGAGATTTGAAGTGATTTCCGGAAGAGGGCTTTATAAGAGGGATATGGTCAAATTCAAAAAAGTTTTGAGTCGGTACCGATATTTTTAACATATATTTACGATTAATGACTTTTTCGAAAGTGGTCCTCATATAGGAGCTTTGACCAATTAAACACCGACCATAATAAAATTTAGTACAACAATTTACAGTGGGTGGCCAAATTATTAGTTACACATGCAAAACTGTTTAGTTTGAAGCCGTATAACATTTTAAAATAGTTGAAATTTATCCTTTTATTTGTTCTTTTAGGTAAATTAAGTGTTTGTAATTCAATTAAAAATAAATTCTTTTGTTTTAAAAATATATATTTGAGGAAAAGAAATATTACAACATTTTTAACCCTGGATGGTTACTGTTCGTCGAATCGACGAAGCTTATTTACTCTCTATCATACCACTCATAAAAAAGAGTCAAATTCGTATCGAATTTTAAGATAGAAAAAAAATATTTTGTGTTACATAATATTTTTTTTTGTTATTTCTTAAATATCATACTTAAATAAAAATATTTTTGTTTATTTTTATTTTTAAAAACTTTTCCGCTAAAATTATTTTAAGAAATTGTTCGTCGATTCAACGAAGAATAACCTTAATGTACAAAAATGAAGAGTAACCATTTAGGGTTAAAAAAAATTTTTTAATATTTTGTAGAACCTTCTTTGGCATCAATTACAGCTAGCACCCTTTTTGGCATGCTCTGCATGCAGTTTTGAACATTTTCTTTTAGTTCTTAATCGTGATGCCAGCCTTTAATCAATTTTATGAAAATTACATATTTCACACTTCAGAGCACAATGACAGATAATGATCTACAACTGCACTCTAATGTCACTAATCATTGTTGACACTGCACAAAATATTTAACAGTATTACCAGAATTAAAATACTAACACATCTGGTACAAGAAATAAATTTATATACGTAACTAATAATTTGACCATCCACTGTATATATCTATTATAATTATATGTGTCGAAGTTTAACCCGGTAACTATATTTGTACCAGATTTAAACGTATTTAAGTGAATTTTATATGTGGACTTTATATGGGGTCTAGGGTCAAACATGGATCGAACAAAAAAAAAAAAATTCATTTTGCGATTTCTTTTTGCACAAAACTTATTTTTGCTGAATTTTGTCTTTATATTCCAATTTTATAGGCATTTACTTATTATTAAGCCATATTTCGGGAATATATATTTTTGTATGGGGGCGATGACAAATCATGAACCGCTTCTTACTATTTTCCTCTTACTATCTGCTTTTATCATAAAAACAACGTATACAAAATTTCATGGCAATATCTGCAATATATGTGATCCGGCCTATGAAAAGGTGGCTTATGACTCAAAAAAAATGTTTCCACTTTTTTTTTGGTTTCGATAGTTTTTGACACGCTCTTTCACATGGTGAAAACTAGAAAGTTCTAACTTGCATAGAAGTGTACTAATAATGTAGAGAACGAAGAGCACAAATAAAAGAAAAACAGAATTTTATTGAAAATCCAGCAAATGAAGCAATTTTTTTTTAATCATAAGCCTTTTTATAGGCCGGGTCACATACGTATGATATATGTGACCCGATATATCAAAAAACTGGAAGACAAATGTTTAAAAATATAAAATTTTTAAGGAGTTTGTTCCACATTTTGGTCTATAACTCTTGGTCTACTATACCGATTTTGCTGATTTTCAATACAAAAGTGCTTAGGAGAATTACAAACGGGTTTTAGTAAACTTTGTTGATTTTGGTGGTGTCCTTTGGACGTGAGAGTGTTTTACAGAGACAGACAGACGGACATGGTTCAATCGACTTAGAACTTCGTGAGGAACAATAATATACTCGTATCAGAGAACAGAAATACCATTCACATTTGCTAACCATTCGAAAATTCATTGCTTTTGCATTGCTTTTACTCGACAATAATAAAAATGTGCATTGCTGTTTATTTACTCATTCCTGATTACTGTTTGCTATTTCACATTCCCTTTTTGTTATGCGGTTATACATCAAGCAAGGAAATAATTCAATGCCACATGAAAAAACTAAAAACATTCACACCATTCGTCCAGTATTCGTTGCTTTCAGTGAATGAAAACATAAAGAAAGAGCAAAAACAATACAAAACCTAAGGAGAAAATAAATATTTTTGGTTGTTGCTTTATGTGCGATTATAGTAAACTAGTAAAGTTTAATATTTTTTGTTAGTATGTACAACTTATGCAGTCAGCATTGAAACCATTCATACCAATCGTTAAACATTCGTTGCTTTTGGGAGTATGCGTTTACATTTGTACAAGACATGCAATGCAAGCATCATTTTTCATTACACTCCGTTTTGTGAATTATGACATGTATTGCTTTACGGAATTGATTTATTATGTCAACATGAGGTACTTTTTTGTGATTGTATTCAAATTCTAAAATTAACCAATCAATCTGTTCTCTGACTCGTATATACTTTGTTGGGTCTCAGATGAGTATTTCTCAGTGTTACACATGGAATGACAAACTCATTCACCACTTATGCTGGTGGAGGGTATATTAATAATAATAAAACAAAATAATGTAAAAAAAAAAACTGAAGAAAGGAGAGCACTTTAAACTTTTCAATACTGTTAATTTGTTACAACACCCAAAGTGGAAGTGAGTTGAGAGACAGAGAGCGTAGGTGTAGCTGAATGTGTTTGTGTGTGTGTGTGTGTGGTTATGGAAAAAAGTTGATAATGTTGATTGAGGTGCAGAAACACACACCGCCCTTCCTACCATACACTCAACCACTCATCATACACCCATAAATAAATACTTGTACTCGGTACACTCTCGCAGTGCTTGAAAGAAAACTTTAACAATAAACATTATAATAAAATTCAACTCATATTAAAATTATTATGCATGTATGTTGTATTTTTAGGTCTTCCTTGTAACTCCCACTATGATGTACTTGTTGCCTCGTGCTGATTTCTCTGATTTTGCCACAGCTGCTTGTGCATCCATTCATATGCAACCATAAGCCGAAAATAGTAGTTGTGGCGTCTGGCTGCTTGGTTGTTGCTGATATTGTTGTTGTGGAAGTGGCACTGCTGCTATTTGTTGTAGTGCAGCAAAAGTTGTAGTAGTAGTTAACCCTTATGTGAGTGACAAAAAAAACACCTTTAACAGAGTGACAGGGTACCCGGGTACCACATACGATATATACGACAGTTTCATATTATAGTACAATATATATAAAGATTGATGCTACGAAATGTAAAATATACGTTTCTTCAAAGTCTAACATCAACACTAATCTGGGGAATTCCCTCTGGATTTGTGCTTGATCGAGAAATTCAGTTACTTGCTACTATCATTCATACATAACTAAGTGCATAATAAGATCGGTAAGCGCGAGATGGTAAAGTGTTATACAATGGCTTCTTGTTCTCAAAAAGCTCGTTTAAACTCAACCGATATAAATGAAATATTAAACGAATGTGGGAGTAATGATGGAGAATTTATATCAGATGAACATTTGCTGAATATTTGCGACATAATATCTGAAGCATCCGATGCAGAAAAAATGGGATATATGTATAGAGGCTAACGAGGATTCATATGATTCTGACGAGAGTGAAGCATTTTAAGAAATAACTGAACTCTGTGGAAAGGATGGTACGCGTTGGCGGCTTGATCCCTATCCAGAATACCAATTGTATTCCACTAACTTTGCTTTTAGCCAGGATGGGACATTGTGTTTGTATGTTCAAAAAAAAAAAGAAAGCAGTTGTTATGTTTTCTGCTATGCATACAAAGCCTGACACGGAAACTACATTAGCTGCTAAACCTAAAATTTTCACATATTGCAACCAAACTAAAGGAGGATAATATGGATAAGCTTTTAGGTCAATACACAACAAAAAGAAGAACAAGTCGATGGCCGCTAGCATTATTTTTTAATGCTATTGATGTAGCTGCTTTGGCAGCTTATATTATACATGCCGCATATAATCCAGAACGTAAATCAAAGATCGGCGACGACAATTTTTAAAGGATTTAAATTTTCAATTCTGTAAAGCAAATATAGAACAACGTAGGACCAACCCAAAAATAATTGCAAAACCTTTCACCCGGTCTGCCATACATCAAGTTCTTGGAACATCATTCATTCCTGGTGGACAAAAAGATAATTCAATTTCCAAAAATAGAGATGAAAGTGGCCGTATCAGAGTTGTCAGCAGCTGGTCTATTTGCAAAACTAATAAAAGAAATAGAAAAACTCGGAAAGCGTGCGCAAATTGTTGTATTCCGATTTGTGTACGAACATTCAATTAACCGTCCCCTGTGTGAAACCTGTTTCCAAGGAACTAAGTAAACTTTTTTTTTTGCTTCTGATTTTTTATATAGTAAAGTGTATCTTATTTCTAATTTTTTTGTACTTTACTCAAGTCTTTTGCTTGAATAAATAAAAAACGAAATACACAAAATAACGGACACTGTCTTTTATTTTTCATTTTCATTAATGTCAAAAATAAGAAAATATTCCAACAGAAATAAACCAACATGATTTTAAACTCATTTTCATTAAAATAAATCAAAATAATACTAATAAAAAATGTTATGTTAAAAATTTCCATTAAGGTACCCGGGTACCCTGTCACTCCGTTAAGGGTGAAAAATGTTAATTGACCCACAGCACCCTCTCAAGTTAAGAAACTAAGCTAATGTTTATCCAAATATATCTTAAACACAATAATAAGAGTTCTCAAGAGGTTCCACTCCGTCAAGAAACTTGAAACCAAAAAAAAACGCAATTAAAGTTTAAAAAGTTACCCGGGTACCCTGTCACTCACATAAGGGTTAAAGTCGTGGTAATGGTAGTAGTGTACAAACAAATCGTGATAAAAGCTTTAACATACACTCATATGTATAGAGTGATTTCTTGAGGACTTTTTTGGAATTTTAAATAAAACACTTGAGTTAGAACTGGATGCCGGAATCTCTATTATTGGCGGAAAGAACAATCTCTGACAAATACTTTTAAAAATAAAATGGTCCTTTCGGTAGAACCAATTTTCGATAATTATTTCCTGCACTGCTACCAACTTCTCTCGCACAATCTGAAAGAAAGAAAAAAACATAAGTGTGATATCACAAGTTTTTATTTATTTATTTATTTGTCTATGGAAATGAATTCCTGACAGACAGTTTACAAAATATTATTTAACATAAAGGAATAAAATAAATGTAACAAATAATTATGGGTTTAAGAAAACAATTATAAATTTTTTATGACATCAACATTTAACGAAAAATCAATAAATCTGTACATCTGGTTAAACTGATTACACATTCTTCTTAGAGGATCAGCGTCAGCATAATTGGCTCTATAAAATTTCACAGATAGAGGTGCAAAATTACGGGATAAACGTTGAAAGAGATTTCATTGATTAGAAAACTAGAGCATATATCACCATTAATAACATTCAGGATAAATGATATATTCAGCATAGTTCTACGACTTTTTAATGTAGGAAGCTTAATAAGAGCAAGTCTAGCAGTATATGATGGTAAATTTAATGGGTTGAAATGGAGTCCACGTAAGCAAAATATCAGGAATTGTTTTTGCACAGACTCAATTGTATTGCTGTTAGTAATGTAAATCGGGTGCCATATTATTGAACCGTATTCCAGTATCGGTCGAACAAGCGAAGTAAATAAAGTTTTGGCAATATATGGATCATTAAATTATTTTGCCCATCGTTTAATAAAGTCTAGTGCAGTCGACTAAAATGCCTAGATCTAGAACATTTTGTAACATTTTCACTTGGTAGTTTCCCAGAAAAAAATTTCTTGAAATAGGATTGTGCCTTGCAAGCACATTTCTTTAAGTTAAGTTCCATCAAGTTAAGCTTGCACCATTCATGAAAAGAATCCAAGTCGGTTTGGAGACGTATGTAATCAGAAGGTTGGTTATAGGCCAATAAAAAATATTTACGTCGTCTGCATATATTAAAACATTAGAGAATTTAATTACTTTAGGTAAATCGTTAATAAAAAGAGAGAAAAACAGCAGCCCAAGGTGACTCCCTTGTGGTACTCCAGAACAAACGTTAATTTTATATGAAGACGTGTTATTAAAACGAACGGTTTGTGATCTATTCGACAGATAATATTGTATCCACTGTACGCTAAGATCTGTAAATCCCAATTTTTGCAGTTTCCGTACGAGAAGTAAATGATTTATTTTGTCAATTGCTTTACTGAAATCAGTATATATAAAATCAGTTTGCATCCTTTGAATAAAGCCGCGATTAATGACTGTTGTTAGATGCAGAAGATTTGTAGTAGTAGAGCAAGATTTTTGAAAACCATGTTGAAATGAAGATATTAAATTTGATACTTGATAGTGTAAATGATCAGTTATAATTTTTCAAAAAGTTTCGGTATAATACTTAGTTTTGCAATGCCTCGATAATTTTCGACATCAGATTTTCTGCCCGCTTTAAATAATGGAACAATATATGATTCCTTCCAGATTGATGGCCATGGTTGCTTACAACATTACGTTTATTACTTTGTGAAGGAGCGAGCCTTTCCTTGGATTAGTTGCCCAATAAAACAGAATAGAAATAAGATGACAGTATCGAGTGATCTGTGAAAAAAAGTTCTACATGAAGCACCCTATAGAAGTGTGTGTGTGTGTGTGAATACAATACTAAGTGAAGGGCGTCAATGTGCATATTATTCAAGAGCTGGTATTAACGAAAGAAACTTTGTCATACAATTTTATGGTGACGATGAAAACCTACAACGACTCAACTTCAACACAACTTTTTATAAATATCGGTTGGGTGTCCTCGTATGCTTGTGGAAATATTTACTTTCAGCCAGATATGAAGAGGCACAAGCAGATTCTTGGTGTTCCATTTTCTGCGTTACCCCCCCCCCCCCCCCCCTGACAAAGTCTACTTCACTTGTTACAATAAAAAAGAATATCTTTTATTTTATTTTTATTATTATAATTTTTATTACAATGACAACAAAATTGTCTAGTTCTTTGCAAAATATGTTTTTTTTGTGTGTTCATGCTAATGTTGCACATGCAGTAACGCACACGAAATTTTGACTAAATGCTACAGAGTATGAAAAAAAACATGAAGAAAAAATTCAATTGCAATAAAAGTTTTATGTATTCAAGGCATCATACAGGAAGTCAAGTGCAATAAACGTAACAACTTTACAGCTAATTAGGATTTGCAAAAAAAAAAAAAAAACATTTCGTGGTAATTTTTGGTTTAAGTGAAACCACACACTTTGCCAGCAACATTTTCAACAGTTTATGCTCAATGCTTTTTGAAAATAAATAATAAATTTTCAGAGTATACGTGTAAAACATATGTATTTATTAAGCCAAAGGAAATACTCTGAAAGTTACATAAAATATTTCATGAGATTTAAACTAAATGAAATATTAATTATTATTCAAATCATTGCGTTTAAGCCATAATACTTACATTAATAATGCATTTGAAATCGTATTTGCTACAATTTGCATTTGATGCTTAATATTCTTAGTAACTGTAGTAACTCAAAAATTGTTTTTTTTACCTATACATATATGTATTGTGTTTTCTAACCAAGATAACATGTGTCTCTTTGCCTTATTCCAGCACAAGATTAATGTATTGGTCATGTAAATGAGACCGTAGAGCGCTTGTAGTGAAGGATCTTGTACGGATTTACATGTCATTATTTGGTATGAGTAATTGAGTACCGTAGTGCGTAGGTTATATGTATTTGCCATTTTATTCTAAAGGTATGATATTTTGTGAAACGTACGCACTAGTTGAAATATAAAACAATGAAAAATTATTTATCTAGTTATGTATGTACATATATGGATAAGGTATAAAATAAGTTAAATGTATTATACATATATAGTACAGGGTGCACAGTCAATACTCAGAATATTACATTGCATATCGTCACCTAAAATGCAAAATAACGTATCATCAATTTTCACAATTTTACAGGAGAAGCAAAAAACGTTATAAAATGGAAAATATTGCATCTAGAAATGAAAAGTTTTGTAGCTAAGCTCAAAAAAGGATAGGAGATCAATTCCAAAAGAAAAATTACTATTTTTCAAAAACGTGTTCAAGTTATGTTGGTTACGTTATTTTGAATTTAAATTTTCTGAAACAAAATGACGTATCATCAATGACCAACCATGATAATATGAAGTGGAAAAATGCGAAAAAAAATCGAAAAGTGATTAAATGAGATGCAATAAAAGGCAATGGAGTTGTTTGCTTCAATTTACTGTGTTTTATTGCATAAAATTCGGTTTAACTAAACAAAAAATGTAATTTATTTAATTAATTCAAGTTTTTTTCTAAACACATTGTAGCTTACATACTAAGTAAATATGATAAAGGTAAAATTACGATCCCCAGAAGCAGTCGACAAAAAATTGACGAAACGTCGGGAAAAAAATGTATTAAAATTGTGTTTTTAATTACATAAAAGATTTTAGGCCGTTTTAGCTCAATAAGGAAATACAAACAGACAAATGAAAATTGGCCAAATAAGAAACAACATAGTAAAATTATTTAGTTTTTTATAAATAAGAATTAACATTAAGAAATAGGTTATTATTTAAAGGGTATGTTATCATACAGTCTGCTGGAATCAAAGCTTTTAAGTCTTGCAAATGTTGCCATTTCTTTTTGGAAATGGAAATGCCGCTTTGAACTTTTCTCACAATATTTCGAATAACATCTAGCTTTCATTTGTCTAGGCATTATCTCACAAACATTTCCCTCAGAAATACCTTCATATTTCAATTCACACATCCGATTTAATTTACTATTTTCTCTTTTATTTTTACTTTTCTTAGATATTTTCACATTTTCATTGTAATTATTTTCAATATTAGAACACATTTTGTATATTTTCATCAATATTTATTAACTTTTGTTAGAAAAACAAAATTTTAAATTGTTACAAATGTGATGATACGTTGTTTTGGTATAGGAATATTGTGTACTTAATGATACGTTATTTTGAATTTTCTTTATAAAATCGTTATTTTTTGACGCAGATGCATAAATTTTTCGGAGACGTGTATTTTTATCTAATGAATCATAATCAATCAAAAGCCCGATTTTCATTTTTTTGATGATCCCTTGTTTTGCATTTCAGGTGGCGATATTCCTTATAATAATGATTCATATTATAAGGAAGCTACTTTTAAAATTTCAAATATTAATGCTATAATAAGTTTTTATATCTAAATACATACGAGTAGTTCCTTCTAATTCAACACATTATAGATTAGGACATTCACATGCATTTTCCACATTTATAATATTCTATTCTCAATAATTAATATTAATCATGCAAATAAAAGTTTTTATTACAAACACACCCTTAAATAATTTGGAAATACATACATAGAATAGGCCACCCTTGCATGGGTTAAACTACGTCATACCATGCGCATGGCCTAATCTGTTTTTCTATCATTCTTGGTGAACGCTTAGCTAAATTATATTGATTAGCACTCGCTCAAATATACTTATATATATATTTCGAGCAGTTACTTTGTTTGAGAGAATATAGATATTTATTAATAAAACGACATCTTTTTTTTTTTCTTGGACCAGCACTCAGGGGATGACCCCTACTTATGCAATGCATTGTGTTGGAACTAGGAAATTAGGTTATGGGAGGGAGGATAGAGGGAGTAGTGTTTGTGAACATTTGACTTGAATTTTCCTATATTGAAAGTGGCAGGGAATACTTCTGCTGGCAATTTGTTCCACATACGGACAGTACGGCTAAAGAACGAATTTTCCCTGTAGTGTGTTGAGCGATCCACTGTCCAGTCGACCACAAAAGGATGAGCCCTGACTGAAGAACGTGTATTATGTAAAAAACTAGGAATTACATTTTTTATTCCTTAATTAATTACAAATGTTGTACCGCAATATGACTTATCGACTCAGTTTTGAAGTTTTGATAATTTTTTCTTCATCATTTTCTTCTTTCATGGAAATATTAAAAAATTAATATTTTTTCTTACCGCTCTCTAAATTTAGTATTTCCTCTTTAATCGAACAATTAGATCAGGACAGTTCAATTTAATAAACATCACTTAATTGCAGTTATTAAGGGCCACCTGTCGTAGATATTTTAAATTTACGAATTCTGTTTTTAATTAACAGTTCTGTTATCAAAAACTGTTTGGGCTGAGTAAGCCATCCATTAAATCAGTGCTACAAAGTTTATGAAAGCATTTTTTATGTCTTTATATTCTAGAAAGTGTGAAAGACTTACATAATATGTGCGCACAGAATCGATTTTAACGCACGTAAGACTCAGTGTTGTTTATTAATGCAAAAACGCAAAATATATCATGATGCTTCATCTGTTTTTATGGGCGGTGTAAATATTAAGGAATCAGAAGCTCTTGACATTCTAGGCATGAGAATCCAGTGTGATGTCCGCTGGACCAAACACATTTTTCAAATGTCGAAAAAATGGGTTATGTTTCACTGTTATATTGATACTATAATGGAATGTGTTCTGCTGAAATCAGGGAACTGGTTCCTGAAACACGCACTTTTTTACGCAATACACGTGCTTCAATCAAGGCTCATCCATTTGTGGTTGACTGGACAGTGGATCTCGCACAACACACTACAGGGCAAATTCGTTCTTTAGCCGTACTGTCTGTATGTGGAACAAACTACCAGCAGAAGTATTCCCAGCCACTTTCAATATAGGAAAATTCAAGTCAAATGTTCACAAACACTCCTCCTTCCCATAACCTATTTTTCTAGTGCCAGCACAACACAATGCATTGCATAAGTAGAGGTCATCCCCTGAGTGCTGCTCCAAGAAAAACAAAAAAACTACAAAGTTGACTCAAAATTGGTTGTAGGAGTCAACCCCAACACACCTCAATTTAGCTGATGATATTCATACCAAGCGACACAGGTTTATTTCTATTCATCGAAAGTAGAACTTCCTCTATTATATACTTAAACTCGTGCTGGCACACTTGGTTTCTGTTGCCAATTAAGAAAAACAAAAAAAAAATTCAATCATAATATTTAGTTTTAAATAATAACTGCACAATAGAGTTGTGCCCGGTCGTTCATTTCAGTGACCGGTCATTTTCGTTCATTTATCCAAGACTGATGCGTTCATTCAATTCGTTCAATCGTTCACTTTGAACGAATGAATACAACCCTTATTGAATGTGATTTTCTTCTTGTCTTTTGATAAACAGCAGCTGAACGAAATTGATCCGTACACTATTGAACGAAAACTGTTCAGTTAAATGACCGGCTCATTCCGTTCAATGAAGTGATCCTTTCATTTTAACCCGTTCGCTCATGAACGACACAGCTCTACTGCACAACTCCTGTGCATACATTCCACCAGAGTCATACACAGCTGTTTTTGAAATGCGTACCAAACATTTTGGATTTCCTTCCACAAATTGGCCAAATTCGTTTGTCTTACTGCTGTTATATGTTACTAGACATCATTCCATAAGTTTTTAGTTGATTGAGATCCGGCTAGTCATTTCAACACATCAATCAAGCAATTCCTGACAGGGCGTGTTTTGGCTTGTTGTCTTGATTAAAACGCTAGCTAAGTGGTGCCCACACCATTACATTCCCCCACCGTGCTTTATGATCTTAGAAGTATACTTGGGGTTGTGTTGTATATTTGGAGGATGCTATATGTATTTATTTTCCATCAGATCTGAACCTACAAAATTTTGATTCATTGCTCCCCAGGAGCTTTTTTCAGCAAATTATTAGCTTTTTCAAATTGCGGACTTTAAGTTTGCTTTTGAAACATGTGACTTGTGCTGAACAATCAATTAACGTAAGTTTTTCCTATTGACTTTTCAGAGACTTCGTTTTATAGTTCAAGAGAAAACGTTAATACCGAAATTTGTTGAAGGGTCTCTTGAAATTGTGGTGGAGTTCTTATTGAGGTTCCGTAAGTTGAAAGAAAAATAATTTTTTCTACGTCTTTTAGTCTGTGCAATATTTTTCTACATCACATACAACGCATTGTATGACCATCTACCTTGAGCAAATTAAAATACATGCAACCCCCACCAGTGGCTCTCTCTGAAGTTCATTTGGTGACTAACCTTACGATAATGCTCTGTGTAACCATATGCCAGTTAAAACGATTAAGTTCCTGTTAAAAAGTCTTCTGCTAAGGGCCTTTCTATTAGCTCGTTGATAACTCATCTCCAAAATCAGTGCCCTTAAATCAGTTTATCAGCATTTATGAGGTATGATCTGATGAGACTCATGTTAATTTTTTGCCATTTTTATTTGGAAGAAATTAAAGTTGTCACACAATAGAGTCATTATTTCAAAATTGTCTTTTGTGTGGCCTATGTACCCCCATTCAGAAGCAATTGATCCAATATTTCCTCACAATTAGCAACTTGACATAAATCATTCTGTGTATTTGAGACTGACCTGCCATCGATTAGAGTACTTTTCTCTAAACTAAACTTATCTGCCAGTACTTTTTTTGTAATTATTCTGAATAATCATGAAAACAGATTCAAATTTCAATAAACACCCTGTACGAATTTTATGTTTATAAATTTCACACATTTGTACTGCTATTTATGTAGTTGTATGGCTGAGTTCCTTTTTCTGTAGAGTATGATTATACAACAACTCTCTCACACACACACACTGTGCCTGGTCATTTGTCATTTGAGGCTTATACAAAACACTTACTTACGTACTCCTATTTCTTTCCGCTTTACTCTTAGTAATTCTCACACATGTAAACATAGAAACTTACTTTCATATACTGCTACTCTCACAATTATAGATGTACGTCTGGTTGATCATTTATCTAAATTTATATTGGTTGGGCTATTCAGGAACTCGGTTTGTACGTGTATGTTAAGGTAAGTTTGTATGTGCAGTTGTGTAAATGACTCTGTATGTCGACCTGCATTTTGTATTTAGTTTTATTGTTGTTGCTGTTATTGTGATACATGAAATGGTGGTACAGGTGCTTATACAATCACATCTACAGTCATAATTGTTTATATTATACACATTTGCCATATGTTGTGTGTCCTCTTCCTGTGTGTTGTGTGTGTGAGTGAGTTTAAAAAAATTAAATAAATATATTCCCAATAAGCATTTTGGCTGGAATTAAAGTAGAATTATATTTGAAATCTAGTCACAAGTTCCAATTTCCAGTGATGAATTACAGTTGAAACACAGTTGAATTCAATAGCGAATCCAGCAAAATTAACCATTGAATTACAGTCGAACAAAGCAGTACAGTTACAGTGTAATTTCAGCCTTAAATAACAGTGTGATTCCAGTTAAAACAAACCTGTTCTCTGAAAATTTAATTATAAAATCATCATAATCACCGCCGCCAATGATTTGCATCAACTCTGTGCCATTATTAACATATGCTTAAAAGAAATTTGATGTTGTTTTTAAAGATTTTGTAATTTGTTTCCTATGTAAGCTAATTGGGCCTACATTATTTTATTGTAAATTAAAAACACATTTAATTCCAATTTTTTTAACAAACTTCAAACAGACTGGAAATAGAATGGATTTCAAATGTAATTTAAGCTTGGATTCACATTGGAATTCCAACATTGGAATTCACAAAAAATTTGTGCTTATTGGGTTTGTATATATTAGGGAAGTCCTCAGCGTCTAAATAAAATTAATGGTTATTTAAATTTAATTTAATTTACATAGATAAACATGGATCAAATGACATAAATAATACTGGGGCCAGATTACCGCATTCGTGACCGAATGAGCTATCGTATCGAAAAATTATTTCGATATCGAAATTATGATAAAATGTACTAAATTTCTTGCTCGATATCGTATGCCATAATCTCAAATAAGAAAATTAATATCAATTTTACTCGATGTCGAATGCGGTAAATTTCGCCCCTGGAGAATTCATCTTTTTGTACTTTGATCCAGCTCTGTATCGTCCATAATAAAGTATTGTTATTTTTTGGTTGATAATATCAACAACTCTTCTTTGGTTCAATACAAAATTCACACCCTAATGTTTATATGCATAAGAGTATAAAATTTTGTTAGTGTGTTTATGTTATATATTTATGTAAAGGGTGATGAATTTCGACGTTTCTTTTTTTCATTTGTTTTTTTTTTTGTTCATAGATCACGCTTGACTTGTGTCATCATATATTAGGTCATCTTATTAATTCTTCGTGAAAGGTCTCACCTCACATTAAAGTGTTCAATTTATTCAGTTGTTTTACGAAAATACTCGTAGAAATATTTCTCATCTGTTCTTGAAAGATATTTGTAGCTATTTAAAATACCTTCCTTATGCATAAAATGGAGACCAGCATTTTAAATTATTTTTAAAAAGTAAATGTTAAAGATGGTTCTTGCGGACAATAACAATGACTCCAACATCCAAGTTTTTTATTTTTAATTAAAAAAAATATCAAAATAAATCACCCTATATCTACGAATATATATGTATGTATTTGTGTTTATTGTTGTTATTTTAAATGTTTTACATGACATCAACAAGATGTTTTTATGTAAATTTTTTCATATCCATTTTATTAAAAATAAAACTGTTTGTATGTATAAAATGTATGATAACATAAAAAAAAGTTTTTTATCTTTTTAAATATTAATTAAAATAATGAGAAGTTATTTCAAACTAATTTTTTTGTCCATATTTTGTTAATGAATTAATTTAATAAAATTGTTAAAAAAAATTATTAAAATTGATGTTGTATGCAAAATGTTTGAGTATTTACTGTTGTGTAGTAAAGAATGATTAACCCCCTGTCCCACAATGTCGAACGATAACGTTCGTTTAGATAAGACTTAAGACACAAACTTTTCATCGTATCTATTTTTTACTCAATCAATTTTGTTTATTCCACAATCAAGTTTGTGTCTTAATTCTTATCTAAGCGAACGTTATCGTTCGACATCGTGGACCAGGGGGTAAATAATTTTAAGTTGCAGCCAAAATGTAGAGCACACAAGCACACATTTTATAGTTAATGGTTTTAATTCTGATTATTAACTAATCTTACAAATTCACATCCTTGCTGATATTTTTCGTTTATTATCATGTGAAATAAAAAATTTTATAGCGTTTTGAAAAACCAACACACATGCTGAAAATTTAGTCTAAATTATTCTAAAGTCCTGGCAAATAATCATACATTTTGTAGAGGTACCAGTACACTGTCTTGCATTACGTACATTATGTTGCATTAAGACAGAGATTGTGTTTTAGTATTTTGTTAGTGTTTCATAACTATAAGTACATTTTATGATAAACTAAAGAACAATACTAAAAAACAAAAGTATTATGCAATTTTCAACAATTTGCTATAAAATGCCACGTGGTTTGTATTTTAGTGATTTGGAAAAGGCTAAAATTTCAGTTTATATAAAAAGTGTCTTAAGTGTTTGAGCAATTACAAAAAAAACAAGTAAGAGCGCAATATTCGGCTATGCCGAATCTTATATACCCTTCACTTTTGTTGTGGATGCATAATTATATTATATACATACATACATATACTATATATATAATATTGTTACGTTTTTACCTTTAAAAAACGGTGGCTTATTTCCTTTAAATAAACCACCCAGCATACCATTCTAGGAGCGCTCCGAAAAAGGAGTCAGAAAAGAGTTCAACAAAAGAGCATTTTCGGAGCGCTCCGAAAAAAGGAGTCAGAAAAGAGTCTAACTAAAGAGCATTTTCGGAGCGAAAGAAAAATTTGCTTGTTACTGTCCTGAGTCGGCACGCAGTATGACTCAGAAATTCCACTTAATTATGTGTGTACCAAAGCGTTGCTGTCTTGTTATTTGTGCTTTGAATAAAAAAAAACATAGCTGTACCACACAAGAATGATAAAAACAAGATTACACAGAGCCCAAGAAAAACCTCATAAAAGACTCTTTTCTGACATTATCTCAGAGCTCTTTCTGGCGAACCATTTTCGAATGTAATGATTCTCTTTTCTGAAGGTTTTCGGAGCAATTATGATTGTTTTTTGGGCTCATAAAGAGCGTTAACGCTCCGAAAAAGGTGTCAGAAAAGACTCTTTTCGGACTCATATGGCTTGCTGGGCGGATTCTTTTTAATTGCAAAATAAAAGCGTCAAGTAGTTTAAAGAAAATATAACGAGTCTTTATTTATTTAAATGTACAAAAACTCAATTAAAAATGAACACACTGTCTTTTTACACACTTATATTACGGTTTAAGAATACACTTAAAGTTTTCGAACACTGATGTTTACACAACAATGACTCACAATAAACTGATTCATTTAGTTGGCCGTGTTAGTCTATTTATACAGCAATCATAATTGCTGGAAGGTTCGAAACTAAGATACTAGAATGTTCGTGACTGCAAGTCTAGAATCTACGTGTCTAGAATATTCAGTCAAAGTCATTAAAACTCAATGTTGCCATATTGCTATGTTTATAACCGTTTATAACAGTTTATAAATAAAAACTACTACAAATGCTAAACAAGTTGTATGTCTATAAACGCGCCATCTGTTGATGAATTTGTTCGTAACAATATTAATACACTTTGCTTGATAGTTTTTTTGATGAAATTTTCAGAGGTTGTCTCAGATTTTTGCTCATATCTCCGTTATTTATGGACGGATTTTGCTGATTTTAAATAGCAAACTTCTCGAAAGCATCGCTGACAGAATTATTGAAGACTTGAATCCCGAAGATAATTGTGGACTTCAGAAAATTGATTTCAACAGACTGACAGACACACGGACATGGCTTTTTACACTCCGCTATCTATAAGGATCCAGAATATACATATATACTTTATAAGGTCGGAAAATTATAATGTGGAAATTACAAACGGAATGACAATCTTATATATACCCTTCTCGTGAAGGTGAAGGGTATAAAAATAAACAGATCACATGTTGTAGTAACGCAGAGTTATAAAGTGTGCCAGCATTGCATTGTCGAGTGTTGGTCAGTTTATTAATGAACATGAGGTAAATGTGTCTTAATCAATCATAAGTAGACTGCTAAAAAAATCCCATAGTCCCAATTTATACGAAGCAATTCATCAAGCTAAGCTGATTACCTTTTGCACATTGGCGTGAGTGAGAGATAAGACTAGCACACATTTGATTGTACTAGCAATTTGTGTTACTCTCTTATTCCTATTACATATATGCTGAAGAAATGTGCGAATACTCTCAAATAAAAATACGAGTGATTTAAGCAATAAAATCGTGCTGTGTTAACAGCTCAGAAGTTTCAAGGTGAAAAGTTTTATAAATCTTTTTAATAGAAATTGCTTCGTGTCAATAGGGACCTACAATTACTTGACATTATTCCGATAGAAAATTGCTAGACTTGAAATCGCTAAAAGAAATGTACAAACTAAACGCAAAGAGGTAAGCCGATAATCTTTGTTAATAGTTACACTATTTAAACATATATTTGTTTAAGTTGATTTTTTCCGACGAGAAAAAAATTTAATTTTGTTGGTCCAAACGGTTTTAACAGCTGTTGGAGAGACATACAAAAGGAACCATGATAATTCGCAAAAAGAAATTTTCAGACTTGGTTCTTTCTTGGTTTGGGGAGTTTTTTATGAAAACAGTAGGCTTGATTTGGCGTTTACAAGCATCAAAATGAATTCTTCTGGTCACACAAAATTACTAGATAAGAAATAAGAGTCGTTTTTAGATAATAGTAATGAAAAACAATTTATTTTTCAACAAGACAACTCTCCTAAATATTAACGTACTTGAATGGTCTACTTGCTCTTCAGTTTAGAACCCCATTGAGAATAATTGGAGTATATAAAAAGTCTTCAAATTTATGCTGAAAACCGACCATATATAGCTTATATCACCTAAAAGTAGCTGTTATAGATGCTTGCAGATCTATTTCTGAAGATATAAGAATAAATTTGGTGAATACTATGACTGATCGATTTTTCAGTTGATTCAGAAAAAACGAGCACATCATTAAAGTCTAATTTGTTTGTGAATATTGGTATGTTAAGTTATTTTAATTTCTGTGTATTTATAGTTATGAAAAAAAAGATTAATTTCTTGATACATTTTTAAAGCAAGACATAAATAAAAAATATGATTTTTGTTTGTTAAATAATATTTATTTTATGTTTGCTTAACATACATATAGGTTGATCTGCTTTACTTTTTCTGAAACATACAGAATTGAGAACAGTTTAATGTACTTATAGTTATGTGACGCAGTGTAATAAATTTTATCGAAATATCTTCAAACTTGCTACCTGTACTTTACGCATTTTACATGGACAGCCTGATGGACCCAGAAAGATTTGCTGAGTCGATTAGTTTACTTTAAAGTGCGTGTTAAACTAATATTTTAGGCATAATAGACATCAGCACAGATCCAATATAACCTACACACTAAAGTGGTGCAGTGGTGGTTAATTATATTATGTTTTATATAATTAATTATATCTTTTATTCAATTGCCGATTACATAAATATTTCTTGACCAAAATATATTATTAAGATAGTTGTATGTTATCATATTTCCAACTCAGCTGCTGAAATTATTACGCATTTAATCATAATTAGCCAGAAATTCCCTGCCATTCACCACAATGTACAATTTTGTACTACACTAGATACCAAAAGAACTACTTACTGAGAGAAACAGAGACACAAAGAACCATTAAAACAATTTTTAAACTGTGAAACTCTCTTTGTAAATGTTGAACAAAAAGGTACAAATAAATATTTACAACTGTTGCTTAAAACATTTAAGTCGTGTAAATCAGAGGTTTCAGACTCATTATAACACTTTGTGATGTGAATATTTACATTGTGTTGCAAGGTCATTAAAATTCGACAATATTCAACATTCGGCAAATGTACACTAACAGCAATAATAGCAACAACAAAAGCAGTAATAATCTACATTTATACACACAGTTGAAATATCAAAAAGCCAATATACATACGTATGTATAGTACATAAACACACATTTATGTAGATGAACATGAATACATTCATATGTATGTAGGTATAAACTATTTGCATTTGTGTTTGTATGGACGTAACCAAAAATAAATATCATAAGCAACAACACTGGTTCCATATGTCCATATAATGATGAGATAGAGAGAGTGAGAGAGAGAGAAGGAAAACCGTAAAGAGGTCATATAAACATTGGTTGCTCTTTAAAATGACAGGTTAATGCTTTTATTGTTGATGCTATTGTTTTTGGCATATTCTGTAGATCACACACACACACTCATGCTATTAATACACACATATTTGCATATGTTTAATATACAAATATATGCTCATAAATACAAAAAAAAAAAGAATGTGGAAAATTGGTTGCATTTGTGCTAATTATAAATTGAACGAAACAAATTAAAATAAAAACAAATTATCAACAACAGCTACGGAGACAGATCGACAGACAGATAGATAGGCATTAACAAAAACAACTATAAATTCGAAAAGCAAATGATGATGATGAGACTGATGATTTTAATGCAATATTTATGGAGTGCATATGCATTCAGAAATGCATTTTATTTCATTTGTAAGAGGAAAGTAGTGGGGCTCAATTTTGAATAAAAACAGAAAAGCAGAAATCTTTCAAATTGAATTGACTTGGAACCTAACTGTCCACAACTACGACCAATTTGAAGACATTGTACAGTGGCCAAAAGTGAGTTACAAAATATGGCAACATTGCTTTTAAATGTATAGAAAAGTAGACAGACACACTATAAATATGCCCAACTAAAATTATTTGATTTAAATAATTAACATATAACAAATATGTTTATATGATAAAAATATACTCGTACCCAAGTTAATATATAATAAAATTAAAATAATATTCACATACTCGTACTTTAATTATCATTAATGCAACATCCTGAATATTATCTTATTGAAGTTGAATAGTTTTTATATGATTTATTAGTTTGAGGTTGACAAAATCTGTTTAGAACGGTACAGTGCAATAACTCCCAAATGAAATAAGTCCCATGAAAAATGAAATAACGCCAAACTGAAAAAAATGAAATAACTTCCAAAGGCAAATGTAAAAATAAATCCCAATAAAAATGAGTTAACGTCAATACAAGGAATTTGTGCAATGCGAAGCCGGTATTCTGTATACCATAGAGGAGAAAATCCTTCCGCCCAAATGAAGTAACTCCCAACAAAAAAAAACTTGGGACTTATTTCATAATTTTTCTATTGGGACTTATTTCATTTGGGAGTTATTGCACTGTACCTTTCTGTGCTAGGCTAAGAAGCTTAAACCGCCATCGTATATTAAACAGAAAATAATTGCAAACAAATTTAATTGTTTTTAAACAGACAGTACACAATATTGCTGGTGCCATCGTAAAACTGCAAAAAATCGAAGGAATAATGAGGAAAAAACTATAAACGTGTTTTGAATTCAAACGAAGTTACATTGCAGCTGAATGGTGAATCGTGAAAGAATGTCATCGTAACGAGCCAAATATTGAAAAATCCTATTCTTGACTTAAAAAATATTTTTTTTTGATAGATATCCCACTCGCATCCCATTAAGCAATTATAAAGCCCTTAAAGTAAATTGTATAAGGTTTCTTTTGAGAAAAAGAAAAAAAGGGCCCAAATTGAAAAAAAATTAAAAAAAAAATAATTAAAAAAAAAATAATTAAAAAAAAAAAATTAAAAAAAATATTTTTGAAATGATTGAAGAAATAGCTATCTACAGTCCAAAGGACTTTGCTAGGACCAATAGGTAAAAAGTTACACTAATTTAAAAAAACCTTGTATGACCAAAATTTACCAAAATGTCCAACTTTTACTCCGGCACTTCTGAACTGATAGAGCTGAAAATTTGTCTCTGGCCTACTATCCAAATTTCATCCAAATCGAAATACATCGATTTTTAAAATTGGGTCACTTGACGTGAAACTCACCATATACTTAAAAATAATCTTAATGATTCCTAGAAACTAATTAACATTAACAATATTAGTTATTCACCAGATAATATTGTTTCCATATTAATTTCAATAATTAAATTTAGTTCTTTTTTTTTTGTTTGAATTGCGGTTTTACTTAATTACATTTTAGACCAACGCTAGTTCTTTGTAATTAGTGTGTCGCAAAATAGTTTAAAATTATAATCTATAATCAAATATATTCAATAACCCTATTAAAACAGACATTTGTACGCATACAGAGAACAATAAAGTTATTCCGGCAATTTTTAAACGCACATCCGTTTCCGTTACAGTGCTTTTGTGAAAATAAATGCATATAAAATAAGTAAAATATGTGTTTTTGGTAAAAATATTTTAATATTTGGCATATAATTGTTTGATATTTGTTATTGCCAATGTTTAATGTTTTTTTTCCTCTAGCATTCATATGCAGTTAAGTAAAAATAGTTTAAATTTAAATTTCCAATTAGTGCAAACCAATAACAACAGCAATACGCTCAAGCTCGGCACAATGGCACAACAATAAATACTAACTAATATACAGACACATGCAGCCAAACGAAAACATACATACGGACATACAGGAACGTACTCAAACACATTTCCCTTGATTTATATGTTTGTAAACTGTAAGATGAAACCATGATATATTGATTCATGCCTAACAATCAATTCTACATAATAATCTTTTGTATTGGCTGCAATAAATCAAATTGCATAGAGGCTCTCACATATACGAGGACTTACACACAAAATGTTGGTAGGAGTTTATATGTACATAAATGTTTACTAATAATAAAAACTAAAACAGCAACAGCAACAATGCCAAACAAACAACATTGACAACACATCGACAACATACACAATTGTTACACAAATCTATGCACATACCTACATACACACATATACATATGTATGTCTAACAACACACTCACTTACTGAAAGAAATTTATATAAAATCTATTTGTTGGCCAGCACGTGTATAATCACAGCCAACACATTAATACCCTTTCGTTTACTTTTACTGACTACTTAAGACTAACAGCAACAACCATAACAATACAAAGCACCAGTATCCAACGACTACTACCGCTGCTCTGCTTTTAGTTTTCACCCACTCTCATCCACCCCTCCACTCCATACTAATCTGTACTAGTTTGAGTTTGTATCGTACTCGTTCACGTTTTCCGATTTAGACTCTAGGGTGGGAACTGTACAAAGGCGATTGATTTAAGTAGTTAATAGGAATGAGGCGGACAGACTTCAGTAATGTGTGGTCGTATAGAAAAACAAATTGATTTCACATTCAAATGCAAAACAAACAATCGAATGAGCAACCAAATCAACTTCATCATTCCCCTTCTACCTACGCAGTGTGATTTGTATGTTTGCGTGTAGTTTGCGTTTGAGGTTTCCAATTCCAACATCCCTTTTAACAATGTAACTAAAACCGAAATGACCAAAAAGTAAGTACTAAAGCCAAAGAAAGAGGAAAAATGGGAAGTAACTACTACTACTATTATCTGTTATGAGATATTAGCAGTGGGGCAAAACTCAAACGATTGTAAATTAATTTAATATAAAATACATTTAATTTGGAGGGCTCCTCAATTACTAATAATTTTCAAGTGTTTTTCATTTTCAAGCGTTCTAGAGCGAACTTCGATCGCTAAAATCTGCTGATAAATCAGGTGACATTAGGATAAATTCAAAAATTTCGTACCAAATATCTACTAAATATTGATTTAGCTTTCAAGTTCAGTGAATTACACTTAATTAATGATGCTTAACACACTGTTCGCCAAAAAAATATTATTCAAATGTAATGAATTCTATGCAAGGAATCACAAAAAAAAATATTTACAAAAAATTTTACATAAAATTCCATCGTTGTACTGACATGACAGTCTTGTAATTATAAATTTTAACTTTAAATAAACATTTTGGGGAGTTTTTTTGCCACCTAAAAGCATGCTATAAATTATAACAAATTAGCGGTCTATTAACTTGCATACAGTACGTATGATTAATAAGTATTGCGTTAATTCATCATACTCCACCATAAAATACACTATTGTTTAATTGACTAGTGCTTTTTATATCCACAACCAAAAAGGTAAAGAGTATATCGCTGGCTTAACATGCAAAGGCTCTAAGTCCACTTTTTTTAGAAATTGAGATTTTGATGCTCTTGTGTTCAATAAGTAAAAATACATCGATTACAAAAAAAAAAAATACAGTTATCTCATTTGTTGTTTTTGTTTTGTAGTGCTGAGTAAAGGCGCTAAGTCCAATTTATATTATTTATGTAATATCTCACTTCTTCCAATGTCGACATATCAACTGTTTCGCCCGAAATAGTCTGAAAGTCCAACCAATTGACTTAATATTAGTTCTCATTGGTTACACTTTCGTTGTTTTGAGTATCAACACCATTCACAGTCATGATATTAATCGTCATGCTGTTACTTATTTGGATCATTAATTTTTCTAAAAAATTAACCAATGTAAAATTTTGTAAAAATATTCGCCCTGTTCGTGGAAAAGGCGATTCCAAAGTGACGGACATTCGACGAATACAATACACACCAAATGGTAAAATTAATTACAAACTTAGATTTCCTGATGAATGGAAAAATCTCCACCAACAAATAAATGAAAATATAGTCGGACTGGAGTGGTCGGATTTACACCAACTTTATCTAGAAACAAGAAAAATAAAGACGAGAAAGTTCGAAGACTTACAATATCTAAAATCCGCTTTGCCTACAAAACACCACACATTTTATGACTTACTTACTTACTTTTAAATCCATTAAAAATTTAAATTAATATTACTTTTTATTATTTTTTATAACAGCAATGAAATAAGACTGAATAGTTTTTGTTTTCATTATATACAAGTATATACAAATATAGAAATTGAAATTTGGCAAATAAAAATTTTATGTTTACATCACCTTCAGTAAGATGTGCATACAAATTGTTTAAAGAAAATCTGTAAAAACCCATGCAGAAGAAATCAATCAATTTAAAATAGTGAGCGTTAGAGTAGGCGTGGTTGTATCAACTGGTACTTAATTTATTGTGTCTATAAGTAAATCGCTGTATGTTTCAGGCTGTCAAGATATAAACAAAATGTAAATTCTTGATTATAACTGGAATATGTATAAAATTCTTAAAAATATCGTTATTGAGATGAAATTCAACTAAAATAAACCTAAAATAAATGTAAATTACGGTACAATAGATATTATATGACATGTATATCGAGCCATAACCGCCGAAAAAATGTATCCCAAAAACTCAAAATTTTACAGGGGAAGGTTTTTTTTAAATAAAATCAGTTTAAATAAAGCCATTATTTTAAAATTTATAATGTAAATATTGTTTTGTGTAATACATTTAATTTTAATAATTTTAAATGATGTTGAACTATCGATTTCGATAAAAAAACAACAATCGATTATGGTGTGGGATACATTATTTTGGCGGTAATGGCTCGATATAATAATAGGTGATTTGGCACAGCCGAATATAACCGAAATATACTTGTTAAATTTTTGCTTTAGATAATTGCATTTTAAAACAACAAATAGTTGTTAGCAAAATAGTTTAAAATTATAATTTACATGTCTATTTAAATAGATTTCGGCAATTTTTAAATAAACATCCGTTTCCATTACTTTATGGTATTAGTGAAAGTTATGAAAGTTAAATTACGAAAAGTTCAGCGTAGTTGACAATAATTGCAAATATTAACAAATGCTCTTAAAAAATCAGCATATCCATGTTTACGCATTTCAAATGAGTCTTATTCTGATTTTGAAAAAAAAACATCCTAAAAGAACCAACATTGAATGTAGAAAAACAAATGCCTACAAAATGTATTAGTTGTTGATGCCGATTTTAGGCTGGCGATGTAGTTCTTCAACAAAAAGAAAAAAAAAAAAAAAAAAAAAAGAACGCTGCACAGTGCGACATTTGGACAATCTAGGTGGACAAAAATCGAAAAATAAAAGTTGGCGGATTGTTATAATTTAAATTAATTAATTTAATTTAAAAAGGAGAAATGACAACAAAAACATACATACATTGCTGTTATTGATCTACAAAAAAAAGTAGACGCAGCAAGAAAAGCAAAAACAAATTTGTAATAATACAAGATTTCTAAATAATAATAAAGAATACACACACATTGTAAACGTACGTAAATTTCGTTTTACCTCCCAACACGTTAAAAAGAAATGTGATAATTCTCGGATTTTATTTCTCAAAAAACGGTGAGTTAAATAAATGATATTTACAGATTGATCGTGGAAGATTGCTGATGACGCCCTTGACAGGGTAGAAAATGCATTCAAATTTGCCAATTGTTCCAGTACTTTACAATAGTATTCTTGATTATTCGAACTATTAGCCTAAATAAAAGCTTTTCTCTTAAATTAAAATATTAGTTCATTCCCTTCTCTAATTAATGCACATTTTTACATTTTTGTTTTTTACAAAATGGTACACAAATTATCATTTTTAAAACAAAATTTCATAAAAATTCTTCAAATTATTTAAGCAATTTCTTAAATAATAGTTAATTACCGAAAAATTAGCGTGGCAATTGTTCGATTGTTCCAAATTTTGTTGTCAATATTAGTTATGTTATTATCAAACCAAATTTCAAGCCAGGATCTGTTAAATTAGATTTTTGTCCACCTAGATTGGCCAAATGTTGCACTGTGCGCTGGCCAGGCAGTGACTATTACTTTTGCTTAATAATTTGAAATGAAAATATAGTTCTTTTCACTTAAATTTGAATATATTGATGTAGTAGGCATGTGGTTAGCTTTTTGGAAGTAATTTGAATGACCCTTGAATTAATTTGACTAGTAGTACCCGATACATTTCCGCTTTGAAAAAGTTAAAAAAAATACTTTTGGTTTCAGCTTAATGTCTTGTGCTAGCTTCGAAAGAAATTTCCCTTTCATTATTTCGAATAAAATCATTGCAATAGCTCCACTGTATAGACATACATACATATAAATGGAAAATTTACTAAATAAATGTAAACATATGAGATTAGATCTTCATGGTCGATCAATAGGATTTACAAAATCGTCAACAGGGGGATATAAAAAGAAGCAAAACGAAATAAAAATAACAACAAAATCAACACCAAAACAATTTGCACATTTACACGTTTATTGTTGTTATACACTTTTTTTGCTGGTTGTCATCGTCAAAAAAATAAAACAGCAGTGACAACAACAAAAACTAAGAATATTGTTGTTATCCTTATCCTGGTTTTGTGTGCGTAAAAAACATTAGTTGTTTGGGATATCTGTCGCAAAATGTGGTTAGAATTTTGTTAGATGATTGGTATCGCAACGCATAAATTTATAGAAATGACCATTACTAAGTCTCATACATACATATATTTGCTAATACATTCATACAAACTACAACAAAAAGGCAAAATCTTAAGTAGAATGGAAAAAAAAGAAATAAAGAAAAAAAACTTTAGCACCCACCACACAAAGCCAGTTGTTTAGTTTGATGATAATGTGAACATATTGTAGATAGGTTTGTGTGTGTGTGTCTGTTTGTAGGAAATCAATTGATTGAAGGTTTTTTTATTGGACAAATAAAACTAAACTGACACTTGTCAAAATTGTTATCTTGTTAGATTTCTGTTCTGTGTCTTAATATTCTTCGTGCTTGCTCGTTTGTTTGTTTGTTTTTATTATATTCTGCAAGTGTCTTGGTTTTTTTTGTCATATTTGTAAAATCTTTTCTTTAAGTTTGTTACGATTGCTTAATTCAAACAGAGATTGTTATGTGGCCAAATGTTTTCATGGAAGTAATTTTATTGTATTGCATTGATTGTTTATTGTACAAGTTGCAAATACTCTTGATGTTTCTCATTGAAACACATTGGCAGTTACTTGAAACAAATTTAAATTAATTTAGATTCCCCAACAGATTAGTTGAAAACTTTAATATTATAATTATTATTATGTTGTTTGTTGTTTTTATTTTTTGACCTGAGGGACTTTGTTGTTTTAATATAATTTCTTTAGATTTTTCCCAGAATTTATTGGCTCTTCTGTGGCCATTTGTTACATTGACATCAGTAAAGAGTTTAAATATTCTTGGACAAGACAAGACAAGACTATATGCAGATAACTAATAAGCTCAAACGACTTAATTAGGGATTTAAATATTTCTTTAAGTTAACTATGATAAGAGTGTTAATGCCTTAATAATAAAGTACTGAGAGTTGTATGAAATTGTAGGATGTTGGCAAGAATAGTAAATAGAAATTAAATAGAATTAAATGTTGTGGAACAACTGGATTAAAAGAACTGGCCATCGCATTTTGCATGGAATTGAATATTAAGGTACGGTCACACATGGCAAATATTTACTCAAAAAAGCATAACCACTTGTTTTAGCATAAACTTGTTTGATGTTGTTTACTTTTACAAGAGTTTTGCAAGATCAAATAGCATCAAATAAACTAATTTTTGCTGTATTAATCAATAAAATATTTATTGTATTGAAATGAGTAAAATGTGACAGTTATAAATTAAAAAGAATATTGGTTGAATATCGGCTGCCCATCAAAATGGCAAAATTGTTCTTAGAACAATTATTATTTTTATTTTAACTGTTAATTTCTCAATTTTTGATAATTTTTAGTTGGGCTCGAGTTCATTAAATTTAATTTTCATTAAATTATTATTTTTACTGCAGGTAGGAATTGTTTTTACAACAGGAAATCTTATTAAAATTTATTGATAATAACACTGGCCAACAAATTAGGCAAACAATTTTGACTGGGGAAACGAAGTATGTTTTTTAGCTAATCTGGCTGCGCTGAATTCGAATCTGGCAACAAAGTTGGGCTATCACGTCCAGTTCGTTTTTTATCGCATGCTGGCAATACTGTAAAATAGTTAATACTGACGCTACAATTTCACAGTTATTAATTTGACAAAAGCCTACATTCATTATAAATTTGTATAAAGGTAGAGTTTAAGCATGTCAGTGAGATCGTGTGTTACTAATCCGAGCTATTTTTGCTTTGTGTGTGGTGAATATCTGATTAAAAAAAAAGGATATGCAATATCAGAATCACTAAAATATGCATATCTACATTATTTTGGTTTTGCTGTCGGAAACTTGGACAAACCGTGGACACCGACAATGTTTTGCAATCGTTGCAGAGCTATTTTATACAAGTGGTCAAATGGCGAGAAAATCTATTTAGATTTTTCAATTCCAGTACTTTGGAGAGAGTCAAGTAACCACCAAACTGATTGTTATTTCTGTTTAACAAAAGTTACTGGATTCAATATGAAAAATCGAAAAAGTATTACCTACCCTAATGTCCTATCAGTTTCCAAACCAGTTCAACGTCTATCAACTGATCCACTACCAGTCATTCCCGGTGCTACGAGCAGTGAGTCCGAAATATCTTTCGGCAGCAGTTGTAGTTTGTATGAGGCTGATAGTGAGCGCCATTTAGTGACTCAAGCTGAGCTGAGTGATCTAATTCGGGACTTGCATTTAACGAAGCAAGACGCAGAAATACTTGCTTCACGCATGCAGCAGTGGAAACATCTTGCAACTGGGACGAAAGTAACAATCTATAGAAAAAAAAGTTTGGAATTGACTGCATATTTTGAAAAGAAAGGCTCTATTCTGTACTGCACTGATGTTAATGGTTTATTTCGAAAAATGAACCAGCCATATGACAAAACTGAATGGAGATTATTTATTGATGGCTCTAAGTACAGTTTAAAGGCACTTCTTTTACATAATGACAATAAAAAACCATCCATACCAATTGCTCATGCCATTAATACGAAGGAAAATTATGAGTCAATGACTGAAATTTTAACATTACTTAAATACAATGATAATGAATGGAAGATCTGTGGTGATCTTAAGGTATGTGATTTAAATTTCTTTACATATGTAATATACCTATACATAGATGATCGTAAATAACAGTTTTTATTTTTAAATCTGTTTCAGGTCATTGGTTTGTTGACTGGTATGCGAGGAGGTTTCACAAAATATTGCTGTTTCCTGTGTCTATGGGATAGTCGCGCCACACTTCATCATTACCTCAGAACAGAGTGGCCAAAAAGGACTGAATATTCACCAGGAAAACAAAACGTTTCAAATAAACCATTAATTGATCCAAATGATGTTCTTCTTCCACCGCTGCACATAAAATTGGGCCTTTTTAAGAACTTTGTGTATGCTCTGGACAAAGATGGTGCAGCATTTAAATATTTGTTAAAAGTTTTTCCTAAAATTTCATATGCTAAAATAAAAGAAGGGATATTTGTTGGCCCTCAGATCAGGAAGCTTATCAATGATCATAATTTTTCGCATTGTTTATCGGAGAAAGAATATACAGCCTGGGAGTCTTTTAAGTGCATCGTGAAAAGTTTTCTTGGAAACAATAAGAGTGAAAACTACAGACAAATTGTTGCTGAATTATTGAAAAGTTATCATGAATTGGGTGCACGAATGTCACTCAAAATACATTTTCTCCATTCGCATTTAGATTTTTTCCCACAAAACCTAGGTGCTGTTAGCGACGAACAAGGGGAACGCGCCCATCAAGATTTAATGAAAATTGAAAGAAACTATCAAGGATTTTGGGATAAAAGTATGCTGGGAGACTATTGTTGGACTCTAATACGTGAAACCGAACCAACGAAATACAAACGACAATCATAAACCGCCATTCACTTTTGAAAACTCATTGATTTTTAAATAAACTAATAACTTTTTATGGAAAAATCTAATAAAAGCTTTTTTTTATATCTCGAAAACCTGACGTGATAGAGAAAAACCATTTACAGATTCGAATTCAGCGCACCAAATTACACTGGGAAATGTATTTGGTTGCTCCAGTCAAAAACCTTGTTGGCTAGTGTAATAGTATAATGAACATTAAATTTACCCACCGTCCCACGTTGTCGAACGATAACGTTCGCTTAGATAAGACTTAAGACACAAACTTGATTGTGGAATAAACAAACTTGATTGAGTAAAAAAATAGATACGATAAAAAGTGTGTGTCTTAAGTCTTATCTAAGCGAACGTTATCGTTCGACATCGTGGGCCAGGGGGTTAATGAACTCGAGCCCAACTAAAAATTATCAAAAATTTATTTTTTAATTTGTTTAAAATTCCACAAATTTTGTAAAAATTTTCACAAAGACACACTTATAAATTTAATTATAACTATGTTTCTAATAATATTGCCAAATATTTTTCTTTTTTAAATAATAAAAACAAAAATTATAATAAACTAATCTTAACTTTGCCATAAATTTGAAAATGTTTATATTTTTATTGTAGTCTATAAAACTGATTGCTTGTTTGTTTTTGTTTATTTTTGTGATCTATTTTAAACAAAAACATTTTATCAATATTTTCCAATATTAGTTTCTTTATGTTTTTGTTATTTAAAACGAACCATAGACACGAGATATCTTATATGTATTTAAACAATAAACATTATATTGTGCTTAAGATAAGCCTAAAACGATTTACAATTTTGTTATTGTTCTTGTTGTTGGTTACTTTAATATAAGCGATATTTTAACTCAACATAAATATATTGTGTTTACAGATTGTGTTTCATATTACATTTTTGTTTTTTGTTTTCGATAAAATGTGCAAAGTCGGTGTAGGAATTTTGTATAAATTTTGGTCTGGTTTTTAAGCTTTACCAAAAAAAGGGTTAGAAAGGGTGTTTGAATGAGTATGTCTGCCAGTATTTTGCTGTATGAGTGTGTGTGTCTAATGCTTGTATATTTACATAACACGTGACCATACCCTTAGAATTGTAACGGTCATGTGCTGCTGCTGCTGCTTGTACTAGCACTGCTATAAAGTGTTCGAGTGTTAGTAAATGTAGAAAAATTATATAGAGAGTTGTAGAGGTTGTGTGAAGATAACTGGCACAACGACAGACATTGCACGAACCGACATTGTGCGAACACACAAACGTATGGATTCTTCAAAGACTCAAGGGTACAATTATCTAAAGGATTTCACAATTATGGTGATATGTAATCACAACAATATGTATGTATTTATGCATGCTTGTATGTATTTGTGTTTGTAAATAGCACGCTTTTTAAAGAACACCCCAGCAGTTCTGTGCATACTGGTTACCTAACTAGTCACCTAATTGATTAGGTTAGCTAATTGAATTGAGGCTAACTGGCAGAAGCTGATTGACCTCATATATCCAGTCTAAAAGAAGCTTTCAAGCTTAATTCAACTAGATATCAGTTACATGATCTGTCTCTTCTTTGCAGTTGAAACATTCTAGTTCAAGTTACAAACAGACAGTTCATTCCGATTTCATGTAAATAAACTAACCAGCGACTATTATAGGGTGACTAAAATGATAACAATTACAATAGGGCAGTCAAATAAACGATGCTAAAGTGATTTTTATTTGAAATTGTCAACCTCTGACATGGAAATAGTTCTAGAATTAGACCCTTCAGTTTGATTCACCCATTTGTTCTTAACAAAATATTTGTTCGGACAGAGTTTTTTCATATGAAGTTTGACATCTCAACTTTTAAGAGAGAGAATATGTTCATATGAAAAAAACTTTGTGCGAACGTATGGCTGAATCCACCTTAAATCAATGATTTTTATGACACATTGTCTCCTTAAGAACTGGCTATATGGAAACATTACAGTGTCAATAAACATTCTTCCAAAAAAAAAATGCTACCGTTATTTGTTCAAATAATCTAATCCGTTGAATTATGTTTATACGAGTGTTTAGCAATGCAAACTCAAAATTAAAAGAAAATCTTTCTCGAACTCATTGAAAATACGACATTGTCAGGTTCAGTAATTGCTAAAAAGCCAAAGCTTGAGTGCAAGATTAAAAAATTATTTCTAAGGCAAACCAGCAACCTTTAAAGAAAATACTACGTTCAATAAATCAAAATCCTGGTCTCTTTAATAATGACAAATAATACAACGCCAGTGTAAGTACCACATGAATAAAAAATGTTTAAGCTGGGTTTTAAACCACATGATTTGAATAGTTTTTTAAAAAAGGAGCACACAGTCTTTACGACAAAGTTTTAACCAAATTCAACAACTGCTTTATAATGAATGATGAAACATATATGGTTATGGATCTCAGCAAACTTTTGGCTGCAACATTATATAAACTTGTTATAAAGGCAATCATTTGATAAATAATTTGCAGTTGTGATCTGAAGAGCCAGCCTCTTGTCACATTTTTAATAACAAACTTTGATATTTTTATAAAATAATGTTCGCAGAAAAGTTTGCTGCCTGTTATTAGACATCGCTACTCTAGTGTAAAGTTTTGGCCTAATTTTTTTTTTTTTTTTTGAAAAATAATAATTTAATGAACATTAAATTTAATAAACTCGAGCCTGACTAAAGAAACTACAATATTTTCCACAAGGATGGAAAACGGCAAAAGTAATACCTATTTTAAAACCCAATAAACTCCCAAATTCGGTACAGAGTTATCGTCCAATAAGTCTTCTCAGCAGTCTCAGTAAGATTTTAGAAAAAGTTCTGAAAATAAAACTTTCCAAGTTTATGGATCTCAGTAGAATATTACCACTAACTCAATTTGGATTCACCCCATTTCACAGCACAGTTCATCAAATTAAACGTATATGTAATCACATTAATTCAGAGTTTATAAATGGAAACTCAACTGTGTTGGTTACGTTGGATATTGAGAAAGCTTTCGACTCTGTATGGTATAACGCACTATTATATAAAATGATTCAATATAATTTTCCACTATACATTATAAAAATCATTGAGTCATTTTTGAAAAATAGATATTTTTGTGTAAGTCTGAATGATATTTTTTCCGATTTAATTGAAATACCAGCAGGAGTTCCACAGGGCTCGGTTTTAGGTCCATTGCTCTATAATTTATACTGTTCCGATATGCCACAACCTAGGGGAGTGGAATGTGCAGCATACGCTGACGACACTTGTTTATACGCATCACACCAATAAGGCCAAAATATTGTTTTAGACTTACAACTAGCTTTAGATCAATTTGTGGCTTATTTTCACAAATGGAAAATCAAAATTAATGAAACCAAGACCAATGCAATATTTTTCACTCGTAGAAGAAATTTGTGTTTTTATCCATCAAATCAACTCAAAGTCAATGGCTCCAATGTGCAATGGAGCGATAATGTTAAATATTTAGGGGTTATACTGAACCAAAAACTGATATTTGAACTGCATATCAAAAAACAGATTGAAAAATTCAACTTAGCAAAAACAATATTATATCCTTTAATCGGGCGTAAATCATTTTTAAGTCGTGATAACAAAAAAATTCTGGCTAAAGTAATCTTTCAATCTATAATTTTATATGCTTGTCCAGTTTGGGGAGTTTGCGCGAAATCCCACATTAAAAAAATTCAAATCTGTCAGAATAAGCTGTTAAAGATGATGCTTAATTTACCATGGCATTTCTCCACCAAAGATCTCCACGAAGAAAATAATATTAAATTAATTACCGAAAAAATAAATTTTTTAACAGAACGCTTTAAGGTTTCTTGTAGCATGTCTAGTAACCCACTTATTTCTGGCCTTTATTAAAAAAGACCAATTTATTTTTTTTTAGTTTATATCACCATACATACATGTATATATTGCGTATATACTTAAATGAGTATACATGACTTACAATTGTACATGAATGCATGAGTGCATATAATTATTACATTATTCTTTATTATTAATTTGCTCTAATATCAAATCAGAGGTTTTTATAAAAATAGTACTTTCCTCTGAAAGAAAATATTTCTTTATTATAAAAAAAACTCCTTCTATAAACTTAGTATGATTTTGTAGATGAAAAGTTAATATAATAACTAAAACTCTGTAAATTGTGTGATAACTTTAGGTTAAGTGTTATAAAATTTTTTTAATAAAAAAAAAAAAAAAAAAAAAAAAAAAAAAAAGAAGAAAGTTCGACTAAAAATAATAATTGTACTTAAAAATAATAATTGTTTTGACCTAATTTTACTGCCTAGTTAAGCTTGACAAGCTGTAATGGATTTGTATCGAAGAAAACACACTCACTCTGTACCTGATAAAAAATATACTCGTATGTAAGCGCCTAATGGTTTCTTTTTCTATTCTAATGCTTATTTAAAACGAAAGTGCTGTAGCTTAATTGGTTAGCGCATTTGATCAGTAAGCATGAGTTGGTATTTGTAGCCTGGGTTCGATTCCCAGCCGATGCCACTCAAACCACATCAGTTTCTGATAATTGTGAGTTTTCTTTTCTATCCAGCATAACTAATATTTATCACAGCAGCGCCCTCCTTCGGTGGTATAGCATTTAAACGCCACCGAAGTAAAATAATTAAATAAAGACTATAAAATCAAACTTTAACATTAATTCGCCTACTCAACACCAGAGACGCTGTAATTCTGGACTAAAAACAAACATATTGCGCAATTGCAGAGTTGTGATATAAAAAAAGCTTTCTTCTTTCACCACCCTTTACTTCTTCAACCTATCCCCTTTTCAAAGAAAGTAATGCAATTATATATAGGCATATTAATTGCCTGAGTGTTACTTCTGTCAAAAAAAAAAAAAAAAATTAACGATATTAAAAATTTTAAATAATTTGACTTTTTCTTTCAAAAAGCTATACTTGGTCGAAATTATTAGTGATCACAAATCGAGCTGCTTTTCTCAATCAAACGATTATTTACCAAGATATTACAAATTTTAGATATTTTGAATTTTTTATTCAAAAAACAGTATTTGATTGAAAATATGAGTGATCACAGAATCAGATCATCTTCTCATTAAAAAGCTTATTTATTTACCAAGATATTTGCGATTTTATTGTATAAATCTTTAATTTGTCAGAAATATAAAAGATCACAGATCAAGCTCCTTTCTCCATTTAAACGCTTATTTACCCAGCCATTAACGATTTTAGGTACAATATTGAGTTTTTCATACAAAAATCAATGTTTGGTCAGAAATATTAGTGATCACAGATCAAGCTCCTTTTGCTATTAAAACGCTTATTTACCAAAATATTGACGCTTTAAAAAATATGTATAAAGGGAAGTTGTTCCCAGATTTGGCGAATTGAACAATGTTGGGCTATTGTCAAAGTAACGTTAAAGTAGAGTGGTTCTGAAGTGGAAGCTGATACTTATATCACTGGTATAAGTGCAAGTGTCAATACTTTCATATTATTTTAATATAATCCATTTGAGAAAAAAAGTTTTTGTTGAAAAACCCGTTACATAAACATATTACACTTTTTCGATAGATTTGAAAACGACGCACACTGTGGAAGTGTAGTGTATTTAATGGCCATAAATCAAGTAGGATGCGGAGCTTCATGAAATTTTGAACACATTTATTTTAAATTTTTTAAGAATTTTAATATTTTTTTTCACAAAAATACGCCCACTTTTACGCCCACCTACCATACAACTTAAATAAAAAATGTGGCATAACTTTCATGATTTTAAATATATCAGCTCAGTTTTCATAAACCGTTAATATTATAAATGTAGAATGAGCTTCTGAAAATATGAACTTAATCTGCCCATTTTTACGCCCACCTCCCATGCAAATGATATTTAAAAAATGCCATATCTTCTGTAAATTTGTAACTAGATTGTTTATTTTTCGCAAAAATGCATATTACATTTATTAAATGCTGTTTTGAAAATATGAAAAAAATCCGCCCACTGTAACACCCACCCCCCATACAACTCCAATACAAAAATTTTGTCAGTTTCACTCTATTTCATTTATTAACAACTTTTTGAAATCTTCGTGATGATCTAATTTTTTAAGCTTCAATTTCGTTCTAAATTTGAGTTTTTTCTATATAGCACACATGCAATGAAATTTTCGTATATCTCGCTTCTAAATTGGCACCGCAATTGTTTTTGCACGCGTAAAATAACGCATATTTTTTACTGTAATTTTTTGGGTTTTCATTGTTTTTTCGGCGGCGCGCAAATTGGCGCAGGTTTTTTTTATAGTCTGTTAGCTGAGACTCTCAGCTTTAATTTGGTATAGGACTCCATGTGTCGCACTGCTTCCCAGACAACTAAAAGTCTAACGGAAAATCATAAATGTTTCTTTTTTGGCTCAAAATATATTGTCAAAGGAAATTTTTTTTTCAGTTTTTTAATTTTTTTTTTAATTTACATAATGCTTAATATGTATTTGAAGTGAAAAATACTTATAAGGTACATTCGGTGTATAGTTTATAAGTAGCAAGCTTTTGAATAATACATAGAAAACTATCACATTTGAGACTTGTTCAAATACTTCAAATTTGCCCTACTCGAGACAGAAAACCAATGGAGATATTTGCATGAAATTTTCCACACATGACCTTTAGATAGTTTTTAACCATCTCTAAAGGTCCAAATTGATTTATTGCCGCCGGGGACACAATGTGCGATGCTAAGTGATAATTGAATAATTTTTTAATATATTACTGCTGGTGGGTAAAATAACTGCTTTGTAAAAAAGTTTAAAGTAACTTCACCTTAAGTGACACTTAAATGACAAGTGACTTAATACCTTTACACTTTGCAGAAGCAAGAGAACATACTGTGTAACAAATAACCCATAAATATATAACTCGCCGTCAGTCAAGTGAACAGACTGTCTATAGGGAATAAATTGACTACTTGTAAACCTGCTGGGATATTTGCTACATTCATACGCACTCTGTATTTATGTGGACACTTTTATAATTTCATGTGCTGAACATTTTTAAATACATACGACTGCTTCTACTGCATATGATATGGAAACATAGTCGTGAGTGTTTAGATTTCGAATACAATTTGCAAATTTAAGCTGCTTTTGATAAATTTTAAAACTGAATTTCATAAAGAGTTTTAATTTCAAGTGCATACTGACAAAATTTCGTTTTTGGACAAAGTCAAAGAAATATATGGTATTTTTTGAAATTAGAGCAGCAGTACAATTGTACGCACCTCTCATTTTGTTGTTGGTATTATTATTCTTCTTGCCAATGAATATTGGAAATCAGTGATGGAAACATGAAAAATTGAAATGCTACTGACCGTCAACAAAAAGAGTACCTTTTTCAACATTTTGGTACTTTTTAGGAAACATATATTTTTATTCAAAAATAAAATTAAAAATCCATTTAAAAATAATTCAAAAATAAAATTAATTCAGTTTAATAAAAAAAAACTATTATAACAACAAACTAAAAATTAATTAATTTTTATGTAAGAATATATGTTTCAAAAATGTTTATTTGTTGTGGGTTAAGATAATAAACATATGAGCATTAGGGTGGGGTGAAATTTTGTTTCGTCTTCTAATAGCAAAATTTTGTTGTGTTACTAGTTCAAATAGAAGTCTTTAAAATTTTATTGAAATATTTTAAATGTAAGAGCCCACGCATTGACTACAAATGAAAAGTGTTTTTATGAAAATTTCAAAAATTTTAAGACACAAACGCCCCACCCTAATGAGCATGCCTGCATTTTGTTAATGCCATATCATTAATAGATTGTTCACCAATATGTTTGATGTTTTCAAACTCATATGATACAAAAAAAAAAAAAAACTCAAACAAGAAATGAGAATTACAAAAATGTACGAAACATAAGAAATTTATCAAAATAGTACCACATACAACTTTAATTCTTTATGCATCTGTTTACTTTTGTAGATTAGCTCATCCCAGATCAAATAAATAACATGAATAACGGGTTTGTGCATTCCTTATGTTTTTGTTTTGAAACCAATGTGATCAATGATTATATAAATAGTAACGCTGGATTTCTAAACAGGGAATAAAGCAAAACAAACAAAGAGTACTAAATATGATGTGGGGGTACTGTGGTGTTTTTGTTGTTTGTGAAAAAGTACTGAAAATAGTACAATATTATTGAATTTTCCATCACTGTTGCAAATAATATTACTCATGCCACAAGTAGTTTACTTAATACTTTAATCTACCGGTTTTCCCCAAACATGTTATTTTATTTGCAAATCATAACCAAAACAACAATTTTATTTCATTCAACCCCAAAAAAACAAAAACTTCATAAAAAAATATCATATTAAGATAAAATTCAGCAATTATTCCTAATAAACCGCAACAAAACAATAAAACAGGAATTGTTTATCATTTTAGGGTAAAAACTTTCAACACTCAAAAAACAAAACCCCCTACCAAACTTTTCAGGTTTAATTGTTTTTAGATTATTTTTGATAACCCCACAAGTAAGCGTTGTGCTTTAAAAAATGGTTAGCAAATACCAAATGGAAACTTCATTATAATTTACGAATTTCGATTTGTATACATTACTGTCATTTGCTGGCGGCTTTTGTCCTTAACTTTCATTAGATTTTGTTGCCAAAGGCTGTTAGTTTAAGGGCTTAAAGTAGCCTTAAAAGGATTTTCATTTGCTGCAAATAAAATCCATGTAGTGTTTAATTGCTGCTGCTGTTGCTGGTATTGTTGTGTACTTAGCAAAGGGATTAATGGCTAAGATACCGAGAGCATTACAGCAATTGTAAGGTTTCTCTCTGGCTGTGTTGTCGTTGTCTGTTTGTATTTTGCTGGTAAAGAAATAATGTGTATTTGAAACAAACGAATAAATATTATGAGTGATTGTAGTTTGTTGTGATTGTAGGACAGGGAGTTGATAAATAAGTTGAAAATAATAATAGAATATTAGCATTTTGTTTGTTTGGTTTTAATAACACAGTACAACACATGATTTCGGGACTCTATTCTGGGAATTGTTTATGAAAGTAGCCCCAAAAAGAAGAACTTCTGCATCATTCGTTTGGTCATTTTACATGAAATAATAATTTAAAAACTAATTTTAAGTTACGTTTCAGGCTCTTTTGTTTGTCATAACTCGAGAATCACTAGTCCGAATAAGCTGAAAAAAAATTAAGAATTACAATTTCTTTAATCTGTTCATACAACGTTTTCCTACATAAGCAACAGTTTCGCAGTTATAAATAAATGTATGAAGGTTAGGTTAGGTAGGAAAGCTGGTGTGAGCCCCCTCACAGCCTCACACAGAGACCAATATGGTCCATTGCGATGCCTTAGATTATCTACCAATGTCTGACTCGTCTACATATGTCTGACTGGTCTGTCCAGAGTCTTTGGCGTGAATCGAACCCGCAACCCTTTGACTTATAGTCCGGTACTCTATCGCCTAGTCTATCGGGCACCCTTCATGAAGAAAAAAAACTATTTTTTGCCTAAAAAATTTTTTTATTTTTAATTCATAAAAAATCCAAAACGGTGAAAAAAGTGTCAAGTCCTATTACTTTTTAACGTAAAGTCGCATAACCTTTGACCAAATGAGACATAAATTAAGAAAATCAAGGATTGCGTTTCGCTTTTATTCACAATTAAGTAAAGGTATGAATTTAAAAAATTTCCTCGAGATATACACAAACTGCCGTATGCAAAAAAAAAAATAAAGTAGGTTTGAAGTGTGCTTTAAGACAACATTTTCATACACAATTTTCTTAAAGTACATTTGAAGTCTACTTTATTTTTTTTTGCATAAGGCTGAAAATGTACAAGTTAATTTTTCTCCGGTTTTTAAAAGAATTTTGTGCAGATCTCGAGGCAATTTTTGAAATTCATAACTTTACCTCATTGTGCATAAAAGCGATAAATGTTGTACAGTGTAAAACAACTTCTGTTACCTAACTGTAATTAAAAAAGTTGTAACTAAATATTTATTTAAATTAGTTTTTAATTGCAAAATTAAGATAATATGATTTTCATCACAACCTTAAATATGATTTTTTTTTTGGATTTTATTAAAAACTAGCTAAACCCAATGTGCTTCGCCCCTCGTTATAAAATAAAATAAAACGTATTAATATATTTACAAACATTTATTTATTTTATTTTTTATGTATTTATTGCAATGCCTTAGTTTAGTGGGCGAGGCCATGCCCCTTTGTCCACTTTTATAGTCAAGAATTTATTATTTCTTAAGAATATCCTATTGTGAAAATTTAATGACGATCGGTCCAGTAGTTAAGAATATATTACGATTTTAAATTTTTCTAAAAAGGGGCGTGGCCCCACCCACTTTTCTCCTGCTATGTATTCCTAATTATGCCAATACCATATGTACCACATATCATTGATGTAGGCCAAAAAATTCCCAAAATATGGCGATTTAAATTTTTGGGTTATATGGGCGGTGCCACCCCCGTTTGTACAATCAAAACTCTATATAGCAGATTATTCCTTCCTGAGTCACAGTAACATGCTGTGAGAATTTCATCAAAATCGGCTCAGCCGTTTTGGAGTCCATACGTTACATACATACCAGAGATCGGCTATGAATCGTTTTTTTACGATTCACAACTACTCATAACATTTTAAGTATAAGTGGTTTTATATCATTGCGTTTTAACTACTCTGAGTTACTCAAACTCACAACAACGTGGATATAAGTATGAGTACAACGCCGACATATTGGGAATGGCATGAGCTCGATATGCCATTCCCAATATGTTTGATTCATAAACCGCGGTATTTAGATTTACATTTTAAGAAAAATACTCACATACTCATAAAGTATTCAACTCATTAAAGTCATTAAAAAAAATTCAGTTTATTCCGTTAGGTATTTATACAAAATAAGTAAAAAAGAAATATAAAAACATACAAGTAAGTTTATAGGAAAACATATTGGGGAAAATATAACATTTATTATTTTATATAATTTTTATAAGCGGACTGTAAAAATGAACGACACTCGCATGAGTGTATGCGAGTCATACTTATTTTTTATCGTCTACGTACATTGACATCATACATGAGATTAAACCTGAATATAATGAGTACTTCAAACTTTAAATATGAATATTGGTTTGATAATATTAAGACAAGTATGAGTAAGTATAAGTACGATAAATTATAAGTCATGATTCAAGTATACTCACTTTTTCAGTACTCATAACTGATCTCTGATACATACATACGTACATTCAATTTTATATATATAGATAGATAGATTATACATGTTTTTATCAAGTTTAGCGTTAGAATTTGTTTGTTATTTATTTATTATATTTTCCAATATTTCGCTACAAGAATGTGGTAGCATCTTCAGGGAAATAAATTTATAAAATTTTTAAAAACAATAATAAAAATATTTTTCAATTAGAGAACATTTTTCATTATTTTAGCTTGAGTTCATTTTTTAATTAATTACAAGTAGATCTTGGACAATAAACATTGCTGATGACGCCCTTGGCAGGATAGAAAATGCATTCCAGTGTGCCATTTGTCTAGAAAAATATAACTTTACAATGGTATTCTTCGAGTTATTAATTAAAAAATTAACTCAAGCCAAAATAATGAAAAATTTTCTGTAATAATAAATATAAAAAGTTCAACCATAGTATTCTGTAAAAATTAATATTTTTCAACAATATTTGTCATAATGAAAAACTTTTAACTTTTTATACCAACAAAAATATGTAAAAATAATAATTTAATTTCCTTTTCCGTTTTTATAAATGAAGTGTATTTAGTTTGGGCCTTAATCCTCTTCCATTAACCTTTCGCTCCGTTTAAATAATTTTTTACTTTTCTTTTCAAAATATTTGACCCCGCCTATGAAAAGGTGTTTTATGACTAAAAAAAAAATTTTTTTCTCGAACCAGCCGCCATTGCAGATATGATATCATAACATTATTCTTATTTTGTCCAACACACACTGACAAAATGCACTGTTTATCTTTAACAGCTGTGTCTCGCAATTTCTTTTTTGAGTCATACGCCACCTTTTCATAGGCCGGGTCACATATGTTTTCGTTGTAAACGAATCTCTTCATATCTAAAGTTATCTTCATTAAATATTTTATTTGCAATAGAACCTGTCATATTTAAAGTTGTCTACACCACATATTCCTTGAATTTAAGTCTTTAATTATCCTCTCAAAGAATCTTTCGCTCTATTGCTACTTATGCGTGTAGCTTAAATTACCTATTAAATGTTTACATGTTTAATAATGTAACTCTTTCATTTTTATTCGCTTAAAGTAGCTAATTTTCGTTCGTTATAAATACATAATAAAATTACAAATTGCCTGCCTTCTCAGGCATAAACGAGTCACAGCCAGCCAGACCTACACACATATATAAGTTAACACATAGCCTTAACTCTCACATAGTAGACATTTTGTATGTGTATTAGAGGGGTTTTATTTGAGTGCAAAATAATAACCAGAAAATAGCATTTAACTTAATTATAACCTACGCCATGCATAGTGGGGAGGGCATATGGGATTTGTACTGATATTTGTAACGTGCAAAAATATTAACATTAGACATTATAAATATTATATTAGAACATAGAATTCACTTTCTGAGTCGATTTAATTATGTCCGTCCGTCCGTCTGTCTTTCTGGCTGGCTGCTCTATGTAAATATTGTGGTATTTTGATAAAATTTGTTACATTATATTTTTTCGGCCCAGGAACTATTGGGATTAAATTTGGTTAAAGTCGGTCTATTATTTTATTTAGCTTCCATACAAATGTCCTCCCAAAATAGGGTTCAATCCGTTATAAATATGTGATTTATAAACGTATCCAAACAAATTTCGCCACATATAAGCAGTGTTGCCAAAACATTATTGGGAAAAAATGCTAGATTTTTCTCAAAAAAATGCTAAAAAGTGCTAAAAATTTAAAAAAAGTGCTAAAAAAAGTGCTAACAAAAATAAATAAAAAAAATTGGCTTTATAGTAAACTATGAGATCTGAATTTCTTTAAAATTCATTTTCATACTTAAATATGAATAAAGAAATTGAAAATACATCTTTTCTTAAAAAAAAATCTAAAATAAAATGTTCTATTCATTTTTAAAAACAAAAATCGAAAGTAAATTCTTAAAAAACAAAAAGTCTTTACATTACTATTTAAAAATTAACTTTTTAAATTCATATTTTATCACATAAGTTTTAAGATCACGAAAATAATTTGATGAATTTAAAAATTCCAGTCATTATCATCATTATTATTATTATAATAATTTTCACTAGATCCAATTAATTTCAGAAAATTCGTTGGGACATCATATTGGCAACAACACTTTCCGCTTCCTTTTAATCCGTATCTAAAATGTTATTAAATTATATCATAAAATTAAGAAATTAAAATTTAACAATAAAGTCTTACCCAATTGCGAAAACAGAATGTAATGTAATCGGTTTCTTATATTTTTCTTTACGATGTTCATTTGACTGAAGACACTTTCAACGTCCGCATTAGACCACGGAAGACTGAGAAGTTTTAAAACAAAATTGGCAATTTCCTCGAATCTCTTGTTACCTCCGGCATCTCTATATGCTTTTACCTCTGCCCAGAAAGATACTGTGTTGTTTTTATTAATCCATTTTATATATTGAATGCTGGAATATTGGTCAATTATTTTTCCAATTTGTTCCTCGCTAATACAAAATATTTTTAAAATTGATAAAATTTCGCCTTTTTGGGAACTTAAAACGTTTTGGACCGAAAAAAAATCTGTATTTTGTAAAATTTTTATATTGACTGGTAATTTTAAATAAAGAAGGGGTTAGTTTATGTATTTTTTAATGCATATTTATATACATAGTTTAATTTAAAACACAAATTAACTTGATTGTTAAAGATATTTTTGCGGGAAAATAATTAAAAAATTATTAAAATACCACAAATTTAAAAAAATGCTAAAAATGCTAGAAAAATATTTAAAAATGCTAAAAAAAGTGCTAGGTGCTAGATTACTTTTTTTGGTGCTAAATGAGTTTAAAAAGTGCTAGATCTAGCACTAAAAGTGCTAAATTGGCAACACTGCATATAAGTGATATATAAAACTAAATCATATTTATAAGTTTTGTGCAGATATGTCTATAATTGACCCTCTTTCGAAAAACACTTTAGAGAGCATAACTCTCTTAACCCTTTAACCTGCAAGAGTGCCTCAAGGCACGCATTACAAAACACCAATTAACTCAAAAAGTAATCATTATTTTGTTGTTAAATTTTAACTGTGACTTTAGTAACATATCTGTTGACATTTCTCTCGAAGGTTGAAATGCATTCTGACATGTCGTTTTTGTTCTGTCGGCGGTTTTGTGAGAGAAGTAATAATTTTAGCACGTGAAATTTTGTGTGATTTTTTTGTTTTTTTTTAATCAAAGTTATACTAACTTTTAGTTGCCCGATCTATTCGAAATAATTTTTTTTTAAGATAAGATATTCTTCTTTCAGTTTATGCATTTGTAAATGTTAAAATATTAAAAAAGTGTGTTGAGAACGCAAAAACTGAGGGGTGACTCAGGGTACTTTTGCAGGTTGCGGCTAAAATTATCAACTTATTATATTTTTACTTTTATGTTATATTATTTAGCATTTTTTTTTATCGAAAAAAAAGTGGTAGGAATGGCAGATAGAGACCGCAGACGGATTAAATTATCTGCCTTGGTTGATGATCAGTTGGGTAGAGTTCATGGATGCTATAGAAACAGACGAAGAAAACGATTTATATGGCGATAATGAAGAAAATGACTCAAATTACGCGTCGGATGAAATTTGCCAAGAAGACGAGCAATGCATTTCGCAATATATTAGTGAAATGCAAAATAGTACTTTGTTTTTCACCGAGGCACTAAACATAAGTACATTTGACATACCTTTGGGATCATCACCATTGAATCCAATGGTAACAACAACAGCACCATGTTCTATATCGGAGGAACCAGTTACACCATGTTTATATCCAACTAGTATTCAAAACAAATATGTTTCATTCGGTCAAATTTTATGATCATCGATTATGGTCATAGCTTCAATATAAAGCCAACTATATACATATGTATGTACGAATCATTAAAGTGTTGATATCGACATATAATTTAACACACAAAATATTTATAAGCACAGAATTCTATGCATCATCAGACGATGATAGCTATGAAACAAGAGTTAAAAAAATGATCTGTTCAACTAAGGCTGCTGTGAAAATGGTTCAGACTTCCAACGTGAGCACGAGAAATGCAGCAAAACTATGTAAAGAGTTGGGGTAATCGAGTATTGCTATTCCCACACCCTACCAATCTGGTGTCTATAAGACCTCAATAAAAGCAGGGGATTGTAGATTAAAAGAAGAAAATTGGTGTATTCATTTTGATGGGAAGAAATATGGTAAAAAAGAAGTGCAGGTAGTGGTGTTGACAAACGAGCTTAAAAAAGTCTGGTTGGCGGTCGTGGAGCTTCATAATGGAAAAATGCAGGTGCTAATTAAATAAAAAGTTTTTAAATATATAACTAATTATGATATGATACATATTGCAGGCATAAAAAAAAATTTATATAAATTTAAACTATATAAATCCATTAAAATGCTTATTTGTGATACAACAAATGTCCATACAGGAAAAAAAAAATGGAATTTTTCATTTACTGCAGACATCGTTTCAGGAAAAATCTTTTCACCTTCGCAATATGTTGCTTGTCAACATCATGTTTTAGATTTGATATCATGAATTAAATGATTGTTGCAAAGTCAACATTACCAAATATTACGTACGATATTTTCAAAGCATTCATTGCCGAATACGAAAATCTTAAACAAAACTTCAAGCAAAGCGATATCCTATTTGTAAATATACAGTATCAAGTGGCGTGATGACATGCAGTATTTGTACGAACTAGGACAAGCATTCAAATATTATGAGAAAAATAACTGATTTCCTTTTATCAAATTCCGTGTATTACCAGCACTCAGTAATGCCCGCTGGAATTCCAGAGCACTTTTAACTTTTATAGTCAAACCCGAACACAGGACAGAACTTTTACCAATTTGTAAATTTATATGCAGCGCATGGTACGATATATGGTTTTCAGATCAATAATAACTTTGAAAATTTGGAAACATTAAAGTAACAAAAGAAATCTATACTTAATGTACAACTGAACACGCTTTGAACTTGAAATTTATTTCATCTAATGAAAAAATTAAAAAATAAAACTATTTGCAAACTATAATTGTGATTTTTATTTTATCTTGATAATAAAAATAAAGTAGAACAGGACTCATAAATAAATAGAATATTTGTACACTACAAACATTTTTAGGCCTTTTCAATTAAGTTGTCTTCTTCATCCAGTTTAAAAGCCACAATTTTTAATCTTGGTCGGTGCGGGATTTTTTTTTTTCTAATAAAATGAAAAACTAAAAACGCAGTTATTATTTTTTTGCCATTTCTCACCATTTACGGCCCTGCACAATATATGTTACAAAAAAGTCATACCCCTGGTAAAGAGTATTATATGTTTAAAAACTTACTTAAAATCTAACATCCTAGAGTTAACTATTCACTGTTTGATACTATGTTTAGCAGCTTCCCTAATAAATATGTGAATGTAAATCATATACATACATAAATACATACATTTTAATACAAATTTACCTTGTAAATGTTAATTAGTTTGTGAATATTAAAATATTCCTTGACTAAGTATTTTCACTTACGTCTCATATCGTTATCCATAGAACAAACATACTGCACAGACATTTGTATGTTGTCACCTTTGATTTAAAATAAACCTAAGACGCTGTTTACGCCGGGAACATTATAAAAAATTTAACAGATTTTTCATTAAAAAATATTCCAAAAAATTTTAATAAAAATGTAAAGAATTATTAAATAAAACACTTTTGAGTCAAGTTATCTCTATGACCGTTTGTTTACGTAATTATTGTTAAATAATTTATATATCACAATAAATAAAATCGTAAATTGTGTGTCTGCTTCTTAAATACAAGCAGGCTAATTATGAACAGACTGAATGGATGGCTGCAACATAAATAATCAAATGAAAATATAATAAAATTGTAATTTAATTTCAAACATTTACAAAATACTCATACACAAACGTCACAAACTCTCGCTTTTGCAGCAGCAAAAAAACATTTTGTCTATCCAACCAACTGTAATTATTTATTAGCAAAAACATAAAAAGGTGGGCTGGCAAATTTGTTATCTAACTTTTTAAAACAAAAGCAACAAAAAAAAATTAAACCAATTACCTTTAAATTACAACACGCTCATGATCAAGTTATTTTATAAAGAATAAAATATTGCCCTTAGGTGTTTCTAGAAATCAAAAAAAAAAAAAATGGAAACACCTTTTCCGAAACCTATGTATGTAAAGTTCAGAAGACAAGGGTAAAGTTGGAGATTTCGATTTGTTTTTAATTTTCACTCTATTTTTCTTGTATTAATTATCTACATAAAAAACAAATCAAAAACGAATATACACACCGTCATATGAAATGTTAAAATGTGTATGTTTGTCAAACAGAACGCTGAATGAATTGTCTTTAATGAGGTTTAGAGAGCAATAGATAGATAGTTTATAATACATAGATAGTAGAAGAAAAAACTTGGAAAGAAAGATCTAAATTGAAAAATATCTTCAATTGCGATCAGCTGATAATGATTTTTGGCTTGGAAAACTCGAAATATCTAAAATCGTGAATAGCCTAAAAATTAAAGTAGACTTCAAATGTACTTTAAGAAAATTTTGTATGAAACTTTTGTCTAAAAGCACACTTCAAACCTACTTTATCTTTTATGAATACGGCAGTATGTCTTTAATTAAGAAAAGTAGCTAGATCTGTGATCACTCAAATATCGAATTTCGTATGAAAAGCAAAATATCTAAAATATTTAATATCTTGAATGAAATCATGACCAAATATCTACCTTTGTTTGTATGAAAAACTGAAAACATCAAAAATCGTTAATAATATGGTAAATAAGCGTTTAATTTAGTAAAGGAGCTCTAGCTGGGATCACTCATATTTCTGAGCAAATATCGATTTTTATATGAAAAGGTAAAAATATTTAAAATATGTTTTTTATTTTGTATTTATGTATTTTACTATCACAATTCCAAGTTGCTTTCTTATTTGTAAAAAATTTTGATTTTTGATTTTTAAGATATTACAACAAATTTCACGTCAAGTGACCCAATTTTAAAAATTGATGTCTTCCGATTTGGATGAAATTTGCACCAAGGTTAGCAATATTGGATAGTAGACTGTAGATAGCTATTTCTTCAATAATTTCAAAAATATTTTTTTTTTTTTAATTTTTAAAAAATATTTTTTTAATTTTAAAAAAAAAATTTTTTTTTAAATTATTTTTTTTTTAATTTTTTTCAATTTGGGCCCTTTTTTTCTCAAAAGGCAGCTTACACAATTTACTTTAGGGCCATTATAATCGCTTAATGGGATGCGAGTGGATGTTTTTTGAGAGGTATAGAACTTCGAATTGAAATAAAACACAAGAAAATCGTTTTAATGACCATCAATTTGGCTTTATTGGAAGGATAATTTTATGCCATTAATGTTTAAATATGATTTCAGGCATGTGGCCGCCGCGGCTGGCTCGAATAAAGCCAATTCTACAGGTCCAATTTTCAACCACTTTTTCGAGCATATGGGGCCGTATGTCGGCAATAACGCCACGAATGTTGGCTTCCAATTCCCCTAACGTTTCTGGTTTGTTGGCGTAGACGAGCGACTTCACATATCCCCAAAGAAAATAATCCAATGGTTTCAAATCACACGATCTTGGTGGCCAATTGACAGGTCCATTCCGCGAAATTATGCGCTCATCGAATGTTTCCTTCAATAAATCGATTGTGGCGTGCGCTGTGTGGAACCACAACTCATCCACATTCATGCCATCCAATTCGGGAACAAAATAGTCGGTTATCATGGCTCTATACCGGTCTCCATTAATTCGGGTCCTCTTCAACACTTTGCTCTACAGCGGCAATTGTTTCTTCGGTGCGCACTGTTTCACGTCTCTGCGGATGCGTATTATCACATAGAGTAAACGTAGTGCGAAAACGATCCATGGTTAACCGAATTAATTGCTCTGATGGACGATTATGTTGACCATAAAATGGACGGAGCTTGCGGTAAACTTCGCGAACTGAACCGTTATTTTCGAAATAAATTTGCACGATTTGCAAGCGTTGTTCTTTTGTCAACCTGTTCATGATGAAATGGCAAACCAAACTGAACATAAATGACATTAGAGTTGCCAGATTAGACCACAAAATGCCAGTTGTATCTCTTTTTGAAAAACAAACCTCTAAAAAAAACACTCTATATCTATAAAAAATTATTTTTTAACTCAAGAATAGGATTTTTCAATATTTGGCACATGTGTCGGCATAAAATGACACATCAACACCCGATATTTAAGATCTTTAATATCTTGATAAATAAGCATTATTTATTTTAAGGAGCTCAATCTGTGATTACTTATTTTCCTAAACAGATATCGATTTTTGAAAGAAAAAATTTAAATATTTGAAATTGAGAAATCACTCAAATTTCTGACCATATCTTGAATTTTGTATGAAAAACTCAAAATATTTTTCTTTGGTTTATTTGCCAGTGTAGGATATTAAAGAGAAAACTTTGCAAGAAAGTAAGCATATTAAGATTACAAACATTTAAAAATGTTCATTGAGTTTTTGAAATATTTATGTAGACATAATTCAGTTAAATAATAAATAAAAGCAATTGCACATTGGCTTAGTTGTTGGCTAATGTCTGGCCATCAAAAGCTAAAACGAAAAGAATAAAACGAAAGACGTAGTGGTCAATACAACATGATGTTGTTTTGTATTAAAAGTGAAAACCTGGAATTATATTGCTTATACACACACACACACACACATACATACATACCCTGTAAATGAAGCTACTTAAGGATGAATAGAAAAAGGTAAAACAAAGGATTTAAATTACAAATTACCATATAAAAGGAAAATCATTCAATGACAAGAAAACAGCCAGCTATTGAATGACAGACAATGAATGCTACTTTAGTTGTTTAAAATAAAATTTTTAATTCTTTTTTTTTCTGTTTTGAGTTAAACGATGAATGAAACGACAGATACAAAGATAAACAAGTTGATGATGATTTTAATGTACAAAAAAATGTAAATGTAAATGAAAATGAAAATGATTATTCAGTTGTTGCAGCTACTTCATTTGATTGTCAAATCAAACTGGCATTTAATTGGAATGTTGTGTGTTGCTTAGGGGTTGTTGTTTTGTACTGCTATTTGCAGGACATTCGTTTTCAGGAAATTAAAAAATGTGGTTGTTTTGTCCTTGTTGGTTTCGTCTACTGTTGAAAATTAGCTGGACAGTCTCTAATATGATTTAGTAAATTCTATTTGTTAATAAACAAGATTCAATTGAATGAGAAAAACGTAGAAAAATACAAATTATTAGTTATTTCCGTTAAATAAATACAAATGAAAAAGTGTCTGAATATACAACAAGTTTAAGCAGGCAGATGCTGGAAGATTAAAACAAAAAGTTAAACTGCAAATGGAACAACTAAATGGAGAAATAACAACAATATTAAATATTATTTTTTCTCTTATAATTTTTTACTCGCTTTGTCGGTATATATCTCCATCAGACTTTCTAGACGACTAGATGTATGTGTGATTGTGTGTGTATGGCTCTGCTTGTTTGTGTGTAATGTGAGCATGCTGTTGTAAATGATACTTTCTAGCTTGTTAACAATGAACAACAATAATACCCGGAATCCAGCAAAACCTCAAACATATTTTTGTTTGCTGTAAATGTAATACAATTTTGAAACAAACTGAAGGCGTATTATTTGATAAGACTTTAAATAAACATACGTATATACATTATTAGAAGGGCTCACAGACAAAGTGATTAATTCTGTAGCATTGTTTATTATAGGCTAACATTTCGAAAATGTTTGTTCGTTTGATAAATGTCCTAAATCGATTTGCTGCAAGCAAACATTATGAGATTTTGGTATCATATGGAAACTGGACTTTGAAAGGGTTCTATGTAATTTTTTAAGCAAGTCGAGCCTGACTAATGCTCATGCTCTTTCCCTTGATTTTCATACAACTTATCTCTTGATTTTGAGTAAATTGTGTGTCATGTAATTCAGCAAATATTTTCTGTTTCAATGTAAAAACACAAATACCAACAGCATTTTACACATGCATACATGTAAACAACATGTAAATACATGCATTTACATTGACTTTGAACTGTAAACTTTTTATTTTATACTTTTTGGTGATATTTATAAATGCTCAGGTATTCCGTACATACAAATCATTATTGTCCAAGTTCGAATGTCTGTAACTCTCTCCCACTATGTATGTGTGTATGTGCCAGTGTTGGTAACTTTTTAGTTAATAATTTGTGTGTCGCTTGTAGTTTATCGACCTAGTTAGCAAGTGCAGCCAGGTCCAGACAATTACATACAACTTATGTACATTTCATTACCTTGCAGTATCCTACTTTCCTATCCATAGTAGGATAGTTGCTAGTTTATTTGCCAACTGTAATATTTGTGGTTTCTGGTTGGATTTCATTCCGGTATCTTCAGTATTTACCCGTATGTTTCTCTAGCATGTATCTTGTTATCCCTACAAAGCCTTTAACTTTGTTGAGGAGATTCAAAGATTAACAATTTTGTTTTTAGCTCTTGTACAATATTTGTTTTATTTAGTTACGTTTTTGTGGCACAGTAAATTCTAGTAAAATACATTTTATGTAAATTTCCAATTATAGAAAAGTATTGTCTGGGCAGGACATGACAAAACATTAGTGACCTTTAGCAGTTTTTGGTCTTGCTTGTAAAATATTCATAATATTTAAGGTCTTTTGGTAACTGATAAATATTAGAATAAAGTGTAATAATCATAAATAACATTTCTTACGGAAATATTACTTTGTCTCGCACATTCTAAATAGTCTTTGTTAATTTTTATTACTAAACATCTTATGCACCTAAGCAATTATTGTACATGAATTTTAGTAATTTCGCTTTTGTACTTTTGTTATAATCTTGTTTTATACTAACTGCTAGGTAGACTTAAAATTGCATATTTTTTAATATATGATAAATTGAGCGTAACCAGAATTTTCAGCAAATAATTATTTGAACTATGTTACTTAAATTTTGTAAACCAGGTGGAAATAGGAGAACAGAAATTGAAGCTATAGGTTGTACAATGGGGGAAATAAATCTGTAATAAGACTGCTAAGTCGGCTAACTCGGGTATATGCAATAACTAAAACGTTCCCAATTTTCTGTTTTTAAACCAAGCCGAAAGATTGTACTACTGTAAACGATACTCCTTTAATAGCTCTAATTTGTTTATTATACTAACATTCTATTTTAAGCTTGTGGAAGTAAAAAACATAAACATTCCGAAAGCGCTTGGTTTATACTGTGTTCAGATATGCAACTTTATTGCGATAATCGCAATAAACGCCATTATTTAGCTCAATATTCCATATAAAATCTCAATTATTTATTTTATTAATTATTGTTATAATATTGAGTAAGATTTCGAATGCAACACTGTTCACAACTGTGTTTAGTGAACAAAATTGTATAAAATGGCAAATGTCAACAAAAGAAAACAAAAGAAATCATTAAAAAGTCAATGTAAAGGTAAGTTTGTTTACACAGAAACACAACAACTATATGGAGTATTTTTTGTATTGTTTTTCAGCTGTCAAATGATTATTGAGTAAGCTGAAAATTACGTATGCCTGAACACTTAAAATAATATTGTCAATTAACCGAATATTGATTCAATAAAGTTGCATATCTGAACACAGTATTAGAATGATGTAATGACATATTTTGTACAACACTTTTCATTAGATTTGAAACATTAAATAACTATATTTTTAAATCTAAACGAGGTAATGACTTGAATATTTTTAAATAAAATTGAAAATTACTTAGTCTAACTAAAACAATTATCACCAAGAAAAATTTGGATCAAATGGTTCACCAAATTGAAAATTTTTCAAGTTTTGATAAAAATACATTTTTTTGCTTCTCAGTTACAACAACTAATATGTAATAAAATCTGTATTTATTGAGTTAATGTAATGAAATTTTCATTGCAGGTTAAACTTGAGTTGAAAAATCAGTTAGCCTAACTAACTAAAACAATTATTACCAAGAAACAAATATGAAATTTTTTTTGCAGATTAAACTTATCATTTTAAATAAAATTTTATAGAAAAAATAAACATAAGCACAAAGATAATCCTGCAATTTCCAATAACACAAAAGAAAATTCCCAAAAATGGGATTCTTTAAAATTTTGCTCATATGCTTCACATTTCTAGAGGAGCTGGTAAAATACTTTTTTAAAAAATAGGAAATACAAGTAGGTTTTCTATTTAGAACAAATCGTCTAAATTAATGTGTCAAATTGGAAACTGCGCAGGGGCAATATATTTGGAAAATTGGACATGTTTTTTATATTAAGGTATGCACTGCAAACATACCTCTCAGAAAAATATAAATTTGTGAAATTTTTTTAAAGAAAGTTTAATTAAAAAAAAAAAAAATAACTGAGGCCCGTTTTTGGCCAAAAATATACAAAAATATCATTCTTTTAACTTTCAAATTGAAATCGTTTATTTTTGAAACTAAAAAAATATAGCTTTGAGATATTTTTTATATAATCAGTAAAAAATTCTGACCTGTATTTAAAAAAAAGCGGACCAGGTTTTGGCAAAATTTTAAAATTTAAATTTTCAAATGCTAATAACTCGAAAACGATAAGAGATAAAAAGCACATAAAAACAAATATAAAAATCTTAGAAATCGAGTGTAAAAATCAAATGTACATGTCAAAGTTGCCATATTTTGAGCCTTCACAGCTCCGCCGTTAGAATCTTAAGCATGGTACTCTGTTCAAATTTGCGAAATTTGTTGAGCAACATCAATTATTTCGTTTGAAAATTTTGACAATTAGCAAGTGGTGACAATGCCGCAATTTAGAAGAAAATTGTCGTTTTTATTGCCCTTAGGTATGCAACATTGATTCTTTTATGTAAACAAAAACCATATGTTTTTTGTTTAATATGTTAAAGAAATGGATACATATTATCCATGATGCTTTTATGGCGTTGTGGTTACAATGTAATTTATTGGTTTTATTCCTTATATTTTTTCTTTTTCATACTGCCGATATGATTAGACGCTTCTCAGTTTCACTAAATTTATTTTTGTCTTTATTATTTTTTGTTTTATTATTATTATTTTCAATTTGAATAATTTTTGTGCGAAATTATTAAATTAAAAACACAATAACAAATAAAATCTAAACAGCTGTTGTTTTCAATTTCGTGCGAAATAAGTGCCGCTTACATTATTTCGCAGTTGAAAAAAAATTTTGCCATATACATTTTTGGTGGAAAAAACATGATGCCAGACACATTTCGCAATTTTTCACAACAAGAACAGAGTACAACTTCAGCAGCATTAGTTCGCATTTATTTCGCATCAATTTTTTTTATATGGACTTTTGATAGTATTTCGCACGAAATGACGAACAGAATACCAAGCTTTAAGGGGTTAATTTTTTAAGATTTTACCTGAATACTGCTTGGCTAAGTTCATGTAAAATTTCTCGATTGATCCAGCCGTTTAGAAATGTCATATTTATTTCCAAAAAAAAAACAAGTAAGAATGTATAGTCGGTCAAGCCCGACCATAAAATACCCTACACCCAGTATATGTATAAAACAGTTTTTCAGAAATTGCCGTTATATGGGAGATATAACCTATTGTCTGTGGATATAAATATAGTATGTGTTAAACTTTATTTCGATATAAATACTTTTAAAAGATTTATGGAGCTTATAGTGAATTACGGAGAGGGGGTCTTATATGAGAGTTTCGCCTAATTATGGACCGATCATAACGAAATTGTACCGTATTACTTGTATATGTACGAAACATATTTGTGTTCAATATTATTTGGATACCAACATTTTTTAGTGAGTTATGCTCTTTTAACCCTTTGAGGACAGCTTTTAACCCGTTGGTACTAAAAATACAAACTATGACCAATTCTACTAGTATAGGCTTAAATAAGCAGTTTGCGAAATGTGAAAGTCATATGTCCTTCCTACGAAGTCCTGGAAGAAGTTGCTTATAAGCAACAATTGTCCATAGTGGTAAATAAAAATAGGGTATTTTTACGAATATAGTTCATATTTTATTTAGCAGTTTTTTTGTATAATGTATGAGTTATGTGTGGTATAAAAGAAAACAATTCTTGCTTGTGTTCGAACACAAATAAACTCCACATTTGGAACATTTGGAAAGCGGAGTTCCAGTTTTACAAAGACGGCAGCGACCTTTCTGACCCCATACCACCCAATGTCCTTTTTCGTCATATCGCAGTGCTTTGGCTGGATCTGGGGTGTACTTCCGTTTTAATGAAGGGCTGCAAACACTGCCTGATGACGAAGGCAAGGTTGATGGTGAGGCTTGCTGGGTGTAAGGGACCTGTGAGTGTGAGAGGTTTGTAGTAGGACGTCCCCTTGCACGTTTATTGACGTTAGAGGAAGACGAAGCGCTAAGCGATTGTGCTATTTCCATTTGAAAATATATTAGTGGCATTGGTTTAGACTTTTGTTTGGTAGCTTTTAAGTCTTTACGATAGAGTAACCAGGCGTTTACAACAGCAGCTCCGATGCACCAGTAAACAATGCGCATATTACATTTTTTGGATCTATGGTTAATTTTGTAAGGCTCCCTGAGCATGTCGGATAAGTCAACTCCTCCCATGTGTTGATTATAGTCGTTAACTATAGCTGGTCTGGGAATATGTATGCATTTTTTTCTTTGCCACACCAACGCTTACAGGATCCCAATGGCTGGTCAGACATATAGGTAGACAACAGCTGCACACTTTTGTTATCAATCCAGCGGATTGCAGTTAAATTATGTGTTACTTCGCATTTCATATCATACGAACCTCTTCCACGTTTTTTTAGTTCGGCTTATGAAAGAAGTTCGCATTTAGCCATTCTATTTTGTCGCACGGTGCCAGTTGCGAATATGCCCATTCAATTCTGTCACAAGCGTTTCCATTGCATATAACTTGCTTTGCGAAGTCATTAGTTCAAATACTTCCTCATCAAAAAAATTTTCAAAATACTCTATCGGAGCTATTTCCGCATATACGTCATTACATTCAGCATTTTCCCTCCATATTACATCTCCAGGAAACATATCCCGTCTTCTCCTTCAATGTTGACGGCTCGATTTTTTCAAAACTAGCCTCAGTACTTACTTCTTCATCATCACAGCAGTTTATATTCTCATCATCCTTCAGCAAGTTGTCAATGATTTCTGCTTCCACCTCCTCGCCCCTTTCTAAAATTGCCTCAATTGCCTCGTCCACAGTCAGGATCACCTTCAGCATCAGCAGCTTCGTCTTCATCATCTGACATGTCCCAATCAAAGTTTGCAAGAGCTTCAATTTCAGCATCAGTCAGGCCTTTCCTCTGTGTAAGCTTTTCTGCAAACATAATTAATTTATACTTTTTCTATATCCACTATGGACCAAAGTTGCTTATAAGCAACTTCAGGTTTAAAAAAATTCTACCTCTCTAAATATTGAATTTTTTTTCTATCTAAAAACATAAATAAATTTACTTACCCTTGTACTTCAACATTTTGTTCACTTTAATTTTTCCAGCTATGCAGGAGTATTTAAAAATATTTTTTATTTATAAGCAAATTTATCGTGTACTGATCGCGCACATAAAATCACACTGAATAACTGCGAAAAGCAAAAAACGTAAACACATTATTGCATTAGCTTTTCTATTTTATTGCACACACAACATCATTCCGTTGCTTGCTATTTACCGTTATAATACAGTGTATCCCATACGGGAATAATATGGTCATAAAGTCAGAAGTTGCTTATAAGCAACTATTGTCCTCAAAGGGTTAAGTGATTTTCGGAAGTGGGCCTTTACGACTAATTATGGACCGATATTCACGAAATTTGTAGATGCGATTTAGCTTCATTTATTTCTCATTTGTGGTGAAATTTGTTTGCATACTTGCATAATTCAAAGATTTATGATCAGTAAACCGCAATTTCGGGAGGAAATTTGTATGGTGGACAAGTGAAATAATGAAGCGATTTCCACCAGTTTCAATCCTGTGCATCCTTGGACCAAAAAATATCACCTACCAAATTTTATCGCAATATCTTCAAAATTGCGACCTGTACTCTGCGCACAAGCTTTACATGGACAGCCAGCCAGACGGACGGACGGTCGGACGGACATCGTTAAATCGACTCAGAAAGTGACTCTGAGCCGATCGGTATACTTTAAGGTGTGTGTTGGACCAGTATTTCTGGGCGTTGCAAACATATGCACAAATCCAATATACCCTCCCCACTATGGTGGTGTATGGTATAAAGATCATTCACATTTGGTAGCAATTGCATATATTTGATAGGTTGGAAAATGCACAAGATTGTGAAGTGCGCTAATGTTTCGTCTTTTACAAATTCGTATTAATTTGTATTATGAATTGTATTAACTTTTAGATTTCTTTTCAGGAGCGCTAGAAGCACATGATCTATAGCCCAACTCCGCTTTAATCTTCTTTTGACTATGACCTAATATTGTTCAATTGGCCAAAGCTGGGAACCATTGGGAAAAACCCTTAATCTTTTAACAAATTTATCCATTTCAGTCTGTTTTTATTAGCAGTCGTCTGCTTTTCACCGTAACTGAAATATTGAATGGCTTGAAATTTAGCATCATCTACAGGTTTTTTTAGGCATTCATTAGCGTAGAAATCCGAATTTTGATTTATAGAGCTTTGCAGCTTTTTGATAAATGTAGTTTTTTATGGTTGTTCAACCCGATAAGGTCGGCTTTTCTATAAATTTGTCCATGATAAGTAGAGCATTTCTAATTAGTTGCCAACAGCTGCACATAAATACAAAACTCAAACTTTTATATTTTTTCCATACTCAACAAAAAATTTTCCGATTATTTTACACAATTCAAATATTAAATAAAACTGATTATTTGCCTTGATTTTGAAGCCTTATAAATTTTGTGATTATTTTGTCTTCTCACTCAAAAAGAAAAAAAAAAAACAAAATATTTTCAATTATCGTGTAGGTCTACATGTATTTATTTATTTTTGATATATTTGTATGTGTGCATCTTTTATATATTTAAGTATCTAAAGTAGTTCAATTTATCTTCAGTATGTACATAGATTTTATTTTTAATTTAGTTTTACTTTCGAAACACAATATTAATTTGATACAATTTACTTACTTTCTGCATCAAAGCTGTAACTTGCAATAAAAATGTTGTTGGTCGTGTTCAATATCTGCAAACATGTTCACACTCACAGCCACTTGCATAAATGAATGCAACACAGACAAGAAAGTAAATAAAAAGTTGGAAAAAAACAATTCAAAAATCAATTTCCTTCTGTTTCCTCAAATCATTTTATATATCTATTTGTTGCTGGTAGTACATGTTGTGTGTTGGTTATCACATTTTACTACAGCAACAATAAACTTTTAAAATGCTCACATACACTAACAAATAAATATGTGTGTACAGACATATATTCATACACATATGTATGGACGTAAAGCAAATAGTAAACATTTTTACTGATTTTGATTCTTAAGTAAATGGAGTGAAATGAATTCTCAGACATAAAAACATACTAACGTATCATAGACTCATCAGCTCATATACACAGATACATACATACACTACTACATATTGGCACAAGGCAATACTTTTATAAACTAAAAGGATATAAAACTGAAATAAGATTCACTACCATATTTTTTATTTTATTTTCGTTTGCTGAAAAATACTATTCACTATAAGTGTATGTGTTATGTGTATGCTCCTCCCAGCATACCATTCTAGGAGCGATACGAAAAAGGAGTCAGAAAAGAGTCCAACTAAAGAGCATTTTCGGAGCGAAAGAAAAATTTGCTTAAAAAATTATTTTTTTAATTTTTATATATTTTATTTAAATGAATTCCATTAAATTTTTTTTTTACTGTAAATACAATTTATTGGATTTTTTCCCCCATTTCTAATTTAGTTTATTTGTAAAGGAATTCCCTTTTTATTTAAGTAAAAACAATTTAAAACAAATAATAAATGCGACCTTTAAATTTGTTGCATTTAAAATTGCAATGACTCTTCTTTGACATGATGTAAGAGCTCTTTCTGAGCCCAAAACACCCTCATAAAAAAGTCTTTTCTGACACTATCTAAAAGCTCTTTCCGACGGACCATTTTCGAATGTAATGACCCTCTTTTCTGAAGGTTTTCGGAGCAATTATTATTGTTTTTGGGCTCATAAAGAGCATGAACGCTGCGGAAAAGGTGTCAGAAAAGACTCATTTCGGACTCATATGGCTTGCTGGGCTGTCAGTACTCGTATCGTATTTTATATATACAGTTCAACCTTGGTATAACGAATCTTAAGGGGATTAGAAAAAAAAACGTTATATCGAATAATTTGTTACAATGAGGTTCGTAATATCGAGGTGAAGTTACACTTCTATTCGTTATAACGAGGTAATAAAAAATTTTGTATATTAATCATCATCTGCTTATCATGTTATAGGGAACTATTTCCACTAACAAATCAAAATACATTTTAGGGAAAACACTGTTGTAAACACAATAATTTTGTGTGTATCTGTTTCATATAATTTCGATTATTTGTTGGAAATCGTTATGAAAAGGTTGTAGGTTGAAAAAATTCGTTAAATAGAAGTAAATAATTCTTTCAATTTCGTTAGTCTGCAGTGAATGAAAATTCGTTATAACGAGACTATTGACAAATGTATTCGTAATAGAGCGGTTTATTTTATACTAAATCTTATGGAGCGTTGTAGGGGATTTCAAAAAATTCGTTATAACGAGGAATTCGTTATAGCGAGGGTCATTATGTCGAGGTTTGACTGTAAAACTAATATTTCTTAAAATACTGTGTTCTTTTCTTTTTCAAGGTTTGTTTTTGCAGTAATTTTAAGAGATGCAATTTTATACGAAACCCATTGATTTTGATGGTAGAAAGTAAAATTTAGCAAAAATATTTTCTCTGTTACAAGCAACCCACTTTAACAACTACAAAAACTAACTATTTGGTTTCTAATAAGAATATATGCTGAATCTGCCCTATTCTTAAAGCTGTGGGCAGGAAAGGTTACTTTTTTGTGATGGACAAATTCTACAAAATCTAAAAGACTTAAATAATCTTTAAAATGTTATTAAAGAAAAAAAAAAAAGAAATTAGAAACCAATTTTTATGTTAAATAAAGCAAAATTCTGGCCTATTCAAAAATGAACGCTTTAACAAACACAAACCTGTGTAAGTACCGCAAAAAAAACCAGCCAAGAGATGGCTAGTTTTATAAGCTAACGTACAACAAACTATCCAAATCTTAGAGAAAGGCAGACTGGTATTGATATGACACGGTTAAGCATTCATTACGACAACGTTTTAACAAAATTCAACACTGCTCTACTGTGGATGATTAAGCATATTATGAGATACGTTTTTAGCTTTTAAAAACGTTGGTTTAGTTCCTATGAATAAACCGGATTCCCTTCAATTGCAAAATAAAAGCGTCAAGTAGTTTAAAGAAAATTTAACGAGTCAAAAGTTGGGAGCTCTCAAGAAGTATCTAGTACGATTTCTACAAAAAAAAAAAAAAAAATCATATCAAACTTAGAAGGTACCCGTGTACCTTGTTAGTCACATAAGGGTTAAATGAGCACTACACTTACTACACTCTTACAGTTTACTTTTACACACTTAAATAAAAGTTTTAGAACTTTGAGTGGCCATTAGAGTGTCTCGCCTTACATGCAAAAAAAAAAGTTCGCGGTACACCACCGAATATGAAGTATTGTTGCAAGACAATTTCGAAAAAAAAAATTTTGAAAAACAAAAATTGTTTTGTTTTTTTGCCGAAAGTAGGGGTCGCCAAAATACATTTTTTGTTATATCGTCGGCATTTATAGTCCGATCTCAAAGTGTGATATATCGATGTTTTTAGCTTGGGGAGATCTATCGATGTTATTATCTTGCATTTACCTCAAATATCCCGTTTTAGTATTTACTCACTAGATCTCAGTTCCTACCACCCTAATGTACCACCCTAATATCAGAAAATAATAGCTCACAAAAAATCATTAAACTCTTGTAAAGGAAGTTCTTCGATAATTCCAACAGAACTATTGATAAAATGAATTTTTGTTTTTTGCCGAACGTAGGGGTTACCTTTTTAAATTTTTTCGTCATATCATCGGTATTTACAAACAGAAAAGACATGCTTTAAAGTAATGAGAAAAATCATGTAAAAAGTCACTGTTTAAATCCTATAAGAAATGAAATAATACCGTTACTACTCTCTTACGTTGTTTTGCTATTCGTTCTACCCGTGAAATAATTGTTGGAATTTCGGCTGTATTTACTAATATTTAACCGTGTTGTGTTTATTTTAATTATAAAACATATTCCAGTAACTGCTGTGTGGCATCTAGAGAAGACAATCGAAAGTTCCTTTCTATGGCCGTTAAACTGCTTGTCATACTGCCTGTTATTAACAGCGTGTTATCAACAATGTGTATAAATAGAAACTTTTACAAATGCGAATGTTGATAAACAAGCTTTATGTTGCTAAACTGCTGGTATAAAAGCCGTTAAATTTAAATTGAAATAGGAGAGAGGGGGGCACGTTTATACCTGGGGCACCTTTGAACTATGTTGATAAAATCTTAGTTTAACATTATTTCCGACCCTTAACCGAGTTTTTCACATGGCAACCTTGTTTTCTAGCAATGTTAACAACTTTTGCTAGTTTTTTCAGTCGTCGACTGAATGTAGTTGGGTGAACAAGTTTTCGCAGTGACATTGTAAATTTTTTTATTTCTTTTTTTTTTGTAAGAGTGTAAGAAGTATTCAGTGCTCGTTTTCTTTCGTGAAAGAAATTTATTGCAGCCCAAAATTCATTTCAAACAAAATTAAGTTAAGTTATTTGATATTTATGTAGAAAAAAAAATATTTATTATAAATTTCCGTGAAATGGCATGCCAGTTCAGGTTTGAACAAAGAAAAAGGGGGCACCTTTGAACATGTTAATTTATCAATCGAAGTACCACACATTGTTAATACTCTCTTATTTTCTGAAAATGACGAATCCAATGCTGATCATGATGCTTTAAAGGGAAATGTAATGTCATGTCACCTGAAATCGCAAGGCATTTACCGTCTTAATAATATAAAACTTATTTTTGATCTGATTTTTTTTATTTTTTAATTGTTAATGTTTATGTTTTTCTTAATAAATAAATCGAATTTATTATATTATATAAAAAATATAACTGTTTGTGTTATTTTTGGACATAAGCGCTACAAGAAAAAATGTCCGTTCAAAACTGCCCCAGCCTAGTTCAAGGCTGCCCCGTATGGGGGGCACATTTCAACACAATGACTTGGGTGTCCCGATACACTAGGCGATAGTGTGCCGGACTATCAGTTAGAGGGATGCGGGTTCGATTCCCGCCAAAGACTTTGGGTATTTTCTGCAGACAAGCCCAAAAGCTTCGCAGTTTGTGTTTGTTAAAAAAAAATCCATTAAAAAAAATAAAAAAATATAAATCAAACTAATAATAAGTTACTTGTAGACTTAAGCTAAAGTTTATTTCCATATATATTAGTTAAATTTTGTAAAAAGTCAATAATTCAAAAATATTAATTTTTATGGGGCTTGAAAGCAAAAAGTGTTCAAAGGTGCCCCCCTCTCCACTACAATTCCGTAGCAATATGTTAAAATTACTCTCAAATAGCTACAAAGATAAAACCCGGAATTTATGCAAATTCATATAAAAAGAAATAAATTTGTTAAAACAGAAATGGCTAACAATTTGTATTTGTAGTTTAAATATCATCCTAAATATCAGCTTTTCTATACTAACTTCGGTTGGCTATATAAAAGAATGCTTGCAGAAACTTTTGCTGCCATTTGTTCACATTATTTTCAAAACCAAATAAATTTAAGTTTGTTCTTTTAGCTTTTCTTAAATGTTGAAAAGTCAATTATTACATAAATATTAAAATATTTATTCGACCGGATTTTATGTCAACAATTAGGACTTATCCGAATTTCTAATGAAACCAACAGCTGTTATTTATATTTAGTAATTTAATTAATTTACTACAATTGGGCACATGATTTATTGTCGATAATAGAAAACTATTAAATGCATCTTTGACTTTAAGTTTGGTTTATTTTTATTTAGTTTTTTTCTTCTAATTTAACTTATTTGAACTAAGCAAAAAGATTCAATTAAATAAATTGCATGTAAACTAAAAGTGATTGCATGTATGCTGGCTGCATCATTTTTTTTTTTTGATATGGTCAAGTTGTTTTTTCATAAAGTTTTGCCAAAAAAAAAAAAAAAAAAAAAAAAGTTTTGTGAAATTTCTGAAATGCGTCTGGTAGTTTTAATAAATTGCCAAAGTTGAAGTATTTAGATTTCTAATTTTTTATTGCTTGGCATATTTCCCACAAGAGTAGTTGCACACTGATATTGCAATCTACCGAAATGTTTAATACTGTTTCATTCAAAAGACAATCTACTTGTTATGTAGGTTTATGTCGCAGAACTAGAAATCTTTCACTCATCTTCAGCATCCATTTTTGAAGAGTTTATGAACAGATACTGAAGACAACTAAATTGTTTTACTTTTGTTTAGAACTTAATACAATATAAATAGAATTCGAAATCGAGATCGAACTCTAGACATAAGTAAAGTTATTATTATTATTATTGTTTTTTGTTTTTCATACTACTTCTTTTCAGGCTTATTTTTTGTTACGATCCTCGTTCTGTCCTCTGGCCAATAATTACCCTGCCAACTCAACGGCATCACCTCATGGGAGAAGTTCTCAACCCTTTGGTCGCATCGCAACACGAAACAATTTTTTAGGGGAATTTTAACACAAAAAAAAAAAAAAACACTTACATATTGTAAGTCTCGTCTCATCGAACTGTTCGGACGTGTTACTTTTAGTGCGGCTGAATTTTCGGTGAAAAAATCGTAATAGGTGAAAAAGTGTAAAAAGTTGAAATTAAACAAAAAAGTGAAAAAAAATCGTAATAGGTTAAAATATATAAAAAAAAAAAAATAAACATTAAACATCACATAAAAACTGTATGAGTGTTCCTCTCAGATGTAATTCTGAGAAAGAGCTTAGCTCGACTAGAAAAACTAGATGCATCTCTGAGGAAGAATCCATAAAAAAATCTTTGGAGAATTTTCTCACTGCAAGAGCCGTGGAACGGCGTCGTTCCTGTTCGCCCAATATTGTGATTTCAACAGATGTAAAAACATCATCTTCATCAAATAGTGCAGTCAAACCCAAAAAACAAGTAGGTATGGATAAGTACATAACCGTTCTCAAGCGACAGAGGAGCCCGAAGTCTGCTCAAGTGTCATCAAATGCAAAAGCTCCTAAGACCGTGAGTAATGATCAAAATAGGTTTGCTCTCCTCCAGACGGATGAGCCAGAACTTCCGAAGAAGACGTTTAAGCCCCCACCAATTTATCTGAGAGAGCCGACTTCCAGTAAATTGGTACAAGGAATTGTTGCTGTAATAGGTGAAAACATGTTTAGCGTAACCTCAATGAAACATGGAAATATCTGCGAGACAAAGATTCAAGTGAATAGGGAAGATGATTTTCGAAAATTGTCCAACCAGCTGGAAAGGGAGACTAGGGATTTCTATACCTACCAGCTCAAAAGCGCAAAAGGACTCCAAGTCGTTCTAAAGGGTATAGACCCATGTGTTGATCCCGCGGAGATAAAAACCGGTTTAATGGACAAAGGGTTCAAAATCAAGAGCGTAGTGAATACTAGAAACCGTGAAAAGATCCCTCAGCCCATGTTCAGGGTAGAATTGGAACCTGGAGATGTTGTCTTAAAGAAAAATGAGTCCCATCCCATCTACAATCTGATGTACCTTCTGCATCGTAGAATCACCGTGGAAGAACCACATAAGCGTCAGGGACCCGTCCAGTGTCTCAACTGTCAAGAATTTGGTCACACGAAGGCGTATTGTAAATTGCCGACAGTTTGTGTTGCGTGTGGGGAGCTACATGCAACTGCTCAATGCGATAAGTCGAGAACTGACTCAAAAATCAAAAAATGCAGTAACTGCGGAGGTAATCATACCGCAAATTATAGAGGTTGTCCAATTTACACTCATTTGAAAGGCATAAGAACCAACAAGACGTCAGTATTGCCTAATCGCCCTCAACAGCCAAATTTAGCATCGAGTGACAATTTCCCTCAAGTATTACGGTCCACTAGTCATGTAAACGCGCCAAGTTCTAGACAAGTTTCTTACGCAAACGTCGTTAAATGTAATATGCCAGGTCTGGAGCAGGAACCTAAACCCCAATATTCCGAGCCGCATATCAACAATCTAGAGACAACATTGCAGACACTTGTCCAAACTATGAACACTTTCACGACCACCATGACATCCATGATGCAGGAAATGCTGAAAATGCAATCCACTATCTTGCAAGCCATTTTAAAGAAATGATTTATTTAAAAATTTGTTTCTGGAACGCGAACGGCCTCCGCCAACATAAAAATGAACTGGAATACTTCCTGATGGATAAGCAGATTGATGTTATGATGATTGCTGAAACTCACTTGACGTCGACAGGGTACTTCAAAATTAATGGCTACGAGTTCTACGATACTAAAGACCCCCGCGGAAGAGCTTGTGGAGGTTCGGCAATTCTTATAAAGAACAGAATAAAGCATTATCTAATGAATAACATAAGTGAGGATTACCTCCAAGCAACAAACATTTGCATTGAATTCTGTCAATACAAATTTGTTTTATCATCGATTTATTCTCCGCCTCGATTTTCAATAAAAGAACACCAATACCATAACTTCTTTAAATCCCTTGGAGCTAGATTTTTAGTTGCTGGTGACTTTAACGCCAAACACACATTTTGGGGTTCACGTCTGGTAACCCCAAAGGGTCGCGTACTCTTCAACACCATTGCTAAAATGGGCTTAGATGTACTCTCAAGTGGACATCCCACCTATTGGCCGACGGACCGACGGAAGATTCCCGATGTTATTGACTTTGGGGTAATGAAAAATATCCCTGTAGAATGGATGCAAGTGGATCCTTCACTGGACTTGTCCTCAGATCACTCTCCTACTATCATTTCAATGCATTTCCCTCAAGTGTGTGGTTCTCCATTTATGAACATGACTAAGACCCGAGTAAGTTGGATAAAATACAAAAAGTATTTAAGTTCTCATTGCACGGAAAATGTTGTGTTGAGAACTACCGACGATATTGATGAGTCGATTGGCAACTTTACCGAGGACCTTCGACGAGCTGTGCATCACGCTTCCACTTATCACGTTGAATGTAGAAATAGGACAAACAGAACTTATTTCTCTGAACTCGAACATCTCCTATCAGAAAAAAGAAGAATGAGAAGAGAGTGGCAAATTCACAGGTCTCCTGAACTGAAAGCTAGGCTACGGGAATGCAGAGATATACTAAGACATTTCTTAGAAACCCAAAGAACGGCCTCACTTAGATCTTACTTGGAAGGTCTTGATAGTACCCCACAATCTGACTACTCGTTATGGAGGGCGGCAAGAGGTTTAAAAAGACCAGTAAGAGGAAAACCTCCTTTGCGAAATCCGACTGGTGACTGGGCTAGAAATGATTCCGAGAAGGGGACTTTATTTGTTAACCATTTGAGAAATGTGTTTACTATAAACAACTCAAATAATAACGAATCTGATTTGCCACCACTTGTTATAAGGCCTCCTGTACCTCTAAGACTAAACTTTCGTGATGTCCAAAACGCTATTGGTACTCTGAACCTTAGAAAGGCTCCAGGTATGGATAAAATCAGCAATAAAATGCTTGTGGAGTTACCTCGTGTAGCAAGAAGAATTATCCTCTTTATCTTCAACGCTATTTTACGCCTAGAATACTATCCTGCAGATTGGAAGGTGTCTATGATCACTATGATTCCTAAGCCAGGGAAGGACCACACCAAAGTGGAGTCATATAGGCCAATTAGTCTACTGCCGACAATTTCAAAACTGTTTGAAAAATTGTTAATGACTAAGTTGACTCCAATTCTGAATGGCACTGAATGTATTCCTAATCATCAATTCGGCTTCAGGGCTAAACACAGCACCATCGAACAAACACACAGATTGGTAAATGTGATAAGAGGGTCGTTTGAAGACAAAAAATACTGCTCCGCCCTTTTCATTGATGTGTCGCAAGCGTTCGACAAAGTTTGGCATGACGGTTTAATGCACAAAATAAAATTAACTCTGCCTGCTAACACCCATAAACTCATGGAAAGTTATTTATACGGTCGCAAATTTAAAATCAAAGAAGGTGATTTTTTAAGTACCGCTCAGCCAATTGAATCAGGTGTGCCACAGGGTAGCATACTGGGTCCTACTTTATATTTGATATATGCCTCCGACATGCCGTCAGACCCCAAAATCCATACGTCAACTTTTGCAGACGATACAGCCTTTATCAGCGTCCATAAGGACCACCAAGTTGCATCACAGAATTTGCAGAATTATGTTTATAAACTAGAGAATTGGCTTGAGCTTTGGAAAATCAGGGTTAACGAACAGAAATGTATTCATATAACTTTCACATTGCGAAAAGATACCTGCTCGTTCATCAGAATAAATAATCAAATTATCCCGCAACACAATGAAGTCAAATACCTCGGCATTCACCTCGACCGCCGTTTAACTTGGAAGTCTCATATTGAAGCGAAACTTACACAAATGAGATTAAAAGCAGTGCAACTTAATTGGCTAATCGGCAGAAACTCTACATTGAAATTGGATTGCAAACTTTTGTTGTACAATGCAATACTAAAGCCAATCTGGTGCTATGGAATTCAATTATGGGGTACTGCCTCAGCATCCAACATTGAAAAAATTCAAAGGGGTCAAAATAAAATTCTACGTATAATTACTGCAGCACCATGGTATGTTAAAAATTCTCGAATCCACAAAGATCTAGGCGTGCCATTAGTAAAAGTCGAATTTACAAAATATGCGTCAAAGTATGTCAGCAAACTTGAACACCATCCAAACCCCCTTGCACGAGACATCCTTAACTTTAGTGGCCACAATCGATTGAGAAGGAGGGATACCCTTGCTTTAACTCAAGCGCAAAATAGATGACTGGATCAGTTGATGTGAAATTTTTTTAGTATCATAAAAATTTTTGTCTAGCACTGGCTAGGCTTATTATTTTCTTTTTAGTATTAAGATTTGAATACTTATTGTCATTTCATTTTGAAGATTCAATAAATAATTAAATGCAAAAAAAAAAAAAAAAATAATATTGTAAGCCATATCATTGAATAGGGAGGTAGATGTTGACCTCCAATCGCCCTTTTCCCATCCATATCTGTGATGAATACAATTCACTTTTACCAATGTTTGTTATATTTGCTTTTGCCTATTTCAATAGTTCTTCACATTGTATTTTCAGCATTTACATATTTAGTTATATTTCACTATATCTCTTTAAACATTTCACAATTTTCTTTCGGCGCTGGTTTAATCTATCTTAAAATGCATATTTTTTTTTTGAAAAAGTTACATTACGTTTAGTTTAGTGTGATTATTGCATGCAATGCAACTTCTTGACATTTAAACATTGAGTGCAAATCGGCAACAAATACAGAAACAGCAGGCATTTTGTTTGTGTAAAATAATAAACTACTGTCAATAACATTTGAAAAAAAAATATCTACTTTTGACAAAAGTCAATTGTAAATAAAGTCAGTCTGCTGTACTACTGCACTCACCTTGTATAGTTACACCATGGTAAAACTCAAGAAATAAGTTTTATTTGATATAAAATTCAAAAGTTATCATTATAATATGAACAAGAAATAAAATTTAGAAAACAATCATTAAAATTAATTTTTTACAATAAAAGTCTTTTCGTTGTCTTATATTACATCTGCTTAGAATGAAATTGGTATACTCAAATTTTTTATGGTGTTGTTCCTTGTATACGATTTTTTTTTTCGTTTTAAATTTCAAAAATAATCATTATTTTTTGTCCTTGCTTCTTTAAATACATTAATAAAAACATTTAAAACTATTTTTGTAATTGTTTTATATTCTGACCTTTTTGAATGACTTTAGCCTTTATTCTGCTCTTATATTTAGCATTTGCACATATTTTCTTAGCATGTTACAATTTTAAGTTAAAAGTGTTACATGTGGTGTGTTCATCTGTTATCTGTATAGAAATAAATACATTTATATTAGACGGGCTCGATATGTATACAAAATAAAATCGAAAATAGTACCTCTTACAAACTAAAGGTACAGTCACACTTGGCAAATATATTTCCGAAAAAGACGTAACCACTAAATAACATATATTTATGTTCGTTTATTTATTAAAAAAAACTTTTCCTATTTAGGTCAAATCACAACAAATATTTAGTTTTAATTTATTTGATGCTGTTTGAGCTTGCAAATCTCTTGTAAGAGTAAACAAAGTCAAACAAATTTCTGCTTAAACAAGTGATTACGCTGTTTTGAGTAAACTTCAATAATTTTGTATTTTACCAGAGACTTTATATAGTTTATGTGCTGTTTTGTTCTTTTATATGATAATATAATTTCATATAATTGTTTAAATTCAGGATTTTAGTAGGAGTTATTTACAATTCAAGCTCCATTCTAATATAAACAAATATACAAGTTCTTATGTGTCAAAGTGTATATTTAGTTAGATCTGTGTGTTTATCTAATGGCTTCATAACTTTAAATTGTACAATACAATTGTAAGTTGTTTTTCTGTTTTTTTTTTATCTTCTAGTGTTTTTCGGTTAGTAATTTTACCCTCACTGGCTACCACTACTAGTTTATGTTTTTTTTTTAACATTCCTGAAAATACTGTGACTAGTGGAAGTGTACTTACATACTTCTTCAACTAGTAATGAAATGTTATCCTAAACATGTGCTTGTTAGCATGATCAAAATAGCAATTTAAATACTTTCATAGTGACTCATATTGAATTACGTTTACACAACTCGTTCAAGTGATTCACAAAGACCTTTGTTATTTACTCATTTTGTGATTTGTTGATTGAATAGTATTTTTCATTGGCCCCCGTCGAAGCGACATTCGTACATCATTGTATTGAAAGAAATAGAAAAATCTGAAAACAACAAATTTCATAAAATTTTTAGCTATACTTTAGTTATTGACAAAGATTGATTATGATTATGAAAATTAAAAAATCTGTGAATTGAAACATAATTCTTTGATGGATTTTTTTTTAAACTAAAGTATAATAGCCCTAGTCCTCATTCCCAACTTTTACTACGAGAACGTATACCCAAGTACAGGTGTGTCTAGTATAAGTTTTATATACTGGCCAAGCCGCTTTCGTGGAAGCGGACGTAATGTAACAATCGAAGGCAACTTACAAACCACTGGAACAAAAAACAGCACTCGCGGCCCACTGTGAAATTACTGGACACACACCAAATTTCAATGATGTAAAAATATTAGCAGAAGAGAAAAATTATGCGAGGAGGTTCACTAGAGATGTTACACATTTTTAATTTAGAGACAGATGAGAGATTAAACTACAAAATTGATACGGAGAACATATCAGCTCACACATACAAACACACGATACACAAAAACAGAAAGAGACCAAAACGAAACATTAAAAACACTAGTTGACAAAAGCTTACGACTGGACAACAAACTCAACAGAGTGAAATTTGTTTTTCATTTATTTATTTTAAATGTAATTATAATTTGTTTGTGCTTGAAATGCTTATAATAATTTGTTTAATATATTTTTGTATTTTTATAAAACAAAATATTTTTATATTTTTCATTTAAAAATTTGTTACCTTATGCCGAACAAAATTTACAAACAATCGACCATTTTTTCACAAACCTCAATTTGTTTCAAAACTTATGGTCGAAGAATTTGACAGCTGTTGGAACTGTGCGAAAAAATAAATCGTTTATACCCAAGGAAATGTTAGAACATAAAGATCGGTTTTATGCCCAACATTTCGATATGCTCATAAGTGCCAAAAAAAAACAAGGCAGTTATTATATTATCATCAATGCATGAGAATGATGCAATCGGCACAAGCGGCAAACCAGAAATCATTGAGTTTTATAATGGAGTGGACATTATGGATCAATTACTTGGAAGGTATTCTTGCCAAAGACAGACGAAGCGTTGGCCATTATCTATATTTTTTAATATGATCGATTTGACGGCATTGACAGCTTACATCATATATTTTGAAAATAATACCAATATAACACACACAGTAAGTTGAGGCGTAAACGCTTTCTGCGTCAGCTCGCTAAGGAGCTTTGTATGCCGGGGTCATTGAAGAGCGGTCAGTTAATGTTCAAGTAATGCGCAACTTCAACACAAAACTTGGCATAGCGAGCTTTATAAGTAAAGAGCTGACGATTTACCATTAACGTCTGCAGCTGCTGATGGGCCGGTAAAGAAACCCCAGGTTGGAAGCTGCCACATGTGGAAGACGCACCCGTAGCATATGTTGTTTATGTAAACGGCCAATATGTTTTCAGAATTCAAGCAATTCGTTTGTGTGTGAAATTTGCAATAAGGAGGACAAAATTTTAATAATTTAATTGACAATAATTAATTATTACAATATTAATGTTATTATTATTATTATTATAATATAAAAATTAATTTACATTACCAACACAAAAACATTCTTTGATTATGTACTTGGGTATACGTTATTTTGGAGTCTCGACTTTGGAGGCTCATAGCGTCTCAATACCTTTACCTAGGACAGTAGGTGAGGTGTCAATCGTCGCAGATTTGCACCATCTTCCTAGATCCGGAGTTTCAGCACAATATTTTTTTTTATATTTACTGGCCATATCTGTATCCGGGTATAAGGACTAGGGATAGTGTAACTTTTTTTTGCATTATGTTGTAGCTTTTTAATATGACACATTCAACAATTATTTCAACAATTATTTGGTCCCATAACTTTTTCAGCTTTATATTATTTTTTCCCCATTCCACACAGCAACTAGCTTTTTATTTAATTTGGCAAACTTGTCAACTGATTTATCTTAATTTTCTATATTCTTTATTTGATCTCGAAATAAGATTAACTTAGATAGCGAACGCGACACACTTTAAAAATCAAAATATATTGTTTAGTATAATTAGTTATTTTTTGTAGTTACAGTCACAAAATTAAGCATTGAATTGATTAGAGTGATCGCAGAGTACTAATAACAAACGATAAGTTTGCGAACGCGACATTAGGACATGAACAAAATCAAATGAAAATTTAAAAGTAAAGCGAACATTGTTTGGTATCTCTTCATTTTCGATCCTTATGAATTCTAATGAAAGCTTTTGTTCAGCTGTAAAAAATGCTTACGTTTAAAATTTTTAAGATTATATTGGTCATTATATTATAGTCATAGAAAAAGCATACTTTAAGCAAAAGCATGCTTTTGTTTTAAATTCAGAACAAAATTTATATATTTTTGTTGTTTAAAAGTCTACTTTTATTTAAAGTATACTTTTTCTATGACTATGATTATGGGCCATTATGTTTATCTAGGTTATTATGCATGGCATTGAAAATCCAATCAAAATACATTTAATGAAGTGCCATTCCAAAACGAATTTTTAGCTATATAAATCTGTTAGTGTAAAACACGCTCACGTTGAAAGCTTTAGTCAGAAACAATTAAGTTTTATTAAGCATGTTTAATATTAACGTAAGTAAATTGATATTGAAAATCAGCTAAATCGTTTGAGAAGACAATAAGTTATAAAACAAAATATGAGACAACTTAAAAAAAAATAAAAATTAGGAACAATTATTATTTTTAGTTGAACTGTTAATTTTAAATCGTTGATATTTCTTTTATTTCGGCTTGAGTTCATTAAATTGAGTTTTCATTAAATTATTTTTACTGAAGGTAGGAATTGTTACATGCAAATTATTATTAAAATTTATTGATAATTTTTCGGCTGAGTTGGGGATTGAACCTACCTTCAGTAAAAATAATTTAATGAAAATTCAATTTAGTGAACTCAAGCCTAACTAAAGAAATATCAAAAAATAAAAAATTTTAGAAAGAAGAACAAATTTTAAACATTGAGAATATAGCTTTCCTTAATTAATACGTAAGGCAGGTGTTTGATTTGACATTAATGTTGTGTCCAGTAGAATTTTTGTTTTCTTTAGTATTTTTTTCCTCCACACTGTTCGCTTACATGTGTTTTAGTTGAAGTTGTTATTTAGTTTTTATTTTTCTGTTGTTGTTTCTTTTTTTCTATTTGTGGTTTTTTGTACAAGTTTCATTACAAAATTCTACTTGTTGTTTTATTTTTAACAGACAACTTGCAACAATTTACAATATTGTATTATTTTCTCTTGTACTTGTTATTCTTGTTGTTTTTATTATATTATAAGCAACATTTAGTGCAGGAATAAATGAGGATGTAATTGTAAAATATACAACATTGACAACAACACAAACCAACTGTAAAAATAAAAAAATATAAGAAACACATGACCTTTTGCTAAGTGTTTCAAAGGTTGATTGCTTCTATTGTGGCTTGCCATTATCATTCTTGTTTTTTTTTATTTTCTTTTTCTTTTGTTGTATTATAAAATTAAAGTGTTGGATTTTCTGTTGTGTTAAATGCAATATTGGTGTTATATCTTTAGTTGCAAATTGTAGCATAAAATGACTATTTGTGACTATTTGTCTATGAATCATTGATTAGTTTAAGTATAAAGTAGTTACTGCTGAATGAACTTGAGAAATTTACATTATTATGTAAAAATGGGTTTAAATTTCATTTAACAAGAATTTGATGCAAAATATTTTGTTATTTTTATTAATAAATCACAAATTTCATATTTTTTTTTATTATATTAAGTATTGAGCTCATCTGAAATTTCACTTTTACAAGTAATTCCTTAGATGAAACTTTGGCGGACAAACCAAATTGCTGGAAGAAATATTTACTTAACCCTGCTACTACGTTTAGGGTCTTTTGATGACCCAAATCGTATTTAACATTGCATTACTTTGCAAAAAAAAAAAAAACGTGTTTGTCCGTCACATCGACAGACAATCACTCTAACGAAAGTATATTGCATTGATCACAAGCCTTAAAAATATTTTTGAAATGTACAAATTTGAATTTTCTCAATAAAAAAATGTGGGGTGAAAATATGACCCGAACATAACATGTGTATTTTTTTTTCTAACATAGTAGCAGGGTTAATGAAACGCTCAACACAAGAGTCATTGCAACTAAACGGATTTGGCTTTCATTAGTAACTAATGCCGTTTATTAACTTGGAAACTTTTTTTGTAAACTAAAACAACTGTCAACATAATTTTTATATTCTCAACTTGTTTACACAGACACACATTTGCAGCTTGTTCCTTTTATGTTTAAATATTATCCAGAGAGTATTAAGTATTTGTCTTGACAATACAAAAATAAATAAAGTTAGTGTTACTAAACTACAAGTCTGTTTGTAGCAAAAGATTAAGATTAAGTACCAGCAATGGGAAAACATTACAATTAGTCCCTCTCTTAACTACTGCTGCTATTATACTTTGACTTCTTTTCCAAGCTTAACCTTGTAAGTAATATTAAGAAATTTCAGTTTAAAATTTGTTCCTACCCTTTGCATCAGCTTCAAATTGGAGGCCAGTCTGTGTCCCTATTGGACTTGTCGGTTTGTTTGTTGTTTTCCTTTTCATATAAAATGCCAACTGTTGACAAGTTTTTAATTTCGTTGAACAATATTTTCTTGTTATATATTTGTTATTTCTTTGTATATTTTCCTTTTTCTTTAATTGACATGTGTACATTTGTTAACAAGAAATTTCTTTTTTAACAATTTTATTTTCCACACAAACTGTCTACACAAAATAGCTTTCAGTTAAATAAAGTTGACTTTCATTTTCGGCTGTAACTTGTGTTCTTTTTAAGGGTCATGTTGAAATACTGACATTAAGAATATTGATATTTAGGATTAAATATCAATTTGAAACATTTGTCAGAAATTGGGGTTAACTAGTGGTATGATTAATAAATAATAGAATAAATATTTAGTATTAATCATACGCCATGAGTGAGCTGCATGTTGCGGTAAAAAGGTATTATAAATATGTACATAACTTCTAAAATATTGGTCGGATTTAGAAAGTGTGTATTAAACAATTATAAAGAAAGAACTAAGCTTTTCTAATATATTCTCTGTATCAACCATATTTATACAAAGGGTAAGCTAAAAGCTGTTATAGTTCACCATACCATTGATAAGCATAAACAAGTAAGAAAGTATAGTCGGTCAAGCCCGACAATATAATAAATACCCTACACCCAGTATATGTATAAAACAGTTTTGGAGAAATGGGCGCTATATGGGAGATATGACCTATTATGGACAGAAAATCCAAAAATTTAGTGTCATGATTTCTGTGAATATAAATATTGTGTATGTCAAACTTTATCTCGATATAAATACTTTTATCTTGGTTTTTATAGAAATTATTTCTAAAACAGGCTTTTAAGGTCAGTTTTCCTCCTAAATGTAAATAAAAGACTTTACTTATTTATGCATTTTCTATCCGACGTTTCGTTGGTATTTTACCAACATCTTCAGGGGATGAATTTTTATTAAATATATCTTTTCTTATTCAGTTTTACATTTAGTTTTAAATAAAAGATGTTTTTCACGACACAAATGGTACGACATATAACATATAATTTTACATAAATGCAAAAATAATTAATTAAAAATATCACAGTAGATTGTCTCTTAATGCTAGGTATCACAGTTGTGATTTATTTTCATAATTTTATGGAGGTTAAAGTTGATTACGGGGAGGGTCTTATATGGGAGTGATTTTCGGAAGTGGGCCTTATATAGGAGCTACGACTAATTATGGGCCGATCACAACAAAATTGTACCGTATTGTTTGCATACATATGAGATATATTTGTGTTAAATATTATTTGGATACCAACATTTTTGAGTGAGTTACGCTCTTTAAAGTGATTTTCGGAAGTGTGCCTTATATGGGAGCTACGACTAATTATGGACCGGTCTGCACAAAATTTGTAGATGTGATTTGGCTTCGTTTACCACTCATTTGTGATGAAATTTGTTTGGTTCCTTGCCTAATTCAAAGATTTATGACCGGTAAACCCCAATTTCGGGAAGACTTTTGTATGGGGGCCAGGTGAAATAATGGACCGATTTCCATCAGTTTCAATCCCATCCGTCCTTGGGGCGAAAAAATATTACTTACCAAATTTTATCAAATTATCTTTAAAATTGCGACTTGTACTCTGCGCACAAGCTTTACAGGGATAGCCAGCCAGACGGACGGAGGGACGGACATGGTAAAATCCACTCAGAAAGTGATTCTGAGTCGATTGGTATACTTTAAGGTGGGTGTTGGACCAATATTTCTGGGCGTTACAAGCATCAGCACAAATCCAATATACCCTCCCCACTATGGTGGTGTAGGGAATAATCAATAATAGTTTGAATCATGTGTCCACTATAAGATAGGATTGTCTGTCTAACGATAATTGCGGTAACAATTCAGTTGAATAATTAACATGAGAAGTTTTTTTTTTTTGTTGCTTCAATAGACCATTAATAACTGTTCGTTCAGTCCTATACAATTTGCCAAAACAAATTTAGCTGCCAGTTTAATTTTGTTTCTATTAGCTTACTTAGCTTGCAATTACGCCACTTGCTATCGATTCCAGTTAAAAACTAACAAGACATGACAAATACTACAGCTCTAACATAACCGAACTAACCATTTACCTATTCAACATATTTATATAAACTCCACATTGATTATGACCCAAATTATGGGTATTTTATATTTTGACAAATCTCCTGTTGCAATCACTTTGAAGTTAAGCGAAAGAAAAATGTTTATAATTATAATACTAATGTGCAATTTTAGCTAATTTCAACTGACATGAATTTATACCATAAACCAAAAGGAAAAGCCAAACAAATACATAAATACCTACAATAAAGTAAACACGAAAGTGGTATAATTCAAAATTAGCAATTTTTCAAACAAAGTCAAAGGGTTAAGCATACAAATTTTATTATAAATTAACCGCTCTCAAAGTGGGAGTGAGAGTGATGTGGTTTGCACAAACAATCAAACGACAGTATTAACAATTTATTATGATTAAGTTAATTTGTTTATATTGCATTTGGTCAGTATCAGTTAACAATTGGAAAAAAAATCCATTGAAATTTTAAATGTTTTAAAAGTATGTTTAAAAATATGGTTAAAGAAGAGACAAAAGAATGAAAGGGAGGTAGAACAGTGATGGTAAAAATTATAAGGATAAATAATTTTTATATTAATGAAACCTAAAATAACAGTGTTAATAAAAATAAGAGCTCAAGGGTACATTGTTGTACTTGTTTATGAAGAAAAATTAATAAAAAATTATAAAAATTGTGATGTTCTGTCAATTTTTATAAACCAATTAAAATTAATTTGAAAGAAAAGTATTACACAAATATTCAATTCATTTTGAGTAATTTTCTTGATTTTGTTCATTTTGAAAAAAAGTAGGCGGTCGAAAAAAGTATTCTTAGTCATGCTGGAGTCTTAGTTATATCTCGTCAAAGTTTTAGTAAGATCAGTCCAGCGGTCTGGCCTTGCCGTCAGGCGTTGTAATTAATTAAAAACAGTGGGCGTTCATATCAACTCAGAAACCTTCCCGGGCTCCTGCACAACAACTTTGCCGAAGATAATAACATGATCAGATGCATAGTTTGCGTTTTTCATCTGTAACGGCTCAAAACAAATGGCAACAAATAAAACTATAACAATAACTTTGTTAGATATATTAAAAATTTAAAACAAAATTTTCCTGTTTCGATTTTTGTATTATACTAGCGGGCCCGGCGAAATTTGCATCGCCCCAATTTTAAGCCTTCAGACAAACTTTAGAGTAATAATATAATACAAGAGGAATAGATTTACACCAAGAACTTTCTATTTTTCCATTAAGGATTAATTTCACACAAAATTTCATAAAAAAAACCCGATTTTCGGGATTTCCCATTTTCCGACTTTTGCGTAGAGATTTCGCATATTTCATGATTTACACTAAGAAATTTCTATTTTTTTGATTTGGAAAGCCATTAAGGAATAATTTCGTACCAAATTTCATACAAAAACTCGATTTTCGATTTTTCAAATTTTCGGACTTTTCTGGAGGTATGTTCCAAAATTTTCTTCCGTAAAAACCTTCTCCTCAAAAATATGAACAGCCGTTATCTTTTTATGAATTACTATACATTTTTGACACCACTTTTATATATACATATAAATTTAGTGTAAAAGGAGTTTCTTTTTCATTATCTTATTTTCAATATGAAACTAATAAACATGACATCAAAAACGCGACAAATCATTTAATAAAAAATCTGCGTTTCATCGTTCATCGCTTTTTACAACCAAATTATAATAATGCTACTTTCTATAGATAGTTGTCAACAAATGGGCAACTTATAGTATGATATCGAACGTGACATCGCATTTCAAATAAAAATTACTTCATGAAATTTTAATTATATATTGGTTCGACTTACTTTTTATGTAGTGCTGCTGGTACTTGTACTATTAAATTAGCCCTCCTTTAATGTATTGTCTGGCTTCTTTATTGCTTTTTCCAATGTTTACTGGCAGGCATAAGACTGTTAAGTCATTCTTAGGATAACGTTTTTCTATATTTTGCCATATTTTTGTCTTTTTCTTTTAGCAGCTTGTTATTTGTGTTTGTCTATTTGTATAGATATTTATCGCGTCTAATTTTCTTCAATTAACGCATTATTACCACGTTTTATCCATTTCAAAATTTCGATAGTGAACGTGACACATTTAAATTAAAAATCAATTCTTACTTAAAGCCATAAAATTTATATTTGAATTAAAATTGTCAGTTATTTGGTTGGAATGCTAGCGGAGTACTGATAACAAACTATAAATTTACTACAAGAATGCGACAGTAGTAACATAATAAAATGACAGATTTACCACTAGCTTAGCTTTTTTGACATTTTCTTTTTTATTTTGTTTATATTTAAATACCAGCAGCAACAATGCAAATAATTTTGCTAAAAATCTAAATTTTTTTCAAAATGTTCTTGCATTTTTTTTCATAACTCTTATTGCACTGAACCGATTTTTCAGATTTTTTATAACAATTTACTTAGGTCGATGATATATAGTCTCAATTAATCTGGCTTATTTCGCTAATACAAGGTGGCGCAAAAGTAATCCTCCTATCAGAAAATTCTATAAATTTCGCGAGGCCCCTAATGTCAGTTCTGTTTAGACATTTGTGTAGTAAACACATGCGAAATACACGTTAATAAACAATGTTACGCTATACTGTTCCAGAACGCGGAATATTACTGAAAAGGACTGACATTAGGGGCCTCGCAAAATTTATAGAATTTTCTGATAAGAGGATTACTTTTGCGCCACCTTGTATATTTAATAGAGCTTGAGCTAGTTAAACTAGCCTTAAGTCTAAAACTTTATAAAAACAATAATTCAGCATGCTGTCCTTATAATTATCTGCAATAGTGTAGGAGTACTCAAATTATATAATGACCTTTTTGTCAAACGAATAAACACAAATTCGCGTGACATCCCGAGAAATACAGAAAAAAAATTAATGCGTATACATAGTCGCACATAAAAAACAAACTGCTCTTTAAATAAAACAACAATAACATACAAACTCTTATTCAAACAGACACACACACACACACACAAACACTTACTCACTTAATCATGAAAAAGTCATATAATTTTTTTACTCTCTTTTAAAAAGGACATTCAAAGCAAAACAAAATAAAACAAAAAGTAGAAGGCCAACAGAGCAAACAACAACAACAACAACAACCAACAGTAGCAGTAGCAGCAGCAACAATCACAATAACGAACAAAAAAAAAAATATAAATAATTTAATCCAAAAGTTGCGAGTGACACGTCAAATTGTTGTTTTCATTGACCAAAAACATTCACAAAAACATATTTCTTTTTGTTTGTGGTTTTCTGCGTCAACATTTATTATAATAATTTAAACAATAATAACAAATAGCAAAAAAGCTGAAAAATTATTAAAGTTAAACGCCCTCTTTTTACTAAATCATAAAAATTTACCGAGTTTTTCTAAGGCTGTGTGTTAAATATTGTATGCCTACAATAACATTTGGTTAGTGTGTTAGCGAACGGCGATTATATTTATCCCATCCGGCCGTAAAATTCATTACTGAAAAAAGACACAACAACAGCCAGCCCACTTTGTCAAACACTGACTAACACTTCATTAGCCATGCAAATTTAATACAACGACCCAGGCTTCTCAAACGTAGAACTTTGCTTTTCAACGTTTCTTATTTTCTTTTTTGTTTGTTGTGTTTTCTAATTTTCACTTCAGTTTTTTTTCAAGTTTTTTTTTTTGTTTAATTTCGCATAGCTTGAGTTTTGTTGTTTCTTTTGTTTTGTGTGGATTTATAACGGAAGTGTCTTTCAAAATAACAGAACATAATCAAATAAAAACAAAACAATAGAGTGTTTAGAAGAGGAGAAACTTTTGCTGTTTAAAGTGTGAAAATATTTATGTTTCTGATACACTTCAGTCAGTTTATAAAATATGTTAAATTATTGGAAAAATTTCAATATTTTTGTTATTGTGATAAATAAACAACTGAATTGTTAATGTCCTAAAGTTTTGTTTAAGTTTATTTAATAAGAGAGCATGAACAATTTCTTAAATATATTTGTTATTGTTATTTAAAATTGACAATATAAAGTAGGTAGGAATATTAAAACTTTAGTTTAATTGATTGATGAACATATTGTTTTTTTAGGCTAAAGTTAAATTCTTGATTTTCTATCAAATTTACAAATTTAGTCATAGTAGGGCGGTAAATTTGAATGGACTGTTACTTAATATATCTTCAAATAATGTAGGTTATAACTTCCTATACACAATACACAAACCTGTTCTGTATAATTTATGAATCTTTTAAAGATTTTTAAAAAAGAACTCTATGAAATTTACCCATTTATAGGGAACATTCAGTAATTCTTAGATGGCTATTTCAGCGGTCTAGAATGCGACATTGTTTAACTAATAAAGTAAATATAATATGTAATGGAATTGTTACCACATTTCAATTGCATTAAGGGTTCACTATACTTAAATGTTTTCATTTTATTATTACCAATATAATTGCAATAAATAGAACTTGGATCAAAAACGCGACAACAAAAAGTGTTTGGTTTCTGGAGAAAATGAAAAAGCTTTGAAATCATAATATAATTTTAAAACATTTCATAACCAAAGTTAATTAATAGGGTTTATTTTATTAAAATTTTTGTATTCTGCTGTTACCAGGCGCGGATCCAAGGGGGGGGGAGGAAATATTACCCCCCCAAAACCAAATTAAAAATTTTTTTTTTTGAATCTCCACAAAATACTAAAAATATTTATCACAATACCAGTTAGTAACGCTACAGCAGAAAGGTCATTTTCAACACTTTGCCGCATAAAAACATATTTAAGATCAACAATGTCGGAAGAAAGACTTAACGGGTTAACAATAATGAATATTCATCACGAAGAAGAAATATGCCCTAATAAAGTTATTGCAAAATTTGCAGCTAAAGGAAACCATAAAATGCATTTAAGTACAAATTTTAAATTAAAAATATTTATGTTAATTTTTTTAAGTAGAATTTTTAAATAATTTTAAGCTATGGATTTTTTGTTTTTTTAATACATATTAGTTTAAGTATATTAAATATTAACATTTATTTCTTTAAACTTTTAAATATAAACTGTATAAAAATGTTAATAAAATAATATGTAAAAGATTTGTTGAGATATTTTAGTTTTAAATAATTTAAACTTAATTTAAGAGGTTAATAGTAGGACATATCTAAATTAAGGTTTCAATACAAAAAATGTTTATATTTAAACAAAATTTGTAAAATTTACCCCCCCCCCCCCCCCCAAAACCATTGGTTGGATCCGCGCCTGGCTGTTATCAAGCAGATCAGTAAATCATTCTTCACACCACCAGAGCCGCTGAAATACTATTCTACTAATAAACATAAAGCGCAATTTTTTCTCTCCTTTCACCACCTATTCTTCTCCTAACTATCGCCTTTCCAAAGAAAGTAAAACAATTAATTAATAAATATATAGGCATATTAATTGCCTGTTACTTATTTCTTTAAAAAAAAAAATCATCTAGTAATATCGTAACGTATGATTAATATTTAATATATATTGTGTTATTTGTTAATCATACTTCCTGTTAGCCAATTCTTTATGAAGACTGTCACTAAATTAACACAAAATTTCAACTAAGGATGTCCCAACTAGAACGCAATTTTTAAATTTGTAATAAAACACAGATATTTAAAAAAAAACTGGTAAAACTTTATTATAACGTAAAGTAGACAGAATGAGGTTGTGTATGAAAGAAGATATCGTGCAGATGACCGCCGTGGCTTTGCTGGCACACACGCGATCTTTTAATGAAATTTTCAATGACCTTTTTGCATAAATGCTGCGGTATTTCAATAATGCAGCGTCCAATTTCCTCTTTTAAGGTTTGACTCGTTGTCGGCTTATTGGCGTAAGCCTTTGACTTCAAAAACCCCCAAAGAAAAAAATCTAAAGGTGTTAAATCGCACGATCTAGGCGGCCATTTCTGGTCTCCAAAACGCGAAATCACACGACCGGGAAATAACTGATGCAGCAGTTGAATTGTTTCTCTGACTGTATGACATGTGGCGCCGTCTTGTTGAAATCACATGCCCTCCACATTTATTTCTTCAATTCTAGGCAAGAAAAAACTGGTTATTATTTCACGATACCGAACACCATTGACTGTTTGCTTCACCTGCCTTATTTTCATAAAAAAGGTCCAATGATTCCTCCAGCCCAAAAACCACACCACACAGTGGCACGTTGAGTATGCATTTGCTTCTCGTGAAAAACTCGATGATTTTCCTCACTCCAAATACGACAATTCTGGCTATTGACAAAGCCATCAAGATGGAAATGGGCCTCGTCACTGAAGATGATTTTATCGGCAAAATCAGCATTTTCATGTTCTCTCTCCAATACTCAATTAACGAACTCACTTCGCTGTCCACGGCCAGCTGGCTTCAGTTCCTGAGTCAATTGAACTTTGTATGCATGAAGATGCAAATCTTTCGTCAAAATTCGCTGCATAGTGGATTTGGAGACACCAATTTGCTGAGCTCGGTGTCGAATTGAGGTGGATGGAGTTTGAGCGACATCATCATGTACAGCTGCGACCTTTTCGGCGCGTTGTTGTCTTTACATCACTAACAGACCCAGTTTCGAAAATTTTATCCATTAATCTGTTTACAGTTGACTCTTTTGGATCATTATTGTGACCCCAACTTGATCGCAATTTGCGAACTGTAGCCGCAAAACTTTCACCATTTTGGTAAAACAATTTCACAATGAGAATGCGTTATTCATTACTGTAGCGTTCCATTTTTACTAACCTCGTACCTTCTACTAGCAATCAATAACTATTGTTCAAATGTCAAACAATGACACTTCCAATGGCGCCAAATTTAAAAATTGCGTTCTAGTTGGGACACCCCTAAACACATGTTCTTTCTTTACAACACTACTTGTTTATGGAATCATAATTTAAACAAGATAGGTGCAATGTATGAAGAAGTATAGCGGGCAAATGATATCCACGGTTTACTAGCACATACTTACTCTCTTGTTAAAATTTTCAATGGTGATTTTGCCTAAATTGAAGATTTGAAGCAGAGTTGAAATGCTTTTTTATGAGGACACGAACAGGCAAAGGTTTGATATTGGCTATTTGGCATGGAGCACCATATATTTTGCACATATGTAAATTATTAGTGTTGAAGCTTTCATAATAAGAAGGAGCAGGAAAACAGTGTCTCATTTATTTTGCCAATGTACGAGTTCTCTCATCTGTGGCCCTTTTCTAGGCTGCTTGTAGAAGATGTCAAAGATTTATTTTAGACATGTCCATTCATTAATTAAAGAATCAGGGTGGTTTGATATGGTAAAAACACGTGTTGATTGACCGAATAGTTGTTTGACTCTCGTGTAACACATTGGGATCAGTTTTATGGATCCAAATGATCTGTTTTTGAAAGTGGCTGCCAATAGAAACTTACCTAAAAGTTACTGAATGAACAGCCAAATTTCTAAAGATATCTTAAGCCTGCAGTCGCAATTCCCTTCCGAACACTGCAATTTTGATCTTTAACAAAGAAAAACTTGCTGATTTTGATCGAAAAATATCTTACACTTGATGATCTTTAATAGTTCGTTTAGAGGACTCTCTTCGTCTGTGTCTAGGCTGCCGAATTGAAGTTTCTAGGCTTTCACCTACACTCTCTAGCACTACTTAGATATTGAAATTTAAACAATTTAATTTTGGATAACCAGTGAGGTTTGCGTAACCCATTGATTTAATCTACTGGAATTATTCAAATTCTCTCTTTACAGTTGCCAGCGTTAAATCGTATTACGTACGAAATTTTCAAATAGTTTTTGACATAAGGATCAACAATGTAAACGAGTTAAAAACCACCGAACTGGTTTCATCCAATGTGGAATCGCTGGAGGCCAAGTTTCCTATCACTTGGCTAGAGAAAACAACCGAGGTGACTAAAGCAAAATGGCTCCACAAAAAAAGAGAAAATTAGTTTGTTTTATTTTATTTAAAATATATGTGAACGATATCACTTTCCTTTTTATTTATTATTCTTTTCGAATGTATTGGTTTACAAAATTTGATTTAACAAGTTATATTTAAAACCCGATGTTAATTATACAAAAAAAAATATTAAAATTTCAAAGTTATTATAATTATACAATTCAAAATTTATTCTATTCAAACTATTCAATGCAAATTATTAAAACGACTATCCAATTCAAGTATTATTAATGGACTGTGTATATGGCAAAACAACGATTCGCCAAAATACAACAACAAAAATTATATTTGAATACAATTTAATGAATAATTTTAACTAAAAGATAATAAATGATGACATTTGCGCCTCTAGATGTCCTCTGGCATGACCATTAAGGCAAAACAGTTCAACAAAAGGGAAAGCCAAAGATGGGAGTACCAACACCATTCATCTAAAGTTGAACACGAGTTGTTCTCTGGAGCAATACTCCTAAATTGTCAGCTGTCAAAATATTTTTCTCTTTTTGTTGGCCACCCTTTAATATGCAAGTGGCGGCGAGTTCAAATCTGGATTCAATTTAGGGATACTCTGCTTAATTGCCTGGTTAAAATTTTAAATACTTACCCCCTTATTCATAAAACTTGTCAGAGGTTTATAACAGGCTTTTAAAGCAAATTTTGTATGGATATTTGATTTAGAAGCCTGTTATAAACCCTTGATAAATTTTTATGAATTAGACTGTTAATAAATACTATTTTCTGCATAAAATTAGTCTTCTCTTTTTTCCAGTTCATCGTTTCAATGAGAATGATGTCAGTGCGTAACAAAATGTTACTTAAGACCACTTTATGCTTTTTGCATTACAATTAGGATCTATTAGAAATTGTCTATTAGTATTTGTTTGCAAAAAATTACTTTTAATATAATTTCTAAATGCGTATTCATCCATTTTTTACAAACAAAATATTTGTTCGGACAAAGTTATTTTCATATGATGTTTGACGCCTTTTTTGTTTGTAAAAAACTTTTGTTTGTAACAAATGGGTGAACCCACTTTAGGAGAATAAAGAATACATTGAATGAAATTAAAATATTATAAATCAATTCGGATTAGATTTGAATTAACAAGAATGTTGTCTTTAAAATGAATTAATACTAAACTTTGTATTCTAGTACTCCTATATCAACCGTTACCTAACTACTTCTAAGTAATGCAGATGGTATGAAGTGGTCATTGAGAAGTAAATGGTTTAGTAATTGTCATTACTTTTTTTACATTACAGGTAGTTCAAGGCGTTTAGTTGGAATCATTTTTTTTTTGTCGTATATATAATTTTGTCAAGGGAAAGCATGAGAAATATATATTAGTTTGACCACCACCAAGTTAATTATGACTAAATCGATTTGAAATTTCAATTGAGACATCCCAAGTATAAAGAGCAAATCCCCAGCTGGTTATGTCCGAAATGTAAACAGAGATGTTTGAATGTATTTAAAATCATTTACCCTTATCACCAAAATGATATGTAAGTTTCGCATATAACAAAACACACACATCCATTTACACGTCCATATCCCAACATCCCTAAGCAAACTTGTAATTAATCTAATGTTGGTTTTGTGTCTAATCTATAAACTGATGTCTAACATCAGTTAACATATTTCAAGGGTTAAATGGGGAAGACAAAAAGGTTACACCTCTTAACAAATACACTCTTTCTACAACAGCTGCAAAACGAATCATTTCCCTATAAGTTCAATGAACCAACAGCAAACAAAATCTCTTAAGAAATATTAAATGATATAGAAATGCCAGCTTATATACAAATATAAATAAAAACCTTATTTTCAAATACCATCTAAATTTGGGTTGCTCTACAAATATACAACGGATTGTAATGAAGACATTTCGTGAACATTAGTCATTATGTTCTTATAACTAAATTAATATTTTAACTGTTGTGAGGTTTTAAAGTGTATTGTTTTTCCTAGCAAGCGTAAATAAAATAATGGGAAAAACAAAAGCACACAAAACAAATTCCAGTTGGAGGTGCGTCCCTGTTACGTTGTTTTTCAAATGATAAATGATTTCAATACTGCTGACACATTTAAACTAAAAGTAGCAGCAGCAAAAGGAAAAAATTCAGGCAAGTGAAATAACTGCTTTAACATCTCGTTAACATATTCCCAGCAATTAGTTTTGTAGACAGCTGAACATTTATTTTGCTCAACAATTTTTAAATATTTACGGCCAAAAAGAAAAAAAAAAATCTGTATAATTTGGTAAAATAATTGGAATTCTTTAAATTCAAGAAAAGCTAAAGTGTGTGTTGTGTGTCTTTTGTTTAAAACGAAATTTCTTGTTAATGAAAAATTTTCAATTTTCATTAATTGTTTTCAATTTATTTTTCATTTTTTTTATTATATTTGATGAAATTCACTCAGCATGACAGCCATTTGTTTTAAATGTAATAAAACTAAAGTTGTATTTTGTGCCAGTTTTGCATCTGGTGCAACAGTGTTGCACAGTTGGTGAAATATTCTACAGGAATTATTTAAATTTCATTTCACCTTATTCTTATTTGTAGAATATTATTATATCTAATATTGTTGTTGGTAAATGTTAAAAGAATTTTTTTGAAATATTTTTTTTTTTAAATTTATAAGCAACTCTTCTAAATCCAAGAATTTTTAGAAGCAATTATTTTTAATACAGCACAATATACATATGATTAATATTTAATACATATTGTATTATTTATTAATCATACTCTCTGGTGGCCCCTTTTTTATAATGACGTTTTCCAAAATTTACGCTAAATTTCAATTGAATTCAAAATGTTGCATTTTTATTGAATCATAAATTACATAGGAAAGGTGCAATGTATTGAGAAACACATCAGGCAAATTGCCTCTACGCCACCTTGCACACAAATTTCAATTAAAATTTAGCATAAAAAATCTTTTTTTTTTGAAATGTTGTTTGCCTCTCAAAAGCCAGCAAAGTCTATTTGGAAAGTGAAAAGGGAATTTAAATAGCTCAACAGTTCTTTTGTTTATTTTTTTAATTTAATTTAAGAAAGCAAATAAATTATATTGGTTTTATTCTTCCATTTCTACAGGCACTCAATCATCATGGGTAGGTAGAGAAGAGGGGGGCACGTTTGTACCCGGGGAACCTTTGTACTATGTTGATAAAATCTCAGTTTAACATTTTTTTCGACCCTTAACCGAGTTTTTCACATGGCAACCTTGTTTTCTAGCAACGTTAGCAACTTTTGCTAATTTTTTCAGTCGTCGACTGAATGTTTTTTTATTTTTTTTTATAAAAGTGTAAGAAGTATTCAGTGATCGTTTTCTTTCGTGAAAGAAATTTATTGCCGTCCAAAATTCATTTCAAACAAAATTAAGTTAAGTTATTTGATATTTATGTAAAAAAAAATATTTATTATAAATTTCCGTGAAATGTCAAGCCAGTTCAGGTTTGCACAAAGAAAAAGGGGGCACCTTTGAACATGTTAATTTTTCAACCGAAGTACCAAACATTGTTGATTGACGAATCCAATGCTGATCATGATGCTTTAAAGGAAAATGTAATTTCATGTCACCTGAAATCGCAAGACCTTTTACGTCTTAATAATATAAAACTTATTTTTGATCTGAATTTTTTTTCTTTTTTAATTGTTAATATTTATGTTTTTTCTTAATAAATAAATCGAATTTAATATATATATATAAAATATATAACTGTTTATATTATTTTTAGACATGAGCGCTACAAGAAAAAATTGCCGTTCAAAACTGCCCCAGCCTAGTTCATGACTGCCCCGTATGAGGGGCACATTTGAACACAATGACTTCATCCATTAAGAAAAAAAAAATATATAAATCAAACTAAAAATAAGTTGCTTGTAGACTTAAACAAAAGTTTACTTCTATATTAGTTAAATTATGTAAAAAGTCAATAATTCAAAAATATAAATTTGTATGTAGCTTGAAAGCAAACAGTGTTCAAAGGTGCCCCCCTCTCCACTATCTATTTTGTATCTGATGTGTGGATGTTAACAATGTATGATACTCCTTTCAGTTTCTTTTCTGTAATGGATTTGGATTACCTCCACTTCCACTCAGTTGCATATGGTCCCCAGTCTACATTCTCTATATCTAAATTTTTGTGTCTCTCCGGGGTTGCGGCATTTCTACCATTAATTCATACTTTTATCCCTATATTAAAGGCGGCTGACAGGATGCCCAGTGTTTTCTGAGTCAGAATATAGTTATTATTGTCTGACTGCATATTGACAAACTATTTAACAAGAATTCTTTGTATAGCAACTGTTAAGCCGTCAGCTGTTCTGTGAGTCTTTTTTAAATCTAGAAGTCGTTGGTTTTATATTGACTGACAGCTGGTCTATCTAACAAAGAATCTGTGATATGTGTATTTACTAATGCATTTTCTTATCATCAATTACTGACCCATAAATTACTCAACAATATCTTGAAAGTCTTATGAGTTTAGTTTATTTTATTGTTGCACTAAAAGTATCCTATTTTCTGATAATTCATGCAAACGACTAACGATTTACCTTCAACATCAGGTTTTGTAATTACAATATAATGAACACATTGTTCTCCATAGCAAAGCTGATGATCACAGTCATCGTCAGCACCTTTATTTTGAATCATAATTGTAACTATTGTTGTCATTATTATTATTATTTTTATTATATTATATTATAGTCGTCATTATCAACGTCAACCTGCTTCTCATTATAATCATGGTCAGTTTTAAGATTTTAGCCAGTTAAGTTTCGCTAACAATCTACTTTCGCTTTTTTTCCAAATAGACAATTTTTATTATTGTCCATAATATTTCTTTACAAATCTGTTTTTCAGTTTTTTTTCCACACCTTTTCACTGTTTATGTTTTAATTTAACCTGGATTTTTTTTTTCGTTGTCGTTTGATGGCTGTTTTTCTTTTAACGTAACGAATTAATGACTAAATTTTTGTGATGAACTTGAGCCACATTGTTCCACTTCAATTTAAATGCCAGAGATTTCAAACATGCTGCAAACACAACTGAAAGCTTGGATGTACAGCGAAACAACAGCAGAGTGGAAAATGCAGAAAAAGGAAAGTTTAAAAGGTGAGGAAGGAAGTTGGAACAGGATATACAACATCATTTTTATATCCTTCTGCGTTGCAGCATTCAAGTCTCTTGGATGTTGGTATTCAACGAATGGTCATTGCGAGCTTTTGCACTACGAATCAATGTTAAACGTGGACTGGCAGGCTAGTGACGTAGTGAACTAGCTGCTGTTTGCTTGGTTGGCTGCATGTCAAATTTGACTCATTGTCTGTCTGTCTTGTGGACTGTCTCTGTGAGGGATTTTTTTCCACTTGCTCTGTGTTGCTGTTGATTTTTTCTTTGTAAATTGTGTTTTTTTTTTTTGTTTAATTTTTTTCTCAGTTTTTGTTTTGTCGCTTCTCCAGTACTGACGATGATTGTGATGAAGGTTATTTAGTGTTTCTACGGTTGCTGTTGCTGGTGTTGTCTTTGTTATGCTGTCTATGTTGCTGTTTAAGTTGTGAGGTGTTAAATTATTTGCCATGAGTGTTTTTGGCTCTTTCTAGCCATGCTGACTGAATTTTATTTATGATGATGCTTCAGTTGCCCTGGCAATGATGCTGGCATTTTACAATGATAATGACCATAATGATGAGTAGGTTCCTGATGATGGGTTTGCTCGGCTTGTTCTAGCAGTTAATCATCGTAAGTGTTTTGCTTATGTTTAACTTTCTTAGCATTTTTTTCTCGGTGTATTTGATTTTTCTTCTGTAATTTATTTTGCTATACTTTAGTTAACAACACGATTCAGTACTCATTTTACCTGCTGACTGGCAATAGAATTTTTTTTTTTTTTTTTTTTGGTTTGTTATTGCCATGTTTTGTTTTAAATTTTGGCTTATAGAACTTGTTTTCTGTTGCTGTTTTTGTTTTTGTCTTAATTCTGTCAAACGCAAACATTAAAATATTGTTGACATTAATAACGCCAAACATTAGCAAACGAGAATGAAGGTCAACAAAAAGGTTTTGTAAGTTTAAGGGGTTTTCTTAGATGTTTAAAATTGCGATAAAATACATTTTGATGGATGTACTTTAAGCTTTAGATCAAGTTAAATCAATTTGTACCATATGCACTATTTAAATTTTCTTTCTATTTATTACTTGTAATACTAAATAATTATAATAATAATAAATAATTTAATAAAATTAATATATAAATGAAAATAACACATGTGCCAGATGTTGAAAAATCCTATTCTTGAGTTAAAAAATAATTTTTTTTGATAGATATCCCACTCGCATCCCATTAAGCGATTATAAGGGTTTTAAAGTAAATTGTATAAGCTTTCTTTTGAGAAAAAAAGGGCCCAAATTGAAAACAAATTAAAAAAAAAATAATTAAAAAAAAAATTTAAAAAAAATGTTTTTAAAAATTAAAAAAAATAATTTTTAAAATTATTGAAGAAATAGCTATCTAAAGTCCTTTCGACAATTTTTTCTTGGACCAATAGGTGAAAAATTATACTCATTTTAAAAAACCACTAAATGACCAAAAATGACCAAAATGTCCAACTTTGACCCCCTCTAACTCCGGCACTTCAAGACTGCTAGAGCTGAAAATTTGTCTCTGGTCTACTATACAAGAGTTCTAACGTTGGTGTAAATTTTATCCAAATCGGAAGACATCGATTTTTAAAATTGGGTAAAAATTGGGAAATTCACCATATATAAAGGGTGTCCCAACTAGAACGCAATGGTGTCAATGGTGTTCGGTATCGTGAAACGATAACCAGTTTTTTCTTGCCTACAATTGAAGAAATGAATGTCGAGGACATGTGGTTTCAACAAGACGCCGCCACATGTCATACAGCCAGAGAAATAATTCAATTGCTGCATCAGTCATTTCCCTGTCATGTTATTTCGCGTTTTAGAGACCAGAATTGGCCGACTAGATCGTGCGATTTAACACCTTTAAATTTTTTTTCTTTGGGGTTTTTTCAAGTCGATGGTTTACGAAAATAAGCCAACGACGACTCAAGCTTTAAAAGAGCAAATTGGACGCTGCTTTAATGAAATACCGCAGCATTTATGTAAAAGGGTCATTGAAAATTTCATTAAAAGATAGCGTGTGTGCCAGCAAAGTCGCGGCGGCCATCTGCACGATATCTTGTTCCATACATAACCTCATTCTGTCTACTTTACGATATTATGAAGCTTCGCGATTTTTTTTTTAAATATCTGTGTTTTATTAAAAATTTAAAAATTGCGTTCTAGTTGGGTCACACTTTATAAATATGTATAGAGAGCATTTTTATACAAAATTTAAGTGACGTTATTTCTTGGAAAAAGAAATTATAGAATATTGGAAAGGGTCGAATAAACTAACTAAAGTAATTGAAAACTTTTAAATCATAAATTTGTTATGAAAGTTATTGTGACTGCTGTGTCGGTTAACCAAACTGGCTGTTCTTTTTTGTTTTTTTTTTACTCCTAACATTTATGTAGGGGGCTATTATGCATTTTAAATTAATAACTTTTCGTTTCAGATTATTTTTTAATTTTTGATATTTCTTAAGTTAGGCTTGAGTTCATTAAATTTAATTTTCATTAAATTATTTTTACTGAAGTAGGAATTGTTTTACAACTTGAAAAAATTTTAATTTTGATAATTTTTCTTGACTGGGATTCGAACCTGGGGTGTTGGTTGAATTTACATATGTTTCGAGAAACACTAATTTCTCTCATCAGAATTCTTTTTGCGTTCTGACCCCTTGCACCACTACGGTGCCTGCTAGTCAACAGACAAACATCCATCCTTTAACCAGTGAATGGTGGTTCGAAAAATTATTTTTTAATTTCAAATTACTTATATTATAAAATATTTATCTTTAAAATTTAATTGTATGGCATATATTTTTGTACCGGCTTAAAAGCTATTAATTTAAGAAACAAATAAAATAAAAATAAATTACCGGCTGCTGTTACCGGCAATTCTTATTGACACCGGAATACTAAAACATTAACAGAGCTCAATTGGAAAAGCTTCTGCAATTCAATTCATTAAGATCATTAAATGATGTACTTTAACATATTGCTGCATTGCACATTGGGGCTTCAAATTCCTGTGTGCAGAGAGATATCGTTTAATTCAATTTCAGGTATCTATTCTAACTGACATAGAAATATTCAATAGATAACAAGTAAGAAAGTATAGTCGGTCAAGCCCGACCATATAATAAACTACACCCTGTATATCAATAAAAATTTATGGTCCTTAAAGTGATTTTCGGATATGGACCTTATATGGGAGCTACGACTAATTATGGACCAATCTGCACAAAATTTGTAGATGTGATTTGACTTCATTTACCACTTATTTGTGGTGAAATTTGTTTGGATACTTGCATAATTAAAAGATTTATGATCGATAAACCTTAATTTCGGTAGGACTTTTGTATGGGGGCCAGGTGAAATAATGGACCGATTTCCACCAGTTTCAATCCCATCCGTCCTTGGGTCGAAAAAATATTATGTACCAAATTTTATCAAAATATCTGCAAAATTGTGACTTGTACTCTGCGCACAAGCTTTACATGGACAGCCAGCCAGACGGACGGACGGACGGACGGACATCGTTAAATCGACTCGGAAAGTGATTCTGAATCGACCGGTATATTTTAAGGTGTGTGTTGGACCAATATTTCTGGGCGTTACAAACATCAGCACAAATCGAATAGCGTTTTCTTTTCTGGCAAAAATGTTACACTTTTTTCCTTTTTTAAATGGGAAATGGGTAAAAAGTGTAACATATATGTATGTAACATTTTTGCCAGAAAAGAAAACGCCATAATATACCCTCCCCACTATTGTGTTGTAGGGTATAATATATTGACTTAACTTTACGCACTTTTGAAAGCACATCTACTATGATGGGTTTATTATTATGACTATAAATTATACTTAAAATTTAATCCTAGTATAGTCCACTTGTTCTTTTCTTTTACTGTAACTTCGCTTTAAAAACCTTTAATCCAGACAAAACATACTCTCACTACAATTTACTTAAACAGTTTTCAACAGCTTTTCTTACCTTACAACATTTGCTGTTAAAACAATTGGCTAATTTTGATATCTTGTAGCATTTAGCTGCATCTCTCTCTAACTCCCTTAGTTAAACAAAATGCAAAACAACAACAACAACAACAAAAAGCGAACTACTGTGATTGACATTCATGGTTAATGCAGTGTGGTGTAATTAAACTGCAGTCTGACTAGTGATGACCAACCAAACCACTTGTGTTTTTCAGCTACACTTTTTTTTTTTTTTGCCACAATACAGCAGAGCATAGCACTGTGTTCAATGTCTCATCACTTTTAAAAGTACTGGGTCAAGCTGCTGTCAATCAAAGTGACAGCCAAGAGTCAAGTTTACTGGAAAGGACCAACAAAAAAAAAACTCTATTACAGATTGCCGCAAAAACTGAAAGTCATGAACGAGATTTATAAAAAAAGGATTTATAAATATAATCAAGTGTTGATATTTGTTTGTAAAACCCTCTTAACATTTCTTGCCAATACTTTTCTTTTCCAATGATTTTTTTCATTATTATTATTATTTTTTTTTATTCTCTCATTTTGTGACTGACTATTGACATTAATTGGGTGTGGTCCTGAAAGATTACTGCAATGCTACATGTCAGACTGTTATTGCACAAGGACAAGTTTTGGTGATTTTAACGAATTCTTCATTAGTTTCCATAGACAATCATTGGCCAGCTAACAAATTGAAAGTGATTGCAGGAAAATGTATATTTGTTAGAGGTTTGCTCTGGTGCAGTGGGGAATTGTTGCAAGTTATAATAATTCAATAAGTGTGATTGGTTTTGATTTACACAAACCAAGGTATTAACTATAAATATAAATTATATTGTAAAGTTTAAAGCACATTTTTAGTTTAGAAACTCTGTTGTAACATATCTACTATTTATATAAATTTAAATTTTTGTTAGCTAGTAACTATTTAAATTAATCTACAGTTAATTTATTAAATTTCAATTTTAACTCAAACTAAATTAACCTAATCTAATTGATGACGTGTACAAGTATGCATATTGGTCACAAAAGAGAAGACGACCGACAACCGACATGGCGATGATGATGATGATGCGATCATTATCGTTATTATCGCCTCCATCGTTTAACCACAAATTGACCTCATGTTGCACGCAACATGTTTATGCAATTGCACAATATGCATTAATTGAATATCAAACACAAGCACGAAAAACTGCCAACCAACAACAGCAATAAAAATCCACAACAAGAATTCTGTTGCAATAAACCCTTCTCATGCCAAAGTGTCTGTATAATCAACAACAAACAAACTGAACAAACTGAACAAAAAAAAAACAATGTCTCAAAATCCTTAAACTCGCACAAACAAACACAATCATACGAGTATTTTGTATATATGTGGGCTTTTGCTGCAGTAAGTATAACAATCAAACAAACGTTAAACTACATTTTTGCTACAGTGACAACATCTGTGTTGCAAGATAAAAGGAACAAAAAATTGTCACAAAAAACGGGAACAATCTCATTTTCAACATTTATTGAAAACAATCACGGGAATACAAGTTGAGCTCAAGCACCTTGTATGTCTTTAGTTGCAGCAAAAAAAAAAAAAACTAATTGTAGAGGAAAATGAAATGAGAACCACTTCATAGTTATGTTTTGCATTAATAACGTGGTTTGTATGGCAATGTGTGTCTCAATGTAGGAATGTATGTGTGTTTAATCATAATGTCGACTAACTACGTTGAATACGCTGGTGATGATGATGGCCTTGTTAAGGCGGCGTCATCACAAAATAATACAAAAAAATCTCCGTAACTCATTCTCTAGTGTATTAATCCAGTGTGTAAATCCCAGTGGGAAATGTTTAAGTTAAGTTGCATGATTTGTGTTTCTTGTTAATTTGTAAAAATGTTTAAATTTCATTATTACACAAGTAACTTCATAAGGTACTTTCTCAAAAAGTGCCATCTTCTGTCACAACTTCATTAGAAGTGGGTACTAACAGCATTAACGAATTTTGTATGATTAAAAAAACACATAATACTGTGTTCAGATATGAAACTTTATTGAGTCAATATTCGGTTAATTGACAATATTATTTTAAGTGTTCAGGCATACGCAATTTTCAGCTTACTCAATAATCATTTATTTGACAGTTGGAAAACAATATAAAAAATACTCTAAATGTATTTCTATGTAAACAAACTTACCTTCACATTGACTTTTCAATGATTTGTTGACATTTGCCATTTTATACAATTTCGTTCACTAATCACAGTTGTGAACAGTGTTGCATTCGAAATCTTACTCAATATTATAACAATTTCGTACTTATTGCGCAATAATTAATTGATATTTTATATGGAATATTGAGTTAAATAATGGTTCATATTTGAACACGCTTTAACGCCTCATGAAGTTAGAGAGGAGGTCAAAAATCTCAATTGTAAAAAGTCCCCAGGCTACGACAGCATTGATGCTAAAATAGTGAAAGCTCTGCCGAAGAGATTTGTTCACATTGTTATACAACTCGGTATTAAGATTAAATTACTTCCCCTCACAATGGAAATTTGCAGAGATCGTAATGGTAAACAAACCGAACAAACCTATAGACCAATAAGCCTTCTGGTTGTATTCTCTAAAGTATTTGAAAGAATATTTTTGAAAAGATTCTGGAAAAATTTAATATCATATGTTGCGATTTCTTTTTCTTGAAAGAATATTTATTGTTATCATTTTAATCTCAACTTTATATTTGCATTTATATAATTTTGAATGATGTTGATAAGGGTTCATCATCAGTTTCTAGCATGACAGCAAATTCTTTGCCAGTATAATTGCATTCACACATACATATAAATGTACATACGTATGTATGTATAATTGTGTGTTTACTCAGTTGTACTCTCAACTCAAGAAAAATTACACGGTGCGACAGTCCAAAAGACCTGGGACCCGATATTATTTTTCTTGTAGGGCTTGTCGAATAAAAGAAGATTCCAATAGTGAAATATGCCGGACATTTCCAAAATCCGGTTTTACGATTAAAAAACCGGTTTTTGTATCTTTGTGCACTTATAAGCCTGTAATTTTGCTGATAATGGCCCGATTTTCAATTACTTACTAGATTTGGAAACTGAGACCTTTGGAATGATATATAATTTATATAAGAAAACTTGAGAAATTTTAATGTTAATGTCGAGCAAACACAAATTTTGTAGATTTTTCAAAAAACGTTCAACTTTGGTGAAGTTTTAATATATTATTTTATTAAGCACCTATAATGCTTGTCCAAACACGGTTTGGACACTAATAATTTAAATTTAATATGAATTAGTATTGCCAATATTATTGAAGTGTTTAATTAAACGTCAAAAAAATATCCCTTTGCTATAACAAAAAGGTATATTTAAAGTTAGCTTGACTAACATGAAAATTTTCATTGTTTTTTACTTCACTTGTTTTTCTATCATCAACCACAGCGGTGAGCATAACTCTTAATAAAAAATATTATATTGAATTCCCACCAAACAATTCATTGTTGTTTTTCTTTTTAAAATTTATATCTCTGTGGAGCAATTGTTCTTCTTCACAACCCAAACCAGCCGTCAGCTTCTTAACCCTGGTCCTAAGGTCTAAATCTACACTGACGACTACTGACATAGACGAACCCAAGTCAGTTTTTAGCAAAACCCCCTGTGTTTTGTTCAGTGCTATTGAATTTATTCAGAAAGTACGTTTATGTACGATTACAACGCATATTTGGGTTTAAAAATAGATAAGTAATTGACTGACTTATTTAACTTTTCATGAAAATAAACTTTTAAACATTTTATAATCAATTAACACATTTTTACAAAATTGAAAAACCTGGGACCGGATACTATTTTTCCTGTAGGGCTTGTCGAGTAAAACAAGATTCCAATAGTGAAATATTGCGGACATCTCAAAAATCCGGTTTTACGGGTTAAAAGCATTTGATGAAATTTGGCACATCGGGCTACTTTATAAATTAAAAAAAAAAAAACTACATCCAACTCCTTTTTATCTACTGTTAAAATCGTATTTAATTGACAGAAACTTTTATGTAAAAGTTCACGATGCGTCATCTAAAATTTATGACATCAATGCTGGCGTACCAAAAGGTAGCGTTCTAGGACCAATTCTATTTACCATATTCACATCAGATATGCCAAACATTGAAAACCTAATGGTTGCAACGTATGCAGATGACATATGCAGAGGCTAATACCGCCTCTGACATATGCCCAAACAATGCATCAAACTAAGCGCAAAGAGAACTCAACGAAAAAGAAACAAATGGTATATAAAAGTCAATTCAGAAAAATCCTTACACATAACTTTCTCCTTACGACGAGGAAATTTCAATAATTTATACATGAATGGCATTCAAATTCCACAAAGTGATTGCGTCAAATACTCAGGAATACACATAGATCGAAGGCTGATATGAAAAACATATATTAGATATAAAAAACAACAACTAAGTATTAAAACAAAACGACTTTACTGGCTTTTGGGTCACAAACCACAACTACGTTTAGAAAACAAAATATTAATTTATAAAACAATTCTAAAAGCTGTTTGGACGTACGGAAATCAACTATGGGGAACAGACTAAAAGTCTAAAACTCTAAGATCTATTGTAACAGCTCCATGGTTTGTAACCAATAAATATTAAGGAATCAGAAGCTTTTGATATTCTAGGCATGAGAATCCAGTGTGATGTCCGCTGGACCAAACACATTTTTCAAGTGTCGAAAGAAGCGCTCAAGTGCCCTAGTTTTTTAAAACGGTGTAGAAAATACTTCACTCCATCTGATCTTCTTACTATTTACACCACCTATATTCCACCGAAAATGGAATACAACTCTCATGTATGGGCCGGTGCTTCGAAGTCTATTTTGGAGTTACTCGACCGCATACAGGAGAGGACGAAGATGCTTATCAGTGACAGTAGGGTAGGCAACTCTCTTGATTCATTGGAGCATCGTCGCAATGTGGGTTGTGTTTCACTGTTCCATCGATACTATAATATAATGTGTTCTGCTGAAATCAGGGAACTCGTAGTTTAATACACGTTCTTCAGTCAGGGCTCATTCATTTGTGGTTGACTAGACAGTGGATCGCACAACACACTACAGGGAAAATTCGTTCTTTAGCCGTACTGTCCGTATGTGGAACAAACTACCAGCAGAGGAATTTCCTGCCAAATTCAAGTCAAATGTTCACAAACACTACTCCTTCTATCCTCCCTCCCATAACCTATTTTCCTAGTGCCAACATAATGCATTGCATAAGTAGGGGTCATGAGTGCTGGTCCAAGAAAAAAAAAATCGATTCACGATGATCTTCATATCCCAACAGTTAATGATGAAATCAGAAGATTCAGCGAGAACTATCTTGAAAGATTAAGTAATCATATTAACCCATTAGCTCTTTCGCTACTTGATGACTCAGAAGAAGTAAAAAGACTTGAAAAATACCACATTCTGGATCTGCCTTTTCGATTTTAAGTCATAAATTTCTACTACAATGTATATACATATGTATGTATTAGACAATCTTATTTTTCGAGATTAAGGTCAGTTTTTTATTTTTATTTTTTTATTTTTTTATTTTTCTATTTTTTTTCAATATTTCGCTACACAATGTGTAGCATCTTCAGGGAAACAATAACAAAATTAAGAAATTTAATAACAATAAAAATATTTTTCAAAAAATAACAGTAATTGTCAGAATTTAAATATTACACAAACAGAAATATTGATATGAAAAATATTTTAGTTTTTAGTTTTTGTGTTTTTATAAATTAAGTGTCTATAAGTTTGAGCAACATTATCTGTATCTACTTTAAAATTGATTCTAAGATTTTTTGGTACATTAATAATTTCTAACATTTCTAACATATAACGACGTTTATAATTATTTTCTGTTTTCAAAACTGAAATGTTCTCAAAGTCGGGATAGTGATTCAAATTTTTACAATGTGATGATAATGCTGTTTTTTGTGACGATATATCTCTATATTTTTGATCAGATTTGTGTCCAGCTATTCTAGTTTTTAATTTATTTTTAGTTGTACCTACATATACTTTGCTACATTTTTCATTGTTATTACCATTACATGGTATTTTATAAACTACGTTTGACATTTCTAATTTAGGTATCCTATCTTTTATCTTACTGAATAATCTGCCTACTGTATTATACATTTTTAGAGCCATTTTATATTTGGTGTTATCAAATATATTAGATTTTTCTATTCTTTCGGATATTTTAGGTACATAAGTTAAAGATTTATATATTTTAGGTTCAGAAAATCCTTTTGTGTTATTCATTTTATTTTTGAATTGTCTTATTAATTTACAAATTATATTAATAGGGAAATTATTATCCTTTAATATCTTGTTAATCGTTTCTATATTTTTCTTGTGAAATTCCTTCTCACTTATTGTCAATATTCTCTCTATAAGATTTTTAGCTGTATTGATAATAATTCTTTTAGGATGTTTTGAATAGTAATTAATGATTCTTCCTGATGATGTAGGTTTTTGATACCAGTCTATTAATAATTTATTACCTCTCTTTATTATTAAAGTGTCTAAATAAGGAAGTATAGAATTACATTCTTTTTCCATAGTAAATTTAATATTTGGATGAAAAGAGTTAAAAATCATCAATATATATTCTATTTCACTTTCTGAAATTATGCAAAACAAATCATCTACATATTTTGTTAAAACTTTTGGTTTTATAATCAATTTTTCAATACAAGTGTCAAGTAATTTTTCCATGACAATATCAGCAATAATTGGAGAAGCTGGTGATCCCATTGGAAGGCCTATTTTCTGTTCATATATATTGTTATTGTATTGAAAATATCTGCTATCAATTATACAAAATTTTAAAATACGTAAAAATAGATCTTTAGAAATATTTGTATGTTGTTCAATTATATTCCATTTTTCATCTATAATACTTATTGCTAAGTCTACAGGTATGCTAGGGAACAATGATACAACATCAAGTGAAATAAGTTTTTCATTCTTATGAATTGTTACATCCTTTATCTTATCTTTAAACTCTAGTGAATTCTTTACATTATATTTAGAGTTTAAAGTTAATTTTTTAAGAATGTCAGTAATATATTTACAAAGTTCATATGATGGAGAGTTAATACACGAACAAATTGGTCTTAAAGGAAATGTCTCTTTATGAATTTTTGGTAATCCATATAATTTAGGAGCTGTTGCCACATTTGTTCTAAGATTGTTTCTCTCAAAAATTGTAATTATTTTTAATTTGAAAAGATCATCAACTATATCATTATTTATTTTCTGTAATTTGTTTGTAGGGTCCTTATTTAATATCTGATATGATGTAGTATTATCTAAAATGTCATTCATCCTTGATTCATAATCAGTTTTATCAATAGCTACAGTAGTATTTCCCTTATCTGAATTTAAAATAATTATATTTCTATTACATTTTAAAAATTTTTTAGTAAAATTTACCTTATCAATTATAAATTTGTCTCTATCTGATAATCTCATTTTATTGAGTTCATTATCAATAATTGTTGTCATTTTAGACCTAGCGATTTCCTGTTCATCTTTCTTATTTATAGTTTGTATAAAATCTTCCCCTTCTGCTAATATTTTCTTAATTGGAAATTGTTCCCTTTCAATCGGTAATGCATGTTTCTGACCTAGAGAAAGTACCCATTGTACGTCTATTGGAATATCTATGTTAGTTTTATTTACTAACCAATTTTTATTAAATTTTATATCTAAATCCTTCCTTTGTATAAATTTGTAAATATTGTTTAAAACTGTCGAAATTTTATATTATTCCAAGGATTATATTATGCTGTTGTTCTCAGTGGAGTTCAACATTAAATGTTATGCAATTCTTATACAATTTACTTATTATCCTTAAATGGATAGATTGTAAATAAATGAATTAAAAAAAATAATTTTATTTTAAAATCAATTTTTAATTTTTTTTATAGTAGAAATTAATTTTTTGGTATCTTCCTATATCTAAAAAAATCTTCCAGTATTTCTCCAAATTTTGCAAATCACAGAAGTTCTCTAATATTTTATTTCAATGAAAGTGCAGGAAAATTCACAATTGTAAATACATGTTCTCTTCAGCTTTCAATTTCCAGCTGGGTTCACAAAATACATGTATGTACCTAAATAGTTGTATGCATGGATTTTTGTATGCTTATAGGTATGTATGAGCGTGTGTTTATTAATCTATACAGCACATACAACATACATAGATTCGTGCTCGGAGGCCTTTAGAGCTCTAAATATATGTAGAATATGAGTCTACCTACTACTGGCAGCCACAAAATGATGAAGGAAATTTTTGTGTCGCATAATTTCCGTTGCAGCTGTCGTCAGTCGATGCAAGCAACAACAACAACAACAAAAAATCATCAAGCTCATTTCAGTTCTAAACAACCCAGTAAGTAATTTCAAAGCTGAACTAAACAAAAGGTAATACGTATTACATAAAAAAGAGTTTGTATGTATTTCAAAAATTATTACTTTAATTAAATTCCTCACAAATTAACTGCTGTGTTTTCAATGTCACATTTGCTTCTAAAAATGTTTATGGGGTTATTTGCCAACAGCATCTGTTTGTTTTATACATAATTTCAAGTGCAATACCAGAGCAACGAACCACAAACACATGAGCATCACATATGACTTCCTCACTCTTGATATAAAACATAAACTAATACAGCTATACAAATACACGCACAAATAAACCTTCATCTACTGCCACTACCACTACTGCAACAACTACTTACTCACAGTGATACGTGTAAAAATTCTGTAATATTTTCAACGTTGATAAATAAATAGATCAGCAGCTTTTAAAATGAGTAGAGTGTAAGGCCTACTTACTTAGAAGTGTATGTAAATGGAGGCATGCGAATGCATGCATGTGTATGCATATTAGGGTAATTCGAATTCTAATTGCTTCCAAGGTTTAAACTTGTACTCCTTTATTTATTTAAAGTTTTGGGTTTTCTGAAAAAGTGCAATATTTTGCACAGAAATACAGATTTCTAAATTACAAAACAATTGTATTGTATAATTGTATATTATACTATTACAGTAAAAATGAACTCAAGAAATACATTTCTCAATAACATTAACTAATTTTGACTTACAGCAGTAATATTCACATTTATATTTGTTAGCTTTACATACAATATTTAGGGCCATTATTACAACTTGTCGCTAATGCTCTTAATAGTAAAAGGTAACTTTAATTAAAGTTAGGAATAAAGTGACCTTTAAAATTTTTTCGTTATTACAACTTCCTTGTAAAATAAAATAATTTTTTTCTAAAATATTCAACAGTCTACTTTGAGGCTGACAGGTTATTAACCCATTAATAAGCAAAATAAAACCAGAAGTGACAATTAAAAAAAAAAGTTAATTTTTTTATTCATCTATATATATAAAAATTAGTGTACATTTTGATTGTCACTCCATAACTCGAGAACGGCTCGACCGATTGCCATAAAATTTTTAGGGAAGGTACAGGAAGGAGTGATGATGGTTAGTTGATCTTGAAATCCAAAATCGGTCTAGCCATTCTCCAGTTATGATTTTTTTCCTGAAAAAATTCAACATTTGAAAAAAAAGTCCCCTAAAGTATGCTGTACAAATTTGCAAATAAATAAGAGCAGGCAGGTTGTGAATACATCTTATTCTATGAAATACAAATCAATAGTAAATACCGAGCGAAGCCGGGGCGGTCAGCTAGTTGTACATAAAATTAACATAAAAGTAAAAAAAATTTAAGAAAAATTATAAGTGGGTGGAGTAGGGCGGGTGTACTCAACTGAGTACACAGCCGATTTATATGTGAAAATTTTCAAAGCAATTTTTTTCAATGCATAATGTTTTTAAACATTTCTTGCATTGCCATCGAACTCTTGCATGACATAAAATACATCTTAATTGTTTTTCTAACATTACGGGATAGTGACCTATACCAGCTTGAGGTAATCCTGGGATCAATGACGATGAAAGTCGAGCTTTATTTCGCATGTTTTGGCGTAAGTAGTACCTTGCAATGGAACGTCGGAATAAAAGTTGAAACTTTTTTGTTACAACATCTGCTAATGGCCGAATTTTAAACATTTTGTCCCTGGTAGTGGCAGCTTCATCATTTTTCACAAGATGAAGATTCTTTTTTATATCTCGATATCTTTGTGTTCTTTTCCAACATCTTCATCGTAAGACCAGTACAAATCCTCACGTGGTACTTATCTCAACACTTAAATTTTTATTAGTTTAAAACTCCATTTTGTGGCAGTTGATATTTATAAAGTCAGATTTTTCTTAATAAGTTTAAAGGGTACACGTTTCTTTTAAGCTAAAAACATAAAAAATCACAAAACGTTCAAAATTTTAAAGTTTTCGCTTTATTTTTGGGTGTACTCAATTGAGTACAGCGGCGGTAAATGGGTTAATATAAATCAAACTTCTGCTTTCCATTTTTGTTTATCAAATTATTTGTTGGCAAAATAAAATTAAAATTAATTTATTTTTCATGAAGTTGACAGTTTTTCCAGAACATATGACAACTTCAAATACATAAACCTCACTATAAAATTTAAAGGCAAGATGATCTTCACTTTAGCTTATCGGCCGGTTTTAGATTAAAGTAAACTTATAATAACCAAATACTACTTATCTATCCGATAACATCATACTTTTAACTATTGCCAAGTTGTAATAATGGGCCTTAGAAAGCTAAATGTCTGCTGTATTGATAGTTCTAGTCCTGGTGGCATATGGTGACGGTGATCTTCCCACAGCTTGATGTTGTTTCTGGTCGAGTAGTAATGGCTTGCACGGAGCTTCAATCTAGTATAATGATATTTCTTGCATGTGTAGCAGTGTCCTATGACACCAAAGCATTTTTTCTTGTCGGTTTTAAAACCAATTCAGACAATATTGGTTTCTATGACACCCCTGAATGTCTTGAAATTTTTTTAGTTTTTTTTTTTTGTAGCATCATGAAATATAAAAGCTTTTATTAATTGAATTAATTTTTTGAATTTAGTTTTTTTAAATATTGCTACCTTGACCCAAAACAAGAAACTTAAAAAAAACTGTGCAATCTCTAAAAGTTATTCGATTTTGTTAAAAATGTTCAGCATTAGAATTTTAGAAATCTAAAATGTAAAAAATAAGTGCCAACCTACAGTGTGCATGTGTGTAAATGTATAAATATTAGTGACGTTGCATAAATACTAGCCCTAAATGTGTATTTGTGCATGTGTGCGCTTTTGCATATTTGTTGAAATATTTCATTGCTACATGCATAGAATCTAGAAAAAAAAATAAACTATAAAATTGACCCAGTTCAGTTGAGTCTTTAAGCCGACACGAATTTTCCTTTGAAAATGAGGTTTTCTTTGGCAAAAAAAAAAAAAACTGGCTTTAGTGATGTTATATGTATGTATATGATTTTGTTTGCCGAAATTGAAAAAAGTACAAGTAAAAAGCATTTTTTTCTTTTGTAAACTCTTAAACAAAAAGCATATTTTTTCCTTTAGCGCTAACAATTTCTTTACAATCGCGTTGTAAATAGTTTTTACTAAAGCACTAAAAGGTTATTGAGCTTGACTTTGACTTTTGTAATAGTGTAAAATATTTTTGTTTATTTGGCTTGTTTTGTTAATAGGCTAAATTCTATAAAGCTGAAATTGCATAATTAAAATTTAAGTTAAACAAAGCTTAATGGTAAAATGTTTAGCAAAATTGCTATTTAAAGCATAAATTGTATGACTTTATTCACTGTTAAATGTTAGAGTTTTCAATAAAAATGTTTAATTTAATTATGTGTGAATTTAACAATATAATTTAATTTCAACCATATTGTTCAATTATTATAATATGTCCAATTGTTCGTTGGTTTTTTTTTTGTTTGTTCACTTGTTCTCATTTCATAGCCCATTACTTGCCTATTAGAATTAACTTTTCTGATGTTTGTTGAAAAACTAAAAATTCTATTAAAAATGCATGAAAAGTTGAGAACAAAAGTTGGAAATAGAAAAAACAATTTACATCAACATGATAATAAATACATTGCTTATGAATAAATTAAATTGTATAGTCATACATACGAGTATCTAAAATATTAGACCGGCTCGATTTTCATATCTTTTTAGTTATCCATCAAAATGGCCATGTAAAATATACTCGTTTTTATAAAATTTCTCTTTGTTTTAACACTTTATGTAAATGCGACCTGTAGCAATAGGTTAAGGTACTATCACAGCTGGCAAAAATACGTAACCACTAAATAAAATATTTGTTTTAATTTATTTATTTATTTTACTATCACAATATCAAATTGGTTTCTTATTTCTAAACAAATTTTGAGTTACTATCATTCAGATATTACAACAAATATATTCAAGAATAATATAATTAAAATAGCTTTTTACAAGAATATTCCACTGTATAGGAAAAAGATAGTGAGAAAAAAACCTATATTAAATATCACAAAAGTATAGTTTTGAAAAGTTTTTTTTAACTCACAAACTAATTGAATTTATACCAGTGTGAATAGAATCAATTAGTCAGTGTTATGCAAACTTCTCAAATGTGCAAAATTTGATCTACTGCATTTATTATTAAATGTCAGAGTCATATCATTTGTAAATGTTTCAAGAGTTCTTTGGCGAGACTTTCTATGTAGTTCCAATGTAGAAAATCATTTTGGTAAATTATATATGATCTTCAAATTATTATTTTGAATTACTTGAACTCGTTTTCGGTGAGTCTTCGCACAATTCTTCCAAACAATACAACCGTATGTCTGTATAAGTCGAATACATCAGTTATATAAAAGAAGTTTGTTTTTAATACTTAATTTCGATTTCCTGTTAAGCAGACGGTACCGAGCCCGAGCACAACAAACCGCTCTTAAAGAAACATTTTGCAAGTGTTCTCTGAAGGTCAATTTATCATCAAGTTTTATGCCTAAATATTTTATTGACTTTGAAAAAGCAATTTAAAATTTCTGGACAAACAGTCCAAGAGAGGGAATTATTTTAGGAAATCTGTTAAATGGAAATAGTATCGCCTGAGATTTTTCTTCATTAATTTTTATTTTCCACTTGACGAAATAATTAGTTGCGGAGACAAGCCTTTTGAAAATGCTTAACATTAGCATTAAAAACTTTCCCATTAGCGATGAAAGCGCTATCAGCGACATAAAATGCCACATCAATACCCGAGTGTAACCTTAAGTCTGATATATGTATATAGATTATATAGCAGTGGAGATAAAACAGAGCCCTGCGGGACTCCTGCAGGAATACTCTTTTCCGGTGTTCGTGCACCTGTCACTTCAACTAAAAAAAGACCTGTCAGTAAGAAAACTACTGATTAGTCTTATTTGGTCTAAGTGGAATTTGAATTTATGGAGCTTGTATATTAGCCCATTATGTCAAATAGAATGAGAAGCTGTTTTCAATATCTAGAGAAAGCACTCCCGTTGAATGTCGTCTATTTAACTAAAATATGTGTTAATTTCTGTGTTTCTTTTTGTAAAACTTCTTCCGGTGAGGGAAAATGACAATGGAAGCATAGTTTCATTATATTTTATGCTGTTTGCTCTTAGAAAATTATTGTAAGTTTAAAAGTTATATTGATATTATATTTATTATTTTCCATTGTGTCCCTCTTCATGCGACGCCACTGTTTGTTTACTTAAAAGTAACCAAATGAATTTAAACAATTATATTAATAAAACAGAATATGATATAATAGGATTTATGATATTACTTTTATTTTTGTTATTAAGGCCGTTACAATTTAAGTAATCATGCACAATCATGATCAAGTATCAAGAAGTAGAGTAATCAGATTTTGGAAGTCGAACAATAAAGTTCACATAACTAAACTCAAAGATTAATAATAAAGATTTGTAAATTAAAAAAATAATTATAAGAACGCATTAAAAGATAATAATCCAATACATAAAATTAAAAAAGGATAATAATCCAATAGCGATGCCTACAGCCAAAAATTCTCACCAAACAGCGACAAGTTGGGCATGCATTTAGAGACTGAACTGACACTGTTATAGCGTCCTCTGTGATTTCAGACCTAACTACGCCTAGTTTCTATATTCCACTACCCAATGAAACTCAAATTGGTTTTCAATTCCATATAGACGATTTCATACTATTCTAGAAAAATATTGAAATTTGTATTCTGCACTGGATTAGTACTGACTGTTATTAAACCAAACTGAAAATGATATTACACTTTCAAAATCATTTTCACAAAGTCTAGAACACAAGATTATAGAACATTTCACTTCCACTTCGTTGTAAGAATTTAAAACCCAAGTAAATGTACTGGTAAACAAATTTCCTTAAAATTAACGGATTTGCTAAAATCTCACAATTGAAGTAATATGGTAATAGAAAGTTTACAACAAAATGTTTAACTATAACTTATTTTATAGCGCAATCATCGTCACCACTTAACCCTAGAATGTCTGACTGCCTGGGCCTGGCGAGGCCCTTTTCTCCCCTTTTAAGATTTTAATTGATTGCTGGGATGGTGTAGCGTGTAGAAGAAGCCTTGTACCACACTAATTGTTAATGCGTGTTTAAGACTTGGGTATGGGATGGGGGTGGTTGTTAATGATGCCTTAAAATACTCACCTTTATGCAACTTAACGTCACACATAGAGGTTTTTTTTGCCAATCTAGCTTAAATTGCTTCTTAAAAGTTATTGAGTGCCCCTAGATCGATGAAACTTGGCAAAAATGAATGTTATTGTCTTAAAAATAAATTCAATCGGACCAAGGAGGAAAAAGTTCCCCTAGAAGAAATAATCCAACCTCTGAAAAATGCAATTTTTTTTCCAATTTTTCCATACTTTTGATTGGCAAATTCAACTTTTAACATCGGCGAAAGTTAAAAAAACTAAAATTAGAAAATTGACGCGTCAATCAGAAGATCAACTGTGTTGAATGTGGATCAGCTGTCATTAATTTTCCATATAGGTTTCATGAGGCCCACTAGGAACACTTACCACATTTTTACATAAACAGACAAGGTTGTTCTACGAAATTCATTATGGAATAATTATTATTTTTAGTTGAACTGTTAATATTTAATTTTTGATATTTCTTTAGTTAGTTTGAGTTCATTAAATTTAATTTTCATTAAATTCTTTTTACTGAAGTAGGAATTGTTTTACACCTTGGAAAATTTTATTTTTGATAATTTTTCTTGACTATGATTCCAACCTGGGTTTTTGGTTGAATTTACATATGTTTCGAGAAACACCACTTTCTCTCATTAGAATTTTTTTTTGCGTTCTGACCCCTTTTATTATGTTCAGAAGGCATTAGCGGTAGTTGAATATTTCTTCGCTCAGAGCAAAAGTAAAAACTTATCGACTACTCAAAATCAAAATGGGCCTCGAACAGCCCAGTTGAACATCCTAGGGTTAAATTATGTAATACTTTTTCTTCCTTCCGAAATTTTTTCCAAAAAACCTACCTTAAATTACCTACAACTAATACAAATGACAGACATAAAAAAAATTTATGCAATTATATTAAAATCGCTTAGAGCGATTAGAAACACAAATAAAAAAAACTGCAAAAAAAATAAAAAGGATTTAAAACTAAAATAGCATTCAAATGATTACCGGATTAAATAAATGAAAAAATAATAAATTTAACAAAAAAGAAAATTAAACAAGAATTTTTTGGAGTAAAATTTTGTTGCGTTTAGAAAATAATATATAGTTTATTTTTGCTATTTTTATGTCACCAGCATTTGTTGTTTTTGCTAACATTGTTTTTATTGCTTTTTGTTTGAGTTTAAGGGAATATTGGCTGAAAAGAAGCAACAATATCGACAAAGTTTTATGAGTTTTTTTTTGGCGGGTTGAGTTATTTAATTTGAAAATAATTACGAAAAAAACCCAAAAGACGAAATACAAAGGAAGTTATTGTATATATTTGAAAAAAATACGAGGGGCGTGTTAGAAACATTAAAAAACAAATTAAATATTTTAGATTTTTAGATTTTCAAACAAATTTCCAGTTTGGCTTACTGACTTTCTGACTTTCTGACTTACTGATTTGCACTACAGTTCCTACAAATTTAAGGTGCCAGTGAAATTTGTTATCAAATTTCAATCACAATTTGTAAGCAATTGAAATATGTATTTCTAAATCATAAAACACAAAAATATTGCCTGTAAAACCCTCGTATATAGACTTTTTTCGAATAAATTGTAGAAAACGCAAGATGAACTAACATCTTGAGTTACAGCAATTCGCTAGAAAATACAAAGGATATATAAAAATAAAACAGCAACCAAAGAAAATAAAAACAACAAAACAACAACTATAAAAATAAATATTCCTAAGAGAGAACAGGACAAGATCGTAAAGCAATACATTAAACAAAAGTTTCTAAAAAGAAACAGCAACAGCAACATAAAAAAACAAAAAGCCAACCAAATACAAAAGTAAGAGGAAAATTAAACAGTACAAGAGAAAAACACCAAAAGACACTAACACACAAACACTCACAGAAACACTATAAAGTTGCACTTAAAGCCAAAATTGATTTGTCTCTGGGGGGTGCTGCCAACTTGTATACACATTTTTGTTTATGACTCCAATGTTTTAGCAGTAAATGTTGTGTATTGTCCAACAACCCCAGCATATCACAACACATTACAACACACCACAACTCTCCGGTCCCAGTTTCTGCTCTACCTACCAGACCCTCAACGGCATTCGACAATCCCTCATGAATAAAAACAATAAAACAAAACAAAAATTTACAAGAGCATCACAAACATGCCAAAACACTCACTTTAAGCGATGTTAAACTTGTAACTCGTAACTTGTAACGTTAAATTATCAAAAGAGTAGATAGATAAATAGACAGATACACAAATTACGTTTGGCAAATAGCAGCGGCTAATCATAAAATATTTAAGGTCTTGTCTGTGTGTGAAAACAAACAACAGAAATCACTGATTGTTTAATTAGACATGCAACTTTAAATAATAAAATCAACAATAACATCAGCCAGCAATTCCTACCTCTACGTATTTTATGTTGCCTCTCTCTCTCTCTCTCTCTCACACTGTTTGTTTGTTGCAATGTTGCTAATTTGTCTGCTAGTTGGGTAAGTGAATGGGTGATTGTGTCTTTTTTTATTCTGTTCTCTTTGTAGTTGTAATTGTGGCTAATTTATCAGCTTTAATTGTTGTATTTAAGAAATTGCTTTAAATGAACGGCCAGGATTAGCGTGAAATTTTATTAAGCCATCAGGCATGTAAATATTTAGAAACAATGGCCCATAATCATAGTCATAGAAAAAGTATACTTTAAGTAAAAGTATACTTTTAAAAAACAAAAACATATAAATTTTGTTCTGAATTTAAAACAAAAGCAGGCTTTTGCTTAAAGTATGCTTTGTCTATGACTATGATTATGGGTCAATACTTTTATTTTTAGCAGGTATGATAAAATATAGTATTGAATATTTGTGAATGAAATAAAAACGAATAACAAAGTTATAAAATAAAAAGTACCCAGAAGAATTGTTAGAAGAAATCCTTAGAGTACTTAGGTTAGGTTGATTAGAGGGCATCTTTTGTTAGCCCTTACCGGTTCGGGTATACACATATGCACTCTCGTTGAAGTTTTATACCCCATATTTAAAAATCTATAAGTGGTGTTGACTATTTTAAGAACTTAGTCCCCTCGATATAGTTCCTTAGATTTTTTTCAGTTTAAATTTTTAAGGTATTCCAGATTTGGTATAGTGTCCATGTTTAAACATTCGTCTCTTATACTATTAGCAGGACAGTGACACATATAGTGTTCTAACAGTTTCGTCCTCTTCCCGTACAATTGTGATATCACCAGTATGGCCCATTAATATACTGACTAGTCTTCTAAATATTGGTCTAATTATGTTCAGAATCTCTTTCGACTTTTCTTGATTTCGGTTTTCTCATAAGATGTCAGCCGATTGTAGAATTCTGCCAGTCTCTGATGTGCATATTTATTGCCCATTCTTTTAGTTCTTTAACATTTTCCAGGTTTGTGCCTGATCCCATCTTGGATAGCTTATACACATTCTGATTTCCGTTAATAACCGCGATGGCCTGGGATTCATATCAGTTCCAGATTAACTAATGTCTAAATAAGTGTTTATCTCGTTTTTGCATTATAAACATTTCGGGATTTCTAACAAAAAAAAAATATTAAAGAAAAACAATTTATTTTTCAACAAGACAACGCACCTATGTATATAGTGGGAAGCAAAACTGTCCTGATGTTTTGCATTAGGGAAGTAAGGCAATGAAAATAATGCAAATTATAAAGTACAGAAAAAAACTCACGTAAATTGTTTCAAAACAATAAAAAAAAAAATTAAAAAACAAACAAAAAATACACTATTTGGACACTTTTGCACAGTACAAGAAATAAATAATCGTAGCTATTCCTATTCTCACTTTCACCACAAATACGTGCCTATTTCACTTTTTGCTATTCTATAATACGTCGCTAGTGATGTGCATGCAAAAAGCCATTTGATTTTGAGATGTGCAACAGAAAACATATGTTTTTTTCACATCAAATGTATTAAAATACATTATCTCCACATTTATCTGTAATTTTTGCTCGACGCCAGTTTTTCTGCGTTAAACATTTAAAAACAGACAAATAATAAATAAAACAGTAGTGATTTTTAACAATTTATTTAAAATGTAAGTATTTGCAAAAATAAAAGAAAAACTTGAATTTCATTTATTTTTTATGTTTTTTTTTGTGCAGGTCAAAAACAAACGTCGCCATTGCAATTTAAGATTCTAGTTAAGCATACGAGCCGCGTTTGTGGATCAAGTTTGTCTTATAATTCGGACAAGATATATTCGAATGCCTCTTTGTGAATCCTAAAATTTTTTTAAAAATTTTCTCCGGATTAAAAGGGGGATTTTATTAGCTTTTTATTAATATATACCTGATATCATCCATTGAAAATATATCCATTACATTATTTCTTAAATCTTTAAGAATAAGTCGAAGATTTCCATTGTTTTCATCAATATAGAATGCAATGAAATCCATAGTTACTCTTTTTAAAATTTTGTTAAATTCTTTGATATTTCTTTAATTTCATTAAATAATTTTTACTGAAGGTAGGAATTGTTACATGAAAATTATTATTAAAATTTATTGATAATTTTTCTTGGCTTAGGATTCGAACCTGGGTTGTTGGTTGAATTTACATATGTTTCGAGAAACACCACTTTCTCTCATCAGAATCCTTTGCGTTCTCATCCTCTGCACCACTGCGGCGCCCGCTATCCAACAGTCAAACATCAATCCCTTAACCAGTATTACCGGTGGTTCGAAATTTGCTGTAATTATCATTTTATCAGGCTTTTCGTATTCATTTTATTAAATTGGTATTCGCTTTAAACTTTTATGGCGCAAAATTTAAGAATAATTTCACAACCAACTGTTTTACGCTTCAAGCGTATTTTAGAATGCATCAAATGGTGAACGGCGAAAGTGACTCATCACCATCGTCGAAGTGAAGCGCATGCTCTCGAAAAGACGTGATTATCAGGATATTGCTCTGTTAAAATGTAACGATATTTGACCCGTTGGTTTTTTTGTTTGTTGCGATCTCGTTATCAAGCTCTTATTACTCTCTGTGTGCATTATTGTTTGACATGTAAAGTGATTAACTTGATTTTTAAATAAAAAAATAAAATTTTTGATATACATATTTCTTTAGTCAGGCCCAGTTCATTAAATTAAATTTTCATTAAATTATTATTTTTATTGAAGGTAGAAATTGTTTTTACAACATGAAATCTTATTAAAAATTTTTTAAAATTTTTTTTTTCAATCCCCAGCTCAGCCAAGAAAAATTATTAAAAAATTAAAAATATTAATAAGATTTCATATTGTAAAAAGAATTCCTACCTTCAGTAAAAACTCGTGCCTGACTAAAGAAATATATAAAAAATTTAAAATTAACAGTTCGACTAAAAATAATAATTGTACTAAAAAATTAAAAAATGTTTAAAAATGAGAAAAACGCCAGCTGAGATTGAAAACAATGTGATAAATTTATTGCAAAATTAAATTTAAGTAAATCCACGCTAAATGATATAAAAAACGGCATAACGTAGCTTGCAATAATAACCAAGGGGGTCGACCAAAACTGCTTTCTGATGGTGATGCCCGGCAGACTGAACGTTTGCTATATAATAAGGACATCAAGACCCCGAAAAATGCTGCAAAAAGTATTGGTAAGAATGTCAAATCCTGTACGGTTGGAGGCGCATTAAAGAGAATTGGTTTAGTAGCCAGTGTGAAAAAGAAAAAGTCAGCACTTTCCGAAATAAATGTGAAAAACGCCTTTATTTTTGTAAAACCCACAAAAATTGGACAATAGATGACTGGAAACGGGTTATTTGCAGCGACGAAACGAAAGTCAAGCGATAACAGTCTGATGCAAAACAATACTATTAGAATAGGCCACATGAGCGCATCCAAAAGCACCATCCTTAATGCAAAACATCCGGACAGTTTTGTTTCCCACTGTATATGAAAGTCGTCAAACTAAGGGATGGTGTCTACAAAAATTATCAATGTATAAAAAAATGGTGGAAAATGAAAATGATACATGTGGCAAATATTGGAAAATCCTATTCTTGAGTTAAAAAATAATTTTTTTGATAGATATCCCACTCGCATCCCATTACGCGATTATAAAGGTCTTAAAGTAAATTGTATAAGCTTTCTTTTGAGAAAAAAAGGCCCAAATTCAAAAAAAAAAAAGGTTTAAAAATCAAAAAAAAATATTTTTGAAATGATTGAAGAAATAACTATCTAAAGTCCTTTGGACAATTTTTGCTAGGACCAATAGGTGAAAAGTTACACTCATTTTAAAAAACCCCTGTATGACCAAAATTGACCAAAATGTCCAACTTTGACCCCCTCTAACTCCGGCACTTCTGGACTGATAGACCTGAAAATTTGTGTCTGGCCTACTATCCAATAGTACTAATCTTGGTGCAAATTTCATCCCAATCAATGTTTAATATTGGGTCACTTGACGTAAAATTCACCATATGTATATCTGAGGCTATAAGAATATATCTGGTTGTCTGATGGAATTGTTGAGTTTATTCTAAAAAAGTAGGTATTTACAGTTATGAAATGTTTTTTTTTTATACATTTTTAATAGGTGAAAAGAAGCATTTGATTATGTTAACTTAAGTTTGCTTTTTGTTCGTTTTATTTACATGTAGGTAACAACTATCTTAGTTTTTGTTTAACTTACAAAATTGATTAAAGTTTTATGCAGGTATGACATAATTTGTGTATTTTAAAATATGCCAGAGTGTTGAGATGTAGACAATTAACAATGCAGCACAATGGAAACTTAGTAATACCACAAAGCCTCACCTAATACCACTTAAAGAATATTCGTAGTAATTAACACAGTTTTTATTTTAAGTTCTAGCCCCTCTTGCTATCTCAAGGCCTCAAAATATGTTATTCTTCGCTTGTTTCTGTTGCTTTCCTTAGTCCAAACTTTTGGCCGTAATTCAATTTTAGTGACACCAACAGGCTGCATAACTAAAAACACTTTTTTCTATTTTCTAAAATGTTGACTAGTTTTCTTTATTTTATGATTGTTTTTTTTTTTACTAAAGCTTCCTTGTTTTTTTTTCTATTTTACAGAATTTTAACTGCTTTCGTGTCTGTACAGGTGAGTTCAATTATTCAAATACTTTGGGTTTTATTTTTTTAACTTTTCTCTCTTCAAATTTTCCTATAGTTTTTAGTTTCATCCCTTTGCTATTTTGTCTCTTTACAACATGTTAAAAAAAAAATGCAACTAAAAGTTGCTCAAAATGTTTTTAGCTCTGAAAAACAAAAAAAAAAAAAAAACGAAAAAAGTTATGTCGTAAATTTACGCAATTAAGGCTAAAGAAAAAGTAATAGCAGCAAAAAACACAAAACAAAACACGAAATAAAAAAATAGTTTTTAATAGCCGCGGGTATATTCATGTTCAACTACACATCTACTCCTACATGGACATGGACATGGACATGTACGATACGAGTATATCAAGAAGCATTTGCTGGATGTTGCTACATGACCATTTTTATTTAGTTTGGTTTTATGTTTTATGTTTTTTTTTTGTCTTGTATTTTGTGTTTTGTTTTTTTCTGTTCACTTTTATAAGGTTGCCTGTGTGTAGGATTTCTTTTTTGTTAAAGTTTTTATAGCTGTAAGTTGCTGTAGCTATAAAAATTGCTTTGCATCTGTGTTGGATAAACAAACAGGAAACAAGAGTAGAATATTGGAAAATATACCAATCAAGTCGACCCCAGCAACTCCAGTGGCTTTCTAACTAACAAATACTAATCACCCCTATCGTGAATAAAAATTCCACATGAAATTTGTTCCCTTTTATTTTTTAACATTGAATTTTAATAGGAAAATGTGAAAAGGGAACAAATTTCATGTGGAATTTTTATTCACGATAGGGGTGAATATAAATTAGTTGCTTAAAGGCCCAACTATAATGTGCATATGCTAGCTTAAGCAAACGTGCGAACACATATAAATTGTATGTGGCAAACTATAATGTACTTAACGAAACTTTTCGTTAAGTTTTTCAACTGTCATTTGCTTAAGCAAAAAGCGAAACTGATCGCATATTCCGTACGGAATCAGCTGTTTGTTGTTTGTTTGTGTTTTTAACAAAATGGAGAAAGAAGAAAATACATTTATTTTAAATTTAATAGAAAATGTGGAAAAAATAAGTGCCTTTACAATAAAAGAGGCCCTTTTTATTTTAACAAAAATGTCTTTCTGTCGCGGTTTATTTCTCTGACAGAACAAGAGCGTCTTCTTCTTGTACAGTGTAGTTCACTTATTTATTTTAATGTGCACAGGCCTTCAAGCGCTAACTTTAATATTTTTATATTATTTAAATTTTTAAGTTTTTTCTTCATTTTTGCAAACACAATACGAAAATTAACAAAACATATGTAAACGTTTATTATTATTTACAATGTAGTGCTGCCACAGCTGTACATTTTAGTACTTTTGCCGATAAATTTAAAAATAATATAAAGATAAATTTCTGGTACGAAGTTTTCTTTTAATTATAAAATAATATAATAATATTTATAAAATATAGTCATTTAATGGCTTTTTGTTAAAATAAAAACATTTTTTTTAAACATAAATGTGCAACTGTGGACAAAAAGTTTCAAAGTCATTGTAGCCACCTAAAAGTTAACTCTGAACTGGTTATGCATTTGACAGCCTTTTCGTTAACTTTTGCAATTTGCTTAAGCTTGCTTATGCATATTATAGTTGGGCCTTAAAGCAAACAAATAGCCCAATTATAATTGTGTTAATTTAATTAGTAAATTCAATAATTTATGGAATCTTTAATGTTACCAATCTTATGATAAATGTTGAGCACCTTTTCCCTGTAGCATTTCTGGTTTTTTCGTTCCAGAGTTTGAAATTATTGCCAGCAACATGCAAAATATGTTTGTTAAAGTATTTCAGAACAAAACAAACACCAAACTGAACCGAACACGAGCAAATGTTACACAAAAAAAAAAAAAAACACATTTTTCACACCAACTCTAATTTTGGTTTTTTCTCTAATTGAGAACTTTTTAGATTTCAATTAAAATTCTTTTTCACCATTACTCCCTCACACCCCTGCAAACAGAAATATTAATTTGTTCATACAAAAAACTTTATGTTGTTTAGCAAAAACAAAACCAAATAGTTTCCAAAAAAAAAAACTCTTCATATGACTGAAAACTATTTATACGAATACAAAAAAAAAAAAAAAGATTTTAAAACATTTTTCATAAATAATGTTGAGCAAACAAAAAGTGCAAAACAAATTAAATAAATATTATGAATTTTTAAATCACCATTGTAACGATGAATCGCCAGCATTAAAAAAATTAAATATTCATAACGGTCATCAAAGGTTTTCGCAAAAAACTTTTGCACTGTTATGAAATTTATATAAAATTATTATATTTTGTTTTTGTTGTTTGTTTCAGTTCAATTTCCATTAACGTGTGCCATGTTTATGCAAAAAAAGAAAGAACTGTTTACTTTATTAATTAAATAATTCAAAAATTAAATTTCCTGTTTACACACATAATCAGTGTTTTAGCACCGCACATATTTAGGCCTTTTGACAGCCTTTAATTTCTCTTACATTGTATCAAGTGTTAGCAAAACAAAATCGTATCGAATTTTTTTTTTTTTTGTTTTTTTGTGGAAGATATGGTTTTGTCTAAGAACCTCTAGTACACCTCCAAATCAAATTCCGTATCTTGCCTCTCAGTTTTGTACGCAATTGTTAGAGTTTTCGTTTTTCTTAATGAAAACTTGTTGTGGCTTGAGTTCATTTTAATTAATAATTCAAAAGAATACCACTGTAAAGTAATATTTATTGCGACAATTGGAACATTGGAATGCATTTTGTGCCCTGCCAAGTGCGTCACCTGCAATTTTTTGTTCAAGATATTCTTGTAAACATCATATATTTAACTCACCATTATATTATTTTATTACACTTATGAACTAAGATACTTGTGAAAACACAATCATGTTATAATTAAACCAACCATATTATGGTTGTGTACAATCATATTATGATTACATCCTACTATATTATGGTTGTAGTACAATTATAATATGAATGAGCACTTTCATCTGTGATCATGTCATAGTTATAAATATAATAATTTTGTGTTAATTCATAATTTAGTTGTAGTTAGAATTATGATAAATATTCTTGTAAATTTTAAAACAATACGTTGTTTTTTGTTTGAATATAAAAAACAGCGTGAAAATTTTTATTACAATACATCAAATATTGAAAACAAAAAACATAAATTACTTGATTCAAAATTATATTAATTAGGAAAGTGTTATTTTATAAAGTACATTTTGTTGGATTTCCAACACCTCCCCTCAAAATGTATTTTTGAAAAAGTAAATAGAACCCATTAGATTACAGCATTTTATATGTTTTGGTGTATACAGAGCTTTCGTTAACACAGCTGCCGGCATTTCATCTGTAGGTAAGTATTTAATATTAATATTTCCCGAACGAAATGATGACGTATGTCAACGTTGGGTTCTATTATGAAACACGGGATTTTTGCATAATTTACCAGCACCTTGGTTATCGTTGTAAATATTCACAGGCCCCTGCAATGCCTAAATATGATAAAGAATATGTTTTAAATTTATTGCTTCTTTGGATGATTTGGATATAGACATGTATTCCGCTTTCGTAGTTGATAATGCCAGCGTTCGTTGCTTTCGTGATTCCCAGCTTATAGCTGCATTTGCAAACTTGAATATGTATCCTGTATAAGAACGACGATCATCTACTGATGCACCCCAATCAGCGTCAGCAAATCCTTCTAATTCTTTTTGCGATTTATCAAACGTTAGACCCCAGTTTTGTGTACCTTTTAGGTATGTGAGCACCCTTTTTGCTGCGATCCAATGATCTTTTCCAAAATTTGTGTGGAATTGACTCAAAACACTTACAGCATGTGCTATGCCTGGTCTTGTAGATATGGCTAAATACATTAACGACCCAATGAGATTTTGGTGTGCCAAGTGTTTGACTTCCAACAAATATAAGGTCGTTAGAAATCATTGCAAATAAAATAACATGTGAACCAAAACATTATGGATGACACCAAGTTAATATTAAAATAATATATATTTAGTAAGTTGTTTGCGACAAATGTTTATGATCACATTGAACATAGTATATTTGCAGCAATCATATCGTAACCAAGTCATTTCATCTGTCTGTGATAATTATGTTTGGCTAACATATAGTGACTGTAGATGTAAAATATGAACCATAATTTAATTGGCTAAACCAAGTTATTATAGAAATAAAATGTAATTAACTATAAAGAAGATTGCAACAAGCATTTATGATTGCAGATAACATAGTATATTTGGTGTTGTCCAAATAAATTATTTAATTAACATGGAATTGATTTATCAGCCATCACTATTATACATGATTGCACAAATATAAGTTTTCTTTGAAAGTAACGTCATAGAATGAATATATTTCTTAAGGTATGGTCACACTTGCCAAATATTTACTTAAAAGACGTAACCACTTGTTTTAACAGAAATTGGTTTGATGTTGTTTATTCTTACAAGAGTTTAGCAATACCAAACATCATCAAATAAAATAATAGAGTAAATATTTGTTAGAACTTGTGATAAATAAACGAAGTTTCTTAAATAAATAAATGAATTCAAATATATTTTATTTAGAGTCCATAAGATTATTTTCTAAGTCCATTGGAACACAACATAACATGACATCTAAAAAGTGGTCTGTTTTTTTTATTTCGAAATTATACATACACATTTGAACCACTTTCTCACCCTCCTAAGGTCCCTTCCCCTTTATTTAAACCAGGAGTGCCCAAAAGTTGCTTATGTAAGAGCAAACACCAACACATTTAAATAAAAACTAATTTTTATTTAGTATTTTTTGTTGTAAAAGCCAATACATACAAAGCAACAACACACTTTTTTAAACGGTATCATACGTGAAACAAAAACAAAGTCTACATTGATGATCGCAGTCACCAATGTTTACCAGTAGAGCATACGAAAGTGTTGTTGTTTTGCGCTTGCGTGTATAGAGTGAAATACGACAAAAAAAAAACAAATAAGGCAAAGTTGTTTGTGTATTTCGTATTGCTAGTGCTGATTTGAGTATACAAAACACACAGCCTATAGCTAAGAGTTTTTACAAATACAAAAGGGCGCCAAGAGTATAGGGCTTGGGCACTCCTGATTTAAACTATTGTTTATGCACTTAATAGGTACTTGTATAAATAGGTACAACCATTTCAAAAAAAAATCCTTTTTTTCAAATTTGCCTGAAAATAATTTAAAGAAACAAAACGTTTTTTGTTGCTTTCCATATTTTGTTATATGCAAGTATTTATGTCGTTTATTTTCTTGTGTTATTATGGTTTTTTAGCGATAAAACATTTTTTTTAGCCTTTGAGCATATACCAACAACAGCAACAAAAACAAAAAATTATATAAAAAAAATAAAGGAAAAAGAACAGCAGCAACAACGAAACTAAACTTAAAAAACAGAATAAAAAAAAATAGCAACAGCAACAACTAACATTAAACACAACAGCAACATAAAAAAAAAGAAACGACTAAAATGCAACTAATCATAAAAAAATGGCACGTAGTGGCACATTAAGAGCCAAGGTCGCTGTAGTTACACCAAAAAGAAAATGCAACTAAACCACGAATAAAACAGCAACAGAGCCAAATATAATATAATAAAATATATATGTCCTTATGTATATAGTATATCGTTGGTCTCATGTAGAAAGGCCCTAACTCGCTATTTTTTCGAAATTTGTTTTTTTGCGATTCCAATGCATTTAACGCAAATACACCTCCTCACAAAAATTTATTGCAATAGTGTAAAAAATAACGCTTTTATAAGCAGTTGTACAAAAAAAGTTACATGTTGAATATTACAGTTTCTATTATGTTTTTACCTTCTCCTGTACAGTTTCAAATATGCGAGTTAGGGCCTTTCTACATGAGACCATCGATATACAGTATATAATAGTTTATACAAAATAAACTAAATATTTATATAACAACGTACGTGGCAGCATTGCTCGTAATTATATTTAAGTATGTAGTGCGAGCGAGTGCAATGTGTTGTACTCGTAGTGTCAGTTAAAGTAGACAGCTGTGGCCTCTGTTTAATGTAAAATTCAGCTGGTGCAGGCCTAACTGCCTGTCTGCTTGCCACTGCTGCATTATTTGGTGGTTTATTTTCATGTCATAATAATGAGGGACAACATGCCTGTTGTTTTATATATTTTTTCGTTGTATACATATTTATTAATATAAAATTCAAATTTTAATATTTGTATACAAATTTTAGAAAATTGTAAAAGAACTTAATTAAAACAAATGTTTTCATTTTTTTTTTGTTTTTTTTTTTAGACAATCTTGCAGGGTATACATTGAATTCGTTTTAACTAGCTTAAGCTTCAACTAAATATTTAACACTGAATTTATTTTAATATAATTTTGTTATTATTGTCATTTGACGTTATTTTATTTATTTATTTTTTTGTTTGTGAACTTTGTATTTTAGTTGGTAAGTGGGGGGTGTACAAGTAAATATGTATCTAGTGTGGTTTTTAAGCTTCAATGCGAACAACATTTATCACTGTCTAACCAATCTATATACAATATATTGTAGGTGGGTTAATTGAGAATTTCAAAAATAATCCGTAATTGTTTTTTTTTTGTTAAATAGGAGTCAAAAAATTTAATTAAAAAAAAGCTAATTAATATTAACCGCTCTTTATAAATTTACTGACATTTTTGGGTATTCTGGGAAACAGGGAAATATCGTTTGTCTTCTATGTATGACAGTTATTACAAACTGGAATTATTAATCTTAAAGCATGCAAATAAAAGACATAAAAGACTGTGTTGCATTACTATAATTACACACTTGATGTTTGCTATTTGTTGTAAAGTTACAAACAGTAGTTTAAGACCTGTGTTTTGAGTACAATCATGTTATAATTAAACCAACCATAATACGGTTGTGTGCAATTATATTATGATTGCATCCTACCATATTACGGTTGTAGTACAATTATAATATGAATGAGCACTTTCATCTGTGATCATGTAATAGTTATAAATATAATAATTGTGTGTAAATTCATAATTAAGTTATAGTTAGAATTATAATAAATATATGATCGTTGGAAATCAATACAGATCGTGTAAAACTAAAATAAAATGTGAACCAAAATATTATCGATGACACCAAGCTTTATTATTATAATCAGGGGTGTCATAGAAACCAATATTGTCAGAATGGGTTTTAAAACCGACAAGAAAAAATGCTTTGGTGTCATAGGTCACTGCTACACGTTCAATAAATATTGTGATACTAGAAATATCTTGATATTTTTTCTTGTCGGTTTTAAAACCAATTCTGACAATATTGGTTTCTATGACACTCCTGAATAATATATATTTAGTAAGTTGTTTGCAACAAATGTTTATGATCAAATTGAACATAGTACATTTGCAGCAGTTAGTTATATCGTAACCAAGTCATTTCAGTTTTTTAACCCTGGATGGTTACTGTTCGTCGAATCGACGAAGCTCATTTACTCTCTATCATATAACTCATAAAAAAGAGTCAAATTCGTATCGAAATTTAAGATAGAAAAAAAAGTTTTGTGTTATATTATATATTTTTTTGTTATTTCTTAAATATAATACTTAAATAAAAATATTTTTGTTTATTTTTAACTTTAAAAACTGTTCCGCTAAAATTATTTTAAGAAATTGTTCGTCGATTCAACGAAGAGTAACCTTAATGTACAAAAATGAAGAGTAACCATTTAGGGTTAAAACCTTTGCAATTTTCTATGACTTTTGTTAATGTTCTCTGTTTATGCAAAATTTGAGAGAAGACTACATTGATTTCAGACAAAAATTGTGCTTTAATGTTTTGTAAGTGTTCGATAACTATAATTACATTTTATGGTAAACCAAAGAACAATACTAGAAAAATAAAAGTATATCTTGCTTGTATCTTAGTGATTTTGAATAAGGTGAAAAGTTAACTTTATATAAAAAGTGGCTTAAGCTTTCCAGCAATTGCCAAATAAATAAACCGGCCACATGCTGTAGTAACAAATTTGGCAAATAATCTGGAATATTAATTTATAAATAAAAGTGGCGGCATGGAAAAAAGTTTTTTAAACGGGACAATCCCAGAATTATAGACTCTGCCAGCAACACAATGAAAAGTATTGATCATATCATTAATGAAGGTAAGGTCAATGTGTACAAATCAATCATAACTAGACTGCTTAAAAAGATCCTAAACTATTACCCGACAAAAGCTGTTGTATGTGCCCAGGCTATTACACCGCCACAAGACTGCTAGACTTGCATTCGCTAAACAAACTAAATGGAAACAGATAAACAGTGCAACTATTAAGATATTTTAATTTCAGTGTATTTATAGTTATGAAACATTTAATAATTTCTTTATACATTTTTAAGAGATAAAAAAAGGTTTTTTTTTATGTTAAATTATGTTTGTTAAAATGTTTTAGTTTTAGTTTTTTCTTTAAGAAAAGTATTATGTATCTATAGTTATACAACGCACTGTATATTTATAACAGGAAATTTAATTATGTAATATGATCACAAGAAATTATAATATTTTTCCTTACAAAACCGAAGGCTAAATTTAGTATTTTTGAACTGTTACCCCGGGTTCTGGGCTGATCAAAATTGACTCTATTTGATTGCCGGCACATTAACCAACTACTCAATTTGAATGAGAATGCTAGTTTCAGTTTAATGTTCAATTTTAATACATTTTCAATTAACCTTAATTATTTGACAAATGCGTATTTTATTCCAATATACCAGCAAACACAGCAATATGCAAATTATTCGCCAAACATATTGAATTAATTATAAATATTTTTCTGGCCGTACTTTGTGATAGAAAAGCTCCTCGCTAATGAAACTACTAACAAATTTATAATTAACTGGTCGAATAACTATTTTTGTTAAAATATGTTGATATCTCCAAAATCGTTATATCCTTTTAATAGTTACCCTATTCACAAAACTGTGTCAAGCTGATGGAAACTGGACAACTTTTAAGTATTTTAAACAAATAAAATATTATGCCTATCATTTTCTTGTAATCTACAAATTGTGGAAATATAAATTGCTATTCTCTAAATATGAGATATCTTTCAATTGTTTGTAGGGAAATGTTTGTTTAAGTATGTATGAATGTGTGTATGTTTAAGTATATTGTTTCTGTATGAATAAATAAATTGAGCAGCTGTTGCATGTTTAAATGTTTGAGGTTGTACATTTGATATAAAATTATTTTTATTATTTTGTGTTAAAGTTTTAGCATCACCAAAACAAAAAAAAAAAAAACAAAAATAAATAAAAATAAAAATTATATAAATAAAATAATTTAAATTTATTCAATATTTACGAGCAGCATTTCTAGTGAATGTGTGTAAGAAAGAGATAGAATATTAACCAGCTTTGGTATTGATGTCGATGACATTTAAGTCATTGTTTTTATGCTGTGCATGTGTTGGTTGATGTGTGCTGCATTAATGGCAACAATTTATTCAATGCACGTCGCCATCCTTGTGTTGTAGTTTTTGTTTGTTGGATGGCAATTTTACTCTCCTCCTTACCGCTACCGGTTGTAGTATAGTGTTATTGGCCTATTTTTCTATATACATATACGACGACAATATGTTTGTAATAGTTGGGTTTCACTTGCCTTTGATTTGTTATTCCCACTAACCTAAAGCGTAAAATCGATATTCTCTTTTGCACAGCAAACACGTTCTAGTTTCGAAACCAAGCACCAACCATCATCCAACCCAGCAACCAACCAAACAACTTTGATAATGCGTCGCTTATTCAGCCATCTGACATTATAAATATTTTACTTTTACTTGTCATAAATAAATACGAGCAGCACAGTGTGAGTGCCTGCAAACATGTACAAACGAGATACATACATGTATGTAAATCATAGTCGTGTCGAGTTTGGTATGCATGATTTAAGTAGATGTGTTTGATTTTACATGTGAGTCGTTATTGGAATTGTTGCATTGCATTGCAATAAAAAGAAATATGCAACATCGTCATTACTGTCATACTGTCGCATAATCTTTATCCCCTCATCTTGTGTGTTTAAGGATAACAAACATGTTTGTTGTGTGAAAGTATCTCTATAACATGCTTTAGCATCAGATGTTTGCTGTTCATTTGAATGTCCTTGTGCAAATACAATAGAGTTTCCATTATGTCTTGTTGGTTGCATCTGTATTAACCCTGTATTGCCCAAGACGTCTTATCATTAAATTATTGTAATTTTTTTTATCGAATCTATGTTTGTAGCATATTTTAACACGAATCAACCCAGAACTTTTTTTTTGCGAATTTTTTAAAAATATTTTATAGGGTGGTTATTAGGGTATTCAATCGGTTAACCGTTAATCGGTTAACCGGTTAATTTTGGTCGATTAACTGTTCGAATAATTTGATATTGGCGATTTTCAAATAACAAATAAATCGGTTAATTTGTGCCGATTAACCGAAATTTATCTTTTTTGTAAATATTTTAATGTATTTTTTATATAAGTATTTAATTACTATCCCCCTTATTCATAAACTTTTTAATAAATCAAATTACAGGCATATGTAAAATTGCAAGAAAATAGAGAGATTCGCCTTATACATGATGTTAAACATCGCTGGTCATCCTTGTCCAATATGATAGACAACTTCCCTTGAATATATAAATACGTAAACCATGCACTAGTTGATTTTAATTTGATTCCTTTTTTGAATTTAGAAATACAAGTTTTGGAAAACTTATCTAAAATATTAAAGCCTTTGGACGTCGCTATTAAAGAGCTAAGTAAGGATTCTGCTACTCTAATTGATTTTGAAGGAATTATAAAATTTTTAATTAATAATCTGGTCAAGGCCAACAATTCTACTGCAAATGATTTAATTAAAAGCTTAAAGTACAGACTTAATGATAGACGAGGTAAATTTTAAATACGCTTATTTTATTCCTTAACTCAGGAACATTTCCTTCTAGCAATAGTTTTTTGAAATATAGCTCTAAAACTGAAACTAAGGAATTTGGAAATGAACTTTTTTCTAGAATGTTCCATGATGAACTTTGTCATAATGACTCGGATGACGACATGATAATAGAAGAAACTTCTGACATTAATGAAAATTGTCTTTTTTTAGAACTAAACCAAAGTATTAATAGTATTAAAAATATAAAAAAAGGACTTCAATGGTATAATGGATGATTTTGTATGCTTAGAAAAAACAAAGAACAGAACTGATAAATTGGATATTCTTTATAATGCCTTAGTTTCGATTTCTCCAACATCCACAATCAGCGAGAGAGTTTTTTCCAAGTCAAGTATTATAAAAAATTAAGAAAAAAACCGTTTAAAAGCTATACATTTGAATAATATTCTTTTTTTTAAAAGATTATTTCACAAGATCTCTTTAAAACCTTAGTTTAACTCATATACATATATACAAAGAAGGATCTCATTTACTTTAAGTTTTTATTACTTATGAATTGTTACGTTTTATTTGTTTTTTTTTATTAATAAAATATAAATTCTAAGCATAAAATAAGTGTTTATTTTAATATTAACCAATCTATTTATTTAAATTTAAATTGTTCGGTTAACCGAATAATTCTTAATTAACCGATTATTAACCGATTAAATCTCAACCCGATTTATTATTTGCTCGATTAACCGATTAAACTGAAACCCCGATTAATTGAATACCCTAGTGGTTATATAGGTCCATTGAATGACAAATGTGAAAGTTTTTTCTCCTCGGTGTTTTGTATCTCAGGATATAGGGTGTGACCATATGGTCACTTTGGGCACGATTAGGAAAAAAAAAATTCGTTTAAACAAGAAAAAATAAAGTAACATTTTTTACATATTATTTTGTTTATTTATTTATATATCAAATTGGGTGTGATAATTAACAAAACATTTGACGCAGACCCCAACATCGCACTTTGAGCACTCAGTGCGTCCAACAGAAGTGCAGTTGTTGGCAGGACAACGTCTCCTTTTTGCACATGGGCGAACCAGATGATCTTTTCTATCATAGCGTTAAGTTTCTTGTAAAGATTCCTGGATTGTCAAAGAAAAATGAAAAAGGCATGCTTTGAACCTCCGGACAGAAATCGTCGATCATATTTAAAAGAGGTGCGGTGCATTTGCCAAATCTCTCCTCATAAATGGACCTTGACCGAGGGGTTTTTGCTTGATAAATTTCAAAATTTACTAGATACCCAGAAGGCGCACACAGTGACCACACTTTAAATCCAAAGCGCAATGGTTTTGCTCAAAAAATTTCTTGCAGCCATGGCGCCCTGGATGGAAATTTTTTAGAAAATTTGATTTCAAGTGATCTGTTGAGGACCGAAGCTTCCACATTTTCTCACCATTTTCAACTTTCTTACCACTATCTTTAAAGTGTAGAAATTGCTATATCTGCTGAAATCTATTTCATATCTGCATCCCAAAATGATCTATAACTTGTTCGACCGTCATAGCCACTTACTATTAAAATACCAATATACGTTTTGAGTTCCGAAGTAGTTATATTTGGAACATTCTTTCCAAGAAAAACTGCGTATTTATTACATTCATTGCTAATGTGATCCAACAATTGCTGAACAAAAATCTTTTCAAATTGTTGATAAGGTTGCAAGTTTTTACACTCTTCAAAACTTGGGGACGGAAATATTGGAGGCATGGCAATTGAAGTATCTGCAACCCACGTAACTGAAGCGGTGGAAGTTCCAGTGCTGATGTGGTTGGTTTTACCTTTTGTAAACTGTTAAGCATTGCAGCATCTGCTGATGTCGATGGATCAGTCGATAAATTTATATGCAAAGCTGTGCTGGAATATTTCAAGGCAATTTCTAAGTTTATAAGCATTAAATCTTTTTCGCCATCACTAGCTTCTAGGCCATCAAACATTTCAATGCGTCTGTCATTGTTCATAACCAGATCACAGGATGATTTTAGTTGGCCAACACAAATGTCAACTGGCTTTCCCACATCATCCTCATCAACATCATCCGTACCACTTAGTACCCATTGGTTATCGTGCTTGGACTCAAAATGACTCAAATTTTTTAGCTTGGACTCAAATTTATGAATATTTCAATTCGATCGTGAACTAGTTAGAAATACCACACTAAAGAAATATTTATATTTTATAATAATCAAATTCATATTATACAACAACAACAATTTGTAAAACACATAGGAATTCTTTATGTGTGGAAAACCACACACCAGGGTAATTAACGTCAAGTTTTATATTAATAGTTACCTCTTTTATAGGCATCTTGTTTCTCACACAAGTGATTCTTTTCCAAATGTTAATTTCAAAGACACCAAATTTGTAAGACTTTAACATCTCCTTTAAAATTAAAGCACAATTTTTTTTTAATTCCACATACATACTTACTAAGCATTTCTTGTTGAATAGTTTCCCTTGCCTCACAATGTCGCCATGTACATCTTTAATGGCATTGTAGGACTACTACTGGCTTCTATTCTAATATTTATTACCATGAGTATGAGTTTCTCTACATCTACATTTATACTCTTTTGTAGCACTTTTTTCTGTCTAATACTTATTCCATTCATAGTGTTTGGCTTGCAACGCCTGTATGAAGACGAATGAGTTGAAAAATCTCCCCATGTATAATGGCAATAGCACTTCGTTGGCACTGACAAAAAACAACTGCACGTACTTACACGCAAATACATTTAGTCAGACAGACTCCATTTAAAACTTTCAATTGCTTTGTCAGATGCTGTGAAATGTGTCTAAGTTGGCTTGTATGTGTGTGATATTGTGTGAAAGGCTTTTTTTAGTTTTCCTATGCTGCTTCATGGCCGTCTACAAGTTGTATATCTCGTATTTATAACCACCATTCATAGTTGGTTCTGCAACAATGACGTCAAATTGAAAGTGAAGTGTTAAGCAGGTACATAGTTAAAGGCTTTTAATACAAGTTTTTTTTTAACAATTTAAGGAATTTATGATGAAGTCTTTAAATTTTTAATCGATTTTTGCTTCTTTTTTTTGGAAAAAATAATGTTTTCTTAAAATTATCTTGTGCATACATATTGCAGGAGAGGGCAAGTGTGGTATTTTCAGGTAGTTGCAATAAGGGTCTATAACGTGTAATATTTGTTTGTCTTCTTAGGCAATTTTTTTGAACATTATTTGAAATGTATTTTCTGGTAACAAAAGCGAATTTTGAAGAAGTTGTAGTGCAGTTTTACAGGTTCAATATTATTTATGACTTATATTTTCTTTAAATAAAAAAACTTTACCCTAATCTCACCCTTGTGTACAAAACCACACACAATTATTATCAATCATTATTATTTAGTAAATTTCTTGACTCTTTAATTTATTACAGAAAATGCTTAAGGTTTTCCATACATACACAATTTCTATGTCTTTTACACTAGAAACATATTCTTTGCTTTACATAAATGATTCTGCTTAAAACTTGCTGCATAATTTGCTTTAAATTTACACAAAATCATAATTTTTACTACAAAACAATAAAATGTGGAAAACTCCACACTAGTGTAAACAACAAAAGTTTTTTATACCCTACACCACAATAATGAGCAGGGTATATTGGATTTGTGCTGATGTTTGTAACGCCCAGAAATATTGGTCCAACACCCACCTTAAAGTATACCGATCGACTCAGAATCACGTTCTTAGTCGATTTAACGATGTCCGTCCGTCCGTCTGGCTGGCTGGCTGTCCATGTAAAGCTTGTGCGCAGAGTACAGGTCGTAATTTTAAAGATATTTCAATAAAATTTGGTACATAATATTTTTTCGGCCCAAGGACATATGGGATTTAAACTGGTGGAAATCGGTTCATTATTTCACCTGGCCCCCATACACATTTCCTCCCGAAATTGGAATTTACCGATCATAAATGTTTGAATTATGCAAGTATCCAAACAAATTTCACCACAAATGAGTGGTAAATGGAGCTAAATCACATCTAAACATTTTGTGAAGAATGGTCCATAATTATTCGTAGCTCTCATATAAAGCCCACTTCCGAAAATCACTTTAAAGAGCATAACTCTCTCAAAAATTTTGGTATCCAAATAATATTGAACTCAAATATATTTTATATGTATAAAAATTATACGGTATAATTTTATTATGATTGGTTCATAATTAGTCGAAACTGCCATATAAGTCCCACTTCCGAAAATCACTTTAACGATCATAAATTTCTTAGAAATGTTGGTATCCAAATACAATTTGACAGAAATAAGTTTCTTATATACAGAAATAATGCCACCTAATTTTATAATGGTCGGTCCATAATTAGTCGAAACTGCCATATAAGACCCTCTCCGTAATTCACTTTAACCTCCATAAATCTTTTAAACGTATTTATAACGAGATAAAGTTTAACAGACATACCTACCCCCTTATTCAAAAACGATTATTAAATTTAACAAACGTTTATTAAGACAGATTTCCATATAAAATTTGCCTTAATAAACGTTTGTTAAATTTAATAATCGTTTCTGAATAAGGAGGATAATATTTATATTCACAGACATCATGAGATTAAATTTTTGGATGATCGGTCCATAATAGGTAATATCTCCCATATAACGCTAATTTCTGAAAAACTGTTTTATACATATACTGGGTGTAGGGTATTATATAGTCGGGCTTGACCGACTATATTTTCTTACTTGTTTATGTAAGAGAAGATGGTTAAAAGTAAACTTTTGCTAAACTAAGTTTGGAAATTTGAATTGAGCAAATGTGTATACAAGACATAACTTGTAGGTAAGTATTTAGATCAGTGGTCCTCAAAAAGAGAGGATTTGGTAATTACATATGTATGGGTGACACTACACAGAAAGAAATAACATGTAATGTTTAAATAAACCTCAATTACAAAAATGTATACATTTATGTGATCGCTGCTTCTCAGTGTACTGAAAACAACAACAAGAATTAGCTGAAAAAGAAAAAACATGCGCAACCGTCCTACTTTGTTCAATGCTGTCATACAGGGCTGTCAGATATGGCGATTTCTCGCCAAACGTGGCGATTTTGAAACGTGTTTGGCGTCGAGATTTTCCGTTTGGCGACATGGCGATTTTTTGGCGATCACTGATTGTTCAAAAATAAAATGTAGATGTATTTGTGAGAGATTTTGCACAGCAAACATATTGTCAAACGCTTAAAATCAGAAAAAATATAAACACCTTATGAAACAATATCAGGGACCGTAAATAACAATTATCGAAAACCAATTTTAGAACAGTTATTTAGATAAAAAACAAAAATAAGTCTATCTAAAACAGTTTTTTTATTTTTCGTCTTTAATTGTAATTGAATCGCGTGTGTTTGCTATGCTTCGATCAACAAGAAGCAACAACAATGCTTAACAAATTTCTGAAAAAAATGACGATAATCCGTCGCATGTGTTCTCATCGCTTGCTGAACGACGACTGAATGAATGTTTTTAAAAGAGCATAACAAATGTGTGTAAATTTTTCAAACAATTGTTGTATGGGCTGAACATCACTGATTTAGATATGAAACTAATCGAGGGCTTTAAAAATATGTTAAAACCTTTGCTTGAGAAGCTTTTAAAAATGTCGCAATGTCTACTTTGAGACCCCATAGTGCCACTATTCAGAGGTTTATTGTCAGTGCTACTCTGCTATAAATATGTGCAATTTCATAACAGCCGGCTGAGCAAATTAGAAATTTCAGATTTACTTACCAAATAATTAGTTTCTTTCTTATCGAACACGGCCTTAGCATGAAATGTACACATTTCCAAGACACCAAATTTAGTTTCCAAGTTCGCTTCATTCTATAATATTTACTTACAAATTACTCTTTTATTTCTTATCCTTGTTTAATTTTGAACAATAACAACACAAGAGAAACATTTTTTTTAACTAATTTTTATTTCAATTCAATTGTTTTTTAATATGTTTTTTTATTTTGTTTGTTTTTTCTTTTTGTTATTATTTTTAGATTCAATAATTGAATTCGTACTTGGTTTTTTAAATTTTATTTTTACTTTTGTTGCTGTTTACAATATTATCTTAAGTAATTATTATCCCTAAATATAAATACAATTACATTTGCAATTGTAGTTGAGAAATATCATCATCGTCTGTTAAATATTACAATTAATTAATTATTAGTTTAAATTTAAATATAAATATTAGTTTTTTTTTTTTTGTTTTGGTTTCTTGGGGTTTTCATGTCAATACACTAAACTAAACTTATTTAGGACTATTTAAGACTATACAACTACAAAATAGAAATGATGTGGCAAAAAAAAAAGTAATTGTTTGTATAAATATAAAATAAGAATAAACTAATAACGTACCATGTTTAAACTAAATGAGCTGCCAAGGTCACATTAGGCAAATATTTGATTAAATAATAATAACACTTAAATAAGATACATGTGTAGGAAATGTTTATATGTTATTGTTTGATGATGGTACAATCTTGTAAGAGAAACTAATTATTTGCTTCATTTAGTTATTGCAACTATTTGCTTTAATAATTCCCTAATGTAGCCTAGACTTAAGTGTTATGTTGAATATGTAATGTTAAGTGTTCAAACGTATAAGTGTTAATGTATATTTTTGATTTATGTTTAGAAGAATGTCGTAGTAAGCTTAGAGATACCGAGATTAAAAAGTATAAATAAACCAGGAGGATGTTACAAATTTTCTGCATGTACGAGTATATTAGGGTGGCCCTAAGTTTGCCCTTTTTATACCCACCACCAAACATATGGTGTCATTCGGTTTGCAACACCTCGAAATGCTGGTCAGGGTCCTTATAAGATTCTGGCAATGTTCGTACGTCTGTCCCTTATTTGAAGGTATGATAGAGCTTGGAAAAAAAAGACTCAAGTTACGGTTAAACATGGCAAATATTTGAAAAAAAATGCGTAACCACTTAAGGACAAATCACAATAAAAGTTTAGTTTTATATTATTTGTTGATATTTGCTCTTACAAAACATTTGTAAGGTTAAACAGCTTCAAACAAATTTGTGCTAAAAATAGTGGTTACGCTTCTTTGAGTAAATATTTGCCATGTTTAACTTTTAGAGCAATAAATACTTTCTAAACATTCTTTGTTTTGCTGAAATGTTTGTTATTAAAAATGTGCAAAATCAGTCAGAAAGCAAGCATCCGAATAATAGACCAAATTTTTAGACAACTTCGATACTTTTTACTATTTTTTTTTTCAAACATAAAGCAGATAATATGAAATATTGCACAGAACTATAAAGGTATGGGGTGACACTTGGCAAATATTTACTCAAAAAAGCGTAACCACTTGTCTTAGCATAAATTTGTTTGACGTTATTTACTCTTACAAGAGTTTTGCAAGATCAAACAGCATCAAATAAAATAAAACTAAATATTTGTTGTACCATATACATGCCTATAGAAAAGCACAGTATTCATAAAAAATTCAGCAAAAATACGTGATATACTAAGAAAAACTATAAAACGATATTAGGTTTACAACGGTTCATATTTGACCATATCCCCTATATAAAGCCCTCTTACGAAAATAACTTCAACATTTATAAATCTCTTATACCGATCCAAAATTTTACACTGAGTTTCTACATATATGCCAAAAACAAACTACTGGATTTTGGGAATATCGGTCGATATTTGACTATATCCCCCATATTAGGCACACTTTCGAAATTCACGTTAATTAAAATTTGATGTGAGATTCGAAATTTAAGAAGATCGGCTTATAATTTGTCATAGCTGTTATATAGGGGCCGGTTCCGAAAAACAATTTAACTCACTCACTGGTATAACCAGTATAATTTCTGTATTTCTTATTATATTTCGGTGAAGGGTGTTTAAAATTCGGCACAGCCGAATATTGCACTCTAATTTGTTTTTCATTTATAATTGTTAAACCTCACACTTTCCAATACAATACAAATTTAAATGATATAAATTCTTTGTTTTATTTTGTTTTGTTTTTCTGTTACATAAATTTTAAAACATTTGTAAGACCGGATTTTATGTGAGCATTGTTTCAAATAACTCTAAATGCTTTGCGATTTTGCTGAAACATTTACCATTTTGTCAGATGACGGAAAATAATTTTGAACTTTGGGAACAGTAAGTATCTGAAAACTTCTAAATTAGAACCACCCTACTATATATATACCCAATAAGCATTTTGGCTGGAATTCAAGTGTAATTACATTTGAAATCCAGTCACAATTTCCAATTTCCAGTGTTGAATTACAGTTGAAACACAGTTGTATTCAATAGCGAATCCAGCAAAATTAAACATTGAATTACAGTCGAACAAAACTGTACATTTACAGTGTAATTCCAGCCTTAAATAACAGTGTGATTCCAGTTGAACCGAACCTGTTTTTACACTTGAGCCACTTTTGTCAATGTCAGTATTGACGAATCTGGTTATGTCTGTGAAGTTTATTTTTGCAGCAGCTTGGAATCTAGAGTTTCCATGGCCGCACAGAACAAAAAAATATTGCAATTAAATATTGTCTTCTTCCGCCATTATTTACTTTATTTTGAATAGTAATACAATGTACATACACATATAAATGTTTCTAAACGTTTATAGGGTTGCAAAGTATTAGTATGCAACGTATTTAAACAGTAACTACACAATGTATCAACTTGGTATTAATACTGTATTGATATATTTTAAATATACGTTTAGGAAGTCAGCCATCCCAGCAAGCCATATGAGTCCGAAAAGAGTCTTTTCTGACACCTTTTTCGGAGGGTAAATGCTCTTTATGAGCCCAAAAAACAATCATAATTGCTCCGAAAACCTTCAGAAAAGAGGGTCATTACATTCGCAAATGGTCCGTCAGAAAGAGTTCTTAGATAATGTCAGAAAAGAGTGTTTTATAAGGGTTTGTTTGGGCTCTGAAAGAGCTCTTAGATAATGTCAGAAAAGAGTCTTTTATGAGGTTTTTCTTGGGCTCTGTGTAATCTTGTTTTTATTATGCTTGTGTGGTACAGCTATGTTTTTTTTTTTGTTCAAAGCAAAAATAATAAGACAACAACGCTTTGGTACACACATAATTAAGTGGAATTTCTAAGTCATACTGCGTGCTGACTCAGGACAGTAACAAGCAAATTTTTCTTTCGCTCCGAAAATGCTCTTTAGTTAGACTCTTTTCTGACTCCTTTTGCGCAGCTCTCCTAGAATGGTATGCTGGGATACTTCTGCGAAATAGATAAATCTAGAAATTGAAAAATTTCTCTGAAAATTTAATTATAAAATCATCATCATCATCGCCGCCAATGAGAAATGGACTGGAAAGAGGATGGATTGCAAATGTAATTCAATCTTGGATTCACACTGGAATTCCGACATTGGAATTCACAAAAAATTTGTGCTTATTGGGTAGTATGTGTGTATGTATGTATGTATTTGTTTTTAGTAAATAAAATTTTAATAATGTACGTTTACATAGAGAAGTATTTTTTTCTGTTATATAAATATGCATGTACATATATTTATATTTATGTTTGTAGTAAATGTGTGTTTAAGTATATAAATAAATATTGTAAATAAATAATAAACAATATAAATGTATGTATGTATATGACGATATGTTTAAACTACAAACACAATATGAAATATTCACTTTTTTATTATTATTTTTATTTGCTTATTTTCATATTTGTATATTTGTTGTTGTTATTTCTGGAATATAAAAAGTGAAATAGTATAAAAAACAATAATAATAATAATAATAATAAATCGGAAATCTGCAATTTCTAGATGTTTTTTGATTTTGTTAAATTTAAGTAAATATACATTTATAAATATCATATATAGACAATAGACCTGCTTAAAATCTAGCTTAAATATTTATAATTTTGTTTTTATTTTGTTTGTTTCTTTAATATTTTACTAGAAAGAGAGAAGAAAAATTTGTTATATATTTTGTTGGTTTCTATCAATATGTATTTTTCTTTTGTTTATTAAAGAAGAAAAGTTTCAATTTATTTTGTTGCTATAATACATTTTGTTTAAGATTTATTTTTCGGATATTTTTCTGGTTAAATGTACGTACGATTATGTGGGTAGTTGTTGTCCTGTATATTTCTGTAGTAAATATGTTTTTTTATGTAAAGTTGTGTAGGTATTTGATATGTGGTTTTTTTATATGTTTGTTTGTTTGTTTTATGTTTGTATGTGTTATATGTTTTGAAGCTTAGCTGTATAAATGCGAGTTTATTTAATTTTGTTTTTTTTATTTCTTATTTTATATCGAATACAAAATATCTCTTCTTTCATTTGTAGAAACAAAAGGTTTATGTCTTTACTAGTGTTTTCTTTTGCTTTTGTTTTATTTAAGAATTACTTTTATTGGTATAACTTGTTTAATTTTCTTTGGATAAAGGAACTAATAGTTAATGAAAAAATATATATATGCAATTTTATTTATTTGTAAATTTAACTTTAGAGGGGGAGAGGTAATGTTGTATTTGGGTTAAAATTTTTGATATATATATTCGAACAAAATTTCCCTAAAAATCGTTCGACTTTCGGTGAAATATTTGTCTAAGACAAAAACGTTTTTTCAACAAGTTTTTTTTCGGTGAAAACGTATATTCAACAGCGAAACGTTTTTCATTAAAACCGTTTTACAAACAGTAAAACCTTTTGCGGCAAAAACATTTTCTCAATAGTAAAACGTTTTACGCTTAAAACATTTTCTCGATAGTATAACGTTTTCTCAATAATAAAACGTTTTTCAACAGAGAAACGTTTTTTATCAAAACCGTTTTCTGAACAGTAAAACTTTTTTCGGCAAAAACCTTTTCTCAATAGTAAAACAATAGTAAAACGTTTTACGTTAAAAACATTTCCTCGATGTATAACGTTTTCTCGATAATAAAACGTTTTTTAACAGAGAAACGTTTTTTATCAAAACCGTTCTCCAAACAGTAAAATCTTTTTCGGCACAAACATTTTCTCAATAGTAAAACGTTTTACGCTAAAAACATTTTCTCGATAGTATAACGTTTTCTTAATAATAACACGTTTTTCGGCTAAAACGTTTTCTCACCAAAAATCGTTTTCTCAACACAAACACATTTTTCGGTAAAATAGTGTTTCAGCAGGAAAACGTTTAAAGCAAAAACCATTTCTCAACAGAAAAACGTTTTCGACAAAACGTTTTCTCAACAGAACAACGTTTTTCGGGAAAAACGTTTCCTCAACAAGAAAACGTTTGAAGCAAAAACAATTTCTCAACAGAAAACCCCTTCTCGGCGAAAACGTTTTTTCGACAAAAACTTTTCTCAACAGAAAAACGTTTTTCGGTAAAAACTTTTCTCAACAAAAAACGTTTTCTCAACAGAACAACGTTTTTCGGAAAAAACGTTTCCTCAACAGGAAAACGTTTGAAACAAAAATAATTTCTCAACAGAAAACTTCTTCTCGGCGAAAACGTTTTTTCGACAAAAACTTTTCTCAACAGAAAAACGTTTTTCGGTAAAAACTTTTCTCAACAAAAAACGTTTTCTCAACAGAACAACGTTTTTCGGAAAAAACACGTTTCCTCAACAGGAAAACGTTTGAAACAAAATTAATTTCTCAACAGAAAACCCCTTCTCGGCGAAAACGTTTTTTCGACAAAAACTTTTCTCAACAGAAAAACGTTTTTCGGTAAAAACTTTTCTCAACAAAAAACGTTTTCTCAACAGAACAACGTTTTTCGGAAAAAACGTTTCCTCAACAGGAAAACGTTTGAAACAAAAATAATTTCTCAACAGAAAACTTCTTCTCGGCGAAAACGTTTTTTCGACAAAAACTTTTCTCAACAGAAAAACGTTTTTCGGTAAAAACTTTTCTCAACAAAAAACGTTTTCTCAACAGAACAACGTTTTTCGGAAAAAACACGTTTCCTCAACAGGAAAACGTTTGAAACAAAATTAATTTCTCAACAGAAAACCCCTTCTCGGCGAAAACGTTTTTTCGACAAAAACTTTTCTCAACAGAAAAACGTTTTTCGGTAAAAACTTTTCTCAACAAAAAACGTTTTCTCAAAAAGAGAAATTTTTTGGTCAACAACTTGTTTCAACAGAAAAACAGGAAAATTTAATTTTTAAAAGAAAAATTGTTATTGAATCAAAATGTTTTTTAGTGCGAATAAAACCGTTGAAAATTTGTGGAATGTATTTCTAAATGATTTATTTTTTATTCTCTTTTATTAAGACCCTACTAGCATTACCACTCCCTTGTCAATAACTATAATTTTAGCAAAAACATTTCGGTTTACTTAAATTTCATTCTTAACATTTCATTTCATATCATTTCGTTATTAACTAAAACCAACAACTTTTTTGAGATCGTAAATTAAATTGACTTAATTGTATTTGCAACTGTACACAGGTTCATTAGCTTTTGAAAATATCGTTTTGTGGTTCATTTAAACGCTTTAGCATGGCATTGCGATGCAGCCAATATGGCGGAGGATCAGGTGGTTGTCCCGGTAGTGTTGTTTTTGATTTTAAAGTCATTTTTGGATTACTAGTAGGACTGCTGGCCGCAGCCAAAGCAGCATTATACATCACAGGGTCAGCGGCATGGGCCGAATGAGCCATACCCACTCTAAGGGGAACTTCTTTTTTGCGTATGGTCTCGCACGTCTCTTTCATTTTGCACAATTGATCTTGCAGATTGCGATACTCTTCGAGGAAACGTTCCAGCTGGGCAGCATGATAGTCGTAGGCCGTTACCGGCGTGGTAGTGCTAGTGCCACTGCAGTGCATTGAAGTACTTAGGCCACTGGGTGTAACGGCCGAGCCGGTGCTGCCCGTTGATCTATTGGTTAGAGAGCTAAAGTCTAGTAAAGGTGTTGCTGCCGCACTAAAGGATCTTTGATGTTGTTGATACTCATGCACCGGCGAAGAGGGTAACGAAGGGTTTCTATGTGCAGCAGAGCTGCTACTCGTTACGGTCGTTTTATTGTTATTAGTAGAAGCTAAAGTATTTTTACTCGAACTATGCACCAGATTCAAGAAACTATTCGATCTCTGTCCCTTGGTATAGGTGACCGTGCTGCCATAGCTGGAGTAGGAAGATTCGGCCGAGAATCTTCTACCCAAGGCCAGTTCATTGAGATAACTCGCATCCCCGAGAGTACTGCTGCCATACTTACTTGAATTGTCCGCCAGCAAAGGTGACTGGCTATCTGAAGAATTTTTAAAGTATTTGCCGGTATTCTTTAGCTTTCTGGGCAGCGTGCATAAAGCACCATTTGTTTGATTTGTACTTGTAGCCTGGGCCACAGCATATTTAGCTATATCTAATAGATCTGGATAGTTGCTATCGAAAAGATCATTATCTGAAGAGTCTTTGCCACTAAAAATAGATGAATTTACTTCGTCTTTGGGACTATAATAGTCTACTGGTTGATGATTGTTGTTTAGATTGCTATGTGGTGAAGTTATTTTCGTTGTTGCTATGGAGGTGGTCACCCAATTGGCAACATGATTGTAAGTTGTACCCTGACGTGAAGCAGCATCTACTTGACTGGATATAGAGGCAGACGCTGAATCAGGTGTGGATCTAAAATAATATAGTAAAAATTAGTGCCAGATTAGTGATTTTATTGGGAAGATATACAAATTTTGCATGCACAGTAACTAAGTTTATTGTACAACATAAAGTGCAAACAAAAAAATCATGGTATTGCCTTAAACTGAGATAAAAGAACACAAGGGAAATCATAAGGTTCAAGATAAAATGCCATGAATTAATGCATAAGCTATGTGTCAGAGATGTCTCAAATAGGTTTCTCTTATGAAATTATAAAAATTTGACGTTGAATTGAAGCCTTAAGCTAGCAAGTGATTCATTGCTACTGTTGTTCTTTGGAAACATTTGTTTGATATTTTGTGAAATGTGTTGGTTTCTAGATAAGTAATTAAAAAATGGATTACAAGTTTTTGTAACATATAACCATCGGTTGGAAATCAAAAAACAAATAGAAATTCAATTTCTAGATCATTCTAGATTCTTTGCACAGAATAAAAATCCAACTTGTTTTGTGATATTTTTTCTTTAGTTTTTCTAATAGCTTTTTTCTGAAAGTTCTTGGAACGGGAAGGACTCTGTTTGTAAAACGCACTTCGTTTTCCTATTTAAATCAAAATATAAAGTTTTATATAAATTATAACGAGAAACGAGTTTATTTATATTTAAAAATGTTTTTTGAAATGTTTTTGGCAAATAAACTAGTTTCGATACGTTAAATTTAATTTGCATTAAATTATTTTTTTACTGAAGGTATGAATTGTTTTTACAACATGAAATCTCTATTAAAATTTATTGATAATTTTTCTTGGCTGAGCTGGGGATCAAACTTGGGTTGAATTTACATGTTTCATGTTGTAAAAACAATTCTTACCTTTAGTAAAAAAATATTTTAATGAAAATTAAATTTAATGAACTCGAGCCTGACTAAAGAAATATCAAAAATTTTAAAATTAACAGTTCAACTAAAAATAATAATTGTTCTTAGTTTTGATAAGTTTAATATGACTATAAAAACCATCGAAAATAGATTAATTGAAAGATTTTCACTTAAAGTTAATATTTTATATTTTAAAAAGATGGAGACTTTAACTTTAGTTGGGGACAGAAACTATTTATTTTGCATAAGTGAAGGAGCAGTGATTTTCCATCTATTTATGGTTACAAAATATGGAAAATAGTCAACAAACCAAGGAATTAGGTAAGAAGGCTGGTGTGAGTCACCTCACACCCTCACCCAGAGACAAATATGGTCCATTGCGATGCCTTAGATTCTCTAGCAAATGTCTGACTAGTTTACATATGTCTGACTGGTCTGACTGGTCTACAAATGTGTGACTTATCTCCATATGTCTGACTCGTCTACCCAGAGTCTGTGGCGGGAATTAAACCCGCAACCCTTTGACTGATAGTCCGGCACTCTATCGCCTAGTCTATTGGGGCACCCAACCAAGGAATTAAGAGAAAGACCGCTCTGTCATTAAATGGCAAAGATCATGATACAATGTTTTATTGCTTTAAATTTATTTGCTTCCCTACAAATAGCCCTCAAGTTTAAGGACTCTCGAAATGAGTTCTAGCTAGAGAAAACAAAGAAGTATATTCTCCAAAAAAGTTAATCTCACGAACTCGAAACAGAAGATCGGTTTGAATATTAGAATGTAGTAGACAAATAACTTTACTAAAAGAAGAAAATGTAAGACACATTACCGAAAGAAATACAATATTTAATATGTACTTTTTTAAAAACATGCCCCCTGGCCCACGATGTCGAACGATAACGTTCGCTTAGATAAGACTTAAGACACAAACACTATTGTGGAATAAACAAACTTGATTGAGTAAAAAATAGATACGATAAAAAGTTTGTGTGTTAAGTCTTATCTAAGCGAACGTTATCGTTCGACATCGTGGGCCAGGGGGATAATTACTGTTTAAAAAAAATGATATCTTTGCATTATATTAACCAAAACCTGCTGCAAATTGTGATATCAAAGAGAAATCTCTGAACAATTTTAACCTAAAACCGCTTTGTAAAACCTGACACTTTATTCCTAAGGAAATTTGCTAGAAAACTACTCCCTTCCAAACTGATAAATATTACTCACATCTTTGCTGCTAATTTATGAAGCATGATACTTTCAAATTATCAACTTGTTTTGAGACGCATATCTTTATTCCCAGCAAAATCTTGAAAACAAGTAAGAAACATAATATAAGCATTATCTGGCATACACATAAAATAAAACTAGAGCACATAAATTAAATGGTTTAAACAAATTAGCAAAGTTTCTCTTTACCACACTCCAGCCAGAAACAATGTTACACAACACATCTACTTACGACTAGAAACACGCACAACACAATAACCAAGAAAACTGAAGAAAAAAAAAACAAAAATAGAACGAAAACAACATTAAGAAAATCCTTTGAAATGAATTGTTTTGGCAAAGAGCGGAAGATAAAAATGATATAAAATGGAAATGAATGTCAGTAACTAAAGGAAGCTAGGACGGTAGAAAACCAAAACAGTCAACACGAGTGGAGCTGAATTTAGAGAAAGAAACTAAAACTCAAGACTTATGATAGTTGAATAAATGAATGAGACTATGTTTAACTGAATGGTGGGTTGGATGGATGGATGTTTGCATGAGATGCTTAGCAAGATGAATGTTATAAATATTTGTATGAATTAGTATGAAAATCTTATTCGTTAAGTAGATATGGCTAAATTCTTCAAAATTTCATTGTGTGTCTATTTAGAAAAAGGAAATAAATCTAAAATCCTTGAAACGTGTCACTCTTAAAAATATAGTTTATTTTTTGTTTTAATAATAAAAAAAAAAAATACCCCTTGAGTTATGAAGGAGACCTTTCTTATTCTAGTATTTTGCACATCATTAGCACAGTGTGTTGTTGTTGCAGTTGACAGTTTTGTTGGTGGTATTTAGTATTTTAAATTTAAACCCTTCTTCTCGTTCCTTATGTTTTTCTCCTCACAACATCATGAACCACTACAAATTTAAAGCAACAACTCTCGAAATATAGTTGTTTCTAAAAACAACATGAGCTGTTGGAACGTTGGAGAAAAAAAATGCAAAACTAGGTGGTAGGGCAGGCGGAAACGGAAGGTAAAGAAACACTTGTATCCACTTGTATATACACAAACATAACGAAAACAAAAGCAAAAAAAGTGTCAAGTATAAGCCATAATAATCTCAACTCAGCAAGGGCAAAAAACTATAGAACAAGTATTTATGGTGTTGTTTGTTGCTGTTTCTAGCTGTACAAGTGATGTGTAAGAGATGACAACAATCAGACACTAAAACAAAGAAGAATCGCATGCATTATTACACAAACTCGCACTCTCTCTTAAATGTGCACAGCTATACACAGTCACATACAATTTCGCACACTTACAGCTAGATTACAATTGGAACTACAACCACCATCGACAATGAATTGTATGTTAAGCAAAAATTCATGTTGAGACTGACGGCAATGTCGTTAGAATAGATTATGTATGTTTTATGTATATTGATCTCACTTTCGATCCTCTAATTTTTCTCAGACTGTCGTTTAACTATAAGTCATCGGCCCCTTTTTTGCTTGCTGTGCTCTGTCGACAGCGGTGCCAATTGTAATCAGGCTGTTGCATTAGCACACAGTTATTTCGCCACAACAACAGTTTTTTTTATGATTGTGTGTTTATAATTTACAGTGGAATAGAGGGTGTTGTTGTTGTTGTTGTTAGGAAAAAGAAAAACAATAAAAATTAAATGACACATACACTCTTAGTTAGAGAGTTATAAAGACACTGACAAATATAGGCACACACACACACACACAGATATAGACATACATAGTGGAAACAGATACACATTTAGCAAAGCAATAAAATGAAAAGAAAACGAAACGGAAATCAAATCAAAACACAAGATGTAGAAGAAACACAATAAAAAGGCAACTTACATACGACTTTTCTTAAAAAGGTTTCATCTTACGAAAGACACTCTCACTGTGTGTGTCTCTCTACATGAACGAAGGAACGAACGAACGAACGAACGAGCTTGTGAACGTACGTACAAAAACCATGTTTAGTTTTTTATTTATTTATTTTTTTTTTGTTTGGATTTTTATTTCTTATATTGTTTATATCTTTCTTTCTTTCGATTAGAACAATGTGACAGACTTGACACATACCCCTTGGATTTAGTGATTGTGATAGTGATTAGTAGTACCATGATTTTTCGAGTAATCTACAAAAACACAAAAAATAATGTGAAAAGAAAAACTAAAAGTAACAAAAACAACATGTGCAATAAATAAAACTAAACTAAAGTAAGAACACAGTGGTACATTTACTCAAAAGACATCGAAGAGTTTTGTAAATTTTTATATTCTGAAAGAAGTTAGTATGTAATTAAAATGACAGTATGTACAAGGTGGCACAAAAGTAAACTTCCGATGTTTTTTGGCTGTCACCGACCGATTATTGGTCAAATAAATAGTCAGCAATATTCCGCGTTCTGGAGCAATGTAGCGTAACATTGTTTATTAACGTGTATTTCGCATGTGTTTACTACACAAATGTCAAAACAGATCTGACATTAGGGGTCTCGCAAAATTTATAGCATTTTCTGATAGGAGGATTACTTTTGCGCCACCTTGTATTTGTATTGTTATAAGGAACGTATACTTATTATTATTATTAGGTAAAATATTACTCATACCACTTGTGGTGCCGCTTAGTAAGGATAAAAATTTTGTTTCAGCCATTTAGGCGTGATTGGAGTATAGTGTGACAGAGATATGCATAATGTATATATGGATATCGATTGTATCATGTAGTAATAAATCCTGTTTATATAGCAGATAAACAAATATAATTGAAATGTGAAATATCTAGACTACCAAGACATGATAATTGTATTTAATCTTCTTTTAAATTTAAAATCCCAACCTTTGCTTAAACGAGACTAATTGCATTACACATTCAAGACGCAAGGTAGAATTTTATGAAGGTGTTCACAAATTGACGGCATTTTTTGTCAGCATTGACTTAAATTTTGCAAAAAGCTTTAACAGAAGATTAACAATGGATCACCAAATAGCTAGTTCAGTGACATAATTATTGAAATTTACATTATTCTTTGGTGTTTCCGAGCTCACAAAGGACTCGATTTATTCAATATTTAATTGTACCAAATACTGAGCGTGGAAAAGCTGCATAAAAAACTTGAATGTATTAAAACTTTTTTGTGAAACAATTTTCATACATCAATTTAATATGATAAAGCTTTTTGTGTAAAAGCTTTTTGATAAACAATTTTGCAAAAATAAAAGTTTTTGTAACTAAAGCTTTTTTGAAGAGATTTGTATCTACATATAAAGCTTTTTCTGATAAAGCTTTTAAAAAAATTGCCAAAATTAAAGCTTTTGCGCTTTTCCTGAAAAAGCTTTTTGATAAAAAAAAAATTTGTAAAAATAAAAGCTTTTGCAACTAAAGCTTTTTTTAAAGAGATTTGTATCTATAAAGCGTTTTCTGTAAAAGCTTTTTGACAACAAATTTTGCAAAAATAAAAGCTTTTACAACTAAAGCTTTTTAAAAAAAATAAAAAAAATTTTGTAAAAATAAAAGCTTTTGCAACTAAAGCTTTTTTTAAAGACATTTGTATTTATAAAGCTTTTTCTTTAAAAGCTTTTTGACAAAAAATCTTGCAAAAATAAAAGCTTTTACAACTAAAGCTTTTTTTGAAAAGATATTTATCTGTAAAGCTTAAAAATTGCCAAAATTAAAGCTTTTGCAACTAAAGCTTTTTTTTTTTGAAAAGATATGTATCTGTACATATGTAAGTATCTAGAAAATATTGTTTTCTCTTAAATGAACTACATATGGCATGAGTAATATTTTACCAAAACGACAACTGACAATGTGTAAAATTGCACTCATGTAAGGCATTTCATCCACAAAAACTTTAAACGATGCTCGCATTTAAATACCAAATAATTGACATTTAATTATTTAATTAAATTTAAAATCCTTCTTAAAGAGCAAATGCCTCAGTCAACGGATTAATGAATTTCAAGGTAGAGCAAAAAAAAACATATATACACATAAATCCTGTCAATTTTACGACAACATATGAATTACTTAAAATAACTCAGCCAAAGTAAATAACCCTGGATGTTGTTTTCGAAATAGCGGCAAACCAGTCAGTGACAAAAAAGTCAGTTTGCAAATTGCCCATTCAAATCAATAGCAAAATTGTACACAAGTGTATAACTATACAAACGCATACACCAAAACAATATTATCATGTACCACTGTGACACTGCTAGTTAGTGTGATTGTTGAAGAAGCAACAGGGTTGGATTGGGATGTTTGATTAGGTAGTTGGTGTGGTGGTGGTGGTTAGTTGGGTTTGAGGTTGTGGGAGTTAAAACTGCAAAAACTACATTTAAATAGTAAATCATACCTACCCAATATCAATAAGACGTGGTATATGCAAATCTGTGTCGTCTTTTAGGCTACTCGTTTGTGTGCCGCTACCATCCAAATGCATTGCTGTGTCCTGAAGTGTTGATGATTGAAATGCTGAACCCGTTTTCCATCTTGCCGCCGACAAAGATGTTGTTGTAGTTGTTAGTGTGCCATTGTGTGTTGTGGTGGAAGCTAACAATAGACTGCGCTGGTAGGTATTGTGACCACCGCCACCAAAGCCCTGATGATGCTGATGCTGTATATGATCGTTATCGTCGTCATCGCAATGCGTGGGTATGTTGCGATAATCACCATTACGTTTGGAGCTGCCACCACTGGGATTGACTATGGCACCACCCGTATCACCACCGTCATCGGAGCCGCAATTTAAAGGCGTAGTGGCAGAGCACAAATAGCCATTCTCATTGTCGTGAAATAGTTGGCCTTGTGCATTGCCATTTTTGCTCGTTTCCTGCATACCAGTTTTACCACCCAAATCCGGTTTGTTTGTAGGGCCACCCATAATACTGCCACCGCCATTGCCAGCGCCTCCCATGCCGCCACCGCCCGTAATACGTGAAGTCATTTCGATTTTTTCATAACTTTCTGTACGGCCCTGCGGCATAGTGTTCCATAAACGCATTTTCCTTTTGCGTCGCAACGAACAGAAGCATATGGCAGCAAAGGATGAGCCGGCAACAAAGAGCAGAGCAATGAATATGCATAGCAGAATAACTTTGAAGCCTAGAGGTGCCTCTGGGGGTCGTCTAGATACAGCCAGTGTAACGGAAGCTTCAACCTTTCCCGCTTTATTTTCAGCAGCACACGTATAAATGCCGGCATCTTGCATGTCAGCAGTGAGTATGGTGAGATTGGAGGCATTTCGTAGCATATTAACTACATACGTTTTACGTCCTTGGATGGCTGCTGCTGTTCTGGGGCTATTTGAAGGACTTTCACCATTGGTGGCGGTCAAGTTGGCAATGACACGATTTTTCACCAGCCACTTGACGGAAGGTTCGGGGACTCCTTCTACGTAACAGCTCATGGTAACATTTCTACCCTCGACTCCATGAGCGGTAGTGTCTGTAGCTATAATTTGTGGCACACAGGCAAAATCATCCAAATCGATTTTGTCCCAAGATTTACCCGCCAATCTGGGAGGATTTTGACAGACAGGCGGTATACCACAAGGTATATTCTCTCGCAGCATCCAGGAACGAAGCGGCCTCAAAGCACAGGAACAATTCCATTGGTTACGAGACAATGTAATGCCATGCAGATTTGTGAGTGATGTTATTGTGCCCGATCTCACTTCCGACAATTTGTTGCCATCTAATTTCAGATATTCCAAACTAGACTCTAGACCAGCAAAGGCCTTGACTTCCACTCTCACCACACGACAATCACTCAGTTCCAGTCTCACCAAGTGTTGCATTCTCTTAAAGGCATCATTGCCCACTATCATTATAGGATTACCGTTCATTTTCAATTCTCTCAGCTCCGTAACACTCTCCAAAGCATCCGACGGTATATGAGCCAAAGCATTGTAACTGAGATCCAATTCCACCAGATTGATTAGACCACGAAACGCATAACGCTCTATCAGCCTCAGGCGGCACTTGGCCAGGTAGACTTTCTGCAAATTCAATAAATTCACTTCGGCAAACGTGTCGTCGGGTATGGTGGCAATTTCGTTACCGGTCAGATCTAAAGCTTGCGTACCAGCATCCAGGGGCGCCGGGATATGTGTTAAATTAGCGTTAAGGCACAAAACAGACTCTTTGCCACTCTTCCACTTGCACTCACAAACACTGGGGCACTCGGCCATGGACTTGTGAAATATATTGCTAAGACAGCACAGAAGCCACAGTAACTGTATCAGGGGTATGCTGCGAAATCTTTTCAGGGTGTCAAACAGAGGTAAATTGAGAGAAGTTCGAGGAGTGTTGAGGAAATGTTTTGATTTTCTTCTCACTTTAAACGAGAGCGTTATACTCTGGGCGGTATTATCGCCTCGCAGACAATACACGGCAGGAGTTGCTATAAAGTTCTGGTAGCAATTTCCGTGTATGCATTGTTCTTGTTCGTGTTCGTGTTCGTTTTCTTGCTCTTGATGAGCTGATGTTGGACGATAATGGTGATGACGGTGCTGATGAAAACTGTTGGAATTGTGATGTAAACGTGTTTCCGAGTATTCGTCTTGCTGTTGCTCTAAAGCACTGACTTTCATAGATGCTTGCGTTGTTATTGTGGTGGTGGTTGTTAATGCTGCCACTGCTGGGGCTAGTGACGGTGACGTTGACGCTACTGCTGCTGATGCTGCTGCTGCTGTGTTGGTTTTTATTATTTTGATAAGTTTGTTTCGGGCCATGGCATATCAGGCTATTGTTGTATGTTTGCGTAGATTGTAAATGTCTATGTAAGTGCATAATCCACATTTGTATACGTGTGTGTATTATATTTTTTTAAATCAATGTATGTGTGTGTGTGTGTGTGTATGTTTATGTATATGTTGGTTGTGCTTTAGCTCTTCTGTTGAAGTACACAGCAAAGCCTATTGTATTTGGCCCCCAATGCATGAATGAGCCAATGTTGCAACGTTGATTTTTTTTCTATATATATATTTCTCGATTATGCCTTTGTTATTATTAACGTATTGTTGTTGTTTTTACAGAAATTTACTTTAAACTCATTGATTCACTATTATGGGTTTTGCCAATTTTAATCAGCGTACAATCTACAGAATACTTTTGCTGGGAGTTTTTATTCGATTTCATATGGATTTTTTTATGCAGTACCATGCTAGGTTAGGCGCTTGCTGTGTTCACATGCCACAATTGTTTGCTTCAATCAGTGGCTATGATTCAAAAACAGTTGTTATGAAAATCTGAAATGAGAAGAGGAAAAAAACAATAAGAAAAAAGTGAAATTAGACATATTTTTCATTCATAAAGTGCATAAATAGTGTAAAAAGAAAACACTGGAAAATGATAATAACTCGGCACAGTTTTAAGTGATTGTAATCATTGGAAAACTCTTACTAATTGCAAACAATTTTCAATCATTCAAGTTTTAATTAATACATCTAGTGGTAGTATTTATGACGATTACCTAGATAAAGACATCTCTTAATTAAAAAGGTATTTGAAAACTTAGAAATATAAATATAAATGAAAACTGGTGGCATAGTCTGAAGGTTTAGAATTGCTTTTATTAAAATTATATTTTTATTAAATGTTTTGAAATGTTCTAATTATGGTATAATCCGAACACAGTTATTATCTTGTATTTCTAGAGATTCTCTTCCATGTCTTCTATACAATTTGTTATAAATTTTAGGATGTTTTTTTGTTAATTTTACAGCATTATTTCTTGAATTTTTGTTCTACAATGCAGCTTTGCTTAGCTAGAGCACATACATTTTGTGCAAAAGAAGTAAAAGGATTTTCAACAATTTTTTTTTCTTGGACCAGCACTCAGGGGATGACCCCTACTTATGCAATGCATTGTGTTGGAACTAGGAAAATAGATTATGGGAGGGAGGATAGAGGGAGTAGTTTTTGTGAACATTTGACTTGAATTTTCCTATATTGAGAGTGGCTGGGAAAACTTCTGCTGGTGGTTTGTTCCACATACGGACAATATGGCTAAAGAACGAATTTTCTCTGTAGTGCGTTGTGCGATCCACCATCCAGTCGACCATAAATGGATGAGCCCTGACTGAAGAACGTGTATTACGTAAAAAACTGCATGATTCAGGAACAAGTTCCCTGATTTCATCAAAACACATTCCATTATAGTATCGATAGAATTCATAGAAGCTGTTTGAGAGGTGCCGTTTATGACGTATAATATAGTTTACGTCGAGATATTTGCATTTAAATACAATTTTGTAGTCTGGAAAATTGTATAGAGATTTATTTGGAATAATCAATTCAAATGTTCAGTTCGAAACTTATGTCACGAAAATGATCAGGAATTTACACAAGACAGAATTCCAAAAGAAGTATCACCAAATGTACACGCAGAGAAAAAATATATTTGTTAAGGTTAACCACAACTATTTCAACATTTTTAAATGTTTTTTTTAAATATTATGATCACTGTATTTATTTATATGATTTTTGCAACCATAATACGGTTAAATTACCATTCACAGGATTATAGCAAACATATATATGATTATTGCAATTAGGTAGTGTTTATGGTGATCAGTATTATGATGAAAAATTATACCATATTATGTTGTTCTCTATCATAAGTAAAGAGCAACAAAGTTTGATAAATACTAATACTACACTAACTACAATTGTTTATATGATTGTAGTAATCATCTCATTCGTAATTTAACCATATTATGGTCACCGCAATCATATAAATAATTACAGTAACCATAACATTTGTTGCTTTCCAAGTTTGAATTTAATAAAAAAACAACTTTTATGAGCGACAAAGTAATTTTATTTTAATATTATTTAAAAAATCACAAATGAACCGCTTTAAAACAATTTGTTTTTTACTTCTTCAAACTTTAATATTAAAAGAACCGAAAACTTCTCTTGTTTTCCTTTTAAAGTAAATGACAAGAATGTAAAATTCCGTTATTAAGCAATATCACAATAAGTTAGAAGTTATGAATATAGCATACACATATAAATACGTAATTACATATTTACTACATATAAGTATGTAAGTACGTGTGTATGTTTATAATTCGAGTGAGAATAAAAAGTTAAAGTAAAATAGGAAAATGAAAGACATTAGGGTGGCGGCGGTAACATTCCCCCCTTCGTAAGCGAATTATGGGGCCATGAGCTTGCCTTCTTGTCTATTACCGACGTCTAGAACAGCTATCTTAGCTACGGGCCTATCCAATGTGGTTGCACTCGTTTTGACTTTAACGCGACGAACTTGACCATCATTTGCTGTAGTTGTTTCTATTATGACACCCTTGGGCCATCTATTCCGGGGAAGTGTATCGTCAACAATAATCACTATATCACCAACAGATGGCGGTTTCACCTTCTCGAACCACTTGCTACGCCGGACTAACATTGGACCGTACTCACGAACCCATCTGCTCCAGAAGTGATTGGCGAATTTTTGTGTCTGATGCCATCGCTCACGGAGATCATAATTGGTTTCACACAGGGGCTTGCGTCCATCTGCAGAGCCAAGTAGAAGATGATTTGGTGTTAACGCATCGTCCTCAGCTGAATCAAGAGCCACAAATGTTAAAGGTCGGGAGTTTATCATAAACTCGATTTCACACAAGGCGCTTCTCAAAGACTCGTCATTAAATTTGAAAGCGGGACACATAGCATAAAGAATTGTTTTCACTGTACGTACCAATCTTTCCCAAGCACCTCCCATATGTGGGGCCGCAGGGGGGTTGAACCTCCATTTGATTTCGTGATGTTTTCTGAAGACTTGGTGTAAGTCAATGTTTTGCTTTTCTTCTCGTAGGACCCTTTCGACTGATTTAAAATTGGTGCCGTTGTCGGTGTATATCTCCTTTGGGGAACCACGTCGACTTATAAAATTTTGAATGCACATGATGCACGAACTGGTGTCTAGGCTGTGAGCGACTTCAATATGTATCGCACGAACTGTCAAACATGTGAAAACAACACCCCATCTTTTTTCACTACGTCTACCTACTGCTACATGTAAAGGGCCAAAAAAGTCGATACCAACGTACGTGAATGGACGCTCATAAGAGCCCAATCTTGCTGCGGGTAGAGATGCCATCAATGGAGGATGTGGAACTGCTGACTCGTTCTTACAGTGTTGACATTTTCTTCGCATACTTTTATAAAGTACTCTTAGCTTTGGGATATGAAATCTTGATTTTATTTTGGACATTGTTGCTTCATGAAGACAATGATGATAATCTTCGTGAAAATTTCGGACCAACAAAAAGGTTATGTAGTGACCATGAGGCAAAATTATGGCGTTGTTGCAATTCAGGGACTCGACTCTACCACAGGCACGTATTACTCCGTCTTCATCGAGAAAAATATTAAGTTGCTTAAATTTACTTCCGGCAGGTAGCTTCTTATTATTTTTGAGACACCAAATTTCTTCAGCAAATTCGGAGGCTTGGGCATATTTAAACAAAATGTTCTTAGCCCTTTGTATGTATTCGAAACACATGAGCTGTGGCTTTCCGCCTCGGATTCTGGACTTCAATTTCTCAATGTAAAGGATGAATTGCGAAAAAGCCATGTACAGTCGCTTCCAGGACGAAAAATATTCTATATTGATTGTGAAACCACTAGTCTTATCGATAATAAGTAGGTGATTTCGTATTTCTTCATTGTTGACGACGTTGAGTTCTGTACATTTAGGCCACATATGTTTCTCATCTTTCAGAAATGCAGGACCATTGAGCCACATATCGTCGTCGGAATTATAAATTTTTGTTGCACGGTCTGCAGGGTTTAATTTGGACGGTACCCAATTCCATTGCGTCACATTAGTAGATTCTAGTATTTCACCAACTCTATACATGACGAATGCTTTAAATTGTTTAGGATCCATTGAGAGCCACTTAAGGACTGTTTTCGAATCGGACCAAAAGAAACTTTCTTGGCAGCTGAGACGCGTAGCGCATCGAATTTTTGACGCTAGTCTTGAACCAATTAACGCAGCTTGAAGCTCTAGCCTAGGGATCGATATGGGCTTTAAAGGAGTCACCTTCGATTTAGCAGATACAATTCGTACTTCGATTTCATTGTTATGCTGGATTCTGAAATAGCTTGCTGCAGCGTATGCGTTTTCACCAGCATCGACGAACGTATGTAGTTGGACCTTGTACGTTGTTTTTAAGAGCCTCGAGTAGCACCGAGGGATGATTATAGATGATATCCTAGCCAGATTGGAAAGCCATGAGGACCACTTCAGTAAAAGATCTTCAAATAATTCGTCGTCCCATTTTATTCCTGAGCGCCAAATATCTTGTAGGAGCATCTTAAGTCCAATCGTATAATGGGACACAAATCCCAAAGGATCGAAAATTGACATTAGGACTTGTAGAACTTCCCTCTTAGTAGGGACCGCATGTGGCTGGAATACATCCCTTCGGAGCCTCGAGAATCTAGAATTATATTGGAAAACGTCATTATTTGATTCCCAATACATACCAAGTATTTTTTCTATAGCCTTGAATGAGGTTTGAGTTGTTGAGCCATCATCACATAAATGCTTTCGTACACTTTCAGAGTTGGTCATCCAATTCCTCATGTGGAATCCGCCAGCTGCATGTATTGTGCGCACTTGGACCGCTAGTTCCATCGCTTCTTCCTCGGTATCCACACTGTCAATAAAATCGTCCATATAGTGGTAGTGTTGAATTGCTTTAACAGCTCGTGGATACTGTTCACAAAATTCATCTGCATTCTTATTTCGAATGTAATGAGCTATACAGGGTGCACAGCTTATACCAAATGTTAGGGCCTTCATTACGTATTCACAAGGTTTATTGTCGTCGTAATTTTCGAACCATAAAAATCGTTGAGCATGCATGTCCTCGTCTCTAACGTTAATACGATGAAACATTTCTGCTATATCGCCACATATGGCGATTTGACCCACGCGAAATTCTATTAAAATGTTGAAAAGTGACGTAAGTAAATCAGGACCACAAATTATAAAGTCATTTAGAGACTTGTTGTGTGACTTCGCTGCTGCATCCCAGACCAGACGAACTTTATCAGGTTTGTTCGGATTAAGAGCGACAAATATTGGCAGATACCATGTACGCCCCTCATATGATGACTTTTCTGTTTCTTGCACCTTTCTAGCGTATCCTTTAGAAACTAGTTTGTCTATTTCCGCTTGCATAGTCAGCCGTAGTTGCGGGTCTTTGACAAACTTCTTTTGGAGACACTTTAGGCGATGGCTTGCTACTTGAAGGCTCTCGGGCAACATCGTCACATCATTTTTCCACAGTAGACCAACTTCGTATTGCTGATTCTTCTTGATGGCTGTAGTTTCAAGTATCTTCAAAGCTCTGTTGTTTTCTGGCGACAAAATGGTTTTCTCTTGCGGGGCATCTAGGTTGAAATATTCCTTGACCTCGTCGTGCAAAACCCTATACCGATTTTCGCACTCACAAGTATGGATGTTCAAGGATGAAACCTGGCTTAGATCGGAGCCACTACCCTGAAGGGTCCATCCCAATCGAGTTTTTGTTGCAATTAGCTGATCTCGACCACCTTCCCTTATTTTCAATGGAACCGCAACTCTCCAGTTATTAAGTCCAATTAGGATCATAGGCTTACCGTTACTGTACGACTGAACTGGTAAACCTTTGAGATACGGGTAGGCTTTCACGATGTCATCGAATTTAATTGACTGTATGGGCAGACCAAGATTGCTCACAGTTCTAACATCATGAAGTCTAAATCTTCTATCGCTGTTGGCACCAGATACCTCAATGTTAATTTTGACGGAATTGTTCTCGGATCGTGTGGTATTACCGGTCCATCGTAGCTCCAGGGGTTCCTTCTCACCAGAGAGTCCCAATTTGTTAAAGAGGCTTTGCTCCATTAGAGTCACGGATGATCCTTCATCTAAAAAGGCAAATGTTTGCACAGAATCACCATTGCAGTATACGTGGATCGGGAGTATTCTAAAGCACGGTTTATCATTGCGGTTGTTGTGTGCATTCAGGCTTCCACTGGGAACAGATGTTGCCCCTTGAACTGGGTTTGGATGAGCCGACGTTATATATTTGTGCAACAAAGGATGATGTTTTGCGTCACAATTTGCAATATCACACAATTTCTTCGAAAAACACTTGCGTCGATGAGCATTCAAACACTGGCGGCACAATTTATTTTCTTTTACCACATTCCATTTTGAATCTAAGCTTAATGATTGGAACTCACCGCAATTTTGAACCTTGTGATCTTCACTTTTACAATAAATGCAAAATAAATTTTTGGTGTTGGCCTGTTCTGAATGGGTGTTGACCGGAGCACTTTTCTTGGAGCTGGCAGGAGACACAACTTGGCTGGCGGCAACAGCTATAGTATAAATCCAATCGCTGAATGATTTCACCACTGGGACCTTGTCGTCTTTGGCATGCATTGCCCAATTCAACTTGTGATTGTTGGGCAACTTATCGACCAACGTCTTAACTAGCAGCGGGTTGTTCAAATGGGCCATCAAATTACATGTCTCCATCGTAGAGCAAATATTCCGTATTGTGAGGGCATACTCGATAATGCTATCGAGCCTATCCTTTAGTGGTGGAATCTTCGTAGCCTTCTCGATCATGCTGTCTAAAATATGCTCTGGACGGCCGAAACACATTTCAAGGGTCTGAATGATTTCATTTACCATGGATGGGATGAGAAGTTTACTTTTCACCAACTCCTTTGCGCGGCCTTTGAGACACGACTGCAAACGCATTAGATTTTCACCGTCAGTATAACCAGCAATCTCAGTGCTATTTTTATAGTTGCTGATGAATAGGGGCCAGTCCTCAGGATTTCCGTCGAAGTTTGGCAGCTCCTTAGGTATTACCTGTCTGGCTGTTACTTGTGAGGCTGTTGGCTGGAAAGGACTTTGGTTAGAAAAGGAATTAAATTTTTGGGACACATCACCTTGGGATAGGATACTGTATTTTTTCTCCAAATACTTCCTCTGCAATTCCTTCTCCTCTTCCAACATCTGCAACTGTAGTTGTGTGTGAGCCGACAAAGAATCACTCGACGTATTTGAGCCATATTGATAATTAGCCTTTTGCATAATTTGTTCACTGGCAATTGATGTCACCTTAGCTGGAGCCACTATTTGCTCACCTTGAATACCTGAGTTGGAACACCAAATTTGTTGTTGTGCTTTTCTATATGCACCATTTCCATTAACAACGTTAGGTTTAGGTGGCTGATCATTTACTCCTTTCGATGGACCGGGCACATCTGAAAAGGGTCTTGGGATATGGCTAGCTGGTGATGAGGCTGCTTGTAAACCTGCACTGAATTCGGCTGTGGCGTTAGTTAGTGGCAGTGTATTGGTTCCTGTGCCTATTGTTGTTCTGATGGATCCACTATTTTTTAAAGTGACGGGCTGGTCCTTACCACAGGAGCAATTCCAGCTCACGTTAGCGACATCGCTATTCACTCCAACGCACTCAAAGTGGAACCACTTGTCGCACGAGTCGCACTGCACCATACGATCGGTGTCTTTTAATCCGCACTTATTACAATTAAAATCAGTTTGTGACATTTTTATTTTATTTGTAACACGATTTTAATTTTATTTATTCACACACTTGTTGTTCTTTTATTTATAGACAAAATTGTTTTAAAGAACTGTTGCTTTCCAAGTTTGAATTTAATAAAAAAACAACTTTTATGAGCGACAAAGTAATTTTATTTTAATATTATTTAAAAAATCACAAATGAACCGCTTTAAAACAATTTGTTTTTTACTTCTTCAAACTTTAATATTAAAAGAACCGAAAACTTCTCTTGTTTTCCTTTTAAAGTAAATGACAAGAATGTAAAATTCCGTTATTAAGCAATATCACAATAAGTTAGAAGTTATGAATATAGCATACACATATAAATACGTAATTACATATTTACTACATATAAGTATGTAAGTACGTGTGTATGTTTATAATTCGAGTGAGAATAAAAAGTTAAAGTAAAATAGGAAAATGAAAGACATTAGGGTGGCGGCGGTAACAACATTGTTTAAAAACTTGTAAAATTGTTGAAATTGTTGTGGTAAACATGTACAACAATATTTTTTCTCTGTGTGCATCATCAAATCTGTTCAAAATCATTCCTGGATATACTAGAAATTGGATTGGTAGTTAAAATACAATGAGTCTCTGGAAAGTGAAGGAATGCTCTTTACCTCTATACTCGAAATGGAAACAGCTAGGAATGAATGATGTTTAGTACAAGAACCCCACATAGTGAATCATACCTGGACAATGGACAAATATTAAGCTTTGGAATGAATGTAAATTCATATATACGTTAAGAGATGCTTTCTAAATCAAATAATAAATTTAGGCTGATCAGTTTATCTTCTATTTATCTCTCTACAGATCTAAGTGAAGAGAATTTTAAGATGGAATAGTCAGAGACTGAAAGATCACTCGAATTCGTGAACTTCTAAATATAAACGATTCAATGACATCAATAAGTTTAGAAAAGGATTTTAGCTTTTCCGGGAACCTACTCAAACAAAGAATTATTTATTCTCATTATAATAAGAAGAACTGAACTGTAGAGTGTGTTTTTATTGTCTTTTGTGGAAAGTACCCAATCAAAACATAAAAAAAAAATTGTCAAATTCTCTGGAATTTTCCAGAACATGATATTACAAACACTACAGAAACGACAGGAGACTTATGTTTAGTTTGCTTATTTATTAAGAAATATGTATTCCATACTTTCTGTTTTCGGTTATAAGACTGTATAGCAAAATAGCCTAGACCACCCGTTTGTAATCAATGAAGTTTATTTGTCTAGTTAAAGCCATTAAAAATACTCAAAACTACTAAAATGGAAAAAATTACGACAATAAAGCTTTTTACACTACAGAAACCAGAGTCGATCTTTTTTTGATGCTTAACTAAATTGCAGTGAATTTATTGACACTGAATAGAATGACTAAATCATAGAACTAAATATCATGTGGCTGTGTTTTCATAATAACAATCAGATACCCTCCCCCGGATCATATTGATTTAAAAAGTCCTACTTCATGAGTGATATAACAACTCCATCTCAGAGGATACGAATTGTATGAAGTATGTCTTCTGTACAACAAACTGCAAGCAGGGAATTTGTGTTAATCTCCAAAATTTCTCTCAGGATGGGCAGGCAAATCAACTGACTTAAAAAAACTTTGAATCGCAATAAAATACCGATATGGAACTGAAAGTTAACCAAAAAAAAAATGGAAATGGGTTTGCGTACTCGTTACTTAAAGTTACGGTCTAATTGAATGCATTGAACAGTTGAAGTCATATAAAATCTTTATGATCATATTGAGCATTGCACTTCAAAGTCCTTCTTCTAGAGAAATATTAGTATCTCGTTCACATAAGATAGTACAGATTGTATCTTTTTATTACTTTGTGTATTAGTGATGTTCTACACAAACTCATTTTGGTTTTAAAAACTATAAGGACACAAATGCCTTGGGTAAATCGACTGTTTATCTTATGTGACTGTCTACTTGTATACTTGGAATACTATTAAAGTTTCGAACTTTTTTTTTTTTTTTTTTTTTTTTTTTTTTTTTTTTTTGCAGTTAATTATTTATTGAATCTTCATATTTGAAATGACAATAAGTATTCAAATCTTAATACTAAAAAGAAAATAATAAGCCCAGCCAGTGCTAGACAAAAATTTTTATGATACTAAAAAAATTTCACATCAGCTGATCCAGTCATCTATTTTGCGCTTGAGTTAAAGCAAGGGTATCCCTCCTTCTCAACCGATTGTGGCCACTAAAGTTAAGGATGTCTCGTGCAAGTGAGTTTGGTTGGTGTTCGAGTTTGCTGACATACTTTGACGCATATTTTGTAAATTCGACTTTTACTAATGGCACGCCTAGATCTTTGTGGATTCGAGAATTTTTAACATACCATGGTGCTGCAGTAATTATACGTAGAATTTTATTTTGACCCCTTTGAATTTTTTCAATGTTTGATGCTGAGGCAGTACCCCATAATTGAATTCCATAACACCAGATTGACTTTAGAATTGCATTGTACAACAAAAGTTTGCAATCCAATTTCAATGTAGAGTTTCTGCCGATTAACCAATTAAGTTGCACTGCTTTTAATCTCATTTGTGTAAGTTTCGCTTCAATATGAGACTTCCAAGTTAAACGGCGGTCGAGGTGAATGCCGAGGTATTTGACTTCATTATGTTGAGGAATAATTTGATTATTTATTCTGATGGACGAGCAGGTATCTTTTCGCAATGTGAAAGTGATATGAATACATTTTTGTTCATTTACCCTGATTTTCCAAAGCTCTAGCCAATTCTCTAGTTTATAAACATAATTCTGCAAATTCCGTGATGCAACTTGGTGGTCCTTATGGACGCTGACAAAGGCTGTATCGTCTGCAAAAGTTGACGTGTGGATTTTGGGGTCTGACGGCATGTCGGAGGCATAAATCAAATATAAAGTAGGGCCCAGTATGCTACCCTGTGGCACACCTGATTCAATTGGCTGAGCGGTACTTAAAAAATCACCTTCTTTGATTTTAAATTTGCGACCGTATAAATAACTTTCCATGAGTTTATGGGTGTTAGCAGGCAGAGTTGATTTTATTTTGTGCATTAAACCGTCATGCCAAACTTTGTCAAACGCTTGGGACACATCAATGAAAAGGGCGGAGCAGTATTTTTTATCTTCAAACGACCCTCTTATCACATTTACCAATCTGTGAGTTTGTTCGATGGTACTGTGTTTAGCTCTGAATTCGAATTGATGATTTGGAATACATTCAGTGTCATTCAGAATTGGAGTCAATTTAGTCATTAACAATTTTTCGAACAGTTTAGAAATTGTCGGCAGTAGGCTAATTGGCCTATATGACTCCACTTTGGTGTGGTCCTTCCCTGGCTTAGGAATCATAGTGATCATAGACACCTTCCAATCTGCAGGATAGTATTCTAGGCGTAAAATAGCGTTGAAGATAAAGAGGATAATCTTTCTTGCTACACGAGGTAACTCCACAAGCATTTTATTGCTGATTTCATCCATACCTGGAGCCTTTCTAAGGTTCAGAGTACCAATAGCGTTTTGGACATCACGAAAGTTTAGTCTTAGAGGTACAGGAGGTCTAATAACGAGTGGAGGCAAATCAGATGCATTATTTGAGTTGTTTATAGTAAACACTTTTCTCAAATGATTAACAAATAAAGTCCCCTTCTCGGAATCATTTCTAGCCCAGTCACCAGTCGGATTTCGCAGAGGAGGCTTTCCTCTAACTGGTCTTTTTAAACCTCGTGCCGCCTTCCATAACGAATAGTCAGATTGTGGGGTACTATCAAGACCCTCCAAGTAAGATTTAAGTGAAGCCATTCTTTGGGTTTCTAAGAAATTTCTTAGTATATCTCTGCATACCCGTAGCCTAGCTTTCAGTTCAGGAGACCTGTGGATTTGCCACTCTCTTCTAACTCTTCTTTTTTCTGACAGGAGATGATCGAGTTCAGCGAAATAAGTTCTATTTGTCCCACTTCTGCACTCAACGTCATATGTGGAGGCGTGATGTACAGCTCTTCGTATGTCCTTAGTAAACTTGCCAATCGACCCATCAATATCCTCGGTAGTTCTCAACACTACATTTTCCGTGCAGTGGGAACTTAAATACTTTTTATACTTTATCCAACTTACTCTGGTTTTAGATATGTCCCGAAATGGAGAGCCATTCCCTTGAAGGAAACGCATTGAAATAATAGAAGGAGAGTGATCTGAAGACAAGTCTAATGAAGGCTCCACTTGTATCGATTCTACAGGGATATTTTTCACTACTCCGAAGTCAATAACATCGGGAATCTTCCGTCGGTCCGTCGGCCAGTAGGTGGGATGCCCGCTTGAGAGTACATCTAATCCCATTTTGGCAATGGTGTTGAAGAGTTCACGACCCTTCGGGGTCACCAGACGTGAACCCCAAAAAGTGTGTTTGGCGTTAAAGTCACCAGCAACTAAAAATCTAGCTCCAAGGGAATTGAAGAAGCTGTAGTATTGGTGTTCTTTTATTGAAAATCGAGGCGGCGAATAAATTGATGATAAAACAAAATTGTATTGACAGAATTCAATACAAATGTTTGTTGCTTGTAGGTAATCCTCACATATGTTGTTCATTAAATAATGTTTTATTCTGTTCTTTATAAGAATTGCCGATCCTCCACATGCTCTTCCGCAGGGATCTTTAGTATCATACAACACGTAGCCATTAATTTTGAAGTACGCTGTCGCCGTCAAGTGAGTTTCAGCAATCATCATGACATCAATCTGCTTATCCATCAGGAAGTGTTCCAGTTCGTTTTTATGTTGGCGGAGGCCGTTCGCATTCCAAAAACAAATTTTTAAACAAATCATTTTTTTAAAATGGCTTGTAAGATAGTGGATTGCATTTTCAGCATTTCCTGCATCATGGATGTCATAGTGGTCGTAAAAGTGTTCATGGTTTGGACAAGTGTCTGCAATGTAGTCTCTAGAGTGTTAATATTAGGCTCGTAATATTGTGATTTAGGTGCCTGCTCCAAACCTGGCATATTAGATTTAACCACGTTAGCGTAAGAAACTTGTCTAGAACTAGGCGCGTTTACATGACTAGTGGACCGTAACAATTGCGGGAAATTGTCACTCGATGCCAAAATAGGCTGTTGATGATGATCAGGTAATACTGACGTCTTGTTGGTACTTATGGCTTTCAAATGCGTGTAAATTGGACAACCTCTATAATTTGCGGTATGATTACCTCCGCAGTTACTGCATTTTTTTATTTTTACGTCAGTTTTGGACTTATTACATAGAGCAGTTGGATGTAGTTCCCCACACGCAACACAAACAGACGGCAATTTACAGTACGCTTTGGTGTGGCCAAATTCTTGACAATTAACACACTGGACGGGTCCAATGCGCTTATGCGGTTCCTCCACGGTAATTCTACGATGCAGAAGATAAATGAGATTATAGATTGGATGGGACTCGTTTTTCTTTAAGACAACATCTCCAGGTTCCAATTCTACCCTGAACATGGGCTGAGGGATCTTTTCACGGTTTCTGATATTCACTACGCTCTTGATTTTGAACCCTTTGTCCATTAAACCGGTTTTTATCTCCGCGGGATCAACACATGGGTCTATACCCTTTAGAACGACTTGGAGTCCTTTTGCGCTTTTGAGCTGGTAGGTATAGAAGTCCCTAGTCTCCCTCTCCAACTGGTTGGACAATTTTCGAAAATCATCTTCTCTATTCACTTGGATCTTTGTCTCGCAGATATTTCCATGTTTAATTGAGGTTACGCTAAACATGTTTTCACCTATTACCGAAATAATTCCTTGTACCAATTTACTGGAAGTCGGCTCTCTCAGATAAATTGGTGGGGGCTTAAACGTCTTCTTAGTAAGTTCTGGCTCATCCGTCTGGAGGAGAGCAAACCTATTTTGATTATTACTCACGGTCTTAGGAGCTTTTGAATTTGATGACACTTGAGCAGACGTCGGGCTCCTCTGTCGCTTGAGAACGGTGATGTACTTATCCATACCTACTTGTTTTTTTGGTTTGACTGCACTATTTGTTGAAGATGATGTTTTTTCATCTGTTGAAATCACTATATTGGGCGAACAGGAACGACGCCGTTCTGCGGCTCTTGTAGTGAGAAAATTCTCCGTAGATTTTTTTATGGATTCTTCCTCAGATACCCATTTAGTTTTTCTAGACGAGCTAAGCTCTTTCTCAGAACTACATCTGAGAGGAACGCTCATACAAATTTTTATGCGATTTTTAGTGTTTTTTTTAATTACTGATATTACCGTAGATTTTTTTTAACCTATTACGAGTTATTTTTTCACTTTTTGTGTTATTTCAACCTATTACACTTTTTCACCTATTACGATTTTTTCACCGAAAATTCAGCCGCACTAAAAGTAACACGTCCGAACAGTTCGATGAGACGAGACTGAATGTTTCGAACTTGAAGCGAAATTATGCCACAATGAGAGAGTTCAAATTCTTGCTTCTATTTCTTGATTTTCTCTAAACACTTTATTTAAACGATTTATCATCTCATCTATTACTGAGCAAGTTGAGGGGTTGCTGACATTTCAACAGTCTAACGTAATTATAACAACTTGCTACTACGAAAATGCATCCTGCGTAATAACTGAATCCTTTTAATATCAGATTTTCTCTTATATTATATCTATGTAGAAAGTGAAAGGTTATAGTAATTAAATTTTGTTCTTTAAATTAACTAATCAAATAAATAGACCCAAGTAAAATTAGTGATGGCACGATTAATCGAAAAACTAGTAATAATCGATTATTTTTCCTAAATTAACGATTTAATTGTATCGTGTATTCTCTTTCGATTAATTGAGTTAATCGATTATTCCCAAAAATAATCGATAGACATCCAGGAACAAAAAGAAATAGAAAAAGAGAGAGAGAGCGTTTTTCGTGACTGCCAGATGAATTTCGGAAAAAAATCATTAAAATCCCAATAAAAAAAAACACAAATCGTCAAAATGACGATAAATCATACATAAAATCTGGCAGCTATGTTTGTGACCCTTTTTCCCCGCATTTTGTTGTGTATAATTATTACAAACGTTGTCGTTGTTCACTATAGGCTGACAAAATACATTTGTATACAATAAATACATATACACATAAATGGCTCCAACAAAAAGTGGAGTTTGGAAGCATTTTTCAAAAGAAAATGCAACGAATGTGAAGTGCCGGTTGTGTCTTAAATTCTTAAAGAGCTCTAACAACACATCCAACATGATGCAACACATAAAACTGAAACATCCGAAGGAAGTTGAAGCCCCTAAAATAAGTTGAAGCTTATTATAAAGTGTGCAAGTTTAATTAATTTGTATTGTAATACAGGTGTGATGAAGAAAATTACGAAATGGCTAGTACCAGCCAATCTTCAACATCAAAATGCAGTCAGCCCGATATTCAGAACAGTTTTTCAAATGCATATAGTTATGCACCTGGTGGCTCTAAATACCAAAAATTAACACGGTCAATAGTGGAAATGATTGTAACTGTAAGAAGAAAGAACAATGACTCAACACTTCCTCAAGATGAACTAAGCATCTTTCTCAATGCTTCAGTACTAGAATTAGACGCATGGGAAGAAATGAAATCGGTCTATCCTAAGCTATACTCTCTTGCACAAAAATATTGCTTTTTCATTGGTAAATCTGTACCATCAGAGCGGCTTTTTTCCAAAGCAGGTGCAATAGTAACGCAAAAACAGATTAACCACGAAACGGCTATCACAGCTCCTATTTTAAAATTCTGTGCTAAATAAATGATTTTATTTTAATGAGTAATAATAATTTTTTTATTTATGATAATTATCAATTTTACCTAAAAATATCGATTAATCGATTAAATCTTTACAATTAATTGCAATCAATTATTTGTTCTTTTCGATTAATGATATAATCCATTAATAGATTATTCTTTTTTTTTTTGCTAAGTAAAGTATAGCAAGAGTTAAGGTGGATAATTGTTTAGCACTCAACTTTACTGCATTAGCAAATGTGTCATGTATATCTACATTAAATTAATTTTCCTTGCTGTTGCATAATTTTAACACTCTCGGAAAATAGTGTCAAACGACTTTTTGGTTCTTGAGAGCTGTTTTTTGTAACATTCTACAAACACTGTTTTACTTAAAAATATATTGTTACACCAGCTGTCCAACTTCAAATAAACACTAATTAAAAATTTCACAATATATTAATTTTGCGGAATTTTCCCATAAAAACATTATTATTAATTTAAAATATTTGTCATAATCATGTTTTCTAAATGCAATATTTACAAACAAGCTTTTTTTTCAGGTCATATAACACTGTAAAAATTTCACTTTTCTTTACAGTCAAAACACATTGACATACAAGTATGAGTGTATACGAACAACAGCCAAAAAATTCAAATCTAGGACATAAAGGCAAATAAATCATTTGTGCTTGTTTTTTTTTTCGTTTTTATTTTTTTTTTTTGTTGGTTTTAATCAAAAAATCTAGGTCTTTTAAATTTATCATCTACCGAGTGTTGAATTTTATTTTTCTCTCTCCATTTACTAAAATATTCAAATTTAATAGTGAAAATATTTATATGTATAGGGAAATAAGTATATTGCATATTTTGTGTAGACTCACTTTTGCAAGTTTTATTAACAGTGGCAGTTGGTTGTAAGCGCAAATGTGGTAAAATGTGCAACAGTTTGTGAATATACATGTGTTTACAAATATGTATGTACTCGTATATGCAAGTACTTCTACTTATAAACTTAGGTTTCTGCCAATAGAATTTTTATATTTATATAGTTAATTATATAGTGTGTTCGTTATAGCTGGTTTTCACTGTATTTTAGTGTTTCATATCAACTTGCACAAACACATATGAAAATTATAGTTATAGTAATAGTTATTATTGTTTTTGTTTTTGTATAGCAAACTTAATAACATATTTCATGTTAAATGGTCGTTCTCATGTTGGTAGTTCTTTAAATTTTGTGCTTTTTTAATTCTTTGTTCTATTCTACATTTTCTTTTCTTGTAAATATTTTGTTTTATATACTAAAAAAAAAAGAATATTAGTGTGTCTACCATGCTAATGGTACTAAAAACATATTAGACTTAAATACTAAGCAATAAATTTTCATTAAATTTTTACCCTGCTGATATTACTTACATTTAGTTTTACACACATTTATTATCAAACTTTTATAAGAACAATTTATACTCTTTGTATGTGTCTGTATGATAATGTGTTTGTATGACTTTATATGTAGAAAATTATAAATTATATTTTACATTAAAATACCATAGAAAAATTTGGTATGTGTAAATACTATCGAACCCAGCAAAGGTTTTTAAGATAATTATTTGGTATAATATTACAAATAACTTTTATAATTCTTGAAAGAATTAAAAAAAAAAAACTAACCTCCTGAACTTTCAAATCCGCAACCAAATAAGCAAATTTAAACAAATTTAATGGGCAGTAATTTTAAGTATTTATAAGATTTGGTTTTATTTTGAATTATATTTTATATGAGAAAAGTTTTTATTCAGGCTAATAGTTCAAATAATCAAGAATACTATTGTAAAGCGCTGGAACAATTGGCAAATTGGAATGCATTTTCCACCCGGCCAAGGGCGTCCTCAGCAATTTTCATTATCCACTATCACTCTGTAAATATCATCTATTTAACTCACCGTTTTTTGAGAAATAGAGTACAAGAATTATCATATTTATTTTTAAGTTTTTTTTAGTTTTTTCCAAAAATGCAAAGAAATTTGTTAATAATAATAAGAAACTGAAATACATATAAATTTCACTCAACAGTTCATTGGTCATGTTTTCGGAATATTTAATGTTTTGAATGGTGTTATTAGAGCAATTCACAGTGTTGTGCATTTGAGAATGCAAATATATGCTACCAACTGTGAATGATATTTATACCCTACACCACCATAGTGGGGGGGGATATATTAGATTTGTGCTGATGTTTGTAACGCCCCCAGAAACCCACCGACCAACACCCACCTTAAAGTATACCAATCGACTTAGAATCACTTTCTGAGTAGAATTAATGATGTTCGTCCGTCTGGCTGGCTGGCTGGCTGGCTGGCTGTCCATGTAAAGCTTCTGCGCAGAGTACAGGTCGCAATTTTAAAGATATTTTGATAAAATTTGGTACGTGATATTTTTTCGGCCCAAGGATGGATGGAATTGAAACTGCTGGAAATCGCGCCATTATTTCATCTGGCCCCCATACAAATGTCCTCCCGAAATTGAGGTTTACTGATCATAAATGTTTAAATTATAGACGTATCCAAACAAGTTTCATCACAAATGAGTGGTAAATGAAGCCAAATCACATCTACGAATTTTGTGCAGATCAGTCCATAATTACTCGTTGCTCCCATATAAGGCCCACTTCCGAAAATCACTTTAAAGAGCATAACTCTCTCAAAAATATTGGTATCCAAATAATATTCAACAAAAATACATTTCATATGTCTAAACATAATAAGGTCCAATTTTATTATGATCGGTCTATAATTAGTCGAAACTTCCATAAAAGACCATCTTCGTAATTCACTTTAAGTTCCATAAATCTTTTAAAAGTATTTATATCGAGATAAAGTTTAACACATATAATATTTATATTCACAGAAATCATGACACTAAATTTTTGGATGATCGGTTCATAATAGGTCATATCTCCCATATAGCGCACATTTCTAAAAATCTTTTTTATACTTATACTGGGTGTAGGGTATTATATGGTCGGGCTTGACCGACTATACTTTCTTACTTGCTCTAATTTATTTTGCACTACTTATTACAAGATATAAAATTAACAGCTGATTTTATCAATCAAACGAATTTTTAAAAATAAATAAAAAATATGTCCAATAAAAGCTTTAAGGAACAGAACAGGTTTACTTTTTAATAGAAAATGCTGCTCAAGAAACTATATTTAAAGAATATATGAAATATATAATACATACAAACATATCGACCATAGAACTGCAGCTAGCTGTTACACTTTTTCGTCTGGGCTCATCAGGAGAAAGTGTATCGTTTAGAAGAATTGCAACACAATTTGTAATTGCAATACAGCCTTTCTAACCTACTTAAAGTGAAAAGAGCGGTTTAATATTTCCACAATCAGTAACGCGACATTTTTAATTTTTTCTAAACGGAAAGAATAAATGAATATCAGCAACTTGTTCCTTGTTTCCATTTTTCGATAGTATTTTAGAGTGCCATTTTTAGTGCCAAAGTTGGGTTTTGTATAATATACTATCATTAAATAAAGTTTAAAAAACGTGGCAAAGAATTGTGTAAAATTAAAAAAATGGCGATTTCAAATATTATTTTGAAGCTATTTATTAAATAAAGTTAAATATTAAACATTATTAGGTGTTGTGTTTTTATGAAATATTTGCAATAATTTTCTATAAGATTTAGCACGCGACATATTTTTTAGTCACGTTTCTAATAAGAATTTTTTCAATTATTGTTTCAACCTTAATTTTATATAGTAGGGCACAGCTACACGTTCAATAAATATCGTGATATTTCTAGTATCGCGATCCATATCGCAAAAATGCCTAAAATATGAAATCCAAATTGCGGATCGTGGATCTCGTGATAAATATTGAACGTGTAGCATTTTAATCATATTAAATCATGATACGTCAGTAAAAAGTAACAAATAAAAGAAATAAAATAATATAAAATACGCAGTGGAAAAAATTAAACAAAAAAAGTAAAACAATTGACAAAAGTTAGCAAAATAGCTAAACAGACTTTCTTTTGGTTTTCTCGCGACATTGATAAACGACCCGCACAGCACAAAAATAATATAAATACTGACGCGATAAATATTGAACAAGTAGCATACGCTAGTGATCCATCAATACTTTAAAATCCAAATATCACGATATTTATTGAACGTGTAGCAGTGCCCGTATTTCAATGGAGCTCAGTCACTGGTAATACAGTTTTGATTATTTTATAGTGTTTTTTGTAAAGTCTTCATGTGCTTTATGTCGCCCATCTTTTCGTAACTTTTAAGGTAATTTTCACTTTTGTCCAGCAGCCTGCTATTTGATTTATGTCAATTTCTTAACGGCATAATTTTAGTTACTTAATTTTAGCGATCACAAAGTGCTATTAACAAACGATAATTTAGGTACAAGAACGCGACATATATTTTGATTTGAATATTTCTTTTTATTTGCATGCATTAGTGATTCGCATATAATATAAAAATTTAAAAGTTTAAAAGAAAATAAATATAATTATAAGTATTAATTTTCGGAACTTTCGATGGAATAAGAGATTCTTATAATTTTTATTGTACCAGATGTTCTTAATGAAAAATTTTTGAATATTCCTTTTGTAGAAGCTGATATTAGTTTTTACAATCATAGCCATAACAATCGTGAACCTCATTATAACTTCTCTTTCGATTGCGTAGATCAGTTCGATGTTATAAGGAACTGTATGTCACTAAAATCAAATGCAGTTGGCGTCGACGAAATTCACCCAAGATTCTTTAAAATAATTTTTCCAATAATATTGCCCTATGTTACACATATATTCAACAATATAATTACCACTAGTCATTTTCCCTCAAATTGGAAAAAATCTAAAATTATACCAATACCTAAAACTTAATCAGAATATAGGCCAATCGCTATTTTACCCTTTATGTCCAAAATATTTGAGAGGATAATACATAGTCAGATATCTAATTTCGTAAATGATCATAATTTGCTTAATGATAAGCAATCTGGGTTTCGGCAAAAACACAGTTGCATAACTGCTCTTGTAGATGTTGCGGAAGATATAAGAAGTGAGATAGATGAACGAAAAACCAATATTTTAGTACTTTTAGACCATTCGAAAGCTTTTGATACAGTCGATCATAACGTCCTATGTTATAAACTACAGCACATGTTTATGTTTTCTACAGCCGCTACACAACTAGTATTTACATATCTTACAAACACGCATCAGTATGTTCAAAGTGGTAACGATAAATCAAATTTACTACCTGTTATGAGAGGTGTACCGCAGGGGTCAATTATTGGGCCTCTACTATTCTCGATTTATGCTAATGACCTGCCGAGTCAACTTACGCACAGTAAAATCAGAATGTATGCTGACGATATACAAATTTACATCAGTTGTGATTTATCTAAAATTGAACAGTGTGTCTTAACTCTAAATACCGAGTTAAAACATATTTATAAATGGGCTACTGCTAATGGTCTTAGTATCAATCCAAAAAAGTCTAAATATCTTCTAATCCAAAAACGGACTACTATAAGTGATCATATACCGGATATTTTTCTTAATGACACACGTATAGAAAGGGTAAACTCAGCAAAAAATCTTGGAATTATCTTTAATAAGAACCTGACATGGAGCAATCATATTAATTATGCATGTGGCCGTACGTATTCCATGCTTAGAACTCTCTGGCAAACGCAGTATTGCACACCTGTCAAAATAAGAGTACTTCTTGCAAAAACCTATTTATTGCCAGTTCTGATGTATGGATGCGAATTATTTGCCAAATGCGATACCGCAAGTACAGGAAAACTAAACTCAGTTTACAAAAGTATTGTGCGCTATGTATATGGCGTGAAAAGGTTTGATTCTGTTTCGCCTTTTCGGCAAAACTATATGGTATTCAGTTTGATGCCATACTCAAAACAAGAGTACTGCTGTTCATGCACAAAATCGTGTATACCCAACAACCACAACATCTCTATAACCGCTTAACCCTATTGAGTTCTAATAGAGGGAAGCGAATCTTATTGTTTAGACATCATTGTTTAACTTCTGATTGGCAATTTTTTCTTAATGCAATCCGGCTTTGGAATCTACTCCCGCACAACATACAAATAATAAGTAACGCATTGAGATTTAAAAAATGCATTATTAATTTTTTTGCATTTGTTAACTAAACACTTTTCTTTTTCTTTTTTGTTTTCTTTTATAAATTTATAAATTAATTAGTTTAAACATTTTATCTATAAGAATTATAATTTTTTTTTCTTTTTAATGTTTCTGCTAAAACAATGTTTTATACTGCAATAAGAGACTTTAAGTCTTGTCATCGGCGTAGCTAGGACTTTTTCGTGGGGGGATCTTTTTTGAACACTTTTTAGTAAAAGCTATTGAAAATTGTTCAAATAAAAAAAAGCAATAAAAGTATAAAAATTCTGGGGGTGGCTAAATTTTTTCTGGGGGGGGCTTAGCCTCCCCCAGACCGGGCTATCTACGCCGATGAGTCTTGTGTATAGAATTGGAAATAAATAAATAAATAAATAAATAAATATTGATATTTCAGAAAATATCAACAGTATTTTTTATGGCTATTGCAAAAAATACATTAAAAAAATACATATCCAAATTTCAAAGCTCAGGACTCTAAAACATTTAAAACAATTATTTGAGTAGTTTTGTCTCATAGCTTAAAGCTACTTTGCTTGAATACATTTCGAAATACAACATGCTGCTGGGTGAAGAAAAATACTTAATATTTAATTAAAGATACACAATCAAGAAAAAAATATATAAAATCACAGCATGTTGTATAAATATGTGAGAGAAAACTAATATGAAAATATTATTTTCATAAAATCTTCTTTCTTGCAAATAACAACAAAAAGTAAAATAGAAGTCAAATACTGAATATTAAAATTCAAAATTTGGTCCCTAAGAAATATTTAGGCAATTTGTATGTATATAGAAATATTATTAAGAGTTAATAAATTATAGTTGGTGTTTATTAAATTACATTTAGCAAATAATTGAATTGTCTGCTTACTAACTAAGAAAGTTAAATAGAAAAACTAAAGTTAAGACACCAGACAGTTATATTTAAGTTGGTGCAAAAAAAAAAAATTATAAAGGATTTGTTTTTTGCTCCACCAACAGTAATAACAATAACAGCAACAACAGACATTATTTCCCAAATGGAAATACAAATTTGTTTTAACAGCAAAATTATGCACAGTAGAGCCATACAGCCAGCCAACAAAGCCCAGCCCGTTAAATGCCATTTTCTGATATTGGTTATTAACGACCAAATTCACTAAAAACTATACCAGTAAGTACTAGTATACGCAAACAAACATATACACTCTGCTGTCAGACAGTCTATTGTGAAATGGTAGTGTGTGAGAAATGTGAGGGGATAGCGAAATAACAACAATACATACATACATATGCTTATGTATGGATGTGTAGATTTATAAAGCAATTGCTGGGCATAAACCATTAACACGGAAACCGATGAGAAAAAAGGTTAAGCATACGCCTTATTGCATGCATTTTAATTTAGCAATATTGTAGTTGTTAATGTTGTTGTTATATCGTAGTTCTGCCAGAAGTAGAAGTCGACAAACAACAAACTAAATAAAACTATGGCCGATGGTAGAGAAAAACACAACTGAAATATAATATACGAGTACATACATACGATATTGTTATATTTTATTCACTTGGTTTTGTTAACCCCCTGGTGTTTAGAATGCCGAATACTAGTAAACCATAGTTTACCACTTGGTTTGTAATTTATACAATATTCATTTAAGTCTCCATAAAATTCTCAAGTTGATGTTGGTCCGCTTTCAAACTCTTCAATTCTAGCTCGTCAAGGCAAGTACTTTTGGTTGAGAGGGGAAAAGGAAAAGAGAATGACGGTACTAGTCAATTTTCTTATTTCATTTTGAGTTTTTCTTTCGTTCATGAGGATTTGCCTGAAAAAGTGCGAAAATTGAATTGACGCGTGTGAATGAACTGACAAGTTAAAAAGAGAATTGAAGAAAAACTGGTCAGCTTCAACTGAAGAGTGTGAAACAAGACTTAAGCTAGATTTACACGATTGAAATTTACTTCAAAATTTCTTTCCAAAATGCTTTAAACTCGTGTAAACAGCAAAATTTCTTTAAAATTTATTGAACAAAACTTTTGAAGATTTTATTGAAGCCGTGTAAATGAGCATCAAAATCGCATCTGGAAATATTGATAACAATAAATAATTTGACAGCATGTTCATTCTTTTGATTCAAAACCATATCAATACATATACATGTGCTGGTGCTATAATATTGATGTGTTTTCCATCTAATGCCCCAATTGAATTGGGGAAATTCCACATTTTATTTATACTTTTGGAAATACTCTCCCATTCCTCTTCTGTTGCTCTATTGGTACAGATACCAATAGATATTATTTTTGATATATTTTTTTATTTCATAAATTAGGTTTTACTCTTAAAAATCATCTTTTAATACTTTATAAAATGCAGCGCAGACTTCAGGCACAATATTGCATATCGATGATCTTGATTTTTAAACAAGAACATCAGACTTGGGTAACAGTCCCATGTCGCTAAAAACCTCAAAGTAATTGCCAGGTGTTTTCCGGGGCATAAAGATTCCCGCATATTAGTATTAGACTTTTCTATTGATGCGGTGACGAGATTAATCAAAATCGTCTGGTGACATTCGCACAAAGTTTTTGTATAAGTCAGGATCATTCCTTATCAATCGCTCCCTAAAAGAGACTACCTTCCAAAAGAAAAGGTCGAACCCTATGTTCCTTTTGTTTTCTTCCTCCAATATTAAAAATATTGATACTATGATGATTGTGTCGTCGTGCATACTTTTAATTGTTTTTTTTTTAATAATAATAAATTATTTCACAAAAGAAGCAAAACAGCTGATCAAAGTCAATATTTTCAATATAAAAAGTTTACCAATCGTGTAAATAAGCTTCGACAAAATTTGATCAAAAGATTTTGAAATATATTGAAAGAATATTTTGAACAAATTTTTGAAACGTGTAAATAGAACATCAAAATTAATTTTAAAAATTTTGATAAGACTTCAAAACACCTTCAATCATGTAAATCTAGCTTTAGAAAAAGTCATCTTTCAAAAATTTCCAGATATCCGATGGGCCCGAAAAGTATATGTATAATAATATACGCATATTAGACGTACATTTCCTGTATTAAAATTCGGCCCATAAATAAGATGGAATAAAAACACTTTGACTAAAACTTCCAAAAAAAAAAATGGTTATTCTTTTATGTCCAATTGTTAGTGAAAATCAACTTTTTAAAAGTCCCAAATATCTACAGAACCCAAATCGTGTATTAATATGTTAGACGCACATGAACGAATTTTGGTATTCAAAATCAGCAAAATTGCTGCATTAATTCCTATGATACAATACAAAACCTTGGGTACTTTGATTTTTATAAATACTTTCTTTATATTTTTAATTGAAATACTTTGGAAACATGTATACGAAATGAGATTTAAATTTAATTTTTCAGAAGAAACATAAAAGCATAGGTGTTCTTGCATTTTCAGAAGCTTAAATGCATTAATATTGATTTGTTGGAGTCTCAAACAAATGTAGATAGGCTTCGTCTCTTGAATGAATTGATAACACCATTTTATTTTAACAAACAAATTTAGTAGGGGAGAGGGGGGCACCTTTGAACACTTTTTGCTTTCAAGCCCCATAAAAATTTATATTTTTGCATTATTGACTTTTTTCATAATTTAACTAATATATATTAAGTCTATTAAGTCTACAAGTAACTTATTTTTAGTTCAATTTATATTTTTTTATTTTTTAATGGATGAAGTCATGCCCCCATACGGGGCAGCTTTGAACTAGGCTGGGGCAGCTTTGAACGGCAATTTTTTCTTGTAGCGCTTATGTCCAAAAATAACATAAATAGTTATATTTTTTATATATATAATAAATTCGATTTTAAGAAAAACATAAACATTAAAAATTAAAAAATAAAAAAAAAATCAGATCAAAAATATATTTTATATTATTAAGACGGAAAAGACCTTGCGATTTCAGGTGACATTATATTTTCATTTAAAGCATCATGATCAGCATTGCAATCGTCCTTTTCAGAAAATAAGAGATAATCCACAATGTTTGGTACTGCGGTTGATAAATTAACATGTTCAAAGGTGCCCCTTTTTCTTTGTTCAAACCTAAACTGGCATGCCATTTCAGGGAAATTTATAATAAATATTTTTTTTCTACATAAATATCAAATAATTAACTTAATCTAGTTTGAAATGAATTTTGAACTGCAATAAATTTCTTTCACGAAAGAAAACGATCACTGAATACTTCTTACACTCTTACCAAAAAAATTAAAAAATTTAAAATGGCATTGGGAAAACTTGTTCACCCAACTACATTCGGTCGACAACTGAAAAAACCAGCAAAAGTTGTTAACGTTGCTAGAAAACAAGGTTGGCATGTGAAAAACTCGATTAAGGGTCGAAACAAATGTTAAACTGAAATTTTATCAACATAATTCAAAGGTGCCCGGGTATAAACGTGCCCCCCTCACCCCTACGGCAAGAGATAATTTTGTTATGAAAACCTTTTTTGTGAAAAATATTGTTAGGGAATTGTTTTTTAATTTAATTTTAACGGCCTATTCTCTTTTTAAACATACACCAATACTTCACTTTACGTCGGCGTTACGTTCCAAAAAAAAAAAAAAAAACACGATACAAATTGAAACGACGCAAAGTGCATTAAAATTTTCTATAGCAAAGCATGTAAAGAGCGAAGATAGCTGCCAGGGTAACGGAAATACTAAGTCGTCGGCTTTCTCTAACAAAAAATTAGTCCAATGTTTGCTAAACAGCTTTTTTCATTGTTTAATACATTTTCTTATAGTAATTGTCTGTATTTCTACCATTAGCATTATCGTTGGATAATACTTTATGCTATCAAATAAACTTTTTGCTTTTGTTTGAAATCCCATTTTACTTAATGGAATTCTCTGCGCAACTTAATGTTCAATCCAAATAGAAAGCAAGGGCTATATTTCGGTTATCAAAGCACTTCTTGTACGGGTCATCGTTTTAGCAGCTAATAATGTTGCAGATTTTGCAAAAATTTAACAAAAAAAAAAAAAAAGAATCCGGTTTATTTAAAGGAAATGAACCAGCGTTTTTAAAAAGTAAAAACGTAACAATATTTTTTACACGTTTTTATATTTTGTTTTGTGAAAACTGGGGTTTTTTTTTGTGAAAAGTTTATTATTAAAAATCGTTATGGTAAAAAGCTTTTTAGAGAAAAAAGTCTTTAGTTTTTTATGAACCAACAACCCATAGTGCTCTAAAGCAAATAGTTGTATTAATATTGGTTGCATGTTTTGGCCATTATCATAACCATAGAATAGCACACGGATATAAACACATTACAAAAACTAAACTAAACATCTACATGTACACGTACGCAGCCAATGAGATACGGACAGACACCGTCATACATTCACAGACATGCAACATCATACAATAGCGCTAATAACTGCATAAATATTACAAGCGCCCTAAAAACAACAGCAGCAACAACAAGCCAAAGTTAAGTTAAACTAAACTAAAAACCCCACAAAAAAAATGGGAAAAAAAAACACATTGACTAACAACTTGGAGTTATAAAACTCAGGCTTAAAAATCTGCAAATAAATGATTTGGTTATGAAACTAAAAAGGAGCGAGCGTTATGGAAAAAAGGACATAATTTGCAGCTGTTTGTTGTTATTAAAATACATTATGATTTTCAGTTCTTTTTCTAATATTTGAATTTCTATTACAAACATAATGTAAATGTGTGGCACACATACTACGAACATACGTACAGAAGAGATACCAGCATACCATTCTAGGAAAAAGGTATCAAAAAAGAGTCCAACAAATAAGCATTTTCAGAGCGAAAAAAAATTTACTTGTTACTGTCCTGAGTCGACACGCAGTATGACTCAGAAATTACACTTAATTATGTGTCTACCAAAGCGTTGTTGTCTTGTTATTTGTGCTTTGAACAAAAAAAAAACATAGCTGTACCACACAAGAATGATAAAAACAAGATTACACAGAGCCCAAGAAAAACCTCATAAAATACTCTTTTCTGACATTATCTAAGAGCTCTTTCTGACGGACCATTTTCGAATGTAATGACCCTCTTTTCTGAAGGTTTTCGGAGCAATTATGATTGTTTTTTGGGCTCATTAAGAGCGTTAACGCTCCGAAAAAGGTGTCAGAAAAGACTCTTTTCGGACTCATTTGGCTTGCTGGGATATTTACTAAACGATCATGCAACTACATACAATGCAATACACTTTAGACATGAGAGTTGTCATGTTCTTGTAATTGTTTTTGTTTTTGTTGCTGCAGGCAGAAACTATAATGAAACAAGTAAAAAAAAACTAAAACTAAAAATATAAACAAAAACAAATCTAAATATCATATTTAGTACCGAATTTGTTGTAGTTGCTGCTGTTTGGTTGTTGTTGTTGTTGTTGTTTTTGTTGGTTACATTGTTGGTTGTATTTAGTGGCCATCATTGTCATCATGACAAACTGATAGAAAAGGACAACATAAACATTGGAATTAGCAAGTACAAAAATGGAATTTACTACTGACATTCATGATTTCAAACACTACAATTTACATATCGTCACCTAATATGCAAAATGGCGTAACAACACTTTTTATTTTTTTTTTATAGGAGAAGCAAAAACGTTGTGGAATTAAAGATATTTTAGATTTAAAAGACATATTTTATTGTCTTGATTAAAACACTAGTCGTGTACTTATTTCTTAAGATTTTTTTTTATTTTTTGTTAATATTTTTTAAGTTATGGTTGTTACGCCTTTTTGGCATTCGATTTTCTGAAATAAAAGACGTAACAACTTTAAACATGAGAAATGGTGATTCTGTTTTTAGACACATCTTCTGGACACATTTGGATACCATGTAAGTCATTGGAATCTACCCAAAGTCTAAGCATTTTTTCGCTTATACCCAGCGTTGACAGAAACATTTGCTGACATACCTGAACACGAACAGCATTATTTATTAAATAATATAATTTAATAACAGATCGCCGTGAGTTTTCTACGCAAATACGTTTTCTATTGATGCGTTCAATAAGATTACTTGCATACACTTTTTTTGTTCCCCTGACATCTTCCAGAACCGATCAAATATTTCCTTGCGTATGTCTTCTGAAAAAAGGTTGCAATGCCGAACTTTACTTTTATCACAATAAGTTGATGAACATCCCACTTTTAAATCTGTTGGATTTCTTTCACATACTTTTCCCATGGAAAATTCTTCGTATGCTTTGCCATTCATCCGTTTTCTTTTATTTTCCACTCTTTTATTTGTTTTTTTGGCACTATGTTCAGTTTCATTATTATTATTATTTTCCATTTTCCTTTTTTTTTTACAAATATTTTAATATTTATTTAATTTTTTCACAATATGTACCACTCACTCAAAATATTACCATTAAACATGGTGTAACTATACAAGTTGAGTGCAGTAGCACAGCTGACTGACTTTGTTTGCAATTTTCTTATGTCAAAAGTAATACTTATGTCAAGTGTTTTTGCAAGTAGTATAGTACATTATTTTAAACAAACAAAATACCTGTTGTTCCTGTATTGTGTTGTATTTGTTGCCGATTTGCAATCACCTTGTATAATTACACCATGCCGTTAACATTAAACGAAAAAATTATAAACACAAATTGACAAAAAAATCGTAGGCAACTTAGTTACTCAAAAATAAAAAGAGTTAGTTTTTTCATTTAAGTGTGTTGTTACGTCTTTTTGTTTTTGAAATTTATACACTTGTTGTTACGGCCTTTTGAATTTCGTTTGTAAAATCGTTTTTTCTTGACGGATAAGTTCAAAATTCTTGAGAGACATGTAATTTAGTTTAGTGCATTATAATCAATCAAAAACTAAATTTTGAATTTTTTTGTTGTTACGCCCTTTTGCATATTAGGTGACGATATACAACTCTTAACACTACGACGACTGCCATTTAGTCATGCAATTTTGCAAAACATTTCAGATGTTTTAAATTGGCTTTTCAAACGGAAAATGCCAGAAAGCTAAGGCAAAACAAAAATATAGCTAGAAATGTATTTAATATGCTGTATTGTGGCAAATAAGTATTTAGCTTTGCTTCCTTTGCTTCCTTTATTCATTTTGCCGGTTTCTGTTTTTGTTTTTCATTTCCAGACAAGTTGGTATTTTATTTGGTTGAAATGTTTTCCTTTTTTTTTTTTTGTATTATATTTTGTTGTATTCTATTTGGTGTCAGTGTTTCTTTGCTAAAATTATACCTCTGCGCCTGCATTTGCTTGTTTATGCCTGCCTGTCTGTCTGTTTGCAAGTGTGGCTAATATTTACAATTTATTATTGCAGCAGTATTTAAATTATATTTAATATGACAGGTTGTAATAATGAGTACTCGTAATGTTTAATAATAAATATTTGTTCAAGAAAAAGGAACCGCAAAAAGCCACCAGTATTTAAAAGAAAAAGGAAACATTATTTATTTAGAAACACTATTTACATTTATAATTACTAAAGAAGCTAAGTTAATCATATTAGTTTTTATAATTTATTCCAGAAGCTTATAGAACTTAAAAGGAAATGCAAGCCATACAAGTAAGTTTACTGCCGGCTATATTAGAATATCTTCATAAATTCATGTTGTCATAGCTTATATTTCAAGACATATTAAATAAAATTGTAATCATATTAAATATTAAAAACGTACTTCTAATACACATTTTTACACTTGAATTGGAATTAGTTTTTCTAAAACGATATTAAAGACATGTCAAGTTGTTATAACATAATGTATTTGTTAATGTTTTTATGTTCTTGTGTATCCCATGCCATATGGCATCATTTGTACTTAACGGTGTAAGAGAAACACTCTTTTTTGTGGTATAGTTAGAATTATTTCAAATCAGTTTTGTTTATTAAATGTATTTTAAATAACACAAATTTACAAAAACTATAAATAATTTGTATATATAAAATGTATATTTACAGATATATGTACATAAAATCCAATTTTGATATACATACATATATAAAAATAAACATATGTACAGACATAAAATATAATAAAATAAAAAAATGGGTAGTTCACTCATAAGTATGTACATATTTAAAAAATAAGAATCCTGTAAGACAAAAATAGAATTAGAAATACATAAGTTTTCGAACATTTAATTCCGATTTGTATGAAAAAAATGTATAGCAGTTTCGGGAGACATTCGGAATGCACTTTGTATCGGGAATACGATGAGAAATTTTCCGCATTGTATCTAACTTTTTTCGATGTATATTCCGGCCAATGATTTATACCATCATACCTAATGGAAACAGGTAGAGCTACTTCGCACTTCACTTTGGATGTTGTGGGGCTACCCATCTCCGAAATTGTAGGACTGTTTTCTTGTACTGACTTAGTTGGACGGCCACGTTCACGCGCATTGCTTTTTTGGCCGAAAAAATTAGAAGTGCTTCTGATAGATCATTTCGAAAATCTAAAAGGTCCATGCATTATTTGTTTTTAGCTTTATTTGATTCGCAATCATTTTTATACTCCAGCCATGAGTTGCATACGGCAAGATAAATGAAGTGGTCAAAAATTTTTAATGTCCATTTTCTAGACCTAATTGAAATGCGGTAAAGGGAAAGCAGGAAGTCCATTTTATCAACACCACCCATGGTTCTGTTGTAGATGGAAACAAGATTTGGTTGTTCAATTTATATCTTCTCTTTTTTCTGTCGCACAAAAACGTGTCACAGAATTGGTGTGTTCTGGACCATAAATTGTTGATACAAGCTGTACAATGCCGCCAACAAGCCATCTTATTACGATAAAATTACCTGTTCTTTCAATGCGATAATCAAAGCTACCTCTCCCAATTTTTTTCAGGTCTTTTTCAGATTGAAGCGGAACTTTTCCTATTCTGTTTGTTCTAATTGTTCCTGGTGCCCCGATAGACTAGGCGATAGTTCATCAGATCAGTCAGAGGGTTGCAGGTTCGATTCCTGCCAAAGACTCGGTGTGTTTTCTGCAGATAAGCCAAAAAGCTTCGCAGTTTGTGTTTGTTAATTATATATATATATTTGATGATCTTCAAAACAACCCAACAACCTTAGGAGTCTTAAGTAAACTGTTCTCTTTGGGTGACGAACTGTTTAGATTTAAGGGACCCTATTATAATCCTTAAAAAAAAAAAAAAAAAAAAAAAAACCGCGAACTGTTTTTATCAAATGAATGACAATATCGGAGCAGAATCCAAATTTGTTTCCCCCAATAATCGTATTTTTTCCTTGATAAATTTCTAAGTCGTAGATAATTCCTTTAGAGCTACAAAGGCAAAATATTTTCACGCTCCATTGAATGGGTTTCTTGGGCATATATTGTCAAAGGATGGATCTTCCTTTAAAAGGTACCATCATCTTGTCCACACAGAGATTTTCATCTTGTGGTAAGGAGTACAACTTTTTGTAGAAAACATCCAATAGAGGCAGAACCTTGTATAGCTTATCATTTTTGTTTGAATTTCAAACTATTGCGCAAAGAATGGCACCGACTTCTTCACATACAGTAATGCAAAGAAGGAATCTGTGTAGCTTTCGACCAGTACATTTTTAGACGAGGATAACCAATTGTACCGATTATTATTTCCAGAACAATAAATTGTTTTAAGTCTTCACTGGTTAAATTTATAGGTGTTCCTGTGCTAACGTAAAATACTCCAACAAATATTGTATGGGAGTTCTAATACTATTTTTGGGTTAATGTTGCTCAAAGTGCGATTCTGAGGCGGTCCAATCAACCTTCTTCCATTATATAACAGTTAGTAAACGTAAAAAGCCGTTATTTTCTGTTATGTATTTCAGCTTCTTTAAGTACGCTTTGATGCCATATGGCGTCATTCAAATTAAAAAAATCGTACGACTACATTAGCTTTTGTTTTTATTTGGCAGTTAATATTATTAATAAATAACGTCCTTTTGCATACTTCTGCAAATAAATTTCATAATTTTTTCATCAAAATTTAGTAAAATATGATGTTTAAAAATGTATGTTTTCCAACCTGAGAAATCAATCACTGAGAAGAGTTTCAAAATAGCGGAGTTTCATTTCAAAGTGACAAAAACACATACAAATTTTTTTTAGATATTGTTTTTAAAATTTCAGAGTGCAGTACTGCATAAAAAAAAATAATTTTAATCGGAGTTAAATGCAATTACAAGCCTTTAAAAACCCATGATGCTATATGGCATCAAAAACACCGAAAGGGTTAATCAGTGACCAATCTAAGCTAAGCCTGGACGTTAAAGTCACCCTGTATAAAACCATTTTAAAACCAATTTGGGCATTGTGGGGAACTGCTAGTAATACCAGTATTGAACTTATACAGAGGGCCCAATCAAAAATTCTGAGGACCATGACGGGCGCACCATGGTACATAAGTAATGAAAACATCCACAGAGATCTACAAGTACCATTGGTAAAGGATGAATTCAGAAGGGTCCACGAGAACTACATCAAAAAGCTACAAGCCCACCCGAATCCGCTTGCTAGAACTCTAGCTCAGAGCCAGACGGAGTCGAGGCTTCGTAGAGCTTAATAGCCAATAAGAAATTAATGCTCTGTTAGAGAGTAATTAAATTTATTTTAGTTTTGAGATTTGAATACTTATTGTTAGGCCTAAGGAAATAAGGCTGATTCAATAAATAATAAAAAGTTAAAAAAAAAATCTGTCTAGTGCAAAATACATAAAAATTACGGAACAACACGTTTAAAGCAATTTGATTTTTCTGTGCTAAATTAAATATAATTAGGGCGGGGTTTTATACATGAATTATAAACGGCTATACTCGTTAAGTATTTTTTGATAGTTAAAGTTAAATTGGTCTCATCTATATGCTAAAAATATAGATTATATAAAATATAAATGCATATTATACATTTGGAAGCAAATAAACCTCTAGCAATTGTATTGAATTTATATTTTGCATTACAGTGTTTTAAAACAACCATCAAAGTCGCAACAAATTGGCTAAAGCTGTGTAGACATGCACAGCATTGAAGAGTATTTACAATTTTAGCAATAATAAATGCACTCCACTAGCACAAAGCGATACAAATCCCTATATTCGTAACAATCTTATAATAATTTTTGCAACTTGATAAAGAAATCAGCTTACGAGTATTTTCCAAAAGCTTAAGTTACACAACAACACTGCTCTACTCTACTTTACTCTGCAACACAATACAATTTAGTGCAGTGCAACACAATCAAAACCAATATAGCGTTTCATTTTCTGTGTTTGTTTGTGTTATAGCTGCAACAGCTGTGGTTTTGTCTTCTGCAACTAAAGCGCTTTAATGCCACACAGCACACACAGTAAATAACCAGCCCAGTCACAGCGTTAGTGATTGCTAGTGGAATGAAGAGCGGAGGTGTGTTTCATAACTTTATGATTTTCACATTCAAATACTAAACAGCAACAATGCATTCTAACACAGACGCAAACACAATAACTGTAACAATAGAAACAATATGAAGATTATGCCAGGCAATACAATCACACAAGTCACAAACAATAATTTAGAAAAAAGAAAGCATAAAATGAAATTTATTTGTTGTGAAAATATTAGAATAAATAGAAAAAATATGAAAAAATAAAAATTTTATTGACCTTAACAAAGAATGCAAATAAAGAGTGTAAAAATGCCAAAGAAAAGCAGGAAAATAACTAATATAAATAGGATTAGGTTTTTTATTCCTAGGAACTGCTGCTCCATGTATTTCTTTAAGCCAAATATGTATTAGAATGCAAAAAAAAAACACTGTTGCGAAAGGGAATTGCTGCATGAATACAGTTGTGCATGGTTGCTGGCTGGCTGACTGTCTGGCTGGTTTCTGGAGTTAAAGATGAAATATATTAAAATGGAAAATTGTTAAGGAATAACGGTTGATGCTCTGCTTGTTTGTTTGTTGTTTGCAGATAACTACTGTGTACTCGTACACTGTGTTTATTCCTAACTTTAGAAACACCAAGTTGAGCACTTTATTATTGTGGTTTAAATACAAAAACAAACTCGCACTAGCAATCATATTTTAGCATTTTCCAGAACTTGAGGAAAATTATTTATGATTTTCTGTGGTTTGCTGGGGAATAGATAAGATATTTTATCTAAGGGATCTAAGTGAACAACAGCTAACTAAATAAAACTACACTAAAAGCTTGAAATGATAAAACTGTTTGTGTGTGTTGTGTTTTGAAAAATAAGCAAATAAACAGTAAAAAGTAATTTGTAAAATGAAATGTATTAGGGTTTTATGGACAATGACTTGAAGTGTAATAATTACTTGGGCGTCAAGATTCAGTTACAAGTATTTGGCTTTTGTTCGTCCAGACAACCGTAGCCATATGCCAGTAAGTCATGCAGAACTAAGCTAAAAGTCGTTTAATTTAATAAAAGTAAATTTTCTAAATAATAAAACTGTTAAAGGTACTCGTTTACTCTTTGAATAACATACATATGTATATTCATATTTACTTGTTTGATTTTCATGATAACACAACTAATAATAGTTGTGCGAAAATGGGTTAAATATATCAAATATATTCACATTAATAGTTTATATAGTTTTCTATATGCAGGCTATCAAGGTCATTAACTTAATTTAAATAAAAGATTATTTATTTAATTTTCAATTATATCCAACCTTTCGTTGGTATTCTTTCCAACTTCTTCAGGGATTGAGTTTTTATTAAAATAATAATCTTCTTTTGTCAGTTTTACATCATTTATAAATTACATCACAGTATTTTGTATAGGTGTACAACACAACACAAAACTTAAATTATTTAAATAAATGAATGTAAATTAAAAATATATCACAGAAAATTTGTCGTTTTTTCTTGATCACAGTTGTTATTATTACTAGTCTTTGTAATGTAATGTGGGAAGATTGAAAATTGCTAATTGTTTGTCTCTGCTGTTTTTGAGAAGGTAAGGGATAATTTCAAAACATATCAGAGTCTAAGTAAAGGCTATTATTTGAACTTCATTTACAAAGTACTTTGTTCTACGCTTTACTTGGCAAACAATAAAATCGAAAACACGTGCTTCCAGTCGTCAAAATGTTGAAATTTTTAATTCATTAAGAATGTAACTGCTAGGTCTAAGTTGTCTTTATCTTATCTCGCTTGAGTCTTAATCTAGTCAAAGTTAAACTTTAATCGTAGGTGTTTATCAAGTTTAACCCTTAAGCGAACGCCAGGGCCTGGCCAGGCATTTTTCAACATTTTTATAGTTTTTTACTTAGATAACTTAGGCGGAGCCCCTTAACTTTTTATGAATTTCTCAATAAAGGTGTTTTGTACAAAAAAATTAAAAAAAAAACTTAAAATTTTTTATCTCTAGGCGTGTTAATTACTATCAACATATTTGTAACACCAGGGCTCAGTCAAGCCCTATTATGTAGAAAATGCAGCAAATAAAATCAAAGCAAAAGAGAAAGAGATTAAACCGATAAAAAGAAGAATCAATGTGCTTGAACGTTTTAAAAATTAGTTTTTTTATTGTTGTGTTGGCAGTTAACAAGTGTTAATAGTGTTACAATGAGTACTTAATTAGACAAAATCTTTGAAACAGTTTCATAGTCTCACCCTAATTATGACAGATTGGCAGAGGCAATTGCCAATGATATGGAAAACAAAATTCAGAATGAGTTTGATGGAAATGAAGACAATGCTTCTGATATTGGAAACGAGTTAGAAATTGATAATGAAATTGAAGATTTTTAATTTAAAGCCATACAAATTATAAAAAGTTCCAGCTAGGCGCTGGGGTTCGCTCATGTGCACACAGTTTGGTGTTTGCTTAAGGGTTAAGTAAAGCTTCAGTCGTATGTCTTAAGCTGAAAGTCCACACCAAGCGTTTACGGGTTTATTGCGTTATAAACAACTATCAAAAAAGTAGAAACAATGTAGTCATATGTTTTAAGTTACACACTTAAAATCATAGCAGGCGTTGAGGCTTGAAAAACGAAAAGTTCATTTGCGCTTATTGTCAGCAGAAAGTAGTCCTCCATACCAGGAACACCTCATACAAAAGTCATGCACCCATCAGCAGGTTTGAAGCGATTTGAGTTATGAATTCATACATAAAACCTGCTCCTTTTGGAGCACATTTTTACTGGGATAAGACTCCCAGTTTAAGAAAAATAAAACGAACTCCAAAAATCCTTCAAAATCAAAATAAAATGTTCAGTGTGATTATTACATGTAGTAGAATTGAAATGTATGAATCTGTAAGAAATAGAATTTCCTTACATTTTCACATCATTACATCAACAATCCGTTACAACTGAGTGTACAAGAACGTAACATTGATTTATGAACAAATTCAATACAAAGAAAGAATTCAGGCATGGAGAACTATTCGTTTTATTTTAAAAAATGTTTAAATTTACAATTGTTTTAATTGTAGTAGTTAAGATACGACTTAAACGAAAATAGCTTTATATATTTTAATATTTAATATTTTTTATCTAAGAAGCAACAGTCTATTAAAATTTTAGTTTTTAATTCTTTATTGTTAGAGTTCAATGTTTGTTCACTTGATTGAGGCTTCATTCTAAGCATATTTTAAAATTCTATTTACTAGATTTAAAATCTAAAATGTGTACAACTATAGTACATACTCGTCGTTATGTATGACTTTAGCAAGTGTACATTGGAGTGAGGTTATGTTAAGAGATTTGCAAAAACTATAGACAGCATTAAAACTAAAAGAAAATAAACAAACAAAAGGTCTAAATCGAAAAAAAAATAAAAATAATATTTCTTTGTTCGTTCAAACGTTAGTTTCAATTTTCTTACCAATCTCAAGTCATCACTTAACCTTCGAACAATGAATATGAATATTATAAAAAAAAAAAACAAGTAAGAAAGTATAGTCGGTCAAGCGCGACCATATAATAGCCTACACTTATTAGCCTAGGCTGATATTGTGGAGCGGTAGTACAAAAATTTAGTGTCATGATGTCTGTCAATATAGTTAATAGTTAAATATTATATGTCTTAAACTTTATCTCGTTATAAATACTTTGAAAAGATTTATGGAGTTAAAATTGAATTACGGAGAGGGAGTCTTATATGGGAGTTTCGACTAATTATGAACCGACCTTTATAAAATTAAATGTCATTATTTCTGTATATAAGAAACTTATTTGTGTCAAATTTTATTTGGATACCAATATTTTTAAGAAATTTGTAATCGTTAAAGTGAATTTCGAAAGTGGGTGTTATTTGGAAGCTATGACTAATTATGGGCCGATCATAATAAAATTGGACCGTATTATTTGTATATATATAAAATATATTTGAGTTCAATATTATTTGGATACCAAAACTTTTGAGAGAGTTATGCTCTTTACAGTGATTTTCGGAAGTGGGCCTTATATGGGAGCTACGACTAATTATGGACCGATCTGCACAAAATTTATTGATTTGAATTGGCTTCATTTACCACTCATTTGTAATGAAATTTGTTTGGTTCCTTGCTTAACTCAAACATTTATGACCGGTGAACCCCAATTTCAAGAGGACATTTGTATGGGGGCCAGATGAAATAATCGACCGATTTCCAGCAGTTTCAATACCATCCATCCTTGGGCCGAAAAAATATCATGTATTAAATTTTATGGACATAGCTTTAAAATTGCGACCTGTACTGTGCGCACAAGCTTTACATGGACAGCCAACCAGACGGACGGACGGACCGACGGACATCGTTAAATCGCCTCAGAAAAAGATTCTGAGTCGATCCAATATGCCCTACCCACTATGGTGGTGTAGGGTATAATAATATTGAGTTTGTGTTGTGCTTGTGGCTACACAAGCTGTTGTGTTAAACATTTTTCATTTTTCATGTTTCCCAGCATACCATTTTAGGAGCGCTCCGAAAAAGGAGTCAGAAAAGAGTCCAACAAAAGAGCATTTTCGGAGCGCTCCGAAAAAAAGGAGTCAGAAAAGAGTCCAACTAAAGAGCATTTTCGGAGCGAAAGAAAAATTTGCTTGTTACTGTCCTGAGTCGGCACGCAGTATGAATCAGAAATTCCACTTAATTATGTGTGTACCAAAGCGTTGTTCTCCTGCCATTTGTGCTTTGAACAAAAAAAAAAACATAGCTGTACCACACAAGAATAATAAAAACAAGATTACACAGAGCCCAAGAAAAACCTCATAAAAGACTCTTTTCTGGCATTATCTAAGAGCTCTTTAAGAGCCCAAAAAAACCCTCATAAAAGACTCTTTTCTGACATTATCTAAGAGCTCGTTCTGACGGACCATTTTCGAATGTAATGACCCTCTTTTCTGAAGGTTTTCGGAGCAATTATGATTGTTTTTTGGGCTCATAAAGAGCGTTAACGCACCGAAAAAGGTGTCAGAAAAGACTCTTTTCGGACTCATATGGCTTGCTGGGTTGTTTTTTTTTTCTTCGCACAGCAAAAATCAAGCCAGAACAAAACATATTGAAAACCTTAAATAAAAACCATCTTGGTTTGGGCCGATAGAAGAAATATGAAAATTGTAAGGCAACAACAGAAATTCATCTATAAGTATCAACATTTACAATACTTTGTTTATTGTAGGCAAGAAAGCGGCAACAAACTCAAAAAAAAAAATCATATTTTGTAATCTTCCAGTTTCCACTTCACCAGCATCAGCAGTATCATTCATCTTTTCATATATTTATTTTTTTGTTACTTGTAACTTTTCGTTAAAGTATGTGTGTCTAAAATAAAAAACCGAAACAAATAGGGGCCACAAAATAGTAAACTTGTTGTTGTTGTTGTTTTTTTGTTAATATTTATAACGCACAACAAAAAGTCGTTTAATTTGTTCATGGTCCTGCTTTTTATTTAGGAATTTATCAATCGTTATTTTCTGCTTTGGCACTTTTTAATAAATATTTTGTAAATAACATAGATTGCTTTAGTAAATAAATAAGTTGTTATAAACAAAAATATTTATTTATTTAAGAAAATGAGTTATGGCAAAATCCTAAAGACTGTAACTATAAATAAAAATAAAAGATTTTTAAATTCAATTGCTAAAAAGTTTAAATTTGTATTCTTTAAAATAACTTTATTTTTTTTTGAGGTCCTCGTTATTTTATTACTACATTATAAAGGTCAAATTAAACACAATATAAGATATGTATTCTATTTAAATTTATAATCTGTATATTTCAAACGTCTTTCATTAAAGATCTTTTGCTTAAAGAACAATTTTCAAGAAACACTCGCATGCATTAACTTGTGCATGTTCGCTTACACACAATTGTTTAATATCTTTGCATAAAAAAACCTTGAGTATGTTTTGTTATTTCTTTGAAATTCCTTTTTAACATAAATAAACAAACAAAAAAGATATTATTTACATACATACATACATGTAAGTATTTCTCTTATTTTCCATTAAAATGTTTTTTTTATCGTATATGCTTGTTGACCTCGAAAAATATTCTGGGGTTTTTTTTTATTTTTATTTTTAATAACTCAAAAAACAATGTCCTTAAGCATGATTTAGTTGCTAGAAACACGAACAATACACACAGACAAATTCCTTAGATTATGATTAATGAATATTTTTTTTGTTGAGATTTTAAGGTCGTTAAAACAATAGAAAACCAAGAAATGTCCTTCACAAACAATTTAATGTATGTTAAAGAAATATTTGCAAAATAAAATCTAATCACAAATTCCAGGGAAAAAAAATCAAGTTAATATATTGCAAATACTATTAACTTAAATTAAGTTAAGCTGCTAACAGACTTTAATTGTTTAGTTTTCATTAAAATTATGAAATTACATTGAAGTAAATCAATGGTCGGCATTCAGAGACAACAGAAAACATAATCAATTGTTAAGCTGTCAGCAACAGGAATGTCAATGTTTTTACAAACTATTTAAAACAAACAAAAATCACCATAAATGGATTAGATTACAATAGAATCCAAAATTCATACCATGTTTTTATAAACTATATTTTCTTTACTGTGATCACTGTTCTAGATTTGTTGCGTTCATCGTAATTTGAATGATGGAGTCAATTAGGTAGCGGCTGTTTTTAAAAACAAATGTTAACTCAATTATAAAGATTGTTCATTTAAAATACTGCCACTCTACGGTAGCATTTTTTAAAACCTAGAACTCGTTTCCGACTTTATCTAGTCCAACTGTAGGTGTAAAATACTTTCGCGTTCAAAATATGAAACCCAAATTAAAAACCTTCATACAACAGAAAAAGAGTTATAAACCAAAATGTTAGACAACCTTAAATCAATTTGATATTTTTAAATAAAATATTGTCAAATTAGCCTTCGTTTATTCTTTACAACCTAGAGTGAGATTTAGCACGCGACATATTTTTATGTCACGTTTGTAATAAGGTTTGATTTTAATTTCTTTAGTTTATCGTCACCTAAAATGCCCAAAGACGTAACCCTCATTGTCATAATTTTACAGGAGAAGCAAAAAACGTTGAAAATCGCGATATGTACATATCGTCACCTGAAGTTTGTCGTCTATCTTAAAACAAGATGTGAAGAAATCGCGATTTTCAATTAAACAGTTTTCTTTTTATAACGGTTTTTGCTTCTCCTGTAAAATTATGACAATGAGGGTTACGTCGTTGGGCGTATTGTTTTAATTTGCATGTGAGTTCAGTGTACATGCATGCCATTGTCAAAAACGCGACATTTTTCTTGTTTCCATTTTAGTGGCACTAAGTTAAGTGCTTTAAAGCAAATTTTAGTTTTATTATTTTCAATATATTAACAAAAATTAAAGGTACAAGAACGTGACAAAAAATACAACTCGTTTTCGACTGCATCTGGAAAAATACAAAAATCTGCAAATTGACAGATTATTTGTTGTAGCCGTTTTTATTAAAACTAATATAAAATAATGGGGCTTTGAATTAAATTTTTTAATTTTTTTAGATTTTTTTTTTAAATTTTTAATATGATTCAAAACGTGACATTTATAAAGTACTAGCTAAAACCCGGTGTGCTTCGCTACCCGTATTTTTTAAAATTAACTTTGTATGGAAGGTACCACGCCCACTTAAAATTTCCAAAAAAAAAAAGTAGCCTATAGCTCCTTCCAGACATACAGAAATATACTGTGAAAATTTCAAGCAAATCGGTTCAGCCGTTTAGCCGTCTATAGACTTCAAACTAATAATAATAAACATAACGACACACATTCACTTTTATATATATAGATAATAAAGATTAATTTAAGTAATCTCATGGCAAAATGTTCGCTTTTTTAGTGATTTGTTTCTAAACATATGCTGATATTCTGTTAAAAAAAATTAATCAGTCGGAATATATTTGTACGAGTGCTGTGAAATAGTGAGATAATTCAACATTGCAAATGGCAAAAAAAGCTAATTAGTTACTTTAAAAAATGCTGTACACAAGCAAATCTTAAGCACAGAACACAAACAAAATGCCAAATTTTATTTAAAAACATTGGAAACTTATAAATAAAATACTAAGTTGAATAAAGCAAAATCCGGGACTCACCGACAATAATAGTGCAAAAACAAATATAACTTCAGGGTAAGTACCGCAACAGAGGCATATTGAAATATGAAGAGTTTTAACATTTCATTTTACTCCTAGATATTAAAAGTTTTGATAATTGACAAATCGTAAAATTCGTAATATCTTCGCACTTAAACAATCTGGTTGATCAAATTTCCGCATTTCGTCTTTGCATGCTGAAAGTATCACTTTATGGCATGTTATATTGTGTAAAGTGCTGGGGGGTTACTCTCTATTGCGATGCGAAAGCAAATGCGATGCGATAACCGTACAATTTGCATGCTTATCGCATCGCAATAGAGAGTAACCCCCCTGGTAACAGGAAATCTTGGCTATTATGGCGACTTTATGAAGGCAAATACTAGTTTTAAAATTCTTGAGACAAATGTAACTAAAAATTTGTATTACAAACTTTAAAAATTACTTTTATTAAATTCAAAATGTTTTCCCTTAATTTTGATCAAATAAAACACATTTTTTTTAATTTTTTGAGATTTGAAAAATTGTGTATTTCAAAGTTAACGGATTTTCTCTTATTTTGTTTATTTTATTCAATTCAATGGGAACAGATTAACTACCGGTTATTTATTTCAGTTTACGTTATTCATATTTTGCCACGAGATCCATTTTTTATATATATTTGTAGGATAGTTAGATCACGTTACTGTTATTAAGCTATTTAATATAGTCATTTTCTGAAGATATAAAAGTGAATTTTCTAACCAACCAAGTATTAAAAATTATAAAATTAAATCCAGAATTATAAACTGGTGACATAAAATATTTCAATTAAAAAGAAAAGTGAATTAATATTTAAAATTGAAACTAAAATAATCTGGCTGTATTCTCAACGTGGATTTTTCTACAACATCAATTTTACCAAATTTCTGCTGAAGTGGCTTGTCTCCTTTGAGCCTTCAAAATCTGCGGCATGAAAACATGGGTCTGCCGTTCCCAAGATACACGATTAATTCATCAGGCAGAGTACAGTCTTGAAATTTTATAGTTTGGCTACCACAAATTATAAGAGATTTGAATTTTCCACCCCCCCTTTACCATCATCATTAATTAATTGAAGAAAATTTCATACATGAAAACAATTTAAATTTCACCTCAAAGCGAATCTCCATAATATCTAACTTTAAGTCTTTATTATCATTAAGTTTTTTTACCCTAAATAGTGAAAACCTAATTTATGTAATGTTTCTAAATAACGAGTGACTCAAATTTTTCGCCCAAATGAGTACAAAAATTAATTGTTATCAAATCGTTCCTTCCTAGTTTAAAAAAAAAATAAATCCTTGGTTTTTTCTAATTAGTTGTCAATGGGCAACCCTAGTTTTTTTGATTTCTTTACTATATCTTTCTACATTAATAAGTAAATTGTTCTTGAATTTTTCTATTATTTACTTTGAAATTAAATACCAGCTGTTAAGTAAAATTTCGCTCATTGCTATTTTATAAGAAAAAAATAAATATTCTAATGAAATTTAAATATATATTTTTTTTATCAATAAATATTTTGTACTGAAAAATGTTTAACTAAATTTATGTTATTGTTTTGATTTGAGTGACTAGTCAGAGTATGCAAAATAGTTTGTTAGGGATTATCAATGATATAATTTTCATGGATGTTCATAGTCAAGGTTGGGTAGGGCTCGTTGTTGTTAAATTTCCACCTCTAAACCATATATAAGGAAGTGATATTACCTTCAAATATTAATAAATATGAAATAAATAATTTAAGTATTAATTTGTTGTTCATAGGTATTAGGTCGCTTATATTGTTACATAAATAGTAAAAAATTTATATGACCGGATTTATATTTTTTGAAAAAAACATTATAAATAGTTTAATATATTTGCAATTACCTTAAAATAATTTCAAAACGCTAAACACACATTAAGTTCTATATCAGTCAAAAAATATGGAGGCTCACTTTTCAGTGAAACAAACAGAAAAAAAGAAGCTAAAAGTTTCTTCTATTCAATTACAACTAAGTTTTTTTACATCATTGCTCTGCACTTATTCTGCAGCTAGTTGTGAAAGGAAAGTTTTTCGTTTTTATGATCAAAAGGGCTTTTGAGACTTTTTAAAGTTTATTTTGTATTTTATTTCAATTATTTATTTATTTTATTTCCAAATGCAATATAAATCATTTTAAATTAAATTTTATACACTTCCTTACTTTCTTTCTTGCTTACAGTGTAAGTAAGTGTGTTTGCTGTAGTTGTTTGGTTTTGCCTTTTGTTTTATAGACGTTAAAACCAAACATTTTTGTAGATATTTGCATGTGTGCTCCCTAGTATGAGGGATTTTGTTGTTTTTATTTTTGGTATTTTATTTTCCAGTTTAAACCTCTTGCCAACAAACACAACACAACACAATTTTACTTTATTCACTTACCATTAAGTACATACAATGTTGTTATTGCACATTACCCCACTGCATGCAGATATGTAGTATGTAAAACCAACACTCATACATTCTCTCAACTTTATGTTGCATGCATGAATGTGTAATGTTCGGTTGTGCTCATAAAAGCAGACAGACAAACATCAAGGCATTGTAAAGAAAAAAACACAAGTAATAGCTTATGAAAAGTTTATTTTATGTTGTTTTTTCTTGAGATTTTTTCCCTTATGCATACATATATAAAATGTTTTACATGTGTTGTTATCACAGCCAAAACAACAAGAGGGGCTGCCAGCATTGCTGTTGCTGCAACAATAACAACGTTAACAATATGAACTGACTTAAGTTATCTGTCTAGTATTTTAGTCATACACAACAACACAACAACAACATTTACAACAACTTCATGCCAAAATATTCCAAGCATACAGACAGGTATTGTATGACTCTGTATGTATGTACATAAGTATATACTGCATGTCCTTGCATGCCTGTGCTGCATATGATGCATTTCTTCCCTAAGGAAATGTTGCTAAAAGAATATTAAATAAGTAAATGCACTCCTTGCACAGTTGCAGGCTTGAAACGACTTTAGTCACTTTATTCCTGTCATTCTTTTTATATAAAATATTTTACAATATAGGTATATACATACATAAATATGTATTGTAGAAAATATTTATGCTAGGAAAATCTTTAATCATGTTAATATTAATAACTATTGCTTATATTTGCAATTAGTATGAAACATTAAAATAAGCAAAATTATTTAAACGTGTCATTAATTAAATCACAGGGTTTTATCAGAAATATTTAATAACGCAGAGATATTTTATATACACTGTGTTGCGTTACTATAATTACACTTGATGTTTGTTATTTCTAAAGTTACAATCAGTTTTTTTTTTTGTATCAAAATATGTGAGATGATTTTATTAAGAGAGAAATTGTGCATTAATATTTTGTTAGTATTTCATAATTATAAACCAAAAAAATTAAAAAAAAATTGTTTTTAAAAATAAAAAAAAAATTGTTTTTAAAAATTAAAAAAAAATATTTTTTAAATGATTGAAGAAATAGCTATCTACATTCCTTTGGACAATTTTTTCTAGGGCCAATAGGTAAAAAGTTACACTCATTTAAAAAAACCCTGTATGACCAAAAATTTACCAAAATGTCCAACTTTGACCCCCTCTAACTCCGGCATTTCTAGACTGATAGAGCTGAAAATTTGTCTCTGGCCTACTATCCCATAGTACTAACTAACCTTGGTGCAAATTTCATATAAATCGGAAGACATCGGTTTTTAAAATTGGGTCACTTGACGTGAAATTCACCATATATAATAGTGGTTGTGTGTCTGTATGAATGTATGTTTATTATTATTAGTTTGGGATCTATAGACGGTTAAACGGCTGAACCGATGTGCTTGAAATTTTCACAGTATATTTCTGTATGTCTCGAAGGAGCTATAGGCTAGTTTTTTTTCTGAAATTTTAAGTGGGCGTGGTACCTCCCATACATAGTTAATTTTAAAAGTCAAATACTTAGGAAACTATAATAGCTATAATACTCAAATTTTGCTTGAGCAATTCCATTGTTTGTTTAAATATTTGCGGAAAAATGGGAGTAGTAGTGACAGGGGGCGTGGCACCTCCAATATGATGATAATTAAAAAAATCAAATATATGGTATACAATAAGATATATGGTAGGGTTATTTTACCATCAATATTAATATTTAGGCCAAAAAAATAAAATAAATAAATCGGTCACATGTTGTAGTAACAGATTTTGCAAATAAACCGGATTTTTATGCCATAAGTAAAAGTGGCATCACGCAAAAACACTTGCTGAAGGAGACAATTGCAAAATTATAAACTGTACCAGCACAACAAAGAAGACTTTTGGTCAGACTATTAATGAATGTTAGGTAAATGTATACAAATCAATCATAACTAGACTGCTAAAAACTATACCAGACTATTACATGACAAAAGCTGTTGTCTGCGCCCAGGCTAGTACTCCGGCACAAAACTTTTAGATTTGAATTCGCTAAAAGAAACTTACAAACAGATAAGCCGATCAACTTTGCTAGCAGTGGCACTATTTAAGAATATATTTATTTAAGTTGATTTTTGGCGACGAGATGATCCAGATTGTTTTAACAACTATTGTGGAGTTCTACGGAAGGAAGCACGATATTTCTCAAAAATAAATTTCAGAGACGGTTCTTTGATGTTTTGGGCAGCTTTTTGTAAAGGCAGTATGCTTGATTTAGCGTTCTCAAGTACCGTCATTAATACCTGTGATTACACATAATTACTGGTTGATGAAAGTAGTGTCATTTTTAGAACAAAGTATTGAAAAACCATTTATTTTCCAACAATTGGCGGTTTTCAGCATAAATTCGTAGACTTAATATTCCACAAATGTTCTGGAGAACCTGTATACCATTCAAGTACATTAATATTTTTGTTAAGACAACAGGAGGGTGTATAGTCGTGAATAGTCATATACCCTCTTGTTGTCTTCACAAAAATATTAATGTACTTGAATGGTATACAGGTTCTCCAAAACATTTGTGGAATATTAAGTCTACGAATGGTGAAAATCGACAATATGAAAGCTGTGTTGTGATCTAATTTTCAAGTTGATTCATAAACCAGTAGGCCTAACACATTATTAAAGTCTAAATTTTTTATGAATATATTAGTATTTAAAGTTGTTTAAATTTCAGTGTATTTATAGTTATGAAACACTAATTGATTTTTTTTTAAAGAGAATTAACACTCAGGCAATTAATATACATATATTTAATTACTCTACTCTCTTTGGAAAGGGGATAGATAGGTTGAAGAAGTAAAGGTGGTGAAAGAAGAAAGCTTTTTATATCACAACTCTGCAATTGCGCATTATGTTTGTTTTTAGTGCAAAATTGCAGCGCCTCTGGTGGTGAGTAGGCGCATTATTTATAAAGCTTGATTTTATAGCCTATTTAATTACTTTACTTCGGTGGCGTTTTTAAATGCTAGCGAAGGAGGGCGCTGTGATAAATATTATATTATATGGATAGAAAAGTAAACTAATAATTATCAGAAACTGATGTTGTTTGAAGGGCAGCGGCTGGGAATTGAACCCGGACTACAAATACCAACTCATGCGCTAACCAATTAAGCTACAGTCACCCTCTTTCTTTATACCTTTTTAAGGGGTAAAATAAATAATAATTTGTGTTTGTTTCGCAAACTGTTTTACTTTTGCTTTAATTTACAAATGTGAGAAAAGTTATATGTATTTATAGTTATGCAAAGCATTGTTTGCTTCAGAAATGTGATTATCAATAAAAGCAATCTAGAATGTCTAATTATTTATGCCGAAATTGTGAATGGAACAACAGCAAGGCGTTCTCTGCAAAATACCGTTGATAAGGTCGTTCGTAGATTGTTAGACACCAAATATTTAATCAGTTACGCAAGTTATGTTTTGTTTAGTTTAGTTGTTTTATCCAAAATAATAAAAATACAGCAAATGAAACAATATTGTATGCTTTTGCATTAAATTTAGTTAAAAAGCTGGTGGCGTATGATGAATATTTCATAATGCCTCCATATTGATGTTAAATATACGCATTTGTTTTATAAGAACAAAATTAGTGCTTTATATTACATGTCAGTGATGGAAAAATGAATAATTGAAATGGTACTGACCGTCAACAAAAATAGTACCTTTTTCAACATTTCGGTACTTTTTAGGAAACATATATTTTTATTCAAAAATAAAATTAAAAACACATTTAGAAATAATTCAAAAATAAAATTAATACAGTTTAATAAAAAAAGCTATTATAACAAGAAACTAAAAATTAATTAATTTTTATGTAAAAATATATGTTTTAAAAATTTTTATTTCTGTTGTGGGTTAAGATAATAACCATATGAACATGCCTGCATTTTATTAGTGTTAATGCCATATCATTAATAGATCTTTCACCAATATGTTTGAAGTTTTCAAACTCATATGATACACAAAAAATTTATCAAAATAGTACCACAAACAACTTTAACTCTTTATGTATCTGTTTACTTTTGTAGATCAGCTTAGGGTACAACGCAAAATAAATAAGGAGTACTAAATATGATGTGGGTGTACTGTGGTATTTTTGTTGTGAAAAAGTATTGAAAATAGTACAATAGTATTGAATTTTCCAGCACTGTTACATGCCCTATATTTAAAGCCATACATTTTATTCATTCTGAAATATGTTACATTTCTTTATAGTTCAAATAATATGGGTGTATAATGTATATTTAAAATTGTTTATTTATCATAAATAGTTTTTTTTTTTTAACTAAAGTCAAATCTAATTTACCCCCTGGCCCACGATGTCGAACGATAACGTTCGCTTAGATAAGACTTAAGACACAAACTGGAGTGTGGAATAAACAAACTTGATTGAGTAAAAAATAGATACGATAAAAAGTTTGTGTCTTAAGTCTTATCTAAGCGAACGTTATCGTTCGACATCGTGGGCCAGGGGGTTAATGTTTAATTTTTTACAAAATCTTACCAAGTCTTCAAAATTAGAATGATTGAAATTCTGAAAATAAATTGAAGAAAAGTTATTATTAAATAAATATAAATATTTTTTATGTGCAATATAAAAAAAAGAAAAATTTTCATTAAATTTAAATAGAATTTTGTCTTAATAACCAACAAAAACCTTATAATAGCTTTACAAAAATTAAAATTTGCAAGCGTATAAAACATAGCAACCGTAAACTATAAACAATTTGACTATTTAATCTCTGAGGATTTCTTTTTTTTAGTATTTTAAATCCTGTCTACTTTAATATCAAGGATTTTAGTAGTTTAAGCTGCTGCTGCTGGACATCAGCACACAAAAATTTGCCACAAAACAAAAACGACACAGCAGAAAAAAGGGATTTTTAAATGAGTTGACATGTTTTTCTTTTATAGCAGCGTTTATTTTTCACAAGTGTTTGTAGTGACATGTAATTTTGTTTTATGAATAAAAAATCAGTTATACTTTCTCTGTTTGTTTTTTTGTTAATTTTGTAGGTACATGTGTGTATTTACTGGTTGTTATATAAATCCCTTTAACAACCACTTTGTAGTTTAATTTTTAAATAAATCCTTGCAACTTTTGTTACAGAAATCTTCCGAAACAACCAACAAAACTATTTCGCAATTGTTTTTTTTTTTTTATTTTTGTTGTATTTTCCTTTTGGCTTTTGTTCTTTAGCTACCTGTTTCGTTGTTGTTGCTGTGGCAAAATCTTCTTTTACTTCTTGTAAATTTCAAAAATTTTTATATGTCGCTATTGTAAATATATGGCTTAAACTATAAACTGTATGCACTATAGAGCTAAAAAAAACACAGCAAAAAATATAAAATAGAAACAGAAAAAAAACACGAAAAAAAATGCTTCACTATTCCAGATTTGTGGGTTTTGTGTCTTTTAAACTTTGTATGCCAACGGCAACTGTAAAACAGCAGCAGACATTATTTTATAGTCTACAACTCAGTAACTCTATAACATTGAGCTTATATGCGATATATGTGTGTGTTGTACGCGGTAGGGATGCCAAACGGGACTAAATTTTCAGGATTTCGGGATTTTTGTTTCATATTAAAACAAAATGTTTTATTAACAATAAAAAACTAGTTTATTCAACAAATTAACTTATATTAATAAATATGTTTGTGAACAAATATTTTCTTTCCTCCTCAATTTTATAAAGCAAATTTTGTATTTTATTAACCATTAATAATTTACAAACATAATAAGGGTCCTCTTGATATCCTCATATAAGTCTCGCACACTGTGCAAGCTGTTCAGTTTTACGCCCTCGTAAATGAATTGTAAAAAATTACAAAAATAAAAATTATTCACACATACGAATACTTTGTAAATTTGTCCAACAATTTTGACTGGTAAACTTGCGTTGCTCAATTGCGCATTTAACGTAACAGCTGATTTTTATTTATTTTTGAACAAAGCCATTTAAAAAAGATTTTGGGACTGAATGAGAAACAAGTGGAAGAAAGAAACAAGTAAAAATAAAAATTATTCACACATACGAATACTTTGTAAATTTGTCCAACAATTTTGACTGGTAAACTTGCGTTGCTCAATTGCGCATTTAACGTAACAGCTGATTTTTATTTATTTTTGAACAAAGCCATTTAAAAAAGATTTTGGGACTTAATGAGAAACAAGTGGCATTGCATAGCAAACATTTTCTCCAACGGCAAGAACATATGTAAGTGAAATCTTTCGAAATCTGTTCTTCCGCCTTACATTGATTATCTATAAACAACCAAAAAAGAAAAGTAAAATAGTGATATACGCAAAAGGATTTTTACAAAAAAAAATCAAGTGTTAACATACTACAAACGTTAACTTCTTCAAATAATCTGAGTAATTTAATGTTTTGGCTTTCTCTAGGCATTTTTTAAAAACAAATAAGTTTTTTAAAACAAAAATTTTTAGCTTTTTTATTTGCTGCAAACGTTTCTCACATATTCACGTTTCTTTCTCAAAACTTAAAAAAAATACTTCATGAAACAAGTGTCGCAAGTTTGTCTAATTGCACAAATGAAAATTTTAAGCAATATCTTGAGTACCCTTGATAACATTACATTGAAAATTATCTATAGACAAATACATAATTTGTCTACGCATCTAAAGTAAAGAGAATTCTTCGTCTGTCATCTGTTGAGCTTTAAAATCAATTAAAGGTTTTTTTCAAATAGTGCGTTCGAGTTTGGTAATCCAAAATTAATTTTTATTTCTTCACCTTCATTTCTTCAGCATACTTTTGTAAAACTCTAATCATAGTGGCAAGGGCCACTTCCGAAAATCGCTTTAAAGAGCACAACTCTCTTACAAATGTTGGTAGCCAAATAATATTGAACTCAAATATATTTCATATGTCTAAAAATAATACGGTCCAATTTTATTATGATCGGGCCATAATTAGTCGTAGCTCCCATATAAGACCGCCTCTCCGTAATTCATTTTAACGATCATAAATTTCTTAAAAGTATTGTTATTATATACAGAAATAATGACACCCAATTTTGTAATGGTCGGTCAATAATTAGTCGAAACTTTCATATAAGACAACTTCCGTAATTTAATTTAAGCTCCATAAATCTTTTAAACGTATTTATAACGAGATAAAGTTTAACATATATAATATTTATATTCATAGACATCATGACACTAAATTTTTTGAAGATGATCGGTCCGCAATAGGTTATATCTCCCATATAACGCCCATATGGTCTGGCTTGACCGACTATACTTTTTTACTTGTTTTTGATGACTTTGTAAATGATTTTGAAAAGTTTCACAACTTTTCAATTTTTCAATTTTTTTTTCTACAAAAAAAAAAAAAAAAATGCTAAAAACAAAATCATTGATTTATGTTAAGTGAAGAGGTTTTGTATTTTTGTACATTTGTGTAAAAAGCTGATAAAAACAATTATACTTCTCTGGATGTTTTACACGAAATTTATTAACCCAGAAAAATTCCGGGATCGGCAACCCTACTACATGGTAAACGGTGTATGTGTGTGTGTGTGTGCAAACATCCCAGCATACCATTCTAGGAGCGCTCCGAAAAAGGAGTCAAAAAAGAGTCCAACAAAAGAGCATTTTCGGAGCGCTCAGAAAAAAGGAGTCAGAAAAGAGTCAAACTAAAGAGCATTTTCGGAGCGAAAGAAATATTTGCTTGTTACTGTCCTGAGTCGGCACGTAGTATGACTCAGAAATTCCACTTAATTATGTGTGTACCAAAGCGTTGTTGTCTTGTTATTTGTGCTTTGAACAAAAAAAAAACATAGCTGTACCACACAAGAATGATAAAAACAAGATTACACAGAGCCCAAGAAAAACCTCATAAAAGACTCTTTTCTGACATTATCTAAGAGCTCTTTAAGAGCCCAAAAAAACCCCCATAAAAGACTCTTTTCTGACATTATCTAAGAGCTCTTTCTGACGGACCATTTTCGAATGTAATGACCCTCTTTTCTGAAGGTTTTCGGAGCAATTATGATTGTTTTTTGGGCTCATAAAGAGCGTTAACGCTCCGAAAAAGGTGTCAGAAAAGACTCTTTTCGGACTCATATGGCTTGCTGGGATGCGATTGTGTTTGCTTGTGCATTAGTATTTTAAGGTGATTTTTGTTTTAGGTGAATTTTTTTTCCTACATTTTTATGTTTTAGTTTTGTAGTGTGGTGGCATGAATGTGTGATACAAGTATTATACTTTATGATTTTTGGTTGCATGTCCCTAGATGTTTTATTATAAAAATAGTTCTGTTTATACCTCTCTACTGTTACCGCTACAACTTCGACTAGTGCTGCTAGTAGTACTAAGTACTACAACACAGTACAGAAAGGTTGTAGTAATTTGTGTGTTGCACTATGGCTTGTTTAAAGGACACCAATGAACACAATCGATTTCCTTAATGAATCTATAGTAATATAGATCATCCATTTAGCGATAGGGAAAACATTTGATTCAAGTTTCATAAAACCTTGCAGTAATCTCTTGTTATAGTATTTTTCTTAAGAAATATTTTAAAATTTCTTTTGCCATTATTTCAAACAACTCCCAGCCATAGTGCAGTAACATCAGAGACAACAACAAACAATCTACATTTATTTATATCCTGTCGCAAAACACAGCTCATGCATGATAATGAATTTCAGTGTTTCAGAATCAGTTCTCTCTTTTTTTATCTTATTTTAACATTTTTTTCTGCTATTTATTCGAATTTCTATTTTTATACACATTTGGTTGCATAAAATATCAAAAAAAAAAAAAAATACAACAACATATTTATGCAAACAAACAAATGTACATATGTACATGCAAAAGTTTTTAATGTATTTTAAAATACCGACACATGCTGCAAACAACAACACACAGTGTTGAATGAATTTTCTGTTGGGTTTTGTTTTCAGTTAAATCTCTAAATAAAACAACAAAACTAATTTGTGTATTTTTAATATAAATTTCTAGAGATTTGAAAATTTGAATATAATTTAAAAGCAAATAGGGAGGAAATATAATGTAAACACAAAACAAAAATGTGAATAAAAACATTATTAAAATTAATATTTTAGCAAACAAACAATTTGAAGCCATTTTATTTTTATTTTTTTCTTTTTGAGAGCTGTTAGATTTTATGTTTCTTGTGTTTTTTTGTTTTTATTTCAGTTTTGTTTGCGTTTTACCCTTTGAGTGAGGTTTTTGTACAAATCACTGCTACTCAAATTCAAAACATGCCCTGCCAAGTGGCATATTATTTTAGCATTTAAGTTTGGTTTTTTTTTTCATTCTTTCAACTTTTGAGAAGCTGTTTTTTAACAATAAAAGCAGCAGGCCAACAAACAAAACCCCACCATTATGCCACACAATGGCAAGACCAGACTTTAGATTTCAATACTTTTGTATGCTGCTCACAATGACCAACAAAAACCATGATGTTGGTTGATAAACTTTATATAAAGACGTTGCAAAATAGCAAAAAAAAAAACAATGCTGAAGAAAAAAATAATAATAATAATAATAATGACAGCAAATAAGATTTGAAAATAAAAACCCAAATAGTGATGGAAAAAATATGTTGAAAAAAAAACGAAGAAAGAGTCTCTACAGGATCTAAAAAATCACACTTCAAATAAGTGCATTAGACTTGCCAAAACCTGTCGTTTATATTTTTTTCAGCTTTTTGTGCATTTTGTTTTTACAGACTTTTTGAAAACACCAACCAACAACTTCCTCCCAACCTCTAAAAGCAGAGTAAGTATTTTCTTTATATGTATTTTCTATAACTTCAATGTTGGTTGGGTTAAACAAAACAAAAATAGAAAAGAAATTATGTGAGCTCTGGTTCATTGACTTTAAAATTTATGAGATTTTTGTCGATCTTTCTTTTCAGTTTCTTTTATTTAGCCAACACAAATGTTTGTTTTTAACATTAAAATGGCATAGTTTGTTGGTAAATTATTTTTTGTGTAACATAATGACACCGTGTGCTATTGACAGTAAATTCAAAGGTCATTAAGTGAAAAGTGGCAAGCAACAATAAACTGGACAAAAGAATGTTTTAGTCAGAATGTTTGAGTAATCACTTGCCAGTTGTTTTGCCATCACTAAATAAAATACAAATTGAATTATGCTTTAGTTGAAAGTACAAAAATATATTCAAATATTGTTTTATATAACTATAATGATTTTATTTGCTGAAGCGAATCGTTATTTTTCATGCCATTAGTTTAGCTGGCAATATAGTTAAGTGGTAGGAGTAGACAAATATTATGGAGGAGTCATTGACAAAATCGCAAGAAAGCTGAAGTGTAATGTAATTTATTTAAAGCATAAATTGCTCAGTATTTATACATATGCTCCTCAATGTAATTTAATTTTTGTCTTCAACGACCGCAAGTTCATTTGATGCAAATATTCGAACAAGCAGTCAATTTCTTATAAGAAATAAATATTAATGCCTTCAAAGAGTTCTTAGCATAGCACTTAGCAATTATATTTTTGAATTTTTAAACTCGTTTGCTTTGTGTGGGAAACCACACGTAATAATTGTTTTCCCATTTTTTTTTTTCAAAAAATAATTAAGCTGTGTATATGACATTGTTTAAAATTATCTGTTTATAACCTACACCACAATAGTGGGGAGGGTATATTGGATTTGTGCTGATGTTTGTAACGCCCAGAAATATTGGTCCAACACCCACCTTAAAGTCGATTTAACGAGGTCCGTCTGTCCGTCCGTCCGTCTGGCTGGCTATCCATGTAAAGCTTGTGCACAGTTCGCAATTTTAAAGATATTTTGATAAAACTTGGTACGTGATATTTTTTCGGTTCAAGGATGGACGGGATTGCAACTGGTGGAGATCGGTGCATTATTTCACCTTGCCCCCATACAAATGTCCTCCCGAAATTGGGGTTTACCGATCATAAATCTTTGAATTATGGAAGTATGCAAACACGTTTCACCACAAATGAGTAATAAATGAAGCTAAATCATATCTACAAATTTCGTGAATATCGGTCCATAATTAGTCGCAGCTCCCATATAAGGTCCACTTCCGAAAATCACAAAAATGTTGTTATCCGAATAAAATTTTATAAAAATTAGTTTCCTATGTACAAATAGGATGACACCTAATTTAATAATAGTCAGTTCATAAATAGTCAAAACTCCCATATAAGATCCTCTTCGTAATTCACTTTAACCTCCATAAATCTTTTAAGCGTATTTATATCGAGATAAAGTTTAACACATTTAATATTTATATTCACGGAAGTCATGGCACTAAATTTTTGAATGATCGGTCCATAATAGGTAATATCTCCCATATAGCGCCAGTATTGATATACTGGGTGTAGGGTATTATATGGTCGCGCTTGACCGACTATACTTTCTTACTTGTTTTTATTTACAATAAGCGGAACAACATAAATTTAGCACAGAAAACTAATTAGTTGACTCAGAAATATTTGTTCTAAGGAAATCTTTTAAAAAATGACGTTACTTATCCTAGTGTGTGGTTTTCCACACATATGTAATTTGCACTAGAAACTGCCAAATATGCTGTTTCCGGCAGAGACCGCAAATAACTCGTCCATATAAACAAAAATCAAAATTGTGATTTACATTTTGTTTTTAAACATAAATCCCTCATCATAACTGTTAAGAGTGATTATGCATTGCAAGAAAGTAAGACTAACTCGTAACGCAGTTTTAACAATACATCTGGGAGCAGCTATATTGAATGACATGCGGGTTCTCTGAATCTCAAATGAAAGCTGAAAATATTCCACATCGCTTAGAATGATTTTCATTATTTTTGTTACAACATGTGTTTCCAAACATAACTCAAACTTTTTTTGGGCTTACATACTCAAATATTGCCTAAATTTGCTGGCACTGCTGATGACTTGTGCTGCTGACATTCAACAAATAGCATTCAAGTATAAAGCAGGTATAAAAGTCATCGTTGGAATGTATAAAACTCTTTTTATAAATAGAGAGATAGAGAGTAAACAGAAAATCGCTTGACAACCTCTTAAAATAAATGTTAATATGTACATTGTATTTTAAACTTCAAGAGCAGCAATGCAATTAAATTTAAGTATTTACATAAAGATGCTATTGTTAAATGCTTGGCAAGCATATAAGCAATGTATGCCAGAACGAAAGTAGGTATGTAAATGTATGTATGTTTGTATGTATGTATATTTAAATTGCAATATTGTTGACAGCACTGATGTTAAAGCAAAACAGCGCAACCATTATTGTGTTCATATTATTAAAAAACTTTAGCGGAAGGGACTGCTTGAGTAACAACTAATTGTATTTTTGAAAGAAAATTAATTTTACAGTTTTCTTTTAAACTTCTGACATTTGGCTATCTTCCCTTAAAAGAATTTTTCGTATTTTCATTTAAATGTCATGTTGTTTTCTCTTATATATTTGATAATTTCAGGTCCCCTCTGTCTCTCTCTCCTTTCTCTGTCTCCCCTAAAGCATTTTCACCAGCATCCTTTTACTTTTCTTTTTAGCTGTTAAGTTAAATTCTTGCTGCTTCGCTCTCATTTTTAACCACCTGTATTATTACTTTTTTTTTTATTTCTTTTTTTTTTTTGCTGGCATTCGCTTTTAATGTAACTGTCGAAATAGTTGACTTTACTTAATGTTTACGAGTACGATTTTCTTGCAAATCCTTTTAAAGCTATAATTTGTTTCAAGTGTACTGTGCACTAAACTTAATGCCACTAACCTCATTCTATATATTTTATTTTATTTTTTCTTAAACTTGTATTTGTTGGCAAAATGTTTTATTTTAACGTTTTCTCGCAGTTTTTCGTTGAACATTTAAAAAAGGGCCTTAAAAACTGTCAGGATAAAAAGGTGTTATTTGTAACACACACACACACACACTCTCAGTTTTATATTAAGTCTAACAAATTTATAAAAGATTTCAGCTTGTCGATTTAACTTTTTATTACTTTATGTATTTAAGAGGAAATTCTGTTTAAAACTGCTTGGATTTTATTGCATATTTGATGAGAAATTATGTTTAAGGTTTTTAGGAAAAGGTTTTATTTTGTTTGCTTTTTGGCTTTACTAATTGTTAATTTTATTTTATGCCAATATATAGATATTATTTTTTACGTGGTTTGGTTGTTTATAAAAAATACTATTTTTTCTATTCCAATAATTGTTTAAGCTTAAGGTCTTTTTTAAATAAAATATTTATTCTAGATATTTCGCTACTTCGTTGTGTGGCATCTTTAGGAAAATAAAAAAAACTAAAAAAACGATGATTTTATTTAAAAAAAGACCTGAAGCTTAAACAATTATTGGAATATTAATAAAAAAAACTTTAAATAAATTATAATAAGAAATACGTTTTCTGCTAGATTTTGAGTTTTTAATTGCAAATATTTTCACGTTTATAGGATTTCGTTGGCCCTTGCTATTAGACAGAAGAATAAGTATATAATAATAAGTAAATTTCTTTCTTGTTATATTAAAAAAAAGTCCAAAAATTTATATTTGCCGACATTTATCTATTTAGAGCAGCGGTAATCAAAACTTTCAATAAATGAAATGCGTCTGTATTGGATAAGAGAATAATGCCCAGCAAATACAAAACTAAGCATTGCAAATGTAATGAATTTTACTTTTAAAAGCAAAATGAAAAAGATGTTTAAAAAAAGTTTTAGGCATAAAATAAAATAAAATTAAATAAAAATCAAAATTTTTTCACACATATTTGATTGGTCGAGTTTAATTTACAATTAAAGCATAAAAAATTAAGTGTATTTAGGTATTATAAATTAAGTTTTCCAAATTTAAGATTTTGTAACAATTTCTTATTAACAAAATATGTTTTAAATTTGAAGAACTTAATTAATTTACCAAAAGCATTTTTAATGACAAATCCAAAATGTATGTCTTTCATTATACTATTTTGTTTGCTGGTTTATTTTGAAAATCAAAGCTGAAAAAAGCAGTAAGCAGCCGCTCATGTGCACTCGTTAACACTCAATTAACGACTGAAATCAAACTGAAATAGAAGATAACAAGCGTCGGTGTGAGTTTTGTTTATTGTTTTTATAGCACAATTGTGCACTGAAAATGAAGATTTTGTTACCTTTGATTTGGAGGGATTAACAATGCAGGATTACAGAAGAGAACAACTCGTTGTCATTGTTTAAAAATATTTGAAAAATATTTTTGTGCAAAATATTATCAAAATATTGATGTTTTCTTTGCTTGGACCGGCACCCAGAGTACGACCCCTACTCATGCAATGCATTGTGTTGCAACTAGGAAAATAGTTTGTGGGAGGGAGGATAGAGGGAGTAGTGTTTGTGAGCATTTGATTTGAATTTTTCTATATTGAAAGAGACAGTTAATACTTCTGCAGATAGTTTATTTCACATATGGATAGTAAGGCTAAAGAACGAATTTTTCCTGTCCAGTCGACCATGAAAGGATTAGCCCTGACTGAAGAACGTGTCTTACGCAAAAAACTACATGTTTCGGGAACAATTTCCCTAATTTCAGCAGAACACATTCCATTATAGTATCGATAGAACAGTGAAATAAAACCCACATTGTGGCCATGCTTTGCTGTGAATCAATAGAGTTGGATACCCTACTTTCATCGATAAGCCTCTTCGGGTTCTCCTGTACGCAACAGAGTAACTCCAAAATAGACTTCGAAGCACCGACCCATACATGAGAGTTGTATTCCATTTTCGGTGGAATATAGCCGGTGTAAATAGTAAGGAGATCAGCTGGAGTGAAGTATTTCCTGCGTCATTTTTAAAAACCAAGGAACTTGAACGCCTCTTTTGGCAGTTGAAAAATGTTTTTCGTCCAGCGGACATTACACTGGATTCTTAAGCATAGAACATCGAGAGCGTCTGATTCCTTAATATTTACACCGCCCATAAAAACCGATGAAGCAACATAATCTGTCATGTGTTTATGTGTTAAATCAGTCCACTTTCACACTCTTTCTGACTCGTCAAGGCAAGTATTTTTGGCTGAAAAGGGAAAAGAGAATATAGGGGGTACAAACTTGACGGTGCTAGGCAATTTTCTTATTTCCTTTTGTTTTTTTTTCTTTCACGCATGTTGATTTGCATTAAAAAGTACGAAAATTTAATTGACGTGTGTGAAGGAAACGGCAAGTTCAAAAGATAATTGAACAAAAACTGGTCAGCTAAAACTGAAGAGTGTGAAACATTGAGTATTTCTTATTATAGTTTAGTTTTTAATAAGTCTTATAGCTTCTCCATTCTTCTTAAATTTATTGAAATTTATATTTGAACATTGAGTCTTAAAATTTAAATCGCTTCTATTCGCACAACCCCATTCTGAGATTATCTGAGTTATCATGATTTGACATGAGCAAGAGAATGCTGGTTATTTGAGTAAAATCGCATAATCGATGAAGCATTTTTACAGCTTGATGGCTTTATTAATTGTTAACATGGCCGTAGAAATTGTGGAGAAACAAATGCTGGATGCATCATACTTTTTCGTAAGTTCTTGATAACATGACAGGGTTATGAATGCCTAAATTGAATAACATTGAAGTCAACAAGTTGGTGGCACATACCATAGAATCTGTTAAACTCTCCTAATAGACTCTACCGTTTCGGTAAAAATAAGCCGCCTAAATTCTATTTCAACAAGACCATGCTTTGAAAGTGCAAACCCCACGAAATCCGGCCACGTTTCTGAATAATGGCAATGGAAGATTTCTACAAAACCGTGCTTATGTTGCAGCATAAGGCAACAAATAGTTTGGCAAGCAATTCACAGTTGTGATTTGAAAAGCACCTCTTTTCTTAACTTTTCAACTAGCGGTCACAACTCTTCTGCTTCTGTAAATATAAACCAACGTTATTGTTTTAAGCTTTGGCCAATTAAACAATTTTTGGTTATTGTCAAATGAGAGTTTAAGCCTAGCATTTGGAATACATATGACCTTCAAGTATTAAACATATAATTTAATCCATTTTCCAGAACATTTTTGTTTTGTTTTTTGGTAACAAAAAGTAAAATTTTGTTAAATTATCAAAATTCTTAAAACTCGCACTAATGGACAAATATTAACCATTCGCATAATCAACTAAATCTAAAATATAATTCCTCTTTTTATTAATTTAAAATAATCCTTCAACTTCTTGTCGTCTAGAAAAAATGCAGGACAGGCTATGGCGGTAGTTCAGTTGTGCTTGGTGCTGTATTTGTTTATTTATTTGTTAAAAGTAAAAAAAGGGTTAGAAATGGGTCACAATAATTGTTGATATTGTAATACTTGTATTCATTATATAAAGCTTTCATATTTCGTTTTCACATTTTTTTTTTCACATAAAAATAAAAACAAAAATAAAAATATGAAGTATGGTTGGTAAACAACTAAAATGTAAACAATAGAATAGAACACAGAAATGGAAACAATAAAATTACACTGAATAATACTTTTAGTAACTATTGTATAAATAATAATAATAACAACAACAACAACAGCAACAAAAAAAAGTAATAATAAAACTAAAAACCATAACAAATGTAGAACAAAGACCATTTGCAAAGGTTTCTTTTTCTGTTGTTGTTTTTGTTTTGCCTGACACAAAACACAATGATCCTACAATTCAAAATAACAAGGTGCAATGAGGCGTAGACCTACATACCTCTACTAAACTGGGAGTTCGTTAGAGTGTACGAGTACTAGCAGCGGCACTAACAACTAAAAAGCAAATTAGACAAATATAAACTAGACTAAGCCGCAAATATGAAGTAAATATAAATAAATAAATACAGTCAAACCTCGCTATAACGAATTCCTCGATTTAACAAATTTTTTGTAATCCCCTACAACGCTCCATAAGATTTAATACAAAATAAACCTCTCTATTACGAATACATTTGTCAATAGCCTCGTTCTAACGAATTTTCATTCACTGCAGACTAACGAAATTGAAAGAATAATTTACCTCTATTTAAACGAATTTTGTCAACTTACAACCTTGCATAACGATTTCCATCAAATAATCGAAATTATATGAAACAGATACACACAAAATTATTGTGTTTACAACAGTTTTTTCCTTCAAATATATTTTGATTTGTTAGCGGAAATCGTTCCCTATAACATGATAAGCAGATGATGATTAATATACAACAATTTTTATAACCTCGTTATAACGAATAGAAGTGCAACTTTACTTCGATATAACGAACCTCATGGTAACGAATTATTCGATATAACGTTTTTTTTTTCTAATCCCCTTAAGATTCGTTATACCCAGGTTGAACTGTAATTACATAAATGAAAAATTAAAATGTAAATTTGCAGTAAATTATAAAAGACAAACATTAGGGTGGCTCTTATTTTGCAATATTTTGTAATTTCAATGCTGCCAAGACCTGCAAATTTTCATCAACCTGTTAAAAAGAAATGCCGACATTTTAAAAAATTACCATGAAATTATAATGAAAACGAAGAACAATTTTAAATCGAAAAAACAGAAAAATTAGTGCCAACCTAATGTAACCGTGTAAATGCTTATTGTTTCTAAAGAGAATTGCATTTATATATTTAATTCTTAGTTTTTTTCATGTTTGGTTGTTACTCCAATTTAGCACGACCACTTAAATATTTAATAAAGTTTTCCTAAAAGACAATTGTAGGAGATATTTGAAAAATCTAAAATGAAATATTTATAATATTCATAAATTATTAAACAATATACAGCTGCGTGCAACTAATTAAGGACAGTATTTCAATCGTCATATTAATATTTCAATCGTCATATTAAAGCTAATATTTATTAAAAAAAACGCTACAATTTAACACTTTTATTTTTGTATTTTTATAATTTGTGCAAATTAATGGCGTACTAAATTAAGGACAGTGATAAATTTGTTAGCATTTTCAAATTCAGGTAATTTTTAAAATTTAGACTAAAGCTAGATTTACATGATTGAAATTTTCTTCAAAATTGCTCTTCAAAATGCTTCAAACTCGTGTAAACAGCAAAAATTCGCCAAAATTTATTTATTTAATGGTTATTAATAGTTATTTTTTGTAGAACCAATAGGTGAAAAGTTACACTCATTTTAAAAAAACCCTGTATGGCCAAAATTGACCAAAATGTCCACTTTGACCCCCTCTGTTTCCAGCAGTTCTTGAATGATAGAGCTGAAAATTTGTGTCTGACCTACTATCTAATAGTACTAACCTTGATGCAAATTTCATCCAAATCGGAAGACATCGATTTTAAAAATTGGGCCACTTGATGTGAAATTACCCATATATATAAAAATGGTGTAGAAAATGTATAGTAATTCATAAAACGAGAACGGCTGGGCCGATTTCTGTAAACATTTTTATCAGTTGTTGGTATTTTCGAGGAGAAGGTTTTTACGGAAGAAAATTTTGGAAAATCCCTCCGGAAAAGTCCGAAAATTGGAAAAATAAAAAATCGAGTTTTTGTATGAAATTATTCCTTAATTGCTTTCCAAATCAAAAAATAGAAAGTTCTTGGTGTAAAACATGGAAAATTGCGAAAAATGCGAAATGCGAAAAATTGGAAAAATCGAAAATTGATTTTTTTGTATGAAAGTTTGTGTTTATTCCTTAATGCAAAAGAGAAAGTTCTTGGTGTAAAACATGTAAAATTGCGGTAAATGCAAAATGCGAAAAATTGGAAAATCTCTCCGCAAAAGTCGGAATATTGGAAAAATTGGAAAATTGATATTTTTGTACGAAATTTTGTGTGAAATTATGCCTGTTATATTATATTATTACTCTAAAGTTTGCCTGAAGGCTTCAAATTGGGGCGAGGCAAAGTTCGCCGGGTCCGCTAGTTAATTACAACTTTTCTTAATACTTGCTTAACATGGGTGAAAAGCAAATCCTGTGATGTCAGTACTCGCAAGCTTAGTGTACAAATGCAGCATGATGGAAACACTTATCGGGAAATCGCAACAGTCTTGAATGTTTCAAAAATAATGATTTTTCCCGGTGAAACATTTCTGAAAGCATTCAACTAACAGAAAAGGTGGCCCGTAAACTGATTGTGCGCTAGTGTAAAAAAACCGCATAATTCAGGAAATGAGATTCAGATTGCAGTCTTTAGCCAAAATGAGACAAAACCATCTGTAGATACAGTAAAACGTCGAATGCGAGATGTTGGACTGTTTAGAAGAATTGCACGAAAGAAGTCCTTATTGTCTGAACGTTGCCGCAAGAAGAGCCTCGTATTCGCAAAGAAGTTCCTCCATTGAACGGCTGTCGAAAGGAAAAGAATATTATTTTCGGACGAAACAAAAATTAATAGGGTGTCTCAAGATGGCCGGCCAAAATTGATAGAATTTAATCCAAAGTACAGCTGCGCCACTTTAAAGCATGGTGGAGGTTCTATAATTCCTTGGTGCGCTATGTCGTCATGTGGTGTTGGGCCGCTGCACAAAAGTGAGAGACATATGGATAAGTTTTAGTATGCAAGAATTCAAGGCTCTATTTTGGGACCTCTTCTATTTATGATTTATTTGAACAACTTGTACCGGCAGACACAATTTTGTAAATGTTATACATATGCAGATGACGTTCAATTACTAGCAGATGATAAGGGACTTGGTCTAGATTTTTTGGAACGGAGCGTTAATGAGGATTTGAGGCTTATTAAGGAATGGTCTGATATAAATTGTTTATGTTTAAATTCTTCTAAAACGCGATGCATGTGGTTTTCGCAACTTATTAGAAAATCATTGCTGATATTAGACACTGATGTGATCGAATTTGTTTCATATTACAAAAATTTAGGTTTATACATTGATAAAAACTTAAATTTTCATGTGACTTCCATGTGAATCATGTTATTTCTAGGATTAATTTTGTTCTCAAACTGGTTTGTATTTATCTGCTGAAGTAAAAAGGCGAGTAGCTATGGCCTTGTGTCTTCCTATATTATTATATGGTTTGGAAGTATATTCGGGTATATCACGGAATGGTATCAGAGAACTTAAACAATGTTTTAATAGGGTAGCTCGTTATATCTTTGGATTAAAATATGATTCTCACATACATTGAAAGTTTTATTGAACCAAGAATTTTGTTACAATTTTATAAGACTATGAAATTTGCGAAGCCAATTTACCTTTTCAACAGATTTAATTTTCGCTTGTCCACTAGAACTAGTTCACTAATTATGCCTAGATATTCTTCCCAGATTATTAATGGATCATTTGTAGTCCGAGTTTCAAGATTATGGAACTCTATTGTATCTTATAGAGGACGAACTTTTTCGTACTCGATATCGAAATTTAAAAATATTGTTTTGCAAAATCTATAGAAGGTGGCTGTAAACATTTACCACAATACAAATTGTTTTTCTTTATTACTTTTAGTATTCAACATTTGTGCAATAGGGGGGTTAAAATTATATATCGAGCCATTACCGCCAAAATAATGTATCCCACACCATAATCGATTGTTGTTTTTTTATCGAAATCGATAGTTCAACATCATTTAAAATTATTAAAATTAAATGTATTACACAAAACAATATTTACATTATAAATTTTAAAATAATGGCTTTATTCAAACTGATTTTATTTAAAAGAAACCTTCCCCTGTAAAAGTTTGAGTTTGTGGGATACATTTTTTCGGCGGTTATGGCTCGATATACAGAAATGTTTTAAATTTTTTTATATTATTTTGCATTTGCCATATGAATAATCTGGATTAATTAGGCCCTAAGGGCTTACAATCTAAATAAATAAAATAAATAAATAAATAAACATGCCGTATGTTGATATTTCAAAAAGATAACGAACCAAAGCATACGACTCATAACGTAAAGTAATGGTTTTTTTTAACAATTGCGTTACTGTTTTTGACTGGTCTTCATGCAGTCCCGGTGCCAACTTAATTGAGAGCTTATGGCAAGTTGTAAAAATCAAGGGTTAGTAAAAATAAGCAAATTTAAGGATCTCTTTGCCGAAATAAAAAAAAGCTGGGGAAGCCATTCCAAGTTGGGCAGGTGCTAGAAGTTTTTTTTTTTTTTTTTTTGTTTTTTATTTTTATAGAAATAATGTTCTCGGTAAAATTTGTGGTATGTCCTTAGCTCTATGTCCATAACTATATTTTCAATCTTATTTGAAAATATGACTTGCAGATTCATGAATAATAAATAATTTGACACAACATGCAGTAGTTTTCTAGGAGTAAGAGTTAAATTGGCTAAACTACAACAAATTTTGAGAATATCATAAAAGCCTGCGTATTATTTGCTTCCAGTTCACATGTTAGTATCGTGTCCTTAATTAGTTGCACGTAGCTGTACATACATATCTAATCCTGGCAGCTGTAAACAGTTTTTCAAACATACAACATTATGCATATGAGTTGCTTTAGATACATAAGTTTTTTATTTGTGTTTTTGTTTACATATTTTTTCTATATACATATTTATTATTATTATTATTATTATTTTATCTTTTACAATTTTTTATATGCAAGATTCCAATGTAATTTTTTCGTTGTGTTGAAGACATTCTGTCATGTGGATAACAAATATCCTCAGGAAATCTAATAATTTCCCTATCTTTTCTGTATTTAGTAAAAAAAAGTAAAGAAACAAATATATATTCAAAAAAGCCTTCACACATACAAGCAAAATGAATAAACAAATAGGTTAAGTATGTAAACAGGCTTGTTTATCAAGTTGAAAAGGGGATAAATGGAAAATAAATGACAAGATTAAAAAAAAAGAAAGGCAACCAGGAACTCTCAAAATGGAAAAGAGACGAATGAGGATCGAAATAAGTAAACGAAAGTCAAAATGTTCATTTGTTGTCTTTGTTTGTATATTTATCATGCACATTGACACATCCACTGTATGAAAAAGTGTCTATCGTTCAGCCTGGTTGACTGCTTGTCTGTCTGGCTGTCTCTGCCTTTGTCCGTATGTCATTTTCATATCCAGAAACATTCTGGCAAACATGTTATATTAGTGTGTATGTGTGCGTGCGTATATGTGTTAACCCAATTTCATGTTCTTTTTTTTTATTCATACAATACGTGTTTCCGGTATGTAAAAATTTTCCTCAAATATAAACTCAGTTATTCACTCAAATACACACACACACATATACACATATACATATATTTCCTGTCTCTATTTGCTGTCTCTGGCAGTTGTAGGTAGACCCTCACTTAGTCAAATAAACAGTTGTTGCAGTCTAAAACCTACAGTTAAAGAAAAATTGCCTTTGGTGTGGAAAACATAATATCGAAAGTTTAAGTTTTTCACACTTCACCATTCATGCTTAGTTTGTTGTGTCGTATGGAAGTTCAAGTAACATGCTGTATACTTGTATGCAGAGACTAAACAAAACTTGACTATATATACAGCTGTAACGAATTTTGTATGTTTACTTTACTTTGAAAGAAAAATTTTAAAAATTAGATTTTTGGAAAAAACCAATTACATTTTTTACCTTTGCAGAACATTCCTTAAATTAGGCTGTTTTAAAAGAACATTGATCAGAACCAGTTCAAATTCTTTAATAACGGCCTTGGAACTAGTGATTTCGAAAAATTCTTGTCTGGAACTAGTTCTGTGAAATGCTATTGTGATTCTAAAATACTTCTCGTATATGTGGTTTTTAAGGAGCCTGTTCTTTGGCATAAGTTTCACATTATTTCTATATATATAGACATAGGAAATTTTAAAAAAAGATTACACACGACAGAACTAGTTCTAGAACTAACCCTAAGAATGTGTGCTTGTTTCATTAAGCTTCTCCACAACTATAGTTATGAGGCCGGTAATTTTAAACAAAAACACTTCATTTAAGAACTGGTTGCAGAACGGTACATTAGAATCAGTTCAGGATTGTACGAATGCGTCTTAAATTCAGCTGTGTATCTGATAACTTTCCTCCTGGTAAGATAATCAGTCTGCTAATTTTTTAAAGATTCTTAAATGTTGTTGTTTTAAGCAATTTTTATAAGTATCATTCCATTTTAACAAGATCGGAACTAGTGTTTTCACTTTCGGTTAACCGATTAACTGAAAACCCGGTTTTTGGGGAAATTTACGGTTTTATGAAACCGGCCCCCCCGCCCCGGTTAACCGTTTTTTTATATCTGTAAAAATCGTAAATTTTGCTTATTTTTTCCGACAGTTTAGAAGAACAACTAAACTTGATGTTAAAATCTATTCAAGACTTGAGTAATAAATGCAAACGTGTTAATCTCAATAACATTACAGATGACATCAAATATTTGGAAAAATTTAACTAGAGAACGGAAATATTAAATATGCTCTTCTTACTATTAATCCGACATCAACTGTCAGTGAAAGAGGCTTCTCGATATTAACATTAATAAAAAACCAAATTGAAGCACAGAATGTCTCCTAAACATTTGGATTGTGTTTTGTTTTTGAAATATTGCTTTAAAAAAAAATTTCATAAAATTCAGATTTATGCCCTTATTCACAAAAAAATTAAAGTAGACTTCAAATATACTTTAGGAAAATTTTGTATTTTGTCTAAAAGCACACTTCAAACCTACTTTATTTTTTATGAATACGTGTTCAGATATGAAATTTAATTGGGTCAATATTCGGTTAATTGGCAATATTATTTTAAGTGTTCAGGCATACGCAATTTTCAGCTTACTCAATAATCATTTGACAGTTGGAAAACAATATAAAAAATACTCTAAATGGTTGTTGTGTTTCTATGTAAAATCATTTGACAGTTGGAAAACAATACAAAAAATACTCTAAATGGTTGTTGTGTTTCTATGTAAACAAACTTACCATCACATTGACTTTTCAATGATTTCTTTTGTTGACATTTGCCATTTTATACAATTTTGTTCACTAAACACAGTTGTGAACAGTGTTGCATTCGAAATCTTACTCAATATTATAACAATTTCGTACTTATTACGCAATAATTAATTGAGATTTTATATGCAATATTGAGCTCAATAATGGCGTTCATTGCGAGTAACGCAATTAAGGCGCATATGTGAACATGCTATTAGTCTTTATAAATTTCTTTTAGTCACTATTTTTGTTTTTCTTACCACAAAGTACAAATTTTGTGTAACAAATGCTATTTTGTTAAGTTATTTTTGTTGTTTTTTAAATTAAAATGAATTGTTTTTTACGTTTAGTTTATTTTGTTATTTCATGGGAGGTTAACAGATTAACCGGTTTTTTTCGAGTTGGGTAACCGAAAACCTGGTTTTCAAAAAAGTCGGTTTTTTGAAAACACTAATGGGAATACTTAGTGGAATCGCTGAAACTACATCAATACTAAATGCTGGGGAAATCATCACTACATCCAATCAGGTATTTAATAACGTTTTGTATTTTATTAACCAATCTCTCAGATATATCAATATGACAATGCAATTGCAGTAATTAGTGTTGAAATGAATTCACAGTATGTTTGCCTCTTACCGATGCAGAGATTATTGCAGCATAATCACTATTCAGTTTCTGATGTATTTTTCAAAAACTTGATTCTCTAGAGTCCGTTGACAGTTTTTATCTTGTTGAGAGTCCTTTCTATATCTAGGAAATCTGCCTATTAGAAATATTGTTTTAATTCAAGTCAACTCTTAAAGATTTTAAAAACCTTATAACAGAACTTTCTCTATTGAATGACTTTTTCAAAAGGCCTGTCAACAGCTCGATAATTGAGAATAGACCTACTGTTTCTGCCCTATATATGAATCTATGAGTCTTTGCAAGGTCTTCAACTAGAAAAGTACTTGGCTTAGGGCCCGATTATCGTTCACAACACTAAAATGTTGTGTTGTTTCGACCACAACACAACATTAATTTTTCATACGATTAAGCCGATAAGTGTTGTGAATCGTAATCGCAGTTTGCAACATACAACATCAAAATACTTAGTGTTCTGAACGGTAATCGGGACCTTAATTTAGACGAAAGTTTTTTGCATTTCTATGACTTTTTTTGGTCATTCTTTGCATTTTCAGTACAAATAAAAAATAGTTAAGACAGAGATAATAATAATAATATATTAAACATAATTTATATAATCTATAATAACAGGGACTGATGCAAAGCTTAATGCCAGGTCCCAGTGATTTATATGGTGAAAAACTCTAGCACTTTCAAAACATAATTGCAGTAATAAATTTTCTTATCCTTAAAATCTTAAAAATATGCCTCTATTTCTTATAAACAAAACTTAGTGATATCCAAAAAAAAAACTTGGTAATGATACGTCATTACCGAATAACTTAATTTGTAATGACTACTGAAACTGTTAATATCATTTAGGAAAACACGAGTAATGGATGCATTAGTAATGGCTTATTTAAGTCGCTATTTTGAAGCAAGTGTGTTAAGTAAATGACTTCAACGCTTTAAACTAATTTAATTAAATATAAATATATAAATATTATTATTGCTAATACAATTTCAAACTATTACTTGCCAGTGATAGCTTTTTGCTGGATATTCAAAGTGTTAAGAAAATTCGTTTATGCCTTACATTTGCTTTGGTACGTTTTTTTTTATGGATAGACATAAAAGTGTAAGAAAACGATGGTACTTCATTTTACAAATGACAGCAAGGACAACTTCATCAGTAGCATAATAATTGAATAAGAAAGAATTTCAAAAGCAAAATGAAAATATGGCAAATATTTAAAATTGTAGTGATACAAAATAAGATTTTGATTTTGTTTGTGTTTAAGATTTTAATAATTTTTTTTTAATATTAAAAATTACAAAAACCCATTACAATTTAAATGGAAATTAAGTTTGTTTTACACACACATTCAGAAATAAAATTTGAGCGTTGACGAAGCAAAACGGTCAGTTAAAAGAATGCAAAGAACTAAACCAATATACAGCTGCGTTTAAAAATAACACTGAAGGCAAGATTCGAATGTACATATGAAATTTTCTTTGATTTAGTTTCGTAGTTATTACCGTGACACAAAATTGAAATATGTCAAATATTTATTCAACGTAAAAAAAACTTGTGTAACTTTTATTGACTTTTTAGTGAAAAAATTTACAATTTAAGTTGAAGTAACAAAATGTTGATGGTAGAAAAATAGCACTAGCTATTCATTATAGATTTAAAAAAAAAAAATAAACTATATATCAAATGGTGTTTGTTGGTAATAACGACGGCGCAGTGCTTTGACGAAGCCCATGCTAATCATGATGCTTTAAAGGAAAATGTAATGTCACCTGAAATCGCATGGCTTTTTCCGTCTTAATAATATAAAACTTATTTTTGATCTGATTTTTTTTTATTTTTTAATTGTTAATGTTGATGTGGTTCTTAATAAATAAATCGAATTTATTATATATATAGAAATATAAGCGCTGCAAGAAAAAATTGCCGTTCAAAACTGCCCCATCCTTGTTCAAAGCTGCCCCGAATGGGGGGCACATTTAAACACAATGACTTCATCCATTAAAAAAATAAAAAAAAATAATATAAATCAAACTAAAAATAAGTTACTTGTAGACTTATGCTAACGTTTATTTCCATATATATATTAGTTAAATTATGTAAAAAGTCAATAATTCAGAAATATAAATTTGTCATTTGTCATATGTATGTCATTTAATATTAGAAACCTGAATAGTTGTTCTTAAAAAAATACTTCTTTCTGGAATAATTTCAAAAGGTTTTAGAGATAAGGAACCAATCACATATTTTGCATACAAGCAATGTCTTTTTTTACATGTGTTTTTTACACGAAGTTTCGTGGAACCAATTACCGTGTAAAAACAGAATTAGGTGTATATTATTAAGCGATGTTTATAAAATTTCTTGATTTCTGGTGAGGCATCAATTTAGCACAGACCACTAAATAATTGATTCAAAAATACATTGCGATTATGAAAGAAAGGGTGATACAAGTAGAGATACTTTTTTCAATAGCCTTTTTTTGGACAAATCACGTATGAGTCGTGTTAAGCTATCATGTTGTTTTTGTTTAGTATTGTTTGGCAATTCAAAATGGAAAGACTTACGCCTGCACATAGCATTTACAAATCGTTCAACTTTAGTACGAAAATTCAAGTTCTGTGCGGAATGTGTTTCGTGCATTCATTATTGGAAAATATTCGACCGAATAGACCACGTCCAGCACGAGTTATATTACTTAAAAAAATAAAAAAAAACTTCATTTTATTTTTTTAATGAGATTTTAACTTTATTCATTCAATGACAAAATCAAAATTAAGTTAATTCTTACATTTTCTTTTAATTAATATCTTACGAATATTATATGCTAGTCAGCAAAGCCAAAACAACATAAAATTGGAGCAATTAGCGAGAATTGGATATTGTGTTTAGTTATATAAATTACAAATGGAATAATTAATAGGAATTGGTAATATTTTATTGTGTGAATTATTTTAACGGATGTAACACAAAAGTCTCTTGCGAAATGTTACGATCTGCTTTTAATATGTATTATTAAAATGAAGGTAATATGTAAGTAAGTATGTATGTGGTTATTTTATGGGTTACACGAGTGTCAATGCATTTAGGTGGGTTTGCAAATTAATATGTATTTATGTACGTATGTGACTGTAAGTGTATTAGGGTTACCCATGACTAAGACATGTATGTGTTGTGTTAGGGGTTACCCATAACTCACGCTGTGAACAAAATATAGCGGCTGTTTCTGAGAGTGTACACGAAGACCGTGGAGAGTCGATTCGGCGTTACAGTGCCATGATAACCGACTATTTGATGCCTGAAATTAAAATTCGTAATAATGGCGTGAAGACGGTGCCACTTCCCACACATCGCATCAATCAATGGATTTATTGAGAAAACACTTCGATGAGCACATAATTTCACGTTTTGGGCAGGTCGATTGGCCACTAAGATCGTGTGCTATCACACCGTTAGACTTTTTTTTTGTGGGGATATGTAAAGTCTAAAGTATATGCGGACAATGTTCATTCGATTGAGGCCTTGGAGGAAAATATCACACATGTTAGTCGAAGTCCAGTTACCAGTCGAAATGTTCAAACGAGTCATTGAAAATAGGACTCAACGAATAGAGCATCTGCGACGTAGCAACGGCTAACATTTGATATACATAATCTTCAAAACATAAATGCCAAAGAATGACAATATTTTTGTCTTCCAATGTACTGAAAATGCTTACAACGTTGGAAGACAAACATTTTAAGTTCACACGGTTGTTAGACATTTTCTGAACATTTTTCGGACAACGTTGTAATATCTGACGATCGTGAAAATTTGACTCAACGAATAGACCATTTGCGACGTAGCAACGGCCAACATTTAATAGATTTACCCCCTGGCCCACGATGTCGAACGATAACGTTCGCTTAGATAAGACTTAAGACACAAACTTGATTGTGGTATAAACAAACTTGATTGAGTAAAAAATAGATACGATAAAAAGTGTGTGTCTTAAGTCTTATCTAAGCAAACGTTATCGTTCGACATCGTGGGTCAGGGGGTTAATCTTCAAAAAATAAATGCCAAAGAATGTACTTTTAAATGATAAAAAACATTCCCCATTAAATTTGAATTTTCTGTGTTTTTTTTTCTTTAAAAAAAGTAGGGAACCGCTTTACATAAAAACTGACGTTGCTTACCCTGGTGTGTGATTTTCCACACATATCTATGTAATTTTGCAAATATTTTGTTATTACTAAATATCAATTTAACATAGAAATCTAATTAATTGGTTGAAAAATATTGTTTGTCAATGCGATTCTAAAACAACTACGTTGATTTTCCTAATTTATGCTTTTCCAGATACAAATACTTGATATTTATATCGTTTCTGCAAATTGTAGTATTTAGTAAGTGCTCACATTTATTAAAGATAATCTAATTCGATGTAACAATTTAACAATTAACATATCTATTAAAGGTAAATCATATAAATATTTAGATATAACTTATGTGTAGAAAACAACACATGAAGATAAATTATGTAAGTTTCTTCTTAGGCAGGTTTCAAACTTGCTTGTTTACCATATAAAAATCATGTATTTGGTTAAGCATTGCGAAAGTTATAGCTCAAAGTTTGTATACAAAATTGGCTTATTGAAAAAGTTATATTAACAAGCCAAAAAAATGTCGAGAGAAAAAATGTTTTACACACAATTTTATAGATTATAATTCCCTTTAAATATAATACATATTTAAATTTATGTAGTGCGCCAAAAACGAGCATTTAATATAAATAAAATTTTCCATAAAATTCTTTAAAAGTTATTTTGCACTCGTTTTGTGTAAAACAACACAGTCATTATAATTTCATTTCAACTGAAATGAAAAAAAGGAACAAACAAAAAAATAACTGGCATAAATATTTCATGGTGTTGCATTAAAAGGAAACAACAAAACGTATTTTATATGCACCCATCATCTAGACCAACTAACGAGGCTACAAATGATGGGTAAAATAAAGCTTTAATAAAGGGTGTTCCAACTAAAACGCAATAGTGTCAAGGGTGTTCGGTATCGTGAAATGATAACCAAATTTTTCTTGCCTAGAATTGAAGAAATGAATGTGGAGGGCATGTGGTTTCAACAAGACGGCACCACATGTCATACAGCCAGAGAAAATGCATCAGTCATTTCCCGGTCGTGTTATTTCGCGTTTTTGAGACCAGAATTGACCGCCTAGATCGTGCGATTTAACACCTTTAGATTTTTTTCTTTGACGACTCAAGCTTTAAAAGAGGAAATTGAACGGTGCATTAATGAAATACCGCAGCATTTATGCAAAAAGGTTATTGAAAATTTCATTAAAAGATCGTGTGTGTGCCAGCAAAGCCGCGGCGGCCATCTGCACGATATCTTGTTCCATACATAACCTCATTCTGTCTACTTTACGATATAATAAAGCTTCACGTTTTTTTTTTTTAAATATCTGTGTTTTATTTGAAATTTTAAAATTGCGTTCTAGTTGGGACACCCATTATATACATACATACGAGATATACATAGGTAGGTGTACATTGTGAATTATGTATGTGATGTAAACTACATACAAACGTAAAATTCTCATTTATTTCTGTAAAAAAATCAAGCCCTAGGTCACATGTATGGACAACCAATGACAGTCTACCTTGTTACATTGTCGTTAATGGCAACGTAAAAAAAATCTGAATAAAAAACACAATTTACAAAATATATTTAATTTTTGTAAGGAAATAAATAAACGTTAAAAAATAAACAAATATTAAATTCCCTGAATGGTTTTTTACCTAAAAACGTTAACATGACAAACTTGCATTTAAGATATATTTTTTGGCAGTTTTTAAAACGGAATATCTTTCAGCACTGGCAAGGGATAATAAAACTGTGAGTGAAAATGGGATTTAAAGAAATTGAAAATAAATAAAAGGTTTTACTTTAAAAGAAAATATTTGTTTTTAGAAGCTGTATAAAATTAAATACAAATACGTTTTTTTTTTTTTTTAGAAATCATAAAGTAAACATAATTTCTGTAAAGTAATATTCTTACTTATCTTAAGAATTGTCTTACTTACAGTCATAAATTTTCCGCTAAAGTAAAATATTGCTATTTACGAAAACTTACAAGTGTTTTCTTTTTAATACAGGGATTTATTTCCACCTACATACATATATTCTTATTTATTATATTTAACAAGAAAATCTTTTGCCATGTTTTAAAAATACAGGAAATATGAAATTTAATACTTTTAAAATTAAATACAGGCCAATATTACTTACTAACAAGAATTTGCTGGAGTATAAATATAGAGTCACGAAACTATAAGTTAATTAGCAGAATATTGCACTTTAAAGGAAAATAATGAATGAAATTAATAAGAATTTTTTGGAAAAGTAACGCTAAAAGAATTGAGATTTCAACATCCCAGCAAAAACTTAGAAGTATTTAAATTAATGAATACCTTTCAATTATTATAAAGTGCAGATTACTTAGCAGTAGTTTAGTATTGACTTCTTTGTTTAAATAGTTGTAATAAAGCAGTTTAAAAAAACTTAGCACACATTTTGTTTAACAATTTTGAATACAGAAGAGTGAGTTTAGAAACCTGTTTATTATTAAATTTTAAAATATATGAAATCAATTAGACATGATGATATGAATCTAATATAAATTGCATATATACTCGTAATATAATTATTGCAAAATTTGATTTATGGAAACAATAATGTAACTATATAAATTTGCTTTAGAAAGTAGTAAATTACAGGGACAGAAAATAACTGTTATTTTTAAAAATTTTTATTGAAAAGTGAAATGCAATATTTTCTATTTGGTATCTCAATACGAAGTGAAGTAAAAATTTTATTTAATAGAAACATAAAAAACAAAATAAAACTAGATTAAATATTATTGTATAAAGTAAAGTATATATAGTCTTATCATTATGATACATAAGTGACGTACATGCAAATTTTTGGATGACTTTTAAATTTGTGCCTTTTTTGATAAAAGTCAAAAAATAACTTTTAATTTTGACTTTTATTTTTTAAGGCAAAAATTAAAAATTACTTTTGACTTTTATTATTTTACTCAAAAAATAAAAGTTATTTTTGAACTTTAACCCCCAGGCCCACGATGTCGAACGATAACGTTCGCTTAGATAAGACTTAAGACACAAACTTGATGGTGGAATAAACAAACTTGATTGAGTAAAAAATAGATTCCATAAAAAGTTTGTGTCTTAAGTCTTATCTAAGCGAACGTTATCGTTCGACATCGTGGACCAGGGGGTTAATTTTTTTAAGGCAAAAATAAATACGCTAGTTTTATTTTAATTTTATGAAAAGCCAATTTTCTGTACAAAACTTATTTTATTTGTTTTAATTAAAAAAAAATGTATCCATGCAATTTTTAATCGCCTTACTTCTTGGCAAAAACTTGCCTGAGACATTTGTGTTTTTGTATCATTAAATACGATTATCTCAAATAATGACAGATTTATGACAATTTGTTTTTGCTCTGACATAAACATGTTTTTTTTTTTTTTTTGTCCCATGTATGTAGTATTTTTGTTATTGTTTTAGTTATTTATGCTGTATTAAAAGTCTGTGTATAAATATTTATCTATTATTAATCCGTTTAAACACAAATATTTAACAATATTCATAAATCATAGTTTTAATAATCCTCTATTATATTTAAATAAAAACGCATTTTTTCCATATATATTTTAAATGACTGCTTAAATATTGAAACATTATAAAGTTCAATTGAAATTGGATTAGTCTATACATTTTATATATGTACATTAGGCCGGGCCAATTTGTATGGAGCCGAAAAAATCGATTAGAGACGCCCCCTAGGATGATTCTATGGACAATCCTTAGTAACTTTGGTGAAGGAACCATGGGTCTATCTCGATTTTCGAGTCTCCCACTTTTTTTTCCTATAACATCATTTTGATTCGAAATTCGATTTTTTATTCATCGTTATATTATCTTTTTTATGTGTATATGGGGGGTTTTTGGGGCCGAGAAATTCATTTTTAATCTTTATTTTTACCTATGAACACCACCAGAGGGCGTTTCATGCATATTTGTAATATTTTTCGTCTATTTTCCGAGAAAAAGTGGGAGACTCGAAAATCGAGATAGACCCATGGTTCCTTCACCAAAGTTGCTTATAATTGTCCATAGAATCATCCTAGGGGGCGGCTCTAATCGACAAAAAATTTGGCCCGCCCTAATGTACATACATTTATAAACTGAGTTGAGTGTATTATTTATGTTTATTTAAAAATTTATGGTGGTATTAAATCCATATTAATTCATATAGTGCGGCCAAAAAAAAAGTACTAAATAATTGTAATAAAAAACAAAACAATAAAACGCTTTTAGTTTGCAAAAAAAAATTTAAATAAAGAACAGCCAAAAATTGTAAATATAAATCAGTTGGTTGTGTAGTTCGATTCCTTATTTCTTGTTGACTTTTGCCCTTATGCCTTATGAAATCAACATAGTCTTTTAATTATAATTGATTTAATGTTTCCAATACATTTCAGCTATCAGTTAAATGTGTTACTAATAATGTTTAAGTAGCCAAAATAACATAACAAAAGTTGACACAGTCTATACAGTGGAATGCCAAATTTCAGGGTCCCTAAACTTAAATGCATTCAAAGGAAGCGTAGTTTCTTAGGGGACTCCTTATCTGAAGGAAATATTTGAAAAAATGTATTCCTATGAGATATTCATAGCAAAAACTTATCTGTCATATTTTTCAAAAATATTTTCTACAATCAGGAAACTGTAAAAAAATATATAAAAATCGTTTCCTAGCATAGAGATTTGAGTATAAGGAAAGCTAAATAAAATATATATTAACATATATTATATGTATGTATGTATTTTGTTATTGTGTAAACCGAGTGTATGCATTTCAAAATCAATTGTTCAATTTCCAACTGTTTACAATGGATGTTGTAGTGTTGTAGGAGTTGTACGTCGTCTGAATTTACAATAGTTGTAAAAATTTTGTTGGTAATTTCTCTATATAAGTAAAACATCTACCACATTTTGATATCTTTTTTAACTGTTGTATGAAAGTTTAAGTGTTGGCAAAAGTTTGATTTATAGCTCCACATAAAAATTTCTCATTTAGAAAATTAACCAAACGGTAACACTCAAGTCATAAATTAATAGCGTCGACAGACGACAGCGTTAATGTGCATTAAAATGTCACTAATGTGAATTAAGATTTTACCTTGACAGACGACAGTTTTTGCATTTAGTAAACAGCTGTTTGTGTGTAAACAACTGTTTAATTGTGAAAAAGTTTTGGTGAAAAATCAGTATTTATTTGAAAAAAAAAGCTGAAATTACTTTTGCTGAAACTGCTGAATAATGTAAAAATTGTTCATGCACTAGCAACCATCAACCTGAACGTGTTGCTATATGTGGGGACCGAAGTAGGACACTCTGAAATACGAGAAAGGCAATTGTGGAAATCTATTTTTTTTATTATTATTATTATTTTATTTATTATTATTTTAATTTTACATTTGTCTTCTTCTTCTTTTAAAATAGTAAACAATTTGATAATATTTGATAGATTTTCGACGATGTTGCCATATTGAAATAGTACTCGGGAGAGGGGGGGGGATTGTTAGTCTCTATTGAGGTGTGAAAACAAATTCGATGCGTAAGAGTATCAATTTGTACGCTGATTTTTTGTGCATTTACGTCTAACCTAATGCGCATTAGGATGAGAATAATTCACGAGTTAATTTGAATTAAGACTGCTAATGCAAATTAACTGTGACGTCTGTTTACGCTATAATAAACAAAAAAAATTTAAAATGGATCTTGTAATTTTATTCTATTTTCTTCGACCTTTTATTAAATAATTTCTAAGCTTGAGGTCACTTTTAATATTAAAATAGAATAACTCCTGAAGAAGATTTCCAAAGGAAATCGAAATATCGAATTAATTATATATAAAAATAAAAAATCTTTTATAAAAAACAAAAAGTGACCTCAAGCTTAAAAATTGTTTAATAAAAAATGGATCTTGTTTAAAACTCCGTAGTATTTTAATTTAGGAAAATATTTATATTTTGTGTTTTGTATATTTGTTTTTAAAATATTTTTTTTTTACCATTTTGAAAGTTTGACAACACAAATATACGTCTTTATTGAAAATTGTGTTCACAATCATACAATGTACAACATCACTTGTGAATTTGAAGAAATATGTTGCATGTGTTGGCTTCATGCCCTTTGTTGTGGGTATTTCTCTGTTTATATAAGTCAAAAAAAACACCTTACATCTTTCTCCTATTAATTGAATACTCTTTAAAATCTTTGAAATAATTAATATATCTTTCATCTAAAATTCCATAAACAAAGATGTCAATATTTTACCTTTATACTTTCAACTCTTTATGGTGTCTACTATAGATAGGTACAAGCATCACAATATCTACAATACAATACCAAAACAATGAAATATGTTTTTTTTTTTTAGTTTGCAGCTAAAGTAAATAGTTTGTAAAATAGTGTTAAAGTTGCAAGTCTTTGAGAACGTTTTTGCATTCATCTTGTTTCTGTTTCAGTTGTGTGTATTTGTTACAAAGGAGACTGCTTTTCAAAAGCAAGTGTATTTTCATTTTATGTTTTTAAATCTTTTGTTTAAAGACAACAATACTGCAACATTGTATGCAATGTTAATAATGCAAGAATGTGTGCATGATACTGCATTAACTGTCACTTTATGAATGTTTGAATACAAGTTTAAATGCACATACATATTACACAGGAATATCATCTTGTAGAATAAAATATGGAAAATACCATATACATATATACACACGTACACATAGTAGTCATAGTATCAAACATGAGTCTCACCATTATCTTTGTTCAGCAGACAATGAAAGACTGAATGTATAACGTTAAAATTATTATAAAGGTCGCTGCACTAAGCTGCTTAAAAACTTGCCAAAACTCTGAACTTTTCATATGAGTATTAAATACTTTAAAGAAACTTTTCAAAATCATGAAATCTGAAACCATTCCGCCCTGGGCAGAGTAAAAGAGCAGCACCAGAGTCTTTAAAAAAAAAAAAGTAAATTGATTAATTAGATAAAAATCCTATAAGTTTGTTAACAAAAATAAAAAGTTTGTTACAGTTGAGTTTGTTTTTTGTTTGTGTCTTTCCCATAAGTGCAGTTTTAATTTATTTTAAAAGCTTATTAGCAGACATTAAACAAAGCATAAAAAAATGTTTTTGAAATAATGTTGAAAGCTAAAATAGGCGGTTTTATTATAAGATATATTATATATGTATTTGTTTTGAAAAAGTTTTTCCTAGACATGTTGATAGCAACGTGCTTCACTTTGACATTAATGTTGCAATTTATTTATAAGAGTGTTTTAGAAACATACTTATGTACTTAAAAGTTTAAATCGTGAGATTTATTTTAAACTCGAATCATTAATTAGATTTTAAGATGTCTGCAATGCGAGTAGTTGAAGGTAGTGAGTGTAGTTTAGATAATGTGAAACAAGTCAATGGAATGTTAAAGTATTGAAATTATTAAAAATTTATGTGCAAAATTATAAAATAAATATAATAACGTTTGGTGGTTATAAGCAACTTATACTTGTCAATTGCTTTTCAAAATGGGATAATGATGACAAATAACGTCCTGCTATTTGAAAAACATTAGTTTTAAACCCATTTCACAATATGCTTTCTGTTCTTTAAGGAAAATATTCTTTTGATTTAAGAATTTTCTTGGTTTGTTGATTGGAAAATATTGATCGATTTTTTAATCACTTGACAACAATTTTTCCTCTTACATAAACTTTTGAAAAATCCTAATTAGCTTAAATTGTATTTAATGCCAAACTCTTTGGATTTCTTTAAATAATATCCAGCAAATTATCATTGGTTTACGAAGCTTCATTATAAAAGCAAATTTTAGCTTTATTGTTTATCAAGTCTTATCATAGAGTTTCAGAGACTTTTAACTTAAAAAATGGTTACTTTTTGCCATGAAAATTTGTTGTTGTCTGCAAAAAAAAACACACACAACACGAGTAGTGTGCTTCAGGTTTAGGAATCACAAAATATCACACACAGACATGCAGACAAACACACATACAGACCTACATACACTCTCATACTCATTTGTGGCACGATTAATAGTTGATTTTAGTTTCTAAGTATTTTTTGTTTTTTTATTTTTGCATTTTGCCAAAGTTTAAAGTTTTTCAGTAGATTTTGTGCGCATAATTAGCCAGAAGACAAAGAAAATAGTCAAAAATTCTTTAGTTGTATTAAGTGCACGAGTACGAGTTAGTAGTCTTGTGCTGAACATTATGATTAGTAGACGCTTTTTCTGTTAGTTTTGCCAACTACTCGGACCGTTTTTAATTTAAAATTAACACGAGTAAAAGTTTGTGTGGCTTTTCCATTGGTTTGAACTCTTGGTAAACAGAAATGAGGTTAAACAATAAATAAGCAAGTGGATTTGTTAAATTTTAATGAAAATTCTTTAAACAAAATTTATTAAATATTTCAACAAATTTTTAATACCCACAATTAAGCTGCTTATTGTTTTCTCTATTATTTTATACAATAATACCAAAATATTATAGTAAACAATTCATAACTAATGCAAAGAAAATTATCAACTAATTTCATCAAAACACAAAACTTGTGCTTGTAAGAATTTGTAACGATAATTTAATAATACACCTGCTGATTGAATAAAAACAAGAGCAAAAAAAAAATATTTTGTTATACATTGTTGTTCTTTCTGACAACACCCACAAAATAATGAAATGTCTATTTTGTATAAGCAAATGCCTGTCATCGAGCATTTTTGTAAGACACAAATAAATAAATACCCAATAAACATATTGACAAGCGTTTTGTAAATTAAGATTGCAGCAAGCTGACATAAATAAGAGTTTTACTTGCAAATGCAAGTGTTTTGCGAATCTTTTTGGTAATTTGCTTGCAAATGCAAGTGTTTCATAAATTTAAGCAAAACGTGTCATTCTCGCTGTTAAAAATTGTGCTAATAAGTTGTGTTAATAAATAGTGTTAAATTGTTGTTAAAGTTGTTAAATTAAGTGTGTTTGATACTTTCGAGAAAATTTGTTACGAAAGCGTGGCAAAAGATCATGACTGACAACGTTGCTGAGAGCTTTTACTGGCGAAGAACTGCAGATAAGAAGTGCATTAGGGCCTTCACTGTCACCACTGCCATTCGTCGTAAGTGAAATACGTTTAACCCTTTCAGGACCATAAGCTTCTGGGGACTTTTTCCTTATCATTTTGATATGAAATAAGCTTGTCAGGATGCAACTAAAGCAAAACCAATAAAAAATGTTGAAAATTTTTTTTCCTAGAATAGTTTTTTTATGGGACACATGTGTCCCTGTGGTCCTTAAGGGAGCCACAGAATCTTTTTTATTTTACATAGGTTTTTCAACAAAAGTTACATTTTTAACGTTATAATACGATTTTAATAAAAATTTTAAATGTTTAATTTTGCGATAAATTATGGTTAATTATGATATTCTGCGAAACAATTACGGTTTGTAGTAAAACATAGGTGCACATTGCATTCAATACAATAGTTATTAGTGCGATTTTCTACATTAATTTTTGCGCATTGAACACATCTCTTTCTTATGTTAGCTTTGAGCATAGAGTGCGAAGAACTTGGTCTCTTGCTGACAGTGATTTTTGATGACTGGAATATTGGAAATTCTCTCTGACGCGAAGAATACCCAGCGATTAAATTTTTGGCCACCATTCGTCTAAACTCAAGGGAGTTTTGTGGAGTCCCTTCAACAAGATGTTTTGCTTTACATTCGGTGTAAATAACGTAGGAATTGTTTACGCTTATATCAATGAAGTCAAAAAATAACCGTAGGTAATATTTTATTTTCGATTTACGGTCTAGTTCATAAAATGACTTTCGCTGATCCATTAAATCTACTCCACCCATATTTTTGTTATAATGCATAATAGCTTTTGGGCATTTTACGTTTATTTTCTCAGCACTACCAGCTATGCGACGTCTGACGGTGTCTGTATCCACTGGCGAAAGAAAATTTGTGAGAAGAGTCACAGCTCTGTTGTCCATCCACTTCACAAAGGATATGCCCTCAAAGCTTGATGTGTAAATGTCTCCTCGCTTCATATTCTTATCGAGAGGCACATTTTTTGGAATATTTTTTCGGTTGCTTCTTACTGTTCCACAGGACTTTATTTGACGTTTTTTCAACTCATATTGCAACAAAGGCGAGTTGAAGAAGTTATCAATGTAGACCTCGGAGCCCAAACCTGTGAGTTTTTCTGTCAACTGAAGCACGACTGATTCTCCAAGTCCATATTCAGTTCCATACTCTTTTCTTCCAGTGTACAGATCAAATTCAAAAAGATATCCGGAAGCAGAGTCACATCTACACCACATCTTAAATCCCCATTTTATTGGTTTGTTCTTGATATACTGTTTCATAGAATTATGACCTTTGAATTTGATCATGTGCTCATCGACAGCCTGTTTATATGTGTTGTTCATTGCATTTTGAAATGCTTTGTTAAAATGACTTATGACAGGTCTGATCTTAAAAGCCCGATCATTCATGTTTCCTCCTTCATCGTTATTACTGAAGTGCAAATTTTGACGGATATGTTCAAATCTTTTTCTTGTCATTACATTACTTATGAAGGGTACACCCATATCAGGTTCTGTTGACCAATAATCACGTATAGATGGTAAAACGTGATATGTCATTACAAGATTGATACCAAGAAATGCTTTCATTTCGTCGGCAATAACATTAAAAACTCTTCCATTTTGTTCAGCATATCTACAGGATTCATGAACTATAAGTTCTATTAAAACATCAAAGTTCGTAGTCAGTAAAAAGATCTGAAATGGTGATAGATTACAGTTGGGGTTCCCAACATCGCAGATTTGCACTTTTCCAAACTCATAGTCACTGTTAGGGAATACGTTTGCAGTGTATGAATTTCTCCATCTAAAATTTGGTTCATTTTTTTCTGTGGGTTTTTTTTTTGTAATTTTCTGGAATAAGAGGCGCTTGTTCCGTTATCTCAACGACTTGTTCTGTTGTCTCAACCGCACTATCATCGATTTCACAAAATTCTGCACCTGCATCAACATCACCTTCAAGAAAAATCAGGTCTTCTTTATCTAGACACAAATCGTCTTCGTCTTCGCTATTTTCCGCAGTAAGAAATTGTAATATTTCTTCTTCATTCAGTTTAAAAAATCTACGACGCTGGCAAGCCATTATTCTAAAAAAATATTGTTACAACGTGCTATAGAATTTACATTCACCAAACTTACCAAAATGAATCAGCAAATCAAAGAACAAAATTGTTTCTCTCAAATATCACTTTTTTAGCAAATTAGAAAACACGACCACTTCTCACTGCGTAAAGTAAGTAAATAGAATACAAATGCTAAAAATTCTGTTGCCTGATAAAGCTCACAAACTTAATGGGGAAGTCCCCTTTTAATTTTTTTTAATATGACAACTCTCACCACTATTAGCAGTTACATTCAAAGTTATCAAACAAAAAGTTACCATTGACGACCATAGGGACACCCGTGTCCCTTTTCGTTTTTTTTAAATAAAGCTAGTTTTTTCTTGGAAATATCTTAAAACCGAATTTCAATTCAAAGAATATTGTTAAATTAAACAAAATTTTTTAATTTGAAAGAAAGAGAAAATTTCGTCTATGATTTAGAACAGTTTAAATATCCCGTTTATGGTATGTGCAAAACTTGCTTTTTAGTTCTTAAAAAAACATTTATAAGTTTTTTTTTTCACAGAAATTTGTTATAAATTTTAAAAACCCATCATTTAACTTTGCATGAGGCTAAAAATATCAATGATTTTAGTATTAGTTTACTTTTAACAACTATTTTTCTTTTTGGGACATATATGTCCCCTGGTCGTCAAAGGGTTAATAGGTTTCTAGTTACATTTTTATATTCATATTTGAATTCTATTGTAGAAACTTTTGCTAAAAATGGAGGCAAGGAAGAGGACTTTGTGTTTACCTCTAGGTCATATTTCCAGTACGAAAAGTTAACTAAAATAATGATTTTTTAAATGAAACAACAATGAAGTTCCTATTTTTATATTTTAAGTTAATATTTTTCTATTAAAAAAAAAAAAATTAATATTAAAAATTATTTTTAAATGTCTCAATAGAAAAACATATCCAAAACAAAGTAAATGTTTAAAAAGCTTACTAATTTCATTAAAAATACGTGTTTTTTAAGCATTTCGAAAACGTGTAAATAAATTACTTGAAAAACATGTTTTGCAATCGTTTTTTTAACGCTTGTTGGGTGCTTTTCGATTATGTCTTTTGTAAATGTGACAGCAGCGTTTTATAAGTGTTTTGCTTACATTTGAACGCTTACAAAACGCTTATTTTTATATGTAAATGCTGTCTGGGTAATCATTTTAATATTTTTTCAAATGTGTGTCTAAAAGTACGGTCACACTCGGCAAATATTTTCCCAAATATTTTTGAACACATTTATTTATTAAAAACAAAACCTCCTTTATTTAAGGCCAGACATAACTAATATTTAGTCCTATTTTAATTGATGCTGTTTGATCTTTCAAAATTCTTGTGGGATTAAACAACGTCAAATAAATTTGTGCTAAAACAAGTTGTTACGCGTTTTTAAGTAAATATTTGCCATGTGTGATGATCATACCTTAACAATCATAATTTATTTTCATGTGTGTTTATTTATTTATAAATTTGTAGAAATTAGCTACAGCAAACAAATAACAAGGAAAACGCAAAACATATGGACACACAATTTGTTTTCCTACTTCTGTTGTTATTATGTATGTTTAATGTTAATGACAAAACTGTAAATTACAAAATCCCAATAATGAACTAAAGCTACCATGTAAAAATGAAATATGAGAAATACTGTGAGCGTCAAAATAAAATCAACACCACATACATATATGTACATATTAATTAAAGAAAAGCTTACTTATATTAAAGGTTTCCTCTAAACTTTTGTTGTTGATTTTCTTACATTTCTGATAGTTTGCTGGTGGTGTCTGTCATATTTTAATTTTATGTGTTGCTTTAAAATTTTTGCCGTTTTTGATGTAATAATTTATACAAGAACTAGTTGAGCTTAGATATATGATCAATTTGAATTACTTAAAGAAAATATATCATTAGACACGGTTAATATGGGAATGGTAATTTAAGAAAATTTTGTATTAATAATCTTTAATCTTTTGTATATGTTTTGATAATATGATACACAATAATGATTTTTTAAAACTTAACGAAACTTTATTTTTTAAACAAAAAAATAATTTGTATAAAATTTTACTATATTAATAATATTATAAATATATTATAAAACAAGAAAAAATGTAAAATTTCAGAAAAGGTAACGAAATTTATTTGCAAAAATAAAAAAAAAGTTGGAAATCAACATTTTATTACATTTATTTATATTAAGTAATTGTGATTTAATAACAAGAAAAAAATTTTAAATTTTGGCAATTTAAAAAAACTTAATGAAACTTTATTTTTTAAACTAAAAATATTAAATCAAAATTTTATTATATTTATTTATATTGCGTAATTGTTATTTAAAAACCAGAAAAACAAACATTTGGTCATTTAAAAAACTTGACGAAACTTTCTCCCTGGCCCACGATGTCGAACGATAACGTTCGCTTAGATAAAACTTATGACACAAACTTGATTGTGGAATAAACAAACTTGATTGAGTAAAAAATAGATACGATAAAAAGTTTGTGTCTTAAGTCGTATCTAAGCGTTTATTTTTTAAACTAAAAATATTGAAATCGTTAAATTGAGTAATTGTGATTAAAATTTTAAATTTTGAAAATTAACGAAACTTTATTTTTAAAAATCAAAAATTTGAATTCAAAATTTTATTATATTTATTTATATTGGATAATTGTAATTTAAAAACCAGAAAAAAATAATTTTAGCCATTTAAAAAACTTAACGAAACTTTATTTTTAAAACCGAAAGGATTTATATCATTTCATTACTATATTCATTAAACTTAAACAATTGTGTATTTATACCAAAAACAATTTTGGAATTTTGTCCATTTAAAAAATTTAACGAGAATTTATTTTTTAAACCAAAAGGCTTTCAATACTAAATTCGTTTATCTTAAATAATTGTAAAATCAAATTGCATTTTTATTTAAAAAAATAAGCAAAAATAAAACCGTATACAAATTTAATAGAAAAAAATATTATTTTTTGGCGTTAAGAGGTAAAAAATTTACAATGGAAAGGGAAACATCAATTTATCATCATCATAATAGAAGTTGTAAATCCCTGCGTGCAATAGGTAAAATCGTTGTTAGACATCACTGTACGATGAAAAAATTTTAATACAATAAGACCAAAAACAATACTGTGAAAAAATTTGCTAGTGAAGAACGACAAAAGTATCTTAAAGCACGAAGTAAGAGAATAGTAAGATCAAAACTACCATCAAGTGCTGGAAAATAGCTTAAAATGTTGAGAAAACTTCTAGAAAACCTGTAACGCGAGCAATATTAGAAGACCTTTATATCAGTGAGCAAACAAACCAAACCTTTCAGACCTGACGCCAAACTAACAGGCATTTTTTTATAGTTTTTGGAATATGTGATCTCTACAGTGTATGAAAATGTAATCAATGATTAGGTTTTGTCATTTTTATATCCTTCAAGGATTTTCAGGACACGCACAATTGATGCATCTCGGTCGATTTTCATTCATATTTCTAACTAAAATACATTTTGATTGCATTAAACAAATTCAATTAGTTTGAATTATGAAATTTATATTTTTTTTTAGTTTTTATATGCGCACTTCATTATTTGTAAAGCGATTAATACTTTTGTAACTAAAGACACTTATTTACTTCCACGGCTCATTTTGTTAAAACGGAAATGTGACTGAAGAATTTCGCAATAAAAATCAAATAGAAAAGAAATGTGAGAAGCAAATATAAAAAACAATCAGCACAATCGATACATGCCAGTCTATTTCAAATTGGGTTAACAAAAAAAGCAAAAATATTGAAACCGAAACCCACCCGCACAATCGATGCATCACGGTCTGAAAGGGATTCTCACATATAAACGAGCCTCAAATTGCTTGAAATAATAAGTTTTTCACCGATGAAAGTAAGTTTGAGATATTAGGAGTCTCAAACCCACCAAAAATATGGCGAAACAATAACGAATAATAAATATGTTAGCAAGGGTCGGTAATCTAACATTTGAACAATCTACAATGAAAAAGGAAGATTATCTCAACATTTTACAAAACAAGGTAATCCCTATTGTAGAGAAATTAAAACTATCGCACAACTAGATTTTCCTACACGACAATTATCCTGAGCATACCTCCAAAATTCTAAAAGAGAGGTAGCTCAGTCTTTGTCCAAAACTTTAGCTCACCCTCCGCACCCCACAGACCACAATCCAATTGAATGCTTATCACTTTTCCGATGATAATTGTTTTATAAATTATGCATGTAATAAAACATTTGTTTAAACAATATTATGTGTTTCCTTTATATTGACGCTCATAGTATATGTAAGTAAGTATTCACTAGTATTTTTCTAATAATACACACATGCAATTTATGTATGGAGTTTTATGTATGGACACATGATGAAAGTTAGTGTGCGCGAGTAGCGGAGTGTTTGAGAACTTAATGAAATCATTCCTTAATAGCATTATCTACATAAATACAAAAGTAACATAATTAAAAACATATACTCATATATATCAAACACACATGGTTGTATATAAATATAAACCTATATAGGAGGGTGGTAACTGAAGTGTAGAAGTTCCTCTTAAAATGAATAAATTGCCAACTATTGGAAACCTTCCATATGAATCTGAATGCTTGCAGGAATTTTATTGGAAGTATAAAATAAACATTTTTGGTGTTTATTTTGAGACATTTATGCAATATAAATTTCAGCCGTAATCTTTTCCCATCTATCTGGCAACATATGATACCAAGAACAAATTAAGCGAATTTCGGATTCCCTGTTCTGAGGTAAAGCGTATCACAAAGAGAGCGTTTTGCATCGATCGAAACAAATAATAGTCAGGCAGAGTATTACGCTTTCATGTACGGGCCCATATTCTTGGCGTTTTTCGCCTATATAAACAAATCAGGACCCTTCAATTGCTGGTGTTTAAAATTTTACGGCTGATCCGGGCGATCTTTGTCTTCCGTATGAAAATCAGCAATTAATAGCGATGGCACACTTTCAGCATAAGCTTCGGTGAGCAATCAGTGTACTTTTTTTCAAATTATAGCAGTTAACTTCCTGTATATGACGCTTATTTTTAGCAAAGAATTCGATATGTTTCAAAGTGCATGTAAAGTTTTCTGTAGTAAGCTAATTGTTAAATATCAGCAGTTTGTCATAGCAAACATTTTTACATAGAAAATATTTATTATGAAAATTTTTCAAAGATATTCTCTAGAGCAAACGGCTCGAAACATTTTCTACGAAAAAGTACTCGCAACACTTTCTACAAAAAATGCTTTCAAAATGTATTAAAAATTTAACTGCTCTGAACATGTATCATACTGCTTTTCCCGTAAATTTTTTAAAGAAAGTTGCCTGAAAAGTTTTTCTATAAAAAGCTGCTTTTCAATAGATAACTATTCGAAGCATCTTTTACAGCCAACTGTTCGAAAAATATATTACTATTAAAACAATTTCTATAAAAAAACTACTTCAAAAAGTTTTCTATAAAAAAGCTTCTTGTAAAATTCTATAAAAACCAGTAAAAACAGTTTTTATAGAAATCTGAGCGCAACATTTTCCTTTGAAAAGAATTTTCCTCTGAAAAGTCTTTAGACAAATTATCAAAAATCTTCAATAAAGAACTGTCCTTAATATTTTCTACAGAAAACTACTTAAAACTTTTTCTATTCTACATAAAACTGCTTGAATTTTTTTGGCATATAAAAAATCTTCCTCGATAAAAATTCTTGAAAAAAGCTGCAAAATATTCTTATACTCAATAAACTTTCTTAAACAAAAGTGCTCATAAAAATCTTCTTAAATATTTCCTATAGAAATCTGTTTGAAAAACCTGTAATAAACTGCTGGAACGTGTTTTATAAAAAACTGTGGAAAACACTAAACGGAATGTTTTAAAAAAACTAAACTAGTCTAAATTTGCTAATTATTTAGATGACTGTTTACAAAATTCTATAATAAACTTCCCTTCCTTTTTGTAGAAAAGAAAAGTTTCGTATTAAAAACTTCTCAAAAAAAATCTATTAAGAAAAATACCTAAAAAAGTTTCTCATAAAAAATTGGTAGAAAAAATTCCATAAAAAGTGTTCTAAATTTTTTTTTCACTAAAATTGCTTAAAAATATTATTTTAATAAATAAAAATTCTGTTAAAAAAATTTTACGAGATAAACGAAAAATTTCGTTTTCGATCATAAAACTGTTTAACTTAAATCATGTTTTTATATATTGAATTTTTACCAATTTTCTAATATAACTGCGCCAATGTGAAATGCTGCTAAATTTCAGATGTAGGTATATGATCTCCAAATGAATAATAGTACACTAGCAGGTGTATTAATTTAAATTGGTAATGTTAGAGTTTAGCATTAAGTTTCAAAACATATTTATTAAAAAATTTGTAGAGACTACTGTTTTTTTTTTCATAATGAAAACTAGTTGAACTTTATATTAATTATTAAATTAACAAAAAACACACAAGATACGGTGTAAAAAGTTGTCATTCCAGCTCCGGTTGTTATCATAGTTACAAAAAAAACAGAAATCTACCATAAAGGAGAAATGACAACAACAACATACTTCGCTGATATTGTCAAACAACAGTAGACGCAGCAAAAAATTAACAACAAATTTATAGTAATACAAAATTTGTAATAATAACAATAAAGAAGAATACACACACATTGTAAACGTAAGTAAATTTCGTTCTAACTCACAACACCAAAAAATAAATATAATAATTCTCGAATTATATTTCTTAAAAAACGGTGAGTTAAATATATGATGTTTACAGATGGATCTTGGACAATGAAAATTGCTGATGACGCCCTTGGCAGGGTAGAAAATGCATTCCAGTTTGCCAATTGTCTAGAAAAATATAATTTTCACAATGGTATTCTATGAGTTATTAATTAAAAATGAACTCAAGCCAAAATAATAAAAATCTTATTAAAAACAAAAAACACCAATTTCTATTTTAATGAAAAATTCCAAATGTATTATCTGTCTTTATTCATAAACTGCCGTATTTATAAAAATTGCTTTAAATTGTTTACTACATATCCACTACAAAAATTATTTAAAACTAAACCACATTCACTTGCCAAACAACCCTCGTACAGCTAAACCCACACCCAGCTAAAAGAAACCGAATAAAAGTTTGCTTCATTAAATTTCTAATCGTTGCCTTTAATGTTCTGGTACCCATAAAAAACTGTATAAATGGAGCACTAAAAGCGAAAGAAGGTTAGGCAGGAATATACATATAAAAACACTTGCATACAGTCACATGTAGATGTGTAAAATGTGTATGTGTACACGGAAATTCTTTTACACACATGTTCCTAGTTTATTATTATGTTTTGAAAATAATTATTAGCTGTAGTAAAAAATAGTTGTTGTGGTGGTTTTAAATTTTAAATATATATTTTTAGTTGTGTTACAAATTTTTAAACATATATAAACGACTGTATAATTTTAACTTTTAAACTCTAGCATAGTTTGCTTGTATTCTAAGAATGTGGTCTATTTTGGAAAGCATTTGTCCTCCTGTGTGATTTCTTTGTATACTAGTTTGCAGTCGGGTAAGTAGTTTAGAAGGTACAGATTTATTGTCATTTCGTTTCGATCAGTAGACCAGAGTACTGTAAATGCTCCAAATGAATTATTTTGTGTGCGAAATAATTTAATTATTTCATTTGAATTTTATTTTTTCGATTTGGGAATTTTATGAATAAAATTCGTGAATAAAATTAGAATTTAATTTTTTTTACTAATTATTTGTAAATGTAAAGAAAAATCAGACACACAAATTTCTTTCTAACGCAAAAGTATAATAAAATTAAACACGAATTTTACCTACCCTGGTATTAACTTTTCAAAATTTGTTTTAATTTCACAATATTCTATGTATTTTAACTGAAGTTTCCAAATTTATCAAAGTGATAATATATTGTAAAAAGGAAAAACGGTAAGAATTATATTGATAAAAGCGCATAAAAACAGCAAAAAATGGGGAAAATGGTCAAAAATTGACAAATTGACCGAAGTTCAAACAAAACGCCATAAAATTTTCCCAATGAGCCAAATTGGCACTTTCATCGTTGGAGTAGTAATTACGGGGCTCATCCAAACACAACCATATGGTTTTCACGTTAGTACCAGAAATTTCGTGTTAAAAACTTGAACAGTGTTATTAATTTTTAATTCATAAAATTTAATATTATAATTTATTTTTCATTGTAATTTTTAGAAAATAAAAACAACAATAAAGTTGTGATTGTTAATTGCATTATAAAACAACAATCTCTGTGCAGTATTTAAATCTTGTTTAAATAATGACTTTGTTATTTAATTTTAATAGTATTTAAGCAATTAATAATTGCGTAAACAAACAAACATATTAAGCTTTATTCAAATACACATATAATAAAAGCCTATTTCACAAATAGATTAACAGCACTTTGTGTTTTCTTAAAGTATCGCATTCACTTTTAACAAACTAAGGCCGCGTTTTCACTATGTCATTTTTTTTTTTTTTGTCAAATTGTCCAAATTGTTGGCAATTGCATGAAAACGGGTTGTCATATGGCGTCATCTATATCATCAAACATGATTGCAAACATAGATGACGCCATATGACAACCCGTTTTCATACAATTGCCAACAATTTGGACAATTTGACAACAAAAATTACATAGCTAGTGAAAACCAAGCATAATACAACTAACTCTCATACACTGACCTTTGTAATAAAATTAAAACTGTAAAAAACATTAAAGTCGAACTATACTATACATTATTCTGTATAGCCGACGATGGTATTTTTGTCGCCGCCGTTTAACATTTTTTCAATTTAAGTAACGGCTTTGAGTTAATGTGTGTGACGTTAAATTTTAAAATGTATAACCCTAGACACAAACCCTTAAAAGTTAACAGAGTTCTGTTATTGTGTTAACATTGCACTGTAAGATACACCAGGAATTGGTGTACGCATTAAAAATCATATTTGGCCATATTTGTGAACAAAATCAACCAGGATAAATGGAACGCTAACATATCATGTCATGCTTTTTCCTAAAATATTGAAACTTTACAAAAATTCCAAATAAATAGATTTAAATAAGAGGTTTTTCCAAATTTAAAAATTCAGACTACTCTGACGGACAAATGCATATAGGATTTGTAAACAAGGTGAGTGGCTATTATAGTCCATAGTCGCAATTTTAACAGAGCGAGTTGGAGCGACTAGGAACATCATATGTTAGCGTTCCATTTACCCCGGTTGAGTTTGTCCACAAATATGGCCAAAATATCATTTTTAAATGCGTACACCAATATATGGTGTGTCTAACAGTGCAATCCCAGCAAGCCATATAAGTCCGAAAAGAGTCTTTTGTGACACCTTTTTCGGAGCGTTAACGCTCTTTATGAGCCCAAAAAACAATCATAATTGCTCCGGAAATCTTCAGAAAAGAGGGTCATTACATTCAAAAATGGTCCGTCAGAAAGAGCTCTTAAATAATGTCAGAAAAGAGTCTTTTATGACGGTTTTTTTTGCCTCTGAAAGAGCTCTTAGATAATGTCAGACAAGAGTCTTTTGTGAGATTTTTTTTTGGGCTCTGTGTATTCGTGTTTTTATCATTCTTGTGTGGTACAGGTATGTTTTTTTGTTCAAAGCACAAATAACAGGACAACAACGCTTTAGTACACACATAATTAAGTGGAATTTCTGAGTCATACTGCGTGCCGACTCAGAACAGTAACAAACAAATTTTTCTTTCGCTCCTATTTTGTTGACCTCTTTTCTGACTCCTTTTTCGGAGCGCTCCTAGAATGGTATGCTGGGATGTTAACACAATAACAGAACTCTGTTAATTTTTAAAGGTTTGTGTCTGGGGTTATAAGTTTTAAAATTTAACGTCACACACATTTTGAGTTGTATATTATGACATTTAATAGTTTTCGACATGAGTTACAGATGCATTTTCTCTGACTTTTCGAGAAATGATGGAATATTTTATTTCACATTTTTTCGATGCGAAAAGTTTTCACTAAAGTTCCAGCACACGACCACTGTATTATTATCATTCGTATAACAAATTTAAATTTCAAATTTAAATTTTAAATGTGATTGTTTTTTTTTTAACAGATAACATTTTATACAAATATATTAATACATAAAAACCTGACTGTTATGTCGACATTTATTTTATATTTTATTATTTTCAAGGAGTTAATCTATTTGCCATGAGCAGTTTTAATTTCTTTTAAATAATGTGTTTTGTTTGCCTTGTTGAAATATTTAAAGAGTTTAATTTTTTTGCTTTTTTTATTTGCCTAAATTTTCACTGTTTTTAAATTAAATTAAAATATTTGCTTTTAATTTTTCAACTGAAAATTCTTTAAATTTCATAGTGCTTTGCAAATTCCATTAAATGTAACACAAAGCCATAGTGAGTGAATTATTTTAAATATAATTTTCAAATTAATTAGCATTCCTTTACTAAGGTTTCATTAGCTTATGTTCATTTTGTCTAATAAACTTTGTAAAAGTTCTTTTGATAAATACTTTTTGTAAAATTATGTTAATTGTTTTTGATTTTGATGGAAATTAATGATGAATTTTCTTTAACTTAAATAACTTGCACAAACTCAAAACGAAAAAACAAACTTTTTAAATGAAAATGTTTCCAAACAAAACAAAACAATTGTTGTAATTATACGAGATAACTATAAGGAGATTTACATGACGTAGGAAATATGTAAGACAATTTAAGTGAAATGGAAGCTAACGAGTTTCCATAATTACTTTGCTGTTAATAAGCTCTATTTAGGTTAAACGTAATAAATACGGAAACTTTCCTATTTACACGCTGTATAAATGTTATAAATATGTTTTTCTTAGAAATTGTCTTCCAGAAGCCAATTTAAAACTTGAAAAATTCTTCCATTTCCATGTCTCTTTAAACTATAAAGCGAATTTAATATTAAAAATTTTAAATTTTTTTTCAAAGGCTGCTACATTTTTGTCTGCTCATGCCATTGTACTACATATTTCATCAATATTTATGAATTTTATTTTAATCAACAATCACCATCATTGTCATGACAATAGTCATCGTTACTTTTTATTTTCATTATTTTATTATTTTATTGTGTGTATTTTCAGTTGTATTTTTAATTAAACATCACGGTCCGTGTGATTGTATCTATACCATTGTTGATTTTACAAATTGCATTTAAATTTATTATTTATACAATAAATTATTTAAATAACAACAAAAATTATTTTACTTTTCGCATTGTTTTATGTGCGTATTTAACTAGTTGTTGAGGGGTTTTGCTCAATTTTATGCATTTATAAATAAATATAGTTTTACCTTTTTATTTAAATTTAATATTTTTCTACCACATTCCGTTGAAGAGGCGATTTTTTCTGTTTGGTCATCATGTACATATAAAGCTCAAATTGCTTGTTTAATTTAAACTTTTAGTTCCAATTTACACGAAGCAATTCTTTAAGCTAAAGGTAAGGTAAGGTCGCATTAACCGCTAAATAACGTATATTTGAGCCCGTTTATTTATTTAATAAAACTTTTCTTATTTAGGTCAAAGCACCAAACATATTTAGTTTTAATTTATTTAATGCTGTTGGATCTTGCACAACTCTTGTAAGAGTAAACAAGGTCAAACAAATTTGTAGTAAAAGAAGTGGTTACGCAATTTTTAGTAAATATTTGCCACATGTGACTGTACCTTAAGCTGTTTACCTTTTAGACATCAGCGTGAGGGGAAGATATGACAAGTACACACATGATTGTTGTTGTTGTTGTAACAGCAGCAATTGCTGAGTTGACAGCCCTTGGCCGAGTGATATCGGGTCATTCCGGTCCGTAGAACCGGCTGTCGTGGGAATGATTGTACTGGTATTTGGTTTTTATACCCAGAAATATTGGTCCAACACCCACCTTAAAGTATACCGATCGACTCAGAATCGCTTTCTGAGTCGAATCAGAATCGCTTTCTGAGTCGATTTAACAATGTCCGTCTGGCTGGCTGGCTGACTGTCCATGTAAAACTTGTGTGCAGAGTACAGGTCGCAATTTTGCAGATATTTCCATAAAATTTGGTACGTGATATTCTTTCGGCTCAAGGACAGATGACATTGAAACTGGTGGAAATCGGTCCCTTATTTCACCTCACCCCCATACAAATGTCCTCCCGAATTTGGGGTTTACCGATCATAAATCTTTGAATTATGCAAGTATGCACACAAATTTCACCAAAAATGAGTAGTAAATGAAGCTAAATCACATCTACAAATTTCGTGAAGATCGATCCATAATTAGTCGAATCTCTCATATAAGACCCTCTCCGTAATTCACTTGGACAGGCTTTTAAATACTATATGGAGCACAATTAATTTCCATTTATAAACTTTAAAACTATACCACCGATTAGTAATGCTAGATGGAGTTCTAGAGCAACTCTTGCGATTCTAGCTTACATAATAATTCCAAAATAACGTAGCAAATTATATGCAATATGTGAATTTATATGTGACCCTTGGTACAACATTTGCTCTTCACACCATTTTTACAATAAAAATGACTTCGAAGCCTTAAACAAATCATTATGGGGCTTTACTAATGCTCGGAAATGCTTTCTAAGATATTGGGTGAAAGATGAATCAGGAATTCCAAATACACAAGGCAGCAACATTTGTGCGGAACGCGCCATCAAAGTCGTACAAGATATTTTCCCCCAATGCAAATCAATACGAACTCTTAATCTTAAGTTAATCTACTTAACAAAGATAGTTTTTAGATTGTGATTTTGATTATAATCATATAATTACATTAAGAAATGTAAATAGTTAAATAATTATAAAATAAAAAATTTTGAAAAAATAAAAAAAAAAAATTGGCTTCGACGTGGAAAGTTTTTGTCCCGAAATGACCTGAGGAAACATTTTTTGGTGTCAGCACAACATCGGCTACAGCGTAGTTATTGGGCCTTATTTTGGTTGTACCCCTAATGTTTATACAAATATGTCTACTCTTACATCAAAATAAGAGCGATTTAAGCGAATAAATTTCAAAGCAAACATTTTATCAATATTTGCAATATAAATTGCTTTGTGTAAATTTAGACTTAATATGGATTTAATATGAATTTGATTTGATTAACAATCATAGGGGTAAATAAAAATTTCACAGGAAATTTGTTCCCTTTAATTTTTTAACATTGAATTTTAATAGGAAAAATGTGAAAAGGGAACAAATTTCATGGGGAATTTTTATTCACGATAGGGGTGAATATGTGTAGGTGCGTTTTTTGAGGACTATAAATAAACAATGCTTATGTTAAGATAATTTTATTTATTAGAGCATATTATTTCCTATAGAATGAAAATGTTTTTAGGCAAAAATAGTGAATGTTTTAACCACCGCTGTTTGAAAATTTCTAACAAATTTGTTTAAAAATGTTTGTAATGCAAAAAGAAGTGTATTTAAAATTCGTTACAGCATTTCAACTTTGTTTTGTTTAAAATAAAAAATCCTTAATGAAATATATTGTTCCGGTATTTATTTTCAAATGTTTTATTAATATTTTATTAAGTTTAAATAAGTTATGAAACACAATTTAGACTTTATTTTTTAGCTACGTAAACCCACATTTATTTTATCTGCTGTAGCAGGTGCTAAACAATCATAACAACCAGCAACAAATGAACCAAAAATTAAGACCAAAAATATTGTGTGCGGGGGGGGGGGGGGTTTGCTTAAAACGTGAGGAGAAATTTTAATAATCAAAAATTATTACATTATTTATTGAATTAAATATGTTTGGATGTGTGTGTGTGTGTGTATTTGTTATTTAACATTTTATTGAATTTATTTAATATTGATTTGCATATTTAATTGATATGAATTGAATTTGATTGCAAAATTGATTTTGCATGAATAACATTATTATGAATTTTGTATTATGCTTATTACATTTACAAGACAATCAATATTTAAAATTAAGAATGTAAAAAAAAATATTACAACTAAATAAATTATTCATTCATATTCTAAAAACCTGAATAAACTAATTTAGAAAGTAAAATCGAAATTGTTTTATAAGAAAGAGTGACAACCTTCTTTTAGATGTGAAGGAGAGGTGGCCGCATGAATCATAATTTATTTCAAAATTTTCCGCAATATTTTAAAGTAATGTAGAGTGAGTTCTTCGTATGTACTCGTATATGGTTAATGTATAAAATTGTCATGAGAATTATTGACATTTATTGGCGCAATAACTTGGTATGGAAAACTTATCAATTGGTTTAAAAATATATTTTTTTAACGAGATATCGAAAAATTGACGTTACCTGGCCTGATGTGTGCTTTAGTTATTATTTAATTAATTAAAAATTATTACTTTTATAATGAAATATTCAAAAATACTTTTTTTAACCCGGTGTGTGATATTCTAGTCATATGTAATTTCATGTATTTTACTCTAGAAAGAGCATTTATTGTCATTAAATGAGCTGTTTCCTCAAATAAGGTTTATATAACATGTGTAGGTAAATAGGAAAATTATTTTGTTTGTGCCCAAAAAGTGGAAATACGGTATGTGTGGAAAATCACACATGAGGGTAAAAAACGTAAATTTTTTGGTCATACTTGTTTAAACATAATTTCTCAAGACTTCTAATCTTCTTATCAAATCTAAATTGCTTAAATTTGAATTAGATATGTAAAACTTTTTTAATTTTAAAGACATAATTTAAAAACTAACTAAAACCTCCTGCTTCAGCTTGTCTTCTGCGCTATATCCCACCCTTACGGACAAGTTGAAATAATAAAAATAAAAATTTCTTCCCTCCATTCAAATTGTTTGGCTCAACAAATGTTTTCATACTTAAATGCACACACATGCATTTATGCATGAGAAAAAAAAAATATTAAAAAAATGGAATTGTTTGCATTCATTCAAAAAATACTACAACTATAGATAACAATGGCCACTACAAGGCACTGTGGGACAGAGTCTAAATAAATTCGAAATTTCCAAACAACCGCTTCAATTTTACACTGGACTTCTGGAAGCCTACTATATGGTTTTAAATTAGGCCACTTTAGAGATGGAAATTGTTACAACCGTTTTAGTTTTCATATTCAATTTAAGTTTCAAAGATCTTTATTACTTATTTAACACCTTCAAAGAAAACCTATATGAAGGGTTTTTTTCATTCTAGTCGTTTAGAAAAAGCCGAATTATTTCCGAAATATTTTTCATTCTGCCCCATTGTGCATCGCAGGGCTACAACGTCAACATTTTCTCTACATTTGTTTCTATGGTTTTTGCTCATTTTTGTATTATTTCTAACTTTTGTTCTTTTTTTCTAATATTCATAGAATGTCATATGGAGGGCTATGTGCTTTTTTTACTATGTACGGGCTGTTCATTTGTGCATGGAAATGTCCTTTTATTCCAAGTACACCAACAGCAGTTTTCATAAAAACAACATAGTATATATTTCGCTTTTTTTATTATCTCATATCAGATTACGTATAAAATGAAATATAAAAATATGCACTCAAACCTACCAAATGTATAAAGGAAACCGAGTTGATGAATCTTAAATATGTAGAAAGAAAAACTGATATTTGTTTGTAGCTTAAAGAATGAAAATGGAAGTGAAACAATCTACACGTATTAAAACGGAAGAGTACCAAAAAAAAAAATCTGCCAAAACATTAAGCACTGTGTTGTATTTAATTAACATTGAGGGTTAAAGGAATTTTGTCAGCGAAGTGGAAATTAAAGAAAACACTTTAATGTTTACTTTATTATTTGGTATTAATAAATAAAAAAATTATGTAAACTGTAGTTTTATTAATTTCTTAAGCATCATTTACATAAAATCAACATAAATGAAATAGACAATTGAATATCTTGAAATCGCAAATTGATATTCATTTATTAATATTTATGAAAAGCTGGAAGAAGACACCAAATTTTATTTCCTCTTACAAAAATACGTATGTATGTCTGTATGTATTACTTTATGGATCGCATAAACTACACCTAATTTTGTTTTTACACGGCAATTGGTTCCAGGAAACTTCGTGTAAAAAAACCGCGTAAAAAAGACAACCGCGTAAAAAAGACAGAGCGTATGTAAAATAGATGATTGGTTGCTTATTTCTAAAACCTATTTAAATTAGTGAAGGATTTTTGAAGAATAACTATTCAGGTTTATAATACTAAATCATATATACATACATACTAAAGAGCTGTACAAAATGTATTGAAAGTTCTGTATTCTAATGCATACTACTTACAAGCCGTGTATTTCAGTGTAAACATTATCAACAAAACATGACTCTCACTGAAACCAAACAAGCACCATTCGAAAAGTTTCTCTCTATAGTTTTGTTAGTGTTTGTATCTTCACATGAAGTAGAACATCAAAACAAAAACAGACAATGAAACAAAGAAACGGTAAATTACACCAAAAGCATCGAGTAAACTAGAACAAATACAAAAAAGCGTAAAAATGTAAACAGGAGTGTTATTAAATAATATCGTTTATTTTTATTTGTCTTGTATTGTTTTATTTGTTTTTCCAAATTTGAATTAAAACAAATTTTATTTTTGCATACGGGTATATACATACATACATACATATGTATATATGTATGTACATTCGATTTTTTATGTTCATTAAAAAAGTATCTTTGCAAGTTTGTGTACGAGTTATTCAAACATGTTTTGAATGTTCCAAAATAGTTTTGATGTTCTACTTCATTTCTCTTCTACTTCAGCCTTGTTCTATTCTAACATTGTTTTGTTGCACTTGTGTTCTCTATATATTTTCGGAAGTAAGTATGTGTTTTGCAATGAGCCAGTAATACATACACACTAAAAGCATTAAATGCTTGTAAGACATTTTTGTTGTGTTTGTGCCGCACTTTAATACATACGAGTACAATGTGTTTTTGACAAGCATAGTTATTAAAGAAAAACAAATTGTATGCACTCTAAACTTAAAAGTAATATAAAAAATGTACGAAAAGTTAATTTGATTGTATGCAGTAAAAGGGAATCCCCCTAAATTTATGCTATTAACAATTGCTCTGACCAGTAAATTTGCTTGTATCCACAAAAAGGGAATATCCCTACATTTTTGATATGAACATATTGTTTATTTTCAAAACGTGTTAAATCTAAACCATGTAAAAACAGAATTAGGTGTATTGAGTATTTTGTGACACCTGCAATTACATACTAACTTCAAATCGCTGACATTTTTAATACTGTCAGGAATAGCAGTACCATTCCGCTTTTACTTTCCTTCGACAATAGCCCAAATCAATTGGACGAAACTGGGAAAACTAATATAGTCTATAACGTCGATCTGGGGTCAAATTACCGCATTCGTGATCGAATGAGCTATCGTATCGAAAAATGATTTCGATATCGAAATTATGATAAAATGTACTAAATTTCTTGCTTGATATCGAATGCCATAATCTCAAATAAAAAAATTACGATCAATTTTACTCGATATCGAATGCGGTAATTTGGCCCCTGATCTCTGCAATGACAAACCAAGGAAATTTTTACGTAATGGCGAAGAACTAAATTTGGCCAAAACTTTATTGATCAGTCGTGTCTAATAAGAGACAGCAAACGTTTCTGCTAGCATTCTTTTATATAAATATCCGAATTCATAGTGGAAGTTGTAACTTACCACAACTGCGAATTGCTTGTGCAATGGTTGGCACTTTTATAACATTTAATCATTTTGAATCAGCATCCTCTTCTTAACCTGCAACAGACTTGCTGTCTGTTTCCAACATTTCTTTAGCTATAAGGTACTTGTTGTATTTTTTTATGTGTCGCGTTCTTGTTTTTCTTTACTATGGAATGAGAAGTTTGAAAATCAACACTAATTCTGTTTTATGGAATGTAGTATTATCTATATAAGTTGCCGGTTTATTTTAACAAAATGTTGACAATATGTGCTTAAGGTTTGCCTGTGTCGTATTATAACATCGTTTATAGTACTTTTTGTAAACTTCAGCTTTTCTGCAAAATCCAACAACATCGCATTTTCGAAGCATTCCTGCACGATTTTCCTGCTATTTTGGTTTTCCATTGCCTAGTTCCTGTGTAAATATATTTCGATAGTTTAATTTGTAGGCCCTAAACGTGTTTCAAAAAGGATCTCAAAACACGAAAAAAAAACTTCTGTAGTGTGGCCGGATTTTATGTGAACAATATTTTTTTAGCTAGTTTCACTAACATTTATTACGTTATTAACTAAGTTATTGTTAGTTTTCTACAGTAAAAGTAAGTAATTTCCCAGCAGCAGCTTTTTGTTTAAATTCTATCAACTGCCATTTTTTTTTCTTTTTGTATTAGAATTTTTCCGTCTTTTTAATGCAAGTCCTTTTATCGTAGTTGTAACTTTTGCATAAATCCATTTATATTTGTATATAGACATGAACATATTTTTAGTTAACCCTTAACATTTCTTTTTTTACACACTAAATTTGATAAATCTTTTATTCCACATGATTTTATAAACTTCCTTTTAAAAGCAAAAATGTTTGCTAAAAAGAAAGTTGTAAAAAACTAAAGCTGAAACTTGAATTTTATACAATAACATTGTTTGACTGATGAGTACTGAGAACATTGTACAATGAATGACAACAGAAATGGTTCAAATAAAAGTTTTACAACTGGGATTCATTTGTGGTTTAAAGATAAAGAAAATGGGGGAGGGGGGCGGTGCTTGAAGACAAGGAAAAAGTCTTTTATATTTGGAATATGCATTTACAGGATATTTTTGTTGAAATATAAGGGCTTATTTAATGATAGTATATGAACACATTCTACATCAAAACATACCACATATGAATGTATATTTCAATTTAAAAGCATAGCTCTAATAAAATCCGGCTTTACAATAGGAGTTAGTTTTATACATAGCTAACGTTCGGAATATTAGGAATGGAATATTTATATGGAAAGAAAATCGTGCAAAAATTCAAATGCTTACAAAGCAGCTAAGCTTCCAAAATGTACTGTTATTAGAATCACCCCTATCGTGAATAAAAATTCCCCATGAAATTTGTTCTCTTTGCACAGTTTTCCTATTAAAATTCAATGTTAAAAAAATAAAAGGGAACAAATTTCATGTGGAATTTTTATTCACGATAGAGGTGATTATAAAATGCTACAAGCAAAGATTAAGTATGGTTTAAGTTTTTTTTTTATATATATATAATTAACAAACACAAACTGCGAAGCTTTTGGTCTTCCTATCGGAAAAATGGTGTCGTGCTGTACATCGTTTTGGCGAAAGTAAAGTGGTTTCTCTAAATATTTCTAAGTCGTTCAACAGAGTCTGACATGGTGCTCTCTTATCGCAATTCATTGCTTTTGGTGTCGGTGATAACTTCTGTCGATTTATATCGAGTTTCCTCAGAAATCGCACTATACCAGTTGTTATAGATGCGATCTCATCAGACGATTTCCGGTACCGCAAGGCTCCGTTCTTCCACCCACTTTATTTCTCATCTTTATAAATGACCTTCTTTGTCAAACTTCAAACCCTATCTACTCTTTTGCAGATGATAGCAACAATTGCCATTCATACACATTTAACCATAGACCAAACCCTTTGGAGATTGGGGAAATGAGACGGAATATGAATGATACGCTGAACCGAGATCTTGAAACAATCTCGAAATGGGGTTGTGCGAATAGAGTCGATTTTAACGCAAGTAAGACTATGTTTCCACGGTACATGCTTTGCTCTCTATTCATGCTTCACATCCCAATCATGTGCGAAACAACTTGCTTCACCATACAAAATTTTAACAGCGAATCAAGTAGATTCATATTGAATCTACTTGCGAAGCACGAAAAATTGCACTCTTCTCTAATTTTTATCGCAAGTTTATCTGCACTAGCTGTAAAAATTTAATATTATTGTAAACAAAGCAAATTATTTTCTGGTTGCTGGAAGTAAAGAAAGTTAATACGTACGAATGTATGTTTTTTTTTAAATAAGCTAACTAATTTCCACTCACTTTTGTTTGTCCGTTAAAAAAAATTATTTTCCAGAAATTGTAAATTCTGTTTCTTTTATTCTGTTTGTTTATTAAAGACAACTGTCAAATCGAATCAAGTTTATTAGTCATGTAAACAGCATGATTCATAAACATGATTCAGAAGGCGAAGCAGGTTATTCAAGTCGTCGTGGAAACATAGTATAAGTCTCAGTGTTGTTTATTAACGCACAACAGATCATGGTGCTTCATCTGTTTTTATGGACGGTGTAAATATTAAGGAATCAGACGCTCTTGATGTTCTAGACATGAGAATCCACTGGACCAAACACATTTTTCATGTGTCGGAAGAAGCTCTCAAGTGCCTTGATTTTTAAAAACGACGCAGAAAATACTTCACTCCAGCTGATCTCCTTACTATTTACTCCACCTATATTCGACCGAAAATGGAATAAAACTCTCATGTATGGAAGGGGGCTTCGAAGTCTATTTTACAGTTACTCGACCGCGTACAGGAGAGGGCGAAGATGCTTATCGGTGACAGTAGGGTATCCAACGCTATTGATTCATTGGAGCATCGTCGCAATGTGGGTTGTGTTTCACTGTTCTATCGAATCGATACTATAATGGAATGTGTTTTGCTGAAATCAGGGAACTGGTGCCTGAAACACGCACTTTTTTACGGAATACACGTGCTTCAGTCAGGGCTCATCCATTTGTAGATCGCACAATACGCTACAGGGAAAATTCGGTTTTTAGCCGTACTGTCCGTATGTGGAACAAACTACCAGCAGAAGTATTCCCTGCCACTTTCAATATAGTAAAATATAAGACAAATGTTCACAAACACTACTCCCTCTATCCTCCCTCCCATAACCTATTTTCCTAGTTTCAACACAATGCATTGCATGAGTAGGGGTCATGCCCTGAGTGCTGGTCCAAGAAAATAAAAAGTGGAAACATTTGCAATTTAAACCAAATAAATCAATGTCAAGCTGCGAAAAGTTGAACAATATTGGGCTATTCACAAAAGACAGGTTAAAGTGGCATTAAAAGAAATTTGAGATTAGCAGCAAAAATGCTGTGCAGATGCATCGAATTGTTGAGCAACAATTAAAACGATCAAACTAAACAAAAACACTGATTTTTATAAAAGTAAATTAATAGCAATTTCTATTAATATTAATAACTGATCGTCAATTTGTGTTTCAAAAGTATTCAACATTTATGCTGGCGGATTTTAGATGAACAATGCTTTTTGTAAATATAAATGTAACTTTATGCGTGAGTATTTTAGCTTTTTATTTCTTTTTAGCATTTTATGTCATTCACAAGTTGTACGTTACAATTTGTGAACTTTGAAATAACGAATTTTTGGTAAAAATATTTGATGCCACAAAATTGTGCAGGCACAAATGCACAACTTGTGCTTGTGCTGCTCATGAAACTACTACAAGTATTTATGTTTTAGTGAAGAGTCTTAGCACAATTGCATTTTTCTTTTTGGCTGTTAACGTTTTTCTGGCGAAAACCCCTATAAAACTACAACCATAAGTAATGTTGTTTTAAGACAAATGAATTGTTTTCACAGCAAATGGTTTTATTATTAACAATGTAAACTTTTTGGCAAATATACCATCATCAATTTTATCTACATCTGCACGAAGTCGTTTAAGCTGTAGTTTTACTTGTATACAAGTCAAAAGATATATAAAAAAATATTTTTTTCTATGAAATGAAAACTATAAAATTACATTAAATTGTAACAAAAAGACGATAATTAAACTTCTTTCTGTAGCCTCTGTAGGCACGAATCTCTCACTCTAGTTAAATTAAATTAATAAGCAGTTTTTTAGAGTCTCCTTAATGTTATTTTTTCTGCTATAAAAGTTCCTTTTTTTTAAAGAAACTTATAAATTCAATAACAATCTAACCAACCCTTTCTTTATATTCACTATTAAATAAAGGAGGATTTAATCAAATAAATGTTTGTTTACAGAAATTGTAACAAAAAAAAAAAAATAAAAAAAACTATAACATTCTATTGTTGTCTACAACAAAATGTAAATTTATTCTATGCAATTTAAATCTTTTTTGCTGATTTCAGCAGAAAAACAAAAATGCTGGTTAAAAATGAGTCAACAATGCCAACAAAAAGTGAATAAAAAAAACACTACAAAATTAGTTTATTTAACAAAAATACAAACTTTTCATTGCAAACTTTTACAAATTCAACAAATGGAAAAAATGCCAAGTAAAATAAAAAAAATATGGGCTAAAAATGCCAACAACAACAACAACAACAAAAATCCCCTTAATAAACTAAAGTATCATACTTATTAAGTCAAGGACATATTTTATGGTTGCTATATATGATTTCATTTAAAAAACTTACGGGTATACACTCTCAAACACATGTATAAAAAGACCCCCCCCCCCCTTCCCTCCACAACAAATGTATGAATTTACAGACAAAACCCCTAACAAACATTTAAAAAAGTTCTCTCCGTATTAAAAGGCTAGAGCGGTAAAAACACAAGCAATGTCAACTAGTATTTTCAGTTAAATGCAAAATCTGCATTAAATGTGTAGGCCAGCACCAAAATAATATATATACTCGTAAATTAAAACAAAAATAAAGAAAAACTTTTTTTTCTTTTTTTTTTCATTAAAACCACCAGACAATATATGTAGGTGTACATATTTGCACACAAAAAGGTAAAATAGGCAAGTAAAACAAAATATAGTGCAAGGTTTTTGCCATGCGGGCATTGTTTGTGAAACATTTAAGCTTTATTTTAAATGCCAAAGAAATTCAAAGTCATTCAGGCTTTAGTAACTTCTAAAATCATACAAAAAAAAAAACTAATTACAAAAAAACAATTTACACAAAATGTTTTACAGTAGGTAGCTCTTTAGCTATGTGCTAAACACCAGCAGCATTAGCACAACCCAGTTAAAAAAGAAAATAAACGAGTAAAAAATTAACTAACAAAATTGTCTTTAAAAGCTGTCTATCCAACTAGCTATTATGGAAAAAACAACCACCTTTACCACTACCATAACTCCATATATATGAACCAACCAGCTCCTTTCTATTTGCAACTTTATTTGATTTTTTCTTATTTAGCAACAACAACGCAAATATGAAGGAAAACCAACATTTGAAGGTTGCTTAAATACGGCACTGGAGGAATTTTTAAACCGTCTTTTCTATTAAACAGTTTTTCATCCTTTTCATTCGCTCTCATCTTTAAAAATGTACAAATCTGCGAATTGGCACATGATTTTCAAACGCAGTTTTTATTAATATATTTTAGAACAGCAACAAGAACGCCACAAAATACAGAAACAGTTGTTGTCTACATTTAGGAAATTGTCAACATTTGAGAATACTAATTTATCAAAGGAACTTGTTTTAAACTAAAATTGTTACGTTGAACTATTTGCATAAAGGCTCAGTTAGCCGACTATAATGAAATGTAACTGCAACAGTAAGAAACAGCTGATGGATATTGTTATGTGTAAAGTAATGCAAATGGTTATGGAGATGTAAAGTAACGCAACACCGTAATGTATAAATCTGTAAGAAATAGAATTTCCTTACATTTTTACGTCATTACACAACATTCCGTTACAGTCGGCTAACTGAGGCTTTAGTTTTGCTACAATCTCAAGTATGATTAAGCATGCGACATATTTTTATTTCAAGTTTATAATATAGATCTATAGCTTTCTATACACAGTTTCTTTATCTTTGCAAATCAGCCACTTGATTAGAATGCATATTACTTTAACAAAAAAAATAAATAATCAAGCACGCGACATTCACAAAATCAAATGAGAAATGTATCATTAATTGAACCCTCATTCTAGAACATTTCATTGTAGAACAGTTCTATGTAGAATAGTTCTGTATATGCAGTTGTTTCTAGAACCAGTTATTTCTTGAACCAGTTTCCTTCTAGAACCAGTCCCTTCTATAACTAATTCATTCAAGAACTTGTTCTTTTTTGAACGAGTCCTTTCTACAAGCAATTCATTCAAGAAACAGTCCTTTCTAGAACCAATTCATTCAAGAAACTGTTATTTCTAGAATGCGTTTATTCTTGAACCAGTCCTTTCTAGAACCAATTCATTTAAGAACCATTTATCTCTAGAGGAAGTTCTTTCTAGAACCAGTTCATTCTTGAACGAGTCCTTTCTAGAAGCAATTCATTCAAAAACCATTTATCTCTAGAGGAAGTTCTTTCTTGAGCCAGTTCTTTCCAGAAATAGGCCTTTCTGGAACCAGTTCTTTCTAGAACGAATTCATTCAAGAACCTGTTATTTCAACAAATTCTTTCTTGAGCCAGTCCTTTTTAGAACCAGTTCGTTTTAGAACCAGTTCTTTCTTGCAGCAGTCACTTTTAGAAACAGTTTTTTCTTGAACAAGTCCTTTATAGAACCAGTGCCTTCTATAATGAATTCATTCAAGAACCTGTCATTTCTAGAACCCGTTTTTTCTTGAACCAGTCCTTTCTACAAGAAATTCATTCAAAACCCATTTATCTCTAGAGGAAGTTCTTTCTTGAGCCAGTTCTTTCCAGAAATAGGCCTTTCTGGAACCAGTTCTTTCTAGAACGAATTCATTCAAGAACCTGTTATTTCAACAAATTCTTTCTTGAGCCAGTCCTTTTTAGAACCAGTTCGTTTTAGAACCAGTTCTTTCTTGCGGCAGTCACTTTTAGAAACAGTTTTTTCTTGAACAAGTCCTTTATAGAACCAGTGCCTTCTATAATGAATTCATTCAAGAACCTGTCATTTCTAGAACCCGTTTTTTCTTGAACCAGTCCTTTCTACAAGAAATTCATTCAAAACCCATTTATCTCTAGAGGAAGTTCTTTCTTGAGCCAGTTCTTTCCAGAAATAGGCCTTTCTGGAACCAGTTCTTTCTAGAACGAATTCATTCAAGAACCTGTTATTTCAACAAATTCTTTCTTGAGCCAGTCCTTTTTAGAACCAGTTCGTTTTAGAACCAGTTCTTTCTTGCAGCAGTCATTTTTAGAAACAGTTTATTCTTGAACCAGCCCTTTCTAGAACCGGTCCCTTCTAGAACCATTTTTTCCTATAAGCAATTCTATCTCCAACTTTATCTTTCTAGAATATTCTGTTTTCACAAATGTGCTTTGGTAGCAAACGATGAGACAAATATTTATAATCGAACAAAACTAAAAACATTAACATATCGTAGTGAAAAATATTAAAGAAAAAAGATTTACTTACAACTGAAACAAAATTAAATTAAAGAAAACAAAAAAAAAAACTTTATTAAATTGTATTTGTTTATCAATGAAAGTGTTTTTTATTTACGAAAATTTTTTTTCTCATACTTTTCCGCAGCCGTTTTCCTTTTATTTTGCACATTTGCATGTCCCTCAAATATGTCTATTCTGATGCTGTAGTTCCTCTTTATCATGTTTTTTGTACTCTCATTCGTTTCCTTCTTTTTGCCATTACGTAGTCGGGTGAAAGTGTGTGCGTGGTTGGGAGTGTGTGTGTTTTTGTGTTTGAGTGTAGTGGTGTGGCATAAATATGTGCTTTTTTCCCAGCTCTGTTAATTAAAGCATGAAGAATGTGCTCAACATTTATTTATTTTTATTTTAAAACATTTTTGTGTGTTTTTAATAGAGTGTTGGGTTTGTTTAATATGTTTTCTTGCTTTTTTGTTTTCTTTTTGGGGGTTTTTACTCTCTTCACATTGAATTTCATGTTGCTTTTGTATGCTTGTTTATGCCAAAAAAAAAACGAAAAAGAAATTGAAAAATTGAAATTTAAATTATTTAATACGTTAAAAAACGTTTTTACTTATTTTGTTTTAATAAGGTAATTTAATGTTTTACTGGAAATCTTTTATGCTTTCTTTTCATTTGCTTTTAAGCTAATTATGAAAATTAATTTTATTTTTTTCCCATACTTATTTTCCTCGAATGCTATTTCCTTAAAGGAAGCTTAAGTATCTAAAACGTGGATGTTAAAGTTGTTGTTTTTTTAGCAGATTATAAAGACGTATGATTTATATGTATCATAAATCATACGCCATGTAATCCGATGCTATTTTTCAAAAGTAATAATAATATGTACTTTAGATTTTGTGGCTCTAGAATTAATGATGTTTATTGTAGAAAAGCAAGCAAAGACAATTATTCATTTAAGATTCTTTAATTTTATGTTATTAATCTAAATTTGATATTTTATAATTTAAAACCGAAGCTGCTAAATACATTTATTTATTAGCAGCTGCAATATTTCATGTTGTTTATTTAAATTGGGGCAAAAACTTGACACTATTTTCAATTAAAAATATAAACGTGGGAAATCACTATTAGAGAAAAATAAAAATTTTAAGCAATATGAAATGAGGTTTTTTTTAACACAAACAACCCTTTTATTTAGCTCCTGCTGTTACAGTGACCTACATATTTACTTGTTTTCAAATTCATTTATTAATGGTTGGGGTTTTGGTTATAATTGTCTGCAACAAAGTTTTCCTTTTAATTACTTCATATTTGTTGGCAGATACGGGTGTTGCCTCAAGACTAGTTTGTTTAACAAGAAGTATGTGGTTTTAATTAAAAAAAAAAAAAAAACAAAGTTACCTACAAAAAATGTTACATGTAACTTTTAAGTTTGATTAATACACACATACACACACCTAAAGACACAATCATTGATGAACAAAATCAACAACAATTTTTAGACTTTAAGATAAAACAAAAGAAAAAGTTAAAACAAAACAACAAAAAAAAAAAAACAAGAAACATTAATTACTTTAGCTGTAATAAATATTGTATACATGTACACAGGAGAGTGTAGGTATGTACTTTCTGTTTTTAAATCTTTTTACGGCACAAAGCTTATATCTGTAGCCATATACAGATGTTTGTAGGCTGTTGACGGTTTTACATCTTAAAGTAAAGGCTTTACTAATTCTATGAAATTGTTTCATTCAATGTTAGAAAACTCATTCTATTGTTAAAAATAATTTTTTTTTGTATTTTGCGCTTTGTTGGCCAAGAACGCGACATTCATACGCCTTTGCAGTGAAAAAATTAAGTATGTTAACTATTTATAGCTTTATGGAGCACTAGGTTTAGTGCAAAGGGAATATTATGTTTTGTTGTTGTATGTATAGGAATAAACAGAAAATCAATAACGCGACAAAACGAACTTAATTTCTAGCGCATCTTTAAAAATGCAAAAATATCCGTTATTTTTAAAACATTTCTACTTTCCGTTGTTACTTGTCACATAGATTAATATTTATATTAACTTTTTGCAACCTTTAGTACGATTTAATGTGATTAGTTCATGTAGTTTCAGCAAAATCTTCATATTTATTATTTATCTATTACATATTGATTCGATATTATTTTTAAATAGTAATTTATTAAGTTTATTATCAATCATTTTAACTAAAAATGCCTTGCAGTTATTTTTTTAAGGAATTTTATCAATGTTTGGTTGCCAACTAAAATTTCTCTTTATGCGTTTTTTTTTCTTCCAGGCCTTAGCGGTTTAACTTTGTGGTGTAAATAAAATCCGCTTCGCATAAAATATTTTTCTTGAACTCTTTATAATACAATATGGTATTTTTTAGCTTTTGTCAATTTAGATTTCTTCACAGCATCTTCTCTGCAGTCTAGTCGCAATAATCTTTATAAACTCTATACTTTAGGATCTCTTTAAATTGATAGACATTATCGCTTTGTTACAACCGTTGTATTTACGGGGCATGTCTAAATAACAAATCATGATTTAGGTACAAGAACGCGACATTAGAAAATTAATCAAATGAAATCAAAGACAATGTAAAGACAATTTTTTTTTATGAACGAGAAGTAACACTCAGGCGATGAATATGCCTATATATAATTGCGCTACTTTCTTTGGAAAGGGGATAGTTGCAGAAGAAAAAGGTGGTGATTAATATTTTTTTTTTTATATCACAACTCTGCAATTGCGCATTATGTTTGTTTTTAGTGCAGCATTACAGCGCCTCTGGTGGTGAGTAGGCGCATTATTTTTAAAGCTTGATTTTATAACCTTTATGTAATTATTTTACTTCGGTGGCGTTACAATGATATAGCACCGAATGAGGGCAGTGTGATAAATATTAGTCATGATAGATAGAAAACTAATAATTATAAAAAACTGATGTTGTTTGAGTGGCAGCATCTGAGAATCGAACCCGTGCTAACCAATTAAGCTACAGCACCCTCATTTGTATTAGTATCAATTTAAATAGACCTAAAAAATTAATTGATATCATTGCTAATGCAACACACAGAAATAGTTTGGAATAGACAATAATCCACCAATTAAAATCATTAACACTTTTAACACAATCAAGTAAAAGAACAGTGCAAATAACGCGACTAGTCCATACATGCATATAAAGACTAGACCAAAGAGGAGTAGGAGTACTCCAAAGCTACTCCAAATATATGAAAAAAGGTGGTCCATTTAACATTGCGATGTCCTAGAACTGGACCATATAACCCATCGGAGTAGTCCCAAAACTACTCCATGCTTATACTCCATGGAGTACTAAAGAGGATTAGTTTTAACAACAACAAGTCAATATGCAATCGTGTAAACATGATACCATGTCGTTTAACTACAAACTCTTGTTTAACTATGACATGGTTCATGACTGCATTACATTGGACCATGTTGTAAGTAGTCCATTTCATAGAAAATGGATCACGTAGACCAATATTATTTGCAGGGTAAAAATATGAAATACAAATAGACTTTCTAGTATTTTTGGCACTGTAGAAATGGGGCCATCCTAATGAAAATAAGTATTGCACATACATATAAAGGTATGTATGTAATAATGTTTATATACATATGTATAAAAAAACATGTAAGAAAGTATAGTCGGTCAAGCCCGACCATATAATACCCTACATCCAGTATATCAATAAAACAGTTTCTCAGATATGGGCGGTATATGGGAGATATCACCTATTATGGGCAGATCATTCAAAAATTTAGTGTCATGATTTCTGTGAATATATTTATTATATATGTTAAACTTCATGTCGATATAAATACTTTTAGAAGATTTATGAAGGTTAAAGTGAATTACGGAGAGGGTCTCATATGAGAGTTTTGACTATTTATGAGTTGACTGTTATAAAATTAGGTGTCATCCTATTTGTAAGAAGCTAATTTTTGTTAAATTTTATTCGGATAACAACATTTTTAAGAGATTTATCGTCCTTAAAATGATTTCGGGAAGTGGGCCTTATATGTGAGCTACGACTAATTATGGACCGATCATCATAAAATTCTACCATATGATATGTATATACACAAAACATATTTGTGTTTAATATCATTTGGATACCAACATTTTTAAAATAGTTATAAAATAGTTATTTTACGTGATTTTCGGGAGTGGGCTTTATATGGGAGCTACGAATACTTATGGACCGATCTTCACGAAATTTGTAGATGTGATTTAGCTTCATTGATTACTCATTTATGCTGAAATTTGTTTGCATACTTGCATAATTCAAAGATTTATGACCAGTAAACCCCAATTTCGGGAGGACATTTGTATGGGGGCCAGGTGAAATAATGGACCGATTTTCACCAGTTTCAATCCCATCTGTCCTTGGGCCGAAAGAATATAACTTACCAAATTTTATCAAAATAGCTTCAAAATTGCGACCTGTACTCTGCGCACAAGCTTTACATGGACAGCCAGCCAGACGGACAGACCGACGGACAGCGTTAAATCGACTCAGAAAGTGCTTTTGAGTCGATCAGTATACTCTTAGGTGGGTGTTGGACCAGTATTTCTGGGCGTTAGAAACATATGCACAAATCCAATATACCTTGTGTAGGGTATAAAAATGTGTTAAAAAGTGTTTGGTTTAAGTAAGTTGTCAAGGACACTGGTTTCTTCATTCCTACTGTAAGGTTGCTCAAAAATTCGTGTATTCTTGCTGCTGTTTGCCATTACTGGAAATGCTGCTAACAGCAGCATCAGCTCTATCTTGTTCCTTGTAGTTAGCTTCTTTCTGCCTTAGCTCTTTCGTTACCTTTCGTGGGAATAAAACATTTTAATTACTTAACTTTTCTTTCTTTATTTCTTCCTACAAGTGTAAATATAATTTGTAAATATGTATGAGTGTGCAAGGATGTGTGTGTGTGTTTATTTTAAGTTGTTTCTTAACAAATACTTTCAGATATATGTACATGTATAAGTACATGCATATACATTTAGTATAAAAGTGTTGATATATAATTTTGCTTAAAATTTGTTACCTATACATTCAACCACTTTCATACACACACACACACACACTTACCGGAATACACGTACTTAATATAAAACTTTTTTAGTGTTAAAATAAAATAAAAACAAAAACAAGTACAACTACAATACATGTAAACAGCACAAAAATACAAATAAACAAAACAAAAAACATGAAAAGATTCCATATAAGCTTTTAAACACCTTTATGTCGTCTTTTAGTAAAACAATTTTAATATGAATTTTTCTCCAAAAAAATAAAAATAAAAAAAAACCAGAAAACGAAAAACACCTTATTTGTATTAAAGTATTAGTGTGAACATAAGTGGGTGTGTAAGTTTGCTAATATATATGTATGTGTACACTTATGTACATATTTTAGTATTATCAAAGTAAGTTAGTAAAGTTTTGTATATAAACGCATACACACCTTTACTTTAGACATTATTTAGAATATATAGGTTGATATATAGTTATTGTTGTAAAGCTTTTGTCAGCAGGTGTAAAGATTTTTTTTTATATAAAAAATTATGTCAAATACATTTTCCAAGTTTATTTACTTTTTTGCAATATATTCATTCATTTATTTACTTATGTGTTTATTTATTTTGTATGGAAATATGTAAAGGAATTTGTTAAAATTTGTGTCTTACTTTCCTTAATAAAGGGTACAATTTCTGGTTTTTGCTTGTTAATAAATGTAGTTTTAAGTGAAATTTATAGTCAGTAAAGTATTAGTAAATAAGTAAGATACCTGATACGTTAAGCTTGAAATATGACAAGTTTTATTTTATGTGAAAATGTTTAAAAAGAAATCTAAAATTCGTTTTAGTAAAATTTTGGTAAAACTTCTTTGGTAATATTTATTATCAGAAGTAAAGGAGTTTGATTAAAGGGGCAGTATGCCCCAAAAATTTATAAATTTTATTAATTTTCCACCCTCAGTTCAGTAAAGTGGCTGGATGTATAAATTTACTACATTTCTTCTTAAAAGAAGATGCTTAAGCACAGATTGGTACAATTCCTCGATATTGTGATATGATAACAAAGTTCTGTTTGCCTATATTAAAACCAAACAGTCGTCTATGATATAATTCAATTCCAGCATATGACATTTCCTAGTATTGCACTCTATTGTTTCAGTGATAAGAACTGTCATTCTTAATCGTGTAATTTCAATGTATATGCCAACAAACATTCAATATATTGAAAAAACTAATTCAGCAGATCATCAATGTAATTCAGCTGCATTTCTAGAAAATGTTTAATAAACAGAAAAATGTGCTCTAATGTACATTATGAAAATTGATAAACTCTGGAAACTATATTTCGTAAAAGTCGTTAAATTTTCAGTCAATATTATCGTGCTTTTCAGACCACTATTAGGAACATCCTTTCTTGCAAAGTCTTTGCATGCTGAACGTATCACTTTAGGGTGTTTGAAAATAGAAAATCACTTGACAGCTGAGAAAAGTGTTTTTGATAATTTTTCTTGGTTGAGCTACGAATCGAAACTGGGTTGAGTGTTTCAAGAATCACCCCAGCTCAGCCAAGAAAAATTATCAAAAAAAAAAAAAAATTTTTTTTAATCAGATTTAATGTTGTAAAAACAATTCCTACCTTCAGTAAAAATAATAATTTAATGAAAATTAAATTTAATAAACTCGAGCCCAAATAAAAATTATCAAACATTTTAAAATTAACAGTTCAACTAAAAATAATAATTAGTATTTAAAAACTTTATGGGTTAAGTTGGAGAAATTATCGTACATATATACATATTTGAGAAATTGTTTAATATTATGCTCGAAATATAAAGCTAGCCTGATATACCTTAAATATCGACAATAAAATGTCGGCTAACTAAACAAAATTTTAACATTATTATACTAACCCTTTCAGACCGTGATGCATCGATTATGCGGGTGGGTTTCGGTTTCAATATTTTTGCTGCTGTTAACCCAATTTGAAATAGACTGGCATGTATCGATTGTGCTGATTGTTTTTTATATTTGCTTCTCACATTTCTTTTCTATTGATTTTTATTGCGAAATTCTTCAGTCGCATTTCAGTGGAAGTAAGTAAGTGCCTTTTGTTACAAAAGTATTGATCGCTTTACAAATTATGAAGTGCGCATATAAAAACTAAAAAAAATTATAAATTTCAATATTTCAAATTAACTGAAATTGTTTAATGCAATAAAAATGTGAAAATCGACCGAGATGCATCAAGCGTGCGCGTTCTGAAGGATATCCTAGAAGGATATAAAAATGATAACATCTAATCATTGATTATATATTCAAATGCTGTAGAGATCACATATTTCAAAAGTTATAAAAAAATTACTGGTTTAAGGGTTAAAAATATTTATACTAAAAATGATGGCAAAAGTAATCATACTATCAGAAAATGCTTTGAATTTTGCGATTGGCCCATAATGTCAGTTCTGTTTTGACATTTGTGTAGTAAACACATGCGGAATACACGTTAATAAACAATGTTACGCTACACTGCTCCAGAACGCGAAATATTGCTGGCTATTTATTTGGCCAATAATCGGTCGGTGACAGTCAAAAAACATCGGAAGTTTACTTTTGCGCCACCTTGTATAAGTCAACAATTTCCTATTTAAAATTGTTTTCAAATTTTACTCAACAATTTAATTAATTTACATACATATCGTTTTTTATATTTTCAGTTGCTGAAATTTGAAACTTGAAATCTTTTCATATAGACACAAGGTATGTATGTAAATTTAAATGAAATAAAAAAAAAAAGAAAAACCACAATCAAAGTACTTGAAACATAAAAATGCGCAAAATATTTTCTATCAATTATAAAATATAGATAAAATATTTTATCAGATTTTTGCGTTTATGTTTTGATATCATTATTAACAAATTGATGTTGTTGTGAGAAAAAAGTAACAGTGAGTAAAAAGGGCCAGCCAGCAACATCATCAATGTTTAAATAATAAATTCATCAAAAAAGAGCCCAAACTAATTGATGTGGTCATAATCAGATTGTAAAATAAACCATAAAACCAACAATAAAACAAATTTGTAAAATAACATTGAATATGAGTAAAACAATACTCGTACTCGTACTGGTGCTGGTACTCATATACGAGGTGTGATCAATAACTAACCATTATTTTCAAATTTCGCGAGTTACGTATGTTCGATTTTCGCAATTTTTTTTTCTGTTATATTGGTACACATGTCTGTTATATATGTTAATGGTCAGTTTGTTTTGTTTTTGACATATAAAAAGCTTAGTCGTGTTTTGGTGTGCACTTCGATTTTTTTCTTTATTCTGTGTAAAAAATTAAATTAAATGCACAAGAACATTTGAAATGTTGACTGTGGCGTTTAGTCTACTATGAGCAGAACACAAGTTCAATTTTGGTATAACCGGTTTAAGGAAGGCCGAGAAGATGTCAATGACGATGCTCGTCCTGCTCGCCCAAGCACGTCAACAACCGATGAAAACTTTTACAGAATATTATGTCGAACTTTTTTTTTGTCTATTAGAGAAAAATTTTTAATTAGGCTTAAGTTCATTTTTAATTAATAACTCGAAGAATACCATTGTAAAACCTATATTTTTCTAGACAAACATTGAAGCAGTGAAGAAAATGACTGGATCATCGAATCACTATCAGAGAGGTTGCCGATGATGTTGGCATATCGTTCGGCTCTTGCCAAGCAATTTTTACGCATTTTAGGAATGAAACGTACGGCAGCGAAGATTGTTCCAAAATTGCTAAATTTTGAGCAAAAACAACGTCGCACAGTGGCGCCCGTAGAGCAAACGAGGTTGCAAAAATCAAAATTTACATGAGCGCCGACAAAGCTATGAATAAACCCATGGTATAGGAAACTTTTCAACGATTTCAAATATGCCCCTCTTAATAATATCACATTTTTAGTTTAGAAGTAATAACCGTTAAAAGTTGACCGACTTTCGGTTTTCTAAAAAACACACAATTTTTAGTCAATTTTTTACGATTTCAGGTGTAATATCACGAAAAATAGGCAACGAATCGCCATATTTTTTCTTTGTATTGATTGATGTATTTATTAAATGTACAATGATAAAAAAAATTACCTGTTTGCAATGTGTTTCTCCTGGTAAATCACTATTTAAAAACTTTCCGTTTTTCACTATTTTTAAACTTTGACGGAAAATTAAAAAAAGATTTATTTTTGTATATTTGCCATATCTGCAAAACGTGTTCTTTGATTATTTCTTTACATAATTCAGAAGGTTTTATCTGCCCGTACGTGCCCGTTTGGCTTCTAGAGGTAAAAAAAAAAAAATAAAAAGACATGGTTGCAGAAATTTTATGGCGCACAGTGGCGCCATTTGAGTTTTTTGTTGCAAAAATCATATTTTTTGAACCGAATAAGATAATTGAACAGTTTTAACAGCTTATGAAATGAGCGTTTGGAAAGGGTGCTATGCTTTGTAGGGGCCTACTTATGGGTTATCAAAGTTAAAATTAGTAGAAAAATCAATTTTATGGTAATGGATGAATATTTTACAGAAAATTTAAAAAATAAATTTAAAAAAAAAAAAATTTTTTTTTTTTTGTAATTTGTTGGGTAATAATTTAAAACTTAAACCCCTAAAGAGAAAAAAATAAAAACAATCTAAAAATGTAAAAATAATTTTTTTTATTTACCATAAAATTGATTCTTCTACTAATTTTAACTTTGCTGTTTAAACTGTTCAATTATCTTATTCGGTTCAAAAGATATGATTTTTGCAACGAAAAAACTCAAATGCCGCCACTTTGCGTCGCATGGACATCGCTCAGGAGCTGTTGAACATCTTCAACGACGATCCAGATTTCCCCAAAAAGCTCATAACTGGTATAGAATTGAAACCAAGGGCCAATACCGAAAAAAGCACATCAAGTTCGTTCACATGTGAAGGTTGTGCTCATGTGAATGTGACTGTGGTGCATCATGAATTCATGCCATAAGGTTGTACGGTCAATAAGGAATACTAGCTTGAAATTGTGTGCCGTTTGTGCGAAGCAATTTGTCAGAAACGCACAGAGTTGTGGAAAACCCAATCAAGGATTTTGCACCATGATAACACACCAGCTCACACATCGCTGCTTGTGCGTGAGTTTTTGGCCAAAAACAAAACCGTTATCATGCCTCAACCACCGTATTTACTGGACTTGGCCCCCGCAGACATTTTCCTTTTGCCAAAATTGAAGACACCGATGAAAGGAAAGCGTTTTGCTAGGATTGAGCAGATAAAAGAAAAATCGAAACAGGAGCTGTTGGCGATACCAAAAAGCGCGTTTCAGAAGTGTTTCGAGGATTGGAAAAAACGCTGGCATAAGTGTATTATATCTAAAGGCGATTACTTTAAAGGGGGGACAAGATAGTTATTGATGAATAAATAAATACTTTTTGAAAAAATTTTAAATAACGGTTATTTTTTGATCAAACCTCGTACGTATTACCGAATTTAAGTGGATATTTTGTATGTCTATATTGTGAGTATGTATATGGAATATTTGTTATATATCTATAGCTGGGTGTAATAACACAACAACAACAACAAATTGTATTTAATCAACAGGAGAGAGCAAGAATTTAAGGCATTTTCGACATTTTGTAGTTTCAAGCAAGATTTATTCAGTTGAAAAGATTTATAAAACCAGCAAAATCCAATAAAAAATTTAGCAAATTTTCTACTTAAATGATTAAAAAAAGAAAATATTGAACACAAGAACAAGAAACAGAGAAAATTCTAACTCTCTGTTGTAGAGAAAGTGTAGAAAATAGAAAAATACTTGTAGCACTTAAATGTTAAATTCCAACATGTATTTGTAGTTGTGCTTACTCACACATTTACACATTGTTAAACTGTTTGTGCAAGTGAGACTCTGGGGTTTATAAATTTTAATAGTTTATATAGATTTCATATGTTTTTCTCTACTATTTCGATTTTAGTTTGCAGTTTTACTTTTTCCAGTTTGTCTGTGAGTGTTTCTGAAATAAGAACATGTTTGATTTACTTTAGCATACTTAAGTTAAAAAACATGTTAAATTTTGGCAAAAAAAAAAATAAATAAATTAAAAAAAGTGCCCCAAAACAAGTGTTTTAAACATACAAATACAAAATTACATACATATACAAATGCGTGTGAATGCATGTGTGTATATAAGGGGTTTTAGCAAGACGAACCAATATGTCCCCATTAGAACAACATGGAAGTTTTTAAATTTCACTTGTTGACATGTCAGTAGTGAAAGGTTTGGCAATTGTTACAATGAATTCAATTTTGTTTGAAAATTCACTATGAAATTGCTGGATATTTAAAAGCTTCTTATAGTAAAATCCGTCATATTTTCGGTCAAATTAATTGCGCTTCTCAATCTGTTATTAGGAAATTAGAGACGATATTATTGATGATAGGATTGTTTTCAACTAGACGGTAAATTAATTGCAAACGAAATTATCCGATCTGTTAATTTAGTCATCCTGCATATCACTGCAGCCACGTCAACCATGTTAAAAAACAGCGCCAAGTTTACATTTAGTGCGATATTTCAACATCATTTGGTGCATAAAATCTACTCCACCTTTTCTTTAATTGTAAAAATCATTTATTTCTTACGTTCCGTTAAAAGCCAGCTCCCCTCGAGTATAGTGCATTTTCGAGAGTAAATAAACATTGATTATTTAACTAATTGTTCGACCTTTTCATTAATTAGACAATCTTATTTTTCGAGATTAAGGTCAGTTTTTTATTTTTATTTTTTTATTTTTCTATTTTTTCCAATATTTCGCTACACATCTTCAGGGAAACAATAACAAAATTAAGAAATTTAATAACAATAAAAATATTTTTCAAAAAATAACAGTAATTGTCAGAATTGAAATATTTAATTTTTATTGTTATTAAATTTCTTAATTTTGTTATTGTTTCCCTGAAGATGCTACACATTGTGTAGCGAAATATTGGAAAAAATAGAAAAATAAAAAAATAAAAATAAAAAACTGACCTTAATCTCGAAAAATAAGATTGTCTAAGTAAATAAACATTTTTATAATTTTTCTTTACAACAAACAAGAGTGGTTACATTTATTCCGGATTCTTTGTAAAAATCTACAAAAGCTAAAATAACATTTTCTCCCACATTTACTTGCCGGGGTACCCGGTCACCCGGAGGAGTCAACGTAGAGTTAAAAATAAAAAAAGTAAAGTTTTATTTTTTTAAATATTTAAGTTGAATTTTAAGTTTAAAGTTGATTTTTTTCGGTTTTCTTTAAAAATTTCATTTTGTAAAAAAAGGAAAAATTTTTCTTTTACAATAGATTTTGCTGAAATTTAATAACTACAATCCTGGTCAGCTTGAACAACTGGTGACCATGTTAACAATTTCAAATTGTGTCATAATTTTATTTGTTAAGTTATGTGTCGACGATGGTCAGATATTACAACGTTGTCATATCTACCAATGTCAATATACTGACATTGAAAAATTTTTATCAAAAGGTAAATTCTCAGTTTACACGACTGTAAGAAAACTAACAATTTCATTTGCACACAATTGTCACACAATGAATTTATCTGTCAACCGAAATTGTCAGTTTACACGGTTGTCAGATTGTTGTGTGGCATTGTCATATTCATTGTGCAGCTCTGTGTGTGTGTTTAAAAATTTTAAATATTGTCATGAAACAAAAGAGCAAAATGAAACAGAATTCACCAAAAGATATGTCGCTATCCATTTTTTATTTTCTTTAATTTAATTATTTAATGTTCTTCCACTTTATTCTTTATGTATATACAGAGTTGCATTTAGAAATAACTTCTATGACAATGCTGCCATTGGCAGATGCATAAACTTTGCACATATGACAATGAAGACAAAAATTTTAAGTTTACACGGTTGTTAGACATTTTCTGAACATTTTTCGGACAACGTTGTAATATCTGACCATCGTCGACACATAGCTTTACACTACATGTTGTTATGTAATTTCATGTAAAAATTCTTGCTGAAATTTGAGATTTTTCATGGCTTTAATGTAAAACAATTTTAAATATGTCTTTATACCCTAAACCACCATAGTTGGATTTGTGCATATGTTTGTAGCGCCCAGAAATATTGGTCCAACACCCACCTTAAAGTATCAGAATCATACTCTGAGTCGATTTAACGCTGTCCGTGCGTCCGTCTGGCTGGCTGGCTGTCCATGTAAAGCTTGTGCGCAGAATACAGGTCGCAATTTTGAAGATATTTTGATAAAATTGGGTAAGTAATATTTTTTCGGCCCAAGGACGGATGAAATTGAAACTGGTGGAAATCGGTTCATTATTTCACCTGGCCCCAATACAAAAGTCCTCCCGTAATTGGGGTTTACCGATCATAAATGTTTGAATTATTCAAGGAGCCAAACAAATTTCATCACAAATGAGTGGTAAATGAAGCCAAATCACATCTACAAATTATGTGCAGATCGGTCCATAATTAGTCGTAGCTCCCATATAAGGCCCACTTCCGAAAATCACTTTAAACAGCATAACTCTCTCAAAAATGTTGGTATCCAAATAATATTTAACACAAATATATTTCTTATGTATATAAACAATACGGCACATTTTTCTTGTGATCGGTTCATAATTACTCATACCTCCCATATTAGGCCCTCTCTCGAAAATCATTTTAAAGAGCATAACTCTCTAAAAAATATTGGTATCCAAATAATATTCAACAAAAATACATTTCATATGTCTAAACATAATACGGTGCAATTTTATTGTCATCGCTCCATAATTAGTCGTAGCTCCAATATAAGACCCATTTCCGGAAAACACTTTAACGATCATAAAATTTAAATAAAATTCGACACAAATATTATACAGAAATGATGACACCTAATTTTATAAAGGTCGGTCCGTAATTAGTCGACACTCCCAGATAAGACCCCCTCTCCGTAATTCAATTTAAGCTCCTTAAATCTTTTAAAAGTATTTATATCGAGATAAAGTTTAACACATATAATATTTATATTCACAGAATTCATGACACTAAATTTTTGGATGATTGGTCCATAATAGGTTATATCTCCCATATAGCGCACATTTTTGAAAAACTGTTTTAAACATATACTGGGTGTAGGGTATTATATGGTCGGGCTTGACCGACTATACTTTCTTACTTGTTTACATTTAATTTAAAAACATTAAAAGATTTCTACAACGAGAAATATTAAAAATGTCCTGCCTTAAATATTGTATTTCAATCGTAATTCGTCAGAAGATTATATTTTGTATTGTAGCACAAATAATCTACTGGGTTATTGAATTGAATTTTTTGTCTTTAGCAAGTTTTAATGATTTTTTGTTTGTTCATAACACCATCACTACTACCACCAGCACAGCTGTTATATTTCCGAGTGTAACAAACTCCAGTGAAAATTATAAAATAGATCAAAAAAAAAAAAAGCTACTGAAAAATGTTAAATGATGAAAATGTATGTCTGTCTGTCTGTCCGTCTAACTTTAGAAATGGTTGTGTGTGAGAAGATATATGAATATAGAATTTTATTTTTAGTAGCAAAAGAAAAAAATAAAAATTAGAAAAAAAACATATGTACGACTACAAGTACGAGTAGTATGGATGAATAATGTTATTTTTGTGTGAAACCTATTTACAAGCACGACTGATTTTTACTGGTTACAATTTTACCGCCTTACTGCCATCCTCCAAGAGTTGTGGTGGTCATACCATCTGAGAATCTGTATGCTGCGTATACCATCATCTAGACTTTACATATTTTCTACCTAAATACTTTCAAAATATCGATTTCAATTGTGACTGAGGCTGTATATACATACAGATAGTATGACAGGCTCTATTGCGGCGTAATGTGTGTAACAGAGTTTATATTTCTTTAGTGGCAAATGTGTTACAAAACTTTTGTATGTTGAGAGAAAACAAACTGCTCGGCAGAATTGAAATGAAGTGAAATAAAAAACATAACTGAATGTTATTTTTAGTAGGAAGAGGAAAACGTTTATCGGAAAACTTTGTTTGAAGCCGACTTTATAATCATTATGAAGTTGATGATGATGATGATAATGATGATGATGAACATTATCAGTCAGTTTTCACTTGTAAGACACAAAAGTGCTTTAACGTAAACTAGACATACAAATGTTTGTAAGAATGTATGTTCCGATAAAAGCTCTTTAAAGTTCAAATAAGGAAAATGTTTTAGTAATACTTAAACCGAAATGAATACTTATGTATGTATTTATTTTCGAAAATTTCATGTCTAAGAAATTGTTTTCTGTTTTCCTCTTTTGAATTTATATTACAAAAGAAATTTTAAAGTGTAGTGTAGTAATTTATTTTTAATTTCTAAATTTCTGGTGACAATTTTCTTTAAATAAACAATTTGTTTATTTCTTGTACTTTACATTTTCTTTATTATATTAAATCCCCTCTTGGTTCTTTTATATAAATAAAATATAAACGTTTTGTATAGAATTTTTAATTAGCATAAAAAATTATTGATCTTTAGTTCATTCGAATGAAAAAAGAAAAAAAAATACCAAAAAAGAAACAAAATATCCAGAATTTTTAGCTTGCCTTTCATCTCGAAATAATGTGACATGAATAATGACTTTGTGCTACTACTACCCAGGAGGATTAAAGAAAACAAATATTTTGATCACATAACAACCATCTGCCCCCCCACTCCTTCCTTTTCACCACATAGCCTAGAAACTCCAGCAGCACAGGTAAATTGTATTATGTATTTCAATTTCAGACTCAATCAAATATTCATAAGAAAAACAAAAAAAAAGAAAACGTTACAAATGGCATAAACAAAAATACAATTTTATTTTGTCTATTGATTTGCTGTCAATATCCAGAAGACACTTTAAGCATTTACTGGTGTATGTTTATTTAATAATTTATTTAATGCCCAGTAACGTTTTTATTCTTCTTTTGATAAACAATTATTTTAAGCAAATTGTTATTATTTGAGATTTGAGAAACATTTTATTTTTGGTTGTGTTGGGGCGTAGATTTTATTAGAAATTTGAAACTTAAAAGCAAATAAAATCTAGAGGAAAGAGAACTGGCACAAAACTAGTTAGATTCACACTTTAAAAGAAAGGACATGTGCTCGTTCACTTTAAGATTGAATTTTCAATGTTTTCATTTTCCAACAGATTTTAATAATATTTTTTAGCATTTAATTTTTGATATTTCTTTAGTTAGACTTTGAGTTCATTAAATTTAATTTTCATTAAATTATTTTTACTGAAGTAGGAATTGAAAAAATTTTATTTTTGATAATTTTTCTTGACTGGGATTCGAACCTGGGTTGTTGGTTGAATTTACATATGTTTCGAGAAACACCACTTTCTCTCACCAGAATTCTTTTTGCGATCTGACCCCTTGCACCACTACGGTGCCGGCTAGTCAACAGTCAAACATCAATCCTTTAACCAGTGACTGGTGGTTCGAAGTTTTCTGTAATTATCATTTTTATTAATTTCTAATAATTTAATTTTTTAGCATTATTCTTAAACCCATTTAACAATTTGTATAAGTTTACAAAATTTTTTATTTAATAAAAACTATTGCTTTGAGGGAGTTCACACGCTGCAACTTTTACCTGCGACTTTTCTTCTGCGAATCGAGTTTATAGATTAAATATGTAGTTTAGAGTACGGGGTAGTTAGAGTCGCAGGTTTTGCTAAACGAAGCGACAAGTTTGATATTTTTTCTTCTCTTTTGTATTTTTTGTTTCATTTACCAACAGTGTTGCCACGATGAAATTTCATTTTATGGGATTACAGAAAATTTTTGCCAATCTTAGGAATTAATAACTGTCAATTAAAAAGAAAACAAATTGTTGTTTTAATTTTAAATAAATAAATAAATAAATAAATAAATAAATAATATGTGGTCAAAAAATTTAAGGGAAAATTTAATAGTAAAATATCAGGAATATGAATACCTGTGTAATGTACCTGTAATATAACTAGCTCCTATATGGCAACACATCTGCGAATAAGCGAAATAAGAGAAATGAACTATTTAATGCCAAAATGTCACAAGAATGGTGCACCAAATGTTTCATTATGTGAACAGACGATGAATTTAGCTGGGACACCAAAAGAGAATGTCAGCAGAGACGAGGCCGAAAAATCGCAGCATAAAAATGTTAATTTAAAGCTGTGCTTAATGAAGGATTTTCAGGTTTTCATGAGAATTTGTTTTAAATAAAAAGGATATATGCATAACTTTTTTATTTGCCCATTGATTTTGCTAAAATTTTATAACTACAACCCTGGGAACATTTAACAACTTGTAATAAATAAAATTTTGTTCATTTCAAATTGTAACAATTAGTATTTAATATTTTTGTTCAATTTTTTATTACAATAAAAATTTTATTTTTGGCAGTAGTCTTTTAAAGTGTAATTTTAGTGAAACCTAGGATTTTTAAGGTTTTCATTTATATATTTTTCTTTTTTTTTGGAAATTCGAAAAAAGGATACATGACCAACTTTTTTATTTTTAAATAGATTTTGCTAAAATTTTATAATTACAACCCTGGGCACATTTAACAACTTGTAGTAAATAAAATTTTGTTCATGTCAAATTGTAACAATTAGTATTTAATATTTTTGCTTAATATTTTAATAAAGAAATTATTTTTAAAAATTAACTTTTAAGGCTTCATTTAAGTAAAAAAATCCTGATTTTCACAGATATTTTATATATGTATGCATTTTTTAACTTTTTTATTTTTCAAACAATTTTGGTGAAATTTAATATATGTGACCCGGCCTGTGACAGCTGTTAAAGATAAACAATTCATTTCGTCAGTGTGTGTTGGACAAAATAAGAGTAATGTTATGATATCATATCTGCAATGGCGGCTAATTCGGGGACTCAACACTTTCACCACGTGAAAGAGCGTCTCAAAAACTTCGATAGTTTGGAAGTGGAAAAATTTTTTTTTAAGTCATAAGCCACCTTTTCATAGGCCGGGTCACATATATAATTATAGTTAAGCTAGTAGTTAAGCTAATAGTTGTTAAATAAATAAATTTTGAATATTTTTTGCTCTATACACGAGTTTGAAGCATTTTGAAGAGCAATTTTGAAGAAAATTTCAATCGTGTAAATCTAGGTTTAGTTTTAACATGTTGTAGTCAAAGAAATTTAAACAGTTTCAAATTGAAGTAAATTAGTTTCAAAGAAAACTCTATATTATTTTTGCAATATTTTAAAGGAAAAATAAAAATAAGCAATAATAAAAATAAGTAATAGTAAATGAATTCATATTGTACCAATAAATTGTTATTGGCACAACATACATTCATATATTCCAATACACTTGCCGGAAATTTAGTATCAATGACAACTCTATTTATTTCTCAATATTATTATATTTACTTCCTTATTATAGTTTATTTGATATATTTTTTATTAATGTTACAATAATTGTTTAAGCTTAAAGACTTTTTAAATAAAATATTTATTTTCGGTAGTTCGCTATTTTTATTGTGTTTTTTTTTTTTTTTTGACACAACGAAATAGCGAAATAACGAGAAAAATATTTTATTTAAAAAAGACTTTAAGCTTAAACAATTATTGGAATATTATTATACTAATATAGGTTTTTAATAAATATCTCTAAATTTCATATTCTTCAAGAAAAAGGATATAGGCACAAGTATTTTATTTTCAAACAGATTTTCTTAAAAGTTTCTAAACTAAATTCTTGAATATTTTTCACAACATGTAGTTATTTATTTATTTATTTATTTATTTATTCAGTAATAAAAGCCAATTAGGCCAAAATAATATTACATAGCAATACAATAAACCTAAGTATAAAAGCAAGGTTAAATATTCAATAAATTTCATGTTACAATACCATAAAATGGGCTCACTAGCCTTGATAAAAAAGTGTAGATAGGTATGTCAAGATTTAATAAAGAAAAAGAGACAAATAAATACGGTCCAGTTAGGGATAGTTAGGACAAGAATTACATTAATAGAAGAGATCACAAAGGGTCTGAAAAATGTTGCAAAAGTTTTACTTTGAAAACATTATTAGAGTGCGTAAAAATTCGCAACTCTAATGGCAGACTATTCCAATAGCTTGTGATCCTAACAACAAAAGACCTATCGAAAAAAGATTTAAATATCCTAGTGAGGATTTCTGTTGCGGGGAGAAAAAATAAGTTATCAGAATTTTTGAAATTTTCAAATTATTGTCATGGCAAATTTTAAAATTTTCCCAGCAGTTTAATGAAAGAAGTAAAAAATTTACTTTTTTAAGTTGTTCTTAGTTCTCATGAAATACTATTTAGAGGTGAATAGTTTCTGATTTTTGTAAAATCTCATGTCTAAAATCTTGATCATTTTTAGCAGACTGTCACTTTTGAGGACTTGTTGTCAAAGAAATTTGAAGAACAAATTGCAATTTTTAGATTTATCATGGAAATATTGTACAGTGCACTTGGGATATAGTGAACTAATTAATGCACAGGCCTGTTCACTATATCAAGAAATTCACTATGTAAAAGTTTAAGAAAAATAAAAAACTCAAATTCCATATCGACTCTTGAAGCCTTGGAGCCAGCCTGGACTTGCATTAAACCCACCCGCTTCGTTCAATAGTTCATGCAGTGTTTTGGCTTTTTGCATAAGCATTTCACCGCTTACTGGTAAGTGTTTAGATCGCTGCTTTAAAAACCAATTGAAAAGTATATATTTCGCTTTTCGAAATGTCTTTCTGTTAAGGGCACTTTTACTTAAGCATGGAACTTTGTTTTTGCAAGAACAGTAGCTTCTACTCCATTTTCTAGTTCTTTTAGAATTTCTTGTTTTACTTTAATGGAAAGAAAATTTATTTTTTTTTGCGCACGCATTTTTTAATCAATTTACATATAAACACTTGTCAAGATCGAATTTTCAACTGAAGTCATTTCATTAAATGTGTATTAAAACAAGAAAAGAATGCAAAAACAATGAATACATACAAGAGAAATAGGTTTTCTGTTGTCAAAATAATTGTGCAAAAAACTGTGTTCACTTTATAGAGGTTTGTGGAGTTCAAAAAATAATAAAATAAAATAAAAAAATAATTTTCACTTCTTATATTTCAATTAAGAAGTTTTTGAATAATTTGAATTACTTTTAAATTTTAGTTTAAGTATTCACCAACTAATTTTGCCGTAAACATGTGTAAGTATTAAGAAATTTAATTAATAATTCACAGGCTTCATAATAAGCATCTCCATAAAGAAAAACACACCCCAACAAAAAACCAATCATCTATCTTTACAGAGGCCATACAAATTATAAACACAAATCAATTTCTCAGCACACATAGAAAACTTTCGCTTAAGAAAAAATAACAATAAAAAATTCATTAATAAATTATTGTTGTTCACAGTTTTCCCCTTAAAATAAATCCCTTATACGCTCAATTAATTTATGAAACCCTTCAGTCATTTCTTATTTCTCGTTTCTTGCCAACATAGATTCATTTTTAAACATATTTTTGTTTGTTTTGTTTTCATGCCAAAAAAAAAAACTGAATTTATTTACTTCTCGCTCTGTCCCAACTCTAAACATCGCTTTTCCTACCGACCGTCTATTGTTTAAGGTTAATTACTGGATAAACAATAAAAATTGTGGCAGTGCAAAAACAAGGAAAGACGTAAAACAACTGAATAGCTATTAACCGAGCAGAGTGGAGTAAAGCCATCAAGCAGGCCTGCTTAGAGTGGCAAACAGTAGAAAAATGTAAATAAGTGTGATAATAATAAATGCAAATATTGTCTTAATAAATTCCTTATTTTTATTCCATCTTTCTCTCGTGTCGCGTCTGTTTTGATCCTTATCTTATGTTTTTTTTTGTTATTTGTTACTGTTGATATTCTCTTTGTTTTTCTATGCTGTAGTTGGAAAGAAACTGTATACATATATCCTTAAGAGCCTGATGGTCCTTCAGCTTAGATTCATAGCTATTTAGACCCAGTGAACAGTTTGGTCAGTTGTTGTAGTTTAACAACATTTTTATTTATATAGTTTTAGAAATATCAGAAATAAATAAAAAACTTTCAACGAGATTCAGTTTAAAATAAGATTTTGGCAGTTCCAGTACACTTTTGTATTTTTCTACAGATTTTTATAAAATTGTTTTCTTTTACATACAATTTTAATATTTTCTTGGTTTTCATGGAATAATAATATTATCTAACAAGGATGTAGACACAACTTTTTTATTTTACAAAAGATTAACTTCAAAATTATTCTTGGATATTTTCCAACAGATTTTTCTTTAATTTAGCAATTATAATCTTGTTCTTCACTTTTGCAAGAAATTGAAAATTACTCCTTCAACATTTTGACTTTTTATTCGATATTTAATATAAAATAAGCAGTGCTGCCATTTTACAAATAAAGAAAAGCGTCAAGTGTATAGTAAAAACGGGTAAAAAGGGTAAAAAGAAAAAAAACTTTTAACAAAACTTTTGGTATCATGTTGTTTTGCTTTGCAAATAACACCTAAAAAAAAAGATTAAAATTGACAAAAGAAAGGGTAAAAAACAAGAAACTTAGAATATCAAAAATCATTTTAAAATTTTTAAATAAATAATTAATTTTATTATCAATTCAGTTACCAGGAGTAAACAAAAAATTAAAATAAAATAACAATTCATAAAAAACAAAATATAAAGTTTTATAGAAAAACAATTTAATTTTCAAATACATCTCTTTCATAAACATCATCATCGGGCCAAAAAACAGATTTAATGAAATATTCAGATCTCTTATAAGTTTGATTTGAATTAATTTTTAAGTAAACACTTGAAGGTAATTTGTAATTGCAACAACAAACTTTTGGCTGAGTTTAAAGAAAGTCGGTTTCTGATCTTTGGTTTAAAAAAATTCATTAAACTAAACGTTCTTTCGACTTTGGCATTTGAGTAAGGCAAAGAAAGTATACGAATAACAAAGTCAGCTAGTTCATGAAAAGGATTTTCTCCCTAAGAATTTTTAAAATTATAGACTTCAATCCAAAATTCATCAGTTCTTTCATAATTTTTCCATTTTTGCAACATTAGATTCTTTAGGGAAATTTCTATTTTATTTATTACAGACGAATCATCAATGAAGTTTTGTATGAAATCAATAATATCCGCTTCGTTATTTTTAAAAATATTGTCAACACTAAATAACGATATTTTTGAAGCAATTTAAAATTTGAAGGAGGTCTACGTCCGACTGTAAATTCTATTGAATTGTTCAATTATTTTATAATCTCTGCAAGACTTTTCGAAATGATAGCCAAGATAACAAAATTCGTTAACGCTTTCATCTAAATTACCTTCTAGATAATCAAAGTTATTAATACTTTTAATCAGGTTATACAAATCGCTGTAAAGCTTGACATGGTACGCATTGGCTGAATCGAAAGCTAGATTTACTTTTTGAACTTCTTCCAAAACTGCACCAAAAAAATAGAAAAAGCGTCAAAAAGTTTAAAATAGGGTAACGAGACCACAAAAGCGCCATAAAATACCCGAAAAACGTCAAAATGGCAACACTGAAAATAAGTTATAAAAATTGTACCCATAAAATTTTAATGTCAAATAAGTTTTTTTTTGGTTTTCGTGATCATTTTCGCCTTTGTTCTATATACCACTACGAAGTAAAACTGAATTCGTTTTCAATTTCACTTGGACAATTTCATGGCGTTCTAGAAAACAAGTGAAAAGTAAAATTTTTTACTTTTCAAATCATTTTCACAAAATTTAGAACACAAACTTAATGAAAATTTAACTTCCACTTCATTTTCCAAATATTCGTATAGAACCCTGGTATTTATCCCCGGCAAGCCATATGAGTCCGAAAAGAGTCTTTTTTGACACCTTTTTCGGAGCGTTCTTGCTCTTTATCCCAGCATACCATTCTAGGAGCGCTCCGAAAAAGGAGTCAGAGAAGAGTCCAACAAAAGATCATTTTCGGAGCGCTCCGAAAAAAGAAGTCAGATAAAAGGACAACAACGCTTTGGTACACACATAGTTAAGTGGAATTCCTGAGTCATACTGCGTGCCGACTCAGGATAGTAACAACCATATTTTTCTTTCGCTCCGAAAATGCTTTTTAGTTGGACTCTTTTCTGACTCTTTTTTCGGTGCGGTCCCAGAATGGTATCAATTTTTTAAATCTAGCAAATGTTTTTTGGATATTTAGGGTTTTTAACCTTTAAAGGTTTTTAAAAATACTTGAAATACTTGAATTGAGTTTCTAAATACATTATTAAAAAACTGTAAGTTTTATAGACTTTTCAGTCTATCTGAATATTTAAGACTCATTTAAATAAAATATTCTAACACTACAAATTATTACTTTTTTAACTAAGTCTTTAAAATTTCGAGATTTTAAATATTTCAATTAACCTTTACTTAACAGAAACTTATTTATATTTAAAGACTAAAGGTATGGTTACACATGGCAAATATTTACTCAAAAAAGCGTTAAAGCTCTTGTTTTAGCACAAATTTGTTTAACGTTGTTTACTCTTACAAAAGTTTTGCAATATCAAACAGCATCAAATAAAATAAGACTAAATATTTATTGTGTGTTGTCCTAAATAAACAAAGTTTTTTTTTAATATTAAACGAGTTTAAAAATATTTTTTTTCGTAGTTACTTTTCGGCAAATATTTGCCAAGTGTGGCCGCACCTTAAGTATTAAATGAGAAATGCGGAATTTTCCTTAAATTACTTTAATATTTCATATAGCTATGTACACTTAATTCTGTTTTTACACGGTTTGAAAATAAACAAATTTTAAATTTTTTCACACGATTTTATTCCATTTAGCACAATTCAAAATCTTTTGAGCTTAAAGTTTTTTTGGTAAAATTAAATTTTTGCGATATGTTCAATCACAAATTTAGACGAATTTCCTTGTTGTGTCAGAGTAATTGTAAATAGCACAAATTTAGTGGAATTCCCTTTTTACTGCATATAATTCAATTAACTTGTCGTACATGTTTTTCTTTAATATTATAAACCTGAATAGTTGTTCTTGAAAAATCCTTGTTTTTCATTAATTTCAATTGATTTTAGAGTTAAGGAACCAATCACCCACCTATTTTGCATAAAATCAATGGCCCATAATCATAATCATAGAAACAGCATACTTTAAGTAAAAGTAGACTTTTAAACAACAAAAACATATAAATTTTGTTCTAAATTTAAAACAAAAGCAGGCTTTTGCTTAAAGTATGCTTTTTCTATGACTATGATTATGGTTCAATGTCTTTTTTTACATGTTTTTTTTGCACGAAGTTTCCTGTACAAACAGAATTAGGTGTATACAGTTAAGTAAAAGTTTAATTTATGCTTAATTAAAATTTCTTATGATTTTGTTATGAATTGTCATTTAAAGTTTTACTTTAATTTACAGTAAGACTTTTTTTAGTTTTTATTAAACATTTTTTTTAGTATCTAAAGAATGTATGTATATAAGTTTTTTATTTCCAACTGATTTCCGAGAAACTTATTATTTACAATCTTGGTTTATTTTAACAACATGAAGTCACAGAATTTTTAAACATTTCAATTTATAACACATACATATGTATATATATGGGCAATTTCACGTCAAGTGACCCAATTTTAAAAATCAATGTCTTCCGATTTGAATGAAATTTGCACCAAGGTTAGTACTATTGGATAGTAGGCCAGACACAAATTTTAAGCTCTATCATTGAAGAACTGCCGGAGTCAGAGGGGGTCAAAGTTGGACATTTTGGTCATACAGGGTTTTGTTTAAAATAAGTGTAACTTTTCAGCTATTGGTATCCAAAGGACTTTAGATAGCTATTTCTTCAGTCATTCCAAAAATATTTTTTTTTTAAATTTTAAAAAAAAATTTTTTAAATTATTTTTTTTTAATTTTTTTTTTAATATTTTCAATTTGGACCCTTTTTTCTCTCAAAAGAAAGCTTATACAATTTGCTTTAAGGTCTTTATAATCGCTTAATGGGATGCGAGTGGGATATCTATCAAAAAAAAATATTTTTTAACTCAAGAATATGATTTTTCAATATTTGGCACATGTATCATTTTCATTTATATATTAATTTTATTAAATTATTTATTATTATTATTCTTATTTAGTATTATAAGTAATAAATAGGAAAAAAATTAAAATAGTGCATATGGTACAAATTGAAACACTTTCTTCTTTGAGTTGCAATTTTTTTTATAGATACCTCACTTGCATCCCATTAAGTGACCACAAAGCTCTTAAAGGAAATGGTCCATTTTGAAACAAAAAATAAAAAAATGGAGGAAAATGAAACTGATACATGTGCCAAATATTAAAAAATCCTATTCTTGAGTTAAAAAATAATTTTTTTTGATAGATATTCCACTCGCATCCCATTAAGCGATTATAAAGGCCTTAAAGTAAAGTATATATAATATACACCTGTGTTCTACATTTGTAAAATGAACTTGAAGTGAAATTTTCATTAGTTTTGTGTCCTAAATTTTGTGAAAATGATTTGAAAATTAAAATATCACTTTTAGTTTCGTTCATCGTAGTGTAAAAGTTTCACCACATTTTCCAGAACGCCGTGAAATTGTCCATGTGGAATTGAAAACGATTTAGTTTCACTACGTAGTGGAATATAGAAAATAGGCGATATGGTTTTTTAATTGACGGCTATTTTGTCATTTATCAAGTGCTTTATGTTTAGTGTGCTTTGGCTTGTCAACATGATTTGGACTGACACCTGAACAACGCTTCCAAATTGTGCAAATTTATTTTGAAAATCATGGTTCTGTATTTTTTAGATGTATAGAACTTTCCAAATATGGTCTTCTGGCATTATAATTTAAATATGACTTCTGACATATGACTGGCTCAGAAGTATTGTAATCTGGAGTTCCAATTTTCGATGACTTTTTTCAACATTTGTGACCGTATATCGGCAATAACGCGACGAATGTTGTCCTACAAGTGCTCAAATGTTTTGGGCTTATGGGCGTAGACTAGCGAATTTAAACATAAATCATTTGATAGCTGAGAAAATGGCCGCCAATTAAAAGTTGTTGCCAACTTAAAGTTCTGTATATTTAAAAAAACACCCTATAAAGATGGATATTGAAATTTAATTTTAAATATTTTAATAACATATTGAGTTTTTATAATTTTTCTCTTCAGCCATTAATTTATTGTTAAATTTTTATAGTTTTCATGATTTATTTTTATTATTATTTAAAAAAAGGATATATGCAGAACTTATTTATTTTCCAACAAATCTTTTTGAAATGTATTATTGCATTTTGGCAACAAAAATTTAAAAATTTCATATTTTGATAAAAATTAAGTTTTTAAAACTACTTAAAATACTTTCTAATAAAATCACTTAGCTTTAGAACAGTTTCTGTGCTAATGTTCCTAAAACAATTAAGTTTTCTTTTAAAGGCATCTATGTCTCCGTTTACACAGTCGAAGATTTGAAAGAAAAACATTTAGCTTGGTTGGAAATTACGGGTGGGGAAGAGAGAATCAATTTAGTGTTCGGTACTGGAATTTACTACAAATTATTACACAGCACGAATAAGCGAAATGTGAAAAAAACAAATAATAGTGAAATGTGTCTGACAACATTGTTCGACAGTGTGACCGCGAATGAAAAAACAAAAGAGAATTCCAGATGTTTTTCTTTCAAATCTTCGACTGTGTAAACGGGTACTATGCAGACATTTCTTATATTAAGAACAATTATTATTTTTATTTGAACTGTTTATTTTAAAAGAAATAGCTATCAAAGATTTAGAAATTTCTTATTTAAAAAAAATTCTTAAAATTTCTACTTAAAATACTGGGGCCAAATTACCGCATTCGTGATCGAATGAGCTATCGTATCGAAAAATGATTTCGATATCGAAATTATGATAAAATGTACTAAATTTCTTGCTCGATATCGAATGCCATAATTTCAAATAAGAAAATTACGATCAATTTTACTCGATATCGAATGCGGTAATTTGGCCCCTGGTTACATTTAAGGACATGTTGACTAAAAAAAATTGAATAAATTCATAATTTAAAGCTAAATTTTTCTAGTTTTCGTGAGTTGTTTCACATATACACAAAAGGATATCTGCACTCAAAAAAATAATGAACTAGAAGTTAGGAAATTTTACTTATTTTGAGGACGTAATGGTTGTCGTATGGCGCCAAAGACATTTTTTATTACAAGTCAGTAAAAAATTTCCTTAATATTGGGGAAAAAAATTTACTTAATATTAGTCCGAAATTCCTACTTTTATACAAAATTTTCCTAAATTATAGTAAATTTTAACTAGAATAGTGGAAAAAATATTTTTATACTAGTTCATAAATTATCGGAAACATTCCTTCATTTTAGTTAATATTTACAAGAATATAGTTCAGATAAATTTGAAAGAACAATAAAAATTAGGAAATTTTTCGTCTATTTTAGTTAAAAAGATAAATATTTTTTACTTAAAATTATGACATCATGTACCAGTTCTGAGTAAAAATTTACTTCAATTTAATAAATATGTTACCAAAAACGAATAAAAAAGTTATGAATTTAGGTTAATTTTTTCCCAAAATTGGATACAATATATGTAAAAAAGAGTACATTAAGCCTTAAAGCAAGGAAACAAATCTGCAAATAAGAACTGAAATTGAGTAAGCGCATCCACCCCAGTAGAAAAAAATTTACTAAAATTAACGGAAAAAAATACTAAAACTGAGTAAATTATTCCCAGAAAATAGGAAGAAATGTACTGTAACTTATTAAATACATTTACTCTAATAAAATAAAAAATATGTTACTAGCTAGTATATTTATTCCTTATTTTAAGGAATAAATGTACCAAGTAGTAACCTATTTTTTCTAGCTTACTAGAATAAAAGTACAATTAAATTTTTTCCAATTTAGAAGTAATATATTTACTTAATTTTAATATTATTTTCCTAGATGCTAAATATTGCTTTATCTAGAAATAAACGTATACGAATAAGTTCTTTAAAAGGTTTATTTATTATTAAAATATTTTACAATTTAAGAATAACAAAAAAAGTATATAAAATTTACATTAATATTTGATTTAATTATAGTTTTGAAGATATATTTTTAAATTACAATTGAATATTTTTACAGGATTTAAATTTAATTTTTTTTATATAAAAAGTATTTTTAATTTTTGTTTGAAATTGAGATTAATATTTGATTTAATTATAGTTTTGATTACAATATAATATTTGTACAGGATTTGAATTTACTTTTATTATTTGTTTATAATTACCAAGTATTTTTAGGTCTTAAATAGTAGTTACAGTTTAATTCATGAATATGAATTGGAGGTGACTTTATGGACGTTGCTGGTAGTATTTTATAATCTAATAACTCAGGCCTAACAGAATATGATGAAAATACTTTCACATATGATAAAATCAATTTCATAAAATCTTGAATTTTAGATGCAGTAAAGATTGGGTCATAACTATAAATTACAAATCCAATTTCCGTAACGCTGAAAGCTACTGAAACATGTGTATCGCTCTATTTCATATTTTTTTATATGTATAAGAAGAGTTACATATGTATACTTAAGGATTCTGTTTAAACAAGGGCAACAATTTAAAAAAATGTACTTCAGAATTTTCTGCTACGTGATAAATTGTGAAAAAATTCAGAACCTTTTTATAGTTAAATTATGGTTCTTTTCATAAGAACTACGTGGAAGGGACACTCTTTGTGACACACTGCATCTTTGGCTATGGAACACTGTAGGTCCTTAGTCTTTCTAATTATACTATTCCAAGGCAATCGTTACAAAAATACAAATAGCGCATCATATATTAGCAGTTACAAATAAATAAATATTCATTGGAAAATATGAAATTTCAATACAAATGCACTTTTTGAATTTAAAGAAACAAACAATAATTACGTAAAAGCTCAAATTTAAAAATTGAAAACCTTGTTTTAGAGAAAATTGTTTAAGTTTACATACATATTTTAATAATATAAGCAATAACACAACTTGCTATTTGAAATTTTGCGTATTTTGTAATTATTTTCTTATTAATGTCAGTTATGAAGTTAAAATCGATTTCCCAGATATAGACGATTTTAATACTGCTTCAATACTAAACTATTTCGGATAAATTTTGTAAATATATTAGAAAAAGGCCGAAAAATAAACTTACTTCTTCATGTTCTAATAATGAGCTTATTGATGATTGTTTTGAATCATTAAAAGACACCATAGTTTAAAAAATATGATAAAAAAAACAAAAATACCTTTAAAAATTTCCAAAAATGCATCTCCGTTGAGTAGCGTTAATGCATCTTTTAAAGTGTCTTCTGATTCCATATTTATAGCATTTCAATTCATCAGACAACGTTGGCGCATTTAAACACTAACACTAATAATCAAAAACAATGTGCATGCACAAATGTGCTTATAAATACAAAAACAATTTTACGAAACTTTTGTCAAATAAAATTCTTAACAAGGCACTTACATAGTACATAAACTATCGTAATTAACTTTTCACTTTCCTTTTTATATTTTATATTTTTTTTGTTATTAATTGTATTTAAAATTTAATTATTATATTTTTAATTTTGCACTTTTATTTTATTTGTTAATACACAGTTTATATTTTAATTGACTGTTTTCAACTACAACTCGTTCAGAATAAAACTAAAACCAAAAGAAAACAAGTATGTGTGTTTTTTGTAAAATTAAAACAGTTACTTTCAACATTCCAATGTTACGCCAGTGCTGTTTACCTAATGGTATATAGTTTAGGTATTCGGTTCTACGTTTAAGTTCAAAATATATCAAAATTAAGTAAATTATTTTCTAAAATTTAGTAAATATTTACTTATAAAAAAGTTTTCAAAAACTATTTTATTTTTTTCAAGAAAACGACTTTATGTTCAATATTTTTGTAAGAAATTTTTACTTCAAATTAGTAAAATTTTTCATTATTTTTTAAATTATCTACATTATTTTTTTAGGAATTTAACTTACCTGTTTCAAGTAAATTTTTACTATATTTTTTCTACATTTTAAGTAATATTTAGTTAATTATGTTCTAAAACCAAGTAAAATTGTACCAGTTATAATATTCAATTATACAATTTTTTAAAATTTATCTGTACTTTTTTTAAGGAAGATATTCCTAAATATCAGTTTGTTACTTTCTAAGAAGTAAGACATCTTTTATTCAATGGTAGAAAATAATATATTGCTTTGCTTCTTAATTTATCTGAACTAGATTCTTGAAAGCATTTCTTAATAGTTAGTAAGCAATAAACTCGAAGTAGAAGTTTAATAAACATGTATTAAAATGCAATATAAATTTCTCAGTATTTAGGAAAATTTGAACTAATATCAAAGAAAACCACTAACAAGTTTTAAGTATATTATAAATTATGAACTATTTTGGAGTAAACCATGTACTGAACTTAGTTTTTTGAACTAAAACCAAAATTACTTATTTTTATGATGTAATTCCCTTAAGTCTAGGAAAAATTTATTAATTTCTAGTAAATATTATTTTGCGGTTAATAATATTTTCCTACAATCAAGTAATTTATCTATAGAAAATAATAAACTAATATCAAGTTTATGAACTATTTGCTTTTTTACTCAGGTTAAGTAATTTTTATTACATTTTAATAAAATTTCCTTAATTTTAGTTAAATTTTACTCAAATTTAGGGAAACTTTTGAACTACTTTTAAAGAATTTTTTTTCATAAAATTTAGTACATGTCTTTTTTTTGAGTGTGAACAAGTTTTTTGTTACTGAATATATTTTTATGAAATTTCATACATTTGATCCTGTGATTATACAATTTGCAACAATTTATATTTGTTGTAATATAAATTTATCTGTTTCTCTAAAAATTCGCAGCATTTTTAATATTTTGAAAACTTATTTATTCCTTAAATCATGATTTAATTATTAAATATGAATTTTGAAATCACAGCACCTTCAACAACTTTAGAACTTGCTTGTTTTTATAGCATTAGATTGTCTAAACTAAGCTTTATGGTTCTGAAAAACGACTGGTTGGCGACCCAAAATATAAATATACAAAAAAAAATGGATAAATTTCGTAGAAAGGCAATAGTGTGAGAAGTAATTTGCAGTTGTGACCAGAAGAGCAGCTCTGCAACTATAATTTCGAACTGTTATTTAACGTCACCAATCATCAATAAAGCTTTGGATGATTTCATAGGTATTTTTCTATAATATTTTCATTTGCGAATTGTTATTAGACATCACCACTCATCAATAGGTATTTTTCTAATATATTTTCATTTGTTTCTTTTTTGCAATATTATGTATTGGGTTAACGCGCAAATAGATTGACTGACAGCACTTTGTAAGACACTTCATTTGAGCTGGTCATGTCCTGGTGCTGTCTTTAACCATTCTTATTTTTTTTTTGTCTTTTAATATAGTTTCTGTTCTCCGGTTAATATTTCCTTTAACTACTTGCTTATTTTTGTGCTCCAGCAGTGAAAATATTTGGCGTAAAGAAAACCATAAAAAACAAAACTGAAGAGAAATAAATTGGTTATTAAAACGGCAAAAAAAAAAGCAGAAGTTTAAGACCAACCACATTCTTTAACAAACGGCCTTCAACGGAAAAACAAAATTGAAAATTAAATTCCAAGTGAAAGAGAAACGATTATTTCAATGGGTTCTATGAAGGGGGAATGTGTTGGTTGCAAGTTGTTTAAAAAAAAACTTACTAGAACTCAATGAATAAATGAAGTATTTTTGTTCATGCTTTTATTTTATTTTTCATTTAATTTTTTTTTTTTCTATTTTGTTGTTTTGTTTTATTAGTTAAACGTTGTAGATCCTTAATGATTTTTATTTCTAAATAGAAAATGATTTTATATTTATTTTTTATTTCTATTTATTATTTTCTGTGTGTAATTTAGTTGGAGCAGGAAATATTTTCCTTTCAACAAATCCTAGTCATTTTAATAATATTTTTTTCACACTTATTAAACATCAAAGTTGGCAAAAAAAAAAAATAAGAAAAACTTCAAGTATTTCTGTACGTTTTTTGTTTTTTTTATGACGGTCTACGTAGCTGGCTGGGTGTGTGTGTGTTTGTGGTATGTGTGCTGTCTTAGGAATTATGTATGTTGTGTGGCATGATTTGTGTTATTCTATACGAAACGTAGTTGTTTTGTTATGAATTGTAGGAGCAGTGTTGGGTATTTGTAGTAGCTTGGTGTGGCATGGTTTTACAAATATTTGCATAATTTGCACGTTTTTTTTTTGCACAATATTTCTGTTCTGTTCTACTTGACTTTTTTCTCTACTATTTAATTTTTAAATTATTTTAATATAAAAGTATTTGTTGCTATTGTTGTTATTTCATTTGTGTGTTTTTAGTGTTTGTGTTTTATTCTTTGCGTGTTTTTTTCCAGAATTTATGAAGTATTTTGTTGCATTTTTTTTTTATTGTGAAACGTAGAGTTAGAAGGATCGTTTAAGCTGCTTGTTTCTCCACTTGGCATGTGTTTATTTCTCTTGTGTATTTTATTTTCTTTTGTGTTGTTTCCATAATGGCGTTTTATTTTCAGTTTTCTTCTCCTCTCCTGTTTCATAAAAAATTGCATGTATTTTTTTTTGTGTTTCTGCTCAGTGCCGTCTCGTTTATAAATATTATTTATAATATTTAATATTTTGCTTGGTTTTTATGCAAATAACAATTATGGTAGTCACAGTTTCATTTAAAATACTCTGCCATAAAGTTGTTTATTAAAAACAAAAACTAAATAGAAACAGCAATAGAATATATGAAAACTTTCATTAAATATTACGTCTGTCTGCTGTTAATGGTTCAAATGACTTGGCTGCTTTAGAAATATTTGTATCACTCACTTGTGCATCTGTGAGGCTGTAAACTATTTTGAAATAGTTTTATTTTATTTAAACAGCTAAACTTTAAATAGTTCCTCTGAGTAATAGCTCTTCTGTCTGTTTTAATATAATTTCATGAAATTTAGGTTAGATTTGTTCATTCGTTTATTGGCTTAACTGTTTTAAGTAGAAAGAAATTTAAATAATTTCGTTTTTAACTTTGGCTATTAAAATTATATATAAATGTCAGCAGTATTTATTAAGTTTTAACAGATAAATTTTCACCTGGTTTATCTTGAGCTTAAAAGCTAAGCAAAAAGCTCAATCTATACAAAATTTAAACTTTGTTATGCTGATCTTAAACAGCATCAGTTGAAGTTAATTTTTCTTTAATATTCATAAAAATTTTAGGTTCTGTCAAAAAAGTATATAGCCACAACTCTTTTATTTAACAATAGATTTTTTGGAAATTTTTAATTACAATTTTCTCAGAATATAAGAATAGGGCAAAAGCGTTTTTTTCTTCAGATCCACAACTCTATTATATACAGTCCACCACATCCCTCAAATATATAATCATCTTCCTATACGGTAGATATTTGTTTATCAGGAATAGAAAAAACGCATTTGTTCATTTAACAACAACCATTTTACAAACAACCAATAATAATAATAAATAAAGTGTTTGCCACTTTTTACTTAAAGCTTTACTTAACAGTAAGACGTTTTTTAGTTTTTGTGAAATTTTTTTTAATATTTCAAAAAAGGATATATGAGCAAGTTTTGCAATTTCCAACTGATTTTTTTGAAAATTATTATCCACCATCTTGGTTTATTTTGGCTACATGTAGTCAGGGAATTTTTAAAAATTTCAATTTATAACAACAAAAATTGACCCCTTATTCAGAAAAACTTACAACAGGTTTATAAAGCAAATTTCCATACACAATTTGTTTTCTAAACCTCTTATAAACCTGTTGTAAGTTTTATGATTAAGGGCATTAAATTTTATTTTAAATGTTTTTAAAATTTTAATAAAGATTTTATAGTTTTTTTTTTTTTCAACCATTAATTTAATGTTAAATTTTCTTAGTTTTTAAAATTTATATATGCACAGCTTATTTTTTTGCTATTGGCTTTCCTGTAGTTTATTATTTACAATTTTGCTGTGTTTTTTGGCAACATATTGTCATATAAATTTTAAAAATTTCACAAGTAAATTTTTAATTTTTGACAGAATATTTCCATAAAATTTAGGTTCTTGAAAATTTTCACTTAATGCTTAAAGTTTTCTATGTTTCTATGAATATTTTATTTTAAACAAACGATATATTAATAAGTTTTTAATTCTCAAAAAAGATAGATTCTGGCAATTTCTGAATAACTTTTGTCATAAAAATGTTCATGAAATTTCATGCATAAAATCTGGGTTTTAATTATCATACTGTCTGTAGTCACATTAATTTCAAATTATAATACTTTTTTAATTTCTTTGCTTAACTTTTGATAAGAGATATATTTGAACCTTTAAGAAATCAAGAAATTTTTTTTGAAATTTTATATGATAGGGGAGAGGTGGCACCTTAGAACATTTTTTGCTTTCAAGCCACATACAAACTTATATTTTTGAATTATTGACTTTCTACATAATTTAACTCATATATATGGAAATAAACTTTAGCTTAAGTCTACAAGTAACTTCTTTTTAGTTTGATTTATAGTTTTTTTTTTATTTTTTTAATGGATGAAGTCATTGTGTTCAAACGTGCCCCCCATACGGGGCAGCTTTGAACTAGGCTGGATCAGTTTTGAACGGCAATTTTTACTTGTAGCGCTTATGTCCAAAAATAACATAAACAGTTATATTTTTATATATCGTTGGTCTCATGTAGAAAGGCCCTAACTCGCTATTTTTTCGAAATTTGTTTTTTTGCGATTCCAATGCATTTAACGCAAATACACCTCCTCACAAAAATTGATTGCAATAGTGTAAAAAATAACGCTTTTATAAGCAGTTGTACAAAAAAAGTTACATGTTGAATATTACAGTTTCTATTATGTTTTTACCTTCTCCTGTAAAGTTTCAAATATGCGAGTTAGGGCCTTTCTATATGAGACCATCGATATGTATATAATAAATTCGAATAAAATAAAAAAAATTCAGATCAAAAATAAGTTTTATATTATTAAGACGGGAAAGGCCTTGCGATTTCAGGTGCCATGACATTACATTTTCCTTTAAAGCATCCTGATGAGCATTGGATTCGTCATTTTCAGAAACTAAGAGAGAATCAACAATGTTTGGTACTTCGGTTGATAAATTAACATGTTCAAATGTGCCCCCTTTTTCTTTGTTTAAACCTGAACTGGCTTGTCATTTCACGGAAATTTATAATAAATATTTTTTTTACATAACTATCAAATAACTTAACTTAATTTTGTTTGAAATGAGTTTTGGACTGCAATAAATTTCTTTCACGAAAGAAAACGATCACTGAATACTTCTTACACTCTTACAAAAAAAAAAAAAAATAAAAAAAATTTACAATGTCGCTGCGAAAACTTGTTCACCCAACTACATTCGGTCAACGAATGAAAAAACTAGCAAAAGTTGTTAACGTTGCTAGAAAACAAGGTTGCCATGTGAAAAACTCGGTTAAGGGTCGGAAGAAATATTAAACTGAGATTTTAGCAACATAGTTCAAAAGTGCCCCGTGTATAAACGTGCCCCCCTCTCCCTTACATATAGCTAGTTAATCTTCTATTTAATTATGAATTTTTAATTCTTCAAATACTAACAATTTCAAACTAGAAAATGTTTCTAAAATATACGATCCTAGTAATCACAGTGGACCACAGGGTCTCCGAGTGGAAGTGCACATGGTTTACAACCCTTCCTATCCTACGTTCCTAGTTACATTAAGGAATTTGAAGTCAAATTTTTTTTAATTGGTTGATTTTTAAGAAAATTTTCTAAATAATATCTCTTGTTTATAAAAGCTTAAAAGTATGTACATTCTCAATATAAAAATGGATATATAGACAACTACTTTCTTGTTTGAAATATTTTTATAAAGTTCGGTACATACCATTCTATTTTATTTTTATATTTTTGCTATATAAAGCAGATTTGTTAAAAATAACATAATTTTATATAATTTTTTGTTATTTTCAAGGTATTGATTTCGTTTTCTAAATTGCAGCTACTTTCTTCGGGTCTATGCCAACAATTATTTAAGAATTTCTATATTTTATCAAATTTCCAAATAAAAAGCATTTAGTTTTTGTAATATTTTTCAAAAAATTCTTATTTTTTGTATGAATACAAAAAAGGATATATGAACATGTTTATTATTACTCAACATATTTTGATGAAATATTATAGACACAATCCTGGTTATATGTAACAACTTGTAATGATACAAAAGTTAAATATTTCCAATTATTATCTATAGGTTACAGTTTAAAGTTAAAATTTTAAGAAATGAGTTTTCTTATTTTAAGGTTTCATTCAAGCTTATATAAATATGAAATATTTTAAAGCTTTTTATTTCGTTTCTAAAAAACAAAATCTTTTTAAAAGAATAACATCCTTAATTACTTGCGTTAAGAAAAGTAAAACTTTCATGAACACATAAATTTCGAACTCACATCCTTTGACGAATTTATTGAGAATATAAAGCTACACATAAAAATTACGTAAATTTGAAATTTCATTTTGGCAATCATATTTCAATTTAAGTTAATCTCCCCTATCGTGAATAAAAATTTGTTCACTTTTATTTTTTTAACATTGAATTTAAATAGGAAAATGTGAAAAGTGAAAAAAATTTCATGTGGAATTTTTATTCACGATAGGGGTGATTAACTTGTAGGCTGATATATTTCAACAATTTCGGTTTAAAACAGTATAAATTTAAAGTTTTTCTTGTTATTTCGAATGTTCAGTTTTAACATATTACAATGATACTATTTGAAATATATTCAAACTTTACTGAGAAAAGTTTAAATCAAAAACAGTATCCTTATCACTAGTCATTGAATTACTAGAATAATGGAGTTTTAAAGAAATAACTTAAGTTGTTGCAAATATTGTAAACGCAAAGAAAAAATATGTTTGTAGTGACAAGAATCAACAGGGTCTTGTTATAATTTGTTTTTATGATTACTGTCAAATTATATTATGCTTTGTTTATACTATTAATATTGTTTACTGTGTAGCATCATAACATATCAAGCTATTTTCCTACTTAACTCTAATTTAAGATATTTTTTTAAATAATTTTGTTATTTGTAATTATAATATGCTCATATGTAGTCATTCAGGGCAGGTGTCCCACAAGGTAGCGCACTTAGCCCTGTGCTCTACACTCTATATTTACAGCCGACATGCCTCTCTCTGAAAGCGTATATGTATCAACTTATGCGGATGACACAGCAATTTTAGCCACCCATGATTCACCCGAAATAGCATCAAGACTAGTGCAAAACGAATTAAATAATTTGGAAATTTGGCTAAAAAAAAATGGAACATAAAAGTAAACGCACAAAAATCTGTTCATGTTACATTGTCATGTTACTTGTCAATCAACAACACTCAAATACCAAACACAGATTGTGTCAAGTGTCTTGGAATGCATTTAGAACGCCGACTTACATGGAAAAAACACATAAAAGCTAAAAAAAAGAGCAACTGAATAGAAAACTTTATTGGTTAATTGGCACGAAATATCAGCTTAATCTTGAAAACAAAATTAAATTATATAAAGCAATTCTAAAACCTGTGTGGATATATGACAATCAACTCTGGGGTACTGCGAGTAACTCTAATGTCGAGATTTTACAACAATACCAGTCCAAAAAACACTCAGACTTATCAGTCAAGCCCCTTGGTTTATAACAAACGAAGCCATACATAATGATCTAAAAATTCCAACTGTAAAGAAAGTCGTATGTCAAAGTGAAAGATATTTAAACCGAATTAAGCAACCATGTAAATCCGTTAGCAATATCTTTACTAGACGATACCAATAAAATAAAGAGACTCAAACGACACCATATTTTAGACCTACCATTTCGTATATAATGACTTCATTACTTAAATAGATAAAAAAGTATTTTTTTTTTATTAAACATATTCATGTCAATAGCTGTATGTAAAATGTTATCGTAAAAATTGTAAATTTTTTTTTGTATTTTAATAATAGTTTAAGTTTATATTAAATTTAAATTTAGTATCTATTATTTAATGTCAAAATATATGTATGTATTTATGTTTAGTTAAAAAGATTAATATCAAACTTATAGTTGTACTACAAAGAGTACGATTATCAATGTTAGATTTTTTTTTTACCCAATTTTCTTATTATCTAATTATTGATAGATTGAAATTTAAATAAATAAGAAACGCATTGAAGATCTATGTTTTCTATGTTTTCACTATGTTTTCACTATGTCATTTTTGTTGTCAAATTGTTCAAATTGTTGGCAATTGTGTGAAAACGGGTTGTCATACGGTGTCAGCTATGATCCTGATCATGATTGCAAACATAGATGACGCCATATGACAACCCGTTTTCATACAATTGCCAACAATTTGGACAATTTGACAACGAAAATGACATAGTGAAAACCAAGCATAAGATTCTTTTAAAACAATATTAGTTTTTTTTTAAATAAACTTGTAGTCTTATTGTACTTTTGTCAGCTAATTCAGCTTATTTTTGTATTTCCTACTGACAACCATCCTAATAACTTTTATTTTTTTTATATTAAACAAAACTTTCGTGTTGTGCACAATTTTTGGTTGGATATTTAAAATTTAAATATTTCTCTCATCTAAGCCATTAATTTAAGGCAGAGCATTTTAAAAAAATATACAAATAAATTTCCACTTGGCATTACGAAAATTTCCCATAATATAACTGAATGTTCTACTAATTAATCTCGTTTTAAGCAATCTTAAAAAAATTTTGTAACACAATACGATTTTCCATTTCTTTTTAATTACAAAACTTTTTTATGCGTTCTTTTTTTGTTGTTTGTAAAAAACATAATTAAGAAAATCTATACTTAATAATAATGCCTTAAAATCTCCAAAATAAGAAACACAAAAATACCAAAATTGTTTAACAAGTTGAAGCTTAATGCTTCTAATGTTACAGCAGCCTGTTTAACAAATTTCTTAATGTGCAAAAGATTTTCCAGAATTACGACTTTAAGGTCTTGCTGAAGAAAGTAGAGATGTTGAAAAAAGTTTTGCTTTTGTTTTTTTGAAATTGAATTTTAAACCAATTAAATAATACAAACAAGTTTAATAAATGTAATAATATCACATTACTAGTAAAAACTTTGGCTAAAGCACGTGAACAAAATGAAAAGTGAAATTGTTTGAAGTAAATATTTAATGAATGTATTGCTTGAAATCGAAAAATACATGTAATAAAAAAATTCCTATAAATTTTTAACAAGGCCTTATTAAAAGTATATTTGTAAGTTATTACTTTTGTTGTAGATAAAATAATTGTTCTTTAACTTACCACTTCACTGAATGTTTGTTGGGCCGACTGGCTGACAATTGATTTGCAATTGAAAATATTTTCAGTTTTAAGCTGTTCAGTGGAAATGTTTTGTAACTTTTCCCTGCTGCAAAGTATTTCTTGAGAGTAGAATTTTTCTAAATTCATTTAAATGTTATAAATAAGTGAGTAAGTGATTTGTTGACAAAAACATGATGTACTTTTTTTTTTGTTTAGTTCACTTTCATTTCTTTTATAAGATTTTGCTTGTATTCATTTATTTTTTGTACATTTTATGTGTTTACAAGTATTGCTAGCTGGCTGTACATATATCTACATTTAAAAATGCTCTGTTAACATCTAGTACAAATAAAAAAATCACACAGATACACTTGTACACATACACGTTAGTTACATGTACTGCCATACAAACAACTTATGTGTAGTATACACTCTACACTTATGCAGGAAAACATTAAAATATTATTTTCCTAAAAAAAAAAACAATTTTATTTTCATAAAAATCAGGTTAACATTTGCACATTTCTTGCAACATATTTAAAGTATGTACACTCATTCATCTAAACCTACACACACACACAAACCTCAAAGCGTGCGTAAGTGTAAGACACCAATGTCACATTTGTACAAACAAACAAATAGTTACTCGTACACACATTAATATTCACCAAATACTTGCTTGCATTGTACATTTATTTCAAAAAATGCACAAACAATTTCATTTTCCAGTTTTCAGAAATTTTTTATTTAGACAAATTTTGTGTAGGTATGTGTGTAATGTAAAGTTGAATGTGTGGTATTGTGGGTTTGCAGGGATTTACGTTTGCACACATTTGGCATTTTTATAAATTGTACTAACAAATTATATTATGGCTGCTACTATTGCTGCTGCTGGTGGTATTGTTGCACAACTTGTACCAGTAAAAACCATGATTTTAACATTCTTTTTTTCTTGTTTTCTATTTCATTTTTTATTTAAACACGAACATTCATTCATTCATTTATTCATTCATTACATGTTACATTCAAGCACACTTTTTTTTAAATTTGGTACAAATCACTGCTAAAGCTTCTTTCATTTTATTTGCCACATTTTCACAATTTATTTACTTTTTTTTTTTTTGCTGATTTGGCAGCTTATTTTTGTTGTTGTTGTTGTTGTTGTTGTTGTTTTACAAATAAAAAAGAATATCTACTCGTTTCAATTATTTCTTCCAATTTAGCATGAAATTTGCATTAATTTACATTCGGTATAATTAATTTAAAGAATTTTCATGGAATTTCAAATAAACTGAAAACGTTAAAACATTTCACTTTAAACCGTTTATTTTCTGTTGTTGTATGTTATTTGGTTTGTTTATTGTTTCCCTTTTTACTAATAATAATTGTTTAGGATTTCCCAGAAAAGCAAAAAAAAAAACTATGTAGTAGTGAAATTTCTTTGCAAATGTGTTTAAATATTGCCGCTTCGTTTTAGCGATGACAACTAACATGACCACGTTTCCGAGTTAACTGATTTGGAACGGTAAAAGTTCGTTTGGCACAAAACATCATCGTCTTCCAAAGGAATTTGTTTGTCGTCATTAAATTCAACTCATAAAATAGTAAAGCAAAATAATACTGGCTTTTTAACCGTTATTTTTACTCAAAGAGAGTAAATTTTTATTATATTGAGCACAACAGTTAAAGGAAAACTGTTCCTAGTATAAGAGTTTCTTATAAACAAGTTGTATTACCGTTACTTGTTTTCTTTTATTATAAAGAGAGCAGTTATTTTACTGCAAGCAAACTAGAGAGAGAGAGAGAGAGAGAACATATTTAACGAGTACTTTTATCGTGTGCATATTATATTATGTTATCGTTGTGTATGGTTATTTGTACTAGAGTTGTGATTTCCTATTTTATTGTTGTTCACACAACTTATACCGGCATTTTATGTCGTTTCCTTTGCTAATCAACAACACGCCGCCATGAATCCTAAGACGAAATTATTTATTATAATTTTTGTTTCTGTTAGCTTTAATTCTTTAAACAAACAAAAAGTTAAATAAATTTTCCAAATGACCTGGTATAAATATGTTTAATGCTTGCTAAATTAATTCTCAAGTCTTGTGACAAGAATTTTTGAGCCTTGTATCATATTAATAAGGCTACACATTCTCATATTTATTAACAATTATTAAGACATTTCAAAAGCCATAAATTGTTTTGCATACTTATTGCCAAAAACATGAAAAATGTTGTTTATATTAATAAAGTACACCAATACCTCACTTTGTGTCGGGGTTACGTTCCAATAAAAACCCGACGCAAATTGAAACGACGCAAAGTGAATTCAAAATGTTCTATAGCAAACCATGTATAGATAGAAGAGTCGTGGGCTTTCTTTTTGCAACGTAAAATATATTTCCTTGCAGAAATTGTCTGTATTACTATCGTTGGATAATGCTTAAAATTTTATGTCATCAAATAAGCTTTTTGCTTTTGTCTGCATTGCTATTTCACTTAATGGTATTCCCTGCGCAACTTGATTTTCAATCCAAATAGATAGCAAGGACTCCAACACTTCCTGTAGGGGTCGTCGTTTTAGCATGTAATGATGTTGCAGATTTTGAAAAAAATTCACAAAAAAAATTAAAGACTCGAATCCAAAACAACGCAACCTCGAAAATCTAATGACAAACGTGGAAAATTAGTACTAATTAAGCAACTTCAAAAAAAAAACGCATAACGAAACGACGCAAAGCGAGGTATTGGTGTATTAAAATTAGTGTTGGTGATTCATATATGAAATGAAAATAGACCATTATAAATGAAAAAGGTACACAATACTTTTTTTTATTAAATGATTTTTTAAAAGATATATAAACGGATTTGAAGTTACACGGTTGAAAAAAAAAATTTTGTAAACAATTTTTAATTTATTTTAGTACGGATTCAAAATCACTGTCTTGAAATTATGTTTGTTTTTATCACACTTGGCACCATTGCTGAAATGAACATACATAGTAGTAACTGGAAAATCCCCTTATTCGATAACTCTTACCTACACATTTTGTTCGCATGTTTTATTCTATTCTAATTTTTCTCTTCTTAATTCTGGATTAACAGAATTCTTTTGTTTTTTGCTTGCTCTACCAATTTTTTGAATTATGTATTTTAAGAATTTTTTAAAAAAATTTTATATATTCGAAGGTTTACTTCAAAGTTAAATATAAAAATTTGAAATTTATTTTTGTATACCTCTATTATATGTACAAAAATAAATTTCAAATTTTTATATTTAACTTTGAAGTAAACCTTCGAATATATAAAATTTTTTTAAAAAATTTTTTACAATAAAATAATACTCGCAAGAGGAAAAGTTCTCATATAGTTATGTATTTTAAGTTTTAATGCTCAATAAAATGCCATATGAACATAGAATTTGTATGCATATCTGAAATTTTATAGTTTTCAACATTTTTTACATGGTTTTTCGAAGTAAATATAGTTCTTTATTTCATCTTACACGGTTTTCAGATGACATGGAACGTATCCCTAATTTTACCATAGGAAACGCCTCATTTTTAACACGGTTTTTTTTACACGGATTTCTGAGGAACGTTTCTAACCGTATAAAAAAAGAGTTGGGTGTATATTGAGATTAGCAAAAGTTGTTCACTTAAACATTTAAATTTTAAAGTCAATAAATATTTAACAATTCTTATATTTTTTAAAATTTCTAACATTTTCAATAAAAATTATAAAATGTATCAAATTTTTATAGCTTTTTTCGATTAATTATTATATTGGCGTTTTTTTTTTCTTTCTTTGTTTTAAAGAAATTTTCATTATATACAAAAAAGGATATATGAAAAACTTTTTTACTACTCAACATATTTTGATGAAATTTCATATACACAATACTGGCTATATGCTATAAATTTTATAAATTTTCAATTGGAACAAGATACGCTTAAAGTTAAAATTAAACTGTTTGATAACTTAATTTTATATATTTCTTTTAATTTTTCATAAACAATAATCTTTAGGAAAAGTAAACATTTAATGAAAGCAAAAGTTTCTCTAACTTAAATATTTACTTAACCGATTTGTTTATGAAATTTCATTTAAACAAACATTTTTCATTTTAAAAACTTGTATTTCGATTTACAATAGTATAAATATAAAATTTTGTATCTATTTTCAATGTTTACTTTTAACATATTTATTACATTGATACAATTTAAAAGATAGATATTCAAACTTTGTTAAGAAAAGTTTAAAGGCAAGGAAATTTCCTATAACACTTATAATTATATTACAAGAATAATGAAGTTCTTCTAACATATAAAATATTAAAATTCCCGTACAAATTTAATAACACAAGACTGTTATAAAACTGTTTAAAATTATAGAAACCGAAAACTAGCGTAAGAAAATATAGAGTATCCATATTAAATGAGAGAAATTGGCTTCACGTATGAAAAATCAGCTAAAATAAGATAAATTATTTAAATTTAAAAACAATAGAAAAAAGAGTTCATACTAAATACATACATACTACATCTTTTCGCCTTTAACACTTACATATATTTGACTGCATTCTTATACTCTTACTTTCAACGATATAAATTTATTTGAAATAAACAAAGGAAATCCCCTGTTTCGATTGTGTTGTTTTTCGTATCAGACGATTTTTAGTGCTGCCATCTATCAGGCATGTGATGGAAATCGAAATCGAAAACGAATCAGTTTTGGAAATACATTTTATTGCATTTATAATCTAATTTTTAAGATTTTTGTTTTAAGATTCTCTTTAGTAGCCCAATATCTTTATATTTTATGTGATAAAAGTTTTTCAATACAGAAATATTACGAAAAAATTGACTTCAAAAACTCATTCGTTTTCGATTTCCATCACATGCCTATACGTGTTTAATTTAAAATCCTCCAAATCAAGTGCAAACAACGTTTTTCTGATAAAAATCTAGTCGCATAAAAACAGAATAAAATATTTATTTTGCAACGCGTTAAATCAAATTCGCGTAAAAACAGAATTATATGTATGCTTAAATATTTATAGCTATTTATATAGCATTCATAGTCGTTTTGTTACTTGCAATAAACATGAGATGACAAACGCGACAGAAAATATAACAAAGTTTTTAACTAACTCTAGAACAATTCAAAAATATGCGAATAGTAATAAATGTGAATTTTGTTAATAGTTATCGTATTATAATATATAATTTATTTTTATTATAAACTTTTTTGATTTAGCACGCGACTTATTATCTTGTTACTTTTCAAATATTCTTGGTATTATTACAAGTAATTTTAATTAATATTGCTTTGATTATTTTTTTATTGGCTCTACATACTTTTATTATAGTGCTTTATTAACTTTAACCCTTTAACTAAGCTGACTGGTTGCTGCTAACCAGTTATTTGCTTTCACCAATTTCGATAGATTTTTCGCCGTCTTTTACGGCTGTTTATTACAATATTTATTATGCCTTCGTTGATATCTTTAATTTTTTGCGGATACCGTATTGTTAACCTTCTTCTGGCTCCATACGTTCTATCTATCTCAAAAAGCAGGTTAAAAAAGTTAAAACGATATTAAGAGTATCGAATATCTAGCGAATGCGACACTTTTTGAAAATCTAAATAAAATGATTCATGTAATTATATCACTACATTTTGATTTTAATTAAAATGATTAACCGCTTGATTAGAACAATTGTGCCGTAATAGAAAACTATAAGTTAAGTATAAGAACGCGACTATGTATAAATCAATTGAATAAATAACATTTAATAGAACTTTGTTTGAATCTTCTAATTTGTTTGTATTAATTTGTTATTGATACAAAGAATTTACAAACTGTGTGTGCAATCAGATATATTGTAACATAGGTAAAGAAAATGTTTCATCAAAAGTAACTAAGATCAATAAAAAATATATTTTCAGTTTTCAGGCTAATTTTAATAAGAAATAAAAATATATACGAGGTCTAATCAAAAAATAACTTAAATTTTTGAAACTTTTAAATGTTTTCTAAAAGTTTTTATTTATTCATCAATAACTATCCTGTCCCCTTCAAAGTAATCCCACTCAGATATACTACACTTATGCCAGCGTTTTTTTCCAATCCTTGAAACACTTTTGAAACGCGCTTTTTGGTATCGAAAACAGCTCTTGTTTCGATTTTTCTTTTATCTCCTCAATCGTAGCAAAACGCTGGTTTTTCCACAATTCTGTGCGTTTCTGACGAATTGCTTCGCGCAAACGGCTCATAACTTCAAGGTAGTATTCCTTATTGACTGTACGACCTTGTGGCAAGAATTTATGATGCACCACGCCATTGTAGGCGAAGAAAACAGTGAGCAAAACCTTCACATTTGACCGAACTTGACGTGTTTTTTACGGTCTTGGCTCTTCTGGACGTTTCCATTGGGATGATTGGGTTTTGGTTTCAATGGCATAGCCATACACTCATGATTCGTCACCAGTTATGACCTTTTTGAGGAAATCTGGATCGTCGTTGAACGTGTTCAACAGCTCCTGAGCGATGTCAATGCGACGTTGTTGTTGCTCAAAATTTAGCAATTTTGGAACAATCTTCGCTGCCGCACGTTTCATGCCTAAACATTCGTACAAATTGCTTGGCATGAGCCAAACGATATGCCAACATCATCGGCAACCTCTCTGATAGTGATTCGACGAATATCCAAAATCACTTTCTTCACTGCTTCAATGTTTTCATCGGTTGTTGACGTGCTCGGGCTTTCTTTAAACCGGTTATACCACAATTGAACTTTTGTTCTGCTTATAGTAGACTCCCCAAACTCCACAGTCAACATTGAAAATGTCTTTACGCATTTAATTTAATTTTTTAGACAAAAGTTAATATTTAATACATTTTTTCCATTTTTTCGAAAAGTAAAAAATCGAAGATGATACCAAAACACGACTAACCTTTTTATCTGTAAAAAACTAAATGACATCCAAAATGGCTGATATTACCAACATATATAACAGACATCAGTACCAACATAACAGAAAAAAAAAATGCGAAAATCGAACATACGAACTCACGAAATTTGAAAATAACGGTTATTTTTTGATCAGACCTCGTATACAGCTGTTGACAACTAATTGGAAATGCTCTTTTCATATTACTGCTTGGGGAAATTTATTTAAAAAAAAAATAATTTATCCTTAAGTTTTCTCTTCAATAATTACTCATTTTATTAAAAAAACGCAATTTGTTTTGTTGTTGTACAATTCTTATTCTCTTCTCGATTTTCAATTTAGTTAAATTATTACAAAGATGAAATCAGAGAAAACGAGACAACTAATTGGAAACGTGTATTATTATTAAAAAAAATATTTTAAGTTCAGTGTTTCATAAAAATGTCGTTAGTTTTCGGTAAATACTATTTTTAGTTTACTGTATAAGGAATTGAATATCATTTGTTTTAAGATTAATCATGGAAACAGACAAAAGCTGAACTTCTACCCAGCGTTGGCTGCTTTTTCATTCAAAGCTGCTAATCTTATAAAGAAATAAGGAAACAGCTCAAGTGTTCTAAAAAAATAAAATATTACCTTTTTCGAATTTGTAAACATTTTGTATGTGAGGATGTCTTGTAAAACATATAAAACACCTGAAATTTATTGGTTAAACTGAATTTTTAAAATTCTGTAAAACATTTAATCGATTCTAGTGAAATTTTGTGCTTTAATGTTGAGAATTATAAATTAATATCAAATTATCTGTCAGAGAGTTTTTTAAAGTTTTCAATTTCTCCCTACCGGGAAAATAAGGTGTTTAAGTGACCCATACTGTTTTTGTTGGATCCTTTGAACCTTTGTCCGAGTCATAAATCATGTAATAGTCTATTTCATATTATTTTTAGAACAGGCTAATTGTGCAATTTGATTCAAATGAAAACCTTTTTTTTATTTTTTTGATATTTTAATAGTTTTATGAAAACTTCATTATACTTATTAATAACATGTTGATCTATTGCTAAAACCTATAACAGCTTGAAATTATGAATGCAGTTTCCACAACTGATTTTTCTTATAGCCCCATAATTTCATAAAAACTAGCAATCAGTGGCGGATTTAGGCCTGCTCCCTTCCTAGGCACTCTTTGACCTGCCGCCCTTTTTGAATATACAAAAGTGATAATAAAAAACCATATAATTTTTAAATACTTATGCCCTTATTTCCAAAAAATTAAAGTTGACTTCAAATGTACTTTAAGAAATTTTTCTATGAAAATTTTGTCTAAAAGCACACTTCAATCCTTTTTTATTTATTATGAATACGGCAGTTTAATTATTGTGTATTAATTTTTATTAATTTAGATACACATACGTTTTTCAATTCACATGTACTTATATACATATGTATGTCATATCAGTCTTATTTTTCATAGATATTTAAATTTTTTATACAGGCATAAAATTTTGTTTATAATTTTCAAAGAAAAAATTTGTGCAGAACGCACATCTTCAGTATTTGCCAATTAATCTTCGAGTTGATAATGTAAAAATGAATGCATTCATTTGCTAATGTCTCTTCTAGATCACCAGGATACTTTTTGGCGAGTTTGTTTGCCTGACTTTTAAACTCAGTTGTATCCATTTTATATAAATTATCAAAAAAGCTAAAGTTTATAAAAAAAGCTTTTCATATGCGTGTTTACGTTCGGATAACTGTAAACTCAGAGTATCCAAAATGGGATAGTAAATATTTGTACGAAAATTTTCTTGTCCAGAAAATTGTGCTGTTTCCTGTTTCATTGACCCGTGATTCATCTGACTGAAGTTTTCTGGTTTTTATGCGACGAATATCATAATGATAATAATCCTGAACTCCAGATAGCGCTTTGGCTTTTTCTTCAAATTCTTCAAATTGTTTATTTCTCATATCCTGAAGAAATGACGCTAGAGAACCGTAAATTTGGATAACAGATGATTATTAAGCGTGTGATCCCTGTAGTTTCTTACTAGCAGCATTAAAACGGTCTAAAATTACATTCCAAACAATGACTAGAATAGATGTTTCTAGATGCTGTAATTTAAAACAAAATTTAGCCAAATCAATTTTCGATATTGAATTGCCTTACATTCTTTTACCTTTAAATTTTGGCGCCCAAGGCTCAGGCCTCACGGGCTTAGGCGTAAATCCACCACTGCTAGCGCTACACAATTTCAAAGAAATCATTAACATTGTCTTATTTCTTTAAGAAAACAATACTACTCGTACTGGCACTTTCAAAACCCATAGAATACTTCTTAAAGTTAAATGCTATGCAAAAGTCTTTCACAGGACTTGGTTTAATATAACAACGATTTGTATAAGAGAATTTTTAACACAACTTGCTCTTCACCAGTTTAATACACAAACTCAGGGACTAAATTGTGAACTGAGATTTGTGGTTAATTTATGTTGTGACTGTGGTGAATTTATGGCAGTTTCTCTACATTCTCTCTTTTGAATTGTTGGTGAATTTTGGTCTTGTTTTACTTCGATTTTGTGTGTTGGCGATTTCTAAAGTTCAAACATTCGTGTCGTTATATTTCTTGGCACTATGTTTGCTTTAGTTTTTACGATATTTTTTTTTTGTATGTCATTAAATTGTGTTTTTCATTTGTGTACAACGAGTGGTGAGTAAGTAAGTGTATGTGTTTGCTTGTGAGTAGGTGAATGAATGCGAGTCTCACGTGTCATGTTTGTGACTTGTTTCAGATAGATTTACTGACATTGTAGATTTTCAACCAACAAAATGTTTACTAATATAAGTCACCTTCTATCTAATAAATGCTATAAAATTGTAAATAAACATGCAGCTCCCAAAACACAGACGAAGGAAGGCCTTAAATAAATCCTTGGGGGAAAACAAAGACAATAATATGTTGGTCAAAATAAATTGATTTTCATAACATGGTTGGTCAACAAGAAGTTGTGCGAAATATTAAAGTATGATTTAAGACGTGCTGGTGGTTTTATGTTTATTAGTTTTTCTTTTTTAATACAAAACTTTAATTAATGATTCCTTTAACAAGTTAATGTGTTACAACTAGTAATTTAATTCTCAATAGCAGTTTCAAAGCTACAACTGAATTAATTTCATTCCAAATAAGCTGAAGATAAAAATTTTTAAACAGTAATTTTTTGATATACTCTTTCATAAATCTTAAATTTAAATAATTTAAATTTAAACGAAATACTATTTCGTTTAAATAATTCAAGCACAAAAAGTCAATGACCCCCTCCCTACTCCTTTATCAATCAATTTTCTTACTTGTCTAATCGAATTAATAACTAGTCTTTATTTTCATATTTTTCACTCTCAAATCAGTTGTAATGTTTTCCCATTAATGGTCACCAGCTCTGTGATAACCGGAATATTTACCACACCATGAACGCAATCATACTTCAATAACTAAACAGCACATAGCAAAATCCAAAAAGAAATGATAACTTTTTCTCTACAGATTCTCTATTTTTTATTCTTTTTAAGCCACAATGCAAAGCTATTAATCATCAAACTTGCAATCAAATTTCTAAAAGTATTATTCATATTCTATACAACAGTATTTGGAACAAGAACAAAAAGCAGCATACAGCATAGAAAAGATTCCCAAGGAAATCTAAACGAAAAGAAAAACTAAAAAAGATGAAAAGAAAAAAAAACAAGCACCAAATATTAAACTAAGAAATGATCAACAAGCCGTAATAAAAATGTTTCATGCACCCTGCAGTTAAATGTTAAATATGTCAGGATAACTGTCACACAATGAAACTACTCCAGCCTCCACTTTATTTAACTACAATAGAGGGACAGAATGCTGGGACAGACAGACAATAGTAGAGGATACATAAAAACAAAAAACCGAATGAAATAAACGACCACAAAATGTGTTTTGGTATTTGCTCAAATAATGATGAATGTCTTTGATTATTGTTGCTGTTGTTGTTGTTTTAGTTTTTTTTTTATAGTTGTCGTTGCTTTTGTTATTCATTTATTCATACATGAACAGCAATAACAAATACTAAAATTTAAGTCATTCCTGCAATCAAAGTATGTATGTATGTGTGTATGTAGATACAAAAGAGCTTTAACAGAAACAAAAATAATCAAAAAAAAAATTAATCACAAAAAATATTTATGCACCAAATACTTGGAAAGAAATAAAATGTTTCTTTTTTTTGACAAGAGTTCATTACAATTACATAAGAATTTACTTACATACATACAGATTTACTTAAGGTATGGTCACACATGGCAAATATTTACTCAATAAAGTGTAACCACTTTTTAACACAAACATTTGTTTGACGTTGTTACACTAAAAAAACACTAAATATTCGTTGTGTTTTGTCCAAAATAAACGATGTTTTTTTTTTAATCAGCCTTATTACGGTTCTCGCATTCGAGCTGCAAAATAGTCGATTTTACATTTTGGTACTACATTTCTCGAATAGCGATAACATACAATCCTGCTTAAAATTCTATTACAAGTTTCTTACCACGAGTGTCGAATTCAGCTGTCAAAAGTAAAAATAATAGTCGATCGTTTTTTCTCATACGACAAAGAAAAATTCAAAATGAAATCAACAAAATCGTAAGTATTTTATAAAAATTCTCATTTATAAATAAATTTTTAATACTATGAATATGATTTTAGAATAAAAATTACAACAGCTAAACAGTGTGAGAAGATGGTTGTTGAGTTGCTGGAGCAAAAACCAGAACTGTCACAATCCTACGACAGCGGCCTACAAACATTGAACACCAAAGAGGAATGGAAGGAAATTTCGAACAAACTTAACTCAGTAAGACCGCCTTTTCGAACTGGTCCTGAGTGGTTAAAGGTTTGGGCTGATTATAAATGCAATTTAAAGAAAAAAATTTTGCACAAAAAAACAGAGTGTCGTGCCACAAGGGGCGGCTTAAACAAACAGTTTACTTTGTCTGCAGTAGAAGAAGCTGCTTCTGCTTTATTACAATTAAATAGTCTAATAAATTGTGATGGACAGGAAATAGGCATCGACAACGATTCCTTTGAAGAACCCGATCACGAGTAAAAAATGAGTTGATTGAACAACAGCTTAAAGTCCCAACCGAGTTGTACAATGAAGTTAAAAATTCTTTAAAACAGATAGAAAGATATGGTAGGAAACTAAAGGAAACTAGGAAATTAAAAAAAAAAAAATTTGAACTCTACAAAAGGGAACTAAAGAAAAAAAACGAACATAATTGCTGGAACTAAGAGCAGATGAAATCGAAATTAAAAGACGTAAAACTGAATTGGAAGAACATAAGCATGGTTTCGAAACTTAGACATCGACTTTATTAAATAAAATATGCTGCTTTTTCTCTTTTTATAAGTTTTTCTGCCAAATGTACAAAATGAAACATGAAGTCTGCTTTAAGTTTTTTAGTAATTTATACTAAGTACGTAATTTCTTATACAAGTATATGAATTTCTTAATTTTATTCAAACTATTTTAATAAAAATTAAAAACAAAGGTTTTCATAATCTACAAATTGAAATATAAATTTATTATTTAACTTTATTTTTGATGCCGCCATTAATTGTTTTGACAGTTTGTCATAGGCAGCCTCATAATATTTAAAGTTTTAAAAATTATGGAACGTCCTGTAATATTTAATCTGTTACAAATTTTCAAGTAGTCGAAAAATTTACGTAGTACCATTAAAAACTAAATTCGACAAAGAGTTCGACAGTAGTCGAAACATAATTTCGAGAACCGTAATAAGGGTGAATATTAAGGCAATATAATCGGCGAAGAGTGAAACAAACTTTTTTATATACACTGTCTATGTGGTATGAAAAGACGAGTCTGTCATCTAATATAATTCCTAATATCTTCATTCTGTCAACAATTACAATTTCCCTTTAACAGTTCATAAAAATAATAATTGAGTTCAAAAATAGTTTATTTAGTGGTTACGTCTTTTTCGCCAAATATTGCCAAGCGTGACCGTACCTTTAGACCCCTATTATGAGCTGCATTCGACAATCGATATTCGCTGGCTATCGAAAATCGACTATCGTATGTAAAATTTGTATTATGAGTTGGCATCACTGTCGAAAATTTCGTTCAACGAATTTTTTTTTTAACACAAATTTGCTGTCGACGCTGTATAAAACTGTGAAAAATTTATTTAAAATGTAAGAATTTGTTTGTTTTTTGGTTTTGGTCAACCAAATACTACTTGTAAATTACTTTTGTTAATATCTTGCAGGTCTAAGGTCGTAAGTATTAAACAGCAATTGGAGCAGCTCATTTCTCTAAAGGAAGAAGAACCCCTGTTGGCAAAAGGTATTTGCTCTAAAGTTCAGGCAGCTAAAAAATTGGAGGGCTTTACACAGAAGCTTAATTCAGACGAATCATTAAACCATAATTCCGTGGTGGTCAAATCAAATTTAATTTAATTTATTTTTCTTTAAGAATTTGTAAACAAATATAGCGCCAGCTGATAGAAATGTACTGTTGTGAATCACCCAAAAAGAGTGATTTTCACAATAGCGCTTTTTTCATCGAATGTGCCCCGATAGGCTAGACGATAGTGCGCTGGACTATCAGTCTGAGGGTTGCGGGTTCGATTCCCGCCAAAGACTCTGGGTGTTTTCTGCAGATAAGCCAAAAAAAGCTTCGCAGTTTGTGTTTGTTAATTTCTAATTGCCGAGAGGGCTAACCAATATCTTCTTAAATAAAACACTTGTCTCGTTTCTTAAGAATTAGGTTTTTCTTTATTACACCCTCACGTGTCGAGATCAAGGTTAAGAAGGAAATGTAAAATGACATTTATTTATAATTACATATTTATAATGACATTATCTAAATAAATTGCTACTAGATGTCGCGAGGGTGTTTTATTTACAATAGGTGCTTTCGTATATTTTGCATCTTACACTACACATAATACCAAATGAAAATTCATTCGATATGCATTTTCGGCCACAGTCGAAAATCGAATTGTGCTCATAATAGGCACCTTAAGTGTATGAATGACTTATCTACATATGTGGCCAATGTGATAAAAAATGCAGATCTTAATAAAATTGATTTTTTTCTCAAAATGTCTTCAATATTAAATTAAAAATTTTTTTATAAGCTAGACTTAGCCTTTATCCTGAGAAAATTGTGCTCTAGTTTTGTTAATGTCGCGTTCATGTACCTGAGCGATATTGTGTTATATTCAAATGACTGAACATTTTAATTCAAATACAAATTTTGTTGATTTATCAAAATGTGTGTGAACGACTTTAATTAAAAATTAATGTTATTATTGTGTGTTCAATTAAAACATGTCTCGTGTTAAATCGTACTATAAAAAAAAAACTTTTCCAAAACAACAGAAAATCATAATATTCTACTTTAATTCAACAAAAAATTTAGTGTCATGATGTCTATGAATATAAATATTATATATGTTGTAATTTATCTCGATATAAATACTTTTGAAAGATTTATGGGGATTAAATTGAATTACGGAGAGGGTCTTATATAAGAGTTTCGACTAATTATGGACCGATCACAATAAAATTGTATTGTATTGTTTGTATATATATAAGATATATTTGTATTAAATATTATTTGGATACCAACATTTTTGAGAGAGTTATGCTCTTTAAAGTGATTTTCAAAAGTGGGCATTGTACTCTGCGCACAAGCTTTACATGGAGAGCCAGCCAGACGGACGGACGGACGGGCATCGTTAAATCGACTCAAAAAGTGATTCAGAGTCGATCGATATACTTTAAGGTGGGTGTTGGATCTATATTTCTGGGCGTTACAAATGTCAGCACAAATCCAATATACCCTCCCTACTATGGTGGTGTAGGGTATAAAAACTGCTGGTATCTAGGCAACTTTAAATTACCTTCTTGCAGTGTCAAAAAGCAGTCAACAAACATATGTACAACATATTATTGATATTAGAAACACTTTAGAAAAAAAAACACTTAAAAAATTTGTATTAGATTAGACAAAGCAAGTTGATTTAATTACTTTTTATAGCAGAAAACCTCCTTCCTTCGATATGAAATTAAAAATTCCTGTTTTGTTTACGCTTTCTTATCAACATCAAAAACTCTTAAACATTTTACGACTAATGATAAAATAATACGACATATTTAAAAAATAAAAAAAAAAATTAAACAAAAAGCACCAACAAACATAAAAATTGTTGAAAAGCAAAAATATTAAAAAGAATAACTGCTAAACTTTATCCTTTGTTTAGCTACTTAAAAGGATTTTTTTTATACATATGACACATTTAAAGTATGGATACGAAAATGTACACAAATAATGTAAATCATGTTCTAGTTTATATGTGTATGTATTAAGGTATACATATGTATGTACTTATATTTGTAAGCAAATTACCAAGAACAAAACATTGTCTCAAAAACGACTATATGAATTCATACTTTAAATAAAACATGCTAGAGTAGATTTTAACAGACCCCAGTAACGCAACAAAAAAAAAACACAAGAGCTGTTGTCTGCATTATGTTTCGTTATGAAATTGGCTGCAAAAGTAGAAATCGTTAGCAAAACTCCACAAATACAAGACGACAAACAAATAAAAAACCGAAACATTTATGTCATGACTTTATAACTGGTTGTTTAGCCAAGACAAAAGAAAAAAACAGCAAACTTCTTTAGAAAAAACAGGCTAGAGAAATAGACAAATACATACATACCACCAGTACGAATTTAGTGAATAAATGACAACACTTTCAACATGTCGCATATTGTGCCACCACATACAACAACAACTACAACAGACATTCGTCATATTTGTGTCTTCTCTTTTTTTTTCTCAATTTCTTTTTGGCATGATATTTTGAAAGGATTCAGCTTTTATTTTTTTTTTAAGTTCAAAATTCCATAATTTAAAAAACAACAACCAATGAGAAATTTTTATTTCTTTTACAAGTACTTTAGAGTCCTTGGAGATTTTTGCTGTTTTTAGGTTTTTATTTCGGCTTTATGCATATGGCTTGTTTTAATCTATTTACATATAGATCTTGACAAAGCAGCCTTAAATACATATGTACGAGTTTATGTGTATGTGCTTTATTAACTGAGGGAGTAGCATAAATTCCAAAGTCGTTCAAGCATACAAAACGTTTGCCAAGTCAGTTAGTTGACAATCAAATTTAAATGTAAAATACATATTACTTTCTTAAGTGCTTTAATCTATAAAAGGCAACGAAATATGTGTACACAAAAATGTTGTGTACAAATACTTGAGTTTAACCATAAAAAGCTAAAATTTTTCCCAATTTACACTAAGCAATTTTTATTGAAAAGATTGATACAATTTTTTCCTTGCAATTTCTTCTAACACGAATTGCTACTACAATCAAGTGTGTACTCGTCTTATCTTCCCCTCACCCCTATATCTAAAAGATAACACAGGTCAACACGATTTTTGAGTCTGAGTTCTGTACCTCTGATTTTGATTACTTATGCCAAACTAAAGAAAGAACAAATATTTTTATCTAATAAACTTTTGCAGATACCAGAACGAATTTTCAACATTTATGGAAAAGGTCTACTTTTCAATGTTAATCATATTTAAGATTTAAGCAAGCACAAATAAACATAAAAATACAAAAAAATGTTACAAAAGAAGCTTTAAAAATGAATACTTTTAGTATTTCTAGTGTAATCGTCAGAACTTTCTCATATGAGCAGCCAAATGTAGTCACCCATCATGTTCTCATTATATTGTCTTTGATATCTTTGTTCAGAGTTCATTATATCCTGGTGGAAGCGTTCCCCTTGCTCTTCTGAATATTCACCCAAGTTATCTTTGAATTTATCCAAGTGAGCATGTAGCATGTGCACTTTGAGTGAATCTTGACGAAGAGCCTTTACGAATTGCTTCATGAGTCCTAATTTTATGTGCAGTGTAGGCATTAATATACGATCAGGCTCTACAATTGGTTTATTTTTTATATTATGTTGTCCGATATAAAACTCGCTCCGTTAAGGCCATGAATGCTGCTGGTAGTAAAGTGCATCGGCTCTACTGTCCCATAAGCAAACGTAACATGGATATTTAGTGTATGACCCTTGCATTTCCACCAGAAAACCAACCATTTTGAAATCCCCTATCACGGGCCAGGCATACTGTTCATATTTTAAAACTTGAAGAACCATTTTAACGCTTTCGTAATTTTCTTTGAGCATTACAGAATGAGCCAGAGGAAGTGATGGAAATTTATTTCCATTAAGTACAAAAGCAAACTTTATTTATTATTAATGGAGTTCCTGTTTACTTTTCCATTTATATAATCAGAAAATAATCACTAAATAAAAGACTCAAAAAAAAATTGTTTTTGTTGACCTGTGTAATCAGCTTAGCTTAAAGAATTGCTTCGTATAAGTATGAATTGGGACTAAAGCTAGATTTACACGATTGAAATTTACTTCAAAATTTCTTGCCAAAATGCTTTAAACTCGTGTAAACAGCAAAATTTCTTCAAAATTTATTTAACAAAACTTTTGAAGATTTTATTGATGCTGTGTAAATGAGCATCACAATCGCATCTGGCAATTATGATAACAATAAATAATTTGACAGCATGTTCATTCTTTTGATTCAATACCATATCAATACATATACATGTGCTGATGCTATAATATTGATGTGTTTTCCATCTAATGCCCCGATTGAATTGGGAAAATTCCACATTATTTATACTTTGGGAAATACTCTCCCATTCCTCTTCTGTTGCTGGCATCTGTACCAATAGATATTATTTTTGATATGTTTTTTATTTAAAAAATTAGGTTTTACCTTTAAAAATTCATCTTTTAATACTTCAGGCACAATATTGCATATCAATGATCTTGATCTTTTAAACAAGAACATCAGACTTGGGTAACTGTCCCCAGTCGCTAAAAATCTCAAAGTAATTGCCAGGCGTTCTTCGGGGCATCAAGATTTCCACATATTAGTATTAGCCTTTTCTATTGATGGGTGACGAGATTAAGCAAATAATCAAAATCGTCTGGTAACATTCGCACAAAGTGTTTGTATAAGTCAGGCTCATTCCTTAGCAATCGCTCCCTAAAAGAGTCATACCTTCCTAAAGAAAAGGTCGAACCCTATGTTCCTTTTGTTTTGTTCTGTTTTTTTTACATTATTATCAGCTACTTCTTCCTCCAATAGTAAAAATGTTGATGATATGATGATTGTGTCACAAAAGAAGCAAAACAGCTGATCAAAGTCAATATTTTCAATATAAAAAGTTTACCAATCGTGTAAATTAGCTTCAACAAATTTTTATCAAATTTTTATCACAAGATTTTGAAATATATTGAAAGAATATTTTGATCAAATTTTTGAAACGTGTAAATAGAACATTAAAATAAATTTTCAAAATTTTTATAAGACTTCAAAATACCTTCAATCGTGTAAATCTAGCTTAAGACATGTGAACAAATTTGAAAACAAATTTTTTAAACTAAAAAACTTTAACTTAAATTTTTACTCAAATTCTTAAAATCATCATGAATTTATCGGAAAAATATTTTTCTGAGAAATTGCGAAATTTTAGAAAACAATATTTCATTTGGTATTTAAGTATGTCTTGTTTAAAAAACTGTATTTTTTTTTTTTTTTGTTCTTCCAAAAAAAGGTTGCAAACTAAGAACTGAGCCATATACATATTTCACCTTGTCAATATTGTAGGCATAAATAAATATAAATAAAAGCAAATAAAATATAACATACTTACAACAATTTGGCGCATTATTCAATAATAACCGTAATATTTTACAAGTAACTCGATGCCCATAATAACATTCCAATCATCCTTTCATGGGATTTCTGTTCATCCAGTTATGTTGTTGCAGACCTGCTTACACAAAAACAGCAAAATTTATTTTTATCAATAAATTTGTTATAACAACTTTTTAACATCCGCCTTAACCTTTTGCGCCATTAAATATGAACCAGTGTTTGGAGAACTTAATGTTGTATACAAAACACATACAAATAGCTGCACACGTACATACATATGTGTATATATACAAACATACATACATATACACAGCAGCACAACAATACAGCAACAAACATTTATATAACAATTTCCAAGAGCAGCCGTCAATAAACACCGGAACAACAAAGGCAACAAAAATGAGGGAAAAAGCATTAAAAACAGCAACAACAGCAATCGTCATAATAATAAATACAACCAACAAGGAAGACAACAATCATAAACCCTGCACACTTACAAGCATTAACATATACATATTGAACACATAAAATTACGACGGCGATCTGAAAAGTCATTTTACTTCAAATACATTTTACTGCAGCCTGAACAATGCAAATTTGGAACATTGTCATGAGAGTGCAAAGACAGCTGTAATTTAAATTATTTCAGTCTCAGAGCCAGAGATTACTATTATTGTGCACGCACACAAAACACATGTTTGCCGTGATCATAATTAAACAACAATTATATTATGATTGGATTTTATGATTCCTGGAAATTGATAACCAAAATATTGATAATAGTGGCATAATTTACTAATATGCACCAGAAAACATCACAATATTATAAAGGGCGCCATACGAAGTGTCATTGTTTGAACAATTGTTATTGTTTGTTAGTAGAAGGTACGAGGTTAGTAAAAATAGAACGCTACAGGAATGAACAACGCATTCTCATTGTGAAATTGTTTTACCAAAATGGTGAAAGTTTTGCGGCTACAGTTCGCAAATTGCGATCAATTTGGGGTCACAATAATGCTCCAAAAGAGTCAACTGTAAAGAAAATAATGGATAAATTTGCCGAAACTGGGTCTGTTAGTGATGTAAAGACAACAACGCACCTTCGACCAGGTCGATCAACCGATTTATATTTTTTAATTCGATTTATATTTTTTTTATTTTTTAATGGCTGAAGTCATTGTGTTCAAATGTGCCCCCCATACGGGGCAGCTTTGAACTAGGCTGGGGCAGTTTTGAACGGCAGTTTTTTCTTGTAGCGTTTATGTCCAAAAATAACATTTATTATATATATAATAAATTCGATTTATTTATTAAAAAAAACATAAACATCAAAAATTACTTTTATATTATTAAGACGGAAAAGGCCTTGCGATTTCAGGTGACATTACATTTTCCTTCAAAGCATCGTGATCAGCATTGGATTCGGCATTTTCAGAAAATAAGAGAGAATCAACAATGTTTTGTACTACGGTTGATAAATTAACATGTCCAAAGGTGCCCCCTTTTTCTTTGTTCAAACCTGAACTGTCATGCCATTTCACGGAAATTTATAATAAATATTTCTTTGTGTAACATAAATATCAAATAACTTAACTTAATTTTGTTTGAAAAGAATTTTGGACTGCCATAAATTTCTTTCACGAAAGAAAACGTTCACTGAATATTTCTTATACTCTTACAAAAAAAAATAAAAAAATTTACAATTTCACTGCGAAAATTTGTTCACCCAACTACATTCGGTCGACGACTGAAAAAACTAGCAAAAGTTGTTGACGTTGCTAGAAAACAAGATTGTCATGTCAAAAACTCGGTTAAGGGTCGGAAAAACTGTTAAACTGAGATTTTATCAACATTGTTAAAAGGTGCCGCGTGTTCAAACGTGCCCCCTCTCCCCTATATCTCGAAAACTAGAGCTGATCCAAAAAAAAAAATGAGTTAGAGGAATTGGAGCCCTATATAATATGTTTACAAATTGAACAAATTTATTTAAGGTACCATTTATCGTGTTGGGCTGTGAAATTGATATTTCCTTAAAAATATAAGTCACCACAAAACGAGCTCTTTGTCAATTTAAACGCGTATTTATCAAAATATTAACGTTTTTACACTTAAAAACCGATATATGGTCAGAAATATGAGTGATCATAGATCTAGCTCTCCTTTTCATTTAAGCGCGTGTATACCAAGATAATAATTTTCAATAGATTTTAAATATTTTATATTTTTCATTAAAAAATCAATATTTGTTCAGAAATATGAATGATCACATTTCGAGCACCGATTTAAATTTTAACGCTTATTTTTCGTGATATTAAAGATTTAAAATTTTAGCTTATTTTCTTAATAAAAACCTTAAGCTAGATTTACACGATTGAAATTTTCTTCAAAATTGTTCTTCAAAATGCTTCAAACTCGCTTAAACAGCAATAGTTATTAAATAAATACATTTTAAAGAATTTTTACTGTTTACACGAGTTTGAAGCATTTTGAAGAACAATTTTGAAGAAAATTTCAATCGTGTAAATCTAGCTTTATTTGCGAGTATATACAAAGCCATTTTATGTGTTCTCGCTTGTTGTGAAAGTACTTTGCAGTCTGCTCTATTTACGCTCTGCCTACTGCAAACATGAAATATAATAGTTGTTTTTGCTGTTGGATGGTTACAATTCTTGGTTTTTTTATCTTGTTCGTCAATCATGCAGCAATAAAATTTTACCCGAAAAACCATACAAAATCTACATACAAATGCATCATATAATTGTAACTGTAGCAAAGTGACAGGCAACAGTAACAACCAACAGCTCAAACAAAGAGCAATGTTATAGTTGGCAACTTACTCACTCATGCTAATAATTTCATACTCACTAGCGCACAATAGTAACCAGTGGAAAAAATATTTAAAACAGGAAAGAGAAAAATTCAACGAATTTTCATTTATTTAAGTTATAAATCTCTATTCAGCCTACAACTGACCTCCTTCTCAATTCAATATTTAAGATACAGTGTTACTCACAAATACTTGGTCCATGAGTTAGTGCCAGCTGGAGGGTGTAAAGTTGAGTTTTCATAGCATTCAAGGAACGTAATTGGATGCGCGTTAAACATTGACAACAATTACACTGTGAAATAATGACAATGATGGAGCTGATGTGGATGATGACGATGTTGTTGTCACTGTTGTTGCAGTGCAACAGCAGTTAGTGTGGTATTAACTGAAGTATGTATGAGTTTATGCGGTCGGTTAGCAGCATTAAAAAACAAGTAAGAAAGTATAGTCGGTCAAGCCCGACCATATAATACCCTACACCCTGTATATGTATAAAAAAGATTTTTAGAAATGTGCGCTATATGGGAGATATTACCTATTATGGACCGATCATCCAAAAATTTAGTATCATGATTTCTGTGAATATAAATATTGTGTAACTTAAACTTTATCTCGATATAAATACTTTTAAAAGATTTATGGAGGTTAAAGTTGATTACGTAGAGGGTCTTATATGGGAGTTTCGACTAATTACGGACCGACCATTGTAAAATTAGGTGTCATCATTTCTGTATATTATTTGTGTCGAATTTTATTTGATTACCAACATTCTTAAAAAATTTATGATCGTTAAAGTGATTTTCGGAAGTGGGCCTTATATGGGAGCTATGACTAATTATGGACCAATCACAATAAAATTGTACCGTATTATTTGTATATATATAAGATATATTTGTGTTAAATATTATTGGGATAACTTCATTTTTGAGTGAGTTATGCTCTTTAAAGTGATTATAGGAAGTGTGCCGGGAGCTACGACTAATTATGGACCGATCTTCACGAAATGTGATTTAGCTTAATTTATTACTCATTTTTGGTGAAATTTGTTTGCATACTTGCATAATTCAAAGATTTATGACCGGTAAACCCCAATTTCGAGAGGACATTTGTATTGGGGCCAGGTGAAATAATGGAACGATTTCCACCAGTTTCAATCCCATCCGTCCTTGGGTCGAAAGAATATAACTTACCCAATTTTATCAAAATATCTTCAAAATTGCGACCTGTACTCTGCGCACAAGCTTTACATGGACAGCCAGCCAGCCGGACGGACGGACGGACGGACATCGTTAAATCGACTAAGAAAGTTATTCTGAGCAGATCGGTATACTTTAAGGTGGGTGTTGGACCAATATTTCTGGGCTTTACAAACATATGCACAAATCCAATATACCCTCCCCACTATAGTGGTGTAGGGTATAAAAACAACATCAATTTTAAGCAGTAGCAAAAGTACTTGATGACTGACTGACTGACTGACTACTAGTGGTTTTTTGTTATAGTTGTTATTGGTGTTGTTACAGTTGTTGTTCAATAAATGATATACGAGTATGCTGCATTCACCTACATACATACATACATACATACATACATGTGTACATGCATATAGACACACTTACTAACATTACATTTAATGTAGTACGTGCTCTGGTGGGATCCCCTGAAATTCATGCACATCAACATTATGGCCCTCCTCATCGAAGCATTGCATTGTTTTTACTCTGTTTGCTGTTCTAAATGATTGAGCCATGAGTGGCAGCTATGGCAACAAACCACTTATGCATGTACCGCAATTAAATTTCTCCATAAGCCGTTAAGATCTACTCGACTAACTGCACAAGATGTTTGCTGGTTTTGCAGCTATTGTTGGGTTTTTCTTTGTCCATTTGAGCTTTAACCGTTTATTCACTCCAAATGTCATAATTTTGTTGTAATGATGTTTTTGTGGTAAAAATATAATTTTTATTTACTTTCTCTTGTTTTGTCTTCCTCATTTTATGTTTTAATAACTAGACCACATTTAACCTTGACAGACTGAAGAGGTTGCTGATTTGAGTTTTAATTAATTTGTGTTTCTAATATATTCATACATATATCATAAAATTTACACAGATATGATAAGACCATAGCTGCCAGATTTGACGATTTATCGTAATTTTGACGATTTTTTGTTTCAAAAATAGTGAAGATTTTAAGGAATTTCTCATTGAAAGTGACGATTTTCTGAATTATTAAAATTTTCTATCATTTGTTTTTTTACTGTTTTTGTTACCAAATTCTCTCTTTTTTTTTGAGACAACTATTTTTTTCATTTAATATCATAAATATTAGGAAGAACATGACAAATTTCAAAAACAAAACAAAGTACTAGTAGTGTTTTTCTTAATTATTGACAATTGTTAAGTTTAAGTATAGTAGTTCCAAATAATAACAAGTCGGTATAGTAGAAATTACTTATTTATCTGTAAACATGAAAACCACTTTTAAATGCTGAATTCCATGAACCAACATTTTTAGACGAAACAGATTCTGAATTTCAACGGGGAAATTCTACAAAAATATTTCCTATTGTAACAAAACGTCGAAAGAATATTAAGCCAAATAAATTTAAATACCAAAAATACGGAAATCTATCAAAATCTATGAAAATAAGTACCTGTATATGATGGATGAATTGGACTCTATATTAAAAATGTTATTTAATTATTCAGTTTTAAAAACTTTTCAACATTGTAATTTAAAATATGCTAAATTCAGGTATTTATTTATAAAATACTGTAAGTCTTTGTTCAATTCTCTTTTGAACTTGCCATTTCATTCACACACACATTCAAATCAATTTTCGTACTTTTTAATGCAAATCGGTGGTATAGTATTCAAACGCCATCGAAGTAAAATAATTAAATAAAGGCTATAAAAGTTTTAACATTAATGCGCCTACTCAACACCAGAGGCGCTGAAATGCTGCACTAAAACAAACATAATGCGCAATTGCAGAGTTGTGATATAAAAAAAGCATTCTTCTTTCACCACCTTTACTTCAATCTATCCCCTTTCCAAAGAAAGTAACGCAATTATATATATTAGGGCGGGCCAAATTTTTTGTCGATTAGAGCCGCCCCCTAGGATGATTCTATGGACAATTCTAAGCAACTTTGGTGAAGGAACCATGGGTCTATCTCGATTTTCGAGTCTCCCACTTTTCAAAAAATGAATGACTTGAAAGCAAGAAAGACTTTCAAAAATAACTTATTCCGCTTTTCTTCCACTAAATTATTTTTTTTTACACATGTTCTTATTTTTTAGGTTGAATTTCTGTTGAAAAAAATAAAATAAATATCAATTTTAGCGAACATTTTTTCTCGGAAAATAGACGAAAAATATTACAAATATGCATGAAACGAAATGAATTTCTCGACCCCAAAAACCCCCCATATACACATAAAAAAGATAATATAACGATGAATAAAAAATCGAATTTCGAATAAAAATGATGTTATAGGGAAAAAAATCATTTTTTAAAAGTGGGAGACTCGAAAATCGAGATAGACTCATAGTTCCTTCACCAAAGTTGCTTAGAATTGGCCATAGAATCATCCTAGGGGGCGGCTCAAATCGATTTTTTCGGCTCCATACAAATTGGCCCGGCCTAATATAAAAATTTCAAAAAACTATTAGAAATAGTGACTTTTTATTTTTCCGATTTTTTGGTGATTTTTAAAATTCGAAATGACGATTTTTTTCTTTTTTATCGTGATTTTGACGATTTATTCTGAAATTCATCTGGTAGCCCTGGATAAGACAAATTAAAGAGATACCATATAAAAAAAACAGATTTTCACCAACAGACCGATTTCAACCAGTTTCAATTCCAACAGTCCTTGGGCCAAAAAAAAATATCATGTACAAAATTTTATTGAAATATCTTCGAAATTGCTACCTGTACTCTGCACACAAGATTTACATGGACAATCAGTCCGCCATCCACCCAGCCGACTCGACTCGATGTCCGACGAAACGGACATCGTTAAATCGACTCAGCACATGATTCTGTGTCGATCTTTATATATACAAGGTGGCGCAAAAGTAATCCTCCTATCAGAAAATGCTATAAATTTTGCGATTGGCCCCTAATGTCAGTTCTGTTTTGACATTTGTCTAGTAAACACATGCGAAATACACGTTAATAAACAATGTTACGCTACACTGCTCCAGAACGCGGAATATTGCTGGCTATTTATTTGACCAGCCAAAAAACATCGGAAGTTTACTTTTGCGCCACCTTGTACTTTAAGTGGGTGTTTGACTAATATTTTTGCGCGTTACGAACATAATTATTTTTATATAATATATAATGATCTGTTTGCATTGCGTGTGATTAATATTTTGAGGATAATTAAATATTACTATTCACCTTTCATTGCCTCTACATTATCTGAGTTCACCGAAACCCCTTCATTTTATCAATTTCGGTCAAGTATCCATTACAGGAGATTTCCTAAACGTGCTCCTTGAATATGTTCAAAAGTATGGCAGAGGTAAAGTTTTCAAGATCATCAAATGCAGTTTCTCAAAATAAAATAAATTAGAGCGCAATAAGACTATAAATGATAGGCCTAAATTAAGCATAATAATATGCATGCAGGCTGAATGAAAGCTAATATTTCACATGCGTTAATAACTTGCCAGTACAATTTCATTCTGTGAATATTCCTGAAAGCTTAATCAATGAAAAAAAAAAAAAAAACAAAAGCATCAAAATAATAGTAATAATAATATTGTGATTATTCTTTGTGCCGTTCACACTTATTACACTTGTACTTTAGTATTTCATTCTTACAGATTTTTTATAACTTTAATAAATTTTAGTTTTACAATTATAAAACGAAAAGGAAAGCAGGCAAGAAATGCTAGAGAATTATCATGGCCAAAACATTATTTTTATGTTAATTAACGTTTTGCTCTTAATTATGACTTCTTGTTGGTCTTGATATTGCTGTTGCAGTTGTTGCTATTGTTGTTGGTTTTCTTTGCAAACATTGACATAATTTTAATATGAATGAGAAGAGCTCATGAAAGAAAGAAAAGTTTTCACAATTAATTTTTTTACACTTTTTTCTACATCTCATTCTTACTGTTGGCTTGAGATGATTTCTTCACTTCTGTGTAATTTTTACTACACATCAGATTTCGCAAAGCTATGGAGAGCGAGTATAACAACAGAAGGCACATTTCATATTTAAAGTTTTCTCGTCATTTGTTTTCTCGGGTTTTTTTCTGTTTTAGTGTTTTTTTAATTATTTTCTTAGCATAATTTGCTTATGAACTGCGAGGGTGGTGTTACCAGTTAACCAACTATAATTTAAGTATGACCAGAAGTACTTAACTGTGATTTTGTTAGTTCAGAATTTCAATGGCGATTTACTAATATTTACGAGAATTTATGAACAAATACAATGATGGCAACTGTATTTTTTAAGAAATTCTACATTTTGACTAAGATTTTTTTTGATTTTTTTTGATTTTTTTACTTGTACTATTCTTTATTACAAACGTGACTAAAAAATATGTCGCGTTCTAAATCATACCAGAGCCTGTAGAAAAACAAATTAAAATGTAACCCCCATTGTTCTTTTATATTCGATTTGTGTATATTTTTGTCGCGTTCTTGATCATCGGCTATATTTGCAATAGACATGGTGCTACTAAAATGCTATAAAACAGGAGTGCCCAAGCCTTATACTCTTGGTGCTCTTTTGTATTTGTAAAAACTCTTAGCTATAGTCTGTGTGTTTTGTATACTCATTACAGCACTCAGCACTAGCAATACGAAATACACAAACAACTTTGCCTTATTTGTTTGTTTTGTCGTACTTCACTCTATACACTCAAGCGCAAAGCAACAACACTTTCGTATGCTCTACTGGTAAACATTGGTGACTGCGATCGTCAATGTAGATTTTGTTTTTGTTTGTTTTGTTTTCTTTGTATATATTGGCTTTTACAACAAAAAATACTGAATAAAAATTAGTTTTTATTTAAATGTATTGGTGTTTGCTTTTATATAAGTTACTTTTGGGCACTCCTGCTATAAAAGAATTAAATCGTTTGCACTAATCCTTATTGCAAACGTTACGAAGAAATATGCCACGTGCTAAATCACAAATTCAAATTAAACCCATATTACTCTATTTTGTATTAGATTTTATGAACAAGTTTTTGTCGCACGTTTAAAGTACACAACTTTATTTATTGAAATTTCCAGAAAAATATTTTCCATTTAGTAGGTAAGTTTGGTATTGAAAATCAGCAAAATCGATATAATATAGAACCAGAGTCATGCAGTCACCTAAATGTAAAGCAACCTTCATAAAAATTTGAGATTTTTGTATCAATTTTTTTGCATACAATTTTGTACACGTTATTTCTATGACAAAAGAAGAAACTGTGAGGAAAATAGTAAGAATCGGTTCCGGGTGGAAGGATTCTCTCCTCCATACCTATTATTTGATATATATATCGTCTAATAAAGAAATGTAGTTTTCAAGATATAGCTAAATATATTACAAACTTTGGAGCCCCGCCCACCCGAAAATAGGTGTAACCGCCCCAATTTTACTTTTTTTTTTTTATTTTAATCAGAATTTCAAATTCTATTAGTGATAAAATTTTGATAGTGATTTGAAAAAAAATCACTAAAACCGACTTGTTCCCTGCAAATTTTATTATTACTGTTTGCAATATATTTTACGACCAATATAAGTAAGACTGGAAAAAAACACAACAACATTATGTTCAGATTGAGGGTATTTAAGATGCGGCGCAACCAAATAATGCTCTTTAACTTGTTTCACTTTAAATCCGTGTCGCATTCTTGACAATTGTCGGTTGTGGTAGGTATTCTTCTTTTTGGTTGAAAAGTTGATCCAGCCCTCGTAACACAACAAAATAATGTATTAAGCAGCAAGCTGCTATACAACTCAACGAATGAGTGAGTAAATGAATGAATTTTGGTTGAAAAACTACACTTTAAATTTAAATTAATTCAAAAACATTTTTTTCCAGCATAAAACATGCAAAAATAAAAACAAAAATGCTTTTGACATTTGTCGTCATCTTCAGCGTAGATGTTGCAGAGTGTGTGTTAATTTTATTTCATTTATGGTGACTGGATATAATTTTCTTAAAATTCTGGTTAAGACTCTAATGAGGCAAAAAGCTTTTTTTTTATTTGCAAAAATGCTTTAAAAGCGAACTATATGCATGTGCAATGTACATATGTATGTTAACGAAACCCAGCAAGCCATATGAGTCCGAAAAGAGTCTTTTCTGACACCTTTTTCGGAGCGTTAACGCTCTTTATGAACCCAAAAAACAATCATAATTGCTCCGAAAACCTTCAGAAAAGAGGGTCATTACATTCGGAAATGGTCCGTCAGAAAAAGCTCTTAGATAATATCTGAAAAGAGTCTTTTATGAGGTTTTATTTGGGCTCTGTGTAATCTTGTTTTTATCATTATTGTGTGGTGCAGCTATGTCTTTTTTTGTTCAAAGCACAAATAACAAGACAACAACGCTTTGGTACACACATAATTAAGTGGAATTTCTAAGTCATACTGCGTGCCGACTCAGGACAGTAACAAACAAATTTTTCTTTCGCTCCGAAAATGCTCTTTTGTTGGACGCTTCTCTAAATCTTTTTTCGGAGCGCTCTTAGGATGGTATGCTGGGAAGTGTGTGTAAATTGAAATACATAGACAAGTTTAGAATGCGGCTGTGTGTGTGTGTGTAAAAAGAAAATGTATGCTGGTTGGTGTGCAGCGGTATTTGTTTTACTTAAGTAAGTATTTTTATGTGGCTGTGCATTTTTAGTTGTATTGAGAGAGTTGTGTGGTTAAAACATATTCACACACCTCCCCATACATTTGTGTCATGCCTTTCTTCATTGGAACCTAAAAGTTTTGTTCATTTTCGTTGACTTTTTGACATAAGAGCCGTTTCTTCTGCTGCATTTGCCAGACACTAGTTAGATGAGTATTAACACATATGTATGTAGATGTTGTTGTTGTTATAGTTGGTTGCCACTGGCTGTTGCACTTGTTAAAGTATTGTTGTGTATATAATTATACACAATGTACTTATAAAAGTCAGTTTGTATTTGTATATATTAAGTTTGCGAGGAAATGCTGTCAGAGCAGCTTTTGTATTTATAATCATATTTTATCAATGCTATGAAGGTTAGAATGTTTGTTTAGTTTAGATAGTTTTTGTTTAGTTCAACAATGGCTGTGTTTATATTGTATATAGGAAATTGCAGTATTGTATTATAGTTGTATTAATATTTAAGAAGGCAGTTTGCTCACTGCAACATTGTGTTATAGGTATATAATAAGTAGAAGAATAAGAAGAACAACTTGCCTGCTAGCATGCACTATGCAGCCAAGCATGCTTAAGAAGTTTTTAGTGTCATCATCATTATCATCATCAGTGTCATCATTAGCATTAGTTTCTAATGGCATACAAAAACTTGCAAAATAAATTGCATGTATTGCTATGTATACGAGTACGAGTTGTGTATGTACTCGAAACTAATTCTAACTAAAAACTTAAATACAAAGAAAATTTATAAACTTTTTACATTTTCTAAGAAAATCTACTGCTACTACTACTGCTACTTCTGAGCAAATTCTAGTACTTGCACATACAAAAGAATTAATGTTTTGAAAGAAAGCAATATTAACACTATGTGTACTTTTGGTGTTATTTTTATGTTTTGTGTTTTGTTTTGTGTTTTTTTTTCACAAGTAAATTCGAAGAAACTTTAACTGCTATTAAGTTTAAAGAAACTATTGTGTTAATTAACGTTTTATGGGACTAGTTTAATAGTTATTGCATGACACTGTAAGAGAAACAGACAGGATTTGTTTTTTTTTTTTTATTAATGGCATAAGACACAGAAGTTAACGCAACTGATTTCTAAAAAGTTTTTGTTATAAGTAGATATGGTGTAACTGAAACTTAAATAAATAATATATGAGTAACTATATCCTCAAACTTGAAAAGATTGTCATTCTCTTATCATTTGCAACACTATTTACCTACTTATAGCCACGTTTCTGTTTCACTTAATTTATTTTTAGAGTTTACTGTATTTTCTTACCGCAAAATTGTTGAACTTTTGATATTTATTATTACAGTAAATTTTATTTGTTTTGAGTTCATTAATTTAATAATTCAAAGAATACCATTGTAAAGTAATGTTATGTTTATGTCAAGGCTGTCTGTTTGTTTGTTCTTTAAGATCTACTTATAAACATCATCATGCTTTGGAAAATTCCATCTGTGCTATGAATACATGTTAAATTTCTTTTTTAACTGACAACTCCTTCATATAGAAACAGTTGTTCAAAAAAGACGCATCGGCGATTTTTTTACAATGGCAAAATTAGTAATTCGTGGCAAGAATGATAAAATAAAGATTACGCCAACACGCGTAAAATTTTAAAATGTTCTGCGCATTTTGGCCCTGTGATGTCACACATTCTGTGTTTCTATTGGCTAATTTTTTCTCACTTGTTTTTTTACTCATGTTTTGCTTGCATTTGCTCACTGCACTCTTCATGTTTATATTTTTTGTTGTTTTTTTTTTTGTTTGTTTTATTTTTTAACAGATTTTATTTTAGAACTATCACATAAAACATAAATTTTTCGCAAGAAATTTTAATTCTAACACATGAAACATTCTTGGTAACCCTTAGAATGGCCCTTCTACGTCACATAACGGGAAATCATGCGCATAGCGTAATCTTTATTTTATCATTCTTGATTCGTTGTATCATTAAATATGTAAATAAAACAGGTTTATCGGCACAAGAAATTCATTATGATATGGTGAATGTGTTAGGTAAAAGTGCTTCTTTATATGCAACAGTAAAAACAAATTGGTTTGCTGAATTTAAACGTGATCGTACACGCTCTACACTTGCAGATGTTGCTGGCAAACAAAATATAAATTCTATGATTCACGCGAAGCGAGTGTACGGTACATTGTTACTTTGAAAATATTTGAAACATTCCACCCAACGTTTATGTGGTTTAGTAGAACGTAATTTAGTAGGAGGATTATTTTTATTCCATTCGCTAATTTTGTCTGGGGTAATAAATTTCAATATGTAACGAAACTCGTCAAACAATTCTACATTGTTGTCTTCAGGTTTTAAGCAATTCTCTTCAACCACAAATTGGATCGTTGTTTGTACAGCAGCGAGTCCCTTTTTGTTTAAGTAAAAACAATTAAAAAACAAATAATAAATGCGACCTTTAAATTTGTTGTATTTAAAATTGCAATGACTCTTTTTTGACACAATGTAAGGGGTTTTTCTGAGCCCAAAAACCCCTCATAAAAGACTCTTTTCTGATATTATCTAAGAGCTCCTTTTGACGGACCATTTTCGAATGTAATGATCCTCTTTTCTAAAGGTTTCCGGAGGCAATTATAATTGTTTTTTTGGGCTCATAAAGAGCTTAAACGCCCCGAAAAAGGTGTCAGAAAAGACTCTTTTCGGACTCATATGGCTTGGCGGGGATATGCATAGACACTAAAGGGTTGCAAATGTTGTCTTGAATTCCACTTAAGACATTTTATTTTTTAGCAAATACTTCAATGCACTTACTTCTTGTTTTGCATGACACACACAATGTGTGCCAACAACAATAATAAACAACGAGAGAACATAGCTGATGAGTAACAAGTTGAACACAGTTATGACATGTATACAAACAAATTTTTGTTGTATTGTTATTGTGTGCGCTCGCTTAGATTTTTTATATGGTGCAGTGTACAATAATCAGAATTTTACATTACTATCATATACACTACAGCATAGTCTTTAGTGTAGACAGAAAACCAAATGTTTAAAAATCAAAGGCGTAATACAATTTTTAAATAAAAATTTTATTAAGAAACAATTCAATAACTTAAACTAAAAAACAAAACAAAAAATAATACATTAAAACTAAAATTATAATTCAGTCTTTTTGTTACACATTGATCGGCCAAACACAAAACAAACACACTTTATTTTTTTTGTTGTATTGTTATTGTGTGCTCTCGCTTAGATTTTTTATATGGTGCAGTGTACAATAATCAGATTTTTACATTACTATCATATACACTGCAGCATAGTCTTCACTGTTGACAAACAACCAAGTGGTTTTGCGCAGACCTTTAATAGACACATAATTTTAAAATGAATCATTCAAAAGAATTAATTTCCATTAAAATATGATGCGATTGTGCCAAATTTCAATGAATTAGACTGTTTTGTTGTCCACATATATTTTATTGGCCATCCGGGGGATGTCACCGACACAATGGTTCCAAAACCGGGCCATGTCCTGGATTTTCCGGGCCAGTTGGTCATATAGTATAACAAATAACAGATCATATCCCTTTCTGTTTTTGAACCACTTTTTATCGACTTTAAGACAGATTTATGATTTATTTGATTTGATTGTAAAATATCTTTTTTTTTTTTTGCAACATAAATTGTTACATATTTCGTTCTGTTTTCATTTGAGCCATGATCTACTGTTTACGACCATGCTATGATTCTGTTCATTGAATTTAGGACACTATTTACAGATTTTATTTATTTTTCATATCGACGGCTTATATTAAATACCCGCCATCCGCCAAAATACAATTTTTCAGGAGAGAGAAAAAACTGTTTCTTTCCAAAATTCTTAAGGTATGAATTAATCTTTCTTCTATAATATGTTTTTTTGTGCTCTAATATGTAATTTTATTAAATTAAGCATTTGTTTAATGTTTTTTCTAACACAAAAGAATTCAATAATAAAACAATAACGAAAAAATAAAAATACCCCCTGGCCAACGATGTCGAACGATAACGTTCGCTTAGATAAGACTTAAGACACAAACTTGATTGTAGAATAAACAAACTTGATTGAGTAAAAAAAATAGATACGATAAAAAGTTTGTGTCTTAAGTCTTATCTAAGCGAACGTTATCGTTCGACATTGTGGGCCAGGGGGATAATTAAATAAAAGGTAATTCAAATTGGACATTGTCACATTGCTTCTTATGACTTTGACTCCATCTGAACTAAATTATCATAAAAGTAATGATCATCTAGTGGTATAACCGGTTTGAAATCTTGAAGATGTTTCCATTTACTAGGCTAGATTGGAAGCTGAGCAGTATGCAAAGGCTTTGTTTCAGTATATCCTGTGTAATTTTTAATTCTGCGGGCTAAGTTATTGTATTCTTCATTAAAGTTTAATTTAGATTGAACTTCTCCACTTGGCAAATACTTTAGTGATCTTAATTGAGCAACTGTTGGATCATTTTTGGTTCGACCAGATCTAATGCTCGAAAAACGAATAAGCTTGGCATCGAATGATTTAATAATTACTGTGTCATTAAGTTTTACTGTTTTGCGTGATTACTTGGTGTAATTCTGATATAGTCTATTGGCAAGTATATTGATTGATTTTTAAGTTTGGTTTCTATTTTAGCATGTGCACTGTCACATTCCATTTGTGTGTGACCTTTCTCCAAGTACTTTTGTTTGACGCGCAACTTAAAGTAAAAGTAACATAAATAGAGTCGCAAGCTTATTGTTATTGCGTATGGCGTATGGCGGGTATTACATTAAAAAAAATCGTGCGGTTGATAGCGATACTACAAATATTTAAAAAAAGGAATTATATTAATTTTTTTGTCAGAGATAAAGCTAGCATAAGTGAACAATTTGCCATCAAAAAGTCATTTTCCAAAAATTGGTGTATGGCGGGTTTTGAATATAAGCCCTCGCTATGAAAACCGATTTTTAAGTGAAAATGTCAGTGATCACAGATGAACGTTCTATGTGGACTACTATTGACCTACTTTTACTCAATATATTACAATTGATCACATTTCTATTATTAATACTATTGAGCAGCCTATAGCCACGTTTATGTTTTTCAATTTATTTTCAAAATAATGTTTTGCTTGCAACCATAAGTGATTACAGATTACATTTGGACGAAAAACTTAATATGTTGCAGAACATCATTCGGTTGCAACCATTTTAATTTAATTCCTTTTTCCCCAAAAGGTGAGTTTAATGCCGAGACATAGCCAAAATGCCTTGACACACTTCTGTTCTTTTGCTGTATACTTGAATGAATTTCTTGATTTCTTTATTATTTTACATTCTTCCCAAAAAAAAAGAAAAAACCTAAAAACCATATTACTGTTATCAAATCATATTTATCTTTCGCAACTCTATGAATGAAACTGATATGAAATATGTAGTCTCTGGTAATTTCTAATTTCATTGCACTCCATTACCAAAAACACACACTACGGCCCAACAACACAACAAACCAGGAAACATGTTGTCAGTAGCAAAACGAAAAATTGCTGTCATTTTCCGCTATTGATAACCCAACTTTAAACAACGTTTATGGTGAATTAAATTACCGCACAGAATAGAACAGAACAGACAAAAAAAAATTGTATATATGAAAGTAACAAAAACAGACAAACTTAAAATAGCTCTATTAGCCAAAATCTGACCTCCACCATAATCAGGTACAGTCAAGTAGGGTGGGAGTGGAATGGAATGGAAATCAACTAAAAATCCAATGAGGATTTTCTTTTATTTGCAAGAAAACATTGCTCTAACGACAAATGTGAGCCATTTAACTACAAATTGCTTTAACAAAATGAACAGGAATAAAAAACTCACGAAAAAATTGAAATGGTATGGCAAGAGTATTCAAAAAATTGTTAAAGCAGCAGTAGTATTATGCCACGTGCATCTTTGGGATTGTGTTTTACATTTGCTCGTATAATTCTTTTTTTTTTTTTGAACAATTTTATTTTACAATGATGAAAATGTTGCTGCTTTTGCCTGCTACTTCAACTGCTTCTGACGATGATGATGAGAACGACAAACAACAAACCTAATTCTACTGATAGAGAGTGAAAAAATAATACAGCAAGAAAACAGAAAATAGTATAGGACAGTAGTTGAACAACAACATGCCAGCATATAAATGTGTTGCACCTTGGGTGAGAGACAAGTATTATAATTATAAAACATCTTGAGTTATTGGTTTATGTTAAAAAAAAAATGCAACTACTTGGAGGCATTTTAATTTCAGTTATTATAGGTAAATATCAGATGTTCATCAGTCAGTTGTACAAAGAATTAAAGTACGAGTTGCTTGACCATCCACCTTATTCTCCTGAATTAGCTCCCAGTGATCTTTATCTGTTCCCAAATCTAAAAAAATTCCTACCTGGCAAGTGTTTTACCTCAAATGAAGATGCAATTACAGTTGTAAACCACTATTTTGAAGACCTTGAGGAAAACTATTATCAAGGAATAGAATTACTAGATAAGCGTTGGACTAAGTGTTTTGCAGTTTCAGGGGATTCTATTGAAAAATAAAAATATTTTTAAAAAACTAACTCTATTCTCTTTCTGTGCTAGGCTTAGAAGTTTCCGAACCGCCTTCGCATGGTGCATCGCTATTTACAGTCGTACAGCCTTGTTTATGTTTCAATTTAGTTTCATATGAAAAATGAACCAATGGCTGAAAATATAAGTGAGCACAGGTTATCGTGCTTTTTCTATTTGAAACATTATTTACAGACTTTTAGTCATGTTTATGTGACAGTTTATTTTCATACGAAAAATCGATTTGAAATTCACAATAAAAATAGTCAGATATTTTTGTGCTTTTTCCATTTAATAAACTATTTACTGGCATATGAAAAATTGAATTTTAAAAAATCATATATTATCATCCTTTTTTTTATTTATACCAATTGTTAAGTGATTAGTCAAGTAAAATTTGAAGGTCAAACGAACTGTTTAATTACTTATCAAATATTCATTTATTTTAAAAAATTTTACACTAGAATTTGATCTTCTTTTCTTGAAGGTTTTTTAGGAAGTAAAACCGCTAGGTTTAAAAATGTTATGTGTACATAAATTGGAATGGATTTAATGTATAATGTATATAGGTATTTAAATGTCCAAAAATATTAAAATCTCTTTAAAGAAATACCGTTAAACAAAGAGTGAATTACTAATTAACATTTTTACATTACAAATTGAGAGCAAGTAATTACACTCGAATGTAATTAGTAATGCAAAAAAATATAAAGCAAGAGCGAGTAAATACAATCGTTTGTAAATATGTACTAATAACTGGTAATTATGCACTTAGTATTTCACACTTCAAACCAATTCAAATAGGTACACAAAAAAATAACATTTACGGTAAGAAATAAAGAAAGATTACATATATTTTGTTTGTGTCAAATATTAATTTGTTAAATATTTTTTTTTTTTTGACAACACCAATACTTATTGTCTAACAGGATTCTATTAATTTGTGTTTAAAAAATCAATTTTCAAAGCTCAATTTTATATGAAAAACTGATTTGGGGTTGAAAATATAATTGACTATAGTTTAGCGTTTATTTTTTTCATTTGAAACACGATAAATCTCAGTTGCCTTTAATACGAAAAATCGGTTTTTGTTTAACCTTCATAAGGTCCTCAAATTTACTGACGTTACAGTTCTTTGGGTCAAATTTGACCCAAATAGAAAATTTTTAATAAAAACAACTATTTTCTGCAAGTAATGCATTTTAAAAGTTAATGTTTAATTTTTGGCTTTACTTTTACTGAATTCGTATTTTTTTAAATTTATTGTGTGTTTTTTTAACCTCCACCACAAGTGTATACACACTTGTATTTATACCCTAACACTGAGAAATATTCATCTGAAACCCACCAAATTATATATATTCTTGGTCCTTATAGAATTCTAGGTAGACTGAGTTATGTCCGTCTGTATGTCTGGTTGTCTGTCTGTCTGTGTGTGTAAAACACTCTCACTTCCAAACGAAAAAAAAACGTTTATAATTCTTCTAAGCAGTTTGGTATTGAAAATTAGCATAGTAGAATAATAGTTATGGACAAAATGACACAACCTCCATAAAAATTTTATATTTTGTACGCGTTATTTTTATTTGCATGATAAAAGAAGACAGTGTGAGGAAAATAGTAAAAATTGGTCCATGATTCCTCATAGCCCCCATACAAATATCTTCTCGAAATATGGCTTTATGATAAATAAATGACTATAAAATTTAAATATTGAAACAAAACACGACAAAAAGAAATCATAAAACGAAATTTTTTTTTAATTCGGTCCATGTTTGACCATATTCACCTAAGTACGTAAAAAACTGGTAAAAATATCGCTACCAGGTTAAAATTTTACATAAGTAGTCCTTATAGGCAAATAAATTGTTGTACTACATTTTATGGTTGTTGGCCCATTATTTGTCATAGCTCCCATATAAGGACCACATGCGCAAAAGTCATTAATCTTTATATATATCTTTAGGCGATAGAATGCCGGACTATCAGTCAAAGAGTTGCGGGTTCGATTCCCGCCAAAGACTCTGGGTGTTTTCTGCAGATAAGCCAAAGAGCTTCGCAGTTCGTGTTTGTTAATTAAAAAAAAAAATATATCGGTACATACTAATATCGGTTATACGGCAATTATGCCACTTGATTTTTTAGCTGTCAGACAATAATTCAACAAATTATGATGGAAAATGACAAAATATATACATACATACATTTAATTCTAGTGCTACCAAAGCTGTGAAAATATGCAAACGCATACGACATGAAATGTAAAAAACATTTGGCTCTTCTTTTCAGGCATCAACAACTTTGTCGTACTTAAGAAAAACTCAAGCTTTTTACTCCAGGTCAAATTTGACCCAAAGACCTTAAGTGCTAAAAATTTTATAAATCCCTTTTTTGCGAAAATTTTTTTCTAAAAACCTAACGTAGTCGTTAACATTTGAAATTAAATAAAAGTCATAAAATAATACAAATATTAACCACTCACTTTAAGAGAAAATTTTAGTTTTCTTTCAAAATGGGTCAAGACATCAGATTTAACAACTTTCAGCAGTTACTTGTCCGTTCACATCATCTTTCTAAAGCCTCTAGATAACTTACACATGCATTTATATGTTGCATCCATATGTCTGACATAATATCAATAATTGTGTTGCTGAATAATCGACGAACAATTCTGTAATATTTAAGGTAGGTCAAACTTGGCAAATATTTGGTGCGTTTATTTATTAAAAAAAGCTTCGTTTATTTAGGCCAAACTTCAACAAATATTTAGCTTTAATTTATTTGATGCTGTTTGATCTTGCAAGAGTAATCTTGTAAGAGTAAACAACGTCAAACAAATTTGTGCTAAAACAAGTGTTTACGCTTTTTTTGTGTAAGTATTTGCCAAGTGTGACCATACCTTTAGTAGTATTTAGTTTAGTGTAATATTTAGTATAAAAAAACTGATTATTAATTTTACATTAGTTGTATAATTAATAATTTAAATTATTAATTTCAGTTCTTATTTTTTTTTGTACAATTAATCCTGTCTAACCCATTGTGCATTTCAGCTGAAAATAAACCAAATAAATGTAAAAGGTTCGCCTGTTAAGGTAAGAGGTCACCCATTACAATGCCACAAAATCTCTAGATTATGTGCGCACTCAGGTACGACAAATCTTAATGGACTGTGTTCAATTTTTATTATACAAAAAAAACCTTTGAACTCAACTGTAATGCTTCATATAAACATTTTTTTTTATCATCTTAAACTCGTATTCTCCGTTACTGCTGCCTGCTATTGCTAGCTGGCTATGAAGGGAACTCAAAGTTAAATAAAATAAATGAAATAATAATAAAAAAAAAGAGAAAAGAAAAGAAAACAACAATGTATTCTCATTGTAAAGATCTGGCTGGTTCAGAGGCAACATTAACCAGTTAGCAAACCCACCAAACGACCAAACCAATCCACCCACCCAGCAGTGCTAAAAAGAAAATAACATCATCAACAACAACAACAACAATAACAACAATCATTCCTTTGTATGAATAATAAAAATAAAAAATATTGTTCAATTTAAACTCGTACTGCTGCTGCTTCATTTACGTTTTTAAATAAAAAAAAAAAAATTTTTTTTCTTTATATTTTGTACAAGTGTTTAAGTGAGTGTGTGTGTGTATATGGTTGTGTCAGTGTTGGTTGTATATAAATGATTTGTGTACACATAGTGGCGGTAGCACGGTTATAACTCTTGTAAGTTCGTGGCTGTTGCTGGCAAACGCTTTGGTCACTTAATATACAATTGCAATTTGTGGAACACGTCTGTTGATGTTACTTAATATCTGTAAAGCTAAGCTTTCCATTTACCTCCACACAAATAGACATAGAGATAGAAGTGTATTTAACTATACATGTTTGTCTATACTATATGTATGTACATTTATATTTATAACAAACGTGTTCTAACCATGTTGCATACATAACAAATTATGTGCTCTGGCAGTATCGTTGCTGTAAAATAGGAAAGCATAATTTTTCAACCACACTTACTAAGGCAACCGTGTACTTTCTGCAACGTTTTTACAAACACGGTATGTGTTTAGTAAAGCGTATTTATTTTATTAAAATGGTTCTTAGGTGTAATATTAATTTACGAGTTCTATCAGGGTAGATATAACATCAACCATAATATAGTGTCTATAGAATTTGTCATACAATTGCAAACAATTTATATTAGAAATCAGATGACCTTATTCAGATTTTATCAGTTTATGATATGTTTTACTTTTAAAAACCAAATCGTATTTTATTGCTAGCATTTGCCAAGATATAAATGCAAACTTTTTATTAAACCTTTAATGGTAGGACCTATTTGTCAGCGGATTGTTATTTTAATAATAATGCTATTTATTAAATCATAAACATTATGGCTGCAGAAAGCTTGGTTAGTGGTAAATGTTATCGTACTCATGTCCCCTTTTGAATTTTTTACAAAACCACAAAAATCATATCGCTCATTTGCTGCAAGACCGGCATAAATCAAAAAATGTTATTTTTGAGTTAATGATGCAGAATTGTTCATACTTCATGTTCTGTAAAAAAATTCATATGAACATCTCTTAGTCCCGCATCACACACTGTTATAGGATTTCCTCTTTTCTGTATAAGGTGATAGTAAATTGAAAACTTTAAACGTGTTTTCTGCGAAATCGATTTTTTTGACTTATGCCGGTCTTGCAGCAAATAAGCGATATTATTGTTTTTATATCTATTTTTTGTCATATGAAACATATTGGGTTGATACAATTAGATTTGCGTATAATTAACATGGAATTATTTATGCATTAGAAAATACTCATACGTCCACTAGCTTTTGTCATGTCAAAGATGGTGGAATGGTTTTGGCTGCGTATACTTACTATTGAATTATTTATGAATAAAAAAAACCAGTGTTGCCATTTTAGCACTTTTAGTGCTAGATTTAGCATTTTGTTTCTCGAAAATGCATTGAAATTTTTAAAAATTATGCTAAATGCTTTTTAGTATAATTTGCTTGATAAAAAATTTTTTTTTACTATTTTACTCCAAAAAATACTTTTGAAAAAATAAAAAATAACTTTTATTAATATTTCAACTAAATTTTTTTCGGTGTGGTAGGTAAATTAATACGGAAATTTTTGAATTAATATATGTAATTAATATATTACAACAAGTTAACAATTGTTATGAACAAAATTAGAAAACTCTATAATTTATTATATTTGCAACATTTGAAATAAAAATTGTATTGTTACATTGAAAAAATTCAGCACTTATTTTTTCTTCTGTAGAACATTTAAGCACTTAGTTTTTCAAGTTTTAGCATATTTTGAAATTAATTTTCTGGCAACACTGAAAAAAAAACTCTAATAAGACTTAAGACACAAACTTTTTATCGTATCTATTTTTTTACTCAATCAAGTTTGTTTATTCCACAATCAAGTTTGTGTCTTAAGTCTTATCTAAGTGAACGTTATCGTTCGACATCGTGGGGCAGGGGGTAATATCTGTTATTGAAAAATACTTTGCAGATATTTATATTAATAATAAAGTAAAAATTAACATAATTGTCTGGTCATACCTCAATGTTTATACACGAGGAGGATTCGGAAACTTCTTAGCTTAGCGCAGAGAGAGAATAGTTAGTTTTTCAAAAATATTTTTATTTTTCAATATAATCTCCTGAAACTTCAAAACGCTTAGTCCAACGCTTATCTAGCAATTCTATCCCCTTGATTGAAATAGTTTTCCTCAAGGCCTTTAAAATAGTGGTTTACAACTGTAATTGCATATTCATTTGAGGGAGAACACTTGCCAGCTAGGAATTTTTTTAGATTCCAGGAACAGGTAAAAGTCCCTGGGAGCTAAATGAGGAGAATAAGGTGGGAATTGGTAAGCAACTCGTACTGTAATTCGTTAATTTGAATCATCGTTAAAACACTCTTTTACGCTGTTGTGTTATCTGGATGAATTTTTTTTTTGTGTTGTAAGCCAGGACGTTCTTTTCGAATTTTTACACTTACTTGATCCCAAATATTGCAATAGTACTCTTAATATATTGTTTTGCCCTTTTGCAGATAGTCAATTAATAACATACCTTTGAAGTTTTTGCCTTCTTTGGGGCACTTACTCTAACTTCAGTCTGTTGTGTGGATTGTTCTTTTGTCTCTGGAATATAGTAGTTGATAGAGTTTTGCCCGGTCATACATTTCAGTGACAGGTCATTTTCGTTCATTTATCCAAGACTGATGCGTTCATTCAATTCGTTCAATCGTTCACTTTGAACGAATGAATACAACCCTTATTGAATATGATTTTCTTCTTGTCTTTTGATACACAGCAGCTGAACGAAATTGATCCGTACACTATTGAATGAAAACTGTTCAGTTAAATGACCGGCTCATTCCGTTCAATGAAGTGATCCGTTCATTTTAACCCGTTCGTTCATGCACAACACAGCTCTAGTAGTTGATCCATGTCTCAATAACAGCTATGAAATGACGCTTAAAATCCATTTTAGTTTTCTTAAAACGATCCAAGCAAGCTTGTGAAATTTTCATTCTTATACGTTTTTGGTCGATTGTTAACAAATGCGACACGCATCTTGCAGAAAGCTTTTTCATCTGTAGTTTTTCATGCAAAATTAAATGGAGTCGATCATTTGAGATGCCCATTTATTCGTCTATCATTTAGTACCATATCATGCACTTTGGCTAAAATTTCTGTTGTTGTTGCTGTGTTTGGATGTCCGTCTTTTTTGAACACCTGTTTCCATATGAAGGAGTAGCCAGATTGAAAAGAAATTTAACATGTGTTCATAGCACAGATAGAAGTTTGCAAAATACTCAACTTTTTTCTGTTTATGCTGCGCTTTCTTAAGAAGTTTCCGAACCGCCCTCGTACACCAATACCTCACTGTACGTTCGGCTTACATTCAAAAAAAAAAACACGACGCATATTGAAAAGACACAAAGTGAATTAAGTTTTTTTTTATAGCAAACCATGTAAAGATCGAAGATAGGTTCCAGGGTTACGAAAATATTTGCTAAACAGCTTTTGTTCAACGTAGGATAAATTTCCTTGTAGCAATTGTCTGTATTACTGCCACTACCATTATCGCTGAATAACTCTTTACTTTTTATGTCATCAAATAAGATTTTTACTTTTGTCTGAAATGCCATTTTACTGAATGGTATTCACTGCGCAACTTGATTTTTAATCCAAATAAAAAGCAAGGACTATAAAAACAAATGTACACAAAAGTGTTTATCAAAGCAATATCAGTACATTGTTTACGTAGAGTGAAACTGACAAAATTTTTGTATTGGAGTTGTATGGGGGGTGGGTGTTACAGTGGGCGGATTTTCTTTATATTTTCAAAACAGCATTTAATAGATGTTATATGCCTTTTTCGCGAAAAATAAACAATCTAGTTACAAATTAACAGAAGATATGACATTTTTTTTAATATCATTTGTATGGGAGGTGAGCGTAACAATGGGCGGATTTAGTTCATATTTTCAGGAGCTCAGTCTACAATTATAATATTGAAGTTTTATGAAAATAGAGTTGATATATTTAAAACCATGGAAGTTATGCCACATTTTCTATTTAAGTTGTATGGGAGGTGGGCGTAAAAGTGGGCGTGTTCTTGTAAAAATAAAATTAAAATTCTTAAAAAATTTAAAATAAATTTGTGCAAAATTTCATGGAGCACCGCAACCTCCTTGATTTATGGCCATTAAATACACTACACGGCCACTGTGTGCGACCCAACTTCGAAAAAACGCAACACGAAACTGCGCAATACGAGGTATTGATGTACTGTAAATTAATAAATAATCAATAAATACTTTCATCTAAATATGTATTTTTATACATAAATAATTCAATAAACAAGAACAAGGCAAGAAACCTGAGCCACCATTTATTTCCAAGCAAATGCTTTAACAAGTTTTTACTTTAGAGCAACTCAACCGAAAGTTGGGTTTTAAATATCTAGGCATTTTAATTAAATAATTTTATAAGAAATATTATACACACATATACATCTGTACGAGTATGTAGGTGTCTTGATGTATTTTAAAAATAAACATTTACGTCTTAAATTTTTCTATTTTTAATTTAAACTGTATAACAACAAATCTTGGAAAGTTTTTAAATATAAAACTCATGTTTTTGTGTTTTTTATTTTATTTTTGTTTTGTTGTTGTTTGTACTTTGTGTTTTTAAGGGTGTCAAGTAAAGTATACGGAAGTTGCTTGTAAACACGATTTTGTGTTTTTATTTATGTTCTGCTACTACTTGCACTCTTTTGCTATTTTTGAACTAAAATTTGCATTGTTTTATCGTGTAAATATGAAATTTATTTTATTATTTTGCTATGCTGTGTTTTTTTCTTCACATTTTTCATTTTTAGGGCGGAATTTGTTGATGGAAACAACAAAAAAAAAAAAAAAGATGACATGAATTACATGACGATTCAATAAATAAGTTTGTTTATGACGATAAATTGAGACGTTTTTGCTTAAGGTAGCATTCAATGGAATATATTTCTTGTATGTATGTGTGTGTGTGTGTATGGAATTTTTATTTTAAAGACAGTATTTTGTTTGTATTATTTATAAGTTTTTATAAGCGGCTTATTATTTTTAGATATTGTATTTTTATTTGGAATTTTTGAGGTAAATGTGACCAGCTAAAATTAGTTGGTATAAAAGTTCGCTTGACTATGACCAAACAAAATAAACGAAAATAAAAAAAGTTTTCATACAAATTTTTCAATATATGTACATTAGGGTGGTCCCAAAATAAAATTGCGGATATTCCCGACTAATATGAAAAAGGTTTTTGCCGTTTTTTAGCTTATAAAATTTACGTTATTTTAATACCCATTACATTAACGAATTGAGTTAACAGAGATGTCAGATAGGGAAGAATTAAGGTTTAAAAAAAATTAATAAAAATTGAAATAGGTTGAATTTTACAAAACGGGAAAAACCATTTGGGTTAATTTGCATGATGTTTATAATAAGGAAATTTCATGTATTTATTTAAGTAAATTCTATGAAAAAATAAAAAAACACTAAAATTTTATCTAAAATATTCAAAATTTTTGAATTAAAAAAAAATTTTTTTTTAATTTTTGACAAACCATTGCATGCGCCTCTCAAAGACCTTTCATATGATACCAAATTTACATATAATTGCTTTGGAAGAAATGTGAAAAAATCAAAAAACCTCTAAAAAGGACATTTTTATCCTTTGATACAGCTCACCAAATATTGACCCCAGGACAAAAAAATTGAGAAACATAGTTTTAAAATGAATCAAATTTTACTATTAGTCGGGAACATCGATACCTTATTTTTTCTCCATACAAACGGGCCACCCTAATGTACATAAATGAATTCATACTAGTCTCCAGTCAAAATGCCAATGATTTGATAAACACTTTGAAAATATAAAACAATAAACTATAATTTCCATTCTACATTGAAAAGGACTCTTAAATTGTGTTCTCTCCTTCAAATTTCATTAAAATTTATCGTTTACCAGGAGACAAATTTAGGAAAACTATTTTCGCTGAACCATTTTTGGGGAATCAATTCCAAGGTACGTTAAAAACGACAATATCCATAAAGATCTTGCAATTCCAACACTCAAAGCTGAAAAAAATCGTTCCAGGGAAAGATATCTAGAATATCCTTGGAGTCATACCAATGTTCTTGCCATAAACTTATTAGACGATAGATAACCACGAGATACGCAGACTCAGAAGAGTACATGTGCTTGACCTTTCTTTCCAAAAATAGTTAAAAATATTTGTAAATATCAATAATTTATTTACATGACCTGTGAAGATTGATATTTAAAGTTATTCTTGTTATGTTTCCTTTTCTACTTATTATATAATTTTATTTTGTAAAAATAGATTGCAAATAAAATCTAATTGAGAAATATTTTCAAAGTTTTATCAAATCATTGGCATTTTGACTGGAGACTATTTCCAGTCTACGAACGGGTCCGACATCTAACGTTTTTTTTCAACTAGTGCTTATTTCGTGAATGATAACACTTAGCTGATTTGATAGATAATTAGTTTTATCCTTGCGCTAAACGAATATGGTTGTGTATACGCTTGAACAACGCTGGGAAATATTGCGACATTACTTTGAAAATCATGGTAATGTTGCAGAATGTGTGCGAAAGTTGCGTATGGATTTTGGAAGAAGAGAAGCACCGTCAGCTCCGTATGTTCGTTATCTTGCGAAAAAAGTGAAAGAAACTGTCATCCTCATCGATAAACCAAAGCGTGAAAAGTCAAAAACAGTGCGTACAGCTGAGAATATTGCTGCTGTGACAGAAAGTGTGCGTGAAGCGCCATCAACATCAATTCACCGTCGTTCTCAACAATTGAACATTTCGAAAACATCATTGAGACGAATTGTGCATAAAGACCTTGGTATGACGCCATACAAAGTCCAATTAGTTCAGGAGTTGAAGCCAACTGACCATCCAATGCGTTTTCACTTCGATAAGTGGATCTGCTATCGACTTACAGAAGATGCCGATTTTGCCAAAAAAAAAAATCATCTTTTCAAATGAAGCTCATTTTGATCTTGGAAGGTATGTAAACAACCAAATTGTCGCATTTGAGGCACAGAAAACCCGCACGCATACATTGAAAAGCCGATGCACCCAAAACGAGTCACTGTTTGGTGCGGATTTTCGTCCAGACTCATAATTGGGCCATTTTTTCTTTGAAAATGAGCAAAGAATGGCCGTTACGGTCAATGGCGATCGTTATCGGGCCATGTTGAACGAATTTTTGTTCACAAGAATTTAATAGGAAGATATTGGCAACATTTGGTTTCAATAGGAACAGTGCCACACAGCCGAAGCTACTCTCGATGTTTTGCACCCTGTTTTTGAAGATCGCATTATCAGCCGCAGAGCTGATGTCGTTTGGCCACGTCGGAGCTGCGAATTGACACCGTTGGATAATTATTTGTGGGGTGCCGTCAAAGATAAGTGTTATGACGACAAGCCAGAGACAGTTGACGCTTTAAAGGACAATATTCGTGAAGCCATTGATGAAATACAGTTGCACTTAATCGATAATGTGCTTAAAAATTGGACCGATTGTATAGGCTACTGCATGGCCAGCCGAGGCAGCCATTTGCAGGAAATTATTTTCCATTATTAACCGTAAGAATTGTACTTTCAAATAAAAAAAGAAATTTTAAAAAATATTCAATAGTTTTTTTTATAGCATTTTCAAAAAAAAAAAGTTATTTGGCGGACCCTTTAGTATGAATTCATTTATATTGAGCTGTAAGAATCTATATGAAAACTTTTTTTATACTCGTTTATTTTGTTTGGTCAAGCGGGCTTTAAGAAATTTTCTTAATAACTGTTTGAGAGACAATATTTCAGTTGTCCTTCATAGTTGGTCATATTTGATACTGAAATTGCAGCTTAAAAATTCTACACATAAATTTCTGATCTTTAAAATTCGGCGTTTAAATCCTTATTAAGAGCATACAAAAAAACATAAAATGTTGCTGTTATCACAATAAATAATCACAATAAATTTCCACGAAGTATATTTAAAAAAAGATATAAATAAACCTTTGTCTGAATATTTTTTGTAGAATTTCATTAGAAAAATGTGAAAAATAAAAATTTAAGAAAAAAAAAAAAACAAAATTCTAACAACCGTTTTATGGTTCATTAACAGTTCAGTTAGAGTTTGATAAATGTAATGAAAACAACAACGCACATAATATTTTTCATTTTTTTTTTTTGGGTAATTGAAAATTAAAAATCTCCATATCCGCTTAAAATCCCTGACTACCATGTTCTAGCATAGAAGCAAATACTGTCATGCCAACTGCAGTTGCCAGGCTGTACAAAGTTATGGGGTGTTTGAAAAAAGTTATCTGCAGTAAATAAATAAAACGATCAACAATTTCAAATTTGTCGGACCTCCTGCATGTGTTTGCTTGCGTGTAGACACATTACTGACAATTGGTGTAACAATTTCCTCTCATTATTGTGAAATGGCAACAATGCAGGAATTTAATTTCAAGTGAATAGAGTTGTAAATTGTTCACGTTGCTGTTATTTTCTTTTCATTGCTGGTGGTAAAGTGATGATTACAGAGGAATTTTTTTGTACTTTAAAAATGATTACGTTCATATGTCTATGAATATATGCATGTATGTCTAGGTGTGTAAAAATGGGTGGGTGGTTTTGATTGAATATAAGTTCTGCTCTCCTCGTGTAACAATAATAGTAAAGTGCGGTGATGATGTGCATCTCCTTTTATATTGCAGTAAATACTGCAACAGCACTACAATTGTAAGTAGAGAACAAACAAGAGAGAAAGAGAAAGAGAACGCGGCAGACACAGGGCAGCTACTGTATGTTGAACTGTTGTAGCACACTTCATTGAAGAGTAACAATTAACTTAATTTTCATTAGGGTATGACTAGACTGTAGAACAGGGAAAGGCAAAACATGGGCGCCGCGTTTTTCATTTACTCTTCTCTTACGTACGTGTGCACACGCATTGTAGAGAAATAAACAAAGTTTAATGAGTCTAGCTGTGTAATTTAAAAATCAGCGTTGCCAGCAAAAATTTTTTTCCCAGCTTTTTTAAAAATGTGTGATGAATATGAAATGAATTTTTTATTTTCTTTAAATTATTATGACACACCAGAATGCTTGGTTTGCCAACGTGCGTTATCACGCACTAAAAAACATGACATGCAAAGGCATTTTCTTGCATATCACTAGGAATACGAAAGAATTACTGGTGATGCAAGAGAATCGCTCATTATTAATCTTAAGAAAAATTTTTATGAAAAAATGATTGCTGATTTGAGTAAACCATACTCTGAACAAGAAACACAAGAAACTGAAAAGTTTTTTTTTAAAAGAAAGGCAGCTTTTGTTATTGCTACGTCTCTTGCTAAACGTTGCCGTCCTTTTGACGATGGAGTGTTTTTCAAAGAGCTTAGCAATGACGTTTTTAAAATGTGAAAAGTTTGAAGAGATGCGGAAAATTATAAATAGCATTCCCCTGTCCGCTCGAACAATTATTCGACGGACTGAGCATATTAGTGCATTTATCTATTCAAACATTAAGAAAAGAATGCTTAATTGCCAATTTTTTCCATATGCCTAGATGAATGCACTGATCTGAACGATATATCTCAGCTAATTATTTGTGTTAGAACTGTCAATGAAAATTTTGATGTCCACGAAGAAATGTTTTCCCTATATGGCTTACACAACTATGTAAAAGGAAAACTTATTTATGATATTGTAAATGAAAAAGTTCTTTCTTTTACTGATAAGAGTAAGCTTTCCTCTGTATGCACTGATGGTGCCAATGTAATGTTGGGTAAAAAGAATATTTTGCTGGACATTTGAAAATTTAATACGCATAAAATGTTGCCCATATGAAATAAATGTTAAAGATGTAAGCAATTATCTGACTGATTTTCTAATTTTTCGCAAATAATAAAATAGAGATTTTTGGAGATTTTAAATTTTTAATTAGGGATAAGTGACGAAAGTTTTCTGGCAACACCGATTTGTGTTGAGAGCGAAGAGAGTATATTACTAATACAATTACAAAATGTAATAGTATAGGTTGCCTTTCCCTGCTGTAGAATGAAATTTCCAAAAACCAGACCATAAAAAACGTATGTACAGGCTATAAATTTATATTGACACTAATTCCACTAATTTTGATGCTTTGTTAATAACTGTGTGACTGTACATATGTATAATAAGTAAAGCCTACAAGTTTACCTGTTGAACAGTAGTTTAATAAACAACAGGATGTTTTAGTAATATCAATTGCCGAATTGTCCTACTAATGCAATACTGGTCCTTACTATAAATTGAAATATGACACTTTTAGGTAAAAATGTCAGCAAGAAAATGGCCACATAATTGATGTGTTTGCTTATAAATAATTCCCCCTAATAATTTATTCTCAACTAAATTTGTAAGTAGCAACACCCTAATTATGCATGTATACTCCTAGTTGTGTATTCTATCAACCGCATATTACTTTATTTGCAACAAACGTATGAAACGTTTATTTTTCCCATTTTCATATTTTTTGCTACTGTATTGTTGCTTATTTTCATTTTCGCTTGTGTTTTTTTTTTTGTTCACATTTTTTTTTTGTGTTCTGTAGGCAAATTGGTCTTGTTCCAGTTAAATGCATTTAACATTTTTGTGGGTTAAAAATAAATTATTGCCTCTACAGTTGAAAACAATGATGTCAATGATGTTGACGATGATGAAAATCATAATTATGCAGATGCTGTTGTTGTTTTAGTTATTGTTGTTGATTATTGTAAAGTTATGAATGTTAATGCCAATATTTGTGCACCAGAAATGTGGGAATTAAGTTTTCGTTTGAAATTTTCATTTATTGAAAATATTGCCATAATTTCAAGAGAATTTCTTTATTGAAATGCAAAATAAATTTTATTACGGAAAATCATTGAAAAATATAATTGTTGAATGAAAACATATCTTTAATTTTGGCCTAACTAACGAAATTGTCATTCGTTTGAATTGTATAGAGGGAAATATAAAAACAATTATAAAAGAGAACTGAGGATTGAAAACTAAATGAAATTGGCAAACATTTAAATCTGCTAAACTCTAATGGAATAGCTATATTTGAAATAAATAAAAAAAAAATTTTAAGAAACGCTTTTCTTTACCTTTATATGTTGATCAGTTGTGAACACAAAATAAATATGAATACTAAAAAATTGACTAAAAGTCAAAAAATAAGAACATTTCAAACAACATAAACTTTTAAATCAAAATGGAAAAAATCTCACACATCCCTTAAAGAAAAGCGTGGGGCGCCCATACCAACCTGAACTTAAAAAAAACATGACTGCCGTGAGTACATTTTAATATTTAAGACCGAAAGAAATACAAGCAATCATGTTTAAAGCAACGAATTTCCATAATTGAGCATTTAGTTTCATAACAATGCGCCCCACGCTTTTTTTTTTTTTTTTTACTTTTTAGTAACGAATAGCTTTAATTAATACATTCAAACTTCCAAGCTAAAGCAGAAAAATTGTTTACATGTTTTGTATTTTATATTCATATACATAAAAAAAATTATATTCATATAATAAAACTTTTCGGAACTCGTTAAAAACAGCCAAAATCGTTGTTATTTAGCTTCACTTCGGAAAATCAAATCTTGTAATGGATTTTATCCTGGTGAATGCCTGCAAAGTTTTATCCATTTGCATTGAGTAGAAGGCAGGCAAAAAAGAATTATACAAAAAAAAAAAAATTCTCCCTCCCCCCTAGATTTTATCATGGCTACGCCCACGTATTCGTGTATTGTCATCGGGAGTATGAATGCCTGCAAAGTTTTATCCATTTGCATTGAGTAGAAGGCAGGCAAAAAAGAATTATACCAAAAAAAAAAAATTCCCCCCCCCCCCAAGATTTTATCATGGCTACGCCCAGTGCTGATATTCAGCCGGTTCGGACCGGTTCGCTCGAACCGGTTGTTAAAATTTTAAAAATTTTGCGAACCGGTTGTTGCATATTCACCCTTCTCGTGAATAAAAACTCCATATGAAATTTGTTGGGGTGATTATGTTTTTTGTTTTAACGGTTTTATATAATGTGTATTTATCAAGGTGATTAGTCTCGGCAACAAACACAATATTGTTCAGTTGTTCAGTTGTTCATTGTCCAAACGTACAAACAAATGATTTTATTTTGGTCATACATTGAATTCTTGAATGATGATGTTTTCGATAGCGTTTTCTTCAATCTTTTGAGAAAAAAATAAAGCAATTGTTTTGTCTTTTATTTTGCAAAATCAAAACTATTTTTTTTATTAAACAAAAGTTTATATAATTTCCTTCAAGAGGCTTGTGGTCTGTTACTGGAATGCGACTTTAAAATTTTCGCTATTTTTATCAAAATTTGGCAAAAATATAATTTTTTTAAGCGAACCGGTTGTTAATTGTTTCGAATATCACCACTGGCTACGCCCATGTATTGCCAGAGTAAAAAGCGGTTAAATTAACGTTACAAGATTTGATTTTCCGAAGTGAAAGTAAAGAAAAGGCTTTAAAAAGAACCATGTTTTGCATGTACAATACTTGAAAAACTATGTTTCAATTTATAGTTTTTTTTTTTTTTTTTGTATATTTCTAGAAAGTGTTAAAATCGAATGCTAAATTTTTGTCGCGTTATTGATCACATATATATGTTCTTTATATTATATTCTTTTTGCACTAAATATGATCATACTATATACTGGTAACAAGAAAATTTAAAGACTTCTTTATTTCTTAACTTAAAAGGCATACAAAAGCTGCCTGCGAAATATTTCAATAGTCCTGCCGAACTAAAAAAATCAATTCTATCAATTCTTAGGCATAATAAATACTTGTTTTTGTTTTGTCGAACTACTTACTACAGCACTTTGAAGGTGCTGTAGCTTAATTGATTAGCGCGTTTGATCGTTAAGCATGAGTTGGTATTTCTGGCCAGGGTTCGATTCCCAGCCGCTGCCACTCAAACAACATTAGTTTCTGATAATTATTAGCTTTCTATCCTATCGTAACTAATATTTATCACAGCGCCCTCCTTCGGTGGTATAGCATTTAAACGCCACCGAAGTTAAATAATTAAAATAATGGCTATAAATTAAGCTTTGATCAATGCGCCTACTCACCGCCAGAGGCGCTGTAATGCTGCACTAAAACAAACATAACGCGCAATTACAGTGTTGTCATATGAAAAGCTTTTTTCTACTTTCACCACCTATTCTTCTTCTACCAATCCTTTTCCAAGAAAAGTAATACAATTATTTAATTGATATATTAATCCTGAGTTTTATTACTCTTAAAAAAAAAAAAATAAAAAAAAACACTTATTATTTGCTACAAATATTATATTTCATTAACTAAAACGAAACTGTTGTTTTAATAATTAACCACATTAAAACTGCGTTTAAAAACTAAAAAATTAAACAAATGTTAAGAATAACAAACAAACTGACAGACTTTCACATTTGTATTTAATTGCCAATAAAAGCTGTTTTTATAAAGAACAACAAAACATCATAAGTCTTACTCTTTTCAGATGTAATTGCTCATCTCGGTTACACAGCTCCTTTTCAAAACATGATGATGACTTTAGGTTTCATTTTTGTGCTCAAGTGCCGTTTTTTTCCAAGTACATATTAGATTATGTGAGCTGTTCCTAATAGCAGGTAATATTTTATACACATTTTTAAATGTCTTTTGTCTGGTTGTGGCTTTTGAATGGATGTGAGTAGAAGTATGTATGTTATGACTAATTGCACATGATTATAAGGCTAATGATAATAATAATTCCAAGAGTTTAGTTATATCTCTTAAATGTTTTCCTTTTGCAGATTTTTCCTTTTATGTATTTAAATAAGTGACATTTACAGCAAGAAAATTCATCAATTTGAATAATGAATGAAAACATCAGACAGATAGCAGGCAAACAGTCATACACATACCATACACACACACATACATACGTGGGAGATTATAAATGCAAAAGTAGATGTGAAAAATAAATAAATTAAGAATTCTGTATAAAATGTTTGTTAAATGTTAAATTCTTTTCTTTTGCATAATATTGTTTACTTTAATTTGATGTTAAACAAAAACAATTTAATCCTGATTATATAAAACACAAACAGACAGTATTTAATTCTACTGTTTGTGTAACAATTATTTAACAGCAACAAGAACAACCACAACATCAATATATACAAAAATAAATTCATATAAAAACACTTACTTACTACCAAAACAGCAATAAAATGTTACATGACTTTATTTATAAACATGCAAATATGTTTGCATGTCCTTTTAAGTGTGAGTTTTTGCATGTATGAGCATTTCCGATCATGTACTTGCTTGCTGTAGGGCATGTGTTAATGTATTTATACGAGCAGACTTGAAAGTTTTCACACTTATACTCTACTTTAGTCACAAAAGTCTTTCGCTAAAAGTTTCTTCTTATATACCGATACCTCACTTTGCGTCAGGGTTACGTTCCAAAAAAAAAAAAAAAAACACAAACACCACGCAAATTAAAGCGACGCAAAGTGAATGTAAAGATCGAAAATAGGTATCAGGATTACAAAAATACTAACTCGTCGGCTTTTTTTGCACAAAAAACTGATCCAATGTTTGCTGAACAGCTTTTTTTCAACGTAAAATAAATTTCCTTGCAGCAATTGTCTGTATTACTGCCACTAGCATTATCGAATAAGAGAAAAATATTCGATTTTTCATAATATATAAGCATTTACAGGTTATTGGAATTTTAAAACTCAAAAATGTAAGAGAAGAACTGAATGTCTCTTCCACATAATTTTTGCAAATAAAATAAATTATTTTCTCTTTCTTATTAACTAAATTAATAGATTTGAAACATTACAATTACATCTTAAAAATAAATTTGCAATAACAAATAACTATAATAATGAGAAAAACGAGAAGTTAGAGCTCGAATAATGGTATTGTTTTTGAGTTGCTTTTGATGGTATTCTAATGTCACGTACGTTATGCAAAAACATTGTTCAACTCTGTCATTTGTATCTGGGCAGTCGAAGAAAAAGAAGATTACAATTGTAAAATAAGAATTCTTCCAATTAAAGATATTGACTAAAATTTCCTTTTCAACCGGAATAAAAAAAAAGGTAATAACTTTTTAAAGTTTGTCGCATACGTTATTGTAGGTACGACAATTTAAATTAAATGCATCAAAATCAATGTTAAATGCAAATTTTCTATTTAGATTATTTTAAATAGTCGTAAAACCATGAAACGGTGGCGGGAATAGTTAAAAAAGATGAAGTAAAACTAAAAGAGCACAAAAAAAAGGAGTCTGAAATTCCTTATTTTGTAAGCAAGGACATCTGTAAATATTTTGAATGGAATTTCTTTGCAACTTCGCATGTCAAGGATGGAATAGGTGATGTTGTAAAGCGGAAGGTTTGGCAAATAGTAAAAGCAAATAATATAATTTTACCAGACGCTTTTTCATTTTATGAATGCGCTTGTGAATATGTTGAGGGCATTCATTTGTTGTATGTACACGCAGAAGCATTTAAAAAATGAACGTGTTAAAAAACGTCATTTACTGGACTTATCAAATCCTATGGATATATAGCATAAACAAAAATTAATGTTAGCAAAACAAAAAATAATATAAAAATAACAAAGTTTCCACTGTTTTTATCGATGAAACTTGCTTACATTTTGCACTTACTTATTTCTAAAAATGCACAAAAACTATTAATTATTAAATATTTTTAATTTTTATCAACAGTAATTAAATTTTGTCCTAAGTAAGGAACAGGATGGTATAAATTCAATAAATCTTGCATGACATTTTACGACTGTGTTAATTTGGCAACCTTAAAACTAACTTCGAAAAAACAAACCAGCTGACTCTTAATGAGAAAAAGTAAATCACGAACATTGGTAAACAAAGCAAAACAATTTCTTACAAAACAAGCAGTGTCTTTAAAAGTGTGTAAATATTTATGTTTTTGTGTATATAAACCCTAACTTTATTACAAAAATCACATCGTACTTAATACAAAATAACACTTAAAGTGAGTTCTCTACAAATAACATAGACAAAATAGGCTAGTGATTTCAAATCGTCAGTCATTTAGCTGACCGGTTTTAAATCACGTGATTTCAATATTTTTTGTGCGCAGAACACCTTTTGCGTGTATGAAATCACTTTGACAAAAAGTGATTTTCGGAACACCTCTGTATTATTTATATACGAGAAAATTATGTCACGTACGTTATTATTTTTTTATTTTATAAAAAATAACCAGAGATGATTTCCCTTTAAATATTAAAGTATTGTAAAGGTATATTATTCAGCTTATTTTAGGAATTTTGAAAGAAAAGAAAAACTCCCATGATTCGCAGATTTAAAACCTTAAAACATTTTCGTTTTTGTCACGTACGTTATCACCTTATTTTGATCGGATATTTTCGACACCAAAGTTTCGAGGCTGCCCATTTTTTTCTCAAACATAGAAGCTTTTGATTGCAACATAACTGTAATATTGTGTTTCATTAACTTCTATTTTTGTGAGATTTATATTACTCCATATGCGTACGAATGTCACAAACGGCTGTATGAAAAAACCCATATGTATGTGTGGAAAACCACACACCAGGAAAGTAACAATAAAAATTAAAAAACTTACGAGAGTTTTTATAAATTTAATAAAACAGAACTCAAGCCAAATTAATAAAATACAAAGATTTTTTAAAAATAATTTTGTACCAATTAATACGTTTCCTTCCGGTGCCTCCGCTATATTATACATTTATATGCAACTAATTTTATTTATATTGCATTGTTATTATATGTATGCTGATGCATAAAATCAAAATAAATTTAAAATTTCCACAAAGTATGCTGGGGGAAAAAAACCATTGACAATGTTACACAATTTTATTCAAAATGTTTGACAGATTTTAGATATTGTAAACAGATTAATTTGCATAATTATTTATATTTAGATATCAAAACTTTATACACGAACTCACAGGCTGATATTTTTGTGAATATAATTTAAATTGAAAAGCTATGGAAAGCTGCAAACATGTGCGGTAATAGAAATTTATAATGTATGTATAAGGAATTTATATTTGTAAGAAACATACATTTATTAAAGTTACCAAACGCATATAGCTAAATTAATGCCCTATTTAATTCCAGGTTTTAAGGAGTTTCACCCCAACTTTCATAGTATAGAATATACAATATTTAGCTACAGCAGAAAAACAAACTAAATGGAGTTTGTTATTTTTTAAAGGAATTTTTTATTTCATCCTCGCAAGTAGCGATGTCTGTGTAATTGTGTGGTATGTGCGCTTTAAAAATGTTAATGTAAATTTTAAACAATCGTTATGACCTAAAGGCAACAAACGACACTATAAATATATGAACGTACATATTTATTGTGCTATAAACTAACAGACAGACATACAATACATAGTTGTATATAACATTAGGGTAGATCTAATAATTGATATTGTCGCAAATTGTTCGACGTCATCCAAAAACCAAGAGCTAAAAGTTTGGGTCTACTTTGGAAGCAGCGAAAATGGATCAAGTGTAAAACAAAGGCCACCCTAATGTAATATACATAAAACAGATGTTTATAAACAAATAGTTGGTTTGCACTTACAAAAAACAATAAAATAAAACGAAATGAAATAATTGTAACCAAATCCACCTAAATGTAATAATACTTTTACTTATGCCCCACACACACCACTCTCTGTATTAGTGTGTGTGTGTGTGTGTGTGTGTGTGTGTGTGTGACTGTATAAAAGTGAGCTTGTTGTGTAGAAGTGATACAGTTATTAGCAGCGTTTAGAGTTACAGCTATAAATATGTCTAAATGTATGTATGTGTCTGTGTGTGTGTGTGTGTGTGTGTGTGTGTGTGTGTGACTGTATAAAAGTGAGCTTGTTGTGTAGAAGTGATACAGTTATTAGCAGCGTTTAGAGTTACAGCTATAAATATGTCTAAATGTATGTCTGGCTCTGTGTGTGTGTGTGCATAAATGTACATGTGTGTTTGGTATATAAAATGTATATTTTAATGTTTAAAATCTAAATATACAACATGTAATTAAACTTAAATGATGTTCTATTATACATATGTATATTTGAAACTTACACAAATGTTAAGTGTATACACACACATCCATGATACTTATGAAGTGAGTGTGTGTTGGCTGAGAGTGTGCGCCTGTAATATAAACATTTAAACTCGGTTTAATATTAAGTGTTTAATAATTGATGATGTTGTTTTTCCTACTTTCATTCACTTAACTAGTTGTACTGCAATATACAACAACTGTCACAGCCAACGCCTTGTTCTAATGTTTAACTATAATATTTAGTATTCATTGAAATCTATTGTTTTTTTTTTCAGTATAGTAATAGTTGCAGTAGTTGCTGTAGTGATTTTTGCTACCCATACACATGTCATATGCATTCTATACATTTGCATTTTGTGTATTTGTGTGCATAAATTGTAATGTTTAACAACCTGCTCCTACTTAATGATTAAATGAAGCTGTTATTTTATATTTTGTACGAACTATTTTGTTTTCTCTTTTTTTCCCCCTTTCAATTCCAATATAAAGTGTTTTTGTCTGATGAGTATGAAGAGGTTGTATGTAACTGAAGTGGTGCCTGAAATGCCTGAAATACAAGTCCTTACAGTTGTGGTTAAAATGGTAGGCATATTAATTATAACCCAGTAAAAAAATGTGCTCCAAAGGGAGCAGGTTTTATATATGAATTCATACCTCAAATCGCTTTAAACCTGCTGATGGAATGCATGATTTTTATATGAGGTGTTCCCGGTTTGGCGGACTACTTTCTGCTGACAATAAGCGCTTCTTTTAACCTAATCAAACATGCATATAAAGCACTTTCCTCAAGTGTTTTACGTCACTTCGCGCTCACCAATCAGAGAACAAATTCTATCTGAATGTTTTTGGTTCAGAAAAATTCATGGTAACTGAATGTTTTGTAATTGACTTTCGTTGTCATACGCCAAATCTGTAGGCTATAATTTCATTATTGTTTTTTCGTTTGTCGTTTCTTCGTTCTCAGCACTAAAAAGGCATCTTTTTTGTATATTTTATTTGTAAGCGTTTACTGCTTCAAAGGAGCGCTTTTACTGAAGCGCTCGATTATGCGCTTTTTCTCTTAAGTGCTTCAAAAAACACGAATTTTTTTTACTGGGACATTTCTCATTGTTTCTTAAGAAATGAAATCAAACGTTTCTAAATTTTTGACTGTTGTCATGAAATTTTCAACAAAAAATGCTTATATGCCGTAAAGTCCATTTGTCTGATATGCTATTCCATTCACACCCCTAATGATTTGCTTTATGATTTATTAAAAAAACGTATAGAGTATAATAACAGTATTTTCTATACGCTTAAAAGCTGTGTAATTAAAGCAACAAAGTTCACAGGAAATCTTCTTCAACATTCATTACTGTAGTCATGTTACTCTATGCTGATCATAGCCTTGAAAAGATCCCATGTTTGTAAATCATTAGAAAACAGCACCTGTATTATAGAAACACATTTGGCTTAGTGTTGCCTTTTTAACAGAACTACTGGAGATAGCTATTTCGCATTTAAATAAAGAGATATTTTGAAAATACGGCAACATGCTGGAAGTCAAGACAGACCGCATCCTACAATGGTTTCGAGTAAAATGATTCTTGTGAAATTTTAAAAAAAAAGCGATTAAATTGTTACTTCCGAAGTAGATGACAGTACTTATCTAGATGATAGTACCAGCAATGACCAAGAAAGAAAACCCAATCATAATCATTCATACAATTTAATTCATAATAGTTTCAGATGTGAGTATAGAATCTATACTACGAGTATAGATGTAAGTTAGAAGTGTACTTCTCCACATACGGACAGTACAGCTAAAGAACGAATTTTCCCTGTAAAGTGTTGTGCAATACACTGTCCAGTCGACCATGAATAGATGAGCACTGACTGAAGAACGTGTATTACGCAAAAAAATACGTGTTTCGGGAACAAGTTCCCTAATCTCAGCAGAACACATTCCATTATAGTATCGACAAAACAGTGAAACACAACCCACATTGCGGCGATGCTCCGCAGTGAATCAATAGAGTTGGATACTCTACTTTCAGCGATAAGCATCTGCGCCCTTTCCTGTACGCAATCGAGTAACTCCAAAATAGACTGCACTGGCCCATATATGAGAGTTGTATTCCATTTTTGGTGGCATATAGGTGATGTAAATAGTAAGGAGATCAGCTGGAGTGAAGTACGTCGTTTTAAAAAACCAAGGCACTTGAACGCCTCTTTTGACACTTGAAAAATGTATTTGGTCTAGCGGACATCACACTGAATTCTCAGGCCTAGAACATCAAGAGCGTCCTTAATATTTACAACGCCCACAAAAACAGATGAAGCAACATGATCTGTCGTGCGTTTAAACAACCATATTGTTAAATATCTCATGACACCAACCCAATTTGAACAAAGTGACTAAAACCAGTAGCTCGTTTCTGTATTTCTCGCATTGTAAAATTGTTCGCATTGAATTAGTGAACTGCAACAAAAACAGTGTAAAATGAAACAAAAAATGGTTTTTCTCACACAAGTGTTTCTGTAACTTTATTTTGCGAGAAATATCTGTCTTTTAAATAGTTTTCCAACAATTATTGGAAGAATGTAAGAAAAAGTGTTTCTGTAAGGATATTTTGCGAAAAGATTCTCACAGGAAGTGTAAAAAAAAATTCACATTTCAAATCGGTGCGATAAACACAATTCAAAATATATTATTTTTAAGTGCATGTACAGGGTGGGGCAAAAGTCACGAAGGTGAATGAAATCATTATGTTCTCTGGCCAATTCTTGGAAGCGAACTGCATAAATTATTCGTTCTTGGGAATCTCCTGGCTTTAGTTCTTGCACTAACTGCACCTTATATGGGAAAAGATGTAAATTTCAGCAGAGCGCCTTCGAGTTGATGTTTCAGGATTCTCCTCAACACTCTCCAGAACGCGTTGAATATTTGCTTCACTAATTACAGAATGTGGTCTTCCGCTTCGTGGAAGATCCCTCACTGAGCCTTGTTCCTGAAAACGTGCCACTAAGCGTCGAATCCTTGATTCGGATGGTGAATTCCGCACATTAAAATGACGACGATAGGCTCGTTGAGTTTGAATTATTGATCGATAATGTTCAAAATAAGATTTTGGTGGTTGGATAACGTTGTATGTAACCTTCCATAATTAATCTCCCAGATTTATTTTGCAAGTCCTAAAAAGAAAAATAAAAAAAAAAATTAAATTAGAAAAGTTATGACTGTTTCAAATCCCTTCGCGACTTTTGCCCCACCCTGTACATACATAAATAAATAAAATTGTTGTCCATGATAAAGCAGTGGAGTTCAGTTATTTTGAGAAAAAACAAAAATAAGCAGTTTTTATTTTTCGTGTCCAACTGTAATTGAATCGCGTTTGTTTGATATGCTTCATCCAACAGGAAGCAACAACAATTCTTAACAAGTTTCTGAAAAAAAATAACAATAACCATCCGCATGTGTTCTCATCGCTTGCTCAACGACGACTGAATGAAATTTTTCTTCTTCGTTGACGTTTAGCTTGCATTTGACACTTACTTACTGGAAATATTCCAATAAAAATAGAATCAGCGTTGTCCGTTTTCGCATTCAAATATAGAAACCCTTTTTTCTTACAAATCCAGAAACGATGGAATTTTTTGTTTCACACTTCATGTGAGGTGAGAAATTTTTCGATTCGAGAAATACAGAAATGAGCTACAGATTTTAGAAAGTTGATATCTAGCAAACACCAATATTGTCTTTCATTAAATTGTTCCTAGTTTCTTTCACAAAATGAATTTAGAAATTTCATCTAATTTAGATTTATTGTAATTTACTCAACTATTTTTCGCCACCCAATTATTTCCAAAGTTAATATAATTTTATTACAACATAAATACAAACCTAAACATCTATGCACATGTGTATTAGTGTATATATTTATGTATATTTAACATACATATATGAAACATAGTTTGTGTGTGTGTGTGTGCGTGTGTTTATTTGTATTTGTTAGCGTAAAATATGTTAATTATATTTTATTTAGAGATTAATGTCGCTAATGCGTTTACACATGTTTTTATTGTTTCTAACATACAACAACAACAGCAGCAACAACAAAAAGATGTGAAACTGAAATGTGACAGGAAGAAAAACAAGTTGACGTATACAAAATTTATGAAGTTAAATTACTAAATATTTAAGATGAAATTAACATTTTAAGCTTTATTGAAACAAATTGAAACTAAAATAAATAAATAAATAAATAGTTTCTTAGTGATGGTTGTAATGATTGAGGAAAATGTTGTTACTTAATGTTAAAAAATTAATTTAAATCTTGTAAAGAAAAACTATTAAAAAAACCTCGCCACAGGTGATTTAAAAAACCAATTTTAAAATTTTGTAAATTTTCTTAATATAAGTATTAAAATGTCACAGAAAACATTTCGATTTAACCTGGCTTAAGGTAATTTTAACGTATTACATACATTTCAATATTATTAAAAAAAAAGCAAATTTAATTTAAAATGTCAATTTGGAAATTCACCTTAAACAAATCAAAAGATTAAATTTACATTTCAGAAACAATTTTCAAATAAAATCGATTTTAAGGTAGCATTCAGTGTGATTTCTTGGAAATTATGTATATATAGGTAAAAATGAACATTACAAATCCTGCGATTATAATGACAAAGGCATTGGAAGTAATTGTATAAGATTTCATCCTTTTCCTTATTTCTGCTTATTTTTTTTTTGCATTTTATGTACATACGAGTATGTATGTAAATATGTATGTAAGTAACATTTCCCGTCTCCTTTGTTAAACTCAATTCTTCCTTAAGGACATTGAAATTGATTTGTCGTTGTGTTAACTTTGATGTAGAGCAAGTAGGAAAATACAAAGAAAAAAATAAGTGTCGTACTCTGTAAAATGGGATGCTTTAGAAATTCAAGTTGTATTTATATGATGCTGACATTGTGCCAACATCCAGAAGACATAGAAAATTGTATCATTTTGTTTTTCAGCACCTGACTGTTTGACTGACTGTATTTAGGGGGCGTAAAAAAAGTAGCTAAACAGGAGAAACGGTAACGGCAGCGGTATTAAATTATTTTCCATTTAATGTAAATATGAAAATCATGAAAATTCTATAAAAACTTGGCTTTCAGGTCTTTTCTTTGTTTGCCATCTTTCATTTCTTTGTTTTCTTTCTTGACATATTTTCTGTTTCATATGAAGGGTTTATGATTCAAAAAATATATATTGCAAATTAAAAAGACATTTTTACTTTTTTTTTCTTGTTTTGTTTATTTTTTTTATATTAAAACAGGTAGTTAGTACTCGTCTACCTACCTACATACTTGGATATGTTTTCATAATCTCACAAGTCATCAATCTTAAATCAGATAAAAAAAAAACTTTTAGCTGAATGAAAATATAATATAAAATTTTAAGCTCTAAATTATATTTAATGTCAAGCATATTTTGTTTCACGTTTAGCTTCAGTTAATGGGATGGTAAATCAAGTAAGTGATTTTTAAAGATAAATATAAATATAAAATGTGTATGATTTTGTATTAGGAGTTAAATTTTAAGTTTACAAAATATGTGATATGATGTAAATAATGATAAAAGATAACCTTTTATAAGTCTAATGATTTGATTACATGAATGGATATTTAAAATCATTCATAATGATTTCTTATTTCACCCACCAGCAAAACCATGGGAGCATGGTGAAATTAAATACCAGGTGACCGCATTGCTACAACAATTACAACAAGGCAAGAACAACAGGCATTTTTCTATATGAAAAACTTTCGTCACTGTCAAAAAGTTTTTTTTTTATATAACTTTTTGGCATTTTCAAATTCACCATGAATAATCAGCTGGCGCTACGCTATCACCTAGTATTTAAATTCACCTTGCATGGGAGTGTATGTGCGTATGTAACACATCGAAATATTGATCGTAGAACCAAAATGTCTATATATGAATATGCCGATTTTGCCAAAAAAAAATCATCTTTTCAGATGATTTTGATCTTGATGCGCATGTAAACAAGCAAAATTGTCGCTTTAAAGGACAATATGCGTGAAGCCATTGGTGAAATACAGCTGCAAAATTTGGACCGATGGTGCAGGCTACTGCATGGCCAGCCGAGGCAGCCATTTTAATGAAATTATTTTCCATTATTAACCGGATAATTAAGAAATTTGAAAAAATATTCAATAGTTTTTTTTATAGCATTTTCAAAAAAAAAAATGTTATTTGGCGGACCATTTATAATCGATAAGGACTAATTTTCGGACGCCATTGCTTTACTGTGTCGCGTAAATTTTTTAGTTGTAGTTCCGAATTTGGCTTTCGCTAAACATATGACTTCAATTTTCTTTCATCAACTTATAAAACAGTGTTCCAGAACCATTATTCTTTGTTTAACAATGTTTATGAAATTTTTCTATAAACAAAAAAATCATAAAAAATTAAAGGTGTCAGTCTAGAATCTATTAACGATAAATTTTTGATTTGATTTTTTTCCATTGTCTAATGTAGCTTTCTTGTTTGTTATCAGTATTCCACATTTGTAATAATAAAGTGGCTTAAAAATATAATTTAAATCAAAATTTAATGACTTTAGCAAACAAGATTTCTGCTTAAAATAATTCTACTTAACTTTTTCATCTATTTTACAAAGTGTCGCGTTCACTACGTAAGTATACTTAATTGTTCGTTATTTGTGTAAAAAGAGTGTCGACAGTAGTCAATTTAAGAAAAATAAGAGAACAACTAAAATATAAATAATATTTCGATAAAGTTGTTGAGAAGACACCATCAACAGCTATAGTAATTGACAGAAACAAATACCCGACTATCAATTGAAAACAAACGAGGAAAATATCGTACAAAGCAGAATAATTTGCGTGTTAAAGAGTTAAATTAATTTAAATATTAAATTAACGTCCCGATTATTGTTCACAACACTAAAATGTTGTATTGTCTCGATTACAACATACAACATCAAAAGACTTTGTGTTGTCATCGGTAATCGAAGCCTAAAAATAATGTTGTATCAAATATGAATGAAAGGTATTTTTAAAAATGTCTGCCGAAACAAAACTTAAGTAAACTAATCCTTATGACAAACATGACAAGCAAATTTGTAACATGGCTAAAGTTTGTGAATACAAATATTTCAATATACTATCAGCAGAAAGCTAAATTTTTTTAGATTAAAAATGTATTTCCTAAACCGAAGAATGCTGCATTATGGAATCAGTCGAAAATGAGTTTTATTATTGGTCGGATTTTTTTTTTTCCGAATAGAATAAAGTAGAATAAATCGAAAAAAGAAACAAGAAAAATGAAATTTAAAGATTTCTACGCATGTCGCGTTCTTGATGATGCAAAAAACTATGTTATTCTGGATAATTTCAAAATTTTTTAGAATACTTTAAATAAAATTTTTGTTTGAATTTAATATTATTTAGCTTGAAATGTGTGTAATTTATATGTGTCTTAGATAAAACTCGTGTTTCTACAGAGAATCTATGAAAAGAGATGTTTTCTATTTTCTAAATATTTGTCACAAAACAACATTTATAAACTTCGGGGTTAAATTTAAGTCAATTTATAAAAAAAAATCACTTTCCATTTTTGAAATATGAAATCCCTAAGTGCCACAGGAGGAAATTTTAACTCACTCCAGGATCAAACCTATGTACTCTTCTTAGATGAAAGTGATATTTTCAAAACTATTACGATGGCCATGTGCACTATGACACCTTTTGGTGGCCATTATCATTATGACACTAGGTATAAAGATAAGCCATCATAAACATTTTTTTCTAATATTTCAGGGACATTTTGACACGCAAATGTCCAGCATCTAAATAAAACATGAGTTTGCCACTTCTGTATACAAATATTAAGCAATCAAACTGAACTTGAAATTAACATAAAACTGTGCTGTTCTTATTATTAGCTGCAACTATTATAATTTCAAAACAGGCTAATTTGATAATAACAGCTTTTAAAATTGACTCTCAATAACTTAGTAATAAGTAGTGCTAAGTATTCCCCCTACAATGAGCATTTACCACCATAATCATATTATAACACAAATTTTATGCCATTAGCATAAATTAGTTAAGTGTATAATTTTAGATTTTATAGCTTGATTAGCAATAGCAACTATTTTAAGACCAATTTCTTTTTGGTGCTCTTTGTTTGTTTCTTGTTACAGGCGGCCTACAACCACGCTGTGAGGGTAAGGGTAAATTTACAAGTCAGTGGTAAAATTTTTTTGTTTGCTTTTTTTGTAAACTTGTCAAAATTGTAAATTGTAATGGTAGACATTTTAACATTGGCTGCACGTTAACGAGATGTTTCCTTCCTTTAGGCCATAATGTTATTTCAAGTTTATTTTAGTTTAGTTACCACCAATTAAGTTATTAGACTTAACAACCGTTTTGTGTTTTTCTGCGAAAATCAACTCAAATAAATAGAAAAAAAATCACAAAATGTATAAACTAAAAAAATAGAAACTGAAACTACAGTTTGCATGTTTTGATTCGTTTTATTTCGCTGTCTGGGTAAATTTAATCTTGTCCAAATGAACTATTCAACTTTTCTACTTTGTTCTAAGTGATTGGTGTTGTTGGCAGTAATACTTTGCTACTTACATATACACTAGAACACTAAACTTTGCAAATGAACTAGAAGAAGGTATTAAGATTTATTTTGTGGCATTTCTGTAAGCTAAATTCACTTTGTGAAGCAAAACTTTAAATTAACCTGCTTTAAGTGAAATGGAAAAATGCAAAACAACTGGTCAAAGTGGGACTGATGGCAAACAGGCAATGCTGGTAAATGTAATAGTTTTAATAATCTAAAAAGATATCAGGCATATTAGATATATACATAAATACATATTCGTAATATTTACATTATTTTATGTGACTTTAAACAAATTAAGAAAACACCTCAGACTTGCCTCATTTAATTACATTTCAAACTCTTCTTACTAATATTTATTATTAAAATTGTGCTGTATTATAGTTAAGCATTGTAAATTGTAAAACTTGTCTGCAATAAAATTAAAGTAAAAATTTCTTTTAACATAAAGCAAAATAACTGCACGTAAAAACACAATATTTAATATTTTTATGTTAAAAGATTTTACAAAATTTTTATAAAATATATACTTTAGACTAGATATATACTCGTATGTATATTTTTATTTTATACATATTTACATACACATAAAGATTTGCATGCAGTGATAAGTCGAAAAAAAGAAAATATTATAAAAAAAATTAAACTTAAACAGTATGAAGTTAAAGCACGCATCTACGGGTACAAAAGTGAATATAATGATAAAGACACTGAGAGAAATTAAGCGTAATAACTTTAAAAATAAACGTTTGTTTATGGAATATAAATCATAATGTCCGTAAATTTAAAGATACTTTAAAAAGTGTAACAATACAGTTTTACATTTTTCAAACAGTGTCAAGAACGTGACACTCGCCTCCCTTTAATGAGAAGAAAATAAAGATATCTTAACAGTTTTTTTACGAGTTGCATTTTTCGCGAATTTTATGAAATTAAGAACTCGATCAAATATATAACATGTGTGTTAATCACAGATCTGTCCCTGCATTCCTTCAATTATTTTTTGTATCATTATTTTCAACTGTTTTGCCAATATTTTTGTATACAAACAGACATACATAAACACTTTAATTCGTTCTCACTTCCAATGAGCTGAGATTTAAAAGCAAAATTAAATTGAAGACCAATTGTTTCAATTCAATTGTTCATGCTTATTCAAATTAAAATTTATGTACTTCAAGTAGTTTTTATTCGACCTTTTCATGTATCTATATATATAAAAGTGAATGTGTGTCGTTATGTTTATTATTATTAGTTTGAAGTCTATAGACGGCTAAACGGCTGAACCTGCTTGAAATTTTCACAGTATAATTCTGTATGTCTGGAAGGAGCTATAGGCTACTTTTTTTTTGGAAATTTGGAGTGGGCGTGGTACCTCCCATACAAAGTTAATTTTAAAAATCACCGATTTGCTTGAAATTTTCACAGTATATTTCTGTATGTCTGGAAGGAGCTATAGGCTACTTTTTTTTTGGAAATTTTAAGTGGGCGTGGTACCTCCCATACAAAGTTAATTTTAAAAAATACGGGTAGCGAAGCACACCGGGTTTTAGCTAGTAATAAATAAAAATGCTTTTGTTTTAAGCTCGAGGCCAGTATTTAAAATAAATTTTATTTTATTTTATTTGCCGATATTTCGATGCTCTTTGAGTATCATCATCTGGGCGTGTCTATTTAGAACTCATACAAAAATTAACAATCATAATAAACCACATAAAAAAACAACAATAAAAATACATGTAAACAATAATACGTAAACTTGCAAATAAATAATAATTTATATGGACCACGGAAAATTAATGTTTATTTCTCTTCATGATCTGTTGTTCAACTAAAATTAAAAACTAAATATTGCCTACACTCTTCCCCTTGTTGATTAAATGTTTGTAGCTTTGGGAACAGTTCTCCACATCAATCTTAAAATTAATTTTTTGTTGTTGGTATATTAATGATGTGTAGCATCTCTAGCATATATCGACGTTTATAATTTTGTTCGCTCTCTAATACTCGTACTTTCTCAAAGTCAGGAAAATGTTTATTCTCAACACAGTGGGTTGTTAATGCTGTTTTTTGAGTAAACTTGTTTAAACGTTGTTTTTGATCTGATTTATGTCCTGCAATTCTAGTTTTCTCCACTAAACAATTTAGATTTTTCAAAAAAATTGTTGTCAGATAATATGTTTTTGATTTTCTTCTTATTCTGTTTGTGAAATTCCATATCACTAAGTTTTAACACTCTCCGTATCGTATTGTTGGCAGTATTTATTATAATTCGCTTTGGATGTTTGGAGAAGAAATTAATAATCCTTCCCGACGCTGTTGGTTTTTGATACCAATCTGTTTTTAATATGTTACCTTCTCGTATAATCATAATGTGAAAATATGGTAACTTTGAATCGCGCTCTAGTTCACTCGTGAATTTAATCCCATTGTTAAAACTTTTCAATTTGGTCAACATCTTCTCGATTGCACTTTCCCTTACTATACAAAAAATGTCATCCACATATTTTGTCAATATTTAAAATAAAATTTATTTTCAATACTAGCCTCGAGCTTGAAACAAAAGCATTTTTATTTATAATATTTATGTACGTTAAATCGTAGGTAAAAGAATTCATGAAGTATTTTTTTATTTTTATAGTATTTTCTTTTTTTTTTGAACCAAAATAATTTATTTCGCGATATTTTAGCGGGCTTGCTGGCCCGAAATAATGTTTTTCTATTGCAATGCAAATTGGATTTCAATTTTTTACTGTGATTTATTTTTGACTAAATTACTTCTGTTGATATTTTTCACGGCGAAATACTGCGTTCGTTTCATTTACAATATTTTATTTATTATATATCATGAGACATTTATAACGCGACATATTTTCCGTCAAATTTGTAAAAATATCATGTAATTTTAACAAAAGTATTGTATTTGGTATATAGTATATAATATTTACTATATTTTACTGACTTAATGTCAGTTCTGTTTTGACATTTGTGTAGTAAACACATGCGAAATACACGTTAATAAACAATGCTACACTGCTCCCGAACGCGGAATATTGCTGACAGAACTGACATTAGCGGCCAATCGCAAAATTTATAGCATTTTCTGATAGAAGGATTACTTTTGCGCCACCTTGTACAAAGATTTTTCGTTTAACCATTTAGTACCTTAGTATTTGTTTTTGTCATTTTCTTAGCTGCTGAAGTGGATTACCTACAAATATTCCCAACAACCACATTACTATTTCACTTTTTATTTCGTTACATAATAAAAACATTTGGTTTTGAAAAAGGATACGATAGCGAACACGACATAACAAATGTTTTGTCTAATTATTATTATGTAGTAACTTTGTTTTACTGAAAGCTTTACTAAATTTCGCTTAGAATTAAAGTATTTAGCAGCTTGATTAGAACGACAAACAAGCAAATATTTTGTTACAAGAACGTGACATAATAACATAAACACACTTAACTGAAGCATTTGTATAGTAGTTAATTGAGCATTTTTTCTCATAATTTCCTTTTTGTAGCAATAATGTCTTGTGGTAATTTATAATGCTTAAATAAGTGTGCCATCTTATGTTATTAATATTTGAACAGTAAATAGCAAAGAAAATGTTTTTGGAACTAAACAGATAAAATATATAATTTCACAATTACAATTAGCTGCAGATACATTATCGAATATAACTCTAGACAAGAAAAAACACCTTGTTTATACATTTTAATTGTCGGTTACGGTTTAGCTTACGGTGGAAATGCTCATAGAAAATTACAAGAGTAAGGGCCATTATTACAACTTGCCTCTAATGCTCTTAATAGTAAAAGGTAACTTTAATTAAAGTGAGGAATAAAGTGACCTTTAAAATTTTTCGTTATTACAACTTCCTTGTAAAATAAAATAATTTTTTTCTAAAATATTCAACAGTCTACTTTGAGGCTGACAGGTTATTAACCCATTAATAAGCAAAATAAAACCAGAAGTGACAATTAAAAAAAAAAGTTAATTTTTTTATTCATTGTACATAAAATTAACGTATAAAAAATTTAAGAAAAATTATAAGTGGGTGGAGTAGGGCGGGTGTACTCAACTGAGTACACAGCCGATTTATATGTGAAAATTTTCAAAGCAATTTTTTTCAATGCATAATGTTTTTAAACATTTCTTGCATTGCCATCGAACTCTTGCATGACATAAAACACATCTTAATTGTTATTCTAACATTACGGGATAGTGACCTATACCATCTTGAGGTAATCCTGGGATTAATGACGATGAAAGTCGAGCTTTATTTTGCATGTTTTGGCGTAAGTAGTACCTTGCAATGGAACGTCGGAATAAAAGTTGAATCTTTTTTATTACAACATCTGCTAATGGCCGAATTTTAAACATTTTGTCCCTGGTAGTGGCAGCTTCATCATTTTTCACAAGATGAAGATTCTTTTTTATATCTCGATATCTTTGTCTAGACATTGATTTTGATATCATTTCTTTTCCAACATCTTCATCGTAAGACCAGTACAAATCCTCACGTGGTACTTATCTCAACACTTAAATTTTTATTAGTTTAAAACTCCATTTTGTGGTAGTTGATATTTATAAATTCAGATTTTTCTTAATAAGTTTAAAGGGTACAAGTTTCTTTTAAGCTAAAAACATAAAAAATCACAAAACGTTCAAAATTTTAAAATTTTCGCTTTATTTTTGGGTGTACTCAATTGAGTACAGCGGCGGTAAATGGGTTAAAATGGGTTATCAAATTATTGGTTGGCAAAATAAAATTAAAATTAATTTATTTTTCATGACGTTGACAGTTTTTCCACAACATATGACAACTTCAAATACATAAACCTCACTATAACATTTAAAGGCAAGATGATCTTCACTTTAGCTTATCGGTCGGTTTTAGATTAAAGTAAACTTATAGTAACCAAATACTTCTTATCTGTCCGATAACATCATACCTTTAACTATTGCCAAGTTGTAATAATGGGCCTTAGCATGATAAATAATTTGATAAACATAAAACGATAAATTCAAACCAATATTTAATACAATTTTTTTATATATTTATTTACAAGTTCTTTTTAACAGCATTATTAAGATACTAATGACCTGTATTGTGTAGGTACCTGAAAGTGTCTTGCTATCAAAAGTTTATCTGCCAGTGTATCCCAACACGCATACATTTATAATTACAAAAAGGAATATTAGTTTTTTTTTGCCGTTTTTTAGCATAAATAGAAGAAGTATGTGTTTGTATGTATTTGTAAATTTCTTTTATTCTTCAACGTGTTTTTTTTTATATATATATTTTTTATACGTTTAAAAGAACAGAATTGTTTTCTTTTTTTATTTGTTATTAGTTTTTTTGTACATTTTTTCTCTGGCATTGCCACAAGACCCACGTATTAAAATTCCCTTGTTGAATTATATACAGCCATTTAAAAATTAGAAAAATTAACAAAGCGATAAGACTACATTTTTCAGTTAACTATAGAAAAAAAAGACCTCACTGCTTATATTGTTATTGCATTGAGGGTTCCATGGTCGCGGTACTGCACTATGGGCTGAAGAGTTAATAAATGGGATGTTTAAATTAAAGCTAAAGTACACAGGAATTCATTGAATCTAAACTACTTTTTTGATGACAGAAATTGCTGTTCCTAGTATAACATACATAGAAATTACGTATGTGTTGAAAGCAATACATAGTTATATTATTATTATTATTATTAGGCGAGGCCTCAATCACTACGACCTATAATATTTTCTGTGCAGCCTTGAATTTTCATCATGTTCGATTTAGACTGTGTATAAAGCCAATTATTCTGTTAGATGAGAGATCAAATACATCCCCTGCGGCCATAAAGGCCCTTTCGAGCCATCTTGTTCTGCGTATTGCCAGCATTGGGCAGTCGCAAAGAATATGTTCAGAGGTTTCGGCTTCAAGTTCGCAAAAACTACACTGTTCAATCGCAACATTACCTAAAGGAAATTGGTGATACCTAAAGCCACCGTGTCCTGTGAATAATCCAGCAAGTAATCTCAATTCACCCTTTCCGAGCTATAGCAACAATTGAGATCTTCGTTTGGACAGAGTAATAAACCTTTTGGACTGTCTAAGTCCTGGTAAGTTGTTCCAAAATCGGGAAAATTCTGATTCTACCCAAGAACTAATTCGTTCCATAGTGTATCCACGTGGAATGCCAAAGAATGGTTCCGAACCTAAAAATGGGAGTCGAGCACCTCTATTGGCCAAGCAATCAGCACGTTCATTACCAGCATGGCCTTCATGATTTGGTACCCAGCACAAGGTAAGTTCATTATGCATAGTTACATAATATATGTGGTTTAAGCCAACTATTACTGAACAGTAATCATTTTAATCAATATTGTTACAACAGTAGCAAGATTTGATTTGAATAAATATTGGTTGCTTGTTACTTGAACTATTTATAATTAATTTTAGTTACATATTCTAGAATATAAAATAAAGATAATGTCATGCGAGTGAGTTCACATAGTCCCATAGTGTCCGGCCACCAGTTGTATGGCCGTAATTGGTTTTGTGTAAAAGTGTTTTGTAATAGCAACACAATGCTCTTAAAGTACGATAAATTATAAACGAGAGGTATAAAATAATATGCTAATTTTGATATAATTTATTTTTTTAAATCACCTACAATATAACGATTATAATATGTGGGTATTATTACAGTTACAGATAATCAGATAATTTAAAATAGCTAAATGCAGATAATTGTATAATCTCATAAATGTTAAATGCTTAATTAATATATTTTTTTTTTAGAAAAATAACAATTTTTAAATTTAGCAGTATAAAAGTGATTTTCTCAAAAAAAAAACTTCTTTTCACGGCAGTGATGGTAAATTCAATACTATTGTAATATTTTCAATACTTTTTCACAACAAAAATACCACAGTACCTCCACATCATATTTAGTACTCTTTATTTGTTTTGCTTTGATCCCTGTTTACAAATCCAGCGTTACTGTTTTTATAATAATTGACAACATTGGCTTCAAAACAAGAACATAAAGCATATATAGACGGTCGTCAGATATTACAACATTGTCAGATCTAGCAATGTACTGACATTGAAATATTGTTAGCAAAAGGTAAATTGTCAGTTCAGACGACTGTAAGAAAACTAACAATTTCATTGGCACACAATGAATTTATCTGTCAAGCGAAATTGTTTTTCCAACATGTTATTAATGCACACTTGTTTCTTTATTTATGTATATACAGAGTTGCATTTAGAAATAATTTCTATGACAATGCTGCCATTGGCAGATGCATAAACTTTGCACATATGACAATGAAAAGTGTTTAACAATTGTCTTAAAGCAATGACAATGATAAAATTGTGTGTTTACACGATTGTTAGATGTCTGACAATATTTTTGTCTTGCAATGTACTGAAAATGATTTTTCTTACAACGTTGTAATATCTGAAGACATAACTTAAGGAATGCACCAATTCGTTATTCACGTTGTTGTTAGTGTGCCTTTGTTTCCAAAACTTGTTAATGTTGTTCAAGCAACCAATTGTGATGTATTTTTACTAAATTTCTTATGTTTCGTACATTTTTGTAATTGTCATTTCTTGTTTGAGATTTTTTGTGTATCATATGAGTTTGAAAACTTCAAACATATTGGTGAAAGATCTATTAATGATATGGCGTTAACACTAACAAATGCAGCCATGCTCATATGTTTATTTTCTTAACCCACAACAAATAAAAATTTTTGAGACATGTATTCTTACATAAAAATGAATTAATTTTTAGTTTGTTGTTATAATAGTTTTTTTATTAAACTTATTTTTGAATTATTTTTGAATGGATTTTTATTTTTGAATAAAAAGTACCAAAATGTTGAAAAAAGTACTCTTTTTGTTGACGGTCAGTACCACTTAAATTTTTCATTTTTCCATCACTGTTTCACTGCTTATAGTTTTTTATTTTTAAAATACTATTAGAAATAAAACGGATAAGAAATCTAATTATTTTATAATTTCCCAATTAGCTTTAGTTACTTCATACCTCAAATGAGGTGTTCCCGGTTTGGAGGACTACTTTCTGCTGACAATTAGCGCTTCTTTTAATCTAATCAAACATGCAAATAAAGCACTTTCCTTAAGTGACAATATTGAAAAATCCTATTCTTGAGTTAAAAAATAATTTTTTTGATAGATAACCCACTCGCATCCTATTAAGCGATTATAAAGGCCTTAAAGTAAATTGTTTAAGCTTTCTTTTGAAAAAAGGGCCCAAATTGAAAAAAAAATTAAAAAAAAAAATATTAAAAAAAAATGAAAAAAAAAATTTTTTAAATTAAAAAAAAATATTTTTGAAATTAAAAAAAAAAATATTTTTGAAATGACTGAAGAAATAGCTATCTACAGTCCTTTGGACAATTTTTGCTACGACTAATAGGTAAAAAGTTACACTCATTTAAAAAAACCCCTGTATGACAAAAATTTACCAAAATGTCCAACTTTGACCCCCTCTAACTGCGGCACTTCTGGACTGATAGAGCTGAAAATTTGTCTCTGTCCTACTATCGAATAGTACTAACCTTGGTGCAAATTGCATCCAAATCGGAAGACATCGATTTTAAAATTGGGGTTTTTGGCGTGAAATTCACCATATGGTTGTTGGCTTAGAATACTTATAATCTTTTGCTCTTATTCATAAAAAATTCAAGTAGACTTCAAATGTACTTTAAGAAAATTTTGTCTAAAAGCACACTTCAAACCTACTTTATTTTTTATGAATACGGCAGTTTATATATTAATGAAAATTTTAAACTCAAAACATTTCAATAATTATAAATGCCAACTTATTAATTTTAACTCGGTGGACAAGACTGACGGAAATGTAAGAATTACATTAGTTTTTTCAATTTAACCCCATCATTAGATTTTCCTAGAATAGTTGTTTGTATCCGCTAATGGCAGTTAAAAGTCAATCGATACTGCTTTTTTAAATAAAAAAACCAATACAAGGTCACAAATTAATTTTAAAATATTTAAAATTAAACTTCCAATCGAGTTTTCTTTACAAGTTATTAACATGTAAATAACGTTTTTATAGAATTTTTGTATATTATCGAATGGTTTTTGTTTCTTTATTAACGAGATTTAATAATAAAGTTGAAACTATAATTTATATGCAATTTATGATACAAATCAGTAAAAAAATTCACAATTTTAACTTATTATGTGTTGTATGTTGATATTAAATGATATGTTGTTAACACGTTAAGTGCTGTGTTCACCGCCGGCAGTACACAGTCAACTTTGATTTGAGTGTCGTGTGTACTGCCTGCCGGCGATTCGGCTACTTGTGAATTCAATTCGATATGTTTTCCTGCGACACTACAGTAAGACGATTAAATATTCACCCCTATCGAGAATAAAAATTCCACATGAAATTTGTTCTCTTTTTACATTTTTCGGATTAAAATTCGCTATTGCAGTTTACAACATACGACATCAAAATACTTAGTGTTGTGAATGGTAATCGGGGCTTAAGAGAAAAAATTACTCCAAAATCGTAGAATGAAAAAAGAGCCCAAGAAATTTTATTTTTGTATTTTAAGGCTAAATTTCATACATTAAGATTGTAAAATATACTAAAAATATAAAAATTAAAAATTAACCATAAAAATCTCATGCAAAATGTTGGGGTTTTCACAATTGTTATTTAAAAATATTTTGTAAAAATTACAAAATTTAGAGTGAATATTCATTTACATATTTGGGGGCAATGTTCCGCTTTCATTTTAACATTGGGGTAATTGGAATTGACTTGGAATTTCTCACCCCCCAGATTGGCTGTTGCACTGTGTTATTAATTGCTGAAATTTTTTGTGTTCTTTCAATACCCAGATATACACTGTGTTACATTTTTATAATTGCAAAGTATAGACAGTGGGCCGCTTTGGGAAACCGTTTAAACCAAAATATATTTAGATATTTCTTGTTTCTTTAACTGTATAACAAATAAAATAATGATTTAATGGATCTAACCCTTTTATACTTAAAATTTTAGCAATGAAAATCAGACGCTGCGAATAATGGACTCAGAAAAAAAGTGTCAAAGAAAAAAAAAAAACAAAAAAGGGGCAAATTTTCATCACATTTCATTATGAAATTTAGTGCTAATTTTATTTTTATTTTTATTTTATTCAGGCTAATAGTTCGAATTTTAAAGAATAGTATTGTAAAGTACTGAAACAATTGGCAAATTGAAATGCATTTTCTATCCTGCCAATTTTTTTTATTATAAGTAATTATAAAAATGTTTACTTAATTTTGTTTAGTAGTTTATGGCCAGAAGTCTGGAGTTATTGGGGAAAATTTATAAAAAATAAAATAAAATAAATAAATAAATTCTTAATTTTTCTAAATTTGTTTCATCTAAATCGGGCAAGTGGTTCTCGAGTTATGTTAAACTACGTTTTTGCCAAAATGTTACAACTAAGCGAAAAAACATCAAGATAAGGAAAAAATTTAAAAGGTAATAAAAAAAAACTGACACATACGAACGCCAAACCCTTTGAGGGTTTTACTATACTGACCTAGTACCATCACCCTGACTTGGAATTTCTCACCCCCCCAGACAATAATCCCAAAAATGTTCCACAGTGTAATGAACTAATATTTATAGAGTTTAATAATTTTAACCTTAAGGTCACAATTAAAAACTTACTTTGTTTACCCTTCTGTGTGATTTTCTACACACACGTCACGTCTACAAATTTTGGACTTAAAATAGAGCCAAAACTTAAACACTGAATCCTTTAAATAAACTAGGAGAGCATAGCGCTGAAATGGAAATTTAAATCTATAAAAGATTAATGAAAAAAAGAAAAATGTATAAAACTATAAGTGCTGTCCCTAGTGTAAAACACATATGTGTGAAAAACCACACACCAGGGTAAGCAATGTCACTAAAGAATTTATATTCATTTTTAATATATACTTAATAATTTTCTGAATTTTAACTGAATGTTAGTATTTGTTTGTAAAAAAAATATTTCTTTTTTTTTTGCACAACTTTTTCCACACATTTATTCGTGGCGTGTTCATGGTTTATTATATTTGTAATAAGGTGACAATGATATTTTCACAGATACTAATGCCAAGTTTTAATACTAGAATAGTGTTTTCATTAAAAGCATCAATGTTTCACTAAGTTGTTTCATATTTTGATTTATAACTATTTTCTACTGAGCTGATATTGCAGATTTTTAATACGAAACATGGATAGTTAAACATATTGTAGCTTGAGAAATGCAAATGCCATCAATAGTTAGTCCTAATGTAGTAAATAAACACATATCGTAAGCCGTTCCAATTTACATTTATATCTATATATATAAAATTCAATGTATGTATGTATGTATGTATGTATGTATGTATGTATGTAACGTATGGACTCCAAAACGGCTGAACCGATTTTGATGAAATTTTCACAGCATGTTACTGTGACCCTGGAAGGAATAATAGGCTATATGAAGTTTTGATTGTACAAACGGGGGTGGCACCGTCCATATAACCCACAAATTTAAATCGCCATATTTTAGGCAGTTTTTGACCTACGTCAATGATGTGTGGTACATATGGAATTGGCATAATTAGGAATACGTACCAGGAGAAAAGTGGGTGGGACCACGCCCCTTTTTAGGAAAATTAAAAATCGTAATATAGTCTTAACTACTGGACCGATCGTCATTAAATTTTCATAATAGGATATTCTTACGAAATAATAAATTCTTGACTATGTAAGTGGACAAAGGGGCATGGTCTCGCCTAAAGCATTGCAATAAATACATTAAAATAAATAAATAAATGTTTGTAAATATATAAATACGTTTTATTTTATTTTATGACGAGGGGGGGGGGTAGCAAAGCACACCGGGTTTAGCTAGTAGAACTATAAGAATTTAATTTAATTAATATAGCATTAATGCAGTTGCTGATGCATAAAAAAATCTAAATAAATTTCAAATTTCCACAAGAGTTTGTGGAGTGTAAATGCACGAATAAAATAAATTGACAATGTTACACATTTTTATTTTAAATCTACTATATGATAAATAAATTTTTAGATAGATATGTAGATAGATTTATTGTATATTTATTTATATTTAGATTTAGTTCTTCATACACAAATCCTTTGTTTGTTTGTTGTTTTTTTTTTATATTTGAAAAACCATGGAAACCTGCAAAAATGTGTAGTAATAGGAATTTATAACAATTAAGTTTTTTTTGTAATGAATTTTAATTGAAAGTTATTTGAAAAATGTAGAGTTTAGTTTTGTTTTACATGTTACATATAACTGGGCGTATGAGCAATAAAGATTTATGGCAATTTCATTTAGAAACATTTAAAAAAAATAAGTTAAATTGAAAAACGTTCTTAATTAAAATATTAAAACTAGCTATTTATTTTGCAAATATAATAGCTGCAGTTATTCTATTAGATGTTTGTTTAATAAAGCTTATTTAAAGTAAAGTATTAAAACAAATTTTTTTTGCATACAAAGTAAAAATATTCAAAATATTTTACATGCATTCACTGTGCCGTAACAAGCATTTCTCTATTGTTTTTTAAACCTTTTAATCCATAAACCAAAGCTAATATTCTATTTGATGGTGTATGTTGAATGTCATTAAAAGAAAAACTCATCATTCAAAACAATGATTCATAACAAAGCATGTTGTCTATAACTATAGACAAATACTAATAAATGAAAACAATTCTATGGCATTTATTTGCCTAATTTACCAGCATAATCCTGTTCATTTAATTCATGTCAAATACTGACTACTCAAAGCAATTTAATGGCGTTTCCAAATTGCTGTATAGACATGTCAAAGAAGTCTATAAAACTGAAAAAATAAAGCAAATCTTACACATATCAATAAATCATATTAATAATGGCCCTTAGTATGTTATATTTTCTTGTTAGAAGTGACCAAATGTCGCAAAATAAAATGAAAATAAATATAAATCTCTATTTAATACACAGTGGACTTAAATTTATGTTTTAAGCCTCTATGACAAACTCAAACTCTGCCGTTTAATAGAAATAAGAAGCCACCAGCCAGCCAGCCAGCCAACCAACCAACCAAGTCTTTGAAATATTAGATAACATATAAAAAACACACGAATAAAATAAATAAAGTATGTACTAGAAAAAATAGAAATATGGCTAAACTTTAAAACAAACAGCATTTGAAACATAACCCTTGACAAAAGGCTTTAGTCATAAATGTCATTTGTGTTGAGTTTAAACCATGTTTAGTAGATTCTTCATATTTGTCCGTCATACAAATGTAGTTTATAGCTAAACAGTCGTTTTTTTTTCTCTACTTGTTAGTTTAGTTCTTTGTTGGCCTCCCTTAAGCCACAAACAACACAACAATGGCAACTGGCAAATATGAGCCATAGAGCCAAAAATGGCAGGGAAAAAACTAAGCCATACACACATGCACAACTAAAGAGCAAAAAAATAAAGAAAGAAATGAAAAGCAGAAAAGAACTGCAGTTCGCCTGCAGTCAAAATGCTAATGTTGAGAAACTTGTCATAAGGCCTCAAAATAAAAAGTTTTAATAACACAAAAAAAAAAAAAAAAAAAAATAGAAAAGAAAACAACAATAAAACTATACTTTTCAAACACATAAACACACAAAACAAAAATAACAATTACTAATGTGTTTTAAGGGTTTTTGCTTCTTTGCAAACATACTCACACACAATCAAGCATGAAATAAACAAACAAACAAAAAAAAAATAAGCACAAACACACTTTATCCTCTCCCTCTCTCTCCCTCTCTCTTACTTACTCTTTCAGTTACCACAACCATATTGTTATTTACATTTGTTTGTGTGTGATTTGTTGGATGTGTTGTTGTCTTTGCATACTTATGCATGTTTGTAAATCCAGTTGTAATTTTTAAGTTATAAACTGCATGTTGTTGTTTACTATATTGTTGCCACAAATATGTACAACCAGAATAATAACAAGTACACAACCAACAAAGCAAAAAAAAAAGAATAAAAAACTAAAAATGATTTACTAAATGCAAGTGTGACTATAAGCGCTTGTTTTACTTTCCTATTTTGTCTTTATTTCATATTTTAGTTGCTGTTGTTGTGTCTTAGTAAACATTTCTGCTTTTAGTTTATTATTACTGTAAAACATGCCAAATGTTTAAATCAAAAACAATATTAAAAAAAAAACAAAAGACCCATTTCCAACAATTTGCATTTCAACGAAGGCTTCGGCATCAACTATACAAACATGTGTAAAATGTTTTCCTTGCTTTATTAAATTAAATCATTCAAGTAGTATTCCAATATTGACTAAAGGTATTGCTATTATTATTAACGTATTATAATTTAACAATTGAATGGCTAACTGTAAAAACATAATAAATACATACAAAATAACAAATATTATTCTATTACCATTAAAAGTATTTTTAAATTAAAAATAATCTCAAGGCAGACTAACGTTGCCACTAAACTATGGTTATTCAATTACATAAATAACTAAAAAAAAAATAAAAAAATCAATATCAAAAAAATTTCTGATTTTCAATACTAAATATTCAAATCGTTATGAAGGCAGAATGATGATAAAAAGTCCACACTTAATTATGGTCTGAATATCCTCACCTACGACTATTTACCAGGGATCGTAAATAACAGTTATCCTGAAAATTTAAACACAAAAACTTTCCATGTTAGAGTCGACGGAGACCTAAGTTTACTGTCATATACCAATAGATTCGTATTGAAGTGCTCTTTCGGAATCTATAATGAGTTATTTTTCAACGTAAATAAATAAAAGATCGAATGAAACTCTTAAAAAGAGAGTTTTATTTTACCGTCATAAAATAAAACTCCTCAATATAGTTTTATTTTTTCCGTCTCAAATAAAATTCTTCTATTTAATGTTGTATCATTGTATTGTATATGTGAATTAATTTATTTGTTTAATTTAACAAAGGCAACTTTTTCCAAATTTTCTGCGGAAAGATTTGAACGCAGGTCGCTCAATACGAATTTAAGAGCAGAGAATGCTCTTTGAATATACATGTTTCAAGAATCACCACATTCTTTCATCAGAATTCTTTTGCATTCTAACCTCTGCACCACTGCGGTGCCTGCTAGCCAACAGTCAAACATCAATATTTAACCAGTGGTACACTGGTGGTTCGAAATTTGCTGTAATTATCATTTTTCAATTTTATTTACATGTTGCTTCCATTTTCAGTGGTGCAGAGGTTAGAACTCAAAAGAATTCTGATGAAAGAATGTGGTGATTCTTGAAACATGTATATTCAACCCAGGTTCAATCCCCAGCTCAGCCAAGAAAAATTATCAATAAATTTTAATAGAGGTTTGATGTTGTAAAAACAATTCTAACTCCAGTAAAAATAATAATTCAATGAAAATTTAATTTAAATGAACTCGAGGCCAACTAAAATTATCAAAAATTGTAAAATTAACAGTTCAACTAAAAATAATAATTGTATGTACTTAATTCAGGTAATTTTTAAAAGTTACACAGATTGTTTTTCAATATATGAAAAGTCCTGGACACTTGCTTAACATGGTTAAAAGCAAATGCTGTGATGTAAGTACTCGCAAGATTATTGTACAAATGCAGCATGATGGAAACAATTATCAGAAAATCGCAACAACATTGACTGTTTTAAAGACAATGGTTTTCAAGCGACAAAATAATTGCATAATTCAGCAAATAAGATTCAGATTGCAGTCTTTAGCCAAAATGAGGCAAAACTGTCTGTAGATACAGTAAAATGTCAGTTGTGTGAAGTAGGACTGTTTGGAAGAATTTCACGAAAGAAGCCATTCGTGTCTGAACGTAACCGAAAGAAGAGAATTGAATTCGCAAAGGCCGCATACAGAAAAGAGAAGAGTATTATTTTTGGATGAAACAAAAATTAATAGGGCCTCTCTTGATGGGAAAAAAATATGTTTGCTGGCCAAAGTTGAAGCATGGATTACGTTCTCTAGTGTGTTGGGCCGCTGTACAAAATTGAGGGAACAATGGATAAGTTTCAGTATGCAAAAATTCTAAGCGATACAATAATGCCGTATTCTGATGAGAACAATACCAATAGCATTGATATTTCATCAAGAAAACGATCTTGTATTCGTTTTTTATAATGCCTTTATATATCAAGCAACAAAATGAAATGATGATACATTAAGAAACTAAAAACATTCGCACCATTCGTTCAGTATTCATTGACCTGTTGGAGTAATTAATGTATTTGTGTACAGTTTTGGCCTACTGATATGTTTTTTAGTACTTCAAATAATGCAGCACGCAGAAATTTTGGAAAAAATAAATAACGTTGTTTTTTATTCCATTAAAAAAACACAAAAAGTAAAATTTGAATTTGAGCTTTTTACTCAATAAGCATTACAAACATTCGTACCATTCGTTGTGTATTCGTTGCTTTTGTGAGTATTAGGTGACATTAATAGAAGACATGCAATGCATGGTATTCGTCATACTTAATTTTTTTAATGGTGTCATGTATTGCTTTTCTCAACTGATGTGAATTGACAACAACATGCTCACATTTCGTGATCGCATTCGAAAGCATAAAAATCTGCATTCAACCCGTTCTCTGTAACAATATGTTTACTGTTTTTGACTGGCCTTCATGTGGTCCTGATCTCAAATCGATTGAGAACTTATGGGAAGTTGTAAAAACCAAAGTAAGCTCTGTCAAAAATAAGCAATTTTAATGATCTCTTTCCAGAAACAAATCAAGCTTGGTTAACCCTCCCAGTGTATGTAAAAATTTGGTGTTTGCAATGCCTCGCAGATGTTAAGCTGTTATCAATAACACGGGATTTGCAACAAAATATTAATTTATTTTTAAATAAATATTTTTTATTGTAAAATTTGTGGTATTTCCTTAATTATATACACGACTAATCAGTTTTATTTGATACTATGACTCATAGAGTTCATAGATAATAATTAATTTGTTATTTTCTAGGATAAAGAGTTACATAAATTGACTAAACTACAGCAAATTTGCAGAATATTATAAAACCTTTTGTTTCATTTGCTTCAAGCTCACATTTTTGTAGCCTGCTCTTAATTAGTTGCACATAGCTGTATTACTAATAAAGGGTTTTCCAATAAGGACTTGACAACTTTTTTTAAATCGATTGTAACGTGTGCTGTGTGGCTTGTGGCACCGTCTTGTTGAAACCACATGTCATCCAAGTCCATGTGTTCCAATTCGGGCCAAAAATAATCGCTAATCATTGCGCGATAACGATCGCCATTCACAGTAACGTGACGATCGTTATTGTCGACGAAAAAATATGGCCCAATGACGCCGCCGGCATGCAAAGCGCACCAAACAGTAATTTTTTGTGGATGAAGTGGTGATTCGTGAAGCACATGTGGATTTTCAGCAGACCAATAACGCATATTTTGCTTATTGACGAACCCATTGAGCCAAAAATGAGCTTCGTCACTGAAGATGATTTTGCGATGAAATTCATCATCTTGGTGCATCTTCTCCAGAGCCCAATCGGAGAACGTACGTCGACTCAAATGGTCCATCGGCTTCAATTCTTGAGTCAGCTTAATCTTGTATGGGTGTAAACCCAGATCCTTACGCAAAATTCACCATAAAGTGGTCTTGGGGATGTCCAGTTCTTGAGAACGCCGCGGAATCGACTGATTTGAATCGTTTGCTACGGACGCCTGAACGGCAGCGATATTTTCGGAACTTCGACCAGGCCGTTGTCTCACTGGCACGACAGCATCACACAATGAATATGTAGACTCAAATTTTTGCACTAAACTTGTTATTGCTTGTCTACTAGGGCGAGAATTACGACCGAAAATTGGAGTTAACGCTCTTAAAGTTGCGGTCACCGACTCCGAATTTCGGTAGTACATTTTTATAATTTCCAAACGTTGTTCCTTCGTGTACTTTACCATAACGAAAATGTTAAGTTTACTGAAAAAAAAAGAAAGCAACAATTAGATGATCAGTGAAATAGTGCGTTTACAATTTAAATTCAGAGTTGTCAAGTAGCTATTTGAAAACCCTTTATAATACTCTTCCGATATTTCTATATAATACTTAAGAATTTTTAGCAATAGCTATCTCTTGATTTCTTTTAACTTCCTAAAATCATTTTATTGTGTTTACTCTTTAGAAATTAGACACATTTTTTTATTGGTGTTAATTGATTGACACAGACTAACTTGTTGTCACTTGTTTTCAAAAGACAAACCAAATAGTTGCTTTGCATCTTAAGCTAGTAATAAAAACAAATAAAACTCTACCCTTAATTTAGTTAAAAGGAATATTTTCCATTCTTTATTTCCAATATAAATCCAACAATCCTGTTTCTCATAAAATCACTATAAAATCACCAAGCTCTTTACTTGTGCTTACTTTACATTTTATAACATTTCTTAACCTTTATGGCCAGGTCTTAGAATATTAGAACTATATACTCGTACATAATATTGAAAAAGTTTTTTTATGACTTAAGCTAAAACAAAAAAACAAAAAAAAACAAAAAAAAAAACCAAAATGGTAAGAAAAATAAAATGTTTACAAAGACTTTTTTTCGTAAATCGATTGACACTTGTTTTCTGGCTTGTTGTGCTAGTCTTAATATCCTGCACATATACATATGTACATATAAACAATCACCTTGAGTCCTTGTATGTCTAATACAATTTGAATTTGTTTTCTTTACTATTAAATCTTTGTTGTCTAAAATTGTTTTGTTTTTATTTCTTTTTATCACTTTAGCAATATGTGCAAGAAAAACTTTACTTGTCTCTATTATACATACATATTTCGTTTTTTTGTTTAAATTGTTGTAGCAAATAAACTTACATGTGCTGACAATGCAATTTTCATACAAAAATAACAATAAAAAATAAATGCTACACAGTGTTGCCTCATAAAAATTCAAAACAACAGAATATTTTTTTTTTGCCAAACAGCCTGGTTATGTACTCGTACCTTCATACAACCATGCCATTCATGGCTGGCGGCTCACCTTGTACCACATGAAAGTATTACGGGGGTTTTATTTGTTATTATTAAAGTTGTATTGAATGCGAATCGATAAAATTGATACATAGAGCACAAAGTTTGTATTTCTGTTTGTGCAAGTGGGCTTTTTTATTATTGACCTAAATATAGTTTAAAAGTTAACAATAAATTTTATATACCAATTCTTTTTTTTTAGTTACCTAGTTAGGTAGCTTGGTTTTAAGAGAAAACAATCACTAGCACACGGATTTATTGGATAAACAATTTGTAAATGTTGAAGATTTTGTTGAAAAATAAAATAAAACATGCGAATATAGTGAATAATGTACTATGGAATGTTAAAACACATATTGCAAATGTTTGGTTTACAAAGTGAACCAGTTGAGGCGTATGAGTGACGTGGAATAAATGAATTTTAAAATTATTCATACGTAGAGGGCCCAATTACTTACAAGGTCATGCTCGTTCGTACAGCATCAGAATGTGCTGTAATAACAGATGTGAATTATACCAATGCATTTAAAGTGCAATATTCATTTAGCTTTTGTGAGTTTATAAACACTAAATTGTTTGTTAAATGTATAAGAGTGTTTTTTTTTTTTTTTTTTTTTTTTTTTTTTTTGGAAAAATAATTGATAACGAATGATTTTTTTTAGAAAAAGTTATTAAAATTTGTTGAACGAAAAATAGATTGTTTGAGAATTATTTTCAATGGAATAAAAGTGATTTATATTTTTGGCATTATTGGAGCGAATAATAAAGTTTTGTATATTTTTTTTAAAGAGAAATAGCACTCAGGCAATTAATATGTCTATATATCGAGCCATTACCGCCAAAATAATGTATCCCACACCATAATCGATTGTTGTTTTTTTTTATCGAAATCGATAGTTCAACATCATTTAAAATTATTAAAATTAAATGTATTACACAAAACAATATTTACATTATAAATTTTAAAATAATGGCTTTATTCAAACTGATTTTATTTAAAGAAACCCTTCCCCTGTAAAACTTTGAGTTTGTGGGATACATTTTTTCGGCGGTTATGGCTCGATATAATTGCGTTACTTTCTTTGGAAAGGGGATAGTTGAAGAAATAAAGGTGGTGAAAGTATCACAACTCTGCAATTGCGCATTATGTTTGTTTTTAGTGCAGCATTGCAGCGCCTCTGGTGTTGAGTAGGCGCATTAATGTTAAAGCGTGATTTTATAGCCTTTATTTAATTATTTTACTTCGGTGGCGTTTTTAAATGCTATACCAGCGAAGGAGGGCGCTGTGATTAATATTAGTTATGATGGATAGAAAGAAAATTAATAATTATCAGAAACTGATGTTGTTTGAGTAACAGAGGCTGGGAATTGAACCTGGGCTAAAAATGCCAACTCATGCTTAATGATCAAATGCACTAACCAATTAAGCTACAGCAATTGCTGTAGGTTAGGTTAGGTTAGGTTAGCAGGCGGCCATGTGAAACGGCCCACTTAGGTCCATATCATTGGTCCCATTGTGATACCTGTTTGGATAGAGGCTTATAGAGAAAAGAGAAAGAGTGAAAGAGTGAGCAGGGTAGTAGTAGGAGAGTGAAAGATATGAAAGATTTGAAAGGATGAACGTGCAGACCAAAACCTAAAAAGAGCGCAGAATACCTAGATGGATAGATAAGGCTACTGCAGCCAATTACTGCTTCTGATAAAAGCGTCAATATCCTCCAACTTCAAAGCTGAAAATTCAGATAAGTCGTCGAAGAATGGTTGCCCCAGAAGAATGGTGCGAGATCCACTCATTGCTGGGCATTGACATAGAAGATGAGAAACCGTTTCTTCCTCCTCTTCATTATTGCAACTCCTACAAAAATCGTTATAGGGTAGACCCAGTCGTTTTGCATGATTGCCAAATTTGCAGTGTCCTGTGATCACTGACACCAAATTGCTAAGTTGTGGTCGCTGTAATTTCAGTAAATACAGCGTGCGTTTCCTATTTAGTGTAGGCCAAATCAGTCGTGTGACTGTACTGGTTTGTTCATTTTCCCACCTGGTTTGAGCTAGCTCACAATGGAAATTGCTGACTATTTGCTTACATTTCGATAGCGGAATGCCGCAAAGATGGTCAATGTTGTCGTCAGGTAACATGGCACCTTTCCTTGCCAAGTCATCTGCGATACAATTACCTATTATGTCCCCATGTCCGCGCACCCATATGAGTGTAACTGTCGAATGTCTCGCCATCCTGTTTAAGGATGTCCGGCATTCATGGACTAAGATTGATGTAGTATGTACACCTGTTAGAGACTTTATTGCAGCTTGACTGTCAGTGTATATACGTATATCTCTTCCCGATATACTGTAATAACTGATCCAATTAGCCGCTCGTTTTATTGCTGATATTTCAGACTGAAGGATGCTACATCCGTTTGGAATTCTGAAAGACATCCTGATTCCGAATTCCTGAATGTAGACCCCACCGCCGACTCTCTCCCCTTTTTTGGAGCCATCCGTGTATATAGACAGGCTCGTAGTATTTAGGAGTAGGCCCTCCAACAATTCCATGTCGTCATGAATTATGAAGCCGAAGCTTCGTAAGAAGGAGGGTCTAGGAGTGCGATAGTCGATTAATTCAGGAAGACATTGTATATTTTCCATGATACTAGCATGTCCATAATGACTATGCTTCCAGACGCCCGTTACACTTAGTCTAACGGCAGTATTCATGGCCATATTCTTGGCCATTAGATCAACTGGAATCCAGTTTAGTATCGCAAAAAGCGACTTAGTAGAAGTAGTGCTTAATGCTCCAGTTATCAGGATCGCAGTCCTTCTTAGTATCTTATTCAAGATGACACAATTTGAAGTCTTGTCAAGTGCCTTCCACCAGACCGAGACTCCATAAAATAAAATTGGTTTAATAACTGTCTCAAAGAGCCAGTTCATGCATCTAGGGTTAATACCCCATTTCTTGCCTATAGTCCTCTTGCAGATATACAGGGTTGACATAGCCTTAGATGCTCTTGCTAGTGTGTTGGGTTTCCATGATAGCTTATTATCAAGAACAACACCTAAGAATTTTGCCTTTTCCGAGATTGCCAGTTCTGTACCATTCAATCTAGGAAGCGTAAAGGTTGGAATCTTGTACTTTCTAGTGAATAATACGAGTTCCGTCTTGCTAGGATTGACACTTAACCCACTTTCATAGCTCCACCTACTAAGTGTTTTAAGTGCATCCTCGATTCTCTGCGATATTGTGCCCAAGTGGAAACCCGAGACAGCCACTGCCACGTCATCCGCGTAAGCTACAGTTTTATGTCCCGTATTATCCATTTTCTTGAGCATATCGTTCATGGCCAAGTTCCACAATAGTGGAGATAGGACGCCTCCTTGGGGAGTGCCCCTAGTGGCCGATCTTGTGATGCATGTCGTGCCAAATTTTGAACGTATGGTTCTTTTACTCAATAGATTCGTTACGAACCTAGTGATTGATTCGTCGAGACCTAAGTCCCGTAGGGCTGTTATTATGACTTCAGGTTTTACGTTATTGAAAGCTCCTTCTATGTCCAGAAAGGCTATCATCGTAAAATTGTCAAATTCTAGCGATTTCTCAATATAGCTAACTATCGAGTGAAGTGCCGTCTCCACAGATTTGCCTTTCATGTAGGCATGTTGAGATGGCGATATAAGTCTTTGATCAATAGAATTCCTGATGTGGATATCTATGATTCTTTCCAAGGTTTTCAAAAGGAATGATGATAGACTAATTGGCCTAAAGTCCTTTGCCTTGGTGTGAGAGATTTTTCCTCCCTTTGGAATGAATGTTATATTGTATTCGGTCCAACGCATGGGTAGGTATGACCATGACAAACAGGCTTTATAAATGTTAATAAGCCAGGGAATGACTGAATCAATGTTATATTGCAGATCAGCCGGTATGATACCATCCGGACCCGGAGATTTAAATGGACTGAAGCTTCCTATCGCCCATTTTAACCTCTCCTCGTTAATGTCAATTGAGGCTGTTGTCCGAAGGTATTGTTGTGGTGTAATATCCGCAGAGTGCGACATATTACCCGGAAAGTGAGTGTCCATGAGCACTTCAAGTGTCTCTAGACCATCACTAGTCCAACTGCCATCTGGTTTTTGGATATAACCGTGGGTCGTTGGTGTTTTCGATAGAATCTTTCTTAAGCGATTGGTCTCAGAAGAGCTCTCCACGCCACTACAAAAACTTCTCCAAGACGAGCGCTTTGCACTCCTAATCTGGTTTTTGAATTTGTTCAACGATGACTTATATAAAGACCAGTTACCTGTTCTTTTAGCTTCGTTGAAAAGTTTGCGACAAATCTGTCTAGATTTCGCTATCTCTGTTGACCACCATGGTGGTCTTTCCTTTCCTCTATATACTGAGGGTAAGCATGTTCGAGCCGTTGCCTCGTTTATGGAGCCTGTGAGCATGTCCACAGCTTCCTCAATATCAATTATGTTCCCTATTGTAGGGGGTTGTGGCAGAATTTCCTTTATGATCTTATTATGTTCAGACCAATTGGTTTTCCTCCTGTTTAGGTAGGGTATTTTCCTTTCCGATTTCGTCTTTATCGTAAATGTCAGATATCTATGATCTGAGAAAGAGCAGTCATCAGAGACTTTCCAGTCCCCTATCAACTGTTCATGACTCGCACTAGCGAGCGTTATATCAAGAACCTCCTGTCTATTTTCAACTACAAAGGTAGGTTCTGAACCTCTGTTGACTATCATTAGATCCGAATCTAAAATAAAGTCTAAAATGCACTCACCTCTTTCATTTATATCTGTACTTCCCCAGATAGTGTGGTGAGCATTGACATCCGCTCCTATAATAACGGGAGTCATCTTTGCGTTGGCAGTTTGCACCGCAGTTCTCATCAGGTTTCCTGGTGGTGGCTCCACTTGATCATGTGCCATGTAGCATGAGATCATCCACATCTTTGATGTCTTTGATTCCCACGCAGCTGTTACTATGTCTCCATCGCTATACTTAGATAGAATGAAGATATTAATATGGTCTTTGGCCAGAATGCATGATCTTATTTTACCTGCGTCTTTTTTGTACAATAATTTGTACCCTTTTGCATTGAGTCCACGTATATCGCCATTGTTGATCCATGGCTCCTGGACTAACGCTATGTCCTCCCCATGATCTGCCATGTGGAGGAGCAGTGCAGCAGATGCTGCCTTAGAGTGGTGAAGGTTCACCTGTATCACCTTCATCATTGTTCGGATCATGGATAACGGTAACGTCTACGTCTTCTGAATCGGAGTTCAGAAGTGCGTCCTCGTTCTCCACTTCATCCAGATAATGAAATAGGTCACCTACCATACCGGAGTTTGATTGGGTATCCATTTCATTTTCTGAATTAGTGGGGTCATCTTGGATCTGTTTGCAGTCCATTTCCTGCGGAGCTTCCAGATTTGCGCCGGAAGTTTCGGGGTCGATCTTGTCGTCACCACGATAAATGCGCAACTTTATACTACAGAATCCGTAGTATAGGTTGTTTTGCCTTTTACGTAGTGGCTCCAAGGATTCCTTATTCAGGAGTACGACCGCCTTCCTAGTCGTTCCTTCAGGAGCGGAGACCTTTATTACTTTCCAGTTATGGGAAGGTAGATCTGGGTTTCCGCTCTGAATGAGCGCCAGTATCTCCTCAGGGTTATGTGGTTCTACCGGAATAATTGCAAGTGATCTCGGTCGGCGAGGAATCTCACTGACCGGTATCACCTCCAACTTCGCGCCAGGCCACACTTCCCCTAGGGACGCAATTGCTAATTTTAGCAAGTTTGCTGAGCGTTCTGTTGAGCACGCAACCAATTTGACATGGCCTTGGTACCAGCCAGCATCTACGTTTTGAGGAGATGGTCCTGGATTGTCCTTAAGGATTTTCCAGTACACCTCCAACATTTTACGATAAACTATCATCCAGTTATCCTGAGAGATAGCTCCGTCGCTGTTACTTTTGTCAACAATCGCCCTCATCAGATGGTTCTTGGCAGCCTCACTATAGGGCATGTTGACTGTGTGGGTCTGCTTCGGACGTTTAGTCCTTGGCTGCTGACCCTGTTGTGAAATTGGCTCCTCCTCTGACCTTTGCCTTTTGGGCGCAGCAGAGTCAGCTTGGTCCGCTGATCCTGTGCTGGTTGAGGGATTGGAGCCATCTGGTTGGGCCAAAAGGTTCCTGGCCCATTTTAAGTGCGATTTTTCGTCGCTGGTAAGGGTGCTGACCGATTTCGTTCCGAGTCGGTCAACGATTCTTAAGGCGGCACGCCTTTGTACAAAAGCCCTCCTGGATGGATCTTTGCGATTTGGGGGATTTTTATTTGCCGTATGGGCGGGGAGTGGAGCAGTTGATGGACCCGACGTCAAGGTCGACGATCCTTCTTGCTCCAAAATCGCAGGAACAGCTGCAGGGTCCGCAGCGTTCAGTACAGGGGGTTGTGCTGACTTATCAGCGAGGGCTTGTGCAGCTTTAGAAGTACTTGGTTTGATATCCAGAGTGACTTCGCTGCAGGGATGCAAACCATCAGAAGCTTTGATGGTTTGTGTGTGTTTTTTACGATCGGCTAGCTTGGATATCCCTGGCTGACCTTTCGTTATTGTTGTTTTTTGTTTTGTTTTTGTGTTATTCGTATTCATTTTTGGTCCCACGAGTATGCCAGTAAGGGGATAGACCATCCATGTAGTGACGGCGTACATGGACTAGGCAAAATACTGCTTTACAACCGACCCGTGCCTTGGCGTCGGAGGGGAGCTGTTAGCGACTAGTCTTCTTTTACCACTAACTAGCCATTCAGGTTCTTGGCACTGCTACCAACCACGCTAACCTTACAAGTGGAGTCAGTTTTGGTCCGCGGGTTGCACATTAGATTAGATTTGGGGAAGGATAGTGTTACAACTAGTGACCACTATGGTCCAGTGTGTCACTAGCCTTAACATTGCTCCTATATCACCAGTTTGTTCCCCCTTGCTACCATTCGTTTCAGATGTGACACAAAGGCGTAACAAACCGGCTCTCCCCCTAATCACAACCTAGCAATGCAAAGAATGTCTAAGACCATTTGTTAGAAAATGTATCTTAGACAATTGCTGTAGTAGATCTGGAAAATATCCTCTAAATTTTCATTCCAATAATGAATATTTCTTTTTAAAACAAAGCTAAACTTTTAATTTAAAAACTCTTGTTGTAGCTATTTTTAGACCTGTCGCATTCTTGTAGCTAAATCAGAATTTTTAATCACTTGAAATCATTCTAATTAATTAACTAGACATTTAAATACAAATACAAATTGTTTGGCTTTATATAAACTTGCTGCAAATAATAATCAAACTAAACAATTTATTTAGATTTTCAAAGCGGGTCTTGTTCGCTATCATAAGTTATAAGTAAAATACATGATTTCCTTGAGAAAAAGAGATCCACAAAAGTGTATATAATACTGGTGTAAAGCAGCTAACAAAGATCTATGAAGAGCTATTACAATTAGGAAAGACTAATAACAAGCAGCTGATAAAGGTAAAGCTGGAAATAATGTTATAAATATCGGATAAAACAAAAAGAGTTGCACTATCTAAATTCATCTGCTAGCAATTGCTAATTTGAGAATTAAATTCAATGGCATAAAACTGATTTATATTTTTGGCATTATTGGAGCGAACTGCATAATAATAAAGTTTTGTATATTTGTTTTAATTTTTGCTTTCGATATGTATGTAGATATTTTATTAATTATTAATAAATAAGCAAAGTAATAAAGTTTTTAATATTATGCCGTAGAATATATTGCAATTGTTTTAGTAGATCTGGAAAAGATCCTCTACATTTTCATACGAATAATAAATATTTCTTTTAAAAACAAAGCTAAACTAGAGAAATTTATAATGGTTATTTATAAAGTCAGACAGTGCCGCAAATGCTTCATTTCTTTAAAATAAAATTTGCTTATGACACAGAATAAACAGAGTTGACAATATTGACTTTTCGAAATAACTATAATCAGCTGATAAGGCAGTTCTTTAAAAAAGAGAAAGAAAATATTTTGTGTTAATATGTTGGTAATATGAAGAAGCAAAGCACTATATACAACACGCATTTTGTGAACAAAGTAAAATAAACAAAACAATTTAAGTAAAAATATTTGAAGTGATTTCCTTTGGAAATCTTCTTCAGGAGTTATTTTAAGGAAAATTTGGAAAATTTGTTATAATATTAAAATAACTCCTGAAGAAGATTTCCAAAGGAAATCGAAATATTGAATTAAATAAAAATAAAAAAATCTTTTATAAAAAACAAAAAAGTGACCTCAAGCTTTATTATTTAATAGAAATTTATGATCGTTAAAGTGATTTTCGGAAGTGGGCCTTATATGGGAGATACGACTAATTATGGACCGCTCATAACAAAATTGTACCGTATTATTTTTATACATATGTAATATATTTGCGTTCAATATTATTTGGATACCAACATTTTTGAGAGAGTTATGCTCTTTAAAGTGATTTTCGAAAGTGAGTCTTATATAAGAGCTACGACTAATTATGGCCCGATCTGCACAAAATTTATAGAGGTGATTTGGCTTCATTTACCACTTATTTATGATGAAATTTACGTGTATTCTTGCATAATTCAAACATTTATGATCGGTAAACCCCAATTTCGGAAGTACATTTGTATGGGGGCCAAGTGAAATAATGGAGCGATTTCCACCAGTTTCAATCCCATCCGTCCGTGGGCTGAAAAAATATTATGTACCAAATTTTATCAAAATATCTTCAAAATTGCGACCTGTACTCTGCGCACAAACTTTACATGAACAGCCAGCCAGACGGACGGACGGACGGAAAGTGATTCTGAGTCGATCGGTATACTTTAAGTTGGGTGTTGGACCAATATATTCCCCACTATGGTGGTGTAGGGTATAAAAATACGCTTTCTGGTTTAAGCATGGATGCAATGTTGATTCATTTCTGTAAAAATTTAGATTATTATATTGTTGAAGAGATTTTTTTGAATCGCAAAGTTCTGAAAACCAACGGTGTTTAAGATATAAGAACGTGACATTAGAATATAAACAAAATTATATAAAACACATTCATCGGTCAGTGTTTGAAAATTCCAATAACCATTCTCAAGTTAATTGTACGTGTTTGATTCTACAATTGCAAATACCTACTGATTTTTAATTGCTATCCCAGATATTTATAAATCGTTTTTCTTTTTCTTTAACAACATATATATGGACTTCATATATATGGACTTTAGGAAACAAAAAATTACCCTTGTCGCTCGGTTAAAATAACTTTTGAATATATATAAACCTTTAATATAGAGGCAACCTAAATTATAATTTTCATTTCAATAAATCATTATAAATAGAGCTGTAACAAGTAACGAAATTATACTATGAAGACCTTACAACAAGTGATTTACACACTCAATACCAGTCAGGCCATTAAGAGCACACTGCAACATTCTTTATACCGTTTACACAACAAACTGTGTAGCAGAGTTGTAAATGAATCATTCTTTTTTTAAATTTCAATTCATTACGAATTAGCTAAATTTTTAATTAATTTAATTTGAATCAATTCATTTGAATTTAGCGAACATGAGTTGCAATTCATTTCCAATTCAAATGAATTGGACAAAATGAGTTGGAATTAATTTCAATTCATTTTTTAATTTAAAAGAATTGGTAAAATGAATCGCAATTCATTTCTAATTCATTTGAATTGAAATGATTTGGAATTAATTCAAATGAATTACAAAAGTAACTTGTAATTCAAATTCATCAAATCAAAAATGAATTCCATTTAATTCAAGTAAACTTGGTGTTTGGAGTTTGGTTCTTCAAGTACTACTTATTTCGCTTTTGATATACGCTGAATAATAAGACATTCAGTTATTAAAACCTATTAATAATTTATAAAATTTTGTGACCCACGAACATTAAAGGACAAACACTTTAGTAATACTTATGTATGTAATATTTCTTTAATATTTAAGCAGAAGTTGCAAGTACTCTGCTAAATATTCAAAATCACTGTCTAGAAAAGTTTCAATATTTAACTTTTGGCATAGATCGTATAGCTTGAACTTAGGGGACAGTAAGTCTTTTATACAATCGTGTAAAGATTTCCATCTTGTTGGTACAGAATCAATTCAATTCAAATAAATTGGAAATGTATAACAAATTAATTTTTCAAGTTAATTCAAATGAATTGGTAAAAAGAATTGCAATTGATATTTTAACTCATTTGAATTAATTCAAAATCAATTCAAATGAATTGGTAAAATGAATTGCAGTTCATTTTTTCTAACTCATTTATATTAATTCAAAATCATTTTAATTCAAAAGAATTAGGCAAAATTAATTGCAATTAATTTATAATTCAAATGAATTGGTAAAATGAATTGCAATTCGTGTTCGCTAAATTCAAATGAATTGATTCAAATTTAATTCAATTCGTTTTTTGGAGAAAAGAATTAAATCAAAATTTTACCAATTCATTGCATGAATGATTCGCGAATTAATTCAAAAATGAATGATTCGTTTACAACTCTGCTCTGTAGTGAGTAAAGGACATTTAAAACTAATATATATGTAAAACGAAAAATGTTTTTTCTAACATCTCTTATTATACCTATGTACAATACTTATAACGCACGTTCCAGCAGTTATTCAGCTGTGGTTCTGTCGAGAAATAAATTGTTTCAACTTTCAGCCTAAAAATACTATTTATACTTCTGTTTATAGAGCTATTTTTCTATTTTTTATTTCCCTTTTCTGTCCAAACAGACTCAAAGCAAAACACACTATTATGAGTTTGGCTGTTTTATTTTCTATTTCATTTGCTGCTGCGTTCTTTTTTTCCTCAGCTATAATTTAGAACCCAAATAGCAACAACATTCACATTAAACCCTTAACAATACAATATATGAGTTTTGCTAATGGTTGCGTTAAATAGCACACATAAATTCAGTTGACTTTTCCACTTCTATTTTTATAATTTTGGGTTCTGCTCAGATACAAAAATATTTCCTTGAGCAACTTATACAGTCGGTGTGTGTATTGGCCAAAGCCTATAAGAGCTTCTTTAAATAAAGACATTACAGTTTTGGGCTAATGTTTTAATTTGTTAGAATTATTCTGGAGATTTTGCAGTAATTGTATTGCTAAATTGACAAGTGCTTCATTTTGGTGCTGAATAGAAAGAAATCTTAACAATTCAATACACGCAAATTAATTTCTGCTAAATCTCTAATTATAGAATTGTTGCCTATGATTTCCTTAAGGCATACCTTCCCATTTCGTTGTGTATAATGGTGAACCTTCTAATATGTTGCGTTTTATTCAACTAATAATTCTTAGTGTTAATGGTGTCGTCAATTGTTATGAAATATGAGCTTTCTATATATATATATTTTTATATACTTTAATATCTTTCACTCCTTAGTTCAAGATGTTTACACTAGCACATACAACAAGAGAAAGAAAGTATGGATGAAACAAATGTAAAAATATACTCGTAAGTGAAACAAAAAGCCCGAAACAATTTTAAAAATAGGCTTTTGCTGCTTCTGCATTTGCCAGTCACATGCTTGTAGTGTTTTCCACTTTAACACATTTTTTTTATAGCAAGACCTATCTTTACTCCATTCTGTGACTCTTTCTTTTATTCATGTTGCCCATTACTTTTTGCGGATTGGTGTTTTTTAAGAGCTTTTAAGATTTCCGTTGCAAATACACCTGCCTGATAAAAAAAAAAAATACAAAGGGTAAAGAAAAACTATGTTAAGATGTTTGTTTCAGTCTTTTTTGCGTTTGCACTAAAAGGATAGAAATTCGTTAAAGAAAGAAAGAATTTCAAACAATAGAGTTTTTAAAGTTGTAAGTTAAACACAAGTTGTGAATATACAACTTTCTTTAATAGTTTTGAAACCAAAGAATTGTTTTCAGATTAAAAATTATAACTTTTGAATTCATTCAAAAAAAAACATGATTGGACATTGTTACGACAACTACACTGTGTTTTTGGTAATAATATATTGTTGTGATACACAAATAATTGTTATTTTAATTTGCTTATAACAATAATTTAGTTACTATAAACATTTGTATGTTTATCGCAAATACAAAATTGAATATGGTTCACTGAAACATTTGGGCTAATCCGAAAATTTTTAAACCAAAGGCAGAAACTTAAAGTTGCCCAAAATCCAAATGTTTGTTAATGGAATAATAGGATACATATTCAAGCTTCAAAATATATAAGCAATAGGGTTTTACGGTGGTTTGTTTGTTCTTGGCAGAGGCTAACCTAAACGTACCTCTTGCTTTCATTTATTCTTGTAAAAAAAGGGTCTTTCCATAATCAAAAAAGTGGGCAAAACAGTCGTTTCAGTATTGAGCGTTTAGCAGAACTTTAATTTGTTTAATTTAATAATAATTTAAGATAAAAATCATATTTGTAAGTTATCTATTATATATTAACAATTTGAACTAAAAATGTCCGTAACGGAAAATAGGGGTTTTTAAATTTAACAGAATGAATTTTAATAATTTTGATTTCCAAACTAGCTTTATAAACAGAGTTTTTTATGCTGATGAAAAAAAAATAAATACCTTTATTACACTTTTTTTTTTTAAATATAAATGACAAAGTGTGTAACGTACGTAACGGTATGAAAATACCCAAAAATTTCATTTTAATATTATGAGGTTTATAATGGATTTTCTCCTGCTGAATCTGAATCTGGGCTTAGAATTGCTCTAGGTTGCCGAGAATCCGAAAAACTTTACCTCAAAGTAACAAAAAGTGTGTTTAAATAACATGCGTTCTTCCAATCTGCAATTTAAATTGAGATGAAAAAAAAATTTCATGAAAATATTCCAATGTGTCAATTTTAACAAGCAAATTTGCGTGCGATTAGCCCATATGTAATTATTTTTAAAAAATATTTATCACAACTATTGAAAAATGTTATGTTATTTACAACTATTTATTATGAAATAATAATTTAAATATTTTATAAAAAAGACCTAAAGCTGTAATAATTACCAAAATCTTTATTACAAATAAAATAAGTTTCTCATATTATGTTTAAAATGCAAACAAAACATATTTTTAATTTTATTAATATTTTGTTTTTACCATTTGTAGAATACTTTTCCATAAGTTCAGTAGTTTGTCTGCCTGATATCAGATTATTTATTTGGTTTCAAGTGTTTCAATAATTGAAAACAAAATAAATCGTATTTAAAAATATACTAAATATTACTACAAAACACACAATTTTCAAAGAAGTTTAAAAGCCCTAAATAAAATGTACATAAAATAAATACTCCTAAATTTCTCAAAATAAAAATCTATTAAAAATTACTACAAATAAATGTAATTTTTTATGTACGTTGAAAGTGCGCAAATATTTATTTCTATTTAAAAAATATTACCTATTGCTTGTTAGTTTTGTGTTTAAAAAAATGTAGAAATAATTGCGATTATACGAAATACTAAAATAATTGTGTCTTTATTAGAAATAATGTTTCAACTGGTACCGGTGCGAATTTTGCATTTATATTATGATACTTATAAAACCATAATTTGACAAATAGTACAAATAAAATGATACTAATTGAACATATTATGATAAAGTAATATAATTACTAAAAATCTTCCTATTTCATTAGTTCGGCTTGAGGTCCCTTTTATTAAAAATATAAAAACTCTTGTTCGTTTTTAATTTCGACCAACTTTGTTGATCATCTTCAGGGAAGAAATATAATCTAAAAAACATAATTATTATAGTTGTAACAATTTTCTTAAAATTATATTAACAAACAATTTACTTAATGTTTAATACAGTGTTGTCCGATGTTAATATTTTAAGTTTCTTTTACTGACTGTTAGCTTTTTTGTTTATTATTATTTTTGTATTTGTTTATTGTATGTCTATATATGTGAGCGCAATTATCAGTGTCTGTTTTGTAGTTCATTCTCTTATCAATTGGAGTATTAATTATATGTAACATCTCTTGCATATATCGTTTACTAGTATTATTCTCTTCCACAATTACTCTTACATTATTAAAGATTGGTCGATGTCCAGTTGTTGCACAATGGGCAGCAAGTGCTGGTTTTTGTGAAAGAGGTTTGTCATTTGATTTTAGGTCCGATTTATGTGATGACAATCTAGTTTTTAATTTTGTCTTCGTTGTACCTACGTATATTTTTGGACATATATCAGTATCGTCGCCGTCACATTTAATTTGGTATACTAGATTTGATTTTTTTAGTTTGTCCAATTTAGATTTCATGTTGTTGAATAATTTTGCTGTCGTATTACCCGTTTTCATTGCTAATATGTATTTTTCCTTGTCATATATATCAGAGTACTTCATCCTTTCTGATAATCCAGGTATATATTCAATAGATTTGTAAATTTTTGGTGGTTTCGTTTCCATCGAATTGTTGTCAGATTTTTCTTTATTTAATGTATATTTCATCAAATTGTCTATTGTTATATATGGAAAGTCATTCTTGTGTAAAATATGTCTAATTATTCTTTTATTTTCCTCGTGAAATTCGGTACTGCTCGTACTTAGAACTCTGGTGATAAAGTTTGTAGCAGTGTTGATTATTATTCTTCTGGGATGTTTTGAATAATAATTAATAAGTCTGCCAGAAGATATAGGTTTTTGGTACCAGTTTATCTTAATTATATTACCATCCCTGATGACTAGGGAATCTAAATATGGTAATTTGTTATCCATTTCTCTCTCTACTGTAAATTGTATCTGCCTGTTAAATGAGTTCAATGTCTTTAAGGTATTCTCAACTTGGTTCGTTTTTAAAATTCCAAATAGGTCGTCAACATATATCGTCATCATTCTTGGTCTCATCTCCATTTTATTAAGAGTTGTGTCCAATAATTCCTCCATAACAATGTCCGCAATAATTGGAGAAATGGGAGATCCCATCGGCATACCTTTATTTAAAGTTCTGCATAATAGATTGTAGATATTTCAAATTTAAGGACAATTTCTACACACAAATTCGCGTTTTGAAGACCAAAATTGGCCGCCTAGATCGTGCGATTTAATACCTTTAGATTTTTTTTGGGGTTTTTTGAAGTTAGTTTACACGAATAAGCCGACGACTCAAGCCTTAAAAGAGGAAATTGGACGCTGCATTAATGAAATACCGCAGCATTTATGCAAAAAGGTCATTGAAAATTTCATTAAAATATCGCGTGTGTGCCAGCAAAGCCGCGGCGGCCATCTGTACGATATCTTGTTTCAAACATAACCTCATTCTGTCTACTTTACGATATAATAAAGCTCCACGATTTGTTTTTCAAATATCTGTGTTTTATTTAAAATTTAAAAATTGAGTTCTAGTTGGGACACCCTTTATTAAATTTGTAGCGGAAATAAAAAGGATGGATGCTAAGTTCTCGTAGATATGATGAAAGCTGCACGCACTACTGGGTAACGTGTTTAGTGATCTCTTGTTAAAAAGCAAGTGTCTGCGCTCGCAGATGCAACAATATATATAGCTTACAAACGTAATTACTTAACGAAAATTCGTTACCAATGACAAATGGAAAGGCTATAGCGAGTGTTAGGTTTTCAGTGTGGGCAACTTTCACTAAATCTACGACATTAGGTGTGGTGAGTTTATATAAATCAAGTTAAGAATTCAGTTAGATTCAAATAAATAAATTGAACTCAATTCAATTTAAAAAGGTTTGAATATTCGGTTAATTGACAATATTATTTTAAGTGTTCAGGCATACGCAATTTTCAGCTTACTCAATAATTCTTTGACAGTTGGAAAACAATACAAAAAATACTCTATATGGTTGTTGTGTTTCTATGTAAACAAACTTACCTTCACATTGATTTTTTAATTATTTATTTTGTTTTCCTTTGTTGACATTTGCCATTTTATATAATTTTGTTCACTAAACACAGTTGTGAACAGTGTTGCATTCGAAATCTTACTCAATATTATAACAATTTCGTACTTATTGCGCAATAATTAATTGAGATTTTATATGGAATATTGAGCTCAATAATGGCATTTATTGCGATTAACGCAATTAAGGTGCATATGTGAACACGCTATAAGAAAATTAAATGGATCAATAATTAAGATTTTAAGTAATATTTACATTTCCGAATTATTTTACAATGTACAAATCTATTTGCTGTAAATCATAATATGATTACTTTTAATCATAATATGATAAATTTACATCACAATATGATTACTTTAAACTATAATATGGTTACCTTTAAAATATGATGTTATAATATCAAATTATGATTAACAAGAATATATTATGATGAAATATTATGATGATAATTGATCATAATATGATATTTTATAGCATTTATATTTATCATAATATGTCTTTAATCATTTACCGTACCATAATATGTTGCTATTAGATTATGTTTACCACAACCATGTTTTTTCTCTGCGTGTACACAACACTTTTTTTAAGAACATAAAGTTGCTACTAACTATTTCAAAACGTACTAAATATATGACTAAATTTCTTATTATTGTTTATTTGACCTTTTTTTTATTAATATTTTGGTAATTTTAAAGCTTTAGGTCTTTTTATTTATATAACAAAAAATTTATCCTGAAAAAGCTACTCAAAGAGTAGCGAAATATTGAAATAAAAATTTAAATATTTTATAAAAAAGTCCCAGAGCTTTAATAATTACCAAAATTCTTATATGACTAAATAAATAGTAAGAAAATGTACAAAACTTTTGGAATTACCCATAAATCAATTTAATATTATGATGTTTTAAACAGCTCTACGTCTGACACTCTAATTACAAGTTATTGTATTTATTTATCATATCTATCTATTCATCTATAAATTTATTTACAGCTCTTCTTTCATAAAAACTGTTATAAATAAAATATTTATCAATTTGTTATGCTCTGCCTCTCCAGGTTCTATCCCTGAAGTATTAAATAATAGTATTCTTCTCTCAGCAATCAGCTCCAGTTCATTCGTTTACAAATCTATTCGCCTGTATGTAAGTGAGTCTTTAATAGAAGTAGCAGCAGCTATGAATTTCAAATATCTATTCAATTCAATTTACGCGTAAAATTCAATTTGCTGTAGATGATTTCAATACACACAAAAAAAGACTGCATTGAATGGTACAAAAATAGAAATAATAAAAACAACAAATTACATAAACTCCAACTAAAAATTAAAGAGAAATTCAAATGATTTTTAAATACACACAAATAAAAACCAAATTTCCATTAAACATTTTGGTAAATAGCAAAAAAAAATAATATAATTCTAATTTAAATTTGTATTTTTGTTACACTAATATGAATTACTAATATTATTGCATTTACTATTTAAATTTTAATTTGATTTTAATAGAATTACTTTCTAATTTATTACAGATTTTCTGCAATGAGTCTGGGCGAGTCGTAGTAAGGTATGTACTATATGTATGATTCTATGTCCCTTCTATTTGTACGTACGTTGTACATACATTTATTTTATGCAATTGCTATAAATTTAAATTAATTAGTTTTAATGATAATTCTTGAAAATATGTTTTAGTTTTTTTCTCTCTCTCTCTAAAAACATATTGAATAATTGAAATTATGTTAAATTTTAAAAGTATTTGTTTAACTAAACATGACATCAAAATAAATATTTATGTCATATTATGAACTACTTCAAAACAATAAAAAATATTTATGTTTGTATTTATACAAATATTTATTTATATAAGTAAATACATATGTGTGTACACCTAATTCTGTTTTTACACGGTAATTGGTTCTAGGAAAACCCGTGTAAAAAAGAACCATGTAAAAAAAGACATTGATCGTATGCAAAATATGTGATTGGTTCCTTATGTCTAAAACCTATTAAAATTAGTGAAAAACAAGGATTTTTTACAACAACTATTTAAGTTTATAACATTAAATCACATGCATACATATACAATATGTTCTTGGACAAGCATAATTATTAAACAAACAACATTTGATTGTATCCACAACAAGAGAATTCCCATAAATTTGTGATTGAAGAGATATATATCGCAAAAATTAAATTTAACCAAAATAAATGGAAGAAAATCGTGTAGAGAAATTTAAAATTTGTTTAAATAAAAACCGCGTAAAAAAAGAATTGGGTGTATATTCATTAGGCTGGCACCATTTATTTGTAAGAATTCCATGCAAAAAGAATCTTATACAAATACCCAAAAACAAAAGTACTTTAATTTCCTTTTTAATGCCTTTTTTTAGTAAGATGTTAAAATATCTGCCAGCAATAGAAAAACTTTAGCAGATTATTTGAGTTTTTTGTCAGTTAAATTAAGTTACAAAAAACCATTGAGTGTAATGAGAAGAAATAAAAGAAGTTTCTTTTAATGTCTGCTTTCCAACATTTATCCTCCCACAATAAACGTTTCATTAAAATATCGCACATGAAAATATTTAAACTTAAAAGAAATTGAAGAAATTGAATTGACATCCAATCATTTACAACCACTTAAAAATAAAAACTAATTGTCACATACATATATAGTTGAAAACCCCAATAGATTTAAATTAGACTTTTTTTATTCACACATATAATGGTTTTGCATGTCTGTCTTTGTAAAGAAAATATTTATTAAGCTTCCTACATTAAAAAGTCGTAGAACAATGCTCAATATATCATTTATCCTGAATGTTATTAATGGTGATATATGCTCTTGTTTTCTATTCAATGAAATCTTGTTCAACATTCCGCAACGTTTATCCTGTAATTTTGCACCTCTATCTGTGAAATTTTATAGAGCCAATTATGCTGACTCTGATCCGCTAAGAAGAAAGTGTAATCAGTTTAACCAGTTGTACAGATTTATTGATTTTTCGTTAATGTCATAAAAAAAATAATAATTGTTTTCTTAAACTCTTAATGCCGTATTCATAAAAAATAAAGTAGGTTTGAATTGTGCTTTTAGACACAATTTTCATACAAAATTTTCTTAAAGTACATTTGAAGTCTACTTTAATTTTTTTAGGAATTAGACGGATAATTATTTGTAACATGTATTTTATTCCCATATGTTAAATAATATTTTGTAAACTATCTGTAAGGAATTCATTTCCATAGACAAATTTAGTAAAATAAAATAAACAACCGCAGTGGTGCAGAGGGTTAGAACGCAAAGAATTCTGATGAGAGAAAGTGGTGTTTCTCGAAACATATGTAAATTTAACCAACACCCCAGGTTCGAATCCCAAGCCAAGAAAAATTATCAATAAATTTTAATAATAATTTTCATGTAACAATTCCTACCTTCAGTAAAAATAATTTAATGAAAATTAAATTTTATGAACTCGAGCCGAAATAAAAAAAAAAAATATCAAAGATTTAAAATTAACAGTTCAAATAAAAATAAAAATTGTTCCTAAAATAAACAACGTCAAACAAATTTGTGCTAAAACAAGTGGTTACGCTTTTTTGAGTAAAAATGTGACTGTACCTTTGTTTAGTGTTTAGAACATAAAATGCTGACCAGCTACTGTTTGAACAGCTCTCAATTAATTTACCAGAATTTAAAAATTTGGTCTATTTGGTCTATTTATAACAATACAATTTATTTTAGTAAATTAAATTTTTTCCCTAAATTTTAACTTGCTTCGTCTAGCAAGTTTTGCAGGTTTTAACTCTTCAAATTTCATATATTACTAAAAAGCAGATAAAATATAAATTCGATTTTAGTTATGCAGATTAAATAAAAAATAATTTAAACATTGTTTTAAATCAAAAACCAAGAATAAACTTTCAATTCAAATAAGAGCGCTTGTTAAGAGAAAGAATTACTGTTCCTCTTTGCGGTTGAATATTTGTAAAATTAAATCAGTCTTAAATCTTTTACTTATACAAATATTAACCTGGTATTGTAGACATGCGTACATGATGGTGAGAATCTTTCTTATGTCTAATGTTTTAAAAGGATTATATGATCACAAAAATTTCACCACATACGTGAAAAACAAGGCTATATTTCCTTATCTCCACAAGGCACACAAGTGTGGAAAAATATTGTCTTCCACAAATGTTATTTTAAAGAATTTAACATATAGGTTTAAAGATAACAATATAATAGTGACTTACATATACAATGTTCCTACTTGGGTAGTGCGAAAAACTACCAACATCGATATCTTTAACACCAGTAATTATTTATATGGAATTTTTCTACGTGCTGATCTCGAAATCACAAATTTATAGATTCTCTTAAACAGTCGTCAAGCCGAATGCTTTGATAATTCAAAAGCTAAAATTCGGGTATAATTTTCATTCATCTCGGTTGGCAGGGCCGTATAGTACGGCCCACATAGGTCCTGGTCCTATTGTGTTTAAGTAGTTTTATTCAAAACTATATCTTGTGAGTTGTAACGCTCTTGCACTAAGTGACTGACACGCATCATTACAGACACAATAATGTTTTAAGCAAATACTTGAAATAAATTACATACACATTCAAACATAAATATAATTACAAATAAACATTTACACAAACTGTGTTTCAAATACAATAGCATGTGTACATACATTAGTGTAGCACCGTTTATATGAAACCCAAATATTAGTCAAGTAGCTTAACTAAAATTAATAAAAAAAAATCTCCTTCTTGCAGGCCACCATATTGTACAAATGTATGTTTATATATAATGATTAAAGTATAAATTTTATTTAAGTTTTGCATTTAAACAAGTTTGTGTTTTGTTCAAGTTGTAAGTATGTGTGTGAGCTTTTAATGGTAAGTGGAATTGTCAGACTGTTTATTTGTTTGTAACACAATTTTGTCATATTTAAGTTTTTTTTACAAGATAAAATTAAATGTTTATTTTTAGTTTTAATTTTCAGATGAATGTGTCAATTTAGTTTTAAAAGCGCTTTAAAGATGAAAAATAAAAAAGCACGATTGTTTTAATATGTTGAACCATACATTTATTCTTATTAATATTTAAGAAAAGCTGTAAGAAGAAACTACAGCTAAGTACACACCATGGTCAGATATTACAATAATGCCAGACAAATGTTCAGAAAACCGTGTAAACTTGAAATTTGTGTCTTTCTATGTTGTCAAAAAAAAAACATTGCCAGTGCATTGCAAGACAAAAGTATTGCCAGAAATCTAACAATCGTGCCATACTCAGATTATTGTCATACACATTTCATTGTTAGATGTGCGAAGTTTATGCAATAATGTTGCCATTGTCAGAGAAATGTTATTATTGTTTTTGTCCATCATGTTACTTTTTCCAGTCTATTTGCCTGAGAGTGTGAGCAGAAAACACAAACAGAGTGACATATGTTAAGAGCAGGTGAGAGAGTAATAGCGTGAAAAAAATATTTAATGTTACAACACCAAACAAACGCATTAGACGTGTGTTTTCGTTAATTTGTCTTCAGCGTCATTACTTTCAAGAACTTACATATGCAGTTAAAACAAAATGACAATATTTAAAGTTTTTAGATTTGATATAAACACACACGCAGTTCTAGAAATATTTGGCAACAAATCTGTCAATTTTTGCTATACCATAATCTGACAATGTGAGCTGGAAATTTAGATAAAGATAAATTTATTGTGTGACAATTGTCTGCCAATGAAATTGTACGGTTTTCTTGCAAACGTCTGAACTTACAATGTAACTTTTGCGAACAATTTTTCATTGTCAGTAGATTAACAGCGCATTTCCAGATAATAATGACAACATTGTAATATCTGACAATTGTCTGTATTTACTTACTTACTTACTTGACTGGCCTTTTATGACAAACTTGTAGGTCATTGGCCGAACTTAAAATATTTTTCCAGGTCCTTCCAGCGGAGTTTCGGTCGTCCTCTTTTTCGCCTGCCTACAGGATTATATTCGAACACCGTTTTTGCTGGAGCATCTTCATTCATTCGCACAACATGTCCTAGCCAACGAAGTCTTTGTATTTTGACACGTTTTACTATATCAATGTCGGCGTACAGTTCATACAGCTCTCGGTTCATACGATATCGATATTCTCCACTTACGCAGATTGGTCAATATATCTTGCGAAGAATTTTTCTCTCGAACACACCAAGCGCCGCTTCATCTTGCCGAGTAACCACCCATACCTCTGCGCCATATATTAACACTGGTACGATAAGCGTCATGTAGAGAATAAGTTTTGTGTGCCGAGAGAGGGCCTTGCTCTTAAATTGTTTGCTTAGCCCAAAATAGCATCTATTACCAAGTACAATTCTTCGTTTTATTTCCAAGCTGATGTCGCTTGTTTTATTTATGACGGAACCGAGGTATATAAATTCATCTACTACCTCGAAGTTGAAGTTATCAACTCTCACAGATTTAGCTAATCTAGTAGATTTTCTGTTCGTTGAAACCATCAACTTGGTCTTATCTTATTTTACTGTTAAACCCATATTTAATGAATCCTTCTCTATACTAGCAAAGGCAGCAGTGACATCTCGCAATGTTCGTTCCATGATGTCAATGTCATCGGCATATGCGATCAGCATATGGCCTTTAGTAAAAATAGTGCCATTTCTATTCACTGCTGTGTCACGTATGACCTTTTCTAATAGGATATTAAAGAGGTCACATGACAGACTGTCGCCCTGTCTGAAACCCCGTTTGGTGATAAACGTCTCTGAGAGATCCCTTCCTATTTTTACTGATGATTTCGTATTAGTTAAGGTCATCATGTATAGCCTGATCAGTAGGGTGACCGCAAAAAATCAATGTTGGAATCTTGTTCGTCTTAACCCCACAAAACGAACCCCCTTTCCAGATATTGGGATAGCCAAAATTTGAGCCCGATTAAACGACGGTAACACGTGCCGCTCGTCGCTTAAAATTTGAAAAAAAAGAATTTTTTGGCCAAAAAGTTGACGTATTGAGCCATAACTCGAGAACGGTAAATAATAAAAACACGCACGATATCACAAAAGATAGCTTATTTTGTTCTTCAAAATTTATGTTATGAACAAAATTGTTGTAACTCTGAGTCAAACCGAGTTACGGCAGCCTTTAGCTCCGAAAACGTGACCTGGTGCCACCAGGAGCATACTTCATATATTATGTTATTACGTGATAAATTTTTAATTTTTTTGGTATATTTTTAAGTTTAAAGTAGAAATGTAATAAAAAACACAAGTAATACAGTTAAATTTAAGAACATTTTTATTTTAATATATAAAAATCAGGGATATATTCGATAATAATACATAGTTATCCAATTTATTATAAAGCTTTTGTTAAAGTACTTTTTGAAACGTCGGGATACAATGCTCGGCATTTGCTTGCAACTTGCAGGACATATTGCTTTTGTTCTTCATCTTTTGTCGGTGTAAGGTATCCGACAGAAATGCCACGAGAATTTTAATAGCTACACTAGAGGCACTTAACCTTGACCCTCTTAAGTACAAAGTCTCCAAAACTTTCTTACATACTAGAAGGAAAATGTTCAGAGAACAGTATACTAAAAATATTTCAGATAAAGTAAACATTCCAGAAAAAGAGGCCTTGGTTTTCCATTGGGACGGTAAACTTTTACCGGGCGTTTTAAAAAATGAGGAATGTGAGCGAATAGCTCACAAGGAACAACTGCTTTGAGTTCCTGTAACAGAAAACAGCTCAGGAGAGGATCAAGCAATTGCCGTATATGAATGCCTACAGCAATGGGGTCTTCCCAACACCGTCAAGGCGATGTGCTTTGATACTACAGTATCCAACACTGGAAGATTTAAAGGAGCATGCGTCATATTGCAGCAAATGTTAGGAAGCGAATTACTGCACCTAGCTTGCCGTCACCATATCTTGGAAATTATGTTAAGAGGCGTATTCGACAGAAAAATGGGTTCACCCACGGGACCTCATCCAGACATTTTCAAAAGATTTCTCTTGCGAGGCCCAAGATAGACAAACAAAAATATGACACAGGTATTAGTGACAATCTAATACAAAAGCAGCTATCTCTAGAACTAATTGCACATGTTACTGCTGAATTCAAAAAGAAATTAACTGAAAACCATCCAAGAGATGACTACAAGGAGCTGTTGCAGTTGGTTCTCGTATTTGTAGGATCACTAGACGGCAATGTTGTGGGTTTTAGAACTCCAGGCGCCATTCATCACGCCAGATGGATGGCAAAGGCTATTTACTGCTTTAAAATATTTATTTTTCGGCGCCAATTTAAGATGTCTAGAGGAGAAGAAAGTTCTGTAAGTGCTATTGCTGTTTTTCTAGTTAAAATTTACTGTAAAGCTTGGTTCAATGCTCCAAAAGCTCATCTAGCGCCAAAGCAAGATTTGGACATTTTGCGTAGTCTATTAGACTATAAAGAATGTGACAACGACATCGCAGAAATAGCACTCACTAAATTTTCGAATCATTTGTGGTATTTGAATACAGAGTTGGTTGGATTGTCGTTCTTTGATCCCACCATTACAGACGATGAAAAGTTATTAATGGCTAATAAATTGTTCAGTAGCACAGATGAACCATCAGAGCAAGCTAGGGTTGTAAATCCAAAAGTTAGGAAAGAAAAGTTAGAAGAGTTGGTTGATGGAGGATTAATTAATTTACTTTCCAAAGAAACGTTTAATTTTTTTGACCGATTTAATATAAAAATAGATTTTCTTAGACAAAATCTAAACACCTGGCCTCAAAATAATAACTTCCAAGAAGGATTGAAAATTGTCAAAACATTAAAAGTAGTAAATGATATGGCTGAGCGTGGTATTAAATTAATAACTGACTTCAACAACCTTCTGACAAAAGATGAAGAACAAAAGCAATATGTCCTGCAAGTTGAAAGCAAATGCCGAGCATTGTATCCCGACGTTTCAAAAAGTACTTTAACAAAAGCTTTATAATAAATTGGATAACTATGTATTATTATCGAATATATCCCTGATTTTTATATATTAAAATAAAAATGTTCTTAAATTTAACTGTATTGTGTTTTTTATTACATTTCTACTTTAAACTTAAAAATATACCAAAAAAATTAAAAATTTATCACGTAATAACATAATATATGAAGTATGCTCCTGGTGGCACCAGGTCACGTTTTCGGAGCTAAAGGCTGCCGTAACTCGGTTTGACTCAGAGTTACAACAATTTTGTTCATAACATAAATTTTGAAGAACAAAATAAGCTATCTTTTGTGATATCGTGCGTGTTTTTATTATTTACCGTTCTCGAGTTATGGCTCAATACGTCAACTTTTTGGCCAAAAAATTCTTTTTTTTCAAATTTTGAGCGACGAGCGGCACGTGTTACCGTCGTTTAATCGGGCTCAAATTTTGGCTATCCCAATATCTGGAAAGGGGATTCTTTTTGTCGGGTTAAGACGAACAAGATTCCGACATTTTTTTTGCCCCATATAAGTTGCGGTCACTCTACTGATCAGCTTTGCAGGTATTCCGAGTTCGGACTGTCTGTATTTAGCTTAAGATTAATTTTCACTATTAAAATCTACTTTAAACCCATTCACCTTAAATTTATCTCAATTTGATTTCATTGATTAACATACAAAAAGTTTTACCTTCTCGAATTTTCTTGTTCCTGTGGCAGTACATGTAAATAGACTTTATTGACAATATGGTTTGGTCTGCTTTGTTTAGTTTTGATTTCAAATGTCAACCTGGTCTAAACATTGATTACCACACATACACAAACAATAAACACTACAAGAACGTATATATTTCATAATTATTCATAAATTAATTATTACAGCAAGCTATTAGCAATATCAATGTTGAAAAATTGAAAATAGTTTAATTTTGAAATATATAAATTTTTCGAGTTTATCATACATTTTTAAACATTAGCTTTTAACTACTACATCGAGAATCTTTTTTTATTTCTGAGCTGTATTTAGGATGTGAGAGTGTTTTACACAGACAGGATTTAGAATCTCATAATATAATTTTATAGCGAATATTAAACGACAATACTTATATTCACCACCAAGAGTGGTGGAGTAGCATATTACAATGGGACTAAACCAAACAAACTTTTATTAAAAAAAAAATCAAAACTTACACGACTTTTTTTTATTTCCCGACAAATATAACGAGTCGGTGTAAATATGTGTGTTTGTTTTAACGAGAATAATCATAATATTCCCAGTGGCTTCCTCACTTTCTTGGCTTTTGCCAGACAGAATTGTTTAGCGAACGCTAGTAGCAAATGCACAAATGTATTTGCCATTTTAAGTTTTGCTTCAGTGTCTGCAAAATGCCAGCCATGTATGCGTACGAATACAATGCCAATTTTTGGAGTTTAAAGCAAATGCACTTTAATGTTTCCGTTTCTTCTTCAACTATGCATGTGTGTGTGTGTGTGCATATGTATGTGTAATATATTAAGATGGGTGTGTATTTGAGCGTATTCGTATGCATGTCTTTGCAAAAACACACACTGTGCATTGTAAGTTGCATGTCTGTTGGAGCGTTTTGTTAACATTTGTTAATGTTTGTGCAAATAAGCGCGCATTCATGTGCGATTAAATTCAATTTGCCAATAAATTTTGTTTTAGTTTCACTTAAACATTTGCAAAGAATTTAAATTTATTTGTTTTAAAAGAATTTAGCTTTTAAATGAATTCATAAAGTTTTTCTTTTAAAGCTGTTAATAGGTTTTCCTATAAATTTAACAATATTTAGTTATAATTCAATATAATAATAATTATACAGTATAGTTTATTGAATTTAAATGAATATTTACTTCGCATTTTAAATAACCCCTCCTTAACAAGTTATTTTCATAATTGTATTAAGCTTTTACTGAGCAGCTTAAATTTTATCCTTTTTTTTTCCTTTTTTCTAATCTAATTATGTCTTTTCAACTTAACACCAATTAAAATACTCTAAATATGTGGGTTATCTTTTACTTACAAACATTCATACTAGCCATGTGTTTGAGTAAATATATAAATCAATGAATTCTTTTTTTTTTCAAATTAATTTTTTTTTTTTTTGGGAAATACCATTTAATAATATAATCTTTTTATATAATTTTCCACGAAACAACAACTAAAATGAAATTTGGGGATGAAAGTCTTAACAGAAAACATACTTTCAATTTTCTTATGAATTTTTACAAACGACTTCACATACAAACAAACTAAGATATAGGAAAATGTTTGGTAAATAAGAAAATCCCCCAGAATTTCACGCTGATTTTCACAACGTCAACACAAGCAAGGAAAGAAAAAGATTTATTGCAAGAAAATAGTTTTCCACACAATCGCCAAAACAAAAACCTCCGCAATGGAACGAACTGAAACCAAACCATACAAAATGAAACCGTGTTGAGCTCTAATGTTGCAAGCAGCTAAAAAATTACAAAAGACTGCCAATAAAGTTTATACACATGTATTGCCACAATAACAATAAGAAGAACAAAATTCGAGAATGTTAAACCTTTTTTTTTTTTTTTGCCACTATCAGTAAAATACTCGTACAACAAATAGACTAAAAGAAAACCAACACAACTCTATACAAAAAGAAAAAGTAACATTAATTTGCACATACAACAACAGCAATAGCAACAACACAAGCAGTCTTGAGAAGTTACGAAACCATAGAAGGTGTAGAATATGTTCAATAGCAAGATTTCTGTTAAGAGCAGAGGTGTGGGTGAAACAAATCCTGGGGCATTTGGGTATTGTTAGTGTATACTTGATAATTCCCAACTGTATGCTTTGAAGACTACACAATACATGCTCTACTAATAAGAAACTTTTGGTTATTTTTTTGTCCTTTTCCTGTTTTGTATTGCTTTCATATTAAAATACTACAACAAATAAATAAAAACTTCAATATGTTTTTTGGTCTTAAGCTATAAACTCAAAGACCGAAAACACATGTATTTCAACTTGGCTTTACAAATAAATATGTATTTATTATTAAAGCTTAATATGAAAAGGTCACTAAAGGCCAGACACATGAATAGTTAATAGGGCGTCATTTTAATTAGTCATTTGACCCGTGAACAACAATAAACACAACATATTTATCTAGACACAAACACACATATATGTATACCTTAAAGCTCTTTCAAAGCTGTTTAGTTTAAGGTGTACACAGTACAGTGGTGGGGCTGGGGCTGGGGCTGGGGCTGGGTCATAAATAATATATTAATCAATTAGTCAAAATTTTCTACATACGAGTAAATTAAACATAAAACTTTTGTTGATGTTTACGGCTAAATTAGGCAACACTTTGGAGTATTTTGCAATAAAATTAAATTACTGGCAAGATTGTATTTTGTGTAATATATTGTATTTGGTATTTTGGCCAGTTCTCAAGACTATTTTTCAAACATAATACTCGATTGGAAAAACCTAACTTAATGACATATATAACAATACCCTGACAAACTGTTATTAAAACGGTCCACTGTGCATGATAAGCCACCTAAAACCATTTGCTATAAATAAAACAGATCTGATAAAGAATTGAGCCGGTGGCCTGCTAAGTGCAACTAAAAGCGACTTTGTAATTACCAACTGTGATCCTTAAAAAAGCAAAATCTTCTATTTCTATACAGAAAATAGATTTTTAAAAAATTACAATATCGGGAACTGAAATTTTTGATGGTTTTTAGTTGTAATAACAATTCCTACTGTTAATTCACCAAGTGTGTGTGTAAATGATTTTGTGGGACCTGTAAATTTGCCAACCAAATTTCCAAACAACTTGGTTTGTGTTAAAAAAAAGGGGTAGTTTTTAATTATGGCAAATTTTAGCTTTTTATTGTAAATAAAAAGAAAACACTTTCCTTTTAATTCGTTCCAATATTGTAGTGGTACAAACTGATGGTTTATTTGACAATTAAATAAAGGGCTCGATACAAATCAATAGCTACTTAATTCTTCAAAGTCTAAACAACGAATAATAAAACAAAAATGGCTCGAAAATCTAACATAATGTTAAAATAAAATTTAACGAAAAACTAACTTAAGCTAAAGTATATATAAAAGCAGCGCTCTATGTTTTGTCGTTATATTACTGATGGTAACATCATCTCCCAACAGGACAGAGATGGGAACAGCAATACCATCCTTCAGACATGAACACCTACCGTCAGTAAAAATAATAATTTAATGAAAATTAAATTTAACCCTAGATGGTTACTCTTCATTTTTGTACAATAAGGTTACTCTTCGTTGAATCGACGAACAATTTCTAAAAATAATTTTAGCGGAAACATTTTTAAAGCTAAAAATAAACAAAAATATTTTTAGTTAAGCATTTTGTTCAAGAAATATTAAAAATATAGAATGTCACATATTTTTTTTTGTTTCTGTCTTAAAATTCAATTCGAATTTCAGGTCTTTTTTTTTTGGTTTTTTAAATTAGGTATCTTTTCAACACAACAAAAACTTAAAACATAAAAATAAAAATGACATATTTCATACACAATCTTTAAAAATAGTCAGTCAGGTGTTACAAAAGTAAAAAATATTTTGTTTTTATACTTATTTTATACATGAGGCACAAAGTTCAACTTTGTGTTCACCACAGATACTTTTCTTACATATATTGCATGTAGTTTTCATCACTCTACGCTTGTTATACGAACAGAGGTGACAAATTTTACGCTTTTTTGGTCTTCTATCAACATATTAATTTTTTCATAAATAATTTCAGAAGTTATGAACAATTTAAAGTATTCAAGAGGGTCTTCCACTTCTTGGAAATCTCCTGACGAACCCCTAACCTTATGGACATAGGTCATAGCTTTAGTGGGCTATTTATGAAAATTTTTGTAGCATTTATTTAATTACACTGTCAGACAAATGGTAGGGGTCAATGATCGGGAAGGGTTCAAACTACCGGGGAAAGTTATATCGGTAAAAGAGAAGTTATACTGGGCCACGTCTAGGAATCCAGATAAATCGATTTAAAGTTAGTAACTATCATATAAGGGAAACTGTCACCTTTGGTGTTTTTTTTTTGACAGAACTTAAGAACCACTAGTCCGAATAAGCTGAAAATTTAAAAAAATTAGAAATTACAATTCTTTTAATCTGTTCATACAACGTTTCGCTACATAAGCAATAGTTTCTCAGTTATAAATAAATGTATGAAGAAAAAATACTATTTTTTGCCTAAAAAATTTAATTTTTTTATTTCTAATTCATAAAAAATCCAAAACGGTAAAAAAAAGTGTCAAATCCTATTACTTTCAAACTAAAGTCGCACAACCAATGAACAAAATGAGACATAAATCATGTAAATCGATGAACGCGTTTCAAAAGTTTGCTCGAGATATGCACAAAATTCTTTGGAAAAAACATTGATGGCTTTTTATGATTCTCAGAATTAAAAAAAGTACTAAACCAAAGGTTATTTGATTTTTATAATTGCGGTAGCAAAGTAATAAGTGGTCGAAAAAAAGTTGTGTTAGCCAATCCCTTGGATTAAAGGTAATGTAAAAACAATTCTAGAAATATGTTTGTTAATTTTTTGCCACGCCTACAAATACTTTTATTATTTTGTTCAACTGGGTCGATATTTTTCTTCCGATCATAACATCATGGCTTTTTAAGAGCTACATTTCTGTCCTTAATCAATTTTTACTACCACGTCAAATTCTAGTCATGACACGATTTTTTTTTTTTTTTATAGAAGGCGAACCATTCTAATGTACAATGATGCATGAAATCAATTATTTCCAACATATATGTATATAAAATAAATTTTTGGAAAAATTTGAAAATACTGATTCTTATCAGTAGGGGAGAGGGGCACCTTAGAACACTTTTTGCTTTCAAGCCACATACAAAAATATATTTTTGAACTATTGACTTTTTATATAATTTAACTAATATAGAAAAAAACTTTAGTTTAAGTCTACAAGTAACTTATTTTGAGTTCGATTTATATTTTTTTTTATTTTTTATTTATTTGAACACAAATGTGCCCCCCATATGGGGCAGCTTTGAACTATGCTGGGGCAGTTTTTAACGGCAATTTTTTCTTGTAGCGCTTATGTTCAAAAATAACATAAACAGTTATATTTTTATATATATAATAAATTCGATTTATTTATTAAGAAAAACATAAACATTAACAAAAATAAAAAAAAATTCAGATCAAAAATAAGTTCTATATTATTAAGACGGAAAAGGTCTTGCGATTTCAGGTGACATTACATTTTCCTTCAAAGCATCATGATCAGCATTGGATTCGTCATTTTCAGAAAATAAGAGAGAATCAACAATGTTTGTTACTTCGGTTGATAAATTAACATGTTCAAAGGTGCCCCCTTTTTCTTTGTTCAAACCTGAACTGGCTTGCCATTTCACGGAAATTTATAATAAATATTTTTTTTTATATAAATATCAAATAACTTAACTTAATTTTGTTTGAAATGAATTTTAGACTGCAATAAATTTCTTTCACGAAAGAAAACGATCACTGAATACTTCTTACACTCTTACAAAAAAAAATAAAAAAATTTACAATGGCACTGCGAAAACTTCGATCGACGACTGAAAAAACTAGCAAAAGTTGTTAACGTTGCTAGAAAACAAGGTTGCCATGTAAAAAAATCGGTTAAGGGTCGGAAAAAATGCTAAATTGAGATTTTGTCAACATAGTTCAAAGGTACCCCGGGTATAAACGTGCCCCCCTCTCCCCTAACATTAGTAATAGATGAGTTTAAATTAACATACAAATTTATTCACGAACATTATTTATGTAGGCGATATACAATCTGCATATTTTGCACCAATTAAAGTTACATTTGGATTGTTGTGTAGAGTTTCCAGATTTTCACACATAATATTTTTTAATAATTCCAAGTTCTAGCTAAGAATACACATATCATGTAAATAAATTTTTTTAAATAAAAATAGATGCAAAACATAAAGTTGCAATAATAATTTGTAAACAAATGCCAAAAGTATTACTTTATGTCCACTGTAAGTCTTTAAACTAATTTATGTGTTTATCTTCAACAACTCCCTTCAGTATTTTTTAATTTTTTCAACCATATTATTGTTATACTGACGCTCACAGCTAGCAGTCCATTCCACTCACCCGTGACTCGTCCTCCGACTCATTATTCAAATAATATTATGATTTATTGCTCCATTTCATACAAAATATCATATTTAGCTTAACATATAGTTTCGTTTCCGGGATTTTTTCTCGTTTTTGTTATTTTTACTTACTTAAATCATATTGGGTGAGTTTTTTTTTGCCTCTAAGTGATGTTAGTAGTTATTGTAATATTATGCTATTTGACCTTATACTGGACGAAATTTTATGCAGCTGTTTAAAACGTTGTGATTATTACCATCATCGTTTTTTCATAATTGTATTGTTAAAGCCTATTTAATGGGAGGTACGGAATATTGTGATGGCTGCTATCACTGGTTCTGCTGCCTTTATTATCATTTTAAAGACCACATTATCTCATAGCTACTTGACTTGAAATGGAGCCTGAGTCAGCTGAAAAGGCAAGAAAACTCATAAATATTTTCACAAAAGAAACTGTGAAAAGGAAATGATATACACATAACACATATACAAAAATACAACCAAAGCCACCAAAATAAAATCTTTTGTTTTAAATTTCAGTTTCATTGCCTGCCATAACAAAAGCAGCATTTAACATTAATAGACATAAAGAAAACAGCTTTCAATGTGTGGAAAATTTGTTTTACTTAGAAAAGTCAGAGAAGTCTCTACAAGTTGGCCATACGTAGTATATATTGGCAATACATACATTGTTTATATTAGGCGTAAAAGCCGATTCATGCCGTGCATAAACAAAAATACTTTAAAGTGTAACCGAAAAAATAAATATTATACCTACCATAATTTTCTAGGATTTTTAAATTATATGAAGCATAATACTTGGCCAAACCAGCTTAACAAAACACCAACAATTTGAACAAACGGCAAGAGCAGCGACGTTAACGTTAACGTTAAAGCTATTTCAGGCAGCGGCATTTATCCATAATCTGTTCCTTTAAAGCCACTAGTTATGCGCATAATTTTTCGTAAAGTGCTTTTTAAGAACGTAAAACAAAAATGTCAGTTACAGAATTTTACCAAAAGAAAGAAAACGGAAATCAGTTGCTGCTTTTTCCCTTCATTTGAAGACGTTAAAAGCAGCAAAACAAAAGGCAATTTATAAAATTCGTTTTAAGCACACAGGTCATTTTAATAGTTCAATATGGTTTTGAGAGCGATAAAAGAGCACTGCAGATAAGGAGAGATGAAGACATAAATTAAGTAATATAAAAAATATAAAGTAATTGAAACAAAAACTTGTATTCGATAAAATGGGAATGGTATTCTTAAAATAATTCTAAAATGTTGAACCAGTGTGTAGGAAGTTTCAGCTATTTTAAGTTTTTACTGCGAGTTTGGAAATGTTTGTGGTGTTGCGAAGACATGCTATACCTTGAGTCTTATTCTCTTTCGTGTCGCAATGTCTGTTATATGTGTATACAATGACATTTCAGTTAGTACCTAAAACCGTCCGATTATGAGCTCCGGTACACTGTCATATGACCGAGCACTGTTTAGCACTCTTTATTATTGATCTTAATAGAAGATCGCCCGTCAAAATGGTGGTTTATATGTGAACAGGCTGGCGTAACGATAATTAATCTATCCTTGAGCGAATATCAGTAGAAAAATATGTTGCCAAAGCAGAAAGTAAACTAGTTAGTAAAACAAAGTACATGTTGCGAAATGGCCGTCACAATCTCTGCACTTAAATTCTTTTGAAATATTCAGGTCTATTCGGAAAGTCACTTTCACAACAAATACGCGTTTCATTCACTTTTTGTTATTCTAAAATACGTTATCAATGTGAGTACCAGAAAACAAAAGATGTGCAAACAGAAATCATGTTTTTGTTCACTTTGTATGCATTCTAAAATACTTGTTCACCACACATCTACATAATTTTCGTTCGACGCTTGATTTAGCGCGTAAAAATAAAATAGCCATATAACTGAAAAATAAATAACAAGCGTATGCTTCAAATATAAGTAAATATATGTATGTACATGTATAAAAAACATACAATGAAAGTTAATTCTGTTTCTTTGTCCAGGTCTAAAAAACAAACATCACCGCAACAGTTCAGAGCCATGGTAGTCATCAATAGCTATGGTTACGCCTGGTATCGACGAGTTTTGAAAGAAGTACATTCGGGCTTCTTCTTTTGTATGCTCATCCATTTTGATACTTATCCACTTATGGCATAATTTCTCTTCAATTGCAACTAATACTTCAGACAGAAGTTTTGAAAAAGTTGACTGGGAAATATTAAGATGCCAATCCTTGCCAACTCCATGTTGGTAATTTCCATCAGCGAAGAAACGAAGGACTGCTGCCAGCTAGTCCATAGGCCTTAATCATCCAAGCCGTGATTGCTGTTAGATTTTGTCTTCAAATTCAGATAAAATATATTTAAATGCCTCTTTGTTGATTCTAAAATCTTTTCCTAATACTTCTTTTGGTATTAGAAGAGGTGATTTTAAATTTTTAATAAACATACCTACCTGGCATCATTCATTTTAAATATATCCGGCGTTTTATTTCTTAAATTTTTATTTACTCCTCTAATATATTAAGATTGTACATTAAGTAAAAATGCAATCGAATACATCTCAATTTTTATTTTTAAATTATATTTTTGTTTTTAAATTTTTCTGTGTATTAATTAGACAGCTGTTTTTAATGTTTATGTTTTTCATAAGAGATTACAAAAAATCGATTACTGCAAACGATAATTCTTCACTCGTATTTTAGAATATGTCGAAGATGAAATGTCGAAAGTGAACGTTCGACGACGAAGAAGTGAAACGCGTATTCCCGAATAGACCTGATTAACAAAAATTATTTTAAAAAATTTATACTCGTATAGTTTCTTTAAAGTGTTTTCACACCTAAAGTTAAAACCTGGTTTTAACATTAAAACTATTAACAGCTGATTTTGCGTTCACACTATAATTTTAATAAAATCAGATTTCAACTCACTGACACTAAAATTTATTTTGTGAAGAAATAAGTGTATTTCTTAAAGCAATATTTTTCAGTTTTCATTTGTATGAAAAAGTAAAACATTCTGGCAATGCGTTCCAAAATGGAAATTATTTTTTATTTTGTTAGTGAATATTTTAAAATTTTAAATTTTTTTCAAATAAAATTAATATGTACAGTTTAATACCTATTATGCTGTCCTCCACAATTGCGGTAGTGTTATTAATAGGGTGGGAACCAATTATTTGATTCACTTTGTCATAAAGTGGCCATTTAGACGGAGATCCACCAGAAGGTGCTATACAAGAGTTGCAGTAAGCGAAAGAAAATAATTAAAGTGTCATTTGCTTGCCGAAACTTTACTGTCAAGTTGGTAATTTTTGCTTTGACTTCCTCTGGAGAAATCTGCAGTCCATTCTTGGCCAACTCAGTAGCCAGAAGGGAGTTCTTCCTTTTTTCTGTTAACTCGTTCCTCCCATAATTCCAGAAAAACATTTTCTGTATGCACTGTCCAAAAGCTTCGTTTTCTTTTAATTTTTTTATTTGTTGTTGCTGCTGTTTCCATTATTTTTAATTTTTTTAATATTTAATATTCCACTCGTAACGTGTTTTTTAATTAAATTTATTTTTATTGTCATTATCAGTTTTTTTCAATATTTTTAACTTGCTGGCACTGAATTTAGTACAACTAAAACATGGTTGTATTTCATAAAACCTACTTAAAACCAAATCAGGTTTTAAAATGGTTTTAACAAAATTATTTTGTATGGTAAAACCAGGTTTTATTGTTTGGTTTTAACGTTAAAACCAAATTTTGTGTTAAAACCTTAGGTGTGAAAACACTCTTAGGTACCTACTTAAAAAAAACAATTATTTTAATAAAGGTTTTCTACTCACAGCTGGAGTTTTTTTATATTTTTGTTATAACAAGTATGTAGAATCTTTGTTTTGGCCCAATCAAACAAATTTTCATTTATTCTTTTGCAAAAGACATATAATAAAATTGTAAATACTCTGCCATATCTTAGTTGCAAATTAACTAATTAATCAAATAAATAAAGTACAAACTTCATCTCACCTTACGAATACTTAATTTATTACTGTCATAAATGTCACATTACTCATACGTACTCAGGTACTCTTCATATTCATAATGTACTTACTCATCATTTATTTTCAATTTATTATGAGTTTAAGTTAATTTGAATACAATTTTCCTCTAGAGATATGTATATTTTAAATATCAAACTGTCTATGAACATATAATTTTATCAACTTAAATTACCTTTAATTTATAAACAGTTTAATTTACCAAATTGTTTGTTTAACCTTAAACGTGTGCATTTAGTTTTAATGGCCGTAGTAGTCGTTTTATAAACTTTTTTTTTTACACTTTATTACCATTTAAAAATACCTGCTGGAATTGAGAGAAACAAGTGATAGTGTAAAATGTTTAGCTGGCTGTGTGTATATATTTGTTTGTGTATTTGTTAGTGTTATAGACAATACAAATTATAGACAGATTTTTAAATAAACATTAAACTTAAATTACTTATGGTTTCATTTAATTATTATTTGTTGCTGTTGTTGTACTTCTGGTTATGGCGATATTGATCAAGTGGAAGTTAATGACCGTTATAATAAACTCTCTCATGGGTGTAGTTATAAATTTTTGTTGTTATTGTTATTGTTGTTGTTGTTGTTGTTGTTGGTGATGGTGGTATAAGTCTATAAAAACACTATAAAGTACAAATAATTGTCATTTAAAAAGGGATTTGCAAAACGAGTGGTTTAGTTTTATTTGCACAACATGCTGAGTATAAGTGTTTTCAAGTATATATCTATCTAACTACTATTTCCATGTGTTTCATACACAAACACTCACACCAATAGCAATATCTACAATAATACACATTATTAACTGAATCTATAATTTCAACACTTGCTGTACAACTAACTATAACTACTCACTAGACAGGGTCTGCTCTGCTTACACTTCACTAACTGACTGCCATTCTGTGTGTTGTAAATAAACCGAAAACTATATTGAACATGATACAAAAAAAGTGTTTAACATTTTAGGGGGAATTTGTTTCGGAAATCATGGGCATGTTGTTCATTTTCACCGATTATGGATAAGTAAAACGTGCTGGGGATCCTAGTGATAGTCCTGCGGACAATGTTTGTATATGTATGATTACAGCTATTTAAAGGTGTGTAATGAAAAACATTATTTTAACTTATAATTTATAATAAACTAAGCAAAATGACATGACTAGTTATAGAAAAGTTATTCAAAATTATCACATATGTATGTTTCTTTTTAAAAGTATTTATTCAAAATAATCTTCTTAGGCCCATTATTACAACTTGACAATAGTTAAAGATATGATGTTATCGGACAGATAAGAAGTATTTGGTTATTATAAGTTTACTTTAACCTAAACCGACCGATAAGCTAAAGGGAAGATCATCTTGCCTTTAAATTTTATAGTGAGGTTTAAGTATTTGAAGTTGTCATATGTTCTGGAAGAAATGTCAACCTCATGAAAAATAAATTAATTTAAATTTTGTTTTGCCAATAAATAATTTGATAAACAAAAATGGAAAGCAGGGGCCAAATTACCGCATTCGTTATCGAATGAGCTATCGTATCGAAAAATGATTTCGATATCGAAATTATGATAAAATATACTAAATGTCTTGCTCGATATCGAATGCCATAATCTCAAATAAGAAAATTACCATCAATTTTACTCGATATCGAATGCGGTAATTTGGCCCCAGACGTTTGATTTATTTTAACCCATTTACCGCCGATGTACTCAATTGAGTACACCAAAAAAAAAAGCGAAAACTGTAAAATTTTGAATGTTTTGTGATTTTTTTATGTTTTCAGCTTAAAAGAGACTTGTACCCTTTAAACTAATAAAGAAAAATCTGACTTTATAAATATCAACTGCCACAAAATGGAGTTTTAATCTAATAAAAATTTTAGTGCTGAGATAAGTACCAAGACAGGATTTGTACTGGTCTTACGATGATTTTTGGTGGAAAAGAAATGATATCAAAATCAATGTCTAGACAAAGATATCGAGATATAAAAAAGAATCTTCATCTTGTGAAAAATGACGAAGCTACCACTACCAGGGACAAAATGTTTAAAATTCGGCCATTAGCAGATGTTGTAATAAAAAAGTTTCAACTTTTATTCCGACGTTCCATTGCAAGGGACTACTTACGCCAAAACATGCGAAATAAAGCTCGACTTTCATCGTCATTGATCCCAGGATTACATCAAGGTGGTATAGGTCACTATCCCGTAATGTTAGAAAAACAATTAAGATGTGTTTTATGTCATGCAAGAGTTCGATGGCAATGCAAGAAATGTTTAAAAACATTATGCATTGAAAAAAATTGCTTTGAAAATGTTCACATATAAACCGGCTGTGTACTCAGTTGAGTACACCCGCCCTACTCCACCCACTTATAATTTTTCTTAAATTTTTTATACTTTTATGTTAATTTTATGTACAATGAATACAAAAATTTACTTTTTTTTTAATTTTCTCTTCTGGTTTTATTTTGTTTATTAATCGGTTAATAACCTGTCAGCCTCAAAGTAGACTGTTGAATTTGATTTTTTTTTTTCATAAACAAATATTTATTTTATTGCCATATTTTAGAAAAAAATTATTTTATTTTACAAGGAAGTTGTAATAACGAAAAATTTTAAAGGTCACTTTATTCCTAACTTTAATTAAAGTTACCTTTTACTATTAAGAGCATTAGAGGCAAGTTGTAATAATGGCCCTTAGTTATTAATTTTTATTAATGTGCATTTCTAAAAAGTTACTTTTTAAAATCATTGTTAAATAAGTTCCCTTGCAAATCTTTTTATAAAGATACTTATTTATAAACATTTCTTATTTTTTAAAAATATACTTTTTAAAAGGGTACTTTTTAAAACGTTATCCTTTTCAGTGTAAGCATTTTACACGGTCAAGAATGCGACATACGTACCTTTAAAGTGAAAAATTAGGTGCATTACAATGTAATTTGTAAAGGTTTTTGTTAATTTTATAATAATTACATTAGTTTTGATCATTAAGAATGAGTTGGTATTTGTAGCATGGGTTCAATTCCCAGCCGCTGTCACTCAAACAACATCAGTTTCTGATAATTATTAATATTCTATATTAGAGTGGGGCGATTTGTATGGAAGGAAAAAAATTTTAATGGGCGAATCGCGTTTCTGATTCTTGGGTTTGTACTGAGCAAAAAAGTCCATTAGACCATATGTCTACGGTGAAAATCGAGCCTCCCGATTTTGACTTGAAATTTTTTCTCAGATTTAATTTTATTGGAAAATTTGCAATTTTTTTTGAGCTCATATTTCGTAAATTTGAAATTTTGACTTATTTTCAACGGTAAAGTAGCTGTTGTCTCGGGCTACAATTTCTCTGCACATATTATTTAGAAAAAACTTCGTTTTCATGGTCAAAAAGTCAAAAATGTAGAAAATTTACCACTTTTTGTCACGTTTTTTTTTTTTTTGATATTTTGGCCTATAACAACCAAACCATTGAGATTTTCGATCCAATGCTATGACAAAAATTGTAGCCAAGACAATAGCTAATAACTTTTTAGTACTTTGCAAAAGCATTGGAATGCTCCTTTAGGCGGTTTTGGTCTTGTGAAAGTGCAAATTTTTCGTGAAAATATTGATAAATTACCACATTCACATTCACATTCCGAATCAACTGTATAATAAAAATTTATCCAACGTATTAGTTTGAAATAATAAAATGTGTATTATATTTTCTTGAATTTCTAACAAAAACTAATTTTCTTTTACTTTCAATTTTTTTAAAATAAAAATAAAAATAAAAAACAACTCCGATTAAAACTGCATACAGGAAGCTAATTTTTCTAAACGTGATATTGATGAGGTAGAAAATTTATTTAAAATCACTTCTTTTAGAGTGCTAAATTTATTATTCGTTGGTGGATTGTTTATAATATTAAAAGCTTCATCATACAGACGCTCATCCAAATGAATAATAGTAATGCTGAATTGTTCGCTATCGTTAGTGATATTTTGTAACTTAAAAAACGCATCCAAACGAATAAAACATGACTCAATGTTGTTAAAAGAATATCCTTGAAGTTTTGGTAGTTGCACTTTCGATGAGTATGAAAGAATTCCAGAAGAAGGATTTTCGAAATTGACGTATTGAGATGCTTCCATAAATTCTTCATTGTCGTCAATATTATTCTCATTTTCTTCGCGAGATGCTTGAGCTGTTGCAACACTTCGAGTTACTGGTCTATCCTTTTGCATGTTCAGCTATTGTCGGGGTCACCAGTTTTGGAATAATAAAATGTGTGTTATATTTTCTTGAATATCTAACAAAAACTAATTTTCTTTATTTTAAAATTTTTTAAAATAAAAATAAAAAACAACTTTGATTAAATAAAATAATATAAAACAAAGTGTCTCTACATTAGTCATTATTAGCTTTGACCTCTTTCCCATCTTTTCGGCAACATATGAACTACCCGCTAAGTAGAACTGATCATCTTTGAGGCCAAGTAAATAAAGTCTATCGCAGAGAGAGAGAGAGAAAGAGAGCGTTCTGCATCGATCGAAACAAATAGTAGTAAGTTGGGGTATGATCTCGACTATAAGATGGCTGAGGCAAAGGTTAGGTTAGGTAGGAAGGCTGGTGTGAATCACCTCAGACCCTCACCCAGAGACCAATATGGTCCATTGCGATGCCTTAGATTCTCTACTAAATGTCTGGCTAGTTTACGTATGTCTGACTGGTCTATATATGTCTGACTGGTCTACATATGTCTTACTAGTCTACCCAGAGTCTATGGCGGGAATCGAACCCGCAACCCTTTGACTGATAGCCCGGCACTCTATCGCCTAGTCTATCGGGGCACCCAGCGGCTGAGGCAAAACTTCCCAAGCACTTCTTTCTAAATAGTTTTTACCAGGCATTGCAACATATGTCCATAATAGATATCACCCTTTTGTATGCAAGCAATGCAGGTTATTACCTTAGTTTTGGTATCGATTATGGGCTGGGTTTCACGTATGATATTTTACTCTTCACGTTATTTAAATAGATACATTATTCATCACAAGTAATGAATGTTTGATTAGACAAGTAAAATTCTATAAAAACCTGAAATAGCAACATAGCTATTATTTAGTCCACTGGTAACAAATTTTGCTTGATTTCTTATAGAAAATATTATACCAAATGCTTGCAACAGGTTGAGTTACTGACAATAAACCCAGCAAAACATTATAAATTTATTAAGCCTTTCACAGTCCTGCTCATATTATACCTTAACAAGAGTGTCAACATTATTATTTTAAAAATATAGTTGCGTATGTGTTTATTTAATTTTTAAAATCAGCCACAACAATATGTCTGTATTATTATTATTATTATTAAGGTGCATATACATATGTTTGTCTATATGTATGTACATATATTTATGAAAGAACATTTTGTATTTGTTGTACGTAATGCAGAGCATGATGACCATGAAGACCACAAAAAACACGTGCAAACAATTGCCAAATAACCATGCTCAGATACAAATACCAACACTTTCGGCCACATAGTTTGTTAAACTGATTGTGCGTTAAACCAATAACAGTCAACACCATTTTGACATAAAAACACACGCATGTTAGTACTGCTCAGTTAGTGTGGTCCTATTCTCGGTCTGTATAGAAATCTGTATATTTGCATGTTTGCTTGTTTTGTATATGGAACATACTTTTCCAACAGATTGCCTTTTCCATTGTTCGCTTTTGTGTGCTGGCGAAACGAAAAAAAATTTACATCAGATTTTATGATTTTTGTTCATAGCAGGTGGTTTTGTTGTAATGTGGTTTTAATTATTGTCGTGGGAGATAATCGTCCATAGTGTAACTGCATTAAAAATGCATTGAATACATTTCTGGAATTATGCATGTCTATGTTTGTCTGATTGTGTAAGTAACGTGCACATGGTATGTATTCCCTCTGACATGTGTTTTTATTTCGAACAACGACTGCAAAGCAAAGAAAATTAACATGACTTGATAAATTATGCAAAAAAGTATGTAAATTTGAAGTTGTGGTGTGAAAGTAATATACTCCTGCTTTATGATATTATTTGATTTCTGGTTGAAAAGCTGAATAAGGGCAGTAGCTTTCTATTAGATTGAAAACTATTGAAACTAATATATTTATATTGCAAGGTGTTACAGCGAAGAAACAATCTAAAGTAGGTATTTTTTTATCATAAATTCCCTTAAAATATCGGGCATCAATTAAGTTAAGGTCTGTTCGTTTTGTTGAGGATAACGGGGTGGACTTTCCACTAAGCTTGGATGATTTTAATGACTTTTCCTGTATGCCTCAGCCCACGTCAACGGATTTTGTAATTGATACCATGTCATTGCCCTATATTGAAGGATTCTCTTTCAGTAATGTTACTGATCATGAAATATATACCGCTATGACCAAAATAAAATCTCAGGCAATTGGAATATCTCTTAAATTGTTTAAGTTAATATTTCCAACAATATCAAGTCAGTTTACACATCTCATAAACTTTATTCTAACAACCTCTATAGTAACTGCTGACATCTGGAAGGTTGGTAAAGTTATACCGATTCCCAAGTTTAAATATCCAAGAAACACTTTAGATTATAGACCAATAAGTTTTCTTCCTGTTTTCTCAAAAATCTTGAAAGGTATTTTGAGGCAGCAAATGTTGACTTATTTAGATGGAATGTGCCCCCCATACGGGGCAGCTTTGAACTAGGCTGGGGCAGTTTTGAACGGCAATTTTTTCTTGTAGCGCTTATGTCCAAAAATAACATAAACAGTTATATTTTTTATATATATATATTAGGGCGGGTCGATTTAATAATCGCCCATGGCTCAGTGAAAATCGTATTCTAGGGATCAAAATAAGAAACTTTGCCGAAGGAACCATACCTCTAAAACGAATTCTACTACCCCCCCCCCCCCCCCATTGTTGACTTTTGTCCCGTACAAACATTTAACAAAATCACCATTTTGGCACTTTATTTTATTATTTTTTATTTATTTTATTTATTTTTAAATATTATTTTTTAAAAATAAATAAAATAATAAAAATAAATAAAAATAAATAAAAAATAATTTTATTATATTTTTGCTTCCCCACAAATCGACCCGGCCTAATATATATATAATAAATTCGATTTATTTATTAAGAAAAACATAAACAATAACTATTAAAAAATAAAAAAAATTCAGATAAAAAATAAGTTTTATATTATTAAGACGGAAAAGACCTTGCGATTTCAGGTGACATTACATTTTCCTTTAAAGCAACATGATCAGCATTGGATTCGTCATTTTCAGAAAATAAGAGAGAATCAACAATGTTTGGTACTTTGGTTGATAAATTAATATGTTCAAAGGTGCCCCCTTTTTCTTTGTTCAAACCTGAACTGGCTTGCCATTTCACGAAAATTTATAATAAATATTTTTTTTTACATAAGAAAACAATCACTGAATACTTCTTACACTCTTACAAGAGTTTGTTTGCCATTGGCTGTGAGACATCGTGTTGCTGTTTCGCTTTTCTTCCACTTTGCCTGTATTGTTTGGTGATTTACTCGGGCACATCTGCCATAAATATTTTAAAACTACGACGTTGTTTCAATAGGGTAATTCGATATATTTAGAGTCTAACCTCCTTATTCATAAAAACTTACAACAGGTTTATAACAGGTTTATAAAGCAAATTTTGTATGGAATTTTGTATTTTTATTAATAAGGGCATAAGTGTTTGGCAACATATTTTCGAATACCAGAAACTAATTTTGGCGTGTAAATTTGACCAATATATAAATACGAGGAAAATCTTATTTTTTTATAAGACAGTTAAATATGGAAAACCATCATATCTGTTACAAAAAATTTTTTTTGGTAGTTCTTGTAGAACGTATGCGCTTATTATACCTAGACATTTCTCAATTGTTATGAGTCGATCATATTGCGTGACTATATCTAGATTATGGAATTCAATGATTCCGTATGAGGATCGTAGATTTTCATACAGTTTGTAAAATTTCAAACTCAGTTTCTTGTCAATTTTATAAATGAATATTGAATTGATATTTTTTCTCTATTTCCAGCTGACCAGGCAAAATTATTAGGAGTGCCATTATTTGTAATAAAAAACTTTATTTTCTATATTGTGCTTAGTATGTTTTATCATAGTTTAACAATCAGTTTCCAGCAATTATTCAATATTTATTGGTTTTGTGCAAATATTAGGGACTCACTTCATTTTAATATTTTTTTAATTTTCTTTTAATTTAATAATTGTTGTAATATAGCTAAATAATTGTATTAATATTATTGAATTGTTAGTAGTACAGCTAATGTTGGTCCCATGGGCTTGCGGCATATTTTTGAAATAAATAAATAAAAAATAAAAATAAATAAATCCTTTAGCGTGTGTCAGTTTTACCCCCTGGCCCACGATGTCGACCGATAACGTTCACTTAGATAAGACTTAAGACACAAACTTTTTAGCGTATCTATTTTTTACTCAATCATGTTTGTTTATTCCACAATCAAGTTTGTGTCTTAAGTTTTATCTAAGCGAACGTTATCGTTCGATATCGTGGGCCAGGGGTTTATAGGGCAACACTACCAAATATATAAAATTTTCTGAAACTATTTTATTATCTTTAATATCTAAGTATTTACAGCAACTTTAATTTATTTATAGTTTTGTTTTTTTTTCTTCTTTAAACATAAACATCTTTTAAATTATATCTACTAGTATCCAGTCTTCCATAATGTCTTGTTTTCATCTCTAGAGTATTTGGGTTTTCGGTAGTTTTTATTAAAACAAGGCGACTGCAAAAGATAAATTGTTTTTTCTTACTCTGGCAAATAAACAACATGTTGTAACTATTATTTTTATCAAAAATGAGTGAAACAAGTAAAAAGAAAAGAACGTTGGCAACTACAAGGACCAAAAGAGAAGAAAAAAAGAAAAAAACAACTGCAGAACTTTGTCAAAATCATACCAACAAAAACAGTTTAGGGAAAACCAGAGAAAAATTGTCACCATAACTTTAATACCCAGGGAGAAACCAAAGAAAAATGCAACAAAATAAGACAAAATAATGTAACGACAATTGTAACTTAAAAACAACAACAACAACAGCACCAGCAGTAACACCAACAAAAACGACCAGAAGCTTTTAACTAAAGGAAATAAACAGGAAGAACAATTATTGGCAGAGATAGGTTTTTGTTTTACCTTAAATAAAGTTATGGTTTTAAAGTTTTTGTTTAATATCAGAATTAGTTTCCATATAATAATTTATTTCATTTATAAGGACTCGGGGAGACTGGATAACTTGTACGTATTTGTCTCTTCCTTTACTAATGCTAGATTTACACGATTGAAATTTTCTTTAAAATTGCTCTTCAAAATGCTTCAAACTAGTGTAAACAGCAAACTTTCTTCAAAAATTATTTATTTAATTACTATTAATAACTATTAAACAAAAAAATTTTGAAGAAATTTTGCTGAAAGATTTTGAAGAAAATTTCAATCGTCTAAATCTAGCTTAAGTTTACATGAGCAGGCAGATCTATAATAAATAGATCTAGACCAGATTTCAAGACGTCAGCCATAATTGTTGCACATCCATGTTGCATAACTTATGAAAGAGTAAGCAAAATAAATGCGGCATAAACTAAAACTTTTTAAAGTTACTGTAAAAACTGGAAATCTTATTACAAATATTGTATAAATAACTCTTGAACTCCAATAATTGATATCTAATAGCTCACGTCGCACAGTGGCGCCATTTGAGATTTTTCGTTGCAAAAATCATATCTTTTGAACCGAATAAGATAATTGAACAGTTTAAACAGCATATGATAGATAACTCATTTTATAGGCTGAACGAGCATTTGGAAAGGATGTTACGCTTTGTAAGGGCCTACTTATGGGTTATCAATTTTATGGTAACTAAAAAAAAATATTTTTGCATTTTTAGATTGTTTTTATTTTTTTTCTTTAGAGTTTTATGTTTTAAATTATTACCCAACAAATTAAAAAAAAAAAATAATTTTTTTTTAAATTTTCTGTAAAATATTCATCCATTACCATAAAATTGATTTTTCTACTAATTTTAACTTTGATAACCCATAAGTAGGCCCCCACAATGTGTAGCACCCTTTTCAAACGCTCATTTCACAGGCTGAACAGTTATCTATCATATGCTGTTTAAAGCATATTCAGTTCAAAAGATATGATTTTTGCAACGAAAAAAACTCAAATGGCGTTACTGTGCACCATACAATTTCTGCAACCATGTCTTTTTAACCTTTTTTACCTCTAGAAGCCAAACGGGTACGTACGGGCAGATAAAGCCTTTTGAATTATGTAAAGAAATAATCAAAGAACAGGTTTTACAAATATGGCAAATACACAAAATTTTACATTTTTTTTATTTTCCGTCAAATTTGAAAAATAGTGAAAAAACGGATAGTTTTTAAATAGTAATTTACCAGGAGAAACACAAAGCAAACAGGTAATTTTTTTTATAATTATACATTTAATAAATACATCAATCAATACAAAGAAAAAATATGGCGATTCGTTACCTATTTTTCGTGATATTACACCTGAAATCGCAACAAATTGACTAAAAATTGTGTGTTTTTTTGAAAACCGAAAGTCGGTCAACTTTGAACGGTTATAACTTCTAAACTAAAAATGTGATATTATTAAGAGTGGCATATTTGAATCCTATAACATGGCTTTATTCAAAACTTCGTCGGCGCTCATGAAAATTTTGATTTTTGCAACCTCGTTTGCTCTACGGGCGCCACTGTGCGTCGTCATCAGTGATTTATTGCGACTTTTTCATGTCACTACAATTGAATCCGCAGTAAAAATGTTAGTACTGTTTTACACGTTTCTGTTATAGCTGACCAGCTTTTATCAATTCTCTATTAAACCTGCCATTTCGCTCAAAAGCGTACCCTCATTTTTCATCATCTTTACCATCAAGTTTCTACTTTTTAAATGCAAATCAACTTGCAAACAATTTAGTGTAGAATAAGGCGTTGAAAATAAAAGGAAGAAAATAAAAGGAAATAAGAAAATTGACTAGTACCCCTTTTATACTCTTGTCCCTTCTCACTGAAAAATACTTGTCTTGAAACGTGTGAAAGCGGACTTATTTTACTGATAAGATAATTATAATGCAGGCTATATATGGAATTTATAGTTACATTTTGTGTTTGAACGGTATTAGTTGTTTCTTTTTTTATAGGGTTTTTTTTAAAGTCATGTTTGTTACTTTTTTCAGTTTTAAGAAAAATGAATATAAAATAAAATCCTTGTGTTGTTTAACTAGAAGTTTGATTTCTTTATTTTATTACTTTATTCATTTGAAAATGTGTTATCTAATTCCAAACAAAAGCAAATAAATCTAAACAAAATTTTGTTTTGTCAAAATTTTCTAAAAATTAAAAAGTGGTAAAATTTACCACCACCACAGTATATACGCTAGAATATTTTACCTCCGTAGTTAAAGGTTAAAATCAGTTTTAAATTGCTTCAACTTATAGTCTCTAAATATATTACGTCAGTTTTGAGGCCGCAAAATTTTACAATCACTTAAACAACTGGTGACAATTAATGGAGCAATGCATATGAGCTGGAAAATTCTACAAACGTTTCCTTGACAATTGGATGTTAGGTTTTCAATGCCATTCCAACTTGATTATTACAAATGAGTCGAATTCAGAAGTTGGATTGTGAGAAAGCATTTATAATGCACTGACTGTGACATTTATTTATAAGTCTATCTTTCAAACTACTGGACCAATGCAATCAGTGCGCTAGATGTCTCTTTACATATTTTAGATATTCATATCAGAAATCACACTAAGAATTGTTGATTAATGAATAACATCTGGATAAGCTTACAAACGTTCCTAGGACAATTGAATATTTACTTCACAACGTATCAAGTTAGATACTACCAACAATATTTAAGCCAGCAACCATTCAATAACTTCCTGTTAGGGGCTATACTATGTAGCTCATGAGTGGATCAAGTACGAAGGAACAGCCTCTGCTCTAGAGAATTCATTTGAGATTTTCACTAATGAGTAAAAGTTAAAGATTGAAGTGGAGAAAAGGACTGCGACACATGGGTAATTCAGACTATTGGACCAATGTATCGACTTTCCAGATGTATTCTTTAATCTGTGTTTTTTAACAACAAATTAGTAGATAAAAAATTGTCAAACTTAAACAGCTGTTTAAAAGACCTCTTCAACACGATTCAAATCTATTAACATTTGTGGCATGGATTACTTCAATTGTCAGTTTATCTTTAAAATACTTATTGAAAATGACACTTTAACATATTTTCCAATCTAACAAGTGACTTTTTAGCTTTCAAATCACTGGCTCGGAATTACTTCATTTAATTTCAAGAAAACTAAATACAGTGCCTTCCTGAATATAAAGAAAGATTTGAACTAAATAGCAAAAGTTCATCTCTAGAATAACATATCGGGCAAATCTTTGCTTGAACATACTGATACTCTTTTGTTGAAATATTTTATGTTCGTTTTAAAACTGTGCTCCTTTTTAAATCGCTAAACAATTATCCACTACTTACTGCATTAGAGTGCTTAATGTAGGGTATAGGTATATAGCAATTTAAACAACAACCTGCAACTCATACATACGCACACAACAATATAATCAAACATTTTTAATGTTCATTGTTTGTGTAACAATTTCTCTTTGTCAATGTCGGTACTTTTGAGATCATCTTTGACATTGTCATGCAAAATGTTTCATCTTGGTTTTTTGAAGGTGAAATATTTTTGTTTATTTTTGCTTTCCTTTCCTTTCCTTTTTGCTCATGTATTTAGTTTTGTTTTCCTGCAGCTGTATTAAAGTCGTTTTCTTTATTTTAAAGTATGATAATAAGTTTTTCTTCGTTTTTGCTTGTTTTTCTTTCTGCTGTTTTTTATATATATTTTTCTTTATGCAGTCACTAACAAGACAAGTGTTTTACATGCTGTGTTTCTTAAGCAAAACATACAGACATACACATGACAGCACAACATATACATGCATACATTTGTATTATGTGTATTTTGTACACATACATTTGTAAATGTCGCTTTTCTTTAACATTTATTATACAACCATATATTTCATTTTCATTATATCAATTGTTGTTGTTGTTTTTATTTTTGTTGCTGTTAAATATATGTTTGTGTAAAAATATATTTCACAATAACTGCAATATGATTACAAGTTTAAACTGTAGCAGAAATATGGTTGGTGCTTCTTTAACTTGGCAGTTTCTTTATGGAAAGCGTGTGTGTATATATACATATTCCTTTTAATGTTTTTTTTTAAAGTAAAATTGTTGTTATTTTGCCACCACCTGCTGGTGTTTTTTACATGTTTCCTTGTCTAAGTTGGCACTGGCACTATCCTCTGGACACATGACCTTATTGCAATTCATGTGGTTTTATATCATCCATAGTTGGTAGAGTAACCTTTCTGTGTATACATTTTAGTATACAATGATTGAATACATTTTCAGGAATTTTTTAGTGTTTCTTTTTCATTATTTTTTCTTTTCGTTTTGCACTTTCATTCTGTAATGTTATTTCCTTCCTTCCGTTTTAACTATTTGTTACTTACTTGTTGAATTGTGATTAATTGTTAACTGAGTTTAGTTTCGTTTTTTTTTCTTTGTTTTATTCAAACGTTTTTTTGGTGTGTGTGTGTGTGTGTCTTTTTGTGGTCTATCAAAACAGTTGGTGTTAGGAAATGAAACTAATTACAAAATTTTAGTAGCGTATATTGTAAACTCTGTCCATTTTTCGTTGTTTGTTTGACATTTACTTTGTGTCAAAATGTTATCATTGTAAATATATTTCATTTTATCTATTCAGAGAAAAATAATATAAATGGGTTGAAAGTTCCAGAAATTAATTTAATAAATAAGTTGTAATATATAAAAAGAAATGTAATCTAATAAAGAAAAATGCTATAAAAGCATGTCCCAGAATAACTATTTGCAAGATTTTAGTTTATTATGAATTACATTTCCTAATTAATTCGTGGCAAATAGTACATTTACTATGCATGGTTATGGGAAAATGTGTGAGACATTTGCTATAGAGACATTTTTTTGGTAACTTTAATATAAATATCAAATTCTGTCAGCTGTTTTTATTAGTTCACAATTGGAAAAACATTTAAATTTTGCGATTTATAACGTTTTACTTTATTACATTACATTTTCCTTTATTACGTTATTGGATATTATTATGATATTGGCGTGAATATTTGGTATCAATATTTTCTGGTTTTGGTGTAATTAACAGTCAATGTTAAATACCAACTAATTAACAACCTAACCCAGTGAGGCACATTTATGCAAAATGGTCATAAAAATTTCGACAAATTATTGAGTATATGCCCACAAATCCGTAGAAGCCTTTTGTGAAATCTACTATTTATTAGATAACTTTATCCTAGAAACTATTTAGCGTAGTACAGAAAGAGAATATTTAGTTTTTAAACCTGAAACTTCAAAACACTTAGTCCAACGCTTACCTAGCAATTCTATTCCTTGATTAAAATAGTTTTCCTCAAGGCCTTCAACGGTAAAGGTAAACGCTTGCCAGCTATATTTTTTTTGTTTTCGATTTGGGAACAGGAAAAGATTATGGTTGCAGAAAGCTTGATTAATGGTAAATGTTATTGTATAAGCCGATAGCCATTGATGCTAGTGCTTTTAGTCTTAGATTTATTGTAATTTTAATTATAACAAATTTTTTAATAAATAAATAAATAAATAAAATTATTGTACTCATGTCCCCTTTGAATTTTTTACAAAACCACAAAAATCATATCATAGTGTGTATCTCTATTTTTTGTCATATGAAACACATTGGGTTGATACAATTAGATTTGCGTATAATTAATATGGAATTATTTATGCATTAGAAAATACTCATACGTCTACTAGCTTTTGTCATGTCAAAGATAGTAGAATGGTTTTGGCTGCGTATACTTACTATTGAATTATTTATGAATAAAAAAAACTCTCATATCTGTTATTAATATATATATATATATATACAGTATGACCTCGATTACTGCAACTAATAAAAACCAAGGCAGTTGCAAGAACCGCCGTTGTTGCGTCTTAATGCGTCATTTGCTCAGAAATTTTAGACTGTTTTTTGGTACTAGAAATATATTTCTACACTGCAGTTTCGCGAAGATCTTGAAGAAGCAAAACTTCTTTTAAGCCGATTTTATACTTAAAGGCAACATTTCTTCATAAGTACACGGATTTTGAGGACTCATTAATACGTTCCAGATTTTTTTAATAACATTAGCCGGCAATTTATTCCAAGTATTAGCTAAAAGGCAAACTGCATTCCTCAAGTTAAATCTTTTGATTTTTTCTTCAATATCTGAGCCATCACTGCCGATTATATGCGCCAAGAGACTTCTTTTGTAAATAAATTTCGTTATGTTAATAACGTTTTGGTCCATTGGCTGAAGAATGGCTGTGCAGTTTGCCGGAAAACACATGATGGTAATCATGCCATCCTCACTTGTCAGTTCACCATCTTTGGGATGATAGGGTGCATTATCCAGCAGTAAAAGCGCTTTTTTTGGAAGATCTTTGGAAGATAGAAATGATCTTACCTAAAATAGATTATGTACCTTAAAATTCGTGCTTAATTGTAGTTTAAATTTTGTGTTACCTCTGGAACAAACGCATGGTGAAACCATTCTTCAAACAATAATAGAGTATATCACTGATGGAGGCGCATTTTTGCCTAGTTTTTCGAAAATTTTACTTTTTTCTTTAATTGTAAGCTTAACTCTTTTATTAATCACTGGCATCTTTATGTTTAAAAAGAAGAACTCTTCGCAAAGTCAATCACTTCTAATTGTATATTCTGAGAAAAAGCGATAAAAAATAGTTAAGAAAAAAACCTGACGTCAAAATTTAAAAGTTGCGTTTACTGAGTCACAAATGTTTGCCAAGTTGCATACACTGAGTCTATAATGTAAATATTTTAGTTGTTGCAATAATCGAGGTGTTGCGCTCATCGAGGACATACTGTATATATATATATTAATAATAAAGTAAAAATTAACATAATTTTCTGGTCATACCTTAATGTGTATACGAGGGCGGTTCGGAAACTTCTTAACCTAGCGCAGAAAGTGAAAAGTTTGTTTTTAAAAAACATTTTTATTTTTCAATATAATCTCCTGAAACTTCAATACACTTATGGTGTTTTCTTTTCTGAAATAAAATCGTACACCTTTATTATGTACATTTTTATAATGTTTACCCCACATTTTAAAGATGTCGCATTGTTAGTGGTCAGAATAGAACATAAAATCACAACAGTGTAACACTTTTTTTCATGTCCGACTGTTTTTGTTGTTTTTTTTTTGGACTCCCTGGTAAGATCGCTTGAAATAAGACAATGAATATCTCTCAAAAAGATCAATGGCACCTTCCCGACTAATACGCAAATTCTTCTTAAACTGTCCCACTTATTCATAAAAAACTTACAACAGGTTTCTAAATCAAATTTGCATACAAAATTTGGGCATATATATGTATAAACATACATTACATACTTATGTATATAAGAAGTAGAAGATATCGAGCCATTACCGCCAAAATAATGTATCCCACACCATAATCCATTGTTGTTTTTTTATCGAAATCGATAGTTCAACATCATTTAAAATTATTAAAATTAAATGTATTACACAAAACAATATTTACATTATGAATTTTAAAATAATGGCTTTATTCAAACTGATTTTATTTAAAAAAAACCTTCCCCTGTAAAATTTTGAGTTTGTGGGATACATTTTTTCGGCGGTTATGGCTCGATATTGTCATATGAAATTTTACATACATCAACTTTAGAGTATTCATTAATTGCTTTCTCTACAAAGCCTTTCACTCGCGGTTGTGGATTTCTTTCCATAATCATATCAAATATTTCATCATCATCATTAGATGATGAAGATGAATTCACCAAGTTATCCAAAATATTTTCAGCACATGAAAAAGTAGTAATGTTTTCCATTTTGTATATTTTTTTTTTTTGTTTCTTAACACAAATACACCATAAACAAAACAAATGTCAGCTGTTTTATCGTGCGATTCTCCCCCTCTAAAAATACAGAGTGTGAAATGTGCAACATTTTTCAAATTGATAGTGTGAAATTTATAAAAAGGAACTTTAGCAGTGTGGACATTTTTTCAGAAAAGAACACAAAAAATTAAAAAATGTGCGAAATGGGAAAAACGTGTAACATTTTTGCCAGAAAAGAAAACGCCATTAGTCCAACGCCTATCTAACAATGATATCCCTTACAACTTTACAACTTAATTGCATATTCATTTGAGGTGAATCGCTTGCAGCTAGGAATTTTTTTAGATTCCAGGAACAGATAAAAGTCATTGGGAGCTAAATCAGCAGAATAAGGTGGGTGGTCAAGCAACTCGTTTTTTAATTCGTTGATTTTAGCCATTGTTAAAACATTCTTGTACCAGCGTTGTCTTGTTGAAAATTTTTTTTTTTTTTTTTTGTTGTAAGCCAGGACGTTTTTCTCGAATTTTTACATTTAATTGATCCAAAATGTTGCAATAGTAGATGAACCTTAGAACACTTTTTGCTTTCAAGCCACATAAAAATTTATATTTTTGAATTATTGACTTTTTACATAATTTAACTAACTTTGAACTAGGCTGGGGCAGTTTTGAACGGCAATTTTTTCTTGTAGCGCTTATGTCCAAAAATAACATAAACAGTTATATTTTTTATATATATATAATAAATTCGATTTATTTATTAAGAAAAATATAAACACTAACAATTAAAAAAATAAAAAAAATCAGATCAAAAATAAGTTTTATATTATTAAGACGGAAAAGGCCTTGCGATTTCAGGTGGCATTACATTTTCCTTTAAAGCATCATGATCAGAATTGGATTCGTCATTTTCAGTAAACAAGAGAGAATCAACAATATTTGGTACTTCGATTGATAAATTTACATGTTCAAAGGTGCCCCCTTCTTCTTTGTTCAAACCTGAATTGGCATGCCATTTCACGGAAATTTATAATACATATTTTTTTTACATATATATCAAATAACTTAACTTAATTTTGTTTGAAATGAATTTTGGACTGCAATAAATTTCTTCCACAAAAGAAAAAGAAAAAATCTGAGATTTTATCAACATAGTTCAAAGGTTTCACGGGTATTAACGTGCCCCCTTCTCCCCTACTCTGAATTTATTGTTTTACCCTCTTGCAGATAGTTAGTCAATAAAATACCTTTGAAGCCCAAAAAACTGTTTATGTAACCTTACTGGCCGTTTGAATTGGTTTTGCCTTCTTTTGGGCACTTTCTACAGCTTCAGTCTATTTCTTGGATTGTTATTTTGTCTCTAAAGTATAGTGGTGTATCCATGTCTCATCCACAGTTATGAAACGACGTTTAAAATACATTTTCTTTTTCATAAAACGATCCAAACATGCCTGAAAAATTTTCATTCTTATGCGTTTTTGGTCGAATGTTAACAAATGCGGCATCCATCTTTCAGAAAGCTTTTTCATCTGTAGTTCTTCATGCAAAATTAAATGAACTCGATCATTTGAGATGCCCATGATATTAGCTATTTCACATCACACACTTTTATTTGTCGATCTTTTAATACCATATCATGCACTTTGTCTACAATTGTTGTTGCTGTTTTTGACGTTCACTAAGTGGTTCATACTCAACGCTTGTACCACCACGTTTTTTATTTAAAATTTTGCTTCAGCGCCCGTTATAGCTTTATAGAGGCTAAAAAGTAGGCAACAATAAATATATTACGCTGTATAATTAAAATTAAAATTTAACAATATATTACATATATAAAAAAAATTTATATAATTATTTACATTTTTTGGTTAATTTGTAAGAAGTATTTCGACGTTCTTAAGCAAGTACTGTTTTAAGCTTACTTTAAAAGTTGACAGTATAAAAATATTTTTAAGGTTGTCAGATAATTGGTTATACTCATTAGCACCAGCGAAAGTAACTCGTTGTTTAGTCAACTCGAGGCGACATCTCGCTACATTCAGATCCATCGCCTGTCTTGTTATTCTCTGACTGTGTATGAGATTTTGATGAAACTGTATATTATGAGATCCATATCCTTTAATACATTTAAAAATATAAATTAAAATTTGTTGTTTACATAACCCTCGTATTGGAAGTATAGTTTTTGGAAAATTTTTAAAAAAATTAATTGTACTGTATCTTAATGGCAGATTAAACACGATTTTCAAAGCTTTATTATGTGCTGATTGAAGCGATTTTATTACTGCACCAGATTTAGAGGCATAGATCATTGGGAGATATGTTAAGTGTAAGTGAATTAAAGAATTGTAGAGTAAAATTTTCGTTTCAGCAAAAATTCAGCAATCCAATTTGTTACTGTTGCATAGAAGAAGCTCTTTCACCTAACACATTTACCATATCATTATGAATTTCTTGTCCCGATAAACCTGTTTTATTTATATATTTAATGATACCACGAATCTCTAATTTTTCCCATGTAAAAAATCGCGGATGAGACATTTTTGAACACCTGTGTCTATATGAAGAAGTTGTCAGATCAAAAAGAAATTTTATATGTGTTCATTTTCAGTGATGGATGTTTCCAAAACACTTAACATTTTTGTTATACCGCGCTTTCTGTTTTAGACTAAGAAGTTTCCGCACCGCCCTAGTAATTTATCTACGTCATTTATATAATTTTATTTTTTAATTTTTAATAATTTATAGTTAATTTTAATCCTAAATGTCTAAATAACCAACATAAGAGCTTGAAATTATTATTTTAATTATTTTCCACCATTTCATAAGAGATTTTGCAATCTTTGCGTACGTTTAATTAACATAAAAGTTGGTCTTAAATAAAGTCAACAGAATTTGAGATTCCATAGCAGGGATTTAGTCAGTGAAATGACAAAAGCTCCAGAAAAATTCTTATTCCGCATTAAGAGTTGCAAAGCAATTGCTTCCACTCAAATGGCCTGTTTTTATGATTATAGAAGAAAAATGTGGAAAAGTTGTAATCCTCAATCTTAAGAATAATGAATTCATTTTTTTCTCTATTTACGCAAGTATCTTTTGTATGTATATACTCGTACTTACTATTTACTTTATATTTAGTCTGCCACCTATTTATAAAAAAAAATAATCCATATTTTGTTAAAGAAGCGAAAAGGAAATGTTTTCCTATTGAGAACAGTTGGGTAATGACCCCAAAAATACTTTCCGAAAAAAACCATAACCCAAAGAAAAAGAAAAACAACAAAGAAGACTAACCTCAACTCTAGTTTAAGAAAATTATAAAGCCAATTAGCATTCATAAGAAAACCTAGACATGAAGTTAAATGTTATTTCCTAAAAACTTCATGCTAATTATCAACAAAATTCCTAAATACATTACAAGGCATAAAAACGTCAAATGAATTGAATTGAAGAGCAGCTAGCTATTCATGTTCAATGTGAATTCTTGAAGTCTCCATGAATACCTCAAAGAACAACATCATCAGGATTTTCATCATCAGCTTTAGTTTTGGAAAATAAACCAACCCTCACCCCCTCTTACTGTTGTATTGAATATTTATTACTATATTTTTTATTCTGTTCCTTTTTGTTTACTTCTACTTTTATTTTCTATGACTCAAGGACATCATTACAGCTAATTTACTATAGCTGGTGGCTGTAGCTACTTTTCTTTCTTACCCTCTTCTTTCTTATTTTTTCCCCCGTTTGCTTCCTCATTTCATTTTAAGGATTTATAATAATTTTGCAGAATGTAGCATATGTTTCCTTTTTTTCTTTTCTTTTGTAAATAATATTTTTTCGTTTTCCTTTTTTTTTTTTGTCCTGTCTTAAACGAGAAAACAAAAGGCGGTTTCAGTAACGGAGATTTACTTTGCATTATATTGCCTAAATGACCAAAAAAAAATGTCAGAAAATACATAAATAATAAAAAAAAAGAAACAACAACATTAACACAAAAATAGAGTAAAAAAATGTAACAAAAACAAAATGTTACGCAAAGAAACTCTTCTTGATTTTCATTCGTTTTCATAAACACATTTAAGTGACATGAGAGCGTATAAGTTGACACTTATCGATAATGTTAAGAAACAGATGTTTTGACTCCCGTTATTCGTTTTTTGGTCGTTTTTAATTTAACACCAACAAAAACAACTACACGCAGCACTGACAACAACTAAACTTTATCCAATAAAGAAATGTTGATGATGGTTACAATATGTTGCTTTTGTATTATTATTATTATTTCATTTTGTTTTTTTCTCGCTATATACGAGTATTTTAATAAATGTATGTATGTATGTACTTCGTGTGTACACTCAAAAAAATAATGAACTAGAAGTTAGGATATTTTACTTATTTTAAGGACGTAATGGTTGTCGTATGGCGCCAAAGACATTTTTTATTACAAGTCAGTAAAAAATTTCCTTAATATTGGGAAAAAAAATTTACTTAATATTAGTCCGGAATTCCTACTTTTATACAAAATTTTCCTAAATTATAGTAAATTTTAACTAGAATAGTGGAAAAATTATTTTTATACTAGTTCATAAATTATCGGAAACATTCCTTCATTTTAGTTAATATTTACAAGAATATAGTTCAGATAAATTTGAGAGAACAATAAAAATTAGGAAATTTTTCGTCTATTTTAGTTAAAAAGATAAATATTTTTTACTTAAAATTATGACATCATGTACCAGTTCTGAGTAAAAATTTACTTCAATTTAATAAATATGTTACCAAAAACGAATAAAAAAGTTATGAATTTAGGTTAATTTTTTCCCAAAATTGGATACAATATATGTAAAAAAGAGTACATTAAGCCTTAAAGCAAGGAAAAAAATCTGCAAATAAGAACTGAAATTGAGTAAGCGCATCCACCCCAGAAGAAAAAAAATACTAAAATTAACGAAAAAAATACTAAAACTGAGTAAATTATTCCCAGAAAATAGGAAGAAATGTACTGTAACTTATTAAATAAAATAAAAAATATGTTACTAGTAACCTATTTTTTCTAGCTTACTAGAATAAAAGTACAATTAAATTTTTTCCAATTTAGAAGTAATATATTTACTTAATTTTAATATTATTTTCCTAGATGCTAAATATTGCTTTATCTAGAAATAAACGTATACGAATAAGTTCTTTAAAAGGTTTATTTATTATTAAAATATTTTACAATTTAAGAATAACAAAAAAAGTATATAAAATTTACATTAATATTTGATTTAATTATAGTTTTGAAGATATATTTTTAAATTACAATTGAATATTTTTACAGGATTTAAATTTAATTTTTTTTATATAAAAAGTATTTTTAATTTTTGTTTGAAATTGAGATTAATATTTGATTTAATTATAGTTTTGATTACAATATAATATTTGTACAGGATTTGAATTTAGTTTTATTATTTGTTTATAATTACCAAGTATTTTTAGGTCTTAAATAGTAGTTACAGTTTAATTCATGAATATGAATTGGAGGTGACTTTATGGACGTTGCTGGTAGTATTTTATAATCTAATAACTCAGGCCTAAAGGTACGGTCACATTTGACAAATATTTCCTCAAAAAAGCGTAACCACTTGTTTTAGCACAAATTTGTTTGACGTTGTTTGCTCTTACAAGAGTTTTGCAAGATCAAACAGCATCAAATAAATTAAAACTAAATATTTGTTGTGCTTTGGCCTAAATAAGAAAAGTTTTTTTAAGTAAACAAATGAGTTCAAATAAATGTTATTTAGTGGTTACGTCATTTTCGGCAAATATTTGCCAAATGTGACCGTGCCTTAACAGAATATGATGAAAATACTTTCACATATGATAAAATCAATTTCATAAAATCTTGAATTTTAGATGCAGTAAAGATTGGGTCATAACTATAAATTACAAATCCAATTTCCGTAACGCTGAAAGCTACTGAAACATGTGTATCGCTCTATTTCATATTTTTTTATATGTATAAAAAGAGTTACATATGTATACTTAAGGATTATGTTTAAACAAGGGCAACAATTTAAAAAAATGTACTTCAGAATTTTCTGCTACGTGATAAATTGTGAAAAAATTCAGAACCTTTTCATAGTTAAATTATGGTTCTTTTCATAAGAACTACGTGGAAGAGACACTCTTTGTGACACACTGCATCTTTGGCTATGGAACACTGAAGGTCCTTAGTCTTCCTAATTATACTATTCCAAGGCAATCGTTACAAAAATACAAATAGCGCATCATATATTAGCAGTTACAAATAAATAAATATTCATTGGAAAATATGAAATTTCAATACAGATGCACTTTTTGAATTTAAAGAAACAAACAATAATTACGTAAAAGCTCAAATTTAAAAATTGAAAACCTTGTTTTAGAGAAAATTGTTTAAGTATACATACATATTTTAATAATATAAGCAATAACACAACTTGCTATTTGAATTTTTGCGTATTTTGTAATTATTTTCTTATTAATGTCAGTTATGAAGTTAAAATCGATTTCCCAGATATAGACGATTTTAATACTGCTTCAATACTAAACTATTTCGGATAAATTTTGTAAATATATTAGAAAAAGGCCGAAAAATAAACTTACTTCTTCATGTTCTAATAATGAGCTTATTGATGATTGTTTTGAATCATTAAAAGACACCATAGTTTAAAAAATATGATAAAAAAAATAAAAATACCTTTAAAAATTTCCAAAAATGCATCTCCGTTGAGTAGCGTTAATGCATCTTTTAAAGTGTCTTCTGATTCCATATTTATAGCATTTCAATTCACCAGACCACGTTGGCGCATTTAAACACTAACACTAATAATAAAAAACAATGTGCATGCACAAATGTGCTTATAAATACAAAAACAATGTTACGAAACTTTTGTCAAATAAAATTCTTAACAAGGCACTTACATAGTACATAAACTATCGTAATTAACTTTTCACTTTCCTTTTTATATTTTATATTTTTTTTGTTATTAATTGTATTTAAAATTTAATTATTATATTTTTAATTTTGCACTTTTATTTTATTTGTTAATACACAGTTTATATTTTAATTGACTGTTTTCAACTACAACTCGTTCAGAATAAAACTAAAACCAAAAGAAAACAAGTATGTGTGTTTTTTGTAAAATTAAAACAGTTACTTTCAACATTCCAATGTTACGCCAGTGCTGTTTACCTAATGGTATATAGTTTAGGTATTCGGTTCTACGTTTAAGTTCAAAATATATCAAAATTAAGTAAATTATTTTCTAAAATTTAGTAAATATTTACTTATAAAAAAGTTTTCAAAAACTATTTTATTTTTTTCAAGAAAACGACTTTATGTTCAATATTTTTGTAAGAAATTTTTACTTCAAATTAGTAAAATTTTTCATTATTTTTTAAATTATCTACATTATTTTTTTAGGAACTTAACTTACCTGTTTCAAGTAAATTTTTACTATATTTTTTCTACATTTTAAGTAATATTTAGTTAATTATGTTCTAAAACCAAGTAAAATTGTACCAGTTATAATTTTCAATTATACAATTTTTTAAAATTTATCTGTACTTTTTTTAAGGAAGATATTCCTAAATATCAGTTTGTTACTTTCTCAGAAGTAAGACATCTTTTATTCAATGGTAGGAAATAATATATTGCTTTGCTTCTTAATTTATCTGAACTAGATTCTTGAAAGCATTTCTTAATAGTTAGTAAGCAATAAACTCGAAGTAGAAGTTTAATAAACATGTATTAAAATGCAATATAAATTTCTCAGTATTTAGGAAAATTTGAACTAATATCAAAGAAAACCATTAACAAGTTTTAAGTATATTATAAATTATGAACTATTTTGGAGTAAACCATTTACTGAACTCAGTTTTTTGAACTTAAACCAAAATAACTTATTTTTATGATGTAATTCCCTTAAGTCTAGGAAAAATTTATTAATTTCTAGTAAATATTATTTTGCGGTTAATAATATTTTCCTACAATCAAGTAATTTATCTATAGAAAATAATAAACTAATATCAAGTTTATGAACTATTTGCTTTTTTACTCAGATTAAGTAATTTTTATTACATTTTAATAAAATTTCCTTAATTTTAGTTAAATTTTACTCAAATTTAGGGAAACTTTTGAACTACTTTTAAAGAATTTTTTTTCATAAAATTTAGTACATGTCTTTTTTTTGAGTGTATACGAGTATTCTCTATGTAATAAAAACTACAGTATTGTATCATTGTGTTAGAAATATTTGTGTTTAATATTTTTTAAAGCAATTACCTTTTTAACGAAAGTACCTTTTTAAAGAAAGTACCTTTTAAAAGAAAATACCTTTTAAAAGAAAGTACCTTTTAAAAGAAAGTACCTTTTAAAAGAAAAACCCTTTTAAAAGAAAGTACCTTTTAAAAGAAAGTACCTTTTAAAAGAAAGTACCTTTTAAAAGAAAGTACATTTTAAAAGAACGTACCTTTTAAAAGAAAGTACCTTTTTAAAGAAAGTACTTTTTAAAGAAAGTACTTTTTAAAGAAAGTAATTTTTAAAGAAAGTACATTTTTAAAGAAAGTACTTTTTAAAGAAAGTACTTTTTAAAGAAAGTACTAATTAAAGAAAGTACATTTTTAAAGAAAGAACATTTTTAAAGAAAGTACAGTTTTCAAGAAAGTAGCTTTTAAAAGAAAGTAACTTTTTAAAGAGAGTACCTACAAGAAAGTTTTGAAAATAACAGACTAAAGTAAACATCTCATGTTCGTTTATAGGTAAGATGAGAGCGTTGCGGTTTCGATTCCCGCCAAAGACTCTGGGTAGTTTCTGCAGATAAGCCAAAAGCTTCGCAGTTTGTGTTTGTTAATTATATATTTATATTTTATTATATATTTTTTTGTTTGTTAATTATATGTGAATTTTACGTCAAGTGACCCAATTTTAAAAATCGATGTCTTCCGATTTGGATGAAATTTGCACCAAAGTTAGTACTATTGGTCAATTTTGGTCATACAAGGTTTTTTATATGAGTGTAACTTTTTACCTATTGGTTCTAGCAAAAATTGTCCAAAGGACTGTAGATAGCCATTTCTTCAATCATTTCAAAAATATTTTTTTTTAATTTTTAAAAATATTTCTTTTTAATTTTTAAAAAAATTTTTTTTTAATTTTTTTTTTTAAATATTTTTTTTTAATTTTTTTTCAATTTGGGCCTTTTTTCAAAATAAAGCTTATACAATTTACTTAAAGTCTTTACAAGCGCTTAATGGCATGCAAGTGGGGTATCGCATATTTAAAAAAACCATGAACATGAAATACGGCATTTTTTGATTATTGATAATCGATGACTTTATTCGCTGAGGCCTTTTTACTTTACTAATTTCTGAAATGTTGCTCAACATTGAAAAATATATGTTCTCTCATGAAATACTTAATTTTTAAAAATCTTAAACTCTCAGATGTGAAACTCTCTTTTTATTTGTGGAATTTTTGGGCAATTAAAAGCAAAAGCAAATCATATGTGAACATTTGGAAACCTTATTCGTTCTTATATTGACCTTCGATAAGAAAATATCCTACAACTATTTTAGCCTATGAAAGCGGATATTAAAATAAACGGGAAATTTAAATTGTAATGTTTCTTGGGAGTTGGGCCATGTAATCAACCATTCTTTCTGAGAATATACAGATCTTCAACTTTTATTCGCAGATTAACTAATATTCCTAAATTCTCGTATCTCACTACATAGTTGGGAAAAATTAATGTTACTCAACGATGCTCATATCTAGCTCCAAATATAGGCTAAGGCAATTCCACAAAGATTTTATCTCCCGATTGTGTGCATTGGCATCAGTATATCTAGATGGTGGCAAACTAAGTTGCTGCAGAATATATAATTCACTTGCTCAAAATAATCAAATCTAATACAAACAGACTATAACTAATAAAAAAAATAACTACTTGTATTTAATGAATTTACATCCACAATAGATGTCAAACCAATTATTAAAAAATAATAATTTAAAATTTCTAAAGTGCAAAACATTGTACTTGCTAAGATCGAATTTTTCGAATTTCTCTAAAAAATAAAAGACATATTATTTTTACTCTTTACTATAACAGAGACACCACTGTTGCTCATGTTACCTACCATAACAAAAAGCTGTAGTTTCGTACTTTCTATTTTCCCAGTTTTGTTTGTTTTTTTTTGTGCTTTTTAAACGCCACCTACTTGAACAATACAAAACATTTGTTGGAGACATAAAAATTTGTAGATATATTTTTTATGGACTTTCTATACATTATTTTTATATATATACACATAGTAATATTATATGTATGTACATACGAGTATAGCAGTCAGTAATCGTACCGTATAAAATTAAATATTTTTTCACTCTTACTTTAATACATATTCGTAAACTAATAATAATAATAATATGTACTTAATGTTATAATATATTATTTTTTCTACAATTTTCAGTTTTCTTTAGATTGGCTTAAAATGAAAAGGAAGATAAAAATAAACTGAAAAGTTGTTTTTATTTTATATGAAACATAAAATTAAGTTTATGATCTATTATGGCAGGACTTGTATTGGAGTACAAAGCAATATGTAAAAAAAGAAAAAGTTTTAACAAAATTTATTGTGTTTTAAACAATTTTCAAGGGTCAAGTCAAGTGAACATAAGACGTATGATTGATATTAATAACAAACAATACATGTCATTTTAAATATTGATAAATAACAAATAATCATACGCCATGTGGTCTTTATATAAGGGGTTTTTAACAAACAAACAAACAAACAAATCACAACAATACAGCAAAAAGTTTCAAAATTAAAAGTGAAATATGTTTGTTAAATATGTAACCAATTTGCTGCAAATGTGGCCATTATTATAAAATTATTTTCTCTTTTTTTTTTGGTGACTGGTGACTAACAATTTTATAAACCTTTAAAGTAAATATTTATTTTCATTTTCATAGTAATAGCCTCAACTATTTATACTTTTTGTTTATATTTTTTTCATGTTTAAATTTTTGTATATGTGTAATAAAGGTTCGTTAGTTGTATGACAAAATATCTCTTGGGTATATTGTGGATTTGTGTGTAAGTTTGCGTCCATGAATTTTATTTAATTTGTATCACTTTTACCTTTGGCGTATTTTATTTGATTAGCCACTACAAATTGAATTTCAACATTCAATGATCGTGTTATATGGTCTCTACTTATTTATATGTAAATGTAGATGTTGATGTATTGTATATATATAGAAGTATTCATGTACTTGTGCAAGTGTGCATATAGTGTTGTGATAGCTTTAGTTCTATGCTATACATGTAAAAATTGTAAATTTCATTTGGGTTTTCTTGTTTTTTTTTCTAGTTATAGTAAAAAGTTGAATGCAAACAACAGTATGGTTTATGAAAAGCGCAGAATCCCTTACTGATTTTAACAGAAATTGAAAATGAACAAATTGGACACAATTGTGGGTAAAAAGAAAAAAAGCTTGTATTTCAATTTCAATGTTAGGAAAAAATATTATTATATGGACAAAATGTATTGAAATAGCTGCAAATAAAATCCAAGTTTCTAATGAAGTCATTTCTGTACGAGTACACTTTAACCCTCATCCTGTAAAGAAAAAAAGGAACGAATCTTGTATTTTGGGCAAATTTTGCCCAATACAATTTACGTGCGCCAAGATAGCATCGAAAAATAGCAACGCCGGAAATGAAAACGAGGGAATTTTCTAATATCGTTTAGGGGAATCGAGTGGCAACAAATGATTTTAGGAATTCAGGGGCAACGAAAACTGGAACAAATTTTAGCAATTTCGAGAGCAAGAAAGCCCGAAAACAATGTTAGGAATTAAGCGGTAATGTAATTATTCAGCATAAAAAAAATCCAGTGAAATTCGAGCTCCTTTAAAAATGGTCAGAAAATCTGGGATTCTAAATAAAATAGAATCTGGGCAGTGTCAGGGCATATACTCAATGGAAATTGAAAGTATACATCCCACTGAATATAAAACGCTTTCCGTGCAAAAAATTGTCAGAGCCGTTCCAGAGAAATTCGAGCTCCTCCAAAAATGGTCAGAAAATCTGGGATTCTAAATAAAATAGAATCTGGGCAGTGTCAGGGCATAGACTCAATGGAAATTGAAAGTATACATCCCACTGAATATAAAACGCTTTCCGTGCAAAAAATTGTCAGAGCCGTTCCAGAGAAATTCGAGCTCCTCCAAAAATGGTCAGAAAATCTGGGATTCTAAATAAAATAGAATCTGGGCAGTGTCAGGGCATAGACTCAATGGAAATTGAAAGTATACATCCCACTAAATATAAAACGCTTTCCGTGCAAAAAATTGTCAGAGCCGTTCCAGAGAAATTCGAGCTCCTCCAAAAATGGTCAGAAAATCTGGGATTCTAAATAAAATAGAATCTGGGCAGTGTCAGGGCATAGACTCAATGGAAATTGAAAGTATACATCCCACTGAATATAAAACGCTTTCCGTGCAAAAAATTGTCAGAGCCGTTCCAGAGAAATTCGAGCTCCTCCAAAAATGGTCAGAAAATCTGGGATTCTAAATAAAATAGAATCTGGGCAGTGTCAGGGCATAGACTCAATGGAAATTGAAAGTATACATCCCACTGAATATAAAACGCTTTCCGTGCAAAAAATTGTCAGAGCCGTTCCAGAGAAATTCGAGCTCCTCCAAAAATGGTTAGAAAATCTGGGATTCTAAATAAAATAGAATCTGGGCAGTGTCAGGGCATAGACTCAATGGAAATTGAAAGTATACATCCCACTGAATATAAAACGCTTTCCGTGCAAAAAATTGTCAGAGCCGTTCCAGAGAAATTCGAGCTCCTCCAAAAATGGTCAGAAAATCTGGGATTCTAAATAAAATAGAATCTGGGCAGTGTCAGGGCATAGACTCAATGGAAATTGAAAGTATACATCCCACTGAATATAAAACGCTTTCCGTGCAAAAAATTGTCAGAGCCGTTCCAGAGAAATTCGAGCTCCTCCAAAAATGGTCAGAAAATCTGGGATTCTAAATAAAATAGAATCTGGGCAGTGTCAGGGCATAGACTCAATGGAAATTGAAAGTATACATCCCACTGAATATAAAACGCTTTCCGTGCAAAAAATTGTCAGAGCCGTTCCAGAGAAATTCGAGCTCCTCCAAAAATGGTCAGAAAATCTGGGATTCTAAATAAAATAGAATCTGGGCAGTGTCAGGGCATAGACTCAATGGAAATTGAAAGTATACATCCCACTGAATATAAAACGCTTTCCGTGCAAAAAATTGTCAGAGCCGTTCCAGAGAAATTCGAGCTCCTCCAAAAATGGTCAGAAAATCTGGGATTCTAAATAAAATAGAATCTGGGCAGTGTCAGGGCATAGACTCAATGGAAATTGAAAGTATACATCCCACTGAATATAAAACGCTTTCCGTGCAAAAAATTGTCAGAGCCGTTCCAGAGAAATTCGAGCTCCTCCAAAAATGGTCAGAAAATCTGGGATTCTAAATAAAATAGAATCTGGGCAGTGTCAGGGCATAGACTCAATGGAAATTGAAAGTATACATCCCACTGAATATAAAACGTTTTCCGTGCAAAAAATTGTCAGAGCCGTTCCAGAGAAATTCGAGCTCCTCCAAAAATGGTCAGAAAATCTGGGATTCTAAATAAAATAGAATCTGGGCAGTGTCAGGGCATAGACTCAATGGAAATTGAAAGTATACATCCCACTGAATATAAAACGCTTTCCGTGCAAAAAATTGTCAGAGCCGTTCCAGAGAAATTCGAGCTCCTCCAAAAATGGTCAGAAAATCTGGGATTCTAAATAAAATAGAATCTGGGCAGTGTCAGGGCATAGACTCAATGGAAATTGAAAGTATACATCCCACTGAATATAAAACGCTTTCCGTGCAAAAAATTGTCAGAGCCGTTCCAGAGAAATTCGAGCTCCTCCAAAAATGGTCAGAAAATCTGGGATTCTAAATAAAATAGAATCTGGGCAGTGTCAGGGCATAGACTCAATGGAAATTGAAAGTATACATCCCACTGAATATAAAACGCTTTCCGTGCAAAAAATTGTCAGAGCCGTTCCAGAGAAATTCGAGCTCCTCCAAAAATGGTCAGAAAATCTGGGATTCTAAATAAAATAGAATCTGGGCAGTGTCAGGGCATAGACTCAATGGAAATTGAAAGTATACATCCCACTGAATATAAAACGCTTTCCGTGCAAAAAATTGTCAGAGCCGTTCCACAGAAATTCGAGCTCCTCCAAAAATGGTCAGAAAATCTGGGATTCTAAATAAAATAGAATCTGGGCAGTGTCAGGGCATAGACTCAATGGAAATTGAAAGTATACATCCCACTGAATATAAAACGCTTTCCGTGCAAAAAATTGTCAGAGCCGTTCCAGAGAAATTCGAGCTCCTCCAAAAATGGTCAGAAAATCTGGGATTCTAAATAAAATAGAATCTGGGCAGTGTCAGGGCATAGACTCAATGATAATTGAAAGTATATGTACATCCCACTAAATATATTGAAAGCTTCCCGAGCATTTGGTCATATACCACGTGCTCGTTGCTATTCTTTTTTTTTTATTAGGAATTGCGATCGATTTAAGTAAGTTTGAAGTCGACCTATACCTTCATATAGGGAAATCATAAATGGTACAGTTAAACGACACCAATCATTAACTAATGCAAGAGTGAGACGCTAATCTCTCGTATGCAGCGAAAAAAGGACGGCCTGATTACCTTTAATGCAATAATGACGCGCGAGTTCTTTTTTACCCAGAGTTGTATTATGGCACGTGTTTAGCAAATCAACCGCAGACATAAAAAAGACTTGCAGGCATGTGATGGAAATCGATATCGAAAACAAATCAGTTTTGGAAATACATTTTAATGCATTTATTTATTTATTTTTAAAATTTTTGTTTTAAGATTCTCTTTAGTAGCACAATATCTTTATATTTTATGAGATAAAAGTTTTCCAATACACAAATATTACATACAAAATTGACTTCTAAAACTCATTCGTTTTCGATTTCCATCACATGCCTGATAGACTTAAAGACAGTAAATAGTAGCAATAATTAAAAAAATGTAATTGTTTCTTTAATTACCAATACGGCGAATCTTAAATAACTTATTTTTACAAATGAATAGGAAATTAATTCATTAAAAAACAATACAATTTGCGGTTGATTTCTTTGTTTAATAATGCCTTAAGGTATTTATATACTCGATATTTTGATTTATGGTATGATTAGAAAATTACAATAAATACATAAATGAGTACTACAAAAATTAAACTTCTATTAATTCCACATTTTAGTTGGTGCACTATAAATCTTTTTAGAAAAAGTGTATTGTTTGCCTTTTTTCAGATATTTAAAAAAATTTTATTCCAAAAAAATGTCTAATTTTTTAAAAGTAAAATTCCTAAATTTCGTTAGCCGTGGTTTTTTCAAAATGTTTTCAAAAGATATTGTTATTGATAATTTTGTTGAAATTTAGCAGTTTTTGCATTTGGAAATCTGATTTTAATAGGCCTGAACCCTGAACAATATTTTTTTAAAAAATACATAAATGAGTATTTATTGTAATTTTCTAATCATACCATAAATCAAAATATCGAGTATATAAATACCTTAAGGCATTATTAAACAAAGAAATCAACCGCAAATTGTATTGTTTTTTAATGAATTAATTTCCTATTCATTTGTAAAAATAAGTTATTTAAGATTCGCCGTATTGGTAATTAAAGAAACAATTACATTTTTTTAATTATTGCTACTATTTACTGTCTTTAAGTCTATCAGGCATGTGATGGAAATCGAAAACGAATGAGTTTTAGAAGTCAATTTTGTATGTAATATTTGTGTATTGGAAAACTTTTATCTCATAAAATATAAAGATATTGTGCTACTAAAGAGAATCTTAAAACAAAAATTTTAAAAATAAATAAATAAATGCATTAAAATGTATTTCCAAAACTGATTTGTTTTCGATATCGATTTCCATCACATGCCTGCAAGTCTTTTTTATGTCTGCGGTTGATTTGCTAAACACGTGCCATAATACAACTCTGGGTAAAAAAGAACTCGCGCGTCATTATTGCATTAAAGGTAATCAGGCCGTCCTTTTTTCGCTGCATACGAGAGATTAGCGTCTCACTCTTGCATTAGTTAATGATTGGTGTCGTTTAACTGTACCATTTATGATTTCCCTATATGAAGGTATAGGTCGACTTCAAACTTACTTAAATCGATCGCAATTCCTAATAAAAAAAAAAGAATAGCAACGAGCACGTGGTATATGACCAAATGCTCGGGAAGCTTTCAATATATTTAGTGGGATGTACATATACTTTCAATTATCATTGAGTCTATGCCCTGACACTGCCCAGATTCTATTTTATTTAGAATCCCAGATTTTCTGACCATTTTTGGAGGAGCTCGAATTTCTCTGGAACGGCTCTGACAATTTTTTGCACGGAAAGCGTTTTATATTCAGTGGGATGTATACTTTCAATTTCCATTGAGTCTATGCTTTGACACTGCCCAGATTCTATTTTATTTAGAATCCCAGATTTTCTGACCATTTTTGGAGGAGCTCGAATTTCTCTGGAACGGCTCTGACAATTTTTTGCACGGAAAGCGTTTTATATTCAGTGGGATGTATACTTTCAATTTCCATTGAGTCTATGCCCTGACACTGCCCAGATTCTATTTTATTTAGAATCCCAGATTTTCTGACCATTTTTGGAGGAGCTCGAATTTCTCTGGAACGGCTCTGACAATTTTTTGCACGGAAAGCGTTTTATATTCAGTGGGATGTATACTTTCAATTTCCATTGAGTCTATGCCCTGACACTGCCCAGATTCTATTTTATTTAGAATCCCAGATTTTCTGACCATTTTTGGAGGAGCTCGAATTTCTCTGGAACGGCTCTGACAATTTTTTGCACGGAAAGCGTTTTATATTCAGTGGGATGTATACTTTCAATTTCCATTGAGTCTATGCCCTGACACTGCCCAGATTCTATTTTATTTAGAATCCCAGATTTTCTGACCATTTTTGGAGGAGCTCGAATTTCTCTGGAACGGCTCTGACAATTTTTTGCACGGAAAGCGTTTTATATTCAGTGGGATGTATACTTTCAATTTCCATTGAGTCTATGCCCTGACACTGCCCAGATTCTATTTTATTTAGAATCCCAGATTTTCTGACCATTTTTGGAGGAGCTCGAATTTCTCTGGAACGGCTCTGACAATTTTTTGCACGGAAAGCGTTTTATATTCAGTGGGATGTATACTTTCAATTTCCATTGAGTCTATGCCCTGACACTGCCCAGATTCTATTTTATTTAGAATCCCAGATTTTCTGACCATTTTTGGAGGAGCTCGAATTTCTCTGGAACGGCTCTGACAATTTTTTGCACGGAAAGCGTTTTATATTCAGTGGGATGTATACTTTCAATTTCCATTGAGTCTATGCCCTGACACTGCCCAGATTCTATTTTATTTAGAATCCCAGATTTTCTGACCATTTTTGGAGGAGCTCGAATTTCTCTGGAACGGCTCTGACAATTTTTTGCACGGAAAGCGTTTTATATTCAGTGGGATGTATACTTTCAATTTCCATTGAGTCTATGCCCTGACACTGCCCAGATTCTATTTTATTTAGAATCCCAGATTTTCTGACCATTTTTGGAGAAGCTCGAATTTCTCTGGAACGGCTCTGACAATTTTTTGCACGGAAAGCGTTTTATATTCAGTGGGATGTATACTTTCAATTTCCATTGAGTCTATGCCCTGACACTGCCCAGATTCTATTTTATTTAGAATCCCAGATTTTCTGACCATTTTTGGAGGAGCTCGAATTTCTCTGGAACGGCTCTGACAATTTTTTGCACGGAAAGCGTTTTATATTCAGTGGGATGTATACTTTCAATTTCCATTGAGTCTATGCCCTGACACTGCCCAGATTCTATTTTATTTAGAATCCCAGATTTTCTGACCATTTTTGGAGGAGCTCGAATTTCTCTGGAACGGCTCTGACAATTTTTTGCACGGAAAGCGTTTTATATTCAGTGGGATGTATACTTTCAATTTCCATTGAGTCTATGCCCTGACACTGCCCAGATTCTATTTTATTTAGAATCCCAGATTTTCTGACCATTTTTGGAGGAGCTCGAATTTCTCTGGAACGGCTCTGACAATTTTTTGCACGGAAAGCGTTTTATATTCAGTGGGATGTATACTTTCAATTTCCATTGAGTCTATGCCCTGACACTGCCCAGATTCTATTTTATTTAGAATCCCAGATTTTCTGACCATTTTTGGAGGAGCTCGAATTTCTCTGGAACGGCTCTGACAATTTTTTGCACGGAAAGCGTTTTATATTCAGTGGGATGTATACTTTCAATTTCCATTGAGTCTATGCCCTGACACTGCCCAGATTCTATTTTATTTAGAATCCCAGATTTTCTGACCATTTTTGGAGGAGCTCGAATTTCTCTGGAACGGCTCTGACAATTTTTTGCACGGAAAGCGTTTTATATTCAGTGGGATGTATACTTTCAATTTCCATTGAGTCTATGCCCTGACACTGCCCAGATTCTATTTTATTTAGAATCCCAGATTTTCTGACCATTTTTGGAGGAGCTCGAATTTCTCTGGAACGGCTCTGACAATTTTTTGCACGGAAAGCGTTTTATATTCAGTGGGATGTATACTTTCAATTTCCATTGAGTCTATGCCCTGACACTGCCCAGATTCTATTTTATTTAGAATCCCAGATTTTCTGACCATTTTTGGAGGAGCTCGAATTTCTCTGGAACGGCTCTGACAATTTTTTGCACGGAAAGCGTTTTATATTCAGTGGGATGTATACTTTCAATTTCCATTGAGTCTATGCCCTGACACTGCCCAGATTCTATTTTATTTAGAATCCCAGATTTTCTGACCATTTTTGGAGGAGCTCGAATTTCTCTGGAACGGCTCTGACAATTTTTTGCACGGAAAGCGTTTTATATTCAGTGGGATGTATACTTTCAATTTCCATTGAGTCTATGCCCTGACACTGCCCAGATTCTATTTTATTTAGAATCCCAGATTTTCTGACCATTTTTGGAGGAGCTCGAATTTCTCTGGAACGGCTCTGACAATTTTTTGCACGGAAAGCGTTTTATATTCAGTGGGATGTATACTTTCAATTTCCATTGAGTCTATGGCCTGACACTGCCCAGATTCTATTTTATTTAGAATCCCAGATTTTCTGACCATTTTTGGAGGAGCTCGAATTTCTCTGGAACGGCTCTGACAATTTTTTGCACGGAAAGCGTTTTATATTCAGTGGGATGTATACTTTCAATTTCCATTGAGTCTATGCCCTGACACTGCCCAGATTCTATTTTATTTAGAATCCCAGATTTTCTGACCATTTTTGGAGGAGCTCGAATTTCTCTGGAACGGCTCTGACAATTTTTTGCACGGAAAGCGTTTTATATTCAGTGGGATGTATACTTTCAATTTCCATTGAGTCTATGCCCTGACACTGCCCAGATTCTATTTTATTTAGAATCCCAGATTTTCTGACCATTTTTGGAGGAGCTCGAATTTCTCTGGAACGGCTCTGACAATTTTTTGCACGGAAAGCGTTTTATATTCAGTGGGATGTATACTTTCAATTTCCATTGAGTCTATGCCCTGACACTGCCCAGATTCTATTTTATTTAGAATCCCAGATTTTCTGACCATTTTTGGAGGAGCTCGAATTTCTCTGGAACGGCTCTGACAATTTTTTGCACGGAAAGCGTTTTATATTCAGTGGGATGTATACTTTCAATTTCCATTGAGTCTATGCCCTGACACTGCCCAGATTCTATTTTATTTAGAATCCCAGATTTTCTGACCATTTTTGGAGGAGCTCGAATTTCTCTGGAACGGCTCTGACAATTTTTTGCACGGAAAACGTTTTATATTCAGTGGGATGTATACTTTCAATTTCCATTGAGTCTATGCCCTGACACTGCCCAGATTCTATTTTATTTAGAATCCCAGATTTTCTGACCATTTTTGGAGGAGCTCGAATTTCTCTGGAACGGCTCTGACAATTTTTTGCACGGAAAGCGTTTTATATTCAGTGGGATGTATACTTTCAATTTCCATTGAGTCTATGCCCTGACACTGCCCAGATTCTATTTTATTTAGAATCCCAGATTTTCTGACCATTTTTGGAGGAGCTCGAATTTCTCTGGAACGGCTCTGACAATTTTTTGCACGGAAAGCGTTTTATATTCAGTGGGATGTATACTTTCAATTTCCATTGAGTCTATGCCCTGACACTGCCCAGATTCTATTTTATTTAGAATCCCAGATTTTCTGACCATTTTTGGAGGAGCTCGAATTTCTCTGGAACGGCTCTGACAATTTTTTGCACGGAAAGCGTTTTATATTCAGTGGGATGTATACTTTCAATTTCCATTGAGTCTATGCCCTGACACTGCCCAGATTCTATTTTATTTAGAATCCCAGATTTTCTGACCATTTTTGGAGGAGCTCGAATTTCTCTGGAACGGCTCTGACAATTTTTTGCACGGAAAGCGTTTTATATTCAGTGGGATGTATACTTTCAATTTCCATTGAGTCTATGCCCTGACACTGCCCAGATTCTATTTTATTTAGAATCCCAGATTTTCTGACCATTTTTGGAGGAGCTCGAATTTCTCTGGAACGGCTCTGACAATTTTTTGCACGGAAAGCGTTTTATATTCAGTGGGATGTATACTTTCAATTTCCATTGAGTCTATGCCCTGACACTGCCCAGATTCTATTTTATTTAGAATCCCAGATTTTCTGACCATTTTTGGAGGAGCTCGAATTTCTCTGGAACGGCTCTGACAATTTTTTGCACGGAAAACGTTTTATATTCAGTGGGATGTATACTTTCAATTTCCATTGAGTCTATGCCCTGACACTGCCCAGATTCTATTTTATTTAGAATCCCAGATTTTCTGACCATTTTTGGAGGAGCTCGAATTTCTCTGGAACGGCTCTGACAATTTTTTGCACGAAAAGCGTTTTATATTCAGTGGGATGTATACTTTCAATTTCCATTGAGTCTATGCCCTGACACTGCCCAGATTCTATTTTATTTAGAATCCCAGATTTTCTGACCATTTTTGGAGGAGCTCGAATTTCTCTGGAACGGCTCTGACAATTTTTTGCACGGAAAGCGTTTTATATTCAGTGGGATGTATACTTTCAATTTCCATTGAGTCTATGCCCTGACACTGCCCAGATTCTATTTTATTTAGAATCCCAGATTTTCTGACCATTTTTGGAGGAGCTCGAATTTCTCTGGAACGGCTCTGACAATTTTTTGCACGGAAAGCGTTTTATATTCAGTGGGATGTATACTTTCAATTTCCATTGAGTCTATGCCCTGACACTGCCCAGATTCTATTTTATTTAGAATCCCAGATTTTCTGACCATTTTTGGAGGAGCTCGAATTTCTCTGGAACGGCTCTGACAATTTTTTGCACGGAAAGCGTTTTATATTCAGTGGGATGTATACTTTCAATTTCCATTGAGTCTATGCCCTGACACTGCCCAGATTCTATTTTATTTAGAATCCCAGATTTTCTGACCATTTTTGGAGGAGCTCGAATTTCTCTGGAACGGCTCTGACAATTTTTTGCACGGAAAGCGTTTTATATTCAGTGGGATGTATACTTTCAATTACCATTTTCCAATCCCAGACAATTTTTTGCACGGAAAACTTTCTATATTCAGTGAGATTCGTTGCTATTTTTCGTTGCTATTATTAAAAATCTCCTCAATTCCCTCAATTCATTTCCGGTGATGCCACTAAAATTCAAGAAAACGGGATTGCAAATTTCATTTCCGCCGTTGCTATTTTTCGATGCTATCTTGGCGCACGTATACAATTTTACTAGTTTTATTACTTTTTGTTACAAGTATTACATATTATTTCGACATGGGAATGATTTTTGCACACAAATAAGTTACAATTCATACATTTTGTATTATATTTAGTACTGTTAGACTTATTTTCACAGAAGTGACAACGGCCTCTCTTTGTATTTTTCTCTTTTTGCGGGTGATGTAGATTCCTTGCGACAGTACCATATGGCTGTGTCTTACGCTGCTGCTTTTCATCGTCCAAAAGCTCAAATCCCAGTTCTTCCAAAAAAAGCCTACGACGAAAATGCTTTGATTTGTTCCACTCGGGATTTATTGCTGTCCAAATAACGAAAGCATTGCATGCGGATACATCAAGTATATTTGCAAATAGAGCTACAGGCCACCTATTATTTTTCCGCTTACAAGTATATGTGGCAACCAGTTGGTCGACTGTATCCACCCCTGCCTTTGTATGGTTATAATACTCTATTATTTCTGGTTTCTTTGACTGGTTATCGTGTATTTGTGCGTCTTGGTGTAATGTGCTTATTAGATATACGCACCGATATTTCTTTGGAACATAAGCTACTAATGTTACTTTATTTTTATGTTCAAAAAGGAAATCTGAGTAAAGGACATGTTTTTTTCTCATGTCCAAAATATGTGGAGGTGGAAACACCTTATTTTTTCGGACAGTCCCAACTATAGTCATTTTCTTTTTCAGAAGCTCAGCAGCAAGATCTTATGAGGTAAAAAAGTTATCGCAAGTTAAATTTCGGCCTTTGAGTCCTTCTGCAAGTTCGAGTAACACTCGCATGCCTTGATTCTTTTCAGGAACGCAATTACGATTTTGTCCGATATACACTTGCATAGACCAGGCATAGTTGGTGTTAGAGTCGCATAGTGCCCAAATTTCAATTCCGTATTTCGCTGGCTTCGAAGGAATATATTGCCTAAATGGACATTTGCCACGATATGCCACTAGCTGCTCATCGACTGTCACGCATTCGTTTGGATTATACATAATATTCAAAGTATTAGCCCATTTGTCCCACAAAACTCTTATAGGTGCCAACTTATCGCGAGCTCGTCGATCCGCTCTATCTGATTTATCGTCGAATCAAAGAACTCTGCTAATATTTTGAAATCTACGCAGCGATATTGTTGCTTTGAATATGAGCCTTCCTTTCATATCGTCCCATAAAGATTCCATTGCTTCACCACAAGAACGATAAACGCCAGCTAATAACAGCAATCCAAAATATGCCTTCAAGGATGCAGGGTTAATTTCCTTCCAAGCTTCTACAAACACTTTGATGCCTATGTAGACATGTATAAATAAGTTTTTAGTGCGCAATGTTTTAGAAAATACGATGAAAATTACCTTCAATATTTGTCATCTTTATAATAATAGTTTGCATTTCCTTTGTCATAAACAACTCAAATGTGGATTCACTACTCACGTAAAAAAACAAAACTGAACTGATCAATGTCGAATGTTTCCCTGTTTCTAATGTTTTTGGAGCGATAAAACAAGTGTGCATAAGTTGGGGATTCCCCAAAATACAAAAACAACGTGAAAATAAGTCTAACAGTACTAAATATAATACAAAATGTATGAATTGTAACTTATTTGTGTGCAAAAATCATTCCCATGTCGAAATAATATGTAATACTTGTAACAAAAAGTAATAAAACTAGTAAAATTGTATTGGGCAAAATTTGCCCAAAATACAAGATTCGTTCCTTTTTTTATAGGGGTGCCTTTTTGTGGAGCCACAATATAAATTTTAACAGCGCTGCTAAATATACATAAAAGACTAATTGTCAAGAAGTTTCATACCGATATTACTAAATACACGCCAGATATGCTGAGTTGAAAACGCGTTTGGGCAAAATTTGCCCAAAATACAGGATTAGGGTTAAAACTTGTCAATCAATTTGTATTTGTGGCAAATAAAACTTAATGAATTCTTATAATCCCTATAAAGTTCACCATTTTAAATTTATATCAAACAATTGAAATTTCAATTAATACATCTAATTTGTGATCAGCCTTAGCGCACCGTACGGTACGATTTTTATAAGCATGACTGACAAAAACTAACGACTGGTTTTAAGCCCTCAAGCCACCCAAAGTTATCTCACATCTTTCAAAAACATTTAAAATGTATAAAGGAAAGTGCCCAACATATTCTGGGATTTGCAATATATTCACAAATACAGAGTGAGTATTTTGAGCCGACCATTGTATTGCAAAAAAAGATAAAGATAAACCCCCTTATTCAAAAACAATCATTAAATTGAACAAACGTTTATATGACAGATTTGCATATAAAAATTTGCTTAATAAACGTTTGTTAAATTTAATAATCGTTGTTGAATAAGGAGGTAAGAGTTGAGATATTCTGCTTTCTAAAATATTTGAAAATAACCTATATGAGAATTTTTCCTCTTGCGAGTATTATTTTATTGTAAAAAATTTTTTGAAAAAATTTTATTTATTCGAAGGTTTACTTCAAAGTTAAATATAAGAATTTGAAATTATACAAAAATAAATTTCAAATTCTTATATTTAACTTTGAAGTAAACCTTCGAATAAATAAAATTTTTTCAAAAAATTTTTTACAATATTTGAAAATTATTTAATCTTTTTTTTTTTTTTGACCAACACATGAATATATTTGATTGGAAAACTATCTAACCACCCCTCCGTGTAATTGCATCAGTTTTCTATATTAGTAATTATGACTTTTTGAGAATAATTATGACTAACAAAAGCGGTTTTAGAGTAATATCCCAGCAAAATTAAGAACTTCAAAGTTGTTAATAAAGTTAAAATTTACAATACTTAAGTAGGGGTAATTTTATATAAATAACTAATGATCCCTGAGAAAAGCTAAATACTAGTTTGTAATACTGCTAGGAATTTCTACCGCATCAGCAAAATCGAGTTTATAACAACTTTTTGAAATAAATACAATATATTGTCATTTTCACTATCAGGAACGCGACATTCATACACATTTCAAATGAATACTAGTGCCGTTGTCGCTTTGTTGCTTCTATTGTATAAGTAATACACATGACACATAAAGAGCGTGACAAAACTGTACCTAAAAATTTTAAAAAATCTTTGAATTATAACTTAGTATAAATATAAAGGATGATTTAGCACTCGACATATTTTCTCACCTCGTTTGTAAGAAAGATTAGTTCAAATAATTTCTACTCGAAATTCCAAGTTTTATATTTCGTTCTATGAAGTCATTATGTTCAAAACAGTTATATTTTTTCTTAATAAATAAATTCGATTTATTTATTAAGAAAAACATAAACATCAACAATTAAAAAATAAAAAAAATTCAGATCAAAAATAAGTTTTATATTATTAAGACGGAAAAGGTCTTGCGATTTCAGGTGACATTACAATTTCCTTTAAAGCAACATGATCAGCATTGGATTCGCCATTTTCAGAAAATAAGAAAGAATAAAAAATGTTTGGTACTTCGGTTGATAAATTAACATGTTCAAAGGTGCCCCTTTTTCTTTGTTCACACCTGAACTGGCTTGCCATTTCACGGAAATTTATAATAATATATTTTTTTACATAAATATCAACTAACTTAACTTAATTTTGTTTAAAATGAATTTTGGACTGCAATAAATTTCTTTCACGAAAGAAAACGATCACTGAATACTTCTTACACTCTAACAAAAAAAAAAAGTAAAAAAAAATTTACAATGACACAGCGAAAACTTCGGTCGACGACTGAAAAAACTAACAAAAGTTGTTAACGTTGCTAGAAAACAAGGTTGCCATGTGAAAAACTCGGTTACGAGTCGGAAAAAATGTTAAACTGAGATTTTATCAACATTGTTCAAAGGTGTCCCATGTTCAAACGTGCCCCGTCTTCCCTATAAAAAAGTCATTTCAACTATTCATAAAATATATTTTTTGCTAGGATAATAATCAATCTTTGTTAACATCAATATGTCTATGTTTGCTGTTATCGTTGGTATATCTCTAATGATATTGTGGCTGCTGGGTTGTTTATAATTTTGTATTGAAAATAGTAATAAAAATATTATTAAGAGATCAAGGATGCATCCACAGGCAATATACAGATTCATATCGATGGTCTCATATAGAAAGGCCCTAACTCGCATATTTGAAACTTTACAGGAGAAGGTAAAAACATAAGAGAAACTGTAATATTCAACATGTAAATTTTTTTGTACAACTGCTTATAAAAGCGTTATTTTTGACACTATTGCAATAAATTTTTGTGAGGAGGTGTAGTTGCGTTAAATGCATTGGAATCGCAAAAAAAAACAAATTTCGAAAAAATAGCGAGTTAGGGCCTTTCTATATGAGATATATATATATATGTGTGTGTGTGTGTGTGTGTAAATGTTAGCGATGATGCATGTGTATTTAGTATAATTAATTTAGATGCATTTAAAGCTGTTGTAATGTGTTTTTATAACTGTGTGTTTGTTTAAATTTTCGTAAACTTGTTGTTGCTATTTATAACTGATTTCGAGTTAATGCGTTTTACGAAACTATGCAAACATTTTATTGATTTTAATTTCAATTTTAGTTTTTATTTGTTATTGCTGTATTCTACATTTGAATTGAAATCCTTGTTTGTCTAATATACATGATAATGAAATAAATTTGGCCACAGTATAGCTGTAATATTGCTATGACGTTTAATTATACATGCAAACATTTTGAATATGTATAGAAAATTTTATTAATATCAACTTAGTTGGGTTGTTTGGGTTTTTGGTTATAATTAAAATATGTACTATTTATAATTACTATAGCAATATAGATTTTATGCTGTTTTTTTTTTTCATATCTTAAACAAAATGACATTTTGCATAAATTACTAACACAAGGGACCTCCTCTAACTCTTACACATACATGTCAAATATAAACAAACTATTGTCTGGCATAAAGATTTGCATATTTTAAGGGTTTTTAAAGCTGTTTTCACAAACGATAAAATGTCTGATAGATGCCTAAAATAAAGTGAAATAGATTAATACCAGAATTTGTCCACTGTTACCATGACATTACACTAATTCGTTGCTATGAATTTTGAATTTCTGTCCCTGTTATAAGCAATTTTTTCTTTATCTTAAACTTAAATAATAATAATAATAGTCATCTAATTTAATTAAATAATTTTTTTGTAATATTTTTTTAATGAATTTAATTATTTCTGTAACATCTGTTGCCTGGTTTTAGCCACAATATGCCAGACAAAAAAAAATTATTTCTATCAAAATCGAGCAACAACTGTTCGTAATAATATTTAATTGTGTTTTAATTAATTGATTTCTCTTCGTTTTGTTTTAACTTTGCTCTTTTCCACATTGCCCGTCACAACTCCGACATATTTAACATTAAATATTTTCTAAATGTTTTCTAATATGATTGCAGTGAGTAAAGAAAAATGTTTGTTTATTGAGGCCAATGCCAATGGTGTCTCGAAAGAAATTTAAAAGTATATATTCTTCATTTAAAACAGCCATGAGACCAAAATGTAATTGCAAATTTTAATAAAAGAATCGTCAGCTGTTAGCTTGGAATCGACATTTAGCATTATCAAATCTTAAGCTAGATTTACACGATTGAAATTTTCTTCAAAATTGCTCTTCAAAATGCTTCAAACTGGTGTAAACAGCAAAAATTCTTTAAAATTTATTTTTTTAATAACTATTAATAACTACACTGTCCAACACCATTTTTGGAACAGAATAGCGTTCTGAGTTCTCGCGTCTAGTCAGCTGTGACTTACAAATCAGCTTACAAATCGTAAAGAGCTTTATTTACAACAATGGTGTCTTTGGCGACCCCCACTGAAATTTTCCGCCAAACATTTTCGTAGAATATTTTAATCCTTAAATGTCCTTTTTTAAAGGATATTTTTTGATTTTATCGAAAAAAGGGTCAAATTGACCCATAAAGAGACCAGTTAGAGCGTTAAGATCTTCCACAAAAATAATCCTCATACAATTCCACAATACAACTCTGACCATAAGAATTCTCTCAGACATTAACTTACAACATTTTATTCATATAGTATAATGCTCCCTTCGACCAAAAAATGAAAACTTTGACCCACTGTAAAAAAAAACTCAGACGTGCTGGACCATAAGTTTGTTCTACAAAAATGATCTACTCAACATACCCTTTCAGAATTATGGGGTCGCTATTCTGTTCCATTCAAAAACTCTTAATTTGTTAGACAGTGCTATTAAATAAATAAATTTTAAAGAAATTTTGCTGTTTACACGAGTTTGAAGCATTTTGAAGAACAATTTTCAAGAAATTTTCAATCGTGTAAATCTAGCTTTACACTTGCCAATACCATAATAATTTTAATGATTTTCATATAAATTCTCTATTTTACTTTGTTTTGAAAGCCGTTTTATAAATAGTATAATAATCACAAATCGAATTTATTTTACCATTATATTTGTTATATTTTATTCTTATTATGAACTTACTCCTTTAAGTCACTGCCATCTAACCATCTTCCCTATACATCCAATGTTGTGGCTTGTATATTTTGATTATGTTTGTAGCTGTGGGCTGTTGTTGTTGTTGTTGTATCTTTCCAAATCATATCTGTGCCGTTCAGCTTAAATAATTTTTTAATGTATTTGTTATTTATGTTATTATTGTTATTGTATTGTATTTTATTTTACTTTATTTTGCAATCTATTGGCCGACATTGAACAAGGACCACATCATTGCTGCGTCATTAATCATGAGATTCATATTTCATTATAAAAGTTTTGCTTCAAATACCAAACAACATCAACAACAACAACAGCAGCAACAACCAACAGAAACATAAAGCAAAATGCTAAATGAATGAACGAACGTATTGAATGAGTGGAAGATTGAATGAACGGCGACGAAAATAAAGCTAAAGAAATTAACAATAAATATTTAACAATGATTTTTCTTTCCTCGTAAGTCTTAGTGAGGAATTTACACCATTTGAAAGAGTAAAGGAAATCTGTGTGTGACTTGGAGTAATTTGAATATTAATATGGCTAGTTACATGCATGCATATATCTGTATTATATAGATATATGTCTATTAGGCTGTTGCAAAAGTACAAAAAACAAATACATAAATACATTTACTTTTTTTCGTTTACTTGCTTTATTCGATCTTCTGTTTATAAAATACAAACACAATAAATATTGTCTTTGTACTAAATAAATACAATAAGTGTTAAACAATACGAATAAGCACATGTTTTGAGAGGAAGTTCTTAAACTACTTATTGAAATACTCGACTATTTTGCAAGTTTTATTTTATTTGTATGAAATTGGAAAAATATTAGAGGAGAAGAAAAAGACTAAAAATAAAAAGTATATCGTTTGTTGAAATGCAAATATGTAATGCATATTAAAATAGAATTCTAGAATTAAATCCCAATATTTTTGTAATTAAAATGTCTTTGTATTTTTATCGGAAATAATAAAAACTGCAACGTGTTCATAGACATTTTTGTACTAAGCATTTTTGGCTTAAGTTAGGCATTTTTTTAGCTATTAGTTACGTTTTTTGGAATTTCAACTAACGATATGCGTGTTAAAAATAAAAAAAATATAAAAATGAAAAATAATTTTATTCTATATTCTTCGACCTTTTTAATGATTTTTATTAAATAATTTTTAAGCTTGAGGTCACTTTTTTGTTTTTTATAAAAGATTTTTTAATTCTTATATATAATTCACTCAATATTTCGATTTCCTTTGGAAATCTTCTTCAGGAGTTAATTTTTGGTTCTGAAATTCCATTATTAATATAGGATTTCTTTGTATTAAATTGTTTTATTAATCTGCAAATGAGTTCATTAGGAAAACTATTATCTATTAATATATTTCTAATTATTTCTTTATTTTTCTTATGAAATCTAATGTCACTAATTGTTAATATTCTATCTATAAGATTTTTAGCAGTGTTTATAATAATTCTTTTTGGGTGTTTTGAGAAATAATTTAAAATTCTTCCTGATGAAGTTGGGTTTTTATACCAATCAAATACTTAATTATTTCCCCTTCTTTTAACTAATATGTCTAAATATGAAATTGAAGAATTTAATTATTTTTCAATAGTAAATTTTATATTCTGATCAAATAAGTTGAATGTTGATAATGAATTATCAATTTTATTATCTATAGACATGACTAGAAATATAGAAATTATAATTCAACACAAAAAACAGCTTTATCAACCCATTGTAGAGATTTTAACCACTACCCAGATTTTGATAACACATCTATATTGAACACAGAAAATCATACAAAACGCAGATACATGTTAGAAATGTTACATATAAATAATGTACCATCAGAAAGAAGGATAAATTTTAAGAAAGACACAGAAAACTTAGCTCAAAATTACAGACACCTATTGAACAAAAATATAAATATTAACAATAGGAGAAATTAACACAATTTATGTATTTAAAAAATGTTATTATTTAAAATGTTACTATATTTCTGTTATAATTTTTTACTGTTCAATGTTATTATCGAAAATTTAAAATTATTTTCTGTAAAACATGTTTTCAAATTTGTCAACCCCTTTCAAACTTATATCAAAAAAAAAAAAATTTTACACATAGAAAATTTGTTATAATATTAAATTAACTCCTGAAGAAGATTTCCAAAGGAAATCGAAATATTGAGTGAATTATATATAAGAATTAAAAAATCTTTTATAAAAAAACAAAAAAGTGACCTCAAGCTTAAAAATTATTTAATAAAAAAAAAAAAAAAAATGAAAAATTAAATTTTATTAAAACAAAATAAAAATCTGATCTTTATAGGTATAATTGTTTCAACAATACTACATTAAAACTACAAAAGTTACCAAAATAGACAAAATATAAATAACATGTAATGTGTATGTAGTTTTTACTTTAATAATAAGTAATCATCTGCAAAAAAGACAAATTAAACAATAATAACCATTGATTGCATTTAGTTCTTAAAATACCCATATTGTAAAATAAGAATCTTGCAAAATTTACTTTACTTTACTTATAGTGAGCAAGCATGAGTAAATACAAATACTCTGAGAGTATAAAAAGAATAACATTTTTCTTTGTGTTTTTTTTTTTTTTTATTGTTTGGCATTTATTTGCTTTGCTTCTCTTTTGTACTTGGAATTAGTATGAGAATGTTTAAAAAAGCAACTATTTTTGAATTTAAATGTATTTAGTGCAACAGCCTAATGTCTATCTTTACGAATACATGTTTGTATTATATATTTGTGAAATGTTTAGGAAACGGTGTACCATTTACTAAAAATAATTTTAACCAGCTGAGAGTTGTGAGTATTAAATTGTATTGTGCAAGTATTTACTTAAATAGTCTGGCACTAAATTGTTCATGACCTAGAATAGGTCAAAGCTATTAATCGAAACAAAAAACGAAAATAATATAAATAAACTTCAGTTTAGTTTCATTTCGTTGCCAGCAATTATTCATTGCTCTCGACAACTGGGTCTTCTGTTACGTTAACAGTTTATTTATTTTAAATTTTCGCCTGCTTAACAAAATTTACTTAAATTTTCTGAAATGCTACCACTACTTACAATTTTTTGTTTTGTATGATAAACTCTTGTGCTACTATTTGTCATTGACAAATGATATTTTTAATTAATTTTTGTTATTTAAAAAAAAAATACTTCTTTCGTCAGTATTGCTTTTGTTCTCATAATAAAACAATTTTTTAATTAACTATAAAATAGTTTAAGTTTTATACAGCAAAAATTCCTCATATAGCATGAATCAAAAAATAAAAGAAAGAGAAAAAAAATCAACATACTTTTATGTGCGACTATACCCCTACTTGTATACAATCACAAACAGCGACACATCCATCTACTCTGAGTTACCAAAAATATTTTTTGATTTTTTTCTTTCTTTTTTTTTGATACTGGGGCAAAAAGTTTAACAATATTAATTACAACAATTAAACGTAGACATGCAAAATAAAAACAAAAGCTGTAAGCATTTAAGTTAATTTTTACAAATTGTTCAACTTGCATTAATGTTAAACACAAAGTGAAGAATAATTAAAATTATTTGTTTTTAAATAAGGCTCTTAAGTTCTTAAAGTTTTTGCTTTTTATTTTTGTTCTAATTGAAATACTGTTCACATAAAATCTGGTGGCAGAAATGATTTAATAAATAATATTTATAGTTACATTTTTGTTTTCCATCACTCAACTCTTAAACAAATATACATCAATGTGGAATTAATTAATGTAAGGGACTTGATGAAGGTCGCAGTGGTGTAATTGGTGTGCTTTTTTTTATTTAAAGAAGTGTTTTTATATTATTATTTATCGTCGCATCTTGCTGCAAAAATTGAGTTTTTATGGATTTGCTGGTAAAAATCTTAATGTACTTGAAAGTTATTTATCGAACCGGAAACAGTTTGCTCAGATAAATTCACACAAGAGCTCTTTTAAAATGGTTGAACATGGAGTCCCGCAGGATAGTGTTCTGGGCCCTCTACTGTTTAGCATTTACCCAAATGACATTAAGAACCTTGGCCTTACGGAGAAACTTTTTGCATATGCTGACGATATATGTAATTTTTATGCACTAATTTTAGAATTTACAAGAATAAATAAACTTTTATTGAACGCCATTCAAACGTAGTTGGTAAGATTTAAACCAACCAGTCAACGAAATAACACATTTAGTGTTTTTGTAGATGAAAAAGAAATAGTAGAGGCTACGTCCATAAAGTTTCTGGGTACCTATTTACAAAATAATCTCTCGTGGAGTCAACATATTCAATATGTTAAGTCTAAATCTTCTCAGGCTATAGGTATACTGTACAAATTCAAAAAAAAGTTTGGTGAAAATACAAAACGGATGATCTACAATGCTTTAATTCAAAGCCATTGGCGCATATTCAGAATTCGTAACTAAAGTCGAAACTTATTAAACAGAAACTAAAAAATATTTCGCAAATAGTTAAAGATCTTATTCACAAATCATAACTAACTTAGCAACTGCTTTCAGGTGTTAAAAAAAATGCAACACTGCATTTAGTAAATTTTTGTGGACGAAAAACACATCTCTAGTTTGTTTTCTTTTTTTTTTTTGTGATTTTTTTTTTGGTCAAAATGGACACAATTAGCAAAGACAATACCCAGCAAGCCATATGAGTCCGAAAAGAGTCTTTTCTGACACCTTTTTCGGAGCGTTAACGCTCTTTATGAGCCCAAAAAACAATCATAATTGCTCCGAAAACCTTCAGAAAAGAGCGTCATTACGTTCGAAAATGGTCCGTCAGAAAGAGCTCTTAGATAATGTCAGAAAAGAGTCTTTTATGAGGGTTTTTTTGGGCTCTTAAAGAGCTCTTAGATAATGCCAGAAAAGAGTCTTTTATGAGGTTTTTCTTGGGCTCTGTGTAATCTTGTTTTATCATTCTTGTGTGGTACAGCTATGTTTTTTTTTTGTTCAAAGCACAAATAGCAGGAGAACAACGCTTTGGTACACACATAATTAAGTGGAATTTCTGAGTCATCATACGTGTCGACTCAGGACAGTAACAAGCAAATTTTTCTTTCGCTCCGAAAATGCTCTTTAGTTGGACTCTTTTCTGACTCCTTTTTTCGGAGCGCTCCGAAAATGCTCTTTTGTTGGACTCTTTTCTGACTCCTTTTTCGGAGCGCTCCTAAAATGGTATGCTGGGTAAGGTTATTTTATTATTATTGTTAGAAAAAAATAAGTATTTATTGCTTTGTGTATTTTAGAGACTCAAATTGGTCGCCAGATGAAAAAACTATAAAGAATTGGTGGCTAAATATGTTAACATCATCGATGACAAGAAATAAAATCAATCAGCTGTTCTTTAAATGTGTTTGTTAGTTGACATTTACCCCCTGGCCCACGATGTCGAACGATAACGTTCGCTTAGATAAGACTTAAGACACAAACTTTTTATCGTATCTATTTTTTACTCAATCAAGTTTGTTTATTCCACAATCAAGTTTGTGTCTTAAGTCTTATCTAAGCGAACGTTATCGTTCGACATCGTGGGTCAGGGGGTTAGTTACAGCTTTACCCATAATTTAGTTGTAACTTTTCGTGCTGAAAGTAATCGACTAAGAATAACTTAAGTTGGTACTTAAAAAAGTATAAACTTAGTTATCATTTCTGAATATGCGCCATTTTCATTATTTGGCAATTTTGTATGGATATAAAAAAACCTATGAATTAAGATCATTGCAGAGTGTGCAAAATAAGGCCCTTAAAGTTGTTTATAATCTTCCTTTAATGTTTTCAACCACAGCATTATACCGAGAGGTATCTAAAACTATATTACCAATATTTGAAATGTATAAGCTACAGCTGCTCCTATATGTTTTTAAATGCATTCACAATATTGGTCATCATACCATTGCTTTTTCACGAATTCAGCAAACATTTAACACAAGTAACAACATGAACTTGGCTGTATCATTATGTAGCTTTGAAACAACTAAGCAACACATAGAATACATGGGTAGTCGCAAATATAATAATTTACCTCAACATTTGTTTTTTTTTTCTTTCTTCTACAACATTAACTTGTATATTTTGTTAGCAGAAATTGTATATTATAATGCCAACATGCCTTATTAAAACCTGTATGGCGCTGAGGCACTAATATGTAAATGAATTTTTTAAAAATAAAAAAAAATTCCGTATTTGGATTCTATAGAAAAAGCAAAACGAAAAAATTTTTCGGAATGAAACCACTTTTAATTTTCTATGTGGAATTGTAATTTTAAGCATTTCTAGGTTTCATTCCGATAAAATTTTCCTATAGAATCCAAATACGGAATTAATTCCAATTGCGAACGTAATTAAGTTCTGTGACATGACTGATATTGATACCAATTGATTAATATATTTGACGGAATAACGATAGTAATGTTTAAAAAACAAATCACTAAAAAAAAGGAAAATATTGCCACCAGCTTCTGTTATACGGCTGGATTTTAAGTGTCGTTTATTATGAAAAAATCAGCAATTACTTTAGTTATGCAGAGCAACTCATTTCAATGAAGTTTTAAATCAATTACATAAGAAATATGAAGAAACAGAACTAAACAGCTGGAGAATATTCATTTACACATTTATTTACAACAATCTTGAGAAAGTTTAACCTTGAAACGCAACACTGATGAACAACGAATTTTATGAGACTGATAGTTTTCCGAGGTTAAGTAATTCCACTATTTGACGTTGTCATTTTGGCTGTTTTGTTCTTGTGATTTTAAGACGTTGGGTTATTCTCTCTGAGATAAACAATCTGACGACATGTTATTCCATTAATTATTCTTTTATTTCTAATATAAATACATTAGTATCAATAAAACTGAATTTCTCAAGATGGTTTTTAATTACATCAGTATGTTGTGAATAGTAGAATATTTCCTTGTTGTCTAATAACATCAAGCAGTAAAAATTATTCAGCAATTTGAAATTTCTAAAGTAAAGTATTAAATTATTAACAAATGTTTTGTTGTATAGGTCTTTCAAAAAAGAATGTTATTAATTGCAATAATCCCACTTGACTGCCTAATTTTATTCTAGCAAAAATAATTTCATTCTCTTAGTTTTACAGCTCTTATAAATTAAAAAACTTACAGCAGTGAGTGCATAGCAATGAATATAATCTTTTTAATTAAATCTTATAAATAAAATTCCTGTAATATAAAACTTTTTCTTCAACAGTTTTCTCATAAATTTCAATTATTTAAAATAAATAATTTTTCATATTCAACAGCAACTAAACTTTTGCTGGCAATACATCCAGCATGAGCAAAAGAACACGCACTTTAATATTTTGTTTTTTTTTCTTTTAATTTTAACTTTATTATACTAACATAAACACCCAAAGTATATGTTCTTATAAATACGTTTGTAGTAGTAGCAGTTGCTTTAGTATTTGTAGTTTTAAACAATCAACAATTAACTATTCTCCTCCTTTTAATACTTTTAATTTACTTTGCTTTTGTCACACAAAAGTTTTCAACAACGTCACAACACAGCTAAAAAGTTGAAATTTCTTGCATGCTGTAGAAATGAGATTTTAGAAAACTACAAAATATTTAAATATTTAAAAACAAATATAAGCTGCAATATGCTGGAAAACCAAAAACAAAAAATACATAATGTCATTAGAATTAAATTGAGTAACATACAAATACGTGCACCAATAAAAAGATGTAACCAAATAAAATGCTTTTAAAATAACACACACAACTTGTGCTCATTTTCTGGTTACAAAATATTCAGACTTAAGTGTTGCGGAATAGTAGGCAGGACTTGTTACAAAATGTATGTCGAATACGTGCATATCAATTCAAAATCATAGTGGGAATTAGTTTTAAATTTACTTACTTATCTTCAAAATAACTTTTTTTGTATCTCGATAATGATAAGTGGACTTAAGGTGTAAAATCTGGAAATGTGCTGGTATTGTAAAACTTTTAGCGAATGGTTTGGATGATTGTAAGAAAATCTTACAATTTAGTGGGCAGACAATTGACACACAATAAATTTGTCTGTCAGTTTACACCGCCAATAAAAAGTGTATGACAATAGTCGGAATATGGCAAGTTAATATGTTCACATGATTGTTAGTTGTCTGACAATGTGTTTCTGACAACGTTTCCTGACAATATTGTAAGATCTGACAACCGACAAGAAAAAATGCATTTTTTGAAATTTGGGTTTCTGCTTATGAAAAGAGGAACTAGACAAAACGGTATTCATGCATATTAGCTATTTACAACCCAACATCTATCAATATCGCTTGGGATTATAAACATTAGAATCTTCTAACAGGTAATTCAAAAACTTTATGATAATTAAATGGCGGTAACGGACAAGTACATTGATATATAAATACGGAAAACTTTCCTCTGAGACTGTCTAGTAGCTCTAGATTTTGATAAAAGATTTACGAATATATCTATCTGAATTGTACTACTTACTTTGCAAGTACAACAATAACAATTTCATCAAATTCTACAAAATCATGTTGAAAGTATAAAAATTAAACAGTTTCCTGGTTTTTAGTGCCACTATTACACAAATTCTATTGCTATTTTGTCAAAGTTCTTATAACTGCTGCCATTTAAGTTTAGTTTTGTTGAGTGAGTCAGTTACACTGAACAAATCTCTACCATACTCGTATACATTGTTACCACTCTAATGTTGTATGTATAAAAGTTGTAAAGACACAGTGCCATTTAATATTGTATTAAACATGTTTTGATTTAATAAAACTTGCTGCTTAGCAACTGCGAGCAGAACATAAAAAACTGGAAAAACTTTATTAAAAACTATAAAATTTCATGATTATAAAAAGAAAAAAGAAAATACAAGTACATAAAACAAACAAAACGTGTAGATTCGTACGACTTCATGGAACTCGGTAAATTATTATTTACTATTAAACTATTTTATATTCTTTATTTGAAGGCAATACAATGGACTGAGAATTAGTAGAATGAAACTTATTTGTATACATACATATTTATAATTATTTTATCAAAGTTGTACATATGTAAATGACAGTTTTATATATTTATTTATACTATTTGACATTTCCAAATGCTGCTTTAAATTGTTTGTGTAATTTTGTGAAATTGATTTTCCTCTGCAGTTTAAATCATAAACTTGTTCTTCATTTTCTTCAAAGGATTTATATGATGGTTGTGAAAATATGTTGCAGTACAAGTGGCAGCATCAGCAGTCATCATATGGCAAATATGTTGCAGTACAAGTGGCAGCATCAGCAGTCATCATATGGCAAATATGTACTTAAAAGAACGTAACCCCTTTTTTTTGCACAACAGGAGTTTTTGCAAGATCAAACAGCATCAAATAAAACAAGTAAAAAAGTATAGTCGGTCAAGCCCGACCATATAATACTCTACACCCAGTATATGTATAAAACAAATTTTCAGAAATGGGCGCTATATGGGAGATATTGTGGACCGATCATCCAAAAAGTTAGTGTCATGATTTCTGTGAATATAAATATTATATGTGTTAAGCTTTATCTCAATAGTACTAACGTATGCCGACGACGCACAGAGGAGTATTTGGCCTGATAAGCTGGCCAAAATTATTAAACGTGTTTTTTGAATTAAAAGTTTTAGTTTTTTGATAGTTTTAGGTGTAGTATGATATAAAAAGACTAGTTTCAGATTTTGAAAAAATTACACTGCGCAACAAAAAAAAAATTTTCTCTACCCTAGAAATAAAAGTATGTGGACTATATGGATTTTGATGCCCTTAATTCAAATCTTTTTTCCGTTTTTCTCTAGTACGTAAGGATTTTCTTTTAAAGGCGTGGCATACTTCACCCCCTAAATCGTTGGGTTGCCTTATATATTTTGCCATAACTTGAAAACGTGTTCTCCGATTTTAATAGCAGGAGGATCAGAAGATGCACCGGAAAATTCTGCTTAAACTAACCATACACATTTATTTTATATCTATTACTATTTTGGAGTTATTAAAAATTTAATGGCGAAAAAAAAAATTTACATGCAAAATGCGTAAAATTTTTCGTTTTCAAAATGCAATAAAAAAATTTAAGAACCAAAACGTTAAAGCTTTTAAGATTTTTCTAAAAGCCACATTCCTAAGGAATAAAAGTTGGTATAAATCGCAAAACTCAATTAACAAATGTTGATTTTAAACTCATTCTTGACAGACTGTGTGTACATACATATATATGATTTACAGTCTAATTAAAAAAAAAATTTCAAAATTGTAAGGCTCTTTTAAAACAGTATTATTTTTATGAAAAAAGGCTTTATTATATTTATTTTATATTATTTAATAATATTGAAATATATATTGAAATTTTTCAAACACTGCTTCAGTGCTAATATGTCCCCATACCCTTCACATTTTAAAATTTCGCTCAATTTTCTGACCAAAAAATCCTATTTTTCGTCAATGGTTCCAGCATTAGATTTTTTCACTATTTGGAATAGCTGTAATCTTGTGTAAACTTCCTATTGACTCTCGAAGTTACAGAACGGGTTTGATAAAAATTGTGTGCAATAACACTTTATAAGTATTTTCAAGCGCATGCTTTTATGACTTAATTAGAAAAAAATAGACAAAAATAGAAAAAATGTGAAAATTTAAAAAAATCGTCAAAAATAATGGCGCAAACTTGCGCACATTTTTTTTTTGTTTCTCAAATTAGAGATTCCAAATGGTTTCAAACATAATTCGTAGACATGCTAACCTCACTTTTAAAAACTTCTTCTTTTCCTTTTTTTTGCAAAAAAAAAGTGTATAATTTGTTTTTTTTTTAGCTTTTGAACGAATTGTTTCAACATGAATATTCAACATATTTTAAATTTTTTTTCTTTTTTTAATTACTTTTGATCAAACCTTTCAGCGAAAAAAATAATCTTTGTTAAACCTTTATTCGTTTAGTCGCAAAAAAAATATCATATAAACATCCAGAAACCGAAAAAAACATTAAAATCTCATATAAATTTCTTCACTTTCCTGACTTTAGCAGGGTCTCAGAGCTACAAATTGCAACTAAATGTCTTCAAAATTTACAATATAATGTAAAATATTGTTGTCTGTTTTAAATTTCAGTTTTGCCTTTTTGGCCAGCTTTTCAGGCCAAATACTCCTCTGTCCGACGTTAAGATTTTTAAGAGCTTGGAAAATTCTAATGATATACGTCTTCTACAAGAAGATCTAGACATGTTTTCTCAATGATGCAGAATCCATTTAATGGAACTTAATATTAAAAAATGCAAACACATGTCGTTTTACAGAAATAACAAAATTAATTCGAACTATAATATAAATAGCACAACTCTTGAAGAAGTTAACACTATTGTTGATCTTGGAATTTTGTGATCATATTGCGTTAACAGTTAATAAAGCTTTCGGTGTGCTTGGATTCATGAAACGCTGGTCTAAGCAGTTTTCTGACCCATATATTACCAAACAGCTATATACTGCCTTGGTTCGCCCCATTCTAGAATATGGTTGTATCATTTGGTATTCATATTAACAGCATTGCAGCTATTCAAAAACAGTTTTTGATATTTTGTTTACGTTGCCTCGGATGGAACTCTTTTGTGCTGCCAGCATACGAGAACAGACTCAACCTTATAAAGCTTCCAACTTTAAAAAGTCGCCGTATAATGCTGGGTATTACATTTCTGCTTGGGATTAATTCGTGGTGAAGTAAATTCCCAGTTCCTGCTTGGCCAAATAAATTTTAATATTCCAACTGAAATAACTCGCAATTTTCAACTTCTAAGAATGTCGCATAACAGATCTGTCTATGCTAATGATTCGTTCCGCCGCATTTGCAAAAATTTTAATGATTGTTATAATGTTATTGACATATCACATTCTGTTAATGTTTCACAGAGAAATATTATTCTATTTTTAAATATATAAGTCTTTAGTCTGTCAGGATTATGTAAAGCTATAGACCAAATAAATAAATAAATAGATAAATACTTTTAAAAGATTTATGGAGCTTAAAGTGAATTAGGGAGAGGATCTTATATGGGAGTTTCGACTAATTATGGATCGACCATTACAAAATTAGGTGCCATAATTTCTGTATATAAGAAACTTATTTGTATCAAATTTTATTTGGATACCAAAATTTTTAAGAAATTTATCATCGTTAAAGTGAATTTCGAAAGTGGGCATTATATGGGAGTAGCGTATGTATGTATATGGATCATATTTGGGTTTAATATTATTTAGATACTAACATTTTTGAGGAAGTTACACTCTTTAAAGTGATTTCGGGAGCTATGATAAATTATGGACTGATCTGCACAAAATTTGTAGATCTGTGCCCATGTTCTGTAACTTTAGTGAAAACTTCTCGCGTTGAAAAGATGTGAAACAAAATATTCCGTTGTTTCTCGAAAAGTGATAAAAAAATGTGTCTGTAACTTATTTCGAAAACTAACAAAAGCGATTACGTCGTTACGTTATAAGTGTCAAAAAATACAACTCTAAGCCGCTGTGAAAATTCAGTGTTTGAAACCGCTTATCACAAATATAGTTGACGGCGAACAAAACTTACTAAAATTTTAAAAATTTCAACGACGGCGACAAAAATACAACCGTCGGCTATACAAAATAATTTATAGTACGACTTTAATGTGTGTTGTTTACAAACAATTTGCAATTAAATAAAAATAGTTTCGCGGTTAAAGTTGTACATATACATTTTTAAAGTGGAGTTTTTCAGCATTTCCCATTGCTCCTTAGAGTTTGCATTAGAGTTAATGCCATCAAATTGCCTTCTGGCGAATTCTAAGTTTTTACACATATAATCAACCAATTTTTTCTCTTTGTCGCATATTTTTCTAAAATTATAAACAAAATAATTTATAAATAAAAAAACAATTAAGAACATATTACTTACCTTTTCCGTGTTGTTATTCATTGCGATTTTAATATTTTTTCTTTTTAAAATTATATCCCGCCGCATTTTTATTTGTGAGTATATTTGACAGTTCAAAGCGGGAACCTCTCTCACAAAAATTGTACAAACACACTTTTTCGGTAAGCTGGCGAGTAATTTTCTTACCTGACAGCGATTACTCGCCAAAAAAGTTACAGACATAGTTTTGCAAGAAAAACAGCTGTTTGTTTCAATTTATGGCATTTCTGTTTTATTCCACACATTTTAATCGAAAAGTTTCTCGACGCGGAAGTCACAGAACATGGGCACTGATTTGGCTTAATTTACCACTCCTTTGTTGTGATGATCGGTATGATCGGTAAACCCGAATTTCGGAAGCACATTTGTATAGGGGTTAGGTGAAATAATGGACCAATTTTCACCCGTTTCAATCCCATTTGTCGTGGGACCGAAAAACATTGCAACCTGTACTCTGCGCACAAGCTTTACATGGACAGCCAGCCAGCCAGACGAACGGACGGACAGACGAACGAACATCGTTAAATCGACTCACTTCCTGATATTCAGAGTCGATCGGTATACTTTAAGATGGGTGTTGGATCAATATTTCTGGGCATCAGTACAAATCCGATATACTTTGGTCTTGTCCTAAATAAACGAAGTTTTTTTAATAAATAAAAAAGTTCAAAATTATTTTATTTAGTGGTTGCGTGTTTTACAGCAAATATTTGCCAAGTCTGACCGTACCTTTAATCTTATTGTAGTGGGGAATTATTGTAAAAGGATTTACAAATTTTACTAAAATATAAGTAACGTGTTTGAAAAACAATTTAAACATTTATTTTATGTGCTTTATACACAAGTTATGATTAAAGTTTTTAGTTGTTTTTTAGTTTTAGTTTTTTTTTTTTGTAGTTAGCAAAAGCACGTTGTCATTGCAACAGAAATTATGTATTTTTACCAATTGTGTGTGTGAGTTTTTTCTCTTTGGGTGATTATTTAATTTAGCTTTTTGTTGTTGTTTTTTTTTTACCTTGTACTCGCAGTTAGTAATTGCTGTTGTTGGTGCTGTTGCAAACAATGTTACGTAAAATTGTTGCAACAATTTAATAAAGTTTTCAATTTCTATATGCATGTATGTATGTACATACCCAGCAAGCCGTATGAGTCCGAAAAGAGTCTTTTCTGACACCTTTTTCGGAGCGTTAACGCTCTTTATGAGCCCAAAAAACAATCATAATTGCTCCGAAAACCTTCAGAAAAGAGGGTGTAAATTTTTTATTTGTGTAAATGACTTTACTTGTTTAAATATTTTTATTAGAAATCTAGTTTTTTCAATTTATTATGTTTTTTAAATATTGTCAAATTTTTATTACTAAATTTTTACTGTTGAATTGAAAGGAAGGTTAAACAAATGTAAGCTATTTTTATATATATATATTTCTAATATAATTTCAAATATTTCGTTCTTTTTAGTGAATAAACATTATTGTAACGTTTAATCAAAAAAGCCTTCTTTTATTTGGATCGTCAACAGAGGGTCATTACATTCGAAAATGGTCCGTCAGAAAGAGCTCTTAGATAATGTCAGAAAAGAGTCTTTTATGAGGTTTTTCTTGGGCTCTATATAATCTTGTTTTTATCATTCTTGTGTGGTACACCTATGTTTTTTTTTTTTTTTGTTCAAAGCACAAATAACAGGACAACAGCGCTCAGAACAATAACAAGCAAATTTTTCTTTCGCTCCGAAAATGCTCTTTAGTTGGACTCTTTTCTGACTCATTTTTTCGGAGCGCTCCAAAAATGCTCTTTTGTTGGACTCTTTTCTGACTCCTTTTTCGGAGCGCTCCTAGAATGGTATGCTGGGTATTTATTCAAGTGTATGTGTTCTACAAATAGTTGTTGTTGTTTTTTTTGTTTTTGTTTTTAAAAAAAATAAACATTTTACATTTTTAGCTAGTTTGATTCTGCCAAAAAAAAAAAACTTTTTCGGTTTCAAATTATTTCAGCTAAATTAGATTGCTTCAAGTGGCGAAATGGTTGATTCAATGTTGTTGCTAAATGTTGGTAGCTTAAAACTCAAATATAAACTAATATAACTACAGTTAAATGAATACATACATACATACATATCTGCTTTCTCTGTAACAACTCGTATTAGTTGTTGCTATTTTAATGTTAATGAAAATTTCGTAAATGTTGCTTGAAACTCAGTAAAACGAAACTACATCAACTAATTAAAGTTGCTAGTGAAATTTAGTAGTTGCTGTTATTCAACTTGTAGCATTTGGGGTGAAATTATTTTGTGTTTCTGTGCCTGAGAGTGTTGTTGGTTTTATGCACAGCATTTGTTTGCAATGATTACAAAAATGCCACAAACTTTTAGTTGCCAAAAACGACAATTTGTTTGTATTTATATTTATTTACGCTTGCAGCCAAAGTTTTTCACTATTTAGCTGATTAGTAACACTAAAAGGAAATTTTGAAATGCATTTATTTAAAAGACTTTTGACACCTGTGAAATAGAGAAAAATTGTGAAAAACTAATTTTTAAATTGCAAAGTAGTAAAAATGTAGTGAGAGTTGTATATTGGGGCATATAATATTCAACTCATTAAATTAAAAATTATCAGCCATGTCACAGAATTTAATTCCGTTCGAAAGTGGAATTAATTCCGTTTTTTTTGCTTCTATAGAAAAAGTAAAACGAACAATTTTTTTCGGAATGAAACCTAGATGTGCTTAAAACAACAATTCCACATAGCAAACTAAAAGTGATTTCATTCCGAAAAAAAATTTCGTTTTGATTTTTCTATAGAAACAAAAAAACGGAATTAATTCCACTTTCGAATGGAATTAAATTCTGTGAGATGGCTGTATATTAGGGCGGGCCAAATTTTTTGTCGATTAGAGCCGCCCCCTAGGATGATTCTATAGACAATTCTAAGCAACTTTGGTGAAGGAACCATGGGTCTATCTCGCTTTTCGAGTCTCCCACTTTTTCTCGGAAAATAGACGAAAAATATTACAAATATGCATGGTGGTGTTCATAGGTAAAAATAAAGATCAAAAATGAATTTCTCGACCCCAAAAACTCCCCATATACACATAAAAAAGATAATATAATGAATAAAAAATCGAATTTCGAATCAAAATGATGTTATAGGGAAAAAAAGTGGGAGACTCGAAAATCGAGATAGACCCATGGTTCCTTCACCAAAGTTGCTTAGAATTGTCCATAGAATCATCCTAGGGAGCGGCTCTAATCGATTTTTTCGGCTCCATACAAATTGGCCCGGCCTACTGTATATATGAATTTTAGCAGACAGTTCAATGGGACCGAAAACTAAAATCTTAATAAACATGATATCTTGTAATATTATACTAAAAACATTTTTAAATTAATATTATTGATGATGTTTCTCATGATGTTTTCTACTATTTTTCTAAAGGGTGTCCCAACTAGAACGGAATTTTTAAATTTTAAATAAAACCCAGATATTTAAAAAAAAATCGCGAAACTTTATTAAATCGTAAAGCAGACAGAATGAGATTATGTATGGAACAAGTTATCGTGCAGATGGCCGCCGCGGCTTTGCTAGCACACACGCGATCTTTTAATGAAATTTTCAATGACCTTTTTGCATTAATGCTGCGGTATTTCATTAATACAGCGTCCAACTTCCTCTTTTAAGGCTTGAGTCGTCGTCGGCTGATTTGCGTAAACCATCGACTTTAAAAAACCCCAAAGAAAAAAATCTATCGTACATATGTAAGTACATACTCGTATTTACATACATCTTCCGGACTCTTTCTATAAATACGATTAAAATAGTCCAAACAAAGCTGGATTAATTGTAAATCTTTTAGTTGCTTTTGTTTATATTCCAATGTCGCGTTCTTATACCTAAATCATGCTTTGTTGTATTCTGCGAACTTCTAATTAAGTTAAATCAAAATCTCGTGGCATTAAATCAAATATAAGTTACAGCTTATATCACTATAGGTATTTTTTTCAAATTGTGTCGCGTTCGCTTTCGTAAGTGTATGTTCTTTAAAAAACAAACATTTTTATTATTATGATATGCATATTTAGATGAGTAAGACGTGTGCCGAAAGAAAGGCAAGCAATAGTACAATACTTGGACAAAATAAAAGAGATCCACACAATATTTCGAAAGTTTCGATAGAGTAAACCAAGGGAAAACTATTGTATAAAGCAGATAAATTATATGTAAAAAAAAGATAAATTTAAGCTTCAGTTGGAAAAAAACACAATAAACTTTTACTCATTGAGAAAAACACAATATGTATTACTTAAATTAATCCACATTGGAAATGCGACTGGAAAATATGTCGCATTAGAAATGCTAAATCATACTAAAGGTTGTAAAAAAAATAATGCAATTATTTTAACACGACAACTAGCACCAGAAATCCATATTATTATGGCATTTTTCTATATAAAGTCGTAAACGAGTTATAATTTTTGTAGCATTCACATAGTATGTGAATTGGTAATATATTGGAAACTATCAAGTATGAAATAACATCCATAAACAATAAATAAATAAACAAATAAATAAATAAATAAAACGTCGACAGCAAATTTGTGTTCGGTAAAAAATACGTTGAACAAAGAAATTTTCGACAGTGATGCCAACTCACAATACAAATTTTACATTCGATTCTCGATAAAAAAAAAACATGTGTGCATTGGGTAGATAAGGAATGAGACCCATATCATTTCACACATGCATTTAAAAGTTAGGTGTTATTGTGATTGGAATATTAAATAGATGAGATTGATTGTAAACAAGAAAACAATGGTATTTTCTTATAACTAGTTTAGTTTTAAGATTTCAATGTTTGTTCTTGAAAGCTTATGGCTGGGTATTGAAAGAAATATTTTAGAAACTTATTTGTAACTTGAACTTGGACTAGCTATTACTGCAGATAGAAATATGCATACTAAAATTTTTAAAACCAAATCTAACATGGGGATATTGTAATCTGTTTCTCTTAAAACCATTTTAATATAGCCAGGACCATAATAAGAAATGAAGAAAATTTAAATATACAAACGATTTATAAAGAAATAAACTTATTTTGAAATAATTTCGTGATGTGGTCATGTACAACAATATTTTTAATTTGGTGGTAGGGTATGCAAGAAATGTAACTTAACACACCCGTTTTTTTTTTCATTTAAAAAGTTCTAAAATTAAATATACAAAATCAAAAAGTATAAAGATGTTGTTTGTGTTTTTTTATATTATTACTAATTTAAAAAATATAAGTTTACCAAATTAGCCCAAAATAATCTACCAAAAAGACCATTCTTAATTAAAGGAATATTAAATAGAATTATCATTCTGTTTCAAAACACTACAACAATCTTTTCTTTTGCTGCTTAAATGGACTTACAATTGGCATCACTTTGCAAAACGACTGTGTGTAAAATTGACCCCTCGTGAGCTAAATTATCAATATGACATTATAATTGTCAAAACAACATTTCCACTAATTTATCACACATATTATATTGAATTTCTTGTACCAGCTCACGCTAAGCTAAAAATTAAATTATTAAATCTAACCCCCTGGCCCACGATGTTGAACGATAACGTTCGCTTAGATAAGACTTAAGACACAAACTTGATTGTGGAATAAACAAACTTGATTGAGTAAAAAAAATTGATACGATAAAAAGTTTGTGTCTTAAGTCTTATCTAAGCGAACGTTATCGTTCGACATCGTGGGCCAGAAGGTAAAATAAATTATAAAATTATCTAAAAATCTTTGATATTTTATTTCATGTAACAATTCCTACCTTCAGTAAAAATAATTTAATGAACTCGAGCCTAAATAAAGAAATATCAAAGATTTAAAATTAACAGTTCAAAATAAAAATAATAATTTTTATTATCTAAAAATATTATAAATGAAAATTCATTCAAACGGAATTATGCTATAAACATTTTGGTGCATATTTCCAATGAACTCTATTATTATTAAAGTTTTTCACTTTTTGCCATATTTTTTCCAATGAATTGGTTTTTTGTATTAGTTTAAGCTGTAGTTTTTTTACTAGTCGTTTCTAATAATAAAGTAAGCAATCAGTTCATAAGCACCACATATTTGCGTAAAACTTTTGTGGAAAAAATGCTAAAAATTTTTATATATTTTTTTGGGTTTTTTTTTTTTTGCTTTCAATATTATTTTTAACTTTACAACAATATGTTGCCAACAAGTATTTTTTTAGCTAGAGGAAAAACAAGCCACCAAATTTCTTTTTTTTTTTACAAATTTTTTATATTTTCACATGCCAACCAAAATAACCGCAATATAAATAAATTTACTTTGTTTTTGTTTTGTTTTTTTGCGGATCTCGACATTAAAAAAATATACAAATTTTTAAATGATATAACAGTATAAATAATTTCGCACAAAGTATTATGTATTTAAGTGAAAAGAAAGAAATGGAAGTGTTTTCTAAAAACTCACATGAGTTTAATGCCAAAAATAAAACCTTAAAAAAGAGTTAGCTTAGAAAACAGCAGAGAATTTTATTTTAATTCATTTGTAAACGTTCGTTGTTTGTTTGCTTGTTTTATTTTCTTAAAAATTATTTACAAAAAATTTACTTTGTCAACATAATTTGTCTTTTTTAATTACTTACTTATATACATATTTACAAACAAATATTTAAAACAAAAGACATACTCTCGGGGAGATTACACAGCACAAAGCTTTGGCAAAAACAACTGCAATTACAATTACAAGGAAAAAAAATTACTCGAAAATAAAATTTTAAATACATTTTAACAACGTCATCATGTCAATGTCTTTTTCGTTGTTTTTTTTTTATTCTGTTTTTGGGAGGTATGAGTATGAATTTCATATTACTTGTACCATTACCAGCCATGTTACACTGTTTCTATTAGCAATACTTGCATAGAACAAACAACTCTCATATAATCATTTTAGGGTTGAGAACGCGACATTCAAAAAAATTTAATTTGCTTCAAAAAACAAAAAAAAATATTTTGCTGTTTCCATTTTTCAAGAGCCATATTTTTAGTGCAAAATGTAAGTTCTTTTTGTTTTCTTGTTTCCAACATATTACCAATAAAAATGGGCACAAAAACGCAACAAAATTTAGAACTGGTTTCCGCTGTGAATATCAATGAATTCGAATATTTATAATAAAATTTATAAAATATTGTGTCTTTCTGTTGTATTGTTGAAATATTTGCATTATTACTAAAAGTTGTAAATATGAATTATAACGTGACATAATTTCAGCAAATGTCACTTTTTTACCAGGGGCCAAATTACCGCATTCGTGATCGAATGAGGTATCGTATCCAAAAATGATTTCGATAGCGAAATTATGATAAAATGTACTAAATTTCTTGCTCGATATCGATTGCCATAATCTCAAATAAGAAAATTACGATAAATTTTACTCGATATCGAATGCAGTAATTTGGAACCAGTTTTTTTTCAGTTAGTTTGCATATAGCTAATATATACATTATACTTTAGAGGATCTCTTTTATTTTTTAATGTATTGCATAAATGCTTTCGTGCTTTTTTCGTCACACGTTTTAACCATCTAAATATGTTAAAATAATAAAAACATTTGTGTTAGAAAAAGGATAAACTTAAAATGGCGAACGTGACAATTTTAAACTCGACATAAAATATTAATAATATTATTATTATTATTATTTTGTTAGTCACTAAATTTTGATTTGATTTGTACTTGATTTGCACTATCGTGGACATTGGAACCTGAAAATTCTATTAATATGTATAGCAAATAATAAATTTTAATTGCTACCTGTTTGGATCCCATCTGCGCTTTCATATTTATATTAGGAAACAGTTTCACACTCTTTATATGTGTTTTATATGTGAGTTCATCTAAAGTATGTATATGTATGTAGGAGCTGTTTATGTAAATGTGTATGTTTATATATAAAGTAATTACATAAAAAAGAGGCCCATAATGTTCATGCTGTCTGTAGTATTTAGTAGAACAAGTGACATTAAAATAGTTAAAATTAATTACATTTAATTATAACAACTGCATAACAACTGAAAAGGAAGACCAAAGATACATTGAAGACGTCAGAACAGCACAGAGAGAGGAAGGGAGATAGAAAGAACAAAAACGACAAACAAGCGCAAGCATCAAAAGTACTAAACATTCCTTTTGTCAGCGATTTGTTGTCACATTTTGTTATTTTATTATTATTTCCAAGTGCTTTTTTTTTTGGGGAGCTGCTATTATTTTTAAATACTTTTTATATATGAGGTCGGTCTCTCCATAAAATGTCCTTAATAGCATTTGAATTTATGTTTATAGATGAATATAACTGGTGTTTTTTTTTTAAGTAAAAAAAAAAATAAAAAACAAATGTAGTAAGGAGGACCCTCTGGAGTGTAAAACAACATCATTGAATTTTGTAATTTTGGTTTGAGCACTGTTGCTCTTTCTTACTTGAGTTACTTACTTACTTATATAACTAAAGGACAGTCAAATTTGTGTAATGACACAATGTTATGTTATGTTATGTTTTTTTGTATTTGTTTTTAAGAAATATTTTACCAGCTACATATAAATCCAATAAATTAATTAAATGTAGGGCAGAGGGGGCACGTTTATACCCGGGGCACCTTTAAACTGTGTTGATAAAATCTCAGTTTAACATTTTTTCCGGCCCTTAGCCGAGTTTTTCAACTAGCAACCTTGTTTTCTAGCAACGTTAACAACGTTTGCTAGTTTTTTCAGTCGTCCACCGAAGGTAGTTGGGTGAACAAGTTTTCGCAGTGACATTGTAAATTTTTTTTTTTTTTTTTTTTTTTTTAAGAGTGTAAGAAGTATTCAGTGATTGTTTTCTTTCGTGAAAGAAATTTATTGCAGTCCAAAATTCATTTCCAAATTAAGTTAAGTTATTTAATATTTATGTAAAAAAAAATATTTATTATAAATGCCAGTTCAGGTTTGAACAAAGAAAAAGGGGGCACCTTTGAACATGTTAATTTATCAACCGCAGTACCAAACATTGTTGGTTCTCTCTTATTTTCTGAAAATGACGAATCCAATGCTGATCATGATGTTTCAAAGGAAAATGTAATGTCTCCTGAAATCGCAAGGCCTTTTCCGTCTTAATAATATAAAAGTTATTTTTGATGTTTATGTTTTTCTTAATAAATAAATCGAATTTATTATATATATATAAAAAATATAACTGTTTTTGTTATTTTTGGACATAAGCGCAACAAGAAAAAAATTGCCGTTAAAAACTGCCCCAGCCTAGTTCAAAGCTGCCCCGTATGGGGGGCACATTTGAACACAATGACTTCATCCATTAAAAAAATAAAAAAAAAATATAAATCGATCTAAAAATAAGTTACTTGTAGACTTAAACTAAAGTTTATTTCCATATATATTAGTTAAATTATGTAAAAAGTCAATAATTCAAAAATATAAATTTGTATGTGGCTTGAAAGCATAAAGTGTTCTAAGGTGCCCCCCTCTTCCCTACATATGTTTATAATATTTATATATTGAAGATAATAATTACTGCTTTATTAAGTTTAATATGACATATATGACATGACTTGGCAATGACGTAAACTTTTATAAAAATATAAATTAAATTAGTTAGTCATGTTGAATGTTAAAGAACAAATTTTGATAATAATTTTTTATGGAAATATTTTAAGAATATATAATATGTATTAACAGAGGGCTTAGTTAAGGAAATATGTTAAAAGTCTGTCGTTCAATCATTAATAAATTCAAAGCTATTTGATTTAATTCATATAACAAACGTGACGGGAAATGCGTCGCTTGCTAAATCTTACTAAAGGATGGCAAAAAAAAAAAATTAATGCAAATATATGAACGTTACAACTATCATGGGAAGGCATTATTGTTCAAATTTAGTTCAAAAAAAATCGTTTTAAGAAATAATATTTCAATTCGCAGATTTTTTCGTTAAATTAAAAACAAGTTTAAATTGTTGTAGTATAATAATAATATACAATAATATATTGCAGACAACAAAATGATAAAACTTTCTTTTAAAGCAACATCGTGCTTACAAATGTAATCGAACAATTTTACAAAGAAACAAATTTTTCAGTTTTCTTTAATTTTTCACTACAAGGCATAAGAATGTCGCATTCCTGTACATATATCGAATAAAAGGTTTTTAAAAATGATGTATTGAATCGACACAACTGTATTAAAGAAATAACAAAACGAGAAAACTTTCCTTTTGCATTCACAATATTGTGCAAATGGTATTGCATCATTGCATTTGCAAAAGGTTTAGCATATTTTTGCTCTTGCTGTGTATTTTGTTTTTGCAAATGCAATGATGCAATACCATTTGCACAAGATTGTGAATTGTGTTATAGTGTTACTGAAATGCTGTTGAAAATTTTAAACAAGAAAAATAAATTTAAAGAGTTCTTTATTTTTTTAACTTCAAATGTGTATTACACCAGCGTTCTTTATACCGTGTTCAGATATGAACCTTAATAGCGATAGTCGCAATTAACGCCATTATTGAGCTCAATATTCCATATAAAATCTCAATTAATTATTGCGCAATAAGTACGAAATTGTTATAATATTGAGCAAGATTTCGAATGCAACACTGTTCACAACTGTGTTTAGTGAACAAAATTATATAAGATGGCAAATGTCAACAAAAGAAAACAAAAGAAATCATTAAAAAATCAATGTGAAGGTAAGTTTGTTTACATAGAAACACAACAACTATATAGAGTATTTTATATATAATATGTATTAACAGAGGGCTTAGTTAAGGAAATATGTTAAAAGTCTGTCGTTCAATCATTAATAAATTCAAAGCTATTTGATTTAATTCATATAACAAACGTGACGGGAAATGCGTCGCTTGCTAAATCTTACTAAAGGATGGCAAAAAAAAAAAATTAATGCAAATATATGAACGTTACAACTATCATGGGAAGGCATTATTGTTCAAATTTAGTTCAAAAAAAATCGTTTTAAGAAATAATATTTCAATTCGCAGATTTTTTCGTTAAATTAAAAACAAGTTTAAATTGTTGTAGTATAATAATAATATACAATAATATATTGCAGACAACAAAATGATAAAACTTTCTTTTAAAGCAACATCGTGCTTACAAATGTAATCGAACAATTTTACAAAGAAACAAATTTTTCAGTTTTCTTTAATTTTTCACTACAAGGCATAAGAATGTCGCATTCCTGTACATATATCGAATAAAAGGTTTTTAAAAATGATGTATTGAATCGACACAACTGTATTAAAGAAATAACAAAACGAGAAAACTTTCCTTTTGCATTCACAATATTGTGCAAATGGTATTGCATCATTGCATTTGCAAAAGGTTTAGCATATTTTTGCTCTTGCTGTGTATTTTGTTTTTGCAAATGCAATGATGCAATACCATTTGCACAAGATTGTGAATTGTGTTATAGTGTTACTGAAATGCTGTTGAAAATTTTAAACAAGAAAAATAAATTTAAAGAGTTCTTTATTTTTTTAACTTCAAATGTGTATTACACCAGCGTTCTTTATACCGTGTTCAGATATGAACCTTAATAGCGATAGTCGCAATTAACGCCATTATTGAGCTCAATATTCCATATAAAATCTCAATTAATTATTGCGCAATAAGTACGAAATTGTTATAATATTGAGCAAGATTTCGAATGCAACACTGTTCACAACTGTGTTTAGTGAACAAAATTATATAAGATGGCAAATGTCAACAAAAGAAAACAAAAGAAATCATTAAAAAATCAATGTGAAGGTAAGTTTGTTTACATAGAAACACAACAACTATATAGAGTATTTTTTGTATTGTTTTCCAGCTGTCAAATGATTATTGAGTAAGCTGAAAATTGCGTATGCCTGAACACTTAAAATAATATTGTCAATATTGACCCAATTAAGTTTCATATTACCCTGGAAATGCATAAAATTTATATCAAACCTTTAAAATTTGATTCCATTTATTTTTTGTGATATTTACTTAATTGCCACATTTTAATCACTGATCTTGAAAATCTTATTTATTAATTTTTTTTTATTACTACCCTCGTTGAATTTCTTACATGACTTCGAGTCACACACTCTGACAATTTCATATTTTATTACATTGTTGCGGGAAAAATTTAAATCTTTCCTATAAATTTTATTTAGTAATAAATTTATTTATGCACTAACCTTGAATGTTGGCTAATGTAGGCTACCTTTACCCTACAAACATAATTTTATTTCATTTCATTTTATCAAGTGTTTAAATTTTTATTTACTGTGTACTGCCCACTTAAATTGGAGCAAAACGCAATTGTAATTTCAGCTAAAAAAAAAAACCCACATAAAACCCCATGAATTACGTTCGTTCTTTTTTCTATAAATTTATAACAAACAATAAAATCATACAGAAAAAAACACATAGACCATAGTTGAAAACCCATAAAAAGTATATAAAAATTTTAAAAACAAAACCATAGAAAACACTGAACACTTGTTAAACGCAACTTAATGTTAAATGGATAAATTATGATGTAAAGCTCATAACAAAAACATAATTTTAATTTATATAAAAAAATAATAAACAAACGATCTTATGGTAATGAAATAAAGCCACACAAAAGTATGAAATTAAGGCCGTTTATTAGTAGCACGTACTCAAGTTCAATGATATTTTATAGCAAAAAACCAATAAAGTTTCATGTTGCTTTTTTGGCAGGGAACACAAAAATGTCATTAAATTAGAGGTAAAAAAAGAACACGAAAACGCCAAAAGGCATTACAAGACCAACCAGTCATAAAAAGGGAAATACCACAACTTTTGGGTTAAAACAAAAATATATAAAAAGGAAACTATACAATTCCTGAAACGAAAAAAAATGTTGCATTGGGCATGACAAAATTAAAAAATCACTCAATACATTATTTTGCAACATACAACTATTGTTTTAGTTTCTTCTTTTCAACTATGATGTTGGTTATATGTAGTAAAAATGTTTTCAAATTTCAATAAAAATAAAACTGTGTGTGTGTAAATGTGAAATTGGCCAAGATTTGTAGGAATAAGACCTACAAAACCTTGCTTTATGGTGCAATGTTTATTTGTGTGTAGTTTTTGCAATGTTATGCTTGCAACAGACACATACCTTTTTTACATTTTAAACTTTAAGCTGGAATTTTTTCAAAACTCTTCTTTATGTCTGTCACACTATGAAATGGCATCAAATTGTTGTACTGTTTTTTTCTTTCGTTTTTCGTTGCTGGTTTTTTTTTTGTATTCGGACGCCAAAATTTTAAGTTTGACCAGCAAAATGCCATCATGGCCTGACTTCCGCCTTCAATACTCAAAGGTCTCACTCTCATGCACATTCTATACACAAAATACCCTCAGCTATACATATTGAGGGTCAAAAGGCTGCCTGGCTCTTTGTGCTGGCCTTACAGGCCACACAATACAGAAAAAAAATTTACCCAAAATTAAAATTAAAAAAAAAGAAAAACTGATGCTATTGATCTAGAGCCATGTGATAAAATTGAATAAGAATATAATAGAAAGCATACAAAATACAGCTGCCACATAACATGGACAAGTTATTTTCTAATATCTTTTCATTGCATTTCATACATTCCCATCCTCAATGGCCTACACTCATACATATTTGGAAATGGTTAAAGTTGAAAATTATTTTTAATGTTTTTATGGCCAGTAGCGGAAATATAAAGTGTAAATTGTTTTTTAAGCTTCTTTTGAAAAAAAAGTGAAACAATTTTAAATATACAGTGGAAAAACTGTGTGTTTCTATTAAAATGTTTAAGGCATACTTTAGTTATAAACATATTCAACTCAAATATATTTAGTGAAGAGCAAAAATATTAAATGAAATAAATTTTTAAATTTCTATAGTTGAAATTGAATACACTTTAAAGATTTACTGCCGTATTCATAAAAACTAAAGTAGGTTTGAAGTGTGCTTTTAGACAAAATTTTCATACAAAATTTTCTTAAAGTATATTTGAAGTCTACTTTAATTTTTTGTGAATAAGAGCATTTAGAAGAAACCCCAGCCTTACCAAAACAAAAAAGAAGCATTTCCGTTCTTTTTCCAGCTCATAATCCCATGAAACGTTTTTTTTTTCTTTGCATACATACAGAGCAAAAGTGTTGTTGTATATATGGTGAATTTCACGGTAAGTGACCCAATTTTAAAAATCGATGTCTTCCGATTTGGATGAAATTTGCACCAAGGTTAGTACTATTCGATAGTAGGACAGAGACAAATTTTCAGCTCTATAAGTCGTTGGTATTTGGGGTTAGGCACATTTTCATTTATATATTAATTTTATTGCATTATTCATTATTATTATTCTTATTTAGTATTATAAGTAATAAATTAAAATAGTGCATATGGTACAAATTGAAACACTTTCTTCTTTGAGTTGCAAATTTTTTTTATAGATACCCCACTTGCATCCCATTAAGTGACCACAAAACTCTTAGAGGAAATGGTCTAAAGTTTCTTTTGAGGAAAAATAAAAAAAGCTCCATTTTGAAAATGATACATGTGCCAAATATTGAAAAATCCTATTCTTGAGTTAAAAAATAATTTTTTTGATAGATATCCCACTCGAATCCCATTAAGCGATTATTAAGGCCTTAAAGTAAATTGTATAAGCTTTCTTTTGAGAAAAAAGGGCCCAAATTTTAAAAATTAAGAAAAAAATTTTTTTAAAAATTAAAAAAAAAATATTTTTGAAATGACTGAAGAAATAGCTATCTAAAGTCCTTTGAACAATTTTTTCTAGGACCAATAGTTGAAAAGTTACACTCATTTAAATAAAACCCTGTATGACCAAAATTGACCAAAATGTTTAACTTTGACCCCCTCTAACTCCGGCACTTGCTGAAAATTTCATCCAAATCGATTTTTAACATTGACAATTTTAAATATGATTACAAGTTATAGAATAATATCATAGCCACTATAAGTATTTATATGATTGTGGTAACCAAAATATATTACAATTATGGTTGTATTTTATATACTATAATTTTTTATATAGTCAGTTGTCCTCGTAATCTGGTTATCACAATCATTAAATAACATAGTAATTACAACCATATATATGATTGCATGTGAATAATATAAATAATTAAAGTAGCCCTAATGTTCTTGAATAATTTGTAATCATGTTAAAAACTAGCTGTGATCATACCACAATCCCTCTTTTTCTCTGCGTGTAGTACAGCATTAAAGTTAAGAAACGTTACAATTTTCAAAAGACAATTTTACAAACAACTTCCGTAAAATAGTTTTTAAGTTTGTCTGGTTGGATGACTGGCTGGCTGGCTACTTAACCTACAATAAAAGTAGACAAAATACAATACAATGTACTCCACTCACTCATTCTTCTATTTAGAAACGTACAACAAATCGCCAATGGCAAAATAAGCAGTTGAGTATTTTTGTTGGAGTGCTTGAAGTATTTGCAGCAAATACATACATACAACATAAATATGTCGTGCAGCAGTACTTCCTTAAAACTCTAAACCAGAAACCACAAACAATTGTTGGATGAACCGAGCATTTTTTTCAGAAATGTTTCATTTTGTTAAGCAGAAAAAAATAGTAAATAATAGAAAAACTTGTAAAATATTTAAGTTTTTTTTTAACAATGTCTGATCTGAGGCTTTAGCAGAGGGTGAAGAGGAAAGCACTAATAAAGAGGCCTTCTTAAGGGCCTTGATTAAAAAGAATACATTAATATACAGGTTGTCATTGTAAAGTAATTTCTTATCTTTCTTTAATATAATTTCAAAAAGGAATAATGGTACAGAGATAAATTTTTTGAAATCCGTAAAGCCATTTCAATTCTTTAAGTGTGTTTTTACACTGTACTCATTATGAGTGGCAATATTATATACTTCCATGATCAAGAACGCGACATTTTTATTTGAGTTTGTCTATCGTCTTTACAAATTTCTAAAGCGTTTGAAATGCCTTTCATTGGATAGATGGAAATTTACAGAGTCAAGAACGCGACGTGAAGTGAAAAAAAAGAAATCCTAACAATTTGTTTCTATTTTCAATAGAAATTTACGAAGTCTAAATTACAAAATCGAAATAAAATGTTTAGTCTGATTAATATACAACATGTAGAAACATTAAGTTTGTTAAAACTTAAATATTAAATTAAAATCTTCAGTCACTTGATTAGATAAATCTGTACAAGAACGCGACATGGGAAAATTAAAAAACTCAAATAAAAAAAATGTCATTTAACGAGCTTCGTTCTGTCTCTTTTTTTTTATAAATTTTTAATGAAGTTGTTGTTGATAGAAAAGTTTCATAAGATGAGTTATGTTGTAATAAATACTGAAAAGCAAAATTTTTAAGTTTGAGTTTAAGTTTAGCTGAAAAAATATCATATTTTAAAAATTTAAATATTTTCTTTAATTATTTGATTTTAATTTTAGCGATATCGGTGAATAAGATCTTACAAAACGATATCAATAAAAGTCCTCTCCTGAAACCTTGTGAAATTCATCAGCAGTCGAAACAGTCATTTAGAAATATTATTATAAATATAATCTAAAGTTTTTAGAAAGGCCTCCTCAATTGATAGACTTGTAAATGTGTGTTTCTGCAATTGGTGCAATTGTTTTACTTACCTCTTAAAAGAAGCACAAATAATAGAAGAGAAAATTGCAAAGCATTTTTTGTATTTATTTATAATAGAAATATAAAAGCGAAAAAGCAAAGAAAATACAAAATATAGACGCAAGTAATTTTTCGTTGCTTTATTAACGGCTCTTTGCAACAGCACAATATCAACAGAAAAACAAAAAGTTAACAACATATGTTGCAACAACACACCACATCCATTTTAGCTTTTAGCATTAAAAAACACAGTATGCTTCCTAGAAAACCATAACATCACACAACAGATTTTTTTCTCGCAAGTGTGGCAAGACAAAACAGCAAACTTTCATCAAGTTTTATTGTAATTATTTATGTTTTTGTTGCCACACAACTCGTTTTTGTTGTTTTTTTAGATGGCGGTGGTTTGTATGTACACATAAAAGTGCATCATCTTAAGAAGGCGTATGTAGAAGTTTCCTGGTTGCAACTTTGTTTTTTATATTTATAGTTCTCAAGGAATTTCCAACACATGTTACTGTGTGTTTTTATTTGTGTTCTCAACACCCATTTCCTTATTGTATATTTTTTTTTTCAGTTCTGTTTTTTTGTTTATATTGCCATTGAGCGCCCAAATTTTGGTTCACTCATTGAAGTACTTGTGGTACAACAGCATTTGCCACTTCAGTTTGTCTGCAGGTAATGATGCATGTTAAGTGTTCGTTAACTTTAATAGTTGTTCTTTATTTGTTGCAATAAAAAATGGTTTTATTTTTTTTTCGTTTTTGCATTTCAAAAGAATTAAAATATTTTGTTTTTGCTAATTTACCATACTAATCCTGGCGTGTGTTTTTAGGCCACAAGAGATAATGGATTTTGTAAAATTTAATAAGCTTTTATGCCGGTGTTTCATGAGGGAACTAACTTTTTGTAGAGCTGAGTAGAGGTAACACGAAGCAATAATACTAGAGTTAAAGCCGAGATTAAACATATTTTTAAATCCACTAAACTGTTCATGTCATCTGAAACTAAAAGCAAAATAAATATGTATTTGGGTCAATTTAAAAAACTGTACATAACATCTTATCTTTTGTATGAAAAATTTTTGTTTTTTGAAGAATTTTTGTTTTTTTTATCTACTTTTTGGAAAAGAATAAACTTTTTTTCATTAAACTTTGGATTTGGCATTATTTCTTGTTTATGTGCAACAAAATCTCTTGATCGTCACAAAATATCTTGAGAGTCACACTTAGTTTTATTTCCTAAAAACGCTTATAATTGCAGTTTTTTTCTTATATTGTTGCAAGCCTATTACGTGGCAAATAACCTCTAAGTTCAAGTCTTTTTTTAACAAAAATTTACATATTTTCATCTTAAAATTTTAAAATAACCAGTCACTTTAAAAAAAAAAATAAAAATCAAGCTGAATCGTGACTTTTTGTTTATAATCGAAAAGGTGATTTTCGCAAAAGTCAATCTTGAGAAACAAAAGAACATCGTAGTAAGCTTGAATTTCAAATATTTTTGCATTTTTAGCGATTTTTTATACATATTTGGCGTGTGACGCTCAAGATAGAAATCATAGAACACCTAAAAAAAATCCAAAAAAATACCACCGGATTCTTCATCAATTTCTACATAAATTTTACACTCTTACAGGCGAATTGAAATAACTTTAAAAATAAGCAAAACAAAACTCGTTGTGTACGTTTTTTTTGAAATTGACCCATTTAATAATAATATTAAAGTTCTTAATTGAAGCATTACATATTAATCTTCAATGTCCATTATTTTTATACAAATTAATAAAATGGCTTTCCCTCCTCTAGCACTTAAATAAATATTTATTCGTTACTTGTTATACACTTTCCTTTAGTAATTAAGTATCTCTCATTGTTTTACAAAATAAAACAAAACCAAAAAAAATTATGTTTGTAATTGTATGCAGAAATATCAACCTTTATAGTTATTTTTATATGTAATTGCCTATTGATTGGATAGTTTTTTAAATCACTTCGCTTTTTTTTTTTTGTTAGTTGCTTGTTACTGACAACCAGGACAAATGCAGTTGTACAGCAACAATAAAAAGCAATTACTTTTACATTCACTCACTCATTCACTCATTCATTCATTTACGTTAAAAAAAACGATAATAATACAAATAAGAGCGCATTACACCAAAGCCCTACAGTAAGTGTTATTTGCTAGTGGAAATAATTGCTTTTAAATTGGTGCTTTTTTTCTGAGAGTGAAGTCAGTCAAATATAGTTTTACAACAAACTGAGTTTTGAAAATTTTTTAAGTCAAAGCTTTGGTATTATTGCTTGGCATATTTTAGGTCTCCTAATTTATTACCTAGGGCGTAGGGTATTGCTGACTCGTAAACTGAATTAAAAAAAAAATATTTAAAATACATGTAAAACAACAAATTGAGAATCAGCGCTGGATAAATGGCCAGAAAACCAAATCAAAATAAAATATCACAAATACTCAGTTAAAAATGTCACTAATAGTGAATAATATACAGGGGCCAAATTAGCGCATTCGTGAACGTAAAATCGAAAAATGATTTCTATATCGAAATTCTGATAAAATGTACTAAATTTCTTGCTAAATTACGATCAATTTTACTCGATATCGAATGCGGTAATTTGGCCTCAGGTTTTGTGAAACAAGGCGAGAAATTTGACATGTCTTCTTTTCTCTTGTATTATATTTTGTCTTGAACTCAAATTGAGGAAAATATTCTTCGGTATCCTACCAGAAACTTATCATATTTCATACTGACTACTGTCCCAATCCAACCCTAAAGTTTTGTGCGAAACTTTAGGTTTAATTGTGTTGGCTGTTGTTTAGTTCTAGAAAGAAATCTTCATGATCGATGTGGTGTTGTATTTCAAAATATCCCATTAGTAAAACTTTTTATTGCAAACAGTGACTAAATATGCACCATCATGGTGACGATGGTAAAAGTGTAACAGCCTGTTTATAGAACACGACTCGCTGATAAAAACCGCTGAAATGTTAGCGGTTTTGTTATTTTGGGTCACAGAACACGACTGTTGAAAAGTTTGTTAAAAAACGTAACTGTTGTCAATTTATTTGGTATATACAAGACGGTTAGAGTCGCCGAAGTGTCAAAATTGGACGAATATAGAATAGTATTCGAGCGTAAAATTTAATTACAATTTCATAGAAAAAGGCAAACACAAAATGGATATTTCAACAAAAAAAAGTAAGTACACATTGATATCATAAATGTTTTTGTTAGTTTATTTCGATTTGTTAAATTTTCAGCATTAAAATAACTACAACAATGCAGTTTAGGCAATTGGTGGATTGCATGGAGGAATTTCCACACTTGGTCCTCAGTTTGGTAGCAGCAATCTACTATGGAATGTATTCGTTAAATTAAATTAAAATTTAAATTTTGTTTTACTTTTTTGTTTGTTTATGTTTATTTGATGTTTTTCATAAAAGTAGGGTTGCCATCTTAATATTTAATATTAAATTTTGTATGAAGAAATATAAACAAAAAATATTTTTTAACACGTTGGCAATAGTAGAGTTTCAAACAACTTTGACATATGCGCGGTTTAACGTAAGTGGCACGACAAAATCGACTCGCGTTCTATAAACGCTTTTTATTTCTCACTCGTCCACCGGTCGTCGAGTCGCGAGTTGGGCGAGTCGCGTTCTATAAACGGGCTGTCAGTGCGGTATCCAAAAAGTAGGCCTACTTTTTATAACCTACACCACCATAGTGGACTCAGAATCAATTTCTGAGTCTATTTAACCATGTCCGTCCGTCCGTCCGTCTGGCTGGCTGGCTGACTGTCCATGTAAAGCTTGTGCGCAGAATACAGGTCGCAATTTTCAGTATATTTCGATAAAATTTGGTACGTGATATTTTTTCGGCTTAAGTATGGATGGGATTGAAACTGGTGGAAACCGGTCCATTATTTCACCTGGCCCCCATACAAATGTCCTCCCAAAATTGGGGATTACCGATCATAAATGTTTGAATTATGCAAGTATCCAAACAAATTTCATCACAAATGAATGGTAAATGAAGCCAATCACATCTACAAATATTGTGCAGATCGATCCATAATTAGTCGTAGCTCCCATATAAAGCCCACTTCCGAAAATCACTTTAAAGAGCATAACTCACTCAAAAATGTTGATATCCAAATAATATTGAACACAAATATGTTTCTTACATACAGAAATAACGACACCTAATTTTATAATGGGCGGTCCATAATTAGTCAAAACACCCATATAAGACCCTCTGTGTAATTCAGTAATTCACTTTAACCTCCATAAATCTTTTAAAAGTATTTATATCGAGATAAAGTTTAACATACACAATATTTATATTCACAGACATCATGACACTAAATTTTTGGATGATCGGTTCATAATAGCTTATATCTCCCATATAACGCCCATTTCTGAAAAACTGTTTTATACATATACTGGGTGTAGGGTATTATATGGTTAGACCGACTATACTTTATACAAAGAAATGTTTCACGTGTGTAAATTATGTAATTATAAATAGTTTATTGATTACATTATTACATTTCATTGGAGCAGTCTATTATACAGCTTTCAGATAGATTCCTACATGCACACGGACACAAATTTATATAAATAAATTTAGCAATACAATAAAGTGAAGAACTATCACTCAATTATATGAGAAATTTGCTGCAAAAAAATACAAATTTAACTGATGAGAAATAAACTAATTTAATAAATATTTGAAAAAAATAACCAACCAAAAAAATTTTAAATTAAAAAATGAAAAAAAAACAAATATGTAGCATACTCTAAAGTAATTGAAAATAAATCCTGTTTTTCGCATTAAAACTACATTTTTATTAAAATTCAATAGAGAAAAGTGTAAAAAACATAATCACCTTTAAATGCACAGTAAAATCTGCTTATAATACTTACAGACATACTTAAGTATGCTTGTATATATTTTTGGCTTTTTTCAGTCAAATCGCATTAAAATATATAAAATTTTGTTAAAAGGGAAGTATTAAATGCAGCTAGAATATATATACTTTTTTTCTGTTTATTCCCGCAACAATTGTTCAAAAATAAGTTTAATGTTTGTTATAATATCTGAAATTTTGTTAAACGTATAAAGAATTTCCTACCATTTATGTTGAATGAAAAAAATATATAGAATTTAATGGCAAAATAACGTAATGGTTTTTGAAATATTGTCGTATAATTAGAAAAGAACCAAGAGAAGTAGTATGCAAACTATTAAAAATATTCTCAAATTTTAATTTTTTCATTATATTTTTGCTCCACTTAATCTTTTACTTTCCACTATAAATAACCATCTGCAAAACATAAACATATAAATACAACCAATGTTTAGGGAAACCTCAAAAACCAAAATCAGTTTATCATTTTAATTCCGCCAAACTGAACGAACAAAAACGTTCATAAGACCCAATATACACGAAGCAATTTTTATTGAAAATATTGATACAATTTGAAATTTCTTCGGTGTTCACACAGCACAATTTTATTGCTTAAATCGCTCGTATTTTTATTTTAGAGTATACACAAATATGTAATACGAATAGCAGCGTAACACAAAATGCTAGTACAATCAAGTGTTTACTCGTTTTATCTTCCCCTCAAACCGATATCGAAAAGGTAAACAGCTTAGCTTAAAGAATTGCTTAGTGTAAATTGGGACTAAGTTATTCCTTGTTATTCCTTCACATGCCCACGTTTCCAGTTTTTCTTTACTTTATTTTTTGCAGCACCAGCTTTTGTTAGCAAAGAAAACCAGAACGAGTTTTTTACCGGAAAAGATTATAAAGTATTTTCATAATTCGCATATATTTAATTTCTTTTTTTATTTACAAAAATATAAAAACCAAGGCAGGATTTACTATTATACAGTAACCAAAGAACAAAAAAATCACTTCCTTATAGTCTTTGATTAGCCTGTTGGTAATTATTGCAAAATAAAGAAAAACTTTATTTATATTTTTCTTACATTGGCCCAGGAATACATTAATAATTAAGATTAAGCTTAAGCGAAAAGTTTCTTTAACAAATTAACATTTATTTAACCTAATGATAATTAAGGCTATTATTTGGCAAAAAAAAAACACGGTAGAAAAAAGTAAAATAAATTATTTATGTTTGTGTTTCTTAATTAAGGCACAACAACTTAAAGTGTAGAGGTGTCTTTTATTTTTAGGGCTTGTCCTTTTCTTTAGCCGCAGGAAAGGTCTGGTGCGTCTTATATTGTGCATATTTGATTAGAAAATTTTGTAATTAGAAACTAAGAAACTTTCGAGGCAAAATTATAAATTATATCAAATTATTAAGAAAAATTATTTTTAATTTGAAATCTTATTTTATTATTATTTTTAGAAATTTTTTGCGGATTTTTAACAGAATAAATGGGTGTTTTATGTTTAATCTATAATGAGCTGTTCTAAAATTTGAATAAACAATTTGCAAAGGAAAACTTTAAGATAATTATTTTTGTTACAACAGGATGTATGACTGTTGGACTGCATAACAGAAATAACTGAGAATTGATGATAGAAACCATTTGTTGTTGCAATTTTTTAATTAAAATTAAAGGCCCGATTATCGTTCACAACACTAAAATGTTATGTTGTCTCGACTACAACACAAATGCATTTTATTATGATTAAGCCGATAAGTGTTGTAAATCGTAATCGCAGTTTACAACATACAACATTAAAAAACGGTAATCGGGGCCTAAATTTAAATAAATTTATTTAAAATAACAGCCCAAAATATGTTTTTGGTCACATTTCTAAACCAGCTAAATATTTTTATTTAAAATTTTTAGTGTTTTTCTGCAATATTGAGAACTTTTTTAGCTCTCCTGAATTATTGTCGTATTTATTTCTTCAAAAATATCATTGGATTATGAGATATTTAAAAAAATACAACCCAGCAAGCCATATGAGTCCGAAAAGAGTCTTTTCTGACACCTTCTCCGGAGCGTTCAAGCTCTTTGTGAGCCCAAAAACAATCATTATTGTTCCGAAAACCTTTAAAAAAGAGGGTTATTACATTTGAAAATGGTCCGTTAGAAACAGCTCTTACATCTTGTCAGAAAAGAGTCATTGCAATTTTAAATACAACAAATTAAAAGTTCACATTTATTAAGAACAATTATTATTTTTTAGTTGAACTGTTAATTTTACAATTTTTGATAGTTTTAGTTGGGCTCGAGTTCATTTAAATTTAATTTTCATTAAATTATTATTTTTACTGAAGATAGGAATTGTTTTTACAACATGAAATCTCTATTAAAATTTATTGATAATTTTTCTTGGGTGAGCTGGGGATCGAACCTGGGTTGAATTTACATGTTTCAAGAATCACCGTCATCTTTCATCAGAATTCTTTGAGTTCTAACCTCTGCACCACTGCGATGCCTGCTAGCCAACAGTCAAACATCAATATTTAACCAGTGGTACACTGGTGGTTCGAAATTTGCTGTAATTATCATTTTTCAATTTTATTTACATGTTGCTTCCTTTTTTTCCTTCAGTTTTTTCCGTATTCTTTCTGTCAAGACTTCGTCTTGAAAACCTAAATACATTTGTTTATTATGTTTTTTGTCCACTTTCGTCGACATTTTTCATGTGTACCCCTTAAAGTACACATGCAAAATTTGGGATTGGTATTGTCGAAAAGCTGATTAAATAAATAATACTAATACATTGCAATATAAAGATCTGGGATTAGTTTAGTTATTCCAAATAGTTTGTTGTAAATAAGATTTTTGGAAAAATTTTTGTGTATTATATATAATAATAACTATTATACCCTACACCACAATAGTGAGGAGGGTATATTGGATTTGTGCTGATGTTTGTAACGAACAGAAATATTGGTCCCACCTAAAAGTATACGAATCTACTCAGAATCACTTTCTGACTAGATTTAACGATGTCCGTCCGTCCGTCTGGCTGGCTGTCCATGTAAAGCTTGTGCGCAGAGTACAGGTCGCAATTTTGAAATTGAAATGAAATTTGGTAAGTGATATTTCTTCGGCCCAAGGACGGATGGCATTGAAACTGGTGGAAATCAGACCATTATTTCACCTGGGCACCATACAAATGTCCTCCCGAAATTGGGATTTACCGATCATAAATGTTTGAATTATGTAAGTATCCAAACAAATTGCATCACACATGAGTGGTAAATGAAGCCAAATCACATCAACGAATTTCGTGCAGATCGGTCCATAATTAGTCGTAGCTCCCATATAAGACCCACTTCCGAAAATCACTTTAACGATAATAAATTTTTTAAGAATGTTGGTAATCAAATAAAATTCGACACAAATAATATACAGAAATGATGACACCTAATTTTATAATGGTCGGTCCGTAATTAGTCGAAACTCCCAAATAAGACCCTCCCCGTAATCAACTTTAACCTCCATAAATCTTTTAAAAGTATTTATATCGATATAAATATTGGGATGATCGGTCCATAATAGTTCATATCTCTCATATAGCGCAGATTTCTGAAAAACTGTTTTATACATATACTGTGTGTAGGGTATTATATGGTCGGTCTTGACCGACTATACTTTCTTACTTGTTTTTGTTGTAAATGCTTACTACAACCATTTCAACATGTTTACAAATTTGTTAACAATACGATCACTGTAATTATGTATATGAAGGCGATAACTATAATATGTTAAAGTTACCGCAATCATATATATGATTGTAGTAATTATGTATATGTTTGATGAAAATATTTAAGAATTAAGTAAAATCATTAAACGAATCACAAAAAAATGTTCAGTTGTTTAAATGAGTTAGCTGGAATATTCTACTTTGAGACGCCATATTAACATTCTTTAGCGTCTGTGAGGGCCGACGTTAAAACTTAAACTAGAACACTTCTCTGTTAAAACTATATGGAGTTTGGTGCAATCATGTCAAGCAGTTAGAAATGGCTGACGTATTTTCAAAAAATTTAAACTCTACATTACAGTTGAGCGGTAAAAAAGTAAAATAAGATGCGAAATTGCGATTCTGTCTTCCAAATTTAATAGAACGATTATGTTTTATCTTCAACTAGTTTATATATGCAGGTATATGTGTATATTACAACTAATTTTTAAAGCACTTACAAGTTTTTAAAGCGAATAAATGCACATTCAAACGAAACAGTAGCGCAATAAACGAAAATACTTCAGATGCATTAAACATCATTAAACGAATTAGAAAATCAATTGCAATGATTTCAAAGTCAAAAAAATACATGTTGCAAAAAGTTTGTTATTTATATAAATGGCACATCAAGGTAACAGAGTGATGAAAATAATTTACAGCCACACACATGCTGCAAATACACAAACTCTAAAACGCATTTAGATACAAACATAGCTAAACAAACAAATAAACGCATTTACGTGAGTATGTATGTGGCTGCTGTTAAATGAAATCATTAATGAGCTTAATGCAAACAATCGTGAACATTTGCTTGCAAAAGTTAGTGGCTAAGAAAATTTTACTAAAATGATACCATTACAATTTCATTCCAATATATTTTGAGGTCATTTGCGTTGCTTCCACGCACTACACACACCAACATACAACATGTGTTGCTGTTGATGGGTAACATTTAAGTTGTTCTGGCTAGAGAGTAGTAGAGAGTAGGTACTTAAATTAAACAGTTTGTTAATTTTGCACTGACTTCTAACAAACTGTGTGAGCTATTTCACAAGTAATTAACCACCAAAGAATTACAATCAAATGCACAGATTTACTATACATCGACTTTATTTACCCACATTGCCTTCGCATTTGGAACACATTTACAAGGTTAAAACTAAAATTGCTCCTCAAATATTACTTGTTGTAATTTTCTAAAACATGTAGCATGTAATTTTAAGTACCACATTGTTGCTGTTTTGTTTCATTGCAACAACAACAAATATCATCTGCATCGTCATTATAATTACAACTATACTTGAGTTTAACTACATATACAGCTGTATGATTCTGTGAGGCAAAGTGTTAAATACATTTCAATTCATAACTATTAAATAAATAAATAATTAAATTAAATAAATAATTAACTATTTATTTAAGTTAATTCTATGAAGAAATAAAAAAACACTAAAATTTTGTCTGAAATTTTCAAAATTTTTTAATTAAAAAAAATTGTTTTTTAATTTTTGATAACCCATTGCATTCGCCTCTCAAACACCTTTCATATGATGCCAAATTTACATATAGTTCCTTTGGGGGAAATGTGAAAAAAAATCAAAAAACCTCTAAAAGGACATTTTTATCCTTTGATCAAGCTTACCAAATATTTTCGCCAGGACAAAAAAATTGAGAAATGAATCAAATTTCCATATTAGTCGGGAACATCGATACCTTATTTTTTCTCCATACAAAATGGGGCCACTCTAATGTAAATAATAATCAACACTGAGCATCATTTAACTGGAGCATAGTTTTAGGTTTGATTGCAAGTCTTAAGTCAGATTTACTTTATATATTATCATCACAATGATAGCATTTATTTTCTCTATATCTGCCTTTTTTAAAAGTGCTACAGCAAAAAAAGAAGTCACGTCGAATTCAAGTTTTGAAAATTTTAGCAAGAGAGTTTCATAAAGTAATTTTAAGTAAAAATCGTTAAATTTCAACCAGATCTACGTAGCTCAAGTCGGTTTTTCTTTTTAGTTGAGTACTAAAATACATTACTAGTGCTAAAATATTTCAAAATTTGTGGAGTTGTCATAAAGACAAAACTAAAAGTTGTGTTTTTTCCATAAAAAAAACTATTTTAGAGTTATACTATGTTTCCACGGTACATGCTTCGCTCTCTTTTGATGCTTCACACCCCAATCATGAGCGAAACAACTTGCTTCATCATACAAAATTTTAGGAGCGACTCAAGTCGATTCATATTAAATCTACTTGTGAAGCACGAAAAATTCCAGTCTTCTCTAATTTTTCTCACAAGTTTATCTGCACTAGCTGTCAAAATATAATATTATTGTAAATAAAGCAAATTCAATTTAATTAAAAGTGAAAGGAAAATTAATTAAATTTAATAAAATAAAAAAAAAATGGATAAAAAAAATTTTGTTATGACAAGAAGAATGTCCTCTTAATTCAGATTTATGGAGGATTCAAGAATGAGATTCAACTTGCTGATGCAGTATGTAAAATTCTGTTAAGCTTTTGTGTCGAAGTGTGTTTTTATCCATAAAAAAAATATTTTCTACATTTTTAAATTCTGTTGGTTTATTCTGTTTGTTTATTAAAGATAACTGTCAAATCGAAGCAAGTTTATTAGTCATGTAAACACAATGATTCATAAACATGATTGAGAAAGCGAAGCAGGTGATTCAAATCGTTATGGAAACATAATATTAATACTTTAATTAAAAATTATTTTATTTCGAGCTTAAGGTCAATTTCTTTTTTATTTATTTTTTTATTTGTGCCAATATTTCGCTTCAACAATGTGCAGCATCTTTAGGGAAAATAAAATTTTATTAACAAATTCACAAAATAACAGAAATAATATTTTTCAATATAACAGAATTATCAGAATGAAAAAATTTTAAATATTACAAAAACCGAAATATGAAAAAACAAATAATTTAGTTTAGTTTCCTTTTACGTTTTTATAAATTAAGTGTCTATAGGTTTGAGCTGCATTATCTGTGTCTGCTTTAAAATTAATTTTAAAATGTTTTGGTACATTTAGGGCTGTTTTCTCATTAGGCGATTATATTTTTTCCCAACGAAAAACTGCCGATTAAAGAAATTTAGTTTTCTCAATGTCTTATTTGCTTCTATTCTGTCGCAAAACTAACCAGCCCTCATCTGCCGATTATTTATTTGTTTTACAGATTAGTTCAATCAGCTGACTGCTGTTCATATTTGTATGTGGCAATACCTTGAGTTTTTGTAAAAAAATTAAATAGATTTTAGAAAAAATGTTTAATAGAGGAATAAACATTAATTTGATGGAGGATGAACTTGAAGAACATGAATTTCAAGTGAATGTTGAAAGAGTTTATCATGCCACACCTAACTACCTGACAGACATGGATATTATTTATTTTTTAAAATATTTGTTTTTTTTTTTGATTTAATTTTTTGTTATTTTTTCACATTTGCAAAACAGCTGATTTATGTCAACAACTTGTCACTTGAAGACAGAGTTCCCAATTTTCACATAAATTTTGAGAGGTATTGCCAAATGAAAATAATGTTTCTGTCGGTATATTGAGAAAACCAATATAGCTAACGGACATATTATCAGTCCAATAAATTTATGTCGACATTTAGTAACAGGCAGTTTGTCGACACATTGAGAAAATGGGCCTTATAATTTCTAACATTTCTAGCATATTACGACGTTTATAATTATTTTCTGTTTGTTAAACTGATATCATCTCAAAGTCGGGATAGTGATTCAATAATAATACTTAATACTTAAAACAAAAAAAGTTTTTCATTTTCACCATTGAGCAAAACATTGTTTTTTGATGAACAAACAATCAATCGTACTCACTTCTCAGCCATTTGTTGACAGAATTTATTAATAAATAGCCATACATTTTATTGTATAGATGATAAATTTTTAAAAGAAATATATCTCTTCTCTTAAAGTTGATTTAAAACTCAGATATTAAAAACTATTTTTAAACATCCTTATTTTTATTAAGCGTAGTAATGTTTCTCACATAAATGTATATTTCTGAATGCATACATATGTTTCTCAGTATCTTTGCCTAATATTCAATTATGTTCTTTTACTTTTTCCACGAAGCAAATAAAATGACTACTGAAAACTTGAAACACTTCTCGTGTTTTCTCTTGCAACAACAACATCATGTTTTTATTGTTGTTGTTTAATTAAGGCATCACGAAATCAATGCAATTTTGTAGATGAAGCACGTACTTCCCATGAAAACACATGCGATTCTAACTATTTGTCACTATGGTACAAAAGTAACTACGTATGTATGTATGCATATGTGTATGCTGCATATGCTGTATGTATGTATGCATGTGTAAATATGTATAACACAACAATGCAAAACAAGAGAAAAATCTAAAACTTTTTCAAACTAAAACACAGTAACACAGTACAACTGTGTATGTGATTGTATTAAAAAGTTTATATGTTTATTGTATTTCGTTCGACACAAGTACGAGAGTGTCCGTATGTGCAGCAATTGTAGCAATAGCAGTCTAAAGTAAAACTTTTAAATTAGTTTAGACTTCAAATGAAAAACTTTGTATTTTGTTATATGTGCTTTTTTCACATATAATTTTTATATATAAATGCATTTCCTTAGAGAAAGACCGTGTGTTAATTTATGTGGCTCAAAAGGTGTGGAAGTAAAAACCTATTGGGGAAGAAAAATAAAATCGTAACGTGAAGAAAATACAGATGTAGTTTTAAAACTAAATCAGCTTTATTAGGTTTTCATTTCTATTCTTTAGTTAAATGTCGTTTTTTTTATAAAGCATTTTTTCTAAGTACAAGTCTTGTTGACAATAATATTTGAAAATATGTTTTTAGGCATAAACAGTTTACTCTCACTCTTTGTAGTCATATCGTGACAAAATGTGAATAAAATATTGGCAAATTTTTAAAATTTTTGAAAAATGCCTGTAACTTTTAGTCACAGGCATTTTTCTATTTTTAGTGTTATTACTGAAATTAGTAAATGTACTTGTACACCCATTTGACTTTCTTCTTATGTGGCTATCCATTTTACATTACAATCATCGCTTGTATGGCCATTTATTTGGCACTAACTCACAGTGGATCCTAATATAGAAATTGTGCTTTGGGAATGAACACTAATACTCTTTACCTCCAGACTTTACATTGTTTGTCGTTAAGACTATATTTTTGCAAATATGAAATGTTCAACATTGTCTTAAAATTATTCAGCTGTATTACGATAATCAATATTCTTTGATAAATGCATACATATATTTTGCAGCAACATGTATTTGAAAATATGTTGCAGGTACATGTTCATAGAAAATATCTTGCAGCAAATGTTTATAGAAAATATGTTGCAGGAACATGTTCATAGAAAATATCTTGCAGCAAATGTTTATAGAAAATATGTTGCAGGAACATGTTCATAGAAAATATCTTGCAGCAAATGTTTATAGAAAATATGTTGCAGGAACATGTTTACAAAAAATATGTTGCAGGTACATGTTCATAGAAAATATCTTGCAGCAAATGTTTATAGAAAATATGTTGCAGGAACATGTTTACAAAAAATATGTTGCAGGAACATGTTTATGGAAAATATGTTGCAGGTACATGTTTACAGAAAATATCTTGTAGCAACATGTTTATATAAAATATGTTGCAGAAACTTGTTTATAGAAAATATCTTGTAGCACATGTTTTGCTACGGAGTAAGTTAGAACAACATGTTGCTATGAAATAAGTGGCCACATGTTTATAGAAATTATGTTTCAGCCACATGTTGAAAAATGCAAAATGTATCTGCAATAAGCTGCTAGTAAAAACGTTTAGAAAAAAGATATTGCAACAACATGTTGACATTTAAAGTGTTGCTGCAACATGTTGATAGTAAAAATGTTTCTGCATATGAAAAATATTATTGCAAAAAGGAAAAATTTTGCTACAATAATAATAATAACAAGAATCATTTTGATGGGAAACATTTTTGTGTTTTAAAAAAAAATATTATTTTCATATATACATAGATAATATGTTGCAGCAAATAGGCTAATGAGAAATTGTTGCTATAACATGATGAGCAATATTTTCAGTTTATAGAGGTGTATTTGTCTGTATAAAATGTAATGAATTTGCATATTTGAAGGGAAAAAGTGGCTGAAATAAGCTTAGATTTTACTACGAATCGAAGCAATTATCGAACATTTGAAAAACGTTTGCGAAAGATTCCATAGCGATATCACTTTAGTAAAACGTGTTCTGGTGGATTTTATAGTTTGTTCTTGTATACAAGTATTTGCATTAAACAAGCAACATACAATATTTTGCACATCATTAGCACGTTTTATATTGTTGCTGCTTCTGCTGCTACTGTTGTTAACTTGGGTTCAGACTTTCACATAAACACACACACACACACTAATATGCACATTCATACATACTGTTACATAGTTTATACTAAAAGCCACTCAACTCTTGCTTTTTGTTGTTGGTTGACAATGCACATTTAACAAAAACACATACATCTTTGTATGTACGTAAATACAAGTACAATGGTTTATGTGTGAGAGTATGTGAATGTAAGAGCTTGTGCTGTCTTATCTATGCATAAGTTTATTTGTCGCTCTACGTCTTTATTTTATTGTGTGGCAAGTGTCAACATAAACATTGTCTTACTAATGTCTTTCAAATACATGTTAATAATACAACAATGTTCTTTGATTATGTACAGACGAGAGTGTATATATAAAATGTTAATACATAGTTTTTGTTTTGCAATAATTTTCCAAACAAGAGGTGTTCTTGTTAGCTGTGAAGAAATTTAGTTTTTATGGGAAATAATTTGCATAAATGTAAAACGCAAATTAAAAGGCAGCGAATACTAATTTATATTGTTTTCTTTTAGTTAATGATATTGTGCTGCAGAATGTCTAATAAGCATAATATGTAGTATTGGGGTAAAGAAAATTAAATATTCAGGCATATGATGGAAATCGAAAACGAAAACGAATCAGTATTAAAAGTCAATTTTTTTGTAATATTTCTGTATAGAAAAACTTTTATCACATAAAATATAAAGATATTGGGCTACTAAAGAGAATCTTAAAGCAAAAATTTTAAAAATTAGATTATAAATGCATTAAAATGTATTTCCAAAACGGATTCGTTTTCGATTTCGATTTCCATCACATGCCTGATTGTCTGTTTTTTTTTAGTTTTATGTTCTGATATTAATTGACTGGCTAACTGAAATAGCCTAGTAATTGTTACGCAGTAGTAAAGAATATGAGTCTAATTTAATATATCCAATGATAAATAAATTTGTAACAAGAATATAATTTCAAACTTTTTCTCAGCATTCTGCATAAAACTTAATTTCGTTTCAAGGAGTTTATTCGCCAATAAATCGAAAAAGAGACGATAGAAGTCGTCGAAAAAAAAATATAAAAATATTCACAATATTTATAGAATTCAGAATATATTGTACTTAATGAATATTGTAAAAAAAATTAAAAATAAATTATTTATGAACATTGTTATATTGTTATTGGATATTTACATTCTATATACACGCCTTAACCATCAATAAACCACCTAATTCTCTTTATGAAAAAGAAATTAGCATCAAGTCTGTCTACAACCTTTAGAATCCTTTAGTATATCGTAAAATTGTTAGGGCAGCCATTTAAGTGAATTAGAGATGATATATTCTTTAGATTCTTACACATCCACATCCTACAGAAATCGGAAGTGCCTTCTACTAAATCAGGCCTTATTAACCAGTGACCCGTGATCTTAGACAGTCTATGTCAAACCATAATAACAGTATGGTCCCATTAGCAATAGGCATCTTGCAATCCATCCTGATTCCGAAAGAGTTCTTAATATAGGTATTATCGCAACTCTACCAGAATATTACGCTATTATAATGATTATATCGCGTTCCTAAGAACTCAGTTCGGCTCAACGATGTTCAGGGAACATTTTGCAGATTGTGAAATTAAAGGAGTTAAAGCAATTTTTCAAGGAAATTAAATTATTTTGTATGCTCTACATACATTCGTAACTCAACCAGTGCGTGTATATAATCTTCTAAAATCATAAATAATCTTCTGAAATACAATAAAATAATTTTCATTAACAAAACATTAGTTTTCCTTTAAAATACGTTTATTACTGCAACACATTTTTTACCCATTTTTTTTTTCTTAAATTTTTCTTAAAAGAAAAACAATTTAAATTCCCTTTATATTGTCCTGTAATTAAAAGTCATTAGAAAAATAAAATGTATAATAAATTGTACATTTCAAACTCCTTCAAAACACCCACTCAATAGATTTTATAACATTTTATTACTTTTTTTTATTGTTTGCTTATATTTTCCCCCATTTTTGCACTACAATACAAGTATTACACTCAAAAGCTATTTGTGGCAAGAAAAAGTATTAAGCAACAACTACAATGACAACCAGAAAATGTGAAATGAAGAAATAAAAAGCAAAAAAAATAAACAATAAAAATCTATTTTTCTCCCATAAATTTATTACATTTAAAAACCAATAAAATATTTGAGCAAAAATATAGTGAACTTGGCAATTTAACAAATGTAGCTATAGATCTTGTTGAACGCATTTATTGTTTTTATTTCTTCTTTTCTTATTTGATACGGATTTAGACAAATACATCTAAGAATACAGCTGCTGCGGCTGTAGCCACCAGTTTTTGTTTTTTTTATGTTTTCTATTTTCTTCTAAGTGTTGCTAACAGTAAGCAGGAGGAAAATGTAGCAGCAAGTAATAAACAACTTCCTGTTTCCTTTAATTGTGTATAAAAATTTCACTGTGGTAGGCCTCTCTTTCTTTTTCTCTCTCTTCCTCTTTGTCTCTCTCTCTCTCTCTCTCTCTATCTTTCTATCTTCCTTCGACCATTTGCTTAATAAATGTTTTATGGCAAATGCTACACATTCTTGTCAGTATATATGTATGTATGTGTATGTGTATTTGTGTTTAGATTACTTTAGTAGCAATTAGGTTCATTTCTAATAGAAAAATGGTTAACAACACTAGCAGCAAAAGTGTGAACACATGTGTATCAATATTTAATTAAGTTTATTACTCTGCTGTTGTTCTCTCATTTAAAGATGATGCCATGTATTTGGCTTTCATCCAAAAATTGCTGCAAAAAAAACATAAACCAACACAACAAAATAAATCTAATTAAAACTCAAAGCCATAAAACGAGAAAAATTTCAATGCCACAGTGATGAAAATTGAGATGGCAACACAGTTAATTTATGTGCAACAATTTATTATGGTTAAAGCTAAGAGAATAGAAAACGAAAAAAATGTTTAACTGGCATTGATTAAATCTTATTTAATAGTCTCATTTAATAATCACAAATAATACAGAATTTGTCTGGAAACAATGCAGGTGAAAGGCTTTGGTATGAGTAATTTTGTATAAATGATTTCTATTTTTATAAACTGATTAATAAAAAAATATTGATTTAATAATAAAATTACAGCTACCTATTGCGTTTATTCAACATTCATGAAATTGAAATCTCAGTTTCTGTAAATTAATAAATTTACTTCATTCATATTTCTTTATTTGAATTGAACATATTGAATTTTGTTAACCTGTTAAGGTTTGCAAATTTTTAAAAAAATAAACCATTTTTATACAAAGGTAGTAATGGATAGCTAACAGCAACTTTAATGCTTTAGAAAATATCAAAAATGTTGATAAAGTTTTAGAAATTTTTTAAAGATTTTTCTCAAAATCTAAGATTTAAAAAAATAGTCTTTTCTTACAGTAACATGATTATTAGGGACGGAAAATCCTGGGAATTTCAATTGTTATGATTTCCCGTTTCCCGGGATTTTTTTGCGATATCCCGGAAATACAAAAACTGGCAACTCGCTCCTTATACTTAAAAAAGGAGTTAAAATTTGTTGAAGGAAGCGGTCAAAGAACTCAAAATATTGAATACTTGTTTAATGCACTTTTAATTATTCGTCCAACTTCGGTAGAAAGTGAACGAGTTTTTTTCATTAAAGCGGGCAATTTGTAAATAAAATCAGAAATCAGGCTCAATTAACGCTTTGAGTGTGTTAAAAAGTTATTTCCTAAGCCGTTAAAATTTTAGTATAGTTATTTAAAATATATTATATATTTTATGAATTAAATTTTAAATTTTTTGATCTCATATCTTGAGTACTTGAATTTGTTTTTTTTACTATTTTATGAATTAAATTCTTATGTTTATATTTTTCTTTTTTATCTAGGATCTAGAGCATAACAATAAGAAATTTATATTTAAAAGCGTAATGTAATAATTCAAGTTCCTCTTTCAATTAAAACTAATTTTTGTAGTATTTAAGTTTTTTTTAACTTGTTTTTTCCCTCACGTTTTTTAATAAAAGATTTTTCATAAATAAAGACAAATTTACGTTTTATTTTTTCTATGGAGCGGGATCCATAGAAAATTTTCCACTTTCCCGGAAAGCGAAAAACTGAGGAACAAAAACTCTAATGATTATAGTAGAAAATGATGCGACAAAATGTGTTTACAGATATTTTAATAGCAACATGTTTACAGAGAGTAATGTTGTAGCAACATGTTTACAGAGAATAATGTTGTAGCAACATGTTTACAGAGAAGAATATAAGAAATATGTTGCAATAACATGTATATAGAGAAAATGTATAAATGTAAATGTAGCAGCATAGATGGAATTAAAGTGCTGTAGCAACATGTTTATTAAAAAAATGTTCCAGCAACATGTCAGTATGAAAAATCTTTCATTTCTAACTAAATTTCAAACAGGTCTGTTATATGTCGTCAACTGGTTTTTTTAAACAACATTAAATACTTTGTTATCAACAACAGTCTGATAGAAGATAACGTGCAAGGCTCATTCGCTCAACTTTAATAGTTAACCCAGTTTTCAGAAGAAAATATTCAGGATTTTGTGTTCCATTCAGTGGTCAATAAAGTTGGTATGACGACATTCTTTAAAGCTTTACTTATCCTAAATGGAAAAATAGAAATAAATAGTGGAATAAGATTTAAAATACAGAATTTTAGACAATGTTGTTCCCATTTTTTTGTTAGTCAGTAAAAACAATATTCGGAATATTGATAAAAATGTTTCGTCTGTAAGGTTTAATAATTGAAGTTTTCAAGACATTGTCGTGCATTTTATCACCAAGGAGTAACAAATATAAATAACTTTTATAAATGTCGCCTACAACAATTTCCATCGCTATTTCTTTTAAAATTTAAATTTAAGTATTTTCTGTGGGTAATAAAGTTAAGGTACAGTCAAAAAAAACTTTTCTTATTTAGGCCAAAGTTCAAGAAATATTTATCTTTAATTTATTTGATGCTGTTTGATCTTGCAGAACTCTTGTAATAATAAACAACGTCAAACAAATTTGTGCTAAAACAAGTGGTTACTCTTTTTTGAGTAAATATTTGCCAAATGTGACCGGACCTTTAATACAATAATTTCTTAAAATATTTAACAAATTTAATCTAATATGTTAATATTATTTCCCAACTAATGATTTGTATTGAATAATATACTTATATAATTACTTAATCATTTCACCATAATCAAAGACTAAATATACAATTGCCTCTCTGACCTTTAGCCTCTACATGTTAAAATGAACATCAACATTTCACACATATTTAGTAATGTAATCAAAATTCAGCTATTAAATAAACTATTTATTAATATTTTATTAACATTTATTAACATTATTATTTACAACGTTATTTATTCACACAGTCTTTTGTAAGCCTTACAACACACGAACATAAAGACTTACATACAAACGTACATTTGTATGTATGTACATACAAATAAATATTGAGTTTTATTATGATTTATCAATATATTTACTACAACATTAATGATGTTAAACCCCCCAAATAATACATTCATTATCAATCACTTCTGATTTCAATAATTACCTTTCAAGGAAATGAAAACGAAACGAAAGGAAAACAAAAGCACAAATATCTGTTTTTAGTTCACACTTAATATTCATTTCCATTTGCTTTTGGCATAAAATAAAAATACAAATGTGTGGAATCATAAAATCCATGAAATTAAAGAAATTTATTATGCGTAAAAACATTTCGAAATAAATATGTTGTTTATATGAAGCAGAAAGAAAAAGATAAATAAAAAGGCAAACAATAACTTTTGCCTCCTACAATACACTCCAAATGACGTTTGTTGACTAAAGACTCAGCTCGAATTTCAATTTAAGCATGTGTTCTTCAACGGATAGACAGAGACACATGAAAGTTTTAAGTTCAGCATGATGTTTGTAATTTTCATAAATGCCAGCAATCCTTTTGGAGAAATCCACTGTTTTTAGAGTTTGAATTACACTTTACAATTTATTTAAATTAAATTATCTTTTAATCAATAGCTTAACTTACGACAACTCTAATTTGTTTTAAATGCAAATATGTATTTGGTAGTCAAAACTTTTTAAACATTTCAAATTTGAAAGTCTATTAGAGTATATGAGGCATCAATGATATTCAATTTCATGTACAGCTTTTCATATTCACGCATGCCAACACTTCCAGTAATAATAACCTTAAATTGTCAATTTTATTTAAGTATTTTTATACCAGTCTTACAAGAAAACTAGCACACCAACAAACCTTTACATATACCCAGCCATAAATAACAGCAGCAACATTATAAAAGAAAAGCACTAAACAAAAAAAAAAAAAAAAAAAAAAAAAAAAAAAAACAAACAAATAAATATAGAAAAAAAAAAATAAAAATTTATGTGACACATTAGATGCTTTTTCGTCCTTTAATACTTGTACACACACTCTCGTAAAATAATAAATACGTATTTGTCCGCTTCTCTCACATGTTTGCACATCAAAAATAATTAACTACTTATTAATAATATATTTTTATGGGGTAATTAATTTTAAGAGTTTGCTTACACACGCACACACATTGTACACTTACTTACATTAGGGCCTTTGTTTTGCAAAACAAAGGACTAGTCTAGTTCTAACGTGGGAAATATTGTGTAAATACATTAAAAAATATATTAATTAGGTTTTGATTTTAGATGTTTGTTGTTCTTTTGGATTCTCTAAACTTGATATTTGCTTAGTTCATAAGGAAAAGGATGTTTGAATAATGTTAGACTATTTAAGTGTAATTAAGTTTTACAAATTACATTTAGATTAAATACATGAAGTAAGAGAAATCATTAAGGAATTGACACACAATTCTTGTTTGTAGAATTTTTGTTTTCATACAGTTTTGCAAGTCAAATATAATATACAAGTACATTCATATATATAAAGTTAATATTTATATAAATATATACGGATATACATATACATATAATGCGAAATGTTTTGTTTAATCAATACAGTTGATAATTATAAATACATAGAATGTAATATACATTAGAAAATATCAAGAAAGTAAAATATTAATAATAATAATATAAAATTGTTGTTATACATTTTTTTCTCCTGCTCTCGAATGTAAATTTTCATAATCATTACAGTGCTGCTGCTGCTGCCGCTGCTCCTGCTCGGCATTCTCCATTAAAACGCTGACAATATCGGTGTTGAATTTTGCTACTAATATTAGAGCGGTGCTTCAGTTTTTCATATTGAGCGTCACACAATTTAGAAAAGTTGTAACAGATTACTTAAAGTATTTACTATGTGTTTAAAATCAATTATTTTAAACAATAATTTTATATTTGTATTCTTGCCTTATATGTATTGAATTCCAATATCTAAAAATTTGTATAACCTAAGATATAAATGTTATAACAGCAAGTGTAACGATTAATCCTTTTCTAACCTATTGTGAATTATTTATTAACGTTAACACCTAACAAGTTAAAGCTGCTATAAATTGTATAACAATAATGAAAAACCTAAGTTAATTACATAGTTAGAAAAAAGAAAATGAAGACTCACTTCTTCTTAGAACTTCCAACTGAACGGTGAGCAACTCAAATAAAATATACTCATATATTTAATTATAACCCTAAACTCTGTTATTTCAATATCTACCACTTTTATAATTTTTCATCCTGATGAGGAATTATAAAAACATTGAGACAAAGTAAAACAACCAAATTCCACAAACCAGCGGCCTTAACTAAAGGCTACGGGTATATCTACCCTTCTTACGTATTTAGGTGCAACCTCCAGTGTCTACCTACAGTCCACTCTTCATCATCTAACACCTAAATATCCCATTCCTCTAAATAAGCCCTGGCTTAACATACAACTACTTTGTTCACTATGAGTTGTATGAAGTTAATAAAAATTGTTGGTTAATACGACTGAAAATATTTTCCAACTTGATTCTACTTATGGCCATAAAAGCATTTTGTAACTCGTATTCGGAACAAAGGTTAGCTTTCATTTGACAATCACACTTCGTGGAAATTATCTGAAAGCAAAAGTCTAAAGACGATTTCTTATAGATATCATCATATTATATCCCATTAACATATATACATTGATCCGCGAATCAATGCAACATCATACATTTGTTCAATTCACAAGTAGTGTCGTAGGAGTTATACGTTGTCTGAATTTACAACAGTTGTTGGTAATTTCTCTATATAAGTACGCCTATCACATTTTTATACCCTACACCACCATAGTAGGGAGGGTATATTGGATTTGTGCTGATGTTTGTAACGCCCAGCCAATATTGGTCCAACCTTGGTGTATACCGATCGACTCAGAATCACTGGGTCAAAATGTTACAAAACTTAACCTGCATTAAACCGTAAAAACAAATTTAGAACAAATAATTGAACCCTTCATACAAAAAATGTCAAAAACTTCAAAAACTTTGAACATTTAATTTGTTTAGTTTAATATACACATATATTTAAACACATTTCCTTTTACCTATTTCATAAGTTCTACTAGCAGAATTCCAGATGGTAATATAAAAAGTAATACCACCACTAACAAAATAGTATGAACAAAAAACGAAATATATAAATAAAAATTTAATATTAAAAACTCTTTTAGTCTAGAGATTGATGGCTAAAGTATCAACTTTGATACAATTTATTCCTCCTATTCGTATTTGTTGTATTTTTTTATATATTGTGTTTTTTTTTTTAGAATAAATCACCTAAAAAAATATTTTATTGAAAAGCACAAAAAACTAAAGATGAACACAAAAAAAAAATGGTGAGAAAAACAAATGGTACATACTCGTACATCAACATCATCAATATTAAACACATACAAACAAACAAACATTCTCCCACATATACTCGTACATACATACATACATACATACATAAACAGATAAGCCTGTATGATATGCAAAACAAAATCTAAACTAGAGTTGCTATACAAATTTGAGTTTGAGTTTTTTCTCTTTACAGTTGTTCAATTCTTTTTGTGCTATACACATTTTTTCTTATTTAAATCAATTCAATAATATGAAACATTTTCATTTCAATTCGATTTAAAATCGATTCAATTCAATAAAATGTGACAAGCGTGTCAAATTTGCATTTGGTAGATGACATCAAATAATACAAACAGTTGGAGCAACATTCGGCGGCAGCAGTTGCTAAAGCTGCAAGTGAAACATAAAAAATAAAACACAACCGCAGCCTCGATAGTAATAGGACACCAACAGCACTGAATCATTTACTTTCTACATACATACATATATGAATGTATACATTTAAAGGCAAACAAATTTCTAATAGCAAAATGTTTGGTTTGGTGATGGATGGTGATAAATGACAACGAATGGTAGCTAAAGTTAGTTGGTTGTAAGTAGTAAACCCCTGCTACTAAACGTTGCCGATTTTATCACTCAGTATACAATCACATTTCTGCCAAAAAGAGCTGAATTGACTGTTTGCTTAGTTGTGTGTATATTGATATTTCTCCTCAATTTTACCGCAAATCATTGACAATGGCTTGCAAAGAAGAAAAAAAATATTGAAATATTAAATAAAATAAAAAACTGTCAAATCAGCATGATCAACATTGGGTTGCGAAAGCAATAAATGTGCTTTAAATGAAATAGAATTGTGGCTTTTAAAATTTTCAAGTAGCATTCTCCAAAATCCAAAACAAAAAACAAATATCTTGTATTCAAATACAAATCGAAGTGTTTAAGCAAAAGCAAAGAGTTGAGAGCATTGAGGTGGTACAAGATGATTGCTCCTATTTCTTAATGTTTTCTATTGTGCCAATAGCATGTTGTGTCTTTGACAAATGACTTCAAAGCCAACACATTTCTGTGACTTTTTCTTCTCAATTTCTTATTGTTGTTTAACACACAAGTTGCGATACTGGCTGACACAGTTTAACATATTTTTCCAATATTATTGAACCATAACCGCAATAAAGCAGTAACATTTTCCTTAATACATCCTTCCATTTTGTTGCTGTGCATTTTGTGTTTTCTATATTAAAATAATTTGACATACAATAATGTCGTAATACACTTGTGTCTGTGAAATTCTTTAAATTCCATACAGTCACAAAGCACGCATACATACTTTACATTTCATACATACATTTCAATTTGTATGTTTCAATTTTTTCTCTGTGTTTCATGGTAACTTATTTTTTTTTAACAATAAAAGACATGCATTTTTTTATGCTAGAATTCGAATTATTTGTTGGAATTATGTGTGTATTTTGAATTGTTTTATATCTTGTTATCTGTATTTGGTATTAATTTCCCATAAGAAATCGATTATGAAATAAAAAGAATTTTGTTTTTAAATTTTTAAACGTTAAAGCTGGCAAGGTGTAAGTTACAGTTAAACTGCTTTTAGACAAAATTTTCATACAAAATTTTCTTAAAGTACATTTGAAGTCTACTTTAATTTTTTGTGAATAAGGGCAAAAGTATTTAATATGAAAATTAAAACGTTGAGGTTATTATAACCTCATTTATTTTACCCAGGCGGAATTTTATTAAAATAATGAATATTTTTTTTTACCGGGAATTTCCACAGAAGGGTCAACCGGCCCTGAAAAATTAAAACTTTAATTATAAATTTCTATAATAAAATATGAATATTGGGTGTATAAGTTAAAAATTGGGATTCATAACACATGACGTATCTTTTCAACACGGTTTTTGTCTTTAGCATCTTATAAGTTCTTTTAACCCTCCGATGAGTGAGAAGGTCCCTAGGGACCTTTTTGCCCTTTCAAATTGAAATTACTCCTACTTCGGCCACTACAACCCAGCCAAAAGCTACTCTGTATTCCAAGGGTATTTTGTTGCGCATCTTTTAGAAAAAAAATCAAGCCGATCGGATCATTAAATGCATGTTTTTGGGTATCATTATAATTTTTTTATTGTTTCAACACATAATTTACTTGTTCTGAACACAAAGACCTAAACTCAAAGACATTAGGGATGACGATAAAAACAAAAAAATTCTAAGAAAAATTCGAAGACATGAACTTTATTGCTTTCAAGGAAAGGCACAATATTCTAATTTTATACTACTAGCAATAAACCAGTTCTTAGAATTTTTTGTTTTTAACATCATCCCTAAAATAAAAAAATTAAAAAAGTTTAAAAAATTATTTCTGTATGTAGAATTTAGTTATAAATAATAAAAACAAAAAAAAAAAAAAAAAAAAGATTTTTTATATGAAAAAAACATGATTTACAAAAAAGGTCCGTAGAGACCTTTTCACACGGCCGTGAAGTTCAGAACTGTCACTCATTGGAGGGTTAAAGTGTCACTGTCCTTTATTCTGTCTTAGTTATTGAACACTATAATGTTAACAACAAAGTTTGTCGAATTTAGTGCCAACAAAGTGTTATTTGCGGGAAGTTTTGCTTTATTTCTTTGAATCACACCAATTGCTCAGCTTGAATTGAGTGTGTTTCATTGATGGCAACGTGTAAGAGCTGGTTTGGCGGTTCAGCAGTGGTGGCCAAATATGCATCAAAATTCTCTATCATCTCTCTACAATCAGCTACTGAAATCTGACCAGACCATTCCAAAGAAGCTGTATTGAACTGGTTCGTTTCAAACGAGCATTGGCCGAAAACGACCAGATATGCGGCGAGACACTCAAGCCACATGCAGCAATAACTGTTAAATACTATTTAGATAAAAGTGGTTGGAAAGTTTTCCCCTTATAGTCCAAAATTTAAGCCGTTCGATCGTTTTTCGGGATACTCTTCACTTTAGAACAGATTATTAGAAATTCTTAGCGCGGAATATGTATGCCAGAAAAATAGCAACAATGACCAATAGCTTGTATAAATTTATTTTTTTTTTCTTGGACCAGCACTCAGGGGATGACCCCTACTTATGCAATGCATTGTGTTGGAACTAGGAAAATAGGTTATGGGAGGGAGGAGGGAGGGAGTAGTTTTTTGTAAGTTATACATACAATATATTAGCGAATCTTTTTATCATGAACAAATTAGTTGGAAAATTGTACATAAACCTCTTTTTGCTGTTAGTATTTATTTACACATTTTTATTGCATACCTATACATGTAATTAAATTATGTTACAGGCAACAAATTATTGAAAAGAGGCAAAATAAAAATGTTTTGATTTCTATGTCGCGTTCTATTTAAAAAATCATTGTTACTTCGAGATTGTTCTAGACCAGCGGCTGAAAATTTTAAATAAAATCATAATAATAAAATTTAAATAAATTCTTGCATATAATCTTAACCGTAAACATTTTATTTTAAGATTAAAAATGTGTCGCGTTCGCCATCGTATTTTTTTTTTAAAGAAAAGTAACACTCAGGCAATTAATATGCCTATATATACTTGCGTTACATTCTTTGGAAAGGGGATAGATTGAAGAAGTAAAGGTGGTGAACGAAGAAAGCTTTTTATATCACAACTCTGCAATTGCGCATTATGTTTGTTTTTAGTGCAGCATTACAGCGCCTCTGGTGCTGAGTAGGCGCATTAATGTTAAAGCTTGATTTTATAGCCTTTATTTAATTATTTTACTTCGGTGGCGTTTTTAAATGATATACCAGCGAAGGAGGACGCTGTGATATATATTAGTTACGATGGATTGAAAGAAAACTAATAATTATCAGAAACTGATGTTGTTTGAGTGGCAGCGGCTGGGAATCTATTATATGGATTTTTCGTAGATTGTTAGATTAAATGAATATTATCCAAAGTACCCATTTCCAGTAGCAGTAGAAAATGTTTTTGGAAAAACACAAAGTCATAATGATAGAATAACAATTAATTGCTGGCATATTAACGTTTAATTAGATTTGAAGTCAAACGAATCAAACTTTCATAAGTCTAATTTAATGAATTTGAAATATGTAGTCTTAATCAGTAATTCTGAAAAAATCTGAATTGTAAAGAATTTACAATTCCTAGCATTTGGCAAATCATCATAGTTTAAAAGATATTGCTCAGCAATAAAAACTTGATACATATTAATACTCAATTTATCAAAATTCTCAAAAAAAAATTTGTTTTATTCGTAATATTTTAAAAAGTACCAACTCAAAACTTAATAGTGTCAATAATAGCTGGATAATAACTGGACCCAGAGATGGTAAAATGAAAAATTGAAATGGTACTGAGCGTCAACAAAAAGAGTACTTTTTTCAACATTTCGGTACTTTTTAGGAAACATATATTTTTATTCAAAAATAAAATTAAAAACCCATTTAAAAATAATTCAAAAATAAAATTAATGCAGTTTAATTAAAAAAGCTATTATAACAACAAACTAAAAATTAATTCATTTTTATGTAAGAATATATGTTTCAGAAATTGTTATTTGTTGTGGGTTAAGATAATAAACATATTAGCATGCCTGCATTTGTTAGTGTTAAAGCCATATCGTTCACCAATATGTTTAAAGTTTTCAAACTCATATGATACACAAAAAAGCTCAAACAAGAAATGAGAATTACAAAAATGTACGAAATATAAGAAATTTCAAATATTTATTAAAATAGTACCACAAACAACTTTAATTCTTTATGCATCTATTTACTTTTGTAGATTAGCTTTTCCCAGATCAAATAAATAACATGAATAACGAATATGTGCATTCCTTACGTTCTTGTTTTGAAGCCAATGTTGTCAATGATTATAAAAATAATAACGCAGTTTATGGTTTTTAACTTCAATTCTCCCCTTTATAATTTAAATAAATTCTTGCATTCTTTAAATTTCCATTTCCATGTAATATGAGCATGATACCATTTGTTTTTTGCACGATTAAATAAAACACGAATGTATTGCTGAAACAAATATATGTGTGTGTGTATGTTAGTAAAAAATTAAAAAGAAAACATAATACTATTTCACAGGACTCCCCCAGAATAAGTAAATTTTTTATATTTAAATCACGTTTCACTAATAACGAGATAAAAACGCACTTAATTCGTGTACACTTTAGTGCTTAACTAAAGTGTCATCATAAAATTTAAAACCTCTTTTAGCACCAAAACGAAAACTCACACAACTATAAAAAGAAAGCACAACGCAAACAAAATGCAACAAAAAAATAAAATTCAAGCGAAAAATAAATTTTTCAAACTGCTTGTAAAGGGGAAACAATGCAGAAAAAAAAGTAGCTGAAATAAACATTTGGAAAACTTGCCAAGATAAATAGAAAACAACGAAAAAAATAAATAATTTGTATATACAAGCTTTAAAAAAGAAAATAGCACGGTTACGCTTCTGGTGCATGCAATAAGAGTAGAGGTTTCATTCATAGCGCTCATACAATATAAAATGAGGAATTATTTAAAATTTGTAGCTTTTATTTTGAAACACTTGTACAAAACAATTTAATTCAAAGTATTGACCATGGTTTTCCTGCCTCTCTAGGAACATGTGCCAAGAAATCAAGCCAATTTCAGATACCCTGCTTTCAAGTAGAGCGTATCCCAGCGTTGTATATGACCGAGCATTGTCATAATGATAGATATAACGCTTTTATACCTGACAAATCAATTTGCATTCGATACAGGTTCCCTGGATGGTCAGGTCAAATTTAAGCAGATCATAATAAATAGGATTCTTTTGGTCAAGCCAAATACTGACCATTACCTTAGCGCCATAGATATTTGACTATGATTTCGATTTGTCTAGTTGGGCTTTACATACCTTCTATTATGCTTTGGGTTAACATAATGGATCCATTGTTCAACGCAATTAATGATTCAATACAAAAATTATTTCCTTTTGTATCGTTAAACAGCATTTCGGATTTTAAATTTCACAAACATTTTGAAATGCTCACTGATTTTGCAAACTGTTGTTAATATGTATTACCAACAATATATTTAGATATAAGCCTTCAATTATTGCTGTGCTTCAGCAGCATTTCGGTGTTCATATTTCAGTTCATATGGACCCAATTTCCCAAAAATTTAAAAATTGCAAGCAATGACATTGAAAGCTTTTGTTGAGTTTAACAACAATCTTCATGTAGTTGTGCCTCCAATTATAATTATTGGTCTTCAAATTTTTTGGCTGGCCTGGGCGATCTTTGTCTTCCATGTCAACATCACCGCTTCTGAAACGTTAAAATTGAACAACAAAAAGATATATCATCTATTATGAATACCGGATTTTTAATTTATACACCCAATACTGGCTGATGAATATTGCTACATTAAGAAACAGTGTATGGAATACATTTTTTCTTTTATTCATGTTAAAGCTCATTCAATTTTATTAAATATAGTTTAATTTGTTTTACAAATAATGGAATTTAAATGATCCCCCCCCCCTGCTTTTTTATGCATGTACGGCATCTTAGCACAAAGTTGTTCATTACTGCTTGGAGAATTGAGACAGGAATAGCCGCAATTGTTGTTCAAATTTGTTGGTTTTGCTTTGTAAACTTCCTGTTTGCAATAACCCCACAAGAAAAAGTCAGGTGCAGTAAGGTCAGGCGACCTGGTTGGCCAACGGAATATGGAGTTTCTGGATATCAGCTTATTGGGAAATTTTCATCGCAATTCTGTCATAACAGGTTGGGCTATGTGAGGAGGTGCACCATCTTGCTGAAACCACTCAGAGTTAAAAGGAATTCTCTTTTGGCGTAATTCTGGATAGAAAAACTCTTTCAACATGCTCAAGTAACGGTCTCCAGTAACCGTAACGGGGTGACCGTTTTCTTCGAAGAAGTAGGGCTCGACACTGTGACACGAAGTGGATGCAATACCGTCTCATGGAGTGTCTGTGGGTGGGAAGCACTCCATATTCGACAATTTTGTTTGTTTACGTTGCCGTTCAAATCGAAATGGGCCTCGTCAGATATGAAAAGACAGTTCAACATGTTTACATCCTCTTCAACCATTTGAAGCATCTTCTGACAAAATTCCAAGCGAATCGGCAAGTCTGCAGCGTTCAGTTTGTTGACCATTTGAATTTTATATGGGAATAACTCCAAGCATTTGTGCATAATTGACTGTAATGACTGTCTGCAGCGATTGTTTTCTCCGTTCGAACTGAAGGGTTTCGATGGTAAGGTCTTCTGTTGACTGTCCCATGCTCGGCAAAATTGTTTACAAGTCTGCTCGGAGGATTGCCGCCAAATGTGCGCCTATACTCTCTTTGAACCGAAACTATGAACTCCAGTGCGTGATAACGGCGCAAAATCCAAATTCTTGTTTCGGTGTCCCAGTTATCCATTTTTATCAAATCTAAAAATCAATCTGCAAAATAAAAAAATATGGACCACATTCGTTAAATAGAAAAAAAGTTATTACATTTTTTTTTTGGTAGTGGCTTTCATCAGCCACCCTGTACTTTAAAAGTTAAAATATCACTTCAGAAATTGTGTTATTTAGTTTATAATTTATATGTGGTTTTTTGATATACAACATGTGTATATTTATAATATTTAGATTTAAACTTTTTATGAATTTTAAAATTATGTATTACAATTTTCAACTAATTTAATCAATTTTGTTAGCTCCCTAATACAAATGAGTAAAATTAAAATCACATTGATTTAATCCATAAATTTGAAAAATTAAATTCTCATTATATAAATTCCCTATAATTGTTTGAAACTTTCTACCTTTTTACAAATACTTAACTCAACAACAACTGTTATTGCTTTTTAAACACAAACAGACAATTTTATGTCTTTTTCTCTGTTAAATCTCAGCTGCTTAAATTACAGCCTATAGATCTTGAATTTAACTCTTTACATAAGTAGCTGGCTGCCACTCTATATCATTATTGAAATAAAGATACTCATGCACATACACACAAGCATACCCACAACCGCGTGTAGTAACCTCAGGCATATCAGTGAGGTTTTGAGGGGCGTAGGTTAAGGCAGGTTGTTATAAATATAGCCTAAAAAGAAAACCAACTCTACTTTTGAATGGCATGAGCGCAATCACCATCATCAAGTATGCCACCTCTTATATTCTCTGGAAACATATTTTTGTGGTTTAACCTCTATCATTTGCAACCTGTAAAGAAAACAACCAAAATAAACCCAAAATTACACACACACACACATAACCAATGCATACTTAAACGTACATACGTATGTATGGGTATTAAAGTGGTAGGCAGAAATATTCTCACGCACACATACTTAATACACTTGAAAATATTTTCATTCATATTTGTAGGCCTTTCGTAAGAATTATACTTTACAGCTTTCGTGGTAGTAGAAGCATTAAATGCATGTGTGTAGTATTGTGCGTTTATTTGGTTTTGTTGCTGGTTACCAGAAGTGTTAAATTTTCTACGAAATGTGTATATTTTACACAATGCTCACAAGTTTTGACACCTTTTGAATGCTCAGCATTAATTTATTTGAGTTCAGAATTATACATTTTCAACAATTTCAACCAGACAAACGTTGCCAGTTCTGGCTGTCTACACGTCAACCGTCAATGCCGCCAACTTATCTTTTCCGCATGTGTTTCACTCTGTATGATAGGCTGTGTGTGTGCGTATGTGTGTATGGCTGTGTCAGTATTCGAGCAACTGATGTTTTACTTAAAAACTAGTTATATACGTATAATTACAAGCTAAATTAAATATAGTTTCTGCAAAATGTTTGTTCATTTTTGTGGCTGTTTGGGTTTTTTTTTTTTGGTTTAACACCTTCAGTTGTTTTTTTCTTAATTTGTCTTATTGGTTGCATAAAGTGTTGGCACAACCTCAACCTCAACTTTGCTTGCATATTCTAATGAGAATTATATTTTCTAGTTTTTGAAGTCTAAATTTACATCAGCTGAAGTTGAGTATTAATTAAAAGATAGTGATTGTGCAAATAAAATTATAAAATGATTTTAAGATTTAATTTGCAAATAGCTGTTTCAACATGTAAAAAACACAGGGAAAGAAAATATAAATTTTATTTCAAATATGTTTAAAATAAATTTCTTTTAAATAGTTTGAAAATTATTAAAATTATGATTATGAGTTATAACCTTGGTATAACGAATATTAAGGGGATTAGAAAAAAACGTTATATCGAATAATTCCTTACAATTAAGTTCGTTATATCGAGCTGAAGTTGCACTTCTATTCCTTATAATGAGGTAATAAAAAATGTTGTATGTATGTATATTAATCGTCATCTGCTTACCATGATATAGCGAACGATTTCCACTAACAAAATCAAAAACACATTTGAAAGAAAACACTGTATTTTGTAGTTTTAAAATTCAAAAATAGTTTATATTTATAAAATAATAAGTCTGAGCCGGTGATTAACTAGCTAGAAAACAACTGCTGCAACAGGCGTACAAACTCTTGGCCACAATAAATTTTTCTTCGAATATTTCAGCCGTTAGTCTAATGCATGCTGCTGTCTACTACAAATGTACATATCGTCACCTAAAATACCCAAAGACGTAACCCTTATTATAGTAATTTTACAGGAGAAGCAAAAAACGTTATAAAATGAAAACTGTTTAATTGAAAATCGCGATTTCTTCACATCTTGTCTTAAGATAGACGACAAACTTCAGCTGACGATATGTACATATCGCGATTTTCAACGTTTTTTGCTTCTCCTGTAAAATTATGACAATGAGGGTTACGTCTTTGGGCATTTTAGGTGACGATATATAGGTTTGCTGGAGACGTTGTCGTTGCAAACACAATCATTTTATGTGTATCTGTTTCATATAATTTGGATTAATTGATGGAAACCTTTCATGTTGTAAGTTGACAAAATTCGTTAAATAGTGGCAAATAATTCTTTCTATTTCGTTAGTCTGCAGTGAAAGAAAATTCGTTATAACGAGGCTATTGACAAATGTATTCGTAATAGAGAGGTTTCTTTTGTATTAAATCTTATGGAGCGTTGTAGGGGATTTCAAAAAATTCGTTAAATCGAGGAATTCGTTATAGTGAGGTTTGACTGTATATTATTGTATAATATTTATAATTATGTATTTATACTTCATTGATTTTTTATATTTCTATGGCTATAGTGAAAATGTTTGCATTTATACACACCCCAAAGTATGCTACACATTTTGACTTTTCACCATACGTATGAATTCAATATTAATCATACGCATAGAGTGACAAATAAATTGGGAAAGAGCAATCTACTTACTGATTTTGGTCATTTGGTTAAGAAGAAATGATCGGTAGATTTTATATTAACAAAAGGGAATTTACGAGCATGATAAACCGAATTCAAATACCATAATAATCTTAATTGAAATATTACAAAGCATTTTTATGATAAATTTACAAACAATACTGCATAAAAATAAGATGCCAGTATGGCAACAGTCACGTATGACCAAGGTAAAGAAATAAAATGTTGAATATTTCGTTTAACACGTTGACTGCCACCATATAAACAAAAAATTCATCACCAAAACAAAAATTTTTGTCATGTGAAAATTTCGACTTGTATGAAGGCAAATGTTAAAACAAAATTACATAGTTAAAATAATGTATTTTTACAAAGGTGCTACTGCAGGAATTTTTTCGGTTTCATTAACAGGTCAAAAATTATTTATAAATAAATAAATATAAATAAAGTATATGTGTGTACCACGGGTGGTACACATGGCATTACATTAAGAAAAAATGTGACACACCTGAGGGTCACATGACAGTCAAAGTGTTAATTATGCCCTACATAATTATAGTGGGAGGTATGAAATTGTGCTGATGTGTGTAACGTTCAAATCTAGTCAGTATATTAAACTAAGCCCGTTTTGATTGCTGGCTCTCTACATGATTAAACTACAGCTAAATATTATAAAAAAATATCATTATTTTTCCAAAAGGCAACAACAATGACAACAGTCTCTGCAAATATGATTTCGGCATAAAGCTTCTTGATCTATAAATATCTAAATATTGGTTTCCGGAAAACTTCATATTTGCATCAAGAACCTGATAAATTTTTAACGTACTCTATTAAGTTCTGGAAATTGCTATGAAATATTAGTTTAGTGTAACATTTGGTTGGACTTGCCTGTTAGAGGATTAACCTAAATTATACATGACCTCATTATCAAAAACTACAGTTTATTTCATTAGCTTACCAACTAACAAAATCACTTACGAGTAACATAACAATTAAAATAAATATTTAAAATAATCACTTATCAAGAAATCGTATCTGCATCTTTAAACTAGCTTTCATTAATCATCATACATTTTAATAATAGATACTAAAATATATGAAATCAATGTACTAAATTATACTTGTATACACAAATTCCCAAGAATATTAAAAGGAAATGTAAAATTTCCAAGAAATTTTATTAAACAAAAATAGCCATATAATTTTTAGCTTCTTAAGGAAACACACATGCTTGATTACATTTGCAATTATTTATAATGTTCTTGGCAATTGTTGTTAATTGGAAAACCAACTTCCAGGAAAAACATTAAAATTAACATTATTATGTAAAACTGAATTTATGACAGTAAGCAAATGAAATTAAACCTCATTTGCTGCATTTTAAAAGCATTATTGCATTTACGTATACAAACTACATATTTGATGAATTTATTTATATGAATCGATAGATGGATGATTAATATATGCAAACGAATGGCAATTGAGTTGTATGCAATTGACAAAGGTATTGGCCAAACAAGCTTTGATATAATTACATAATAGAAGCACAATATATACTTATAAATATATATTATTGTATATATGTGTATACGAGCACATATGTATATAATTACAAACAACTTGTTGTGAAATAAAGTGCCGTGTTTTACTTTAGCTTTATTATGGAGTTACACTTTCATTTAAAAACCTTTATAATGGCTATAACCTGAATTCATTTACTGCAGTTATCTTTCAATATTATTATAAAATTACCAACTACTTTCTATTAAATGGCAAACAATTGACATAGTTTTCAAATCAAAATTGATTACAGCCAATTTAAAGGAATAATGCAAGTGTATATACATATGAACATTCAAAAAAAAAAACAACTCAAAGTGAAATGTAAGTAAAGCTAATGATTCCAGCGAAAGCGTTTAAAAGAAAAATTATCATTAAAACGTATGTTTTTGCATGCATTTGCCAAATAAACAGCTTTCATGTTTTTCTTTCTTATTTTCTGTTATTTTTTTTTTCATATTTTATTCCACACATGCGAATATTTTATTTATAATAATTTATTGTCCTTATTTTTTCCTGCATGTTGATGTTGTGAATAAAACCAGCTGCTAAATACAGGTTAGTATGGATTTATTTTAAAGGAAACTATAAATTTATGTCAGGATAATTTTAAATTTCTGTGTAAAATATGCAGCGCTAATATTCTGTTTAACATTTAGTTGTGTTGGTTTAAAGTTTAAAGCTAAATTGTAGGAACTGTAAATTTAAATTTAATTATAAAAACTCAAAAAACTTGGTATTTTAAGAGAAAAGTTTCTATTCAGGCTAATAGTTTAAATAATCCAGAATACTATTGTAAAGTAGTGGAACAATTGGCAAATTGGAATGCATTTTCTACCCGGCCAAAGGCGTCTTCAGTAATCTTCATTGTCCACTATCACTCTGTAAATATCATCTATTTAAGTCACCGTTTTTGAGAAATAGAGTACAAGAATTATCATATTTCTTTTTAACGTGTTGTGAGTTAGAACGAAATTTAAACTTGGTATTTGTTCAAAATAAAACTCGAAAAATGAATATTTGCAGAACTTGAGAAATGAGAAATGTAAACTTTAATGCAGTGGTGTCAATTATGAGTGTGTTGGTGCGATTACTCTTGTCTCTTAAATTCCCAGCGGGAGAAAACTGCGGTTGCGAGGCCTATTACGAGGCCTCATCACAGTTATTCTTGATACTACTACAAGTACACCTCGTCAAAAACCACAAGCAATTTGTTTTTTTTTTTTAAATCATTGTACAATGTTAAAAACAAAAATAAAACAAAATAGAAACAAAGATAATAAATAATAAATATATTGGCCCATAATTATAGTCTAGAAAAAGCATACTTTAAGTAAAAGTAGACTTTTAAACAACAAAAACATATAAATTTTGATCTGAATTTAAAACAAAAGCATGCTTTTGCTTAAAGTATGCTTTTTCTATGACTATGATTATGGGCCATTATTTCTGTTTAGAGGCCTCAAAACAAGACGTGCGATACTTCCCGCTGAATGAGAGTATTTTACAGTAAACAATTATATTTTACGCTCGCAAAATAAAAGAGCGTAAGCGTACATGTAAGTTTTGCTTACACAATTGTGTATCACGCTGACATCCCTGCTTTAATGCCGATGTTGTCTTTGTTGTTGTTTATTTTTTTCATTGGAAAGTTGTTAAGTACATGTTTATGGCGGTGCCACAGATATTAACAGTGGACAAACAAAACAAACTAAATTAAAATTGTAACAAAACTGCACTTTTTTTTTTTGAAAATACAAGGTGGCGCAAAAGTAATCCTCCTATCAGAAAATGCTATATTACTTTTGCGCCGCCTTGTATAAGTGATCTCAGATTAAGCTTATTTCTAAAATTTACGCTATTAATAAAGAATCATCCTTTATGTTTTCCACTGTTCCTTAATAACCCGTAGATATAGTCATAATCTACTAACGGTGTGTAGTATGCAGATAGTTCTCTTTACTTTAACTATTATCACATTTTCTATTTCTAGTTAGTTGTGTATAGCAGTAGTCTAAACTATCTACTACAATTTTTCTACTAAAATGCATTTCTTCTTGCCACTTATACTCCATAGAAACTTTTCAACCATATTTGTTTTTCAATGCTAGATGAAACGGTATTTTATACTTATTAGCCAGAGAGTACGTATGCATACATGTGTGATAATTTGTATATTTGATTGGAATTAAGTTAGAACTAATGTCAGGTAGCTGGCTGTTTAGGGGCATAGTTAATGTTTGTATATTATAAAGTACCCAGGTAGAGGATAAGTTTTATAAAAAAAGTCTAATGAGACTGCAGTCTACTCAAATTCAGGTTGTTTATTTAGACAGCAGACTACAGGCTATTTAGACTACAGGATATTTAGGCTACAGTACAGACTGAATAGAAACAGTCTTCAGTCAGATTAAATAGGCACAGTCTCATATCTGATTGTAGTCTCTGCAGATGTCTAGTCTCATCTTTAGTCTCGCCTCGTCTCGTCTCTAGTGTCATCTCTATTCTCGTCTCTAGTGTTCTCTTTAGTCTCGGCTCTAGTCTTTTCTCTAGTCTTATCTCTCGTCTTATCTTTAGTCTCGTCTCTAGTCTATGGTCAAAAGACCCATTCCTTTTTTCCTTGTGTATTCTATATAACAATTTAACTAAATCTTTAATACATTTCTTTTTCGCCTGTTTTTTGTTTTTAATTTCGTATACGTAAAGTGATTACACATGCATAATTAAATAAAATTACCTCTTTAGTTTAAGAAATTACCACTATGGCTTTCTTTATTTGCTGCTGCTATTTCTATTGGAAATATATTTCTCAATCGAGTTTATAATCTTATTAAATGAAATTAAAGAAAACTGTTTAAAATAATCAACTAAATTGCCAACAATCAAATTCAAGAGCTAGCTCATCTTGTTGTTTATATATTTATAACAGTTTAATAGCTGTATAGTCTGAATTATACAAAGAAAACATTCGCTTTAAAAACAAAGTTTTTCTTTCATAAATAGTTTTAATAAATTATATTTTATTCAGAACTCAGAAATCGTTCAACTACTTAATTTACTCAAACAGCTCAGCATAAAAATGAACAGCAGAACAAACTTGTTCATTTATTTGTTTTGGACAAAAATATCCAATCAGTAAAAAAGAACGGCTATTTTCAACTCTAAATGTTTTATATCTTTTAAACTTTACGCATGCAGCCGGATAGTAATTAGGAAAAGTACTATTGAAATGGTAGCAAAGCAGTTGTCTTTTACAATCAATTATAATTAGTGTTTCATTATGTACATTAGTAATAGTCTGAATAAACAATTTTAAATATTACACACAAATCAGTTCCAAAATGCAGAGGTATATCTACATTAAGCTAATTGGAATAACTATTCTGATATTAAAAATATATCAATTTTAAATGTTAAAAACAGACGCCATTATATCTCTGACTAACAAATCTAAAAATGAATTTACATGAATCTTAGCGTCAGCAAATGGAAACCAAGAGGCTCTATGTGATATTAAAAGCATGGACTTATAAAATCTATTCCATCACTGTAAAGTCATGCATTGCAACACCATCCGAATCCACTGCGAAGATTATTTACATGAACTCAAAATCCAACAAAATATAGTTGTGCACGTTTATCACAACAATTCCAACATTTTTGCAATTATTTTTAAAATATTATAGTCACTGTAATTATTTATATGATTGCGACAACCATACTATGGTTAAGTTTACAATTCAAATGATTATAGCAATCATATATATGATTACAGTAATTATGTAATGTTTGTGATGATGAGTTTAATGATAAAAGATTATAAAATATTATGTTGTTCTCTATCATATAGTGTTTTCACACCTAAAGTTAATAAAACCAGGTTTTAACATTAAAACTATTAAAAGCTGATTTTGCGTTCACACTATAATTTTAATAAAATCAGATTTCAACTCACTGACACTAACATTTATTTTGTGAAGAAATAAGTGTATTTCTTAAAGCAATATTTTTCAGTTTTCATTTGTATGAAAAAGTAAAACATTTTAGCAATGCGTTTCAAAATAGAAATTATTTTTTATTTTGTTAGTGAATATTTTAAAATTTTAAATTTTTTTCAAATAAAATTAATCTGTACAGTTTAATACCTATTATGCTATCCTCCACAATTGCGGTAGTGTTATTAATAGGGTTTGAACCAATTATTTGATTCACTTTGTTATAAAGTGGCCAATTAGATGGAGATCCACCAGAAGGTTTAATACAAGATTTGCAGTAAGCGAAAGAAAATAATTAAAGTGTCATTTGCTTGCCGAAACTTTACTGTCAAGTTGGTAATTTTCGCTTTGACTTTCTCTGGAGAAATCTGCAGTCCATTCTTGGCCAACTCAGTATCCATTTCTTTATATATATGGGAGTTCTTTCTTTTTCCTGTTAACTCGTCCATTTTTTCCTCCCATAATTCCAGAAAAACATTTTCTGTGTGCACTGTCCAAAAGCTTCGTTTTCTTTTATTTTTTTTATTTGTTGTTGCTGCTGTTTCCATTATTTTTAATTTTTTTAATATTTAATATTCCACTCGTAACGTGTTTTTTAATTTAATTTATTTTTATTGTCATTATCAGTTGTTTTCAATATTTTTAACTTGCTGGCACTGAATTTAGTACAACTAAAACATGGTTGTATTTCATAAAACCTACTTAAAACCAAATCAAAAAAGGTTTTAAAATGGTTTTAACAAAATTATTTTGTATGGTAAAACCAGGTTTTATTGTTTGGTTTTAACGTTGAAACCAAATTTTGTGTTAAAACTAATATTCAAAGAGCAACGTTTTTTGAAAAATAAATTCATCATAAACATGATAGTCACAAATATATATATAGTTACTACAATCTCTTATTTGATTGTAGTAATCATCTGCATTGTAAACTTAACCATATTATGATTACCGCAATCATATGAATAATTACAGTGCCCATAACATTGTTAAAGAAATTTGTAAATATGTTCACATTGTTGTGGTAAACATGTATTACTATATTTTTTATGTGTGAACACCCTGCTAATTTGTGTCTTATTTTTCCATTACGACTATCAATGCAATGCAAATTCTGCCATTTTGTGTTATATTTCAATATATATATATAATATACATTGTATATATATAGTAAATGTATTGTTGGGTCTAAAGAGTAAACAAAGCCTTTTTTGGTTTAATTTAATTCAGTATTGAGCTGAAATTAAATAAATACAAAATATATTTAATTCCACATACACTGCCTATTGTAAAAGTTATTTTGTCTTAGTGAATTATCATAACAAAAATAATACCAAACTTTTCCAATTAAACTTTAAATATATTTATGATTAAATTCTTATAACTTTTGTTGCTTTGATTTTCTACACATATTATTTTAAACACATTATTTTTGTTAAATTACGCTTATTATTGTTTATTCAACAATTTAAATCTTCTGTATTTCTTTGCAAAAATTCATATTTCATAAATTACATAATTTATTCATTTAAAATAATCTGTAACCGTAGCATGTGTTTATATGTATGTCCCACTCGTACATACATATAAATTTTTCTACATTTCTGCTTTAATATTTTGCTCTAGCATCTGTTTCGAATTAAAATACCAACGGGACGTATGATTTATGCAATTTTCTTCTCTTGAGTTTTTTATTTTTTGTGTTTTATTTTTCTTACCTGGCACATGTTTCTTAATATTTCTAATTTACAAATGTATAAATCTAATCACTTTTAAATACTCTTGTATTTGTATTCAAGAGTTTGTCTTAATTGAATTTTAAACATTTTTAATACTCTGGACAATAACGAAGAGTTTTATTTTCTAATCAAATTATTTACCAAACCATTATCCACAACAATTTTCTTCAATTTATAGGAAATTTATTTTTATTATATATAACAAGAGAGATTGTGACTGTAGCAGTAAGAGATAGAGAGTTATGTGTTTCGTAATTAAAGAAAATATTTTAAATATTTTATTCATTTTGCAGTCTCTTGTTATCTATTGGTTATACATTTTTAAATATATTTGTTTTATTGCATTTTCTTAAAGAATTCAACTCAATTTGTTGACAAGTTAAAATATTTCAGGCACTTTTCTGTGAATTTACATATGTATGTATGTTAGAAATTCCCTTTTTGTATTTTTTGTTCGTAAAGAACCTAAAGCAAAAGATTAATTTAAAATACTCAAAATCAAGTTGTGACTTGAACATTGTTTTTGTTTCTATCTTCTTACTAAATACTTTGTGAAGCAGATAAAAAATTAAATAAAATTTCTTTTTTTCAATTGAGAAATATTTTATATGCAATAATTGTTAAAGGTTGATTTTGTGGCAAAGCAAATATTTGAAATTATACCTTTAAGGGAATAGAGAAAACTGATTAGTTGGGGTTATGATGAACTCTACAAATGGGCGCAGACTAGTTGGTCGCTTGAGACCAACATTTAGTCCAACTATTATTGGCACAGAACTGCAACACTGCTAGACATTCACTGTCTGATCGGTGTTCATTCTAGGAGTTTAAATCTCTCCTATAGTGGCTTCTGTAGAAGTTTTCATGATAAAACAGAGGATGAGACTCCACGGCATGTTCTTTTGTCAATGTCCAGCCCTTGCAAATCAAAGATTGGATAATATGGACAGAAAGCTGGATGCCTATACTTTTGATTTAAAATTTATTCAGTCTCTGTGTTTATTCTTTCCCTCTGACCTTATATTTCAAGGTCAATTGTCTGTTTAACCAACCGATCTTAAGTATGTTTTTCAAACAACAAACTAGAATACAGCAAGCTTAATTTAATAAAACTTATACAATAATTAAACGTTGCAGAAATACATGATTCAAATTTATTACGGTTTCTATATTACCATAATATTATTCCTTGTAAGTCATATTATGTTTCAACGATCATATTCAAATAGCAGCACAATCATAATATGATTATGTTCAAAAATACTACGATGCCTCTACAACCATAATTTATTCACCATATTATGGATTAAGGTAGAGCCGCCATCATAATATGATTGCTATCAACCATTATATGACGTGTTATGTTTTAAGATAACAGTTGAATTGTAATCATTATTTGGTTTATATCATTCATATTCTAATTGTACTACAAGCATAATATGGTGGTGTAATCTAATATATTTACCCCCTTATTCATAAAACTTGTCAAAGGTTTGTAATAGGCGTATAAAGCAAATTTTGTATGGATATTTGATTTATAAGCCTGTTATAAACCCTTGATAAGTTTTTATGATTTTTTTTTTTATAATTACCAAACACAAACTGCGAAGCTTTTTGGCTTATCGGCAGAAAACACTCAGAGTCTTTGGCAGGAATCGAACCCGCAACCCTCTGACTGTTAGTCCGGCAAACTATCGCTCCACTATTTTTTATATTAACCCCCTAAAACACAAATTTTATTTCTTGCGATAATAGATTTTATTTATGCTCTTTCATAGTTTTTTAACGACTTAATTTAAAACTTAAACATTTTACTCTTAATACAACTTTGACATCACAAACGATAGAGATAACTTCAACCACAAATTAAACAATTGAACCAACAGCATCTGCAAACACATTTAAAATAATGTAAAATTTGTACAAACAAATTCATTTAATTTTATGATTTATACTTCAAACCCTCTATACCATAAATATAAATCTACCTAGAAAGTATATATCATCTAAGCTTAATTTAGTTTTTTTTTTTTTATACAATAATAAACTTATAAAAAATGTGCAAATGTTTTCTTAATTATTCTTCATGTGTTTTTCATATGACACACAATTTCTGATATTATTTATACTAAATTACAAAATAATTGAGTTTTTCTGTTTTCTGGCTAAATTAAGTTGTATTGCATTTCTAAAGTTTAAAGTTTTGTATATTGTAGTTTTCTCTCTCTTCAGAAATTTTTAGTTTTCCTAACAAAGAAGTTGCTTAATTTCAACAACCTATTAGATACATAGTTTAAACTTGTTTTCCTAGTTCTGTCTGTTTTTATACCCTACACCACCATGGTTATACTGAATTTCTGCTGATGTTTGTAACGCCCAAAAAAATTAGTCCCACACGCACCTTTAAGTACACCGATCGACTCAAAATCACTGCTTGAATTGATTTAACGATCTCGATTCGTCTGTCCGTTCGGCTGGCTGTCCATGTAAACCTTAAGCGCAGAGTACATGTCGCAATTTTGAAGATATTTCCCTAAAATGATGTACATAATTGTTTTTCGGATCAAGGACTGAAATTGAAATCGGTCCGTTATCTCACATAGCCGCAAAACAAATGACTGCTTGAAACTGCGATGGAAATTTCGTCACAAATAAGTTGTACATGAAGCCTAATCGGTGGGGTTTCACAGTACCGTGGATTTTCTCTTCCATGGTATACAGAACACCGGCTTCGCAAAATACAGATTACCTGTATTGCCGGCCAACAAAAAAAACTGTTGGAACTTATTTCATTTGGGAGTTATTTTGCTGTACCGCATTTTTTACATGAAATATGGTGACATGCAACATTATAAAAAATATGGCTTTATGTCTCATTTCTGGAAAAAATTTTATGCCATTCCATTGAGACTTAATGGCATATGCCCTTATGTATCAATGGAATGGGACTTAACGGCATATGGTTCTATGTCCCATGGCATTGTGATACCCCACCAGCCTAATCTTATCAAGCAATTTTGTGCAAATCGAGCCATAATTGAACATAGTTTCTATATAAAGCCCGCTGCCGAAAATCACTTTAAAAGCATAACTCTCTTAAAAATCTTGGTATCTAAATTATATTCAACACAAGCCTGTTTCATATATACAAAAATCATTTGGCCCAATTTTGTGTTGATTGGTGCATAATTAGTTATAGCTCCCATATAAGATCTCCTTCGAAAATCACTTTAACACTCTTATTCAGAAAAAATTAAAGTAGACTTCAAATGTACTTTAAGAAAATTTTGTAAGAGAATTTTTTCTAAAACCACACTTCAAACCTATTTTATTTTTTATGAATACGGCAGTAAATCTTTTATAACTGCTTATATCGAGATAAAATTTAACACAAAATATATTTATATGCACAGAAGTCATGTCACTACATATTTGAATGAGCGGTACATAATAGATCATAGCTGCTATATACAGCAGTGATGGAAAATTCAGTACTATTGTAGTATTTTCAGTACTTTTTCATAACAAAAATACGACAGTACCCCCCACATCATATTTGGTAATCTTTGATTGTTTTACTTTGTTCCCTGTTTAGAAATCCAGCGTTATTATTTTTATAATCATTGGCTTCAAAACAAGAATATAAGGAATGCACAAATTCGTTATTTATGTTATTTATTTGATCTGGGATAAGCTAATCTACAAAAGTAAATAGATGTATAAAGAATTAAAGTTGTTTGTGGTACTATTTTGATAAATTTTTCAAATTTTTTATGGTACATTTTTGTAATTCTCATCTTTGCGATTTTTTGTGTATCATATGAGTTCGAAAACTTCAAACATATTGGTGAACGATCTATTAATGATATGACATTAACACTAACAAAATTCAGGCATGCTCATATGTTTATTATCTTAAACCACAACAAATAAAAATTTTTGAAACATATATTTTTACATAAAAATTAATTAATTTTTAGTTTGTTGTTATAATAGTTTTTTTTTTTATTAAACTGAATTAATATAATTTTTGAATTATTTTTAAATGGATTTTTAATTTTATTTTTGAATAAAAATATATGTTTCCTAAAAAGTACCAAAATGTTCAAAAAAGTACTCTTTTTCTTGACGGTCAGTACCATTTTAATTTTTAATTTTTCCATCACTGATATAGAGCCCATTTCTGAAAATCTGTTTTTACACATATACTGGGTGTAGGGTATTACTTTTTACTTGTTTTTTTTTTCTTCCAATTTATAATCAAACTTTTTGCTAGTTTGTTGGTTTATATTACTTAATAACACAGAAAAGATGTTTTAACTAAAATTGCAAAATGTCATTTTACGAAACAACATGTTTTAGAAATTAAAACAACAAAAACTAAATGTTAGAGTTCTGTTCTGTTTTCGACATTAATGTTGAGTGAATTTGTGAAAGTGGAAAAAACGTCACACTTTCGGTTGTAGTGGTAGTTTTATTAGTTGTGTGTATTTAAAAATATATATATACATATGTATGTATGTATGTATATAAGTTAATTAAAGTGCTCAATGTATGTTTTAAAATACATACTCTGTTGTATAAAATATATTTACATTCTCTAACTCCTACAGTATTGATCTAAACTGAAGTATAACATAATTCCTGAAATATTTATAAAATTTTAAATAGATTTTAATAAAATTCTACTCCTCGCTGTATGCAACTAATGGCATAATAAATGTTCAGGTTAATGTTTATTTTGTTTCAACACACATGTAATTAACGTTTTTCTTTGCAAACATACGAAAGCATTTAAAAAACCCAAAATGAAACATAATTAACCCACAAAGTGTTGGTGAAATATAATATTTACATAATTATTATTTTAAGTTGTTTTTTCCTGGTAAATAACAACAATTATTTTGAGAAACACAAATGTTAATGAACTAGAGTATGAAAGAAATTTTAAAAATTTTAAACTATTTGTTAGTGTTCAAACAAATCTCATTTAAAAGAAAACAAGTAAGAAAGCATAAGCGGTTAAGCCCGACCATATACTACCCTATACAACCAGTATATGTAGAAACACAGTTTTTAAAAAATCATCATCCAAAAATTTAGTGACATGATTTCTCTGCATAAAAATGTTGTTTATGTTAAATTTTATCTCCATATAAACACTTTTCAAAGATTTATACATATAAAAATGATTTGATTCGGAAGTGCAGCAAACTCAGGCAAATGTTATGTGTGTATATAAGACATATTTGTGTTGAGTAATATTTTTATACCAACATTTTTAAAAGTGCTGTGCTCTTTAAAGTGATTTTTGGAAGTGGAAGTTTATACACGCAGTTTACCACAACTATTTTAACATTTTCAAAAATTTTTCTAAAATATTTTGGTCACTGTAACTATTTATATGATTTCGGCAACCATGATATGGTTAAGTTACCATTCACATGATTATAGCAATCATATATATGATTATAGCAATCATATATATGATTATAGCAATCATATACATATATGATTATAGCAATCATATATATATGATTATAGCAATTATATAATGTTTATGGTGATCATTTTTATGATGAAAAATTATACTATATTATGTTGTTCTCTATCATAATCAAAGAGCAACAAATTATGATAAATGGTTTCATCCAGGGACCGTAACTGTTATGACTTTTATCGAAAAAGTCAAGAAAAAAAAGTTATTTTTTAACTTTTATTTTTTAAGGCAAAAATTAAAAGTTATTTTTGACTTTTTTATTTTACTCAAAATATAAAAGTTATTTTTTAACTTTTAATTTTTAAAGGCAAACATAAAAAGCTTGCATTAAATATTGCATAGTATACGCTAGTTTTATGCGATCATTTTTTATGTGTGATTTTTTTATACAAATTTTTAAAAATAACAGTTATTTTCTGTCCCTGGTTTCATCATAAACATGTTTGCAACAAATATAAACATAATTACTACAATCGTTTATATGATTGTAGTAATCATCTGAATCGTAACTTCCTCTTTTCAACCCATCGCGCCCATTTCGTGTTCGCACTTAACCATATAATTGTTACCGCAATCATATAAATAATTACAGTGGCCATAAAATTGTTGAAAAACTGGTAAATTGTTGGCATTGTTGTTTTAAACATGTGTGTATGGGAAATATGGTTTATTACAAATAATTCAAACAAAAGTGGAAAAATTTCGTTTGGTTTAGTTTGGATACGTGCATAAATCACAAATATTTGACAATAAACCCATATTTTGAGAGGACATTTGCATGGAGGCTAAGGAAATAATTGATTGATTTTAACCAATTTCAATCTTATTCGTCCTTGGGCCAGAAAAATGTCATGTTCCAAATTCTGTATACAGAAAAATCTTAAAATTGCGAATTGTACTCTACGCACAAGGTCAGTCTGCCAGCCAGACGGATGGACATTGTCAAATCGACTCAGGAAGTGATTCTGGCGTTACACACATTAGCACAAGTCCAATATACCCCTCCAATAATGGTGGTGTAGGGTCAAAATATATAAATATAGTCGTTAGTCTTAAACGTTACACTTGACTTGTTATCTTTTTTCTTTGTTGGCAATGTCCATATGAATATTTCAAAAAGCGCCACAGTTATCCGGACAGAAATGCCACTAAGTATGAATAAAGTGAATTGTCAGTGGTTAGTAATGTCAGTTTAAGGTATGAAGTTTTTTCAAAAAGTTTAATTCATCTTATCTTATCATAAGTAGGAGAGAAGGGAGCACGTTTATACCCGGGGCACCTTTGAACAATGTTGATAAAATCTCAGTTTAGCATTTTTTCCGACCCTTAACCGAGTTTTTCACATGGCAACCTTGTTTGTTTCCATATATATTAGTTAAATTATGTAAAAAGTCAATAATTCAAAAATATAAATTTGTATGTGGCTTGAAAGCAAAAAGTGTTCTAAGGTGCCCCCCCCCCCCCCTAGCCCTAGTAATTGCGGATATAGAAATATTCCTGTATGTGGTTTCATCTTCGTCGTAGTCGGCGTTAGAACACATTCTTGTTCGACAGATCTAAAGTATTGCAGTAAGCTTTCACAACAACTTATCCCTTATAGCTTCCTAAAATCCTAAATTTTATTACAGGGATATTAATTCTCACATTGGACAATTAGAGATGTCACATTAAGCGAGTTTCACATTAAAACCCCTTGGTTCAGTTTGATATTGTTGGAATATTGAGTGCCATTAAGTGTTTAGTTATATATTGGACAATTGTAGCAAGGAAACTTTAAGTCAATATCTTATTCGAGTTTTAAAATAATTGATTTTGAAATTTAAATTTTCGTTTATTTTTTTTTTATTTATAAACCAAACATTTTTGAAAGAAAAGGCTTTCTTAGCAGGTTTTACCAAATTTTATCAAACTTATGTCGATATTTCATATTTAGCCTAACTGTTGAATATCTTGAATACCCAATTTAATGCAACTTTAGGCACCCATCCAATGTGTTCCGAAAAATTGTGTGTGTGATTTTTGGTTCAACTTCCATCACAGCGGGCACATATTCTTCTTGGCTTTTAAATATAATTTAAATTATGTCTGTTCATGTATGATTATATTATTAAATATCAAGGTATCATAAATAATATCACTTTTATGTGAAAATCTCTTAATTTGAAAAGGTGTAAGTTTCACTTCCAATTTTTTACCAGATGTATAAACAAGTTATTTTTGTTTTTCCTGAAAAATTAAACAAACACGTCAAACTTTAACACAGTGATCCGTTTTTTTTATATTCCAAAAAATACAAACAATTAAGTGGGAACACAAACAAAGTTCAATTAATCAAATATACAATAATGAGCAAAATAATAGTAACACTCAAAGAAAACACATTTGTTTACTTGAAAGATTAATAAAAAAAACATATATTGCGTTATTTTTTAGTTTGCAATGCGAAATTAATGCTTCCATATAATGTTACTATCAAAAATTTTTAACGCAAAAGACAATTATTAATAAACTTGGTACTTAGTACTTAACACGTACTTGCCAGGGTAACGCCAGGTACCACTTTCCATTTCTTTTCAAGTTTATAATGTCTTGTCCGCATTAGAGATTTTTTTAAAGTAGATTTTCATGTTCTCTGGTTCTTGGTATGATGATAACATATTTTAAATAATTGCCTCACTGTCGCTACTTTTATTTTCCAAGTTGTTTGTAACAAACATAATTTATAATATTACCGAATCGACCGAATATTCAGTTTCCGTATTAGGCCAAAAATAGGCCCAATACCGAATAATTATTGTATAAATAAAAAACATAGATTATTGCATTTTAAACGCTGCTTAATATTGAATATAATTAATATAAAACAAGAATTTATATTTATCGTAAACTGACTAAGCCTCCTGTAAAAACTGTTTCAACAATCAACGTTAAAGTTCAAACTCAAAAAACACCATTAAAGCAGTCTGCTATGTAAAGCCTAAAAAAGATCTGAAGAAAACAAATATCAGTTTGTTGCGAATTAGACCGAAAAGTGATTTTTTGGCCGAATATAAGGTTTGCTTCGGCTTCGGCCTGAAATATTACAAATTTACTACAGTTTTTCACAGGATTATTGATGTGTAGTTTAATGTTTTTTAGTATTGTGAATATATGTTGTTTGCCTTTTTCTACTTTTCCTAGTAAAACACATGTGTTTTTAATGAAGTTTCCGGGGTTTAATTTTTATTTTCCCATTTACATTTTTATGCTCATACACTACAGAATATGTATCCACATACATTTTACTTTATAAACTTACCAACACATGCAGACCACAACAACAGCAAAAACCCGTATATGAATGAGTTTATCTATTTAGCATGAGTTGGAGCTGTCATTATGTTAGTTTAAAAGTCTCTCATTCTCTATTAAGCTGCATCCTTTATATCAGTTTAGGTGTGCGAATGATTGTATGTATACACACTTATTAGCTAACAGTAATATTGTACGCTCACATGTGAGTGTGTGTAAGTGTATATGTATGTATGTTTATAAAGTAGTATCCTTTTTTCAGTTGGCTTTGTTTTTGAAGCTCATTGCGCTCATTATGATATCAACGCAAAAGTATAAAGATAAAACACCTGTGAAATGTTTCCCTTAGCCACTATTAAAACTAAAAATAACATACATCACTCAACTACATACATACTCTCATTTCGAGCACATGCATATAAAAACACATACATCCATGTACTCAGCTGTACAAAAATATTTATATAAATGTAGCAACATCCCAGCATACCATGCTAGGAGCGCTCCGAACAAGGAGTCAGAAAAGAGTCCAACTAAAAAGCATTTTCGGAGCGCTCCGAAAAAGGAGTCAGAAAACAGACCAACTAAAATGCATTTTCGGAGCGAATGAAAAATTTGCTTAAAAATTTAATTTTTTTCCATTTTTATATATTTTATTTAAATGAATTCCATTTTATTGTTTTTTTACTGTAAATACAATCTATTTAATTTTTTTCCATTTTTAATTTAGTTTATTTGTAAATGAATTACCTTTTTGTTTAAGTAAAAAAAATCTGAAGTTTTAATTTTTAAAATTGCAATGACTCTTTTCTGACATGATGTAAAAAAAACCCTCATAAAAGACTCTTTTATGACATTATCTAAGAGCTCCTTCTGACGGACCATTTTCGAATGTAATTACCCTCTTTTCTGAACGTTTTCGTAGCAATAATGATTGTTTTTTGGGCTCATAAAGAGCATGAACCCTCCGGAAAAGGTGCCAGAAAAAACTCTTTTCGGACTCATATGGCTTGCTGGGATACTACATGTACATATGTACATTCATACACATTTTTGAGTGCTCATTTATTTAAAAGTTAGATAACGATAATGATACACAACCAAAACTAAATTACTCGTTCGCTAACACATTCACAACTGTTGTTTACATTTAATATTTGGTTTTCGGAAAATTCCAATTCTGATTATTAGAAATCCCAGTAATTGTAAAACATCAAACAAAATTACATTATTAGAATGGTTTAAAACCTTATATTTAATCTGGTGTAAAGAATTCATAATTAAATGTTTTATAATTAAATTTCTTATCGACCTGCAGGATCATAAAATCAACTTAATTTTTGTTCATATTGAAAACACACTCTAGACAACGATTAAGATATTTCCATTGAAAAGAAAAAATATATGAACATTTTCGCGATCAAGAACGTGACATTCCTACAACAATTTTTTTTATTGTTTCCATAAACAGCATTTCACTACGAGTGAACACATAAGTAGAGTTGAAGGGACCCCGTTTTAATAAGACCACACCACTCGTCAGATTTAATGTCGTTTACATCATAATGTAACTAAAATGTATACAAAAAGTCGTGCTTGCTAGACCCAACCTGTAGCTGTGAGATATCTCAGTGGGTCATTGAGTTTTGACCCGGCTACCTCACCAAGGTTGTTCAATGTATAGTTTCCCATGAATTTATGTCTCTTGACACTCAGGGCTGGGCATTCGCAGAGAAGGTGGAAAATGGTTTCCTCTTTTCCCCTATCCTTACAACTACGACATCGGTCGTTAAAAGGGATTTGCGTGCTTGCCTAGCGTCCAGTGTGCCGTTAATATTGCCAGCAACCTTGATATATCCTTTCTATTTCGGGTTATCAGTTGTATAGTACGTTTCTCGTTAAAGTATGGCCACATTTCAGTAGTACTGTGATTAGTGCAAAAGGAAGGGGTCTTAGTTTTGTTTTCGTCTACCAATGTCTAGAAAAATTTTTCGATTTCAACATAATTTTTAAAGCAAAGTTTTTTAAGTAATCTAAAGTTAAGTGTTTTAATACCTTAAGTATGATTTAGTATGCGAAATAATTTCCCTTCACGTAATTAGAATAAATTGCTTGCATAATTTTCTTTCCATCGATCAACTTTTTCTGCCTTATCAATTTTGTTTGATATTTGCCAACATTTTTATTTATTTTCACTTAATTTTCTATATCTTGTCACGGCATCCTCTTAATGGCTTAACCCTTCGCTGGGTGAGCCATCCATTGCGAAGTACAAGGTCCACAGGGACCTATTTCTATTTGTATGAAATATTATATGAAAGGCGTTTTTTTTTTGTTTTTCTTTATTATTATTTACAAATTATATATGTATAATGAATATAAATGAAATTTTATTTTTAATTTATTATTTAATTATTTATTTTTTATTAATTAATTTTTATTAAAAACAAAAACAAAAAGTAACTAATTGTGATGTGTTCAAACATAAAGCAGATAACAAAAATGTTTTTTAAGAAAGACACAATAAAATAGTTCAAAAGGTAACTAAAACTCAAAGAACACGCTTGTGATGTGTTTAAACAATAAAACAGTCAAAAAAAGTGCATTTATTAATGATTACTTGAAATTTCACTACAAGGTTCTAGCGGAGCTTTTCACACGTTTCCGTACTAAAAACTAGACTATTGGTAGGATTGCCTTGAACTATTATAGACCATTCTAGATAATATTTAGTTATGGTGGTCTAGTATACTTTCCATGGACCATCAAAGAGTAATTTCAGTTTGAATATCAAGCACGTCCCCAGGGACCTTCTCACCCAGCGGAGTGTTATTCGCAATAGTCTTTATACTTTAGTAGAACTCTATCTTTTTCAGTTGCTTTATCACAATATGCCCTATACATACATATCTTTAGAAGCCATTAAGATATTTTCGTTACTGACTAACAACATATTGGCATTTGCAAGAACGCGATATTCGTACAGATTTTAAAAATATTAAGAAATCTTAAATTATGTTTTTTTTGTTTTCATTCTTCGCATAGTAAGTTTAATTGTTTTATTGTTAATGTAATGTAATGTAATGTAATGTAATGTAATGTTTTCACAGAATAAGAAGTGCAAAAAGCCAAACATATTTTATTAAGGCAATTTTTTGTAAACTACAGTCGAATTATGCGTTATCTGTTAATAATTCCATGCGACATTTATAATGCGTTATATGTACAGATCACGTTTTTAATTAAGATTATTGCAAATAACTAAAAGCTGTAAAGTTCTTATTTTTTGTTGCGACATCCCATATAAAAAAGCACTTTAACTTTAACTAAGCACACAGTAATGAATTTTCGGTCTTCTTAGTCAAACAATAAATGATGAAAATTTATTACTTTGCTCGGTTGATTTTAAACCATAATATTTATTTTAAGGGGTTCTCTAAGTCTTGTATACGAGTACATATCTGCAAACACATGTAAATATAACCTCTTCGCATATTCTTCCCATATTCCCAAGTTTGTACAGTTTCCTGGCAACACTAGTCATGATAGGTAGTTTAGAGTGCCTTCAAAAGTAGTACCACTAATAACTCCCTCTAAGCTATAGTTTTTATTCTCATTTTGGCTTCCACTATTTTCTAGGCAGTCAACAGTGTTCTTCCCGTTCGTCTTTTTTTTCGTCTCTCTGTTGTGTTGCCACTATACGAACGAGCCATGCAAAACCATTATGTCAAGCGTAAATTTATTTTTAATGATGCGCCACATACGCTGTGCGTGTTGCTTTTCTTTGTCGAGTTTTTTGTATCACTTTTTTGTTGTTGCTGTTTTGTTACTGTTGGTGTTGTTGTTTTTATTATTTGCAGTAAAATGCGTTGTTGTTTGTGTCGTTCTTAAAATAAACTGACAGAAATACCTACCGCAGGAGTTGAAAATAGGTCATATTATATAATCCATACTTACAAATGCTCATATAATCGCACAAACACACTTGCATATACAGTGTTGGAAAAGATAATAAGTACGGCTTCTTAGTTTTCAATGAGGCGAATAATATTGTTAATTCTTGCTGTCTCAAACTACTGATGATGTGCTTGTGAATTTATATTGATAGTCTTACTGAGAAGTTATTATTTTTTTTTTTTGAATATATTAACTTGTTTGGAAATAAGACATTTAAGACATCATTGAATAACTGTAAAATAACAGAATCAATAGTTAAAACTTTACAGCCTTCTAGTCTAGAAAAGTAAAAGCTTGAAAAGCACATGAATTTATTTGAAAATAAATTACTTTAAAGCTTAGAAAACAAGAAAGAGAGTATGAGCAAAACTGCAATACTGATATCACAGAAATGTAAAACCAGAGACAAGAGGCAGAAAACAAAAAACAACGACATTTTTAATGAGTAAAAGCAAAAGAAAACCATTTTGTTCATTTGAAGAGCTAAAAATATATTTATGTCTATTTTTACTAAACGCCCAATTAGAAATAAGCTTCAGGAAGCTGGGCTGAAAGTCCGCAGTCTAAGAAAGTTACTTTTATTGAGCAAACAGAATGTTGTGTTTTGCTAAAAAAAAAAAAAAAAAAACTCTAAGAAAAAAACGTGCAGCATGTAGGAGGTTCGTTAATGGTATGTGGTGGATTAGCTAGAAATATGTATTATTACGCTATGCCAGAGAAAAAATACCACTCCTCTGGGAATTTATGCAGGTCTAGGACCCGAAGCACACATAGAAACTAGTTAAGTCTTGGTTTAAACCAAACAAACTCCCTGTTATATAGGGGATCCATGTATTGTAATGTTGCGATTTGGCAGGATCGCCATGTAATGTCAAAAGGAATATAGTTGTATATTTCTATAGCCCAATTCTATATTTCAACAGCTGTGTGGGGGTTTATAATTTAAAAAAAAAATTAATTTTTAATTAATTTTTTAATTTTAAATTATTTTTTTTAACCCGGCGTCATGCAGGTTGGGTCTCTTAAATTGCTGTGTAACTTTTTTCAACGTTTTGCGACGTTGCCGAATTTCTCAGTAGCTGGAGTGTATCGTTTTTGCATGTTGTTTATTATTTCGTTTCAGTTGATGATTGAACGTGAGCAGAGATAATTGACTGTCAACTAAGAAAAGGTAAATATAACCTGGACGTCGGTGTAGTAAGATTTCACCAATTTAAAAATAAATATATTTAGTGTATCAAGCTCTGATTTTAGTTTTTTGCTAAAATTTACTGCTAAGAACGTGAGCGTCAGAGAATACTCTCTTTATTAGAAGGAAGCTTTTCAGAAGAAAGCGATTCTGCAGATTCAGATTCAAGCGTAGAGGAGAATCATGATATATCTCCCAATTTGTTGCGGCAGGAAACACCACAACCCGATGTCAAGTTTGCCCTTCTGCAAAAGATTGCAAAACTAGTCACACCTGCATAGAATGCAACAAGTTTATTTGCTATGAACATATAAGTCCTTATTGCAACGAATGCTCAAACTCCTTGCAGAAAGATAAAGAAATATAATATACAATTAACACCCATGTGATGAATTTAGCAATTATTATTTGTTTTGTTTTTTTTTTAGATTTTAAGTTTATGGCATTAGATTGAATTCCTTATATTTTTTAGTTCGTTTATTGTTTTTTTTTTAAATAATTAAATTAAAAAATTGAAAACAGTTTAAATATGTTTTTTTGCATATAATAAATAGCTAAAAGAGTCATGTATATACTGCTTACAGATACGTTTATCAAAATTTGAAAATTATGCAAAACACAATGTCAAAAAAACTAGGGTTATATTTACCCACTTGACTGTCGGTGTTTTTTTTTTATCACCTGCCCGACGCCGGGTTAATTTTTTTTCAATTTGGCCTACTATCCAATAGTACTAACCTTGGTGAAAATTTCATCCAAATCACTTGACGTGAAATTCACCATATATATAATTTTTTTATTGAAATATTAACAAAAATACATTGAGAATTAACGTTCTTATTATTGTTTCCAATACTGTGCCTACATACAAACATAACTGTGTGTTCAGCTGTAGTTTTTATATCTACGTGTTTAATCCAAAGGATCATGACCAGCCATATACCAGGAAACAGCACAAATAACAAAACTATAATTTTGTTGAAAAAAATAAATTATGCAAATGATTTAAATACCAGCCGACATATGATTAGGGCAACATTAGTCTAGCAAGAAAACGCCTTAAAACAAGTAAAATATTCTTTTAGCAATTAAATCAAAGTGTTGTAAATTACATTTACACAAACCTGGCTATTATTGAATATAATATAGAGTAATTCAACACACATACATACATATGTATGTATGAAGTATTAAAGATGTGTATGTTTGTAAACTACAAGGATAGGTATAAGTATTTGTGCATATTTTATTTGTCTGTACAATAATTTAATTTGTTGTTTCCTGCTGTTTGTTATTGTAGTTGTTACCAGTTGAAAAGCTATACATTAAATTTGCTTTAATTTGATTTTTATTTTTTACTTAAAACTAATACATACATATAAATAGATATGTATGGATATGTGTGTGTGACATAGTTTTATATAGTTATGTTTACATGCCTGCTTATATACTTATGTATATTTTAATTTATTTATGTAAATTTTCTATAAAAATGTAAATAAATAAATAAATACTATACTATACCATTTTGTACTACATGCTCAGTTGTATTGTCTATACCCTGCCAGCAATTGGAAGTTTCTTTCATCGTCCATCGTCAAAGGCGTTACGTCTTACTCACTTCCAGACGTTAGTTGGAAGATAACAATAACAATTTACATTGCAGTCGTCTTTTAATCATCCAGACGACGTTTGGAAGATTGTTTGTTGTTTACAACACCAGCCGAAATTGACATGTCCCGTTATAAAAGAAATGAAAAGAATGCAAAAAAGAAGTTTTCGACATCATCGAAATTAGTTTTCTTTTATCATTTGCTGTGCTCGGTCAGTGGTAAAGTGTGGTTTCGATTTGTTATTGTTGTAGTTTTTACATATTTGTTATCCCATAGTCAATATGAGTGTATTATCTGTAAAGGCAAACAAAAATCAAAAGCAAAAGAGATGCGAATAAAATAACTTCTGGAAGTTACGCTGAAGTGACTTCTGGAAGTTACTTCCGGGGGGTACAACTTCTCAATACGGAAGACGCTTCTACGATCAGAAAATGGTATCGCAGAAGATGAGTTTCAACTTCTTAGCGTCACTTCTGAGTCACTTCCGCAATAGAAAATGTTGGCAGGGTATAATTTAATGAATGTATGTATATATATGTATTTGTATTTATGTGTTGCTGTGCTTGTGTGTCTGCATTTTTCCAATTGCATAAATTATTTAAATATTTATTTTTATTCGATCAAATTGATTGTTTTTAAATTGACTTAAGTGTGTACAACACACTACAAACAAACAACTACACACAATCACACGTGTAGATTTGATAGTACTCAGCAATTTTTCAACTACAAACAAACAAGCAAACAAACAAACAGATAAATCAATAATCAATCGAGTTTTCTATGCGTGTCATGAATTTATTTCATGTAAATAAATATTTTATTTTAATTTCATTTAATATTCATTTTCATTTTTTTTTTTTAAACAACACACATAAATACAACCAGTTGTTGTACAATGTACATCCTGTTTGGGTCAATTTAATAATAGGATCATCATTAATAAAATTTGCCATTTTGTAATCAAAATACAAATTTTTATACACAATCACTCGTTCATTTATATTTTATACATACATATGTATGTATGTATGTACATATAAATTTTCAAAAAAAAAAAAGTGAAATTAATTTAAATATTTCTTTTGTGTTGTTTATACAATTCAAGTTTACTTATTCATAAAACATTTTTTTTGTCAATTTGCTTTCAGTTTTTATTTAAATTATATTTTATTTATCATATTGCGTAAATAGTGTATAACATACGAAAGAAAACCACAATTTTGTATTAATATTTGTTTGAAATTAATAGAAATGAGTGTTATTAATTTTATGGCAGCAGTAACAAAAGTAACAGGTAAAAGTGACTGTTTTTTTTTTTGCAAAATCTGGTTTAATAAAAGTTTTTCAGTAGCCAAAGCTTACGTTGCAGTTTTAACTTGCATGGCTTCCAGAACAGAATAGAGTTAGTTTTTCAAAAACATTTTTATTTTTCAATATAATCTCCTGAAACTTCAATACACTTAGTCCAATGCTTATCTAGTAATTCTATCCCTTGATTAAAATAGTTTTCCTCAAGGCCATCAAAATAGTGGTCTACAACTGTAATTGCATCTTAATTTGAGGTAAAACGCTTGCTAGCTAGGATTTTTTTAGATGCCAGGAACAGGTAAAAGTCACTGGGAGCTAAATCAGGAGAATAAGGTGGGTGGTCAAGCAACTCGTACTTTAATTCGTTAATTTTAGCCATTGTTAAAACACTATTGTGCGGTAGTTCGTTGCACACTGTGTCCACTGCGCCAATAAATCAATTTGAACCTGCTCTCCGATTTTGATGATTTTTGCACAGATGGTTAAAAACTATCTAAAGGTCATGTGTGGAAAATTTCATGGAAATATCTCCATTGGTTTTCTGTCCCGAGTAGCGCAAAGTTTAAGTATTTGAACAAGTCTCAAATGTGATAGTTTTCTATGTCATATTCAAAAGCTTGTTACTTATAAACTATACACCGAATATACCTTATAATTATTTTTGCACTTAAAATAGACATTAAGCATTGTGTAAATTAAAAAAAAAAAAAATTAAAATTTAAAAAAAAAATTCCTTTGACAATATATTTAGAGCCAAAAAAATAAACATTTATGATTTTCCGTAAGACTTTTAGTTGTACACGTAGCCGGTGCCAATTTGGAAGCGAGAAATACGAAAATTTCATTGGATGTATGCTATATAGAAAAAACTTAAATTTAGAACGAAATTGAAGCTTAAAAAATTAGATTATCACGAAGATGTGAAAAAGTTGATAATAAATCAAATAGAGTGAAACTGACAAAATTTTTGTATTGGAGTTGTATGGGGGATGGGTGTTACAGTGGGCGGATTTTCTTCATATTTTCAAAATAGCATTTAATAGATGTTATATGCCTTTTTCGCGAAAAATAAACAATCTAGTTACAAATTTACAGAAGATATTGCATTTTTGAAATATCATTTTTATGGGAGGTGGGCGTAAAAATAGGCGGATTAAGTTGATATTTTCAGGAGCTCATTCTACAATTATAATATTAATGTTTTATGAAAATTGGTTTGATATATTTAAAATCATGGAAGTTATGCCACATTTTCTATTTAAGTTTTATGGGAGGTGGGCGTATTTTTCTAAAAAAAAATTAAAATTCTTGAAAAATTTAAAATAATTGTGTGCAAAATTTCATGAAGCTCCGCAACCACCTTGATTTATGGCTATTAAACAAACTACACGGCCACAGTGTGCGTTGTCTTGATGAAAAAATTATTTTTTTTGTGTTGTAAGCCAGGACGTTTTTCTCGAATTTTGACATTTAATGGATTCAAAATATTGCAATAGTACTCTGAATTTATTGTTTTACCCTGTTGCAGATAGTCTATCAATAAAATACCTTTAAAGTAACAAAAAAATCGTTGCCATAACCTTAACAGCCGATTAAATTGTTTTTGCCTTCTTTGTTCTTTTGTCTCTAGAGTATAGTGGTGGATCCATGTCTCATCCACAGTTATGAAACGACGCTTAAAATCCACTTTATTTTTCTTAAAACGAGATATTTTTATTCTTATGCGTTTTTGGTCGACTGTTAACAAATGCGGCACCCATCTTTCAGAAAGCTTTTTCATCTGTAGTTCTTCATGCAAAATTAAATGGACTCGATCATTTGAGATGTCCATGATATTAGTTATTTCACACACTTTTATTTGTCGATCTTTTAATACCATATCGTGCACCTTGGCTGCAATTTCTGTTCTTATTGCTGTTTTTGGACGTTCACTAAGTGGTTCATCCTCAATGCTTGTACGACCACGTTTAAATTCAGCAACCCAATTTTTTACTGTTGCATATGAAGAAGCTCTTTCATCTAACATATTCACCATATCATTCTGAATTTCTTGTCCCGATAAACCTGTTTTATTTAAATTTTTTTTGACACCACGAATTACTAATTTTTACATCGTAAAAAAAATCGACGATGCGTCTTTTTTGAACACCTGTTTCTATATGAAGTAGTTGTCAGATCAAAAAGAAATTTAACATGTGTTCATAGCACAGATGGAAGTTCCCAGTTTTTGTATTTATACCGCGCTTGATGATCCTTTTACTTTCACAAGGCATTATCTTATGTAATATCTCTTGAATACCTTCCCAGCATACCATTCTAGGAGCGCTCTGAAAAAGGAGAAAAAGGAAAAGAGTCCAACAAAAGAGCATTTTCGGAGCGAAAGACAAATTTGCTTGTTACTGTCCTGAGTCGACAAGCAGTATGACTCAGAAATTCCACTTAATTATGTGTGTACCAAAGCGTTATTGTCCTGTTATTTGTGCTTTGAACAAAAAAAACATAGCTGTACCACACAAGAATGATAAAAACAAGATGACACAGAGCCCAAAAAAATCTCATAAAAAACTCTTTTCTGAGATTATCTAAGAGCCCTTTAAGAGCCCAAAAAACCCCTCATAAAAGACTCTTTTCTGACATTATCTAAGAGCTCCTTCTGACGGACCATTTTCGAATGTAATGACCCTCTTTTCTAAAGGTTTCCGGAGCAATAATGATTGTTTTTTTGGGCTCATAAACAGCGTTAACGCTCCAAAAAAGGAGTAAGAAAAGACTTTTTTCGGGCTCATATGGCTTGTTGGGTTTACAACATGTGGAATTTAGAGAAATTTTAAATATCAATAAAGAAGTAAGAAATTAATAAAAATAGTTTATTCGAATCTAAGCGTTTAAAAATGTAATTTCTTTCATTAGATTATTGAGCAAACGTGTTAAGTCCACTTTTAATGAAATTTTAGCTGAATTTAGATGATGAATGGAATAGGTAAAGAACAATGTATAATAGTATACAAAAGTTCTAAGTCCATTTTGTGGCTTACAAAATACAGTTTTGTGTCTCCTGTATAATTTGTAAAATGAGACTTATCACATTTGCACACTAATTTAAGGATTTGCTTTGCTAAATTATTTTATCCAAATGTTGATAAGTTTAATACATTTTACTCAGGTTGAGCATGACTTAAAAACACAGGCTAAAATTTCACACAACTGAACCGACAGTTTACATAATAATGTTAATAACTTTTTGGAAGAGTCTTGTCCTCAAATCAAGCAAAAATTATCACTTACTTACAGATATTAAAAATAATTCACCAAAACTAATTAGAGTAAAAGGATTTTGATTACGTGGTCTGATATCATCTTCATAAGTATTATTTATTTATTTATTTATTTATTAAGCATATAATTAAAAATTACAAGCTAGTGTTACTTAAGGGAAATGGCGTCGTAGGCCTTCAGCTCAAAAGTTAGTATATTATAGTTAAATTAGTTTATAAATTTATTTATTTATTTTATAATTTTATAGATAATTTAGATGTTTACAGAGGACAGTATATTCAAAGTTTAAGGAACTTAATCAACAAAGTTACGTTTTCCATTGTGGGGTTAGATAGAAGATGTAAAGGATCAATGTTCTGGAGTGTTGCTATTCTAGAGATTTGTGTTTTTGGATATTCACACAGAAAATCTTTATAACTATGTGATTGTTTTTTGACATGTTGTGTATTTTTATCTGGTGTTTACGTTGGAAATTAAATTTAAATAATTTTTCGTTATTCAAAAACCTTTTCTTATATTACAGCTACTTCATATAATATCAACCAATTTTTCACGTAAAGTTTCCTCTCAATAATTTCTTGATTTTCCAACAACGAGTTACATATAATAAATGATAACTAACAAGCTTTAAGGTATCTGCATTGTAGGCAAATAACAGCATTAAAATTTTATTTATTTTGAAAGTTTTAATGTAAAACATAAAATTGTATCAAAAATAATATTAAGCATACGCACCACGTGACAACATATTTAAACTTTAACTGTGACTTTTAATTTCACATTTTCAATAGCTAAATATTAAAAACATAAAATAAACAAGTAGTTAGTTGTCTGTCCTATTTTTATGACCTTATACTCTGGGCTAGAATACTTTAATCTTCTGCCCTTTAAGCATTAAACAATTACTACTACTTGGAACCAAAGATGAACTTAAATCGATAGATAATAACAACTGCCTACAAATTAAAAGTTTATATATTTCATTGAAATAAAATATGGAAACAGAAATAAAAATGTAATAACCTTCAACAGCTAGGTCCTGAATAAACATTTTTATTCAACTGAGAACATTGACCCTAACCATACAAATGCAAACATGTAAAAACCAATCAGTTTAATTGAGTTTCTACGAATTTGATGGCCACTTTGTATCAGTCACCTAAACTAGACTTTAAATATTTATGAAATTTTATTTGAAATAAAATATGTTTATTTAATATTCGCTCATATTAAAATTCACACACAATTCAGCCCTTAGCAGTCCTATGAGGTTTTGTTTTTAATTGTATGTATTTATATGTATTTCTGTATGTATGTACGTTTTAATCAATTCAAATTATGAAACAATATTTTAAAACAAATTGTATTTTTTCATATTTTCAAAGCTTTTTAATTTAATCCCTTTTTTTACTTTATTGTGTATGCTGTGTGTGTGTGTGTGTGTGTTAAAAAAAATATTCATAACTTTTATTTACTTATCATCAGGCAGGCATACAAATGAATATGTATTTATTTATGAGGAGGCATTCAGTTTTTTTTTTGGAGAATTTAATTTTTTTGTCTGACTCAAAGATTTAAAGCACATGTAACATGTTGTTGTAATTAGCATTTTATGATTGTATACTTGCAACAAATTTTTATACCCTACACCACCATAGCGGGGAGGGTATATTGAATTTGTGCTGATGTTTGTAACGTTCAGAAATATTGGTCCAACACCCACCTTAAAGTATATCGATCGACTCAAAATCACTGAGTCGATCTAACAATGTCCGTCCGTCCGTCTGGCTGGCTGGCTGTCCATTAGGGTGGGGCGTTTTTGTATGGGAAAAATAAAAGTTAATTAATAAAGCTATACTAGTAATAGTATGCTGTCTTAGACTTAAAAATGTAATACATGCCCGCGCATGCGTCTTAAAATTTTTGGAATTTTCATAAAAACACTTTTCATTTAAACTTCAATATTTTAAATATTTTATTATTTTGTTACTAAAAATTAATATATTTACATAAAACACTACTTAGACTCTACAACAACTGCGATAATATTGAAGTTTAAATGAAAAATGTTTTTATGAAAATTCTTGCGCGGGTTCTTACATATAAAATATTTCAATAAAATTGGAAAGACTTCCATTTGAACTAGTAACACAACATAATTTTACTATTAGAGGACAATCTAAGACAAAACAAAATTTCACCCACCCTACTGTCCATGTAAAGCTTGTGCGGAGAGTACAGGTCGAAAATTTTTAAGATATTTCGATAAAATTTGGGATTGAAACTGGGGGAAATCGGTCCATTATTTCACCTGGCCCCCATACAAATGTCCTCCTGAAATTGGGGTTTACGGATTATAAATGTTTGAATTATTGCAAGTATGCAAACAAATTTCACCACAAATGCGTGGTAAATGAAACCAAATCAGATCTATAAACTTTGTGCCGATCGGTCCATAATTAGCCGTAGTTTCTATATAAGGCCTACTTTCGAAAACCACTTTAACGACCATAAATTTCTTAAAAATGTTGGTATCGCAAATTAAATTCAACACAAATAAGTTTCATATAAACAGAAATGATGACACCTAATTTTATAATGGGCTGTCCATAATTAGTCGAAACTCCCATAAAAGATCCATAAAAGTTTAACACATATAATATTTATATTCACAGACATCATGACACTAAATTTTTGGATGATCGGTCTATAATAGGTTATATCTCCCATATAGCACCCATTTCTGAAAAACTGTTTTATACATATACTGGGTGTAGACTATTATATGGTCGGACTTGACCGACTATACTTTTTTACTTGTTTTCCACTGGAAATAAAAAAGTTGCCAAAAAAAATTTAAATAACAAAGTTTTACACTGAATATTTCAAAAAAAATTTAACAAATACATGCTACGTGCTTTTAACACAAGAAATTATATTATTATGGAATAAAAAAAAGACAAAAACAAAAACAATATTGGTTTTGTTATGTATTTAGCAAAAAATGTGGCAAAGTTTTAAAAAATCTCCCCCGAAAAAACGGCAAAGTTTCGACATATAAATTAGTTTGAGAATATGTATGTTTGCATATTTAAATTAAGTGTTTTGGCAAAGGGTGAGATTAGAGGTGTAGTAGAAAAGACTGTATTGCGAAACATTTCAAACAAACACACTCCTACGCAGTAAGTTTTATTGCCTACAATTTAACATAAATAATTAAATTTATTTCCACAATCAAACAAATGGAAGTGTTTTCTTATACATATAATAAAATGTATATTTTCATGATTTTGTTTTCTTTGTAAAGTTTTTCTTTGTGGTGTTCTTAAACAGCATTCTTGTGCCATTTTAATAATTAAATGTTTATTACTTTTAATTCCACACAGATGCCAATAACTGATAGTAGTATATTTAGTAATACTTGACAATAGTTAAAGATATGATGTTATCGGACAGATAAGAAGTATTTGGTTATTATAAGTTTACTTTATTCTAAAACCGACCAATAAGCTAAAGTGAAGATCATCTTGCCTTTAAATTTTATAGTGAGAAGTATTAGAAGTTGCTTTATGTTCTGGAAAAATGTCAACTTCATGAAAAATAAATAAATTTTTATATTTTCTTTTAGTTAGGCTTAAGTTCATTAAATTTAATTTTCATTAAATTATTTTTACTGAAGAAGGAGTTGTTTAACAACTTGAAAAATTTTTATTTTTTGATAATTTTTCTTGACTGGGATTTGAACCTGGGTTGTTGGTTGAATTTACATATGTTTTGAGAAACACCACTTTCTCTCATCAGAATTCTGAAATAATTTAATGAAAATTAAATTTAATGAACTTAAGCCTCTAACTAAAAGAAAATATCAAAATTAAAATATTAACAGTTCAACTAAATACTACTAAATAAATAAATTTTAATTTTGTTTTGCCAATAAAGAATTTGGTAAACAAAAATGGAAAGCAGACGTTTGATTTATATTAATAACCTGGAGAATATTTTTGAATACAGTCAGCCTCAAAGTAGACTGTTGAATTTGAATTTTTTTTCACAAACAAATATTTATTGTATTGCCATATTTTAGAAAAAAATTATTTTATTTTACAAGGAAGTTGTAATAACGAAAAATGTTAAAGGTCACTTTATTCCTCACTTTAATTATAGTTACCTTTTACTATTAAGAACATTAGAGGCAAGTTGTAATAATGGCCCTTAAACAAGTAATAAATTAGGAAAGCCAGTCTAAATCGGACTGATCATAAAAACCTTTCGCTATCAACATATTTTCTACAGCTAAATTTTCTTTAATTTAGCAGCTACATGCTGCATGCATTGTGTGTGAAAAAATTGTCTTTAGCAACTTGTTGCTGAAATTCAGGCTTAATCAATATGTTGCTGAAACATTGCTCCTAACAAGATATAGCGTAAACATTTTATCTAGCAACTTGCTACCGAAATATTGTCTCTAGCAACATGTTACTGAAACATTGTCTCTAGCAACATGTTACTGAAACATTGTCTCTAGCAACATTTCCTTATTCAATGAGCATTTGGCCATTCAAAAATGCTTTTTGTTACCAGTTTTATACATACCATTATGTTCTAGGCTACCTCGTTAATTGCATTGCACTCATTAACCTGATATAATTACAGTTTAATTACGTTTTATTATAATTATAAATGTTTATGAATGTGTTTATTACAAAATTTTTATTCTTCTTTCACTTTTTCTGCATCATTATTCACTTCATTTTGCAATTTATGTTTATTTTTATTTTTGTTTTATTAAAATTTAAAAATGACTGACTATAAAAGAAATTACTGTCTAAAAGTTTAACATTAAATCAAATTAAATAAAATGCTTCAACAAACAAATAATAAACATTATTCTTTGGTGTGAATGAAACTTTAGCAAAATAAATAAACAAATTAAATAAATGTTATTTTTGAAAAGCAAAAAAGAAATACACACACATGAAAGAGATTCAGATTGGAAAGCACTTATTATTAAAGGAGTAAGTAACCATTAAATTATTCAGAGTGTCGTATGCAAAGTCAAGTAATCAAGTAATTGATTTATTTAGTAATTATAAAATTTATCATAGTTTTTGTTGTTATCTAATAAACAATGGCTCCGTTGTAACATTTAAAATGTATTAACTGTTTAATTTTTAAATTTCTGTTTAACATTTTGTAGTAACTTGCATTTTAATTCGTTTATAAATAATTTTGAGAATTTTCTTTCCAAAAACATACTGTGGAATGATATAAATCAAATGTTTGCCATGGAAAATTAAAAAAAAACTCACACACACAGAAAAGGGTTATTTTTTTAAATTAAAAATTAAATAAAAACAAAAAAATGTACAAGCAAAAGGAAACTATTTATATTTATGTGGGCTGAAACAAACACATGTACATACATATATGCAAAACAAATAATAGGATATTATATGCAAAAACAAAAACACCAAGAATATTAAAAAAATTACAGAAAAAGCAAAACAGCAAAAACACTTAAATTAGAAACCATAATCATTAAATATGATTAGACTCCAATGTGCACAACAGCACAAACCCATACATGAATAGAAACAAATAAATGCACATATGTAGATAGACAATTTGTATTTCGTATTTGTAGGTAAAAAGTCCTGTGTAAGTGTGTGTGTGTGTGTGTGTGTGCATTTTCTGTATGAATGTGTAAAACTAACAAAAACAAGGATGCATGAAACATCAACAACACATGTTTATGCATGCACCTGGGTGATACACAAAAGCACTCCAACATACACATACAAATAAGCACACTCACATGCACAATCATCAACATTGTCTGCTTGAAATGTTCAACATTCATGAAGGTACTAAAAAGAACGACACAGTCATAGTTACACATATTTGTATTCTTGTAAGTACAGTGTATCACAAAAGTATTTTGCCGACTAATATTTAAGGAGAATAAAAACATTTTAACATTTTTGTATAATTATTGTGGCACTTTATTATTTTGGTATCACAATTTGCAGGTCACAAAAGTATTTTGTCGTTATTGAATTCCAAAAAAAAAAAAAAAACTCTTATATTGTATGACTAAAGCAAATGTTACATTTTAATACTAAGTAGAATTAATGAATATACGGATAATAACAATATTTTACTAAAAGAACAGTTTGGTTTTCGAAAAGACCATTCAACGGTACACCAAATAAAAAGAATTGTAAATTTTATTAATAATAATAAAACTGAACGTAAGAGTACAGGAGTAGTATTTTTGGATATAGAAAAAGCATTTGACTCCATATGGCATAATGGACTAATTTATAAACTTAAAAAGTTTGATTACCCAATTTATATACAAAAAATCATACAAAGCTTTTTACATGAAGGATCATTTGTAGTCAATATTGGAAATGATTACTCTACACTTCGAAATATCCCAGCTGGGGTACCTCAAGGGTCAGTATTATCACCTACATTATATTCAATTTACACCTCCGATTTTAAAATTTTAAAAGATCAGTCTGCAGCGTTGTACGCGGATGATACGGCCATTATCACAAGAGGTAAGGTCTCAAATGCTATTGTTAAAAACGTGAGAAAAGCTCTCTTACATGCCGCCCAAAAATATTTCACTAAATAGAAAATAAAAATAAATGAGACAAAAACACAAGCCACAATTTTTCCTTTCAACAAATCACCAAAAAAAATATATTCAACTTACCTAGAAGATACTCAACCAATAGACTTCATAGAAACTATAAACAAGAGAAGTTTGAAATAGTAATTTGTAATCTAATGCAACGGCTTGAAGATTGAAATATATATTCAAATTATGATATAATAAGAAATTTGTAATATTTACATCTTCCTCACCTTCAGCAATGAAATTGATAGAAGCGTTAATGAAAAAATTTCTTCAAGTTTTAACTAGGTTTTTCCTATCTTTTTTCCTAACACTGTAAATATATATTTTTGTAATTAGTATATTTATTTTTAAAAACATAAGTTTATATTTGTTGTAATACCTTTAAGTGCCCCGATAGGCTAGGCGATAGAGTGCCGAACTATCAGTCAAAGGGTTGCAGGTTCGATTCCTGCCAAAGACTCTGGGTGTTTTTCTGCAGATAAGCCAAAAGCTTCGCAGTTTGTGTTTGTTAATTATTATTAAAAAAAAAAACAAAACTGAACAACTGAAAAAAAAGTAAAATCTCAAATAATGTAATTATTAAACAAAAAATTTTAATTGATGATAGAATAAAATATTTAAAAAAAAAATGCTACATTTTCGATTCAAATGGGAAGCCAAAAGAACCCCTAACTGTAAGATATATGAAACCAACTGTTAATGTCGTTATGTTGGCTTTTCTATGGCTTTTCTATCTTGTATTTTTTGATGGTATTATGGCTCACTCCGAAAAATATTGCTCAAAAATTGGTCTATCAGGAAATGGATTTTACTTTTAATAGCATATTGATCCAAAGTACACAGCTTTGGATCACAAAATGCAGTACCAAACACTTTCCAACCCACACCACCTCAATGACCGGACCTGTGTCTTATAGAAATTGTAATCTTTTGTTTTTCCTTTTGGCATTTTTAATACATTTCTGTTTTTCTGGTTTTCCTATTACACACAATATTAAATAAAATTGAGGTAATTATTTTGTTTTATAACTGTTTTTAATTAGTAGGCAAAATCTTTTTGTGATACACTGTATATGTATGTATGTATGTATGTAGTTGTCATTATAGCCATACTCATTTGTTCCTATGTTGATTCGTTTGTCCTGGCATCCGTTTAGTTCTCTCATAAACATACAGAAATAACAACAACATCAACACAAAAGTGTGACATACAACATGAAAATTCACTTTTGCTTTAGTTTATTGTGGCATTGGTAGCATGCAACATCTAGGTGAAAAAGAAAAAAACAATAAACAACTATGTATTGGTATGTATAGTAAACTAAATTTTAGTAAGTATGTTTAATACCTGGTGCTTTCGAGTACAGGCCCACACTCACACGTAACACATAACTAAGCAAGTGCAACGATGAGGTTTCACTTTTTTCTTGGGCTCAGTTGAGCCCAATGAACGATTTTGTAAGTACTCAAGAACATTTATGGAACATTTTCTAATAGTATTAGTTCTAGAATGTCAGACTCCGAAGACGAATTCTTTCAAACTAGTGATACAATACATAGCAATTAATTCTTCATAAATAATAAAGTTGGTTTGGCAATTATCTCTGTACCATGTGTTGTTTGAAATAGGTTTTTCGAAGCACCCAGCTATCCTATGGTATCAATGTAACAGACACAGTTAAAAGAATTGTGGACATAATAATCTACATTCCGCGACTAAATCGATTTGTTACATAAAATTTATACAGTTACCAGATAACGCAAAGAGTTAAAAATCCTTCAGAAACTCTTTCTGATAGATTTTCATAGTTAGATTCTAACAGTCTCATTTACAAAAACTTATCAAGGGTTTATAACAGGCTTATAAAGCAAATATCCATACAAAATTTGCTTTATAAGCCTGTTATAAACCTTTGACAAGTTTTATGAATAAGGGGGTAATTTGTTACATTGCAAGATTTGTAAATAAGGGCGCGTTTTCACTATGTCATTTTTTTTTTGTCAAATTGTCCAAATTGTTGGCAATTTTATGAAAACGGGTTGTCATATGGCGTCATCTATGTTTGCAATGATGATTGCAAAAAATTAAATTTATTGAGGACAACCCGTTTTCATACAAGTGCCAACAATTTGGACAATTTGACAACAAAAATCACATAGTGAAAACGCGCCCTAATAATAAAGAATACACACACATTGTAAACGTACGTAAATACGTAAAAAGGAAATATGATAATTCTCGAATTCTATTTCTCAAAAAACGGTGAGTTAAATAGATGATGTTTACAGATAGATCGTGGACAATGAAAATTGCTAATGACGCCCTTGGCAGGGTAGAAAATCCATTCCAGTTTGCCAATTGTTCTAGTTATTTACAATAGTATTCTTTAAAAAATTTTAACTATGAGCCTGAAAGAATAAAACTTTATTCTTAAATCGATTCTAAGAATTTCTTTGCAACTAGTCAGAGTAAACCAATGGAATGCTAACTATTGCTAAACTATTTCTAAAGGTAATTAATCAACATATTTTTTTAAAATGAATATTAATCATACGCAACATCTTACAAAATCGATATCAATTATACGCAACATCTTGCAAAATAGTTAAAACATTATTATCATTTGTAAATTGTTATTTCTGAAATTAAAATGTACTTGTACTTGTAATAATTTACTATAAATTCTAAACTACACCTTTTATTTTGAAGATGCAGATGCCTAGCACTTCATGATTAATACATGCTACCTTTGCCACATAACTATGTACAATTAGCCGTCTCTTTGCAGGGCTTTTAATAAATAAAAATAAATGTTACTTGGTTTCTAAAGATATTCTGTAACCAAGTTTTTCTTAAGTAAAAATTTTTATTTAAACATTTGCATGTGCGTATAAACTTTTCTTTACATGAATATGTTTGTGTCTTTAAATTCACCAAAGTGTATGCTTTTGTGTAGATTGTATTTGCATATTAAATGCAATACAAACTAAAACAATCCAATCCACACATATGAATACACAAAATACACATTTATGCAATATACATATGTATATGTATTTGTGTACACCACCTTATATGTAAATGTATGTAAATAGATTTATATGTTACACGAAGTAAAGCTAAAGATTCATTTGTAGCTTAAATTCTACACCAAATATTCGCTTGTATAGCCAGTAAAACTTGTCTTCTTCCCAAAAACAAAGACATGCTCATGTTTATATCTGTGTGTGTCTTTATACTTAAGCATATATGTAACTGTATTTAAAGTTTTATATTGTCTTTTTCTGTTGTAAGTGTTTTACAATTAAAAATCCTTAACCATGATTTCAATGCATGACTGTGCGAATATCAAAATACATTTTGTATATGTGTATGTTTGAATGTTTGTATGTATATGTCTCATATGTCTACAACTACAACTCATTTCTATCTTTCAATTTATAAACTTGACTCTGTTTACATTCATACCTGCATTTATATCTTCGAGTAGATGCATTTGAGTTGAGTGTATATGTAGGTGTGTGTATATAATAATAAATCAGACAAACAAACAAACATATTTGCATTAGGATTTGTATGTTTGTTTTAAACTTATGCTTGTTGCTGTCATATTTCCTAAATACTTTATATGTAAAGCGTTATTCACATAAAATCTGGCCACAAAACAAAATTATTTTTTTTAAACTTAGTTTTATAAGTGATTTAGAATAAAAAACCAAAATAGATAAAAATTGTGCCAAAATTCCGTGAAAATCCGATATTGCAAACAATTTATTGCAAAAAAGCTAAAGCTTTCAGAAATTAAACAAAGATCTTAAATAAAAATAAAAATCAAAAGAAACCAGGAATTTACAAAGAAAATATTATTATTAGAAAAAGATTCTTATTATTTCGGCTTGAGTTCATTTTTATGATTAATAACACTGTGCTAGAATTTGACAATTTTTTTTTTGTGACAAACGGGGCACCTGGCGGGTTAAACTAATTCGGGTACGCTGAATCCAGTGGTGCTAACCGTTTTTTTAGGTTAGCTCGTTTTTTCGAAATATACCGTTATTTCGAAAATGGAGGAAGTTGCACAACATATATTCGCGTAACTCAAAAACGGTTGAGTTTATTGAATAAACTAAAAAAAACGAAATTCCGCAATAAAATTTTCTTTCCAATATGCGCAGTCGTTGTAGAAACATAATTTTTTTTTTGACCAAAAAAAATTGTTTTTTTTAGCAAAATTTCAAAAATTTTGTTTTTTAAAACGGCATAAAAAATTGGAAAACGCAGCTGCGCTTCTAATTTTTTCTGCAGGTATAGCAAACAAAGTTCCAAACAAAACAAGACATAAATAATTAAAATCTGTCTACAACTTTTGATTTTATTCACAAAAGATGAAATATATAATAACCAGACGAAACTTCAAAAATTAAAACATTTATTTTTGTTGTTAATTAAAGTTTAACCTCCTTATTCATAAACGATTATTAAATTTAACAAACGTTTATTAAGGCAAATTTTATATGGAAATCTGTCTTAATAAACGTTTGTTAAATTTAATAATCGTTTTTGAATAAGGGGGTAAGTTTTTATTCTTCTTTCTCCTGCAGATTCCAACAAATATCCCCTAATAGCGAATCAAGTTGTTTGCCACTATACCAGTGTTCGAGTCTGGCTGTTACTTGGTGAAATCTCTCGCCATGTTCATCAGACTCGACTGGTGATTGTTCATTAAATTTTTCTGCATGACAATGCAAAAAATGTATTTTCAATGACATTTTGACGTTTAAGTTTTTAAATGCGGTTAGCATATCTCCAATTAAAATTCGCCAATTTTCAGACCGATGATTTCCTAATACATTTTCTATTACTGATTTCACAGAATTCCAGCCCAATAGCTAAATATCATTAAATGCAAGTTCAAATTGTTGGTCCTTCATTAGACGACGAATGTCCGGTCCATTAAGAATTCCTGCAAAATAAAAACATTATGATATGAAATATAAATCTAATTTAATAAAGTAGCTAGAGTTCATACCTTCTTTTACTTTCATGCCGCCAGGTGCCCCGTTTGTCACATTTTCCAACTAGCACAGTGTAATTAGAAGAATACCATTGTAAAGTTATAATTTTATAGACAATTGGCACATTGGAATGCATTTTCTACCCTGCCAAAGGCGTCCTCAGCAATGTTTGTTGTCCATGATCTACTTGTAAATCTTATCTTTTTAACTCTCCAATTAATCAGAAATAGATTTCGAGAATTATTCATATTTCTCATCATAATGTGCCAATTGTCTATAAAATATAACTTTGCAAAGGTATTCTTCTAAAATTAACTCCAGCCGAAATAATAAGAATTTTTCTCTAATACTAAAATATAAAACTTCAACCATTTTTCATTAAGAAAAACAGTAGTCTCTAAAAATTTTGACTATAGTTAAAATATGTTTAGATACCAAATGCAACTATAGAACTAACTATCTTAAGTTTGGCTTGTGTCCCGTTAATACTGCCAGCAACCTTGATATATGCTTTCTATTCCGGGTCATCAGTTGCATAGTAGGTTTTTTAGCACAATAAACATTTGAATGAAAATGAAAATTTCTGTACAAAGCTGGATAAAATACAATGTAATCTGAAGATTTCCCTATTTATCATCTATTAAGGAAATTGATAGAAAAGAATGAGGCATCTAATTTGAGCAAGATTCATGATGCGTTTATTAATATAATAAAGAATGACGTCAAGCTGCATATGAAGATCGAACTGTGAACGAATTAGTGGCAACCGCATGTAAAATATTAGGTAAACCTGCAGGAATCTTTTTGATTTTAGGAACGATGTCCAATGTAATTGCTTATAAAGTACACATTCAAAGGAGAAATTGAGAATACTTTTTGGCTTGAGATTCAATTTAATGCAACTCATTAAACATAACATACATATGTGAGCTTATCAAAAAATAACTTCGAATATTTATATTAAAATATGCCTGTAAAAACGTGTGCTGCCTCTTATAAGACGTCAATATATGTGCTTCAAAAGAGAATTTAGCTCCCTGTTGTTATTTAAATGCTTTAATTAATTGGTATCGATAAGATCAGGTCAGCTTACTATACAAATTTATGAAAAATGTATTAAAAACAAATTAAAGAACTATGTCCCCAGCTTCGGCCAATTGAATGACATTGCTCTATTGTCAAAGGAAAGTTAAAGCGGAGTTATACCCCAGCATACCATTCTAGGAGCGCTCCGAAAAAGGAGTCAGAAAAGAGTCTAACAAAAGAGCATTTTCGGAGCGCTCCGAAAAAAGGAGTCAGAAAAGAGTCTAACTAAAGAGCATTTTCGGAGCGAAAGAAAAATTAGCTTGTTACTGTCCTGAGTCGGCACGCAGTATGACTCAGAAAATCCACTTAATTATGTGTGTACCAAAGCGTTGTTCTCCTGCTATTTGTGCTTTGAACAAAAAAAACATAGGTGTACCACACAAGAATGATAAAAACAAGATTACACAGAGCCCAAGAAAAACCTCATAAAAGACTCTTTTCTGGCATTATCTAAGAGCTCTTTAACAGCCCAAAAAAACTCTTTTCTGACATTATCTAAGAGCTCTTTCTGACGGACCATTTTCGAGTGTAATGACCCTCTTTTTTGAAGGTTTTCGGAGCAATTATGATTGTTTTTTGGGCTCATAAAGAGCCTCAACCCTCCGGAAAAGGTGTCAGAAAAGACTCTTTTCGGACTCTTATGGCTTGCTGGGACTGTAGTTCTTTACAATTAAACAATGTTAGTGATTTGTTGTAAATATGCAGCGCAAGTGTATCGAAATGCTCTGCAACAAAACAAAAATACCAATTTTTAAAACAAGATGAAATAATTTCTATTTTCTTCTTTTTTTAAATACAAATAAACGAGTAACAATTTGTGGTCCAAAGTATTGGAATGCTTTTTTTTACATAAATATTAAAATATTTATTCAATCAGATTTTATGTGAACAAAGCTTTATGTCAGAGACAATACTTTCCATTAGTTAAGTTGTATTTAAATTTCTTCTCTTTTTCTTCATTCATTGTTTAGAAAATAATTTGTGTTTTTCTCTTTGTTATATGGTTGTGATGTTTTTATTTTAAGAATTAAGAACAAATATTGTCATTTTGGAAATGTTGTTAAATGTTGTCACTGACAGTTGGTCCTCAATTAAGTCTGAGGGCTCTATATAAATAATTTAAGTTTGATGGCTTTTCAAAATCAATTTGAGATATTTTACTAATGAGGTTTCTATTGTTAAACGGAAAATCTTATCTTACAGTTTTTAGTTGATTTAGCTTTGTTTTGAAATTTGTTTTAAATTTCTTAGTATAGAGTTTAGTTTAATTTGACAAAATTTACAGACAGGGTGTGTAGGAAAGTTTGGGTTAATAGTTACTTTATGTTACTTTATGAGTCGATTTGACAATGTTCGTCCGTCCTACTGGCTGGTTGTCCTTGTAAAGCTTGTGCGCAGAGTATAGGTTGCAATTTTTAAATATTTTTATATAAAATTTGGAAAATGATATTTTATCGGCCCGAGGATGAATGAAATTGAAATTTGGTGAAATTATTCCATTATTTCACATAGGAATCATGCAAATGTCCTCCCGAAGTAGGAGTTAATCGGTCATTAATGTTTCATTTATGCAGATCGGACCATACTTGACCATAGCTTTCATATTAGGCCAACTATTATTAATCCCTATAATGAGCATAACTCTCTTAAAAATGTTGGTATCCAAATAAAATTCAACACAAGTAAAGCTAGATTTACACGATTGAAATTTTCTTCAAAATTGCTCATCAAAATGCTTCAAACTCGTGTAAACAGCAAAATTTCTTCAACATTTATTTATTTAATAAATTTTAATAACTATTAAATAAATAAATGTTGAAGAATTTTTGCTGTTTACACGAGTTTGAAGCATTTTGAAGAGCAATTTTGAAGAAAATTTCAATCGTGTAAATCTAGCTTAAGTCTTTTATATACAGAGATCATCATGACACCTAATTATATAACGCTCGGTTCACAATTAGGCAAAGCTCCCAAATATATACATTTATATTTAGATGCAAATATTTTAAAAGTACAATTATTATTTTTATTTGAACTGTTAATTTTAAATATTTGATATTTCTTTTATTTCGGCTCGAGTTCATTAAATTTAATTTTTATTAAATTATATTTACTGAAGGTAGGAATTGTTACATGAAAATTATTATTAAAAATTTATTGATAATTTTTCTTGGCTTGGGATTCGAACCTGGGGTGTTGGTTAAATTTACATATGTTTCGCGAAACACCACTTTCTCTCCTCAGAATTCTTTACGTTCTCACCCTCTGCACCACTGCGGTAATGGCAGCACGTGAGAAGGGCTGGAGCGATTTTTTATTCGATTCGAAATTCTCAGGAGATGGTTTGTAAAGAAAAAAAATCACAAATTCCGGGTAAAACTTGGATCGTTTTTTTGTGAGTCCAGTCAACTTTAATAAAAAAAAATAACCTAAAGTAGCTATGCTGTACAAATTTAGCTGTTTCATTTGCAAATAAATAAGAACAGGCAGGTTGTGAATGCATAATATTCTATATCAGAGGTAACCAAAACTCTCAATAACATTATGCAATGTAATGAATTTTCCTTTTAAAAGCAAAATGGAAAATAAGTTTAAAAACAGTTTTAGGCATAAAATAAAATTAAATAAAAAATATGCTTCAGTTTTTACAAAATTAGTCAATTTTTTTCACATATATTTGATTGGTCGAGTTTAATTTAAAATTAAAACTTAAAATATTAAGTATTAGGTATTATAAATTAAGTTTTCCAAATTTAAGATTTTGTAACAATTTCTTATTAACAAAATATGTTTTAAATTTGAAAACTTAATTTATTTACCAAAAGCATTTTTAATGACAAAACAAAAATTTCTGCCTTCCATTATTTACAATTGAAGCATGTTTTTTAACCAGCCATAAACCATCATTAAATCTTGTATCTTTTTCTTTAAATAAGGTTTGAATATTTGAGTTACTTTGCAAATGCAACATTATCGATTACATTAATTTAATATTGAGGTCATGGTTCAATACCTTTAAATTATATCTGTAAATACCGTAAAAAACAATCACGACTTGTTATAGTATAAGTGTTAAATATTGATTTAAATTTATTGGAAAGAAAAAAGCGTAGCCAATATACAATTTTAAATGCTGACTAACATTCGGCCATCCATAAAATTCAAATTTATTAAAAATGTATTTATTGAAACAAAAAATAAAAACACAAATACCTACCCAAAGCTCATACATTCATAAGCTAGCATACGAGTATGTACATACATACGTATGTATGTAAATATGTATGTATATGTATAAAAAGATGAATATAAAAATATAAACCTCAGCTTAAATTGTCTGTGTATGCATAAATAATTTTATGATTGAATTGATGTTTTTTGGTCATAAAAATACTCTGCTACAACAAATATACATACTATACTTATATGATACATTCACAACATTTATAAATTTACAACTGACACTGCTACTATTACGACTAGCAAGCAGTCATACAGTTTTTATATGGCTGGCTTAAGTACTTAACACACAGCTACAAACTAACTAACATATGCAATGTAGACAGACCCTCCTTCCTTCCCCTTCACATTCATGTACATATACAGTCCATAGATCCGTCCATCCATAGATTCAATATGAATGGTTATGATTATTATTGAAGATTTTTCCTTTTTAACATAAAATATGCATAAAAACATAAAATAAACGGATCAGAATAAATGAATGAAAATAAACTACATACACAGACTTACATACTAACTATATGAAATAGTATAACTGTGTAGAAAAACAAAATCTAAATAAATTTTCCGTATCAATTGATTAATATGACTAAATCTAATATAAATTTACAGTGGCGTACAAAACCTATTTACTCATATACAAAACAAAATTTTTGTCTGGCATTAATGCATGATGTTTAAAGTGAATTACAGAGATTGTCTTATATGTGAGTTTCGACTAATTATGGACCGAACGTTATAAAATTAGTTGTCATGATTTCTGTATACAGTGTACTCTCGCTTAAGGGGACGCCAAAGAGACTGACAAGTTTGTCCGCTTATGAAAAGAGTCCGTTTATGAGAGAAACACAAAAAGAGTAATCAATAATCTGTAATATTGTACAATGTGTTTAAAGTTTAAACACTTTTATTTCCAAAACATAAACATGCATATAAAGATGAGACAAAATAAATAGAATAAATATTTTTGCGAATAAAAAACGAGATTTAAAAAAGTCCGAAATTTTAGCGTGGCGAGTTTTTCATTTAATTTCAATATCTTGGAAATGCATTTGAAGATCAGTCAGCATTTTAACACATTCAAGAAAACCTTTTAAATTTTCATATGACTAAATAAGCCTCTTTATAAGAAGTTAACTTGTCTTCAATTTCATTTTCTAGCTCATCTTCGGAAACTATTAATATTTCAGTCCTAATGCTTTCCACATCTTCATCATTAATAACTATATAATTACCTAAATTGATGTAATCTTCGACGTCAACTTGTATCTGGCTCTGAACTCGATTAACGATATCGGAGAACTGAGCAAGCGCTTATAGTGGAAGCTCATCTTCTGCAGTCCAACAGCCGTCATCTTTTGGGCTATAATTTTCTCTAAAACCAGCTTTTCTGAAGCAAGTTTTCACTGTCAAACTGTCCGCTTATGGGGAAATAAAATGTCATACAAAAAGTGTCCGCGTCCTGTTATGGGAGGGTTGTCCGCTTAAGAGGGAAATATTTTTAAAATCCCTTACAATTTTTTTGGTACTGAAAAAAGTGTCCGCATATGGGAGGTGTCCTTTAGGAGAGAGTACACTGTATATGAAACATATTTGTGGTGAATTTTATTTGGATAGCAACATTATTAAAGTGACTTTCAAAAGTGGGCCTCATATGGAAGCTATGGTCAATTATGAACCGATCTGCATCGAATATGTTAGTGTGATTATGCTTTAAGTATAACTTCTTTGTGGCGAACTTTGTGTGGGTACGTGCATAAATCGAACATCTATGGCCGATAAACTCCTATTTTGCAATGACATTTGTATGGGGGTCAGGTGAAATAATTGACTGCTTTCAACCAATTTCAACTCCAACTATCCTTGAGCTAAATTTGATGGAAAAATCTTCCAATATGCGACGTGTAAGCACTGACATCGTTTAAATGAATCAGAAAGTGATTGTAAGTCGATCGGTATACTTTCAGGTGGGTGTTAGACTTGACGTTACAAACATCAGCAAAACTCCAATATAAGCTCCCCACTATGGTGCCGGTTAATGAATATGTTTTATTGGCAGAAATATTTGATACGTATGTGCTGAATATCAATATTTCATTTCAATTATTCAGTTCTTTTATTCGACCTTTTCCAATATTCTATAATTTATTTTTTCAAGCAATGAGGTTACTTTTTATATTTATATAAAAATGTTCTATAAATTATAAATTATAATTTAAAAATTTTAATATCCCTGAAGAAGTTATCCATTGAGATAGCGAAATATTAGATATAAAAATATATAAATATATAGAACATTAATTTGTAGAGACTACTGGGGCCAAATTACCGCATTCGTGATCGAATGAGCTATCGTATCGAAAAATGATTTCGATATCGAAATTATGATAAAATGTACTAAATTTCTTGCTCGATATCGATTGCCATAATCTCAAATTAGAAAATTACGATCAATTTTACTCGATATCGAATGCGGTAATTTGGCCCCTGTTTTTTTCATAGTGAAAATGGTTTAACTTTATATTAATTATTAGAGAAAATTTTTTATTATTTTGACTTGAGTTCATTCATTTGCTGCTTACACGAGTTTGAAGCATTTTGAAGAGCAATTTTGAAGAAAATTTCAATCGTGTCAATCTAGCTTAAGCCGGCTGTATGCAATTCTGTATCAGCCGATGACAGGAATATTTAATATTTCTTCTTTTTATGAAGTCTAACATTCGTTCATATCCAGTTTCGTTGTGGAGAAGCGCTGTTGAGTATCTCCAATGTTTGTTGTTGATTATTATTTTAAGAGAATTATTTTTAATGATTTGAAGCTTTTTCAAATGAGTTTTTGTTGCATTGTACCAAACTGAGTTTGCATATGTCAATATAGGCCTTATTACACTCTTAAATCATCATGATCAGCATTGGATTCGTCATTTTCAGAAAATAAGAGAGAATCAATCTTTGGTTGATAAGTCAACATGTTCAAAGGTGCCCCCTTTTTCTTTGTTCAAACCTGAACTGGCTTGACATTTCACGGAAATTTATGATAAATATTTTTGTTAGCTTTGTTGAGACTTGAGCGTTGGCCATAGTGCTCTAATAGTTCTCGAAGCTTTTTTGCAAATTTCGTCAATATGTTTTGCATAATTAAGGTTTTTATCGAGACATACACCAAGAAATTTAATATCGTTTTTAATTGGTATATTCTAGTTTTGAAGCTTTAACTCACGATTAGGTAAACGTTTGGGTGATTTATTAAATGGAAATATAATTGCTTGTGTTTTTAAGGGATTTATTTTTATCTTCCAGTTGTAAAAGTATTTGTTACAATTAGAAAACCCATTTTCCATTTTCTTTAACAGTGCTTTGGTTAATTTGCTGGATGTTATAAGCGCGGTATCGTCGGCATAATAAGCAACTTTTATGTACGAGGGGGGAGAAATATCAGATGTATAAATTGAATAGAGTAATGGTGATAATATTGATCCTTGAGGAAGGCTAACAGCAGGCCTTTGCTTTGGAGGTGAACAGAAAATGTTCTGTCCTTGAGAAAATCTGCAATAAGCCTACACAAATATTTCGGTATATTGCTTGGCAAAAGAAATTATAGAATATTAAATTTCCTGAAAACAATTGTCACCTACTGTTAATATAAATAAAACATAAATAGTTATAACACTTTAATTAGAACAGATTTCTAATCATGGAAAAAATGATAATGGATTAAAACGAATATTTTACTGCTTTATTTTTCAACTACATTTTAAATAATAATAACTCTTGCTCAACGAATATTTTTTTGAATTTTTTTTTCCAGTTTTCTATATATTTTTTTTTTTTTTTTGCATTTGCAAAAATAGCAAATTTGTGTTTCTATTATATTTAGTTTAAAAATTCATTACTTTTTTTTAACAAATTTATTTTAACTTATTTGTATTTCTATTAGATTAATTTGCACATCATGTGCACTCGACCACTCACACATAGTTGAACACAAAATACTAATGTACGAGTATGTGTGTAGAGTATATACATACATACAATTCTATATAAACATGTGTAGATTTGGTGTATTTTAATTTATTTTTTATTGCAAATAAAAATATATAATTTAGCGTTTTTTTACAGATTGTATTACAAAAATTGATCAATTGGAAATTTGAATTTTATTTTAAAAATCTAACACTCACACATACTCCAACATACATATCATGTTTTGCACTTAAAATTTTACAAAATGTTAACATGTGTAGTATTTGTTGCAGTTGCAGAAGTTTAGAAATACGTAAATACATTTACTGTGTGCGAACATAAACTACACTTGTATAGTGTATTTTTGTATGTGTATTTGACATACTCAGCGGGAAAAATTGCAAGTGCTTCCATTTGCAGGCCTTATAATCTAAAAGATTGGATACTCATTCCACTATCATTTCTATCGGGAGGTGTTCTAGAAAGCCTTTCATAAACATTCAAAATTGCATTTCAACAGAATGTCAACAAATCAAGATTTCAATAGCAAACACAAATTATTACTGTATATCGTCACTACAATGACAAATATTATTTTGTTCACTTTGTACAACCAGTAGCGAGCAGTTAAGGCCTTGATTGACAATGACACGCCATGTAAATGTGCGGCTGGAAGTTCTTGTGCAAAATAAGGCCTTCTAGAAGGCCTCTTTACAGCTGATTTTTCCCGCTTCGTATTTGTGTTTGTACTTTTGTTATTTTCCTTTTCATTATTATGTATTTTATTTAAAATGTTTACATTTTTATGGCAGTTTTATTTAGGATTTTTATATAAAAAAAAAGAAAAATTAATTGTGTTTATTATGCACATTAAAATTTGCAACTTTTAAATTATTATTAATTTATGATGCTGTCGGCCATAAAAACGGCATAGCAAATTTTATTTAAAGAATAATAGTAAATAAATTCATGTTTTGTGTTTTTGCCAGTAATTTGGCATTTGAGTTTTAGTTTTTTAAGCAACAAATTGGTGAAGAATTTGTTAATTTTTTAAGGATTATTCAATTATATGTTTGCCACTATTCAACTAAAATAAAAAAAACCATTGATATTTCTTTTATTTCGGCTCGAGTTCATTGAATGTAATTTTTCATTAAATTATTTTTACTGAAGGTAGGAATTGTTACATGAAAATTATTATTCAAATTTATTGATAATTTTTCTTGGCTTGGGATTCGAACCTGGCTTGTTGGTTGAATTTACATATGTTTCGAGAAACACCACTTTCTCTCATCAGAATTCTTTACGTTCTTACCCTCTGCACCACTGCGTTGCCCGCTAGCCTACAGTCAAACATGAAATCCTTTAACCAGTATTACCGGTGGTTCGAAATTTGCTGTAATCATCATTTTTCATTTATTTTACATGTTGCCTCCTTCAAATAAAAATAATAATTGTTCATAAAAAAAAAAACTTTAAAAAGTGATTCACAATATGAAAAGCGTTCGTTGTATGAAGCTTTTCTACATTAAAGCACTAATTTTGCCTAAAAAATTTATTTTACATTTTAAAGAAAATTCTGTGTAAAAAATGTTTTTTTTTACATAAAATAAAGCTTTGTTTTAATAATAAAAGTTTTCATCTCCAAATAATAAGCTATTTCAAAAGATTTTTTCAATCAAAGAAGTTTTTATACATAAACTAAAAAGGTTTTGATTCTATTAAAAAAAAGTAAATCTGAAAAAAATTATTTTCTAAAGACAATTATTTTTAAAAATAAAAGCTTTTCATAAAAAAATTTTTAAACAATTCACCTTTTTCAAAAGCTTTTTCACACGAAATACAGCTTTACAAAAAATAAAAGCTTTAATTTCCTGGAAATAAATTAACGTAAAATATTTTTCATGACAAAATAAATTAAACAAAACGTTTTTACAACAATAAATCTATATCTATATATCTATATATCTATCTATATATATAAAATTCAATGTATGTATGTATGTATGTATGTATGTATGTAACGTATAGACTCCAAAACGGCTGAGCCGATTTTGATGAAATTTTCACAGCATGTTACTGTGACTCTGGAAGGAATAATAGGGTACTTTTTTTTACCACGCCCACTTTTACGCCCACTTTTTTAAAATATTGTAATTGAAGACCAAACCTTTGGACCGATATTTTTGAAATTTTCACAGTATTTAACTGGGACCCTGGTATGATTAATAGGGTACTTTTTTTGACCACGCCCATTTTTACGCCCACTTTTTAAAAATTATGTAATTGCTCCCATATAGTTTTTAACAGATTTACTTCAAATTGTATACACATTATATACTCCAGGCGAGGTAAAAATAAAGATTTCTTAAGCCACGCCCCTTTCACGCCCCTTTTCACGCCAAATTTTTCAATGTTTTATACTTTTTGTTCTCTATATAAATTTGTTCATTCCAACGTATTTTTTTTATTTGGTAGTATATTGCTCTTAATACTGTTAACGTCACCATATAACTATGAACCACGCCTACTTCATCGCCCCCTTTTTTTAATTCAGATACTTACGTATACCACTAACAATGTTTGCTATACAAAATACTTTTTTTGTAATATGTATTTACCTAAAGTTTTATATACTTTTTAACCACATACATTGTTTTATTACCAAATCCCCATTTTTCGCCCCATTTCACCTTAAATTATATTGCTTTTAATCTATATATGTATAAATGAATGTGTGTCTGTATGTTTGTGCTTAATAGGAGGCCAAACCCTTGGACCAATCTGCCTGAAATTTGTACAGCATGTTACTGTGACTCTGGAAGGAATAATAGACTATATGAAGTTTTGATTGTACAAACGGGGGTGGCACCGCCCATATAACCCACAAATTTAACCCGCCATATTTTGGGCAGTTTTTGACGTACGTCGGTGATATTTGGTACATATGGTATTGGCATAATTAGGAATACGTACCAGGAGAAAAGTGAGTGGGACCACGCCCCTTTTTAGGAAAATTAAACATCGTAATATAGTCGTAACTACTGGACCAATCGTCATTAAATTTTCACAACAGGATATTCTTACGAAATAATAAATTCTTGACTATGTAAGTGGACAAGGGGCATGGTCTCGCCTAAAGCATTGCAATAAATACATTAAAATTAAATAAACAAATGTGTGTAAATATATAAATACGTTTTATTTTATTTTATGACGAGGGGGGGGGGGTAGCAAAGCACACCGGGTTTAGCTAGTATATATATAAAATTGAATGTATGTATGTATGTCTGTATGTATGTAACGTATGGACTCCAAAACGGCTGAGCCGATTTTGATGAAATTTTCACAGCATGTTACTGTGACTCTGGAAGGAATAATAGGCTATATGAATTTTTGATTGTACAAACGGGGGTGGCACCGCCCATATAACCCAAAAATTTAAATAGTCATATTTTGGGCATTTTTGGACCTACGTCAATGATATGTGATACATGTGGTATTGGCATAATTAGGAATACGTACCAGGAGAAAAGTGGGTGGGACCACGCCCCTTTTTAGAAAAATTAAAAATCGTAATATAGTCTTAACTACTGGCTCAATCGTCATTAAATTTTTACAATAGGATATTCTTACGAAATAATAAATTCTTGACTATGTAAGTGGACAAAGGGGCATGGCCTCGCCTAAAGCATTGTAATAAATACACTAAAATTAAATAAATAAATGTTTGTAAATATATAAATACGTTTTATTTTATTTTATGACGAGGGGGTGGGGGTAGCGAAGCACACCGGGTTTAGCTAGTACTAACCAAAATAAGATTTTTAGAAAAAATGTTTTTGATATTAAAAAATAATCACATTCTTATTATTTTAAAAAAATTTTAAAACTTTTAATGTAGTTTTTATAATGTTAAAAAAGCATTATACTATTCACAAATGAATCGTTCTAATCTGTCAGTCATTTTGATTGTTACTTAATAGAATATTCAAATCTAACATCTTTTAACAATATTTCTTTTGTGAATAAACATTTTCAAGCCAAGATAATTTTCAAGATAATTACCACAATAAATAAATAAAATTCCAGTATTTTTTGCCTTTTTAGATTAATTCAATTTTCAGCTACAGACAAAGTCCATTCTTTTACAAAACCACAAAACAAAATATTTTTGTGTGCTGTGTTGTGTTATGTTGTCTCAGTATTAGTTTTATCTGCTATTTTCTTGTTTATTCACAAGTTAAATGATAGTATATAAACAACAAAAAATCATCATCAACAATAGCAACAACTGCAACAATTAAGTTTAAAAAAACAGCTTCAAAAACATAATAGATATTTTTCAACATTTAGCATTCAACGAAATGAACGACCAAGCAAACAAACAAACCAGCAAACGAACGAACGATAACAAAATACCCCAGAGTGATAAATGTACTGTACAGCTGACAACTAGAAAAACCAATTTGTATTTATAAAATAAATACAAAAAAAAAACGAAAAAAAACCAACCATATTCACACACAAATACAAAAATTTCGAAAAAATATAAAATATTTGAAAAGCTACAACTGAACAAAAAAAAATAGTAAAACCACATAGTCTTTTGTTTAAATAAACCATAAAATATGTGTTTGTGTGAGTTACTGAAAAAAAGAAGCAACAACAAAGAAATATATAAAAATACAATAAGAACTTACAAATACATATGTACACCAAATACAAACAATGTACATATCTACAATATTTAGTACATAAATACAAATACATGTACATATGTAAATACTAGTGCTGGTAAATACTGCAGTATTTTATAACCAAACGTAAAGATATTGAAACTATTTGTTGAATACTCGTACTCTATAAATTAATAAACACACTTCAACACAAGCCAACATTTACACACACACACACACACACACACATACCTATACTAACTTACTGATATTGTGTAAATTTACTTGTAAACATTGTAAATTATATGACGATTTTATTTATTCATTTAGTTATTTACTTACGAGATTTACAATTAAACATACAAGTGTAAATATTTAAGATAGTTAGTTTGTATACATATCTACATCAGAGATTTGTTTAGTTTTCTGAAGAACACACATTCAATTCAATAGTATGAATAATTTGCACAGGCATTTTTCTCTGTAAAGATAAATAAGGAAAAATTTTATTGAAAACATGTTAAATGTTAATTTAATACATAGGGGAGAGGGGGCACCTTAGAACACTTTTTGCTTTCAAGCCACATAAAAATTTATATTTTGGAATTATTGACTTTTTATATAATTTAACTAATATAGAAAAAAACTTTAGTTTAAGTCTACATGTAACTTATTTTGAGTTCGATTTACATTTTTTTATTTTTTTAATGGCTGAAGGCATTGTGTTCAAATGTGCCCCCCGTACGGGACAGCTTTGAACTAGGCTGGGGCAGTTTTGAACGCCAATTTTTTTTGTAGCGCTTATGTCCAAAAATAACATAAACAGTTATATTTTTTATATATATAATAAATTCAATTTATTTATTAAGAAAAACATCAACATTAACAATTAAAAAATAAAAAAAAAATCAGATCAAAAGTTTATTTTATTAAGACGGAAAAGGCCTTGCGATTTCAGGTGATATGACATTACATTTTCCTTTAAATCATCATGATCAGTATTGGATTCGTCATTTTCAGAAAATAAGAGAGAATCAACAATGTTTGGTACTTCGGTTGATAAGTTAACATGTTCAAAGGTGCCCCCTTTTTCTTTGTTCAAACCTCAACTGGCATGCCATTTCACGGAAATTTAGAATAAATATTTTTTTTTACATAAATATCGAATAACTTCACTTAATTTTGTTTGAAATCAATTTTGAACTACAATAAATTTCTTTCACGAACACTGAATACTTCTTACACTCTTACAAAAAAAAATAAAAAAATTTATAATGGCACTACGAAAACTTGTGCACCCACTTGTTCGGTCGACGACTGAAAAAACTAGCAAAAGTTGTTAACGTAGTTAGAAAACAAGGTTGACATGTGAAAAACTCGGTTAAGAGTCGGAAAACTGGTAAATTGAGTTTTTATCAACATAGTTCAAAGGTGCCCCGGGTATAAACGTGCCCCCGTTTCCCCTACGTACCTATATAACGAATCCGAAAATGTAAAAAAGCCCTAACTAATATTACAAATGTATTTTTGCTTTATTTTTTATTCATAAATTTTTACACCCTACACCACCCAATATGGTGGTGTAATTATGTGTAACCATATACTTTCATACACGCAGAGAAAAAATATAGTTGTGCATGTACCACATACCACAACTAATTCAACATTTTTAAAAAAGTTTTTAAAATATTATGGTTATTTGTATCATTTATGCTACCATAATATGATCAGTTACCATTCACATGATTATATCAATCACATAGATATATGATTATAGCAAATATGTATCAGTTTAATGTTTAATGATCAAAGATTATAAAATATTATGTTTTGTCTCTATCATATTTAAAGAGCAACACATTATGATAAATGGATTCACCATAAACATGATTGCAACAAATATATATATAGTTACTACAATCATATATATGATTGTGATAATCATCTGGATCGTAACTTAACCATATTATGGTTATCGCAATCATATAAATAATTACAGTGACCACAACATTGTTGAAAAACTTGTAAAAATTTTAACATTGTTGTGGTAAAGATGTAAAACTATATTTTGTCTCTGTGTGTTGGGAATCTAATGGAAAAGTTAACTATAATCCAAACTTCACAAATCTATATATTCGGTTTAAAGATGACGATTCAATCATCCCCCTATTCTTAAGGTAGATTTACACGATTGAAATTTTCTTCAAAATTGCACTTCAAAATGCGTGTAAACAGTAAAATTTCTTCAAAATTTATTTATTTAATAACTGTTAATAACTATTAAATATTTACTCTAAAATATATTTATGCAAAGAATCTAAAAATAAAAATAAAAATAATGTTTTCATAACTGCTCACAAAACATACAATTCATTTAATTCATAAGTATGTATAACAAAATAATTTACACTAAACAAAAACAAAAATGAAATCCTTTTTTATTCGTTCTGTCATTTTAGGTTTCTGGACAAAGATCATTAATTTTCAGCATATTATGTTGTTGTTGATTACGGCAATTATAAAATAAAATTGTGTGGAGAAAATTTTAATAAAGTTAAACATACAGAAGAAGAAACAAATTAATGAAATCCTCTTACTTACTTAATATTTGCTGTCCAAAGGTTGATGATTAATTATTTTTGATATTTTTAAACGTGTTGTGTGAATACGCAAAATATATTCCATATTAATCTCTCGACTTAAGAAAATGTAGGTTTAAATTTTATTATTTCTTCCGCTCACTACTGATGAGTTTTTTTTTTTGTTATTTACATTCCAAGCAAATAAGGACATTAACAAAAGACCTCCAAACATAGCTACATGTGTACGTTTGATTATTATCAAATAAATACACATACATAAATATAATTTATGATGTTTATACTTTATTTTAAGTACAAAGTGTTTAATAGTAATTCCTGATGATGGTGATGATGATGACAATGGTGTTGGCCATGTTAAAGATGTTGTTGATAATATTGTTTAAATAAATACAAAATGTCAGAAATGCTCTGTTCTAATTGTGTATTTTGTTGTGTATGTGTGAGCGTAATAAATATAAACAAACTAAACACATAGCTACTTACACACCCAGCAGGAAAGATATGCTGTAAAAAGGCCTTCTAAGGCAGTCTAAGACTGTGTAGTATTATCAAATGTTTTTTTGTGTTAGAACACGCACCTGGGTTGGGACCTGTCTGTGACAAACATGCCAAAGCTAGTTGGAAACCTCGCCAGGCAAAACGGTCCGTAACATAAATAGCAGTCACAAGGACTTCCAGTAGCATTGCCATACCTACTCGCTACTGGTAAGATGCCTGCTAGAAGACCTACTTGACAAGAGCAATTGGAAGGTCTACCAATGACTCATACAAGGCGTAATTAAAGTTCTGCTAAATTAATTTTATTGAGGAAAGTAAAAGAAGCGGTTTAAAATAAAGAAAGTATTTTAAATTCATTTTAAATTAATTAAAATATTACGCGTACTTTCATAAAAGACTAAATTATAAATGCTTTCTTTATTCATTTTTACTACTCGTATAACAAAGTTAGCAAAATAATGTGGGTGATTTTTTAAAAGCTATAGGAAAGTTTTTCAACAAAAAACTACATAAAATTCAGAAAAATGCATGAAATCTTTATTTGAATCGATAGTATGGTCCATATAATTTAATGTTTGAAGATTATTTCATGCAAATGTTGACCTTGACTGCGCCTCAAATGGTCCATCCGCTTAGTACAATTTTGGCATGCTCTTCCCAACATTTCGGCCGGTATCTCACGAATAAATGCTTCAATGTTGTCTTCCAATGCGTCAATTGAAGCGGGCTTGTCTGTATAGATATGAGCTTTAACATAGCCCCACAAAAAATAGTCTAAAGGCGTTAAATCGCACGATCTAGGCGGCCAATTGACCGGTCCAGAACGTGAAATAAAATGTTCACCAAACTCGCCTCTCAATAAGTCCATTGTTGCGCGTGCTGTGTGGCATGTGGCACCGTCTTGTTGAAACCACATGTCATGCAAGTCAAGCTCTTTCATTTTTGGGAAAAAAAAAAGTTTGATGTCATCTCACGGTAGCGCTCAGCATTCACAGTTACGTTACGATTCGCATCATCTTTGAAATAGTACGGTCCAATGATGCCAACAGCCTATAAACCGCACCAAATTGTGACTTTTTCTGGATGCATTGGTAGCTCTTGCAATGCTTCTGGCTGATATACACTCGAAAATCGATAATTCGATAATTAATAATTTACATACCCATTGAGCCAAAAATGAGCTTCGTCGCTGAACGTAATTTTTCGGTAAAAAAGAGCACAATGAATTTTCTGCATTTTGATAATAAAATTCAATATTTTGCAAGCGTTGTTCGTTTGTAAGACGTTACATGGTTAAATTATAGAACAAACTGAACATGTTTGATAGTGAAACAAAACACGAAACATGCGTCAGCTGTTTAAATCAGAGTTGCCAAAAAGATAATAGATAAAAACTCACTCTTAATAAGGCCTGCAAATTGAAGCACTTGCAATTTTTCCCCCTAAGCATATACATATGTACCACGTAACTACATATACCTACACATCATGAGTTTATTTCTTTGTATGAGTTTGTTTGCATTTCTCTTAGATTGGTTTAGTTGTTTATTTTATATTTATTAACCAGAATTTCCTTAATATACAATAATACATACATACACATTTACTTACTCATACATACATAAATACATATGTGTTAAAGCTTATCATATTCTAACTACACATACTTATATCATTCGTATCTTTGTACATATATTAAAGAATTTGTAGTTGTACTATTATTTAAGTTGTATTAGTATTTAAGATATTATGCCACATAATGTTATAAAGGATAATTGTGTAATTAGTTTATATGCCTGTGATTATCATTATCATAATATGTAATGAAATTTATTTCTAATAATTTTCTATGGCTCATTTATATTTCTTTATTTTTAATTGTATTACACACAATTTTCGTTTATTTAATGATAAGTTTAAACTCTTATGGCCGAATTCTCGGTCATTAGTTAACCATTGGCAAACTAAAATACTAACTATTGTTTAACTATTACTTGGTATTCTCATGGCAAACTAAGCATTGCGATTAAAGAATCATTAGTTAAGCCTTTGCCATTAGCTAACTAAAGACTGTGAATTTAGCCTTTAATAGCATAAGTTTTGAAATTGTATTGCAATTTAATTATTATTATAAATTATACGCCTTGTTTAATTGGCTACAAAGATAAATAAATTAAATAAAAATATTTTATAGCTATAACCAACTTCCTGCCAAGTCTTGGGTGTTAAGTTTTCAATCTGAAACATTTAAGTTTTTAAATATTTAAAGCCGCTTATCTTTCAGACTCAGTTCTAAGCAGTGTTGCCAATTTAGCACTTGTAGTGCTAGATCTAGCACTTTTTAAACTCATTTAGCACCAAAAAAAAAAGTAATCTAGCACCTAGCACTTTTTTTAGCATTTTTAAATATTTTTCTAGCATTTTTAGCATTTTTAGCTTTTTTAGCTTTTTTTTAAATTTTTGGTATTTTAATAATTTTTTAATTATTTTCCCGCAAAAATATCTTTAACAATCAAGTTAATTTGTGTTTTAAATTAAACTATGTATATAAATATGCATTAAAAAATACATAAACTAACCGCTTCTTTATTTAAAATTACCAGACAATATAAAAGTTTTACAAAATACAGATTTTTTTTCGGTCCAAAACGTTTTAAGTTCCCAAAAAGGCGAAATTTTACCAATTTTAAAATTATTTTGTATTAGCGAGGAACAAATTGGAAAAATAATTGACCAATATTCCAGCATTCAATATATAAAATGGATTAATAAAAACAACACAGTATCTTTCTGGGCAGAGGTAAAAGCATATAGAGATGCCGGAGGTAACAAGAGATTCGAGGAAATTGCCAATTTTGTTTTAAAACTTTTGTCTTCCGTGGTCTAATGCGGACGTTGAACGTGTGTTCAGTCAAATGAACATCGTAAAGACAAATATAAGAAACCGATTACATTACATTCTGTTTTAGCAAATAGGTAAGACTTTATTGTTAAATTTTAATTTCTTAATTTTATGATATAATTTAATAACATTTTAGATACGGATTAAAAGGAAGTGGAAAGTGTTGTTGCCAATATGATGTCCCAACGAATTTTCTGAAATTAATTGGATCTAGTGAAAGTTATGATAATAATAATAATGATGATAATGACTGGAATTTTTAAATTCATCAAATTATTTTCGTGATCTTAAAACTTATGTGATAAAATATGAATTTAATAAGTTATTTTTTGTTTTTTAAGAATTTACTTTGATTTTTGTTTTTAAAAATGAATAGAACATTTTATTTTAGATTTTTTTTTTAAGAAAAGATGTATTTTCAATTTCTTTATTCATATTTAAGTATGAAAATGAATTTTAAAGAAATACAGATCTCATAGTTTACTATAAAGCCAATTTTTTTTATTTATTTTTGTTAGCACTTTTTTTTAGCACTTTTTTTTAAATTTTTAGCACTTTTTAGCATTTTTTTGAGAAAAATCTAGCATTTTTTCCCAATAATGTTTTGGCAACACTGGTTCTAAGACTAACGTCTAACCTTATTACACTGATACTTTGATGAGCTTACAAGCTTACATTAATATAATGCCTCACAAATGATTCAATAACGTAATAGGTCAAAATAATCAGCAGTTGACTGAAATAGCGATTTTGTGTAACAGCCGCGCTCCTGTTTACATAATCATTTTAACAATCAACAAACAAATATATATAACTAGCTGAACCCGGTGTGCTTCGCTACCCGCCTTTGAGGTAAAGACGTTAATGAACGTAGTAAAAAAATTAGGTGCAGAAGTGTGCATGGTCAAAAAATATTATCATGTAAAAAGTATTCCTGAGTCAAAGCTGCACGCTGTGAAAATTTAAGATCGTTTAACAGATCCAGTCTCCAATATATCGCAAACAATGGGGTGTGCTTTCTATTCATGCCAATACCATATATAGCAAATACTGCCGCTGTTGATCAAAAAATGCCCAAATGTTGGGTTATATGGTCGAGGCCACGCCCCTTTAACCACTCACAATTATGTATCAAATATCATCGACGTAGGTAAAAAATGCACAAAATATGGCGATTTAATTTGTTGGTAGGCGGTCGAAAAAAGTAGTCTTAGTCATGCCGGAGTCTTAGTTATATTCCGTCAAATTTTTAGTAAGATCGGTCCAGCGGCCTTCCCGGCAGGTGTTGTCCTGCAAAAGATGGGGCGTAAAAGGGGGCGTGGAGTATAAATCTTAATTCTTGAGTAACATGTGTATTCGATTTGAAGTAAATATGTTAAAATCTGAGTAGAATCAATTACACAATTTAAAAAGGTAGGAGTGGTCGAAAGACCACGCTTTGGCACAAAAAATTTTTATTTTTACCTCGCCTTCAGTAAGATGTGCATACAAATTGTTTGAAGTAAATCAGTAAAAACCCATGCAGAAAAAATTAATCAATTTAAAAAAACTGGGCGTTAAAGTAGGCGTGGTGGTACCAACTCAGAAACCTTTCCGGTCCCATGCACAACAACTTTGCGAAGATCATCACATGATCAGATTGATGGACTCGTGCAAAATTTGAAGGCTATATAGCTAATATAGAACCCTAGATATTTAATATTAATCTTAATTTTGTATATGAGCTAAATATTTACTTTGTAGGGGAGCTGCCACGCCTACTGGTATGATCCCGCCCAATTATCCCATGACGATTCATAATATACAGGTATGTGATGGAAATCGAAAACGAAAACGAGTGAGATTTTGAAGTCAATTTTAAAGTATTTCTAATCAAATTTTTAACATTTTTGTTTTAAGATTCTCTTTAATAGCAAATTATCTTTATATTTTGTAAGATAAAACTGTTTCAATACAGAAATATTACGAAAAAATTAACTTCTAAAACTCTCTCGTTTTCGTTTTCGATTTCCATCACATACCTGATAATCAACGTGCACAAATTTCTAAGACTCTGGCTATTATAGAACTGTAGATGCATATATGATATTAAATATTTACTTTGTATGGGAGCTGACACGCCTACTGGTCCGATCCCGCCCATTTTTTTCCTGATTATTCAAATCAGTAACATATACTGCAATGTTTCAAAACTCTTGCTATTACAATAGTCAAGATATATGATGTTATTCAATTTATGTGGGAGGGGCCACGCCCCCTTGAAATAAATATAGCCGTAGACCTAATTGGGACTATAACCTTTCAAATGAAACCGGTTTGGGTCAAATCGGTTGGATAGTGTTAGAGTCTATAGAGGGCACACATACAAACATTGTATTTTATATATATAAATAAATATTTGTAAGTGTTTTTCATATTCATTTAAATTTGGTTGCGCAGATATACATATGTATGTATATTTCATTCCTAGAAATAAACAAATATTTTGTTGGGAAGTTTTTTTTTTTTGCAAAAATAATTTTAACGCATCTACATGCACGAAATTTAAGCTCAATTTAAATGGAGCATTATTTAATATATTATTGTGCCCTATTTAACTAATTAGTATAAATTTGCTACTATAACTTTTTATCTAGCATAGCAACTAACACTTTTTCTAGATGAAAACGATTCTCACGTACGTAATTGCACTGTGATACAGAATGCAGCAAGATATAGCACAATAATTGTATTGATATTAAACGATATTTAAAAAAGGAATATGTACATATACTCTATATTGCTTGTTAAATAGTTTTCGTTAAAGAAAGTATTTTAGTTTTACCTTTTTATGTGTTTTTATTTTTTTTTTTTTTTATTATATTGGAAAGTGTCTTTTGATAAAATTCAGTAGTTTATTTTTTAAAAAATTATGAACTTGTGCTTGCATAATCTTTAGTTTATTATAGACACTTCTGTGCTTCTGTGCAGCAACTGAAACCACAGTGCATTCAATTTACAAGTAAGCACAAGTGTTTTACTTTTAACTTTTAACACCAAAAACATGCATCAACACAGAAACTACAAATGCAACAACTACATGCAGTAACACGTTTAAATACAACATGTGTATGGAAAATTTTTAAATAAATTTATGAAAAAAAAACTTGTGCTGCAAACTAGCGTTGATTGCATACACATACACACAACACTTTCACATAAATACATACTACGAAATGAAAACATTCACAAATACATGCAAATATGTAACAAGTATTATTCACCTGTACAAATTTTACACATATTAAAATTATGAATAAAAAACGAGATAAATAGAACAAAGTTTTCAAAATGAAATAAAAAAAAAATCTGAATTCATCAACGTCGTTGTCGTTGCCATCATCATCGTCATCATCAACAGCGTAGTGTTAATTTATGTTGCAACACGTATTGGTGTAATGTTGGCATAAACAACCAACAAAACGTACAAGAATGTGAAAAACTGACACATACTAACAAATACACTTACACACCCAAACACTCATAGACTGATTCAACAAATTCAAATACAAAGCCAAAGAAAAAAGTGTCAATGTTGAGTAAAAGTTGTAAACATGAGAAAAACTTGCAATGACAAATAATTTTAATTTTATAGAAAGAAATTAATTTAAATAAACAACAAAAATAATTTTTCCAATTGAAATGTGTGTAAAACTTTATATAAGTTTGAATGTGTGTGTAGTACATAAAAATTGGCTACATAAAGTTGTATATGTATTATATGCAGTGTTGCCAGGACCAGAAGTGAAAAGGCTAAAAAAAATTCAAAAATAGGCTAGATTATTTCAATTCAAATTTTATTTATTTATTAACAAAAACATTTATAAACATTTTTTATTAAAAACAAAAATTATTTGAAAAAATCGAGACAAAGAAATTGAGTAAAATATTAAAAATAATGTAAATGTTTATGAAATGTAATTAATAGCTACCGAAATTGGCCCTGCATTTGCACTACCCACGATTGTTGGTGATAGTTCTTATTCCAACAGCTATTAGATTTCATTAACACCTGAATCTTTTTTTTAATTCAAATAAGGCTAAATATATTTAGGACAAACTATTCATATGTATGTACATTTTTTTAATGTAAAAAAGTTTTTTGAATGACTTAAAATTTATATAATTACGATTGATATTCTTTACTTCTATTTCATTTATATCAAAAATATTGTCATGATATAAAAATCTACCACGATCTACTAAAACTATTGAAGATTAATTCATTCACATGAGGGAATTTCCTCGGTATCTGAATCAGAAATATCATTACAATATATATCGCGAGAGTGTAAATGTTTTAGGAGATCGTCTTTAATTTCATAGTCATGATAACATGACTTTAAAGTGCCGAACCTTAATCCAAAATTCAACAGTGGATTCTACGTTTGTCCAACTATAATTGAGGAGTTTTCGCCACTGCATTTTAATGCGCGTTATTTCATCGGCCGTATATTTAATTTTTTCATTGTCGATATGGGAAAAAATATCGGGTTTCACAATTTTTAAAGAATTATCCATAGATAAAAATTCAATTCTTTGTAAAGTATCTATATTCATAGGGAACCGCTGACACAATTGTTCTATTCCCACCATTAATTGAGCAATATAACTTATAATACCTATTCTGTCTTGAAGCTGATTTCGAAAACCAATTATAACTCTCGCAAACTAGATATTCAACTTCACTTGGCAAACATTTTGATGCGCCGGATACAGCCAATTGTAACCCCCCTGATATATACGTCGATTCATCTATTAGTTTTTATATACTAATGAGTCAAACTTGGGAATTTGAGGGCAATAAAAGTACGTATTGTATTTTTTTTAGCTTTAAAAAGGCTAAAATTAAAATTGAAAACAGGCTAAAAAAAAGGCTAGAGGCTAAAAAGAAAAATTTGAGGCTAAGTGACGAAAAAAGGCTAGATCTAGCCTCAAAAAGGCTAAAATGGCAACACTTATTATATGCTCAAAAAAAATTTCCAGAATTTAACCTTTTTTAATTAAATACTAACAATTAAAAAAAAAACTTGTTTTTGAACACACTAGAGCTCAAATAACAATATGGCATAATTTTTTTCATTAAAACACATTGAGCCACTTAGATGTCTGACAAAACATTATTATTAATACTCTCGTTGGAGTTATCGAATTCTTGAAATCAATATTCTTGATTATTCACCTTGTATATAAATAACCATTTTTCTTTAATATACTGAGACTAAAATTAGCATTACACAGATTTAATTTTATTTTCAGTAAATGGCTGCTATGAAAAAGTAGTCTAAAGTAAGGAAGCGCTTATTTTTCAATACATAAAATGTATGAGAGTTCTACCTTATATAATGTGGCAACAAATTGTCAGCAATGTTAAACATATTAAGTAACTATAATTAAAATTCTGTTTTGTATGAAACATCTCTCTTCTTCATCAAGTCAGACACGAGAAGAAGGATAAAATTCAGAAAAATTTTAGAATAACTATGCTTTACTTGTTGTTAAACCTTCGTAATATTCATCTAGGGGCACAAAAATCTGCGAAATGTAATACAAAAGCTATAAAACATTTAGATGACCATCGTTGAAATGGTACGATTGCATCTATTGAAATGCAGTCATATCATGTACATAATTTAACACGACGAAATAGATGATTTAAGCCTCATCTTCGAGCTAAGCTGCAATTGAAAACAGTAAAGCATATGGTATTCTGGAGAAGGAGCATAAGTTTATTTTGGTTTAATAAACAGATTTGAACTTTTAACAAAACTTAAACTTTCATACAACTTTTGTATGTCGTAGGTGTTGTACAAAATATTTATATATAGAAATTACCTACGACATTTGTACAACTATTGTAAATTTATACGACTTACAACTCCTACTACTACACTACCGCATCAGTTGTGAATTGAGCAACTATCTTTTTTGAATAAGATGTAAGAAGTTTTTGTGGCACTATTTAAATTTAAATATTTTATGGGTGTATAAATACAATATTTTTTTTTTATTCTAAGTGCTTTTAAAATATTTGTATTTCAATAATAAATTAAAACATGCAAACATTTTACAATATTCATAAATTTTTTAGAAAATTCTGACACATGAAAATTTACAGTCACATAAACAAACACATGCACTTACACAAATACGTATGTATGTATACGTATGTATGTATATGTGTGTATACATTGATATGAATGTGAGTCCTAAATGCTTACATGAATTAATGCCACATCCCTCTACAGTGGGCAACAAAAACTACTTGAAACATATCAAATCATTTGAACAACAAATAAAACACTGTGGTGATAATTTAAATATTTTAATTTTAACATTTCTTGTTTGCTGACTTTTTGGCATCACTGTTTGAAACAATTTTGCTATTATTGTTATCGCTGTAATATTATTATTGCTATTGTTGTTGTGGATATTTTTAGTGCTGATGTTGTTGGCATCCGTACTGAAGACATTCACATAAACAATGATTGATGTTTGTTTAATGCAGCTTAGCTCACACACAAATCAATTTAAATTGTAAACCATTCACGTGTAATATTCCGTTTGTATGTTCTGTGTATGTTTGCATTATTTTAGAGGAAAACAATCATCATCAACATCGTTGTTACCAACATCCTTATCATCTTAATCGTCATCATTCCTGTTGTCATCATAATTTTCCATATACACACATACATATATATATACACCTATACACCCCCTGCACTTTATGCTGCTTTCCATGCTTTTCATGCAATGAATCGAGTTTTCATGTGTAAAATTGTATCATACCTATAAAAACAAGTACATATTTACATACATATGTATAAATATTGTACACACTAAATATGTATTTGAATTTTAGTTACAACAAGTAGATTTTATTTATATGTACATACATACGTATGTATTTGAAACGGTGTTTAACTGTCTGGAATGAAAATGTTTAAATTTTAATACAGATACAGACACATGTTCATATACAAACTGTCAAATGAGATTTAGTTGTGAAAAAAGAAAAACATTAAACATCAACGCCATTATTAATATCAACGTCACATAAAACTATAGAAATGATAATAATAAATTCGTTTATTTATTTAAATTTTATTAATTTATGACTTTGTTTAGTAGCTTTTGCCATCCAAACAAAGAGGATGTTTAACATTTAAAAAATAAAAAATAACAAATAACAAAATGTTTGTGATGAATTATTAAATGCAATATATGTATAAATAGTTTATAAATAATTTAACGGGCTGTTTTTCACAAAAAAAAAAAGAATACTGCTAATATTTATGTGCATTAAAACTGTCAGCAATATTGGTTTAATGTCAAATTTATGGTTTTTATGAGACCCAATATGCGTTATTTTAACTGGTATTTTTAATATTTTCAAATAATATTAAATTATTCAAGTCTAACGTTTTTCACACAAGCTTTCAATTTAATAATATTAAAATTTCATATTGTTCTTTGAAGAAAAAGCATATTGAAATACTATCTTCCTGAATATTTGGAGTCAAACAAATATCTAAGCGATTATCAGTATGGATATTGAACTTCTATATAAAACTTTTAACCCTATCTATTATTTTACGGATGGCATCAATGTTTGCCATTCATATTCATTAAGTTATAGACCCAGCCTATCAGCTATTGGACAATGCGGCTAAACATGAATGATCCGACAATCTCATGAGAAGAAGAACCACTTGAACTTACAAGACTCATTGTTGTATTTGGGTTGGTATAAATATTATGGAATCACGAGCTCTTGTTTTGGGCAAATACAGTATCCCTACAATTTTGGAAAATATCAAAATCGCCATACCATGTAGTGCATAAAAAAACAATAAGAACTGCATCTTTAGATTTTCGATGTCGTTGAAAAAGGTTCCGCGTCAAATGCAATTAAGTTTGGGATCAGTAAGGGCCAGTTTTTAGGAGAAGGATTAAACTTGGTTTGTTAGTGGTTTAGTTAAACTTTAATAACATTCAAACTTTCCCCCTAGTCATTTTTCAGTGGTAGTTTAAGAAACGTCAAATTATTTTATGTTACCATATTTTACAAATAATAAAACATAAAACATAAACAAATAAAAGCGGCAAAAGAAAAATAACATTGTAAAATCAAAGCAGCAAAAGAAAAAACCAATAAAAAATAATAAAAATGAACAAGGTTGATACAAATAGTTTAAACTGTTCAACCAATTTTACTTCGAAAGAAATAGAAACATTAATTGAATTGGTGAACAAAAAAAAAAGCATACAATAGAGTGTAATATAGTTCTATTAAATTATTATATATTTCCAAATTACTATAATCCTCATCATCTGAGGAAAAATTCATTTTATTATAATTTATTTTATGTTATAAGGTAAAACTTAAAACAATCAGCTCTTTTATTTGATAATACTTTTAAACAGCTGATATGTTTTGACAAATATGAATCGATTTTAAACGCCCATTGTCGAAGGGTTAAACGCCAATTAAAACAAAGTAAACTACATCCTAAAAACTTAATTTGAAGTTTAAACTAAGTTAAAACAATAAACATGGTTGAACTACATCCTAAAAACTGGCCCTAAGTTCTAAAAAAAATAAAAATATTTTCTTTATAAATTCATTAAATGAATAATAAATAATAAATTACAAGTTTTTCCATTAAATATTGAATAATATTCTGTATAAATTCAATTAATCGTGATAAAATTTTGCGACTTACCTAGCTTACATACTAATTCCAAAATATCGTAGCAAATTATATGCAATATGCGAATTTATATGTGGCCCTTGGTACAACATTTGCTTTTCAGACCATTGTTACAATAAAAATGACTTTGAAGCCTTCAACATATCATTATCGGGCTTTACTAATGCTCAGAAATGCTTTCTAAGATATTGGGTGAAAGATGAATCAAGAATTGCAACGGAAAGCGCCATCAAAGTCGTACAAGATATTTTCCCCCAATGCAAATCAACACGATGGAAATTTCACTTAACAAAGATAGTTTTTTAATTGTGATTTTGATTATAATCATATAATGACATTAAGAAATGTAAATAATTAAATAATTATAAAATAAAAAATTTTGAAAAAATAAAAAAGTTTGAAAAAATAAAAAAAAAAATCTTAAAGGGCTTTCAGAAATCGGCTTCGACGCGCAATATAAAAGAATTTATAGAATAGAATACAGCGTATTCTTCAAAGCGGTTCTCCATCACGCATAAAAAATGGCAGCAGTAAAACCAATCAAAAATAATACAGTGAGATGCAGCTTATGTAAAGAAAACAATTTCATTATGGCACCGTATTACACAAATGAGGAATATATAAAAGTAATACTGCAAAGTGGTATCGTATCAAATAAATTGCATTCGAAACATTAATGGTATGCCAGTCTTTTATCACAAATATAGAAGAGCCAATGAAAGGCTATTAACAGCAATGAAGCTTTTAATCTTTGGGATACCAGGGGCCAAATTACCGCATTCGCTATCGAGTAAAATTGATCGTAATTTTCTTATTTAAGATTATGGCATTCGATATCGAGCAAGAAATTTAGTACTTTTTATCATAATTTCGATACCGAAATCATTTTTCGATACGATAGCTCATTCGATCACGAATGCGGTAATTTGGCCCCAGTATTGCAAACATAGATTTTTGTAATTCTCAAAAATCAAACACCAAACAATTTTGATGGTTAACACAATAAGCCATTATTTTTTTCTGAATTTTATCTCTTGACCTTCTGCCCATATACATATATTCCATGTTTTTTTAGCAAATTTTCCATAACAAAAAAAGATAAATATTTATGTATATATTCTTCATTTGTAGGGCGTAATTTATTATCTTATTTGTAAAACCAAAATATGTAATTATAACCTTATATCAGTTATACTGGAGAGCCCAATTTTTGGACTTTGTATGTACATATCGGCAAATATTGTTACTATTGTTTATTATAGTTTAAATTTGTATCAAAATTGTAATTTAATTAATGAATTAAAAAAAAAACAATTTTTTTTGCTTGATTGCTTGATTTTCAATTGATTTCATCTGTTGAAATCAGGATATGAGGAGATTTTTACCTAATGTTAGTTTTTCAGCAAAAAATCATTGCTTTGTGGTCATTCCTTCATTGATCTGTACACCTCTATCCTAACTAACAGGATACCAGTATCCTAGATACCAGTATTGATGAAAAAAATTATGTATATATCAAAAAATTACAAGAATTACTATGCTGAAGCGAGTAATTGACAATTGAACCTCCCGAAAATGTTGATAAATTTATTTTTAAAAAGTAAATGTCAGAGATTGTTTATTCTGGCAATAATAAAAAGTCCGATCTCCAGTTCTGTTGTAAAAGTTTTAGTTAAAATTAAAAAAAGTCCAAACTAATTAACCGATGATATACACATCAAGATAGATGATACAACTGCGGACGTATGAGCAACATTTATTTAACTTCAGATTAAATATCAATCATAAGCCTCTTTAAAATACATATTCACCCCTATTCTGACTTTCGATTCGAATCGAAATTTTCTCCGTTTGGCAAATTTGGTATTCAGAGTTTTGATTCCGCTACGTTTCTTTCGATTGTAGGTATTCTGTATTACAACCGTAGTTACTTTTTTCTACGCTTATATTTTAGCAACGTAATTTCTCTTTTTATAAACTTAAAAAGTGTTTAATTTAATTAAAATTTCAGGTAGTTTTTTATGTAATATATTATTATTTTGGCCGAGAAGGCTTAATATTACAAATAAATGAATAAATAAATAAAAATTTTTGTTGTACGGCCAATCAAGAGGTGATATGCAGCAACAAAGAACATGGCTAAACAAATGTGTAATGGTAGAACGAAGGAGTTTTGAATTACTGTCACTACAAACAGGAAAGCAGCCTATTTATTTATTTTTCCAGTTCAAAAACAACGACATCAGAACAATACGAAAAGCTGGCAAGTTTAATGTCAACAAAACAGGATATTGCTTGCGGTTATCATAAACGATCCAAGGAAGAAGTTCAGGTATTTTCTTTTCAAGCTTTTCAAGCCTTACCTCTGAGTTCTGAGTCATGTTGTTCTCCTCTTCCACCAATAAAGCCACTGCTATGGATTCCATTTCTCCTTCAAATACGAAAATTAAAAATACCACCTCCGCACAGTGGGGCCAAATGCATGAAAAGTGGCGATTAATTCATAGAAGTCGTAATTTAAAAAAAAAATATTTTTTATTAATGGATATTTATAAATACATAAAAACAACATTTAAAAAAAAACAGAGTGAAAAAACACATTTTTTAACCCTTTATGGGTAATTTTGTGTTCTGTAAAAAAATCCTCTTTTTTCACATTTTTTGCTGTAACTTTGGAACGGTGCGCTATAAATTATTCAATTAAATTGCAAATTAAAGCATACTAAATGTACTTTAAGAAAAATAAGTAATATTTTTAAAAATAATAAGGAATAAATATTTTATATGTATTTCTATTAGAAAATTTTTAAAATTAAAATCATACCTTTTTTCTCGAAATTTTAAAATTTTGCTCAAAAATGAAACATTTGAAAATCTAATTGTTTTTTTATTGATAAATAACCATAAACACACTATTTAAAAAAAATTTAATTAAATTCGGTTATTCTATTTTTTTTTTCTTTTTGAAAACAACAATATTTTATTATAATCATTATTACCTTCAATGTTAGTATTTACTTCACATTCAATTTCATAATCATAAATTAATTCGTTACAATAATCTTAATCTTCATCTCCATCTTCATCATTGCTATTTTGATTGCTGGGAAGTACAAGCAACTCCAATGCAGATTTTGGCCTTAGCTCTTTATTCTTTTTAGAACTATTGTTCATGCTTGTTATAAACGGATCTGAACTTAAGAGAAATCTATTAAAGATATCTTCCATTGTTTTTTCTCAACTGCATTTACGGGCAAAATTCTCCCTATAACTTTTAAAATCTTTATTTCTGGCTTCCTGAGACTCTTCGGTTAGCTGACCAATTGGCAATGGCGATAATGATATAATTTCAGGCCCATGAATAAAATATTTGTGAAGAGTAGGAGGCATATAGTACCATGGATATTTTTTCACAAATAGCCTGGCAGTGTTATTAGCGAAGTTTGTAAATTTTTCAATGTTGACCTCAATACCACTAGAAACTACAATTAATATTGTGTGCATATTTTTGATCAACTCTAAATCATAGTAAATTCATAGTAAATAAACCCAACATACGCAATCACGTGAGCATGCGTGAATTAAAGTTACTCACGCCCCCATCTCTAATTAACAACACATTTTTTTTTAGCTACAATAACAACTACTATAACGAAAATAATGACAAAACAAAGTAAAAACAACTTGATGTTTTGTTTTGTTTTTTTTTCATATTTGTGGATTTTTAGCATCTTGAGTTATTTCACAAAAACAAGCATAACTCAAAAATCGCAAAAAATCGCAACAAAATATTTTGGGGTTTATTAGTTGAGATCTGATATTATAACACTATATAGACGATTTTACGCAAGCTCACGAACAAAGTTGTTGAAACTCCATATATAAATCAAAAATAGCCCATTTTTGGGCTAATTTTATTTTATTAACATTTAATATTTTTAAAACATTTATTTAAACAAAAAAACATGTACTATATAGTAAACTACCTGAAGTTGACGGTTCCATTATAAAAATTTAACTTTTAGAAGTATTAATAGAAAAAATTATCAATTGAAATATCAAAATTTTCACTTTTTTCAATATGCACAAAAAAAATAACAATTATTCAACTTTAAGTGCTCACTTCAACTAAAGCAAACAACTTAAAAGTATAATTTTTGCAATTAGTGATGCAGAATTTTATCCACTCTCACCCGGTACCAAACACGATCATTAATTTTAAAGTTCATATTTTGAGTTAATCGCCACTTTTCATTCATTTGGCCCCAATGTGCTCCGGCTTGACAGGATTCTTAGCACTTCAGAATAGGGGTGATTATCCAAACAATATTGGTGGTTTAAATAGAATTAAATTACTCAGTGAATCTCAAAACTATTTTGCCTTATAGACATTGTGTAAAATGTTTCAATGACCTTTTCTGTTTAGTTGTTGTTTCAATGGTCTACAAAGAAATAAGTTTTTTCTTTTCGTTTATATCAATATTAGAAACAAAAAACAATTTAGTATATTTTTTTTTTTTTTTGTTTTTTGGGTTTTATGTACATAATTGCTATTAATTTGGTAGTACAAATAAGTAGTGATTATTCAATTAAACACCAATTTGTTAAAAAAAATAAAGAAAACTAAAACATTTTTGCATTTCATAGAAAAAAATACATATAAATTTTAATAAAAAACACAAAAAATAAAAAAAAAAAAATAAAATTTCGACTATTTTTTCCAATATCGCATAAATTTAACCAAATAAACTTATTTAATATAGACAAAAAAAAAGAACAACAACAACAAAAAGGGGACTAAACAAAATCCACTTGCTGACTTGCAACCAACAACTTGTATAAAACTAATGCCACGTACACACACACATATGCACACTATCACATGCAGTAAAAGCTACAACAACAGAAAGCTATTACTATTTTAAATATTCACACTGGGACATACTAAATACAACCGCTAGTAGAGCAACAACAACAACAATAACAAGTACAACGCTACTTGCCTGCCACTGCAGCTTTCGAGTACACTCACACACTATTCGCGACTCTGCTGCATAAACTAATCCGCAACAGAAATATCTAAATGCCACATACCAATACGCTTTACATAACTGCACAACCATTCGGTTGTTGTTTATTATTATTTTGTGGCTGCAAATGAATTTGAATTCAAAACCGCAAAAAAAAAAAGCACCAACCAAAGATGGAGCGAGCGAGCGAAATAAAACAAATACACAAATATTTAAAAAGTACATTCGTACACACGCAGCAACAAACAAACAAATTCCAACTAAACAAAAAAACAACTGTAAAACCAAAAAAAAATAAATAGACGAGAAAAAATATTTAAAACTTTTCTAAAAACAAGCAGTTTGTCCTTTTTATACCCTACAGCACCATAGTGGGGAGGGTATATTGGATTTGTGCTAATGTTTGTAACGGCCAGAAATATTGGTCCAACACCCACCTTAAAGTATACCGATCGACTCAGAATCACTTTCTGAATCACTTTCTGAGTCGATTTTACGATGTCCGTCCGTCCGTCTGGCTGGCTGGCTGTCCATGTAAAGCTTGTGCGCAGAGTACAGGTCGCAATTTTCAAGATATTTTGATAAAATTTGGTGAGTGATTTTTTTTCGGCCCAAGGACGGATGGGATTGAAACTGGTGGTAATCGGTACATTATTTCAACTGGTCCCCATACAAATGTCCTCCCAAAATTGGGGTCTACTGATCATAAATGTTTGAATTATGCAAATATCCACACAAATTTCATTAAAAATAAACCCAAATCACATCTACAAATTTTGTGCAGATCGGTCCATAATTACTCGTAGCTTCAATATAAGGCCCTTTCGGAAGTGGGCCTTTAACGATAATAAATTCCCAAATAAAATGTGACACTAATAAGTTTCTTATATACAGAAATAACGCCACCTAATTTTATAATGGTCGGTCCAAATTAGTCGAAACTTCCATTTAAGACCCTCTCCGTAATTCACTTTAACCTCCATAAATCTTTTAAATGTATTTATATCGAGATAAAGTTTAACACATATAATAAATATTTATATTCACAGAAATCATGGCATTAAATTTTTGGTCTAATAACGTTATTAGACCTCCTGTGCCTCTAAGACTTAGCTTTAATGATGTTCAAAGCGCTATTGGTACTCTGAATCTTAAAAAAGCTCCAGGTATGGATAAAATCAGCAACAAAATGCTTGTGGAGTTACCTCGTGTAGCTAGAAAAATTATCCTATTTATTTTCAATGCTATTTTACACCTAGAATACTATCCTGCAGATTGGAAGGTATCTATGTTTACCATGATTCCTAAGCCAGGGAAGGATCCCACTAAAGTAGAATCATATAGGCCAATTAGTCTACTGCCGACAATTTCAAAACTGTTTGAAAAATTGTTATTGGCTAAGTTGATTCCAATTCTGAACGACACTCAATGTATCCCAAATCACCAATTCGGGTTCAGAGCTAAACACAGTACCATCGAACAAACACACAGATTGGTAAATGTGATAAGACGGTCGTTTGAAGAGAAAAAATACTGCTCCGCCCTTTTCATTGATGTGTCGCAAGCGTTCGACAAAGTTTGGCATGACGGTTTAATGCACAAAATAAAATTAACTCTGCCTGCTAACACCCATAAACTCATGGAAAGTTATTTATACGGTCGCAAATTTACAATCAAAGAAGGCGATTTTTTAAGTCCCGCTCAGCCAATTAAAGCAGGAGTACCCCAGGGTAGCATACTGGGTCCAACTTTATATTTGATTTATGCATCCGATATGCCGTTAGACCCCATAATACATACTTCAACTTTTGCAGACGATACAGCCTTTATTAGCGTTCATAAGGACCATCAAATAGCATCACAGAACTTGCAGAAATATGTTTATAAGCTAGAGAATTGGCTTGAGCTTTGGAAAATCAGGGTTAACGAACAGAAATGTATTCATATAACTTTCACATTGCGAAAAGATACCTGCTCGTTCATCAGAATAAATAATCAAATTATCCCGCAACACAATGAAGTCAAATACCTCGGAATCCACCTCGATCGTCGTTTAACTTGGAAGTCTCATATCGACGCAAAGCTTACCCAGATGAGATTAAAAGCAGTGCAAATTAATTGGCTAATCGGCAGAAATTCTACATTAAAGTTGGATTGCAAACTTTTGTTGTACAATGCAATTCTAAAGCCAATCTGGTGTTATGGAATTCAATTATGGGGTTCTGCCTCAACATCCAACATTGAAAAAATTCAAAGGGGTCAAAATAAGATTCTACGTACAATTACTGCAGCTCCATGGTACGTTAAAAATTCTAGAATTCACAAAGATCTAGGCATTCCTTTGGTGAAAGTCGAACTTACAAAATACGCCTCAAAATATGTCAGCAAACTTGAACACCATCCAAACCCACTTGCACGAGACATCCTTAACTTTAGTGGCCATGTTCGGTTGAGAAGGAGGGATACCCTTGCTTTAACTCAAGCGCAAAACAGATGATTGTATCAGTGGATGTAAATTTGTTGTAGTATCATAATATTTTGTCTAGCACTGGCTGGACTTATTCTTTTTTTTTAGTACTAAGATTCGAAAACTTATTGTCATTTCATTTCTGAAGATTCAATAAATAAATAAAATGTATTAAAAAAAAAAAAAAAAAAAAAAAAAAAAAAAAAAAAATTAAATTTTTGGATGATCGGTTCATAATAGGTTATCTCTCCCATATAACGCCCATTTCTGAAAAACTGCTTTATACAACATATGTACATATACTGGGTGTAGGGTATTATATGGTCGGGCTTGACCGACTATACTTTCTTACTTGTTTTTATAGTTTTTTGGTCATAAATTTTAAACGGAAATGCGGCGAAAATTGAATTTTATTTACAGCAACAGGAGAAGCAGTTAAATATAGAGAAAAACTTGAATACATCTGTGGCATTTCTGCGTTTGTTTGAATGTCAGAATGTATTTGAATAAATGCAAGTGAAGCTGTGTGTGAGTGTATGTGTCTAGAATGATGACGTTGTTGCTGGCACTAGTGAATATGAATAAATGAGTGTGGGTGTATTTGTGTGTTTGTATTTATGTACATATACATACAGACATATATGAATGCCTGTTGTGTAGTGAGTGCAAAGCTACGATTTAACGAAGCGTAAATGCTCTTTTCACGCTTGTTTTACGTATTTCATATTTTTTTATGTTTTATTTCTATTTTATCTTTCTTACAATTATTTTTTGCTGCTCTATTGTCGTTCTGGTATTTGTATTGCAGATCTGCTTGCCATCTATATTAAACTGGGTATGGCTCCAGATTATATATGATTCTTATACATTCATACTAATAGATACATTCATATACTATTTCTTTTGCATTTTGTTTTTTTTTTTTTTTTTTTGTAACTAGTTTCATTTATAATCGTCAGGTTTAGAATACAGCAGCTAAAAATACAGTAAATTTCGCATTTAAACATTTTTCTCTATAATCCTGATTTAGAATTATAAAATAGTAGTGACAATTTACCTGCAGTAAATACAGTCGCAGATAATTTAGTAGAAAATAGTTTCTCCTAAACAATTGGTTCGACAAATTAGACAATTTAGAAAGTTTAATTTAAAAAATTTAAATGGGTGCCCCGATAAACTATGCGATAGTGTGCCGGACTATCAGTCAGAGGGTTGCGGGTTCGATTCCTGTCAAAGACTCTGGGTGTTTTCTGCAGACAAGCCAAAAGCAGTTTGTGTTTGTTTTTAAAAAAAAAAAAAATTAATTACGAAGTTTAATTTAAAACCTCTCTCGAATTTTAAATTTTAAAGACATAAAAAAATTTGGTATCATATGAAAGGTCTTTGAGAGGCGCATTCAATGGGTTATCAAAAATTAAAAAACAATTTTTTTTAATTCAAAAATTTTAAAAATTTCACACAAAATTTTAGTGTTTTTTATTTTTTCATCGAGTATACTCAAATAAATAGTTGAAATTTTTTGATTATAAACATCATGCAATTTAATCCAAATGGTTTTTCCCGTTTTTTAGCTTATAAAATATACCTTTTTTAATACTTCTTACATTACCGAATTGAGTTAACAGAGATTGTCAGATAGGGAAGAATTTAGGTTTAAAAAAATTAATAAAAATTTAATTAGGTAGAATTTTAAAAAACGGGAAAAACCATTTGGGTTAAATTGTATGATGTTTATAATAAAGAAATTTCAACAATTTATTTAAGTAAATTCTATGAAAAAATAAAAAAACACTAAAATTTTGTGTGAAATTTTTAAAATTTTTGAATTAAAAAAAATTGTTTTTTAATTTTTGATAACCCATTGAATGCGACTCTAAAAGACCTTTCATATAATACCAAATTTACATATAATTCCTTTGGAAGAAGTGTGAAAAAAATCAAAAAACCTCTAAAAAGGACCTTTTTATCCTTTGATCCAGCTCACCAAATATTGACCCCAGGACAAAAAAATTGAGAAATGTAGTCTTAAAATGAATCAAATTTGCATATTAGTCGGGAACATCGATACCTTATTTTTTCTCCATACAAACGGAGCCACCCTAATGTATATGTATTAATTTATGGAGAATTTTTATTTCAAAATATGTATATCGTATGCTAAACTGTGTGTTTTTTTTAACATTTTTTAATCCCAAACTAATAAAATAAGTTTCAGTTTCTTACAAATTCGGAAACTTACTTTTTAGTCTGATTTTTTTACTTATTTTATTATATTTCAGAAAAGTATAAATTGAAACATTAATATGGTTTTTGTTACTTTATTCGCAGCAATAACTTTTATTTTCACATTTAAATTTGTTCATCTTGTTTCTGTTATATTTTGTTTGCTTTTCTATTGATTTCCTTTCATATTATTTCTTGTGAATAAAAAGTATTTTTTTTCTTTTTTTGAAAAAATCACTGCTCAAATGTTAAAATGTTTATTTCTGAGGTTATTTTTTCTTAGTTTTTGGTCACCACCTTAATAGTTAAGAAAGTGTTATTGGTATATCATAACGTTTGTAAAAATTGTTGTTTTTTTTTAGCTTTTCAAATAGGTACTTTAATTAAAAGTATTTTTTGACATTTCTTTAAAGTTAATTTTTGGAAAACGATACATTTTTACTTTTTAAAAAGCATATATTTACCCTTTCAAATGTACTTAAAAAAGTATGCTTTTAAAAAAGCATTTTTATGTTCTTTCAAATGTAAATTTATTAAAAAGTAAAAAAAATTAAAAAAAAAAATTCTTAAAAAAGCACTTTCTTTAAAATATGTGTTTTAAAAAGTAATTTATACAAAATATTATTTTTCCAAAGGTACTTTTCTTAAAAACGTACCAAACGTTTCATAAAAAATTTACTTTTTTAAAAAGGTAATAAAAAGTTTTTCCTATAAAGTGTGTACTTTCATTCTTACTGTTTTTTAAAAATGTACTTTCGGTAAAATGCGTTTTTTTAAATGTATTTTATATAAAATTTATTTTTTTTAGTAAGAAGGTAATTTCTTTAAAAGTTGCTTCCTTAAAAAGTTACTTTCTTATAAAATTTTCTTTTTTAAAAGGGTTTTCTCTATCAAATATGTACTTTCCTAAAAAGGTACTTTCTTAAAAATGTACTTTCTTAAAAAGGTACTTTCTTTAAAAAATACTTTTTTAAAAAGGTACTTTCTTTAAAAAATACTTTTTTAAAAAGGTACTTTCTTTAAAAAATACTTTTTTAAAAATGTACTTTCTTTAAAAAATACTTTTTTAAAAAGGTACTAAGGTAAAAAGGTAATTTCTTTAAAAGTTACTTCCTTAAAAAAGTACTTTCATATAAAATTTTCTCTTTTAAAAGGTTTTCTCTATCAAATATGTACTTTCTTAAAAAGGTACTTTCTTTAAAAAATACTTTCTTAAAAAAATACTTTCTTTAAAAAATACTTTTATTTTCTTTAAAATGTACTTTCGTAAGAAGGTAATTTCTTAAAAAGGTACTTTCTGTAAAATGTATTTTATTTGAAATTTATTTACATAAGAAGGTAATTTCTTTAAAAGTTACTTCCTTAAAAAGGTACATAAAATTTTCGTTTTTAAAAAGGTAATTGTTTTAAAAGGTTCTCTCTATCAAATATTTACTTTCTTAAAAAGGTACTTTCTTTGAAAAATACGTCCTTTAAAAAATATTTTTTAACAAGGTACTTTCTGTAAAATGCATTTTCTTTAACATACATTTTATTAAAAATTTACTTTCTTAAATATGTACTTTTGTAAGAGGGTACTTTCTTAAAAAGTTGCTTGTCAAAGAATTACTTTCTTTAAAAGTTTTTAAAAGAAAACATTGTTTTTTAAAAAATGTATTTTCTGAAGGAAATTCTTTGTTCAAACAAGAAATGTAGCGAAAAAAACACTTTATTTAAGACGTAGATTCCAAAAAATGTGCTTATGTTTTTAAAGGATGCTTTTTTAAGAGGAGTTATTCTCTTAAAAACTAGCTTTATGGAAAAAGTACTTTTTTAAAACTAGGGTAAGTTTGAAGGTAGTTTTACGTATGTAGTTTTGGGAAATATTGTCTTAGTAGATTATACTTTTTAAGTTTATCTTTGAATTCTATAATCAAGGTCTTTCATATAATTCCATATAACAACAGTTTTGAGCATTGAAATCCAAATTCAATCACAACTACTTACTTAAGTTTAAGGTAACTTTATATTCGTATTGGCCCCCTAGAAATCTCTCACACACTTGATTTTATTTTAGCATAAATTTTATAAAATATTTTAATTTTTATTATTGAAATATGGTTTGCAATTGACTGCGTTCAATGGGCGGAAATTGAAAAAATTCAAAAGTTTTTTTTTTTGTTATAGCTGTACAACTGTTCATACTCGTACATACATATACAATATTTTTTTTCGATATTTTTTGTCGATATGAATAATATTTTTTCAACATCCTTTACGTTTATATTCTTTGTAGTTTTACACATGAATTGATCTTTATAAATTTTATTTTGTGTATATATCTGGCTTATAATGATATTACTGTGTGTGTGTGTGTGTGTGTGTGAAACTGGAACTCAATTGTTTGTGCAATATTTTATTTTACAATAAATTTGATTAAAGTACAAATAAGATTAAAGATTTCCTTAACAAAAAAAAAAAAAAAGAAATAAAATAATAATCAAAAGAAAAACTAAAGTTTAAATAAAAAAGAGGGAGAAAGAGTAAGAATAAAAATAAAATAAAAGAATTATTACATGAACTAATAAAAAGTGTCAGTGGCATGAAATTAATTCACTTAAATATTGTTAAAATTTTTATGATTCTTTTAGGCTCTCTGGTTTTTTTTATATTGTTGCTATTTAACATATATAAATGTTTATTTATAATTTAAATGTTATTTTATTGTGTGATTCCATTTTGCAGAGACACCCAAGCAGAAAGAGAGCCAATTATTAGTTTCATTTCAGTTGTCCGTATGTATGTTTTTGTGAAATTATATTTTATTCTATTGTTTGTTCTACAGTTTACTGTTGTTGTTGTTGCTGCAGTTTTTCAATGTTCATATACGCGTGTGTATATTTTTGTTGTGATGCCTTTAATTATGCATCATTTAATTTAGTTGACACTATTTGATTTTATTGCAAATGAGGTTAAATTAAGCAAATAACAATTATTGCCAAATGTGTTTTTTTTCACTTTATCATTTTTCTGTTGTTGTTTTTGCTGTTAGTACAGATGTTGTTGTATCTACCTATTGAATTGTATTTTTCTGTTTGTCTCTCTCTGTATGTGTGTGTGTGTCTATTTGATTGTTCATTTATTTAATTGACATTTAGACACAGTAAACATTGCATAACAAAAACAATTAAACACATCCCCAATTTTTCCCTCTTAACAGTCAGTATAAAACACAGTCTGTATGCGTGTGGATATTTGTTTCCAGTTCAAATATTTATAATCATAAAATTTAAATTATATGTACATACACACAATCTGTTATAAATACATATATTTTATTTTTATGATTTAGTTTTTTTTCTATAATCATTTTACTGCTTCTTCTTGGCAAAAACTAGGGATTTGTAAATTATTTACATTAAAATGTTTAACAACATAAATACAAGTTCAATATGAAAACAGCAGTAGCATTTGTCATTTTTTATTAAATTGTTAGTTATGTCAAGTGGTGTGAGAAGAAAAAAATTTAACTTTTTTTATTATGTTTAGAAAGTTTAGTATTTATTAAAAAATTTAAAATGAGATATAAACGTACACACGTAAATCTAAAGCAGGGGTTTCCATTTCATAGCTCAATTGAGCCTACCACTACCAAGACATATTTTTATGCTCTTCAATTCAGTCGTCGATGTGACTTCGACAAGTGCACATGTCTAGCGGATGCTATGTTATTTTTTTCAGGTTAACAGATGATGACACTCAAAAAATATTGTGCGATCAAAAATGCTTTTGGTAACATACATAGCAAATTATAAAATATGTATATTACTAACATTTTTTTGCGGCTTTAAATAAATACATTCTCTCAATTTTATTACTCTCTCGTACTCACTAATACATAAACAAAAAATTTTTGGAAGCCCCTGATCTAAAGTAAGACAACATCATGCTTGAGTAATGAAACTGAATACTCAAACTTAAGTATCACAAAGTTCCAGAGAAATGTAAAGAATAAAGAAAAATCTCATTTATATTTTGGAATCTGCTACTTTGGTTTTAGAAATTGCAAACGAGTATAATATGAATTATATTTAGTTGATAAATCAAAGTATCACTTTGTAAAAATAAATAATAAAATTTAAATAGTTTTCTAAAAAATTTAATATTCAAACAGTTTCGTCTCTTTCCTGTTTTTGGTTTAAAATATGTACAAAATGTAAGCCAAACTTATTATCTTATATGGGTCAATTTCAAAAAAAAAAAAAAAAAAAAAACGCAATTTTTGTGTTCCCGCACTTTACACTACTATTTTAGGTAAAAAAACAAAAACAAAAATGTGAGAGTGAACAGCGTGGAATATGTAACAAAAAAATGTAATTCTCAAATTGGTATGTTTGTTTTTTTGTTTATTCAGAATGGTGTTTTGTTTTTCCCTCTGACTGCTTCCATACAAAAGCATGTGTCCCCCGTTAGAATTTTTAGTAAACAAAATAAAATAAAATCAAGAAAAAAGTAAATATGCAACATTAGTAACAGTTTTTGAAGTATTACGTTTCTTTTTTGTGTTTTGATTTGTTATAGTCGTCAAAACTTAATTAGTGCGAATTTGGCGTTGCAAAGAAAGGTTGTCCCCACAATTTGCATTGAGCGTCACTTTTTTATAAATCAAGTAATATTACTAGTTTTCAATTTAAAATTTAAATAAAGTAAATAACGTTGGAAAGTACAAACTTTAATTATTACAAAAGTGAAAAAGCGAAAAAAAATCTATTAAAAAAAAGTGTGCATTTGCGTAGTTTTTGTGAACAACATGAAGCACATTGAGGGTGCTGTAGCTTAATTGGTTAGCGCATTTGATCATTAAGCATGAGTTGGTATTTGTAGCCCGGGTTCGATTCCCAGCCGCTGCCACTCAAACAAAATCAGTTTCTGAGAATTATTAGTTTTCTTTCTATCCATTATAACTAATATTTATCACAGCGCCCTCCTTCGGTGGTATAGCATTCAAACGCCACCGAAGTAAGATAAATAAATAAAGGCTACAAAATCAAGCTTTAACATTAATGCGCCTACACACCACCAGAGGCGCTGCAATTCTGCACTAAAAACAAACATAATGCGCAATTGCAGAGTTGTGATATAAAAAAAAAGCTTTCTTCTTTCACTACCTTTACTTCTTCAACTATCCCCTTTCCAAAGAAAGTAACGCAATTTTCAATAAAATTCCGTTTTTCTTTCATTTGTGCTCTTCTTTCTCTACATTTTTAGTACACTTCTAAGAAAGTTAGGACTTTCTAGTTTTCACCACGTGAAATAAGCGTCTCAAAAACTATCGAAACCAAAAAAAAAGTGGAAAATTTTTTTTGAGTCATAAGCCACCTTTTCATAGGCCGGGTCACATATAATTAAAAAATGTCTTCTATACATCTAAATATACTATTGCGTTTGCCCCTAGTAGATGTGAATTTAGTACAAAAACAGTTTTCTAACGTATATATATATAGCGTATACATAAAACAGTATCAAATCTGCTAAAGCATTTTGTTATGATTTCGGCTTGAGCTCATTTTAGACTTTCATATATTTAAAGTCAATTTAAAAAAACGTTTACACATTTTGCTTTACTTTAAACTCATTTAAAATGTATTTCCCAAAATATTGTTGCAACTTAAGTAATATAATTAAACTTTGGCATTTTCTATTCGAAATAATTCCTGTGCTAAATAAGTTTAACTAATTTTAAAATAATGAAAATGCACCCTAATCTAATTGAACACTCCCTTTTAAAAGCAACTTCATTTACAGAGTTTCTTCTAGTTTTAGATTAATTTAAGAGCTTTTGTTTAAAGTTCATCTAAAGAAACTTTGCTGGCTTAAAATTAATGTAACAAAAAAGTTAAAGTTAATTAACTAGAACTATTTAATAAGTAGTTAATTGTTTTGTTAAACAAAAATAAAGCATCAAAATATTTGCAAAAAAAAAAATAAGCAAATTTAGCAAAAATTAAGTTTAATTAAAAATTGTGAATTTTAAAACAGAATTTTAATTGGCTTGCAGTTGGGGCTTAAGTAATGCTACTTTCTAAATCGCACCAGACCAGGCCGTCTTCCTGGCTAGTAAAATATGATTTACACAAAATATTTTAATTCAAAATTCAAAACTACATGTGTCTTAAAGTTGAGGGAGGAGATGTTGTTATATTTATACTTAAAAGTTTTAACATTATTTACTTTGTTCTCATTGTTTTTGTAGTTTTTTTTGCAGTATTCAGTTTTCTCTGGCAAGTTTTAAAATTGCTTCCATGTATTAGGTATTGTACTTATGTATTTTCTAAGTTACGTAAAATAATATTAAACATCTGGAAAAATCATACTGGTTGTAAAGATACTTGTAGTTATATATAAGTGTATGTTTGTCTACGTGTGTGTGTGTGTGTGTGTGTGTATGTGTAAACTTTACCGGAAATTCTAATGTATGCATGTGTAAAAAAAAACTGGTTTATACTTATATTTATGCAAGTTAAATATACTAGAATGTACTTCACTCATTGGATATTTTAACTAATCATTTCAAATAGATTATATTATAAAATTGGCTTTCATAAAACCATATAATATAAACAAAAAATTAACTTGTACTAATATGTTGTTAAATATTAAATATACCTTAATAAGGTATATACATAATTTATAATTTATTGAAAGTAAAACTTACATGTATTATTTCAAATTACTAATAACGAACTAACTTACACAGAGTTACAAATATTGGCACAACGATTGTATGCGAGGATACCGTGTAGTTAAAATTTGATGTAGATCTTTTTTTCAGTGAAAACACATACATGCAAATGGATATTTTAAATATGATTTGTTTTCTTTGTGTCGACCATCGATCTAAAATGATCTATTAGTAGTCTCATAGCATCAATAGAAGCGTTTTATGTTTCAAGTTAAACATCAAGACGCAGCAATTTATAAATGAGTAAAAATAGTAGCTCTTATAATTCTAGTAGTATCCAAATTTTATCATCAACATTTTTAAAAGAAAAATATTGCAGCAACTTGTTTATGAGAAAAATGTCGCAAAAGCATGTTGACAAGAAGAATGTTGATGAGATGAAGAAATAATTTTCCTGCAACACGTTTTAATTTACCTTCAAAGATGTCTATAGACAAATGTTGATGCTAATGTATAGAAGAATAAATTTAGCTAGAAAATTCTTCAAATTGGGCTATACATAAAGAAACTTAAGGTACGGTCACACTTGGCACATATTTGCTAAAAAAAAGACGTAACCACTAAATTACATATATTTGAGATCGTTTATTAATTTAAAACAAACTTGTCTTATAGCGTGTTCAGATATGAAACTTAATTGTGTCAATATTCGGTTAATTGACAATATTATTTTAAGTGTTCAGGCATACTCAATTTTCAGCTTACTCAATAATTATTTGACAGTTGGAAAACAATACAAAAAATACTCTCAATGGTTGTTGTGTTTCTATGTAAGCAAACTTACCTTCACAGTGACTTTTCAATGGTTTCTTTTGTTGGCATTTGCCATTTTATACAATTTTGTTCACTAAACACAGTTGTGAACAGTGTTGCATTCGAAATCTTACTCAATATTATAACAATTTCGTACTTATTGCGCAATAATTAATTGAGATTTTATATGGAATTTTGAGCTCAATAATGGTGTTAATTGCGATTAACGCAATTAAGGTGCATATGTGAACACGCTATTATTCAGGCCAAAGCACAACAAATATTTAGTTTTAATTTATTTGCTGCTGTTTGATCTTGCAAAACTCTTGTAAGAGTAAACAACGTCCAACAAATTTGTGGACGTGTTTACGCTTTTTTTGAGTAAATATTTGCCAAATGTTACCGTACCTTAAGTAATACAAAATTAGTAATTTAATTCACAATCAAGTAAAAAAAAAAAAAAGCAAACGTTATAAATCGTGATTTCCCTAAATATTTCTAAATATTTTAAATTCTTAAATACGAAACTCCTACAATATCCTATTATCCCTAACAGTCTTAATATACTTGTTAACTATTATTCAATAAAGATAAAAATTTTTTTATCAAATTACTTAACTCGTGCGTTGTTGTCATTCTGTCTGTTTAGATTATAATCCACCTTCTTTCTGTTTTACCTTTATATTTTGTTGAACAATATAAAATGTTAAGTACTCGTACAATATCTCGTATTATATCCTTTTGGTTGATTCTTTTCTTTTTCAGTATTTGTTAATAATTTCTTACTCATATTTACCCCTTTTTTATTTCTTCAATCGAGTAATAAAATAATTTTCCATTTCACTGGATTCCATTCAAACCCTAAACGGACTAATGAAGCAACTGATACGCGCGTCCGTGTTTAGCTTACAAATGAACGTAAATGTTTAATTCGTTTTATTTGTTGTAGTTTCTATTTTCATTACGTTATCCTGATTTAATTTATAAATCCCGTTTGTATGGATGTGTGTGTGTGTGTTTGTATGTATACGTGAAAAGGATGTGTTCAAGTTAAAGCAGAGTAGTTGTAGTATTATTTGTAATATCTATAAAAAAAAATCACAGTGGCAACTAAAAGAGAAGAGCTTTAAAATGAATTAACAAAAAATGTTAAATTGGTTCTATTTGTTGCTCTGCATTACTTCCCCATGAAGTGTAGGGCTCGAGAAGACTCTACAGTAGATCCTTTTTATATTTTTCGAAAATATCAATGTTGAAACTCAATAGTTTAATACACATATGATGTTGCAGCAACATCTCTCATACTTATTATACCCACTTTAACGGCATGGCTTGGGGTAAAAATAAATACACGTTTTATAAAATACCACTATACATTTATGTATCGATTTCAATTGTGGCTTATTTGTGTTCATATATGTTTGCGTCTATTTATATCGTATCTCATTTTCCACCCCAACAATTAAATACCAATCGATACAAAAGAAAATTTATATTAAACTACAACTATTTAAACGTGCACAAAATTAATTTCTCATTTCTTAAATACAATCAACAAACACAATAGCTATACTCATTGAATAGCGTATAAAGAATGAACGAAAAAAAAAGAAGAAAACATATTTTCTCTAATTTTAATGACAAAATTGTTTTATTTATTCTGAAATACTAAAATGATACAGAATACACAACACAATTTTGTAGAAATCTCAAAAAAACTGAGATAAAAGTTTTGGTTTCAATACAATAAACGAGTAAAACATAAATTTATGATTGTAATAAAAAACAGACAAACATAAAAGACGAAACGTACAAGTTAAATAGCGTTAGCTAAAACGAAAAGTGTCTTAACTCAAATATGTTAGGTTGCAATATAATTTTATTAAAACCAATATAAAATTTTATACCTCAAATATATTTTTTAAATAATTTTAAATCTCTTTTTCACTGAAGTTATTATGTGCTGTAAAAACTGATATATGACTCAGAAGTAGTGTTATTATTTAAAGGTTTCTGCTTTTCAGTTAACGATATTCATTTCATGAATGAAAGTGTTTACAGATTTATAAGTTTTACAGTTTATTACTACTACATATTTACTAACATTTGTGATAAGTTGACAACAGTTGGTTGATGTTTATTTACTATTTTTTACTATATTTTGTTTTATTTTCAAACACGAAACAACGAAGTTGTCCAAACAAAACCAAAGTCATCGTCAACATCAAAAACATCATCATTATCTTAATCAACATGCACATCAACAGCAAATTAATATAATTCGTCAAGATTTTTACAAAACATAATAAGCAATTCACATACACACACACACACACACACACTGCTATTTCCTTTTTTCCATAAAAGAAAAAAACTTATACACACACAAACATAAATATAAACAGGAAACTCATCATTCTTGTCAAACAAAAGCTTATTGTTGTTGTCGTCTTCAACGTTTGTCGTTTAGTTGTTGGTTGATTATTTAATGTTGTTTTTGTTGCTGTTATTTATCCTTTGCTACCCATTTACCATAGTATGAATAAGAAAAAGGGAAAAAAGAAGAGTATTCATGAGTTTAGTAGTGGCTGTTTTAGTAATGCCTCTTATAATGACTATAGATTTAGCAGATTTTTGAATACAGTAGTAATAAGTAGATGCTTGTTCAAGGCGGATACAAATCGTTTTAAAAAATTAAATGATAAATTAAAAGATCTACAAAGAAATGATAATGAAATATATGTTTTGTGTACTTTCTAAGCATCTTTAATATAAAGTAAATTAATATCATAAGAGAAGTTATTATTATTTTTCAGCAATATATGCCGTAGACATACGGCGTTTTAGTATGTTGTGTTTTTATATAAAATGTCTTAACTGCATTTGTTAGTGTTTATTAAATCAAACAAATTTGCAAAAGTAATTTTCTTTCTGTTAACCTTCTGTGACTGACGTTGTAGTCTAACAGACACCAACAAACTCAAAAAAGTCATTTGCAAATTAATGCTATGTCAAAAAACTGCATTTAATACGATCTGTCCGTTTTTAATTAGAAAAAGTATTATATTAATAAAAACTTACATTCATGAGTAAGAAACAAAAATAGTTTTAAAAATTTTACGAAACAGTATTTGGAAAATATGAGTCATGAAAATAGTGTCTGGAGTACTACCACGTCCATAGAATTGTGAGAACAAAACCACGTCAATCACAGAGAGTTAAATTAAAAAATTAGAAATTTTGAAAATAATAACAAGTAAGAAAGTATAGTCGGTCAAGTCCGACCATATAATACTCTACACCCAGGATATATATAAAACAGTTTTTCAGAATGGGCGCTACATGCGAAGTATGACTTATTATGGCCCAATCATCCATAAATTTAGTGGCATGACTTCTGTGAATATAAATATTATGTAAGTTAAACTTTATATTGATATAAATACTTATCAAAGATTTATGCAGGTCAAAGTGAATTACGGAGTTGGTCTCATATGGGAGTTTCGACGATTTATGGAGCGACCATTATAAAATTAGGTGTCATCATTTCTGTATTTAGGAAACATATTTGTGTTCAATATTATTTGGATACCAATATTTTTAAGAGAGTTATTCTCTTTAAAGTGATTTTCGGAAGTGGGCCTTATATGGGAACTATGATAAATTATGGACCAATCTGCACGCACACAATTTGTAGATGTGATTTGGCTTTTTATGACACTCATTTGTGATGAAATTTGTTTGGATACTTGCATAATTCAAATATTTACTATAGTTAAACCCCTATTTCGGGAAGACATTTGTATGGGGGCCAGGTGAAAGAATGGACCTATTTCCACCAGTTTTAATTCCATCTGTCCTTGGGCCGAAAAATATTATGTACCAAATTTTATCGAAATATCTACAAAATTGCGACCTGTACCCTGCGCACAAGTTTTACATGGACAGCCAGCCATGTGACGGACGGATGGGCAGACATCTTTAAAAATGTTCTATAATTTAAATGAAAAAAACACCAGTAATTCATATAGCACTTATAAAAAAAAGTATAGAACGAATATAAAAAAGAATAGCCAGCTTTGATTATAAAGCTTTCAAATCAAAAATTTTGATGTGGTTCACACAATTCGTATTCGTTTTTATTATAAACTCTATCAGAGTTTATCCATGTTCAATAAACAATTGACGTATGTATAAGTACATATATCGTGATCCATATATTCGAGTTGTTTGACGTTTAATATTTCCATAACACAGCAACCATCATAAAAAGCTACACTTTCTTAGTTCCTTCTAATCTTAACTCGACATAAATGATAGATATAAGATTCGACACGTTAATAATCCCTTGATTAACCTTTGCTAAACCAGGCTCATATATTGTCGAAAGAATAGGAATCGACAATCACGTATTAATTTTGAATTCCTTTCAGAACATACGAGTATACACACAGTATTATTCTTTATGATTTTATTGATTGTAATCAAAAAAATCTAATTTGTTACCAAACAGCCTTAACTAAAGCAAGAATTTATTACCATAAATTCTACGCCTTTATATATGTATATACATGTATACAAATATAAATACAAACACTATCATACATATTTTAAATATATACATACTTAGGTATATGACATAAATTTATACATAAGTAAAATGATTTCAACAGCATGAGTTGATGGCAGAGTTAATTTGAACGTATTTTCAAAGTGATTTTTCATGTTGCTAATATTTCATCAAGTCAAATATTTTACTATTTGATGAAATATAAGAAGCTTGCCTTTTTTATTTTATTTATGTTCAAATGTATAACAATGAGGGAGAGTGTTTGAAAAAGTATGTCTTTATGCGAGCGTGTGTATGTATTTATAAAATAAAAACATAAACAATAAGTGTTGAAAGAGTTTGCTGTAGAAAAACTTAAAAAACTCGTTTGATATTACACACATATAAAATATAAAAGAAAACTCATACAAAACCTTAGATTTCTCCCTTCTTGCAGGCGTTGTAGAAATGATTTCTTGTGTTTCTTATTAAAGAGGGATACTTAAACCCCAAAAAGAAAAACAAATCCTTAATATGACTAAAGAAAAAAGAACAACAAACATATTAGTTTCATATTAAGTGTCAAATGACACATGTCCATTTTTAACATATGAGTTTAACAGCTGCTTAAAACGAAATTGATTTTTATTTATCACTGGCCAAAAACAGCAAAAAAAAATAACAATATTTTTAGACATGTATCGCAGTATACACACACACTTAAAGTAAAAATGTTTCGGGTTACATGTCAATATTAAACTAAAGCTTTTGTTACTTTTTTTTGTTCTTTAACAAATTGTTTTGAATTTTCAAATGTGTGTTTATTGTATATGTATGTATGTATATTAAATGATTAGAACAGATTTTTCCATTAGCCAAAGCAATCAATCTTTGGCAAAGGAGAGGAACATGAAAATTCAAGTAAAAGTAAACATATTAACTGAAGTACCTAGCTAATGTTTACTTACAAATTTAATACTTGTTGGTTGCCAAAAATTGATTTATTTATTTATTGTTGTTGTTCTTAAGATGTTGTTACTTTTTCTTGTGTTAAACAGCAGACACAAGCAGTATGAGTGTTATTTGCTCATTTTTCCAACTAATTTTACTCTTGTCTTGTGCACTAATACTTTAAATAATAAATAATCTCAGATTTAACTTATTGCACTTACCTCTTGGGCATTTAGTTAATGCTCTTTCCAACATACAAGTATAGCACCTTGTTATGCTATAGAACACACAGACAAATAAAGAACAAAAAAACACACAACTAAAACTAAATAGTTTTTGAAAATTACACATTGACCACAAATTAAGATGCCACATAAACCACAAAATATCAAACAAGTAATTAAATAACACATACATGCAGCTTTTGCAATCTCACATGCACACAATAAAACACAAGCAAATTAAGTACCTACGTGTAACTGTGTGTGTGTGGTGCACGTACACGCATCATTATTATTTTTATACAAATTAATACCTTGACATGCATAACAACAGTTAACTTTATTACTCCCTTCTACACTCCTCTCTCTCTATCTCTCTCTCACTCTATTCATGCTTCTCTTTAGCACCGTTATTTTTGGCTTTATCACTGATAATAATAAATCTACAATTTTCATATTTATTTGTAGATAAACTATGGTCGTGTAACTAATTTGTGGTTATCACTTCAAATTCAAATTGTTTTTGTGTTCATGTGTGAGTATAAAATACCCCTGCAAATAATATTGGACTACGTGATCCATTTTAGATGATATGGACTACTCACAACATGGTCCAATGTAATGCAGTCATGGACCATGTCATAGTTAAACAAGAGTTTGTAGTTAAACGACATGGTTTCGTGTTAACACGATTGCATATTGAGTTGTTGTTGTTGTTTAAAACTAACCCTCGTGAGTACTCCATGGAGTAGTTTTGGGACTACTCCGATGGGTTATATTGTCCAGTCCTAGGACATCGCAATGTTAAATGGACCACCTTTTTTTCATATATTTGGAGTAGTTTTGGAGTACTCCTACTCCTCTTTGGACTAGTCTTTACATGCATGTATGGACTAGTCGCGTTATTTGCAGGGACACAGTCACATTAATACATATCCCAGCAAACCAAGGCATAATCAAAATGTAACTAAATTCAAGAAATAACTTATAATTAAGAATTTTCTACAACATTTCATAAGCATACTTATGATGGGTTTATTTTATTGTAATTTAAAATAATCCTTTAAAAACGCTTCGTATAACATTAGTATTTGCAATAATACTTACCATATACTAAGTAAAAAAAACAAGATTTACAAATGTGATTATAAAAGACTTATACTCGTAATAGTTTTATAAGTGTTTTCGGTAAAAAGATCCCGTTATTTTATTTCTTGATTTTCTTATTACTGTTCTTCTTTATTTCAGTCTTTTTCTTTTGTATGACAAAATCAGTGTATTAAATTGTTTAATAGCCTGTTTATAGATCACGAAAGATAAGCGAACGTTAGGTAAGACTTAAGACACAAACTTGATTGTGGAATAAACAAACTTGATTGAGTTAAAAATAGATACGATAAAACGTTTGTGTCTTAAGTCTTATCTAACGTTCGCTTATCTTTCGTGATCTATAAACAGGCTATAAGAGTGGTTTTTTAATAAATTACAAAATAAAAATAATATAAAATTTGTGTTAAAAAAGGCAATTAAAATTAAATTCTAAAAATGCCATATAAATTAAAACACAGTGTTCGAAAGGAATCAAAAGAAATTGTTGAATTGCTTTTAAATGTTAAAAAACCTAAAATAAACGATTCGAGTAAAGTTCCAGCCAGCTCTAGTCAGATTAGTTTCAATTTTAGTGATGAAAATTTGGGTGAAAGTGAAAACGAGGTTTCAAGTTCTGAAGAAGATGTGGAATCTGACATAATTGATAATATGGATATTAAGAAAGAAATTGCTGTTTGGGCCGTTAAAAATACTATAACAAATAGAGCTGTAAATGATTTGCTGAATATTTTAATAAAACATTTTATATTCAAAGGTAAAAGAGCTACAAACTGTAGCAAAGACTCCAAACTTCATCAAAAACTGTTGGCGGAAATTATTAGTAGATAAACTAGCGGAAAAGCTATGCTGGAAAGGAACAGAGGAAAAAAAGAGTGTGCGCAGCCTGAGTGCATCAAAAGCCATAAGAAGTAATATACTATCGCCTATGTTCTATATTCCACTACGAAGTGAAACTAAATCGTTTTCAGTTCCACATTGACAATTTCACGGCGTTCTAGAAAACGAGGTGAAACTTTTAACTACGATGAACGAAAATAAAAGTGATATATTACTTTTCAAATCATTTTCACAAAATTTAAAACACAAAATTAATGAAAATTTCACTTCCACTTCATTTTACAAATGTAGAGCCCAGGTGTGTATATAGTATTTATACATTTATTAATGCATTCGTTTTTTTAATTTTATAGATTTATAGTAAGTTTCAACTAGAAATAATAATAATTATCATAACAGTTTTGCAAACGTAACGCTTATGGTAGTAAGTTTGATACAAACGATTTTTAAAGCCTTTTGGTTTGTTGGGTACATACATACTTACATACATATCGAGCCATAACCGCCGAAAAAATGTATCCCACAAACTCAAAATTTTACAGGGGAAGGTTTTTTTTAAATAAAATCAGTTTGAATAAAGCCATTATTTTAAAATTTATAATGTAAATATTGTTTTGTGTAATACATTTAATTTTAATAATTTTAAATGATGTTGAACTATCGATTTCGGTAAAAAACAAAAATCGATTACGGTGTGGGATACATTATTTTGGCGGTTATGGCTCGATATGTATGTATTGGCGTGTTATAGGTGTTTTGTGTTAAATATGTACGTAAATTTAAAATTTTAAGCTTGTGGCAACATGTATTTATTGCCGATATTGTTAAAGTATGCAACATTTGGTTTACAATTTTTAAGATTTGTGAAGGTGAAAAGTTTATTTCAACAAATATTTTTCATAGTGTGAGACATACTAATTGGTTGTGGGTTGAATTCGGTTATGTTACTACGTATTATATATACATATATTCTAATAAGGTAAAGTAATTCTTTAAATAATTTAAGAATTAAAATATGTAAAAATGTTCCTTTTCTTTAGAGCGATTTAATTTTAAATAAAACACTAAACATAGAACTGTATGTCGCAATCTTTATTATTGCCCGAAAGAATAAAATGACAAAAAATTTTTACAAATAATTTCATTCTATTCGAAAGCCTAAATTTTCGATTACTCTTGCCAGCCATGCTACCGGTATTACGCAAGTAACGACTTTTAGCATCACATAACCTAAGAATTCAATTTATATGTATGTATATATTTATATTTACAATCACTCTTAAATTGTATTATTCCATGGATACTAGCCAGATCAGCGTAAAGTAAACGCCAGTTCTTCTGCCATCTGATTATCATAGTGGTATCTTTGCACAGGGATCAAAACTAGTTAAGACTGAATAACTTGAATAACTTTTACATTTAAATAAGTGATTAGGAGATATGCCACCTGACTGTCACTAAGACATAAGTTATTTTATTATACGTTAAATGAAATCTTTATTCCCATTTATAAAGTTGATACTATTTGAAAACTTTTCTAATAAACCACAACTAAACAGCTTTATGTTTTGTTTGTATTTGATGGTTGCTGTTAAATTATATGATTCATATATGATCATATTATTATTAGTAATATCCTACTTAACCATAAATTAAGCCAGTGTTCAATTCATTGTTATTATAATAAATTGGCAATTATAATAAATATGAACTGTATTATAATTACACCTCAATTAGAGTATTTATAAACCGAAATCGGAAGACCGATTTCGAATATTTTAAATTTTCGAATTATTCGACAATCCGGTTTTTGAATCGATTAACCTGTTTTTAAAATTAAGAACTTTTTTGATTTCTGTCAAAAAATATCAAATTTGTCTAAGTTTTTGTTTTTGTATTTATGATAGATTTTATTTATAATAGATATTGACACTATTTTCTTAGCCCCGGTTTACATGATGATTTTTAGGACGTCGTTTTTTAGACGTTGCTTTTGGTTTGTAGGCGAGCGGTGTAGTGAAGCAAGCGGGGTAGAAAAAAAGACCCAATTTTGTTTTCATGTTTTTTTTCATATTTCTCTTTACACTCATTTCTGTTTCTGTTGTTACGTTTTATTCTTGTTCTTATTTTGCATTGAAAGATTCGTTTAGAAATTTAATATGTAAAAATAAAATAAATAAATAAACAAATAAATAAATAAGGTGAATATTTTTATAAACAAGAAAAATAATTATTTTGTTTGGATTTCTGTAATTATTTATTTATTAGCACAGTTTTGTATAACGAGTGTATACTCAGGCGAACGAGTGGTATACGGGCGAGTACGTAAACAAATGAGTTTCTATAATACACTCGTCTGACTTACGTTAGTTACCTTGGTAATATTGAATTGTTAAATTGCATTATTGCCAAATTATTTAATTAGATATTTTGTTTACTTTTTTCCATGTTATTATTCAATATTTTAATATTTTAGGGGCATCTTTAATGAGAACAATGTGCGGCTATTTCGTGAATCGGTGACTTCTACTGTCACCGTGAAATTAGATTAAATAAAGTAAGAATGAACAAATGTAAGAGTTACTCTAAATTATTCAATAAATTCTAAATTATTGAGTATATGTTTGTATTATAACCATACTACACTTTTTTAGGTTTAAAAACATTGCTAAATTCATCGGCATAAAATAAAACCATTTCCATTTTACACTGTTTATCCTTTACTTTCTGTAAATATTTATGTCTTATATAAACTCCTTTAGTCCGTCATTAAATTTATCTGCTTAGAAACGCCCAACAAATATCAAAAAAATTAAAAAATCCACAAATAAAGCTAAAAAAAAAATCTTTGTAAAAACTCGCATTTGAATCTACATATTTAAAAACAAGTAAGAAAGTACAGTCGGTCAAGCCCGACCATATAATACCCTACACCCAGTATATATATATATATATAACAGTTTTTCAGAAATGGGCTCTATATCGGAGATATGATAAATTTAGTATCATGATTTTTGTGAATATAAATATTATATATGTTAAACTTTACCTCGACATAAATACTTTTATAAGATTAATTTAGCTTAAAGTGAATTATGGGAGTTTCGACTAATTATGGACCGGCCATTAAAAAATTAGGTGTCATCATTTCTGTTTATATGAAACTTACTTGTGTTGAATTTTTTTTTTAGATACCAACATTTTTAAGAAATTTATGGTCGTTAAAGTGATATTCGGAAGTGGGCCTTATATGGGAGCTACGACTAATTATGAACCGATCTGCACAAAATTTGTAGATGTCATTTGGCTTCATTTACCGCTCATTTGTGGTTAAATTTACGTGGATTCTTGCATAATTCAAACATTTATGATCGTTAAACCCCTATTTCGGGAGGACATTTGTATGGGGGCCAGATGAAATAATGGACCGGTTTCCACCAGTTTCAATCCCATCCATACTAAAGCCGAAAAAATATCACGTACCAAATTTTATAGAAATATCCTGAAAATTGCGACCTGTACTCTGCGCACAAGCTTTACATTGACAGCCAGCCAGCCAGACGGACATCGTTAATTCGACTCAGTAAGTGATTCTGAGTCGATCGGTATACTTTAAGGTGGGTGTTGGATCAATATTCTGGGCGTTACAAACATCAGCACAAATCCAATATACCCTCCCCACTATGGTGGTGTAGGGTATAATAAATACGAGAGCTTCTAATGATATTTTTCAATTTCAGTCATAAATAATGGTAAAAAAAAAACGCAAACTCAAAGCAAACTCATGACGCAATACAGGCAGATGCACACACAACAATACTATTTAGCTGTAAGTTCGTTGGTCGCTGGTTGTTTTTGATATTTTCTTTTTTTTTAGCATAGAATAAGAAATAAACATTTAACGAGCTATTTTTATGACTCAATAAGCAATAAAGCAAAAAAAAAAAAATAACAAAACAAACAACATTGCAAACAGCAACTAAAATGGCAACAAAACTTTGGTTTATTAAAATGAAGCCTCTCGAAATATAAATAAATCTTAAAAATTACCCGCACACTTTCCTACACATACAATTACACACACATAAAATTTGTGCAATACATATTTACAGTGTATATTTCCAAGGGTATTCGTGTGCACAAATAGAGACACTGACACAAATAAATAGTAAAAACTTTTCTATGAAATTTGTTTTGTTTTTTTTTTTTTTTTTGTTTTTTCTATAAACACTACTGTAGATACAAGACCATCAGACATTCTAATAGTCTTAGATAGCAAAAGAGGCAAAACGACAGCTAAAGAAATGTAAATGGACTTTAAACAACTTTTTTCAGGACTAAACATACACACACACATTAAAATAAATATTTAACACTCACACAGATTTGTGCTATAATATCGAGAAGTACGTATATATGTATGTATTGTATATAAATACATATGTATATTAATGTACATATGTTGAAAAGAAAAGGACTATAAAGTATAATAATATTGATGTTATAAACAAGAACACTTAATAACACTAACACATAGATGCATTCATGCATTTTCTTATCAACATTTGCACATTAGTGTAAGTATTTGTTTGTTTATATTTAAACACTCCCAGCAAACAAAAAACCAAACGTTCAAAAAAGTATAGTTTTGTCATTTCTAAAGTAATATAAAAATTGTTTTTCAAAAAATTTTCAGAACATTAGACAAAAGTTTACTTCAATTTTAAAATAATTTTCAATTTGAGATTAAACCTGCGTGTTTACCAAGATTTAAATATTGCTTGTGTGTATGTCTGCACAAATATACATACATATGTCCTGGAAGGGACTGCAATAGTCCTTGCTTTGGGGAAAATATATTTTCTTGTTAAAACGTTAGCATGTCTCCTTTACTCAATATATGAAAAGGAGTTTAAAATACGCAATCATAAATGATTTTTCAAATCGGGAAATTTAATTTCGTGTTTAAATAAAATGTATATAAGTTCCAGTTGTTTAAAAAAAACCGGCCTTTTTAGAAAAACATTATTTTGGTTTTTCAAAAATTGTATTCTTAAAAAACCCCGCTAGAATAGAATTCGATTATATTTTTACAAATAATAAAAAATTTAAGCATTTTAATTTAAAATTTAATTAGATCTCCAGATTAGGCAAATGTGTCAAAAGTGTTTTCTGTTGAACATATCTAAATATTCTTAATAAAATTTATACTTTATGGTGAAATGAGTTGGAAGCAATTATGGAGCTGAAAACGTTTTTAAGCAAGCTGTGTTCGCTTATTTGTTTCAATTAACACGAAGCAATTTTTATTGCAAAGATTGCTACAAATTCTTTCCTTGAAATGTCTTCAGTGTTCACACAGCACAATATAATTCCTTAAATCACTCGTATTTTTATTTGAGAGTATACACACATTTGTATACATATATGTATGTGTTACTCTCTTATTCGTTTTAAATTTGTTTACACATATCCAATACAAATAAGAGAGTAACACGAATTGCTAGTACAATCAAGTGTGTACTCATCTTATCTTCAACTCACCTGAAAGGTAATTAGCTAAGCTTTGTTAGTTTTTAAAACATATTTTAACCAGCTAAAAATCAAGTAATTTAAACAAATTTAGTGTGGAATATTACGGGTCGAGTTTTTTTCCTCGCAGTTTTTCGCTTCCCGGAAAAGCGGGATCCCGCTCCATAGAAAAAATAAAACGTAAATTTGTCTTTATTTACGAAAAATCTTTTATTAAAAAACGTGAGGGAAAAAACAAGTTAAAAAAAATACTTAAATACTACAAAAATTAGTTTTAAATGAAAGAGGAACTTGAATTATTACATTACGCTTTTAAATGTAAATTTCTTATTATTATGCTCTAGAAAGAAACATAAACATAACAATTTAATTCATAAAAAACAGTAAAAAAAAATATATAGAACATTTTTATATAAATACTAAAAGTGACCTAATTGCTTGAAAAAAAGAAATTATAGAATATTGAAAAAAGGTCGAATAAAAGAAATTTTAACGGCTTAGGAAATAACTTTTTAACACACTCAAAGCGTTTATTGAATCGTTAGAAAGTCTCTTTCTGATTTTATTTACAAATTGTCCACTTTACTGAAAAAACTCGTTCACTTTCTACCGAAGTTGGACGAATAATTAAAAGTGCTTTAAATAAGTATTCAATATTTCGAGTGCTTTGACCGCTTCCTTCAACATTTTTAACTCCTTTTTTAAGTATAAGGAGCGAGTTGCCAGTTTTTGTATTTCCCGGGATCCCGCAAAAAAAATCCCGGGAAACGGGAAATCATAGCAATTGAAATTCCCGGGAATTCCCCTAATTAGGAAAACCCTAATTACAGGAGATGAAGACCACATGCTATTACTTCGACTTCTAGTCTCAAAGTTTCGATTGCATATCATCCAATCTACAGTGGTGATAATTAAAACAATCATCATGCTTACATTTGCGGTACTCATAATTTAATCATAAATCTATGAAAATAAAAAAACATAAAGAAAATCGTTAATGGGGTTGGACAAATATTTAAAACATTCATCATTGTTCTGTTATTTCTAAAAATTTTTCAATTTCCTTCAATAATTATTTAATTCATTATTTTGTCGGATCGCCCTTATTTGTTATCACTTAAAGACATCTATTTGGTATACTTTCGACCAAATGTCTGAAAAGTGAAATGGGTATAGCTTACCAGGACGCCTCAATGTTTTCCCACAAATCCAAACTTGTCTCAACTTTGTACCACAAGTTCTCAATTAGATTCAGATCAGGGGAGTGAGTGTGCTGACCAATTTACAATAATTATATTTGGTTCCTGTAAGCAATACTTCACAAGTCGTGAAGTATGTTTGGGATCATTGTCGTGTAGAAGATTTTATAGCGGCGCCAGATTTCTTCAGTTTCATGATATCATCGTATTTTCAAATATATTTTTATATAAATTTTGATGCATTTATGAAGAAATTCGGGATATTGGACAATTCCGTACCAAGAAAACGAAGCCCACACCATTACATTACCACCGCTGCTGCTGATTAATCGGACGCCATACAAACCGTTTTCCATCAAATCCCCAGCAGCAAAACTTTGATTCATCACTCATATCCAAAGTACGTTTTTCTTTTTCAAAACAGAAGGTTTACGTTGTGCGATACAACCACAAAGAGAAACTATATTAAGCCTTCGTCTTATTGTTCTAAATGAAACTTCATGCGATGACTACACTATATACATATGCCTGTTTTAAATGGATAAGCTTGAGTGATTCTATTTCTAACTTCATCTTCTCTTTTGTTTGTTTTTCGGTGTTTGGTAGATGTTACAACATTTGTACTTATCCCATATTTAATAAATAATGGCGTTGTATACTTTTCCTCTGGAGCAACCAAGCAAAATAGAAGTTTGTAATACGGTTTTACCAGAGCTTTTTAGGTTATTAATAAGTTTAATTTCTGCTTCGAAACAAGTTGGTACTAACAATGTAAAACTTTATAATATTGCGTTAAAACACTTTTTTAATACTTACCGACAATACTTTTGATAATATGTTTTATAATACCATTAATATTAAAACAAAGTTGAAAAAGTTTTAATTATGTGTTCACCCCGTTAAAAGCAAAATAATGCTTTATTTTACAAAATAAATTGATTATAGGGTGAAATAACTAAGGAATTAAGAGCGTAAGGCATAAAACTGAAACTTACTGTGAAAAAGAAATTAAAAACTTTTAAACTTGGTGAGATTGTATTAATTATATCGACACCACTGTACACAGCAGAAAAACATATGTATGTCTGTCATTTGTGTAGTTCTAGGCTTTGAAGTGATAAAATAATTATCGAAAATCCAAATCGTTGATCGAAAATTTTAAATTACTTACTCGAATTTGTTACAGTGTTTACTATTAAATATTCCCAAGCCAGTGACAAAACAAACGTTCAACTATTCCAATTATCAGCCATGTCACAGAATTTAGTTCCGTTCGGAAGTGGAATTAATTTTATTTTTTGCTTCTATAGAAAAAGCAAAACAAAAATTTTTTCGGAATGAAACCAATTTTAATTTGCTATGTGGAATTGCAATTTTAAGCATTTTCAGGTTTCATTCCGGAAAAATTGTTCGCTTTACTTTTTCTATAGAAGAAAAAAACAGAATTAATTCCACTTCCGAACGGAATTAAATTCTGTGACATGGCTGTATAAGTACTCCAAATTTAGCTATCTCTTCGTTATGGAGAATCTTGTCGTACTTCCTTATAGAAACAAACTAACTCTATAATTGAAATCTTTTGATCAGTTCTTAAAACTTCTACGATTGGAATCTGCAAAAGTGCAAATACATCATTGAAAAATTCTTCTGAACTATGAAGCATATTTCTGGAAGAATGATGGGTTTGTAATCCCCATGTTATGGTTAATACTTTACCAAGTCAAGTTGGCAGAATATTTATGGGGTAAAAGCTTAGGTTGCAAAAAGAGACACAGCTAGTTGATCTATTAGGGAAGATGTTGAATTTTATAGTAAACTCGAGAAATAATCCATTGGAGTGGTGTTTTAACGATGTTTGACTTACTTTTATGTTGTCATGTCACAAATTAACAACATTTGAGGAGTTCAGAAGAATATCGTAAAGGAAATTGCTAACGTAAAATGTGTGGAATATGTGTAAAATGATTAACAAAATAATCCTTCACTGCAAATGTCATCGTGATTACCAAATGATATAGTCTAAATTATTTACTTACTTATTTACATCTTATAAACCCGTTTATACTGTGTTTCCACGACGATTTGAATCAGCTGCTTCGCTTGCTCAATCATGTTTATAAATCATGTTTGTTTACATGACTAATAAACTTGCTTCGATTTGACAGTTATTTTTAATAAACAAACAGAATAAAAACAAAACAGAATTTACAATTTGTAGAAAATTATTTTTTTAATGGACAAAAAAAATTTAATGGAAATTAGCTTATTTAAAAAAAAACATTCGTACGTAGTTACTTAAAGCAACAAGAAAATACGCTAGCAAATGGGCCAAGTTATTTATTTTTAAGAAGCTCATTCTTGAATCTTGCATAACATTTTTCAAAAAAATTTTTTTTTATCCATTGTTTTTTATTTTATTTTATTCAATTTTATGAATTTTCATTTCACTTCTATTTAATTGATAATTTGATTTAGAAAAGAGTGGAATTTTTCGTACTTCGCAAGTAGATGCAATATGAATTTGGTGGTTTTTTAGTTGGAAAATCCTAAATAGTATAGGCAACACTTTTTTAACTGACAGCCGTTTTGTCAGCTGTCAAGTGATTTATGCTTCAAGTTGCTAGTCTACACCGACAAGCCCGAAACAATTGACCACTTGAAGGACAAACTTCGCCGATTTATTGCCGAAAAAGTCATCGAAAATTGGATACTTAGATTAGACTACGTCTGAGCCAGTCATATGCCATAATACCTTATGATTATCTTTGGAATAAAGTAAATTTCATGTCAATTTAAAAAAATCATCTTTGTTTTATTCCATTTCAAAGTTCTATACACCTAAAAACACATTTTTAAAATAAATTTGCACAATTTAGTAGCGTTGAAATGTCAAACCAAACTGGACAGCTGACAAAATCCCCGTCAGTTAAAAAAAATGTTGACAACTTAAAGTTCTATATATTTAAAAAACAACACCCTATATTAAGAAAAATGTAGATAATTTTTTCCCCGACATAAATGACAATCGATTTTAGGTGATTATTATTATATTCTTTAAAACATCCAGAGGGATAATTTTCAGTTTATTTCAACATAAACTACTTGTTTTATGAATTTAGGTTTTAATTATATCTATTTCGTACAATATACTATTCAAAAGTTTTACGTACATAAAGCATGTTTCAACAAAAACCTGGTTTTCCTACAGGGTCATATTGGAATAACATTTAACTTGTGTAAAATTAAGATTTGAATACATATTGTAAATTTCAAAAAGAAAGATTCAATAATAAAAAATAAATTAAAAAAAAGATATAACTTGCAGACATATATCTATCAGTAGTAAAAGCTTTGACCATTTTTTCAATGAATTTAATTTGGAAAATTTACTATGAAAATGGTTCATCTGTATAACCTGCATTTCATAAATTTCTTGATATTTTTGGCAAATATAATAGCAAACAAACTTACTTTCCCCCTGACCTAATATGTATAAATATTTCACCATAACTACAAACAAAAAGCAAACATATCGTTCCGTTCATATTACAGCCATAACATTTATAGCATATTTATGCATAAGTATGTATGTACTCGTATACATATGCAAGTGTTTATATGTATACATACATACTCGTACATATATTGTATCGAAAGTAAACACCCCACATACATTAACATTAAGTGAAATGCAGCACATTACTGCTACCGCTGCCACTAAGTGTTTAAGTTTCAACACAATATTTCAATTGCAAGTTAAACTTTTCTGGCTATAAAAGCCAACTGACTTCCGTTCAATCAAGTGTTGGTTTGTTTATATAAACGAAAACTTCTTTTGATTGTAACATAAATATTTGTTGGCCTGTATGTGTAAGTGAGTGTGGTTAAAAGTAAAGGAGTTATTTTCATTTCTATCTAATGCTTAAACTATTGTGCTGTTGTATTGTTAGTTTCTGATGTAAATGTTTTACGGCTTAAGAAACGGAAACATTAAAATTGTAGCGAAGCAGGCGCGCCAGCGCAAAAGCGGAAGTTTTTCAAATGGCACCCATTGAGGTTAAACACGCAAACGCCTTTTACGAGTATAGGGAGTGGGTGAGTGTTTGGCAAAGATGCAACATACTAAATTCCATTATAACAAACAACAAAACAAAACAACAACGCTACACTTACGTTTGCTTAAACTGCTTGTTGTAGTTTTAAAACGATTGTGTTGCTTAAATTAAGGCACCGTTATAGTGACATATTTTATTTCTACAAGTTTATGTCTACACATATGTATGTTTTGCTGTTTGTTTGTTTGAAAGTGTGTGTGTGTTTAAAGATTATAAAGTCTTAACACACATTCCTTTGCGCAAAGTTCTATTTAGATAGACAAGAAAATAATTTGCTTTAAATATTGAAAAACTCAATTACAAGGGAATGAGCAGAAAGAAAATTAAATTTAAATCCTTCAAATAAAAAGTTCTTTAAAACTTTTTCATTTAACTTTGGAAAATCATGTAGCTTATTTGAAAGTATTTACTCTGAGATTATGTTTGTGCTCAACGGGAATACACAGCAAACAGAACAACAACAACAACATCATCTCAACGAGCTAAAGACAAAAACAGTGGGTTTATATGATGAAAATTATTCTCTTAATTGCTGCTAGGACTTGATGAAAGAGATTATTTTGTGAAAGCAAACATTATTTCGTTAAAAGGAAATTATAAATTATTGTAAAAACGACATTTTTAAGGAAAAAACTTTTTTTAAAAACTAACTCAAGAATTAAATTCTTTTGTTTAGTTCTTGCAACTTCTCCGATTAGACTCTGAAAAAATCTAAAAATCATTTGAGATTAATCATGAATGTTCTATTGAATAGAATGTTTGGTTCTCCAGTGAAAGCGAGAAATGATGCTGGAATTCTTAAAATTGCCATTTTGTTCGTATGTTGTGATGTTTAATACCAAGAAGCCTACGACTTTATAGAAGCTCAAGAAAAAGTGTCCAACGTTCAGTATATGCAAATCATGGTTTTTAAACGTAAACATTTTAAGAAATACTTTTTTGCATTTTTTTGTTGAAAATATTTGTTAAAAGTACTTTTTTGTGAAACACTATTCAATAATGAATGTGGGGACAATAATACGTCCCTTAAAAATATAATTATAACTCATTCCTTGATTAGGATATCCCAAGGATATCGAAATAATGGAAGAAATAATTTAATAAATAATTGGCCTCGAGCTCGAAAAAATTTTTTATTTTATCAAACAAAAAAAAAGGTCGAAGAAATCAAAATTTAATTTAAAAATTATTTATTTTAATCGTGTTTTTACTTATAAATTTTCGTTCACTTTAGTAATGGCAAGATTTTTTTCTAATAAAACCTTATTTGATGAAACATGCTTTTTGATAAAAAAAAGCGTTGATTTATTTTTTGTTAAATTCTAGAGATTATGACAGATATAAAGATGGCGACTAATAGTAGTGGAGAGGGGGGCACCTTAGAACCCTTTTTGCTTTCAAGCGACATACAAATTTATATTTTTGAATTATTGACTTTTTACATAATTTAACTAATATGGAAATAAACTTTAGTTTAAGTCTACAAGTAACTTATTTTTAGTTCGATTTATATTTTTTTCTTATTTTTTTAATGGATGAAGTCATCGTGTTCAAATGTGCCCCCCATACGGGGCAGTTTTGAACGGCAATTTTTTCTTATGTCCAAAAATAACATAATAATAATATATATATAATATATATATAATAAATTCGATTTATTTATTAAGAAAAACATAAACATTAACAATTAAAAAATAAAAAAAATTCAGATCAAAAATAAGTTTTATATTATTAAGACGGAAAAGGCCTTGCGATTTCAGGTGACATTACATTTTCCTTTAAAGCATCATGATCAGCATTCGATTCGTCATTTTCAGAAAATAAGAGGGAATCAACAATGCTTGGTACTTCGGTTGATGAATTAACATTTTCAAAGGTGCCCCCTTTTTCTCTGTTCAAACCTGAACTGGCTTGCCATTTCACGGAAATTTATTATAAATATTTTTTTTTTTACATAAATATCAAATAACTTAACTTAATTTTGTTTGAAATGAATTTTGGACTGCAAGAAATTTCTTTCACGAAAGAAAACGATCACTGAATACTTCTTACACTCTTACAAAAAAACATAAAAAAACTTACAATGTCACTGCGAAAACGTCGGTCGACGACTGAAAAAACTAGCAAAAGTTGTTAACGTTGAAGGAAAACAAGGTTTCCATGTAAAAAACTCGGTTAAGGGTCGGAAAAAATGTTAAACTGAGATTTTATCAACATAGTTCAAAGGTGCCCCGGGTATAAACGTGCCCCCCTCTCCCCTACCCAGCTTATATTTATTTTTTACAAAAGTTAAAACAAAATTATTTAATTTTCTACTTTAATTTCCACTGTTTTTAAAGGCAAAACCTATAAGCAAGTGGTAGCAGCAATAGCAATTTTCCTGTTACACGCTCTAAACTTTTGCAATAAATCTTAAAAATAGTTTATGGCTGCGCTGTGTTAGTAGCATCACTCTCTGCAAAAACTGTTCGAGTTTAAAATTGTATCAGTAAGTGTGTGTGTATGTGTGTGTGCACGTGTGAGCCTTTGTATGCATGTATAAATGTTTGAATGTAAAAATGTATAATAAGAATGCGTGAGAAATTCAATTTACTAAAGAAGATTTGCACACGTATACCATGAATTTTATAAGTAAAATTGTATATTGCTTCGCTTATTTCAAATTTCAAACTTTTTTCGTAACACTTTGCCTTCTCTTGGCCTTTTTTATTTTATTTATTTTTTTTACTGCGTACTCGTTTCTAGTTAAATTTCATTTTAAGTATCTATGTACAATCACACAAATACAACATACATGCACTCGTTATTATACTCTCATGTATGAGTGTGTTTTGGTTCTATGAAATGCATGTTTCAAGAGTAAATGGAAATTCATGATAAAATTCGCCCTCCCCCCTCCCAAATCACCCCACAGTAGATAGAAATCAGGGAAGAAATAAATATAGAGGGAAAAAAAGAACGGAATGTATTTTGCCAATAACTATTTAAATTATTATTTTTATTTTTTTTACGAATTTGATTTTATTTGAAAATCTCCAAAAAAAAATAAAAAAAAACTTTACAAAGCGAGACAGATATGAGCAAAATATTAATGCAAATGCTGATTTGCAACAGGAAATATGTACATATGTATGTATAATGTACAAGCGTTTGTGCATTCAATGGCTTAAACAACAAGTTTGAAATTTATTTCGTTTAAAGTGCAGTCGAATTGAATTCAAGTGAAATGCAGTAGCGTAGAGTGGAGTGGATTGTATTGTAGTGAAGTATGGTATAGTGAAGAGAAGCACAGTGTGTAAATATTGTAGAGCTATTGAATTAGACTTGATATGATTAATCAAAGTCAACACTTGATATGATTAATAGTTATAGTCGTGTACAATTTAATAGTGATTTGATAACAGCTGCGATTAACAACTTAAGATATTTATTTGGAAACTTTCTGGCATCAATTTTGAAGAGCAAGTTTTATTAGGAATTTAAAGAAAATAAGAGTATTGTTAAAAGTTTATCTAAATGTAATTTCCTTTAAGGTGTCAGTCGTTTGTAGTTTGATGGTATGACATCACAAAATGCAGCTATGATTTTCAAAAGAAGTTAATAGAATTTTAAATTTTCCTTGAAGTCTGTTATTTTAAGCTGGGACTGAAATAGTCTCTCAGGCAACTTGAGATGAGATTAATTATGAATATAAAATAAAGTTACATATTAAACTATTTACTTTTTTTAAGTGGAAAAATGTTGTAGTTTCTACACACAGAGAAAAAATATAGTTTTACATGTTTACCGCAACAATGTCAACATTTTTACAAGTTTTTCAACAATATTATGGTCACTGTAATTATTTGTATGATTGCGGTAACCATAATATGGTTAAGTTAAGATTCATATGATTACTAAAATTGTAGTAACTATGTATATATTTGTTGCAATCATGTTTAAGATGAATCCATTTATCATAATTTGTTGGTTTTTGATTATAATAGAGAACAACATAATAATATAATTTTTATTCATAAAACTGATCACCATAAACATTACATAATTGCTATATTCATATATATGATTGCTATAATCATGTGAATTAGCCATATTATGGTTGTAGAAATTATATAAATAATTAAAGTTATCATAATACAGTCGACTCTTGATAATTTGAAATTCGTTAATTTGAATCTCGCGATATTTTAAACTGTTTTTCAGGTCCCTTGAAAAACATTTAATAAATTGCAAAAAATCTATGTAATTTGGTCCCCTCGGTAATTTAAATTTATTTGAATGGCATATTTATCGCCGGCATATTTTATGCAAAATATAATATAAATAAAAAAAATATAAAATAATTTGAAGTTTAGTTTTTTTACACTCTATAATTTGAATTCGTAATGTGATTTTGTTTTTGGTTTTTTAAACAAAAATTAAAATCGTTTGCTTTTAGCATACACAACACATCGAACTTGTACTCTCGTTAATATGAAATCTCGATTATTTGAACTTTTTCTCTGGTCCCTTGAATTTCAAATTTTCAAGAGTCAACTGTATTTTAAAAAATGTTTACAATGGTAAACATGCACAACTATTTTTTTTCTCTGCGTGTGAAGGTTTGATTTGTGGATGAGTTATTAAAAAATTTACTCATGTACATTGCAGTAGAACCGAATGGCTACAATATTCCAAAGGGCAGAAATACTTATAATTCTAATATTTATTTGTCTGATTTAGGAAATCCTAAAATTTACGCAACATTGGAGTAAAATAAGAAAACAGATTTTTCATTTAATTTTTTGTTTTATAAAAGCACAAAGTATTGAACTGCACACTGGGTGCAGCTTTGATAAATGTGGCATAAATGTGGTTGATATTCGTTGATACATATTTGAATTCTCTTCTTCAATAAACTGGTGGTTTTTGGATTGTTAACAAATGCTTTTAAATTCAAATAACCCCATAAAAAGAAAACCAGGACGGTAAAACAGTGCCAATTTTAATTACGCGACCTGAAAATGTCTCATGCTGTCATTAATTGATTCACGAACTATATGGCATGTGACACCTTCTTTCATGAAATCACATCAATAACACCCAATTCCGTCATCACACATATACGAGCCAGGATAACCGACCTTCTAAAGCACTGCCTTGATATTGGCATTTAAACGCCTTATTTTAGTACAACCTACAAATACATTCTTCTTTAGTTTTTCAAAGACTTTCTTGCAAAACCTCGAATTATTATAAGAACTAGAGCGTAATTCTCCAAAATCTTTATTTGGAATTAAAAATCTTTAAACCACTTCCAAACAAAACTTATTATTTTGCTCAGTTCAAAGCTTTTATTGAAATAATCGCCCCTATCGGAAATATTTTTTCCTTCGAAATTCCAATCGTGAATAATATTTTCCATGAAATGTTTTCCACTTTTTTAACAATTCACTGGGGAATGATGTTTGTGAAAAATTCAATATTCAGACAAAATTTTCCTTATCGTGAAAATATTTTTCACTCTTAATATTTTTCTTATTCCCTTCATTTTGTTCACTTTATTTTTGCTGGGGAGTTGAATTCATCATGTTGGTATTTATTTGTTTTAAGAAGTTACATACACTAAAGTTTTGAAAAATTATTTTACATCCAGTATATATCTATTACAAATATTAATTTAAAATAATTTTTTGTATTAAATTAGTCACAAGGCACTTGGTAGCTGCAAGGGGTCAGATGAATTGCGCAAACATATTTTCTTTTTTTATTATTTATTATTATTATTTATTTTAAACGTCTTTTTCTAACTTACATTCGTAATGCTTTGATAGTTTTCCTTATTTTAAACAGATATGCAATGAAGGCAACAAAGACTTCACGGGAGATTCACGATAGCATTTTTCACTTCGAGGGGAATAAAAATTTCATGGGAACAAAAATTCCACTTATTATTCAAGTATTCATAGTACTATTTGTTGAAATAAAAAATCGAATCAAATAGTGCTTGAATCTTGAAATGCCCTTTTTTAGTTAATTAATACGAAATTAAGTTTAATAACAATAACTTTCTTTAAAGCCACCGAAAACTCTTTTAACACACTTAAATTAATCTTCAAATTAACTTTTCAAAAACCTTGAAACATTTCTCTTTTCAAATACCACAGTGAATTGTCACTTTTTAGTTTCCATTTAAAATAATTTAAACAATACATTTCCTTATTTATTTACAAAAAGTTAAGAAAGCAGCACAAACAACCACAGCATTTATACTAAAAAAAAAGCCATTTACACATTTTCAAGTCAGTTTTTTTTCTCTAAACTTGTGTCTGTGACTATAATGAAAAGTATGCTACTCAAACTTTAGTCTTTAGCTACTTTTTTCTAGCATTTTTTTTCGCTAAATTACCATCTAACCATCAGTCATTCTTCTGCAATAATAATATAGAAATGAATACAAAAAAAAACCGGAGTTTTCTTCACACAATTATGTTTCAAAAAAAAAAAAAAACAACTCTAACAATTGAAATATTTACGTGAAAATAACACTTTGCAAAGTTTCTTGCTGCTGGATGTTGGTTGTTGTTGGTTTTGTTTTCAATGCTGGTTGGCTGGTGGGTAGCATTTCTTTAAGAAATATAAAATTCTTAGGACTTGCAGAACAAGAACTCTTGCTCTGTACCAAATATGAGGAAAAAAAAGAAACACAGAAACACAGTGTAGTGAAGAAGTGTTTAAGTTTTTCCCACAGCTGTTGCGCTTTTGTTTTATTTTAAACATTATAATTGACTTAAAAGCTGCAAGCGGCAAAAAACTACAGCTATTGCTACTGCTATTTTTTTAAACAAACAATTCTACCCAGCTTGTGTTTGTTCTTGTTGCAGTTTCAAGTGAAATTAGTTTTTTTCTTTACTCGTTTTTTATTTTATTTTGTTTCCTAACTACTACTGTTGGTTTATTTATTTAATAAAACCACTAAAGGAAATATTACCCGAAAACAATTGAAACGAGCCAAAAGAAAGTGAAGAAAGAAACACAATACTTCAGCCGTTAAGAAATGTAAACATTTGTCCAAACACTCAAACAATACAACTAGCACTCGACTCTTGTATTTACCTCCAAATGATACATGGTTTGCTCTTCTTACTCAACCAAAAACCAAAAGGAAATTACAGCAAAAATACAACCAAAGTGTAATGAAAATAAGGAAATCCAAAGAACTGTAAAAAAAATAAGAAAAATACGTACGGAAATATTTATTTTAATTAACCAGTCAAAATCATACAATCTTTGTTCTCCCTGCTAACAAGGCCAACAAGAAATCGAGAAATAGAGAGAAAAAAGAATAACTAAAGTGGCGATATGAAGGAATGCCAAGGACCAGAATGTTGATGGTTTCGAAGAACCTAAGTAGAAAGAGTGAAACTGCTATTACGCATTGTGGCATAATTAAATTTTATTTGGCCTAGAATTTTCACTACTTTCATTTCTATTTAAAATCTTGTTTTTTATAAAAAATTTATTTTCCTTTTCCTTACGTTTTCCATTTAAGAATACTTACTTTCTTCTTTTGTGGCATTAATTGGGTTCTTTTGCTTTTCTCTAATTGTTATTGTTAAATTGTTGAGAATTAACACAGGACAAAGTTGCCAAAAGTGCAGAGTGCAGCATGAATTATCAGAATTATTTCAATTATTTTTTTTTTAAAAATTGTATAGAAAAACACAATATTTGTAATGTAAAATAAAAGGGCTTTCAACAAGAAACCCCTTTATATTAATCGTGATACTTTTAGTAAAACTTTATTTTAAAAAAAATCGTGGTACATTTAAAGGGACTAATTATGTTGCTTTTAATTGTCCTTCTTGTAAATCAATCATGGTACTTTAAGTAAAACTTTATTTTAATTGTTCTTCTTTAAGCAATCGTGGTACTATTAGTAGTACTATTCGTGATACTTTTAATTGTCTTTGTTTTAAAGCAACCGTGGTACTTTAAGTAAAACTTTATTTTCAAGCAATCGTGGTACATTTAGAGGATCTAATATTGGTACTTTTAATTGTTCTTCTTTAAGCAATCGTGGTACTATTAGTAGTACTATTCGTGATACTTTTCATTGTTTTTGTTTTAAGCAACAGTGGTACTTTTAGTAAAACTAAACATGATTCTTTTAATTGTCCTTCTTGTAAAGCATTCGTGGAACATTTAAAACAAATAATCGTGTTTCTTTTAATTGTCCTTGTTTCGAAGCAATCGCAGTACTTTAAGAAAAACTTTCTTTTGAAGCAATCGTGGTACATTTATGGTTCTTTTATAAGTCAATAGTTAGGTTCTTCTTATATATCAATAGTTAGGATTACTCGTGGTTTTTTTAATTATCCTTCCTTTAAAGCAATCGTGGTACTATTAGGTAGGAATAATCGTGGTACTTTTAATTGTCTTTATTTTTAAGCAATAGTGGTACTTTAGGTAGAATTACTCGTGGTTCTTTTAATTGTCCCTGTTGTAAAGCATTCGTGGTACTTCAAGTAAAACTTTCCAATGAAGCAATCTGGAATATTTAGAGGGACTAATAATCGTAGTACTTTAATTAGAATTATTCGTGGTTCTTTTAATTGTACTTCTTTTAAGGCAATCGTGGTACTTTAAGTAAAACTTATTTTAGAAGCAATCGCGGTACATTTAGGGGGACTAATCATGGTTCTTTTAATGGTTCTTCTTCTAAAGAAATAGTGGCACTTTAATTAAGATTACTCATGGCACTTTTAATTTTCATTGTTTCAAAGCAATCGTGGTACTTTTAGAAAAACTTATCGTGGTTATTTTAATTGTCCTTCTTGTAAAGCAATCGTGGTACTTTAAGTAAAACTTTTCATTGAAGCAATCTGAAATGTTTAGAGGGACTAATTATGATGCTTTTTATTATTCTTATTTTAAGGCAATCGCAGTTTCTTTATAACAGTCATCCCGGTTCCTATAATTGTACTCTTCTTAAATCAAACGTAGTAATTTTAGAAGGAATCGTCGTTGTTCTTTTAATTGTGCTTTTTTGAATCGTACTTTACCAATTTATTGTAATAATTGTTAAAGCTTCTACTACTGATAAAACAAAAAGTTAAATGTTAAAACCTTCTTGCTATTCCAATGTGCGCTTGTTGGAAAACAAGGTTCTTGTTGAAAAAACATTTAAAAACTGTAAATGATGGCATTCGATAAGAAACGAGTGTTTTTTACTCATAAGTTAAGATACATTTGAAATTTATATCGATTTTTAATGCGAGAATATGCCTCTAGGTCATTTTCATTATAATTAAAACTTTAGTAATATCGAATATTTTCACTTGAAAATGTTTCTAATAAACTAAATTTAATTTTAGCTCTTGAAACATTAAAATTAAAATAAATTAGCTTTTTTCATTTATTAACTCATGCTTTATTTAAGCCATTATTATTTATGTGTGCTGGAGCCATTATAAATAATAGTTATAAATAATTCTCAAGATACTCGATTGATGGGTAGTTTAAGATTATTAATGACATCAACCCCCTGGCCCACGATGTCGAACGATAACGTTCGCTTAGATAAGACTTAAGACACAAACTTGATTGTGGAATAAACAAACTTGATTGAGTAAAAAATAAATACGATAAAAAGTTTGTGTCTTGAGTCTTATCTATGCGAAAGTTATCGTTCGACATCGTGGGCCAGGGGGTAAAATCTTCTTGTTTTAATGTGGCAAATTTATCCTTATGTGGAATACCTTGTTTTAGGTAGTTTTTATTCAAAATTGGCAATCTAAGGGCAATTTATAATGTTTGGATATAATTCTAGAAACAGTTTCTTTATTTTATATTGTATTTTTCACTCTTTTGTCAAATAGACTAACTTACTCAAACATAAACTAAAAGTGGTAAAACATTGTCTATTGCAAAATATTTAAATTACTAATGTTTTAAGAATATTTAGTTTAGACATTAACAGACTTTTCAATTTCATTCGCAAAAACTTTTCTATTTCGTTTAAAAAAAAACTGATTATTTTGCCACTTAAAACTTTTTTCAAAATCTTTAGTTGATCTATTTAGCCAGCGAGCCACACAGTTTTCTATTGTAAATATTTCCTTTAGATAATAGATATATATTAAAAGAAAAACATACACTTAAATTTACATTACAAATTTATTTTTTATAGTATGTTTAATTTGTCTGCCTTTAAAAATTAATTGAACTCAAGCCAAAAAAAATCACTTATGTAAATACGTTTATAGCAAAATGTTCTGCATTATTTATTTTAACTATGGCCATCTCATATAAAGACAATAAACACATGACCGCTTATAACAGAAACCATGCTGTTGCCCATTTGTCCTAGCTGTAATCAAATAATTTCTAATTATATTATAATATGAATGAATGCACAAATATATGAGTGAGTGAATGAATGAATAAATGATTGAGAGAATGTATGACTCATTTAATGTTGCTTGACTATAAGACGATGGTAATAATGTTGCTGCTGTCAATGATCATGATGATGATAATAATAGAAATAAGTATTCCCTCATTCAATCATTGTTTAATGTTTCATTTAATATAATTATATGTAAATGACTTCTAAAAGCATTTTGATTAATTTTACATGAACATACACACATTTATAGCAACACAAAGTGCCGTATCATACATATGTATATATGTGTGTGTGTTTAAAATATAACTGTAATGGATGCGTACAAAGTGACAGAAATAGATAGTTATACACTGGGCTAAAAAAAAACATCTTATTTTAAAATTTATTATAAAAAAATGCTAAACTATTGTAAGTATTTAGATGCATGTAGTAATGAATTTGTCATTCGCTGCAGGCCATGTCTACAGACTTCAAAATACATACGAGTTCATTTATGTCCAACACTGTATATCACCTGTTTATATATACATACATACAAACATATTTGAAGTATACTATAAAACTATAAAATATTCCACACATTAAACTTTATGATGCATACGGTGAGTAAACGCTATTAAAACTATTAAGAATCACAATTTAAAAACATGATGGTTGTTTCTTCTTGTTTTTCCTTCTGCATAATTTTCCTTCTTTGTTCTTTCATCTAAATGTTTTAATTCAATTTACTCTAATTACATACATACATAAACAAACACTTCCACAAATACCTACATACCTACAAACAAATGTATGTAGAGATTTTTAATGCATTTATGCGTGACACAAAACCAAGAATCTAGAGAAAGCGTATACATACATATATGTACGATGTGTGTGTTTGTACATGATATTTGTATTTATGTGAGCATTAGAAAAATGCTTGGGCGGTGTTAGAAATTTAATTATAATGAAAGCCTTTAAAAAAAAGCTGCAATGAGCATTTATTCTTTATTTTAGCACACTTACTCATACTGAACATATTTGAAGCTATGAGTATTATACATATCTACTTGACATTGGTTAGATGGTCTTGAGTTGTGAAATTGTTTTCCAAGTATTAAGTGCGTAGGTGTGTGTTTGTATTTTTGTGTTGTCTTTGGTAAACTGCAATAGTAATAATAGAATTTTTAAGGACACAGCAGAGAAAATCTAATAAAAAAAAATACCACACAAACGCTTCACACACCCACGGTAATAACAAACATTCTTAGCAAATGTCTGACATATAAGAAATATTAATTAATAACATTTTACGTGCAGTAATAATGACAGTCATACGCTTAGTAGGTCATATGAAATTGTATTACTATTGCACTAAGTATTATAAAAAATAAATATAATTTAATTTACTAAATGAGAATTATTCCTCTTGCGAGTATTAATTGTAAAAAATTATTATAAAATTTTTTATTCGAAGGTTTACTTCTAGTTAAACACAAAAATTTATTTGAAATTTATTTTAAAAATTTTTTTAAAAATAAATGTTTGTGTTTAACTAGAAGTAAACCTTCGAATAAAAAAATTTATAAAAAATTTTTACAATTAATACTCGCAAGAGGAATAATTCTCATTCAGTAAATAAAGAAGTTAATCATAAAGAATTTGAAAATAAAAAATATTAGACACAAAGAATGCTGACGAAGGCTTTAGCAGGCCAGAAAATGCATTACATTTTGCTAGTGTCTCTTTGTATATTTCTGTATGATTTTATATTTATGTTTTCCAACGGAAAGCTATGTAGACAATATAACAGAGGTATACAAAAATAAATTTCAAATTAAATTTTTGTGTTTAACTAGAAGTAAACCTTCGAATAAAAAATTTTATAAAAAAATATAATTTAATTTTAGTTCTTTAGCAGCTTTTGTTGTAATTTTAATTTAATACATTTAAACTAATAAACAAGTAATGACGTGTTCGATTGTGCAAAATTTTAGTAACTTTCGCAGAGCACTCTCACAATTCCTAGTGGCAAATACATAAAAATTATAAATATGTGTGAAAAATCACACAAATGTCAGAAAGATCACTTTTTAAATATATCATTGAGAAAAATTTCAAGCAATTTCATGAAAACTTAGTTTCAGTTCTCTGTGGATACTATTTGATTTCGTTTAAAAAAAACCCTGATTCTAGAGCAAATGTCTCGCATTATTTCCTAATTCAACGTCAACATAAGTTTTCACTTTAAACTGTTGTAGTAACACTTTTTGTTTACATTTTTAACTAAAGCATGGTATTCTGTTCATCATTTCGTGCGAAATACTATCAAAAGCCCATATAAAAGAAATTGATGCGAAATAAATGCGAACTAATGCTGCTAAAGTTGTACTCTGTTCTTGTTGTGAAAAGTTACGAAATGTTTCTGGCAGCATGTTTTTTCAACCAAAAAATGTATATGGCAACATTTTTTTTCAATTGCGAAATAATGTAAGCGGCACTTATTTCACACGAAATTAAAAACAACAGCTGTTTAGATTTTATTTGTTATTGTTTTTAATTTAATAATTTCGCACAAAAATTATTCAAATTGCAAATAGTACTAATAAAACAATAAATAATAAAGACAAAAATAAATTTAGTGAAACTGAGAAGCGTCTGATCATATCGGCAGTACGAAAAAGAAAAAACATAGAGAATAAAACCAATAAATTACATTGCAACCGGAACGTCATAAAAGCATCATGGATAATATGTAATATAATTTTTGTAACCATTTCTTTAACACATAAAATAAAAACATATGTTTTTTGTTTATATAAAACAAACAATGTTGCATACCTAAGGGCAATAAAAACGACAATTTTCTTCTAAATTGCGGCATTGTCACCACTTGCTAATTGTGAAATAATTGATGTTGCTCAACAAATTTCGCAAATTTGAACAGAGTACCATGCTTAAGGTGATCCGACAAAAATTGTGCTGTAACATTTTTCATATAATAATGTTAAAAATTTTAATCAACATGTTGCTGTTACAATTTTACTATAAACATGTTGCCGTAACATTTTTTCTGCAAAATGTTTTAATTTTTTCTATCAACATGTTTAATCCTATATAGATGTTTCTGCAACATTTTTCCTATCAACATGTTGCTATAACCTTTTTTCTTCAAACATGTTCCTGCAACATTTATTCTTAAAATATGTTGCTGCTATATTTTTTTCTAAAAACAAAAAATTTTTCTTAAAATCTTGATGCTGCAACATTTTTTCTATAAACATGTTGCTGCAACATTTTCCTAAAACATGTTGCTGCAAATTTTTCTTTTATGTTTGCTTAAAATTGTGATGTTTATAGAAAATGTTGCATAACAATATATAAATAATATACCACCTACACATAAATAGTAAATACACAACTTCTAAGTACAAGTATGTTCAACTAAACATTGTTTTCCATTTTTGTATATGTATATACATACATGTATATATTATTTTCTTTATTTTAGCTTATTATTGTTCTAAGAATTTTATATATTTTCACTTTTATTTTTAAACAGTAAACAAAGCAAAAAAAAAGAAAAGTTTATTTAAAGGCAATTAAACAAACCATACAATGAAACGTTTCCATTAAAGCTTTTACCACTACCGCTAAAACAACTTTTACTAGCACACACAACTAACTGTATTTGCTGCTGCTGTTGCTAATACTGAATTCTGCAATGAGGAAATTTTGAAGAAAAGTAACCAGCAGACCAAAACAATAGAAATAACAGCAGCGCCATTATAAGATGTCTTTACAAATGTTTGTATGTGTGCATGTAGAAGTGTTTGTATAAGTTTTTGGTGTTAACTTTAAGTTCAAATAAATACAAACAAAAGTTGAGGGCATTAACACCTGCATAAACAAAAAAAAATAAAGAAAAGAAGTTGAAAACAAAACTTTACCATTTTTCCACAGAAACACGGACAAAGGGGTCTGCGACTCATTTGAGAGCAAATATTACAAAACAAAACACAAATACAAATACAAAACATATACATATAAAGAAAAGAAAATCGTCTAAAGTTTTTCTGCTTTCATTTATTCCTCCGTTTTTGACTTTAAGCCAAAGCAAATGTGTATTTAAGATTTTCATCACAACATTATACGGATCTTTAAGTATTATTATTACTTATGGGCAATATTTTGTGCTTGTGTATTCCTGTGAATATTCAAGCATCTATAAATAGTCAAGCAGACAGACATACAATAAAGGAAAAACGGAAACGGAAAGAAAATAATAATAAAAATAAAAACGAATATTACAAAGATGATATTCATTCGTTTATTCAACTTTCTTTTTGTTCAGGTGTTATATACAGTTGTACGTGCGGTTTAATAATAGCGTAATTAACTGGAATAATACATTTATGTTTAAGAACAGATATAGTATAGAAATATTCGCTCACACAAAAGCTAAAGTTTCATAATAATATTACCTTGTTTTGTTGGCAGTTGAATAGTCTAAAATAGAAAATTAAGATGATATATGGTTTGTTGTGTTTAAATGAATAAAGTCTTAAAGTTGGAATATTACATAAGCAGTTTATTAATGTCTATAAAATAAATTTAAATGGTTTGTTGTCAGCCATTAATAATTCTAATTGGATTATATTATACAAGTAGTAGGATATCTATTGGATATCCTACTGTCCTACTATGATCGTTCGAATAATCGAACAATATTTTACAAATAATTATTCGAAGAATTTCAAAATTACAAATTTTCGAATAACGAATTCGATAATTTTTTTGACAATAATCGAATAAAATTTATAAATTCTTTTTGTTTATTTATCGTTTCTTTTTAAAATGTCGCACAATCTTATAGTTAAAAGAAAGTCATAATTCAACACCATTCCGTTTTAATTTAGTTTACAAAATAAGAAATTTTTAATAAACTGTATGTTTAATATTTATCATTTAAACTGCATTTTTTGATTATGATATTTTTAAATTTCAGAAGTCAAAGAATTGGTCTAGAGAAAAACTAAAATATGAGGTTGTACTTGCCATGTTTATTATGAGCGAAAGTTAAAAAAAATTCTCAATCATACAATTTTATAAATGCACTCCAATAAGTTACAATTCCAAAAAGAAATATTTACCCCTTATTCATAAAAACTGACAACAGATTTATAACAGATTTATAATGCAAATTTCCATACAAAGTTTGTTTTATAAACCTGTTGTAAGTTTTATGAATAAGGGCATTAATGTTTAGTTATAAAATAGCGGACGAGTTTGGAAATTCCAAATTATTTACTATTTAGACATCTTGATAGTTTAAAAGAAAAAATTTAAAGTGATTGCCAACAAAATACTTATGAAATGAAACAAGAAACTTATGGAAACAGTATAACGAATTGAAATGCCTTGAATATATAGGAAAACATAATAAATAATAAAGAACGAATCATAGCGGACCAACTTGGTCTCTATACAAATAAAGTGGTAAATAAGGTGTTGAATATTTTAATGAAATATGAGCAAGAATGAGGATTACATGAAGTACACAAAGAACATATTTATTAAAATGTATATAAGTGATGTTATTAAAGTTTGTTTTAGACGATACTATTTTGTGCACGACTTGATGAAGGAAAAAAGTTGTATTTATACTTTATTTAATTTTTTGTATTATTCTATCAATTCTAGTTTTTATATATTATATGATATTTTAATATGTAATTGAATTATTCGAACAAGTTAAAACCTCTTATTCCAATTATGTATTCGTTTTATTCGAGCAAAAATAAAATCGAACAATTTGGCTACCCTAACGAATAGAGCCATAAACTTGTCCTAAATGTATTCCTTTTTTCATTCTTTAAGGAATTCAAATGCGAATGAAATTCTTTTTATGTATAAGTACATAAGCTGAAAAGTATATGATTAATTTTTACAAATTACTTTAAAAGAAATTTATCTATATTTAATATAATAAAAATGAAAAAATTAACGCAACCAATTGCTCTTCACTTGCTTCAATTAAATTTCATATATGTTGTTGCAACATTTTCTCTATATACATGTTGTTGGGAAATTTCTTAAATGCAACATTTGTTTCATAAGCACATTTTAGCAACAATTGTTCTATAAACGTGTTATAGCTACATTTTCCTATAAATTTGTTAAACGAACATTTCTTCTATAAAGCCTAGTACTCTGTTTAAATTTGGGGAAAATGTTGAGCAACATTAATTATTTCATACGGAAAATATGACGTGTAGCTAATGTACTTTTGTAAACAAAACAGATATGTTTTGCTTTTTTGTGAATTTATATCGAAAATAAATAAAAGTTAAAATATTTAAAAATCTGTGTTGAATCGAAATTGTTAAATAAAAATTAATAAACAAATATTACTGGGCGCTTGTGAGGCAGCACAACAAGTAATAGATAGATATTGTTATTGCGACAGAAGAGCTTTTGGATGACAGTCAACTGTTATTGAAAATTCGACGTGAAACAATTGCCACTTTAATTATTTCGCTGTGAAAAAATAATGTTGCCCGATACATTTCATATGTTTTTCACAAAATGAACAGAGTACTACTTCTGCAACATTTTTGCATGAACATTTCATGTTATTTTTTTTAACATGTATTTTGCCAGCATTCCACTTAAAATTTTGAACAGAGTACAGTACTAGGCTTAAGCAGGGAAATTTTTTTATAAAAGCTGTATAATTGCAACAATTTTCTTTATAAACTTTTTGACTCTAGAATTTTTCCTATTAACTTTTAAGTTCAACAATTTTCTCTATAAACATGTAGCTGAAAAATATTTTCCATACAGTTTACGTATTACGTATTCTATACATTTTACATTAAAACATTATTCTCTACAATTATATTGCTGCAACTAACATGTTAATAGATACTGCTACATTTTGCTCCTTCTAAATTATGTATTAGTACTTCTTTCCAAAAAGTAGTATTGCTATTTCATGTTTTAAAAAAAAATATTAATTTAACACTTTTGTTAGATGTCATGTAATATATAAACAACATTATGATGATTTAAAAAAAGTAGTATTTTTGGTACTTTTTTCAAAAAGAACTTTTCTTAGTACTTTTTAGTACATTTTAGTACCTTTTTGTAACAAAAAATCGCTGTATTAAAAATTTTTGTAGGCTTAAAGCAACACCTATTCAAAATTATAATGATGTTAAATAGTACTACTTTTAGTACTCTTTTTATTAACTCTCAATTTTAGTAGCTTCTGCAAATATTCTAAAATAATTCGTATACAACTAAAATAGATAACATAAATAAATTAAAATAGCTACTTCTATTGTAGAAACTTTTTTTAAAAAGGAGTTTTTGGTACTTTTTTTTGAAAAACTTACTGTACTTTAAACCTCTTTTTACGCTTAAATAAAAATCCATACAAAATTATGATAAATTATATAATATTTTTAGTACTTTTTTATTATTAACGCCTAAAATTAGTAGCTTTTGTAAATATTTTAAACAAATGTATACAACAACATACAAAATATTTCTTATAAACTTATTACTGACACATTGTCTCTACAAACATGTTGCTGCAACAAATGTAAATGTTGTATGTAGGTATTAAAACTAAAAAGAAATTTAAACAAAAATCAAGTTAGCCAGCTTAATTAAATGATTTTCCTCATTTACATTCCAATACTTAATGAAAACAAACAAAAACACTGTATTAAACCACACAACGGTAAAAAAAAACCTACAACAATCCGGATTGTTTGGATAATTGATAATACTTAAAATTTGCAAATGATTACGGAAATCAATGGACGACGTATAAAGTAGTCAACAGAAGAGAGATAATGATTGGCATGATTGCACTGTATAAATGGAGCAGCAGTACCTTCTCCTACTTTGTCCTTGTCAACTTGCTTTTTATCATGAAACTCCCTTAATACAGTTATAAATAATTCACAAAAGAATAAAGACAAACACGATAAGGCACAAAGAATTTAAAAAAAGAAAATATAGAAAGAACCACCACACAATTTATGCACAGTGAAATTGTTGTCTGTAATTTGCATTTTATTAAAGGTACAACTCACATGTGTATATACATACACCACTTATACAAAACCACACACACACAACAAATGCAGAGGACTGTGTTTCAATGACTATATGCAGTAAGTAATTTTAGTTTGCAGAAAACATACAAAAACCCAAAGTAAAAAAGCGAACAAATATTAACAAAAAAAAATTTGCAGAAGAGAACAAGCACTTGGATAAAACTGTCATATTTAATAGCACACACATGTACATACGAGTATATAAATATGAAGAGTAGGGTATTCTAAGCAAAGAAATAAGGATAAAGTACAATATAAAGGTATAGTTTATAGGTTTATTTTCAGTGACCAATAAATAGTAAAAATGTTTGCTCATTTTCAAAGCTTCAGACCATATGATATTCTTCATTAATAACTTATGCTGTAATTTAGATTTAGTTTTAGAAAACTGAAACATTCTTGGGAAACCCATTACCAATCACATATTCTAAAGGAAAGGATAAGTACTACTAATACAACTACCACAATACCGCTTACTATTACAGTGCCTACAACATTAAGTATATAAGTATATACATATGCCATATTACATATTACTAGCTTCTAACTATGTATATGACTAAACATACATATTAACGTGTATTTTTCTATGGCAGATTATGCGCAAACATGACAAGTTGATTTATTATGCAAGTAATTGTTTTGTTCCATTTTCATTCTTCCTTTCAGTCATTTTGCATTTCATACAGTTTTTTTTCTATACTATTCCACCGTTAACTAAATGTGATGATACGTAGTTTTTTTTCCTGTTCATCCTTTTTTATTTTCTATTTTTTTTTCTACGAAAAAAGTCTTGTCTTTTTGTAATTTTATACCAGATGAATCGAGAGTGTCTGGGTTAGCTTTGTATTGTGTGTGTTTAGTAGATTGCATATTCTCATATAAAGTTTATTAATCAATATCTTTTTTTTTTTGTCCATATACTATGTAACTTGATTTATAATATATGAGTTTAAACGCACACATGCACATGTGTTCTTTTATGAATTATTAAATTTCTAACATCAATATTTGCTATTTCCTTAGAATCAATTTTCTTTTTGCTTATTCACTTAGTGTTCACATTCATTTATTTGATGTTGCTTTGTGTGCAGAGTGTGAAGAAAAGTCTACATGAAATATGATAAAAGAAAAGTTCCAACAGTTTGTTTACGCTAAATATTAAATGTGTTGTAACACTTTTCTTTCATTTACGCTTAGTTTATGGGGAAATAAAATTTAGAGTCAAATTGGAAATATATAATTTTAAAGCAGCTATTTCCACTTTCATACATTTTTCGCCAGTGAAAAAGATCTAAAATTGATTGTTGTAAAAATGCAGCAAAAATAATAATTTACTTATTCTTCGGTTTAATAGTGTTGTAAAAACAATATATTTTCATAAAAGTAGCCATAACACTTTTGTTTTCTAAGCTATCAATACACATACATACATATGTAGCACAAACAACAGTGAAATACAAAATCATCGTTTTTTACTTTAGCAATAAAATCTAAATTTACTTTTATTCATAAATCTATCTTTGCCCATTGTATTTAGGTATTCGCAGGAATGCTTTAAATTTAGGATTTGATTAATGTTTGAATAAAAATTTTGACAAATAGAAAAAACTTTAGTTTTACAATGAAAAATTGAATAATAAATTAAATGTCAAATCATTTAAGACACTATGTTTGCAAAAAGAACAATAAACAATCAAGTTTCTGCAATCCAAATCAATACAGAAAATAAGTTGTTTTATTATAATAGAAGACTTACAGAAACTTTTAAGCTAGATTTAAATACATGATTGAAATTTTCTTCAAAATTGCTATTATTTATTAATTACAATTTAACTATTAATAACTATTCAATAAATAAATTTTGAAGAAATTTTGCTGTTTACATGAGTTTGTAGCATTTTGAAGAGCAATCGTGTAAATCTAGATTTACACTAAAACTAACACAACTTTGACCAACAGTGGACAGTGGGGCCAATCAAAAAAAAAATATACATATATATAATTATATCTGTTCAACGATGGGTGCGTTTGGTTGTAGAGAAGGACATATGTAAAGGGTGTTCCAACTAGAACGCAATTTTTAAATTACTGATGCAGCAATTGAATTGTTTCTCTGGCTGTATGACATGTGGCGCAGTCTTGTTGAAACCACATGCCCTACACATTTATTTCTTCAATTCTAGGCAAGAAAAAACTGGTTATCATTTCACGATACCGAACACCATTGACTGTTTGCGCTTGACCTGCCTCATTTTCATACAAAAATGGTCCAATGATTCCTCCAGCCTAAAAACCACACCACACAGTGACACGTTGAGGATGCATTTGCTTCTCGTGAATCACTCGAGGATTTTCATCACCCCAAATGCAACCATTCTGCCTATTGACGAAGCCATCAAGATGGAAATGGGCCTCGTCACTGAAGATGATTTTATCGGCAGAATCAGCATTTTCATGTTGTCTCTCCAATACCCAATTAACGAACTCCCTTCGCTGTCCATGGTCAGCTGGCTCCAGTTCCTGAGTCACTTCAACTTTGTATGCATGAAGATGTAAATCTTTCGTCAAAATTCGCTGCATAGTGGATTTGGAGACACCAATTTGCTGAGCTCGGTGTCGAATTGAGGTGGATGGCTACGAAAATCAAAGTAAAACGTTTTCATTGATTATAATATTTTTTTTTTTTTATATTCTAGATTTTTTATTTATTGAATCTTCATATCTCGAAATAACAAAAAGTTTTCAAATCTTAATACTAAAAAGAAAATAATAAGCCCAGCCAGTGCTAGACAAACATTTTTATGATACTAAAAAAATTTCACATCAACTGATCAAGTCATCTGTTTTGCGCTTGAGTTAACGCAAGGGTATCCCTCCTTCTCAACCGACTGTGGCCACTAAAGTTAAGGATGTCTCGTGCAAGTGGGTTTGGATGGTGTTCAAGTTTGCTGACATATTTTGAGGCATATTTTGTAAATTCGACTTTCACCAAAGGAATGCCTAAATTGATTATAATATGCAGTAACTTCTATGTTTAAGGTAAAACCACTAAATGTTGATATGATTTTAAGATTTCAGTCATTTAATAAAAACGCTCGAAGAGTCTGATAACAAACAAAGGATTTAGACAAAAATGATTTAGACACAAGAACGTGACATTTTTGCCATTGGGTATTTTTTTTTTCTTTTTTGTATTGATTTTTCGTTACAGAATGTGTGCAATTGTCAGACAAATATGTATATATTAAATACTAAAGAAAAAATGTCATTAAAACAACAACAAAGAAATATATATGAGTTTTTAGATAAATTTACGCATGATGTGCAAATGCAAAAATCAGATTTTTGTGAAAATTATTAAAAATTTAACAACATTTTTTTAATACAGAATTCAATAAAATTTGCCTTTCTTCATATGACGTTTGACGTCTGTCTTTTTGAGAGAGAGGAAATATTTTGTACTAACAACTTTCAGCTACATTGTAGAATTGGTTTAATTTGATATTTTGTCTGGACAAATATGAACTGGGTTGCCAAAAGGTTATAATTTCAATCTGCGGTGTTTGTGAAACTAAATTATTCATTTCAATTCATTCATTAATCAAAATAATTTAACATTTGTTTTTAAACACTTAAAAACCAAAGCAAAATATATCAATAGCCGCAGTATTACCACTTGTAAAGTTAACAGATTTTGTTTGCATATGGCAGCTTGAATTTCCAGAAAAATCGTTCGAAATGGGTGAATCGTGCTGAAAAAAACTCTCAGTAAAAATATATTTCTCCGGACAAAATTTTTTGTTCGTAACAAATGGGTGATTGATGCACCGTTAATGTATAAATAATTTCAAAGCCATCTTTAAGTATAAATAATTTTCATGATTTTCTTTAAATGTAAAAATTCAAGTACAAACACAATATTGACAAAAATCGAAAACTTTTCACACCATTTAGAAAAAAGTACAGATAGGGGATATTTGTAGGCACACATAATTTATGAACAACATTCAAAGTGGGAAAATGTTTGTTAATGTGCCTTAATTTAAGGATGCCATACAATTTACAAATACTAGTGAGTAACTCGTACTCATGCAATCATAAACAACAGCATGTGTATTAGGGCTGACACAATTTGTACAGAGCCAAGGAGAAGTTGCTGATTTTTTCAATTAAAATGTAAGTTTATTCAATGTCATCGTTTATATAAATTCTTATTCTATGGTTTTGCAATGGCCAACTGGGTCAACAAATAAATGAATGTTTAAAAGTTTTTGAAAAAACATTTTAGTTGAGCACATTGACAAGTTTTTTTGAGGCCATCTTAATGCATAAATATACACAAATATATTTCCATATATGTATGTGTATTCGCCAAGGAATATCAAAAGACATTTACAAACATAAATAACTTATAACGGAAGTAAACATTAGATTAAATTTGTGGCGTCATAATTTATTACACATTTGCACATTTATAAATACATCTGCACGATTTACATACAAACGAGTATCCGAAATTTATAAGAAAGTGAGTAAGAATGCGCATAAACTCATGCAAAAGCAGATAGACAGCGATGCATACACACTCGTACTCGTACATGTGTATAAATATAATCGAGGTATGAAATAGGAATATGTATACACCAATCCCCAGTTACACCATTGTTGTTAAACACTAATTTATTTGTATTTGGTGTTAATGTTAAATGAGGACGCATTTAAAGTATTTAGTGTTAACTTACTTATTCAAATAATAACAACAAATAAAAGTTTATTCAACTCAATTGTAAGTGTTAATGGTTGTTTGTTTTCTGATTTTTAGCTTTCTGTTCACCTCTTACCTTTCCCATTATTCCCCCCCCCCGTTTTGGCTTGTTGACATTTGCGAAAATTTATACTCACAGTAAAACTGTCACTGTGTAAACGTCAATAGTAAGAAAATAATTGCTTTCTTTGCCAGAAAGAGTAAAGTAAACCCACATAAATATTAAAGACAAAAAAATTATATTTGTTTTGCAATAAAAATTAATTACACTAAGCTACAGCATAGGGTTTGAAGTTCTTTTCGAAGCACTTAAGAGGATGTAAGTAAATAAATGATCAATTGTAAGCGTGAAGGAAAAAGCTACTTGCATGATAAGAACAAAACACCCACAAACCTGTTCCAAGTAATTACTCAACATATAAGAACTATGTCTTCTATAGGGAAATTAAAGAGGACTCAAGCATCTGTAAATTTCTGTTCTTACCTTATTCTTTACAGAAGATAAGATTTTCATATGATGGCAGGTTTATAATTGTTTATATGCGAAGAGTGTCATTAAAATATGATTTACATGGCATTTCTATAATCACGAACGCAACATAACTACCTTTTCTTACTTACATTTAAGTAGCACTAATTTTAGATAAAAAATCTTTGGAATGAAAAGGGCAATAATTTTTTTGTTCTATATATATTTCTCTTTATTATGGGTAAAGTAATGAATGTTTATGACAAAATAGAAAATTATTATGAAGAATACATTGATTTTTTTATTCAGAATTTTGCGGAATTACTAGAAGTGACACTACTTAAAAAATTATATAAAAAAAAACTAAAAAAGAACCCATTTTTATTTTTTGATATGGTATAGATGAAGGATAAACCTTTCTAAAATATTAATACACTGTAAAAAAACCCTTGATCTTTTTGGTTTTTTCGTCAGTTAAAATTTTTTTTTGGTTTAATTTTTTTTTACAGTGTATTTTTTTCTTTTTTTTAACGTGTCATAAAGCCTGTTAAAATATCTTCTTAATGACACCAAGATCATGGAAATCGGTTTAGCCGATTCTGAGTTATTGTAGTTTAAATGGAGCTTTTTTCGACCATTTTCTCGTTTTTTCAAAAACGTTCCCACTGTGTCACGCCCAAAAAATCGCAAAACAGTAATTTCTAAAAATGAGAGTTTAATTGTATTGATCAAATTTAGCTATAAACAAAATTTCATCGATATCTGAGGGGGTCGGGTTCAATGCATCTCGATTTTTACATGAAATTCATCATATACAAGAATGAAACTTTTATTTTTCCTTAACTTAATTTTTTGTTCTATCCCGTAATATTTTTTGCTTTAAAGAATGATTTTTTGCCAATTTCGATAGCAATATTATTTGTGCTAATGTGTTTATTTTTGTACTTTTTTGCCAAGTACCGCATTGTTGCTTCTTGTCTTCTTTCAGCACACGTCTTACCCATCAAAATACACATGTTAAAATTTTACAACAAAAAGTTTTCGAAAGAGACTCAAAATAATCAAGATAAAATTATTAGTATGTTTATTACATGCAGTGACATTTGTATAGTTAAGCTTCAAAGGAAAATTTAAATACAAGAACGCGACATAAGAAAATTTATTACTGTTATTCGAGCTTTGTTTGGATTTTTGTTAATAAAATTACTTTATAAAATAAAATATCAATTAGAAATTGATAAAAAAAAACAATATAAATAAAATTGATTTCTTCTAATGCTACCTGCAATTGTTATACAAGGTGGCGCAAAAGTAAACTTCCGATGTTTTTTGGCTGTAATTAAAAAAAATTAAAAACTTAGATTCTTATTGTGGATTATTTTTATTTGGGCTTTTAATTTTTTTACATCAACTCGAGAATATGATGTCATGTAAATGGCCGCCGCCATAGTTGATTGTCAGTTGAGCCCTTTTTATGGCATTTTCCATCACTTTGGCCAAAACTTCCGGCGATATGTCCTCACATTCTTGACGGATATTGTTTTTAAGAGCGGCAAGAGTCTGAGGCTTGTTGACATAAACCCGCGACTTTAAAAAGCCCCACAAAAAGAAGTCTGGAGCGGTCAAATCAGGCGATCTTGCTGGCCACTGCAAATTGCCAAAACGGGAGATTAGGCGCCCGGTAAATGCATTCTTCAGCATATCGGTATTAAATAGACGATGAAGGTCTTTCAAAATTTCAATAAAATACTCAGCTAGGCATTATAGTCGTATAAATTCAACTAAAATTATTCACTTGATAGTAAATATAAATAAAATTTAAATAAAATTTTTTTTAATCAAACTTGCCTTTTTTGAAAACCCCAACTTAATTGTTAATAAATTATTATTTTAATTGAAATCCTTTCTTTATTAGTATTTCTTTCTCATTTCTCTTATTATATTCTTTAACAATTACAAATGTGAAGTGTACGTGCCTGAATGTGTAAAAGTATGTGAGATGCAGAGTTTTTTTTTTTTTTTTGTAGTTGTAATAATGAACAAAGGACCAAAAACATCCTTTTTATATCAATGTAAAACCACAAAGTTTCATTATCTACAAATTAACCACAAAATAATTGCCTTAATGAAACATTTTGTTGGTATTTCATCAAATGTTACAAACTGTGTATTTGTATATGTGTTTGTCTGCCGGGATGTTTGTCAGTGTACGTGAATGTGTGTGCGGTCACTGTGAAAGCCTGACAAAAGGGGAGAAAATTACAGTAAAGTACTTAGCAGTTTGTAATAAAAAAAAAAGATAATTATTTCCAATACTTTAATTGAATGTAATTATTTGCTAAATGGAAAGAAAAAACAAGCAGATTACATTATAGCCTATTTTTAGGGTTGTAAAAAAAGTGAGAGAGAGAGCTGTCAAATATCAAGCAGACAACTTAGTGGTTTGTTTTTATTGCAAAATTCGGTGGTATAGCTTTGAAACGTTACCGAATTAAAGTAATTAAATAAAGGCTATGAAATCAAGCTTTAACATTAATGCGCCTACTCACCACCAGAGGCGCTGCAATTTTGCATTAAAAACAAACATAATGCGCAATTGCAGAGTTGTGATATAAAAAAAGGCTTTCTTCTTTCACTACCTTTACTTCTTAAACTATCCCCTTCCCAAAGAAATTACCTGAGTGTTACTTCTCTTAAAAAAAAAAAAAAAAAAATAAAAAAAAAAAAAGTTTAAACAATCCCATAAAAGTAAGTTTTTCATTAGATTGAAACTGTATGCAAATATTATAAAATTGCTGTCTAGATATCGGAAAGTTATGCCTATAATGATACTTATTCTGCAGGTGTGAATTAAGAGCACCTCGATGCAACAAAGCAATGTTTTATTGCCACTGGCGATTCATTTGGTTCATTTTCACAGCTCATGGATTAATGGTGCCATACTGTCATCTTATTTTAAAATATCGTTCTAAACCTGCTATCTAACTGTTTGACTAGCTTAGGTGATTTAAGACCAATGGATTTTTTCATTAGATTTGAAAGTCAGTATAACACTCGTAGCTCGCTAGACAGTGTTAGCTATATTGGATAAAGTTATCGCATGAAACCTTTCTATTGGAACAATTGTCTTAAAAAATTAAGACTGCTCTATTGGGTCGTAATAAAAATCTAATTAAATTTTAGGAATTTCTGCTAATACAACATTTTTTCTTATTTTTGAAAGAAACACAGAAAATTTTACTCAATTTAAAATATTAATTTAATCCACAAAAAGGCAATCAACATCATAGTCTGCTAAAAAATAAAAGTTCTTAAAATAATTTTATTAAACTTTTTTCAATATATTTTGTTTTATTCAAAATTAAATTTAATGATGATCCATTCAGGCAATTTATAACTTAAACAAAAAATGTTCAATTGAAACTGTATTGTAAACATTTCAATTGAAATTTGTCCTCGAGTATTTCGTTTTATTTTTTTTTTATTAAATAAATTTACAGAAGAAATAATTCTAAATACTATTTATTCATTCTGCTAAGCACAATAAAAATGTTTAACAAATAATTGCAAATATTGAAGAAAAATACACAAAATAAAAATAAATAAATATATATTGATATATACACATATATAAACGAATATACTTGACATGCAAAATGTAAAAAAAAATTTGTTACTACAGTTGTTACTAAGTCCTCAATAACACAAGCTAAAATGTTAAACAATTGCTACAAACTTTTGCATCAAAATCAAAGCAACAGCAAACAATAAAACAAAACAGAAAAGTACAGAACAGTACCGTACAGACTAACAACAAAAATGTAAAACAATTTAAGCAACAATATCAATGAATAAGTAAATGGTTGAATGGCTGCAGAGAAACCTTTCAAAAAAATACAAGCAAAAAAGTATCATTCTATTTAACTCAAGAACCATTACCATTAAAACTCCCACTACTACATGCCAGCCAAGTTAAATGCAATAGAAAATAAGACAACAACAAGAACAGTAATATTAACAATGACAGCTTCACAAGCAGCAACATGCATCAAATAACAATTTAATCGTTGGCAATCATTGCAAAACTCTCAACACAGAAAACAAAAAATAAAACATGTTTAAATATTTGACAAAATACAAACTTTCTATACAACAAATTTCTAACATACACACACTTACAAACACTCAAAAAAAAATTTAAAACATTTCAATGAAAAACCTTTACAAATTTCTTTTCTTTTCCGTTTTTTGGTATTTCAACAAACAGAAACTAATGTCTGCCTGAAAGAAAAAAACATAGCAGCAGTAGCTGCATCAGCTAAGAAAGAAAACAAACTATTTTCAAAAGCCTGCTTTTAGGGATTTGGGTTTGTGATAACTTACAAGCAGCGTTGCCATATTGACGCTTTTCGGGTATTTGTTGGTGCTTTTTTGCTTTCCAAATACATACCAGAAATTTTATTAAATACCCGTTTTTAAAAAGCGGGTATTTATAGCGCTTTTTACAATTTCTCACAGTGCTTTTTAGTGCCTTTTAAGTAATCAAAATTATTGGTACTGAAACATTTTACTAGTATTATTTAAACACCGCTAATACTTTTTTAACCAACTGCGTATTATTTACATTTCTGTTTTACAAAAACTTTTATTGTTAATTTGTTAAACAATAATTTTACTTTTATTCACGCGCGTATATTTGTCGTTTGTGCAAATTTAAGATAGAAAGTGTTCTTCATGCATATTTTGTTAAAGTTTATCAACTTCAGATGGTGTTTACGATGGTCACCCTAGTTTTAAGTAAAAATGAATTATAGTGTTTAAGTGTATATTACAACTCTGTCATTATTGTGAATGTTAATAATATTGCATTACAATAACACGAAAAGAGGGTTGTTATTGCGATCAATCCCCTAAACCCGACGCTACGTATTTTTTTTTTAAGAACTAAACCCCAAATATTCTCTAACCCCATTTTTGTATCTTATACACCTCAATTTAAAAATTATTTTATTTGTTTTACCCCACTCAACCCCCAACAGATGGGAAAGCCTAATAGAATGAAATAGCATGGTGGCTTAGACCAGCATTTGTTGTAATTGTGAAATTATACTGCGTCATAGTGATGAAAAAGCAATAGCTCCGTGTAAAAGTTTTACATTAAAACCTATGCTGTCTTTTGACCAACCAGAGCCAAAACAAAGTCAAAAAGCTGAAGGTTCTCTTTGCTTGTATGCAGTGGGTGACCAAATTATTAGTTACACTTATTAATTAAGATTCAACCGCTTTTAATACGTATATAAATTTATTTCTTGTACCAGATGTTTTCGTATTTTAATTCTGGTAATACTGTTAAATATTTTGTGCAGTGTCAACAATGATTGGTGGCATTAGAGTGCAGTTGTAGATCATTATCTGTCATTCTGCTCTAAAGTGTGAAATATGCAATTTTGATAAAATTGATTAAAGGTTGGCATCACGATTAAGAACTAAAAGAAAATGTTCAAAAATGCATTCAGAGCATGCCAAAAAGGGTGCAAGCTATAATTGATGCCAAAGAAGGTTCTACGAAATATTAAGATTTTTTTTCAAGAAATTTTGTAATATTTCTTTTCCTCAAATATATATTTTAAAACAAAAGAATTTATTTTTAATTGAATTAGAAATACTTAATTTACCTAAAAGAACAAATAAAAGGATAAATTCCCACTATTTTAAAATGCGGCTTCAAACTAAACAATTTTGCATGTGTAACTAATAATATGGCCACCCACTGTACATCTTTTTCAAGTATTGTCCATTATTCTGATATTTCGGATGTCAAAGCCGCACAATTTAAGTTGCACAAAACAAAGTGCTCCAATATAACAACAAATATGTATGTACATATATATATGTATATATAGCTCCATATTTTGTCGAAAATATTCTTGATATTTTAGGCGATATTAAAGGCGTTCGATTCAGTCTGATATTAGACGAAGGGACAGATATTTCAGTTGATAAGCTACTTGGTGTTGTCATTCGTTATATTGGTTTGGAACGTATTTTAAATATTTTCGACTTTAAACACTTACAGTCTAATTCATAAAAACTTATCAACTTACCTTTGACAAGTTTTATGAATAAGGGGGTTAGTTACCATTGGAACAGATAATCCTGCAGTGATGAGTGAAACACACAACAGTTTGTGCTGAAATTAAAGAAAAGTTCAATCTTCCAAATATGATATTAGTTACATGTGTTTGCCACTCCATTCAACTGGCCATTGTTAATATGTATATCGTTATTTTTTATGTGCACTTATGTATACATACATAATATGTTTTATGTATCTTTATTATTTATGTAATTTGTTAAAATGGATTCTACATTTCTTTTTCTATTTATCTTATTTTAATAAAAATCAATCGATCTCAAACAAAAAATAAAAACTTATTTGCTATCTTTTCCTTATAAAAACTTCAATAATAAGGAATATTAATCTTGGTGCTTTTTTACCCGAAATTTTGTTAATTCTTACCCTTTTTTAACCTATTTTTATGTGCTCACAGTGCTTTTAATGATGTAAGAGTTGGCATCACTGCTTACAAGTACTTACACGTTTTATTACAATTTTCATTCCTTACTTGCTTAGTTTCTTTCCTTGTCATCAGCCTCATTGTCCCTTTTTCTAAATACCAAGTAAGAAATTTCTATATGAAATTTTAGACAAAACAAAAAGAACTGGTAAAAAAATAGTTGTGCTTCTTGCGTAGTTTTTATTTTTAACAAATTTCAAATAAAATCTATAGATATAAAGTGTTCTTTTCTTTCCAGAATTATATTCTCAACATTTTTATAAGTCTTATTATAGTTTCCTTAGGATAGTTTAATTTTTTTTTTTATTTTTAGCATTGAATATATGATTGTGCAGTATGTGCAGCAAGCATATCCTTTTTCTATTCCTTTATTGTACTTTTTGTTTGATATTTTTACTTTTTATAAGAAAAACTCTCACAACTAAAGGAACGCAAGTGGACATGCTATAGTTTTCTTGGTAAATCTTTACTTTATTGTGATGACTTACTTTCAGCTAAATACGTTGGATACATCATGAGAAATAATACTTGCCGATCACCATACATTTTATTCAAAAATATCGGATGTAATGAATTCTTTATGGCCTTTTCTAGAAACAAAATTAATGGACTGTAAAAAATTTATTTTTAAAGGTTGTCCAAATATTCAAGCAAGATTTTAACTTGACGTCATTTGTACAAGCAAGAGTTGTCGATCAGTTTGAAATTTCAGGGTAAATTTCGAAAATAATGAAAGTTTGGTGGCCAATTTCTCTAACAAAATCATTTCTATATTGATGGCCTTGTTAATCTACAAAATTTTCTTCATTTTTCATTTCATAGTTTTAGTTAAATTCATTAACAACGTCTCTAATTTGGTGTGGATTTTGGGCAGAAACCATCATTTATTTATTTATTTATTTATTTATTTATTTATTTATTTATTTATTTATTTATTTATTTATTTATTTGATACCCTGTACAACAAAACTAAAAGTTTTATAATTACAGTACAGGATGAGTTTTAAGCTAACAAATTTATAGAATAAAATGACAAAAAGACAAGATCACATAAAATAACTTAAAAAATAATAATAATATTAATAAATAATAAAAATAAAATAAAATTAAATTAAAATTAACATTAAAAAAATTAAAAATAATAATAATAACGTAGGTATAAGATTATGCACTAAAGTAGTTATATATAGATTTCCTAAATTCCATTGCGTTGCTCAAAAACTGTATCCTTGGAGGTAGCGAGTTCCAAAGACGAATAGAATAGATGAAGTATTGATATTCCGAAACTAGTTTTTTATGTCGTATTTGAATAAGGTTATTATTCCTCCTTGAACGAATGAAAACGAGCCGATTAAAAAGATAAGATAGTTCATTTGTAAAAATTATCTTATGTAGTAATGTAAGAGATTTAATTTTTAGGAAGTCACAAAGGCTTACTCCCAATAATTTTGTTTGAAAGGGTGAGATGTGAGATGATTTTCTTAAGTTAAATACATATTTCAAGATTGAATTATATGCTGAAGTAAGTTTCCTTGTGCCTTTATAGTCACAGCTGGAAAATACTTCAGAACCGTACAGAAGTGTTGGAATCAAAAAAGTTTTTGCCAGCATTATGCGTATTGACACCGGTGTCAGGTGTTGAGTTTTCCATAGTCCACGTAATATTGAGGTTTTTCCAGTAGCACTGATAACATGATCTGACCAGGTGAAGCATGCTCCTATTAAAATGTGGCTGATCAAACAGTGACTGTTCTTACTGGTGTTAGATATCGCCACATAAAACAAGTTCTTTCTACAAAATTGCTTCTAATAAAATAGCCTTTTTACAATTCGGCTTAATTCCCATTTCATTTCCTACAAAATCAAAAGAGACTTTAACATTCTATTTGCAAGCATTAAAAGTGTTATTGAAATTCTAACTAACTGATGTTATTTTAACACTCACACATAAGCACACATATATTGGGTGTATAACTTAAAAATACGGTTTTAATAGCACATGTTTTAAAACATTTGTACAATATAAATTTATTCAAAGTATTGGCAATTGTTAGCTATGACCTTATCCCATCTTTCTGGTGCCAAAAAAAAACTAATCATCTTTTGAGACGAAAAACGAATCAAGCCAATTTCGGATACTCTGTTCTAAAGTGAAGCGCATCCCAGCGAGAGTGTTCTACATCGATCGAAACAGTCAGAGTGGGCAAGGTTTCGACTATAAGGCGATTGAACCAAACAGTTCTTTCTAAATAGCTTTTTACAGGTATTGCAACATGTGAGCAATCGTTGTCATGATAGAATAATACGCTTTCATGTCTGGCTGCATATTCTGCGCTTTTTTCTGCCAATACTCGCTTTAAAAGAATCAGTTGCATTCGATACAGAATGCCTGAGATGATCTGGCCAGATTTCAGCAGCTCACAAAGAAAAGTACACTTCTGGTACCCCAAAAAACAAAACATTATTTTAGTGCCATGGATATTTGGCTTTGGTGCCGATTCGGCTGGTTGTATGGGTCTCACCTACGATATCTTATGCTATGGCTTATCGTAAAACTTTTAAACTTTTATAGCATTTAGGCAGCATTCCTGGCATGTAAAATCATGTTTAAGGCTTTAATTCATATGGCAGCCAATTTCTGTGCTTTTGGATGAATCATGCAACTTGCCAACTTTTTGAAATTGTTCCTTGAGTAGTTCCCAATGAATGCAAACTCTTATTGATGTTGACAACCATCATCATTGAGTAATGCCTCCAATTCTTGATATTTACACTTTTTTGGCTGTCTTTGGTGATCTTTGTCTTTCCAATCAAAATCACCACTTCCAAACCGCACATTCATCAAGGGGTTCTGTGAGCAATCTGTCTGCTTCGGTGACATATGACGTTTTGTTGGCACAAAATTTTACATTTCGAAGCAATTACATTGTTGTTAAAGTTCAAAAACTAATTAAAAAAGTTACTAAAGACAAAAACCGCATTGAAAATGTGTCCTTATGTATTTCGCATTTTTAAATTATACACCTCATACATAAATACATACAACGACAGACGAACAGACATATAAATAGATAATATTATGACACCACTATGACAATAATAACAATAACAAATACAAGTACATTTAGATTTAGATCTATACTACATACACGTACATAAACATGTTTCAACTACTAAGTATAACGATTACAAGGCAATAAAACTGTATAAAAATCATATAAAAATGTGTAGTATGTTTTTATTTCATTTTCTAACAAATACGCTTTAACGCTTTTTTTACAGCTGCTGAATGATTCTTTTTTTTCCTATTTTCATCATTCAACAAAGTAAGATATGAAAAAAATTTGCATAACTTTCCTACTCTATACTATACCCTTACAACAATGCATACTTACAAACTTCCTCTTATATTTTCCCTGTCTGTTGTCGTTGATACTTCTGTAATTCTTTCATTTTTATTTTCTTCTTTTTTTTGTGTTTAAGTTTTTCTTCTTGGGCAAATTGTTCCTTTTGCAGTTTTATTGCCATTCCCATGTTTAAAATGTAAAACTTACATATCTTAAGGATATTTTATATGCTTGGTTGACCAAAATGCATTTCTATTCAAGCGGAAGTAAGCAATAGATGTGTTTAGTGCTCCAACATTTTCAAAAAATACACAAAATTTATACACAGTTGGACTTATAAATACTCATACTTGTATCATATACTATACATACATATATACATTAGAGTTGCCCCGTTTGTATGGAGAAAAAATAAGGTATCGATGTTCCCGACTAATATGAAAATTTGATTCATTTTAAAACTACGTTTCTTAATTTTTTTGTCCTGGGGTCAATATTTGGTGAGCTGGATCAAAGGATAAAAGGGTCCTTTTTAGATGTTTTTTTGATTTTTTCACATTTCTTCCAAAGGAACTATATGTAAATTTGGCATCATATGAAAGGTCTTTGAGAGGCGCATTCAATGGGTTATCAAAAACTAAAAAACAATTTTTTTTAATTCAAAAATTTTCAAAATTTCAGACAAAATTTTAGTGTTTTTTTATTTTTTCATAGAATTTACTTAAATAAATTGTTAAAATTTCTTGATTATAAACATCATGCAATTTAACCCAAATGGTTTTCCCCGTGTTTTTAAATTCTACCTATTTCAATTTTTATTAATTTTTTTTAAAACCTTAATTCTTCCCTGACAATCTCTGTTAACTCAATTCGTGAATGTAATGGGTATTAAAATAACGTAAATTTTATAAGCTAAAAAACGAGAAAACCCATCAAGAAATTTCAACTATTTATTTAAGTAAATTCTATGAAAAAAATAAAAAAACACTAAAATTTTGTCTGAAATTTTCAAAATTTTTGAATTAAAAAAAATTGTTTTTTAATTTTTGATAACCCATTGAATGCGCCTCTCAAAGACCTTTCATATGATACTAAAATTACATATAGTTCCCGTGGGGGAAATGTGAAAAAAAATCAAAAAACCTCTAAAAAGGGCCTTTTTATCCTTTGATCCAGCTCACCAAATATTGACCCCAGGACAAAAAAATTGCGAAACGTAGTCTTAAAATGAATCAAATTTTCATATTAGTCGGGAACATCCGCAATTTTATTTTGGGGCCACCCTAATATACATATATACACATATGCACAATTTATGGTGTACCTCCCCTTGGCCCCACCGTGTCAAAAATAAAAAATAAAGTATTACTTTGCATATGTTATTATTTGCATTATCTATTATATAAAAACACACTTTTAACACAAATTTATACATTTATATAAATATATGTAAGTACATACATATATTTAGTTATAGATATCCGTACTCAGTTGGGTTTCTAAGGAAAACTATCTTTGGTTTATTTTAACTTCTGGTCTTTTAATGTGTGTGAGTTTTCAATTCTTTTTTTTCCCCCTACTTCCTTGAGTTCAGTTTTGTTTATATTGACTTCTTTTAGGATGTGACCAGCGGAAGTTATTTAGCACAGCATGCAATTGATATAAAATATTTTTATTACCAAACAATTTCGAAATTTTAACCTAATGATATCATTTCGCTTACTTTGAGTTTATGTATCATCCCACAGACTCTATGTCTCTTTATGTCTTTCTCTGTGGGGAGTGCTGTTTAAATAGCAATTTGGTATTTCAATAATATATTTAAGTGTTTCTGGTTTTTAAGTGATAACATGGTCAAGAGATTTAATGACCGTATAATGTTACCAACGTATAAGTAATATTTTATTCATAAAAAAAAAATTAAAATAATTCATACGCCACATATGACTTTAATAAATTAAATGGAGGAAATCATTGAATTAAATATTTGAGATTACATCATAAAAACTGAAATATTTTAAAAACAAATTAAACAAAAAAAAAAAAATTATGTAGCCCAGTGAAAGATTTAGCTTTTTTTCAACAGTGCACTTCGAAAAATGCGCTAAATAACCTAAAAATTTCTTTAGAATTCTGAATACAGTGGGCCCTCGGTTAACGAACACAATTCGTTCCAGAAGCGTGGTCGTTATGCAAAACTTTCGTTAAGCAAAACCATTATTTCCATATATCAGTGCAAAATAAAATAATGCATTCCAAGTCGCAAAAAGTACTTACTAATATATTTCAACATCAATATTTATTGAAACATATATTTATCAACATTTTTAAGAAACTGAATATAGGACGAAATGAGACAATCTGCAATGGAAAAAACGAAAACATTACAAAAAAAAAATAATTCCTGCGAATCTACATTTGAAGGCATATTTATATGTTACGTTACACTTTCACAAAAAATAACAACACGTCTTGTTAATTGTATGAACACAAGTGATGCTAAAGCTAAACACAAATCAGTAGTTCCCCTTTTTTAACAAAATCAAATAATGAACATGTACTACAGGGTGGCGCAAAAGTAATCCTCCTATCAGAAAATGCTATAAATTTTGCGACTGGCCCCTAATGTCAGTTATGTTTTCACATTTGTGTAGTAAACATATGCGAAATACACGTTAATAAACAATGTTACGCTACACTGCCCCAGAACGCGGAATATTGCAGAACTGACATTAGGTTGTATGAACACAAGTGATGCCAAAGCTGAACACCGACAGAAGTTTTTTTCCGCAATTCGGTACATATTTTCCATTTTGCGTTGGTCGTTATACGAAACTTTGTCCGTTAAGCGAAAGATTTTTTTTTTAATGTGTTCGTTGTGCGAAATGTTCGTTAAGCTAGGTGTTCGTTAACCGAGGGTCGACTGTATATATGTATGTATGTAATTTGTAAAGTCTTCAGCGCTCTGGAGACGATCAAAAAAATACATCAATCACACATAGTTGTGTGCGTGCTATCGTTATTTTTCGACTACACAACACGCTGTCGTTAATGATTGATGAAAATCAAAAACTGTTGATTTTTTTATTTGACGTCCGATTATTTGAGCGTCTCCGGTTGTGATTGAAAAAAAAATAATTTGCTTTGTATATGCCGTCATAAAAAAGTGTACGGGTGAAAAATATACATAACTAGCTAAACCCGGTGTGCTTCGCCGTCTTTATAAAATAAAATAAAACGTATTTATATATTTACAAACATTTATTTATTTAATTTTAATGTATTTATTGCAATGCTTTCGGTTTAGTTTGCCCATCAGGAGCATGCACATATACACAGGATATTAACCTTAAGTTTTGTGAACAGTCATCGCAAACGCTAACCGAACAGGAAAAATTTGTTTAAAATCGAATGGTAAATCTGTTGGTAACATTGGAATGCGTGGCAAAAGTACATCGGTACCTTTATATTTTCCTGTTATAATGGTCGCTTCTATTAAATTATTTCACAGTTTTTATTACTGCAAGTCGAGTGCCATTGCAAAGCCGTGGTAATTGATATTACGCAGTAAAATAATTGGCCCTCCAATTTTAAGTTGTAGCAATTTTAAGTGAAAAGCCTACCACATCCAGTGAATTTAAGAACTCAACAGGATAATTAACGGCCTTACGGGTTGCTTGATTGATTTGACGCATTTCAAAGTGATATCCATCTTCTCCATAATGGAAAATAATAGGATACTGAAGCGCGTCATATAAGCGATGCATTTCAGTGGGCGAGGCCATGCCCCTTTGTCCACTTACATAGTTAAGAATTTATTATATCGTAAGAATATCCTATGGTGAAAATTTAATGACGATCGGTCCAGTAGTTAAGAATATATTACGATTTTCAATTTTCCTAAAAAGGGGCGTGGCCCCACCCACTTTTCTCCTGGTACGTATTCCTAATTATAACAATACCATACTTACCACATATCATTGACGTAGGTCAAAATATGCCCAAAATATTTGGGTTATATGGGCGGTGCCACCCCCGTTTGTACAATCAAAAATTCATATAGCCTATTATTCCTTCCAGAGTCACAGTAACATGCTGTGAAAATTTCATCAAAATCGGCTTAGCCGATTTGGAGTCTATACGTTACATACATACATACATTAATTTTTATATATATTGATGATGATTTGTGTTTTACATATTTAACAAAAAGAAAAAAAAACGGTGTGTTTTATTTTTGGTAATACATAATGGAAAAGTGCATCGACATACTTTCTTTCTTCTTTTTTAACAAAACTGCACAAGTAGTCAATAACAATAAATCATCATTATTTGTACGTCTCCTTTAAAGCTACAAGCATACGACACTCACACATATGCACTGATTGACGGCTTTAGACATATCTTTTTCTTTTGGTTATTTATTGCTTCTTCATTAAAAACGAACTAACAATAAGTTTTACAAATCTTATATATAAAAAATTCTAATTATTTGTCCAGCCAGTGCCAAACGAAAATTGTTTGGCCATTGTTGATTATATACGTTAAGAAGGCATTCTTTCTTCTTGACTTCGGCTCAAATCCGCTGTATCTTTTCTGCACGCAGAGAAAAAATATAGTTGTGCATGTTTACCACAATTATTTCAACATTTTTAAATGTTTTTTAAAAAAAAATATTATGGTCACTGTAATTATTTTTTATGATTTCTGCAACCATAACATGATTAAGTTACCATTCACATGATTACAGCAATCATATATATGATTATAGCAATTATGTAATGTTTATGGTGATCAGTTTTATAAATGGATTCATTATAAACATGATTGCAACAAATATATACAAGTTACTACAATCTTATATATGATTGTCATAATCATCTGAATAGTAAACTTAACCATATTATGGTTACCGCAATCATATGAATAATTACAGTGACCATAACCTTGTTGAAAAACTTTTAAAAATTTTTGACATTGTTGTGGTAAACATGTACAACTATATTTTTTCTCTGTGTGTTCTTATGGTGTTTTCTTTTCTGAAATAAAATGTTACACCTTTATTATGTACATTTTTATAATGTTTACCCCACATTTTAAAGATGTCGCATTTTTAATGGTCAGAATAGAATATAAAATTACAACAGTGTAACACTTTTTTTTCATGTACAGCTGCTTTTGTTTTTTTTTTTGTTAAAAAAGAAGAAGCAGATAGCTCCCTGGTAAGATCGCTTGAAATAAGACAATGAATATCTCTCAAAAAGACCAATGGCACCTTCCCGACTAATACGCAAATTCTTCTTAAACTATAAAAATTATATATATAAACATACATTACATATATGTATAAGAAGTAGGAGATATTGTCCTATGAAATTTGACATATGTATGTACATCAACTTCAGAGTATTCATCCGAGTATTAATTGCCTTTCACTCGCGGTTGTGGATTTTTTCCATAATCATATAAAATATTTTATCACCATCAGATGATGAAGATGAATTCAACAAGTCATCCAAAATTTTTTCAGCACATAAAAAAGTAGTATATTTTCCATTTTGTATATTTTTTTTTTTTTGTTTCTTAACACAAATACATATTCATAAACAAAACAAGTGTCAGCTGCAGCGATGCCAACTTAGCCCTTTTCGGGCTAGATTTATCAGGATTTTAGTCACTCAAAACGCGAAAAAAAAGAAAATTGGATGTGGTTTTATATGGATTATTTTCCATTTAGCCCTTTTTTCAAAAATGTTTACGCGTTTTGAGTCTCAAAAGTTGGCAACACTGGTCAGCTGTTTTATCGTGCGATTCTCCCCCTCTAAAAATACAGAGTGTGAAAGGTGCACCATTTTTTTAATTTATAGTGTGACATTTATAGAAAAGAACACAAAAAAATTAAAAAAGATGCGAAATGGGAAAAACATGTAACATTTTTGCCAGAAAAGAAAACGCCATTAGTCGAATAAAGCCACTATTATTTAATATGTTGCGGGCTAATGGGTTTGGATGTACTTCAAGCTTTTTCAAGCAATATGATATGAACACAACTTTTATGTATGTAAGTGAGAATAGAAGATATAAAAAGGGTCATAGTTTATATCTCAAAAACTCGAAACGTATATTTTTACAATTTTAAATAAGCCCAACAATACAAAAACAGGTAAACCTCCTACAACGCGGTGAATTGGTACCTGAAAAACTCAGCGTTATTAGAAATCGCGTTGTAGGACACTCTAACTACATACAAAAATCAGAGTTTGGTTCCAAAGTAAAAAAATGTTCAATAAAATATTGGAATTTGTATAGTAATAATATGTGCTTAATATAATTTTGTGTATTTATTTGTTGAGTCATAAAAACATACATATTATGTTATTTAATAACACTCCTATTTATTTAAACAAAAACAAAACAAAATATTTTTTCAATTCCACGTAAAATATTCAAGTTGAAAGATTTAATAAATTAAAGCCAAAATAGAACGATAACTTTCTACTCCTCATCACTTATTACTAGTTCAAAATCTGAGATTGATCCACTATCAGATTCGGGCATCATTTCGACGATTATTGGTTTGAAAAAATTATGAATTGAAGTTTGTTTGCTCTTATTTCGCAAACCTTTATATATTTGTTGATAGGGAGCTAAATTGTTTCAAAGATTTCGTTTAAATATTTCTGCTCTGTCACTTAAAGGGTCGTTCTCCAAAATGTATTCTTCCAACTGCTTTGCCATATATAAAATTTTCTCGATATTTTTTAGTGAAAAGTTTTTATTTTTAACATCAGAAAGATCGGCCCAGGTAATAGTAAATATTTAAAAAAAATTTCGTAAAAATCGCGTTGTAAGAGTAGCGTTGTAAGAAAATGTCCGCATTTTGGGAACCGAGTTGTAGCGAAAACGCGTTATAGGAATCTGCATTGTAAGGAGTTTACCTGTAATACAAATTTGTAATACTAATATGAGGAATATACACACATTGTCAGAGTATGTAAATTTCGTTCCAACTCATAACATGTAAAAGAAATATGATTAATATTCCTCGAATTCTATTTATCAATAATGATTAGTTGAATAGATGATGTTTACAAGTATATCTTGGACAACAAGCATTCCAATTTGCCAATTGTATATAAATAATTGTATATAAATAATATTTCTATATTTTACAATGGTAATTTTTGAATTAATAATTAAAAATGAACTCAAGCCGAATAAAATTTCTTTAATAATAAATATCAAAAAGTTCAACAGTTTTGTGTAATAAAAAAACAAAAAACTCTAAACAGTTATTTTAAATAAACTTGAAATTCATAGACTAGAAAGTTTATCAATGTTAAAAGCTTATTTCTAAAATATATATGTTTGAACTGCATTAACACATTAAAAAACTATATTTAATTATTTAAATGCCGTAAAGTTTAACTGCCGTATTCATAAAAGAAAAGTAGGTTGGAAGTACACTTTAATTTTTTCTGAATAATGCCCGTATTTATAAAAAATTAAAGTAGGCTTCAAATTTACTTTAAGAAAATTTTGTATGAAAATTTTGTCTAAAAGCACACTTCAAACCTACTTTATTTTTTTTATAAATACGGCAGTAAGACTGTAAATGTTTATGAACTGTACTTACTTATTTAAAAAAATTATAATTTTACTACCAAAATGCATTAAATGCATATTTTATTTTAAAATTTCCCCCCATAAAATCATATGCACATATGCTTGTATATACATAATTTCATATATAATCCGTGCAATAACCTTTTATTTCTGCTTTTAACACTAAATCATGTACTCGGTTGTAAATTTTATGACTCTCGTATATAAAATTCTCATCGCATAATTTGTTACATTCCAACGGCACCAACAAACACTCCACTACTTGCCACCTGTTATAATTTGAAATAATAACACCAAACATCATGTAACACCATATTTAAGCTGTCATAAATTTTTCAAACTAACTAATATTTCGCCCTCCAACAAACCAACCAGCCAACCAACCAGCCATCCATCCATCCATACAGACACACAGACGGGCATTTATGCAGACAAATAGTTCACACGCTGACAGCAAAGAAAAACATCGAGAAAAAAACCTGTAACTAACTATACAACGACAAAGATCATGATTCATGAATATAAAAAAAAGGAAAATAATTTAACAAATACTACTGCCAAAAAATTTCAACTACTTACACCTCTTTGTTTTGCCTTTCAAAGCATCAAAATGCCCTGAAGGGTGTAAAAATGAAAAGGAATCAAAACAAAAAAAATGTTTAATAAAAATGGGGAAAAAAGACTCCATAAACAAACGTAAATTATGTTACACTCTTGCAAACACTCTTTGTGATAAAACCGAAAGAGACACACAAAGAGAAAGACAGAATAAGCGGGGGAAACAAATTTATGAAAATCCTGGGGAAAATTACTTACTTACTATATAAATCGCACTTTATTTCAAAACTAAAAAAAACTACTGAACAAATGTGCAAAAAATAAAAAAAACAAAGAAAATGAAAACGAAAAGCTTACAACATATAAATAATGTTTAGTAAGGTTTAATACTAACTAAATAACACATTTTAATAGTGGATACAACAACTAGTTGTGCTGCTAGCAGATGTGAGTTAAATTATAGCAGCAGTATTAAACAAGCCAAAGTTTAGCTTTACACTATGTTTTCACTATGTCATTTTTGTTGTCAAATTGTCCAAATTGTTGGCAATTGTATGAAAACGGGTTGTCATATGCCGTCATCTATGGCGTGATCTATGATTGCAAACATAGATGACGCCATATGACAACCCGTTTTCATACAATTGCCATGGCAAAATGGCCTAAACATTTTTTTTAGTAGATCAAATAAAACTCTTTATATTTTATATGAATGCCACACAAATTTATCACAAATAACGAATTTTAAATAAAATTTCTCAAAAATTATTTTTTTGATACAATTCAACTTAATTGGTTAAAAATATTTCAAAAATTATGAATGTTTTTTAAACACAGTTCGAAATTCGGACTATTAACATTAAAGGAAGTAATTGAAAAATTCAAGGTGATTTGATAAATTGGTGCTAAATTCAATGGTCTGCCAAAAGAATGTCGATCAAAGTCGTGCATGAAAGTGATATTAAAAGCCCAGGCACATCAGTCAAGTGCCATGGACAAACATTGCAAATTTCAAAAACAGCATTGTCGTCTCCATTCACAGATTGTGCATTGTGAGTAGAGATTAAATATCAATAAGTGTATGCTGATTTTTTAAACTAAATACTTTCTCAGTGATGAAGTAGATATTTTTATGGCTTTGTTAATCTCCGGAATTGTCGCTTTTGGGGTTAAACACATGTGAGGGTTGTCGTAAACAGATTTATTCATTGCATCATACTACTTCCTTAATATGTCGTTTCGAACGATATGTGTTCGAAAATTGTACTTTCTGCATAAGTTGGTGTCCATTCAATATGTTATTTTTAACAAAACAATTCCTTATGCTTGTTCATTACTGCATGAAACATCTCCTGGGGGCTAATTCTGGCAGTCGTTATCGAAATTGTTTTCGAATCGAAATTTATTTCGACAGTGCAAAATTTTCTAATGATGGTACTCGATACGAATCGAATTGTAAAAAACTTAAATAAGTACGTATTACAATACTGATTAAAATAAAAGAAAATGTAAACAACAAACATATGGTTCTGCAAAAAATAACTAAAGTAAAAGCAAACTTTTTAAAGAAATTATTTTAAATTCAAAATGGATCCAGTTATGTTTTTTTACTCATCGTCTTTTGATTCTGACGAGATTGAAAATATTAATGACATAAGGAAACAAGTAAGAAACACCTTCAATCCCTTAAGATTGACAAACAATGAGTAAGTATAAATAAGTACATACATACATATGTATTAATGTATGTATGTATGTGTTTTTCTAGACTCAAAAGACGTTTAAGGCTCACAAAGCAAGCATAGGTAAAATTTATTTTTGATATTTTTGACCTAAAAATAATAAAATTATTAATATTATGATATTTTTTAAAGTAAGTAGCAAATTTTTTTTTAACATTTTCTTATTTTTCTTCTGTTTGCTAAAAAAAAACGTTATTTCGAATGATTCTTTGCTTACGAGTAAAAACTCGCAAGGTTGCGTTCGAATGATCATTCGTTATCTAATGCCATCATTAGAAATTTCGATACATTTTATTCGCTATCGAATGAGGGAATCACAAATGTAAAAAATTCGAACGTTCGAATGAAAATTTATTCGCATACGAAAGCGAGAATTAGCCCCCTCGACTTTTTTGTGATCAGAATTGGCTGCCTATATCATGTGATTTATAACCCTTAGATTTGTTTGTATGCGGCTAATTAAAGTCAACGGCCAACAATTCCACAACTGCCCGTACAATGAAGGATTCAAGGCTGTATAAACATCAAATTTAGTCACATTTATGCAAAATCACCATGGAATATTTCAACAAAAGAAAATGACATATTCCCAGTATGCTATTTCATGCATAAAACTGGGTAGTTTAAATATCAGTATAACAAATAAAAGCTAACGACAAATCTGTATTTAACATTTTTGTTTTTAAACACAAACTGCGAAGCTTTTGGCTTATCTGCAGAAAACACCCAGAGTTTTTGGCGGGAATCGAACGCGCAACCTTTTGACTGATAGTCCGGCACGCTATCGCCTTAGTCTCTGATTCAAATCATGAGTAAGTTTTGAGACACTCTTATTTTTACTACAAACATGTTCAAATGTTTATTTTTTCACATTGAATTTTAATAAGAAAAATGTGAAAAGGGAACAAATTTCATGTGGAATTTTTATTCACGATAGGGGCATTAGCAAGATTTTTTATAAATAGAGAAATGACAATAAAAGAAAAATTCACAATTCATATATTCAAAACTCTACCATTTGCAATTGTAATTAAGAAGTTTCAATTTATTTTACACAAATTCTGTGAAAATCTTTAAATTTGTAAAATTTTCATATCAATGAAATCTCAATAAAATTGCTACATATTTCGCCATTGTTATGTAGCTAAATCATTGTTAGTTTTTTTTACATACACATGATCACATGTATATGTACCAGCACTCACATATGTATGTGTATAGTAAGAATTAAAAAAAATTAAAAAAAAAACGGAATCATAGCTGAGAGTATGTTTGTCACGGAAAACTAAACGGATGTGTTTATATAGTGTTGAGCATGAGAATGTACGAGACATGTATGGGTTCGAATAGAAGTATAAAAGGAAATGCGATTTACAATAATTTAGTGTGTAGAATTACAACATGTTCTGTAACAACAACAACAAAAACGAAAGTACAATATATGAACAACAGGAGAACAAAAAATAATACATAACTACACACAAACACTTGCAATACACAAATACAAAAATATATATAGTTAAAAGTACACGTGTGACAAACTCAGAGAATTTTTGTTAAAAGTATATAAATACAACAGTTTATAACTCCATGTATATGTAATAGTAAAGGAGTGTGTGTATGTGTGTGTGTGTGAAAAGCAATAAAATATAGGATAACAATTTGTTAAAGTTCAACAAGTTGCTGATATACAACACACACAAACTGCTACAGGGAACTTAGCAGAAAGCTAAGAAACACAAACATAAATTCTTATAATTTAAATTCAAACAAAACTTGCAAAATATGCTTAAATATTTCACACAAACTTTAAGCTGAAGCAAGTAAAATATATTATAAGTAAAATTTATGGCTGCAAGAAGATTTCATGTACAACATTCAACTTACCTTGAATTTATTTATTTTTTTTTTATTTCAAATATCAACAACAGAACACAACATTTAATCTTTCTTTTCAAATTTCTTTTCTTCTTTGCATGTTTAATAATGTAATATGAAGTCAAACTAGATATTGTTCCTCAGGGACAGTTTTGTGTAAATTAGCCAGCTCATTTTGTGTCTGTGATCATCATAAAAATCAACATCTTACCATTGGCATCAGCATTATTATAAATATTATTTTTATACATCATCATCAGCAAGCAACTCGGTCATCATTATCACAATGTCATATGAGTGTTGGTTTGTTAGCATAAGTTGTATGTGTGCTTCTGTGTCATAAAATGTGTATTTACTTTTGAGTCTGTGTAGCGAGTGTGAGTGTTAAATAAATGTGTATGTTTTTATTTGAAACACGCACTTGAGTATGAGTAGGTTTGTTTCATGTGTGTGTGTGTCTGTGTTTAAAAGTTGCTGAGACAAAAGAATTGTACAAATTGTTTACATGCAAAGGCCATGTCCAAGTCGCTTTTATACTTGTACTCTTCTGTAGTTTTGCTAAGTTTTTCCTTAATAAATGAATTTTTGTGTAAATAGGGTCGAGGTCATGGTAAAAGAAAAGTAATTGTGAGAAAGCAGTTCTTTGGATACAAGTAAGAAAACAAATGTCGAGTGTTGAATTTTGATTTTCTCAAGTGTAAGCAGCTTTAAAGCAGTGCCTGTTAACGTTAACACTAGTTTTAACATTAAACTTGCTACTTCCAAATTTAGCTGTTGTAATGTGTATACGAATATATTTTGTTGTTTTAATTGTTGTTGTAATATTTACACAATTTAAGAAAAAGCTATGTATGTGTGTTTGAAGGGACGTCAGTGTTTAGACGAGTGTAATTCTAGTTAACCATCTTACTAAGACGTGTCGTTAGTATGCTCTATAATATGAGTGGCAACCAATGTTGCCAGAAAAAAAAGAAGTTAAATGGGCTTTAAATAAAAGCCAGAAAAAGTTAAATTTATTTAAAAAAGGGCTAAAAACAATTTTCTGATTTTTCGAATTAAAATTAAGATAAAGTAATAAAACTAAAAAGTAATTTATCTGTAAAGCATGTTACAGTGTCACTATTACGACTACTTACAGATAGGAAAATTCAAGTCAAATGTTCACAAATACTACTCCCTCTATCCTCCCTTCCATAACCTATTTTCCTTGTTCCAACACAGTGCTATGTGTTGGAACTAGTGTATATATGGGCATATATATAGGTGCCCATAAACCTAAAATATATGAATCCAAGTTTATATTTCCATCGGTTGGGTCTAATTTCATTCGTTAGTATCTATGTACTATAAGTCATAGACTTGAAATTTAACGCGATAATTTAAAAATAATAATTATAATTTTCCGATTTCTTCTTATATTTTGTTATACATATATATTGTTATTTTTGAAATGAAGCCTTAAAAAGGATTTAAATAGTTTATTCTTAAGATTTCAGAAACAGTTGGTTGTTTAACTAATTTAATAATTTTCAATCGTTTTCTGACCTGAAATCTCGTCATTCGATAAGCTACATTTTGCATTGATTAGTTTTAAACGCTAAAGAATGAAATAAAACTCACACAACAAATCTGATTTTTAATTTTTAATACTTTAACATTAAAGATTTAGACATTTGTTTTAATTTTGCAAACATCTATAACTATAAAGTTCATATTATTGGTTCATCTTCAGAAAAATCGGAACTAGGCTTTGCCTAAATATCACGAGTGTATAGGAAGTTTATGAGATCATGACAACACTGTTTTAGTCTTTTTAAAGAACATCGAATATTTAATAATACATTTAATATTTAACCTTTAATTTGTTTTCTTTGTTTTGTTTTAGCAATTTTAAAAGTACAGAAGTAGGCTGTTGCAAAAGTACAAAAAACAAATACATAAATACATTTCCTTTTTTGCGTTTACTTGCTTTATTCGATCTTCTCTTTATAAATTAAAATGCTCTTTCTCTTATAAAATACAAACACAATAAATATTGTCTTTGTACTAAATAAATACAATAAGTTTTAAAGAATACGAATATGCACGTGTTTGGAGAGGCAGTTCTTAAACTACTTTCATAGACATTTTTGTACTAAGCATTTTTGGCTTAAGTTAGGCATTTCTTTTAAATATTAGTTACGTTTTTTGGAATTTCAACTAACGATATGCGTGTTAAAAATAAAAAAAAATATAAACATGAAAAATTAAGTTTTATTAAAATTAATAGTGAATAAAAAATTTGAAATAATTATAAGTAAAAATATTATATAAAATTACTTTTTAAAATAACTGTTTTAATTGAAACTTACGCGTATGGTATACGTATTTACAGTGGGTGGCCAAATTATTAGTTACACATGCAAAATTGTTTAGTTTGAAGCCGTAAAACATTTTAAAATAGTGGAAATTTATCCTTTTATTTGTTCTTTTAGGTAAACTAAGTGTTTCTAATTCAATTAAAAATAAATTCTTTTGTTTTAAAAATATATTTTTGAGGAAAAGAAATATTACAAAATTGTTTGAAAAAAATCTTAATATTTCATAGAACCCTCTTTGGCATCAATTACAGCTTGCACCCTTTTTGGCAACCAACCTTTAATCAATTGATGCCAACCTTTAATCAATTTTATCAAAATTGCATATTTCACACTTCAGAGCAGAATGACAGATAATGATCTACAACTGCACTCTAATGTCACCAATCATTGTTGGCACTGCACAAGATATTTAACAGTATTACCAGAATTAAAATACGAAAATATCTGGTACAAGAAATAAATTTTTATACGTATTAAAAGCGGTTGAATCTCAATTAATATAGTGTAACTTATAATTTGGCCACCCACTGTATTATTAATTCTATAACTCACTTGTCAAGTTTCCATTATTTCGTTTAATTTAAATCTAAGTTGTTTCAACAATTCTACATTAAAACTACAAAAGTTACCAAAATAGACAAAATATAAATAACGGTTAAACAAAGTAATATGTAGTTTTTACTTTAATGATAAGTAATCATCTGCAAAAAAGACAAATTGCTTGCATTTAGTTCTTAAAATACCCATATTGTAAAATAAGGACCTTGCAAAATACTACAGTAGATTACAAAAAAAAATGCTTACTTTACTTTACTTATAGTGAGCAAGAATGGGTAAATACAAATACTCTGAGAGTATAAATACTATAAAAAGAATAAAATTTTTCTTTGTGTTTTTTTTTTTTTTTTTTGTTTGGCATTTATTTGCTTTGCTTCTCTTTTGTACTTGGAATTAGTATGAGAATCAGTGTTGCCACTTTGACGCTTTTCAAGTATTTTATGACGCTTTTTTTGGTATTGTTACCCTTTTATTTTTTTCAAATACCCTTTTTTTAAAAAGGGTATTTTTTGACGCTTTTTCTATTTTTTTGGTGCAGTTTTGGAAGAAGTCCAAAAAGTAAATCTAGCTTTTGAGTCAGCCAATGCGGACCATGTCAAGCTTTACAGCGATTTGTATTACCTGATTAAAAGTATTACAAACTTTGATTATCTATCATTTCGAAAAGTCTTGCAGAGATTATAAAATAATTGAACAATTTAATAGAATTTACAAAATATCACGTACTCGAACGAAGACTTAGACTTCCTTCAAATTTTATATTGCTTCAAAAATATCGTTATTTAGTGTTGACAATATTTTTTAAAAATAGCGAAGCGGATATTATTGATTTCATACAAAACTACATTGATGATTCGTCTGTAATAAATAAAATAGAAATTTCCCTAAAGAATCTAACGTTGCAAAAATTTAAAAATTATGAAAGAACTGATGAATTTTGGATTGCAGTCTACAATTTTAAAAATTATTTGGGAGAAAATCCTTTTCATGAACTAGCTGATTTTTTTATTCGTATACTTTCTTTTCCTTACTCAAATGCCGAAGTCGAAAGAACGTTTAGTTTAATAAATTTTTTTAAACCAAAGATCAGAACCTGACTTTGTTTAAACTCAGCCAAAAGTTTATTGTTGCAATTACAAAGTACCATCAAGGTCTGATTATTTCATTAAATATGTTTTGTGGCCCGATGATGATGATTATGAAACATATGTATTTGAAAATTAAATTGTTTTTCTATAAAACTTTATATTTTGTTTTTTATGAATTGTTATTTTATTTTATTTTTTTGTTTACTCCTGGTAACTGAATTAATAATAAAATTAATTATTTATTTAAAAATGTTAACATGCTTTTTGATATTCTAAGTTTCTTGTTTCTTTTACCCTTTGTTTTATTGCCAATTTTATTTTTTTTTTTATGTGTTATTTGCAAATTTATGTTAATTTTTTTTTGGCGCTTTTTATCCTTTTTTTTACCTAGGCAACAGCCTAGTACAGAGTTTATTTGCATTGCTGAAAGGTAGTACTAAAAAGCTAAATACTAAATGTAGCAACTCAGTAACTCATGATTTGCATTATTAGAATTTATGCAGTAAAAACAGTTGAGGTTTAAAAAATGGAGCTTTATATGAGAGATAAAGGTTATTTTTAAAAATTTCACAGTTAAATGAAAATCTTTTTTAAAAATTAAAATTACCGCAGTCGAAAATCAAATACATTTATGACGTGCCAGTTTTAAGTGCAGACATTCGATATCGTTACATGAGAGTTTTTTACTTATATTTTAACTTACAGCATGACATTTTTTGGTCGTGTACACAGTCGTTTCGGTGGTCATAATTCACGCACTAGATCGTATGATTTAATATCATTAAAAATATGTATATGGGAATATTTTAAATCAAAAATTTAAACTAACAAACCCACAACCAATCTTTTATTGAAGCTGGAAATTCAATGCTTCATCAATGAAAGTCAGCCACACTTTTGCAAAATGGTGCCAGCACTTTGAATATCATTGGAGTCAATTTTCTTAAAGAAATTGCGATGATTACCACTCTTAATCAGCTGCAAAAGATTTTAAAAAAAGGGATATCTTACTGGTGGTTTTAACAAGCTAAAAGTGACATGCTGCCCTAGTGTTGGGAATACAAATAATACTGGAAATTCACTCACGAAATGACAGCTGAATCCTCAGAACATCATGAAAAAATGAACTTTTTATGGGTTGGGGGGCTGTTGTTTCAACAAATATTTGTTTTAAAAGATTTTTATGAATTTTCTTTAAAAAAAATAGCTCACAAATAGATCTCCATGCAATGCGAAAATTTATTTTTTAGACAAATCAATTTTTTGTTTAAATTTTTTTTTTATTTTCATCTAAAATCTTCATAATTATTAAATATACGTAACAACCCGCTATTTTATTTTTTCTATTTTTAACATTAACCCGTATTACAACTAAAATAAGTTTATTGAAATAAATAAATTATGAAAAATCATTTACAAAACAAATAATTTTCAATAATTAAAAAGAATTTTCCCCTTTACACAGTCACTAAATAAGTAACAATATAATTAAAACTACTTATTAATATTAAAACATGATACTTTAATAATGTTTGATAAAACAGCAACAATGTCATTTTCATAAATATTTATGCACATATTTATTTCATACTGCTCTTGAACTTTATTAATAAAATTACACACTAAAGTTAAACGAATATACATATTCTTATACAGCATCATGCATTTAAATTCATTAAAAATATATGCAGGAAATTTAATATTAGTTCCTTTTTAAACAAAAAAAAAACTATGCATATTTATTAACATGCATGGAAAAAATTAAATTAATTAACTTAAGCAAACAATTAAAACAAGTTGTAAAAAAATTTTAACTTTAATTTCAACAGCATTTTTTTTTTTTTTTTGGCAAATAGAGACATGTTTGAAATAAAAATCATCATAAATGCATTATACATATTACGAACATATACTCGTACATACATACAGATATAGGGAGCTGGTGATGGAAAATGGTGGAGCAAGCAAAGCAGTGACTAGTTAGAAACAGCATTTATATATTTGTCATAAAGGTGCAAGCGAGTGTGATTTTATATTTTTTTTATATAAAGGAATTCGTTACTAATACATACTCGTGCATTCTACAGTACGAGCAGATACACAAGCAAACAACAAATTTAAATGTATTTTGTTACAACTCAGCGGTAAAAATTTAAAGTTCTTTTATTTGTAGGCCTTATAGAATACCTGTTTATATATTCTAATAGATTCGTTACTCATTGTATTATGCCTTCTCCCAGAAGGTTTTCTAGAAGATCTTTCACACACATTCAAAATTGAGTTTCAAAAGACCCTGCAGAAAATGTCAGTAGTAAAACTGTACTGACTTACTATTGACACAGTCACCAGTACTAGTGACTTGTAATCATAGTTGCCAGATGAAACAGTTGTGAATTCGGCAAATTTCGAACGGAAAATCGTCCAAATCGTCACACTAATTTTAAGGAATCGTCAAGAAATCGTCAAAAATAGAAAACAAAACGTTTCTCAAACAAAATATTTATTTTTTTTACATAACAAACAAATCATAGTTTTTATATAAAATAATTTATGTAAATTCTTATAGTCACAGTATAGTCACATTTTTTAATTAAAATATATTTACAAGACTTTATCAACATGTATATAAAAAAAAGAGACTTAAACCTATACATTTGTAAGAACTTACAAAAATTTACACATATACATATATATATATTGTTGCAATTGAATAATTTTATTAGCTCAGGTACAAAAAAATTTACAATATTTTCAAAACGCAACATTGTTCCGCTTTTCTGTCCATGTCTTTATTTTGGGATTTTTAAGCCATTCATCTCTAATTTTTCTTCGTTTACGTTTGTTCTGATAAAATAAGTTCAGAGATAGTATTATGTATAAAGAAAACAGCTTATAAAATTGTTTACTTATAGATGTAGAATTGAAATTTTCGTCATTCGGACTTTCTTCAGTGGCTCGGCCATCTATAAAAAAATCCTTTAATTCTATATTCGTATTTATAAACTTACCGTTTTTTGTAAATATTTTATTTAGCATTGTTTTTTAAATTTTCAATATTTGCACTCGTACTTCTTACAATGTTTAAGGTGCTTCAGTATGTCTACATACATATGCACACACACACACATACATAACTATATAAATATGCAGCAGTGTAGAATTTTGGACAAGAGGGTTTAAAATACTAAAATCATCAACACGAAAATAACTAAGTTACAACTATGTCTTTTGCTCGTTACTAATAAACTTATTGACGCAAAACTGCTTTGCTCTTAAAGAAGTTCAAAATTATTTTAAAAATGGTGTCAACTGAAAAATATTTAAAAATCGTCAAATTAAAAGTACAAATCGTCCAGTCGTCAAAATGCCATTTTCGTCACCCAAAATCGTCAAAATGACGATAAATCGTCAAATCTGGCAACCGTGCTTATAATAACCCAGACAATGTTAATTACTATAGACATTTAACATGCGCGTATCATTGAAAATCCACTACTGACATAGGTACTATTGACAAGGTAGTTCTTTTGGCACCACATTTTAGTAATTCTTGTCTACACTTTTGGTTCTTCTCTGAAATAGAACTTTTTGCTAACATTTCGAGTTTTATTAAAAAAAAATAAAATACTAAAAGTCTTTCCCAAATTAAAAATAAATTTAAAAATAAATTAGAAAAGACCCAGAGTCTTTGGCGGGAATCAAACCCGCAACCCTCTGAATGATAGTCCGGCACACTATCGCCTATTCTATCGGGGCATACAGTTGAAAAAATAATTGTTTAAAAATGATCATTATCAGTTATAATATAATACAAATATAAATATATAGACGCTAGGCTGTTGCACTAAATACATTTAAATTCAAAAACATTTGCTTTTTTAAACATTCTCATACTAATTCCAAGTACAAAAGAGACGCAAAGCAAATAAATGCCAAAAAAAACACAAAGAAAAAATTTTATTCTTTTTATACTCTCAGAGTATTTGTATTTACTCATTCTTGCTCACTATAAGTAAAGTAGACATTTTTTTTGCTAATATATTGTAGTACTTTGCCAAGTTCTTATTTAACAATATGGGTATTTTAAGAACTAAATGCAAGCAATGGTTATGGTTGTTTAATTTGTCTTTTTTGCATCGTTTTTTTAAATCGTTGTGATCTTTCCCATAAAATAAATGAACTAGAAGATTAATGGATAGATAATGGACATTAAAATAGGTTATTAAACAATTGAATTTTGAAGTTATTTTTTTTTTTTTTTTTTTTTGTGTTTTAATAAAATTTAATTTTTCATTTTTATAATTTTTTTATTTTTAACACACATTGAAATTCCAAAAAACGTAACTAATATTTAAAAAAATGCCTAACTTAAGCCAAAAATGCTTAGTACAAAAATGTCTATGAAAACGTTGCAGTTTTTATTATTTCCCATAAAAATACAAAGACATTTTAATTAATAAAAATATTGGGATTTAATTCTATAATTCTATTTTAATATGCAACATTACATATTTTGCATTTCAGCTAACGATATGCTTTTTGTTTTTAGTATTTTTCTTCTCCTGTAATGTTTTTCCAATTTCATACAAATAAAATAAAACTTGCAAAATACTCGAGTATTTCAATAAGTAGTTTAAGAACTGCCTCTCCAAACACGTGCATATTCGTATTCTTTAACACTTATTGTATTTATTTAGTACAAAGACAATATTTATTGTGTTTGTATTTTATAAGAGAAAGAGCATTTTACTTTATAAAGAGAAGAATAAAGCAAGTAAACGAAAAAAAGTAAATGTATTTATGTATTTGTTTTTTGTACTTTTGCAACAGCCTAGTAGACGCTTTTTTGACAATGTCACCAAACTGTCACCAAAATAGCAGACAAAAGTGGTGACTTGGAGACACTTGTCCCCAGGTTTCCTTCAGTAGAATGTCAACAAATCATGATTTAAAAGCAAACACAAATGGTTTTGCAATTATTCATCACTACAACAACAAATATTATTTTGCTCAATTTTCAATACGAATAATAAAACTGACTAAAGAGAGCGTCTAAAAATTTAGTATTTTATGAAAGTTTGTGGTTTTAAGAACCTTCTATTATTTAAAACTCGTTCGTTTACTTTCTTTAATGAAATTATTAATTTGGCGGACCTTTAATTAAGGCTTCTATGAGGCATTACTTGCCTTCCAATTTTCCTTCTCACGTAGGCCATTTAGCAGGCATCTAAACAGTAGCGAGTAGGCAAGGCCTTGACTAACAATGACACGCCATGTAAAATTGCAACAATTTTGCAATGCAACTGAAAGTCCTTGTGGCTGCCTAAGAAGGCCTTCTAGAAGGCCTCTTTACAGCATTTTTCCCGCTGACATGTAACTACAAAACTATTTACATACATCTATATATACACACAAACATACAATCACACGCATCATGACGAACAAACAAGTGTCATAACCAGGTAAAAATTCAACAGCAACTACAACAACAACAAATGTAACAAAATCTGCTATCACACTTTGTTCTACATTAGCATATAAAATGAAAATGAAACTAAAGAAACTTTTTTTCGGTGTTGGCAACTAGCAAACACCCTGTAATGAAAGCAATGCTAAACATTTTAAAAAATTTCAATAATTTTATTCCATCAGGAAAAATTTACAATTGTTTTCAGTCATATTGCTCAGTATCTACATAGACAATTTATGCACGACTTTTAATTTGAAAAGCTTAATTTTTAAATAAATACTACATTTAATAACGAAATCAGCTTTAATAAAATCTATCAAAGTATGTCACGTGTAAGTAATGCGATCTGTCACATCATGTCAAGTGATCTGTCAAGAAGTTTTAGCCTGTTAAAAATATGAAATTATGATTAATTATAAGGAAAAGTGCACTTTAAAAATATCTTGCGCCTAAATGACAGAATTGGTGATCAAGTAAAATGGATTTTATTTTAGATTATTACATTTAATTTGAGTTAAAAATTCAATACAAAAAAATTTCCCCAACGACATTTTTTTGTTACGTAAGCAGGCGCTTTAGTTCACAAATATACTGATCTGAGAAGTAAACAACATTTTTTTTTATCATATACATTACATCATTTTCCTGTAGCTCATCTAATTTTTAAACATATTTTAATTAAAACATAGAAAAATCTTGAATTTTCGATTTAAATTTGTTTCTTTTCGCATTTCTTTGCCAAATCTAAGCAATTTAAGAAACAATTTGTGTGATTTTTTTGGAGTCTACAGAATTTGTTTCCAGGAGTTCGGAAAATTAATTACAACTCATCTCTCCTACCTACAAATATGTAGAATATAAATATGTTTATAAAGGGTCCGCCAAATAACGTCTTTTTTTTTTTGAAAATGAAATAAAAAAAACTAATGAATAATTTCTCAAATTTCTTTTTTTATTTGAAAGTACAATCCTTCCGGTACCATACTGGCTTTATGTCTCAATACAAACGGACATAAAGCCATAATTTTGATATGGCCTTAAGTCTCATACCAATTTAGTGAACAAAATGGTTTTATGTCCCATTTGATGTGCAATGCGAAGTCGGTATTCTGTATACCATGGAGGAGAAAATCCTTCCGCCCGGCCATAGGTCGCTAATACAAGAAATTTGTGCAATGCGAAGCCGGTATTCTGTATACCATGGAGGAGAAAATCCTTTTTTTACATGAAATAGGGTGTATGTCTCATTTTTGGAAAGAATTGTATGGCTTTAAGTCCCATTCCATTGAGACTTAATGGCATATGCCCTTATGTCTCAATGGAATGGGACTTAACGCCATATGGTTTTATGTCCCATGGCTTTATGATATTAATCTTACCTTCACCATTTTTCCACCGCAAACACTTTTCTTAAATTTTCCCGTTTAATATTATTATTTTGCCGATTTTTTATTACAGTACGAAATAATTTTCTACATATGAGGTGGCAGCCAGTTAAAGTCGGTTTACCTTAAAACGACCTTAAATTTTGACTATAGTTACAAAATAATTAAAATTAAGTTTTAAGTTTAAAGTTGTTTTTAAAAATAACCGTCTTTAGTGTTTGTCTAAGGTTGTACATTTAAATAAATAAAAGAAATAAACCACAATTTTTAAAAAGTAAAAATGTAACGATATGTTGCACTTAGCATGCACATGACTGCTGCAATCATATCTATGTTTGTGGCAATTATAGAAAGAACATATAGCTCTTAATATACAATCACTTCGAGTAGAAATCAACTTCTAGAAGCACATGATATACATACATATACACGATGTTGATGTTTTTTTTTCTTCTGTTTTCCACCATTAATGCAAACTGTTACCAACAGAATGTCAACCCTAGAATACCTTTGATTTTACATGGTTAATTTAAATAAAAATAAATAAAACTGCAGAAAAAAAATTAAAAATATACACACACATACATTCATATAAAAATAAAACATGCCAAACAAAAACCCCAAACTAAAAGCCATAAAAAGATGATCTCACGTTTTACCAACCAAAGGAAAAATGCTACAAAAATTATATGTTTTTTACACACTACCACACATACACAATCATTTATACATATACATACATACATACATATACATTGAATACAAAACATTCAGCTCGTTTAAAATGTGAGATGTGAAATAATACAAACGTTTGCCTACTCTTGCATATTTATGCAATTAAAATTGTAAATTCAACACTCGTACATTAAAAAATATAAAATAAAAAATATTTTTATATATAAATTAAAAAAGGGTTGTTAGGTGTTCCTTTTTTTGGTTTCTGATATTTTTATCAAATAATACAAATGTTACAAAACAAACTGAATGAAAGATTTTTAAACGAAGGTATTCCTTTAATAGTTACTCTCGATATTTCTCTCTCTGTCTCCTATGTTTGTATAAATACATATATATATATATATTCGTAATTGTAGGTACATTTAGGTTTGTAGTTGTATTTTTCAAATGAACTAATATTTAATAATTTAAATTATTTCACTTTTTCCTGCTACTTACACACTTACATTTTGGCATTAATTTTTTTGGTATGTCAGTATTTAAATGAATTGGTATGACATGTTTCCAAACATTTATACAAAATTTCTATGCAATCAGTAGCTTTATTAAGGAGGCTTCTATTCAGAAAATTTCATATTGCATAAACTTAAACTATAGACTTAAATTACTTGTTTGCAAGTCTGTTATAATGTGCATTCATTTCGATGCTTTACAGTGGTATATTTTTTGTATATAGTCGAGATATTGTTTTCAATCAAGATCGGAAATAACGTCACCTAAACAAGACAGTTTTGTTCAGGAAAATTATGATTTCAAATAGTTTTCGATATTAACAAATATATAATTTTTTTTTGTAACAACTTTCATTATGAACAAAAAAAATTAGACACAGCAAGAAAAGCAAAAACAAATTTGTAATAATACAAGATTTATAAATAAAAATAAAGAACACACACACATTGTAAACGTACGTAAATTTCGTTCTAACTCACAACAAGTAAAAAAGAAATATGATAATTCTCGGATTCTATAGATGATGTTTACAATTTGATCGTGGACAATGAAGATTGCTGATGACGCCCTTGGCAGCGTAGAAAATGCATTCCAATTTACCAATTACTCCAGTACTTTACAATACTATTCTTGAAAATTCGAACTATTAGCCTGAATAAGTAAACTTTTCTCTTATAATGCAATTAATTTTTTAAAGTACAGGCCATTCTCGGTACAATGAACATTTAATTTGTTGTATAAGATAAAATACATAATCAATGTTAGGAAAATCAAATTAAAAGCAAACGAATAACTCAACTTTTAACATCGACATATTATACGAATGGCTCTAAAACTTGTTGATCTTTCAAAAAGGAAAAAGAAATTTTATTAGAATAAAAACCCATTCAAGATTAATTCATTAACTTAAAACGTGCATAAGGTTAAATAAGGAATACATGAAGGTTTCCAAAAAATATTTTGTAATCCCAGCTTTAGTATTTTAGAACATATGGCCCAAAATTAAAAATTTATCAAATTCCGATGACAAATTTAGAAAATTTTAATTTTCAAATTGATAATCGTTTAGTTTTGGTTAATTAAAAGATACTGACTGCTTGAAAACTTCCTGTGTATAATTGGAAATTTTTTTGTAATTTTGAAATCTATATTATTAGAAAATTATAAGAGCTTAATAGCATACACAAGCATGTTTTTTTTAAGATCTAGCTGGGAACTAATAATAATATATACTTCTTTGAATTTCGATTTAAAACAAAAAATAAAAATTTACTTGTAAAAAATGCCCTACTTTGTGTATCAACTACTGTAAAATTAATAAATGGTAAATTTATTTCTAAAAAATTTCGTTTCTGCCCCACTGTGGGGACTCAGGACAGGGGCTACATAAAACTGTAATCTAACTAGCCAATATAATTTAAGAAAAAACACTGATTATAAAATAAAAAAGTTGGTCTTCATTGTAATCGCCACTTCCAAATATATTTCATATTAATATATAATGTGTTTCAGAATTTTTGAATTGCTTTTCACAGTTTTGCATTTGTATTTTAGAAAATTCCATTTGTTTTTTAAAACCTTTTATTTACCTTCACTTCGGAAAATCAAATCTTGTAACGTTAATTTAACCGCCTTTTACTCAATGCAAATGGATCAAACTTTGCAGGCATTCACCGTTACAAGATTTGATTTTCCGAAGTGAAGCTAAATAAAAGCATTTAAAAACAATGCTTTTGACTGTTTTTAACGGGTTCCGATCGCAAAAAAAATTGTAATGTATTAATTAAAGCTAGTCGTTACTAAAAAGTAAAAAATAAATAAAAAAAAATTTAAAAAACGCTTTTTTTTACCTTAATATATTGATCAGTTGTAAACACAAAACAAATATGAATAGGGGAGAGGGGGCACCTTTGAACTATGTTGATAAAATCTCAGTTTAACATTTTTTCCGACCCTTAACCGAGTTTTTCACATGGCAACCTTGTTTTCTAGCAACGTTAACAACTTTTGCTAGTTTTTTCAGTCGTCGACCGAAGTTTTCGCAGTGCCATTGTAAATTTTTTTTAATGTTTTTTGTAAGAGTGTAAGAAGTATTCAGTGACCGTTTTCTTTCGTGAAAGAAATTTATTGCAGTCCAAAATTTATTTCAGACAAAATTATAAATTTCCGTGAAATGGCATGCCAGTTCAGGTTTGAACAAAGAAAAAGGGGGCACCTTTGAACATGTTAATTTTTCAACCGAAGTACCAAACATTGTTGATTCTCTCTGCTGATCATGATGCTTTAAAGGAAAATGTAATGTCATCTGAAATCGCAAGGCATTTTTCGTCTTAATAATATGAAACTTAGTTTTGATCTGAATTTTTTTTATTTTTTTATGTTTTTCTTAATAAATAAATCGAATTTATTATATATATAAAAAATATAACTGTTTATGTTATTTTTGGACATAAGCGCTACAAGAAAAAAATTGCCGTTCAAAACTGCCCCAGCCTAGTTCAAAGCTGCCCCGTATGGGTGGCACATTTGAACACAATGACTTCATTCATTAAAAAAATAAAAAAAATATATAAATTCAACTAAAAATAAGTTACTTGTACTCCTAAGCTAAAGTTTATTTTCATATATATTAGTTAAATTATGTAGAAAGTCAATAATTCAAAAATATAAATTTGTATGTGGCTAGAAAGCAAAAAGTGTTCTAAGGTGCCCCCCTCTCCCCTACTAAAAAAATCGACTAAAAGTCAAAAAATAAGAACATTTCAAACAACATAAACTTTTAAATCAAAATGGAAAAAATCTCACACATCCCGTAGAGAAAAGCGTGGGGCGCGTTGGTATGAAACAAAATGCTTAATTATTGAAAATTCGTAGCTTTAAACATGATTGGTTGTATTTCTTTCGGTCTGAAATATTAAAATGTATTCACGGCAGTCATGGTTTTTTTTAAGTTCAGATTGGTATGGGCGCCCCACGCTTTTCTTTAAGGAATGTGTGAGATTTTTTCCATTTTGATTTAAAAGTTTATGTTGTTTGAAATATTCTTATTTTTTTACTTTTAGCCGATTTTTTTAGTATTCATACATATTTATTTTGTGTTCACAACTGATCAATAGATTAAGGTAAAGAAAAGCGTTTCTTAAAATTTTTTTTTATAGTTTAGTTAGAAAATTTCCGAAATATAATTAAACATTTTCTGACATATAGTAATAAAAACTATTCATTTAGAAGTTTTTGAAATATACAACCATGTTACAGAACTCAATTGCGATCGAAAGTGGTTTAGAAAACAAAAAACAATTTTTTTTTTTCGAAATGAAACCACTTTAGATTTCTAAAGTGGAATTGTTATTTTTTATGATAATTATAATTATTATGATAATTAAATAATTATTTTATTTTTTATTTTTTTTGTTTATTATCTCATTGATATTTAAATAAAATGTTAAAAATTTCAAAGTTGGTGTCAGCAACAAGAAAACTTTTCTCAAAAAAATGACAAAAATTAAAAATATTTACACAGCATTAAATTTCTTCTTCGTTCATTTAAAACAGCAACAATTGAAATTCCGGACATTTTTAAAAAATTTTGTTTACTATTATTTAATATTTTTTTCTTAGCGCTCTTTTTGCTCGCTTTTGTTATACTTTTTATTACAGAAATCTGTGTTTTTTTATTTTGGTTACACAACGTTACCATAATTAAGTTAAAAACCGCGATTTCCAAATTTTTTAGGATTAAACTAAATCGATCGGAATCTAGAGAACGCAAAGTAGAAACGGTCGATTTGCAAATACGGAATTGAAACCATTCGGAACGAATTATGTGACATGCCTGATAATTTTATATTTCTGAAATATAAAAATAAACTTCCGAATTCTTGTACAATTGGAAAATTCTGAAACTCAATTGGAAAAAAAACCCATTTAGTTTCAATTGTTATTTTATAAAAATTCATTTATTACAACCACCTTAAGCGGCACATTTAAACCATTTGTATGTACGTGTATGTATGTATGTATATGTCATATTTGAGAAAATATATCTATATATATAAATAAATATGAATGTAAATATGTGTTTAGATTTGCATGTTACAATGGTATAAAGTGTTTCATTCTTGTCAATTTCGTTTTTGCTATGTTATAGTTAGAATATTTCATTTATGTCACAATTTACATATTTTACATGATTGACATTTTCTTACATTTAAATAGAGAAACACATATAAACACACACATACATGTACATACTTTCATATTCAAATACTCTCAAATACATTTGTAAATTGTAAATGTTTGTATTGCACATTTTATGTCCTCACTCTCAAGCACACTCAATATGTATGTATGTAAATATATTTTACATTCTCATGTAAAATTTTATTGAGAAAATTTCGATTTATGTCATGAAAATCCTTTAGATTCTACAAATTTGTTATTATATCTTGTTGTCTTACTGAATATTTAATATAATTTTCTTCGTTTTTTTTTCTATAAATTGTAAAATAAAATGTTTTTACTTATTTAGTATAAATATGTTATAAAATACATATGTAGTATAAATGCATGTTTTAGTTCAAATAATGTATTTGTATTCTAAATTGTTATAAATACAATGTCATATATCTTTTAAAAATATATTAACGTACATTTATTTATGGTAATATTTTGATATTAAATAATTTTTAAGCTTGAGGTCACTTTTTGTTTTTGATAAAAGATTTTTTATTTTTATATATAAATTACTCGATATTTCGATTTTGTTTGGAAATCTTCTTCAGGAGTTATTTTATTTTAATATTTACAAAATAACTGATTTTATATTTTAAGTAAAATTTAAAATACTTTTGAATGGCGGCTAATTGAAATAACATATTTCAGCCAAATTTAATCCCAAAAAAATATTATGTATCAAATTTTATTAAGGTGGGTGTTGGACTAATATTTCTGGGCGTTACAAACATTAGCACAAATCCAATATACCCTGCAGGAGGATAAGCGTTAATTGTCTTTAAGCTACTGGTACGATTACTAGTACAGCAAGCACTAGTTCAAAAGGTGATAGCACATATATAGAAAAGTACTAGTACTTCAAGTAGTTCATTTGTAGATTGAATTGACTTGTAGAATTTCATATTACTTTTTGATGATGTTTTAACGCGAATTGCTAATTCGCATTTTCATTTATTTTATTTTTAATTGTTACAACAATTTTTAAACAAATTCAAATTTGAAACAAAGAACAGTATGCGGAAAATTTTATTTTTAAAATTTGTATTTTTATTATAATTCTTTCTTTCATTCAAACTTCAGATGAAAATCAAAACGAAAAAGAATTGTCCATTTCCTTTTATAAACTAAGAATTGATGAACCAAAAATTGCTTGTGAAGACAAAGACTTAACAAATTTCATTGGGTTTAATAAAATCAAAAATTTTAGGGATTTTTTTATATGTAAACCAGTTCTTAATGCAGAACTAATTGTACTAGTATCCACCTAGAACCAATTATAGTAGTACTCATCTAGTACTAATAGTACTAGTATCCGCCTAGTGTCCATCTAGTACCAATAGTACTAGTAATTTTCCTACACACTCCATGTTAATTTGAGCATTAAGATGGTATAGGAAAGGTTACTGTTGGGAACTAGTACTGGTGATTTTTGTACTAGTACAATACTAGTTTGATACTAGTTTGATCTCCTGCAGGGTATGTACTACTATGGTTGTGTATTACTTGTGTATGAAACATTTGTATGGCAACCTAAACGTATAAGCAATATTTGAAGCAAAATTAAAATAAATCATACGTAACGTATAAATTAAATTCATTGAGATGCCAATAAAATACAATAACTAAATATTTCCATATCTTCTAAACTGCTGGTTCATTAAAAAAAACAGTACATATATTATAGATTAGTGCATCCATTTTGAGAAAATATAATATAAGATAAGTTCAGAAAATATTTTTTATAAAATTTCAAGTCTGTTTTTATAAAACATTAAACCATTAGCCGAAAGCATTGGAAATTTTAAATACAAATGTTACTAGAAAACTTGCCGCAACTGTAAAAATTTTCTAAATAATATACAATAAATATGTCCAAAAATTACAGTTTATCTTATCTATAGTATTCAAAAACCGGAAATAGGTGTTTGTTTTAATTTTGAAAAACCAACCGGTTTTTTGTATTGAAAATTTCAGACTGCTTAAAATATGTTGTAAACAAAAATCTTTTTTTAATAACTCAAGTAAGTTATTAAGAAAGTATTTAAAGTTTTTGAAATGTAAACACAATATTCTTTCAGTGGCGGTTTGTAATTTATCATACAAATGAATACAACTAAAACGTCACCCAAAGCAATTGCTCTTACATGCAAATAAGTAAATACAGAGTGCAAACCACCAGTTACAAACATCTCAATCAAATCTGTCATTCTTCTAAGTATTTACAGTCAGTAGAATCAAAAACATAAAGTAGGAATGTTTTAAATCAAAATGTCAGACAACCTTAACAAAATATGATGTAAGAAACAAGTGTAATTTTTGTTATGGGAGAAAAGAATTTAAGATAAATGCTCGTTAGGAGACTTACCCCCTGGCCCACGATGTCGAACGATAAGGTTCGCTTAAGACACAAACTTGATTGTGGAATAAACAAAATTGATTGAGTAAAAAATAGATACCATAGAAAGTTTGTGTCCTAAGTCTTATCTAAGCGACCGTTATCGTTCGACATCGTGGGCCAGGGGGTTAAAGTTTAAAGTTTTAAAAAATTTTCACAATTTTTTTTCCTGCACAAATATTACAATAGTTGATTACTGTTAGAAATTTCCGTAAACTTGTGGTTTTCACTTTAATTCTTACATGTATTATCTTAATAGGAAAACCAACATTTCATATACTCCTCAAATATATTCACATATTCAAACCATTACTCAAATCCTTAATAGAGCCAAGAAATAAAAAATTAATTGGTTTTAAAACAAAATTTGTCAATTTCTATTTAATGGCTGACAGTTATTGTCCTTTATATATCACATGCTTCACGTTTATGTGATTGGCTCATTTTATAATCAAACAGTGTGTGATCAAAATGAATATATAATGTCTATTTATAACCTGTACCAGCATAGCAGGAAGATTTATATGCTTTTGTGTTGATATATGAAATAACCACTGTGGAATCACTTTCAATTCTCTGAGACGATTTAACTTTGTCTGTCCAGCCATGTAAACCATATAATCTAACTTTACAATTAAGGTTACAATTTATAGAAATTTTTTAAGCAACTTTATATTGAACCAATCATGAACCGTAACAAAACTGGTTGAAATCGGTCCACTATTTCACCCATACAAAAGTTTTCCAAAAAATTACATATTTCATATTTGCATCACTGCTGTTGCATCCTAGACGTATACGCAATATTTGAACCACAATTAATTAAATATAAATCATACATAACGTATGACTTAACTATTTTTATAAAGTTCAGGCGGCTAATTGTGGCAGTCGTGATCGAAATTGTTTTCGTATCGAAATTTATTTCGACAGTGCAAAGTTTTCTAATGATGGTACTCGATACGAATCGAATCGATTCATTGCTTCAGTGTTGTAAAAAACTTCAAGAAGTACGTATTACAACACTGAATAAAATAAAAGAAAATGTAAACAAAAAACATATGGTTCTGCAAAAAATAACGTAAGTAAAACCAAATTCTTTTAAAGAAATTATTTTAAACAATTTTATTTTTCGAGATTAAGGTCAGTTTTATTTTTATTTTTTATATCCGAAATATCGAATATGAGAATGTTTTCGCAAAAAATTCTTACAGAAACACTTTTTCTTACATACTTCCAATAATTGTTGGAAAACTATTTAAATGACAGATATTTCTCGCAAAATAAAGTTACAGCAGCGCTCCCAGTAGTAAGATTTTACCTTATTTTTTAAGATTTTTTAACCGAAAAAATATTTTAAGATTTTTTCCCCAAAAAAAAAAGATTTTTTGTTTTGCCTAAAAAAATCTTCTTTGTTCCCATTTGAAAAATTTTAAACTAATCGATCTCCAAAAATGTAAAATTTAGTATAAGAAAATTAATTTTTGTTGTTATATTTTTGGTTAGTGTTAAATAAAATATGAATTGTTTTTATTATTTATATTAAAAAAAACTACTTATTTCCAAAAATAAGATTTTTTCCTCAAAAATAAGATTTTTTTTTGGCGAAATTAAGTTTTTTTGCTGAAAATTTCTGCCAGCCCTGAGTTACAGAAACACTTGTGTGAGAAAAACAATTGTTTGTTTCATTTTACACTGTTTCTGTTGCAATTCACTAATTGCATGCGAAAAAATTTTACAATGCGAGAAATACAGAAACGAGCTACTGGTTATATTAAAAACTTTATAAAGGCTACACCATTCTCAATTGTATTTCAGAGTTTCTAATTATATTTATGGAATTTCCAATTCAGAACACTGCCACTGAGCGTGTTCAGTCTTGACCGCCTTTTTTTTCTTACTTGTCTATTTTCCCCATAAATAAATAATGTGACATTTTTTCTTATATTTATTCATATATTAAGACATAAAATTGAAAACATTTAAAAGTTAAGTCATATTGTTTTGTTGTCTTGTTTTTCTGATTTTTAACATACTTAAGTTTAAAAATAAAACCCGTAAATGTATATTTTACTTTTTCTTTTTTTTTGTATGTTTTCTTTGCTGTTTCTTTACCTTCTTTATGTTTTTTTCAACTCATTTTTATTGTTTATACGTGCAAATTGTTTTTGTTGAGTTTTTACTCTTGCTGTTGTTGGTATTGTTGTTGTTGTTTTTGTATTTTAAGAAAAATTGAACAAGATTTATTGATGATTTTAAGTTAAGTGTTGTATGCTGTTGTGTTGAATTATGTCGTGTTCTTTTCTACTTATTTTTAACAGCGTTAAAGAAGAATTTATCAGAGCTCAGATTTACTCGATTTTACTCGCGAGTGAAAAACACTCGCGAAGAAGAGTACTCGAAGAGTACGAGTGTTACAAAAAGTTTACTCTCCACTCGTTTGTTTTAGGTGGGAGTACTCGCGAGTACTCCTTTTTAAAAATTAAGAGTGGGAGTAAAAATCTTCGAAATAGAGTGAGAGTTTACTCTTAAGAGTGAAATCGAGTGGAAAAATAGAAACTGTTTGTCTTTGCTGACTTGTGTTCGCGTGTGGTTTTTGTTACTTTTTCAGTCTTTCTCATACAGTGCGCGTGTGCGGAGCAATTAGTTGGTTTTATAATAAAAGTTGTATTATATTTTTAAAAGTTTACTTATATTTTCTATATTATAATGAACAATAAAGACATAAATAATGAAACACGAAAATATTTTCGTTATGACAGTGAATCGTAATCTTCGAGAAATCTTCTTCGCGAGCATTTTTGTACACAAAAACCACCGGTCCCTAACAATACATTCTGCTGCTTTTCTCTTCTCGACCTCCCAGTCCTCCCTCGTCAGTCACCTTTCCCCACCATAGTCTATACTTGCTACTACACACGCACACACAAATTGGCAAAAACGAACAGTTTCTATTTTCCACTGTATGAGAAAGACTGAAAGAGTACTCGGCAAGAGTATAATCTGCTCGATTTCGAGTGTATTTTACTCGCACTCGAAATCGAGCGAAGCATATGCGCTCTTATTCGAGTGGCATAGAAAAATAGAGTATACTCGATTTTTTTTTTTCACTCGCAGGAGTACTCGCGCTCGAATTCGAGCGAGTTTCACTCTCTACTCGAATTCGAGCGAAGATTTCGGAGCTCTGGAATTTATTGAGATTTTGCCAAAATTGAAGTTTTAATAGCGAATTTATGTCTTAAGATGTCAGTCGTTTTTTGCTTAAATGGAAATTGTTTTTTAAGGGCATAAAAAGTGGAATGTATTTATGTATTTCAATTAATTTTTGAGTAAATAAGACACAGGTTATAAACTCTAGCACTTGATTTGATAGGTAATAATATTAAGTTCAAACAACCCTTCTTATATTCACTGAATATTACAAATGAAAATCTTATTATTATTACAATTGACATAATAGTCTGTTAACGTTTAACTATAATTACCTTCAAGCCATCAGTCATTTTATAGCTAATATACTTAAATATTTGGCTTAAATTTTCAACATTATGAGCAATGAATGGATTATTGAAAATTTCATTTTGCTTTTCAGAGATTCCCTTGTTGTCAATGATAAAAACCACAAAACCGCCTCTTTTAATAAAGAGTATTTAATTAAATACCAAAAACAAAAACAATAAAATGAAACATATATGATACAAATTAAAAGAGACTTTATTGGGATGATTAAAAAACGAAATTAATTATTAAAGAATTGTGTATTTATGTATGTATAGGATGACGTAGATGTAAGTAAGTGTGTCAGTGTTTTATTTAATTAAATAAATATACAATTTCACACAGCAGGCAGGCAGCCAGCATCCGATAACCAACCAACCAACAAGCAAACATTTCAATACCCGATATTCATTTTAATTGAAGGCAATAGATCGTTTAACAATTAAATAACAAATACCTTTGGGTCTTAATTTGAATTTTATTTTATTCTCTTCTTTTTTCATATATATTTTTTGCGCTTTTAATTATAATTATTTATAATAAATTACGTTGAAGTTGTAATTGTAATTGTTAGTATAATTTACAAAATGCCTATATTTACTTACACACATTTAAATGACTGTGGTTTTAATAAAATGTAATTAATTATTATTTATTTTTATTTTTTTGTTTTTTCATTTACTCCCCTATTTATGTAGAATCATGTATATTTTTAAAATAATTATGTAACTGATATAAAACAATAAAATTGGTTTTGATATTTGATCGTTTATTTAATATTGAATAATTGTTTTAAAGCGTTTTTTGCATTTGCGTTTTGGCGTAATATTTTTCTGCTTTGTTGTCCATAAATTATGGTTAAATGTAATTTAATTACTTCACTATAAAAAGTAAATAATTTTGCAATAAATTATGATATTTTGATTTAACACAAATGTTAATTTGTAGCTGTGAATAAAAGGCTAAACAAATAGTGTGATGGTTTTTATTTAAGGATTATCTATAAACTAATGTGCAGTTTCTACTTTATCTCATGTTATATAAATACTCAGTAATTCATTTAAAATATGTTTAAAGAAATTTTCAAAGACGTAGTGTATTTAAAATGTTAACATAAATTTAGACAGGATTTTTAACTTGAACATTAATTAGTTAGTAAAAATATAAATGGTTACTCATTTCAAATTTAATAATTTATTAAAAATATTTTTTATAAATCCTATACAGATTTAAGTTTAAGTAAATCTAATCCAGAGTGGTTTTTAACTACATATACTTACATACATACATATGTATGTATATTAGGGTGGCCCCGTTTGTATGGAGAAAAAATAAGGTATCGATGTTTCCGACTAATATGAAATTTTAATTTATTTCAATATTTGGTGAGCTGGATGAAAGGATAAAAAGGTCCTTTTTAGAGGTTTTTTTATTTTTTTCACATTTCTTCCAAAGGAACTATATGTAAATTTAGTATCATATGAAAGATCGTTGAAAGCCCCATTCAATGGGTTATCAAACATTAAAAAAAAATTTTAAATTCAAAAATTTTGAAAATTTCAGACAAAATTTAATTTTTTTTTATTTTTTCATAGAATTTACTTAAATAAATTGTTGAAATTTCTTGATTATAAACATCATGTTCCTATGCATTGGAACTTGGCCAAAATAAATATTTTTCCATGACCCTGTGAAGTTTATAAATTTAGCCAAAAGTACTTGACAAAGTATTTAAGGTTTAGACTAGGACACACAAAAGTTACACATGGCCATATAATAGCAAGAGTAAATCCCCCAATATGTGAATGTGACACTGTGTCCATTTTTCCTTCTCTTAAATTGCAGCAAGTATGAAAATCAAAGAACACAAATGTATGGGGAAATTAATCTTTTGTCCTTACTAAACCACCGGTCCTATTCGTCCGGTCTATAATGATATTTAATTAGTACCTCAATTAATAAGTTAGGCTTCTTCGCCATAGCTACATCCCAGTAAAAAATTTGCTCCAAAAGGAGCAGGTTTTATGTATGAATTCAAGTCATACCTCAAATCGCTTCAAACCTGCTAATGGGATGCATGATTTTTGTATGAGATGTTCCCGGTTTGGAGGACTACTTTCTGCTGGCAATAAGCGCTTCTTATCAAACATGCAAATAAATCACTTTCCTAAAGTGTTTTTTTTAATTCTATCTGGATGTTTTTGCTTAAAAAAGTTCATAGTAACTGAGAAGCGCTTTATTCGTTTTGTAATTGACTTTCGTTGTCATACGTAATTCTGTACGATATAATTTAATTTTTGTTTTTTCGCTTTGAAACCTTCTTCGTTGTGAGCACTAAACAAGCATCTTTTTTGAATATTTTACTCGTAAGCATTTACGCTTCAAAAGAGCGCTTTAATTGAAGAGCTCGATTATGCGCTTTTTCTCTTAAGTGTTTCAAAAAAAAGTGGGTGCCCCGATAAACTTGGCGATAGTATGCCAAACTATCAGTCAGAGAGACTCTGGTGTGTTTTCTGCAGACAAGCCAAAAGCTTCGCAGTTTGTTTTTTTACTGGGATACCATAAATACATTTTTAAGAACATACATTACTGTAGTATCTAAAAACTGTAAATAAATAAATAAATAAATAAAATCAATTACTTACAATCAAATATCACAAAAGGTATATATACATATATGTACACATACATAAATGTCAGAGTTCATTAGTTAAATATATTTCCACATATTGACCACCAATCAAATATGTACTAAACATTTATGGAAAACATTATAATGTGATTTCAACACGAGGCTAAATGTCTCCTCACATTAACTGCCGAGCACTAACATTGGATTTATACATACATTTTTATAAATATAAATATGAATATAAATATAAATATAAATATAAATATAAATATAAATATAAATATAAATATAAATATAAATATAAATAACCCTCTTCAGCCACTGCAAATAGAAAAAGTTTTTGAAATAAACACATTAATAGAAACAATTAGCAAAATGAAAATTATTTACAACAAATTAATTTATAAATAATACACGTTTTTACAATGCAATTGATGACCTCAGGGTTAAAAGTGTAATTATTAGTAATAGAGCAACAAAACAGTAATACTAACATTATAAACGGCAATAAATATAATAATTTTACACACAATTACACATACAAATAAACACAATCGAACATACGCAAATACTACGACAAATTAACAAATAAATAACAATCATCATACGCCAAAGGGTCTCCCTCCGTATACACGATAACAACAACAACAACACGAGAGTGTTTTTTCCAACTAAAAACACATTTATTTTTCTTGCCATTCTTTAAACATCATTACGTTTTATATGAGTATAAATACATTGAATCAGTTTCCTTTTCCAGCTAAGTTTCTATTCATTTTTGAATTGACGTTTATTTTTATTTATTTTTTATTTTATTTACATACTTTTTTTCTCAAGTGTATTTTTAAACCGTTTTTAATTTGTCTACTCCCGGTGATTTTTTCCACTACATTTTCTTTTGCCACTCTTTTAACATTAGAATGGCTAAATGCGAAAGAAAAGATGCTGCTTGAGTTTTTCTTGTTAAATAAAATAACAAGCAAATATACATATATATCAGAGCAAACAAAACGAGTCAACTTCTTTTTAACAACAAACAAATTGATTTCTTTTTTCTCGTCTTCAAAATTTATTTCTTTTATAAGTTTCATTTAATAATGAAGAAAAACATTTTAATTTTTTACTACTCATTTTTAGTCTTCTTAATTTAAGCCATACTATATTATTTAAATATGCCAGTAGGAAATGGTATGTTGATAATATTGGATTAAAAGAAAAGTTTTGAGAATAACAAATGCACTATCCTGTTTAAATACAGGCTGAGCTAAAGGCTGTTTAGTTGACCATCTGCAGCTTAAAAATAAAAAATTATCTTAATCGATGAAGAACATTTTGATCTTGATGGTTTTTTTTTAATTGTATAAATTTCAGCACTTACAAAACTTGCATGATATTGCCAAAAAAAAAAACAACTGCTTTCTCATAGTTTGATGCAGATATTGGAATTAAAGCATCATTGAACCATACTAGATATTATTCATGGTCATATGAAATTAGGAATAAAATAGCACGTATCAAAATCGATTATTCCATGAATAACCTCAAGCTGTGTAATATATATTGTATGTATATATATATAATAAACTCGGATCTGCCGATCTATGTTACAGTTACAGTTGGGCATGCCATCATTCAATTGCATTTGTAGCAAAATCTGATGTTTATTTAAGTAGAGAAGATATTAGAATGTTGCGTTTTGTTTGTTGCTGTTAAAATACGATCACACTTAGCAACCATCTGGCCAGATGATACCGATAAAATCATTTTTACTTTTCACGTAACGGTGGAGCTTTAGAATTCTTTTCGTGATATTTTAAACATACTTCCAGGGGTGTGAACTATGTTATATGCTTACGTGCCAAACCCTGGTTGAGATAAAGTTTGCTTACTGAGCTAGCGGGCCAGCTTTTATACCCCCTTAACCAGTCATTTGGATCGTTATTTAGTTTTTCTTTGAAATTATTTAACGGCGCGTAACATATTGAACTCGTTTATTTATTAAAAAAAAAACTTTTCTTATTTAGGCCAAAGCACAACAGATATTTAATTTTAATTTATTTAATGCTGTTTGATCTTGCAAAACTCTTGTAAGAGGAAACAACGTCAATCAAATTTGTGCTAAAACAAGTGGTTACGCTTGTTTGAGTAAATATTAGCCAAGTGTGACCGCACCTTTAGACATGTTGGATGAGACCAAAACACTTGTTGTATTCTACATTTAATAATAAGATGTCCTTAGTATTCGCGGCCATATAATAGTGTTAACGCGATGCAAAATCATAATTGATTTCTACAACTTGTTGAGCTCTTCACATGATTCGGGATTATTCGATTAGAAATATTTGCGCTTTGCCAGTGTCAGTAATAATGTTTATTCAATATTAATTATTAACCCGTTCCTCAAGTTCCTCCAGTCGTTTGTAAAGTCACTATACAAAACCCATATTTTCTACCATTGCATGACTCATGAAAACGTGAAAAAGTGGTAACACATCACACTTAACAGCAGAACTCCAGTACCAACTTTATCCTCGGAATTATTACAGTTTTGGTCAATTGGGTACATTTTTACAAGAGTTTTCCAAATAACACTGTGATCAAATGTATCAAATACACTCAATTGCCTTGATCTATACATGATGTCTTAAAGTGGAAATGAGCTTTTTGATTTCTTAAAGTTGGCATTATATTAATTTTCATTAATCATTTTTTGTGTAACTTCAATATATTTGCTTTCCTTAAGTTTATATCAAATTCTTTTCAATCACCAGATTTCTTTAACAATAGGAAGAATTAGTTTAGCACACGTTTTGGGATTTACTTTAAGTACCTCTGGGGAGATTCTAGCATTTTCAATACTTTTGTTATTTTTTTAAGGATTGAATAGTCGCAATGATTATAGAAATAAGGCATGAGTTGGATGTTATAAGTTGAGCAATTGCATACAAAATGCTGTCTCGTTTACCTAAGACAATTCAATAAAATTATAACAATCTAAAGAAGTAAACCGTGTATTTAATTCAAATCTAGATTAAATCTTATCTCTTAAGTGTCTTTAGATGACCTCTTGAAAAGGATAATTCTCTAGTATTTTGAAAAACACATAATCTACCATGCACCTAGGTACAGTATTCAGACAGAAAACTAGAAAGAAAACCCAAAACTTTTTTGATTATTCTTTACTACAATTTTCCTACCGCTCCCCTTAAGAAACACTCTCAATTCAATCGTTTTTAAAATCAAGAAAAGTTCGAGCGACTCAGTTTGTTAGAAATTGATCCTTAAAGTAAATAAATTACATGACACACACACACAAACAAGCATTTAAATAAACTCCGAATAGAACATACCAGTGCACAGTTATTTATATACCAATAGAAAGGAATGAATGAATACAAATGAAATGCTAGAGAATTTCAATGAAAAAGTAAAGTTGAAGCAAAAATATTACCACAAATACACAACAACAACAAGAACAACAAAAAACTAAGTACAACTGCTACACTATTAAAAGGAAATATAAACCAAGTTAAGAAAAAAAAACAGAGAAAGGAAAGAGAAAAGAAATAAAAATGTTGAAGAAATCATGCATGCAAACATCCACCTACCAAAGATGATGGTAATGAAGTAAACATTATTATACCCTACACCACCATAGTGGGGATGTGCTGATGTTTATAACGCCCAGAAATATTGGTCCAACACCCATATTAAAGTATACCGATCGATTCAGAATCACTTTCTGAGACGATTTAAGCATGTCCGTCCGTCCATCCATCCGTCTGGCTGGCTGTCCATGTAAAGCTTGTGCTCAGAGTACAGGTCGTAATTTTGAAGATATTTCGATATTTTTTCTGCCCAAGGACGGATGGGATTGAAACTGGTGAAAATCGGTCCATTATTTCACCTGGCCCCCATACAAATGTTCTCCCGAAATTGGGATTTACCGATCATAAATGTTTGAATTATGCAAGTATCCAAATAAATTTAACCACAAATGAGAAGTAAATGGAGCTAAATCACATCTAAAAATTTTATGAAGATCGGTCTATAATTAGTCGTAGCTCCCATATAAGGCCCACTTCCGAAAATCACTTTAAAGAGCATAACTCACTTAAAAATGTTGATATGCAAATAATATTTAACGTATATATATTTCAGATGTCTAAAAATAATACGGTAGAATTTTATTGTGATCGGTTCATAATTAGTCGTAGCTCCCATATAAGGCCCACTTCCGAAAATCTTTTTAACGGTCATAAATTTCTTAAAAATTTTGGTAATCAAATAAAATTCGTTACAAATAAGTTTCTTATATACAGAAATAATGACACCTAATTTTATAATGGTCGGTCCATAATTAGTCGAAACTGCCATATAAGACCCTCTCCGTAGTTCACTTTAACCTCAATAAATCTTTTAAAAGTATTTATATCAATATAAAGTTTAACATGCATAATATTTATATTCACAGAAATCGTGACACTAAATTTTGGTTCAAAATAGGTTATATCTTCCATATAACGCCTATATCTGAAAAACTGTTTTATACATATACTAGGTGTAGGGTATTATATGGCGGGCTTGACCGACTATACTTTTTTACTTGTTTTTCACATATTCTATGGAAATGATTGTAACAATGTTGATTTACATTTTTTACGTATTTTAAACAATTTAAGCTTTTTAATACGCTACACTACTATTCATGGTAATGTACTTTTGTATTGCATTTATAATAATTACAAATATTGATGATAGTTGAAACAAAGTTTCATAACAATATTCTTAATTGTTATGAAAATTTAAGAGAACTTACTACTTGGCTACTCGCTTCCAGAACCAAAATGTGACGTGATACAACCTCAAAGATGTATGAATGCTTTTAAAGGAAAACAATTTACAAAATTCATACCGTTACTCACTTGTTGTGTATAATTTTATCCATCTAAGTGTTTTTGTTGTAGTTTTAATTGCGGTTGTACTTTTAGGTTCAAGGATAAGTAAATGTAGAGGGTATTCAAGATTCGTTAGAGTTGCATAAAGCCTTCTAACTTGTTTTGATTATTTTTTATTTTTTTGTGTTATTGCTATTGTAGATTTTTATTTGAAGTTTATATTTTTAGCGTCAAATAATGTTAATATAGAGCTGGGTTACTTGCTCTCTAACATCCTTCTACTTTCACAGCTTGTAACTATATATACGTATGTATGTCGATTACTTACAAAAAACTACAAAAATATATATAAAAGGAAACAAATTCAAATGCGAATGCGAATAAGAATAAGAATATAAACGAAAACAAATTTAATGAAACTTATTTTAAATTGTCAGTATTATTGGTGGCAGGTTGTGGTTGCTGTTGTTGCGTTAGCAAGTAGTCGATGGTGTTGAGTAGAAAATTTGCTGTTTTGTTAAGAAAATTGTAATAGAAAATAATAATAATAATATATAAATAAATGATGATACATACATACATACATACATATATATAGTATATATTTTGATTTGTTTATTATTTGACAATTTCTATGCAAATTTTCATTTCGAAAAAATATTTTGATTTTCTTTTTGTTGCATACATACATACATAAGTATTTACTTTTATTTGTTGGTTTTAAATAAGAATAACAATTATTTGTGGTTAAAATTAAATTTTTTACTTTAATCTATTACGAAACAGTCGTTGTCGTAAAAAGAATACGACACTCATAATAAGGCTGATTATTTAAAAAAAAGCTTAATTCGTCTTGACATTAAGGGAAAATATTAAAATAAAACACAGTGGAGCAGATAACAAATTAACCCCCTGGCCCACGATGTCGAACGATAACGTTCGCTTGGATAAGACTTAAGACACAAACTTTTTATCGTATCTATTTTTTACTCAATCAAGTTTGTTTATTCCACAATCAAGTTTGTGTCTTAAGTCTTATCTAAGCGAACGTTATCTTTCGACATCGTGGCCCAGGGGTTAAATATTTATATTCACGAAGATTTTTGGAAATTTGTTGTAAATTACATTGTTTTTTCTTAAATAAATAAATAAATAAAATCTCCCTTAAGAATTGATAATATTAAAGGTAAAATATTAAATCTACTTACATAAAATACATTACTTTTCAAACATATAGACTCATACAGCACTGTTCACATAAAATCCGTATAATAAATACTTTTGAATCACTAAGTAGAACTTTGTATTCCAACAGGAATAAATAATATTGACATATCACTAGTAAAAACTTTGACAATTGTTACAACGAATTTAATTTTGCTCGAAAATGGTGGATCTGTAAAAATTACTTTTTGTAAAATTCGCAGCATTTTGGTTCATAATTATCACCATTCTGAATTATCGCTGCAGTCGAAAAAATTTATGCTTTTGAGCTTCTGAAAATTATTATTGAGAATCCTTTGCTTATAGATCATATAGTCCACTTTATGGTGGACTAAATGTGGTTACATTAATAAATCGCGGTATGGATAGATGATTGATACGATAAAACGAAATAGGGGAGAGGGGGGCACGTTTATACCCAGGGCACTTTTGAACTATGTTGATAAAATCTCAGTTTAACATTTTTTCCGACCGTTAACCGAGTTTTTCACATGGCAACCTTATTTTGTAGCAACGTTAACAACTTTTGCTAGTTTTTTCAGTCGTCGACCGAATGTAGTTGGGTGCACAAGTTTTCGCAGTGTCATTGTAAAATTTTTTATTTTTTTGTAAGAGTGTTCAGTGATCGTTTTCTTTCGGGAAAGAAATTTATTGCAGTCCAATTTCATTTCAAACAAAATTATAAATTTCCGTGAAATGGCAAGCCAGTTCAGGTTTCAACAAAGAAAAAGGGGCACCTTTGAACATGTTAATTTATCAACCGAAGTACCAAACATTATTGATTCTCTCTTATTTTCGGAAAATGACGAATTCAATGCTGATCATGATGCTTTAAAGAAAAATGTAATGTCACCTCAAATCGCAAGGCCTTTTCTGTCTTAATAATATAAAACTTATTTTTGATCTGATTTTTTTTTATTTTTAAATTGTTAATATTATGTTTTTCTTAATAAATAAATCGAATTTATTATATATATAAAAAATATAACTGTTTATGTTATTTTTGGACATAAGCGCTACAAGAAAAAATTGCCGTTCAAAACTGCCCCATGCTAGTTCAAAGCTGCCCCGTATGGGGGGCACATTTGAACACAATGACTTCATCCATTAAAAACATAAAAAAAATATATAAAACGAACTAAAAATAAGTTACTTGTAGACTTAAGTTAAAGTTTATTTCCATATATATTAGTTATGTAAAAAGTTAATAATTCAAAAATATAAATTTTGATGTGTCTTGAAAGCAAAACGTGTTCTAAGGTGCCCCCCTTTCCCCTACGTGACGCGATTAACGAAATAGTTCTGATATTTTGAAAAAATATGATTAAAAAATTGGTTAATTTACTTAATTTTATAAACAAATTTCTCATAAAAGAACTCTGTTTAAAAAAAAAAGACTGTTAAAAGAAGAAACTTACAATTTGATCACAGAATACCAATGTTGTTTAATTGGTCGAAGTTTATTTTAATTAGAGGAGTTCATATATTTTTCTATTAATTTATTTTCTTATTTCTTTGTTGCCAATCCGTTATAGGTTTTGAATAATTTCAGGGATTTAAATCAGGCCAACATTTTAATGAATATACTCATAGTTGAAGTGGTAAACACAACTGCAGATTTCTTTATACCAAATGTATAGCCTTATATGCCCAATTAATATATTGGCTAACCTTGTAGGGTCTTTGGTTTCCCTATAGAGTTTGGTATACTGCCACTTGTTGATATGTTCATTTGATGCACGAACTTTAAGTTCATTCTGAAACATTTGAAATGGTCCATTTCCGATAATTTGTTTGAGTAGGAATTGATATTATTTTTGCATTGTTAAACATTCCTAGATTTAATGCTGTGATTTCTTACAGTTTTGATAATGGCTTGACTATTTGATACAAGTTGTTGAGTTTTATTATCAATCGCCTTCAACCGTTTAATATCCTCAGTAATCACCATTATCTCAATCTAAAAACCGTATTGGGGCTTGAAGGCGAAAGTACGAATACGTTCGAGAAAGCCTATTACCATTCGGTTGACAAGTTTTAACCATTTGTATATAGTTCGTTTGCTTGGTCATTCCTTACTCTAATTGCTTTATCCCATTCTTTCACTACCGGTATTATAATGGTGCAGTGAATATTGATTTATTAAGTTTGAATTCTGTCACCTCCTTCAGTAGTAATATTGACTTCGATGTGGTCATCATTGCTTCACCAGTAAAAGCTGTGCTGTATCAGCATTTTTGATTTATTGATCACAGTATTTTCTTCATACGCTATTACTTGATTTTAATAAAATTGTTACTTTTTTTGTTTACGATATTTTCTGAAGTTTTGCTTATATCGTTTTATAATATCATTTACAGTATTTTTGTTATTCTTAGCTGCTTTTTCGCAATCATTGAACCCGACAATATCGGTTTTTCAAAGAATTTCTCTTCTATTTTGATTTTCTATGACCCAGCAATGCTACAAATATACTCCAACTAATGATATTTATTGAGATAATAACAAATCACTGAAAAAGTATTTCCAACAGATTTTTATTAATTAATATTATGTATTGTGACCAAATTTTATGTGAACAATGCTTTAATGTTTTCATCTAGATTAACAAAAACTTTTATACATATGTTAAATACCTCAATTATCCAATTCAGCCATAAATATTTCAATAAACCAACGTTATCACTACTCTAATGTAATATTATTTAAAACAACATATTTAATATGTATTTGCTTCTTTTTTTTATTTTGCTATACGTTTTTTTTTTCTCTATAAACAAACACATTTGTTAACCTGTAATTAAAGTTAAATAATCTGTTTTAATAATCACTAGCAAAATTTATTAAATAATAAATAATAACAACTTCAGTTTTAACAGTCTTTTTTTGTTTTTTGCATTTACTATAATTTGTGTTTAATTTACTAAGTTTTAATTAAAAATACAATTAAATTTTTATATACAGACATACAAACTTACAAGCCGAACGCATATAAATCTCTACAAATGGTTGTACTCTCATATGTGGTGGCTATGTATGAATATTTTCAGCTATAATTCAAATTAAAATATGTTAATCACGGTTAATAAAGTTGGTACAATTGTACTTTCTTTGGTACAATTCAAAACTAAAAATGGTAGCCCTGTGGCTCATTTGGTACTATTTCCAAATTTTTCAAACCCAAACATATTTTTAATTGATATAAAATGGCAACGCTTATTTACTGAATGAATATTGTGAATAGATTTTTGCACTTGTTCATTGGAAATAAATAGCAGGTGGTTTTTAGTATTCAGCTAATGTTTTCTTGTTGTTATTAAACTTCATATATAAAATAAAGAATGCAATTGTAAAGTTTATGCAGTTTGAAAAAAAAGGGAACGAAATGCTTTATTGTAGAGTAGCATTCATCTTGTTAAAATACACGACTAAAACGAAAATAAAACTCTTGTTGTTACAACTTTAATATAGCAACTGGTTTCTTATCAAAAAATTTATAGATTTGATATCATGTATTTGATATCAATTACTAATATTTTATATGACCATAATTATCTACATATGTACATATGTATAATTAATGAACATGTATTTATTTGTTTTTTGTTATCTTTACTTTACATGTACCATTGAATTTAAAGTACCTTTTGTTGTTGTTGTATTAAATTTTTGTTTATTAAAATAAAACTAAAAAAAAATTGTAAAAAAATTATTTAGTACTATTGGGGTCGAAAAAGTACGATTTTAAAAGTTCGTTGGTACGATATTGGTTTTCTCATTTATCATACCTGATGTTAATATAAACAATATATTTCGCTCTTTCTTTCTCTCTCAATCTCTTTCACTCTCATCAATGTTTTTATTAATTTTTGTAAATCCAGTCACATATTAAATTCAATTAAACAGGCTGTAATAACACTAGACAATGTAGTTATTTTGTTTTGTTTTTATAATTATTTTTTATTATTTAATTATATTTAGCAATTATAAAAACAGTGGACTACCTTAAAAATTAAGTTAATATTATTTGTAAATATTTATATGAATTGCTAAATACATTACATAAAAATCTTATTTACATAATGTTTATGTAAATTTATATAATTTATGATCAGCAAAAGATTAAAAACTCAAACTTTATAAACTTTTACATAGTTGGTAGTTTTTATTGTAATAATAGTTTTTATAAGTTTTTGTTTTGCAAAGATTTGTTTATGTGGATTTGCTGTAGGTAAACTTAAATTACATTTTTATACATAAGCGTAGAAATTTTGCTGATTTTTGTATAAATTATTCATTTCATAATATTTAGTTGTAATGTATAATTATTAGATGTAAAATCAAAACATTGTGGATTAAATCAACGTACATACATATGTATATAAAATGTGCATGTAAAGCACACATACATACATACATATATACATTTTTATACATCTCTATATATTAGATACATTTAATAGTTTTTAACTTAAAAAAACAATTAGAAGATAATAAGCCGGGAAAGGTTCGCTATACTCTACGGCATGATCGCTGATGGTATTCAAAATTGACGGTATTAAATTGTTGTAGTAGGGAGGAACCATTTGAGAGATCATAACATCTCCGACTTTAGTGATACAGTTATTATATATAGCAAGTGTGTATATATCTTCAGTTCATGTATGAAAATCAAAAGAAAATCATCTACCATTTCTCTTACAAAAATAAGCATATGATTTGAATTTGCCAACATTTATACCGTAAAGTTTTGTCATAAAAAAAAACAGTTTGAAAACTCCCAGTTTACAATGTGTTTTAATAGTTAAACAATATTTCAAAAGGTTTGACGCCCACACTTCATAAAGTTCGAACAAAATAAAAAAAAACTATTCACATAACTCATTCCCTCTTCAAAACACCTTGTTTTTGTTTCCATTTGAAAAAGTAACAAACACAGACCGACACACAGTGAATTCAAACTCCTAGCAATATACATTTTCAGTTTCAATTGAAACGAGGTGTAAGTGAAAACGATTAAGACTAATTTAGTTATTTTTAACATTTATTTTTGAGCCAGCAAGTGAATTACATAGTGTGCCTGCTGAATACTTTTACTGTTAAATTTCTTTAAAAGCTTCTAACATCCTCAGATAACAAATAATTTGACAGCACTGAACTTGAGCTATATACTTACATATATTATATAAATAACATCAAATAAGACAAATTGTAATCGCAGTTTCAAGCTATCTGCGGTACTTTAACAATGTTCGTTAAATACATTATTTTACAGTATCTCTTAAACTGTGTAGCTATTTATCTAGTGTAAAAAAAAATAAGCAAATCCCACTTCATTTGTACATATTAGAAGATTTAAATCCATTTTTTTTTTTTTAATTTAATGCAGTCTACTTTGACGTCCGAATCTCATTTATTATTTAATAGTTTGAGTGCAAACTCAATTTTCCAAAAGCTGGATTCAAAAGTTAAGTTCAATCGAATCGATCGCTTTACAACACATGCACAGTATTTTCCGTTTACTATGAAATCGGACCCGCAGTTCTTTTCTGTTCATTAAATTTTACATACATGTTAGAAATGTTACAAATAATTAATGTGCCTACAACTAAAAGAATCAACTACAAAGCAGACACTGAAAATGTAGCACAGATTTACAGACATTTAGTGCATAAAAAATAACACAACTTAAAAATATTGCATAATTAGTAATATTTTCTACTTGCTATAAATTATTTTAATATTATGTTGTGTTAAACAATTTTCATATATTTTTCCTATGACAAATAATTTGAAATTTTTATAATACAAAAATTTTTCCTGAAGATGCTACACAAAGAAGTAGCGAAATATCGAAAATAAAAAAAATTATTTTAATATTAAAACACCTTAAGTTTGAACAATTACTGAAATATTAATGTAAAAGGTCAAATAAATTAAAATACGACATACTAGCTTTTCATAGCTCTATAATTATTAAACATAGAATATTGTTCAATGATTCTCAGAGTTAAACAAAATAAGTTCAAAATTTAAGTTATTCATATGACACAATTTAAAATAATGTTTTAATGTTTGACTAGAAATGGACGCCAGCAAAAGGCGAATGATCGATACCGAGTGATCGATACTGATTAGTTTTTCAAAGTGTTAGAAATCGGTTTGTTGGTTTTGAATATTTCATAATAAATCATAAAAAAAAAAGCAAACATCAACCTTTAATCAATTTTACAATGATTTTAATCTCTATTTTTAATTCTTCTATATATAACCTTTTAATTTTTAGCATAAAACGGTTAAAAATATATTTTAAATATGATTTTAAAAAAAGTAGAAAAAATTTAATACCCAATTTTAAGTAACACAACTTTGATAATTATTTTTTAATTTAAGGAAAAATATAGATTAGTTTATTCAGAATATATTCAGCAAGTTATACGAGTAGGTAATATTATGGTGAGATGAATTATGAGAATTATGGAGAATCATTTCCTATTTGATTTCGACTTTGGTAAAATTGAAATCATCTACTCCTAAATGCGCATTTTATAACTTGCTTAACAGTCTCGAATTAGTAGGAAAATGAGGAAAAATAAAATACTTGTTCTTTTCTAGTCTCGACAGCAACTGAATTTTATAAACAACTCTGAAAGAAAAACAAACAATATTAAAATATTTTAAAACTAAACTTTTGTTACCTGCAATCATTTGGTATGCCTGTGTAGCATATGTACTAAAAAACTATTGATCTCTTGCTGAGATTGTGGGTTGAACCTATTTATGTTCTACGCACACAGCACAAATTCCTTCCCAAGTAAAAATACATAAAATATAGTATAATATATAGTCTTTAAATCTAAATACCAAACAAAATAAAAATCTGTGGTTCAAGATTTAACATAACTTATAAACCAAATCCATTAAACGTGTGGCATACATGTGACAGCCTATAGCTCTCACATTTTTGTGAAAAATTTACACTCTTTAGGATCGAATAACTTTGGAATGCGTTATTCGATTTACTCATATAATCTAAATATCCAGTTGTCTACCCAATATATATATTTTGTAAATACATTAGTATGTGCATACGAGTACATATGAAAATTAAAACATTATGCCCTTGACAGAAGTAGCAAAAAATTAAATAAAATTTATAAATTGTGTATACAATAAAATAAATATTTATGCTGATAATAAAAGCTATTATTAACTATACAAAATATAAATATATGTAATAACAACTACATACAAGTGCATCCATTAAGTATAAATTAACTAATGTATACATATACAGCCACACATACGAGTATTTACACCAGCAACAACTAAATTACAAGTGCATATGTTTAGGTGCTTATAATAATTTTATACCTATACTTGTTTTAACTCGGCTCTTCAAAGAGATGTATATTAAAACATCATTTGTGCTAAAAATTGCAAATGCAAAATTATCAATTTAGGAATAAAGTTATAAATTTACTTGTATTTAATTTTTATTTTTTTTTGTAAAATTTTTAACCATGCTTATAGTTTTCAATATATTGCCGTTGATACGAGTGTCAGTTGTAAATTGTTATGACCAAATGTTGTAATTACTTTATGCAAAAATTATAAAACCACATGTGAAATAAAATTATTCGTATTTGTTTTTATCTAAATATTGACATTGTTTATAGGAAAATTAAAAATTAAGCAAATATTTAATTAAATGTGGATATTACAACTAGATTGAGCACATACATATGTACATAAATACGGAATATTTGTTTATTTTTAATTTTTTTTTTTAATTATATAAAATAAACCAAAATTAGCCAACCAATACATTTAAGCGAGTATTCAGTTAGAAATAAAACAGCATAGACTTTCTTTTCTGAAAGAATAAAATTAATAAAAAATCCCAACATTTTTAGAGAATATTATGTCGAACTTCTTTGTTTTTTGTAGTAATACCAAAACCAACATTTGGAAAACATAAGTAAATTTCTAACTCATAACATGTAATAAGAAATATGTTAATTCCCAAATTCTATTTCTCAATAAATAGTGAGTTAAATATATAATGTTTACAAGTAGATCTTGGACAATAAACATTGCTGATGAAGCCCTTGGCAGGGCAGAAAATGCATTTCAGTGTGCCATTTGTCTAGAAAAATATAGTTTTCACAATGGTATTTTTCGAGTTATTAATTAAAAATTAAATGAATTAAAAATTTTCTCTAATATATAAATCCCAAAATTGTTAAGCAATTAATAGAAAAATTATGCAAAAAAAGAGCAAACTTTGAAAAAAGTGCTAAAAATTATGCAGGAAACGCTTTTTCAGTTTATTAAGTATGTATATAATCAACAAATAAACAGCTTTTTCGAATGGTTTATTAACATTTGTTGAGCTAATCCTTATTACCAATATGAAGGGAAAATATTGCATAATAAATCATAGTAAACAAGACAGCCATCAACAAAAAGTCACAACCGCAATCGCTTTAAAAATTGTGTTTCAATTTTTCTAGATGTAGTCGAACTAATGCTTATTGCTAATATATTGGAAAAATAAACTGAGAAAATAAGAAAAATATTTTGCCCTAAATAATGTGCTACCAAAAGTTAAAACATAGTTTTTAATTTTGTTCACTTCAAAGACATACGAATGTAGCGTTCTTTACCATGGAGAATTTTTTTTTTTTTTTAGAGAAGTAACACTCAGGCAATTAATATGCCTATATATTAATTAAATAATTGTGTTACTTTCTTTGAAAAGGGATAGGTAGAAGAAGAATAGGTGGTGAAAATAGAGAAAATCTTTTCATATGACAACACTGTAATTGCGCGTTATGTTTATAAATAGTACAGTATTGCAGCGCCTCTAGTGGTGAGTAGGCGCATTGATCAAAGCTTAATTTATAGCCTTTATTTAATTATTTTACTTCGGTGGCGTTTAAATGTTATACCACCGAAGGAGGGCGCTGTGATAAATATTAGTTACGATAGGATAGAAAACTAATAATTATCAGAAACTGATGTTGTTTTTGAGTATTAGCGGCTAGGAATCGAACCCAGGCCACAAATACCAACTCATGCTTAACGATCAAACGCGCTAATCAATTAAGCTACAGCACCGTCATCTGTTAGGTTAAAAAAGAATTCTGTATCGTAGTCCTTTATTCCCCATTGTTGTACAGGTTACACTACATCTTCCCTTAACTGCTGCATTTATAATTCGAATTCTATTGCTGAAGTTTTATAACTCAAAATATGTTTAAAGCGATAGCTTGATAATGCAAATGCTTTGGCAGAGAAAACATATTTCTCTTTATTAAATCATAATGGCCCTAAAACTACCTACATGCATTCTTACCCCCTCATTATTAAGAGGTTTATAAAGCAAATTTCCATACAAAACCTTTTGTAAGTTTTATGAATAAGGGCATTAGTTCATATTATTCTATACCCAAAAGTATCCTATACATGTTGTTGCGCTTAGGTGTTCATAAGGTCTTCGTTTGATTACATTGCAATGAATTGTACCAAACTGTATTTAATTCGATTTGGGATTCATCCTTATAACAGTTACCTGCTTCAGCTCGTTAGCTTGTATATTCTTGTGACCTGGTATCGACCACAGATTCTGGAGGTTATTAATCATTATAAAATATCATAATATGATTCAAGTTAATCATAATTGGATTGTGTGCAACCATAGAATGATTATGTAAAAAGACTTTAGCAGATACGTTCATAATATTGTTGTGGCATAATCATATTCTGTTTGAGATCAACCATATAACAATTACACTGGCTTAACCATAATAGGATCATGTACTGTAAGATAATATGAATGATTCTAACCAAAATATGATTGTGTGTAATCATATTAACCCAGATGTTACTATTGTCCTAAATGTAGGTCATCCACATCATGTACACGCGAGAATGCCAACATCGGCAACAAATGCATTTTTGTTTTGTTCAGAAGAGAGTGCGTAATCTTGTTAGAAAGCAGTTAATGTTATTTCTGTAGTGAAAGAGTGTGATTGTTTATGATGTATGTAAGTATTACTCTAAAATTATAGCTAAATGATTATATTTTCAAAAAATATTTTTGAAATTATAATATTTTGTAAATTGGGCAATATTTGGACGATTGAATATTACTGTCCTATATATAGGACATTAGTAACTTATATGTCCATAATGTTAATTTATTTTAGAGGGTTATCGCTTCATGAAGCTCTTGCTTTGTTGCAAGACGACAAAGAAATAGGTAATTTGGCTGATGAAATCGCAATATTTCCTACTACTCGTCTGGGATACATAAACTGGCTTGAGCCATATCAAGGCGCGTCAACTAATATTAGCAAAGACTACGCAGACCTTGGAGTTGGTGCAGAAGAAGTGCTGGAATATGTTCAGGATGTGCGTGCTAAGTGGCCAGAAGAAAAGTTTCATTTATTTTTTGACACCTTCTTCAGCTCTATCCCTCTGATCGAAAAACGTACAGAATGGAATTTCAACGCAACGGGAACAATCAGAGAAAATAGGTTGAAAGGAGCAGCTCTTATAAGCACAAAAGATATGATACAATGCTACTGCAGCAAAATCGAAAGTGCTCAAATTATCAAGAAGGCCATCAGAATACCTCGCAGGTGGCTGATCTACGCTGTGACCGATACGACCGTTATAGTTAAAGATCTTCAAACGCGATGTGCATTCTGCCATCAAAAAACTACTACAAGATGCTTGAAATGCGAGGTGGGAGTACACACAAAGTGTTTCGTTCATTTTCACACTAAGATGTAAATTATTTTTATAATACCCCATCTTCCCAATTTCCAATAAAATAAAAAATTTTTGTTTAAAGTTTACAAATATTTTTTTAAGCAAATTTAAGAAAAAAAATTTACATTTTTCGTGCTGAGTGTAAAAACATAATAGCAGATACATATATTAATATTATAGTTGACCCTCATCATTATTAGGAACACGAAATGAGTATTTTTACACCTTTACAATGTAATTACAATATTATGGAGTATATATGATTGTATATCAAACATATGATCATATGTTTTCATTGTTATCATTATTTAGTTGTATTTAGAATTATTACAAATATTTTCAATCATATACCGCAATCATAAAAGTAAAAGAAATGAAACAAAATGTTAGTGGTCAAACCAAGTTATTGTTTAAATAAAATATATTTAACAATAAAGTGTTTGCCACCAAACAATATTGATCACATAGAATATAGTACATTTACCGCAACCATATCAACTCTAAGGCCGCGTTTTCACTATGTTTTTACTATGTCATTTTTGTTGTCAAATTGTCCAATTTTTTGGCAATTGTATGAAAACGGGTTGTCATATGGCGTCATCTATGTTTGCAATCATGATTGCAATGACAAACATGATTGTATGACAACCCATTTTCATACAATTGCCAACAATTTGAACAATTTGACACCAAAAATGACATAGTGAAAACCAAGCATAAGTGTAAGTAGCAAATACAGACAAACGGTAACTTAGAACTACATAGTTTCATGAACTGTACACTCTACAGTAGAAACACTCTACTATAGAAACGTAGTATTTAAACTTCTGTATGAGTACAATATATTTAGCTTTAGCTGTAATTATAGCAATTAATTTTAATAGCCATATACTTTTAATTGAACTGTGTTGCAAATTTGTTTATTTTGTGAATGTTTTACCAGCGTATGTTTATACACTTCGTTTGCGAAAGTTAAATTTATGGAAGGCCCGCTACAGGCTTCGCCATACAAATAAACATACAATAAAGAAAAAATATTTATACATATTTTTGCAAACTCCTCTTTATTCTTTATTTTATTTGGGGTTTATAATTTGTTTTTTAAACCTCAAAATATGGCTGTGCAGGGAATTGTTTACGCCATACGGCGAAAGACCGAAAGAACATCTTGTAAAACTACTGCAGTATTAAAGATGGCCAAGTTATTTTATGGTTGTTGCTTTTATTTTTTGCTGCTGTTGTTTGTTTTTAGTGTTGATATGTGGCTTAACCGCATTATCCGAAAAAAAAATAGTGAAAAGCACCATCGCACACCTTTAAATATATAATATTTGTGTTTAACAAAGAAAAAACGGAACAGAACAGAACAGCAACTTGTTAAGAACTGGGAAATTGTTGAGTTATTTTTCCGCATTAAAGCTGCTTCTTTTATTTTTACTGTTCATCCCTCTAAAAAAAAAATTTCATATTTTTTTTACATTAATCATGTTACTTTGCTTAAAGAGAACGTATGAGTAAAAAAGCATTAAAATAAATATAAAATAAGAAATTTGCCACTTTAAAACTAAACTCATTCCTAGTGATCTCTTTTTGCTATTAAAACTTTAATTAACACTGATATTTTGTCTCTTAATCTACTTTGTAAATATTAATTTATACTCGCATTCATTTGTTTTGTTAAAAAATTTAACTTTTCTTTACCGTTTCATTTCCATAGAGAAAATGTTAAGCAAACACCTTAAGATTTATAATTAAATCATCCTTTTTATCTCTGTTGAGCATTATTGTAATGAAAACAATATGAAAAACAACAAGAAATGTTAAAAGATAAATCGAACGAACGAACTTTAGCTACAGATAAAACAAAGATACAATAACTTTTGATTTACCCTTTTCAAAAGGTAAAACCTCTGTTAGGGATTTAGAAAATATTTCCACCCTCATTTAACAAATTGAACCATTGTAACGGTTTTATTAAATTGCGCATCGTTATATACATAACATGTATGTATGTACCTATGTAAATTTTTTTTGCATGGCATTTTTGAAATTCCATTCTGTTTTTTTTGTTGTCAGGAATTTTATTTCACAACAGAAAAACAAAAGAACATTCTAGAAAACAAATCAATGTAGCGTTGTTGTTGTGAGCATACATATATTTTCCGTTAATGTTCTCTTCTCTCAAAATACATATATACTTACAAGCTGCGTAGAACATTTAACATGTATGAAATAACTAGCATCAGCAGTGTAGAGTTTTGTTTATTATATGTATGTAGTATGTATCTCTCACAACAACAACAACATAAAGAATGTACAATGGAATGAAAAGTATGCAAAGAATGTGTAAACCGTTACATTTCTTTTGTTATGTAAAATGGAATGCGCATTCTTTAATATAACAAGTGACGAAAATTTAAAAAGTTCAGTTGATGAGAACCAATTGCGCAGGGCAGTTGCCCGAAAAGTTAAAGAAAAGCAATTGAGTTGGGCATAGTCAGTGAAAAGAAGCAGTCATTTAAAATTGTTAAAACAATAAAATTATTTAGGAAAATGTGATAAATAAGTAAAATGTTAAACTAAATTCATACGCGGTTAAATGAATATACAACTAAATATAGCTTAACAAAAAATTGTTGAAAAAAAAAAAATATCAAAGAAAAACAAATATTTAACAAAACTCAAAAAATATAACAATTAGATATTTTCTTAAAAAAAAAACAAAAAAATTTTGTCATGAAGTGAATTAACCTCAAATAAAAGGAAGAAACCTACAAGGCCAAATTAAAAATATAAAATTTTATAAATTAATGTAAATAACTAAAGATTATAAAAATGTGTGTTTAAAATTCAATCATTTTAAAGTTAAATTGGAAAATCTTTAAGAATTTATTAATAATATTATTTAAGTAAAAACTTTACTAATGAAAACTTTATATAATTTAATAAATTCGTTTAACATTATTTACAAATCAATATTGATTTAATTCAATAATTATTATATAAAGTTTATTATGATTTCTGTGCAAATTAAAACAATTGTGTGTTATGAGTGTGTATAAAAAAACTTAAAAAAATAGTTTCAAGTGTTGTTAAAAGTAATAAACGATAATGAATGGTTATTAGACGACTTTGTGTTATGTTACGTTTTGACACACAACACAAAAAAACAAAGAAACTGAGTGTCAAACAAACAAACCTACAATTTGACAAACAAAAGTGACAAAACAATTAAAAAGGTGATACACCACACAAAAAAAACAAAGTGTCAAACAAACAAACCTACAATTTGACAAACAAAAGTGACAAAACAATTAAAAAGGTGATACACCACACCAAAAAAACAACAAAGTGTCAACCAAACAAACCTACAATTTAACAAAACATTAAAACATAAAATGAACATAAATAAATTAATTAAACCTAAAATAAAATTAAATATTAATGGGTTATGAAAATTTAAAAAGTTGAAACAATACAAACAAAAACAATTACCAAAAGAATCTTCAACCACAAATCTACAAAACCCAAGAAAACAAACGTTCAAGATAAATAAAATAAAAAGTAAAAACCATACATGAACTTAAAAATGGTTTAAAATACACAACAACAACAACTTGTAATCAACCTCAACAACAACAACAACAACAGCTGCATCCTCTACAGCTACAACATCAACAACAACAACAACAACGATGTCAACCTAGCCAAACAAACATTTAAGTATACTATTATTATTTTTAAGCTTATTATTATTATTATTAGTAATTATTATTATTAGTAATTATTATTATTAGTAAATATTATTATTATAAATTATTATTATTATCTTTTTTTTTTTCCTAGCTATAATTTTTTTCAATAAAATTGTACACTTGAATTTTAAAATGAAATTTGAAATGCACTAAATTTTTTTTATTTAAAAAAAAAAAAAAAGAACGAAGGTTATACAGGTTGGTAGGTATGTGTGAACAGTGATAGGAAAACCTAAGGGGTAACAGAAAAAATATGAGTGTTTAAGTTACCACAGGCGTAGTCATGATTGATTAGTTGGGTGGGAAAAGTGCACTCCAAGTGACCAACACCATGTCACTTTAATGGTATTGTCCTCGTTTGAACCCTCTTGTCTTTTACAATTTTACAAATTGTACGTTTCTTTTGAATTAACAGCAATTTAAGCATTTCTCTTCTAAATATATTTGTTTGTGTGGCAATTTAATAATGGCATGAATTTTGCTATGATTACGCGTCAAAACACTCGGGTCAAGAACCACGCCACTGATGGCAGAGCTAGCCAAAACATTCTTTTACATGCCATTGACTTCAGTTGTTTTTTTTTATATCTACTATTTTAAAGTAACAAGCGATTTGACAAAGCGCGCGTAACATAGATGGCGCCCAACGAAAAGCCACCCGTAGGGTGACAGTAATTTTTTTTTAACACCGGTAAAGCACTTCAGGTTTATTCAGTGTTATGATTCGTTCACATACTTCGTAAGTCCCGGAAGGTACATCAGTACCATGCCTGCGTTGCGACGAAGTTGAGGACTTACTTAACACTGGAAGAAATTTGAAGCAATTTACTAAAATTTTAGAATTTCAAATATTTCGTTTAGTGTTGGTCGCCGTAACATAGATGGCGCCCAACGAAAGCTTAAAGAAAAGGCAGACGTAATAGTCCAACGTAAAACGTAAAATTTTAAAAGACAATGTAAGTAACTTCATATAATGAATTTTGTCATTATTTTTATTAGACAACGAATTTTAAATATATTTGGATATAAAAGTAAATGTGGTTGAGCTTAAATGCTATTTTTGAAAACCCAACTGTATGAAAAATCCAAATATATTTGAAGTAAGTTAGGAAAAAATTATATGAAGTTGCTTGTTCAAAGAGGAAATATATACCATTAAAAAATTAAATAGTTAACGTCAATTTTTTCCAGCAATCTCTTTTAAAAGGTTTCAAGAGCATAAAAGTCAAATGTTAAGGGATGGAACTGAACTCTCTTACATTTTTTTGCGTTATGTTTTTTGGAATTTTTTCTGGAGTGGAGGCTTTCTGAAAATTTAAGAGACTTTAAATTTCATTTTTTAAATTGAAATTTATTAATTGCATTAAATTTAAAGAAAACCTTGAATATATGTATGCTAATGCATTCATGGTTTTTTTTTTCAACTTTTTTTATATCAGTTTGATAAACAAATTTCAATATGAAATAAACTTTATTACGATTAAAAAAATAATTGATAAATACTATGGATGTAGAAGTTTATACATATACATATACTCAAACTTAACTATTTTTTTTAATTCTTTTATATATTTTTTTTTAAAAACATTAGACTTTGTTTTATATTTTATGAAACATATGATCAATGTTGTGTTAAATAAAATCATTAGCGGTAAAATTCTGATATAAAGAATCGAATATTACAAGACATGTTTTTGACACAAATGAAAAATATCACTGTTCATTCATCCACCAATTTGTTAACTGGAGTTTCTTTGTAATCAATAATATTTTTTTGTAAACAATATTATTTTTTTTTAAAGCAATTGTTTTCTCAATTGGCACATAATAACTGACTTTTTTTTGTAAGCTCAACTGATTTTTTTGATTTTTGTCCGATTTGTTTTCATTGCTATGAACACTCGTAGTTCTAGCAAGGTTTCAAAAAGTAATTTGAATTTAAGCAGAGGTAGAGGAAAAAACATTTTAGATACTACCAAATCATTAGAAGATTTACCAAGTACATCTACGTCAAGACCCCGTGTTGTTCATTCTCCACCACTCGGAAAAAACGTTCAGAGTAATCTCAATCTGATTTCTTTAGACACTTGTAAGTCCGGTCAAGATTCCCTAGAGGATATTTCACGTCATATAGAATTTCAGGATACAATTGACTTAACTATGACTTCCAAAGAAATAGACAATACTAGTGAGTTCAATGTTCCACAGTCTGCAGTTATTAACAATAATGATTTGTTATCAGCTGTACAACAGGCCATAAGTTTATCTCACGAAGAATTTAGAAGAGAAGTCAATTCTTTGAAAACTACTATAACCAACTTGACTCGTCACCCTGGTTCAGTTACAAATAATTCAACTGTATTTCAAGAGGCTAGCTTTAGTCCCAGATTATTTGATGGGAGATATCAAGCTTCAGATCTAAGACCTTAGAATGTAATTGTTGTTTTAGCCCGGCTTATCGTGGGTCGTGCCACACGTTTCCTTATTTCTGCGCGCTCTAAATCCTTTTCCTGTTCTATATTCAATTTACAATTTCATAACGAAGCAGTTTTGTTAGGGATTTAGAAAATATTTCCACCCTCATTTAACAAATTGAACCATTGTAACGGTTTTATTAAATAGCGCATCGTTATATACATAACATGTATGTATGTACCTATGTAAATTTTTTTTGCATGGCATTTTTGAAATTCCATTCTGTTTTTTTTGTTGTCAGGAATTTTATTTCACAACAGAAAAACAAAAGAACATTCTAGAAAACAAATCAATGTAGCGTTGTTGTTGTGAGCATACATATATTTTCCGTTAATGTTCTCTTCTCTCAAAATACATATATACTTACAAGCTGCGTAGAACATTTAACATGTATGAAATAACTAGCATCAGCAGTGTAGAGTTTTGTTTATTATATGTATGTAGTATGTATCTCTCACAACAACAACAACATAAAGAATGTACAATGGAATGAAAAGTATGCAAAGAATGTGTAAACCGTTACATTTCTTTTGTTATGTAAAATGGAATGCGCATTCTTTAATATAACAAGTGACGAAAATTTAAAAAGTTCAGTTGATGAGAACCAATTGCGCAGGGCAGTTGCCCGAAAAGTTAAAGAAAAGCAATTGAGTTGGGCATAGTCAGTGAAAAGAAGCAGTCATTTAAAATTGTTAAAACAATAAAATTATTTAGGAAAATGTGATAAATAAGTAAAATGTTAAACTAAATTCATACGCGGTTAAATGAATATACAACTAAATATAGCTTAACAAAAAATTGTTGAAAAAAAAAAAATATCAAAGAAAAACAAATATTTAACAAAACTCAAAAAATATAACAATTAGATATTTTCTTAAAAAAAAAACAAAAAAATTTTGTCATGAAGTGAATTAACCTCAAATAAAAGGAAGAAACCTACAAGGCCAAATTAAAAATATAAAATTTTATAAATTAATGTAAATAACTAAAGATTATAAAAATGTGTGTTTAAAATTCAATCATTTTAAAGTTAAATTGGAAAATCTTTAAGAATTTATTAATAATATTATTTAAGTAAAAACTTTACTAATGAAAACTTTATATAATTTAATAAATTCGTTTAACATTATTTACAAATCAATATTGATTTAATTCAATAATTATTATATAAAGTTTATTATGATTTCTGTGCAAATTAAAACAATTGTGTGTTATGAGTGTGTATAAAAAAACTTAAAAAAATAGTTTCAAGTGTTGTTAAAAGTAATAAACGATAATGAATGGTTATTAGACGACTTTGTGTTATGTTACGTTTTGACACACAACACAAAAAAACAAAGAAACTGAGTGTCAAACAAACAAACCTACAATTTGACAAACAAAAGTGACAAAACAATTAAAAAGGTGATACACCACACAAAAAAAACAAAGTGTCAAACAAACAAACCTACAATTTGACAAACAAAAGTGACAAAACAATTAAAAAGGTGATACACCACACCAAAAAAACAACAAAGTGTCAACCAAACAAACCTACAATTTAACAAAACATTAAAACATAAAATGAACATAAATAAATTAATTAAACCTAAAATAAAATTAAATATTAATGGGTTATGAAAATTTAAAAAGTTGAAACAATACAAACAAAAACAATTACCAAAAGAATCTTCAACCACAAATCTACAAAACCCAAGAAAACAAACGTTCAAGATAAATAAAATAAAAAGTAAAAACCATACATGAACTTAAAAATGGTTTAAAATACACAACAACAACAACTTGTAATCAACCTCAACAACAACAACAACAACAGCTGCATCCTCTACAGCTACAACATCAACAACAACAACAACAACGATGTCAACCTAGCCAAACAAACATTTAAGTATACTATTATTATTTTTAAGCTTATTATTATTATTATTAGTAATTATTATTATTAGTAATTATTATTATTAGTAAATATTATTATTATAAATTATTATTATTATCTTTTTTTTTTTCCTAGCTATAATTTTTTTCAATAAAATTGTACACTTGAATTTTAAAATGAAATTTGAAATGCACTAAATTTTTTTTATTTAAAAAAAAAAAAAAAGAACGAAGGTTATACAGGTTGGTAGGTATGTGTGAACAGTGATAGGAAAACCTAAGGGGTAACAGAAAAAATATGAGTGTTTAAGTTACCACAGGCGTAGTCATGATTGATTAGTTGGGTGGGAAAAGTGCACTCCAAGTGACCAACACCATGTCACTTTAATGGTATTGTCCTCGTTTGAACCCTCTTGTCTTTTACAATTTTACAAATTGTACGTTTCTTTTGAATTAACAGCAATTTAAGCATTTCTCTTCTAAATATATTTGTTTGTGTGGCAATTTAATAATGGCATGAATTTTGCTATGATTACGCGTCAAAACACTCGGGTCAAGAACCACGCCACTGATGGCAGAGCTAGCCAAAACATTCTTTTACATGCCATTGACTTCAGTTGTTTTTTTTTATATCTACTATTTTAAAGTAACAAGCGATTTGACAAAGCGCGCGTAACACCTCTTAAAACTTATCGTAATGATACTGTATCGCTCTTCAGTTTAATTTCTGGTTGCTGCTGTTTCTTTTTTCTCATTGTTTTTTTTTCAGTGTTTGTGTTTTTTACTGCAGTTTCCCTTGAAAGTACTGAGAAGAACCAACAAACAAAAAGGATTATTTTTCTGAGTATTAAAAGTTAAAAACAAGAGAGTGGAAAAAATGATTACAATGTAAATATACAGACAAACTTACATACACTTATTTGTTTATTTATTTTTCTATTTTATTCAATAACATTTTTAAAATGACTGGGGAAAAGAGCAAAGTGAGTTGTTAAAACAAATATCTGCGAGTAGTTGTGCTGTGACCAGCCAAGTGTTGAAGTTTTCGCAGTTTGTTGCAAGGTTAAAATGATTAAAAGTATGACAAAATCTGCAAAAGTAAATGCTAGAAATGTAAAAAATTAAACCGAATCAAAAACAACCATATAATACCCTACACCCAGTATATGTATAAAACAGTTTTGAAACAGAAATGGCCGTTATATGGGAGATATAACCTATTGTGGACCGATCATCCATAAATTTAGTGTCATGATGTCTGTGAATATAAGTATTATATGTGTTAAACTTTATCTCGATATATATACTTTTAAACGATTTATGGAGTTAAAAGTTAATTACGATTAATTATGGACCGATCATAATAAAATCGTATCGTATTATTTTTAGACATCTGAAATATATTTACGGTAAATATTATTTGGATACCAACATTTTTGAGAGAGTTATTCTCTTTAAAGTGATTTTCGAAAGTGGGCCTTATATGGGAGCAACGAGTAATTATGGGCGGATCTGCACAAAATTTGTAGATGTGATTTGGCTTTATTTACTACTCATTTGTCGTTAAATTTATTTGGATACTTGCATAGTTCAAACATTTATGATCGGTAAACCCCAATTTCGGGAGAACATTTGTATAGGGGCCAGGTGAAATAATGGTCTGATTTCCACCAGTTTCAATCCCATCCATCCTTGAGCCGGAAAAATATCACCTACCAAATTTTGTCGAAATATCTTCAAAATTGCGACCTGTACTCTGCGCACAAGCTTTACATGGACAGCCAGACGGACGGGCGGACATCGTTAAATCGACTCAGAAAGTGATTCTGAATCGATCTTTAAGGTGGATGTAGGAAACATCTGCATAAATCCAATCCCACTATAATGGTGTAGGGTAGAAGGACTACGAAATGCCCTAATTCAAACAAAAGGAAATGGTATAAGGACAGGAACCCAGCAGTCGGGGTAAGTTGTGAATGATTTGTGATTTGACTACTTACCAATAATCACCAGTACTTACCGGCCATACCACTACCAATGTTAATGAGTGACGAGTTTAACATGGGGATGTCATAGGAGGTAGTCACTTGTTACCTAAGTCATTACCTCTCAGCAGTCATTTCGTTTGTGGCATAGCCGCAACTAGAATTTATATGGGATAACGGCATATTTTTGCATTCTCTCTCTTAAGAGAGACTATAGTAACAACATGTAGTTTTTTGGATTTTCACAATTATGTTCTTTTTTTATATAAAAGTGGAACTTTGGCATTACCAGTGGTATCAAAAGTAAGTACTCATGCTTTTCGTATACTATTTAAGTACTTACTAGCGATCACTGGTTACTGCCGCCGCTGCAGGCAATATATCAACTTTTGAGGCACAATATTGAAAAAGCTTTCATAAAAATCTTAAAATTGTTTGGTCTTACAATTTATTTTCTAACTTCTTTTCTACTCATTCAAGTTAGCTGAATTTTAATACAAAACTGCTCAATTCGTTTATAAACATTTTGCAGGAATACTATTTATGTTGGTTTTGTATATTGGATGCGAGAGTGATTTACACACACAAACAGACGGCAATAGCTTAATAGATAAATGTTTATAATTTTATAAAGAAATTTCTGCCAAATCGCATTATTACAAATCTCACCTTGAACCAAGCATACAAATAAAACAAAATAGCCCCCTTTAAAAAAGTAACAACAAATTCTATTAAATCAACAAAAAGTTGTTCATGAAGACGGTGATGATGATAATGGTGTTCTAGAAGTTCGTTGACATTCGCCACCTTTACAATATTGTAAACTGATGTTAAGGGCTTTTGTTTCAGATTTCTTTTACACCTTAAAGTTTGCCTTTAAAAAAAAAAAAGAGTTACACATGAAATTTATTTTAAATTGGTTTGGTTTTACGCAACAAGACAAATACAAAGTATTTGCACAAAAGCCCTTTTTCCGCATCTTATATGAGTTTAATTAATATTTCATAAAATGGTTTCGTCTAGGTTGGGGATAAGTAAAAGTAAATTCTTAGAGAAATTTAATGCTTTGAGAAAAAAGCTTAAACTTTTTTTAACCGAAAACCTAGATCTTACTTTACTTTAGGTGTGCTTAAAAAAACATACCTAAAATGTCCTTTTTAAATACTCCTTCCATTAGTTTCTAAACATCTTTATCACCTTAACGAAATCACTACAACTCCTGTTTAATACTTACTTCCTTTTTAGCATACTCGTGCACTAACGTCACCTGTTCAAACTTAACTTATTTTTCTATAGCTGTTTTCCTCCAGCTTTTGCTTAGCTACCGTAAGTGTCATTTTTAATAATTGTTATCATAATAACTAGTTATTACAAAAAAGTTATTAAAAAAAAAAAAAAAACTGAGAAAAATCTGCGCAAAAATAAAACAAAATTCAGCAAAACTCCTGTTCTTATGAAGACAAACTCGTAAAAGTTTTTCGCTTGTTTTACTGTTAAGGCACTTGCTTTTTGGTTGGCGGAAATTTTCCTCAAAATCATATACCTTGTTGCTTTTTGAATGCTACTTTTCCTTGCGCTACAATATCTTAAAGGCATTTTTAAATTGTCTTTGCCTAAGTTCATATAGGTGACAAATTTATTAACAATTCGCTTAAAATTAATTGATAAATTGCATTACAACTAAAGGTACGGTCACACTTGGCAAATATTTAATTTTATTTTATTTAATGATTTTTGCTCTTTTAAAACTCTCGTAAGAGAGTTGCGCTTTTTTGAGTAAATATTTAGCTTAAGGATATATTAGTGTGTTTCCTTTAACCCCATAAAATCATTAATAAAAGGAAATTCGACGTAAAATTTCTTTAGCAATATTGTGTGGTTCCCTTTCAATTCGTTGCATTTCTATACCTTAAGTTCTTAAAGTTAACATATGTTCCTGTACTAGATTCTTTTTTCTTTCTTTTAGCTATTTGATGATATTTTTTTCTTCCTGCAGAAGCTCATTAAAAGTTAGTAGATTTTTTTTTTTGATGTCCTTGTTTAGCGGAAGAGGAAGTTTTCATGTTAAATTCCACGAGAACATAAACACTAATTTATGAACTTAAAGTTTTGCACATGAAAACATCCACATGAAGGATGTATACAAAAATTGCTTGATGCACTGGAATTGAGAGATTCGTGAGGAACATATTTAAAATTAAAGTTAGTATGCTTGAGAGCATTTTTTGAGTCTGAAATTTAGAGCTTTTGCCATTGTTGTATAAAATGTAAAATGAATTGCAAATTTGGAATTGTGGGAGATAAAAGGGAACTACTTAAAATTATATAATATTAATTATATAGTGAGCGACATTTAATAGAAGCTTTGAAAGCTTAATAGTAACCTGTTAAGCTTTTTTTATTTGATTACAATAATAACTAGTAGGAGTTTCTGACAGAAAAAAACTTTTTAAAAAGCTTTTTTTTGTAATTTTTGCCATAACAGCTTTTCTGCAAATGAGAATTATGTGCAGAAATAAATTTTTAAAATAATAAGTTTTTTATAAAATGTAAAAAATATTTCAGCATTTTTGTAGATAATGGTATGGCAAATATTTTTCTAAAACATATTAACCCTCTAACTCCCCCCTCATAACGGCATTTTTGGCTTTATTCTAGGAAATTGTGAAAAACACCCCGAAAAATGGGAAGGGCGGGGATGAAAATTTTATTATATATGTCAGAACACACCAAAACCAAAATATTTATAAACAAATTATTGTATATTAAATTTCACTTTAGATCTACAAACAAAAAACGTATGTACAAGAAGAAATACTTATTAAATATATAAGTTCATCTGTTTTAAAATCACTTGCTTTTTCGCTCTTGGCGCGTTCTTCACGCGTACTTTCACTCCAGGCTCGAGCAAATGCAGGAACCCCATAATTCTTTTTTTGTGTTGTACTGTGTTATCAATAACTTAACAGTGATCGCATTATTTCTTAACATTTTAAATTAACATATGGGTTTATTTTTCAAAGGAATGTTATCAGAAGAAGCGCAGGAAGCGAGGAACAAAGATTATAGACGTTATAGGCGCAAGACTGGGTGCTGTTCTACTAAGGAAGACGTAATGAATCATTGATATCTTCCAATCAATACATCAATTCATTTAGAACGAAATGTGAAAAAGTTGTTAATAAATGCAATAGAGTGAAACTGACAAAATGTTTGTATTGGAGTTGTATGGGGGTTAAGTTTTACAGTAGGCGGATTTTCTTTATATTTTCAAAACAGCATTTAATAGATGTTATATGAATTTTTGCGAAAATTAAACATTCTAATTACAAATTTACAGAAGATATTGCATTTTTGAAATATCATTTGTATGGGAGGTGGGCGTAAAAATGGGCGGATTAAGCTCATATTTTCAGGAGCTCATTCTACAATTATAATATTAATGTTTTATGAAAATTTAATGATATATTTAAAATCATGAAAGTTATGCCACATTTACTATTTCAGTTGTATGGGAGGTGGGCGTAAAAGTGAGCGTATTTTTGTAAAAAAAAACTAAAATTCTTGAAAAATTTGAAATAAATGTGTGCAAAATTTCATGAAGCTCCGCAACCTCCTTGATTTATAGCCATTAAATACACTATTTACATGACCACTGTGTGTGCCGCCTTTATTATTCAGCTAAAAAAACGAACTAATTTTAATGACTTAATGATTCCAAACAATCTTAAAAAATTAAACTAAATTTCCTCAACAAAGAAAATCTTGTTTTTTCCAATTAAAAAGTCAAACAAATTTAAAGACGCACACACAGAAAGTGTTCAGTTGAACACACACAAGCATCAACTAATGATGCATCAATAATGTAGCAATTAAAAATGCCAGCAACAGGCTCTTAACATTATTTTAAAGTATGTTTAAGTACCAACAGCCACAACGATTGAGGCTGTTACTTCTTTTACACATCCCCTTTACTTTTTTTAGAGTGAGCGCACCATCACTAGAGTGTTTAAATATTGAAAATAACCAAACTATTTGCACTCCCAGAATTTTTTAGTTTTCACTTACAGCACTTTAAAAAACGTCTATAAGAGATGAAAGGAAGAAACAACCACCAACAGCCAAATGCTCTTTAAAACAGCAACGACATGTGGCACAAAGAAAAACCAAACAGCACTTCAAAAGTACCTCCAAAAATATAATGGTGTGTGTTAGGAGTATAAGAAAATACTTAGTATAGCAAATGAGGCACGTATCATTCATTATTATTTATAATTTACAATTTATACAGACTTTTTTTCTTTGTGAACATAAGTAATTGATGATTTCCACTTAGTGGTTGGTTGAAATTTATTAAAAAAATATAAAAGCTCTTTGAAATTTCCAAACGAAAAGTAACTGTGGTGTCAAATATTTTCAGGTAAATAAATATTACTGCTGTTGTAGCGGCAGTAAAAAAGTCTATAATTATTAAGTATAGTGATGGTATGGCTCAATATTTCTAGTAGTGAGAAGGAGAGAGTGTGTAATTAAATTAAAAATATTATTCATTTATTTGAATTTTCAATTAAACAGCATTATTTACTTACATTCTTCAAATAGTAATTAATTAGTTTATAAGCTTTTAATAAGTAACATATATTAAAACATATTTACAATGTCATACTTACAGGAAAGGGTGCTTGCTGTTGGTAAATATTCTTAAATATGATTCAATGAAGTAAAAGTATGTCTTCTGTAAAATATTTATGTAGTATTTAAATAGAAGACAGAAAAATATAACTTCGTTTTCAGTAATTAATTACCAGGCAACTATATATCTATAGGAAGACAACATTATCTATATATATAAAAATAAGTGTACATTTTGATTGTCACTCCATAACTCGAGAACGGCTCGACCGATTGCCATAAAATTTTTAGGGAAGGTACAGGGAGGAGTGATGATGGTTAGTTGATTTTGAAATCCAAAATCGGTCTAGCCATTCTCCAGTTATGATTTTTTTCCTGAAAAAATTCAACATTTGAAAAAAAAGTCCCCTAAAGTATGCTGTACAAATTTGCAAATAAATAAGAGCAGGCAGTAGTGGAATTCTGTAACTTATTTTAACAACACTTGTCATTGTTAAAAAACTAAACAACTGATTAAGCGATTTTGCTATTCTCGAACTTATTTAGCAACACTTGTTATTGTTTGCAATCAGCTGAGTTGTTAAATTTTTTTTTTTTTGTATTCCTTTTAGCTCTTTTTGTTTATTTTAACAGAGGTGCCACATAGTGCCAAATTGTAACAATATTTTTAACATTAAGTTACAGAATCGCATAATCGTTACTGCAAACGACAAAATGAGTCGACAAGAAAACAATTCTTACAATAGTAAATACCGAGCGAAGCCGGGGCGGTCAGCTAGTTTTATGTAAATTTAGTTTAGAATTTTGATTGTATTTACAAATTTTAAACGAAATGTATTTACAATACAATGCTGGCTAAATTTTTATGAATAGTTTTCATTCTGGCACCAAAAAGACATGACTACTTTTTCTAATTTTGATTTAAATTTCTTTTTTTTTTTGACGGATATGTTTAGTTTCATTTATCAAAACTAATTCTCGTTTAAAATAAACGTAGATATAAGGAAGATTTACTGAAAATACTCAAGGTTTATATTGTGAAATTTTTGGCTAAATTTAATTTTTAAAAAAGAAACAAGTTATGTAGTACAGTGGGTGGCCAAATTATTAGTTACACTATATTAATTAAGATTAAACCGCCTTTAATACGTATAAAAATTTATTTCTTGTACCAGATGTTTTCGTATTTAAATTCTGATAATACTGTTAAATATTTTGTGCAGTGTCAACAAGGATTGGTGACATTAGAGTGCAGATGCCAAAGAAGGTTCTACGAAATATTAAGATTTCTTTTCAAAAAATTTTGTAATATTTCTTTTCCTCAAATATATATTTTTAAAACAAAAGAATTTATTTTTAATTGAATTAGAAACAAATAAAAGGATAAATTTCCACTATTTTAAAATGTTATATGGCTTCAAACTAAACAATTTTGCATGTGTAACTAATAATTTGGCCACCCACTATAGCTTATTAATCGGTATTCGACTTAAAGTCTTTAAAAAAAACGTCCTATAAAGTATCTAAGAAACGTATGGAGTTTAATAATATTATTGGCAAAATAAATAAATGTTTTGTTATTTTATTAACTAACGAACTAAAAGTAATGACAAAAATTTATTTAAATAATTAAATTTCCAGCATGATTTTTTGTTCAAATACCGATAACTTAATAAAATTATAAACGGTTACTCGAGTTAAATTTTATAATTTCAAAAAAAATTTCCAGCAAATTTAATTTCTAAGTAAAGTTATAAGAGGGTGTCCCGATAGACTAGGCGATAGAGTGTCGGACTATCAGTTAAAGGGTTGCGGGTTCGATTCCCGTCAAAGACTCTGGGTAGACGAGTCAGACATATGTAGACCAGTCAAACATATGGAGATAAGTCACACATTTGTAGACCAGTCAGACATATATATATCAGTCAGACATATATATACCAGTCAGACATATTGAGATAAGTCACACATTTGTAGACCAGTCAGACATATGTTGACGAGTCAGGCATATGTAGACACATGTAAGTCAGACATTTGGTAGATAATCTAAGGCATCACAATGGACCATATTGTCCTCTGGGTGAGGGTGTGAAGTGACTCACACCAGCCTTCCTACCTAACCTAACCTATAATCGGTTACTTCTCTCAATTGTTTTAGTATATTTGGGCGATTCTATTCTGACGGATGCAACATTTAGACGCTTTTATCGTCTTTTACGAATAGAAAGAAACACATTTTCAATTAAGTTATTTCTAGAAGGGCTAATATTTTTCTATATACTATTGTTAGCATTTATATGAAACAACCAAATAGCTACGAGAGAGCTTTAAAGTGCATGACGGAAACAACCAAATTGGCCAACTTTCATAAGATCATACCACAAATACACAAAACTCTGTTAATTTTTAAACTTTTATTGTATTATTCTTTTTTATTGTGAAAGATGAGATATCAGACGATGATTATCAAATCAAACATTGTACAGAAATATAATCCAATAATAAGAAATTTGCTCTTTAAGCCATGACGTGTGCAACATGAATGAATTTTCTGTTCGCGCCAAATCTATGAATATTAATGCTTCGAAGTGCACAACAAACTTATATTTAAGCTTGCGTCTAAAAAAAATATATTATTATAAAATATAGATATTTTACTTTAAATTGGCATCAAAAAAAGCATCAAATAGTGTGATTTGAAAATTGATGTTAAAAGTTGTCTAGAATAGAATCGCCCATTTATCACAAAAAAATATACAATTTTACAAGTACATAATCGATATTTGAACTAAAATTGGCGCCGAAAATTCTTCAAGATTAAATCAGCGGTGTATAATAACAAGATTTGGAAAATTTACAAAATTTTAAACAAGTAACCGTTTATAAATTTACTAAGTAATCGGTATTCAAACTAAGAATCTTGCTGACAATTCTATAGAATTAATTTTGCTGGAAATAATAACAATAGTTTTTTTTTTTTTTGAAATTATAAAATTTAACTCGAGTAACTGAACAAAAATTCCGCGGGAGTTTTTTCCCTTTTCATGTTTTTTAACATTGAATTTCAATAGGGAAAATGGGAAAATGGGAAAAGAGAAAAAACTCTCGCGGAATTTTTATTCATGATTGGGCTGAATGTTTTTAAAAAAAATCATAAGTAATCGGTTTCCAAATTTCAAAATATGCTAGAAATTTTTAAAAATATTTATGCAAACTATGATTTACGTCATTTATCACTTAATATCTGTATTGATTAAAAGTAAACAAATTGAAACAACTAAATATTTATTTCCAATAACCTTAAATTTACTCTGCATTTGGTAAACATTTCCATCAAATCGGTATTCGATTACAAAAAATCTTGGTTTTTTTTTCAATTAGAAAATTGTTCTGAAAATGTTAAATTTTGAACGAGTAAACATATAGTCGGTATTAAGTATAATACCAGTATAATACCAGTGGAATAACATGACATTTAAAATAATATCTTAATTGGTCAAAAGTAACCACTTTGAAAAATACTGATTGTTTAAATGAAACTAACTCTGCCTTAAATTAATACAAATATTATTTACAATAATACAATTTTCAATAGTAATCGTTTATAATCAGTATGGGAACTAAAACACAAATATTTAGGATATTTAAGAAATTATTTAATCATTTTACAAATAAAATTATCACTCACTTACAAGGTATGCATGTGTGAATATCAATTGCCTAATTTGCTGTGCCAAATTTTATTTACTTACTCCTAAATAATTAAAACCTACCAACTTATTTTATTATTCTTTGTAACCTTTTTATACCTTTTATAATTTAATTGCAAATCTTCACACATGTAAGGATACATAACAAAATAGTTATGTACCTTTATATAGGTATTTAATTGTATAAAGTAATTTTATAACTTAAGATGCAAACAGATAAAATTTGAAAACAAACTATTTTTCTAACAAACAAATTACCTGCATTCAAACAAACACACAAATACCGACACTAACATTAACTAATCGAAAACTAAAATCTTAAAACAAACAAGTGAACTTGAATACATACAGTAAATACAAACCTTAGTATTCAGCATCTAGATATGATTTTCCTCTAGTTTTCTACTAACAAGCTTTAATACTCTCTACACACATTTGCCAGCAAAGGTCTTTTTAATTGAATTCATTCTAGATCTGACAAACAAAATATTTCTTAGCTGGTTTCATGCTTAGACAAATAAACCTTTTCAGAAAATACATATCTCTTTCATCTGCCGACGTTAATGTACAACCTTGTTAACAACAGAGTGCCGGCTGAATTTGAAACACAAAGTTTATGTTACCTCATATTCAAATAAAGTTTGTTCGGAACATGAAGTAACTAAGAGAAAAACTGAAACACTCGTAAACGTATGTATATATAATGTGTGTAAGTATATAAATTGTACTTGTCTAACTGTAGTGGCTGATAGTCGTATATTCGAAACCTGCCACTAACATATTAGAGCTCTTAATAATAGATATGAGTAATATTTCATTTCGTTAAGTTTATTTTATTTTACTTCTCCATTTCAAATGCAATCATGTTTCAAGTGGTCACATCTTAAACTGAACTACCAAAAACTACTTAGACTTCTGCACATGTTTATATACATACTCGTACACTAACCCTAACACATCCGTGCATACATGTGCATTGAATAAAAACTACAAAATAAGTATAGTATACTTTGCGGGTTAAGTATTGCCAGCCATTTATACTTACTTATATGTATGATTGTTTATGTAACTAGTATGTCTGTCTATATATACATACATATGTTGGTATTTTCGGTATTTTGTATATATGTAATACATATGTATGTGTCTTTTTTTTTGTGCTGTAATATATTTTTATACATTTAAGCTTGTGGTTGGTTATCTGAGTCTTGTAAGTATATATTTGAATTGTATTTCTTAGTTTAGTTACTATATGTACGAGTTGTTGAGTATGTTTGCTTATGTTTGAGATTTGTTGACAGTGATATTTTTAACAGCCTTAAGTGTTCATATCAAATTGTATATTTGTGTTTGTAAGTTTTCTAAACTTACACAGTGGTTTTAAAAATTGCAAAATATACCCAACTTTCATATAACAAATATTAAGATCGCTGATGCGTATACGCAACATATTTTGAGTTATAATAATCATACGCCACGGTTTCATTGTATTTAAATAAATATACATATGTATGTACATATGTAGCTCTTGAACAACTTTAGATTACTTAAAATTAGGCGAGTAAGCATTTATATTTTTTTATTAATTGCTATAATTATGTATAACTAGAATTATAACAATAATTTTGACAAATCTCAGTAAAAAATAGGATCATCCAAAGAGTAATCCTTTGCGAGTAATGGATTACTCCATAAAACTCCGAACCTCATAGGATTTTTAACACAGCATGTCCGCAGACACGAGTACTCCTTTTAAGCTCCTTATGGAGTACTCCCTTTGATCTTGAAAATGACGACAGGCACTGCAGTGCCCTATGGCATCAAAGCATTTTTTCTGGTCGGTTTTAAAACCAATTCTGACAATATTGGTTTCTATGACACCCCTGAATATTTTTGTTAAATTGCTTATAAATTTCGCATATTGGAACTGTGACGTCGCACGTTCTGTATTTCTATTGGCTAATTTTTTCTCACTTGTTGTTTTACTGTTGTTTTGCTTGCATTTACTCACTGCACACTTCATGTTTATATTTTTTGTTGTTTTTTTTTTTTTGTTTGTTTTTTTTTAACAGCTTTTATTTTAGAATTCTCAAAGTGATTTCAATTGCAAGGTTGCCAACTCTCACATAAAACATACCTTTTTTGCAAGAAATTTTAATTCTAACACATGAAACATTCTTGGTAACCCTTAGAATGGAACTTCTACGTCACATAACGGGAAACTATGCGCATGGCGTAATCTTTATTTTATGATTCTTGTTTTAAGCTTGATATATTACATGCTCTCTTTAGGCAGTCTGATTTAGATTTATCAAATGTTGCGGCATTTGCTGGGACTAGTTATTTTTTAAATTTATGATTCTCATAGCTTTCTGCATACGTTTGAACCTACATAGATACACTCTGTTTGAATAATCAAACTAATTAATATTGACAATGTTATAACAATAACACGTAACAATTTTTAAAAATTATTAAACTGACTACCCTCTAGATTACTTAGAGACACTAAAGTGATAATAACATCAAAGTAGCAAATAAACTTGTCTTACATTACAAACTATTTCTACTAGGGAAAATACTGTTTAAAGGGATACATTGCCACTATCAAAATTAAGGGGTTCTAACATACATATGTATGTACGAGTATGTAGAAGTATATACATACATACATATATGTGTGTAAGTTGCAGTTTACTTTAACTTAAGGGCATTTTCTTGTTATGTTTTTCCCCCATTCCAACCAATCTGCCCACATCTTTTATCTTGCTTTGTTTTTATAAAAATATAAAGTTAAATTGCATATTTTTGTATGATTTTCGTTATTTATTCAAGTGGCCACATATAATATTTTTGTAACCAGTTTTTTTTTAATTTTTTTTTGGGGTTTTTCCTGAATGTAGTAAATCTGCAGCCAAAATATGTTAACTGATATGATAAGTGAATTTCGTGAAAACGATTTGTGGAAATTTATTTGTTTTAAATAAAAACCAAAAAAAAAAAATCTTTAACTGTTCTAGTATGTATTACTAAGGTAAATATTAAATTCAAATTATTATTTCACATTAATGCCAATCGAAAAAGTAAACATTTTCTTTTACACCAAATAACTTTAGATGAACTATTTTTTCTTTATGCATATGTACATACTTATGTACATACACATTTTATCATACCGTGTAAATTGCAATATACATAAGTATGTACACATGTATGTATTTGTTTTTAATATTTATTAGTTTTAACAACATTTTCCCTCCCAACGAGGGTAGTAGAACTCTTACATAAATATTCCCTGGTAAATAGTACAAACAAACTACAACAAAAAAGTGTTGCAAAAGAAAATATGAATTTGATTTTTATTTATAAGAAAATATTGCAAAAGAAAAACGTATTTCCAAACACGTAGAACATATACATAACTTTACACGTATGTATGTATACTTAAGTAGTAAAAGGTAACAACAACAAATTTCTTTAAAAACACATCAAAATAAAGAACATACATCAGCATGCTGCTTATTATAAATATATAAATTGTTTTCTCTTCTTTTCTTCGCTCTCCCTCTCTCTATGGTTTAATTTTTCTCATCTTCATCTTTAACAACATCAAAGGTAAACTTAAAAGTAAATACAATGCGAACAACAAGAACAACATGTATATAGCTACAACCAAAGAGGGAGAGCAGAGGGACAGAGAACTAAATCACTAAGCAATATTACAAAAACAAAATGTAAACAAAAACGGAAATTATTTTTGAAAAACTATTAACTTTAAAACTGACTACACAAAGTGAGGGAGTAGAATGTGAGAGTTTAAGAAATGTAAGAGGAAGTAGCAACATTAAATGAAAATTTCAAAACAGATGGAGAAGAGGAAGGAAAGCTGATATTAAACGGTTTAAAATTTAACCGAATACTGAAATGTAATGAAGAGCTCTAGAATACTTAGGGACACTCAAGTGACAACTAACTCTATTATATTTTACTTGGGACGTGCAATAGATTACTTGAAAATAAAAAGCTACTATCTGAAATGTAATGCCAAAAACTAACCCCCTGTTTCACGATGTCGAACGTTAACGTTCGCTTAGATAAGACTTAAGACACAAACTTGATTGTGGAATAAAAAAACTTGATTGAGTAAAAAAAATAGATACGATAAAAAGTTTGTGTCTTAAGTCTTATCTAAGCGAACGTTAACGTTTGACATCGTGAAACAGGGGGTAACTAACTACACTCCAGAATACTTAGGGTCACTAAAGTGACAACTCACTCCAAATTATATAAGAAATGTAAGAAGTGCCAACTAAATGTATTGTAATACTATCACAATAAAAATGATTTTGCTGATATTAAAGGACACTTGTATTTAGCTAATTTGCTACATACATATATGAAGAGTTATTTGTATGCTTTTTCTCAAATTAAACTATTTGTAACCACAATATAGGTATACAGCGGCTGTAACTAGTCCACATTTCAAATGTATTTCAAAAGAGTTTTTCCCCACCGAATAAATAAAACTTCTATAACACTAAAACTAAAGCCGAATATTTTATATACAAATGCTCACGATTAATCGGTGGTACGCACTAATAAAATTTCTTTAACAACTTGAATGAGATTGAATATAATACATACATATAAAAAGAAAGAAATATATATTTTATACAAGGAAAATTAAAAAAGGAAATTGCTTACAGATAGATTTAAAAAATATACGCTTTACACTTCACAGTTGTTTTCTTTACACCAACTTATAGCAATAACACAACCCCCCCCCCCCCAAACCCAGTGCTCTGGCCGCTCTCCCCTCACTACACTCATCCTTTTTCCGTTGCTTTATAGCGCGCGTTTTTCTGCCACAAGTTTTGTGCAAAATTAATTCAACAACTTTTTTAGTACTAAAACAGCAGAAGCTGAAGCTAAAGCAGCAGCAGAACGAAATATAAGAAGTCGAGGAATTTATTGAAAATTGCATTAATATTATTTATGTGAGGTCATAAAAAATCTTCAACATAAAATCTTAGACACGCTCTGTTTAATTTAATTTTCAAACTCATTTTGTTTTTCTTTGCTTTTCTTTTTTTCTTTTTTTTTGTTCATTGTTTTGCAATTTCATCAGCATTTTTTTTATCATCTCATCTTTAGTATGTCTTTACATAAGTATAAGTACAAATCAATTAATTTTACACTTTGGCAATGACTAAATGTATGTCTGTCTGTATCGCTGTATAGAATCGCTGTTTGACAGTCTGTCTTTTCCTTGGCATATTTGTTTGTCTTTCTCAGACTGTTAGGAAATGACAATATACATATAATATCATCATCATGCTGCTATTCAACATCATTGAATTTTTCACTAGCTCAAGTTTTGTGTTTGTTTTGTTCTCTTCAAATATTGGGGTCTGCTCATTACGACTCAAATTAAATCTTTTTGCTTCGGCAAAAAGACAAAGTAACAAATTTATTAGAAGCTCACATCCTACATTCAAACATATAATACTCGTATACCAGGCATCATCATACAACTTACTTATATTTAAACTTAGTAGTGCTAGTTGTTGAGATGACAGTCGGACAGACAGTCTGCCAGTCATTAATAGCGGATAGCATGAAGAGAGTCTTAAGAAGCTGTTAAAATGAGATGAAAAGTTAATTTGAGTTTTTACCATAAAAAAGGATTTATTTGTATTCTTGATTCTTTCATTATATTAACATTTTCCTCTTATTATTTTCGTTGTTTTTTTTTTTACTTTTTTGTTATTTTGATTTTTTTTATTGCATTTTATTTAGTAGAAAAATGTCTTAGATATTCATGAGTGTTTTATACTTAAAATTACATGTAGATGGTTTTTGTTTCTAAAACTTACACCATTTATGATGTTTGGTTTTGAAATAAATTAACTTCTAAATTAAAAACTAGCTTTCTTCTAATTTTGTTTCTATTCAAAATTGTCACATTTGTCAGTAGTTGCAAGAAGCATTCGGAAAAAGACTCCATAAAAATGTTTAACAAGTTCTCAAAATGTTCATGGGAACGTATCATGACCTGTAATAATATATAGGACAAGATTTATTACAACTCTTTTAAATTAATTATAACTTGTAAAATATAGAGAAATGTATAAAATCTTTATTTGAGTCGATAGAATGATCTATATAATTCAATGTTTAAAGATGATTTTGTGTAAATGTTTACCATGGCTACTGCTCAAATAGTTCATACACTGGGTCCAATTTGGACATACTTTCTCCAGCCTGGACATAACCCCGCAAAAAATAGTCGAAAGGCGTTAAATCGCACTAAACGTGAAATAAACTGTCCACCGAAGTCGCCGCTCGCAATTGGGGGGCCAATGTTTCACGTGTTATGTCTAGTGCGACCAACTGGCCTGGAAAATTCAGGACATGGACCAGTTTTGGAACCAATGTTCCGTTGTCCCGGTGACATCCCCCGGATGGCGCGGATTTTTATTTTGAATTTAATTCAATAAAAAATATGTGGACTTGAACAACAAAACAGTATATTTCATTGAAATTTGGCACAATCGTATCATATTTAAATGGAAATTAATTCTTTTGAATGATTCATTTTAAAATCATGTGTCTATGCATATCCCCACAAAACCATATGAGTCCGAAAAGAGCCTTTTCTGACACCTTTGTGGAGCGTTCATGCTCTTTATGAGCCCAAAAAACAATGCTTATTGCTCCGAAAACCTTCAAAAAAGAGGGGCATTACATACGAAAATGGTCCGTCAGAAAGAGCTCTTAGATAATGTCAGAAAAGAGTCTTTTATGAGGGTTTTTGGGCTCTGAAAGAGCTCTTAGATAATGTCAGAAAAGAGTCTTTTATGAGAGTTTTTTGGGCTCAGAAAGAGCTCTTACATCATGTCAAAAAAGAGTCATTGCAATTTTAAATACAATAAATTTAAAGGTCGCATTTATTATTTTTTTTAAATTGTTTTTACTTAAACAAAAAGAGACTCGCTGCTGCACGGAATTGGAAAGATGTAGAAACAACGATCAAATTTATGGTTGAAAAGAATTGGTTAAAACCTGGGGCCAAATTACCGCATTCGATATCGAGTAAAATTTATCATAATTTTCTTATTTGAGATTATGGCATTCGATATCGTGCAAGCAATTTAGTACATTTTATCATAATTTCGCTATCGAAATCATTTTTCGATACGATAGCTCATTCGATCACGAATGCGGTAATTTGGCCCCTGAAGACAACAATGTAGAATTGTTTGACGAGTTTGGTTGGGTGGAATGTTTCAAACATTTTCAAAGTAACAATGTACCGTACACTCGCTTCGCGCGAATCATTGAATTTATATTTTGTTTGCCAGAAACATCTGCAAGCTAGATATAATTAAAAGTACGAATGCGTTGAATTTTTCAATTTTTTTAAAGAATCCCCAACTTTGCTGAAACAAATTTCATAACAGGATAAATACGATTTTAAACAAAAAGCGACAGAAAATTAGATTCAAATTACGTATAACATTATAATTGTCTAGATTTAACTTGAATAATAAAGTTTTTTCCCATAAAAAATGGGCCGGTTTTAAGTTTGAATGTTCCGGATTTTAGTACTTTTTTCGAAAAGTGTCCCGGTTTCGCTCAAAATTGAGGTGGTCACACTAGCTATGTGGCATGTGGTAGTTTCTTGTTGAAAGCACATGTCAGCCAAGTCCAGGGGCCAAATTACCGCATTCGATATCGAGTAAAATTGATAGTAATTTTCTTATTTGAAATTATGGCATTCGATATCGTGCAAGCAATTTAGTACATTTTATCATAATTTCGCTATCGAAATCATTTTTCGATACGATAGCTCATTCGATCACGAATGCGGTAATTTAGCCCCAGTTCTTCCATTTTGAACAACAAAAAAATGAAATCAGCGCACGATAGCGCTCGCCATTTACAATAACATTTCAGTTCACGATGCACTTTCTTAACCGAACATGGCTATTGATAATTAAATTTTATAATCTTTGTTCGTTTGTAAGTCGATTCATGGTTAAATTATAGACCAAACTGAACATGTTTAGCAGAAACATATTACACGAACAATTGAGCTGCCAAAAACAGTCTTGTCAAAAAGAAAGTTGCTAAGAACTTACCCTTTATTAGATATAAAACTTTTCAGTATTAAGATTTCTGCTTTTTACAAACCTTGAAATGATCACTGGCTAGTTTTGTGTCAGTTCAATTGAGGATGCTCCTTAATTTTGATAATTCTTTTTTAATTATCTGGGAATCAGTGTAAATTATTTACAAGCTGTAGGACTTTTTTTTCACTAAATGTTAAAACTACTGCTGCGATAGTTAGTTGGTTGGCTGGCTTGCTTGGGTCGTATCGTATAAATTTGTCGACTTTTTTACATATTTTCTATGGTTTTGTAAGGCTGCTTCTGTTTGTTTTTTCTCCAACAAAATGTCAGAACATTTAGCTTTAATAATAATGCTTAACAATTATTTCGCTTTTTACTTTTTGTCTTACTTAGTAAGAGTATTCTTTCTAGAAGACGATAATGAGCATGCCAAATATGGCTAAAATAAAAAAATGTCTTTTTTTTTGGCAGCCAGTATTTTTTACAGGCTACGAGTATTTTTTTCTAATTTAAGTCCTTCATTTCTTTGTGTCAAAAGTGCAAAAATTAATTTGAATTTTTCCAACCATCTACTGGCTTTCAATCCCTTTAAGCTTTAAATATATTGTATGTACTCGTATATATAACAAAAATATACTTTTGCCAAGAACTGTAATACACCAGCCACCACCACCACCACCACTACAAGCATTTTAGAACCGTTTAAATGTAGGAAATCTTATTTTATGGCAGACAAACATTTTAATACACATTTCTCTTTCTTACATACTTGCTTTTTTGTCACCATTAAGTTTGCCAAAAAGTATAGCATGAACCATAGAAAGAAAAGCAGAAAGATAGAAAGAAATTCATTACGCCATAAGTCTTTTTCATCAAATAATATTGTCGTTATTTATAAAGATATTTTAGGAATTGTTTTAGCTGATGTTCTCCTAAATGCTGCTGCGAGTTTTTTGAAAATGAAAATTATTTTGCATAGAATCATGGCTAATCCAATAAGACAAACATGGGGTTAGGAATACTTGTAATGAAAATAGAAATAAATCTAAAATACTTGGATTTATTACAGAAATTTAATTAAAAATAAATTCCTTTAATTGAGATTTGTTTAAAGTACACAATATTAGGGCATGTACATTTATAGAGCTGCACAAACGATCAATTTGTTCACTCAGCTAAATAATTCTTGTCCACACATGATTTAAAACTCTCTTGTTGACAACTTTTGTCGATATTATGTTCTTGTCATGATTCATGAATGACATGAATTTGTCTAGTATGGGCAACTTTTGTCAATTTTATGTTCTTGTTCACAATATGTCCGCAATCAAAACTAAATTTCACATAAAAACCGGAAAATAAAAAATTACAAGAAAATCTATTCATCGACACGTTTTCCCCACAAAGCATATGAACAAGCTTGTGTCTATAATTTTGCCTAAGTTTTGTTCTTGTGAGCACATGATCACGATCGGCAACTGCTGGCTATGAATGCCAAACACTGGTCTAGATCAGTGATGGCCAAGGTAGTAGTATTGGTGAGAGTGACAAAATGATACTGGAAGAAAACAATTTGCTAAGTTTTTATTTATTCGTGAGCGAGATTGCAACGAAAGCACATGTGTGGCGGGTGTTGTCATTTTTTTCTGTTTCTTTGTTTAACAAAAGGGAAATGTAAAATTAATGAATGTACATATTTTAGTAATACTCTTGATGAATGTATTGATAGATATAAATATATATCTATAATACATACATATATAATTTATATATGCGGACATCTGGATAGTATGATACATTTCGAAATAAAAAGATTCTTCGAAGTGTTTATAAATCTTCCCTCAATTAATCATTGTTCAATTTGCAATTAAAAAGTAATGAAATCTTCTATATTGATACTCTTATTGCAGTTACGCAATAAAAGTATATTTCTCAAACTGGAAGAATTCAGCTTATTGCGTTTTATAAGCAAATATAATGCAGTCTCGATGATGATTAATATGTTAGCATTAAATCAGAGGTGATCATTTCATAGAGCAATTGCTTATTGGCCCAACCCACTACTTTTTTATGCTCTTTTAATTCAGTTGTCTTTCACAAGGCAAATGGTACACATGCTTAGCGGATGCTTTGATTGTTTTTTTAAAACAATACGTAAAAAAATTATGCATTTGTTAATTCTCAATGCCTTTTGTGTTATAAAACATTTAAAGGTCACTGGGAAACCCTTTTTTTTAATTTTCAAGATAGGTTTAAAGATTTTGATTTTCAAGATAGGTTTAAAGATTTTGATGACCTTGGAGCTTTTCTTTATCTTTTTAAAGCCCCCTTTAAAGTTGAAGTTACAAAATATGAGTTAAAAATACAAACGGAACTCAAAATTTTGCGAAGCGAAATAATTTTTTATTATTTTTTACGTTTACTATTTTATAAAAATCTTTCGTTTTACTGTACCTTTAAATCATTTTCTCACCAACACAGAAGCATTTAAATTTTGATCACCTCTGGTCTAGATTGATTCTTTTATTAATTCTTATGCATGCCTACCTAAGGAATCATGTTTGGTTATGTATAGGTAATCATATCATGAAATTATTGAAACACTTAAAATATGTACTCCATTATTTGTACTACATGCAGTAATTACACACAGATTACATGTTAATGCTCTTACCTGTATTCTTGTTAATAAATTTAAATCCCTCTTTTTTTATTTGGTATGAAAAGCGACATAAAAACAGCCATAAATAAAAATAGAATCTATAAATTACCATCATTCTTAAACTGTTTGCGAAATTATATTACAAAAATTATATTTTATTTTATACCATTTTATTACTCGTTTAAACTCCCGCGGGCTTTTTATTATGAATATGAAAAACGGCAAAATAAAGCCAACAACATGTTCTAACATAATTTGCCTTAAAATAACGTTCGTACAATCTAACCTTGAGAATTGACAACATTATAATAATTTAAATTGTTACGGTAATAAAATTCAAAACGTAAGAAACACTCGAAAATAAATATAAAACATCTAAAACATTTGTTTTTATTATTTATTTTATTTTATAAAAAAAAAAACCGGGATAACAGCCATTTACACATGTCTGCACAGAGAAGCTGGCTCTTTAAAACACTGCTCTACAGCATCGTTACCTTACAAACTTCAATTATTTTGAGTTTTTTTTTTTAATTTTCAAACATTTTAATAGCCTATTAAAAGGCGCGTCAAATGACATTTAAACTTCCTTTTGTCAAGATGTATTATAGAAATAAAAACAATGAAATAATAAACGCTGCATGAATGAAAGTCTGCTTTAATGTTTAAAATAATCGTCAGCTATTTCTTTAACAGCAACAATATATTGTTAACAGTTTTTGTTTATTGCTTTTTTGCGTTGCTTATGGTACTTACTGGAGCTGGAACAACAACAAAAAAGCATATGGTTAGTAATATTTTGCATACTTTGTAGGGGAAAAAAGAGCAGAAAGTTTAACTGTGAAATATGTGCTGGAATTTTAGTTGCGGTACTTTAATAAACACACTATATGTTCGTTGGATATGAAATGAATTTTACTTAACTTGCAATAAACTAAATTAAAGAAAAACCCCTGCACAAATGTCAAGTAATTTTGCACGTTTTTATTAAATTTCACAAAAATATTTTTAAAACTGAAAGGATTTTATCTATTATTTAGTTTATAACTTAATTTCTATGTATACTCGTATGTTACAAGCTTTACGATGTACACCAACATACTTGCAACAACTTTAGGGCTAGATGGAAACAAACAAAAAAACACAAGAAAACAATTTCCCAGGAAGTTTTTGGTAAAAGGTAATAAAATTGACAAATTACATTGTATGATGATCATATGCAAGAATAAATGTAACGGTACCTTTTAGACATACATACATACATACATATGTATGTATGTATGCAAGCGTTAACCTGAAGTAGTAAAACACTTTAATTTTTCTTTGCCGTCTTTGTTATTTGTGTGTTTGTTTGTTTATTTGTTTCTCATGCTGGTAATATGTGAAAACATAAACACAACTGCAAGCATCATACTTTTAGGAGCAACATGTGCTTTGTCTTGTCCCCCCGCTTTTAGTTGAATTTATAAAATATTACTATAAAAAATGGCAACATTTTTTTATTTGAAACGAACATATTTCTGTTTTTATGTTTGATATGTTGAGTGTGTGTGTGTGGGAAGTGTTGAAAAGGAGTTTACTTTAATATAATTTTTATGTTATTTTTAGCTTTCTTATATTTTATTTGCATTTTTTTTACTTTTAGCACAACCACAAAGTAGCATATTTTTAGGCGTTTGACAAATATGCTTTATATTTAATGTTGCAATCTGCACTAACAACAAATGATACCACCAAACCAACACTCTCTACTATCATCTCATATTTTTTAAGCATAAACATGTGTGAGCGTGTGTTACTTTATGTGTTGGCAATATAATTTGCATAGATTTACATATTAGTAAAAGTTAAAGTAAAAAAAAAAACAACAGAACACAAAAAAGTCTTCGAAATATGATGCTTTAAGTTTCCCTCAAGGCTTTTAGTAATTTTTGCCTGACTAAACGTGTGTGCGTTTTAACGCAAATGAGTATTTAAGTAGTGAAATGAAACACATGTTAGATTAAGTGGATATAATATATAAAATAAAAAAAAACAACAAACACAACAACGTAAAGAAAAATCAAATTAAGAAAAATGACAAAATAAAAGTGGGATAAACTGCTTGTAGTTTGTTGGGAATAAGTATCATTTTAAATGCATTTGAAATGAAGTTGTTAAGAGAAAATAAACAAATTAAATTATAATAGACATTAAATGTAACTTATACGTAACCAGTAACATACTCGTACTACATATTCATTATGTAGAAAGATAAACAATTTGAAAACTTATGAAAAACAACCATTATGAAAATAAAACGTAATCAATGTAATATACAAAATTTCCTTCAACATTTTTTCCTTTTTTAAAATTAAACTAAATTAAATCGCATTTTTCTTGTAATTGATTATAATGATCAATTTCTACTTATTATGGTAAAGTTGTGAGATTAGTGGACGTGCTTTTAAAATTACGAATTAGTTGCTTGCTATACGCAGCTAAAGTTAAAGTTGAGTTGTCAGGTACAAGGACCAGTTTGTGCATACTAATTTTCTAAAAAGTACTAAATTATTTACTACTTTTTAGCAAAAAGTACTAATAAAGTATTTTAAATATCAAATACGATTTGAAAATAGTAGTAGAAATACTACTTTTTAAAAAAAAATTCAAAAATAACTATTTTTGAGTTAGACTAGGCGATAGAGTGCCGGACTATTAGTCAGAGGGTTGCGGGTTCGATTCCCGCCAAAGACTCTGGGTATTTTTCTGCAGCTAAACCAAAAGCTTCGCAGTTTGTGTTTGTTAATTATTAAAAAAAAAAAAGTTTAAAATTTATTTTAAAAATAAACAATTTTCCATAATAATTTTTCAATAAGTACTAAACAAAATTACTACTTTATCGCAAAAAGTATTAAATTTAAAAAAAAATTGTTTATATCCTCAAATTGATTGTATGATTTCAAAATTTTAGATTTTATCTATTTTGAACATAGTAGCAGAATTACTACTTTTTAAAAAATTTTAAAATTATCAATTTAAAAATTTTGTTTTAGTATATAATTTAGCTTGAAATTCACAATAAGAGTTACACTTACTATTTTCTAAAAAGTACTAAATAATCTACTTCTTTTTACTAAAACGTACTCAATTTTGTAAAACAAAATTATTAAAAGCATTTAAAATGTTCTTGTGATTTGAAAAATGCGTTTTTAAAAATTTCAAATTATAAAACATTACCAACAAAATGAATTATTTAGCTTGATTTAAAAGCTTTTAATTTAATTCATTTAATATTTGAATGATATAGTATTTGTTAATTTTAATTCATATTTATTAAAATTCAACTAATTTTAAATTTAATGAAAGTATTTTTTCTTTATTCAGTTTGTTTTTCTTTAGGTTTTAATCATTTACAAAATGAATTTAAACTAATCAATATTTGTCAATCAAATTTTGTTTTTGTAAGAGTTGTTCTCAAAACATTCTACAAATAGCTAGGAAGTATAGTTATAATAATTTGTGATCAGTTTTTACTTCTAAGATGCGCCACAATAAAAAGCGAAACTTTTCATCAAAACTCGATACTGCAGTTGATTTGATTTAAGTAAAGTACGTTTTAAAATCAAAATTTGTATGAAAATTTTGCTTTAAAACATTGTCCAAATTTTAATTTTTTTTATGAATATGGGGGTAACCCCAATTTTAAAAAGCAATATACAAACATTCTATGTCATTTTTAATATAATTTTTTATTTAATGTAAATATATGTGTGTATGTATATAAAATATGTATTTTAATGAATTGTTTTTACGTTTATTTATAAACAAATAAATTAAAGAAAAACATATGCAATTTTTTTTATTAATATTTATGTTTTGTTATATATGTATAAACAATTTTGTTTTATTGTCCCACGTAAGTTTTAAAAATCCCGCCAATTTTCATCTTTTTCTAAGTTTGTCCCGCTTTTTGATAAAAAAAAACTGCCAACCCTACTATGAATCAGTGATGCCAGAACAAATTTTTTAAATTCGCTACAGGTCTCTGAAACAACCCACAATCATTTTTCCCTACGTTAGATTTTTTTATTATCAGAAAAAAACACATATAAGTACATATTTCCGCACGTTTTAAAAATGGCATATTTATTGTAACAGGTAAAAGACAAATAAATTGATTTTTAATTAAAAAAAACTAAAAACAAAAATAAACTGAAAATAAATAAATTTGTACATTCTAAATACATACATATTAGAACAAAATAATTTATAATTATTGTTTTTTAATTAATATAAAAAAAATATATTAATATACATAAAAAGTACAAAAGTAAAGAAAAAAGGCGTAAATTCTTTACTAAAGATATTAAAATAATGATTATTTTATAATTAAAACTTTAATTATATAGGTACTTTGAGTTAAGTTTATCAAAATAACTATTTGTACGAATACAGTCTAAAGCGTTACATTGCAGGTGAGTTCTAATTATAAATATGGAGTTTATTTATTTATTTCGTTTTTTTTTTTTTTTTTTGTTCGCACATCTGTAACTACAGAAAATACTCGCTCAGCATCCGCATTACCATGTGGTAAGGCCAATATAATCCTTATCAATTTGGCAAAATTGGGAAACAAAAGCTTCCCATTAAAATTTCTAGACTTGCATATTTTAGCCCAAAATTTTACTAGAAGCTGAGGCAAAAGCTGTTTTTCAAGAGTGGAGAAGTTTTACTTTATTGTCAACCACTCTTGCGTGAGATCATTTAAATTTATTTTAAAGTTTTGGCATATTTATTTGAACTGTAAAATATTTTTATTTACTCTGCCCATTGCTGCTTCGGGACTCAAAAACTCCATTTCTTTAAAAATTGTTTCATTTTTTAAAGGAAGTCTTCTTTAGGTTTCCTCCAAAAAATACAATAAACTACATAAATAAACTTTTTATATACAAATACGCTGTTTTTTTACACCTTTTTTCAATACCGCAGTTTAAAATGTCGTCCTAGTTAAGGAATATATGTTTATTCCTTAGTTATTCAGGGGTGTCATAGAAACCAATATTGTCCTATGACACCAAAGCATTTTATCTTGTCGGTTTCAAAACCAGTTCTGACAATATTGGTTTCTATAACACTCCTGATTAATTTTGAAGCGTCTCTCTTTGCAATATCAGGAATATCAATTACAGTTCAACATAGATAACTGTTAGTTTCTGATTTTAATCACTGATGATTGGCAGATTGTTAGAATTTACAATATAGAGTTTCTGCTGACAAATTATATGTGATACATGAAATTTTGTGGATAGAACTGACATTTTTTGCGCATTTTGATATAAAACTTAAATAATAACTAATATTTTAGAAATTCCCTACATTTTGCCTTAAAAAACAATCTGTCTTTTTTTCCCTACGCTTGAAATTTTTCAAAAAAATCCCTACAAAAAGGGAAAATTCCCTACTTTTGGCATCACTGCTATGAATACTTAAATACGCTCACTCTAAAATGTGGCCGAAATGTACGTATACTTAATATTTATTAATAGCATTAATTCATATTGCACATACGCAGACAAATAGGCAATAGAAAATAAAATTTTTAAAAACAGGCTCAAACAACAATTTTCCAAACCTATTTATAACAATAAACCATTTCCATCAGCCTGAAATTCGCTTGGCTATTAATAATTAGCAAGAAACTTTATTTCCCATTAAAAATCAGCTCTGCACAAAAGAAAGAGTTCTTTCTTAAAGTTAACAACACAAAACTAAAATGAAGTGGAACAAAAAAAAAACTCAAACAAAAAACAAAAGGATACAACCATAAAAGCTATAAAGCCTAGAAGATGCCAACAGCAAAGAAATGCAATGATTTGCAAGCAAATGATTTAGTAACTACATTAAACGAAAGCAGAAGCAGATGAAAATAGCTTGCGCTAGCAAAATATTTCTTTCAGATTTTGTTTTATTTTTTTTTTCAACTTTACCCCAAGATACACATCACACATGCTTACGACTAATAGCTATTGGGCCAAAAATGAAAGGGGCCAAAGGGAGGTAGGCCAAAGCAAAGTTGAACGAACACAAACGAAAATGAAAAAAAAAAAAAAAAAAGAACTTAAAAAATTTGTTGGTTAAGCTTTAAATAATATATTTATATAATGTATACAACTATAGGGAAAAAAAGAATTAAAATTTCCTTTTTTATTTTCTTTTTGAGTGTTTGTGTATGAGTAAGCCGTACACTAAAACCTCGAAATTTATGAAGTGGAAAATTATGTTGTGGTTTCTAAAATAAAAAAAGCAACTCACAAAAAAGAGCAAAAATGAAATAAATATAAAAAAACAAACACAGAGAAAATTATTTTATGCAGGCTTGTGTAACAACACATGCGGTAAGTATTTAATTAATTTATAATGGGTATAAATTTCAAACGCACAACGTTTTCCAATCTCTTAAAATTATTTATTTTTTTTCTATTTTTTTGTATAAATTTGAAGATAAAATCATTAAACAAATTTTAAATTTACGGTGATGGTTTTGATGGTTCATTCAATCTCTTGCTATAAATGTCTCAAGAATTGTGTAGACGAGTTCTCATGAACAAAATAAAGAAAAGAAAAAATTTTATTTTAAGTGATAATTTTTTTAATTTTTTTTTTAGGTACTAATAGCAAACAAAATACATTACATAGCCCGTCATCAGTAGTCTTTGAAACTTGATGTGGTTTGCTGAGTACAAGTGAACATAATATTGCGGGAAAACTTGTAAGAAAAAAGTATGCAGTTGTGTTTGTATAAATAATAAGAAAATATTGGTCTAAACTAGGTAAGTCTTGGAAAGTTAATGATGAATATTTTGTCAACAAAATTCGATTTATGGAAATTTAAAATTCAGGTTTTTGAAGAAATTGTAAGTATACGATTTTAGTTATTTTTTGATGTGTCCTATTTTGAGATGTGACAGCACCACCTCCGAAGGGTCCAAAAAGGGACAAAACTTAAACTCTCATACTATTCTTCTACGACTATGTAAAGTTTCATGTCAATCGATTTAGCCAGTAAGAAATGGTAGATTAATTACTAACATATTTTGATTTTGATCTACTGTTATCATCGTACATACGAAGGATTTTTCTGGCATGCCTCTAGGGAACCCAAATAAATGATGTTGTAGTTTAAATGACATATTCCATTACACCGTGCCATAGCGTACCATGCTGTATCACGTTCTTCATGCAAAAGCATATCAGCACGAAAACATTAATTTTATTTTAATATGTCAACAAGTTTCAAAAATCGTTTTTCTCTAAAACAACAATGAAACTCATAAAAATGTCAATATGTATATTGTGGCCACCACTGTAACTAAGTCTTAGTTTATTAGACCTTTTTTAAGGATTTTATTTTCTTATTTCATTCTTATTTCATTAAAACATTTGCTTTTCTTTATGCCAAAGGAAATTTGTAACAAAGTTTTATGCTGTTGTTGTTGTTGTTGTAATTCTTTGTTTTCAAAAAAAAACTCAAATTAAAAAAAGAATAGAAAAGAAAATAATAAATAAAACTACAAGCAGTTGATGGCAATAAACCTCTTATTGTGTTTTTTCGGTAAATTTTTACTTTTTTTTTTTTTTTGTTTTCCAACTCATTGTTTAGATATTGTCGATGCTTTCGTTCACTAGTGCAATAAAAAGTAACATTTTAAACCGAACTCATTGAGTGTCATCAACAAAAAGCAACAAAAACAAAAAAACGAAAAGTAACTCAATTTGAACAACCGCAAAAAAATGTTTAAAAATTAAACAACAGCATAAAACCCCAAAAACAGAAACCCCAGTACAAGACCAACAACAAAAAAAAGAAGAGTTTGAAATTAAACCTCTTTAGTGAAAAAAAGTGTTAAAAATAAACTTATGCTACCGTAACACCAAACAAAATGCTTGTACACTTTGCTCCCTACCCTCATCATTCTTAACCAAGCTGCCTTGATGTTTTTGCTGTTTTTTTTTTCTCTTCTTTACCCAAAACAAAAATTGTCTTCGGGCAACAATTGTCATTTAAGTATCTTTATGTTGTTGTCATGTTTATTTTTCTTAAGTTTATTTATTTTTATAAACAGCTTCTTGTTGTTTGTAAGCAAAATTTAAAGAAAGAAAAAAAAACAACAACATAGAACTGGCACAAGGACATGGCTATAACAACCAACATATACAATACAACAACCTTTTTTAATTTCTTCTTTTTTCTCTAACTCTCTTTGCCTCTCTTGTTAGAGTTATTTTACATTATGTTCTTGCTCATTTATGACGTTGTTTGTTGTCTTTCTTGGTTTATGCTTGCTGTCCTTTTAATTTTTGTTATTTTCGTTGTTCTTTTTTATTGTTTTAAAGATTATTGCCACCATGATGTTCAAATTAAAATTATTTCACTACAAAATTTTTTTACTCCTTTTTTATAAGGATAATTGTCTTATTTTACGATGGCATTTTTAAAAGACAGCCCATTGTGTTGCACGATTATTAATTTCGAATTTGATTTACTCAGTTACAACAGGTACATACATATATTTACCATAATTAGAAGCTAATGGCCATTTTTGCTGCCTATTCGTTGACTTAACTAAAATAGATCATAGAAAAGTAAATTTTATAGAGCAAAAATGAAATAACTATTATGAGGAATTTTTTCAGATGAAATGAATTCATAAAAGTGATTTGAAGGAAGAAACACGGTTTTATTTCTCATTCTGTTTTAATTGCAGGATTAATTTTATTATATTTTTAATTTTTTTAATTTATACAAAGTTAAAAGGGATTTGGAAGGATTTTTTTTTTTAATTTTTCATACCACAAATCGATTTATGGTATAAAATATAAGTGATCACAGATTGAGCATATGTTCCCGAAAAAGGCAGTATTTACAAATTTATAAAAGATTTTAAATTTTTTTGATTTTTCATATTAAAACCCCAATATAAGTGATCACAGCGAAAAAAAAATGCAACGCAGTGATTTATTAGTGAAAGTGAGTAGATAAAATTTATTTGTAGAAAATGATCGTAAATAATTTTTACAATATTTATTAACCATTAGAAACAGTTAAGAATTGATAGCAAGGTAGCCATTATTAAGGCGCTGGAAGAGGGTAACAACATGCGAGAAATTGGGCAAATGTTCGGCGTAAACAAATCAACGGTGTGCCGAATTGCGTCTAAATTTTGAACAACAAATAGCGTGAAAATAAAGTCTGGCAGCGGTTGCCCAAGAAAATCCACCCAGCGCGAACATCACCAAATTATTAGACAGGATAAGGCTAATCCAAGAATGACAGCTGTGGACGTTACTAAATTTGCTAATGAGCAAATGGGTATTTCCATTGGAGTGCATACTGTTTGCCGCAGATTGAATGATGCCAATTTATTTGCCAGTCGTCCCGCAAAGAAACCGCTAATAAGTAAGGCCAATATAATCAGTGGAGTGGAGTGATAAGAGTAAGTTTAATCTTTTTGGTTGTGATGGGATAAAATATATTCGAAGACCACCTAAGCAGAGAAACTCTCCCAGATATCAGTTACCAACAGTAAAACATGTTGGAAGTTCACTAATGGTGTGGGGTAAGTTACTTTTGTTTTTCACCGAAATTCTTTATTTTAAGTAATTTATTGGTACGTGCGTTTTCTCGTGACGGAGTTGGTCCGCTGGTGAAAATCAATGGTATTATGAATGCCATTAAATACTGTGAGATCCTAGAAGAAAATATGCTCCCACATCTTCTGGAAAAAATTCCCCCAAACAGCATATTCCAACAAGACAATGACCCGAAGCACTCTAGTCGCTTGGTTCGTAACTACCTAAGCGACCATGATGTGCAAGTTTTGGATTGGCCGTCACAATCTCCCGATCTAAACCCCATAGAAAACCTATGGGAGATTTTAGATCGGGAAGTTAAGAAGAAAAATTCTTCAAAAAAAAATTTTTTTTTTTTTAATAGAAGTAACACTCAGGCAATTAATATGCCTATATAAAATTGCGTTACTTTCTTTGAAAAGGGGATAGATTGAAGAAGTAAAGGTGGTGAAACTAGACGAAAGCTTTATCTCACAACTCTGCAATTGCGCATTATGTTTGATTTAGTGCAGCATTGCAGCGCCTCTGGTGTTGAGTAGGCGCATTAAAGTTAAAGCTTGATTTTATAGCCTTTATTTAATTATTTTACTTCGGTGGCGTTTAAATGCTATACCACAGAAGGAGGGCGCTGTGATAATTATTAGTTATGATGGATAGAAAGAAAATTAATAATTATCAGAAACTGATGTTGTTTGAGTGGCAGCGGCTGGGAATCAAATCCGGGATAGAAAAATTTTGATATTGTAACCTGCATTTGGTTACTTAGTCTGTGAAGCATAAAAAAAGGAGTCATTTAATGTCCATACTGTTTTTTTGAAAGAGGTGTACATAATGATCAATCGGCTTTGCGTTATTTTTTTTTTTTCTCGATACTGTATATATACATATATATATATATATATATATATATATATATATATATATTACCAGTATTTACGAAGTTATAAAGGATTTGAAGTTTTTTTGATTTTCGATTTTTGGTATAAAATAAAAGTGATCACAGATTGAGCTTATTTTCCTGATGAACATAGTATTTACGAAGTTATAAAGGATTTTAGTTTTGACACGAAATATAAGTGATCACAGATTGAGCTTATTTTCCCAAAACGGCAGTATTTACGAAGTTATAAAGGATTTTAAATTATTTTGATTTTTAATATTAGAAATCGATTTTTTGGTATAAAATATAAGTGATCACAGATTGAGCTAATTCTACCGAAAAACGCAGTAATCACAAAGTTTTTAGATTTAATATTTTTAGGCTGTCTTAATATATTTTTCCTAATTTAACAGTTGTTAAGTTAAATTAAACTAATATAGTTTTTACGAAAACAAAATTTCATTTTGATATATTTATTTGTTTGTTCAATTTTAAATAAAGTTAAATTAAGCATTAAATTTAAGCAATAAAATTATTATGTATTTAAAAACAAATCTTATAAAACCTAATAGAATAAGTAGTAGATATATGTAGGTATAAATAAGTTTTTAAAAAAAGAAAACATAAAAAATACTTTCAGCAGTTTACAAAATAGACACGACAATATTTTTAGTACGAATTAAGGGACCGATTATCGTTCACAACACTTAAATGTTGTGTTGTGTCGACTACAACACAACATTCATTTTTCATACGATTAAGCCAATAAGTGTTGTGAATCGCAATCGGGGCCTAATATTTAGTTATAATGTGCGATTTTACTTATTACTCGGTATTTGATCGTTGTAACAGACGACTTTTATCAACATAAGAAAATTATATCAAACGATTTCTTCACGTTGAAAAATATGTCAGTTAAAAAGTGTCAACATCTATTTAACCCGTCTTATATTAGGTTCAAAGCTTTCTATTATAACAAGGTCTTATTATTTTTGATTAGGATTTGGTATACATGATATAAGCTTAAGTTTATTTGCAATAATTGTGCAGATATGAGTTAATTAAAAATTAGTTTTTAGTGTTTCTCGCCGAATTTTGGTTTCTGAAAACTTGGTAATTCATTATACAAAATTTGATTTATAACAAGCATCGCACACCATAGCTTCTCTCATTTTCTTTTTTATTTTCAACATAAATATAAATATATATCGAAAACAAATCAGTTTTGGAAATACATTTTAATGCATTTATAATATAATTTTTAAAATTTTTGTTTTAAAATTCTCTTTAGTAGCCCAATATCTTTATATTTTATGTGATAAAAGTTTTTCAATACAGAAATATTACGAAAAAATTAACTTCTAAAACTCATTCGTTTTCGTTTTCGATTTCCATCACATGCCTGTTAATTTTCTCTTATACATAAAGTTTCAATATTTGGATTTCTTTTTTATATAGAAAAAGATAAACAAAAAATAAATGCTAGTGGTAAAATATAACAAATATTTATAAGACTTTTTTTGAAAAAAAGAAACATAATAAAATATATATGAAAATGTGTGTACATATTACATATGTTTAAATACAATTAAGAAAAAACGAGGAAAGCAAACATTTCTTAAAAAATGTTTATATAACTTGTTAATACAAAGAGGGTTGCTTACAAACTAAAGAAATTGAGGCATTATTACTAATTTTTTTTCATTAATATAATTTGTTTCGACTCGTAGTATATCTTGTTTAGCCAAAGTTAAAAAATTAATACCTTTAAATTTTTTTTTTTATTTTGAGGTTTTAAGCATAGAATTTGTAAAGATTTTTCAATGTTCGTTATTTGTTTTCTTGTTTTTGTTTAAGAGTAAATTGTAAAGAAAAACATTGTGTTTTTTTTTTTTTTTTGTAGTACTATATTTCCTAAAAAGAATGTTTGTAAAGTTATTGAATATAGCATTTTGTGTGTGTGTGTGTGTTTAGGGTAACTATTATTTTAGAAGAAACGGTAATAAATTATTTTACTTAATTTTTTATAAATCAGTATTCTATGGGATTGGGATCAGGCTTTTTGCGTGAATATTTCAAGCCCAGATTATCGCTGATTTCATCGATAACTTCTAGAGCATAGTCAAGTTGTTCTTTGGTATGTGCAGCCGATAGACAATAACGTATACGGCCCTCCATAATGGGTGTGGCGGGAAAGCCAACACCTACAACGGCTATATGGCGGGTAGTTAAGGTACGTACAACAGCTCTGTTTTGAAAATATAAAGAAACGTTTAAGTTTTATTAACAAAAAGAAATATTAGCAAATACTCACCCAATTTTGGAGAATAGATACACCAACATCGGCACAACTGGCGAATCTTCATGGCCATAAGTAATAACACCCATTTGTGCTAAACGCTTACGGAAATATCGTGTATTACGAGCTAATTGGTTGATTTTTCTTCGTCCCACATCACTGCCATCTAGGCCCATTATAATGCTCATGGATGTGTAAATTTGTTGAGCCACTGGCGGTGATATGGTGGAGGCGTAACAATGGGCATGACTGTTTGTGCGTAAAAAGTCAATAAGTTTCTAAAAAAAACATTTTAAGACATATCGTATGAAAATTTCAAATGTTGAGTTATAAAAAATGTTTAATCTCACCTTTGATCCCGCAATATAACCCCCAGCACTGCCAAAACTCTTAGTAAATGTACCCATTAGAATATCAACATCTTTGGGATCAACACCAAAATAATCGACTGCACCACCACCATTTGGGCCCATCGCACCAATACTGTGCGCCTCATCTAAATACAAATATGCCTTGTATTTCTTTTTCAAGGCGACTATCTCAGGCAGTCGTACAATCGAACCTTCCATACTGAACACACCCTCCACAATAATTAAGATTTTCTTCCATGGTTTGCCACCGCTTTTGGGATTGCCATTTACCACACTATGCCTCAGTACCCGTTCCAAATCTTTCATATTGTTGTGTTTAAATATCTTGGTGGTGGCACCCGACAAACGTAAGCCCAATATAATAGAGGCATGATTTTTCTCATCACTTACAACCAAACAACCGGGCGATAGAAGCGAGGGTAAATTAAGGGCATTTGTGGCGAAACCCATGCCAAATACTATAGCGTCTTCCACGCCCAAATAACGGGCGGTCAGCTTTTCCACATCATTATGTAGTTGTGTATTACCCAGCTCTACGCGAGGACTGCAAAGAGCCAGACCCATTTCTTTAGTGGTCTTTTCTGAATTTTCAGCACATGGACCTTTATTATCGGCAAAACCCAAATAATTATAAGAGCCCAAGTTCAAGCATCTGGTCTCGGTGCCCGTGAATTCAAAACTCCAGCCATAATCGTGTGTCACACGATCTTTTAAGGTCAATTCGGCTCCGGGCACACTGCAAATGGGACGATTCCAACAGTCCTTAATACGTCGATAAACATAACGTGAGTAAAAACTTTCAAATGCATCATAGAGGGTAACGTAACCCTCACGGTTTTCCTCCTTGGCAACTTTGGGTACGAAGAGTAGTTGATTTACATAGCCCAAGATCATGAGTAAATAAAAACCTAAATATGTAAAGCAGGCTGTGTGTAAGGGCACCTCTTCAAATGAGGTCTTCTTATAGTGTTCTTCTGCAGGCGTCAGCTTACGATCCGCAGCCGATACCTTGGCCGCTACCCCGTATTCTGTTTTGATTGTGCCATTGTTCTTTTGTGGAAAGTAGCCATTGGTCTAAAAAAGATGGAAAATATAGTGGCGGTAATTCTAACGTGTTGAAGAATAAATAAAATAATAATAAAGTACGTTGTTTTCCTTCACACTGTTTTTTAGCAAAAAAAAAAAAAGTCAAATATCATGGACGAGACAGTGATAAAATTTCTAGGTTTATTGTTTGTTAATAAAACAAACAAAATTGAAACCACAAATAGCAAATGTGTCATTATTATGAAAACAAAAATAAATACATAATATGCATATATACAATCATAAATATGTATGTTCTTATCCACATGCAAATAAAGATAATATCATGCATACATAAAATATTTCATAATATTAATTTTTTAATTGCTATTTTTTACATTTTTCTTTTTTGTCTCCAAATAGCAACACATCTAAAAAAAACCGAAAATAAAATCATTAAAAAAACGTGTTGTTATATACGCTAAATTTGTATGAAACAAAATCCATGTTACAGGGTTTGAATATTAATTAAATGTATACATAAGTTAGAAGAAACCCAACAAAAGTAACGCATTTGTGACAGTAAGTGAATAAACATGCACACATTTTTGTTCACTTCACTACAATGTATTACGAGTAATTTTATTCAAAATAATTATAAATATGAACAAAATTAAAGTTACTCATCATACGTATGTACTCGTAATTGTTTATACACAACACTTCTCTCACTCTTTCTTTATAAATACATACTTTTTTGTAATTTTAAATGCTTTTTTATACAAAAAACTAAAAACTAATAATTTGAGGCATTTTATGATAACAATTTTATGATGAGTTAGTGGTTGTATTGTATTACAATACTTTTTTTTTTTGCTGTTTACTATTTGAACGTTGTTTATTTTGTTGAACTACATGTATTATGAAACAACAATATTATTGTAAATATTTAATGTTTATTAGTGAAGCAATTTATTAGTTTGACTTGCATGTTTTTTATTGCGAGGGCGCTTGTTATTTTTTTATTTTTTGCTGTTTTGCAGTTTTTGTTAAGTGGGGAGGTGTGGCAGAAAATACTAGAGGATTTTAAAAGAACTTTTATAATGCATACGGTGCTAATTGGAAACTAAATGCTTTCCTGCAATATAAAAATATTTTACATAATTAAAATCTTTTAATTTATTTAACTGCTCAAATTCGATTTTTAATGAAATTTTGAAAAATTGAAGTTAAATGAAATATTTGTAACTCAAAGCCAATAAATAATAAGAAATTAATAATAAAAATAATTGAGAGTTGATGCCTGCAATTCTATTCTATTTTTTAATTCAATTACGCGCGTACCCAATTGAATTCAAAAATAGACCCGTATAAATATGTGTGTGTATATTATTAGGGGTTTAATTTTTTATAAATATTTTTAAGTGATGTTCACTTGATTTACAAAAACTATTATTATATATTTTATTATATGTATGTACATACATATGTATACATATATAAAACCATCAGAACAAATTCTATTGATAATAATCATAATTTATTTGCTTTATGTGCACAAACCTCTAATTTAAATTTAAACACACAATAAATAATAATTGCTGTAATCAAATATAAATACATAAATGTTTACATTAAAACAAACAATTTATTTGTTGTAGCTATTTTAACATTTGATTAAACGAAAGAAGTAGTTTTTAGACCCCAATGTATAGCGGGCATGTACTTAAACAGACGATATAAACATATTTGTATGTTAATATTTTACTTTTATATGTCTATTAGCAGCAAAGTGCTAAGTGCAATTGTAGCTAAAGCATATAAACTTAAATGCAAACATACAAATCTAACAAGAAAGTCAAAAACAAGTAATATTGTAGGAAAATAAATATCTTAAAATTTTGATAAATGAATCTTTAATTGGTTTTGTTAAAAATAACTCAATGAATACAAATAAGAATTTTGGTGTTGCCATCAGGGGCCAAATTACCGCATTCGTGATCGAATGAGCTATCGTATCGAAATATGATTTCGGTATCGAAATTATGATAAAATGTACTAAATTTCTTGCTCGATATCGAATGCCATAATCTCAAATAAGAAAATTACGATCAATTTTACTCGATATCGAATGCGGTAATTTGGCCCCAAATTACCGCAAATATAAATTTTCATACAAACTTTACTAAGCACGTTTGTTTACGCACTAAAGTAACGATATGTTTATTTAATTTTGAAAAATTGTCTTTTGTAGTTTTCTGTTATTTAATATAATGTTAGTTAATTTAGGAATGCCAATAGTTCATTTGTGTTAAAGTGGTCATCACACAGTGAATACCCAGCAAGCCATATGAGTCCGAAAAGAATCTTTTCTGACACCTTTTTCGGAGCGTTAACGCTCTTTGTGAGCCCATAAAACAATCATAATTGCTCCAAAAACCTTCAGAAAAGAGGGCCATTACATTCGAAAATAGTCCGTCAGAAAGAGCTCTCAGATAATGTAAGAAAAATATCTTTTATGAGGCTATTTTTGGGCTCTGAAAGAGCTCTTAGATAATGTCAGAAAAGAGTCTTTTATGAGGTTTTTTTGGGCTCTGTGTACTCTTGTTTTTGTAATTCTTGTGTGGTACAGCTATGTTTTTTTTTGTTCAAAGCACAAATAACAGAACAACTACGCTTTGGTACACACATAATTAAGTGGAATTTCTGAGTCATACTGCGTGCCGACTCATGACAGTAACAAGCAAATTTTTCTTTGGCCCCGAAAATGCTCTTTTGTTTGACTCTTTTCTGACTCTTTTTTCGGAGCGCTCCGAAAATGCTCTTTTGTTGGGCTCTTTTCTGACTCCTTTTTTCGGAGCGCTTCGAAAATGCTCTTTTGTTGGACTCTTTTCTGACTCCTTTTTCGCAGCGCTCCGAAAATGCTCTTTTGTTGGACTCTTTTCTGCCTATTTTTTCGGAGCGCTCCTAGAATGGTATGCTGGGTATTATTTAACTACAAAGAGAGAAAAATGTTCACAAATATTTGAAAATTAGTGTAGACAATAGACGTGTACATACACATTGTGTGTTTTGTAGTCAATAAACAGCAATTGTATGTATATAACTATTAATAAAATACAGTAGCCCTACAATTTACAGCATTGATTATAAATCAGTTTTACTTGTTAACTAACAGGCATGCGTCATTGCTTTAGATAATGAGCATAAAAGTCATATCTAAACATATATGTACATATTTGTTTACAAAAAGCAACAACTAAATAGGTATTTATGTAAGTATGTTAAGCTAGTTTTAAGAAGTGAATACAAAGTAAATAATCAGTTGTATTCAAGTAATGAGATTTATAGAAATATTCAGCTAAATACATTAAATATTTTAGAATTAATAGTTAAAACTACAAAAATTGCAAAGGAAGGGACTGATTAGAGGACAAAAGTTATTTTAGTTACATATGCGATAAGATAAGCTGTTAACAAATAACATACATACATACTATATACTTACATATGTATGTATATAAAACTTCAACTTAAATTAACAGTCTCATGAGAAATTTAAAATAAAATAAAGAGGCCATATACTATGTGTATATAAAACTAGCATATTCGTACAATATTTATAAACTAATTATTTTGTGTTGACATTTTTCAAGCCTTAAAATAAGAACGGAAATTTATATACATACCAACAAATTTTGGCAAGTTATTTTTGTAAGTTGTAAAAAAATATACAAACATACATATGATTTTATTACCATATAAATAATGACGCTGTGAATAGCTACATATTTACATGAAGAAACAATAATAAAAATGTCAATAGAAAATTAAATGGAAAATGTTTTAATTTTAGCACTTAAAACAATGACTAACTAAATATTTAAATATATTTAGGTAATTAATTTAATTTTTTACTATTTATATAAAATATATTCATATAAACAAAATGTATATACATACATGTGCTACTATATGATTCATCCTATTTCGTAAAAAAAATCCCTCTGGTATGTTAAAAAACAATTGAACTGCGACTGATAAAAGAGAAGGTACGCTCGTTATTCAATCATTTCTTATCAATTTTATGACCGAATTATTAACGAATCACACATTGCTATAGAAGATAATGATAACGCAAGCTTTGTGTATTTTTTTTTTTAAATTGATTACAAACAAATTTGTTTACGTAGTGCAATTAATATAACTTACATTCAAATAAATTAACTACAAAATATTGAAAATTTTGCACAAACCCATTTAAATTATTACAGAAAAATATAATGTTTTTATTTATTAAGGTAATTTAAGGTATTTTTAAACTTTAATACTGAGTATTTATTATTGTCAAAATAACGATTTGAGTACCTAATTCACATCAGAAAAATATATCGAAGTGCGATAGGGGTTATAAAAGCTAATTCTTTGGATCTAGCATATTTTCGGTAAATTTTTCTATGATAATTATATAAATGACCGTGACAGTTTCAAATAAAAATTACTTAAGGTGCTATCAGACGGGATGGATTTTACATATGTGCTGTCACTTTTCTGACCCATATGTAATTCCGTATGTATGTCAAAATTTCCATTTTACATACGATTCATAATTTTTGCTATCACAACTGCTTATGTTTTTCCGTATGACATAACCTATAAATGTAAACAAAAGCTGACTTTTTAACGTGTATAAATTTCAAGAATTGCTTCTTTCGGCCAATCTAACTGCAATAAATATAATAAACATAATTTAATTTATTAAAAATTAATTTTCTTTAATTTTTCTTTACAATATATTTTTCAAACAATTTTGTTTCAAAACAAAACAGCTGTTTCGTTTATGTTTGTCACAGGAAAATAGAGCGTGTTCTAATCGAAAAAATTACATATGTATTTCCACATGTATTTTACACATGCAAAGTTCAATATGTATCACACGATGTGTACAACTTTTACAGATGGAAAATTTGACAGTATATATGTAAAATACATCCCGTATGATAGCACCATTAATAATGAACTAGTTCTTGTACTGTTCTTAAGAGTGGGTATCCGTAAAGCAAATAGTCATGATCAAACAAAAATTATTCATTAAAGAACTGGTTCTAGATATAATGCGCTAGCTCTAAAGTTTTTGAAACACTATCAGTTATTATCTGGAAATAGCTAAAAATATAATTAAAAGATTTATTAATTTCTAAATTTGTGCATGAAAAAATACCAAGTTTTTATGTACATATAAGTATATTATATATATATGATATTATTTTGCTTTTATCTGTTGTATTTTATTTATATTATGCAATATACTATAGTTTACGAGTTAATCACATTTTATGTTTTTATATATAACTGTAGGTATCTACTACACCAGGGGGTTACTCTCTATTGCGATGCGAAAGCAAATGCGATGCGATAAGCATACAAATTGTACGGTTATCGCATCAAATTTGCTTTCGCCTCGCAATAGAGAGTAACCCCCCAGATAATAGTACTCGCAAAGACTTTTCGAATGATATATAATATGACGTAATCCATTAACCCATTGTGAGCCTGGAACTGAATTTATGTTTTACAAAAGTGCTTATGTCTCGAAAATAAACAAATTTAATGGTAAGTTATGTTTTATACAATTTAGTAGAAAAAAGTTGCAGAAACGTTCCCAGATTAGATAGGAGAATATCTAGTAATTCATTTAAAAGATAAAAACATTTATCCAATAGTAGTTTTTGAATTTACAAATTTTACAAAAAACATACTTATGTCAACATATAAACTACTCTACAATAATAGTAATAATTATTGATTTCCAAATTTAAATTACAAATCTATAACCTCTTTTAACACATTTAATTTTTTTTCCTCTCGAAATCTATGTATTCTCCTTTTCTGGCTTTATAGATTCAAATATGCAAAACATTATTTCTAATTAAAATAATTATGGTAATAATTTAAACGGCTGGGGAGCCTCTTATATATAATTTGAATATTTATTATAATCACATTAATTAAAATATATTATTTAATTATATACATATATAACGACATGAAAATAGTTCTTAAGATACATGTATAGTAATTGACCACAAGGCTTTCTATGTATTGAAATAAAGAATTGAATTCAAAGTTATGGTGGTCACTCTACATAAATTAGAGCAGTTCCTAAATGTCAAAATGAAAATACATTCTAATAAGAAAAAAATCACAACAGTAACATTGTTTTTCTTATTGTACATAAAATAGGCAAGAAAAAAGTCTAATAGAATTCCAACTAGTTTGATAAAAATTTATTGTTTGTTTTTTAGGACTATTAAATATTCTTATTATTATTTATCTACGAAATCAAAAAAAAAACACAAAAAGAAGCAGCACGCCTTTTTTTGTAGGTGGCTTCGCAGTAGCAGCGCTTAAACGCGTAACAAAAAATTTTGCAAAAGATGCCAGACAGACGCCACAATTGGTTACAAATTCTTTTCAAATACATACATTCAAACACGATACAAATAATAATTTATTGTTTTTTAATACACTTTTAAACTAAGGCCAACTATTTAAATTAAAAAAGAAATATGTGCTCCCTCCTTTTATATGATTAATAATAATGTTGACTGACTATCTTTATCTGGCAACTCCAAGTTCTATCATTAAAAAATCACACCACCAACACCAAGTGGCACAAAATTTATAGGTTTTTTAACACACTTTCAAAACATATTTAAGTTTTACTTTCCTTAATTAGTGTTAGATAGAGTATCCAACTTTTTGATTTTTTTACACACATTTTTTTTAATTCAACTATTTTAATTATTTACATACACACACATCATTCTATTATATTTACCTTAATGCCATTACCGTTCATGGTCACTCCATTAGCCTTGAGACCATTTTTTCGTGTGCGTATTTCCTTGTATGCCGGTGCTGCAAATTTTTTCTCATGCAGTTCCCGATCATATTTGATTTGCTGTTCTATTTCTGCTGTAGTACTGTTTGTTAAGGTATTGTTGGAGCAGCTACTACTGCCCGCTGATGATGTTAAGATACCGCTTTCAGCGAAAGTACCGCCGTCAAGGTTTCCCATTCTATTTTCTAGTTCTGTCTGTCTGTCGTCACCACCGCAGCAACTCTCCAACCAACAAATTAGGCACTTTTTCAATCAGAAAGAATTCCTCCTTCCTAAACAAGAAATTCTTATCCAGAATGTCACCACAAAAATAAATGAGTAACTACAACGACGGACAAACCCGACTAAGAAAAAAAACTACAGCCAGTGCACACTGAACAAGGTAATATCTATCAAACAGCTGATTATTTATTTTTGTTTGCTGTGTAATCAAAATGTCAACATAAGTTGAGTTTGTTGTTGCAGGAAATATAATAAATCCAACAACAACGTCAGCCTTGGCAGAATCATGTCGATTTACAAAAACAAAATGCCTGTTGTTTTTGTGCTATTGCTTGTTTGGTCGAAGTGGGACTATCTTCCTCAGTGTGCCCTTTTAAGCTGTGATGGTACTTTAGCATTATCTAGCGATTTTAAAAGCAATTAATTTATCGAAAACGAATATGAGAGTTTTTAACAAATTTAAATTATTATTCTAGCGATTTTCTCCATAAAAAAATCACATTTTAATCGTCGAAAATTACTTTGCTTGGATTCGGTCAATAAATAAATTAAAAGACTTTTTGAAGAAAATAGTAATCCGTTGTTATCCTAAAACTTAATCTGTTTAACTGAAAAAGAAAAGCAGACAGAAAGAAAATAATAATAAATTCATTCATTCATTTTCAATCTCTTAAATTTTTAGCATTAACCCACCGTCTTAGAGATAGGTCTGGCCAGACCTCTTTCAATTTGTTATGTTAATATAATATATCATGTATTTTTAGCATTAAAAAAATATTTTAAAAAGTGGTCAGTCAGTCAACTTTTAAATAATTGAAAAACTAGTGAAAATCCAACTATTTTCTTTTCATTTATTGTAATTATAAACTACATACATACCAAAATTGATTGAAATTCATTCACTTTTGACCAGAAAGTCGAACATTTTTAAATATTGCATAAAGTCCACACAGATGTCGTACTGAAATAGAAGTTCTTTTTATCGGTCATAAGTTTTGATTTATTTATGTACGTGATTCAAATATATTTCGCCATAAGAAGTTTTATGAAGCCTCACACATACAAATTTTGTGCAGATCGGTCCATAATTGATAGCTCCCATATCCGTATCCATTTCCGAAATTTACTTTAATCACCATAAATCTTTTAAAAATATTGGTATCCAAATAAAATTCAACACAAGAAGTATGTTTCATTCATAATCATTCAGCCCAATTTTGTGATGATCGGTCAGTAATTAGTCATAGCTCTCATCATTTCTATGTATATTAGTTGAATTTCATCTTAATATCGATATTTATAAGAATATTATGCATATTCTAGTTATAACGTCAAAATTGTCACCTGTTTTGTATTGTAGCTATGGTCAATTATGGATCAACTTTCACAAAAGTCAATAAGTATAATTTTTACATACACTTATATATAGATATGGATGTTTATGTAGGTTAATGAGTTTCGGGTATAGTCCGTATAAGAAAAATATATTACGGGCCACAATCATCATGAAATTCTGTATTGTTTTATTTTTTTATTTGTGTTGAATTTCAAAGTAATAATGATTTTATAATTTAGTTTATGTGCATTTAAGTGATTTTTGGAAGTAGACTTTGTTTAGGTGGAGGCTACGGTTAAATATGGATCGATCGTCAAAAAATTGGGTATGAGTGAATATTTCTATATACATATGAAATTTGTGTTGAATTCCAACTTGATTGGTGTAAGTTTTTAATATCGTTTTAAGATTTATTTTACTTTCCATATTGCATAATTTTGTATGTATGCGGCTTTTCTATAAATGGGAAGGAAGTTTGTATGGGGGCTATGAGAAATCGTGGACCGATTCCAAATTTTTAACATGACTTCCATAATCAAATAAAGTGTGTAAAATTTCATGAAAAATATCTAGGTAGTCTAAAACTTTGCTCTATATCTCGGATCCTAGTGAACCGATTTTACCATAATTTTCAATGCCAAGCATTTCAGTAGATCAAAGAATATGCCAAAAACTGCGACTTTTGGCGATTTCCAGAAATATCTACAATATGGCGATTAAAATATGGCAACCTTGGTGAATAATGATAATACAGTTCATGATAAGGTAGTGCATGATAATGTAGTATATGTTGGTAAATTCATCACAGTCGGCAATGCAGTGACAAAACTCACCACTGGCGGGTCCCAAGTCCGTAATATGTACGATAAATAACGTTTTTTTTTTACCACAAAAACTTACGCACAAGCATCGATGTTTGAGCTGGTGCGTTATCATGATGGTGCAAAATCCGCGATTGGTTTTTCCTTATTGATCGTACGACCTTGTGGCAAGAATTCATGATGATAGTGATTAGACGATTATTTAAAATCATTTTCTTCACTGCTTCAATATTTGTTTTCATCGGTTGTTGACGTACACGGACGATCAGGACGACCATCGTCATTGACATCTTCCCGGCCTTCCTTAAACCGATTATATGTACTGAAACCATTGCAGAAATTTTATTTACTAAAGAAGGTACAAAGGAACGGCAATAAATATTTTTAACCAACCTTCCATAAATATATGCAACCAGATGAGAAAGTAAGTAGTAGAGCTTTTTTTTGTAATTTATTTTAAGTTTTTAATGTTATTTTTGTTAATTTGTTTTAAGTTACTATATAAATATAATATGTCTAATTTGATCTCCACTTTAAATTATTTTTTTGTGTTTTTTTTTTAAGTTTTCAATAAAATGTAACATAATTTGGTATGAGGTGAATTTTATTCAAATCGGGTAATTTTTCCTCATCTTAGGTGTAATCATGGTGAAATTATAAACCAGGTGACATCATTGCTACAACAATTACAAGGCAAGAAGTCAAACATACAAACATGGATAAAAACAGAAAACAATAGTGAATAAATTGTTTCTTTTATTTTCTCAAAGAATTTTTCTTTAAGTTACGCATAATAGTTTTACAGAAGAAGGGACCACTTCCAGCTACCCTTTTTTACGGCGTTAGAAGTAACAACGCATTTTTATACAGCAAAAAAATCACTTCTAAAGAGGAAAAAACAACTAACACTTTTAGTAAAACAACTCAAAAAACAAACACACTATTTAATATAAAATAGTTCTTTAACACTTTTAAACTATTTTAAGCAGATAAAACGGCGACAAAAACTCACTTTTTCAAATACAAACTAATTTTACTTTTTAATATAAACTTTGACTATTTGTAAACAAGTTTTTGACATTTTCATGATATCAAGAAGAATAGAACAAAAAAATAATCAGCTGGCGCTATGCTGTCACCTTGTAAAGTAATTTCACCATGGGTGTAATTTTGAATGTTTCAGCTAGTGGCAACCAAGGTGAATTTATACTAGGTGACAGCATAGCGCCAGCTGATTATTCATGGTGAAATTGAAAATGTCAAAAAGTTGTTTACAAATAGTCAAAGTTTATATAAAAACGTTACAAAATTATTTTGTATTTGAAAAATTTAATTTTTGTCGCCGTTTTATCTGCGTTAAATAGTTTAAAATTCTATTATATTAAATTATATTAAATAGTGTGTTTGTTTTGTTTGTTTTGTTTGCTAAAAATTTTTAAAGAAGATAAAATTTTTCTGTTTTTTATCAATGCTTGTGTTTGTTTTCTTTATTTTATACCAGATGTTTTTGACAGTAACGCAAGTATTTTACACAAACAAAATGCCTGTTGTTCTTGCCTTGTTGTAATTGTTGTAGCAATGCTGTCACCTTGTATTTAATTTCACCATGGTGACAACACTGCAAAAAACATATTTGGAGAAGAAACACACTCAATCACTACCAGTGTGACCATTTTTTTTTAGCTTTTATTGTGCAGCAGTTTTTTTTTTTTATTTAGCTGCAAAATTTTTACATTACCAGTTGGCAGGGCAGGCATTTTTATAATAATATATATATTTACAAATATTTTTACTACATTAATTTAAATAAACGAATATGTATATTAAATAAACAATTTTAAAATCGAGAAAATTCATATTATATAAATAATTTGTATGGATATTAGTTTTGCCATTTAGTAATTAATTAGAAAGAAGTAATCTATGGAATGAATTCATATCTTATCTATAAAAACCAATAAGAATGTACAGTCGGTCAAGCCCGATTATAATGCATATTGAAGTGATTTTCAGAAGTGGTTCTTATGTGCTATGACTAATTATCGACCAATCGTTATAAAATTAGATGCCATCTATGACTTCATGTCGTTGAAGTAAGTTTCGGAATTGAGCTTTACATGGGAGCAAAGACTAATTTATGGACCAATCTTTATAAAATTAGGTATCATGATTTCTATATACATATGTATATGAAACTTAATTGTATTGAATATTATTAATTTTAACAGAGTTATGCCCGTTAAAGCGCTTTTCGGAAGTGGACCTTATATGGGAGCTATGACTAATTATTGACCGATCTGCACAAAAATTGTAGGTGTATTTTATATTTCATACACAACGTATTTGTTTAAAATTTATTAGGATACCTTTATAAATCACACATTTATGATCGATATGCCCTTTTTCAGAGGACATTTTTATGGAGGCTAAATGAAATAATGGACCAATTTCAACAATCGAAATATCTTCAAAATTGCGACCTGTACTTTGCGTGGGACATCTAATTAATCAATTCAGAAAGTGATTCTGTCTGAGTCAATTGATATGCTTTAATGTGAGTGTTATACTAATATTTTTGGGTGTTACAAAGATCAGCACAAATCCAGGGTATTTTGGTCCTAATATGGTGATATAGGGTATAATAAAATGAGAAACAGAATAATTTTAAATTCCGTGAATTCTATACATACTTTATATTAGATATGGATTAAACAGATTAAACAAATGTTTTCAAATTACAGAATACTTAAAAGCAGGCTTAAAAAAGTAAAACTTAATAACGTTTGCTTAAAAAAATTGTATGTAAATCAATCAAAAATATTGAACAACTGAGGAGTTAGTTATCTTTCAAATTACAGAAGACTTAATTAAAATTTTGATTAAAAAACTTACAGAACGTTTGTTTAGAAAATTTCACTCAAAAAATATATATGTATATTTAAGAAGGACCACCTTAATATTAGTTAGTTTTGTTCTTGAGTTCAAAGTTGTATTATTTATATAAAAAGTTTATTTTTTAACCATGCGTAGGACCTCAAATTGTAAAAAATTATTTCAAGAGAGTATTTTAAAAAATTTATCACATTTCTTGTCATTTTAAAACAAGTTTTTTTTAGCTTTAAGCTTATTTTTAAACTGATTTTTATCAGCTTAACTTTTTGATATCATCTGGCCACGCTGCTCAATACTATAAAAATACCCTGCCAGCAATTGGAAGTTTCTTTCATCGTCCATCGTCAAAGGCGTTACGTCTTACTCACTTCCAGACGTTAATTGGAAGATAACAATAACAATTTACATTGCAGTCGTCTTTTAATCATCCAGACGACGTTTGGAAGATTGTTTGTTGTTTACAACACCAGCCGAAATTGACATGCCCCGTTATAAAAGAAATGAAAAGAATGCCAAAAAGAAGTTTTCGACATCATCGAAATTAGTTTTATTTTGTCATTTGCTGTGGTCGGTCAGTGGTAGAGTGTGGTTTCGATTTGTTATTGTTGTAGTTTTTACATATTTGTTATCCCATAGTCAATATGAGTGTATTATCTGTAAAGGCAAACAAAAATCAAAAGCAAAAGAGAGGCGAATAAAATAACTTCTGGAAGTTACGCTGAAGTGACTTCTTGAAGTTACGCTGAAGTGACTTCTGGAAGTTACTTCCGGGGGGTACAACTTCTCAATACGGAAGACACTTCTACGATCAGAAAATGGTATCGCAGAAGATGAGTTTCAACTTCTTAGCGTCACTTCTGAGTCACTTCCGCAATAGAAAATGTTGGCAGGGTATATACAAACTAAAGAGGCACACACACACACTCATTCGTTGCAATTTGCAAAAGAAGAAGAGATGAAAAAGCACTGCGTACAATATTTTGAATCATTTACAATTTGCTTTTTGAAGTGCGACCACATCCATCAAGTACGTGAAAGTTGTGTTTTATTAATTAAATAAAAAAGGAGCCGCAAAATATAAACTTGGAAATTTATTGTTAAACAGACGTTTTTGTTAACCAAAAATATATTTATTAAAATATTTATTTTGTGATTGATTTTAACAATTTAATTGTGAAATTCAAAAAGGAAAGAGTGACGAAGAAGAAAATATAAAAAAAGTCCTTAAAGAAAAAAAGGTTAGAGAGAGCCGATTTGAAAAAAGAGAGCTTTCTCAGCGAAAGGGATAAATAAAGTAAGTGTCAAGTCTAGAAAAACAATTGACCAAACGAAACAGGGTGTGTGTGTGAAAAGTGTGATAGAAAACTCCATACGTCACTTTTCGTTGAAATAAATTTTCACAACCAATTTTTGATTGGATTCTACAAAAATGGATTTCAATTTTACCGATTTAAAAAAGGAAGCAGCAGCCACAGCTGACGATATATTCAGTCATACAAGTGAAGCAACAAAACAAGTGGGTCAGGATTTACTAGGACACCTTGGTGGAGGAGGAGGACGTCAAGATGACAATTCTCACACTGAGCAAAGCTTTGGCAACGACCAAAAAGAAATGGATTTTGAACACGTAGATCCACAAACATTCGTACAACGTATGTCTGCTGGTGCCAAAGAGGCTCAAGAACAATTGGATGCCAAATTTTCACATACTAAAGACGATTTGGAAGATTTCTTTGGTCAAACCAGCAATAATGCCCAGCAAGGTGTGGCTGCTGCTACCAATGATTTCATGAATGCCGAACGCGGTTTTATGGCCGGAGTCGGTGATAAGGCCAAGGATATTGAGAAGAAGGCAGCCCAGGCTGTCGATGATCTCTTTGGATCACACTTGGGCAGCGGTGACAACAATAAGTTCGAAGCCTCTGCACCTCTGGCCGATAATGTGCAATCTGCCAATAACAATTTTACCAACTTCATGGATGACAACAATGCTCCCATGACCACATTTGGTAAAACTTCTAGTGCTGTTAGTAAAGATTCAGACAACGATTCTCCTTCGATTTCCTACAATCCCTCACCGGTTAAGAAAATACCCGCTACAGACGCCTTGAAAGAACAGGATAATGAAAAATTCATTTCATCTGAAGATCTTTTGGGCGACTTTAAGGAAGAGCGCACCGCTACTCCCGATTCACAGGCTTCCGCTAAACTTCCCACACAAACTAAAGCACCACCAGCCGTACCAACTACCGACTTGGATAACGAAGATGATGATGAAGACTTTGTTCAGGCTGAAATTCCAAAACAAAAGATTGCGGCTCCCATTGTAACACCCACACCAGTTCCAGTGGCTAAACCAGCTCCGGTTGTACCGGAGCCGGCTAAAACTCAGCCACCACCACCGCCAGTTCACGAAACAAAAAAAGAAACACCCACAACTCCTGTTGTTTGCGACACAAAGCCCAAGACTACAAAGACTACGAATGCCCAACAACCAAATATTGTGTCGGTCGAGGATATTTTCTATAAATATGGTTTGGGTAAGTTTGATAAATTTCATTTATTATTTGTATTGGGAAATTGAGACATTTGTGGCTACAGAACATAAAAAGCACTCTGGACGCAATCAATTTGCGTTAGTATTTGTATAAAAATTTCTAAATTTAACATTTTTATTTGAAGAAAAAATCCGTCTAAAAATGTAAATTGCAATTCGCTTCGAAAATTAAATGTTCATTAACACTTGAATTTATTTACGCAGTTGATTAATAAAATCATTTCTAAAGTTTTTGATTCGAGTTTGAAATTACAATAGTTAAGCAAGCACCCCATTTAGAAGAGTTATGAGATTCATACATCTTTGATTTAAATGTGATATTAATTTTAGTTATTGAGTGCTTTTATGATGGTCTTGTGGTCATGTAATATTTGTTATCAATGCCAATTTAAATTTTGTTTTACTTGTTAATTAAAAAATTGTTGCAGCTTTTTGTTTGTTTATTTAAAAATTGTTATAAATTATTCTGTTTGAGGTTTTTCATTTATTTAATCTAATCACAAGTTAAACATGAGCATGTATGTTTGTTTAGTTATCAACCAAATGCAGAAATACAAAAAACATCACATATAGTACATACATACATACATTTTTACATATTGTTTTTTGATATTTGACTTTTGTACATGCTAATACGAGAATAGAATAAATAGTCTTTGCAAACTGTTAATTTCCTTGTTAAGGTTGTGTAGAGTTCTGCAAGTGGTAACGAATTTTTGTTCATTATGTATGCGTTCTAATAATTATTGTATTTCGGTTAAAATTAAGTAAAAAATATGCTGAAATATTGTTGGTTAGTTTTGTAAGTTACAATGTGTATGTTGTTAGTGTCTGTCTGGTAGACCATTAAACGCCTAGTGACGCGTTATTTTTCGTTTTTAGATACATTTTTTCACTGTTTTATTCCATTCGTGTTTATTATTTAGCATTATTACTTTTTATTTGTTTGTTATGAATCATATTTTTTTGCTATTGTACTGAAAGAACACCAGATAATGATGTCATACCTACAGCAATAATAAAAGCTACAATGAAAATACATGTAGATGAAAATAATAAACATTTTGAATCTATGGCCTTTAAAGAGATAAGTTTAGATATTGATTATTTTTCCCAAAATCATTTTCAATTTTCTAATTATTACTTACTTAAATACTTGATTTCGTTATTTATAAAGAATTTGGTTTTATCACTTTTTTTAAAATATACATACCGGCTTTTTTTTTCTTTATTGCATTATTCTTTTAAATACAATAAATACATTTAAAAAATGAGTCATGATTGTGAATAGAAATAAATTGAAAATAAATATTTGGAAATGTTTCATTTCATTTTAATTTCGCTTTATATATGTTTTATACTCGCTACATTTCTTTTCGAAAGGTATTTGGTTTTCTTTTAAACTGTTTCTTAAGCTTAAAACATTAACATGTTATTGTTTGCTGTTTTCATCTTTTAAAGCTTCACTTCACTTGTTATTGAGTTGGCTGGAAAGTCTTAATGGAAAGTCTTAATGTTCGTCAAACATTTGCTTCTGTTACCAAGAGCGTGTTTTTTGGTTTTATATTTTCTTTCTTTCCAATTTCCTTAAAGTTTTTTTCTAGCCATCAAGTCTGAAGAAAAAAAAAGAATTATGTACTAGCATTTCTAATTATTTAACTAAACACGCTTGAAAACGAGAAGTAATGGGTATTATTCATGATTATGTTTTGAAGAACTTTCAAAGTACTTCTGGTTGGTATAAATATGAAGGTTAAATATTTACATATGTATATGTATACGCTCGTTCGCATTTTAAATTCGAAAAACCTATTAAATTATAAAAATATAAGTTCAAGTTTTGTTTAATTTCAAAACTAATTATAGAACTGTCATACAAAAAACTGTTATTCAAAATATTTTCTATAGAAAAAAACTTTTATACAGAAACTCCTCTAAAGGAAAACTGTTATACTGAAACTTTTTTATAAAAAAAATTCTATATAAAAAACGGTTATACAGAAATTTTTATGCAAAAAATTATATACAGAAAAACTGTTATACTAAAAGTTTTCTATAGATAAACTGGCAAACAGAAAATGTTCTATTAAAGAAACAGTTATACGAAACTTTTCGGAAGAAAATATGTTATAATGAAATTTGTTGTACAAAAACATTCTTATAGAAAAACTGTTATACATACATTACATTTTCTATAAAAAAAATTATTATTCAAAAACTTTTTTATTTAAAGAAAGAACTGTTATCTAAAAGTTTTTCTATAAAAAATGTTATACAGTAACTTTTCTTTACTAAAACTGTTATATTGATAATTTTCTATATAAAAACTATTTTCTACAGAATAAATTATTAGATTTTCTTGAAATCCAACTACATTAATACGCAAATTTGTATTTTTAAATAATGCAGGGCTGTTGTTTTGTAGTTCGTTTCAAAAAAATTTTCAAATTTGTATGGTTTAAACTTTGAATTTCGGAATTGATTTTTTCGAACTAAATTACACAATTACCCACATGGAAATTTCTTAAAAGTATTAAACTAGTAGCGGAAATAATAAGATAATTTTGAATATGAAATATTATCAAAAGGGTACTACTCTATCAATATACATATCTACGCCTGAAAATTATTTTTTAATGTAACGAAGCTAGAGGTCTTAATTCAAGTATTTTTGGCAAAACGTTATTTTTGTCTTTAATTTGGTAAATATTCTATTAATCAGTTTAAATATTAGTCAAGTCAAATGTTAAAATTGTCCAAAAGGTATTTTGGCTTTGCTAACAATATCAAATTAAAAGAAAATCTTTATATATTCTTTAATAAAATCAATTAATTATCTTAAAAAATAGGTATTTATTTAAACTAATTTTCTTGTTCAACATTTTCATTTTGTTCTTAATTTAATTGTTGGCTGGCCAACAAGTCTTGTCTTGTGTTTTATTTTCTTTCTTTCTGCAGTTCCATCAACAATATTATTGAAAATCTTTTTAATATATTTATTTTTTTATGCACTTCAATTGTAATTACACATGCATTTCACATGGTGTTGTTGTTTTGCATTGCTTTTCTTTTCATTGTCATTGACATGAATTGTTGCTTTTTTTCTGTAGTAAATAGGTAGTCCGTTCATGTTTTTCGTGTGTGTTTGTTTTGTACTTCAGATTTGGGTGACGTTCGCTGTTGTCTACAGCCTGAGCACATTACATTTAACAGATGCCAAGCTGCTTAAAGATAAAAAAAGTTACAAAAACTAAATTTGGAATTTCGTTTGTAGGTATCTTTTGGGTTTTCAATTAGTTTGTATAAAAATTCAAGACCTCTTGTTTTTCTTTCCTTATTTTTTTTTATTTCTGCTTGGCATGTGGTGTGTGTCGTGGTAAAAAACTATTTTTTTTATTGATTATGTTCAATTTTATTTTTAAGCAGGAAAAAAAACATTGTCATTTAAAACACTAAAAATGCAAAACAACAATGCTAGGTAGGGTTGGTTGTATGTATTATTGTCTAGGAATTCCATTTATCTTACATTTTTAGTTCATTGTGACATTTATCGTTGGTTTTATTTTTATTTCAAAAACTGTAAACGGTAATTAGTTCCTTTTGTTGGTTTTCTGTTAAAGTAAAAAGAAAGTAATTGTTTGTTACTACATATTACTCATAACCAGGTTTAAATTATTTAGCATTTTAAAATTAATTTTTTTTAATGTAATTTAAAGTTTTCGAAATATCGGTTACTTGCTGTATAATTTATTTATTAGATTTATGAATAGTGTTCATGTTAATTTTGCTTGATATCTCTTGTAAATCTGCTAAAAATGTGGGCTCCAAAAAAATTTCGTTCTACATGACCTTAGCGGGGGGCAAACACATGCTCTGAAGTTTTATATTGCAACGCACGTAATCTGCATAAAACCATAACGAACTTATACAGCACGAGGCAAAAGTAATAGCTTGTGAGATGTATATGATTTTTTCTTTGGCAAATTGAAAATTTATTTGAAACTACCAAAGTACACCTGTACTGGAAATTCGACTTAAAACCAGAATCTTGGCTTTTCAATGTTTGATTTTTATATATAGAATAACAGTATAACTGTTTTTTCTATATAAAGTGTCTGTATAACAGGTTTTTTTTCTATTAAAAAATTTCTGTATAACACTTTTATACAAAAAATTGTCTGTATAACAGACTTTTCTATAGAAAATGTTCCGCATAACAGTTTTTTCTATAGAAAATGTTGTTTTTTAGAAAAATAGGTTTTAAAAATTGTTTTTTTTTTAACAAAACAATATTTTGATAAACGTATTTACGTATGTATGTTAAGACAAAAACACTGCTTAGGTTTCAGTCTAAATGTCTTTTGGAATATTTTCGTTTAATACGTTCAATATTTTTCTTAAAAAAATGTGGTTGTAGCTTTAAAAATTCTTGTCAAAATTAAAAAAAAATTAAAGAATCTAAACTGTTGAGCTGGAAAAATTCAGCAATTGTATATATTTTTAAATCTAGAAATCGATTGTAGATGTTTTAAAACGCTGTCTGCCACTGATTTTGTTTTAAACGCTAAAAAGCAAATTATTTTCTAGCATTTTACTTTGTACAAAGTCAATCCTTGAAATAATTTTATTTCTTTACAAAGTCTAAATAAAAGCAGCAACAGTGTCTTTGTTACAATTTAATTCACCATTGTAGAAAAATACTTTGTATTTTTTTGATTCTCTTAGCGCATGTTCCCCAAATAACAAAACGACAACCCTTAGCTACAAAATTCACCTCTTGTAAGAAATTATAATAGAAAATAATCAATAAAACAAGTGGAGACTTTTGTACAAAAAAATTTTCCATGGTACCTTTTTGGAAAACATTTCGGCAATATAACATACATAAGGGTCAGGGTAACATCAAATGTAGCAGATAAACTCTCCCTTAAATCAAGTCTTTGAACTGTCTTTGTTTATATTGTCCAACTTATTTTTTTGCTTTTGTATTGAGTCTGTAGTTGTTTTTGCTACAGAAAGTCTCCATGTAGACGCTCTTTTAATGCGGATTTAAACTCTGCGCAATATTTAGGTTGGCAGAGGTTTACTATAGGCTTCCTTGTCTAACAATCAGGAAATTCAATCACAATTACGAAAGGACTTTGCTGTGTAATTTGCCAAGTAATCGTACTGTTTCAATAATACTATTTCGATTTTAGTTAGTTGTTCGATGTGCTAACGTGATAAACCAAATATTTTAACATTGTATTTTCTTGGCCATAACAATAAATAATTATTTTGCAATCAATTAATATTTAATATTAATAAAAGTATAGGAAGCAAAAGAAAAAGAGTTTTTAATTATTAAAAAAGTGTGTAAATTTAAAAAAATAAATAATTTTTTTTTGAAGTTTTAAACAAAATTCAAATACAATTTTGTTTTATAAAAATATTTGTCAAAAAATTAAAACTTTTTTACTCTCGTTTATTATACGGAAATTGTCTGCAAATAAATGTATGCAGTTGTTTCGGAAAGTAGCACATTTAAAATACGCTGACGTCGTCTGCAAACAGTTTGCAAAAAGAACTACAATTTAAATTTAATGATTGCTTTTGAATAAACAAACGATTTTTGAAGTGAAAAAACATTTAAACAATAAAGTCTAAGATTTATAGATAAATAAAAAGCAAAAAGAAGAAAATCAAAAATGGATACAGTTGGAGAACAACCTGCACAAAATGGTGTTTACAAAAAACGTCCTTTCATATGTTCCTTATTAGATCCTAGTAAGTGTTAAATTCCCCAAATAAATTATTAATTAATATTATAAACTGGTAACTTTTAAAATATATTAATCAATATTTAAAAAAAAACTTTCAAAAAGTAGTAATCGATTGGTGTGGTAATTAAAATATGTACTAATACAATGTATTACCCTAACAAGTACACTCTGCATTTGTTTTTAACTAACCTCTTAAAAGTATGCTTTAAAAATTATATTTTTTTATTTCTCTTGTTTGTGTTTGATCATCTGTTTCTGTTTAAAACATTGCATCATTTTTCTTTTGTTCGTTCTTGACTAATCATGCTTTTTCTTAACACCTCTTTACCTTAAAAATAATCAATATTTACTAATTTCAGACGCATGGTTTAAGCCGGAACGCTTACATCCACGAGGTAAGTTAATAGTTCTATGTTTCTCTCTTTCTGCCATAAAATCATATAGTCAAAAAAGTATTTATTAAAAAAACGCCTGTAAATTTTTCTTTGGACGATATAATTATGTACCTATATGGAAAAACTAAAACAAAAACTACTAGACTCAATGTCTGTATGTACTCTAACATTATTCATATTGCTTATTTTTTGCCTCAAGTATACTTACGCTTTTAAAATATTTTTGCACAAGTATTGTACATGCATTTATGCATACGAGTATATACACTGTAGATTGGTGTCGTGTTTGTATGTACATATGTACATATACCTTTAAAGCTATTATATATCTATTATCCTTTAGTTCAATGACCACTTGTACATATATTTGTTATTGCTTATAATTCGTACACCATTTCCTAAGTCTGGTTTGGTAATAAACATGTTCTGAATAATGTTAGCAAATGAAAAATCTTTTTTTTATTTGTATAAACTTTAATAAACTTTAAACTTGGAAATGGTGTTCTTATTTATTATTTTGCAAAATCCCAAATCCTTATAAAACTAAAATTGTCTATCACATACGTACCAGCTCTGTAAAAAAGCTTTCCTTAAATATTTTAAAAGAAAATCAATAGTATTAGTTTTTCTTACTGGCTAACACGTCTCTAACGGTCAATTTTGTATTCTAATTGTCTATAACGCAATTGTTTTTCAAAACATGCAATTACAATAAAGAACTTAAAATTCTGTAAAGGTGTATAAATAAAGTACAGTTTTTTATTAACAAATACGTATTTTTTTCAGCAATATGTAATAACAGAACAATCTCATATTACAAAAATGTAAAAAAGTTGGTAATGTCGTTTGTATGCTTCGTTACATTTGTGAAATGTCATTATCTTCGAAATGACGTCAGTTTTCTTAAGGTACGGTCACATTTGACAAATATTTCCTCAAAAAAGCGTAACCACTTGTTTTAGCACAAATTTGTTTGACGTTGTTTGCTCTTACAAGAGTTTTGCAAGATCAAACAGCATCAAATAAATTAAAACTAAATATTTGTTGTGCTTTGACCTAAATAAGAAAAGTTTTTTTAAGTAAACAAATGATTTCAAATAAATGTTATTTAGTGGTTACGTCATTTTTGGCAAATATTTGTCAAATGTGACCGTACCTTTAGCTGTTTTGCCGAAATATGTTGACGCGCACTTAAAGGCAACCCAAAAAATATTGCGTTTTTTTTTATACAATCCTAAAATTATGCTGTGATTTTAAAGTATCTTTCTTGATTCAATTCAATTTTTTTTACCTACAATTTGATGCATTGAGTTTATTATCTGTACCTAAGTGTTTTTCTTTATTTTTGGCTTTTTGCCAATGTAAAAATTGTTTACGTGATGATTTTTTCGTATTGAGTCTCACAGGCTTTTATCTCATGTCACTTGTAAAATAAGAGACACATCAAATTTAACTTTAATGCTTAAACATAGTTTTTTCTCAACAGTGTGTTAAAAGAAAGGGTGTAAATACGAGCATATACCACAATTTTTTAACTTTAACGAAATTATATAATTGAAGGAAAATAAAACTACGATTTATTATTACGATTTTTTTAAATATTAAACTGCTATATACTTTTGAAAACTTAGTAACACCTTGGCTATACAATCAATCACTTAATACTCCTAAAAAAAATTTTTTTGGAGAATAAGAAATTGAGTGCAGGAATTGTCCTAAATTATTATAAAATTAATTTTTGTTAGAAATAATCTCCTGCATTGGCAAGTGAAGTGAACCATTTATAGCAGTGTTTGCTTTCAATGGTAGGACATTAATACGCCTTATTATTTTGCGAGTAAAGTCTGAAAATCGCGTTGGAATTTGCAATGAATTCAATGAATTAAAAAATCGTTTCCCGGACTAAAGTTTAAACGAAGTAAAACTTTTATACATAAAAGAAAACGATTCACAGAAATAAGCTCGAAATATTATCGTAATATTATCAGCCATGTCACAGAATTTAATTCCGTTCGGAAGTGGAATTAATTCCGTATTTTGCTTCTATAGAAAAAGTAAAACGAACAATTTTTTCGGAATGAAACCTAAAAATTCTTAAAATTACAATTCCACATAGCAAAATGGTTTCATTCCAAACAAAATTTCGTTTTACTTTTTCTATAGAAGCAAAAAATGGAATTAATTCCACTTCCGAACGGAATTAAATTCTGTGACATGGCTGTATATTTCATAAACTTTCCAAGCAAATTTTTTTAAGATTTACTTTTAAAATACGTACGATAGAAACTGCAACACCTAAACAATATTTTATTCCACAACAAATTAAGGTCCTGTAAACATTGTTTAATGAAAGTACATACAATCCTTATCTTTACAAAACACTAAATTCAGATTTAATCATTAGGTGTATTTCGATTACTCCATATAGGAAAGTTAAGTCAGCAATGAACAAAGTGAAATCCAGTAATCAGAGATCACTCAAATTAAATCTTAAGTTTATATCGTATGAAAAGAGTTCATTCAGAGCTTTGAATGCCCGTTGGTTGTGACTATTCATCCTTAACCATAAATACGACTATATTTACATGCAAGTCAAATTCCAACAAAATTTTCAAGAGTTTGAATCCGTTATTTAATTCATTATGTATTTTTTTATTTATGTTTTGAATATGAAGTAGGCAAATATAAAATAATATAAGATGCATTTTTAAAATTTCAAATACATATTGAAGAATTTTGAGAAATGCTCATATAAATGAAATGTATTGCCGACTCTTAGGCTTTATAAAAAAACATTTCATGATTCTACCAGTCGATTATACGGCAAAATATAAGAAATGAACCATGAACAATCTAAAATATGTAACTAGCTTATTTACCGTCAATCTTTAATTTTTAAAGCCTAAATAGCAATAAACTGCTTCTCTAAACAAAATATAATTTTACTTTAAAAAAATAAAAAAAAAACACTAAATTGAAGGTCATAACATAACATGCTTGATTTTTTTTAAAGCAAACAAATTTAAATTCTCTTTATGTTTTTTGTAAGCAGCAAACCGACATTATTATTAATGAGTTTTCTAGTTATAATTACTAATGCGGAAAATAAAACCCATAGTTACTGTATAACCCATTCCTGACAACAAGTAACAAACTAACTACGAGTACATACATACATACATAAAATATAATTATCGCCATACACCTACGGAGTATAAAAACATGCAACGCTTACCGGCCGGTTTTGGTTTCTTTTAGCAGAAGGTGTTTATAAATATTAATTATGAAGAAAAAACTGTTTGTATGCACATATTTAATGTACATAAAAAATGTATTTCAATTTAGGATTTGTTATCTCCACTCTTATTTTCTTTTTCTGCTGACTGTACTAATGGAAATATTATTAGCAAATATTTTTTCGTTGTCACCATTATCGTTATACCTATCTAGTATCAATAACGGGGTAGTAGAAACATTAAAAAAAGTTCTAGTAAGTGTTTAAATTTGTTCTAAATTTAGAAGCAATTGTTTTCTGATGCCGAATTAAATATTGAAAATTTCATTATTATTGTTTGCTTCAACATTTAACTGTATAGAAAATTTATTTTGGCAGTATATTTTTTGTTGTTTGTACTGCAATTCATTCAAATATTTAAACTAATTTGTAGGTTTTTGTGAATTCAACAATATTTCAATATTTTTTATACCTTTAGTTATTCAATCACCCATTGCATTATACTCATTAGCGAAAAAAAAAAAAAATATAAAAGTAAGCTGTTAAAATGTTTGCAAAAACATTTTAAAAATAAGATTAAAAAAATATGTACGAGTACGTTATAAAAAAAATTGTTTACTTTTATTTATACATACTTCTACATACATATATAAAACATGATAACAAGCTAAACAAAATATTTATCGCATGTTTTTGTATACTCAATTTTTATTTGCTACTTGTACCAATTTACATACTGGAACACAAAATTTAAGCACCGATTTGAAATTTTTTAAGTTTTTTTTAAAGATTTTCAATTTGAAAATTAAATTATTGTCATCCCAATAATAATAAGAGCTAGTTTCTGGGATAAAGATAATCTACATTTTTCGCTTAAACCTAGATTAAACTTAAAATTGTGTTTCTCAGTTATTATTTATTTGATATGTAATCTAGGTTTAACTGAGCATCATTGGTGAGTTAAACCTAGATATAAAATGTCAAAATAGAAACAGCTGAAAAATAAAATAAACAATTCAACAATTAAAAAGAAATTTACGACATTTTAACAAAAATTAAAAAAATGGATTATTCTAGTGATGATGAGGATTTAAGTGATTCAAACACATATAATAACTTAAATATGTCAATTGTTAGTTTTCAAATACTGTTATTGACGCGGTTGCTTTTTTGCGAAAATTTAAGATATTGCCATATTTATATAAAAAATTAGGAGGAATGCCATATGTATTTTGACTGAATAGTACGGCAATTCTAACAAAATTGACAGGAGGTAATCCACTACTGAGAAACACAATCAGTAGTTAAATCCCGGCAAAATATATTTGAGGTTTAATATAACAGTGTGTTAAGCTGAGTTTAACTAGCTCTAAGAGTTTGGAATATACTATCTGAACCCAGTGTTCTTCGCTACCCCCTTTGAGTAAATAAGTTTGCAGAAGTGTGCATGGTCAAAAATATTATCATGTAATTATTATTCCTGAGTCAAAGCTGCACGCTGTGAAAATTTAAGATCGATTAACAGGTCCAATTCAACGCAAACAAAGGGACGTGCTCTGCCCACTTTTCTTTTGGTACGTATTTCTATTCGTGCCAATACCATATATAGCAAATACTGTCGCTGTTGGTCAAAAATTTCCAAGATATGACGATAATAAATTTTGGGTTTATGGGCGAGGCCACGCCCCTTTGTCCACTCACAACTTTATATAGTCAAGAATTTATTATTTCGTAAGAATATCAAATTGTGAAAATTTAATGACGATCGGTCACGTAGTTAAGACTATATGACGATTTTAAATTTGCCTAAAAAGGGGCGTGGTCCTACCCACTTTTCTCCTGGTACGTATTCCTAATATACCAAATATTATCGACTTACATACGTCAAAAAATGTCCAAAATATGGCGATTTTATTTTTTGTGTTATATGGGCGGTGTCACTCCCGTTTGTCCAATCAAAACTTCATATAGCCTATTATTCCTTCCAGAGTCACAGTAACATGCTGTGAAAATTTCATGAAGATCGGTCCAAAGGTTTGGCCTCCTATTAAGCACAAACATAAAGACAGACAGACATTCATTTTAAATTGCAAATTAATATCTAGCCCTAATAGCGAAAACATCCGAAGTGTAAATTGCTAATCTTTACATTAGAAGCGTTTTCTTTTTTGGGTGAAAATCATAAATTCAAGCTAAATGTTTTTTAATTCTTTAATTTTTCAAGCTGTTTTATATGCGAATTCAAGTCAAGTCTATCTATAAACAAAAAGATTATTTCATGAAATTATTTTTTTAATTTATGTTTGTACAATAATAAAAATACAATAACAAAAAGAGTTAATTGGATGCTACAGTGGGGAAGTAACCAAGTGAATTATAAATTTGATGGTTTGAGTTTTTGAAATGTAGTTTGTTTAAGTCGCAATTGAGAAAGATCTATTATTTCTGACATCAATCCTTATGTTTGCAAAACCAGCGACTGTGGCCGAAAGTTCTTTACTGTCTTTGGTCTATTATTCTTTATTTTTCACAAAAAGTTTATTTACAAAAAATACAAACAATTTTCAAAAACGGAAACTTTAAGATTGCCTTTACTCTTTGCTTCCTATAACAATGTTTATTCCAAAAAATAATAATAAAAAAAAATTAATGATCCTTTGGTTCATTTGGTCTAAGGTTGATAAAAGGCTTACATGACATATTAAAATCATTCTGGGGTTTATAAAACTGTATTTCGTTGGAATTTTCTGTTGTGGGATTTTAGAAAAAATTTAGCCTAGAGATTTTGAAATAAAACGAGTTAAATTTTGAATATTTTGCTGAGTTTTGCATTAAAAATTTATCAATGTCAGCATAAAAGTATTTAAAATTAGATGGTTCGTAACCAAGCCACCGTGTTTTTTTAGATTTCCACATTAATACGGCCTTAAATTTTTTTTTTGCTTTTATTGATTGGAATATTTTAGCCGACACTGTTTTTAAGTGTTTGAGTCTGTGAGCCATAAATGTTGGTATCAGACATGTTTGAGTTGGAAAGCTTTTAATTTTTTAATTATACAAATTATCTTTTAACCTTGAAAATATTCTCAAATTTGTTTTGTTTGTTTTTGTATTTTAAATTCATTATGCCGCTTTTTCTCGTGCACTGAGCTTTAATTTTGTTAAGCAAGTAAAACTAAACATAACATTGATTTGTTTGTGTACCCTACTATACGTAATGGACAAGCTTGTTACTACGTTCGACGATGTTAGCAAATTTGTTGTGAAATGGAATTTGCTTGGATTCCAAAATCAAAAACAAAACTTACGCTCAAAATAAACACCGTGTCGTTCAATTCAAGAAGGTTTATTAACAAGTGATTATTAAATTAAAATTATGTATACTAAGGAAAAAAGTTCAAAAATAACAGAAGGTTAATTTTTTAATGAAATTAACAACATCTGCAATATTTTAACGATCTAATGTAATATTAAAAATCATAGAATTAGAACATTACTAGCACAGAGTTGTTAGTTAGCATTTGAATTGTACTAAGGTTGTAACGTTTTTTTTTTAACAGACGATAAATTAGATTAAATTAGAATATTGGCAATAATTAAATGAAATCTTTAAACACAGAAATGTTAAATATAAAAATGTTTGTTTAAATTACACTGGTTTACAGCCAAAAAATACCAAGAACGCCACTTATCTAGATAAGTTAATTGGGACCTCCTGAACACGAAAAACGTTTTTTTTTCTAAGTACCGTTTTTTAGATAACGGTACTTTTGTGTTTTTCGGTGTATGGTCCCATTCAAACCCTTGTGGAGCCCAACCGAACAGCCCGATCGAGATGAATGGCATATTGTTGGAAAGGTAATCGAATGCCTTTTCCGCCGATATGCTCCAAATGAGCTGGACCTTAACACTCATTAAATGCTTGGTCACCGTACAGAGCCCGAATTTGGAATACGAAACCATCAATTCCAATCGGATATGGAAAATACATAAAGGAAAGATATGAAACAATGAAAGAACTTCTCGATCTCATACATTATGACCAACATCAATGGAAAGTTTGTGTTAGTGTTGCCACATACTGAAATGAATTTCGATTGCGAATGCGAAAGTCTTACAGAATACCAAATGCCTTTCGGATCGCAATTCATTTGCGCATCGCTATGACTTTCGCATCGCAATACAGAATAACCCGGGGTTTACACATGCAAGTAACAGTTCGAAAAACTCAATACACTCACATTTTTTACTAATACACTTGCAGAGCTAGTCGAGTTTTTCGAATAAGTTTTCGTATATAATAAGTACACAGCACTCGCATGCAAGTACTTGCATGTGTAAAGGCAGGGTAAGCCCCCTTAATACATTTTTTTAATTATTTCACCTGAAATTTTTATTAATATTTAACCCGATTTTAATCAATATTTAAATATTTTTTACAACGCTATCACAGTAGAAGTCATTAAAAACGGTTTATACCTACTAAATATTTTCTTGAATTATGTCAAATGTTGCCAACAACAATTTACAAATTGAATTAAAGAAATTATGTTTTTTTGCTCATTAAGTACTTGTTACTCTATGTTCGTCTGATTTTAATTGCGTTTGTTTACACCATTTTCATAGTGGCGGGCGCTCTCTTGGACATTTGTTGGCAACATCACGTTCTTTTCTACACATTTTATTATCTAATATTATTTTGGTTTTTCTTTTTTTAGTTTTAAATAATTTCATATTGTTGCGCTTGTTTATTTCTTCTAATACATGTTGTGTATAGAATGTGGCAATTTTCATTCACTTGTTTCGTTTAGTTGCTACTTTTCCGAATTTCTAAATTTAGCATTCAGCCAACAAAAATTGTTGCTTTTGTTTTTTTGTGCTGTTAGTTTTCAGTACGCTTTAAAAATCTAACCCATTTCATTTTCATCATTTGCATGTACGAGTATTGTGTTTGTTTGCCAACAAATTGCTAATTTATTTATTGGTCTATGCGTATTTCGAGGCATGTACCACCACGATTAGTGCGGTTTAGGTGAAGAGAGGAAGGAAAACAAGATGCCAATAAACCTATAGATTTTAAACAGTTTATTGACTTTTTCAAATTTTTGTATTGATTGGGATTTTTATTTAAGAGCCCATAGCAAAAATTTGTGGTTTAGATGAATTGGAATTCTTTGCATTTCTTTTGAATTACATATGTTTAGAAAAGCAATCTTACATATAAATATTTTAACTATTTTGCAACTTAAAAGTTTTAATAAATTATTTAACATTATTCTTAATTCACGAGGTTGACGTTGTCATTTACATTCGAATATAAGTATGTCAAATGTGTCTTGCTTCTGTGTAAATCAATCCTCAAAGTGAAATATCAACTACTCCTAGGTTGCTGTAAAAAATATTTCGTTTGATTGCAATAATTCACATACACGTCTTTTTTGAGGCTTTATCAATTTTTTAACTATTTTGATTGATCCATTTACCTCGCAGCAGTAGCCGGCTAATCAGGCCACCAGGAGCTGAACAACTTAAATATAATTGAAACTCGTTGAAATTGTCAATATGGAAACAAATTGGATTATGCATGAAAAACCCAGTTAGAAAATTCATTTTATGCAACATTAAAATACATTTACCAATGTGGCATGTTTTACTTGGGCTTAACACTTACCGGCCAATATAACAATATCGATTATGCGGATTTCAGCTTTTTGTTCACAAAATTTTTTTGGGTGATGTTTTTGTTTTCATCATTTTGCAGACTTTAATTATAAACCCCCTTATTCATAAAAACTTACAACAGGTTTATAAACCTGTTGTAAGTTTAATGAATAAGGACAAAAGTGTTTAAATTGTCAGATATTGCTGAAGATACCAATTAATTAACATTCTTAAGGGGATCAAATTTATCGAGGAGAGTACTTATTATAACAGAAATATAGTGAAGTGATTTGTTGTCACTACTTTAGATGGTTGATATAATAAAAATATCGAAAGAATATAAAATTTTCTTGAGGGAGCTTTTAACTTCACCAGCTTTAGGCCTAGTGTCCATATAAAATCAATAATCCGGTTCGATGGCCAATACTTTGGTCACAAGACTCCAAATTCATTAGTTTTTATAAACAATTTTAGCCCAGTCCAAAGTAGCCAAAGAAACATTATTTCAACTTTAAGAACGAATTTTAAAAACGAAATTCTTTAAACATTTTGATTTATAAACCCCAAAAAATGATTCCGCGGAAAACATGTCGATACCGCTGTTAGACAAACAGTCAACTAACTCCCTTGTTTCTAGCATACCTTCTGAAAAGATTGATATGCTCTCTAACTAGTAACAAAAAGTTGACAATGAAAAAAAAAATTTATAATATTTATTTCAATATCCCTAACGGAACTACTTTGTTTGGTTTTATTCTGAGACTTGTCGCAGACTATCTTAAAGGTGTGCAAAAAACCAAAATAAAACACACAAAAAATTAGAAGGAAAACTGATTTTACACAAATGAGAAAAGCAAATCCGAGACGAAGACTGATTTTTAAGGTTCCACAGAATAATATGAATAATTTAGATAAATGTAGGCCTATGAGACAAAGTCATAAATGGCGTTGAAACGGAATAAAAACATGTTGACACACATCTGAGCTTAGTCCCAATTTACACGAAACAATTTTTATTGAAAAGATTGATACAATTTTTTTCTTGAAATTTCTTGGGTGTTCAGGCAGCACAATTCTTATTGCTTAAATCGCTCGTATTTTTATTTGAAAATATACACGAATAAGAGAGTAACACGAATTGCTAGTACAATTAAGTGTGATCAGCTTAGCTTAAAGAATTGCTTCGTGTAGATTGGGACTTACATATACATACATACATACATATTATTAATAGTGCAGTTATTTTAGTAGCGGTATTTTAGCGGTAGCGGTACTTGTTTATAAAATTCTAAATAGAATGCCTTATTATTTGGAATTCTTAGCAAGTTTATAAAAAGATAAATTGGTTTTTTCCCACAGCCAATACAACCTCCATGTGGTTAAACAGAAAGACATCAATGTGTGCAAATGGGTTAAATCTATTCATCTCAATAAATTTATGATTTCATCACGCTTTAGTTTGATTTTAAAGCAAAATAATTTTTTAATTTAATTACGAGTACATACATACATACGATCGACGAGTACATACTACTTGTATGATTAATAATGTTTAAAATATTCGCCAGTAATTCACATGTATATTGAGCTTTTTAGTTCAGTTGTTTGTAAAGTCAAGTAGTTTCGAATACAATTACTCGTATTAATATCGTAGAAAATGGGCATATTCGTCAACTTGCAATCTAAAAACTCAATTAAATTACACTCTATGATAAATGATCTTCATCATCGCCATCTCAAACATCGACAAGAGCAGAAAGAGTAGCAAATAAATGTAGTACCTAGTAGTAGTAAATAAAATAAATAAAATATTTATTTTAAATTGCAGTTGTTCTGAGAGTAAAGAAATAAACGGTCAATATATCTACAAGTCGAAGGTATAGCGACGCAAAAAACAAACAAAAATTAATAACAAATTTAATGCAAGCCGTTTTCTCAGTTGTTTTTCAGTATTAAGTCGTCAATCAAAAAAATAAATAAAATCTTTTAAAATTTCGTTAATTTAAAAAATTAATTTCAAACTAATTTCTGTATTGTTCATAATTTGTTTTGCTTAATTTTTGAAGATGTTTTTTAAGTGACACTTTGTATTTTGTATCTTTCGGATTCATGCTATACAATTTGAGAGAATTGAATTTTATTATTATTGTGTTGTGTTTTTTTTCTTGTAACATCTTGGGGATTATTTAAACCGAAGAAAATACAACAGAAAAAAGTGAAAAAAATAGTTTTTAATTTTGGTGATGCTAGCGCGGCGCGGTCTGGCGTTTTTGTCTCATTGTCGTGTATTTTTGTAGTTTTTAGGCAAAAATCTTCCCTTTAGTTTGCCGTATACCGTAATCGACGCACACGGTTTTCGAGAACTGATTTAATTTCTAAAAGAAACGAATTTTGCTAAAGTTCTTGCAAAGTAAAGGTGGGGGTCATTAAAAAAGAAAATAAAAAAAACTACCTAAAATATTAGATATTCTATGAAAGTAAATAAATAATTCTAAATTAAAAACTGATTAAAAGAGAAAGTGTTGTTTGCAAATTTTACAAAATTCGTATATGTAAAATTATATAATAGAGTTACAAGCGATTTAAACTCAACATTTATTTGACTTTGTTTGAAATAGATAACTAAATAAATACACAAATTCTGTGCTCTTTAAACTGCCTTAGTTTTCCTTATCTTGAGTTTTAAAAAGTAAAATAGAAAGTAATTGCTTCTACGCATTCATACAAATAACAACAAAACAGGAATAATCATATATTGATAACAAAAGTGCCGAATGAACTCTACGCTGCAGCACAAAACTCGAAAAACAGAAACGTTGTTACTTTAATTATCTTTGGACGCTTAATATAATCAGTTATTTTCCAATCTTTAATGACTGCAGCAGTCAGTCAGTCAGTTGCATTTCGTAATAAAGTGTGAATGTGAACATTCTACAATATAATAAAATTGAAATTAATAATACCTATTTATTTTTATTTTTTTTATATTTTAGTTCTTAATTTTTGTTTTGTACGTAGAAAAAAGTGTGTTCTTCGTTCCTCTTCTACTATTCTATTATTAAATTTTAAGTGTGTTTTATTAAGAAAATATTTAATATAAAAATATAAATTGAAAATGGCTGCCTTAGAACAAGTACAAGAAATTGTGGCACTTTTGACAGAAATTACGGAAATGCCTTTAAATCGTGAATCTTGTAAGTATTTCATTTTATTATAATCTGTTTTATTTACTATTAGCTTTAATTTTTTATTGGGCGTAAATTACAATAAAAGAAAATTAACCGGTTTTTAGGAAAAGTAGAGATAATTACGGTTTATTATTCGAAATTTTCGTATGAAATTATTTCAGTAAATATTTGTTAAGTTTTATAATCGCTATTAGTTGAGTTACACAGCAGATTCTCAGTTGGTGTTGCTAATTTGTCTATTAAATCTAAAATTTTCAAATGTTTTATATATGTACATACGTACTACATTAGTTATTACCTTTATTATTTGCATTTGTTAATAAAATTTAAATGTGTGTAATTTGTTCGCAGAGGCATTAAATTTTAGTCCCTTGAGAGGCGGACAACTTATTAATTTGCATATATGTATGTACTTTATATGTCAATGCTGCCTACCGTTAACGCTAAGCTAACATTAACGTTTTAATACCGTTATTCTATAAATAATTTCAAATTACAAAAATAAACTTTTAACATTTTCTACAATTGAATTTATTGAAATACAAACATAAATTATTTCAAAGATTTATTAATGGCTGAAATATCCGTTTTTAAATGGCCGAGATATTAGCGAAAGCAGTTTGTTTTTGATAAATTTCTTTAATATTTATGCACCTTGTTCAACGGTCCTCTAACAATTAGATATTGTTGGAATATCTTTTTCAAATAGGCCTTCGTTTACGATATTGCTGCCTCATTATTATTTCGCTTTGAAATAAATAGTTGTCGATGTGTTATTTCTCTTAGGCCCATTATTACAACTTAACAATAGTTAAAGGTATGATGTTATCGGACAGATAAGAAGTATTTGGTTATTACAAGTTTACTTTAATCTAAAACCGACCGATAAGCTAAAGGGAAGATCATCTTGCCTTTAAATTTTATAGTGAGGTATGTATTTGAAGTTGCCATATGTTCTGGAAAAAATTTCAACTTCATGAAAAATAAAATAATTTTAATTTTGTTTTGCCAATAAATACTTTAATAAACAAAAATGGAAAGCAGACGTTTGATTTATATTTTTTCACACACAAATGTTTTCACAAACAAAAACAATTTACTGTTTCTTGTCAGTAGTTTATCAAAAGTAATCGGTTTCTCACTGGTATTGCCATATTTTAGAAAAAAAAATAATTTTATTTTACAAGGAAGTTGTAATAACGAAAAATTTTAAAGGTCACTTTATTCATCACTTTAATTAAAGTTACCTTTTACTATTAAGAACATTAGAGGCAAGTTGTAATAATGGCCCTTAAGAATATGAAAGTGAGGAAAGGAGAGTGTAGAAGTAATTGGTAATGCTAGTAACTATATTTAAATAGAAATACTGTATCTGTTATTTATCATAATAATGCTTCATGTTATTTTTCTGTTACCTTCTTTTTCAATAGTCTATTAATATTAAACCATCCAATACAATAACTATCATTACCAAGTAATGAGTTAAAATTTTGCCCCTTCACTACTTACACAATAGTATTTTAACACATTTTTTAAACACTGACTTTGTTTAATGTCAACAAGTCATGAGTTTAATAAAACAGAAAGTCATTGCTGTTGTATCTCACTGTAGCCGTTATTAGTAAAAACAGAATTTTGGAATGATGGAAATAACGGTGGTGCCTCTGCACATTAGTCAATTGTGGCCACAAAAATAGGTTATCATATCTTTAATGGAGCCTGAGGAATAGTTGCCTGATTTTCACCATTTTAGTAGTAAATTTTATTGCCTTTGAGGGTAGCACACCATGGTTAAAATTTCCAGTTCTTTACTTAATGAAAACATTCAACTGTCACCATCGGAACTAGCATAGGAACCGTGAAAGAACTAGCTCTCTCATTTATAATCATTTGAGGAATTTTTTATTATTTCTAAATTTCAATTGTTAGCTTAAGATGTCTTATAATGGAATGTTATCAATTTTCGCATTCACACAGCAAGCAAAAAAATAAAAAATATTCTCTGTAAATAAGGGTCCGATTATCGTTCACAACACTAAAATGTTGTGTTGTATCTACTACAACACAACATGCATTTTTCATACGATTAAACTGATAAGTGTTGTGAATCGTAATCGCAGTTTACAACATACAACATCAAAATACTTAATGTTGTGAACGGTAATCGGGGCTTAAGTTACATGTTAAATAAGTCAAGTACAAATTTGTGTTCAACAAAAACACCTACAAGTTGTTGGTTTCAAGGCCAAGTTGTTGATACATGTAAAGAACCAAGGTCATTTATTGTAAAGGATAACAATGGTATTCTTTACAGAAGAAGTCAAGACCATATAAAGAAAACACCACAAGATAATAAACTTGAAAACATTGATAATAATGAGTTACAAGAAGATAACCAAACACATACTGAAGTACCAGTCATTTCTGATAATGATGGTGTCAGCTATATAACGAGAAAAAGTAGAGTTATAAGGCAACCTAGAAAATTGAATTTGTAAACTTTATTTTTAAATTGTATTTTTTATTATTCATTAACCTAATTGTACACACTTATTGTATTTATTTAAATTTACCTTTAAGAAGGAAGATGTTGCATATATAACATTTATGTCATACTATTATCATAATGTAAATATAAGAATATGGCATCACTAACTTTAAGATGTAATGTGTATGTAATATTTGTAATATGGCATTAACATAACATATAAAAGAATAAAAGACACAGTCATTAACTAACACAACAATCCCACTCCTTCCTTAGTTTTATCTTCTACATATTGCACCCTAAATACAAAAGGGTCACAACTCACAATCTTCCAAAACTGACTTTTTTCCATAAATTTATTCGGAGTACACATCTCTAACTACAAACTGCAAAAATATCTTTCACATCACTATCTTCTTTAACTGGAAAAATACAGTTACATATGTCAATTTTTATGTTAAGTGTGTTGCTTGTGTGTTTTTTGTCTCTCCTGAAAATTTTAGTATTTTGAGTTGTGACCCTTTTGTATTTAGGGTGCGATATGTATACTATGTATACTCGTTGACCAAAAAAGCACTTACTCGTTGCTGCGTAAAATGTCCATCGACTTCGCAATGGTTTAAAACAGTATCTCAGCTGAATTTGTATTCACAATAACTATTAGTACAGTAGCACTAAAGATACGTTAGAACACATAAAAGCGTTTCTGTATAAAATACATACATTTTAAACAAATTACAACACATGTAATAATTATGTAAAATATTTTGATATTGACAGGTGTAGGCAAAATAAAAACAAACACAAAATTATGCACGTCAAAATTAAGGGTAGCGATAGAATATGGCGAATATTTTAAACGCAAAGAATACTAAATGTGAAATATAAAGTAAAATATGTATGTATGTACATTAGGGTGGCCCCAAAATAAAATTGCGGATGTTCCCGACTACTATGAAAATTTGATTCATTTTAAGACTACGTTTCTCAATTTTTTTTTTGTCCTGGGTGAATATTTGGTGAGCTGGATCAAAGGATAAAAAGGTCCCTTTTAGAGGTTTTTTGATTTTTTTCACATTTCCCCCTAGGAGGCTATATGTAAATTTGGTATCATATGAAAGGTCTTTGAGAGGCGCATTCAATGGGTTATCAAAAATTAAAAAACAATTTTTTTTAATTCAAAAATTTTGAAAATTTCAGACAAAATTTTAGTGTTTTTTTATTTTTTCATAGAATTTACTTAAATAAATAGTTGAAATTTCGTAATTATAAACATTATGCAATTTAACCCAAAAGGTTTTTCCCGTTTTTTTTTAGCTTATAAAATTTACGTTTTTTTAATACCCATTACATTAACGAATTGAGTTAACAGAGATTGTCAGATAGGGAAGAATTAAGGGTTTAAAAAAAAAATAATAAAAATTGAAATAGGTTGAATTTTAAAAAACGGGGAAAACCATAAATTGCATGATGTTTATAATCAAGAAGTTTCAAAAATTTATTTAAATTAAATTTTGTCTGAAATTTTCAAAATTTTTGAATTAAAAAAAATAGTTTTTTAATTTTTGATAACCCATTGAATGCGCCTCTCAAAGATATTTCATATGATGCCAAATTTACATATAGTTCCTTTGGAAGAAATGTGAAAAAATCAAAAAAAAAACCTCTAAAAAGGACATTTTTATTCTTTGATCCAGCTCACCAAATATTGACCCCAGGACAAAAAAATTGAGAAACGTAGTTTTAAAATGAATCAAATTTTCATATTGGTCGGGAACATCGATACCTTATTTTTCCTCCATACAAACGGGGCAACCCTAATTAATGTACATATGTAAGAAGCAAAAAATTGTTGAAATTAATAGATTTATACAATTACGTTTTCAACAAAAAGCTTCAAACGTAAATTAGTAATATATGAGATCATTGCTTATGAAATAAAGTATAATATAAAAAAAAATTCTATGGGCCATAGAATGAAATGTTGTGGCATTAAATTGTGTCTACATGAAAAAGGTAGTGAATGAGTTCTTTAAATGTCTATAGTAATGTACAGTAGAACCTCTTTAATACATCAAAGTTGTACACTCCAATACCTTTATTGTAATGCTTGTTTTTTTTTCAATCAATCATACATACTCGTAAAGTGTTAGGAGCAAACAAAGGATGTAAATATCGTTTGTAGAATGTAAACAATTGTTATATAATCAGCTTACTAGGGATATTTCATGGTATTATTTTTTTGTGTTTTATTTAGATATTCACTGTACTATCATCTAACTAAGGAATGGGGGTTGTTATTTGTATTTAAATTCAACTTGTTATTCACCAGCCAAATAATGAAATAATAAACTTTCAATATTTATTTTATGATGTCATTTATGTGTTTAACACTAAAAGAAAGTAACACAAGTTAAAAAAAAACATAAAGTAATTAATTAAATAGCATTTCTTTGTTTTTCCCTGAAATCGTAATTTAATTTCATTATTACACTCACTTGTGTATTTATGTAAATAGACTTGGATGGTTGGATGAAAGACAAGCATACAAACAGACAGACAGATAATAATACTACTGTAATGACTAGATTTGTTTGTAAATGCCATTGAACTTTTTGTTATAGTACATATCATATCTACGCATTTTTTTGTTCTTCTGCAATTTACTGACTGCATTATTTGTGTTCTTTGTGCAGACTCTGTACATTTACCATTACAAGACAGTATCTGTTTTGTGTAATTGGTATATATGTATGTATATTTATTTTTTGTTTAATTTTTCTGCGGCATTTTAATTTTCCGTTTTATTATTTTGTTTTCGTGGCACCTGAACTTTGTACTCGTACTGGTGTGGTGAAAACAGATTGCTTTTTCATTAAGGACATTGTTTTTTTTATGTAGTAGAATATCCATAATAGAAAATGTAAAAATGCTCGAGAAGACTGATTTAGCAGAAAAAAGAAATTGCAATATATGAATGAGTTTGCAAATATTTATTATCTAAATTATTTATTGTGTTTGTGAACAATAAAATTTAGCAGCAGTTCTGGGTGATTTTACATATCATTTAGGGTCAAGACTGGTGTCCTAATCGGAATTCAATTGCACCTGCATATACATATTACAAAGAACTTGTCTGATAGCTGGTCCAATGTAAAATGTAAAATAGTAAACCAGATACCAGCTACATAGAGATAGACTAAGTCTGTCCTTACTAGTTTACTTATTCACAGGGAACTCTCGTATTAATTACAAAGAATCAGTTCAATAACCGGTTTCTTGTAAATAAATTATATACCAGCTACAATATGACATTTATTTATGAATTGAGAGTATAAGAATTATAATTCCAACAATTTAATAAAATATAAACTGTAAGCAATACTAGGAACAAAATTATCATAGAGTCCTCCATTGCCGCATTTCCAACCGAATGGAAAAAATGGCCCAAACACGCCTCCCGACCATACAGCGCACCTTACTATGACACGTTCAACATACAAAAGGTACTCAACAGTTGCTCTTGGATTATTGTAAGCCCTAATTAGGCATTTTTTTTTTATTTATTTATTTATTTATGGAGTGGAATAGCAGTCTTAAAATAATATTCACCGAAAATATCAGAAATTTTATGAATTGTAACCAGTTTTATACTGAATTTTGTAGCGCGAATTCATTGCAATTAAAGTCAAATCTTATACTACTGCTGAGTAGTTTGCTTGCTACCTTTTTCCTCTCATTATTTCTCACTTTTCAAACAATAAACAATAGAATGTTTTAGTTTGATAAACCATAGCAATGCAGCCAGTGTGTACTCTACAATAAATCTTATATTTCACGTTTATTTCATGTTCACGTTTAAATATCTCATATTACTTGCATTTATCCAACCATTATGATTTGCTTAAATGGCATACATTTATATACATATGTATGTAAGTATGTATGTAGATAAAAATAAATAGGTATAAAAAAATCTTAGCGGCGTATAAAATAACAGAAAAATAATCGTTATAAAACTACGTCATAATTTAAATAAAAAATAATAAAACGAGCCAATTTTTATTACTTTTCAAGCTTGTATATTTCAACTCAATTCTCTTATACATACATCATATTACGTAGTTTATTTTATTTATTATTCTCTTATTGCATTTACAAAATGATTCATACTTCACCTAACCGCACCCACTATCACCAACAAACAAAAATGAAGTTGACTTGTAGACTTTGTATTATTTGTTGGTTGTTCTCTTTTAGTACTACGTTTTACCTTCTCTAAGTCTCCACTAAGAAAAGACGGAAAAAACCCCAGACAAAAATAAAAACAAAAACAACAAAGCTAAAAAAACATTATACGAAATTAACTATGGTTTCACGATGATGAACCCCACCGACTTTCGTATAATAATGACACGTTGTGTTTGCTTACGAAGAATGTGTGCCCAGTCTACTCTACTACACATTCATACAAATGAATAACCGAATAACGTATGTATAAATGTACTCTAAGTCGTACGTACGTAGTACGTACATATGTATTTATGTTTAAAATTTACACATTGTTATTACTACTACTACACTTTATGGCCCCAGCGGCGAAATTTTTGAGGCCTTCAGCTATAAGGCCTTCTGTAAGACCGTCCTAGACCTTTTTTTAGATCCAGTACTCATGCTCGCTTGCCTTCTCAGGAAGGCCTTATGGAAGGCCTACCTACTCCCTTCTAGGTTGTTTTTTATTATGTGTATACATTGTATACATATGTTAATGCCCCGTTATAAAATCACATTCCAAAGACAAACCAACTAATGCCATAGGCAGACGACAGAGTTAATGCGCATTAAAATCGCACTAATTTGAATTAAAATTTTACCGTGACAGACGACAGTTTCTGCATTTAAACTGCATTTAGGTAACAGCTGTTTGTTTGTAAACAACTAATTAATTATGAAAAAATTTGTTTGGCATTTGCTGAAAAAACAGTATTTATTTGAAAAAAAGCTGAAATTACTTTTGCTGAAACTGTTTCATAATGCAAAACTTGCTCATGCACTAGCAACCATCAACCTGAACGTGTTGCTACATGTGGGGACCGCAGTGGGACACTCTGAAATAAGAGAAAGGCAATTGTGGAAATCTATTTTTATTATTTTAATTTTACAATTGTCTTCTTCTTCTTTTACAATAGTAAACAATTTGATTAATTTTCGACGATGTTGCCATATTGAAATAGCTAAATTCAGTATAAATTCACTCTGATTTTGTGCATTTACGTCTAACCTAATGCGCATTAGGATGGGGATAATTCACGAGTTAATTTGAATTAAGACTGTTAATGCAAATTAACTGTGTCGTCTGTCTACGCTATAACACAAAAACTAAAATGCAAAATGTGAAAAGAAAAAAAGAAGTAAACTAAAAATAGTTTTGCTTAAATTCTGTAACAAAGCGGTTGTGCGTTCTGTGAAAGAAAATCCTGAAATTGAATAAAATACGTATTATTAAATCGTTTCAAAAATACGTGTTCCAATAGTAAATGTTTTGTCACTTGCATGGTTTTTTTTACTATTTTTTGCATTTTTTAATATAATTATTAAAAAATAATTTACCAAAAAGTTCTGATACCAGGCCTGTCGAAGAAGGTCTCTAAACAGGCCTGCTAAATAAGGCCTACTACCAGGCCTGTTGAAGAAGGTGAAGCAGTAGGCCTTGGCTGGCTAGGACATCGTGTGTAAAAAATGTATGAGTATGGAATGGGGCAATAAGGCCTTGTGTCTGCTAAATAAGGCCTTCCAGAAGGCCTGTTTACTACTTCTTTTCGCCGCTGGTGCCCATTGTGGATTACTGCACTATCTGGCATATATTTGTACGTATGTATACATATGTATGTATGTACGTATGTATAGTGTATAAATATGTGGGGGCATTCATTCTCTTTCTCTTGTCAATCGTTCAGTGATCTTCATGGAGAGTCTCAAATATTTATTTTATAGTTTCTATAAAAGTAGTTTTATTTCATTATTTAGTTATTGTTATTGTATTGTTGTTTTTCTTCTTCTCGTCGATATAGTGTGTACAATGAATTCATTGTCTGGTTTCAAAACAAATCAAGTTTAGTTATTCCTTTATCAGTTACAGTGGGCATTAATACAACAATTTATTTTTTATAATTTTAAATTTATAACCTTAAACTAGGCTAGATAAAAGGTCTGTAGACCAGCAACCGAAATAAAAATATTTCCTCGGTTGAATAAAATTTAACTTAATAGCATTAGTTACTATCATTTTAGCTAGCCGGAATACGAATATCGGTTCAATAAAATAGATTCGATGGGTAGATATTATTGACAGGTTTAAAGCGAAGGAGATTCTGCAGTTGCATAGACCACTTCTTAGAAGACTTAATAGAATATCCGCTCTCATGAGATTATCTCTTATAACGAAACCTTAAAACTATATCTTCTGGGGGGTTACTCTTTATTGCGATGCGATAAGCATACAAATTGTACGGTTATCGCATCGCATTTGCTTTCGAATCGCGATAGAGAGTAACCCCCTGATGTTTAATAAGAGAAACCGTATCCGGAACCAAAAAAATAATTGAAACCAAACAAGCTCCTACTTGCCAACAACAAAAATCTAGACATGTAAAAAGTATAAATTAATAGGATTTTCCATTTGAAATACTGAGATTTGGGAAATAGAGGTTTGAGATGTCACCTTTTGACTTTTATTTAGAAAAATTAAAAACATGGAATTTCTAACAGATACCAAACCATGATAACCGATTTTGTGAGACCCGTACTTTATTTCTATGAATTACTTTCACATCATCGTGAATAAAAATTCCACATGAAATTTGTTTCCTTTTATTTTTTTAACATTGAGTTTTAATAGGAAAATATGAAAAGGGAACAAATTTCATGTGGAATTTTTATTCACGATAGGGGTGTTTATTTCTTTAAATAAAACTGGATTAGTCAAAAAAGTGTGTTTTTACGCAAATATGTAATCTCAAACTCTTGGACCCATGATTTTTAAAAATTCCTGTTAAGTTCATAACCGTTAACGCAACATACAAATGTAAAATTTGAAATCTATCGATGGTTTCCAAGTTAACGAAACCCAGCCAAGTTCCTAAATTTGTAAAAAGTTAAATGATATACATCTAGTTTACATTTTATTTTCCTGGTCCACTGTATATAATATAAACATTTTTATCAAGTTCTTGTCTGCAATTCGAAAGCCCTATTCTCCTCTTCTCTTTATCACTACGTAAAAGTAGTGCCAGTTTAAAACATGTTTCCGACAGCAACAACAAATTTGGAGAGCGAGAGAAACATACATTCTTTTGTAGCTGTCTTAAGAAAACACTTGAATTTTTATTTGTATTAAGATCATGTCGTGCAGGTTACGTTGCAACTTTAGCACAACCTTTCAAAAAAAAAAAAAATATAAATTATAAAAACTAAACAAACAACAGCAATAATAAAACACGTATTAACACTCTCTATATGATACTCTCAACCATAACTATCATACTACAAACAGACAGCCAGTAAGTGCTTTTGGTTTGGTTTTGAGTCTTAAATTTCTTTGGAACACAATAGACTTTTAGTCATTAAGTAAACGTCATTCCTTGAAAAACGTTGACGGTCTGCAGTATCGCCACGATTTCTAAACTTATTTAAATAAAATCAACCAAGTTTACTTTTTGGTTAAACACACACATTAGTAACGCTTAATTGCCAGTTAACACGCATATTTTTTTTTTGCTTTTTTTTAAATCAATTAATTGTTCCTTTGGCGCCAAAACAAAAAGTTTTTTGCTATACCTTAAATAAAAGTGTTCAAATTTATATTTAAAAAATAAAATTCAATAAAAATGGCTGGTGGTAGAAAAATTTCACGTAACAATTCATCAAATCAACAATTGCCCGAAAGAGGACCAGGTAAAACAAGCAGCATTTTAATTATAAACAATATACCTACATATGTATGTAACAAACAAACTTTTTTAAAGCAAAGCAAGGCAACGTAATTAATTTGTATAACAGTTGTTAAGACAAGTGTTCGTACAGTGCGAAGTTTCAATGTAAAGAGAGAATGTGATGATTATCTTTTTGTGTTTTTTGTGGGTAAATTTAGTTGTGATTTAGAAATGATTTTTAGAAAATAAAAGTATTTTTAGTACCAAGAAGTTGCTATCATTTACTTTTCTTAACTTTGAAGTGGGAGTTTAATACTACTAAAAGTTGGTACTGTACAAATGATCAATTTTATTAATATTATGCTGAATTTGTGCATTTTTCATTTGTTGTTTAGATTTTAAGTTGGCAATACTTTTTAACTGGGTTTCTATACTCGTAAATCTAAAAAACAGAACCATGAGAACCAACTTAAAGTTATATACATCTAAAAAACACCCTATATGATGTTATTTCATTTATCAGGGGTCATAGTGAGATATTCAATTCAAATAGCATTTGTATATTATACTTTGTTTCACCAACCATCACATTGTCAATAGCACAAAATAGTCTAGCACATATTTTTCTACGTATTTCACCTTTTTTGATAACCTGTCAAAATGATAAAAAAGGTAGGATAGTTGTCTTATTATCTCGTTATACAAATCAAATTCTAAAAAAAAATTAAGAAATGTTTTACAAAAAAAATTTATCAGCCTGAAACCTCCTGACTTTTTCATAAGAACAGCTAGACAAGAAGAGTAAAGCTATTAAAAGTACTAAAAAATCGTGGTACGGAAAAATCTGCTCTTGAAAATTTAACAAATGAATATACCAGTCAAATATTATTTGCATTATAATTAATATTATGCATTTAACAAACTATAGCTGCATATTTTAAGATGTACGTTTAATTTTTTGAACAACTGTCTATAGAATATCTCAAATCTTATTTATCTCTTGTTTGTAGTGTTTGCTCTAATGCAGTGATTTTGTATAAATATCAAAGCTCTTATAAGTGTCTACAGCTCTACACACAACAACAACAATAAATAAAATACACGTTCTTAAAGATTCACAAATATTTCTGTCGATGTTTTTTATTATTTAATAAATTTGTATAAAATTTGTCAACGTGGCTTCCCAACATGATTTAAACACAACAATTGATCTTTTTAATAAATAAAAACACTAACAAAATTTGTTATACGATTTTCACTGTTGCCGAATAGTGTAAACGTATTCAATTTTTTAAGTGTGGCCAAGTTTCGTATTAACGTACGAGTATACAATTTAATTTTGATATCTGTCTGTTTTGTTGTTAGGTTTTGATACAATAACAGTATTTGCAAGTGCCACGCTTTCATTATGGCCTCTTTAATTGATTTCATATCATTCATTACATTATATTTTTAATATTAATAAATTGTTGTGTAAACAATAATTACTAAATATTAGGTAGAATAATTGTTTATAACCAGACAATATTTATACAGATTTTTTCAAGGTTATCTCAAAAAACATGTATGAGAAGCCATTGCTTCTCAACTAATTGTTAGTACCATTTTAAGTTATACAATCTTAAACAACTTATTTTAATTTATTTATTTTTATTTTTTTATTTCAATAGCTTCTAGTCATAACTTGTTCTCTTAGTGATAGTGAAATTTTATTAATTTTATTTTGTTTGCTCTTCGCGAATTATTGCTGACAGCTGCGGTATAGTTTTTGTTAGTTTTCTTTATAACAAAAAACTAATTTTACTGCAAAGTCTACATTTTAACGCATTTAACATAAATTAGAGCAAATTACGTAGTCAATATCAGATAAACCAACACAATTAAATGTGTTTTAGACCTTTGACACGTATCTATATTAACAAAGATAACAACAAAAGTATATCTGAGGAATTTTGATATTTGATTTTTTTTACAATTTCTGGCCATAATCTTTAATCCATTTATACCACTTTCACTTGTCAATTCAACCTCATTAAAGTCTGACATCATCCGTCATTCATGTTTTATTGAGTATTATATTTGTTACCGATTTTTTATTTCATTTAACCTAAAACTTTCTGAATTTAAAATGAATTAAAAGTTAAAAGTATTGAAATTTGTATCTAGTTTCTTAATCAGATTCTAGTATTTCTATAGGTTTTATACTATAAACTATTTTATTTAATTATTTATGCCCTTATTCATAAAATCAAATTTTGTATGGAAATTTGTTTTTTAAACCTGTTGTAAGTTTTTATGAATATGGGGGTTAGTAGGTATTTAAATATTATACCGGATTATTGCATAGAATTCTACCAAAAGATTTTAATCCGGGAACTGAAATTTAAAATTTAACTTATTTTAATCGCTTCATACTAAAGGTACGGTCACATTTGACAAATATTTCCTCAAAAAAGCGTAACCACTTGATTTAGAACAAATTTGTTTGACGTTGTTTGCTCTTACAAGAGTTTTGCAAGATCAAACAGCATCAAATAAATTAAAACTAAATATTTGTTGTGCTTTGGCCTAAATAAGAAAAGTTGTTTTAAGTAAACAAATGAGTTCAAATAAATGTTATTTAGTGGTTACGTCATTTTCGGCAAATATTTGCCAAATGTGACCGTACCTTAACAATTAAGAACTAAAAAGAAAAAAATATTGCAATATTTAGCTAATAAATGTTTGAAAAAAATGTATACATATTTTTAATACGACCATTTAGAAATTCCAACTATCTTCTCACTTAACAGTGGCGTTATATAAAATATTCGAATTCTTTGTTTCCACTTGATCTTGATTTTGAGGTTAACCAAGTGCCAAGATATCTATGTATCTTCAAGCAACACCGATAGGTACAAAATATTTTTCCTCATTTCTGCACTTTACAACAAAATTACGGACATCAATTGATATTTCTTTTCGAGAAGACATTATTTCTGTTAAAGATTTATTTAATCCGCCTAAACTTGACCTGAGTACTATTTTAAGAAACCCCTTAACACAACAAGAAAAGTAAAAAATAAATAACGGCATTTTACTGTTTGAATTCAACAACAAAATCCCATACATGCTGGTCGTATGTAGACTTTTGTCAATGCTTTTTGTTTGTTTATTATGAATAATTTTTAAAGTTTACATTACAATAACAATTTTTTTTGAGCATATCAATAAAAATAGATTACGTATGTAGACTTTTGTCGGCCACTGTATGTATCTTCAAGCAACACCGTTGCTCCTGCACACACTATACGAGTCTATGATACAAATAAAGTTTATTAAACTTTAAAGCTTCTTAAATTTATAAAGTGTGTTTGGATATGATTTTTTGAGCGTATTGATGCAATTTAGTGATACCTGCTTCTCATACCCTCCAGCACCAAAGGGGTGAATGAGGGTATATACGAGTATGTATACGATTGTCATACCGTGTATAACATTGAGAAATATTTATTTGAGATCCAACAAAGTATGTATATGTGTATATTATTAATTCTTATTAAATTCTAAGTCGATTGAGTTATGTCCGTCTGTTTGTCTGTGTAAAACACTGTCACGTCAAAACTACAAAACCAAAATCAACAAAATTTACATAGAATCCTTTATTACTCATCTAAGTAGTTCGGTATTGAAGATCAGTAAAATTGGTTTACAACACATGTAATTTTTAGATTAAAGGTAAAAAAAATTTATTTCCGGAATATGGATCTATGGTATAATCTCTTAAAAATATATTTATCGGGTTGAAATTTTCTTACGAAATTATACAGTTTTGCAATTGCCTATTTAGTAAACAAAATTTTGGAATACCTTTTCAAAGAAATATTTTTGAAATATTTCAACATTTCAAATGAAACAAAAACGCATTACACTCTTTTTTCTTCTCTTTATCTCTTATGCTCTTAAAATAGATCTTTTTCGATTTTTAAATACTAATCACCATAAAATCAGTTTTTTTTTCAACTTAATTTAATGGAAATCCCCCACGCTTTTTTATACAAAACAACACGAAAAAGCCATCTTGATTTTTTTTTTTTAATAAAAAAAAATTGTTAAAATTTTATTTTATTTTAAGGCGAATAGTACCCTCCCTCTGTCATGATAAATTTTGGTAATCTTAATTATAGTTACAGTATGTAGTATCTTTTTAAACTCAACTATGAGTGTAGTTTCCCTGAGAAGGAAACTGCTGGTTGTTAAGTTTTTAAAATGAAAAGGATTTTTAAATTCTTTATTAGGTGGCCCGATTTGCCGCCTGCATTTCTTTTTGCATTTTCTGTAAAACTAAATAAAATCTTTTCTGGCACTTTTTATCATTACATTACAACTTTAAATCTATTTACAAATATTTGCTAAAATACAGAGTTTTAAAATGTTTGTGTAAAATTCTTAAGCCGTGTGGTCATTCAGTGCAAACAGTTTGACATAATGAAACAACTCACTCACACTCCTCCTCTTCTTTATCTGAGGGAGGTTATAATAAAGAACAAAAAATAAATAAAATAAAACAAATGTTTGTTTATTTTTAAACAATCATTCTCATCTACGTAAAGATCGAAATTCGAATTTTTAAATATTTTTCTCTTTTTTTCGTTTTTGGTATTTTTTTGTTGGAAAAAGTTTAAAGTAAAAGTAACAACGCCAGTCACTCAGTCTTGTCTCATTTGTACGCATTTAAAATTGTATTTTTTGTGATCCGCTGTAGATTTATAAAAATTATTTTTTTTTTATAAAGTGCATTTATAATATTTCTTTTCTTTAATTTCCAACAAATAAGTCAAAAAGTAATTCAATTTGTGTTGTATATAAACATATGTATATGTAATAATTATAAGAACTTATTTTAAACTTAAGCAACAAAAATGTGAAAATATTGAAAAAGAAAACTTGGAAAATATTGTCTAAAGGTTGCATAATTATGATTTTTGAGTGTGTATGGTTCTTTTTTTCTTGTTCAGCTATTCTTTTTTAGCATGTGTGTTTGTGTCTGTTCGTTTTATTGTGCGGTATTTTTGACATCTTTTAAAAATTTAAACATTTTTTTAGATGTGTGTGATATTTATGATTAATGTTTTAACTAAACAACAACAATTTGTTATAATTGTTAATACAATTTATTTAAAACTTCAACAATTGAATTGAAAAAAAAAATAATTCATAAAGAAGAACATTTTTAATTAAAATTTATACAGCAAACATATTCTAATCTTTCATTAATTAAAATCTATAAAATTATCTAAAGTAAACTAAAGATTAGGTCATATTTAAATAAATTCTGATAATGGCTCCCAATTTACTAACAAAAAGATAATATATTATTTATTTATTTATTTTACTCTGTAAATCAAACAATTTCTAAACAAATATTGAACATATTCGAGATAAACTGTATAAATCAAATAAATTCGAATATTATTCGAAGGAATTATTGAGAAAGAACAAAATGTTTTACTTATTAAACATTTCGAAATAATCTTAATTTCATTAAAAAGAGTTTTAAAATGACTTAACAATTTCTATAAATTTTACTATGATGCCTCAAACACTTAATAATAGTATGTATAACTTAAACAAAAACCAGCTGTCTAAACAATTTTGGAATTAAAAAGTAATAATTTCGTTTTATACAATGTTTTGTAGACTTAATTATTAATAATTTCTTATTTAAACACAAAACTAATTGAAATTTCTTCGATTTTTTTCTTATTTTTAGTGGAGTCCCTTATTTATTGGCGCGATGTGAAAAAATCTGGTATTGTTTTTGGTGCTGGTCTTGTCACACTTTTGGCCATTTCATGTTTCTCTGTCATCAGTGTATTTGCCTATTTGTCGTTGATCTTACTGACAGGCACAATTGCATTCAGAATCTATAAATCAGTTATGCAGGCCATACAAAAGACCTCAGATGGTCATCCCTTCAAGTAAGCTGAAATTTTTATTTTTAATTTGTACAAAACAGTAATACTAATTAATAATTATGTTTGCCTTATTTCAGAGAATATTTGGAATTCGATTTAACATTGTCCCAAGAGAAAATCCAAAATATTGCCGGTGTTGCTGTTGCTCACTTAAATGGCTTCACTGCGGAATTGAGAAGATTGTTCTTGGTTGAAGATTTAGTCGATTCCATTAAATTCGGTGTGATTATGTGGGTTATGACCTACATTGGAGCTTGGTTCAATGGCATGACATTGGTTATTTTGGGTAAGTTATGTTTCTTTTAAATGATTTCAAAAAAAAAAATTTCATTTTACTAAAAATACATCAAATCAAATTTACTTAAATTAATGGCTAGTAAAAAATTCTTTCTTTTAAACATATTGGTGTCGAATTATTCATTCCGTTCTGTTATTGCGGAAAGAATTTTTTTGTACGGAAACGTAATTTGAAATTATTCATTCCGTTGCTGCGATATTTTTACTTTTTGCTGTAGCATCTCTACACAGAGAGTATTGTGGCATGCCGCAGGAGTGAATAATTATATTTTACATATCGATCGACATTTCTTTCAGCATAGTTTTTCTTTCCGTACGGAATCAATAATACCACCTATTATATTTTTTGATAAGTTTTATACATTTCTTTTTTTTTTTTTGTATTTTTTTGTTTAAAAAAAGTTTAAAATAAAAGTAACAACTCCAGTCACTCAGTCCTTTCTCATTTGTACTCATTTAAATTTGTAATTTTATGATTATTTTCCTAACAAATTTTCTGGATTCATTTTTAATACGCATTTTTTAAATGCCTAATTCGCCAACACAATATCTTAATAACCCATAAAAATTAAAAAAAAAGTATAAAAATGCATAATCCTCCATTTTGCTATCTCTCAACACAGTATAGTTTATTTCGAAATGATTTTCCTTTCATAATTTAATGAAAATCAGCTACAACTTTTACACCAAACAAGTAATGTTTGAAAAACTTAGTTTATTTTACTGGAAATATAAAAAACTGTTACGTCTTTTAAAAAATCCTAATTCTGACAAACTGAAGGACACGCACAAAAATGTTAAATAAAATCAAATTTTCTAAAAAAATCGCTGCAAATGTACAACAAAGGACTGCAAATTTCACAAAGAAATTAACAATTTCTAAATATTTCCCAGTTATAAAAAAAAACGTCAAGAGCATAAGTTCTCATTTAACAAAAAAAAAAAACGTTAATTTCGCAAAAAAAAAAAAAGTTAATTCATTCAATATTAACAGACATTTAAGGCCCGATTATCGTTCACAACACTAAAATGATGTGTTGTCTCGACTACAACACAACATGCATTTTTCATACGATTAAGCCAATAAGTGTTGTGAATCGTAATCGCAGTTTACAACATACAACATCAAAATACTTAAGGCCCAACTATAATATGCATAAGCAAGCTTAAGCAAATTGCAAAAGTTAACGAAAAGGCTGTCAAATGCATAACCAGTTCAGAGTTAACTTTTAGGTGGCTACAATGACTTTGAAACTTTTTGTCCACAGTTGCTCATTTATGTTTAAAAAAAATGTTTTTATTTTAACAAAAAGCCATTAAATGACTATATTTTATAAATATTATTATATTATTTTATAATTAAAAGAAAACTTCGTACCCGAAACGCATAATTTTTCCTTTTTTTTAATTTATCGGCAAAAGTACTAAAATGTACAGCTGTGGCAGCACTACATTGTAAATAATAATAAACGTTTACACATATGTTTTGTTAATTTTCGTATTGTGTTTGCAAAAATGGAGATAAAACTTAAAAATTTAAATAATATAAAAATATTAAAGTTAGCGCTTCAAGGCCTGTGCACATTAAAAGAAATAAGTGAACTACACTGTAAAAGAAGAAGACGCTCTTGTTCTGCCAGAGAAATAAACTGCGACAGAAAGAGATTTTTGTTAAAATAAAAAGGGTCTCTTTTATTGTAAAGGCACTTGTTTTTTTCCACATTTTCTATTAAATTTAAAATATATTTTCTTCCATTTTGTTCAAAACACAAACAAACAACAACAAACAGCTGATTCCGTACAGAATGTGCGATCAGTTTCGCTTTTTGCTTAAGCAAATGACAGTTGAAAAACTTAACGAAAAGTTTCGTTAAGTACATTATAGTTTGCCACATACAATTTATATGTGTTCGCACGTTTGCTTAAGCTAGCATATGCACATTATAGTTGGGCCTTTAGTGTTGTGAACGGTAATTGGGGCCTTATTTTAATATTTGAAACATATAATCATTCTCATTTGATTTTAAAAGATTTTAGAAAATATATTAATTAATTGTGCTGTATTTTTTTTTTTTTGTTTCAGCCTTTGTCTCCTTGTTCACCTTACCCAAGGTATATGAAAACAACAAACAATCTATTGATACTTACTTGGATTTGGCCAGAAGCAAATTTGCTGAAGTAACCGAAAAGTAAGTAACCGTAAAACGTCTCTAATAAATGAAATTGGTTATTAATTACTATTTTTATTTCAACTTGAATTTTCTAGGATCAAAGTAGCCATTCCCATTGGCAACAAGAAGCCCATTGCTGCTGAAACCGACAAGGACAAGTAATTTTCAAATGCAACAAACCAACCAACCAACAATCATGTTGAAAAACAACATATATTTATATTACCATCTTAAAAAGTAAAAAAAAAAACAAACAAACAAAATATAAAAACCAAGAGAACAATTTAAAGACGTGGAGAAAGCAAACAAACAAACGCAACTTTACTATCTAATTGCAATTATATATATTTTTTCTTTGTGTTAAGATAAAACCCAAAATAATTTACAAAAAAAACAACATTTTTAATAACCATATAAACAACTATATAAAATAAATACACAATCCTCAAAAAACAAAACAGAAAACGTAACAAAATTTATTGGTAGCACTTTAAATTGAAACAAAACTCTATACGAACGAAATTCATTTATATTTATTTTGTATTTTTTTTATTATATTTTTTAAAACTTTTCTCAAAGATACAGACAAACAACCTAAAACAATTTTGGCCTCTACTACATAAAAAAAAATTCTTAAACAAAAAAAAGGAAATAAACAATAACAAAAAAGAAAACATTTTTATTTAACAAAAATGTTTTGTAATGTAGTTTTGACTTTATAATGATGAATATTACTTTTGGATGATTAAACGATGTGTATTAATAAATTAAATAATAATAACAACCATGTTTTTTTTAAATTATTCTTATTTTTCAAAATATGAATTATATTATTATTATTATGATGATGATAAATTATTATTACTAATTGTAACTCTTTTATTTGGTAATTTTACTAAATATATTTCCTTAAAAAAGAAATGAAGTATAAAACAAACAACAACAAAAAAATATCTTTTTAAGGAAAACTAAAAAACAATGCAATTTTGAGCTGTTTTTTATCTCTTTTTTTCTTAGTTTCTACATTTATAGTTCTATATAAAATAAATTTCCCCATTAATTTGTTGATTTTTTAAAAATTGTAGCTTATTAATCCTTTGTTTTTTAGTTGAAGAAGACTTAAATCTATTTATCTATTATTATTATTATTATTATTATAATTATATTATGACATCATTACTAAGCTAATTAGCTAGCTACATTTACTTGAAAACCAAGAATAATAACATGAAGAATGAAAAACAAACAAACAACAAATTAATAAGATAACTGAGAAAATAAATAAAAAAAATCTTTAAAAACTTAAAAAAAATATATATAAAATATATGAAATTTTTTTATTACAAAAGTAAAGATTTAAAATTGTCCAAAAGAAAAAAATAAAAAAAACTTTAACAAACAGGTAGTATAAAATTATATACAGACATACTCTATACATCAACGCTCTATTTAACACAAAAGGAAAAACACAAACAAATTTTGATGTATTAATAATGAATTTTATTTTTAATAATACCGATTCAAGCAAACAATAAATGTTAGTAAATAAAAAATATCAAACAACAATATTTAAATATCACATTACATACAACAAAGAAACAACACATAATAATATACATACATACATACTTACTTTTTGCCTTTTATAAGTTGCAAATAAATAGTTTTGTTTAACTTTGTTATCATCAAAATGCCTTAAAATCAAAAAAATAACAACAAGAATTTCTAAATTAAAAAAAGAAACGTTTTTATTTAGCTGAAATATTTTAAAATGTTATTGAAAAAATTTACCTAAAGACGTTAGAAGCCTAAAATTCTGCTTTATTTTTTTTTATATACAAAGTTATGTTTAGCTTAAAATTATGCTTTTTCATTAACTACACTACATATATTTTAACACTCGCTAGAAAACAAACAAAAAAAAAATAATAAGAATTATGAAATTATTTCATACACATTTTTGTCCATTTATTTGCAAATATAAAACATGAAAACATAATTATTACATATTACTTAACATACATATTTTATTTCACTATTATTAAGCATGTGCTTAACTTGAATCGTTTTACTTTTAACTGTTTTTATTTTGTTTTCAAACAGTCATCTTTTAAGAAAAAACTAAATTTATATTATACAATTAAAAAAAACGAAACCGAAAAAATAAACGTTGATTTGCCGCAGTCTAAAAAATATCGTCAAGTATTTCAAATCAATTTAAATTATAAAAAAGAAGTAAAAATGAAACATTAATAAATACAATTTAAAAATATAAATCATTGAGACGCCTATCACATTCTAACGGCCTAATTTAAGGTATCATATGGGCAAAAGTAAGTATTTTATACATATTCATCATTTATCACAATATTGTTGTTTTATTATTTAATTTTTCGTTGATAAAGTTTATTAGAAGAGAATTATTGAAAATTGCCATTTGAAATATTCAAATCATACTGTAAAATAAGGAATATCAAGGTAATGGATGAGTATTGTGATACTTTTGGTTGGAATGATTAAACATACATATGTATACAGTGTCAAGCTCGGTATTCGCGACTACCCATTATCGCGACGGCTTGATTTTTTAAATTGCAGGTTCTGTAATCGCAACAATTTACGAAAAACGGGTTATATTTTCGCGACTTTTATCTGTTTTTTTTAATTTGATTACAATGTTTATAACCAAAAAAATAATCCCCGTCTTTTGGTTTATTAACCTTTTTGGACACATAGCTATAGTTTTTATATTCGAACCTTGGGGCTAAATTAATATAAACTCTGTAACAACAGCCCACGAAAGTTACAAACATGAACCGATTTCAATAAATTTCAATCCTAACCGTTCTTGGGCTGAAAAATATCATATACCAAATTTTATGGAAATATCTTCAAAATTGCGACCAGTACTCGGCGCACAAACTTTACATGGACAGCCAGCCAGACGGACGGACATCGTTACATCGGCTCAGTAAGTGATTCTGAGTCGATCGGTATACTTTAAGGTGGGACTAATATTTATTGGCGTTATATACCCTCCCCACTATGGTGGTGTAGGGTATAATTTTGAATAAAAATTCACCCCTATCGTGAATAAAAATTCCACATGAAATTTGTTCGCTTTTATTTTTTAACATTGAATTTAAATAGAGAAAATGTGAAAAGGGAACAAATTTCATGTGGAATTTTTATTCACGATAGGGGTGATTATGTTTGAATGCTTAAGAGCTTTTATTTATTTACACATACATACTGAAATTACAATAACAAAATTCATAATTTGTTTAATAACACGTTTTCACCACTTATGTACATATGTATGCTTTTATTGTAATTTTGTATGGATACTGCTTTTCTATAGACATTAATAGCCTGTTTATAGATCACGAAAGATAAGCGAACGTTAGATAAGACTTAAGACACAAACTTGATTGTGGAATAAACAAACTTGATTGAGTAAAAAATAGATACGATAAAAAGTTTGTGTCTTAAGTCTTATCTAACGTTCGCTTATCTTTCGTGATCTATAAACAGGCTATTAATTTGGCTTAAGTCGTTTTTAGTGACTTTTAAAATCACTTCCAAAATTGTATAGAGTTTTAAATTCTGATTAAAATAAAAGAAAATTTTTTGGCGGTCACGCCTATTTTCCAGTGGGCGGGGCTCCAAAGTTTGTAAAATATTTAGCTGTATATATCTTGAAAACTACATTTCTATATTAGGCGATATATATGTATATCAAATGATAGATATTTTCAACGATATATTTTTTGTATTTTTGATTATTTTTTTATATATGTAAGTATATATTGTTTTTGTACGTGTTTAAAATATTTAAACGTAAAAAAGATTCATTAGTTGTAGTTTAGTGTATTTGATGATGGACCTCCCAGTAGTTGCATGTGTGAGATACCATGCAATTTGTTGGAATATTTCGTAGTATGCCTATCTGTCTGTTTGTTTGTCTTTCCGTTTATGTTTTCCATAAACTCTAACCACATTTATGTTACATTTGGGGAATGAATCATAATTACTCTTAAAAATGTTATAATGTTAAGTAAGAGTTTGATGTGAAATCAGCTGAAATTAATGTAACACAATAACACTCATATGAAAGTAGTATGAGACTTTACTTATTTACATATTTTTTGGTTGAAATTTTTTTTTGTTAGCATAAATATTTTATGGTCAACGTCACGTTATATAATGAATTACAAATAAATTTAAATTAACAGGTTTGTTGACTACTTTTGTTTATTCTTTTTTAATAAATAATTAGTAGATTAACGGAAAAGCAAATAAAGAATAATAAAAAATAAAGGAAGAAGCTGGCAACAATTATGAAAAACTTTAATATGAAAGATATAAGAATAGAATCATTAATAAATCTGAAAATCTGCAAATTACTTTTAGAAGTGGTTTGATGATCCACTATTGGTCTTACGACGCATACCTAAGTCCTAGAATTAGATCTTTTGATCGCTATGATCCTTTAGATATTGCTATTAAGAATATATATCCGTTTTTGACCTTCCGTCTTTCTCCAAAGAAGTCAAATAATATGTTTGCCTGATCTAACGTAGAAAGTTGGTGACGATCTATAGCACATTGTCTAGAAATAGTTTAAGGAACAATAAGTAGTTATTTGTAATTTTTAAAAGTAAAACAATAAATTTGGTAACCTTTTGAAATCCTGCGCTGAATTATGTGATCCAACTTAAATTAATAAATAAGGTGGCATAAGTTTGTCACTTTCCATATACTATGTATTCCATATATGACTTGCTTCCAATGCTTACTCGGCTAGGGACTCATATGTTGATTTACACGTTTAAACATGTTGAGTACACATTTATATATTTCTGCAATTCAAGAACTGTTCTGTATTGTAGTGTTTTATCTGTAAGTGATGTGATATCAGTGTGGCTGTCCTTAAATATTATGACAATATCCCTGGTGACCATTTAAAGAATTTGTCAAATTCTTGACAATCTATGTCAAATTCTAAAGAAGTTCTGCCATTCGGCTTTGAGCCATACCGATATCTTGCATCCTGTGGTGAGTGATTTATGAATATCTGCCACACTTTCCGGAATCCTAGTGATAGTCAGCGTTGTCAACTTGGTTTCGCACCATTTTTGGTGCTTTTTTAAATTTTTGGTGCGAAAAATTCTTTAGTTGGTGCGCGGTGCGCTTTTTAATTTTTGGTGGCACCAATGCAAATTCAACACAACTTTTTGTTTCAGTGTGAAAAAAAATCTTTCTACAATAAAATACTCCTCTTTGAGTGTCTTTTAATTTTTTCGAAAATGTGATGAAATCTTTATTTTTACTAATTTTTAATAATTCATAACTCATGAAATCTATACGATGAAAAAATGTATTTTAAATACGAATGTATGATAAATGAAATCAAATTCTTCAAAAATCTTTGTTTGAAAATCAAACTAACATTTCAAACATGTAAATAAAAATTCTTGTATTACCTGGTGGTTTGGTCTACTGAACTGTAGACGAACAACCAGGTTAGTGGAATTCTAACAAATTTTATTGGAAAATATCAACTAGAAAACAAAAATATATAAAAAAAAGTACCACATATGTACTGAAATTAGCTTTTTTTCCAATTAGTACTTTATTTCCGAATATCATATTGTGAGTTAAATTTTGAGTGGTTAAATGCTTATTATTACTTTTACTAATAATCGTTGATAAAAAGTTTTTATAGAATTTATGATATTAAAAAATTTCAAATTAATTCAATAAATATTTCGCGTAAATCGAGGGATACCTGTACATAGTTACTAAAAATTATTTTAAGGCCAATTTCGTTTTATTAATTCTAATATTTCGCTATGGGCCGACCATCATAAATTATTTCTAATTGTAGTTAGATAACAATATTTATCATATAAATAACGTTATTAATGATATTATCTGCAATATATTTAAACAAATTTCAAAAAAAAAAATAAAAAAAATTTATTTACATTTTGTTGTGATTATTTTATTTTGGACCTGAGATTGTTTTATAATGTAAAATTTACATAGACGGACAACTTTTATTTACAACTTTAAAAATTAAAAGAGAAACCACAATTGCGTATTTCCTCTCTCTGCAGTCACTCTTTGAATTGAATGTGAAAATAGAAAGAAAAGAAACAGGAGTTTTGTTTTGTTGCTATAAAATACAAATTCTTTAGGAGTGTAAATGAAATAACAAATGTTTATTCTATCTATTTATTTTTTGACAAGTACACCGGCTTAACTAGAGGGAGGCTATCGAATATATTATACAAAAGCACAAACTTCGACGCTTAAAAAAGAGAAGAGAGCGAGAGAATTTATGAAAACAAAACAAAACAATATACGCATGTTTGACCTTCCGACAAGGTGACCGTTAAAATGCACAAAAAGAGAATTATTAGCATTAGCAGAAAACATTATCAATTTAAAGTTGTTTATGCTACAGCAATATGTACAACAAATCTTTATAAATGGTTTTTATATTAAAACAAACAAAGAGTCCAATAATGTAAAAACACAGCTAGCTAATTTAGTTAGTTTGTGGTTAACTTTAAAATTAAAAAAAGCAACAATTGCATATTTCTATTGAAAGAGCAAACTAAGTTACTTTCTCTCTCTCTTTCTTTGCAGTCTCTCTTTTAATTGAATGTAAAATAAGAAAAAGAACAGCTTTTTTGTTTTGTTGCTATCAGTGATGGAAAACTGAAAAATTTAAATGGTACTGACCGTCAACAAAAAGAGTAGTTTTTTAAACATTTTGGTACTGTTTAGAAAACATATTTTTTTCAAAAGTAAAATTAAAAATCCATTCAAATATAAAATTAATTCAGTTTAATAAAAAAAAACTATTATAACAACATACTAAATATTAATTCATTTTTATGTAAAAATATATGTTTCAAAAATTTTTATTTGTTGTGGGTTAAGATAATAAACATATGAGCATGCCTGCATTTTGTTAGTGTTAATGCCATATCATTAATAGATCTTTCACCAATATCTTTGAAGTTTTCAAACTCATATGATACACAAAAAATCTCAAACAAGAAATGAGAATTACAAAAATGTACGAAACATAAGAAATGTAAAAAATTTATCAAAATAGTACCACAAACAACTTTAATTATTTATGCATCTGTTTACTTTTGTGGATTAGCTATCCCACATCAAATAAATAACATGAATAACGAATTTGTGCTTTCCTTATGTTCTTATTTTAAAGCCAATGTTGTCAATGATTATAAAAATAGTAACGCTGGATTTCTAAACAGGGAACAAAGCAAAACAAATAAAGAGTACTAAATATGATGTGGGGTATTTTTTGTTGTGAAAAAGTACTGAAAATAGTACAATAGTATTGAATTTTCCATCACTGGTTGCTATAAAACAATTTTATTGAATTCTACTTTGGTAATTTTTTCATAAACACTAGTGAGAATCACTCCAGAGTTCGTGGCAAACGGTTGGTTTTCGTTGTTGTGTTCACTCGGTTGTCGTCTGTCTATCTGGTAGTGCAGATTTAGGAAATAATAAAAAAGACATTACTTAAAAAATTGCCAATAAAACAAAATAGTGCTTAAAATAACTTTTTAATTGGAAAAAGTGAAATAATATGTCTAAACCCCAATCAGATGCTGATAAGCGCAAGCAAATCTCGGTACGCGGTATTGCAGAGGTGGGAAATGTCACCGAAGTGAAAAAGAATTTCAATCGTCATTTGCATTACACTCTGGTTAAGGATCGTAATGTGGCCACTCTACGCGACTATTACTTTGCCTTGGCCAATACCGTTAAGGATAACATGGTTGGACGTTGGATTCGTACACAACAAAACTACTATGAAAAGGATCCTAAGGTAAGTTTGGCAAGATTAAAATGTTTATAGTATAAATAATATAAACTTTATATCTATCAACATTATGCTCATAAAATTATTCATACATACATATGTACATCATAAAAACATATTGGATATTGGGTGAGGTTAGAAGCACTAACTAAATAAATATGATTAAAGAATATTGAAAGTTAGGTATTTCACAATAAAATCCTATGAGGAAGTTAGCAAATTCGTTATTGTATACAATTTCATGCTATTTTCTTGTTACAAACATTTCCTAGTATACCTACCTAAATTACTAAAAAGCAAATAGGTACGCAATTCGCTGCGCAACTCTGCCCAACTCCAATTCTTTATTACATATGTACTTTTATGAATAATATATAGGTAGGTAGGTACCTACATATGTAAATTACAAGAAATTTAATTTAAAATATCTTTATTAAAAGTCTCGTAATCTCTTACGACATCTTTTCACAGATCAATTATAAATTATTCTTCTTTCTTTTTTCTTGTTTTTCGTTCTATTTATTTTGTTATTTTTTTTTTGCTTCAGAATTTTTGATTCAAAACAAACTGCATAAATGTAACATCAAGTTTAGATCTTTTGAGTGTTGTTGCTCTTATTTTTATTGTCATGGTTGTTGCTAGTTTTATTTTTTCTGGCGTCCTTAGTAAATTTGTCAATTCGTTTTGTTTTTATAAAGTAGAATAAAACAATTATAAAGCCAATACAACACAATGGCTATAACGAATAACGAGATCATTGCCAACTACACTCACTCACCGACATAAACTACACTAACATCCATCCAAGCACATATGATGATGGTATTGTTGGCCTTAATACACCAGACGGCAAATTATTTTATTTTTAACAGGGAATTGCGTCTTTTATAGTAATTTCAAAATTCACTTTCACTTTTTTGTAGAAGAGACATACCTACCTACATTCTGAAGATATATATGAAGTATCCACTTGTGTTTAATTTGTAAAGCAATTCATTTTTATTTCTTGATCGTTTATCAACAAAATGACAGTTGGATACTGTATCGTTAATTTTAGTATTTATGGTTAGAGAAATTTGGGGGTGGATCTGTTCCGGTTTAGAGAAAATTACAAAGTTGTTAATCAAACAAAGTTAAAGTTAAATTTTATGGAGCCTTTTTTTTTAAATAAAAGTATATATTTGAAACAAAAATTAAAAATTACTTAAGACTATAATGTATTATCTTAATTTACAATAATTTGTTTAAAACACCAAGAATTAACATTAATATTTGTGTATAAAAAATAACGTATAAATTTAACAGAAATGTAAATCTGCCCTTACTCCCGGGGCTAACATATTTGAAGAGGAAAACTCTTAAAATAAACTTAAATCTAATAGTTAATCAAACAAATAAAATTAATACCTCAATAGTACCTATATAAACAAATATATACCTACGTATGTATGTAGGTATACATATGTACGAGTATATTAAATTATTATTGTGTTCAAAGAGTTAAGACAATTTGTTTCCAACTGAATCAAAATATAATTTAGGTCAAGTTTAGCAGTTTTGAAATACTTTTAGAAATTTAGAAAATTCAAATAGACACGAGAATTTGAAAAATAAATAAAAATTAAAATCACGAAACCCAAATTAATGTTGAGAATTAACGCATTAAATAAAATGCAATACTCACATTAACACATGATATCCAATGTAAAAATCATGCCTATTTCACATAATTCGAACTACTTCCTTATGACCTACTTTGTCATATAATTTTTGGGTTATATAGATTGTAAAAGAAAAAGTAAGTTGTTAATAAGCTTCGTTATAATTATTATTCATATAGGTATGTAGCTACCTACTTAAAGTTTTTATTGTCAAAGAATACTGGATTTTAAGTCCCTGACTTACTATGTAAAGTGCGTTCTGGACGTGATAGTACGCTCAGTAGGCCGATTATGTTGAACATAAGTTGAGCACGAAACTCTTTCCTGACAGAACGTGAATTTTCGTAATAAAGTTGAACGATTTGTAACATTTGTTCAGGCGTAAGTCATTTTGAAATGCCAAACAAAACTAAACAAAAATAACATGACAGCATGACACGACTCACATGACAAAAAGGCTATTAAAAAGAGTATTTCTACTTGAATCGCACAGTATTTAATTAAAGGTCAAACTACTTTTAAATAATTTACAACAATTTAAACTCCGATCAGGTTCATTTGCTTATATTTTAGCTGTAATAGGATCGATAGAAATGATTTTTTGAATCCAGGATTTCAGTACATATCCATACTAAATATTCGACATAATCAGAAATAATTGAATTTTAATTTTCAAGCAAGTCTTACCAATTTGTTTATATGGCGGATTTTTTTCTTATTTTCCTCTTTATTTTGAATCGATTCTAATGATGAAATAAACAAAATCTTCAAGATCTTCCAAGATCGCAATTGGAAAAATATTCATTGTTTGGAAAAAGCTTTACTTTGTTTAGTTATTAATTCAAATAACATTTTCGACAATATTTCAAAAATGTACACTGAAATGCGACAAAAACGTGCAAAACCGATAGATCTATTATTATTAGGTTGAATTAATGCTAAACTTATTATTTTTTTGAATAGTTGTCCAACTTTTGTCTATACTTGTCTTAAGATAATTAAATAAAAATGTTTATTTAAAATATAAACTGATTTATAACACTAAATAGTATGTTTTAAATTAGTATTTATAATACGTAATTAATATATGTACATACATATATATTTTTGGGGGAAATTTAAAAGTGAAACGATTAGGGATTAAACATTTTTGTTAGACTTATAAATTTGCACAAATATCTTGAAAATATTCATACAAATGGATAAACATATGTATATGTTATATATATGTATATTTGTAAGTCCATTTTGACACACTATCATGTGGAGATCTCATGCTTAACCATGTTACCAGGCATATTCATGCACGTGCTATTTAAATATACCAAAATAAAAGTGAAATAACTTACTGAATAATAAAAATAGTAAACAATAATTCAATATTGGAAAGGGTATAAGAAGGTGGGTGGTACAATTGTACATACATATATGTACATATGTACATATAATGTGTCAAGTACTGCTGCTTCAAATTGTCCTTCTCTGAAAGTCAAGTTAATTTAAACAAAAGTCAAAAAAATCTAAATAAATAGGCCAAAAGAATTGTATACAAACATATTTGTATATAAATATTTCGAATAATTTTCACAACAATAAATAAAAGTAATTTTCATTTATAATAGGTAGACATGTAAATATAATGAACGAACCAACTAAAGTAATATATTTAATAAAAATGTATAGTAGTATACAAATGTTTTTGGCATTAATTCAATTTAATAACTTTTAATTTTAGTTTTTGAATTTTTCAGACTTTATACATTAAAATATTAATTTAAATTTTAACTAAATTTTCTAAGCAACATTAACTGAATTATAACTTTTATTATAAAAGAGTTTAGCGCTTTCATTTAAATTATATTTGTAATGTTTTGTATTGTTGTATTTCGTATATATGTATGTACATACATATGTGCATATATGTTTCTTTGAATTGTAACAATTATTAAATGAAATAGAATTTTTTGATTCTAATATGTTTCAAGGTCATTGAAAGGTTATTGCTTTAGAATAAGAAAAAAAACCAAAACAAAGAGACAACAACCCAAAAATAAAATAAATGAAAATATTTTCTGCGTTTTCTGGTTTCTTTTTATTCTGACGCTGAGAATTTTTAGTGTCGCTTTGTGGGAGACAGACAATTTGTTTTTCACTATCGAAAAGAAAACGCACAAGGGAATGGTTGATTCATTAAAACAAAATATTTCAATAGTGTGTACCTAACTAGATAAAAGTTTATCATTTATTATACCTTTCACCACCATAGTAGTATTTTGTTTGGGCGGTTGTTTGTAACGATTGACTTAGATGATTTAACGATGTCCGACCGTCCGTCTGGCTGTCCACGTAAAACTTTTTCGCAAAGTGTACATGTCGCAATTTTCAAAATATTCCGATAAAGTTTGGCCCAAGGACAGTTGAAGTTGAAATTGGTTAAAATCGGTACATTATTTCACCTAGTCCTCATACAAGTGTCCTCCTAAAATAGGGGTATATCAGTCAAATATATTTTATTTATGCACGTATCTTAACAAATTTCGCCATAAATAAATGAAGCCTAATCACAGCTCCTACATATATAAGACCCTATATAAAATCCCTCTCGACAATGTACTTAAGTATAAATATTTTAAAGTGTTAATATCGCGATAAAACTTAACAAAAAAATCTACATTAATGCATAGAAGTCATGTCACAAAATTTTTGGATGATCGGTCCATTTTATAGCGACTATTTCTGAAAAATTCTTTTTCCACAATATAATGAGTGTAGAGTATTATATTATTGCCCTTGACCGACTGTTTATGTATATATACCTAGTTATTTATTTATGTATACATACATAAAACAAATTTATTATTAAGTTTCCATTAGTCACTTCTTTATAAATTTTTTTTGGCACTCTATAATTCGAGTGTTATGATTTGCTATATCAGGTTTGTGATGTATTTTTTTCCATAACATTGAATAAGGAAATCTAAAGAAAATTAGTTTCTTTTAACCTTCACTAGGAGGGGTAAGGTTATAAATAAAGTTTGTCAGGAATTTGTAGAACTATACCTTTGTACATTTGTCGCCACAAACAGACATTACAGATTAGTAAACGTATTGTAATGTTGTGTAAAACTAATTTTCTGTTCTGCATTATAAATCCATTTTAATTTCTTATTAGCCGCTCATACTCTTGTGTTATCACTCAACACAATTTTGGAACTTTACCAAAATTACAACAATGAAAGGTTTCAAACTAGTTGTTGCAATAGGAGATCTGCTGATAATTCAGTCAAAATCTCTGACCGAGTTAGATTCGCAAATTCAAAAAATTTTCTGTTTTGTTAGTTTTTAACCCCGATTTACACAATAAACATTTCTAACCGTTTTAGTTTTTAATTTGTTGTAAGCAATTGATATTAAATTTGTTATTTCAAAAAAACCTATCATTATACCTATAATTTTGCATTTAAAATGACTGACTTTATCTTTAGATAATAAATATTCTTAATAAATTTTGTATAGGTACCAGTACTTTGGGTTTTAGAAATGTTCTTGTTGTTTGAATGTAGACTTCTGACTCATTATATTGGCATAATAAAAACAATTGGACAAATTTATAACTTAAAAAACTTAAATAAAACACCTCAATGATGCATATAATTGATGAGCATGACATCTGATCTAGATATTTTAATTCATAGTTAAGTAGGAAATAAAAGCAATTATTTCTGATCTGGTGAATTACAACAAATGTTTTGTTATGTAATATTTCTTAGCAACGCTTTGAGGGTATTACATTTTAGATTTCAAACCGCAATAAGCTACATACATATGTATGTAAATATGTATTCTTTAACAACAAATAACAAATTGCAACTGTATAATACATAAACATATGTACTAGTATAGATACTCTTATCAACAACCTGAATGTATGTCTAGGATTCTTTAAATATGGGTACATAATAAATACAATTAAATAAATAAAATTATTAACACAATTAGAACGCAATTGATATTTAGTCTGTGTACAAGGAAAAGTACTCTATGTACTTTGATGATAATTCTCAATTGACGTTTTTGCTTTGAAGTGTTGCAGTAAATAAAGTAAATAATACCTAATGTACGTTAATGTACCATTCGATGCCGGCATCTTGCGCTAAAAAGATGTTTAAAAAATAATAACAAAACTTTATCTATTGCAAGTAATAAAATACATACAATATGCACATTATGAATTGACACGCTGGCAACTAGTGTTCATACATGATCGACTTTCTTATCAAATGTTTATAATCTTTAAAATAAATTTAATAATTGCCATATTTATTATTAACTATAATAAATGGGGAGCAAATTTAGATTGTCATTATGTAATATTTGTAACAAAAATATATTTTTATTAAAACACACTTTTTATACCCTACAGTGTTAACATTGACAATTACTTGACCTGTTATAATTGACTAATAATAACTTTTTCTAATCGATGAGAACATGTAAAGTTTGTGTGTACGTTTGGGGTTTGGGTTTATTTTAAAAACTTTGTCAATATGTTTTGGAAATGTTTTTATTAATTATACCTATAGCAAGTTCTAGAATGCATGAATATAGCCAATAATTATTCTAGTTTGGCATTAATACCCACCTTCGGAACAAGTTCTACCAAAGCGTTACGAGTAATCAATGATATTATCACCCTCGAAACTAGTTCTAATGAGGTTCTAAATTTCTAACACTCCTTATTATGATATGTTCTATATATACTTAGTTCTTCCACCAATGTTTTTAATTGCAATTGTCATACTTGGTTCCAAAATAAAAATTTTCTTATCTCTATTACAAATACAGTGAGCAAAAAAACAACTTGTACACTTGTTGAATCGACTTTCTTATCAAATGTTTATAATCATTAAAATAAATCTAATAATTGCCATATTTATTATTAACTATAATAAATGGGGAGCAAATTTAGATTGTTATTATGTAATATTTGTAACAAAAATATATTTTTATTAAAACACACTTTTTATACCCTACAAAAGTATAGGCAGGCGGCCAGTGTTAACATTGACAATTACTTGACCTGTTATAATTGACTAATATGTTTTGGAAATGTTTTTATTAAATATACCTACATCAAGTTCTAGAATGCATGAATATAGCCAATAATTATTGTAGTTTGACATTAAGACCCACCTTCGGAACAAGTTCTTCCACCAATGTTTTTTAATTGCAATTGCCACACTTGGTTCCAAAATAAAAATTTTCTTATCTCTATTACAAATATGTATTCAATTCATTTCGAAAGAAAAAATATATTAATTTAATTCGGATGATATATGAATTAACAAAAATTTATTAGAAAAGGATTGAAGGAAAATTATTTAGAATTAAAAATTCTGTAGGTATTATGAATTAGTTTCAATATTAATAAATTCAAATAAAAGCTTTTAATTGAAGCTAGAGAATTTGTTTTTGGGAATGGGTTTATAGAGTGGTAATTACATATTGTATTAAACTTAAATTTATTCAATTTATTTATTTGAAGCTTAGGTACGATGTTTTGTTTTATCTTAACCCCGATTCCAAACAAAGATGTCGCGTGTTTTACAGTCGAACTTCATCTACAATAATGTACTGTCTTACTAGATTATTCATTTGACTCATTTGCCTCTCCCATCTGAAAGTTGTTTCAACGTGCGTGTATGTAAAATGAGTACCACAACAACATGTTGCACTTGATTTTAATGTTCATTATTAAAATTAGCTATTTTTAAAAATTGCACACTGACACATATTTAAAATGCATATTTAAGATTCAACATACTCGTTCAGAATCGTTAAGAGAGAGCAAATTACCAACTAAAAGCAATCAAATAAATACAATAAAATTTTATAGAATAAGAGAATTTCTATAAAACTAAACTGGTATTTAAGAGAAATTTTATGACAAAGTAATTTTATAGTAACTCGTTTTTCTATTATAAATAGGTTTTATTTTATTACTCGCAAATTTGTCAGTTTTTTTAATCATATCAATTTGAACTGATAGTGAAAGTGTTTGTGTTTGTTTTACAATTAGTATTAAACAGTGTGACCAGATCTCAAAAAGTTCAGCGGCTAAATCAGTTTAAAAATAAAATAAAAAACCTAAAATAAGCTAAAACTTGTTTTAAAATGCAAAAAAAAATGTGCTAAATTTTTTAAAATTCTTTCTTGAAATAATTTTTAACAATTTCAGGTACATATGATTAAAAAATTAGCTTTTCATATAAATAATACAACTTTGAACTCAAGAACAGAATTAAAAATTAAGGTTCTCTTCAGGAGTCTAACTTTGAAATAATTTTTGGAATATTTTTTGATCGATTTGCATACAAATTTTCTATGCAAACGTTCTGTAAGTTTTACTGAGTCAGGCTTAATTAAAGCTGCCAAAATCACTTCAACAGACATAACTCTATTAAAATTGTTGGTATCCAAATAATATTCAATACAAATACATAAATTTCATATATGTATGTATATAGAAATCATTATACATTTAGGCAAAAATTTGTCAAGTGTGACCGTACCTTTAGATTAGCGAATATATGAACCTTGAAGACTTAATAAGCCCCTAACTGTATAATCTAAATACGATTCATAAAAGATACAATTAGTGATTTTTAACAAAAATATTAAGAAGAAAATATTAAAAGAATAGAAAGTAGTGATGAAATATGGCGATTGAAATTAAAAAAGAAAAAACTCAAACCATACAAATTTAAATACTAAAGAAGCAAAAATATATCTATCACACAAATGTAATAGTAACAAATCATAACTGCCGAATTATTCTTAAAGGTAAATTGAGTTTTCATTATCATTCATACCACATAAATTCATGTTTTAATAATTACCCCAAAAAAATATTTTAATTGACCTTCGAATTTGTATTCCCTTTAGCGTGTCTATTATCTGTCTTTGGAGTATTATATGGGCCGCTCGCTACAAAACACCATGATCAACTTGGGTATCCAAAGCGAATGCGAAGAGGCCATGTACCAGTTGGGTCTCGATATTGAGTGCTTGGAAGATATGGAAGAAGATGCCGGTTTGGGTAACGGTGGTTTGGGTCGTTTAGCTGCCTGTTTCCTTGATTCTATGGCCACCTTGGGTTTGGCTGCTTACGGTTATGGTATTCGTTATGAATACGGCATTTTCGCACAAAAGATCATTAACGGTGAACAGGCTGAGGAACCCGATGATTGGTTGCGTTTTGGTAACCCTTGGGAAAAGGCCAGACCTGAATTCATGCTGCCTGTGAATTTCTATGGCCGTGTTATTGATACTCCCGAAGGCAAGAAGTGGGTAGACACACAAGTTGTTTACGCCATGCCTTATGATAACCCCATTCCCGGCTATGGCAACAACTATGTCAACACCTTGAGATTGTGGTCTGCTAAGTCACCCATTGATTTCAACTTGAAGTTCTGTAAGTTTGCTCTGTACAGTCTTGAACGCTAATAAAATTTTCTTATAATGTATTTTTCTCTTCTAGTCAACGATGGTGATTACATCCAAGCCGTTTTGGATCGTAACTTGGCTGAGAATATTAGTCGTGTCTTGTATCCCAATGATAACTTTTTCGAGGGCAAGGAATTGCGTTTGAAACAAGAATATTTCATGTGTGCCGCTACATTGCAAGATATCATCAGACGTTATAAGGCTTCCAAGTTCGGTTCTCGCGAAGCAGTTCGTCACAACTTCGACCACTTCCCCGATAAGGTGGCCATTCAATTGAACGATACCCATCCTTCATTGGCAATTCCTGAGCTTATGCGCATCTTAATCGATGAAGAACATTTGACCTGGGAAAAGGCATGGGAAATTACTGTACGTACCTGTGCCTACACCAACCATACCGTCCTTCCCGAAGCTTTGGAACGCTGGCCCGTTTCCATGCTTGAGTCTATTTTGCCTCGTCACTTGCAAATTATCTATCATATTAACTTCTTGCACATGGAAAATGTCAAGAAACACTATCCCGATGATTTGGAGCGTATGCGTCGTATGTCTTTGGTAGAAGAAGATGGTGAGAAGCGCGTCAACATGGCTCATTTGTCCATTGTGGGTTCTCATGCCGTTAACGGTGTAGCCGCTATTCACTCTCAAATCTTGAAGGATGATTTGTTCCGTTTGTTTTACGAGATGGAACCTCACAAATTCCAAAACAAAACCAATGGTATTACTCCTCGTCGTTGGTTGTTGCTCTGCAACCCCGGCTTGTCTGATTTGATCTGCGAAAAGATTGGCAACGAATGGCCCGTGCATTTGGATCAATTGGTAGCCTTGAAGAAATGGGCTAAGGATCCCAACTTTCAACGCAATGTTGCTCGCGTCAAGCAAGAGAACAAACTGAAGTTGGCCCAAATTTTGGAGAAGGATTATGGTGTCAAGGTCAATCCTGCCTCTATGTTCGATATTCAAGTCAAACGTATTCACGAGTACAAACGTCAATTGTTGAATTGCTTGCACATCATCACTTTGTACAATCGCATTAAGAAGGATCCCACCGCTCAATTTACTCCACGTACCATTATGATCGGTGGTAAGGCCGCCCCTGGCTACTATGTTGCCAAACAAATCATTAAATTGATTTGCGCCGTTGGTAATGTAGTCAATAACGATCCTATTGTTGGCGATAAACTGAAGGTCATCTTCCTTGAAAACTACCGCGTCACCTTGGCCGAGAAGATTATGCCCGCTGCTGATTTGTCTGAACAAATCTCCACTGCTGGTACAGAAGCTTCCGGTACTGGCAACATGAAATTCCAGTTGAATGGTGCTTTGACTATTGGTACTTTGGATGGTGCTAATGTTGAGATGGCCGAAGAGATGGGCAGGGAGAATATCTTCATTTTTGGTATGACCGTAACTGAAGTTGAAGCTCTTAAGAAGAAGGGTTACAGTGCCTACGATTACTACAACAGCAATCCTGAGATTAAGCAATGTGTTGACCAAATTGCTGGTGGATTCTTCAGTCCCGGAAATCCTAATGAATTCAAGAATATTGCTGATATCCTATTGAAATACGATCACTACTACTTGTTGGCCGATTATGGTGATTACATTAGGGCTCAAGATCAAGTCTCTAAAACTTACCAGGTAATATAAACTGCAATGTTAATTTGGCGAAGTGTTTCTTACCATTAACATATGTATATGTTAATCTTTTTGAGCAATATTTGAAAATACCACAATATCTTTTTTTTACAGAACCAAGCTAAATGGTTGGAAATGTCTATTAACAACGTCGCTTCCAGTGGCAAATTCTCTTCAGATCGTACCATTGCTGAATATGCTCGTGAAATCTGGGGTGTTGAGCCAACTTGGCAAAAATTGCCCGCTCCCGAAGATGCCCATTAAACAGCATACTGACTAACTGTATTTATTGGGAAACTACAACTATTTTTTTAATATAAACATTTACTTTTAAGTTTTATTATTATTTAATTTTTTTGTTATCATATTCACCCCTATCGTGAATAAAAATTTCATATGAAATTTGTTCCCTTTTCACATTTTTCCTATTAAAATTCAATGTTAAAAAATAAAAGGGAACACATTTCATGTGGAATTTTTATTCACGAGGGGTGATTATAAAAAATGAAAAGAAAATCGAAATCTCTATAATTGTAAGAGAAATAAAACGTAAAAACAACTAATAAAAAACCTGTTGTTTATTTTTTATTTGTTTTATTTAAACATTTTTAATTAACTAAAAAAACTATTTAATAGAAAACGTCTTAAAAGATTCAACTGAATTTCTTATAAATATAAAAATAAACATACACCTGTACCTTATTAAATCACCTCAGGAAAAAAACTAAATGAAATTTCGAAAAATCCTTATTTGAATTTAATCAATCTGATTAACTATTAAAATTTTGTTAAATGTTGTTGTAGTTACGAAATGTTAAAAAAATTAAAATAATAAAATAAAATATAAATTTAACAAGTTGGGAAAAATGTAGTTGTTATTTAATGGTTTGTATTTTATTAGTATGTGTCCAATTATTTTCATTTTGTTTTGAACAGATGAAATAATCTGAAATGGAATAAGAATAGAGAAACAGATTAAGTTCGAAATCAATAATAAATTATATATGTTTTTAATTTACATTTTTATGTTACATCATATGGGTCGATTATGTATAGCAACCAAACTGGGGGCTTATTCTGTATTGCGATGCGAAAGTCATAGCGATGCGCAAATGAATTGCGATCCGAAAGGTATTTGGTATTCTGGAGGGTTACTCTCTATTGCGATAAGCGTACAAATTGATATTCTTACGCATCGAATTTGCTTTCACATCGCAATAAAGAGTAACCCCCCTGTACGACTTTCGCAATCGAAATTTACATATATTTTAAAAATATAAATAATTTAGCAACAAAATTCATATCATTTAAAATTTACCATTTCAAATAAAAATCAAAACAACCACAAATTCTCGGTTGCCATGTTCGGCAACTGAAGTTAACAGCTGACAGTTGCCATCTGCAATATGTTTTTGACAACTGTCAACTCCACTGAGATTCGGTTGCCATCCGTAATCGAGTATATTTTTAGGCTTAACAATTCTGGGGGGTTACTCTCTATTGCGATGCGAAAGCAAATTTGCCTGGTGTTAGTAGTGCCAAGAAAATTATTTTGTTAACGGTACAAGTTTGTTTTATATAAAGTAACCATACGTACTAACGTGTTCGATTTTTTTAATTTCAACACCAAAAGTATTTGAAATCGACAAAAAAATGTTATGGGTTATACCTATGTATTGATTGTTAAAGTTCTTTGATTTTTTTTTAGTTCGAGTTCTAAACCTAATTCTTCTGTTAGAATTATATAAAACTGAGAATGAGTTGGTGACATACAAATTACATATGGGGAATTTCACGTCAAGTGACCCAATGTTAAAAATCTATTTGGATGAAATTTGCACCAAGGTTAGTACTATTGGATAGTAGGCCAGACACAATTTTTCAGCTCTATCAGTCCAGTAGTGCCGGAGTTAGAGGGGGTCAAAGTTGGACATTTTGGTCATACAGGGTTTCTTTAAAAAGAGTGTAACTTTTCACCTATTGGTCCTAGCAAAAATTTATTTAGGACTTTAGATAGCTATTTCTTCAATCATTTCAAAAATATTTTTTTTTTAATTTTTAAAAACTTTTTTTTAAAAAATATTTTTCTTTTTATTTTTTTTCCAATTTGGGCTCTTTTTTCTCAAAAGATAGCTTAACTCCGGCACTTCTGGACTGAAAATTTGTGTCTGGCCTACTATCCAATGGCACTAACCTTTGTGCAAATTTCATCCAAATCGGAAGACATCGATTTTTAAAATTGGGTCACTTGACGTGAATTTCACCATATGTATTTAGTTGTTCTATCTCTTGCATTTGTAATATTTTTTTTTTCAATTTATTTAAGTATATTATAACCGAACCCTCCTTCGAGTAGTTTGAATTTAAACGATTTAAGTCCTCTGATTTTTTAAAGAAATCAAGTAAGAAAGTATAGTCCGCCAAGCATGACAATAGGACTTCTGTGCATGTAAACATTAATTGCATTAAATTTGATCTCTATATCAACACTTGTAAAAGATTTTTGCATGTTAAATAGATTTTTAGAAAAGGTTTTTATGGACTGATCGTTATAAAATTAGGTGACATTTCTTGTATTTATGAAACTTATCTGTGTTGAATTTTATTAGAATACCAACATTTTTTAGGAGATTTTTGACCGTTAAAGGGTTACAGTGCCTACGATTACTACAACAGCAATCCTGAGATTAAGCAATGTGTTGACCAAATTGCTGGTGGATTCTTCAGTCCCGGAAATCCTAATGAATTCAAGAATATTGCTGATATCCTATTGAAATACGATCACTACTACTTGTTGGCCGATTATGGTGATTACATTAGGGCTCAAGATCAAGTCTCTAAAACTTACCAGGTAATATAAACTGCAATGTTAATTTGGCGAAGTGTTTCTTACCATTAACATATGTATATGTTAATCTTTTTGAGCAATATTTGAAAATACCACAATATCTTTTTTTTACAGAACCAAGCTAAATGGTTGGAAATGTCCATTAACAACGTCGCTTCCAGTGGCAAATTCTCTTCAGATCGTACCATTGCTGAATATGCTCGTGAAATCTGGGGTGTTGAGCCAACTTGGCAAAAATTGCCCGCTCCCGAAGATGCCCATTAAACAGCATACTGACTAACTGTATTTATTGGGAAACTACAACTATTTTTTTAATATAAACATTTACTTTTAAGTTTTATTATTATTTAATTTTTTTGTTATCATATTCACCCCTATCGTGAATAAAAATTTCATATGAAATTTGTTCCCTTTTCACATTTTTCCTATTAAAATTCAATGTTAAAAAATAAAAGGGAACACATTTCATGTGGAATTTTTATTCACGAGGGGTGATTATAAAAAATGAAAAGAAAATCGAAATCTCTATAATTGTAAGAGAAATAAAACGTAAAAACAACTAATAAAAAACCTGTTGTTTATTTTTTATTTGTTTTATTTAAACATTTTTAATTAACTAAAAAAACTATTTAATAGAAAACGTCTTAAAAGATTCAACTGAATTTCTTATAAATATAAAAATAAACATACACCTGTACCTTATTAAATCACCTCAGGAAAAAAACTAAATGAAATTTCGAAAAATCCTTATTTGAATTTAATCAATCTGATTAAATATTAAAATTTTGTTAAATGTTGTTGTAGTTACGAAATGTTAAAAAAATTAAAATAATAAAATAAAATATAAATTTAACAAGTTGGGAAAAATGTAGTTGTTATTTAATGGTTAGTATTTTATTAGTATGTGTCCAATTATTTTCATTTTGTTTTGAACAGATGAAATAATCTGAAATGGAATAAGAATAGAGAAACAGATTAAGTTCGAAATCAATAATAAATTATATGTTTTTAATTTAAATTTTTATGTTACATCATATGTGTCGATTATGTATTGCAACCAAACTGGGGGCTTATTCTGTATTGCGATGCGAAAGTCATAGCGATGCGCAAATGAATTGCGATCCGAAAGGTATTTGGTATTCTGGAGGGTTACTCTCTATTGCGATAAGCGTACAAATTGATATTCTTACGCATCGAATTTGCTTTCACATTGCAATAGAGAGTAACCCCCCTGTACGACTTTCGCAATCGAAATTTACATATATTTTAAAAATATAAATAATTTAGCAACAAAATTCATATCATTTAAAATTTACCATTTCAAATAAAAATCAAAACAACCACAAATTCTCGGTTGCCATGTTCGGCAACTAAAGTTAACAGCTGACAGTTGCCATCTGCAATATGTTTTTGACAACTGTCAACTCCACTGAGATTCGGTTGCCATCCGTAATCGAGTATATTTTTAGGCTTAACAATTCTGGCTTAACAATTCTGGGGAAATCGACAAAAAAATGTTATGGGTTATACCTATGTATTGATTGTTAAAGTTCTTTGATTTTTTTTTTAGTTCGAGTTCGAAACCTAATTCTTCTGTTAGAATTATATAAAACTGAGAATGAGTTGGTGGCATACAAATTATATATGGGGAATTTCACGTCGTGACCCAATGTTAAAAATCTATTTGGATGAAATTTACACCAAGGTTAGTACTATTGGATAGTAGGCCAGACACAATTTTTCAGCTCTATCAGTCCAGTAGTGCCGGAGTTAGAGGGGGTCAAAGTTGGACATTTTGGTCATACAGTAGAGCTGCAAAACAATCGATAGTACTATCGATAGTATCGATAGTTTTATTTTTTACTGACTATCGATAATTTTCTTTTACTATCGATACTATCGAAGTAATATGAAGTCGATTAAATGTAGCAAAAGTTAATTTCTTGCCAAATTATTTTACGCAGGTTTTTAGCCGCCTGATGATTTGTATTGTAACTTTTTAATTTGCTTTATTTGCAATAAGTTTTTTGGTATTTGCCTGATGTAGAGTAGATGTAAATTAATATAAAAAGTGTTTAATATAATTTAACAGACTTGTTTGAATAAAAATATATAAATAGAACTCAGTCAAAAAAGAATCATTCGTTTACAGCTCTGGTGTCTGAATATTGAATATAGTTAATGTATACCATTCATACCTTTTGAATATGTATCCAAGTTTTTTTTTGTTATGTTGCATTCATTTTTAAAAAATGTATTTATTAATTTAATGTTGAATTATTAATTCATTTTAATTCTAATATTTGTTTAAAACTAAAAAACGTTTTGAAATAAGCACTTATGTTTTGTACGATTTTTTTAAATATATATTTCTTTTATGGAATTGAAATAAAATTTTTGTTACAAAAATCATTTATTTATTTTTAAAACAAGTTTTTTTGAGTTATGGCATTGTTTAAATAAATGAGCAATATGTTAGTAATCTATTTATTTCAATTGAATTCTTGTGATATTGCAGTCTTACGAATATCCGATAGTATCGATAGTTTTTACTAAAACTATCGATGGTGCCTACTATCGATAGTTTTGCAGCTCTATCATACAGGGTTTCTTTAAAAAGAGTGTAACTTTTCACCTATTGGTCCTAGCAAAAATTGTCCAAAGGACTTTAGATAGCTATTTCTTCAATCATTTCAAAAATATTTTCTTTTTTTTAATTTTTTAACTTTTTTTTAAAAAATATTTTTCTTTTTATTTTTTTTTTCCAATTTGGGCTCTTTTTTCTCAAAAGATAGCTTAACTCCGGCACTTCTGGACTGAAAATTTGTGTCTGGCCTACTATCCAATAGCACTAACCTTTGTGCAAATTTCATCCAAATCGGAAGACATCGATTTTTAAAATTGGGTCACTTGACGTGAATTTCACCATATGTATTTAGTTGTTCTATCTCTTGCATTTGTAATATTTTTTTTTTCAATTTGTTTAAGTATATTATAACCGAACCCTCCTTTCGAGTAGTTTGAATTTAAACGATTTAAGTCCTCTGATTTTTTAAAGAAATCAAGTAAGAAAGTATAGTCCGCCAAGCATGACAATAGGACTTCTGTGCATGTAAACATTAATTGCATTAAATTTGATCTCTATATCAACACTTGTAAAAGATTTTTGCATGTTAAATAGATTTTTAGAAAAGGTTTTTATGGACTGATCGTTATAAAATTAGGTGACATTTCTTGTATTTATGAAACTTATCTGTGTTGAATTTTATTAGAATACCAACATTTTTTAGGAGATTTTTGACCGTTAAAGTGATCAGAAGTGGGACTCGCATGAGTGTTATGACTAATTACACTGTGACACAAAACCAAACTTTTGGAATCCGAATGGGATGAGACCAAATACAAATGATAGCTGACATTGTCCATAACAAAACCTCCAAGGGATTTTTTTGGTTCAGTGCTAGAATTTTTTTTTTAAGCATTTGAAATTTATGATTTTGGAACCCTGGCTAACGAGAAAAACTCATTACAATTTTGATAAAATAATGGCTATATATTTTTACTATCCGGGAGAAATGTGACATATTTATGTTTATGGGGTCGGGGAATCCATTTTTGATATTATGTTTTACCTAAAACTAACGCTAGGTGGCGCTGTCATACAATTTGCGTTATTATTTGTAGACATTCGGATTTTGGTTGTTGCACTGTGTTATTAACCTATCATCATAAAATTAGGCCGAATGACTAATGTACTTATGTATATACATATGTATATACGAAACAAATTTGTGTTGAATTTTTTTAGATACCTACATTTTAACAGATTTATGATCGTTAACTAAATTTCGAAAGTCTGCCTTATGAGATCGACCGATCCGCTCAAATTTTTCAAATATGATTTGTTTTTTTAAAAAACATAATTGTGGATACCTGTGTAAATCAGCCCCTCGGGCCAAATTACCGCAATCGATATCGAGTAAAATTGATCGTAATTTTCTTATTTGAGATTATGGCATTAGATACGAGCAAGAAATTTAGTACATTTTATCATAATTTCGATATCGAAATCATTTACCGATACGGGAGGCCGAGTGAAAGAATGGAGTGATTCACAACCGTGTTTGGACCGAAAAAAATAGAACGTACCAAATTATAAAACTTTGCACACAAGGTCAGGCATGATTAATGGGTCTAGTACGGATGGCAACCGTACTACAGAGATGACAGTTGCCAAAAACATATTACAGATGGCAACTGCCAGCTGTTAGCTTCAGTTGACGATCATGGCAACCGATGATTTGTTGGTTGATTTACCCCCTGGCTCACGATGTCGAACGATAACGTTCGCTTAGATAAGACTTAAGGCACAAACTTTTTATCGTATCTATTTTTTTACTCAATCAAGATTGTGTATTCCATAATCAAGTGTATGTCTTAAGTCTTATCTAAGCGAACGTTATCGTTCGACATCGTGGGCCAGGGGGTTAATTTTATTTTAAGTGGTAAATTTTAAATTATATGAATATTGTTGTTAAATTATTTATATTTTTAACATACATATACATAAATGTTTGTTTTCTACTCGAAAATTCGAGTATATTAGTTGCGTTGCCTATTGACAACCCAACTCCAGTTTGATTGCTATACATAATCGACCCATAAATCTATTTCGCCATCATTGTGGTTATGGGCATAAAAAAGGAGCGTAATATGTCACAACATTGGTAAGTGAAGTTGAAGATGCCTTCCTCGCTAAAATATCCACAACAAAATTGTTCGAAAGCTTTGATTAATTTATTATCTTCTACGCAATACGATTTTATCCAAATCTGCTCCAGCTCGTTCTAGTGTCGAAATACCGTTTATTTGTGGTTTTTATAAGTGACTAGCTGACCGCCCCGGCTTCGCTCGGTATTTACTAATGATTTGTATTTCATATATAATTAAAAATTAAGACACAAAAATTTCAGTAAAAGAAAAAATAACAAAAATTTGTATCAATTTATTGCTTAAAAAGTTTCTTTAAAATTCGATTATTATTATATGCAGCGTTACCGTTGATGCGACTAAAGTGGCAATTTGACCCTTTTACAGATGCCTTGCCACTTTTTGTGTACCTTTTTTTGTTTTACTTGATACATATTAGTTTTTTTTATTAATTTTTTTATTATATGCATATGTAAACATACATCATATACAACATTTAAATGAAAAAAATACGATTTTTATTTTTGTTTTGTTTATTTTCCATCTTTTTAAGAGTGGTGCCCCTTTTTTTTAATAAATCCCCTTTTTGTGCGACTTTCTCAAATTTTCCAACGGTAACGCTGATTATATGCAACAACAATTGAAACAATTATTAATTAAAAAACAAAAAAAAAAAAAAATTAATTTTAAAGCTTGATGGTAAACAATGTTTTTTGTTCATCTATTGGGGCAGAAAATGAATAGTCCTGACGGTGTACCGACTCTCGAGCACGCATCATATAATTGACCGTGAGAAAAACATTGGGATTCTAGATTTAACCCATACACTTTTAAAGATTGTCCTTGAGATTTATTTTTCGTCATTGCGAATGCAGGTGAACTGGAAATTGAACGCATAGATCACTTGGTTTCATAGGTGAGAAGTTCTTCAAAAAATGTCTCTTATTAAGAAAAATGAGGCAGTAAAATTTAGTTCTTTGACTTTTTATAAAATTGTCTCATACTTAAAAAAATGAGAAGTAAAAGGAGGCTTTGGTGCCAGCTCTTCAAGTTTCTTCAAAAATGTCTCTTATTAAGAAAAATGAGAAGTGAAAAGGAGGCAATATATTAAAAACTTAAAATTTACGAGTTTTACCAGGAATTTATTTTCTTTACAAACCATCTTCTGAGAATTTCGAATCGAAGAAAAAAAATCAGCCAAATCGCTCCAGCCGTTCTCATGTGATGCCATTACATACATGGACCATTTCATTTTTATATACTATATACACACTAGGCCGGGTCGATTTGTGGGGAGGCAAAAAAATGAGCCCATGGCTCAGTGAAAATCGTATTCTAGGGATCAAAATAAGAAACTTTGCCGAAGGAACCATACCTCTAAACCGAATTCTACTACCCCCCCCCCCCAACTGTTGACTTTTGTCCCGTAGGGTCGTTTTGAAAAATCCCACTTTGACCCATTTAGAGTGCCCCAATCAAGTCCAAATGTATGACCGACCCCCACTAACTTTGCCAGTAGCACACCCCCTGGAACTCCCCGAGGGGTTCCCATACAAACATTTAAAAAAATCTTCATTTTGGCACTTTATTTTATTATTTTTTATTTATTTTTATAATTTTATTTATTTTTTCTCTTTAGAAATGTATTTAGTCAGAACATATGTAAATGAAAAAATTAATTTAACTTACTAATAGAAAAGAAAATAAAAAAAATTACCTAGACTATTACGATTACATGTGACAACGGAAAATCCAGATGCAAATTTAAGAATACGATTTTCACTGAGCCATGGGCGATTATTAAATCGACCCGCCCTAATACACTCCTATCGTGAGTAAAAATTCCACATGAAATTTGTTCCCTTTTCACATTTTTCCTATTAAAATTTAATGTTAAAAATATAAAAGGGAACAAATTTCGTGTGGAATTTTTATTCACGATAGGGGCGATTGATTAAAAATGTTCATACTTTTTTGCCTTAGTAGGGTAGCGTGCATAAACCATGGCTAATATTTACATACATATAAATTAGTCATTCTGTTTGTAATTTCTACAATGTCTACATACTTATGTACTGATTTTGCTATCTTATATATTAAATATATTCTAAACTATGTTCATATATTCAAACGTATTCTTTATAGAATTAAATCCTTATTGAATAAATATTGATCTCTATATGATCCCGATATATGACTTTTTAGAATTACAATCTTATATATCAGACATCCATGTTTGGAGTATACAAGAAGGAATATCTCTTTTATGCATTTTACAGTAGAGACCAAAAAAGTTTTAAAATGCGCCTTACTAGAATTTCAATAAATTTACAGAAGAAGCAACAAATTAATTATAATAATGATAGTAAGTAATATTATATCAACGTCTTTGAATTTTATTAATATTTAACATAGTCCTTATTCTAGACATGTGCTATGTTGCTTTACATAAGAGAGCCAGCGAATATCATATTATGGTTAAATGAATAAAACCTCTTGTTTTACAACTTACCTACAATCTTTAAATAATTAATTCAAATCTATGTTTTAAATATATATATTTTTTATATTTTATTTCTTATAAAAATTGTGTAAATTCTTTTACATTTTTCTTGATTTTGTTGTTGGTTTCTCATTTACATACATAAATTAAATTCTTATGAAAAATACATATGTATGCGTTTTTTTTCGTTTTAAGCATTTAAAATCATTAAGTTTGAAAATTAGCTGATTAATATAAAAAAGAAACTGAAAATTGAAAACAGTTAAACACAACACATCTATCATAATTTTACACTAAATATACACTAAAATATAAGTGTTATTATTTTTATAAAATGCATACATGAAAGAAAATCTTTTAAGAAATTGTGAAATTAAGCAAAAACTTAACAACACATATTGGGTGGTATTATTGATTCCGCAGGGAAAGGAAAACTAAGCGGAAAGAAATATCGATCGATATTTAAAATGTAATTATTCATTTCTGCGGCATGCCGCAATACTGTCTGTGTAGAGATGATACCGTAAAAAGGAAAACTAGCGCATCAACGGAATGAATAATTTCAAATAATGCTTCCGCACAAAAAACTTGAACGGAATTAATAATTCGACCCATTAAAATATATGGAAATGAAAATAAGCGAATTTCTTAAAAAAAAAATTGTCATACGAAAGTACGGCAGCAGAGAGGACAGATAGGTGTCATTTTATATACATTTTCGGTCAGTTTAAATTAATTGAACAGTAGGGTATATCGATTATTTGTTTTTTAAGATCGTGTTTAACAAAATTAATTAATTTGTTAATTGTTGGCACTAGAGTTATTTAAAGAGGGAGACACAGCGTGAGAGGGTGTGGGAAAGAGTATAAACAATCAAGCCACCGTCATAATATTGCCACCTGTATAACCAACAAAGTAACCGGGATCACCAAAGCGATCGTATAACTGAAAATAAAGAAAATAAAAGATTTAATTAATTAAAAAAACAAAAATTAGGTAAATCAAATTGTGTTTATATGATAAAAGAAAGCATTCTCTAATGAAAATACAGGCACAAACCTAACTAACATTAATTTCAATAAGTTTTCTGATAACAACAACAATAATAGTAATGTTCGATAATTAAGGAAACGAAAACATTCATATTTTTGTAATTGGAAAATGTTGTTTTCGAATTTGTCATTGATCCATGCAATTTGTAGTTATCTCAGCAACAAACATTTAAAGAACAAATAATTATCAAATAATCAAATGATTTTTAATGCCAAAATATATTTCAATTAAAGTTAGTATAGGTAAATATATGGCTGCTAATTCTAAATATTTAAATGATTTACAAAAGTTTGTGTTAATACTTTTTTAAAATACATAATTTACATCAAAACAAAATATTTCTGTTTAATTTCACTGGTTGACCACAAAAACAAATTCAAATCCAAACTTTTGCAAATTACTGACTATGTACTTGTTAATGACATTAAGAGCAACAATTTTAAATAATATTTACTACAGAATATACTAAAATACTTACTAATTAAATAATTAACAATTTCAAAATAAACCAACAAACTAATTTCGGTTTTATTTACATACCTGTGTGTAATTTTAATACATTTTCAATTCAATTACAAATCCAAACATTAAAAAGACCACTAATTGTTGTTTGTTTTTTTTTATAACAATAAAATATTGTAATTTTTATTTGTTTTTAGATTTTTGGTTGATATTTTTATATATTATTTTTAATACATACGAGTAATATGTAATTATTAGTTCAGTCAAATATTAATAGTTTTTAAAGAAATACACATTATTAAAATAGTATTAAATCTTAAAGAAAACAAAAACTAAATGTGTTTGATATATAGGTATCAAGTATTCAAAATAGATTGAATTATTAGTATAAATAAGTAGACACACATACAAATATAAACATCAAATTCAAGAATATATGTAGGTATATTCATTGATATTTACTTAAATTTAAAATTAAAAACTAAAAACTACACTACACTGACAGACACATGTTTGCTTATAAAACTAAAGCAAATTTAAAGACTAAATTCAACTCAACAGACACACAGACACGTACATAATTACAATTCACTTAAAAAACAACATTAGAACATTTATTACTATTTGTTTATTTAATTCATATTTGATATTCCTTTAATAAAATTGGTCCATTTTTAATTGAATTGAAATAAAAATTATTTTGTTGGTTGTTTTTTTATGGATACATAATCACCCCTGTCGTGAATAAAAATTCCACATGAAATTTGTTCCCTTTTATTTTTTTAGCATTGAATTTTAATAGGAAAAATGTGAAAAGGGAACAAATTTCATGTGGAATTTTTATTCACGATAGGGGTGAATAAATAAAATATATGAAACTAGAACTTTTTATGTTAATTTAAATTATAAATTGAGAAGTTTTTTAAATACTAATAAATACATTTTAGTTTGGTTTTTAAGGAAAAATTTTGATATTTCGGATGTTAATGTTATGAATCTCATTTTATTTAAACACCTGCTTGTTTGGCTACTTGTAAAAAGAGAGAAAATTACTCTTAGTGGTCATATTTGTTAAATAGCGAATATCTTTTTCAATTCTTTGAAAATGTACCATTGTTTAAGTTTCTTCTTAGAGGCGTTGGTTTAACCATAAGAAAATGATTTGCTAATATGAACGTTCCAATATGATGGTTTAAAATTTTATTAGTTTTCTTTGTAGATCCTTTAGCATGCATTTAATTGCATTTAATAATAAATTAATAGGTTTTTTGAAGCTAAAACTCTCAGCAGATTTGTTCTAGTAAATAGATTTAAATCACATAAGTGTAAATCATAATTTCATATATATATTCAGGGGTGACATAGAAACCAATATTGTCAGAATTGGTTTTAAAACCGATAAGAAAAAATGCTTTGGTGTCGTATGGCACTGCTACACGTTCAATAAATATCAAGATATTTCTAGTATCACGATATTTATTGAACGTGTAGCAGTGCCCTATGACACCAAAGCATTTTTTCTTGTCGGTTTTAAAACCAATTCTGACAATATTGGTTTCTATGACACCCCTGATTAAGTTATGTGATGAAAATCAATATATGTGAATAAACCACATGAATTCAATAAATAATATTTTTATTACATACTTTTTGTATTCAAAATCGATTTTCATCGCGTAACTGATGTTATTTTTGTGGTCTTGTAGTATTTATATTAAACTGGCTAGAAACTGTAAGTTTGGTAAATACAGTTTACTTTGTATCTGCCAAATTTTCTAATATTGTGTTGTTGACGTCTTGTAAATTGTAGTATTTAAACTAGGCTTGCCAGATATCTAAAGTTTGCAAAGAGCACTTTACAATGAAGAGTGAATTCAACTAGCTATACAAGTGTGTGCTAATATGCTTAAAACTTTTGTGAGCTTTGCCACTGCTGAGTAATAATCACACGTGAGCTTGAATGCTAAATATCTTATCACCACTGCTACTTATTCATGGGTTATGTGTGCATTTCGAAGATTTATGATGAATCCTTCATCATAATTACAGAATCAGTCGTACCAACCAATTCGAAACGACAACCGAAAGTTTTTACGTCCAGAAATCATTTTCAAGGCAATGTAAAACTTTTACAACAACTGCCAGCAGTTTAAAATGTTAAGAATCATAACATTTTTAAAATGATACTTTTTAAAACTATAATTAAAAAAATCACTATTTTTACCTAAAAGTTGCCATTTTTCAAAAGATCCTTTTGTCTATCTATTAATTTATTTATTTAAGAACCAATTTTGTTTTCTGTGCAATAGTTTTTGCTTTTTTCTTCCAATGTTTTTATGAGCTCTACTAAAACATAGAACTTTATTTTTAATTTATTCCTTTAAAATTTTGAAACATAATTATGAGCATTCTTTATTTTGTTTATGTATTATTCTTTTATAAGTAATTGTATATTTTATCATACTAAAAATTTCAACTATTTTTCTTTCTAATGCATACATATATATTTTTATATATAATTTCTTTAGCTTTTTGGTTAACAATACAATAACTAATTGTTTTATTAAATATATAGTTTAATTTACTAATTTATGTTCTTTTTTTTCGAAGATAAACTGAAAGCCAGTTCAGAATATTTCCATGTTTTTTGTTTGTAATTTTTTTTTATCATTTATTTTTGCTTTCTTGATTTTGAAATTTTAGAGGCTCACCTTTGAATCGTCAATATCTTCAATGTCACTGCTATCGTAATCACTGTCTGGTGGCGTTAGAGGTTCTGCGCCTCTCTTTTCCAAAATATTTTGCATTTCTGATTTGTTAAGTATGCAGGCCACCTGATAAGCGGTTAAGCCGGCATATGTAGCTGTCTCCAAATTCAATTTTTGACAATCATCCAGTAGATAATTGGCTAAATCTTCGTTGCAGCATTCAATGGCAATGTGCAAGGGAGTGCGGCCAGATTTGCCTTCCTGCAATTAGTATAAATATGAAATAAACGGTAAGTAACGAAATTATTTATTAAAGTTGAAAGAAAAACTTACTCTAGCATTAATATCAGCGTCATATAAAACCAATATACGTAAAATGTTGATAAAGCCAGCTTGAGCAGCCAAATGAACACATCTTTCACCTGGAATTAGAAAAAAATAATAAAATAATTATTATTAACTCAAATTTTGTATTTATGTACATCTATATATATAAAAATAAGTGTACATTTTGATTGTCACTCCATAACTCGAGAACGGCTCGACCGATTGCCATAAAATTTTTAGGGAAGGTACAGGGAGGAGTGATGATGGTTAGTTGATTTTGAAATCCAAAATCGGTCTAGCCATTCTCCAGTTATGATTTTTTTCCTGAAAAAATTCAACATTTGAAAAAAAAAGTCCCCTAAAGTATGCTGTACAAATTTGCAAATAAATAAGAGCAGGCAGGTTGTGAATACATCTTATTCTATGAAATACAAATCAATAGTAAATACCGAGCGAAGCCGGGGCGGTCAGCTAGTATGTATATAACAATCTGCTGAAATTTTTAATAATTTTTTAAATTTTTTTTTTAACTTCTCAAACAAAAATTGTTTAATTTTCTGTAGCTAATTGTTTTCTGTTGTATAAATGTTCTAACATTATCATTTTGAATTTAACGTTTTTTACGTTATTAAACAAAGCCATGAGCTTTTTCTTTGTGTCTGAAGAAAAGAAAATAATGAATGAATTCGTAGTATGTGTAACATAAATCAAAAGTCATCCGTCAACTATTAATTTTTATAAATAAACCATTTAAAAAGCTGGTTATAATGTCTGTTTAAGCTTTTTTTTATATTGTTTTATACGTTTTTTTTGTCTGCTGTTAACAAAATGTTTTGAAAATACTTCAACGTCCAACACACATACGAACAAAATTTGTAACAACCCTGCAAATAATATTGGGCTACGTGATCCATTTTAGATGATATGGACTACTCACAACATGGTCCAATGTAATGCAGTCATGGACCATGTCATAGTTAAGCAAGAGTTTGTAGTTAAACGACATGGTTTCGTGTTAACACGATTGCATATTGCGTTGTTGTTGTTGTTTAAAACTAACCCTCGTGAGTACTCCATGGAGTAGTTTTGGGACTACTCCGATGGGTTATATGGTCCAGTCCTAGGACATCGCAATGTTAAATGGACCACCTTTTTTCATATATTTGGAGTAGTTTTGGAGTACTCCTACTCCTCTTTGGACTAGTCTTTACATGCATGTATGGACTAGTCGCGTTATTTGCAGGGAAATACAAGTCGCATAGAAATGAAGGCAACGTCAGCCAATGTTGGCGACAAACGATGATGATGGTTTGGTTGGTTTTAAGTTTTTTTTTTTTTTTGTTGTGGAGATGGTTTGTTTGGTACGCTTTATATGGTGAATTTGTAGGGGTTATAACAATACCAATATTAACAACAACAGCAACAAAACACATGTATTTGTATAAAAATATCTATATGATTACGGTTGTATTGTTTTTTTTTTAGTATCTGTATTTATAACAACTTCATGTTATTGTATTTGTGCAGAAAAACCCCATGAAATTCCCATCATATAAAAACGAGTTAAACACAAAAAAAAAATTAAATTTCTATACATACCGATGGATATTATTTATACAAACATACATTTACGTATGTATGTCCAATATTTAAACAAAAGCAATAATACAATTGAACAATAACAATGAACGGCAAATAATTTCGAATACAAAACAGAAGAAGCTGATGAAAAAAAATGTAATTATGTATAACAAAAACAATAATTTGCTTAAGAAGTGCAAATGTTTAAACGGAACGTAAGGAAAATATTTAAACAAGGACAAATTTAATATTGCCAAAATGAAAATCATGCATAAATTTTATTGAATTTCTATTGATTTTACAATTCGATTTGAAAGAGTTATGGAAAATTCGATTTTATTGAAAACTCCCTAATATTTCTAATAAGTAATGTAATCATTTTCAAATTTCCCACTCATAAAATTTATAAAATTTTAATTTTACGTTACAAAGCTTTCATTTAAGACAAAAGTAATAACAAGTTTCCAAATAAATCTATACTTGTATAACGATATATAGTTTAACAAGTTCTGCTGTTAAATTATTTGAAAAGAGTAGATTTTAATTACAATTTACTATACTACCACACAAAACCAAAGAAATGAAAAAAATCAATGAATCGAGAAATCCAATTTTATTATAATATCTGTAACGATATACAAAGCATAAAGCGTTCCTGTTTAAATATTTAAAAACAATGTTTATTTCAGGTTTAATTTTCCAAATTTTATATACGAGTATAACAAAAACAACGAGTTATGGAGACTTCTTCTATAATAATGACAACTGTCAATATTTTTCGTTAATCAAAATTTTAGTGCTAATTTATTTGTTTACATTCAAATTTATTATTACTAGAGTTAGCACTTCAATAAATCATAGAAATGGTCTTGTTTTTTAATCACTCTTGCTTTAATATGTTTGAATTAAACGTTGAGTTGTAAACCAGAGGACGGCTCAAACAAACCATGCCAATTTAGAAAATGTATTCAAATGTTTTGATTACATTTATGTATTATAATTGTTCAATTCCCAATTTATTCTACTTTAGATAATGTTAACCAGTTTTAAACACATTAATTAGTGTTGTATATATCTGGATAATTTTGCCCTTGGTGGCTATGAGTTGTTGTTGTTGTTGTAACAGCAGTAATTGCTGAGTTGACAGCCTTTGGCCGAGTGATATCGGGTCATTCCGGTGCGTAGAACCGGCTGTCGTGGGAATGGTGGCTATGAGTGCCGACCACTGCTTTAAACGTATAGTTTTACTGTACGTTTTTGGCAACCTATATCTACCAAAATTCGTATTAAAACATAAATATTTAACACAGTTAGTATTTCAGCTATGATCCATTCCAATTGTCAATGTTGTAAATATATGTACATATGTACATAAATATATCCCTTGCTTAGTATGATGATAGGTATATGTAGTAAAAACCGTCAATGTCAGTGACGGTTAAAGAAAGTTTAATCGATCATGTCTTTTTATGGTTTAATAACAGCTTTTTCGTATGTAAATGTTTAAATTAAGTTAAAAAAAAAACTATTTATAATAGACATTTTATTTATAGACATTTCATTAACTCAATATTATATACATACATATGTACATATATATACATATGTATATAATTTTGTTAAAGTTTAAGTTCAAGCGCCCTAGTTGGAACGTGCATACATACAAACACGTATGTATGTTTATGTAAAAGTTGAGGTTCCAGCTCTTATAAAACATTTATAATAGGATTAAGATAATCTTTTGTTTTAAATAAACATATGTTAATATTTTTTGTTATATATGTACATACAGTGGCCGACAAAAGTGTACGTACGACCCATATTTCTGCAATTTGGGCATTTTGAAACCATAATGAAGAAAAGTAATATGTAATACAGTTTTGTTTCAGATTTTATTTGAAGCTAACGTCTCTACGACCAAGTTTCTTTGGGCGACCTCCACGTGATTTGTTTTCAACTGTACCAGTCTTTTTAAAGTTATTGACTATTGTCTGAACTGTAGACTTACTTAAATTAAAAAGCTTTGATATTTCACCAAAAGATTTTCCCTCATTTCTGCACTTTACAACAAAATTACGGACATCAATTGATATTTCTTTTCGAGAAGCCGTTATTTCTATTAAAGATTTATTTAATCCGCCTAAACTTGAACTGAATACAACAAGAAAAATAAAAAATAAATAACGGCATTCTACTGTTTGAATTCAACAACAAAATCCCATACATGCTGGACGTATGTAGACTTTTGTCAATGCTTTTTGTATGTTTATTATAAATAACTTTTAAAGTTTACATTACAGTAACAATTTTTTTTGGGCATATCAATAAAAATAGATTACAAACAAAACTGCATCATTATTTTTTTTATTCCGCGCTAATGTTCTCATAAAATGTCCAATATTGTGGTCGTATGTAGAGTTTTGTCGGCCACTGTATATATTTATAGAGCCATATATTTATGCAAATTATATAATTCGAAAATGGGGAATTTGGTACATATTTACATTAATATTTATATACATATGTATATGGATTCAAATACGACTGACTTTCTGCTCTGCTCTACTCTGCTACATTTCACTTCAATTAATTGCAAATCTATTTTTATAGGGTTTTGTTGTTTGCATGTATTATTTATTAATTTATTTGTACCTACATACATATATACATATATATTTTTCCAAAACACATGTAGGTTAGGATTTGACTCATTTAAGAAACTTTTTAGTTTAAAAAATCTTTTGGTGCAATGTTTCTCAAACTTTAGAAATAAGTGAAATTACATTGCAAATCTTGTTATAGTTCAGTAACAGAATTAGAAAATAATAAAAAAAAGCTTTTTTTTTATAACATATCAACAGTTAGGAAATTATTATTAAAATTCTCGTATGACCCAAGTTAAAAAACACTTTTAAAATTACGTATGTAGTTGTAAGTAAATGAGTAGTATTATTTACAACTATAGTACTATAAGTGTTTTTATGTAAGTAATTTTACGTCATTCGTTATTAGTAAAGCGTTTCTTCTTGCTTGCCCCTCACAACTCACGCTCCATTAGGGTAGATTTGTTAATAATCTAAAAATTTCTAATATCTTTCTATTTTATTGTATTGCTTTTATATAAATATTTTTTTTATTTATTTTCTTTCAACTGAAACTCGTGTATGCAAAATATTTGAATTTTTTATATTAAGACCCAAAGAGATTAGGAGCGAGCGTTGCGAGCTTTAGTAAGATTTGCTTTTGAACAAGAGTTTGTTGGGAAAGGTGTTAAGAAAACGTTCAAAAACTGGTTGTTATCTTTAGCTGTCATCTTATGTACAAATCTCGAAACAACGATATTATGAACACTAGGTATTTTGTTTTGTGGCATTTTATGCTATAATGTAACATTTTATTTTTTTAATTTTATCCTCTTATCCCCCAATTCATTTGTTTCTATACTTGTTTTAGAAGGTATAGAATAAATTATAAACCTAAGAGTTGGTTGAAAACGATTTTAAATTTATATTTATTTGTGCAAAAAAAAAAAAATGTTATAATAGTGTCACAAATATTTTTAACATTGCTGATGTCAATTTGTTAATAAATACCTACTATATTTATTAAACAGCGATGAATAACTACATTTTTTATAGAATTATCAATAATAATACCCACAAATTTATTGAATCAATAATTTTTTTGTAACATTCTTTAAACTAAACTTAAAGTAAACAAACAAAATAATAAATTGTTATTACTTAACCCCTGGGGCGTAATAACTACTGTAATATAATTATACATACTACATATATAATCGCTATTAATTTCTTTTTTAATATTTAAAAGTGATGAATGAACATTTTACAAAAAAAAAATTAAAAATTATTTTTTCAAGTGCAATATTTCTTTAATTAAATTTATACCTACATATGTATACAAAAACAGTATTTTTTTGGGATTTCCCCCTTAACAACTTTTATAAAAGTGAGTAATAATCATCAGCAGCAGCACACTTTTACTAAATAAAGAAAAAGTTAATAAAACGTAGATATTTCCAACTTTATAAAGGAGAAGTGCGAAAGAGCTAGAGAGAAATATAAACCAAATTAAAACGAGATCGTTTGTTTTAGTTTGTATATGTATGTATGTTTGATTAGCATAGATTAAATAAAAATTAAAACAATATAAATTAAGAATATATGTTTATTATTGAAAGAAACAGCGATTAGCTTTAGTATTCAAGTCTGGTCTGGTCTGTGTATTAAAGTGACATTTAATGAGATTTAAATAAATTGGTTAAAATTTAAATAAAACATACCTACAAATTCGTTTAAAGCCATATACTTTCCCAAAATTAGGCAAATTAAACTTGAAATATTGGAATTATTAGCAAACATATCTAACGGTTGTTAACATTTCAATGTTTGTTTGTTTTGATTGTTGTTGCTTTTGCACAAATAATTAAATAACAAAATAATATACAAAAATTCCCAGAAAAATAAAGTCAAATAAATTTTAATTAAAAAAATTGCGTTTTAATTTTTTCGTTTTTGTTTAAACGGAAATATTTTATAATTGAAATTATTCAAGTTTTTTAACTAACATGACATGAAATAAAAGGTCTCTCCTGGCCACATAGTTAAAGGGCAGCCTTTTATAAATTTAACTAAAACCTGTTCAAAAGCATTAATGCAGAACGATTAGGTTTAACCCTTTGACGCGTGGTGTACATTATAATGTACGTCGATTTTATCAACCCGTCACTGATTTGTTTTTCAGCATACATACATGCAATTAATTTACCGTTATCGGTTGTTTGTTTTGTTGTTGTTCAAAACCCACTTTAGAATAAAAACTGTTTCCAATAAATTTTTTACACACGTTTTTTGAAGCCTTTTTAAGCTATAAAAACCACATACATACATATAAAATTTTGCAATGGTCAGAATTAATTTCCGTGTCAAAGGGCACTGCTACACACACGTTCAATAAATATCGTGATATTTGGATCGCGATCCATTTTAAAATATTGATGGATCACGAGCGTATGCTACATGTTCAATATTTATCGCGTCAGTATTTATGTTATTTTTGTGCGAAACCCAAAAGAAAGACTGTTTAGCTATTTTGCTTGCTTTTGTCAATTGTTTTAAGGTACGGTCACATTTGGCAAATATTTGCCGAAAATGACGTAACCACTAAATAACATTTATTTGAACTCATTTGTTTACTTAAAAAAACTTTTCTTATTTAGGCCAAAGCACAACAAATATTTAGTTTTAATTTATTTGATGCTGTTTGATCTTGCAAAACTCTTGTAAGAGCAAACAACGTCAAACAAATTTGTGCTAAAACAAGTGGTTACGCTTTTTTGAGGAAATATTTGTCAAATGTGACCGTACCTTTACTTTTCTTTGTTTAATTTTTTCCACTGCGTATTTTATATTATTTCTTTTATTTGTTACTTTTTACTGACGTATCATAATTTAATATCATAAAAATGCTACACGTTCAATATTTATCACGATATCCACGATCCGCGATCTGGATTTCATATTTTAGGCCATTCTGCGATATGGATGGCGATCCATCAATATTGCATGCTACACGTTCAATGTAGCAGTGCCCAAATTGTTAAATGAATGCAAAATATCCACAATATAATTTGATAATTTGGTACGAAACTATTTTACGAACAAATATCGATTTAAGTTTTGAATGCATGACCATCTTTTGGTTGTCAAAGGGTCTTTAGGGGAATAAACACACATAGATCGGCTAAAACAAATTCTAGTGTTAATTTTCAGCTGAGCTGAATCTTATATATATACTGGTCAAATTAGGTTTTCACCAGCGAGCAAATACGTTTACACATTAAATGTAATTTGTACATTGATTCAGCTTACCTTAACTCAATGTGTTTGTTGATTGAATTAATGTACATAATTATATTTGAATCATTAAATTGAAATTTTGGCCCCATGGACTTGCGGCATATTTTTGAAATAAATAAATAAAAATAAAAAATAAAAAAAATAAATAAACGATGAATAATAATTTGATATTGAGCATACCAGGGATTTAGATACAGATTTGTATCAAAACAAATTTTTATTAAAAATTAATACATATTAATAATTTTTAATGAAAAATGTTTGGTAAATTTTTTTAATATTTTTTGTATGGAAAAAGCTAAATTTTTAAATGTTGTTACTAATTGCTGCTTTGTATTCAATTAAAATTTTAATCATCGATACGAATGCATACAAATAAACATCCGTCTGTTTAAACACTTAAAACTGACAACATTTTTACTGTAAATAAAAACGGGGTTTTTGCTGATTTCCAAAGAATACATATACAAAATAAGAATAGAAGACACAGTTTAATATACATAGATAGATCAGAGATAATTATATTAAAAGAATAAACCCACAAAAAGCAAATTAAACATTTATTTTAACAGCTGTTTTTTCTTTAATTAAACAAATGTTAAGAATTTCCGTATACAAAACGCAGCAACACACTCATAAAACAATTAAGGAAAAACCAAATTAATAATACTGTTTGCTGTTTAATATAAAACAATAATTATAAAAATATAATTTGAACAGCTTTTAAATAAGGGGGCACATATTTGTCTGTCAAAAGACTAAGATTCTGAAGCACAAGATACAAGAAAATCATAAGTTTAGATTAACCTTCATTAAATAAAAGAAAAAACAAAAATTGGAAGAAAAAGTTATTAAAAGTTCATTGATTTATAATTAACAACATTTTTTGTTTGTTTTAATTACTTTAGAAATATGCCGTTAAAATCAAAGCTAAAGTGTTAAGTCACTTTAAATAAATAAATAATACGCGATAAGAACAAATACATTTCAAAACCAACTTGTTGTTGTTTTTCTTGTAACACTGTATAAACATTATTTGTTTGATATATACGAGTAAATTATAGGGAAAAAACCCATCATAAAGAAAATTGTAAGAAAAAAATAAAAAATAAAATTTTAACCACAAAGTCAATTCAAGTCGACTTTGAGAAATTCTACTAAATGCAAAATATTGGTTATTCCATAACAAATTAATATTCATTAATACTACACTCCACAGATTGAAATGTTTTTTGAGTCATTGAGAATTAGTTACCAAAAATTTCTAAACACATTTAAATGTTTTTAAATTGCCTGTTATTTTATGCATTAAAAAAAACCACACAATTCTTTAAAAGGGATTTTTTTAATTTGCTTTTGCATTCTACTAGTCATAATACCCAGAAATTTAATTTAGAAAGCAATTAAACAAAATTTAGTGTTGATAACAACTTTTTTTTTTAATAATTTCCAAGTAATAATTAACACTTAAAACATTATAAAAAAAATAAAGAAATTGCAAATTTACAATTATCATTATTAAATTTCACCTAAAAGTTCATTTTCTTGGCCACACATTGTTTGCATTTGGAAAAACCCTCAACTTTCGAATATCAAGTTTAAAGCGGCAAACATTGTATGTAAAAATTCATACGAAAGTGGTTTTTCCCTTCTGTCTCATTATGCATCCAAACTTACAAAAAAAAAAACATTTAAAACAATTGCCACAAAAAATCAAAAGAAATGCATAATCACGTTCAAAAAGGAAACATTAATTCATAAACAACACATGATTGTTCACTGCAATCAACCAACCAACCACCACACTCGTTGGAGTACAAACATATGTATGTACATATAAAAACATTTTAAGCGTGACTTAAAATTCCACCCCACCTTCTTCAAGCTAACCAAAAACTTACAAACTGAACTAACTAACTAACTGCTGTTAAGTACTGTTGTTTACAATGTGCAAAAATAATTAAATTATAACAAAAAAAAAAAAAAAAAAAAAAAACAATATTGCTGACAATGAAAAAAACCTGGTTGTTTTATGTAAAACCCAGTTTTAAACGCACAACTGATCAGAAAAGAAAAAAATACAATTAAAAAGGGGGTCGGAAAACTGACGCGTGTGTAAAAACCTAAAAATGTGAATAAACCCACATGTATGTGTAGTAAACAGAGCCAACAAACAGAAAAATCGTTTAAAATAAACATAAAAATGTCAATAACAAAGACCACAAATTACCAGTTTTAAAGCAGAATGCACTGCAAATTGAAAAAAAAAAATAAACCAATGAAAGTCGCTTCAAAAAACCCTTTTTAGAAATTATGTCATTTTTTATACATCTACACACGCACATATTATGTATTTAATACATGTGTGTTAAATAAATCAATACCATCAAAAACCAAAATCTCACTTCACACTTTTATTTAGATCAGTCAAAAAATTCGTCTGAAATTTAACATTTAACCCCTTAAAGACTGCTTTAGCTTATGACAAAATACTTCTCTTCTTTTTATACAAATTAAAAAGCTGGTTGGCAGCCATAGCCACCAGTAGAATCTTTCTTTCCTGCGGACAAAAAAGGTTAAATATTGATTCAATAGTAATTGTCTTCATGTTTTCGAAAAAATGTATAATGTGTACCAGAGAACGGATTGATTAATTTTAGATTTTGAATACAATCACAAACAACGAATCTCATGTTGACAACATAAATCAATTCCGTAAAGCAATACATGTCATTATTCACAAAACGAAGTGTAACGAAAAATTATGCTTGCATTGCATGTCTTGTACAAATGTAAACGTATACTCCCAAAAGCAACGAATACTTAACGATTGGTACGAATGGTTAACGATTGGTATGAATGGTTTCAATGCTGATTGTATAAGTTGTACATACTAACAAAAAATATCAAACTTTACTAGTTAACTGTCAACAAATCGCACATAAAGCAACAACCAAAAAATATTTATTTTCTCATTAGGTTTTGTATTGTTTTTGCTCTTTCTTTATGTTTTCATTCACTGAAAGCAACGAATACTGGACGAATGGTGTGAATGTTTTTAGTTTTTTCATGTGGCATTGAATTATTTCGTTGCTTGATGTATAACCGCATAACAAAAAGGGAATGTAAAATAGCAAACAGTAATAAGGAATAAGGAATGACAAACAGTAATGCACATTTTTATTATCGTCGAGTAATAGCAATGCAAAAGCAATGAATTTGCGAATGGTTAGCAAATGTGAATGGTCTCTTTCTGTTCTCTGATGTGTACATTGGAATAAGGCTGAATGAATGTTAATTAAATCGTCCCTACTGTCGCCTTGTTATATACGCTACGGGCCGGCTCAAACAAATTTCGAACATGTAGGTATTAGTGAATGGTAAATCGACTTCGATTATGGTTGTTAATCGATTATTGCCTTCAAAAATCGATTATTTTGTGGTCGATTTTACACTACCAACTTTATACTGAAATCGACTTTTGGTCTCGATTAATCGAAAAATCAACCTGTAAAACTAAAAGCGCGGGTTTTTTGGAAGTCGGTGTGCAAAAAAAAAAATAAAAGTAAAATTTTATTAAAAGTGAAAAAATGGCACCAAGCCACGTTTGGCAATATTTTAAAAAAATGTTTAATGGAAAAAGGCAAAGTGCTGCATTTGCAAGAAGGAATTAGCTTTTTGTGGCAGCACAACTACCTTAAAGCGCATCTGAAAAAATCTCATAAGATTCAAAAAATAAAATTTATTAAACAGAAATATGTAAAACATATTTTTTTAAGTGCGCCTTTTTAAAATAAAACTATTGAATAAAATTGCACGTTTTATTTTTTCAACAAAAACAAGTTGTAAATATTTTTGATTTTTTAGTTAAAAAAAAAAATTATAAAAAAACCGTAATCGACCAAAAAAAATCGACTTTTATGTTCAATTATAATAATAGTAGCTATGTAGTAACTCATTAAATTAACTGATAACTTAGTTGTTTATACACTTCAAAAAAAATCGTTTTACGAAGCCGAACTACTTCCATTAGTTAAAACAAAATGCTTCGATTTTGATTTTCAGCCCAATTATGAATAAACATTTCGCGGGAGTTTGTTCCCTTTTCTCATTTTTCCTATTCAAATTCAATGTTAAAAAAATAAAAAGGGAAAAACTCCAGCGGGTTTTTTATTCATGATTGGGCTGTTTATCTTCATGAACTATATTTTGAGAATCTTTGAAATACTCAATTTTGTTTACCGAAACAGTAGTAGTACTCACAAATCAAAAACTACTATAGAAAAATAAACCAAAGTGATTCAATTCAAACGGGAATTTTAGCAAAAACCATCTGGCAATTTCTTAGAAAATTTACAATTATATATACATACGTACGAGTATATACAAAAAAAGCGTTTCATTAATTAAAAAAAAACTGTAATCCCATAGGACGCCATAAACTATACATACAGCAATAAAATAAAATACAATTCTAATTAGAAAAACCCAGCTTAAATAACAGTAACTGATAATAAGTTTATAATAATATTTAAAAACCAATTGAATTTTTCCAAATGACTAGACTAACTAAGGCTAAGCCAATGGGTTAAGTGTTTATACAGACAGATATATATAATGATAATATTAACAATGATAATAATGATAATGATCGTACTGTTAGTTTGGTTAGGCTTGTGCTCAAATCTTTTTTATTGGGTGGGAATTTCCAAAAATTTGCTAAGTCTGTATATGTGGGCTTAAGTTGAAACTTAAAAGAAACCAGTATTTGTAAAAAAAAAAGATTTTTTAAAACACAAAAAATTAATTTTAAAAAGAAATCTCCAACAAACTAAATTTTAAGAGACAAGTCTCTTTAAAAAGTTGAAAAAGATACATTTAAAATTAATGTGAAATATAAAGGAAATTCTAAATAAATAATGTATTATTATTATTATGTATCTATTTAAATAATAAAAAGAGAGATTACATACATACATACATACAGTCCAATGTTTATGATTTCAATTTGTGTTTCGAAAACCGCAAAAATTTATTCATACAAAATTATGTATGCGTTTTTATTAGACATGTTTGCGTTATTTTTAGCGATAAATAATAAGACAAGCCTTCTGCTGTGCTTTATACATAACATATTGTTAAAAGCAACTAATATTTTTAAAGTTTTGTTTCATGTTTTTTGTGTTTATTTGTTTTGTTTGTTTTCAATAATGACGTATGGATTTCCCCATTAACTTACTAATAAGACATTAAAAATGCGTTGTCAAAAGATAAAACTGGGAATGTTGGGATTTAACTTACAGTCACTTATTTACTCATGCTTAATACTCATTTTATATCGTTTTATTTCAACGAGGTGAAAGACTTAACACTTTTTATTGCATTTTATTGAACTTTGTATTGTTGCTGCCTGTCATAAATGAGAAGCAGGCGGTTAAACCCTTGATTCACTAGTTTTTTTTCTTTATTGTTATAATTTATCAAACTCATTAGATGTTGTTGTTGTGTTTTTTTTTTTCTTAAAAAACAAACAACATATTATTGAATGAATATATATTATAGTAGTAATTGCTATGTAAATTATTTTCTCTCTCTCGCACTTCTCTAATGAAAAGGTGTCATCATCTCCTAAACTGATTCATGTGATTTTATTTTTAATTAAGTAAGCAAAAATATTAATTACATGCTTCAATATAACGTTGTCTTTCAGTTGTTGACATTTGGTCTGTTGGTTGGTTTTTTCTTTACAGTTTTTAATTAAAAATATAATAATTTTACTGCAATTTATCTTAGGGAAAACCTAGTTGTTATTTGTGCCAGATTGTACGTGAAAACTAAATGTTTATAATTGAAAAAAAATAAAATGCTCGTGTTGTAACATTTTAAAGATAAAAATGTAATAATAATTTGCTTCTAGTAATAGAAACTAGAGTTTGTAAATTGTGTTAAGGTATTATTTTCTCATTGTAAAAATGTTGCATTTTTGCAGGGCATTATGATTTTATATTCCCCTTTTTCTGGCAAAATGTTGCCTTTATAATCAAAACATACGGATAATTACAACAATTACTACAAATCAAAAAGCACAAACTAAGATTGTAAATCTTGTGTATTTTGAAACAATAAGTGTTTAATATATGCCCTTAATCTGCCATAAGGTTGCCTTTTAAAACAATAACACCTTTCAAATATAGTGGAAGAATCAATTGTGAAGATGGGAACAAAAACAGGGTTTGATTGTTATTGCACAATTGTTCAATTTATTCCAAAATTTTTTACATTTTTCTCGTACATTGCTGTTGTTGTTGTAACAGCAGTAATTGCTGAGTTGACAGCCCTTGGCCGAGTGATCTCGGGCCATTCTCGTACATTGTAAACAAGGCTGGGTCAAATACTGTGAAATGGCAAAACAGTAATGATGTCGGCAATACAGTTTGTAACAAAATTGCGTGGCGTATAGATCTTGGGAATTAAAAAAGAAACTAATGAAAAACTTGTCTAAATTTCATATTTATTTATTTAAAATCAATATGTTTGGATATTATAAAGATTAAAGTTTTTTTTTCAAAGTCTTTCAAACATTTTTGATTTTTCTGCCATGATTTTCGACTTGAATTTAGCCAACAATATTTAAACAATCTTTAATGCTATAAATTATGAATATATGTTTTTATATACAACAAATGTTCGTGAGATATTTCTTTAAGCAATTACATTTTCTTTAAAATACATTTTCAATACACAAATGTACGAGTATGTAGTAATATCGTATAGTTCATTATAATACCAACACATGTTCACATTCATTTAAATTTTCTTTTTTTTATTGTATTTATAGACAGTCATGTGAATTTCTTTCTTCATCATTTGAAAATGTTTATATGTAATAAACAAAAGCTAGACAAATATATACTACCTATAGATGTGTAAAAAAGAAAGAAATCTATATATACGAGTACATATATTTTTTGAACAAGTAATTATAGATATGTATAATTGTTGAGAATTTGCCAACAAAATTAGAAAAATATTATTTCATAATTTGAATTTTTTTTTTTAACAAACAAAAACTGCGAAGCTTTTTGGCTTGTCTGCAGAAAACACCCAGAGTCGTTGACGGGAATCGAACCAGCAACCCTCTGACTGATAGTCCGGCACACTATCGCCTAGTCTATCGGAGCACAGACTTGCCCAAATTTAAAAAAAAAAATATTTTTATTCTATTACAAAATACTGTATTGTTAACAACCCTCGTAGCTTTAAATTTAAAGAAATATTTCGAACATGTTGAAACGTTTTTTGTTACAATTTAAATTTAGTTGCTTTTAAAATACCAAACATTTATTTTAGTCAAAGCATTTGGTTTTAAATAGTTCAGTACAAATGTACTTTTCTTTTACATGCCTTTGAACACATTTATTTTATACATACATATAAGTATTCGTATTACAGTGCATAACAATAATGTTCTACAAACTCTATTTTTATTAAGCAACAAATAATAATTTAATACCTATATAAATTTAAAAATATTTATGATTCACAACAAATTTCAAAGTAAAATTTTTAAAATTTTTCCTACGACTCAACCTGATAAACAAAACATTTAAAGTTTATGGTTTTACTACTTCAAATATATGTACAAAAAAAATAATCTAAGCAAAATAAATGTATTTTAACAATCAAATTTAAGGGGTATTTTCTGTGACGTATTCGGTATTTATACATTTTTATTTCTATCTATCTTGTAGCTGAACAAAAATTTTGTTTTATAACTGTTTCTCGGCTCATTGCAAAACAATATAATTTATCTCTGTTGTTTTCTTATCAATATTTGTACATACGTTTATTGTATCACATTTCTTGGGGAAACCCATGTTAATTAAAGGAAAAACAGTCTAGATAATAAAATAAATGTACAATAAATTGTTATTAATTTATATTGTAGAATTGAACAAACAAAATTATTAAATCATTTTATATTGGTTTCTGATAAAAATTCCTGTACATCAAATTTTGTGAAGTGGAAAAAGAAATGTACTTGAAAACACTTGACCACTGTCTGGGCCCCTAAGAGATTTTGCAGTTGAACAAGTTAGAAGCAAGTTAAATATTTGCCAGTGGCAAATGTTATATACCACCTTTTCTTAAACTTATAGAATAGAATAAATAAAGGAGCTTTTATTAAAGAAATTGTTTATGGAAATATATTATTGTAAATACTTTTATCATCCATAAAAATAAGTGCAATTTTTAGATCGATTTGGTTATAATATACATAGTATATTTGGTTATAATATGGTATAAATATAGACCGATAGAAACAATATCACCAAGGAGACTGTGAGTTATATAAGAGTTTTAAAAACATGATTTAAACCGTACTACCAAACGTATAACGAACTCAATTATACCCTATCGGGATATTAAAAAGTGTATACACTTGTGTACTTTTGGTTGATAACACGAGATATATATAAAAAACCCATAACATTAATGACTGTTAAATTTTATGATGTTGACTATTTTAATGAGCTTTTTTTCAATGAGATTTTTACCCATTTAATGAATTTATCTCAACATGGTAACAGTAATTTTAGACCAATTTCTGTGTACCTATACATGTCAAGTAAATCTTATCAGTCATTATATATCAGTGTTAATTTTATGTTTTTATTGATTTCACCCTCATTTAGATTTAGATCTAATAACTGTCAATAATGTTTACTGAACCCATAGTTTCGAGTACTTGAAATTTGTTTTTAATTTTTATTCTAATAACAAAAAAAGATTTACGACTGGCAGAAATTTTTTAATTCAATTGGTAATAAGTAATTGGGTTAAATAAAATATTCCTATTATTTTCTCTTATACATCGACAGTTCAATTCCAAACCATGCTATGTCGACTTAGCATGTTTTTAATTTTTTTGCGTTTTTGAATTTAGATTTTTTCAACTCAAATTCTGTCAAATTTTGGTTGTGATTGGCTAGTCCAATCAAAAGTTATAAACAACAAAGTTCTACCTCATATGGTTTTTTAGATATCACCTGTAAACTTTAGGAGCTTTTCCTGCAAAACTCACATTTTCGACTTAGCATGTTTTGGAATTGAGCTGTAGACATATGTATGTACATATTGGCAATCTGTTGTTACAGTTTTGCTTCAATTGAACATGTTAGAAAGCTGAAGGGTTTGAAATGTATGAGGAAGTCTGTGGGCATTATTACGTTTACAAATCTGCTAATATTTTATCAAAAGTATGAGCAACACAAAAATATTTTATATAAATGCAGAGAAAAATACCCGCAATTTAACATTAAATAAAATAAATGCAGTTCCTAGTATGTACTTGAATTAGATTTGCCGATTGCACATGTATGTATGTATATATGACGGACCAGCTTATTGTTAAAACAATAATGAGTTTGTTGCTTATTTTAACAGCAATGACGTTAATAATTCAACCTCAAGCGTCAAGGGTAATTAGTAAAGACATTTAACAAATAAAATAAGTGAACAAACAATTTTGTGCCTCAATAAATATAAACATCAGATAATTAATTAACTTTCAATTAAAGACAAATCTGATCTAATATCTCAGAATATTAGAAATATAAAATTTTAAATCAAAAGCGAAAGTTATTTTTCAAGTACACAACTTAATAAATAACATAACAAACATACATAAGCCCTTAGTTTTGCAGATGGCAATTTTAAAGAGATTTTTCTACATAGAAAAGAGAAGAAAACAAAGTAAAGCAACAAATACGTCAAACAACGATTGCGTTGCTTGTTTGATTCAAATGAATCTATACCTAGATAAAATAATTTATAACTTTTTACTTTTTGTTTTGATTCATATATTATGACGACTACAAAAATGCTATAAGCTGCTTTTGCATTTTTATTGTATGATGATGAAGATGATGGGTATTGGATTGGCTTGCTAGTGGTGGTGGCGGCGGTGCTGATGGCGTTCAACACAATTTTAATGTTTCTTTTCTTGTGTGTTTTTGGGAAAAACCCAAAATATTTTTATATTTAGCTGAAGCAGCCAGCACTAGCAACAAAAGTTAAAAAAAAAAAATAACTAAAGAAGCACAAGCAATAGCAAAAATATAAATAAATAAAACGAAAATGACAAACTGGGCAAATTGTGTGGGGATGTATGATGGTTGGATGTGTAAAAAAATAAACAAACAACAAAAATATGGCAAATTTTATGGATAGCATATGGCTGGTTTATGTTAAAAAAGTAAATACAAAAATAATAGCAAAAATGCATAAAAACTTCTTACACATTTTCTTATTTTTATCAAATAATTCAGTTGAAATAATTGCAAAAATTTTAGACGAAAATCTAATTCTAATAACTTTATTTTCGTAAATATAAAATCGAATTTACCTTGAATGTCTTTTTTATTTACTTTTACATTAAGTTATCGTCGGAGGTTGCAAGTGGAGGTTGTTAGTTTTTATTGGCAGTTGATGGAATGTAAGTTGTTGGTATTCTTTTTAACCAAAATAATCAATAAAACAATTTTATTGTTCCAAAATTAGATTTTGGTATTATGTATTAAGGTTTCGCCTTAAACCTTAAAACACAATGTACATAATTTTGTTTTACTTTTCTTTATAAGTTTTCATTCTCAATAAGAATTTTATATTCGTTTTTAACAAAAAAAAATTCAGTTTATTTTTTCATTTTCCTTGAGTTTTTTTATTTAAGTTTCACTGCTGTGGCTGCTGTGAATGCCACATATAGTCGACTGACGTCAAAAAATGGCCAAGTAAGCAAAGCATATTGAAAAATTGTTTATTATTGCAAGAAATTTAGAAAAAGTTTTGGAAAAACAAAAATATACACATTGTACGTACTTCACAATAAACATACTTGACTGATATTGTATGTATATCTGATTTATAATCTGACGTCAAATTAATTTTTAAAAATAAATAATATACATTATTTAAAAAAGCATTAGAGGTATTCACATTCTCAGAAAAATACTTAAAATTCCGTAGCTATAGTACAGCTGAATATCTGCATACACATTCTGATTCTGCCCTGCTTACATTTGATATATGTATACGAATTCGCAATTAAAATCCTTAATACACCTACTAACAAAATATATATGTATTACTTTTTATACAGTTAATATTCAACGCCAAATGTATAAAAAAATAAGTAACCAACAAATCCATGTTAAACAAATAAATGTATTCCCCATAATCATGGGGATATTGTACATGTGTTTAAAAATAGTCTTAAACACAATATACATTTTCTCAAGAATAAAATAAAAAGCAGACAGCTAAGCGGAAAATTCTTAAATAAAGGAAATTATTTTCACATACATATGTGAAAATTTGTATAAATATATTTATTTTTAAAACAAAATGTTTCAGCTGAATGTGTGATAAATATATTTTATTTGAGTTTTTTTTTAAATGTCTATGACTGTGGCTAGCCAAAAAGAAATATGTGACAAAAAATAAATATAATTAACAAGACGGGACGTCTGAAAAAGAAATATATATTGTATACATATATGTATATGTATGTACATACTATGTATATTTTCATATTCTACAGACAAAAAGCAAATATAAATTGTGAAATGAAAATTAGTTTAACGTTTTTTGTAGAATTTTTGTTTGACATAAAAATGTTCGTATTATGTTGTTGATAGAATTTTTAGAATTGAACTTACCATCATAATTACGAATTTCCAAATCGGAGGGTAATTGGGCATATTTTAAATAGGATTTATCATTGGCACGATGACCATATTGACGATGGGCTTCATTGACTTCGGAGGCACTAATGGGTATAATTAAAGCGCGTACACACTGTTCTTCGCCAGATATGCAGGCAAGATGTAAAGCTGTATTACCATGACGATCGCGCGCCGAAGGCTTAACAAAAAATAGAAATAAAAAATAAATGTTGATTAAAACTTTTAAATTTTTTTGTGTTTGATTTTTTCTGAACATACATATGTATTTTTTCTTAAAATGTATTTACTACATTTTCTAATTTTCAATGTGATTCTCAAAAGTATATGTGATATATTGAATCAATAAATAGGTTCGTAATATATAAGGGGTCTTCGGAATGTTGATTTTAAATAACAAACTAGTTGCTCATTAATATAGCAATTCATTAAATTTTAATAAAAATGGTGAACAACTTTTTGAAATTGGAAATTGTAGGTAATAGTCTAAAGTCTTTAACAATTGATTACCAAAACAATTTACCAATTTATTTTTTTTTTTGTATAATTAATTTGATTGATTTTTCAACTTATTTAAATAATCACTTCAAATGCTCATATGTACTCGTATGTATATTTCACTTACCTCTGCTCCTGCTATTAATAGCATTCTGATAATTTTTGGTTGGGCTGTTAAGGTGGCCAAATGCAATGGTGTTTGGGCTACATCATTTTGTATATTAAAAAGGATAGGATGTGGTGCCATACGAATTAAGGCAGCAACAACTTTAACATTACCGGAAATGCAGGCCAAATGTAAAGGTCTAAATAAACAATGAAACAAAAAACATGTATACAAATGAAAACAGAAAAACAAACATTCAGCACATGTATTATATAGGTACTTTAAAACAATAACTTCCTCCTAATCCTGGTACCGAAAAGACCACGTAGTTAAAAAAAAAAAACGAAACACAAAAACCTGTTCAATTGTAAGAAATTATTTTGGGAATTTTTACGGAACATAACAAAAGCCACAATGAAACAGGTGATTTATGATATTTATGACCTGGCTGTCACTAACAATTTACTTATACTTAGTTGTTGTTTTACTATCTAACCTGATAAGTTATTATTTTTAAAGAAAACGAAAGGTTGCTTTATGATTGTGTACTCAACTAATCTACTAAAAACAGGTACGTAAAATCAACTCATTTGCAAAAAAAAAAAAAAAAGAGGTCACGTTTGAATTTGTTGGGCATTAAACTTCAAATGGACAAGCCATTATGACAAAAAAATGTACATGTATCTAAATTCAGATAATTAAAAATACCTCTAGTATCTTTCTGAACACTTTAGATTTTAATTAGGAATAATTTATGTTTATTGAAAATTAAAATAATTATTATATTAACTTATCGAACCCAGCGAAAGAAGTATAAAGAAATGGTTTGGGAAATTGGTATAACCGAAGATATTGGAATAACCGAAGATTCCTGAATTAACTCAAAAATGTAAAATTTATGATTGTTTTTACTAAATTCGGATTAAAATAAGATTAAATATTTAAAATATCGAACTATTGATTGAACTTACGTATCTCCATCATCATTTTGCTGATAGTATATTTGCCAAGCATTAGCTGGACTTATTTGTTGTGGTATTGTGGCGGTGTGTTGTTGTTGTTGTTGGTACTGTTGGGCAGTTGAACCAGCTGCATTAGAAGATGAGGATGACCATACTGATGATGATTTTGTTTGCTGTGTAGTGCGCGATTGCTGTTTGGGCGCATCTAAATTATTTAAACCAGAACCGGCCACTGACATGGAGGCGTTTGTACGAGAACTGGATGCAGATGTATTGGCAGCATTGGGATTATTTTGCAAGCTTAAATTGCAGAACCATTCAGATATTCCAGATTCAACGCTATGGGGCAGAATCATTTTTGGTTCGTTTGTTGTAGAAACTATTTGACTTTTCTGTGGTCCTGACAAATTACACTCCTCGTCGTCGTATTCTTCTTCTATTATACCCGAATCTAAATTGGGTTGCTGCGTTTTATGCTGTAGATATGGCTCACTTAAAGATTCCGGTATATTTAATTTTTTAATATCTCCACTTGTAACACCAGCTCCTTCGTTATCTGTATTCAAAAGAGCCGAAGATGATGTTTGTGGTCCCGAAATAAAGCCGGAATCTATAGTTTCCCCAGCCAAATCTGAAAATTTATTATCCTCGTCACCTTCTTTGCCCAAGTCGTCTCTATTATGCTGTTGTTGGATATTGGTAGAGCCTGTCAATTGACCGCCAAATGTTGACGTTTGTTTTTTACAGTTATTTTTTTGTTGCTGCTGTTGATCAAATTGTTCTACACCACCACTACTACTACATTTACAATCATCTACTTCAACTACTTCCTTATTATTCTGATTATTATCACTTGTCGACGCTGTTGATGATGACGGTGTTGGATTCCACATTTTGTAGCTTTGTCTGAATTGTGTTTATTGTTTTTAATATATTTTTATTTCTATTTTGATTTACTTTTAGTGCTATTTTAATTCTGCACTAAATGTATTACTTTAACCCAGTTTTCTCTTGTTGTTGATTTTTTCTTTGCACTGTTCTGCTATTTGATAGTAAAAGGAAATTTAAAATTAAGAGACTGCATATTAAAAAGAAATAAAAGAGAGCAAAAAAGGAGTAGCTGTAAATTACATCACTAAAATGTGCCCTAATTTGAAGTTTGGTTTTAGTACTTATCAAACTTATTAACGCGTCTGATATCAACTGTGAGTGAGTGAGCTGTTTTATTTAGTTTTAATATTTTATTTATTGTATTGAAAAAGATAAACAAAGTGTTTATAATTTACTATAAATTTTTAAATTGGTATGTATACAAAAATATTCTTTATTAATTAATATTATCTAGACATAATCAATCGTATTTTAATTTGTTTATTGTACATTTCGTTTTGCTATATCTTGCATTCTCGTTTACGCTCTCCACCCCTCTCTTTCTAACACACAGCTATTAATGCGTAAATAGGAAATTGACACTTGTTGTTATTGTACTGTATGTATACACATACGGCAATAGGAAAGTATATTTCAGTTAAGTACTATAGAGTACTCTCCTATCAGGTAATTTAATTGTTAATTTATTTGTTTCATTAAAATTTTACATTTATTTAAAGTCACACGCTGTTTTGGGTTTTTCTAAATCATTATTTTATTCATAGGTTTTTCTGTTATACGAACGTACATATGTGTATGATTTTTATTATTTCACTTGCATTAAAAAATTCTAGATTTTATAACAAAAGCTAAGCTTTTTGTTGTTTTTTATGTTTTGCTTTTTCACACATTCTTCTCTTTTTTATTCGTTTCACAATATGAGTAGATGTTAATTTAATCAAAATGGCCACTTGTTTACATTTTTTTTGAAAATAAAATCATGTACTTTAACAAAAATACGTTTATTTAATTAATACCTTTTCAAGTGCCGGGCAAGTTTTCCGTCAAGATCTAACTAATAATACAATTTATGTCACTTTTACTTTTTTATTGTTTTCTATTTAAAGTTTTCAATTATTTTATTACTCTCAATTGTGGTATTTTTTCTATCTTTATAAGCGCTTAAATGCTTTTTACTTTTTTGTTGTACAATATCTCTATAACGATTGATAATTTTTTGCCTGTTGAACACGTCTTAAATCGTTCGCTTTCTCGTTGAGACTAATTTTATCGTATATTTGTAATTTTGTTGCTTCTTCTTATCTTGTTTTCCTCTTTAATAAAATCAGCGTTGCCAACTTTAAAATTACAATTAAATAATCAAATCATAAAAAGCTTATTTTTGTATAAAAAAGCTAAAAAAAGAAAGGTAAAAACAACTCGTCGAAAAAGTTGTACTTAAAGTTTTATTGTGTGTATATTATACCCTGCCTTTACACATGCAAGTACTTGCATGCGAGTGCTGTGTACGTATTATATACGAAAACTTATTGCAAAAACTCGAATCATTTGCAAGTAGCATTAAGTTATGTGTCCACGATTGTCAGATATTACAACGTTGTCCAAAAAATGTTCAGAAAATGTCTAACAACCGTGTAAACTTAAAATTTTTGCCTTCCAACGTTGTAAGAAAAAGCATTTTCAGTACATTGGAAGACAAAAATATTGTCAGACATTTAACAATCGCGTAAACACACAATTTTGTCATTGTGATTGTTTTAAGACAATTGTCAAATACTTTTCATTGTCATATGTGCAAAGTTTATGCATCTGCCAATGGCAGCATTGTCATAGAAATTATTTCTAAATGCAACTCTGCATATACATAAATAAACAAACAAGTGTGCATTGATAAAATTTTTGAAAAAAAACATGGACACATAGTGGACACATAGCTTTAAGGCCCAACTATAATATGCATATGCTAGCTTAAGCAAACGTGCGAACAAATATAAAATGTATGTGGCAAACTATAATGTACTTAACGAAACTTTTCGTTAAGTTTTTCAACTGTCATTTGCTTAAGCAAAAAGCGAAACTGATCGCACATTCTGTACGGAATCAGCTGTTTGTTGTTGTTTGTTTGTGTTTTGAACAAAATGGAAGAAAATATATTTATTTTAAATGTAATAATAATTACAATAAAAAGGACCCTTTTTATTTTAACAAAAATGTCTTTCTGTCGCGGTTATTTCTCTGACAGAACAAGAGCGTCTTCTTCTTTTACAGTGTAGTTCACTTATTTCTTTTAATGTGCACAACCCTTCAAGCGCTAACTTTAATATTTGTATATTATTAAAATTTTTAAGTTTTTTCTCCATTTTTGCAAACACAATACGAAAATTAACAAAACATATGTAAACGTTTATTATTATTTACAATGTAGTGCTGCCACAGCTGTACATTTTAGTACTTTTGCCGATAAATTAAAAAAAAAAGGAAAAATTATGCGTTTCGGGTACGAAGTTTTCTTTTAATTATAAAATAATATAACAATATTTATAAAATATAGTCATTTAATGGCTTTTTGTTAAAATAAAAACATTTTTTTAAACATAATACTGCATTTACATCTACGCAAAATCTTCAAGGAAATCTTTGCCGTTTACACTACTGTTTTTTGTCATATTGTGGGATTTCATTTTCATAACAAAAACAGCTGACTAAAAAGGAAGGAAAATTTTTAAATTTTTTTGTGGCAAAAAATGAGCTTCACAATGAGTTTTTTGTTTTTAAAAAAGTACACAACAATATACTTACACTTTATTTACTATTTGGTGCTCCATTGCCAATTATCTTTAATAATTATTACGATTTTAAATTTTGCCGCAAAAATTCCAAAAAATACCGCCCTTTGTTTGCTTTTTTTTTATTGTCAAAGTGTCAAAATTTTTGAACAGTGTTGCGTTTTTTAGTACATTAATAGAAAAATCACGGTTGTATTAGTAAGTAGTGCACGATTTTGAAAGATTTTGGCGAAATCTACTAGATTTGCTGCATTTTGTTTTGTATGGGAAATCTCATCAAAATCTACCAGATTTGGCTTGAAATCCCGTAAATAGTAGATTTCGCTTAGGTGTAAATGGCATATAAATGAGCAACTGTTTACAAAAAGTTTCAAAGTCATTGTAGCCACCTAAAAGTTAACTCTGAACTGGTTATGCATTTGACAGCCTTTTCGTTAACTTTTGCAATTTGCTTAAGCTTGCTTATGCATATTATAGTTGGGCCTTTACTGTTTACACAGGACTGTGAGAGTTCATTTTCAAAATGTTGTCAAAGCGTAAACTTCTACCGGCAGCTCCATTTGATTTGCAATTGATTCGAAGGCCTTGCTTTTCAAATCTCTCCTCTTATATGGTTTATAACTCATATTCCACAGAAGAGGATGGGAGCGATATAAATGAATTTAGTTTATTATATTTTTTGAAATTTAATTTTACTTCCATTTTTGTTTTGATTGAAAATTAGAGTTACCTACTTAATCACATAAAAAAAATTTATGTGGGAAAATTTTCATTAACAATAATTATTATGATTTTAATGATATTTATTCTCCAAAATTAAAACATTTTGCTTATCAATATTATTTGAAAGAAATTTGTTTACAATCACTCATAAAATAAACTAAAATTTCAATTATAAATATTATATTATCCACTTTCAATTCATTGGCAACATTATTTTTTAATTTGACGTCTCTGCAAGGAGTGTCCAAAATTCACTCGCATGCAAATTTAGCTGCGAGTAGCTCTGCAAGTGCGAAAAATGTGAGTGCATTAGTAAAAAAGTGTTGAGTGTTTTGAGTTTTTCGAAGTGTTACTCGCATGTGTAAACCCCGGGATAGTAAGCAAAGTTGTCAACGTACGTTTCGTCCCTTTTTAGATGCGAAAAATTCTTTAGTTGGTGCGCGGTGCGCTTTTTTCTATATTTTGGTGCGTTTTGAAATTTCAAAGTTGACACGCTTGTCATCTCTAACAAACGAAATAATAATTCCCATATTCTTTTTTTAAAGTTCGCATATACAGTCAAACCTCGATATAACGACCCTCACTATAACGAATTCCTCTATTTAACGAATTTTTTGAAATCCCCTACAACGCTCCATAAGATTTAATACAAAATAAACAAAAACAAAATAAGCCTCGTTATAACGAATTTTTATTCACTGCAGACTAACGAAATAGAAAGAATTTACCTCTATTTAACGAATTTTGCCTTACAACCTTTGCATAACGATTTCCATCAATGAATCCAAATTATATGAAACAGATACACACAAAATTATTGGGTGGTATTATTGATTCCGCACGGAAAGGAAAACTTAGCGGAAAGAAATGTTCGATACGTAAAATGTAATTATTCATTCCTGCGGCATGCCGCAATACTGTATGTGTAGAAATAATACCGCAGCAACGGAATGAATAGTTGCAAATTATGCTTTCGCACAAAAAATTTCTTTCCGCAATCGCGGAACGGAATGAATAATTCGACCCATTGTGTTTGCAACGACAACGCCTCAGCAAACCTACATTCGTAGTCGACTAATGGCTGAAAATTTTTTATTACCTCGTTATAACGAATAGAAGTCCAACTTCACCTCATTGTAACGAATTATTCGATATAACGTTTTTTTTTTTGTAATCCCCTTAAAATTCTTTATACCGAGGTTGAACTATATGTATATGCAACGAACCCAGTTTTCTTTGATTCAACGGCCACAGCAACCAAAAAAAACAACAGTTCAGCGGATGAGGACGGTGAAAAGTGAGTGAGGAAGATAGAAGAGAGGAGAAGAAGAAGAAAGAAAAAAAAACAAGAAACAAACAGGTGTGTGTGGGGGTGGGTGGCTAGCTAGTTTATATTTTAAAATTGTAGTGCTAGTGTAGTACATAGTAGCGGAAATTTTTTTTGCTCGGTGAGTGATTTAATAATGTAGTAAAAAAAATCGTGGTGAGTTTTTAGAAATTCCAAATTTTTCAAGGTCATTGAAAATTTGTCATCCTTTTTTTAAAGAAAATTTCTACAGCACAACTTAAGGATGTCAAAAAATATTTGAGTCAACCTGTAGCCAAAAAATCAAACAAGGTGATCCAATGTCACCAAACCAAAAAAAAATCCGATAATATGGTGTTCAGACATGCATTTTTAATTGAGTCAATTATTGGTTAATTAGAAAGTGTTCACACATGCTCAATATTGCTAATTTAATTAGCGTTTGACAGCAGCTGACAAAAAAGAATACATTTAAGGTGCACTCGGGAAAACGTCAACGCTCGTTTACGTCAACATCACAAAACGTCAACCCTTTTTTTACATTACCTACTCTAAAATTTTATGAAATAAATAGAGAGAAGGCTCTCTTCCAAGTGCTGGAAAGAAAAAAACAGCGGAAAAAATAACAGATTTTTTTTTAAATACATATGATATAAAAATATGATCTCATTTAAAATGTATTCTTTTGGTTCTAGTTGTCTTCTATGGTTCTAGTCAGGTTGACTGCCTTTTTTGTTTCCTTTTTGAAATTGTTTATGTTTGATTTTAGTTTATAATCAATAGAAACGTTTAAAAGCACATTATCGATATGTTTTTTATTTAAAAATTTTACATTCGCAAACGTCAACAATTTGTTAAACGTTTTCCCGAGTGCACTGTATTTGGTTCTAATATTATAATTTTCAGCCTAAAAATATTCTTTATTAATTTAAAAGCGAAACAACTGCCATTTTAGTTATTACTTGTCACAGGGTTGTATTCTTAATTTTAATAATTGTTAAAGCAATTAACTCTTAATGAAGCAATTACCTTAATTGAAATTTTGTATGGATAATTGAATTCAATTAGGCGTTAATTAAAAAATTTCAATTAAAAATGCATGTGTGAATACCATATAAGGATTGATACACGAGTGAATATGTGTAATTTTTTACATATGCAGGGGGGTTATTGTGTATTTCGATTCGAAAAGAAAATCTTTCGAATTTGTTTACTTTTTACATTGTATTTCAAAAGTTATTTTTTTAATTAATACCAGTGTTGCCCTTCATGTGTAATTATACAAATCGTATGCAATTAATTGGACTTAGTATATTCATATGTATTATGTGTAGCCGCCCATGACTAATTTTTGATTACCTCTTCTTAAATAAAAATTCAGAGTAGTTCAAATCAATAAAAGCTAAGATGTCTATATATATCTTCAGATTTTATTTGAGTTTTATTTACAATAGGTAAAACAAGTAAGAGTGCTATATTCGGCTATGCCGAATCTTATATACCCTTCACCTTTGTTGTGGATGCATAATTAAGTCGATAAACATCTGTTGATGAATTTAATCGTAACAATATTAATACACTTTGTGTGATCAAAGCCATCTGTTAATGAGTTTGTTCGTAACAATATTAATACACTTTGTGTGATCAACGCCATCTGTTGAAGAAATTATTCGTAACAATATTAATACACTTAGTTTTTCTGATGAAATTTTCAGAGGTTGTCTCGGATTTTTGCTCATATTTCCTTCTCGAAAACATGTCTTACAGAATTATTCAAGATTGAAGTCTGGGGACTTCAGAAAATTGATTTCAACATCCAGACAGACAGACGGACATGGCTTAATAGACTCCGCTATCTATAAGGATCCAGAATATATGTATATACTTTATAGGGTCGGAAAATTATATTGTGCAAATTACAAACGGAATGAAAAACTTATATATATCCTTCTCATGAAGGTGAAGGGTATAAATATAGGGAGCTGACTTGACACTATCGATTAAACTATTCGGCAATTGGTTCACCTCTAGAAGTGGACGAAATTACATTACAGAATGACAATGCACTTTATAGAAATGGGGTTATTAATTGAAAATAAAATAATTCACTATTTCTGCTAGTTCAGATCACAAATTTAATAGTTATTTTTTATATCGCATTTGGAGAGTTGCAAACAAACACTTTGCCTTAGCGCACACAATTAATTACTTCAAATGTTTAAGAAAAATATTTCTTTATTTCTATAAATTCTATATACATATATATATATTTTGTTGTATCGAGTAAAATTTTAAATTATTTTAACGCAAGTTAACTATACAATTTTCACTTAGTTTATGTAATTTAATAACCATCATCATCTCATAGCCAAGTAATAGCAAAAAAGTAATACATACAACTTATTTATCTTAAATACACTAAACATGTTCAACAAAACTTGCAGCTCTAAGCCGTATATTCTTAAAATTTAATAAAATTAATGATTCACACTTTTAAATCTCTAGTCGTATTCGTTGAGAGTGTTGATTTTTTGAGTGTCAAAGAAATACTAAAAATCTTTTAATTTCATACACAGCTCTGTTACATTTCGACAGAATATTGTATGAAAGTTTTTATCATTGGGAATTTCCCGGTAAACTAAGAAAATATTCACACGAGACATTGAACAAGAATAGAAAGAAATACGCATATTTATTTCATAGCACATAAACAATAAAGGATAATAAATATCCTCTCTAATATCTGAGAGAAACAGAGACAACACTACAATTTGTAGGCATTCTTCTTTTAGTTTAAGATAAAGAGGATGTTTTACATCAATCGCGTAAATATGTAGGTATGAATTTTCGAGTGTTTGATCATGTGTCCACTTTGACATTGACTCACATTACTCGTGTATTTATCTTCGCTCCAGCTGCGATGTATAATCTCGCTTATGGCGCCACTGAAGTAAATTTGAATAAAATAGCAAGAGTATTTTTTTTTTTAGCTGAGATCGATATTCACATATGAGATATTTTGTATGTAAGTATGTTGTTGTCATGATTGTCTCTTGGGTTTTACATGCGGAAATATTTGCGGGTTATTCTTTTCTGAAGTGTTTTTTCTATTCTGTTATTCCATATTTATTTATCTTGTGTTGACAAAATGTCTGTAATTTTGTGGTGTGTTGTTTAATGATTCTTTCTTATGGGTATTTTTCCTTAGTAATATGAAATTTCGTTCGTCTGAACGTCTTACTGAGTGAAAAAGAAGTTTTCCAATTGCCAGTAAAATAAAATATTAATAAAAGGATGTAAATGTAGAAATTAATGTATATGTCTGAACGTCTTACTGAGTGAAAAAGAAGTTTTCCAATTGCCAGTAAAATAAAATATTAATAAAAGGATGTAAATGTAGAAATTAATGTATATAAATTTAGACACTTATTCAATATTTTTTTTAAGCGTATAAACGATTAAAAAGTTTGAAAAAAGTCCCCAGTTAAATATTACTTTGAATAATAAACAATTTATCACACATATAAAAACTTTCAACGCATTTAAACAAAATTTATTTTTATATCCTATAGGTACCACGGTAGTGGGGGTATAATAGTTTTGTGCTAATGTTTGTTACACCTAAAAATTACTTACTGGCTGTCCATGTAAACGAACCGTGTGCGTAAGTCGTAATTTTAAATATTTCGATGATATGTAGCATATTATGTCTGTTTATATACATTGTAATACAATGTATATTATATACATATACATATGTATATTATATACATATACATATGTATATTATATACATATACATATGTATATTATACATACATATGTAGGTACATAGAAATAAATCATATTTGATAGTTTTTTTGCGTAGCGGTTGATATGTAGCTTCTATATAATAAAAAAAAAAAATCTCTTCAACGCGCATAAATCTCTTAAAAATTTTGGTATCCAAAGAAACTTCAACACAAATATAAGTTTCATATACATATACAGAAATCATGTCAACTAATTTTATAACGATCGATTCATAATTAGTCGTAGCTCCCATATAGGAACCCATCCGAAAATTGTTTTAAAACGCATAAATCTTTCACAAGTATTGAATCGAGATAAAATTCAATACTAATATAATTTGTATGCACAGAAGTCATGTCAAAAATTTTTATTTTCATATACTCGGGGGAGGGTATTATATGGTCGGACTTGACCGACTAACTTTCTAGTTTTTTATAAAAGTATAGGAAATTTACATTATTAAAAAATCCCTCAAGCTTAACCTTAGATAATCGAGAAATGATAAGAACTTAAAAACAGCTTTTGATACAAGTATTATAATCTTATACTCCAACTAAAAATGTATGTATGTACGTGTATCTGAACTCAGGGGATTTCTTAAAAATGTCAAATAAATCAGATCCAACAAACAAATTTGCCATGTGTGCAGGAATTATTAGTTTTATTAGACGCTTTCCCTACTGATACTACCTTGTATCATGCAATAAACAAAATTTTGTAATTTATAAGAATTTAAAATTTGTAAAAATATAGACCAGGGATAGAAAATAGCTTTTTGGATTTTGTACCAACTATATAGTAAATAAAATTTACTTTTTAGATCTCTACGGTACCATTTTCAATATTTCTTACATAATAATAAAACTTACGGCTAAATTTTTAATATTACGAGCGACCAAATTTTTAACATTGACAATTGTATCAGGATATCTAGAATGTCTCAAAAAATCGTCGATCTCTAGAGCTTCCTATTGATTTCTCGAGATTTATCTCGAATGCTTTAAAATTCAAACTCATAGACATATAAAAAGGCTTTATAATGGCGGATGCATTGCAAAAATGTATATGATGTAAAACTTCTAAAAGAATCAGAAGATATTCATAATGCTGCCAGATAAACCATTTGTTCACACTACAAAACTAGTGCTCCAGAAAGAAAGTTATCTAAGGATAGAATAACAATTTTATTTGAAAGAAAATTAAACCTCTTCTACTTGAAAAGGAAAAGAAACAAAGCTCATTTCGTAATAAGAGGTTTTATGTATATTATCTTCGTTTAAATGAATCATATTTAGAATAATTTATAGAACCTATAAAAGACTTTATGATATATGATTGCCTAGGTGGCTATTATAAGTAACAGCTGTTAAAGTATATTAAAAAATAAATCTGTCGATATATATGTACATATGTATGTATATTCGTGCATTTTCCGATTGCATTTTCAAAATTAACATATTTAATATTTTAAGAATATACATATTGAAGAAATAGAAGGGTTAACTTCTAATATTTTTGAAATCCTGATTAACAAAACTTTAAACTTTCGTTTATGGAGTTAAGGTACGGTAACATTTGATAAATATTTCCTCAAAAAAGCGTAACCACTTGTTTTAGCACAAATTTGTTTGACGTTGTTTGCTCTTACAAGAGTTTTGCAAGATCAAACAGCATCAAATAAATTAAAACTAAATATTTGTTGTGCTTTGGCCTAAATAAGAAAAGTTTTTTTAAGTAAACAAATGAGTTCAAATAAATGTTATTTAGTGGTTACGTCATTTTCGGCAAATATTTGCCAAATGTGACCGTACCTTTAGTCTTAAAATACTTTAATATGAAATAATAATTCAGCGGCTTCGTGCTTATATCATGGTACTAACCGGGTCTAAAATGTGTCAAAAAAGTACAATTGTACTATGTCTGTCAACGCTGATATAGATTATATGATTAATGATTAATTTAAATATTATTTATAAACAACAAACATACTTTAAAGAAAATGAGAATTGTGTTAACCGCAGTTGTATTAATATTTTCGGTATTTTACCCGCAAAAGTATGCAAATACAAATTCCCAGCAGGAAAAATAGCAAGTGCTTCCATTTGCAGGCCTTATAGAAGGCCCGGGGGGTTACTGCGTATTTCGATTTGAAAAGAAAATCATTCGAATTTGTTTACTTTTTACATTGTATTTCGAAAGCTTTTGCTTTAGAATCGAAATACGCAGTAACCCCCCCTGTTTACACATTCTAAAAGATCGATACTCATTCCGCTATACCTTCTCTCAGAAGGCCTTTCATACTCATTAAAAATTGAATTTCAAAAGACTGTCAACAAATCATGATTTCAATATCAAACACGAATAATTTTGCAATTAGTCCTCTATATCGGCACTACAACAACAAACATTACTTTACTCACTTCTTTTATTCTCCTCTTTTTGTTAAAATAAAAACGTTTTTTTAAACATAAATGAGCAACTGTGGACAAAAAGTTTCAAAGTCATTGTAGCCACCTAAAAGTTAACTCTGCACTGGTTATGCATTTGACAGCCTTTTCGTTAACTTTTGCAATTCTTAAGGACCAACTATAATATGCATTAGCAAGCTTAAGCAAATTGCAAAAGTTAACGAAAAGGCTGTCAAATGCATAAGCAATTCAGAGTTAACTTTGAGGTGGCTACAATGTACTTACGTGACTCTGAAACTTTTTGTCCACAGTTGCTCATTTATGTTTAAAAAAATGTTTTTATTTTAACAAAAAGCCATTAAATGACTATATTTTATAAATATTACTATATTATTTTATAATTAAAAGAAAACTTCGTACCCGAAACGTATAATGTACAGCTGTGTCAGCACTAAATTGTAAATAATAATAAACGTTTACATATGTTTTGTTAATTTTCGTATTGTGTTTGTAAAAATGGAGAAAAAACTTGAAAATTTAAATAATATAAAAATATTAAAGTTAGCGCTTGAAGGCCTGTGCACATTAAAAGAAATAAGTGAACTATACTGTAAAAGAAGAAGACGCTCTTGTTCTGTCAGAGAAATAAACCACGACAGAAAAACATTTTTGTTAAAATAAAAAAGGCCCTTTTAATATAAAGGCACTTATTTTTCCCACATTTTCTATTAAATTTAAAATAAATGTATTTTCTTCTTTCTAAATTTTGTTAAAAACACAAACAAACAACAAACAGCTGACTCCGTACGGAATATGCGATCAGTTTCGCTTTTTGCTTAAGCAGTTGAAAAACTTAACGAAAAGTTTCGTTAAGTACATTATAGTTTGCCACATACAATTTATATGTATTCGCAGGGTTGCTTAAGCTAGCATATGCACATTATAGTTTGGCCTTTTGCCACATACAATTTATATGTGTTCGCACGTTTGCTTAAGCTAGCATATGCATATTATAGTTGGGCCTTTAGTTTCACTGGTAAATTATCAAAAATTTTCGTGAAATTTTTCCTTCTGCTACAAAAATACCATTATTAAAGAAACCCCAAATTTCTCCAAAAACCGTTACTTTAAAAAAATAAATAAAAATTTACTTTTCTTTAAAGGTATAAACGGTATTTTCGATTATTTCGTTAAACGGTGTTTTGAACTGAAATGGTATTTAAGGATAAAAGTAGCAGTAATACTACGTTTCCATGGTACATGTTTCGCTCTCTATTCATGCTTCACATCCCAATCATTAGTGAAACAACTTGCTTCACCATACAAAATTTTAAGAGCGAATCAAGTAGATTCATATTGAATCAACTTGCGAAGCACGAAAAATTGCACTCTTCTCTAATTTTTATCGTAAGTTTATCTGCACTAGCTGTAAAAATTTAATATTATTGTAAACAAAGCAAATTATTTTCTTGTTGCTGGAAGTAAAGAAAGTAAATACGTACGAATGTATGTTTTTTTTCAAATAAGCTAACTAATTTTCACTCAGTTTTTTTGTCCATTAAAAAAAATATTTTCTACAAATTGTAAATTCTGTTTTTTTTTATTCTGTTTGTTTATTAAAAACAACTGTCAAATCGAATCAAGTTTTTTGGTCATGTAAACAGCATGATTTATAAACATGATTCAGATAGCGAAGCAGGTGATTCAAGTCTTCGTGGAAACATAGTATAAAGGTGTTTTCAATAAATAAAAATAATAATTTAAATAATAAAAATGATTTTTTGATTACAATTTTTTTAAACGATTCAACACTTTATACATCTATGTATTGTTAATGGTGTTTAATGTTATAAATTATATAATTGGTGAAAAATTAAAAAAAATTGTGTCGTTTATTCCAATACTTATATTAATCGTCAAAAAATGGGACATTTATTTTAAATGCGAATTGTAATTTTTATCTCTGTGTAGTATTACCAACACTAAACTAAATACAAATTTGGCAACGCTAATTATGTTCGTACCAAACAGCTGATGCCAAATGTCAAAATTATTATTCTTTAATTGAGCAACCTACACGCGATTTTTGTGTTTTTTTTTCTAAAGAACGAATTATATACACAGAAATGTTAAATTTATTAAATAAAACCGGCTTAAGGCTGCTTCCTGCAGTCCGGTCAATAACGCTAACAGCATCAGCTAGAACTGGCACTGAGCAGATTAAGGAAGAATCAACAAAGCCAATAGTTAAATCTTCTAACGCCCCGGCATTAGTTTTGCCGCAAGACTATAACCAGTATTCACCACTGAATCTTAAAGATTGCAGACAAGCTTGGATAGAAAATTTCGATGGTGTGGCGGAAGAAAAATTAGGTTTAATTGAATTACACCCTGATATATTTGCCACACAACCCAGAGTGGATGTGATACAGGAGAATATTGAATGGCAGCGTAAATATCGTTATGTAAGTTTTGCTTCCACCAAATCTAGAGCAGAAGTACGTGGCGGTGGTCGTAAGCCCTGGCCCCAGAAAGGTGGCGGTAGAGCCAGACATGGCTCTATAAGATCTCCACTTTTAAAAGGCGGTGGTGTATCTCATGGTCCCCGTTCACCTACAACTCACTTCTATATGTTGCCATTTTTCAAACGAGTATTGGGTTTAACATCTACGTTGAGTGTTAAACTGGCTCAAGATGATTTGCATATAATTAAAGATGTTGAAATACCAAGTACTGATCCAGAATTTATCCTCGATTTAATAAAGGAAAGAAATTGGGGTCCATCGGTCTTGATAGTTGACAAGTAAGTTGACTCGATTTACAATTTTCGATGTTTATTATATTTTATAATCATTTTAGGAATGATATCTTTCCGGAAAACATTTGTTATGCTACGGATCAATTGGGTTTCGTCAATATAATGCCAGCTTATGGCTTAAACTGCTATTCCATGTTAAAACATGACACTTTGGTGTTAACTGTAGACGCTGTTAAACATATTGAAGAGCGTTTGTTGTACCAACTCCATCGTACAGATGCCCATGATAAGGAAAAGAAATTCAAATTAGATCAAGTTTAGAATTCGTCTGTGTTTTTTTTATTTGAAATTGTTATTTTTATTCAAATAAAAAATTAAAAAAAATATATAAACGAATTTTGTATCATGGTCTTAGCGGAGGGTAAACATATGTATATGTAAGTTTCGTCATTCCGTTTGTAATTTCTTATATTTTTATTCCGAGCGTTAAAATAATTGTTTGTAATCAAAATAGTATCTCTCTTTAATTGTATAAACAAAATACTCATAACAAAATTAAAATTTATACATCAAACGACCGCTACTTATACAATTTGGTAAGACATGTTAATATAATTTTTGTACCCGATCATTTGGAATTTACCGTGGAAGTTAAATGAGCTTTCCGTGTTCTGGTGTTGAGCGGAAGGACGGTCAACAGGCAAATGCTTTCATAAACAAACTAGATTGTAAGGCTTCAAATACCAGCAGTGTTGTCGCTCGAAAATGAATCCCAATGCCTTTTGATCTAAATTAAGTGAAAAAACCCAATTTTTATCAACAAAAATCTGATTTTTAAATAAAAAACGATTTTTAACTTAGAATCATTATGTTGCTTTTTAGGACTCTTGTTTTGTTACATCTTAAATTTTTTTAAACGGATAATAGAATAAGCACACACAAAAATTTATCTAGGAGTTTTTAATTCAGAATACCATCCTTTTAAATTCCGCTAAAATTTTATAGATTTGGAAAGATGCCAAGTTAAAAAATGTATTTATTTCTTATTTTTGTATATCACAGTTTTACAAAAAAAATTGATAAATTTTATTTGTTTTAATTTAATTATGGTTGGTTGTTTTGTATTGTTTACTAAATAATTATTCGACTTAAATTTAACATGAATGATTGGTTTATTTATATTAAATTTAAAATTAGTTCTTCTTTTTCTTTTTTTCGGTTTGTCCCACATTCATAGAGTCTTGATATTGTCGCACAATTTGCTCTTGAACATCTGGCAAGCAAGGAGAGTAGCGTGAATATTCCATAGTAAATTCACCTTTGCCTTGTGTGCTGGATCTGTAAATTTTTTTTAAAAAACCATTTTTATATTTTTTTGTCAGAAAGTATTCAAATTACCTTAATTCCCCAGCATAACCGAACATATCGTTCAAAGGAACTTCAGCATAAACGGTAAACCAACCTTCGGCACCATCAGTGCCAGTTATAATACCATGTCTTTTACTCAATTGACCCATAACAGCACCCTGAAATTCCTCGGGAGCAGTAACTTCCACCAACATAATTGGTTCAAGAATTTGCCAGGAACCATTTTGGAATACCTCTTTTATGGCTCCATGAGCGGCCAACATGAAAGACAATTCACTGGAATCCACAATGTGATGACCACCATCTTGTAAACGAAAACGAATACCGGATAGTTTATGGCCGGACAACATACCCTTTTCGGCCATTTCACGGAAGCCCTTCTCTACACCAGGCACAAATTGTTTAGGCACGTTGGTTCCCACAGTTTCATCAATAAATTCAAGCAAGGTGTTTTTTTGAGGTGGCAAAGGTTCCATTACACCAATAATACGAGCATATTGACCCGAACCGCCAGATTGTTTCTTATGCAAATAATCAAACTGACAAGGAGCAATCATGGTTTCTCTAAATGCTACCTTAGGTTTACCCAGAACCACGGGACAGTTGTATTCACGCTCCATACGTTGGGCATAAATTTCCAAATGCAATTCACCCATACCAGACACTAGAGTTTCCTTAACGTCATTGTCAAAGTAAAAGTGGAAGGTGGGATCCTCTTTTGTAAATCTGGCTACAGCCTTGGCAAAATTGTCTCTGTCCTTGGGATTGCTGGGCTTAATAGCCATTGAGACAACAGGTTCGGGCACAAAAATAGATTCCATAGATAGACCATCTTTAGGATTGGTGGTGAAGGTGTCACCAGAAGCACAGTCAACCCCAAACAAGGCAAATATATCGCCAGCATATACCTCATTTACATCCTCCATATTATTGGAATGTAAACGTACCAAACGTGCTATACGCACCTTACGTCCTGTTCTAGCATTGAAGATGTTGTCACCTTTGCGCAAAACGCCCTGATAACATCTGAGATAAGTTAGTTGACCGAAACGACCAGCTTCCAATTTGAAGGCCAAACCAACAAAAGGATCTTTGCCATCTCTGGCTGGATTTAAAACAATTTGTTGTGGCTCTTTGCCCTCCTCCTCTATTAAGGCAAGATTTTGCACCTCTCCTGGATTGGGTAGATAATCGATAATGCCATCTAACAAGGGCTGGACACCCTTATTCTTTAAAGCTGTGCCCACCATCACTGGTGTAAAGGTGCGTTTTATACAACTTCTACGCAAAGCAGCCTTAATATCGTTTTCAGTCAACGATTTTTCCTCTAAAAACATTTCTCCCAAGGTCTCATCGACATTTGACAAATGTTCGATAAGTTCTTGACGTCTTTCAGTCGATTCGGTGCGCATATCTTGGGGTATCTCATCGTAACGTATTTTGTTGCCATAGTCTCCCTCGAAATAGATGGCCTTTTCGCCTACCAAATCTATAATACCCTTGCAATCATTTTCCAAACCAATGGGCAACTGTATGAAGGCGGCATTGTGATTCATTTTCGAGCGCATTTGCGACAGCACTCTGTAGGGATTTGAACCCATACGATCGAGTTTATTTATGAAAGCAATACAGGGTACATTGTAACGTTTCATTTGTCTATTGACCGTCAATGTCTGACTCTGCACACCACCCACAGCGCACAATACCAGAACTGCACCATCCAAAACACGCAATGCTCTCTCCACTTCCACGGTAAAGTCCACATGACCGGGTGTGTCAATTATATTAACGTTGATGTCTTTCCAAATTGTATAAGTAGCGGCCGATTGAATTGTAATACCTCTTTGTCTTTCCAACTCCATAGAATCCATAGTAGCGCCAACATTATCCTTACCTCTCACCTCGTGCATTTGAGCAATGCGGCCGGTGTAAAACAAAATGCGCTCTGTCAATGTGGTCTTGCCACTGTCAATGTGGGCCGATATACCAATATTACGAATTTTCTCAATGGGTTTGTGTTCAGCAAAATTCAAGTGAGTGCAGTAACCATTCTGTTTGTGAAAAATAATACAAATCTTTAGAAGATGCACTTTTTACATTGAATTTATGCATTACATAACTCTCTCTCCCCAATGATTTTAGTTTACCTATCAATAAAATAATTTCTTTAACTTACTTGCTTTAGTGTTTTTAAGTTATTCAAACGCGTAACGAAATTGCTATTGACTAGACGTTTTATTAAAGTCATTTTTAAAAAATTTTAATTGATAATTTCGTAATTTTTAATGAATGGAATTTTAAAATACACACAAAATCTTTTCCACCGACGTACAGCCAACAAACCAACAACATTTGTGAATGCCAGTGTAGTATATTTTCTCGTTAAAATTTATTAAGCGATTTTTAAACCAATTTAATAACAACACTGTTTTACAATTATTATGTCGACAGCACAGTTTTCTTCGTACTTACTTACCATTTGTCGTCAAGTTAATAATTTCGCTTGCAATAAAGAACCGTTATTTATAATTAGTACATACATATGTACTTTTTTATTTTATTTTTTCGGTTTTATTCGTCATCAAACACATTTTATCTTTAACAATTACAGAGTAATAAATTTAGCAAAATAATTTCTATTTCTATTTACGAGTATTTTACACAAAAACAATGTGGCTCTTAGGGGATTGCTGATATGTTCGCTCGTTAATTATTTTAAACGGTACGTAAGTAAGGACAATATGTATGTTTTCGTTTGATATTTGTTTAAATTGTTGGTTGATTATTAAATTAGGTCAGAGACTATTTCTCTTAAACTTTTTTGATATCTCGAATATATTAACAGATACTCGAATCAAAATGAGGCATATGGACTCAGAGTAAAAAAAAATAAAAAACAAGATTTTCGTCTATGAAATTGACATTGCTTCTAAATATCAAGATCAACACTATTTTATTTAAATGCAACTTTTTTTATTTCATATTTTATGTGCATATAACTGTTAAAAACAAAAATATTAAAAAGTGAAAGCAATTTTGATAAAATTTTACATTTATTTAGATGAACCTATTCTAAATTTTACTAAAAATTGATTTTTTTGTTTATAGCTAAATCAGATTTACCATAAAAACATTTCAGAAACACTACTAAAAACAAACAAATTATGTAGGTAATTGAAAACAGAGTGATTTTCATAAACAAATTTTGAACTGGTTTTCGAGTTGTGTTTCTGAATCAGGCCTAGAATTTGTTCTCCAAAAATTTCAAATTCTTTAAAAAAATAATGTATATAAACCTTGTCAAACTCTTTCTTATTTTTTACCTAAAGATCGAACAAATATTTTCAAAAATAAATTTTTGGTTTGGTTTTTTATTTTGTAATTCAAAAAATCGTAATCAGGGACCGAAAATAATAGGTCCACTTTAATTGTAATGGTGAATTGTACCGTTTACCATGGGAGAGAGAGTGATTTCTATGAGAACATTTTAGGTTAGTGGTTGAGAGAAACAGGAAAGAAAAAAAAATAATTAAGATTGTTATTTATAATTAAATTTCGATTATTACAAATAAATGGCAAAAGTTCATTTGATGCAAATAAACGAAGCTTGAAATCAAAAAATATAACAAAGAATTGTATGTAAAATTATAATTTAAGAAAAAATCTTAAATTTTAGAAGAAAAAAATATGAAATAAAAAAAACGTAAATTTTGGAAAAACATGAAAAATTAAAACAAAATTCACAATTTTGCAAAATTCCACAATTGAAATTTCAAAAAAAAAAAAAACATTCATTTTACAATTTGTTCACAAATTAATAAAAAATATTTATATAAATAAAACAGAATGAATATTAACAGTTATTAAGATCAACCACAATTGAAAGAGGTTGTCTCTTACCAAAGCATTAAAAAACAACAAAAACTAATAAAGGACAAAAATCATTTCTTAACAGGTATTTTGAGTGATTTTTAAAAACTCTATTCTATAAATCAATATTTTGTATATTGATTATATGGACGAGTTATTTTCGGTCTCTGAACGTAATTAATTTTCCCGAAATATGCCCATTAAGGGGTATAAATTGGAAAGGTCGCGGTAATTTATTTTATTAAATATACGATTGTTTTAAAAACCGTTATTAAGTAATAGATAATTATATTAAAAATATTTAAATGGATGATTGTGTGCAATATTGTTTTCGGTTTATAAACAGTTTTAGGTTTCAATTATATTTGGATATTTTGTTAAACTGCTGTTGTTGTTGCAGGTTCTTTGAAATTTTATGTTGGTTCGGTAGGAGAAATGTAGTTTTGAACACATACATATACATAATTTAAAAATTAAAATACATAAAATGAAAATAAAGAAGCTTAAAAAATTATTGTTGAGATCTCTTTTTGTGGCAAATTCAAATCATTGATTCAAACCGAGGTTTCTGTTGGTGAGACATAGAAGTGTCGACTACTTGTATTTGTATATCCGTGCCATTTTTGCATCGACGAATTAAATGCTTTGTGCTGAAATTTAAATAAAGCTCAATTTAGATTTCAAAGTTTTAGTTTGAAAATTGTTAAATGTATTGTATGTATGTATGTCTATATGTATGTATGTCTATATGTATGTATGTATGTAATAACAAATTTTGCACTAAATGAAATAAACTCATGCAATTATTTGATGGCTAAATGATGAGACATGATTGTTTAGTTCTGTTTTTATATTGTAGCAAAAAATAATGTTGTAATAAATGACAGGTGCAGGAGATCTAAAAAGGTTTCAATATTGACAAAAAAACATGTTACAAAAATATTCCAAGAACAAACAATATCAACATCAACAGCAACAACACTTTCTAATTACTAAAACTAAACTAAAATAAAAAGAAAACCACAAATGATTTGCATTTTAATGAAGTTTTTATTTAAAATTAAATATTTTCTAAAACAAAGTTTGTGTAAATACATACATATGTATGTTTAAGTAAAACAATAAAGAGTGATTTCAAAAATTCTATTTATTTAAATGGATTGATTATTCTTCTCATACATACATATATAATTAAATATAAATATTGTACATATTACGTATGTACCTATATATGTAGTATGTAACTTAATTGCTTTTATACATAAAAATTATTATTATTGCAAATTAACATAAAATACTGATAATAACGACAAAGTGTGCTTCTTTCGTTTGTCGGTTTAATTTAAAACTAAATTTTATTAATTAAATTATTTAAGTTTAAGCTGAACATTCTGAAAATTAAACACAGCCTTAGAATTAAAATTATTACTTTTCACATGTCTATTGGTTTAAATAACTTTGCGCACTTTATAAATATAAATTAAAATTAGTTGAGAAGCACTCATATAAACTCGTTTAGTAAAAATCTCATACGTTTGCAAGCATGTTCTAGCAATCTTTCCTACGTTCTTTTGAAATAGTTGCAATTTACTTAACGAGTTTATACAAATATTTTTTAATGATTTAATAACGCCTTGCCTGCCTTTTACAGATTTAAAATTTTCCATACATGTAATTGAGTTGTGTGTCATGTCATGTGTTAAATTATTGCTTTATTTTTATATCAAATGATTTTTGAAAATATTTCTTTAGAAATCTAGTACATATTTTGTATAATTTGTTTTATAATGCAAATACCAATTTGTTTTACTCTAATATTAAACATTTTTTAAAATCTTGTGCTTTAAAGATAATAATTAAAAATTGTCTTGTTTTTTTATTTATAGATTGTTGCGAAAAATATAATTTTGTGCGATTAATTTCATATCACATAAGTTATTAATTTTTAAAATAAATAAGGGTTTTTAAAAGTGCACATTTATATATTATTTGAACTTAAAACGTTAAAACTCAATACGATTCAAAATGTATATTAATTGACTTGTATTAAATAGTAATAATGTTCAATAATCTAAATGTAATACGAATTATTGAAATGTTATCGAAGTACTTGAAAAATCTGCAAATTAATTGGTTTTAGTTATTGAACATTCATAGTTCCCAAACTGTTGCCTCCGTAGTAATATTTGCAAAGCTAGCAGTTTCTCTATTCCGATAATTTTACATATATTTTGATTTTATTTTTATCAAATTAAATGTTATGTCTTAACCATTCCATTAAATAATTGTTTACGAATTAATTCATAAGGTGACCTTAATATAGGGTAATTCATTTAGAATTTTTTCGTTTGTTTTTTTTCGCAGATCACGTGTAACTGATCTTATATTATTCGACATTCTAGTTCTTTTTTAGGTCCAAATTAATCACCCTTTACTTAAATTACTAAATTCATTCCTCTGAGAATTCATTATTTATGGAATTTATTAAATAAAATTTGTCTGCAAATTCCATTCTCAATCTCTTCAATTTGTTCGTATTCAGTCAGTTTGTAAATAAATTAAATGATGATTATTCAATTCGGATTAGATTTGAATTATAAATATGAATTATTACACAACGTTAGTTTCTTATTTAATACTTTAAACATTTTGCTATTAAATCATTTTAGAATTAATTACTCATTGAACCATTCAAGTTTTCTTTCTTTAAAATTCATTAAAAAAGCTTTGTACAATTTATTAAATTAATAAATTTTCCTTAAATCTAAATCTATTACAAACAGATTTTAAGAATTGTTTAGAAACTGAATCTAAATGATTAAAAACGAAAACAAATTTAATGATGAGAAAATATGTTCATTCAATTTGAATTCAATTTAAATTAAGTAAAATTTATTAATTTAATGCATGAAATAATTCATTACTAAATTTATTCAATACTTGTGTGATTAAATTTTACTTAATTCAAAAATTTAGGTTGAATTAATTCAACAATGAATGAATTCTATGAATTAGTTTTGTTTTTTTGAGAATGGTTTTATGGAATGAATTGCTGATATTTAAATAAAGATTTTAGATATTATACTCTGTTCATAAAATAGGTAATTTCTCTTCTTTGTAGTATTTCTCATTTACATTGGTATTAATTAAATATGTATGGTAAAATTTGTCAGGCAGAAAATATTAAAGAGAAAAATCATAATTCTTGATTATACTGTATTGTCTAAATGATCTATAATACAGTGCAATTGGATTGTTATACAGGCAAAGTCCAGTATAACGAACGATATGTTTCCTTATTCAGGTTTATTATTCAAATCGAAACAATTTTTTATATTGACATTTCAAAGTAAAAATGTTACTACTATTCATTCTGTAATACTGCGTGAACAAATATTTTATTTGGTGACATTTTTCAATAGAGACAAGTTTCGTCTGCTCAACTTCAATATTTTGTTAAGGTTTCCCTAAATCATCATTGGATTGTCAACCATCACTTTTAACTATCCACTATGATAAAAAGCCTTTTTGTTTTCTATGGCTTTGATTTTAAAGCAAATCCATTAGCTGGAATAAATCCGCCCGATTGGTCTATATAGCTTGATATAATTGCCAATTAAAAAAATTAGGATACATATATAATGTTTTTAACGTTCGCTATAAAGGGTGATTTTTTTAAATTTTTAGCTTTCTTTTTGGCAAGTCTGTTTTTGGCAGCTCATCTGTTTTCGTGTAACATGTTACTGTTAAACATGTTCAATTTTGTTTTTAATTTAACCTTATATCGACTTACAAACGAAAAATGCTTGCAGATATTGAATTTTTTGTATCAAAATTCATGCTTGGTGTTCAGCGGCGAAGCTCATTTCTGGTTGAATTGATATCTAAACAAGTAAAATTGTCGTATCTTGTGTGATGAGCAATGCATACGGAAAAATGTACTGTTTGGTGTAGAGTGTGGACCGGCGGCATCATTGGACCGTACTTTTTCAAAGACGACAAAGGCAGGAACGTTACTGTGAATCAATTGTTTACAATTTTTTTTAGTTTGTTCAAAATGACTTGACTGACATGTAGTTTCAACAAGACGGTTCCACATGCCACACACTACGCGAAGCAATGGCCCAATTGAGAGGCGAGTTCGGTGAACTATTTATTTCACGTTTGGAGCCGGTCAATTGGCCGCCTAGATCGTGCGATTTAACGCCATAAGACAATTTATTGTGGGGCTATGTTAATGCCCATACATATCTATAGGGACAAGCTTGCCGGCCAATATGTTGGAGAGAGTATGCCAAAATTGGAATTGGCGTATGAACCATTTGATGCATAGCCGCGGTCAACATTTACATGCAAATAGCTTTAAACGTTGAATTATATACATAGATCTGTCTATCGCCTCAAAAAATTTCATACTTTTCTCTAAATTTTATGTACTTTTTTTAAATCACATTCGAGAGCTCTTAAAAATCACTCTTTATAAGGTAGTTAATGTTAAAAATTTTGGATGTACGTTCTGTATGGATTTTCGTTTAAGTAAAGTTCGTTACAGCAGGATTTTACCGAATACCGGTTATAATGAGTTAATGTTTACATTGAACTACTTCTCCGGGCATACACCAGAGTAGATTGTCGTTACGATGTAAATTTTAAATTTTTTCTAGCATTGCTGAATGTTTTTTTTTTAATTTTTTTTTGACAGATATTTCTAGGAGTTCTTTATAAAAAAATGAGATATATATTTGTATGGGAGAAGAAAAGCGATAGTATTTAAAGTTCTTTATGACCAAGCATGGTGTAACTATACAAGGTGAGTGTAGCAGCAGAGCTAACTGGCTTTGTTAACAATTTACTTATGTCAAAAGTAATGCCTTTTCAAGTGTTTTTGACAGTAGTACATTATTTTACACAAACAAAATGCCTGTTGTTTCTGTTTTGTGTTGTATTTGTTGCCGATTTACACTCACCTTATATAGTTACATCGTGTGACCAAGTTTAGAATTTATAGAATTTAGAATTTTTTTAATAATAAATGAATGAATGTATAGGTAAATATAATACGCAATTACTTTTTTCACTTTACCATCAATAGCAATTAATTAGCACTGGTCATTATACGCTAATGATATTCTTTTAATACCTTAATTATTATTAATACATATTAATATTATTCCTATTACTTGTTGTTATAATGTTATTATATAAATAGGTATGTAAAAATTTAGATTATTTTGTTGTTTGTATGTTTGCTTAAAAAAAACATCAAATCTATACTACGTATGTTTAATAAATAAATGAATAACAATTTGATTACAATTGCTACCAAGGCCATTCTAGATAATGAGAGAATCCTTAATTTGTTGCATAGCTTTTTGTCGTGTTTTTATATTTTTTTTAGTTAAACTTAAAAAATTCATTCCCGTCGAAAGTAGTTAGTACATCGCCAGCCGCACCAATTGTAATCATGCTGTATATTTCTAAATAAGTACTCGTTACGCAAGGACATGCAGAGAAATACTGGGCTACATAACGAGACTTTTCAAAACAATTCTTACAATTAGCAATACTTAAAATACTTTTTCGTTCTTGTGTTGTAAAAGATTTGTTGAAAACATAAACACTTTCGTTTTCCTCTAACAATTAGTTAAATAATATTAATTGTTCTTATGATCAATTTAGACAGGTGTTATGTCATTTTTGGTGAAATCTACAATGTTGCTGGAACTGTTGTTGGTTGTTTCCTTAGTTCCCTCGACTTTAAGCGTTAGATTATTATAGTTTTTTGGTGTAGATGCATTTTCATCTTCCTCATTCATGGTGGATAAACGTTGATTATTTTTACTAAGGACATTTTAATTTGTTTTTATAATTTGGGTTAATTTTTTGTTTTAAATTTAAATGATAAAAGCAGGTGAAGAAGTAATTGATTAACAGAATTTCGTAAAATTTAATTCACAAGCTTAACAAAAGTAATCTAATTTTTAACACTACCGTTTTTACTACATTTTTGATTTTTTATCAATTTTGTTTATCATTAATTTAAGCAGTAATAATGATTTCAATTATTAGAACATGAAAATCACAAAATAAAAAAACTTACTTTTGACTGCCATTGATTTGCCGAACTTTGGCAGTTACCGGTATTATCAATTGATCGGCTGAAGTGCCATCCTTATTGACCTGTTGCCAAATTGTGGTTCTTTGAACCTCTTGTGTGACATTCGCTTGTAGATTGGGCGTCGCACTGGTGGCTCCATTTGCCAGGGGTATATGTATGGTCGTGGGTCCGGGATTCAATGTTGAATTGTATTTGTCATACTTATCGTGTTGGTGATCCTTAAAATAATAGTATGGTTGGTATTGTTTGCTCATATATAAGTTTGTGTACAAATGTAGTAAAATCTGTTATAAGTACTTTTAAGATATTGTTTGGCTAATTGTATATTAGACAATTCAAAGTCTAGCTTACAGTTTTTATGCCAAATTGTGTGTGGTGCTGTGGTGAGAAAATGTGTTTTAATTTAAAGCTAAAGAAACTACACATACTCAGGATGGATGGTAGAGAATTTCGTTTAAACAAATAATGTTTGAATCCTTTCAAAGCAAATGCTGGAGCTTCACCTTCAATTGAATTTTTACGGCGACTTGTAACGAACGTTTCAACGAATTAATGCCAACCGAATCCTTAAAAGATTTGGTGTTCGTCCGTAATCTTTTTAATATATTTTTATCCGTTTTTACTATCCGTTAATAAGGCATTAAATTACGATTTCATTCTTCAGTTCTTGGACAAATAATTGGAATTATATCGTTTGTTCATTCTTAATGGTTTTTACTGTATGGCGATGGAGTAGAAAAATGAGGCAATAAGTAATTTGTCGGGCAGGCAGGCGAAGAATGCTATATTATACTTTCAAGCTGAAGAAACTGTTTCGCTCCCTTAACAAAGCAATTAGTAGTCAGGTTTTTCATTATGACATTATTTCAAGATAGAGCATTCAATTCAAAATGATACACAATTGTTTGTTAGTGTGTAGTCTAGGAAACGGTGTTTGCCATTACAATGCGAGTTTGACACTGATTTGTTTCCAAGTATTCCAATATTCATATTTTTGGTTTCTCGTTTAACCTTGTTGTATTATTTTCATTTGTCTAAATTTTGAAATTAGCGCAAAAAGACTAGTTTAAATTGAACAAATAAACTCTTAAAAAATAAGTCGATAAGATTCCAAACGTAGACAGGAGCCGAGCACAGTATTCCAGATAATTTAACCGATATCGACAAACACGATGGCTTACCAATACAATGCTAGTTCGAAGTTAATCGAATTATAAAAATATCGAATCATTAATGTTCTTGAAAGAGCTGATTTACGAAGTCCATCTCTCTGTTGATAATACCTTTAAGTAACCATTACTGAAATAACTTAAGGACAATGAAATGGCTATTGAAGGAGCACAGACGCATTTCTATCTGAATTTCTTTCTAAAACTCAAATAAATCAGACAAAACGGTCCAAAAATGCTTTTTAACAAAAAAAAAAAAAAAAGTAAGAATGTATAGTCGGCCAAGCCCAACCAAGTGATTTTCGAAATGGTTCTTACTCGTATATGGGAGTTAATTATGTACATATATGTGAAACTTATTTGTGTTGAATTTTAGTTGGTTACCAACATTTTTAAGAGATTTATGGACCGATCATCATACAATTTTGCCGAGTGATTTGCATATATATAAATTATATTTGTGTTGCATATTATTTCGATACCAACATTTTTAAGAGAGTTATGCTCTTTAAAGTGATTTTCGGCAGTGGGCTTTATATGGGAGCTACGGTCAATTATGGACCGATCTCCACAATTTGTAGGTATGATTATGCTTCATATAAAACTTATTTGTTGCGAAATATATTTGGTTATGTGCGTAAATCAAACATTTATGACCGATACATCCCTATTTAGGGAGGACATTTGTATAGGGGCTAGATGAAATAATGTACCGATTTAAACAAATTTAAATCCCAACCATATTTGGGCCAAATTTTATGGAAATATCATTAAAAATGCATTGCGACCTGTACCGCACAAGGTTTACATGGACAGTTAGTCAGCCGCCCAGGCGGACGGACATCGTTAAAACGACTCAGGAAGTGATTCTGAGTCGATCGGTAATACTTTAAGGTGGGTGTTGGATTAATACTAGTATCCTAGTATATATCCTCCTCGCTATGGCGGTGTAGGGTATAAAAACAAACTGTTTTCTCAAATAATCAGTTTAACCGAAAAAATAAATACCATAATTAAATTTAAAATATTTAATGGATAGTTTTTTAAAAATAGGGTATTTTCGATGCTAAATATTCGTTTTCGCAGATGTTAAAAAATAATTCAGAAGCAATATTTTATTTTTGACCATTAATTCAATTGAAATATTTTTGGCCAACCGTTTGAATTGCGTTTAGGATCTTAAAATAAAGTTAATTGTTTAAATTTGTACGTGTTAAGACTCATTTAATTGAACGCATTGTAATCCAGATATAAACCAGAAATTTATAAACAATTACGATACACTCGAGTAAATGAATCTTTTTATCGTGTGTGCTTGAACAAAAAATTATAAATAGTAGTGATGACAAGGATTAAGAAAGAGAGAGAGAGAGAGAAGGGGAGCATAAAAATAGTACAAGTAACCAATGTTGTAAACTTAAAAGTTGACATATATTTTACGAATCCTTTTAGAAATTTTGTTAAAACAGAAAGTAAACAGTGGGTGTAGAGGATATTTTTGTGAATAATTTTATTTAATCACTATAGTATGTATTTATATTTCGAAAAAAAAAACAGTTATTTAAAAGTATTTTCTTTTCAAGTTTCGATTACATAAAGCTTATGGTTAATTAAAAGAGCTAGGTAGGTAGTTATGTATTGTATGTTTGAGTGGCTGACCGATTTACTAACTGAGTGACTCTCTGTCGGTCTAATAACAATTAAATTTAAAATGTTTGATTGTTTTTTTTTCACTTTTTGTTTAATTTTGTTCAAAACAATTTGTTTTATATAAAAATGTTAAAAAAATTTTGTTGATTTATTTTTATTAGTTAATTTTTTTTTTGTTAGGAAATCTTTGTCTTTTTTGTGTTTATGTTTAAATATAAAATATATTTTTTATAGCATTATACATAATACGTGTTTAGGTACGTTTTTATATTGACTTAGCTTGTTTCTTTTAAACTTTTCTTCAGGAATAATAATAAATTAATGAAAAGTAATAATTTGTAAATAAAGAAATCAAAAGAAATTTGTTGGTACAAATATAGGTATAATAAACAACTACAAAATATGTATGTATATTTAAAATCTAAGAAAATTTAGCCAACAATTTTGAATACTTAAAGAAAATGTTTAGAAATGTGGATGGTGGATGGGTATTAAATATTTAATAAAATGACTTTCGAACTTGTAAAATTGAATAATTATAGAATAATTAAATTAAATTAAAATAAAAGAAAATGCTAATAATATAAAACAAATGCACATAAATGCATGCCAACTTAAAAATTATAAAAAAAAAAGATTTTATAAAATAAAATTGTTTTAACAAATACTGATTTGCTTACACATTATTATCTTATACAGACATATAACAAAATATTAGACTTAAAACTATACAAAGTTGGTCGAAATATTGGAAATAAATAAAATATAATAAAAATTAAAAACGAACAAGAGTTTTTATATTTTTAATAAAAGGGACCTCAAGCCGAACTAATAAAATAGAAAGATTTTTAACTTAAAACTATTTTAAATGATAATCTTCAAATAATTAGAAAAATAAAATTTAAACTTTATTAACTACAGTGAAAGTATATATAGGTATTACGTATAAAATAAACAACAGAAGAAAAACTACAGTGCAAAAATACACATAGAAAAATAATAAAACACAATTGTTGGAAAGGGGGTGATTGAGAAAGAATAATTTAAATAAATTGAATTGAAGAAAATAAAATAAAGAGATAACATAAAATAATTAAACGATTAAAAAGTTTAAACCTTCTCCCACTTTAGGGTGCAAATAGTAGCAAAGTAAACATAAGTAGTGACTGCGGTAAGTGATTGACTTCTGGTAGGGAAGAGTGATGGAGTATAGAATGGCTGATAAACTTCCCTTGCTAGTTGTGATAACAGCAGAAGAGTTTCACAGAATATGTATTTGTTTATTTGCCGTAAAAGGTGCATTGCATTTGTTTTGTTTTTTGGTTTGCGTTTCTTTGTAATTTTAATTGATTTTTGTCAATGCAAAAGTCTTTTTGTTCTGCTTTAGTTTGCTTTGGTTTTACTTTTTCAATAAAGAACTTTGTGCTTCCAATTCTTTTTCATTGGTTTGTGTTAGACTACCATTTCGAATGTTGATTTTGCTACTATTTTTGGCGGGCTTCTCATTTTTAGAGCTTGACCCACCGCCTCTACCACCAAAACAAGGTAATAATTTCCTAAATAATCCCACCTCAGCATCCAAATGATGTAGATCATCAGCATTTTGCCTCTTTGTCATCTCCGGCATAATGTCGTCGAGTATCTTTAGTTCACGGCGGGTAAATATCAAATCCAAAGATTTACGTATGCCAATCATAACAACCAACATCAGAGGGAACAATATGGAGGTCGATGAGAACGATTTAATGAGCCATAAGACAATCAAACAAGTCAACTGTATCAGTGTAAACAGATGAACACGTTTAATGGGAACCTAAAAATAGAGATTATATCATAAATTAGTACCTTCCACTGGAAAGAAAATCCTTCCTTACCTGTCTGAGGAACATATAGTCAGGTTGATATTTAGCCGGCATAAACATGATTAAAATGCGATCGAAGAATTGTAAACCTTTAAGCGAGGCCACACCCATATACAGGAACACACCAAACAACACCGGCATAGGAATGTGACGCAAAATGGGTGTTAGGAATACGGACAAACCAATGGTAAGGAAAATCAAGACATGTGTAACACGCTGTTCACGAACACCCAAAAATTGTGGCTTTTCGCCTGGAGCTGAGCATTCCGATTCCTTTTTTAGAGAATTAACATGATTAATACTTAAAACAGTAGCGGCCACAAACCTAAAAAGACAAAGACGGATACATTTCAAATTGAAAACGATTTCCTTAAATCCATAATATAGTATTTGTAATTACCAAGGCAAGCCCATAACACTGCAAATTTGTATTAAAATTGCCAAAATGAATAAATCCAAGTGATAACCACAGCCCTTCCTCAATTTATTCTCTTTGCGATTTATGATGACGGCCGTAATCTGCTGATCCATGAAGATGAGTATAGTGCCCAACATGGCGGGCACAACGGCCGCCACAGCCGTCCACATGGGATTTTTTTCGGTAAACGGTGGTATAATCCAATCACGGGTGGGCAAAGTGGGTTTCAATTCATGTGGCACCTCTAGTTTAGGCGTGTCCACTTTCATGTAGAAGTCCAGCATGCTCATGCTGACAATGGCAATAATTACGGAGAAATCGCTGATATATTGACGTACAACAGTGGGAAAGAATAGGGCATTTTTGAAGTCTTTTAGGATGGTGGAAATGATAAAGGTACCCAAAAACAAAATGACGGACATGAGGAATATATTAGAGGTCTCTGGGCTTTCACAATCTGCTCCCACTAAAGTGCCATTGTTAATCTGTGTAAAAAATAAAGCAAATATTTCTAGAATTTGGCAATTAAAACCGGTTAAACAAAACCTACCAGACAGTAATTCTTTTCGTATTTGGCAAAATCCAATATGGTGGCATTACTACTTGTTGGGGGAGTACAAACACAATCGTAAATGTCCTGATTAACCGGAAACTTTTTACCGATTTTCAAAACGTTTTCAACAGCCTGTAATAATTAGTAAAAATATCACAATAATTTCTAGATTAACGAGGAGATAAAAACCCACCTTCATTATAAATATAAATGCAATAAGAGTGGCAAAGTTTTCTTCGGTGAAACGGGTTATGTAGCAAACCAACGCACTAGCATCTATGGCCGTTAGAATAATCAATATTACTGCTATCCAAGTGCCTATCCAGAAACGGAACGTCATATAATCCCAGCCTTGTTTCAAACAGAAATCATAAACAATTGTTTCGAAAACCAGTACAGGACCAGTGGAACCCAAGACGGTCAAGGGTTGTCCAGAGAATAGACCGTAACCCATACCGCACACAAATCCAGATACTAAAGATTCCATGGCAGCCATATTTTTGCCGGTGGCCTGAGACAGCAAGCCACCGAAAGTAATGATGGGTGAGAGACATGCAAAGTACAAGAAAATCCAGGAGGCAACACACTGCATGGACACAGCTTCAGTAAAGTCGGACAAATACCAAGGAGCCTTGCGTTTGACATCGTTTATCAAACCCCCGAAAAAACGACCCGATCGCGATAAACCCGACTCTTCTCTGAGACGCTGTTCTTCCTCTTCTTCGTCTACCTCCTCCTTGGGAACTTCTGGAGGCCGCTTACGTATCTGTTGCGAAGGTATGGCAGCTGGAGGTTCTATGCGTATAGTAGGATCCCATTCGCCAGGAGGCAATACAGTAACCGCATCTAAAAATTCATCTATACCCGCCAATAAATGGTCACGTTTACGTGCTCTGTAGGCCACTTCATGGAAGATTTCATCAGACATAAGAGTAGCCATGGCACGGCCAATTTCATGAAAGTTACTTTGGCTACCAGGCGGACCCAATAAAATAAAAATGAATCTATAAAAAAGAGAAAAAGACAAAGTCACAAGGTTGTCTCCTTTCATACTTCAAAGTAGTTACCTGGTGGGAACTGGTACTTCAGTTAGATCACCCATAACGGAAGCTTCTTTTAAGCGTATAAAACCAGCCAAAGGCTTATCCAAGAATTCCAATTCACCCACCAATATATTGCTGGCCTCGGCACCGGGAGGAATTTTGCGCATAAAATTCATATTGCTACGATGGTCGCTCAGATCTGTACCACTGCTGTTGCGTTGTATCGATTGACTGCTGGGGCTCTTGATCATGTCTTCTGTTATAACGGGCACTTTATTATTTTTACGTAATTTCTTAGTTTGTTCTTTTAATATCAATTACAATTTTGCCAATTTTTTTTATTTATTTTTACAAAATACAATACAAATACAAAATTTGCAAACAAATTTATAGCAAAGAAATCAAATTTACAACAACAGAAATATACAAAAATTATAACAATAAAGATCGTGCAAAATTACGTGGATTATGTGGAATTAAAATAAAACAGAAATAATTAATTAAAATCGGCAGTATTTAAGACTAAAGAAATTAAAAAGCCAAAAATATTACAAATTCAATACGAGTGTAGATGGAGAGTATGAGTTTAAGTTTCAAAAAATATTGAGAAAACATTCATCTTGCAAAGGAACATGAAAACATTGACAGACTTGAAGGCAACATGAGAATGTGTGTAGTTAGTTAGTAGTGTAGGTTTGCAGGGATATTAAGTGATCATGATGAAAAATGAGAAAAAGAGAAAGTTAGTTCTAATTATTTCTAGTGTTACAGAATGTGTTGTATTATTAAACAATTTACATATGTGCGTGTCAGAGTGGTGAATCAGAAAGCCTGAATTATGTAATGTTTAATATTTGTATACTTAATGTAAATTGTTAATAATTAAAAATAATATTGTACCTCATGCTTTTGTTGTACATATGATTTTGTTATAGATATCAATTAACTGAACCAATCGGAGTTTTAAAATTATTCACAATATTTAAAATATTAAGGCAAACAAACGAAAAATATACAGAGAACCAACGAAAAATATATACATATGTAATATAAACATGTCTTCAATTTCAACAATAATGTTCTTGTTTTTTTTTTTTGTTATACAAAAAATGTTGGAAATTTATAGGTTTTTACCATTTGGCACGACTAGGTTTTTTGGAGATTTAGTGCCACCTGGTACAGTTAAGAAACGTCCAGCCATGGCACTGATGTCATCACTTTTATTTCCATTCGTACTGGCCGTAAGTGATAGCGGTGTTGTTGCTGTCAAACCCGGTGCTGATGAGAATCTATTATCTTCCACTAGAATGGGGTGGTTTGTTTTGTTTTAAGTTTTTATGGGCGAAATACTAAATATTTAAATGCTAGAAATATCATTTAGTTCTTTTTATCAGATTTAAGTACAAACACATGTTTCGAATGTCTTTTGAATTATCATGAAAAGTTATAATACAAGTTTAGTTGCGATTTTTGAGTTTTAGGAATAACATGTTCAGGAAATACTAGTGATAATTATTATGGATTTTAAAACCTATCAGGGCTCTTTTTACAAAAGAATTTTTTTTAAGCAAGTTTATCTTACAGGGATTTTGTTGATAGTTAACTGAAAAGTATACAAGATCTAGATTTGATCTTAAGAAAATTTAAAAATGTTTAAAGTACTGAGTCAGTACTAAGTAGATAGCTTGTCGGTAATTCTCAATTACTTGTAAATAATTCAGCTTAATTAGCTTCAGCTGGAATTGAGCATTTAGTATTACCAGTCTTTTACTGCACAAACACATTCCTGGAACAGATCATTGTCTATTTATCTCTTTGAATACAAATATTTCGCCACTTTGCGTAAGTGTTAATGAAATTTACTGTACTGTACTGTATTTAAAACTAGTATCGATCATATCAGAGAATATTTCCTTACTGTTCATTGCTGTTCGTAATATATTTAGCATTTGATATAAACTCCATTTATCAATTACAATATCAGTTTGATTAGAAAGAGGAATGAAAGCTCCCACATTCGCCTAGGTTCTATATTCCACTACGAAGTGAAACCTAAATCGTTTTTAATTCCACATATGTATGTAGATAATTTCACAGCGTTCTAGAAAAAGGGTGAAACTTTTATTCTATGATAAACCAAACTGGAAATATTAATTTACTTTTCAAATCATTTCCACTAAAATTAGCACACAAACTTAATGAAATTTTCACTTTCACTTCATTTTACAAATGTTGAACCCAGGTGATTTATTTTAAAATATGACTTTTGGAATAGAATTGATATTAGTACACTTCATGCTGAAAATTGAAGGCTAGTCTGCAGCCTTATTAACAAAATGAATGTAAGGGATTGCAAACAGTTTTCTAAAGAGATTTCATCCATGATTATTAATTCTAAATCGTAATCCTAAGGGACATTTGTGTCGATTGTTATTAACGTATTAGTCTGGTGGAAAATGGTATGTGAAAATGCTTAAATCACTTCAGAGACTTGTCACATATGTAGTTGCCAATTTCCACTTCCTTGAACAATAACATGTTAAATAATTATATAAAATGTTACTGGAATCGATCCAAATCTCAAAGGAACCAATAGAAATAGTTCTATATCGGTTCCCTTAGATAGAGAAATGGCAAAATGTTCATGGCTTCTAAAATTCTTAACTATTGAGCATTCAAATTCCAGCATATAAAATTACTGCTCAGAACCTGTGCATATTCTGTAATGACCGTAGTTTTTATAAAATTGAAAGTTTAAACATAAATATTAGCTGGAGAACTAGTTCTTCTTCGAATTCATTATATTATTTTTCTTTAGTTTCAATTTAATAACGCTAAATGTCTGCTATACGAGTATTTATGTATTTCGTAAGTTAAAGAAATATATTCTATAGATCCTGAAGTTTTTATTTGTTCTGAAATGTGAAATTGTTGAATTTATGTTTAAACTAAAGGTACGGTCACATTTGGCAAATATTTGCCGAAGAAGACGTAACCACTAAATAACATATAGTTTAACTCGTTTATTTATTTAAAAAAAAATTTTCTTATTTAGGCCAAAACACAATAAATATTAAGTTTTAATTTATTTGATGTTGTTTGATCTTGCAAAACTCTTGTAAGAGTAAACAACGTCAAAACAAATTTGTGCTAAAACAAGTGGTTACGCTTTTTTCAGTAAATATTTGCACCTTAAGTTTAACTGACAAAGTTAAAACCAATTATTTACATATTGAAATACAAGGTCTGATCAAAAAATAATCGTTATTTTCAAGTGGTTACGCTTTTTGGAGTAAATATTTGCCAAATGTGACCGCACCTTAAGTTTAACATACAAAGTTAAAACCAATTATTTACATATTGAAATATATGTATATAACTCAAATTTAAAGACAGTTTGACGTGAATCAAAACAGAATAGAGACGAAACAGAATAGAGAGAGAATTTTATGTTGCCTTAACTTTCTTTAAACCATAACTAAAAATGATCTTAGAGATTTCTTAGACCTCTACTAGGAGCGTAACTAGATTTAGTAATTGTTTAATATTCTATTACATGAAGCTAACCACAGTTTAAAGATATCAATAATAGTTGGCTAAAAACACAGATTTTACAGAATAAGCTGGGAAGGTTTTTTTTAAGTTATATAAAAGTAAATAATACTGATATGTATAGGTATAGAGTATAATAGGTATTTTTTTTTCCAAATGCAAATTGACAAAGAAGATCCACCAAAGTTGAAACATTTAAAGTTGTATACAAATATATAAAAGTTTGTTATTTTGAAATAGAGAAAAATAGGATACAATCGCAAAGAATAGAGACAAAAATGTTAACAGAAAATACAATTGCAGAAAATTTAAGAGAACATGAATTTTGAAAGTGTTTTAAAATAGAGAATAGTTATTCATATAAAGAGAATAGTTGTTCATATAAAAAAAGTATAAAAAACTGTATAAATTTATATATGTATGTAAATAGCTAGTAATTGTTAAATTTAATGTTTTTGTTTTTAGTTTAAATGTAGTAAGTAGTATTATGTATTATTAACAAAACCTTTGTTATGTTTGTTAGTTGAACATCCATGAGAAGAACTACAACTAGCTGTTTGACTGTTTTGGGAGGCTGTTGAAGCCCCCGCATGAAACCAGGTGGTAACACCAATGTTTCCCAGATGAGTGGTGGCAATGTGACCAAAATCAGCTAAATTAATTATAATAACATGAATGGATATATAGATACAAATGTAGCAAACAAATTTATTACATATTCAATTGGTTGGCACGGAGTCATATGATTTATCACAGCAATTGGGGAACAGTGACATAAAGAGAGAGAGAGAGAGAGAGAGAGAGTAGAATTTTCTAAACAATCATATGACTCTGTTGTGATTAAATATTTAGATGAATTCTCAATGATCAACGCACATGATTTATATAATACTTATTTCAAAAATGATGGGGTAAATGTGAATTGGCTTCTAGTAACTAGTTACATTAATAATGATGTTGCTGCTACTGCTGATGATAATGAGGTGCATGATAAATGAGATAGAGAGAGAGAGAGAGAGAGAACTGGCTGCTGTTTAAGATTAGATTTATTTTGGGAGCCATTTCTTAACTTAAATACTCATATACTCAAAGCGTTTGCTTAAACAACTATTTTACACGTGTTACAAAATTTAATTCACCACATTTCCAATAACGTGTAATATTATACAAACTATTGGATGCGGTAAAGATTATTGTTTAGCCATTAAAAAGCTTGTTTTAATTGAAAAATGCTTGTATAGTTACTTTTAAGCGAAACTATTAAAATAGAAATAAATTTTTGTAATGTATGGATGGGTACCTTGTGGTACAGCGAGATAACAACCTCGCTGATCTTTACTGGTGGCAAATTGTAGCTGTGAACTGCTGTCTAGTCCTGTTGAGGACACATTCACATGCAAAGAGTGTGTAGAGGCATGTAAATCTTTTATACAACATATGAAAATTCAATTAGTTTATTTTTTATTTATATATATAAGTAACACCTTAATTAAGTAAGTACTACTACTATTTTCTTATGAATAGCAGTACAAACGGACTTTAATATACTTTACTCTAACCATATTCAAAGAGCTACTGTGAGTAACTAAATACTTTTCCGCTAATCCAACATACAAATGCTTGTTTGTATGTTTGCAACTGAGAAATGTTGGGAAGATATTAGTATGATAAATAGATATTTAGTTCTTTCGGACGACTTTTATAATAATAATAATGAAAAATGTTAACGTTAATGAATTTGATTTCGTATTTCTAAAAATGTAAAGTAGATTTAATAACACAATCAATGAATTTTAATGAACTTTGTCTGACAAAAGTTTTTTTTTTTTTAATGATTTTGAGTTTAATGTATTTCTTTAAAAAAAAAACCTCAACACCATTATGAGTGTTAGTTTTTCTTTTCTTTTATTGCTCTCGTCTTTTTATGTAAAACAAACATTAACTTACTTTTCGATGATGACTGATTGCGACCAATGTCTGCCAATGAGCGTATTATTGGCAATTTGGTTTTCTTATTGTACTCATGCTGATGCCGATGACGCCTTAGTAGAGCGTCCTTAACTTTATCACGTGATTGGGCCGGCAGTGCTCTGGCATTGACCATGTGCTCGCAGGCTAAATCAGCTATTAAATCCAAGTTATTGGCTTCCATGTCAAGTATCACTGAGCCGTTTAACAGTAGGCTACGCAATTCAAACAATGAATGCAATGATAAAGTGGCCACATGTGGCTTTGACCAACGATTACCGCCCTCCTCAACATCCTCCTCGAACTTAATCCATCTGGCTGTTTCTTTCCATTCGATTTCGTCACCTTCTTTAATCAATGTTAAATACTCGGAAAATAGTGGATGTGATACGAGTGTGCCATCGTCGGCATCTTCGCCTAATATAAATTGCACACGTTGGGCCGGTGGGGTTACTAGAGCGACAGGAAAAGAAAAGAAAGAATGAGAAATTAATTAAAAAGAAATTTAACATAATGCTTTTTTTTCTTTTTTTTTGCTTAACAAACTAATATGTTTATTGTAATATAATCTTCTTGCAGTCTTTTAAACAACTAACTGATTGTTTTATTTTAATGCGTTTGTAAAATATTGTCCAATTTAAATTGCATGTTTAATAATAATTTTCATAAATTTCAATTTCAAGTTTACGTTTAAGTATTTGACTTACATACATATTTATGTTGTTTATAGTTTTGTTAATTTCTGATAGTACGCAATGCTAATTTACATATTAATGTGCAACGTTTAACTAAAGAAATTTATACAACTTGACATTTTATCTATTGTAATAATTTTTAAATCATTTGGAATAATTATTTGCAATTGTTATTTCTCTATATAGTTTCAAGTTAATTTTAAATTTACTGATTTTCCTTTTTCAGATTCTAAAAAGCCCAACAGAAGAAGTGTATGAAATAGGTAAGTCAAGATTTTCGTACAAAAAATAGTAACATTAGATTTGATTAGAGGGAAATATATAAAATAAAATGTCTCGAAAAACCGATAAGAAGAGAAAGACCAACTTAAAACATTACACAAGTGTAGAAAAGGTTTAAATTAATAGCATATATAAATTTATATCAAAATTTACCTAGCTGCCATATTGCCCAAAATAGTCCCACAGCCCCATTTAAGTATACTACCTATAATATTCTTAATCCATAGGTCGGCATAAAGAGATCACAGATTAGCCTTTGTAGCAATCTGATAATTTTTATGAAGTTTATTGACATTCGTATTGTTTACAGGTGTATAACTGATTACGTTTGCCTTCCATTTGGGTTAAATTGCATGATGTTTATATTCAAGAAATTTCAACTATTTATTTAAGTAAATTCTATGAAAAAATAAAAAAAAAAATAAAATTTTGTCTGAAATTTTGCAAATTTTTGAATTTAAATTTTTTTTTTAAGTTTTGATAACCCATTGAATGTGCCTCTCAAGGACCTTTCATATGATACCAAATTTACATATAGTTTCTTTGGAAGAAATGTGAAAAAATCAAAAAACCTCTAAAAAGGACATTTTTATCCTTTGATCCAGCTCACCAAATATTGACCCCAGGACAAAAAAATTGAGAAACATAGTCTTAAAATGAATCAAATTTTCATGTTAGTCGGGAACATCGATACATTATTTTTCCTTCATACAAACGGGGCCACCCTAATGTATATGTACATATCGAGCCATAACCGCCGAAAAAATGTATCCCACAAACTCAAAATTTTACAGGGGAAGGTTTTTTTTAAATAAAATCAGTTTGAATAAAGCCATTATTTTAAAATTTATAATGTAAATATTGTTTTGTGTAATACATTTAATTTTAATAATTTTAAATGATGTTGAACTATCGATTTCGATAAAAAAACAACAATCGATTATGGTGTGGGATACATTATTTTGGCGGTAATGGCTCGATATATCGGCCTATAATTTACAAAATTTACTCCCGAAAAATTTTTTTAACTGGCATAAATCTTTAATAGATTAACTTGTAAAAACTGCTTGTTTTTACCTATTTACTTGTTTCTGTTTGTATTTTTATTGTAATTTAAAATTACTATTTCCGGCAACGGTAGTTTTGCTTAGTTATTTAACGGTTTTTAAACTTGGTATCAAATATTAAAGATCAATTAGAAAATTTAAAGGATTTTGAGAAACAAATTACAATAATGTCTCCATAAAATTTGTGTATTTATCAATATTGGCTATCGTTGCCGTTATCCATAAAATACCCGACTACCATTAACTCTAAAATATTCTTAATACTACAAATATCGTTACCGTTAATCTATCTATAAATTGTGATACATAATTAAAATTTTTGTTTTTTTATAATTGAGTTAATTGAAATCTATAGAAGTTGTAAAAGTACTAAAATGCCTTCTATGTCAAACTTGACAATGCATAGTTTATGTCAGATCGAAAGTTCTGACATTATTAAAAATACCGTTACCGAAAGAAAAGCTGTTAATACGATACTAAAATATCGTATCCGGAAGTTTCACTTTTGTACTTTTCTTTACAACTTTCAATTGCACTGGATTGACAATCTTCGTCCGATTAAAACTCGGTAAGTTTTGAAGAATTAGAGATTTTTTTAAAATTAATTTCATACATTTTAATTTCTTTTATATAAAGTAACACTCAGACAATTAATATGCCGTTACTTTGCGTTACTTTCTTTGGAAAGGGGATAGTTGAAGAAGTAAAGGTGGTGAAAGAAGAAGCTTTTTTTTATATCACAACTCTGCAATTGCGCATTATGTTTGTTTTAGTGCAGAATTGCAGCGCCTCTGGTGGTGAGTAGGCGCATTAATGTTAAAGCTTGATTTTATAGCCTTTATTTAATTATTTTACTTTGGTGGCGTTTTTAAATGCTACACCACCGAAGGAGGGCGCTGTGATAAATATTAGTTATGATGGATAGAAAAGAAAACTAATAATTATCAGAAACTGATGTTGTTTGAGTGGCAGCGGCTGGGAATCGAACCCAGGGCTACAAATACCAACTCATGCTTAATGATCAAATGTGCTAACCAATTAAGCTATAAATATGTATTGAATATTGAATAAACAGCGTTTTAATTTTAAAACCTCAAGAAAACTGAACTGCAAGTGATGGGGCCAAAAATACATTTTACCATAAACTTCCACAACATTAATAATGATAATGTTGTTGTTTCTTTTTTTTAATTTCGTTTCTGCCTACATACATACATATGTACGTAAAGGAATTTCTTTGACAGAAAAATAATATTGTTTCGAACAAATGTGTACATAGGTACATCTTTTTAATTTATTATACCTGGTCGTTCCACCTCCGGTTGTCGTTCATCGCCACTACTCTCGCTTTTGCTGTGATGATGCTTGCGTCGTCTTTGTGAGTGGCGTCGACCGCCAGGTACATGTACGCCCACATAAACCGAGTGTGCTCGATGTCCTGCAAACACACCAAACAAATAAGACATTTTAATTATTGCAAATAAAATAAAATTACTTTCTTATAGATGTAATTAACAATGTACTTAATATTGCTGTGTTTATTTGTTTAACAACAACAACAACAAACCAATTCAGCAAAAGAAATAATATAAAAACACATTATTAGCTTAATGTATTGTAGATGTATTGTAAATGAATACATGCATACATATGTAAAGGTGCTATCAGACGGGATGTATTTTACATATGTATCTTACCCATATGTAATTCCGTATGTATGTCAAAATGTCTATTTTACATACGATTCATAATGACATAACCTATAAATGTAAACAAAAGCTGACTTTTTAACGTGTATAAACTTCAAGAATTGCTTCTGTTGGCCAATCTAACTTTTCCATGTTCATTATCCATTTTCTTTAATTTTTATTTACAATATATTTTTTCAAACAATTTTGTTTAAAAACAAACCAGCTAGCAAGGTGAATTTAAATACTAGGTGACAGCGTAGCGCCAGCTGATTATTCATGGTGATTTTGAAAATGTCAAAAAGTTATATAAAAAAAAACTTTTTGACAGTGACGAAAGTTTTTCATATAGAAAAATGCCTGTTGTTCTTGCCTTGTTGTAATTGTTGTAATTGTTGTAGCAATGCTGTCACCTGGTATTTAATTTCACCATGCCAGCTAGTTTGTTTATGTTTGTCGCAGGAAAATAGAGCGTGTTCTAATCGAAAAAATTACATATGCATTTCCACATGTATTTTACACATGCAAAGTCTCATATGTATCACACGATGTGTACAACTTTTATAGATGGAAAATTTGATAGTACATATGTAAAATACATCCCGTCTGATAGCACCTTAAGTAAATATACATATGTATGTATATTTATTTATATATATGTATTTATTTGTTATCTGTTGGCTGAGCGTGTTACTAAATTTTAATATAATAGACACATGGGCGACATAAGATTAATCTGTATTTATTTATTTTTAATTTCATTTAGGCCCATTATTACAACTTGGCAATAGTTAAAGGTATGATGTTATCGGACAGATAAGAAGTATTTGGTTATTGTAAGTTTACTTTAATCTAAACCGACCGATAAGCTAAAGGGAAGATCATATTGCCTTTAATTTTATAGTGAGGTTTATGTATTTGAGGTTGCCATATGTTCTGAAAAATTGACAACTTCATGAAAAATAAATTAATTTTAATTTTGTTTTGCGAATAAATAATTTGATAAACAAAAATGGAAAGCAGACGTTTGATTTATATTTTTTTCACAAACAAATATTTTCATAAACACAAAAAATTTACTGTTTCTTGTCAGTAATTTGTCAAAAGTAATCGGTTTTTAACTGGTATTGCCATATTTTAGAAAAAAATTATTTTATTTTACAAGGAAGTTGTAATAACGAAAAATTTTAAAGGTCACTTTATTCCTCACTTTAATTAAAGTTACTTTTTATTATTAAGAACATTAAAGGCAAGTTGTAATAATGGCCCTTAGAGTATTAATTTTTAAAATTTAATATTGTGCCAAGTTATAATATTAAATCTTATGATGTAATAAAAAATTATGGTAAAAAATATTAACGCTAACAATTTTATATTTTAAATACATTTTTAAAACTTAAAATTTCTGTATCAATGTGTTTGTTTTACTGAAAATATACTCTTTTTAAACAAATGTCAAATTGACGTTTGAATAGTTTTGTAATATAAATACTTATGTATTGCTATTATTCTATCAGCTTTAACTAAGATTATACGATTGGCAATGCACCAATTTGCCCCAATTTTTATTGTGCTGATATTGTGCACATTTGTGAAGTTGGCAACCCTGCAGTTGAAATCACTTTGACAGTTCTAATAAATATTACATCGGGTTTTGATAAAATAAATAAATTTGGCATTGTTCATTGTCGTGTAAAAAAGTGTAAATAAAAGCTGTTTCAAAAAGAAAAACAATAAAAAAAAAAACAACAAAAAATATAAACATGAAGTGTGCAGTGGGCAAATGTAAGCAAAACAACAGTAAAAAACAAGCGCGAAAAAAATTTAATTTTTGGATATTTTTAATAAAACTAATATATTTTTTGCTATAGATGTATCGTTTTACAATTTTCCCGAAGATGCAGGACAAAAGAAGGACAACGAAAATAATGCAACCGATTTAGAAAACCTGCAGTATGATGGATTGGAGAAGTTGACCGGATATATTTGCAACAGATTAAAAAATTAAACCCCTAGTCTTGCGGTTAATCCTCTAGAGGAATCAAGCTACTCCTGGGTTAGGGTGGGCTAAGTAAGTCATTAACTTCATTAATGAAAACACTAAAATCATGTGATGCAATATTTTTAAAACTAAATGGTGAAAAATTATTGCTTGCAACCGTATATTTGCAAAAACATTTATCAAAAGCAAAGGACATTGAAGCCAATGATGAGGTGAACAACTTTTTTTAAATGCAGAATGTATTTTAGAATGAGATTACTTAATTTGCCGAAATTGCTCAAAATATTAACAAAAGAAAAAGCAAAATGAATAAAATAACAACATAAAGAAAAATAGCCTTTAATTGATTTTGAAAATATTGTTAGATCATTTGTATTAAATGAAATAAATATAACTAAAAAACTAATGCCCGTATTCATAAAACTGAATAATGGCATAAGTTTAGAAAAATAAATTTTTAACTACAAAATAATTTGAAGAGAAAAATTATAAATTGTCCCACTGTTATGTTTACTCATAAACATTACAGTTTGACAGCTGAAAATTATTAGCCAATAGAAACTCAGAACGTGTGACGTCACAGTTCCAACATGCGCAGAACATTTTAAAATTTTACGCGCGTTGGCGTTTTCTTTATTTTATCATTCTTGTTCAATACTACCAGTCGTTCATACGATTGTTCGAACATGCGGCAACACTAACAATCAGCTGTTTATTTTATAAACTTTGGGTTTTGCTTGTTTTGGTACATAAAATGCATATTCTTTTAGAAAATAAAGTTAGCGGCCGCTCTTTGTGTTTTATACATAGTATATATTAAACAAATAATTAAAAGGAGTTTGAAAACAACAAACCGTATGGGTTAGAGATTGGCTGAAAAAGGGCTACTGATGGTGCATATGAGAAGAAATTGGACCTAGTACAAATAAATACAATTTAAAAAATACAAATTTCATTACTTCAAAAACTTTTATACTCACGAAAATAAATGAACGCTCGCAAAAAAAAAATTTAAATGTTGGCGCGTATTGTAAACTTTGATTGCCACTAAGAACACAATAATATACTTTTGACATTTTTATTGCCACGTGGTTGTATTTAAAGTGGCCACATAGTTGCCACATCAGGGTTGCATTTGATTGGTTAAAACAAACACGATTGGGATACAAAAAATCGTGTTTATTGGTGCACTTTGCCAATCGTGTGATATTAGCTTTAGGCGATAAGTTTGTTTTTAAATAAATACTTTCATCATGCTCAATAAAATTGAACAGAGATAATAATAATGGTTATACTTAAAGTGACTAATTTAATACAAGTATCAAAACATGATTAAATCAATATTTCCATAAACATCTACATTTTTTTCATGTACATACATTTTTTATAAAATTCTATTAATGGTTTCTTGAATGTAAAGAAATTATTCTCGACATATCTCTTTAATTTATTTTGACTTTTGGTTAATTATGATGTACCACATAAAAATACATGTTCCTGCTAAATTTTACACTCCTACAATTAAAAATAGAATGCCTACAATTGAGAAATGCTGGTTAATTTTTCATATTAGAGAGTTTTTTACTTCATCTATAAATTTTGTAACTTAGGACTTTTGTAAATTCATATTCATAGAAATGTACAGTTTTTTTAGATTTGTTTTTTTTTAGTTTTACTCTATCGTTTTATATTCAAACTTCATTCTTAAAGAAGTAAAAAAAATAGCTTAAACGTTTTTTCAAATTCTACAGAAATTTTAGAACAAAATTTGTAGAATATTTATGCCCTTATTCATAAAATTTACAACAGGTTTGTAAGAAGTTTATAAAGCAAATTTTGTATGGAAATTTGCCTTATAAACCTGTTATAAACCTATTGTAAGTTTTTATGAATAAAGGGGTTAGCATTTAAAAGTTGAAAATATGCAGTTTTACTGCAAAAATAATAAATTCAAATTATAAACACTAGTTACCTATTCATTTTATTTAGACTAAACATTGGAATATATTAATATTAAACTAATATAATATATCAATATGCAAATAAATAAATAACTATATAAGTATACATAATTGTATATATGTATGTATTAAATATTGTTATTAATAACGGTTATTAATAAGAACGGCCTAAAACCCGCTTTGTCATTCAAGTACATACATATGTATGTATGTATGTACATATGTAAGTTACTAATACGTCATGTAGTACACTTATTGGTGGAGACACACTCAAAAAAATAAATGTGTAATAACATAAAATCATAGGTATTTAGTGTTTAACAATTAAATTTAGTTGAACAAATACATTATTTTTTTTTTGGATAAATCAATTGAACAACATAAAAGTGTTACATTTTTTAAAATAGTCAGATCTTTTAGCAAGGATTTATTAAATTTAATAAAAGTTGAGTGCAAATTTCTTTGAAATGTTTTGTTAAAAGGTTTTATTAAAAATAAGTTTTTAATGGAAAATTTATAGTTTATTAAATTTTGTTATATATAAATTGAATTAAGTTAATTTGATTTTTATTAAAATCGAAGAATTTTTTTGTTTTAATTTATTAACTTTCAACATTTTTGTTGTTGTTAACTAGTTTTATAAACTGTTGCACTAAAAAACATTTAGTTGAAATCAAGGTTAACACACGCTTAATTACATTTTAGTGAATTTTATGATATATTGGGCGGTATATATTAACACTTTGCTATTAAAATAACGTTTTTGCTCTCCACTCACTGCATTCTCAACTAACTCTAACTTACGCACCTTAAATTAATAAAAAAAAAAAATGCTATCTCCTGACATTAAATAGTTGGTATTTAAGTTTTTTTTTGTTAAATTTGCTATTTAGCCAATGGTCAAGAAAAAAAAATAAAATACAAAATTAAAATTTGCACAAAAATATGAAGAAAAAATGCCATATGAGATCTGGTTTAACAGGTCTCTGGTGTTTAAATTTTATTCTACTTAATTTAAACATAGTAAACACATTTTTTACCACCTGACACAATGACATTGATGTATACTTTATTTACATACAGTCAACACATCACTGTATGAAAAGTAACAGCAAATGCTATAATGTAACTCGTGGTAGGCCTCATATTGTTTTATATTTTGTTTTCAACAAAGAAGAAAGGTTTGGTTGAAATTGTTTTTTGAAATGAATTGAACAAATTATGAATAAATAGTATAGCAAAAAACTTTTTCTCACGACTAATTTTCTTTTAAATTCTACAAAAAAATGTGTGAATAAAATTTTAATTATTTGTTCAATTCACAAGCCATTTTGTATGTTGTATATTGTATGATACAGCTATCTGATTGTGAACATGATTATAAGCAAAGTCGTTTGTTTATGTTGTCAAGCCTTCAAAATGTCAAAAGTAAAATATCAAAACAATTATACCAAAGTGAATAAATAAAATTCATAATACAAGTGAGAAAACCAAAACAATTTCTTCATTTTGAGAACATTTTAACAATTGAGTCAAATAAGTAAAAATTAATAATAGTTTTATGGCATGTTTCTAAATAACGAGTGACTCAAATTTTTCGCCCAAATGAGTACAAAAATTAGTTTTGGGGTTCTATATTACAGAATCTATAACACTAGTGTTAATTCTCTTGAGTAAAAACGTAAGACTATCTTTTTTTATGGTTTCTACATTGAAATTTCAATTGTCCTACTGTCAAAAACAGACGAGTAGAAATAAGTGCTTGTGTGCATCACAAAACAATATTTTATATATTATTTCATATATTTCTACAGCATAAACTGTTGTCCACTACCTTAACTTTCAAATTCAATGTTAATTGCGATAAATTGAAACAATTTTTATTCAATTTATTACAAAATTAAAAACTTCATAGCAATTTCAATTCACATAAATTATTTTTGTATTGTAAATAAAACACAGCTGTTTTTATTTTGGTTTCTAGGGTTGCCCCTAAAAAATTAAAATATTGAATATCAACATGGAAAAAAGTAAACAAAATATCTAATTAAACAATTTGGCAATAATGTAATTTAACTACTCAATATTACCAACGTAGCTAACGTAAGTCAGACAAGTACTTTATAAAAACTCATTTGCTTACGCACTTGTCTGTTTACCGCTTGCTTGCCTGAGAACTTACTTGTTATGTAGAAACATCCCATTAGTATTGTAAATATTCTCAATCATTTTACGAAAATTTTTGTTCGAGAATAATTTAATTTTGCAAAGTTTCGTCGGGTTTTTATTGTTATTGAAACAATTTTATAATTGCTTAATAAACGGTCACTACCATGTTGTCTCAACTGTTAAAAAGAACGAGTTACTTCGTTCATTTAAGTCTAATGTAAAATATTGGATACTATGATTATATCGTTAAATTTGTGTCAAAAAAGAAAATTTTTTTGAAACCCTTCGGTAAATAAAAGTATGTTTTCTTGATGAATAAAAAACTTGTCATATTATATTTAATTTAATATGAAATATATCGATGTAAACAAAACATACTTTTTTAGAATATTTTTTTTTCAGAGTTGTTTAAAATAGTATAATAGTAATAAATATGTAAAACACAAAAAAGACATTTGCAAACATTTATACATACATATGTATATTATAAATATTATATTAAAATTTTGTACATTAATTATATAGTTTTTTATACCTAAAACCGATAAATTTCGTGATGCCAAAATGAAACTAATGTATTTGGATAGAAAAATATTTTACGAATATATAGTTATCATTTTCGAAAAATTAGCTTTTTACAGAGTATTCAAAACTAACATAATGCATTATAGTTGCGAAAATACGTATTTTAATGCCTTTTTTGTTTTGCCTTTTTATACAACTGTTCATAAAATTAAGTTTAAAAAGTATTTTCTCGGTGTGTTTTATTCACGCGGGTATGAAATATAATAGCGGTATTCACACCGAGCTTGTTAGTTTGTTAGTCGGTAGTTTGTTAATTTGTTAAAGTTACCAACTGTGAACGACCCCCTTTTTACAACTTTGTTAGTCTGGTAACTTTCGTAGTAAAACAGCTGATTTATTGTTTTGACACAATTTATTATTCTGGAAAAAATAAAACATGCCACGAGAAAGTGTAAAAAAAACAATTGTAAACCATTTAATTACTCATTTTTTCTTTTGGTTATCCACTACGAGAACAGTTTATGATTTATTAAAATAAAATAAAAAATCATTTATTTAACATACTTACTCTCAATGTACACAAATATTTTTTTAGAAATGTATCACAAATGATTTTTTAAATATATTTATTTAGAAACTGCAACAGCTGATTGTGAGTTACCAACTAACAACTATTTTATCAGGGGTGCCGTGTCGTTAATTTGTTAAATGTTTATCCGTTAGCGCGTTAAATATACAAAAACAAAATGCGTGTAAAAAAGTAACGATTAACGACTAACAAACTAACAAGCTCGGTGTGAATACCGCTATTATATTTATACAACAAAAACTGACAAAGACTTAAATGCCGATTTATGTCACAAAAATAATATGATACTTCAAAATTTTGTATAGAATAGTCAATCAGTGCTCGGCACAAACAGAACTTTATCAAATGCAGTTTTATAATGCTGCATAAAACGAATTTTCTCATTCAGCCCAATCATGAATAAAAATTCCGCGAGAGTTTTTTCCCTTTTCCCATTTTTCCTATTTAAATTCAATGGTAAAAAATAACAAGTAAGAGTGCTATATTCGGCTGTGCCGAATCTTAAAAACCCTTCACCTAAGCGTAATAAGAAATACAGAAACTACACTAGACTAGAATATCCTAATTCTGTGTTTTCTATTCAGTGTTAATGCAAATTTTATTAGTATTTGATATATTGTTTGAAACACAATTTTACGACCAACATAATTTATGTTAAATATTTTGAAATGTTATCTAATTTTTACCATTTTTAATTGATTTAATTACCAATTCTTACCATAACTTTCAGAGTCTGTCTGATGTTCATAATAATCTTCAGTGTAATTTAACAAACAGAGTATAAAAAACAAACAGAGTATAAAAAAGGGGTACAATTCGATTTTAGTGATTTTGCTCAAAAAAAAAAAAAAAAAAACAAAATAAAATAGGGCTTTTAGAGGAGATACCAGCAAAAAAAAAATTTATTGGCGGTCACGCCTATTTTCGAAGGAGCGGGCCCGTAAAGTTGAAAATATATAGGCCTATATCTCGGGAACTACTGGGTGCTTGATAATTTGTAATACACTAAATGAAAGGTATTAAAAATACCTTTCCAACGATATATATCATGATTATAAAATATAGACCGAATATGGGTTAAATCCGAAAAAAATATTTTTTGACCCGAATTTATTTGTTTTTTGGAAATGGTTCTTATATGGCAGCTATGACAAATTATGGGCCGATCTTCTTAAATTTTGGAACAGTTATTTTCATGCATATGAGGATATTTCACGTCGAATTTCAACATAATAACGGTATATTTAAGATATATATTAGTATTAAAGTGGATTTCGAGAGTGGACCTTATGTGGGGAATATAGTCAAATATGGACCGATATTCTCAAAATCCAGCAGTTTGATTTAGGCATGTATGTAAATGATCCGTGTAAAATTTTGGATTGGTACCCTTATTTATAAGCGATTTATGAGTATTAAAGTGATTTTCCGAAGAGGGCTTTATATGGGGCATACAGTTAAAAATAGACCGAAATTAACAAAATTTTGTGAAATGATTTTTATATATATTAAAATGATCTGTGCAAAGTTTTGAGTTGGTACCGATATTTATACAATATATATAGGGAAAAATGTCTTTTTCAGATGTGGTCCTTGTATGGGAGCTATGACCAGTTCTGGGCCGACTACCATAAAATTTAGTACAACAATTTATTTGCCTATAAAGAGTATTTATGTCAAATTTTAGCCGTTTAACATTATTAATATCTGTTTTATGCGTATTTAAATGAATTTTGGAAGTGGACTTTATATGGGGTCTATGGTCAAACATGGACCGAACTAAAAAAAATTTCGTTTTGCGATTTCTTTTTGCATAAAACTTATTTTTGCTGAATTTTGTCGTGATATTCCAATTTTATAGGCATTTATGTATAATTGAGCAATATTTCGGGAAGATTTTTGTATGGGGGCTATGACCAATTTTGGGCCGACCACCATAAAATTTAGTAAAACAATTTATTTGTCTATAAAGAGTCTTTATGTCAAATTTTAGCCGTTTAGCATTATTCATATCTGTTTTATACGTATTTAAATGAATTTTGGAAGTGGACTTTATATGGGGTCTATGGTCAAACATGGACCGAACTAAAAAAAATTTCGTTTTGCGATTTCTGTTTGTGTAAAACTTATTTTAGCTGAATTTTGTCTTGATATCCCTATTTTATATTCATTTATTTATCATTAAGCCATATTTCGGGAATATATATATTTGTATGGGGGCTATGAGAAATCATGGACCGATTCTTACTATTTTCCGCACACTTTCTTCTTTTGTCATACAAACAACGTATACAAAATTTCATAGTATTATCTCCAATATATTTCAAAATATTGCAATAAAATGGACGAAAAATATCAAATTTTTATAGAGGTGGTCTCACATATTGGTTCATAACTCTGGTTGACCTAAACCGATTTTGCTGATTTTAAATAGCAAACTTCTCGAAAGCACTTCTGACAGAATTATTGAAGGTTTGGATCCCGAGAATATCTGGGGACTTCAAAAAACTGATTTCAACAGACAGACAGACAGACAGACAGACAGACAGACAGACAGACAGACAGACAGACAGACAGACAGACAGGCAGACAGACAGACAGACAGACAGACAGACAGACAGACAGACAGACAGACGGACATGGCTTAATCGACTTCGCTATCTATAAGGATCCAGAATATATATACTTTATAGGGTCGGAAAATTTTTTTGTGGAAATTACACACGGAATGACAAACTTATATATACCCTTCTCACGATGGTGAAGGGTATAAAAAGGGAAAAACTCCCGCGGATTTTTTATTCATGATTGGGCTGATTGTGTTTTTGATGTGCAATTCCAAAGTGTTTTTCTTTTGGAAATTTTAACAAATTTCGCTCACATATTGCTCGCATTCTGTCTCTGGTGATTGTGAGTGCCGGTCACTGGTCTAAAAGGTATTTTTAATGAAATCATTTGTCATTTAAAGAAAATATGGATGAAAGTTGTACAGTTAAAAAAAACAAACAAAGTATTTGTATTATCACTAACAGCTGGTATTGGTTGGCATCATACTGATCGTGTGAATGTAAAAAGAAACAATCTAACAACTTTTCATAAAATTTAAAGAAACAATATAGTAATTATTATTTTTTTTATCACACCATCCAATTATGTGACCTCTGTCAGCTTTTATTTGGATAATATAACAAAACTCACCTTCAAAATCATTTTCTGTAAATTGTTGTGAAAAATCCTGATCCCCTATACGAGGATCTTTAGAAGCCTCATCCTCACCGCTGGAAGTATGCATGGTCCACGGTCTGTAATTATGCAAAATAAAACGTAATTGATTAAATAACTATTTGAAAAAAATTACTTATAAATAAAATAATAAAAAAATAATGACAGTTTTATAGATTAAATTTGTTTATATAAACGCGTAAAACAAATTACAAAGTAGTATTACTAATAATTATAATTGATTTATTCATAACATTTTTTTTTGTTAAGTTACAACAAACAGTTTGAGAATGATAATGGAAGGCAGGAGGTATAAATAAATAAATAAACAAATATTTGCATAATTGTATTAAAACCTGTCTCGTAGACGAGTTGATGCAACTATTGGAATATTTTGAATTTTGATTATTGCAACTGTCATGGAATATGAGCACACACACCTACAACTATGAGAACTTATTTATGCAAATTCTCAAACAGGATGAACACATCATTTGTTTTGTTCGATAAAATACTACAACAGGTCGTTAAAAAATACAAAATAGTAAGAAGTTAGAAAAAAGTAATGATTTATTTGTTATAAATTTAAACAAAATAATAGATTTTCTGAAGGGAATAAATTTTAATTTAAAATTGTGAATAAATAACGAAATAATAACATATAACAAAATTTTTAGTTGTACATATTACAATAAGTTTTATCTTAATGGTTTTGTTTCATCAGTTATTGTTGTTTATATAAATTTTTCTGGTTTTTATTGTGTTGTTTTAAACTAAAATTTATAAATATTTATAAAAGAAACGACAACAATTACATTGTAATATAAAAATTATAACACTTTTATATAAACCAACATGTAAATAAACCAGCAGAGTTTATTTGTTTTTACAATTTATTTACATGTTATTGCCAGGGAAACTGGAAATATGGTCTAAAAAAAAGCGTTTTAAGCGATTAAAATATGCAGTAAAAACTTTAAAATATGCTCTTAAAACAACAAACTTTTACATAATTTTTAACCAAAAAATATACTTTTATTTAAAAAAATCAATACAATTCATTTCTAAAAAGGTAAAGTAACATAAAATAAACAAAAAGAAAAAGAACTAAAACAAGTATAACAAAAAATAAATACAACATAAAAACAATAGGAACTTAAGTTATGAAAAGGCCTCGAGAGGTATTTTTTGATGATATTTTTTATAAATATAAAGTCACTTTTTCAATTAAGGTTATTATTGCAATAAATTACAAAATGTTGATTTAAATTTTCTAATAAAAATCATTAAATCGCATTGATAACTTTATAAATTTTTTCAAAATTGTTGGCGTAATAATTAACAGCTGAAAGCCACAGGCTCAGGTGGCAATTCTAGACCAGGATACATTTCATTAAATGTATCAATCCTATTTGGGGCTTTCAAAAATACCTTTTTCACATTTGCAATAACCTTGTTTTTTCTTTATAGGAGTCCGTTATACTTACGTTCACACAAGCGATGAAAAAAACCATGCGCAATGCATGTGACATGTATAACCTTGTGATAAAAAACCATAATAGCTTTAACTGCCTTAACCATATATGGTGCAGCGTCGGTAACGAAGAGCAAAACTATGTTTTTGTTAAAATTAGGATCCAAAATTTTTATAGAATCGTCGAATACATTCTGAATTAGAACTAAAATTTGATATTTGATAGATGGCGCTATTATTAAATTTTAAACAAAGGAAGTAAAAATCTGTAAGACAACAGCGAAAAATAATAAGCAATTTGTTTTTGATAAAGTCAAAATATGCTATTAAACAGTAAAATATGCTCTAAAACGCAAAAATATGCTCTTGAAAGAAATATATGCACAAATATGTATTTAAGGGTAAAATGTGCAAAATTATGCACTAACAAATCGAGGCCAAAATTCTTAAAAAGTTCTGAAACGTGTAAATATCTTATCCATGTGCCCATTAGACTCACTAGAAAAAACATGCATTTGCATATTTTGGTTTCCCTGGTTATTATATACCCACACTGCAAATATTGTTTTGGAATTTTTATTAAATGTATCATAAATTAGTCTATTTCGATTTTTACAGCAGCAGTATGAGTTTTAGTACAAAGTATTTTCAAGTGGAACATCATCAACGCTTGTTTACAAAAATTTTTGGTAATTTTATTCTTAAGTTTCAAGTCCATTAACATTGAAGATTCTATTTTAGCATACAGTACGAGTACATATATTTGTAATATAAGGAAAAAAAAAAAGAAATTAAAAACTGAATTATTATAAATTAAACAAAAACGTATGAAAATCATGTTTATTTTCTTATTCAAGATCATAGACCAGCCTTGAATCTTTTAATTACATATTATTACATATTATTTCCACTGTAAGCAATTCTTAACTGTTTATTGATACATATTTAGAAAATAACAGACGTTTAAACAAATGCAAACACAACGGTGGCAGTTGAGAACGTTATCAAATATTGTAATATTCTTCTAGTCTATTATGACACACCTTTCTTCACATCTGTTATAAAAGTATTTAGATAATATATAGTGTTTTTCTATAATTGGTTTGTTTTATTGAAATTATCAAAATGTTTACATCTAATCTCAATAATAATATAATTTTAAACAATCGTTAAACATACCTACTTTTATACAGTGTGTGTTTTCAATGGATTTCGTTTTATTTAAGCGGTTTAATAATGAAAATTGTGGCGATTAATTAAGGAAAGAGATTAATTATCAGTGAACAAATATTTCAAAAAGAACTTGAAAATGCCAAATCATTTTGAAATCATGTGAATTCTTTTGGACACACTTTTCAAATTACATTTACGAAAGATAAGGTTTGCTTATAAACAATCGAGTTTGATTTTTATTAAAATAAAAACTCTGTATTGATAAAATCTCATAATGTTTAAACTTTGGTTTTATACCTTTATGGAGGGGGTATATTGAATTTGTACTAATGTTTATAACGCCTATTAGTCCAACAGCCATATTGAAGTATACTGATCGACTCAGAATCAATTGTTAAGGTCGCGATACACTATCCTACACAATCGTACGATTCATTCACTGGGAAATCTGACCGATTTCTATCACACTCAAAAACAAATCGCAACAAAGTCTGTCATAGGTGCCACACTATTACACAAAAAAGATTCAAAAACATATGTTTTTGCTAAAACAAACGCAGTTTTCCGCCTTTTAAATTAACTTTTATTCATTGTATTTTGTTGTTATATGTGAAAATAATAAATTGTATAAACTATACAAACAATTAAAAAATGTTAAACGTCTGTCCTTTAAATTATAATTTGTGTTTTAAATGAATGAAGCCAACATTGTTGTTTTCTTATCAGCTTTATTAGAAAATACAACTCTGATCGCATAGAAACTATCATTTTATGAAAATTTTTAAAAACTTTTCCAAATCGGACAGACTTGTCAAAAAGATCTGTTATTAAGTTAAATTTTTAGGCCACACTATCATACTTTATGAACACACACGATTTTTTTTGATATATCGTACGACTTCAAAAATGTCCCTCTGTCCGTCTGGCTGGCTGTCCATGCAAAGTTGTGTGCAAAGTACAGGTCGCAATTTTGAAGATATTTCGATAAAATTTTGTACAAGGACGGTTGGGACTGAAACTGGTTGAACTCGGTCCATTATTTCAGCTAGCCTCCATACAAATGTCCTCTTGAAATTGCGGTTTATCGGTCATAATTTTTTGATTTATGTACATATCAAAACAAATTTTACCACAAATAAGTTGTACACAAAGTGTAATCACATATTCAAATTTTGTTAAGATCAGTCCATACTTGACCATAATTGCCATATTTTTCGAAAATCACTTTAAAGAGTTAAAAAGTTTGGTATTCACATAATATTCAACACGAATATGTTTCATATATACACAAATGATGCGGTTAAATTTTATAAAGATCGGTACATAATTAATTAATCGTAGCTCCTGTATAAGACCCACTTCTGAGAATCACTTTAACGAACGTAGACATCTTAAAAATGTTGGTACCCAAATAACATGTAACACAAATAAGTTTTATATATGTATACAGAAATCCTAATCTTATAATTATTAGTCAAAGCCCCAATATAAAATCCCCTTCAAAAAATCTCTTTAATATGTATAAATCTTTTAAAAAAGTGTTTCCTTTGAAATAAAATTTAATACAAACAATATTTAGAGGCCCCTTTTCTGAAAAACTGTTTTCACACATTTACTGGGTGTGGGGTATTCTATGGTCGGTCTTGACCACTTGTTGTTTTCTCATTTGTTTCTAAATTTCATTGATATATTCGAATTATAATTTGTATCATGTATCTTTTAAATAATACAACCCAGCATACCATTCTAGAAGCGCTCCGAAAAAGAAGTCAGAAAAGAGTCCAACAAAAGAACATTTTCGGAGCGAAAAAAAAAATTTCCCTGTTACTGTCCTAAGTCGTGCCGCAGTATGACTCAGAAATTCCACTTAATTATGTGTGTACCAAAGCGTTGTTGTCCTGATATTTGTGCTTTGAACAAAAAAAAAACATAACTGTGCCACACAAAAATGATAAAAACAAGATTACACAGAGCCCAAAAAACCCTCATAAAAGACTCTTTTCTGAAATTATCTAAGAGCTCTTTCTGACGGACCATTTTCGAATGTAATGACCCTCTTTTCTGAAGGTTTTCGGAGCAATTATGATTGTTTTTTGGGCTCATAAAGAGCGTTAACGCTCCGAACAAGGTGTCAGAAAAGACTCTTTTCGGACTCATATGACTTGTTGGGTACATACACTTTTCAATAATATGAAATTCAATTTTACAAATTAATAATTCACAACACAGAGATATTGTTTTGAAACAAATTGAAATGCTTCTATAACTTGCTGGAAAAATAATTTTTTTTAATTAGTTTACATTTCAATTAGTTAATTTAGTCTCTACTTTTTCTTTAAGTGTATAAATCTTAAAACCAAATGTGATTAAAAATTATTGCATAAAAACAAAAAAAAATAATCGCAAATAGGAATTTAGTCACTTTTAATAATTTGCATATATTTGCTTTTAATTATACGTAAACAACAAAATCTACAACAGTAAGACAACTTAATAAAACAAACACTAAAGAAGCAAAAAAAAAACTATATTTGAATAATTAATTGAGTTGTATTTAGCAATACTTTTAAATTTCGTAATTAAAATGCAATTGAGACGAGGAAAAAATACGACCAATATGTTTTTTTAAAAATGTGAGAAGATTCCCCTCAGCTTAATAATATCTAATATTAGAAGTTTTGTTATACCTCTAGTATTAATGTAAATATATTGTTTAAAGTTTTTTGTTTTAACATTCTAATTTCCCCCACACTGATTTATATGCCGCTTGCCACACACCCCGCACTTGGTTGTGCTGTGATAGAAATTGAATTTTCCATATAAAAATTTATGTTGTTTGTTTTTTGTTTTAGTCATCCAGCACAAGTGGGATTTTATGCACTTTAGTTTACTTCCACTCAACTTGTCTTCCTTTTACGTTCTCTTTCTATCTTAAAAAATGCTTGAGTTTTCCATCATTTTCATGGCCTGGTGAAGGGTGTGTGTGAGTTTTTTCTAATTCGATTTAATTTTGTTTGTTGTGTTGTTTGGTTTTTATCAAGTTCAAGGGTTTTTATAGTAGTTTTTAATTGCAGCCGTAAATTTAGAATGCACTTGTTGTTGTTTAATTGCAACGAATACATTTGTTTAGATTTGAATAATTTTTCATGTAGTTTCGATTATTCTATGAGTATTTTGGTGGGTTTCGTGGTTGACTTTTCAAAATTTTAATGTTTTAAATAGTAATAATTAAATCGCCATTAAAGTATTAAACAATTTTATTAAAATATTTTTTAATATTCTGATATTTGCTTCTAAATACTATTACAATTTTTTTAAAATAAATTTACTACTTCACTGTTTTAGTAAATACTGAGATCTTTCTCATTACAGGTATAGGGTAATACAAAGTTATTCGATCTATATTATTACTTCAAATGTATTGAATTTATATTAATATTTATTATTATTTTTTTTAAATTTTTTCTTTATAGAATTAATTCCTTATTGAATGATTCAAATTGTTTCTATTTAAAATCCATTACAATTTAGTTTTACAAAATATATTGAATAAATTTAAATCTATTACAAAAAACAAATTATTTTTATTAAAATTTTCTTCTTAGTCGCAATTTGCACGTAGCATTTCTGTAAGCTTAGCTAATTACCTTTTATACATCAGGGTGAGGGGAAGATAAGACGAGTACACCACACTAGATTGTACTAGCAATTCTTGCACTTGTTACATAGGAGTACGTATAAGAGAGTAACTTATAAGTGTATACAAATGTTTGTCTACTCTCACTCAAATAAAAATACGAGTGATTTAAGCAATTATATTGTGATCAGCGTTGCCGTTTTGGTTAATTTTAACCAAAATTGTTTACTTTTTTTCCAATGTGTACTTGTGTACTTTTTTTTACATTGTTTTTACTTTGACTTAATTTACACCACTAATTTTGGTGAAAAACTAAACTACCACAATTTGAAAGTTTTTTAAAAATAAAACACTAAACACAGGATTACAAAAAAATACATGCCTGCCTCCAAACATAACAAACACAATCATTGTATTGTTGAACGAGTAAAATGTTCTTCACAAAAACCATCTGAAAACATGCACTAAATGCATTTTCATATTGATGTTTGGCATCGGAACAAGTTAATTTCTTTTTTGGTTTTAGACATGAACGGACCTTAATAAACATTCATAATTTATGTTTTTTTTACCAGAAAACCAAAAAAAGGTTTTTACAAATTAGCGTGCTATTTAGTTTTTTATAATAAAGTGTTTTTTAAATAGTTAAGATTGGGTTTCTTTCGTAAAAATGTATAAGTATGTACTTCGAATTAAAAAATAATAATATTGGTTTTAAGCACAATTTTTATTTTTGTTAGATTTTTATTTAAAAAGGCTGCTCAAAGTAAAACTAATAATGTCGAGTTATCTTCTGGAAGTGATGATGAGAATAGGTATATTTTCATTCAATTTCAATAACTTTTTTTAAATAATATTTTGTTGTTTATTGATATTAAAAACAGCCCGAAAAGAAAATTCCGTGTATTGTGGTTGGATGAGTTTCCGTGGCTAAGAAACAAAGATGGATGTTGTTTCTGAGCTGCCTGTGAAAAAAAATTCCAAATCACGTAAGTTATTTATGAAAGCACACTAAAAAAGTGTTCATAAGCAAAATGTGGAAAATAAAAATAACATTTGCAAGTTCTCAAAAAGAAACTCTTAATAAGCAAGTGCACCAAACAGAGCTAACATTAGTAATGTTTCTTATTTCCCACAATTTGCCTTTTTTTATTAATGGACTATCTACCAGGCTTATTAAAGGAGCGCTGTCCCGACTCTCAAATTGCGAAACACATTAAATGTGGCAGGTAAAGCAACTCAATTAACAGAAATTTTAGGAAGTAAATCTAAAGCAAATTTAATTTCCAAACTAAAAACGACAAAGTTTTCGTTAATAGTAGACGAAACAACAGACGTATCCACAAAGAAATCACTAGTTCTAGTCGTTCGCTATATGGATAAATCATCTAAGAACATTCAAGACAGATTTTTAGCCTCATCTACATAAACTTTATCTACTAGTATTTTGTAACAAATGTAATGAAATTAATTACATTTGGTTTTTATTAATATTGTTATTGCTGAATTTTTTTCTTTCAATTTTACCTAATTAAAGACTGAACTACGAACTGAAATGCAATGGTTAATAATATATTTTACACATATATTTTTTAGCTGAAGTATAAATAAAATAAAATTTTAAATATATAAAAATTTTGGTTACTTTTTTTTGCTTTTGGTTACTTTTTTTTACATTTTGGTTACAAAATTTTTTTGGTCGTGGCAACGCTGATTGTGCTGTGTAAACACCGAAGAACTTTCAAGGAAATAATTGCATCAATTTTTGTGTAAATTGGGACTTATAAATTCAATGGAGAATTATTACCAATTGTATTGTATTGAAATAATTAGTTTAGTGAGAATGATTTTATGTAATGAATAGTTAACATTTTGAATTATGAATTAAGATTTTCTTCGACCTTTCTTTTTTTTAATAAAATAAAAAAGTTTCTTTGAGCTCGAGGCCAATTATTTTTAAAATATATATATATTCCCAGTAAGCCATATGAGTACGAAAAGAGTCTTTTCTGACACCTTTTTCGGAGCGTTAACGCTCTTTATGAGCCCAAAAAACAATCATAATTGCTCCGAAAACCTTCAGAAAAGAGGGTCATTACATTCGAAAATGGTCCGTCAGAAAAAGCTCTTAGATAATGTCAGAAAAGAGTGTTTTATGAGGGGGTTTTTTTGGCTCTGTTTATCATTCTTGTGTAATACAGCTGTTATTTTTTTTTTGTTCAAAGCACAAATAACAGGACAACAACGCTTTGGTACACACATAATTAAGTATAAGTTCTGAGTCATACTGCGTGCCGACTCAGGGCAGTAACAAGCAAATTTTTCTTTCGCTCCGTAAATGCTCTTTAGTTGGAATCTTTTCTGACTCTTTTTTTCGGAGCGCTCCGAAAATGCTCTTTTGTTGGACTCTTTTCTAACTCCTTTTTCGGAGCGCTCCTAGAATGGTATGCTGGGTTATTTATTAAATTATTCGTTCCAATATTTCCAATATCCATCGGATATCATTATCAAGGAATGGGTTACAATTATATTTCTAAGAGACGTATTATTCTCTTTACACTCAATAATTTAATTTAAATTTAATAATCCGTAATGATATTTTAGTTCATTTCGGTAACAATTTTTAAGCGGTAACGAAAATAGATTTAAATACAAGATTATTAATTTATATTTCTTATTATTGTTTATTTGACCATTTTTTTTTATTAACATTTTAGTAGTTATTTAAGCTTTAGGTATTTTTTATAAAAAAAATTTAATTTTATTTCAATATTTCGCTACTCTTTGAGTAGCTTCTTCAGGAAAAAATTTTAATTTTCAATAATAATTTTTGCTGGTTCTCAAGTTAAAAAAAAGACTTGAGTATAGTCTATATTTAAATATCTAGTCAAAAGGAAACAAGCCACATGTATTTTATTTGATTGTTTTCGAGTTTGAAACATAATAATAATTGTATATATTAAACATCAAATTTCAACAGTATATACAAGTACTTGAATTTCAAGGTATTAAGTGCTTATAAGCATAGAACAAGTTAAATTGAGCTAGTTCTGTGAACAGTCACAGACTATCTAAAAGATAACAATATAACTGATCAACATTAAAATCACAGTTACCATTCATTGAAAAATACATCACAGGTTTCGTTCTATGTCAGTTTTCCATACAATTGTCTAAATATACATGTGTACATACATATATTTATTTATAAACCATTCCGATTGCAATATTAAAATGTTGTAAGTTTTTTTTTAATATTTGTTTGACATTTGACCAATTTTTGGCTTGTAGGCGAAAATTCAGCGGAAATGAGTTTATATCCAATTTATTTCATCAAATATATGTATGTACATTTTATAATCAGCCTATCAGTATAACAACTGAAATGTTTATTTTTTATTTGAAGTAATAAAATGTTAAATTTTTTGCACTTTAAATTAGTTTAGATTATAAACTTGGCGGCCACTCTTTATTAGCAAATATTTCAGCAAACACATTTTTCAAGCAATCCATTAAATTGTTAACAAAAGAAATTTTTAAACTAAACATTTTATTGCAACATTTTTTTTATATAATACATGTGTATGTATAAAAGTAATTAAGATATTAAATCGGTTTTTTCCATAGCATTGATTTTAAAGTGATTCGCAAAAGATAGAATATTTTATCAGAAAAACATAAAAGCTTGATTATCATGGCATAGTAAATTCGTTGATAAATGTATGATTAAACGATTTGCAAGGGCACGGTTGATAAGAGAAGTAGGTACATTTTTCTCATAAAACTTCATAATTATCAAGAAGTAGGTCAAACGACGCCAGAGCTTGCAATTTTTGATTTAATAATTGAAAATATTAACAAAAACATTTAAATGGTTATTAATGTAAGAAATGTTAAATTAGCACTTTATTATGATGGTAATTTAAACAGATTTAGGAATATTTTTAGGTAAACAATTTGGAAATCTTGAGTCATATGTCGAGGTACTATTTATGAAGTACATTTTAAAATTTTGTGTTAATTTATGTAATAGTGTCGATGTCGATTGCTAAGTTAAGTTAAAGCAATTCAAAGTATTTAATAAATTTATTAAGTGTTGTTATAAAATATTATTTTAACAATAAAAGAAATATGTACATATATAACATTTATAAAAGTGATAACAGAAACAGTCAAACACTAAAGATTTCAACAATGAAGTTTTGAAAATAATTAATTCATTTAATTTCTTTTTTATTATAATTTATTTCCCTTTGTACTATTTCTTATAATTTAGTTTTTTTATTTACTAAGTTTTATTTTAATAAAGATAAGATTTTGTCAGTTTAATTGGAGCAAATTTTGCATTATTTGTTGTTGTTGTTTTTTTCCATGAATTATTAAAATCAAATTTGAAAGACTTAAAATTTTTTTAAAATTTATTTAATTTTTTTATTTTTAATTTTTGCTTATAAATTTAATTTACGACCAGCACTTGAAACTAATTTAAAACAATATAATATTGCTGAGTGCTTTAGACAATGTTTGATTTTAATTTTAATAAAATAAATTTAATTTAATTTAATGATTGAAAACACTTACAATTCAATATATTCGTTCATTAATTAGAAGTAATCACTGATTAGAAATATTTATTTTATTTTGTTGTTGTTTTTTTTTAATTTATTATTTATTTGTTTTGTTTTAATGTTAAAGGGACTCTTTAGTGTTGTTGGAAATTAAAGCGTCTTTACTAGAGCCCCTTTGAGTAAGAACTAAAACAAAAGTGTCATGAATTCACTGCTTCTATACTTTCTACATATGTGCAATTTAATTTCTTTTTTTTTTTAATATTTTATAGCCTCTTTTTTTGTTTTTGTTTTAATTTTGCTAGAATCAAATCAAATTAAACGTAAGTGTAATTGTTGTTGTTTTACAACACACTAATTGTTTAAATAAGAGGACGAAGCCACTCACTCATTCTTTGAATACCTTATTCACTATTATCTATTTTGTTAATTTTTCCGATAATTTTAACAGCGTCAAATTATATATTAACTGATAAGTGATTAAACCGTTTTCAAAATTTACGATACGATCTTTCGTTTATAAGAAAGTATAAATGGACACAAGTTAAAATTCTATACACGCTAGCACCCCTCGATCAAGACATTGACTGATACCACCAGTATGAATGTTTTCAAAATAAAACACAATTTTATTTGTTGTTGCTGCTGTTATTAACAACCAACCGGCCAACTGTTCTTATTCTTCGTATTCATATACATATGTATTTGTTTGACACTCTACTCAGTTCAGTTCAATACAATTCTGAACTAAACGATTCGAAAACGTAAACACTCATACGACCACCATATATACAACTCGTAGATACAACACCCATCCACCCATTCATCCATCCATTCGTTCATAGACATTTACATACAAGTATACATATGTACTTGTAGCTCTAGTTAGTATTTACTTGCTTTGTTGTAGAAATATACATATTCATTGCATTCAGTCGTTATAGATCGGCTTTTTGTTGTGTCGTTTTTAAAATAAAAAATAAAAAAAATAGAATCAAATACAAATTGTATTCTTATCAGAAAAATATAATTCACTTTTTAGTATTAGCCGGTTTGCTTACGATTTATCAATTGTAAAAATCAAATGCAATATTGTTTTTAGCATTGCATTATAAATTTTAAACATTTAGGAGAGGCATGATGTGGCCAGATGTTGGCATTAAAAAAATTGACGGGATGAATAATCATCTTCAGTACTTAACCAGCAAAACTTTGTGGGGAAACTAAAATTGTTGTGTGCAAATTGTGATAAGAGGTCAGACATATCTTTTAGCTTATTCGATTCTGTCCCACTGTCAACTCTAAAATTTAGATCATTGACATTTTCAGACTTTTATACCCTACACCTAGGGTTGCCAGACGGGCCTGATTTGGGCTGATTGTCAAGTTTTTTAATGCGCGTCAAGTGTCAAGTGAAAAAGTGATTTGTCAAGTTTCTTTGTAAGTTAATTTTTTTCTCAAATTTATTCTAGCTATGTAATAATACTTAAAAAATAAGTTTGTATTTCTAAAAAACAAATCGAAAGAGCATATTTTTACTATCAATACAACTAAGGACTAATATGATAAATACAGATATGTATACCAAATGATAGAATATGGTCATATTTTTCAAAAAAGTGTGCAGAAAGCAATATTCAAAATTTAAAAAAGTTGATCTCATTTGTGCTTTCTATCCCAATAAGCCTTTTGTGAAAAAGCATTTAGTGTTCTAAATAATTGATATAGCAAAGATAGGAATAAAATGTCCTTCGATCTTATAAAAGCCGAACTATTAATAAGCAAATTTTTAACAACACCCGATGGTAGTGAATTAATTAATTCTGTATCTAAGAATAATGTGGCAAAATAAATAGAACCTATACTTTTTTTCTTAAGATAGTACCAATATTTTTTTTAAATAACACCGAAGTTTAAATATTAAATACTGAATTTTAATTGTTATATTGTTTTGTGTTTCTTTTATATTGTTTCTGTTATTTTTACTTTTTATGATATTTTTGTTTTTATTGTAATAATTTTTATGAAAAAAAAAAATAATAAAAAATTAAATAAAAACCAATAGTATGAGTGTTTTTATTTGTCAAGTTTTTTTTTTCAAAATCAAGTTTTTTTTGGTCAATGTCAAGCTTCTTGGCAAATTGGATCTGGCAAGCCTACCTACACCAGTAGAGCGGGGTGTAAATATTAGTTCAACATCCACCTTAAATTACACCGATCAACTCAGAATCACTTCCTGAGTCGACCGTCCGCCCGTCCGTCTGGCTGGTTGGCTTGGTTGTCCATCTAAACCTTGAACGCAGAGTACAATTTTGAAGATGTTTCCATCAAATTAGTACATAATGCCCAAGGACGGCAGAAATCGGTCCCTTATTTCACCCATCAATCATACAAATTTCCCCCGAAATATGGGTTTATCAGTTATACATTTTTTATTTATGCACATATCCAAACAAATTTCGCCACAAATAAGTTGTACTAATGACATCGACAAATTTTGTGCCGATCGTTCCATAGCTCTCATATAAGTCCCACTTTCGAAAATCGCTTTAACGACTATAAACCTTTTAATAATCTTGGTATCTGAAAAATATTCAACACAAATATGTTTCATATATACACAAGTCATTCAGCCCAATTTTAAATTGATCGGTCCATTATTTGTCATATCTGCCACATATAAGACCGACTTCCGAAAATAACTTTAGCGACCATAAATCTGAATCAAAATAAAATTCAACATAAAAAATTTTAATATATAAAAGTCACCTTATTTGATAATATGTAATCGTTTCATAATAAGTTATAGCTGTCATATGAGACCCTTTTCTGAAAAACTTTTTTACTCATATACTGGGTGTATAGTATTATATGGTCAGGCTGGACGAACTATACTTTCTTATTTGTTTAATATATGAACAAGTTGACGGAAGTTGCGTATATTAGTTACGGTTTGGTGTTGGTATCCTGTTACGCTTGTGTATAAGTGGCTACTGATTTGAAACAATAATAATGTTGTAGTTGCTCTTATTTCGGTAACGGTAATAGAATAATTTACAAAGACTGAAAATAAGTTTACAAATGTGTTATTGCACTAGATTTTATTTCGTTAACGGTTATTGCCTTCGTATTGGTACATAACGGTAGCGGTAACGGTAGCCAAACTTGTTTTTTGTAAAAATCTTATTATGTCTATTATTTTGTTTTACATGCTTTTGTAAACTTTTGTAGAGATTTTAAGGATGAAATTTTATTATATTTAAAAGAAGTTCACTAGAGTAGTATAAATCGATTTATATGACTTGGCATTAGGTGTGGGAGCTTTATATTTGTGGTATTTCCCAAAGAGAATTAATAAATATGCAAATGTGATTACCTAAACAAATATGTCTGGCAATTTCTCAATAGCTTTTCTCAATTTGCTTAATCGTTATGCGCGCCAAACAGAGGAAATGAAAAAAAAACAGTAAAATATATAGACTAATGTGTGTAATACTACATTTACACCTACGCAAAATCTAGTAGATTTTAATTAAAATCTTAAAGAAAATGTTTGGCGTTTAGACTACTACTTTTTGACATATTGATGGATTTCATTTTCATAATAAAAACAGCTGATTAAAAAAGAAAATAAATTATATTGCAAACTTTTAGTAAAAACAATGGAGAGACAAAAACAAATTTTATTATATTTTTAGCCTGTTCGCCGATCTCGAACGTTAACGTTCGCTTAGATAAGACTTAAGACATAAACTTGATTGTGGAATAAACAAACTTGATTGAGTAAAAAAATAGATACGATAACAAGTTTGTGTCTTAAGTCTTATCTAAGCGAACGTTAACGTTCGAGATCGGCGAACAGGCTATTTACATCCAGATCTGAAAAAAAACAATCTGAATTAACATTTTTGCGTAAAAAAATAGCAGCATTTGTTAAACATAAAGTTTCACAAACTTCTGCAAATCTACTACACGCTATTAATATATAGGAGGTTGGAATGGACACACGTAAGTATGGGAAATATGTAAGTTGGCATAATTTAACTAAATACGTTTATATTATAGACTCACCACGGCTCGTTTTATTAGGAAGATGTGCCTATTATGCCAGAAGAAACGTTCATAGAAAATTTTCGAATGGGCCGGCAAACATTTCAATTGCTGTGTTCAAAGTTGACGTCAATGACAAAAACTGACAAAACAAAGAAATGTTTATTTATTTATTTAGTATGCGGTGTAATTTGCCACAAATTTATTTTATATCCCGCTCTTATTATTATTTTGTTTAAATTTATTTTTGTGCAACTGTCAAATTTTTCTTGTTCAGTGTTGTATTTTTTAGTACTTTAGTACGAAATTCAGTGTTGTATTGCAAGATTTTGCCAAAATCTCGTGACGAACTAAATTTTGTTTTGTATGGGAAATCTAACTGTTTTTATTATGAAAATGAAATCCAACAATATGCCAAAAAGTAGTAGTGTAAACGCCAAAAATTTTCTTTAAGATTTTAATTAAAATCTACTAGATTTTGCGTAGGTGTAAATGTAGTATTAGACTAAAAAACGTCAATATACTTCAATTTTTAAGGTGTTTTTTTTGGATGCAATGTCATGATGATTAAATGCCAATTATGCCTAATAAATGTTTATGTTGTGTTTATCAGCATTAAATAACTATTATTATATTGTTTGTTTTTTCCATTTCAATAAATGTTTTTTTGGAGAAGTTTTTATAATAACATAATTTGCGATTAAGTAAGACTACGATTACCTTTTTTTGTTATATAAATAAATGTTTTAATTTTGACAGTTGTTTTTGTTAATTGTAATTGTTTATTAAAAGCGGTTTTGTTTGGTATGTTATAATGTAAAATAATGGCCAGTTGGAAATTTAACATCCCCGCTAACTTTACAATATTTCCGTATTACGAAATTTTAGAACAATTCTTGTACTGTTGCTTTTTGTGTCTTCCTAAAAAAGATATTATACACTTTTGAATGTTATCATCACATTTTTTTTGGGCGTAGGTGTTAAAGTTAGCGGACTGGTGAAATTTCCAATTGAATATTTCTGGTATTTAATTTTAAGCAAAGTACATTGACTCTTAATAAATAGGTGGGATAAAAAGTAATATAAATGATAAACATAAATTCGCATATAAATTTAATTTCAAGTGGAAATATATTAAATTGTTGATATTATATTATAAAATTAACATGTACTTTTAAGACAATTGAGTATTTTGAAAATTGAAAATTTTGGAAAATCTTTACAAATCCCTGTATATCTGAAAAACTCTTAGTAAAATTACACAAATGTTGTTTCTAGAGCTTAAGTTTATATACAGGCTATTTTTTTTTAGATGTATAGAACTTTGAAATTGAATAAAACAAAGCTGATTTTTTTTTTTAATTGACATGAAATTTTCTTTAAGCGAAAGATAATCTGCTGGCATTATAATCGGACGTGTAGTGTAATCTGGAAGTCCAATTTTCAATGACTTTGTCCAACATTTGTCGTATATATTCTCATACAAGTGATCAATCGACCTAAGTTGGGTTGAAAGTTGGCTTTTGAAATTAGATTGATATTAGATATTGATTTACTCTTATTAAAAATTTATTTAGAGATTTATTATTTTTTTATTAATTTACCAAAACATATTTCCCCAAACCAATAATTATAATTTGCATTACAAGTTATTTTTAGGCATCAATAATGACGAAGTCTTTATATTCTTTTAAACAATTAAAAATTGTACAATGATTCAGACATTGTTTTCATCATGTTATCAATTATTTTAATTTAATAAACAAATAAATACAGAAAGAAACAAAAAGCAAAAAAAAAAAAAAAATAATTTAATCTCAGTTTCGGCAAAGACTAGAAAGGAATAAATGCGGTACACAATTGAGGCGTCAGGCCAAAGCCCGCAGTAATAAAAAAACAACAATAAAACGCTTAAGCTAATTATAACTTTTACAATTTTATATTTTACCCTTTATCACGAGTGGTTTCGTTGTAAATAAGTTTGTCATTTTATTTAGTAATTTCTGCAATATTCATTTACGGTTCAATGTCGATATACTCGTACATATATAAGATATTCTCATGAGAATTTAGGCATTGGAAATCAGCAACAGTGGCTCATAAATGGTTGACTAAGTTCTATGCGCATTAAAGTTATATCAAAGATGTGATGTGACTATTAGGCAAGTTGGCAACCGATTCAATTTGCGTTTCCATAACAATTAGAATTCACTCCGGAACAAAACGTCTGAAGATTGTCAACTCAACGACAGCTAAAACAACTGGAAGTTTTTGATCCAGGGAAGAGCTTTTGATGACAGCCAAACTAGATTATTTAAAAAAACGAGTTTTTTTTTGCATAAAATTACATTTTCTAAAAAACGGATTCTAATGCGGTTTTAGATGAAAAAACCGGTTAACCGGTTTTTCATTGTATTACGTATTGTTTAGTTTTTCTTTAGTTTTTAGCTAAAAATTTAATTTCAAAACTATTGTTTAATTAGAAATTAACCCCCTGGCCCACGATGTCGAACGATAACGTTCGCTTAGATAAGACTTAAGACACAAACTTGATTGTGGAATAAACAAACTTGATTGAGTAAAAAAAATAGAATTGATAAAAAGTTTGTGTCTTAAGTCTTATCTAAGCGAACGTTATCGTTCGACATCGTGGGCCAGGGGGTAAGTAACTCGACAAAGAGCGAGGTATACTACCCCCCTGGCCCACGATGTCGAACGATAACGTTCGCTTAGATAAGACTTAAGACACAAACTTGATTGTGGAATAAACAAACTTGATTGAGTAAAAAAAATAGAATTGATAAAAAGTTTGTGTCTTAAGTCTTATCTAAGCGAACGTTATCGTTCGACATCGTGGGCCAGGGGGTAAGTAACTCGACAAAGAGCGAGGTATACTACCCCCCTGGCCCACGATGTCGAACGATAACGTTCGCTTAGATAAGACTTAAGACACAAACTTGATTGTGGAATAAACAAACTTGATTGAGTAAAAAAATAGATATGATAAAAAGTTTGTGTCTTAAGTCTTATCTAAGCGAACGTTATCGTTCGACATCGTGGGCCAGGGGGTACATGTTTCTTAAACATGTTAAAAGTATTTCCAAATATTTCCAAAAACTAAGATTATGTATATCAAAATATTCTTAATAAAATTGGTTTATCAGTTGGAATCGGCCTTGGAACCGTAAACATTTTTTGTTATTATTAATAGGCAAACAGTTTTCACAATATACATACATACGCATGTATATTAAATATAATGAGTTTTTCGATACTTAAATATGAAAATATTACCAAAATACATACATACTCACTCGTATGTATGTATATAACAGAGACAAATACAAAATTAAAAATTATATTTTCTTCAAGCTTAAGGTCAAAATTTATTTTTATTTACATACATATTTCTTATGTATTCCAATATTTTGCTACAACAATTTGTAGCATCGTCAGGGAAATAAAATCTATAAATTTATTTATAAATTTAAATATAAAATTTATAAATTTCATTTCCCTGAAGATATATGGAAAATAAATTAACAAATATAAAATCTTAGAAAAATTTGATGTTTTTTGACAGAAATTAAAAAATTCTTGATTTTAAAAACAGATTAACCGATACAAAAAAGCGGTTAGTCGAATAATTCAAAAATATGAAATCTTCGAAAACAGTCGGGGTTTTCATATAGAAAAACCCCGTTAACCGATAAACGGTTTGGGGTTTTGAATACTCTAAGCAGAACATAACATAACAATACTTTGTTATATTGCTAAGTTGTTATTTTATAAGTTAAACGATTTAATATGAGAAACCTTAAATTATTTATAGAATAGCAATATTTTTTAGTTTAACATATATTCGGTAACGGTAATTGCAGCTATTACGGTAACGGTAGTCGAGTTGAATAGGTATTTTAGGTGTAAAAGTAACCAATGTTTTTAATATAATTGACAGGAGTTCTCTATAGAAAATAGTTTGATGATTTCCCAAATGCGTCATTCAACTGAAATAATCTTAAAAAACGTGCTAAAATTCTTCAAAATATGTATGTTTAAGCGTCTGCCAAACATTCATTTTCACAAACCCACGGGAGTCAGGTTATCTCTCAAGTAAATTTAATGCCAATTCAAGATACTTGTCCTGATTACTTAAATCAAGTAAAATTAAAACAAACATAGTCAATTCAAGATACTTCTCCTGATTACTTAAATCAAGTAAAGTTAAAACAAACATAGTCTTATCTGAAACTGGTGTCATTTTTGATGTCTGGTTATGGTAAAAATACAAATTCTAGACCGAACTTTATCCACATAAAGTATAGCAAAGTACTCAAGTTTTGTCATTATCAGATGGAAAGTCATTTAAAATTCAAAAATATACATTTGGACATTTGTTGTCGAAACTATCAAATTTTTATAAATTAATGACGTCTTAATAAGATGTAAGAATTAATAATAAATTAGAAATGGAAAAAAATAGCAACAAAATAAATAACAAGGCCCACTTGAATTTCTCACAGTGGAAAGCAACATTCATCACTAAGATAATTTTTATTAATTTTCATTTGTATTTAATAAATTAAAATTTAAAGTACTTATAGCAAGAGTTTAATAACGTTTCGAAAAATGGCAACAAGTTTTATTTCCCATAAATTGCATGCTCTTCAGTCAGTCATTCTGTTCATAAAGATAAACTGTATTAATGTTGGGTTGTTTAGATTGAATTGAAAATAGTCTGCCACAAACACAAGTCAAATTGTTAAAGATATAAATGAAATTGTTATTTTCAATTTATCTCCATAATATTAACACAATAAAATTGTTTAATGGGTCGGTCACGTGTTGTAGGATTTAATGGAAAATTTAGCAAATTGTTAACCGCAATTAATAATTTAATTGTACAAATTTATGTTGACTTTTTATATGACATTTCTCATTTTTTTTTGCTATTTTTTATTAGCTTATCATTTACTGATGCAGGTTTAAATAACACTCAATATCTTTATTCCCAATTTTCTGTTAATTATCATCATTTATGATTTAGATATACGTATTTTATTGCGGTTTGTGTATATGTTCTTGTATTTTTGATTTGAACCTGCACACAGAGAAAAAATATAGTTGTACATGTTTACCACTACAATGTCAACATTTTTACAAATTTTTCAACACGGTTATGTTCACTGTAATTATTTATATGATTGCGGTAACCATAATATAGTTAAGCTACGATTCAGATGATTACTACAATCATATACACAATTGTAGTAACTATGTACGAGTATATATTTGTTGGAATCCTGTTTATGATGAATCCATTTATCATAATTTGTTGTTCTTTGCTTATGATAGAAAACAACATAATATGGTATGTATAATCTTTCATCATAAAACTGATCACCATAAACATAACATAATTGCTATAATCATGTAAATGGTAACTTAACCATATCATGGTTACAGATATCATATAAATAATTACAGTGACCATAATATTAAAAAAAAATCTTTAAAAATATTGAAATAGTTGTGGTAAACATGCGCAATTATATTTTTTCTCTGCGTGTGCTACGCTCCACATATATGTAAGTAGATTTATATTTTGTTTGTCTGTGAATCAACGATAAGCTGGCTGTTGTTAACGTCATTTCTATATTTTTGTTGTAGTTTTGATGATTTTGATTTAACTTAACAGTAAACAATGTCAAAGCTTTTTTATTTATATTTCGTTTCATCTAATAGATATTTTCCTACTATGTATTTGAAAATTTTTTGGCCTTGATTATCACAGAGTAAAGAAATAAAACCGAAGGTGAAAGTAATTTGTTAAGAGACACTACTATGTTGTCTAAGCAATAATATTCGAAATGTTACTAACGTTCACTTAGAGTCAAGTCTTAAAATAAAAGAATAGAAATAATAGAAATAAGTGGCTTAGTTCCTAGTTACACCAGATTTTCGCTTCTAGTCTTATTCTCTTTTAAAACTATTTGTCATCTATAATTTTAATATAATATATAAAATTATTAAAATAAACAAATTATTTTAATTATATAATTGGAATAGAATTATACATATATAATGTTGATATAATGAGAAAATAACAAAATTTTTTTAGTAAATATTTGTATTTAAAACATTGTTTTCCGTTATCATGAAATTTGTTTATACATTCTTTGTGTTTTTACATTTAAATATTTGTATTGGCAAAATTGTTTGCCGATCTGCTGGTAAAATTCACTGATTCATAATATACAGTGGAAGATTTCTTTCACCAAGACGATGTGGGGTATATTAGGTTTGTGATTCCATTTGTAACACATTGAAATATTGGTCGTAAAACCAAAAAGTCTATATATTCTGGGACCTTACAAGATTCCAAGACAAAGAAAGATTTTACCGAACATTCATTGTTTTACCAAAATGTTTGGTATTGAAAATATCCAAAATCGGTCTAGTAGAAACCAAGTTGTAGACCAATAACAGACAACTTCGATATTTTTTAAGTATTTTTTGCTATTTTCTTCAATTATAATAAGTTAATAACAGATAATAACAAGCAATTTTGCACTCTTTATTTTTATAATAGAAGGACAATTCCTATTGAAAATAATAAGAAGAATCGGTTCACGATTTCTCATAGCCCATAAATGCATTTAGAAAAGCAGTATCCATTTAAAATTCACCAAAAATAAATTTCATTTCATTTTCATTGTTTGCATCGGTCCATATTTTGACATAGCCCCATTAAAAGTTCTGAAAATCTGTTAATGTGCATAAATCTCTTATAAAACTCACATCAAGTTGCAATTCAACGCAAATAAATCACATATACATACATATAGTATATCGTCAAAATTAATTTCATGTTGATCGGACCATATTTGAACATAAACATGAATATCAATTTGAAATTCGCCACAAATAATTCATATATGTAAATGTGGAAATGGTCGTACCGAATTTCATGATTATCGATCAATATTTGACCATAGCCCCCCTATAAAGTCCACTTCCGAAAATCATTTAAAAGCGCCTAAACCTCTTATAAACATTGTTATCAAATTGAAATTTTACGAAAAGAATCCATATATATGTAAAATCGTCGTAGCCAATTTCAAGCTGCTTGGCCCATTTTTGCACCCATATAAAGTAAACTTTTGAAAATTCCTTAAATGCTCATTAATCTCTTATAAACATCACTAACAAGCTTAAATTCGCCAAAAATAACCCACATATACATATGTATATGAATCGTCTTACCGAATTTCATAGTGATTGACTCATATTAGGTCATAGCTTCCATATGAGGATTACTTCCAAAAAACTCAATTGCATGCGTAAATATCTCATAAATATCGTTATTGAAGTAAAGTATACTCTTTGATTTTGTGAAGGTTAATCCATAATTGTACATATGTAGCTAACTCCCTACCTAAATACTCCCAGTGATGATGGCTGTGAGCAGCAGTAATTAAATACTCCCAGTGATGACGGCTGTGGACGCAATGACACCACTGCAATGGAATCTTTTTTATTCTTTGATAACAGTTTTATACCAAGTAGTAATAATAATAATGTTATACCAATGAACATATTAAGGTGCTATCAGACGGGATGTATTTTACATATGTACTGTCACTTTTCTTACCCATATGTAATTCCGTATGTATGTCAAAATTTCCATTTTACATACGATTCATAATATTTGCTATCACACCTGCTTATGTTTTTCCGTATGACATAACCTATAAATGTAAACAAAAGCTGAAATGTTAAAAATTTATAAATTTGAAGAATTGCTTCTTTTGGCCAATCTAACTGCAATAAATATAATAAACATAATTTTATTTATTAAAAACCGAAAAACACTTACTTTTCCATGTTCATTATCCATTTTCTTTAATTTTTATTTACAATATATTTTTGAAACAATTCTGTTTCAAAACAAACCAGCTGTTTTGTTTATGTTTGTCACAGGAAAATAGATTGTGTTCTAATCGAAAAAATTACATATGTATTTCCACATGTATTTTACACATGCAAAGTTTCATATGTATCACACGATGTGTACAACTTTTACAGATGGAAAATTTGACAGTACATATGTAAAATACATCCCGTCTGATAGCACCTTTAGTAAGTAAGTTGATTTTGTTTTTAACTGGCCACAGTAATTTTATTATTAAATTTAGTGTTTTTTATTTTTCAATAAAATAAACAGTGACGTAGTTAAGTAAATAAATAAATAAATAAATAAAAATATTTGCATTAACTATAATTCATTAATATTATAAGTATATATTGGCACATGTCTATATTTGTTTAAATTTTTTGTCCCTATTTATGTTATTCATATTTCTGTATTTAAACGCGTTTATTTTCTTTTGCTTGCATTCATTAAGTTTTATTTTTGTTGTTCTTTGACTTTTTTTTTTTTGATTTTCGTTTTTGGTTTGAATTTGTGTGATTTTTGACGTCAATACGTCTAATGTTTAATTAAAAAGTAGTTGTGTGTGTTTATTTTTCCAAAAACACCCTCAAAAATATAATGCAAATAAAAATCAAGGGGAATTTTTCTAATTACAATTTATATTTTCAAATTATAATTTCATTTGCATATATGAATTATAATTGCTCTTAATAAATGATGATATAATGCTGCAGAAATATTTACAAAATTGAGCTAAAATTGTAGAATCTTAAATGACTGACAGCTGCTCTTTGGTTACATACAATTGACACATAAAAGAGATGAACCCAGTAAAGTGGCATGAAACATCCCTCAATGAAGTCTGCACTTTTTTATAAGTTTCTCATCGAATTGGAAAAAAGTAAAAGAAAGAAAAAGTGCTTGGTCTCATTCTTACCACATCCGCAATTAAAAGAGCTGTCATTTATGTTCAATAATTTGGAAAGATTAAAAAGAACCACTAGCAAAAGAGAAATTGTTGAACTTTTAATATTTATTTTATGATTAGAGAAATTTTATTTGGCTTAAGTCCATTTTTAATTAATGATTCAAAGAATACCATCATTGTAAAGCAACATTTTTAGACAATTCGCACATTGGAATGCATTTTATACCCTGCCAAGAGTGTCATCAGCAATTTTTATTATCCAAGATCTATTTCTAAACATCATCTATTTAACTCACCATTATTGAGTAGTCATATTAATTTTACATGTTATGGAGTTAGAACGAAATTTACATACGTTTACAATGTGTGTGTGTGTGTGTATTCATTTTATTAATATAAATTTGTATTACAGAATACTCTCTCATATGCGGACACCAAAGGGACTGACAAATTTGTCCGCTTATGAGAGGTTTCCGCTTAAGAGTGGTGCCCGCTTATGAGAGTAGTAAGCAATCATATTTATCTTTAAACAATTTCATTAAAACATAGAGAGATTCCATTAACAGTTTTACAAAAAGTGAAAAAATGCAAAGTAAATAAATTTTCATTTGTTTAGATGGATTTAAAAAAAATCACAAATTTTAGATTGTGTATTTTTTCCTTTGATTTTAATATCTTGGAGATGTATTTGAAGATCAGTCAGCAATTAATAAAAAAAGCTTTAAGTTTTTTTTTTATTGCTATTTAAGCTTCTTCGTTTTATATAGGGAAGAGGGGGGCACGTTTGAACACGGGACACCTTTGAACAATGTTGATAACATCGCAGTTTAACATTTTTTTCAATCCTTAACCGAGTTTTTCGCATGACAACCTTGTTTTCTAGCAACGTCAACAACTTTTTCGAGTTTTTTTCAGTCGTCGACCGAATGTAGTTAAACAAGTTTTCGCAGTACCATTGTAAATTTTTTTTTATTTTTTTTTGTAAGAGTGTAAGAAGTATTCACTGTTCGTTTTCTTTCGTGAAAGAAATTTATTGCAGTCCAAAATTCATTTCAAACAAAATTAAGGTAAATTATTTGATATTTATGTAAAAAAAAATAAATTAAATATAAATTTTCGTGAAATGGCAAGCCAGTTTAGGTTTGAACAAAGAAAAAGGGGACACCTTTGAACATGTTAATTTATCAACCGAAGTACCAGACATTGTTGATTCTCTGTTATTTTCTGAAAATGACGAATTCAATGCTGATCATGATGCTTTAAAGGAAAATGTAATGTCACCTGAAATCGAAAGGCATTTTCCGTCTTAATAATATAAAACTTATTTTTGATCTGAATTTTTTTTATTTTTTAATTGCTAATGTTTATGTGTTTCTTAATAAAGAATCGAATTTAATATATATACATATATAAATATAAGTGTTTATGTTATTTTTGGACATAAGCACTACAAGAAAAAATTGCCGTTCAAAGCTGCCCCGTATGGGGGGCACATTTGAACGCAATGACTTCATCCGTTAAAAAAATTAAAAAACAATAAGTTACTTGTAGACTTAAACTAAAGTTTATTTCCATACATATTAGTTAAATTATGTAAAAAGTCAATAATTCAAAAAATATATATATTTTTATGTGGCTTGAACGCAAAAAGTCTTCAAAGGTGCCCCCTTCTCCCCTATGTATATATTTCAATGATATTAACTTTTTCTCTAATAGTTAACACTGATATCGGCATCTAATGTGATTTAAGAATACAGCAAACATTTGCAAATGTATGAATGTGTTTTTTACATTCAAATCAACAAATTGACCGTATTAAGGGCACTTCCCTTCATGTATACAAGCAATAACTGTAAAAACATAAAAGAAAATAAACAAAAAACAGTGTTGCATTTCTGTAATCTGTCCGGTTATGGGGGAAAAATCTCTTTTGGTGTGAAAAACAAGTGAACGCGTCCGGTTATGGAAGTATTGTCCGATCAAGAGGGAAAAGTAAAAAAAAAACAAAAATTTTTTTGCGACTGAAAAAACTGTCCGTATATGGGAGGTGTCCGCTTTAGAGAGGTGTCCGTAATAAGAGAATTATTGTTTTTATTGCTACGTCTACCGTTGGTTGAATGTTGAAGATGAGAATGTACCAATTGTCTAAAAATATTACTTTACAATGGTATTCTTTGAATTATTAATAGAAAAAAACTCGAGCCAAATAAAATTTCTTTAATAATAATAATTGTTTATTTGTTTATGTTATTACATATTCAAATATTATTTAGTTCACTGACTTCATTATGCTTAACTAAATACCTACAAAATATGTTAATCACTTAAATAATGTATTAAATTAAAGGCTTATTTACAGTCTATTAAATCTCAAAATAATAATAAATCATCTTTTGATGACAATGTTAAATTTATTCAAATCCCTTACAATCTCTGCTTTCATCTCAATTAAAAAAAAACAAAATATACCCCTACAAAATAATTTGTTTAAGCAGGTTCTATAACGCTTCAATTAAAATTTAATTAAATGTTTAACAATTCGTTTACCTCCAAAAATATGGCTGCTAAACGATTTAACAGCAATTGCCAAACGTTTCAAATAAACATTTAGCAGGGTCTCATAAAATCATTATTTGAAATAATAAAAAATAATTACTTAAGCTAGATTTACACGATTGAAATTTTCTTCAAAATTGCTTTTCAAAATGCTTCAAACGCGTGTAAACAACAAAAAATCTTCAAAATTTATTTATTTAATAACTATTAAATTTTGAAATTTTGCTATATACACGAGTTTGAAGCATTTTGAAGAGCAATTTTGAAGAAAATTTCAATCGTGTAAATCTAGCTTTAGTGTATTTAAAGATTTCATACATAAAAATAACACAAAATATGCTTGTGTCTTCTTGATTAAACACGTGCGGGCATGATTTTAAAGCTTTGCAATTTCTGATATGTTTAGTTTTAAATTCGCAAACAAATTACAGGGCTTATTTATGTGTAAATATTTACTATAAACAGGTATATATGTATGTATGTGTCATATCGCATCTGCTCACAAATAATGTATTTATTTATATATAGATACATACATATTACTTAGTGCTAGTGTAAGTTACAATCCTTAACAAAAAGTTTTCTTAACTATAGGTAGATACTTATTATTGTTAAGACTTTGTTAAACTAGTTTGAGTAGTGTTAAAAGCAAGCTGACTTACTTGTTGAAATATCATGTATTTTTCTTTAGTCTAGTAAATAACCTATTGAAGTTAATTATGCTCATATGCTTCAGAAAAAGAAATACATATATACATACCCTTTTTGTTGCTTGTAAATCTTTTAAACTCTTAAAGAAATCATTTAATATCTAGTTGTAACAATGTATTTACAATTGATGCCTTGAGATTAAATAAATTTTGTGTATGGCAACAGCACAATTCTTACACAAGTGTAAGAAGCATGTGAGAGTAAGTGGAAAATTCTCTAAATTTGTATAAAATATTCCACAGCGAAAGCAATTTAAATATTTATACTTGTCGCCATTAAGTTTTTATTGTTTCGTTAATTCGGTCAACTTGAAGTGAAGTTTTATTTTGCGTTGAATAAAACTTATAATAATCACCCCTATTCTGTATTTCGATTCGAATCGAAATTTTCTCCGTTTGGTAAATTTGGTATTCAGAGTTTCGATTCCGCTACGTTTCTTTCGATTGTAGGTATTCTGTATTACGATCGTAGTTACGTTTTTCTACGCAGTCTAAGTCTATATTAATTTTAGGATGAAAAAAAAAACTTAAAAACGTCTCGATTTTAAATATACATATTTTAAAAATATTAAAGCTATATTTTCTTATTTCTTAAAATTTCTAAATGCGGTTTAAAAAAGTATTTTAGGGAATTATAAGTACGTTTTAGACCATAATAACAATACATATAATTTTAACTATTATGTATATTGTTCGATACTAAAATCAAAATTCCCATAAAAAGTTGACTTAGCTCAATTGTTAACTAAACTAAAGAAATTAATTATTGCTGTCTTTTAAAACCTTTTTAATGTACAGTTCATAAACATGGCCTTGATTTACTTTAATTATGAATATTGCCTACTGATTCAAATAAACTAGATATTTTCAAAAATGAATTGTTTTTAAACGTTTCCTTTAAACAAAAGGTAACTAACATTTTCTTTCTAACGATACAAATAGTTTTAGATTGTATAATATTTTGAATAAAATTTACACTCTAGTTGAGAATTTTGCTCTTAATATTTTGTTCTCTTATATAATTTATACTTATACTACATTTGTAGGCACTTGTTTTTGTTTGTACTCACATAACAACTACATTACTCTTTATTAAAGACCGAAAGCAAAAAAAAAAAAAAAAAACAACTTCTATTACTTTTATACAACAGTGAGGGGGTATGACATGACATGTTATGACTACAGTGGTTATTGACCTAAAGGTCATTGAGTGTCGCCAAAATAATAAAAGAAAAAACAATTCAGATTTTAATTAAACCCCGACCCAACCACCCACTTTTCAGAAATATTTTAAACTAAAATAAAACAAATAAACATCATTGTAAATTGTATTTAGTTATGATCTTTTGAGTGTGTCACAATTATTGTATAATTAAACAGCGAAATGTGTACTTATATATACCTATCTAGTTTCTAGATGTAGATTGTAGATGATGTAAACGTTGCTTTTACGTTTTATATACAATACAACATTATTGCAAAAATTGCTATATTTTTGTTTTCCTAATTTTTTCCAACATTTGTATGTGTTTCGTTTAAAAACTTAAACAATTGTCAATTGTAAAAATTCACTAATTGAACTGTCATCAATGAATACTAACTGGTATCGTATATTTGAAATAATAATTCAACTTAAATTAGGATTATACACATGTGTATGTGCTCACGTATCAAATTAGACTCAAAGAAATATGTTAGTAGTGGAACTTATAACATGCATATTAGAATACTCTTACTTCTGAAATACCATGGTCACACGGAGCAAGATTTTGAATACAGGTGCATTACAGCAAAAAACAACTAACTGTTTGAAATTATATACTTTTATATTTTCTTTGAGTGTATTTTATGGTGGGTAACAATAATGTTTTCTTTGTTGTCCCATAATCAAACATACAAATACATTTTTATCCACATGATGATTTATGTGTTTATGGAAAGAAAAACAAAAATGAGTGAGTATTGCATGTGTATTTTCAATTTTGTTATTAATTTAAATTTAATTTTTTTAATTCAATGCAGTCGGCGTGTAAATTTGTTTATAATATAATATAAAATTAAATCAACAAACGTTCTATTATTGTCCAAAGTTATTAATACAATACAAATACAATCTCTGTTCGATTTATAATTTTTGTATTCGCATTGTTAGTTTCCAATCAATTAAATATTTACACAGATTTCTATCAAAACCTAATACAGAAGCAGCAATTTTCAACAAAAAAATATGTATAATTACTATAACAAAACAACTTAAAAAAGGGAAATGTTTTGAATGAATACTAATTGGACAGGAAGGTTATACTTATAAATTTAAAATTTAAAAATTTAAAAAATGTAACGTAATATTTTTTGTTGTACAATACATTACAAAGCATTTGAGGTAATTAGTAGATAATTTATGTTAATACTGTTGGATACAATTGTTCCCATAGCTATAGATAGCTACATATAGATAGTGTTATGTGTAAATATAAAATTTAAGCTTTAATTTTGTTTATTTTGTTTGCTAATATTTGCCTTTATAATACATCATACACACGAGTATTTCTTTAAATATTTGTCATAATCAAATAATAAAATATTTAATTTTTTTAAATAACTGCTAATTACTACGCAAAACATAAACAATCTAATTACTTGTTTATGTCTATTGGAATGATTCGGTTGTGTTATTTTATTGTTTATAATTAATCTTTACCTCAGATTTTGTTTTTTTTTTGCAAATTAAAGTGTGCATTATTTACATTAGAAGGTCCCCAAAAAAGTTGTCTTCTATTTTATACTAACCCCTGGCCCACGATGTCGAACGATAATGTTCTCTTAGATAAGACTTAAGACACAAACTTGATTGTGGAATAAACAAACTTGATTGAGTAAAAAATAGATACGATAAAAAGTTTTTGTCTTAAGTCTTATCTAAGCGAACGTTATCGTTCTACATCATGGACCGACTTTTATATGAATAACTAACTGATTTATAAAATTAACTATAAATCGTACACTAAAGGGTTTAGATTTGAAAATAATGAAAATCTATGATCACTTATATTTTCTTAACTAAATTGGCTTTTATATGAAAAATCAAAGAACCTACTTTTATATGCAATATTGGAGGATTTACTATAGTGCTGGCAAAGTATTGAGTAATGGGTACCGAGTATCGAGTATTTGCCCCTTTTTTTGGATACTCAATACTAAAAAGTAGTTACTCGATACTTTCTGAGTTGCATTTTTAATCAAGTTGAGTGGGTAAAAATGTGCATAAAAATGCATCACTGTATAAAAAGACATCTGTAAGGTACAAAATTAAACCAACTGCCGAAATAAATCTGTCTATTATTTCTTAAGTTGTTGTTAACGTTGAACTAAAAGTTAGCTTTACATTTATTTTTGATTTAATAATAAAAGACATACAAAACCAATAATAGTTGAAGATCTATTTTTATTTTTTGAAGAAACTTCAATTTACACATAAAAACTATGCGTTACAATTTCAAAAAATCCGTTAAAAGTATCGAGTAGTATTGAGTACCCAAATGAAAAGTATTGAATATTATTGAGTAATGGAAAGTAGTAGAATTTGCCAGCACTAATTTACTACATGAACTTTTATATGCAAAATTATAATTAGAACGAAAATAATGCAAATCTATGATCACTTCCAAAACTCGTCTTCTATATGAGAAATCAATGGATTTATATCGACTGTTATATGAAAAATCAATATATTTATAAAATTACTTATAAAGGGTTTAGTAAATAATGAATCTGTGATCACATGTAATTCGTTCCAAAACTTGACTTTTATATGAAAAACAAACTTGTTTATAAAATTGCTTAAAAATCGCTAATAATTAAAATTTGTGATCACATAAATTTCATACGAAAACTCAACTGTTATATGAAATGATTGGAAGATGAAAATTCCTTCTCGTTTATTAAAACTTTAAAAACTTTAAATAATAAACTTAAAGAAATTAAATATTTAAACAAGTAAGAAAGTATAGTCGGTCAAACCTATATAATAGCCTACACCCAGTACATCCAAAAATTTAGTGACATGACTTCCGTGAATATAAATATTATATATGTTATACTTTATACTTTATCTCAATATAAATACTTTTAAAACATTTATGGAGGTTAAAGGGAATTTCGGAGACTGTCTTAAATGGGAGTTTTGCCTAATTATTGGGTGTCATCATTTCTGTATATATGGAATTTTTTTTTGTAGCATCGATACCAACATTTTTAAGAGATTTATGGTCTTTAAAGTGATTTTCAGAAGTGAAACTTATATGAAAGTTACTACTAATTATGGACCGATCATCATAAAATTGTATCTTATTATTTGTATGCATACGAAAGATATTTGTGTTCTATATTATTTGGATACCGATATTTTCAAAAGAGTTATGTTCTTTAAAGTGATTTTCGGAAGTGGGCCTCATATGGGAGCTATGATAAATTATGGATCGATCTTCACAACTTATTTGTGGTGAAATTTGTTTGGATACTTGCATAATTCAAACATTTATGATGGTTAAACCCCTATTTCGGGAGGAAATTTGTATGGGGGCCAGGTGAAATAATAACCCGATTTCCATCAGTTTCAATTCTATCCGTCCTTGGGCCGAAAAAATATCACGTACCAAATATCTTTTAAATTGCGACCTGTACTCTGCGCCAGACGCGCGGACGGACGGACATCGTTAAATCGACTCAATTCCTAAGATTATGAGTTGATCGGTATACTTTAAGGTGGGTATTGGACCAATATTTATGGGCGTTACAAACATCAGCACAAATCCAATATACGGGGAGGGTATACTATGGTGGTGTAGGGTATAAAAGGTTGGTTTTCTAAATATTATTTAAATCAAATTTAATTATTAGTGATAATAATAAAGTGATAACATCTTACATTAATTTATTATTATTTAGCAGTTCTATTTAAATAAAATTACTTTTACATTGAGAAATCGATAACATTGTAATTAAAAAAATTTCTAGAAAATTACAAAAGTTTTAAATCATTTTTTGTTTAAACAAGTACAATTCGAAACTGAAGTTGTAACACACTTAAAGTGTTCACTTAATAACAATTACATACATAGTTTGCCAGATAAATTACGCTATGAGAGTTGACAAAGTAAATAAATGATATCTGTATATACAAGGTGGGGCAAAAGTAATACACGTTAATAAACAATGTTACGCTACACTGCTCCAGAACGCGGAATATTGCTGACAGAACTGACATTAGGGGCCTCGCAAAATTTATAGCATTTTCTGATAGGAGGATTACTTTTGCGCCACCTTGTATATATGTACATATACATATCTATATAACAGTGTGTATTTCATAAGAGACTATAACGTTTGCGGACAAAGAATAAAAAACTATCTGTTAAAAATTAAAGTAATAAAAAATTCTTTTGTTCGAAATAGACGCACCGATTATCATTGTTGGCATTGTGATTATTTTGTGGTGGTTGGGTGATAATTTTTGTTGTCGTCAAGCAAAAGACAAACTGTGACGGTGGAGTGAAATCGGCCAATGCAGTTGATCCATCAATGATGCTTGAACTATAATTAATTAGTTCTTTTGCACCAGCACCTTCACCGGTAGTGTTGGTAGGGCTAGTGTCATTGTTGACGTTATGCGGCAGTTCTTGTGTTTTCATGTTCTTTCTTTGCTTTCCGAAACAAAATGTTTTTTGGACCTTAAATTAATAGATCACTGAATGAGTGCTCTTTAAAATGAGAGCAAAATTACTTTATTTATCTTTCTTTCGATACAAACGTGGGTGTTTACAAGCAGAAAAAAAGCAGCTGCTTTTACAAACAAAAAATTGTTTATAGATTTAGTACCGAAAACAAACAAAAAAAAGATATACACAAATTATGTATATTAATGACAATGATATGCTTGATTATTAATTTCTGTTTAACTTGAGAAAAGTACACAGTTCAGATTTATTTACTTTTTTAACTTTTTGTTATATGTAGATAAAAATCTGTTGTTTTCTATATTTTTTTGCGTTCCCTGACTCAAAGTCTTTGTTCAGCCACCACCGAGTTCAATAACACTTTAATGTAAAATATACACATATAAAAAAAAAAAGAAAAACGCATCGAGTAGTTGCTAATATACTAGATATAAAAGTTCTTTGTTTTTTATTTCTGCATTTTTATTTAAAATAAAATTGTTTTTCTTATCACTATTTTAACACTTTTATTTGTTTAATTCTTTTAAGATTTTAATACACACATTTGAACAAAAGCTTCCTGTTCCGTTTTGTTTGTTTCCTTTGTTGTGGGTTGTTCTTTGAGTTGAAATAATTTTATTTTCTAAATAGTTGTTTTCTTTCTACTTTTTATCGTGTCGTTGTTCATTTCCTTAGGTTACGTGTTGAACTGAAGTTGCAAATCGCTGTATGCATTGACTGAATTATTCCGTTTTTAAGAATACGAAGAGGTAGACTCTTTATTTTCATCTCTCATTCAACAAACAAAATCTAATTTATGTGTCTCTTATTTTCGTTTTTCACTTACAAACTGCAGTGATAACTGTATGAAAACAAAAGATGGATGCATTCAGTATGGCTAACTCGGCGGTTTTACTATTTATACACATATGCATATCTGTATTTGCGTGAACTGCAATAATAATAGGACGTGTGAATTCTATAAGAGATTTTAATTTAAATCTAAGAACAAAACCTTTATTGATCCGAGAAGCATAATGTACCGTTAATAAAATACAGCGTTTTTAAGCCAAATTCTAAATTCTTTCAGGCTCACGCAAAAATTTAATTTATCTGATCTCTAAGCAAGTGAGTCCATTTTTGTCCCATCTGTCCTTGACAAAGAGATAATGTTTATGTGAAAGTAAATTAAGATAAATGACGAGCCGGCTGTGCTGTTTTTATCAATGTTATTAAATTTTTTTAATTTATTGTGATGAGGGATCTAATGTTGGCTTTACTGTCAGTAAATATGTGATATCCCTCGATCTTGATTTCAAGACTTATCCTGAAGATGCTGAAGACAGTTTTTATACTGAAAAATTCTTTTAAGAATCTAACTTTTCTTTCATCTTAGTACAAATCATTGGCAAAATTTCTCAACAAATATGGCCATTCTAAAGTGTATTCCTATAATTTTGCGACGTTCCGATTACAAATTATTCTAGCGCTTTTTAGCTTTAATCACAATTTGTCAACACTTGAGGACTGTGCATGCTTTTCACTGTTTACTGTTAATGAATAATAATGCCGTTATACGGTTCCTACAACTTTGAACATGTATAAGTGTAGATTTTGGCTAGTCTCTTTGAAATATGCTTTTATATATCACACTTGCTCTCTCAATTTCACACATTCATTTAGTCTACTCTCTTGTCATTTTAAAATGACCTGGAATTCGAATAGTTTTTCGTAAGTGATACACAATGGGTAATATAGTGGGAAAATCCAATGTTGTTTTACTCTCTTTTGTTGTGATTTGCTGTTTTGGTGTGTTTATATTCTAAACTTTAGAATAAATAAAAGCAAATGTTATCACTAAATAGGAAGAAGGAAAATGCAAAGAAAAACAAACGTGTTTAAAAATGGTTATAGGAGACAACACAATTATTCTGGGATTCTGTGATTTAGTTATTTATTGCTAACAGAGTACATACAAACTGTTTATTTATTATCTTGTTTACAATTCTTTGTGTTTGCAGGTATTGTTGTTTTAGCTTTTTTTTTTAACCACAGTAGAGTTGAGAAAAGAAAATAAATTCATTCATAATTTTGTAATTATTAGAGTTACTTTGTAGCAAAAACTCTCATTACCTGGTTATGGATTAATATGTTAATATGAGCAATGTATGACTCTTACCTTGAATTACTTAAAAACTTTAAAATAAACATTTATGGGTATAATATTCTTAATCAACCGAGATTTGTTTATATTTTTAGGAATATTCTCTCTCGCTTGTGATAAATAATTTATATAGAATTTAATTTTTAACATTCTGAGAATTGAATGATAATTTAATAGCGAAATTTTCAAATTTAAATAGAAAATGTTTTATCCACTTTTTATTTCTACTGTTGCTGTCATAACTATGAAGTAAGATAACCCGTAATTTTGTTTGACTAATTTATTGTTATCGAGTAATATTGAAAATTGTAAACAATAATAAATCTTTACTATACACATTTTTACACCGCTCTTATACTGAACAGGGTTTCGTGTATTTGTAAACAATTTACCGGCTTATTATGTTACAAGAAGAGTAGACTGCTCTTTCATCATCGTCAAGAAATTCTCTTAAGAGCGAGTGTAAAAGCGTTTTTACATCATGTTAGAAACAGTTTTATTTCAGGTAAAATGTACTAACACACCCACCTAAATATATTTATTCTAACAACAACATTAAAATGTATCTATTAAGCCGGAAAAGCTAATATGGCGCACCGCCACTTTGTAAAATAGGAATGCCAGATTTGATTCTTAACTAGTAGCATTTATTTGATATAAAATATATTTTTTAGCAGTAAAATAACTAGGCTGTATAGTAAGTCGATTTAAAAATAATTGTTAATAAATATTTAACTTTTCAAATACTTACTAGATATGTACATATATTTTAAACTTGGAACGACAATAGAACAGAAATTCTAAATTTCAGAATACTTTTTTTTTGTGGGTGTGATTGTGATACAATCCTAATATGATTATTCCATTTCAATAACCATATTATGGTTGTGTTACTATAACGGGACCTTATTATGGTAATAGAAATATTATTATCATGTTCGACACAAAAAATAGCTCAGCAGTGTAATATCACAAGGACCAGAAATTACGAACGGCTTTTGGCCGGCTTTTTGGTTCGTGGCGCCGTCTTTCTGAAACCAAAGATCACTGGCTTAACATTAACTTAAATTAAATAACCACATAATATGAAAAAGCCAATTCACAAACTTTCCAGATGTCTAAAGCATTCCATGGTTAAAACTTATTAAGTTTTACTTGCAAGTGCAGTTAAAGTCATTATTCGCAAGATACCGGTAACAATTCTAGAAAAAGTGATCGAAAATTAAGGCTCAGTTAGCCGACTGTAATGGAATGTAACTGCAACAGTAAGAAACAGCTGATGGATATTGTTATGTGTAAAGTAATGCAAATGGTTATGGAGATGTAAAGTAACGCAACACCGTAATGTATGAATCTGTAAGAAATAGAATTTTCTTACATTTTTACTTCATTACACAACATTCCGTTACAGTGGGTTAACTGAGGACAACCAAGAGAGCAGTTGGTTAAAAAATGGAAAAATTATATATGGTAATATCTCATAAAGATTAATCTACATGAATTAAAACTAATAAATAGTATATAGGCATAACAAATTTTAAATATTCAGGGAAAAATTGGAGATTTTGTGAAATTTCACTTCGATGTTTTCGGAACTTTTCATATGGGTCAAAAATACAAACATACTCGTATATGAGAATATTAGAAAAGTTCGTTTGACCTTATAGAATTAATGTAAGTCCGAAATATTTAATTTAGAATCTAATCTAAAATTCTTTGATACTGATACAGGCATATTTAAGAAAGAAAGAAAAAAAAGTATGTAAAAACCTTAAAAAAAATGTACAAAATAAATACAAAGTTTTTCACATATACATATGTATGTAATTATAGTTTGTATTCATTATTGCAAATTTATGATATTGTACTTAAATGAAAATTACAAGGATGAATTGAATTGCACTGAAATCCTTATTTTTCATATTTTTATTGTATAGTTTAATGTGATTTTCTTTATTGAGAGTGAAATGATGGTAATTTGCTTGAACGGAATCACAAATCTAGTCAATAAGGAAAGCAGAATTTATTATAAATATGTACACACACATAGATAGACATACATACATATACTCGTATGCAAGTGTATGAATGAGCCTGAATGTCTGTATGCGTGTTTGGTATTTCAAACTTTTTTGTGTTGCTAACCTTAAAATAAACTTGGATTATTTTATATTTTATTTCTTTGTTTAGCTGTATTCGTTTTCATTTTAACTTTTCTTTCTTTGCTTTTTTTTTAGTTGTTGCTTTGTATGTTTATAGCACATTCTAATATTGCTGTGAGGATGTTTTTTTTTTTTTTGTTGGTTGGTGGTGGCAGCAAACAGTAGTTATCACAAATATGGGTCATAAAATATTCTTCGTGTGTGCGAAAATTAAACTAAAAACACGCCAAGTTAACAGAAAGCAGAGTGTGGTTTTCGTATTGTTACTGTTAAAAAACTGTATTGTAATTTTAGGCGCCTTCATGACATTATTGATGACTGTTTGCTACGCTTTGGCTGTAATCAAGTGACCAGCATTAGTAATTATTTATGAGCAAATGTAAGCCTAAAATGTTGTTTATTATTATTATTATTATGGTTTTTTAGTTAATACTTAAGTGTAAACTTGTAATTTTAGTTAACAAATCTTAGTATTTAATTGTGATTACATATTTTCAAAAATTATCGTTATATACAAAAGGAGAAGAACTTTAATCATGAACGAATTTCGTGAATGAAAAAACTTATTTCACTGGTATCCTGTGTGGCTTACACAAAAAATATTTAATTATATTCGATTGTATTGTTTACTTGAGTCATGCATAAAGTGACCATAGTTTTTTTTTTATCTGAAAACGGGACATGGAATAATTCTGATGGGTTCGGTTATTATATGAAATAAAAATGCATAGATAATATGATAATATTTTATTTGTCCGTATTGAATGGCATTATTTATTTTACGTTACAAAAAAATTGTTCCGACATTGTTATATTTTTCAGAGGTACAAATTTGTTTCAAAATTTTAGGTGACGATTTCAAATATGTGTGGAAATCTTAATTGAGTTTTATCTGCGGTCCACAACTTGTTCATCAAAGAAAATACACATTCAACTGGCGCATTTGTTCAAGCCAAACAAAATATGTATATTTAATGATAATTTAAAAATTTGCATGGTTTTGGTAATTGCTTTTAAAATGTTTAAATACTTTCACCCAAAGATTTTTCGTATATTTTGTTGATTGCATTCATCAATTTTTTGCGATGTTACATATTTAGATACGAGTGAATATTCATCGAATACTTCCGTATCTTTATTGCAATCGATATGTTCTTTTTCGATCAATATGTATATCTAGAACTATTTGAACATCTTCGCACTGTGGTACTTCTGTTAAATTTGCCCAATTAAGTTTTTCTAGATCTTACATACATACATACATACATACATATATTAAAAAAAACTATCTTTGACGAATTTGAAGATTTGTTCTTACATTTTTGAACAAATCAAATTTGTTTTTTCGAATTTCTAAAAACGGGACATTTTTGCGTCCCCGATTTGTTGTCAGGGACAATGGGACAAAGTACCTAAAAACGGGACGGTCCCGTTCAAAACGGGATGTATAGTCACGTTAGTCATGCTTTCAAATAGCTTCCATATGATAAAAATCTTAAATACTTGAAAAGGGACCACTGTGATCAAAACAATTTTTTTTGTTTGAGTAATAACGCGTCGAATGTTGTCTTCAAAGTGGTCAATCGTTTCGGGCTTATCGGTGTAGATCTTGAAGTCAAATTAACGGGTCCGAAACGTGAAACTATGCGATTACCAAATATTTCCTTCAATAATAAATCAATTGTGGCACGAGCTGTGTGACATGTTGCGCCGTCCTGTTGAAACCACAACTCCTTCCTGTACATCATGATTGTTCAATTATCCACAATCATGATGCACAAAATAGACGTATTTCGAGCGCAACCATGATTTTCAAAATAAATTTGCACAATTCGGAAGCGTTGTTTAGGCGTCGGTTTATTCATGTTGAAATGCGAAACCAAACTAAACAAAAAGTTCTATACATTTTAGAAAAATACCCTTTACTTAAATTTTCTATTCTGGGTTTCCATAAAAATATGTATAACTACGTAAGTTTGTACATGTAAATGTTTGTATATGTGTATAACATTAATATACTTTTTCCCGTAAAGGAGCCGCCTCCTCCTCAGTGAAAAATGTTAATGAATTTGTTTAAAAGCATTAAAGAAAATCAATATTTTGATTAAAAGTTTTGCACAAAGTAAATAAAGATTCAATAACGTTTTGCGTTACGTCGAACGAAACATCACTGATTTGTTTTGTGTGTGTTTGCTTACACATGCAATAGATATATATGTATGTGGGTCAATTTAAAAAACGTACAGAACGAGTTTTTTTTTTGCTTATTTTAAAAGATTTTTCAATTCGCCTGTAAGAGTGGCCAATTTATGTAGAAACTGATGAAGAATCCGGTGGTACTTTTAGGCTCTCAAAAAGTCAATATTTTTGGATTTTTTTTTTTTTGTTTTCTATGATTTCTATCATGAGCGTCACACACCAAATATGTATAAAATAGCGCTAAAAATGCACGATGTTCTTTTGTTTTTCAAGATTGACTTTTGCGAAAATCACCCTTTCGATTATAAACACAAAATCACGATTCACCTTGATTTGTAATTAGAATTCTTATTCTGAATCTGTATAAACTTCATGAAATGACAAGCGGCTTTGTTTTTTTTTCATTCTCATTAATTTTTACCACTTTCGATTTAAGTTTGTGGCAAAAACAGAATCAGTCAGTAACAATAAAAAGTAAACTCAAATATATCACGATTATACATTTCTTTCATCTTTCTCTTATATTCGTCATTACGCGCTTTATCGAGCTTTATTTTCTATCGATATCTCCGTGCTCTTTCAGTTGCCGTTAATTTTGTTGTTTTACTCTTGAAAATTAAAAAATAAAATCAAAATTAAGCATTTTAAGCTATGAAGCATCAAAAGTAATGCTCATGAAATGTTTGGCTATTTTTTTTCGTAGGCAATTTATTTCTCAAATTCACAAATTAAAAAAAAAATGAGTTGAAACCATGTAAACAATGATTGTCAACTTCAATTTTTTACATTTAATATATTCACTTTTAAAACAATTAGCGTGACGCTCATGAAATTTTATTGCGCCCTTACCATGGTGTTCACAAAAACTACGCAAATGCACACTTTTTAATAGATTTTTTTGTTCGCTTTTTCACTTTTGTAATAATTAAAGTTTGTACTTTCCTTACGTTATTTACTTCATTAAAATGCAAATTGAAAACTAGTAATATTACTTGATTAATAAAAAAGTGCCGCTCAATGCATATTGTGGGGACAACCTTTCTTTGCAATGCCAAATACGCACTAATTAAGTTTTGACGACTATAACAAATCAAAACATAAGAACGAAACGCTATAATTCGAAAACTGTTATTAAATGTTGCATATTTACTTTTTTCTTGATTTTATTTTGTTTATTAAAAATTCTAACGGTGGACACATGCTTTTGTATGGAAGCAGTCAGAGGGAGAAACAAAACACCATTCTGAATAAACAAAAAAACAAACATACAAATTTGAGAATTACGTTTCCTCGCTGATCACTTTCACATTTTTTTTTGTTTTTTTACCTAAAATAGTAGTGTAAAGTGCGGGGACACAAAAATTGCGTTTTTTTTTAATTGCCCCATATATCTATACATACTCGTACATACAGATATATTCAATGATGTATTTTATACATTTTGCAGATTTTGTGTATTTATTCCCTATTTTCACACAATGGCCAATTGAAGTGTAATGTAATAGACTTTATTATTGTATATTGTGCATAGCGAATGTCGGCAATAGATACAATCATTGACTTCCAATGATACTTGTTGGGATTGCAAACGATTTTTATTTATTTTAAATATAAAATTACACATCTATTCAATATTTTATTAAGGACAAAATATTATGAATGTGAGAGTAGTTATGGTACTTGGAAATTATCTATTGTTTGCTTTTTTTAGTATCTTTTGCACAATTATATTAAAATATGAGTTAATTAAGAATATACTTGCATATTGCAACGAATACAAACATACTAATAGTTTCCTTAAAATGGCATCACAGAAATATATTAATGTCCCAATTAAAAGAAAAAAATTTAGATTGTTTAAAGTCACTATTTCTAAATTTATTTGTGCAAATCTGATTTCAAGGATGAAAGTTTACCTTCCAGATTCTGCTCATATATGATGTAATTTTGGTATCATTTAAAGATGAACTAGCAGAACTTTTCTGATTTAGTGCAAATTTATACAGAATTTTCAATAAAAACCTACTTCAAAATTGTTTTATTTTTCGAAATTGGTTCTAGCTCAAATTTAAGCTGAATTTGTTACTTTTATATGTCAGAGTTTTGATATTAAAAGAAAACAAAGTTTATTAGTATTATAAACATTAACAAAGTTCAGTATTAAGTGCAAATAGCGTTGTAATGAGGCAAAATCATTAAAAATCATTGCAGACAAAGAATTTCGGTGAATTCGAACTATGGATATAATACAATAAATTATAAATCAATCAATTTGATGGGAACTTAAAATGTTCTTTATATGATTAAATGATTGTATATATCTATATTATTTAAATTAATTAAATTAAAAACAATTTCAACTCGCATTTTAATTATGATTACTGACTCTTTTTAAATCCATAGAAGTGGGCCAATTAGCAATACTACTTATTGTGCTTCGGAGTCATAAGTATAGATCTTGCAGAGGTTTGTTTAGGTACCGTGATATATTTTTTTCAACATTTTGTTGAATTAATCAGCACAATTTGTTTTGTTGGCGATTGAAAAAATATGCGCACATAACGTAAAGAATCAAATATTGAATATACGGCATTAAAGGTTTACTGGTCTAATGAACCTTATAATTTAAAATTAGACTACTAAAAGAATACCATGTTTGAAAGGATAAATTAGATTCACAACACAAAAAAGAATATTCATGTTTTAGTAATAAGATACAGATTAGATTATCCTGCTTCCAAACCGGTTTAAATTGTGTATTTTTTTGTAAGTCTAGTCAATACTTGATTACACTTGGAAAATATTTCAAACTACATGATTTGCATAAATAAGGTAGACTACCTCAATTTATTCTATATATGTATGTACATATGTATGTATATTTGTGCATATATCTCGGCGTATTTTTGATTTGGTTGGAAAAAGATGACCCCCTTTATGCAAAAACACAAATTTCCCTAATTTTTTTTTTTTCAAAAAATACAAAATTTACATATGTTTCGAGAAACACCACATTCTCTCATCAGAATTCTTTGCGTTCTAACCATCTGCACCACTGCGATGCCCGCTAGCCAACAGTCAAACATCAATCCTTTAACCAGTGTTACCGGTGGTTCGAAATTTGCTGTAATTACATACAAAAGTCCTCCTGAAATTGGGGTTTACCGATCATAAATGTTTGAATTATGCAAGAAACCGAACAAATTTCAGCACAAATGAGTGGCAAATGAAGCCAAATCACGTCTACAAATTTCGTGCAGATCGGTCCATAATTAGTCGTAGCTCCCATATAAGGCCCACTTCTGAAAATCAATTTAACGATCATAAATTTTTTAAGAATGTTGTTAATTAAATAAAATTCGACACAAATAACATACAGAAATAATGACACTAGGGGTGCCAGACGTACTGTTTTTAGCAGTACGCGTACTGTTTATTTTCAAATGTACTGTTTTATGCACAAGATTTAAAACAGTACGCAAATGTACTGTTTTTTACACGTTGTACTGTTTTTTGTACTGTTTTTCGTTAAAAGCTTATTTATATTAAAATTGAAAAAAATATTGATAAAAACAAATTTTTGTTCAGTGTATTGCTTTATTTAAAAAAGGATTTATTTATCGGGGTTTAATCTACTTTAAAGTTGATTATGAGATCAGTGTTAATGGCTCTAAAGCATTGTTGGACACCAAGAAATTTGTTTGTCCATATGAAATGAATACAACAACAATTGTTTCATGAAATGGACATCATTGCTCTAAAGGCATTTCTAACCATTAAACATTGTAGATTAATATGAAGAATTTTAAAAAAAAAAATTGGATTTCATAAATATATCGTTGTTTATACAACGTATTTAAATACATTTTTCGAAAAGCTGATGGCACATTTAATTTTGGAGTAGTCATGTTATAGGGGGTTAAGATAAAATGTTACTTGGTTTTTTTTTCAATAAATGATTTTTAAATAATAAATTTCTACACCATGTAAATTGGAACATCATTATTCTTACTAAAAAATATTGAAAAAGGAGTAAAATTGAGTTGACATTCAATTTAAAGTTCACTTTTTTAATGTAAATTAATACATATGTATACAGATTAATTTACAAAAACTAATAAATTTAAAACTTTGTATTACAAGCAAAGCAAAATATTGTAGTCTAAAAGGACTTTGATGATATAAAAGATACAATATGTTATTTAAATTGTATTTTCTATGTACCTTTTTCAAAAATGTTTATAATATATGTTATGATCTCATATTTTTACGTATTTTTAAAATTTTTTGGTTTCTTATTAAATTAATATTATAAAAATGTTATTACATGAATAAAGAGTTATGTTTTCGTTAAAAAATAAAATGTACTGTTTTTTTTTGAATTGTACTGTTTTTTTGTATACGATGTACTGTTTTTCCGTATTTCAAATCTGGCTACCCTAGATGACACCTAATTTTATAATGGTCGGTCCATATAAGAACCTCCCCGTAATCAACTTTAACCTTCATTAATTTTTTAAAAGTATTTATATCAAGATAAAGTTTAACATACACAATATTTATATTCACAGAAATCATGGCACTAAATTTTTGGATGATCGGTCCATAATAGGTCATATCTTCCATATAGCGCACATTTCTGAAAAACTGTTTTATACATATACTGGGTGTAGGGTATTTTATGGTCGGGCTTGACCGACTATACTTTCTTACTTGTTTTTATTTAAATCAATATTTCTCGTATGCCATTTCCAGGAAACAGCACTTTATAGCTTTAAAGGCGTTTTCCCCAAAATTATTTTATTCAAAGTACAAATAAATATATGCAACTTTTGTTACGTGACATTTTGATTGATAAGTTTTCTTTAAGTAAAACACTTCATCATGTTTTTCATTGATACACATTTTATTCCAAAACCCACAACAATATTATATGTACTACCAAAATAAAAAGCAAGATACCCAACAAACATAAAATCAAACTTTTGAAACCTTATGGGTTTTTTATTCGATATCTGATATGTAATTTTAAAATCTCTTAATAATTCTAAGAAATAAAAAAAAACAAAACCAAATAATTGTAAAAAACTTTAAGAAATATTCTACATTATTATTAAATGTTTCTCAAACCTGTAACATTTGAGAAAGGATAAAATTTCAAATCATACCCATATATGTATGTATGCACATGTTTGCTGGGAGCATAGTTATATTCTGTTAAAGTAAGTATGTACTCTTGTACATATGTAATGAAATTAATTTATTCACACGTGTACCATATGTCTGTTAATGCATATTTAAGGATACAAGAATATTATATCTTGTTTATTAAAGTTTTTTGTGTTTTTTCACAGAGCCTTAAAATGTAATTCTATGTTGCTTTAATGGCATACAAAATATGCATGTTAATTTAAATACATATGTATGTATATATTTTCTGATCATAATCTCCATCTTATGAACACATCATGAATACACCACAGACTGTCGCACATAATAAGGACCCAAGGATCTGACGTCACTTTCTTTAATTGACTTTCTTTAAATTGTCACATTCAGAACTGGTTAAAAAAAATCGTTGGTGAACTAGCGCTTAATATTTGGGGAACTAAACACAATATTTAGAATGGTTACTAGTTCTTAAATAAAAAAAATCGAAATAATTGAAATTGTCTAGAAACCAGAACTAGTTTTAGAAAGAATTTATTAAGCAATCATACATTCTTAGCAACAGTTCTACAACTAATTCTTTCGTTAGAGATTTTGGTGGTGTTGATAACACTTGCTCGAGAACTAGTTATTTTAAAACAAGTTCTGAACATTTTCCGAAGATACGATTTTTAAATATAATAAACTAAAATTATAAATACTTTTAGTATTTCATATGGATTAAAACATCTGCTTTCAATTCAATTAAATATATATTTCTACTTTTAAATTGAAATTACTTTCAAGTGGACCTGCAAAATGAATGTCAAATCTATTTATATAGAGAAGAACATTTTAAAGATTTATTAAAAGTCCTTCTTGTTTTTAAATTAAAAAAAAATCATTCATATTTCATAAAAGAAAACTTGACAAACAAATATGTACAGTGAAATTGTACTTTTTAAGTGATTTTTCATTAAGCAGAAAAATAAAAAAATTAAACTTGTTTCCATTAAATTACATAAAATTTACAAAGCATTCTCACAACTACTTAATGCTACAAATTTAACAAACTTTTACTTACTTTTTGTTGCTTCTTCTGCTGCTGCCCAAGTATTCAACTTCTACGATTTGAAAAACAGCTGTAGGAGCAGCAAAACTAGAGAGTTAAAAAAAGCCCACGAAATCCAAAGGATTAAAAAAAATAGACAGCACGCGCGTGTGTTGAAAATGGCTTCTTGTGTCCGTTTTCTTTCGTTGAAATGTCAAAAAGGATGCTGCTGCTGCAGAAAGTTTATTTTAGTTGGAAAATCAACACAAACTCACATTTGCACGAACAAAAGAAAATGTTTTCAACATAAAATACCCACACAAACACAAGATTGTGCCAATGATACGACAACGGCCTAGTTTATATTTAGTTTTCTTTTTCTAGGTTAGTTTGTTGTTGCTCTTGTTGTTTATTTTTGCTGTTACTTATTATTGTTCTTGTTGTTGCTATTGTATTCTGTAAATAGGGTATTCTACTGCAGTTCATTATTACACTTTACTTTACTCTACGTATATTGTATATTAGCTATACAAAGTACATGCCCACACATATATACTAATTTAGGCAGAGGCATAAAATAATGAATTCTTTGATATTTTCAAATATTAAGAGCAAAGATTTTTTAAATTTCATTTTTACATTTTCGATACCATATTTCGATTTAGCTGGATCAGATTTTCGTATTAAAAAAAGCTAATTTATAATAAATGTTAAGAAGAATTCAATAATGCAATGTATTCAATGAATTAGTTCTAATAAAAATATATTCTCAAACCAACGAATTTAGTACATTTGTAGAACTAAGCTTATGAATTATTTCATTATGAAAATCAAATTTCATTTGATTTTGAAAATTGAATTAAAAATTAACTTTTTAACGGTTTTAGTTATTGATGCAAAATAATCTAATTAATGAGACTAGAAAATTTTTACATTTAACTAAATTAGTTCTAGTCAACGAAAATTTTCGAAATGTTTGCCTACATTGTTATATATTGTTAAATAAAATTACATTTAAGATATTTTGTTAATGTTAATGTAGTCTGTCGATTGTCATTTTAAATTGGGGTTAATCGTTTTGCCAAATAAAGCAGTTAATTCCAAAGTTATTCTATACGAAAAATGGCTAATTTTTAATAAACATTAACGAGATGTCAAACTTTAAAAAGCTATAAAATATAAACCCTGCAGCCATAATTGTAAGAAGAGTGGATAGAAAGATTATCAGCCCAATCATGAATAAAAATTCCGTGGGAGTTTTTTCCCTTTCCCCTTTTTTTCTATTGAAATTCAATGTTGAAAAAATAAAAAGGGAAAAAATTCCCGCGGATTTTTTATTCATGATTGGGCCGTATGAAATGATTTATATAATACATATTAGATTAAGCACAGATAAGGCATATAATTGAAAAGTGTTTCTTTAAAATAGTAAATAGTAGTAATTGAAATCTTAATAAATCCTTAAAAAACTGGCAATTTCATAAACAATTTTCATTATTCTTGGGCATACTCGCAAATTGAAAGACTTTTCACTTTAATAAACCACCTAATGTTTTGACTGTATACAAAGGGTATAACCAGAACCACTAAAACATTACAAAAATATGCAAAATGCAAAAAATGCTTTAAAATTTATTTAAATTGCTAAATAATGTCAATCGGCATGTATTTGCATTAAAGTCCTTTTACTTTTTCATCTCATGATCAGATCTGCAGCTTCAAATATGAGCAATACTACTTGTGATTTGTGAACAAAAATCATTGCACATTTAATAATTGTTTATCCATATTCTGTATACAAAGACCAATACTAATTTAAATTAATGGATAATTAATGGATATACTATACACATATATAATATTGTGTAATCAAATTATAGTTCAACGATCATATTATAATAGCAGAACAATAATAATATAATATTATGAATCCGCCTCAAATATATTATGGTTTTGGAAGAACATGACAGCTGATATGATCATGTTATGAGTGGATATTTATTATATAAATTATATACTGCTTAAGTTTATTTTCAGTTTAATAAATTTAATAAATTATGGATATCTATCTAATCCATAATTTATTATTCTACACCTTTTCAAGTTGATATTGAGAAAACACAATAAGTTATTCAGAAATCCAACTTGATGTTTACAAACAAATAAAAAACAAATAAAATTGAAATTGAGAAATAAAAATGTTCGTTAAATTTGTAACTCAAAATCGTGATTTGTATTTTATAAGTAAAAAAAAAATATTTTAAAAATTTCATACAGATTTTAATTTTTCAATATCAATTTCCACTTCCCAATTTCAATTTGTATATTCTCAATATTAATTTACATTTATTAATTTCAGATTATATTTCAATTTGGATTTCTCATTTTCAATTTGTTATTTTTCAATATCAATTTGCTTTCTTAAATTTAAATCTTTCCTCAATACTAATTTGGATTTCTGAATTTCAATTTGTTATTTCTCAGTTTATTATGTGCCAAAATATTTTCAGTTGTAATTATAGTTTAAAAAAATTTATTAAAATATCTTCAATTCTAAGCTTTATAATTGAAAAAGCGACTTTTCTGTACAAAGAATTCATTCTTTTATTTGTATATTTTTATAAAAGATACATACGTACGTAATTTTTTTCCTTTTCTGTTACAGTTTGCTAATAAATTCCAATTTAAAGTTAAATGACTCCTAGCTTTTCACCGTGTCGTAATGTTTTTATGAGATCCGTTCTGTTTTTGTTGTTTTGTATTTAGTAACAACTATTTGTTGGTTTGTTTGTTATTATTAATTGGCAGTGGTTTGAAATTTAACCTGTTTTTGTCCTTTACGAGAATTTACAGAAAGAGCAAAAAAAAAAAAAAAAACACAACAACAAACAGAAAAATGTTTTACTGGTTAATTCAATGTTATGTTTCCTTGGAGACTTATCGGCTTTCGTTAGTTTTTTTTTTTCGGTTTTTATATTTGCAATTTGTTTGATTTTGGCTTTAATTATAGACTAATTTTTATTTGCAAAAAAAAAAAAAAAATTGCGGTGTTTTTGTTGTTTTCTATTATTTATTTTTAAATGTATCGATTAATACTGTGCCGAGGTTCTTGGTATTTTTGTTTCACATTTGTTATGTTCTTTTTGGTAGTGGTTGCGGTTGGTAGTGTTGTAATTGTTATTGAATGATTTATTTTGTGGGGCATGTCACCTCCTTCAACTTATGTATATGTATGAAGTAGATACAGATTTATATAAAAACCACATACATACATACATACATTAATTCTTGTAGCTTAGATGTACCAGAATATATAATTTGTTTTCCTTTTAATATGCAATAATTGTTGGCTTTGTTTTAAGTTTTAATAAAATATTTTAAAATAAATGCTTTTATTTTTAACTAATTTTTATAACTATTTGATTTGATATTTTATTTAAAACAGAACAACAAAATGTAATTTAACTTTATTATTTATTAATTATTATTATTGAATTATAAATTTGACTAAAACATTTAACACTTTTTAGGTTTCAATAACAAATACACAATTTTCGTTTGATTTTTATTTAAAATTTTTGCTAATTCTTAAGATTTCTACTAATTTTACTATATTTATGTAAGAAATTGTATTTTTTCATTAACTTTTTTTGGATTTTTTTTTGTTACACGGCTTAAGAAAAACACGTCCGTTTATTCGTATATACCAGCAGCGCCTAAATACTTGCTGAAATATAAAATACAGAATTTTCTTTTCTTCCCTATAATATAGTATAGTCAGTTAAAAATCAGCTAGAAGAAAATTTTATATTTTTATGTTGAAATGTTAAAATGTACTCCTTATACTGTAAAATCTCGCAATCACACTCCCTGTATTACGCTCTTAGTTCTTCGGAAATATATGTAGATATGTACAGCGCAGGTTTTCTCACCAGCTGTTGCTCTCTGTTATGATAATGTTAAATGTCTAACGGTGTTTTTTTTTTTTGCAACTCTCAGGCATATCATTTGATGTCTTGTCAAATTGTTTTCAGTATTCACAAATATAAATTATAATTTGTGTTTTTATTTTTTTTTTCATTCTTAAATAATAAACAGTTCTTGAAAGGTGTGATTTCATTTAAGGTTATACAATTATTTTTATAAGAGAAATTGAGAATAATAATTCAATTGATTTTTGATAACCATTATTTATGTTTAGGAACAGAATTTTACGGAATCGAGTTATGGCCAACAGAATTCGACTTATAAAAACTTGATTTGAAGTCTTGTATCGAGGTAGCAATTGTATGGACGAAATAATGGATCGAACTCAATAGTGTTCGTGTTTGGTCCACAAAAATGTAATATCCGAAATTGCGACCCTTAGTTTGATTGCAAATTTTACATGGACGATTGAACATTGCTAATCTTTGAAAGTGATTCTGAAAAGAATGAAATATTGTAGGAGTTTGAATCCATTTGTAGGCCCTCTTCATTATGATGTTGTAAAGAACATGCCATTTACATATCGATGGTCTCATGTAGAAAGGCCCTAACTCGCATATTTGAAACTTTACAGGAGAAGGTAAAACATAATAGAAACTGTAATATTCAAGCCTTATTTTTTACACTATTGCAATAAATTTTTGTGAGGAGGTGTATTTGCGTTAAATGCCTTGGAATCGCAAAAAAACTAATTTCGAAAAAATAGCGAGTTAGGGCCTTTCTACATAAGACCAACGATATGTATGTACATATTTCAAATATTCGGAAATTTATTGCTTCAGCTAACCTCAGAAAACTATTGGAGTAATGTTTGCTGATTTCTTTTCCTATTTCTCCAACAAAATATTCTGAATTTATCATAACTAACTCTGCGTGGATTTGTTACATCTTAAAATAGTTTAATAAAGTTTATTTAAAAATTTTTAGTTAAAATCTCAAATACGGGCTTGAACAGTTACCGATTATTTTCTCGGACGCTCACAATGTATATAAAACATATCAAAAAGTAGTAGAAACTGATTTTATCGTCAAAAATTCGAGCTTAAATCTGAATTTCTTTTTATAACAGATTAAAGTTGATTTAAGAAATCTATAATTTAAAACGCATATAGCTCTTTTTTTTTTGCTAGAAACTCTTAACAATTTATATACTGAAATCATTGCTTGCCGGCTCTGCTAATAATATTAAATTTGCTATTTGTTTTTAATGCATTTTCAAAGAGTCATATGTTTTTATTTTATTTTACTTTAGCTATTCAGTTTATTTTTTTTATTTCTTGCAGTTTTGTTGGGTTTGTTTCAATAAGTAAATCATTATGGAATCATAATTGGAACGCGTGCCTTTTATTTTCTTTTGTTTTCTTCGCCTTCACGAGTTTTTTCGGTCTACGACTTACACTACGACAATTGTTGTTGTCCAGTCTTTAAATTGACTGATAAATGTCTAAAGTCTATCATAAAGTATTTTTTTATTTTTTTTGTTATTTCTAAGTAACTAATTATAATTGAATTACGCCAATATCAATTATTATGTCCATAAAATACCACATTTTTACGATAAAAAATATGTGCAAAAAAACGAGTGAGTGAGAACAAAAAAATTTACACATTTTTACTACCTTTTCGTAGGCTTAGCAACTAAACTATGTACATACATATGTATGTATGTATGTATATATTTCTACAAAAATAAAAAAATGCAAATGAAATGAGCGTAATGTACTTATGTACATACATATGTAAATATCGATGGTCTCATGTAGAAAGGCCCTAACTCGCATATTTGAAACTTTACAGGAGAAGGTAAAAACATAATAGAAACTGTAATATTCATCATGTAACTTTTTTTGTACAACTGCTTATAAAAACGTTATTTTTTACACTATTGCAATAAATTTTTGTGAGGAGCTGTATTTGCGTTAAATGTATTAGAATCGCAAAAAAAACTAATTTCGAAAAAATAGCGAGTTAGGGCCTTTCTACATGAGACCAACGATATGTATGTTTGTAAAGAGTTTAGAATGAATCAGTTAAATTACCATTTGTCATACATATGCACATATGTTACGATAATGTCACCCACATTTCTACAATAATGGTTAAATTATTAATTTTTCTTTAATGATTATGAAAAACTTCCACTTTAAAGAGTTTAATAAAGTGAAAAGTTTATAAAACAATTCAATAAAAGTTTATATTCCACAGTGTGTTTATTAATAATTTCCATAAAATACAAAAAAAATATCTCTTAGGGCCATTATTACAACTTGCCTCTAATGTTCTTAATAGTAAAAGGTAACTTTAATTAAATTGAGGAATAAAGTGACCTTTAAAATTTTTCGTTATTACAACTTCCTTGTAAAATAAAATAATTTTTTTTTCTAAAATATGGCAATACCAGTGAAAACCCGATTACTTTTGACAAATTACTGACAAGAAACTGTAAATTGCTTGTGTTTGTGAAAAAAAATATAAATCAAACGTCTGCTTTTCATTTTTGTTTATCAAATTATTTATTGGCAAAACAAAATTAAAATTAATTTATTTTTCATGAAGTTGACATTTTTTCCAGAACATATGGCAACTTCAAATACATACATACCTCACTATAAAATTTAAAGGAAAGATGATCTTCCCTTTAGCTTATCGGTCGGTTTTAGATTAAAGTAAACTTGTAATAACCAAATACTTCTTATCTGTCCCATAACATCATACCTTTAACTATTGTTAAGTTGTAATAATGGGCCTTAATCTTTTAATAAAATCAAGTAAAAGATGTAATATGCTTGCATTTATCACGAAATCGTGGCTTATGGTTAACCTTCTCACTACTCTCAGCCTCTTGGGATTCAGTTAAATCTTCGTTATCAATACATTCCTTCAATAAAGTTGACAAATGCTCCCCATTTTCATTGTCAATTTCATCATCATCGTCGAAATCATCTAAGTGAAATTCGTTCTTCAACTTACTGGGATTTTCCTGTAACTTTAGGGGTTTTTCTTCAATTCGATGCCAATAAATAGTTTGAGGTGGTTTTGTTTTAAACTTCCTTTTTGCAGGATATATTTCAGATGAAATTGGTTCGGCATAAGGATCTAAAGTAAATATTGTAATGATTTAATACATTTTTTTTTAAATAAATTGAAAATAATTGGAAGAAGCTAAAGGAAGTAAATATTATAATAATGGAAATAAAAAAATTCATCCAAGATTTGAATTTGCCGCCATTTGAACATGTGCATCCAACAAAACAAAAAAAATAGTTCGAAGTTCAGAAGTGGTCACCAGCACTTCTTTTTCAGGAAAAAATCTTATTTTTGGAAATTAGTAGTTTTTTTATTATAAATAATAAAAACAATTCATATTTTATTTAACACTGACCAAAAAATAACAACAAAAATTAATTTTCTTATACTAAATTGTATATTTTTTGAGAACAAAAAAGATTTTTTAATTGAACCTAACCTTCGTCTAGACAAAACAAAAAAAAAATCTTTTTTTTTTGGGGAAAAAATCTTAAAATCTTTTTTCGGTTAAAAAATCTTAAAAAATACGGTAAAATCTTACCCTGTAGTAAATAAAATAGTCAGTTGATAAAAAACATTAATTATAAACTAATTATTTTGCAAATGACTACAAATTGGTTTAAATCTCATGCAGATATCAACCAAACATATTGCGCAAGTCTCTTGCGCTGTTGTTTTCTTTGAAAAGTGAGTTTGAAAGGGGGGAAGCACAACATGTAAGAAATAAATAAAAGCAAAATGTAAAAAAAGAAAACAAAAGAAGCTGAAGTCAAATGTCACATGTCAATCAAAGCAAACAAGGTCTTTGAGGTAAACGGTGCTCAATTTTAATATCTTTATATTTTATGTGATAAAAGTTTTTAAATTATATTTCTAAATGCTATTATGAACTCTATGCAATGAAATGTTGCATTGCATACTGCGTTTATGAAAACAGCCTTTCTATGAGCAGTACAAACTTTGCATTTACTTGTTTTCATTACAACTTTTATTTTAAGTCATTTATTTTTTTATTTTCTTTTTATTTTAATAATTATTTCTATTTATAAATATATATTGTATATACGTATATATATATGTATGTATATATTTTGACAAAAAATAATTAAAATTAAATTATTTAAAATTTAATTTAAAAAAAAGTGGTTTTTAAATAATTTAGTATAAACCGATTATTAATAACCAATTTTTTAATTAACTATAAATTGGTTGGGAAATAAGTAATTAGTAGTCAATTTAAAAGTCATGCAGAGGTGACCAATTGACTACAGCCTATGACATGCCTATGTTAAAATAATGAGTCGACGACAAGAAAAAAAGTCACTTAAGCAACTAGTTGTGTTTATTAAAAAACCAGTTTGAAGTTACTTAAAAATGTGTTTGACTTCCTACAGGGTACTTCTGGAAAGTGAAAAGTGAGAAAAAAATGTGTCTGTAACTCATGTCGATAACTATCATGTCGTTACATTATAAATGTCATAATATACAATACAAATCAAAGTCGATATAAAATTTCAGTGTTTGAAACCGCTAATCACAAATATCGTTGACGGCGAACAAAACTTACTAAAATACCACCATCTGCTATACAAAATAATGTATAGTGCGACTTTAATGTTTGCTGTTTACAAAATAAACAAAATAATTTGCATTAAACTAAAAATTGTTTTAGTTAAAAAGAAAATTGTGGAAGTGGTACATAAAATACAAGGTATAGTCAAGCCATCAAGGGAATTTAACGAGTTTTTGAGCTCCTTTGAGTAAGCATTAAAGTTAATGCCATCAAATTGTCTTTTAGCGAGTTCTAAGTTTTTAGACATACAGTAGCTCCTAACGAAGCTCGTAGAGCAAGAAAAAAATTATTAAAAAATATCATTTTTATAATTCAATTATTAATTCATTATAATTCAAAAATTGTATTAACTATCACTGAAGAAGCTATCCATTGTGATGGCGAAATATTGGATATATAAATACTAAAAGTGACCTAATTGGTTGAAAAAGAGAAATTATAGACTATTGAAAAAAAGGTCGAATAAAAGAATTAAATAATTTATTAATTAACTTTTATTTTTCCCATACACAAGCTATCCACCCTACGTTGTAGTCAATGCGCGGGCTCTTACATTTAAAATATTTCAATAAAATTTTAAAGACTTCTATTTGAACTAGTAACACAACAACATTTTGCTATTAGAAGACGATCTAAGACAAAACAAAATTTCACCCCACCCTAATGTATTGTACATGGTTTGGTATGACCTTCTACGAGTATAGTTTTTCTTGCTTTGGTGAGAGACAAACTATTTAAATTGTGATCGATCTTAATAAATATTAACATTCTTTCTCTTTTATTTACACAATATAGACTATTTTTATAAATTGTTAACAAATTATAAATTGAATATGTTGAATATGAATTAAAGCAGTGGCAAAATTGGGCAAGAAGTAAAAAAAAGCGAATTTTATATTCAAGTTTCATTGGTTTGCATTAAATGAACTTTTGTTATTTATTTAAAAACTTCGAAAATAAAAAGTCGAAAAAAATTTATTTATAAATCGTTGATTTTGATTATTTCCGTTATTTTATAATCTATTTCTTTCAACCACAAACTTAAACTGTTCTCTTATACATAAATCACTCTCTCAGTGATAGAAAACAAAAAACTAATTTTAAATGGTGCCAATTAACCACTAAAATGAAAGTTATTTGTTATTTGCGGTCTCTAGTTGTATCTATTGAAATTATCAAATATATAAAAAATCTTTGTATATTCCATTAATTTTTTTGCTGCTTAGAAATTCGCATATTTTTCTAAAGCTGAAAAAGCAAAATAATTTTGCAATAAAAAATCACTTGACAAAAAAAAAAATATTTACATTTTTCGCCGCGTTTTTATTTGTGAGTATATTTGACAGTTCAAAGCGGGAAGCTTTCTTGTAAAAATTTTTCAGGCACATTTTTTCTGTAAACTGATGAGTGAGAAAATCTGTTGTTTGTTTCAATTTATGGCATTCCGGTTTCATTCCACACATTTTAATCGAAAAGTTTCGGAAAAGTTACCGAACATGGGTACAGTTCGTGACATTTAACACTATTGAATTAAACAGCGTAAATGTTGGCACAACCATTTTAAGGAATTGTTTAAATGATCTTAGATTGATGATCGTTTTTTAAAATTTAAATTTACAAATTTGTTTAATTTTTTATATAAAAAAGTTGTTGGGCATAAATTCATGTTTTAAATGAATTTTTTGATTTTAATAAAGAATTTATTTTTAATGGTTTTTTTGTCCGTCTACTTACTCAAATTCATGTTCTCCTTCTTATTAATTTTCAAATGTTTGTCACGAGGTGACTGCTGCTCAACTTTTATTTCCTTAAAACTGCCATTACTAGAGATTGAAAAACTAATTGTGGAATTTATCGTGGAAGCATTGCTGTTAAGGTGTAAATGATTTGAAACAAATGTATCATTTGAATTCGCGACATGCAGATTTATATTTTTCAATTGATCTTTGTTGGTTAGTGCGTGAACAATGATGTCAGCTTTGTCATCGATAGATTTGCTGCGATGTTGCTGGAAATTTTCTTGAGTCGTTTTGTTAGCCAAGCAGGCTACTAACGTGTTCATTTCGTTTATTATGCGTGATAAATCTTTGGTGCTGGTAATGTTTAATTGTAACAGCTGGGAACTGGTTATTGCCGTAATGTCATCAGATGTATTTAGATTTATGTTTAAATCCTTTAATGCTGTCAGCAGTTGGAAAGTGTTGCCTCCTGAGTTGTTTGTAGTGTGTACGGTGTGTTTAACAGTGGCATTTATTAAACTTTTGTTGGGTTGAAGGTAACAATTGTTTGTTTTTAAAACAGAGTGGGATTGGTCTATATTTGTATAATTTAATTGAGTGGCTTGGTGTAGTTTTATTGTTTCTGTCGACGTTGCCGACGTTGTTGTTTTTAATGTACTAATGGCTTTAGCAGTGGTGGATGAAAATGGTTCAGTTTTTGATTCCATTTTGCCAGTTGTATATTCTGTAATATTTAAGGCCGACTTTAAAGCATTTAATTTTTTTAAAATTTGCTTAAGATCCTCTGTACTCTCATTGTGAGCCATAGTGTTCAATTGCAAGAATAATAAATTTAAATTCTGATTTGACTGAGGATCATTTGTTGCTAAGAAGAGTGGTTTATGTGTCATAACGTTGTTTCCAGTATTATGGGTTTCTATTTCACCAGAGGAAGTTGTATTGTGGTATACAATTCCCAAAAGAGAGTTAGGCTCTGTTGAAGTGTTTTTAACATTCAAATTGGCCGCGTTTTGTGGTTTTGCGGTGGTCTTTTTTAAACAAGAGCAGTTTTTAGGTTTCCTAGTTGTTGTTGTATTATTTTGTTTGCTGCCTAAAGGAGTTTCTGGTTCGGTTGTTTTTGATATAGAAGTTGGTTTGACATCCTCTACGTTTTCAGTGTTATTTGTAGGAATGTGGGTTGGTGTTTTTTCTGAGCTAACTTTGCTACAAGTACAGCTCTTGATTCCATTGACAGGTGTGACATTAATATGTTCACTGGCTAACATCTGTCCAGGCTTTGTGTTATGTATAGGTATTTTAACAATTTTGTTCCTGTGTGCTGGAAATGGTCTATACAATAATTTGTCATAAAATGAGCGATTTAAGGCTGAAGAAGTAAAGTTCTTTCTGCCGGATAAATGGGAATATTGTGGATTATATATTGGTGGTATATTTCTTAAGCCAAAGTGTTTACTGCCATACATGGGTAATCTGGCATAACCATTTGAAATATTGGGAAAATGTTTACGACTTTCTTGGGAATTCTGAAGGTTGTAACCTTGAGATTTTCCCAGTGTTATTGGTGAATTTGAATTATATCTGGGAGTTTGCTGCTGTTCTATAGAACATAAATTCACTTTTGAACACTTAAAAGTTGGTTTGTTTTTATGATTTGCAGCATTGTCCTCAATTGTCGGAGCTGGTTGGAAATATTCTTTAGGATATACAAACGTTTCATATTGTTTATAATTGGGCAAGGCTCTTAGAGGCGCCAAGTGTTCATTGGCGCAATTTGCATATTTTTCAAGGGACTGATGCAAAAGATTGTAAAACTGTGTCTGACGTTTAGATCTTGTCTCCTCATCTACCAGAATGCCGTCTAATTCGCTGCAAATGTTAATGATTAAAAATGTAAGCACAAGTTCTGGGAATTTTTTGATCACATTACCTTTCTGCGATAGTGGGCTTCAACAAAACTCTGGATATATTTAAGACCATTAACACTAATATAAAGATAAACATATTGCTTTTTGTTTCTTTAATGTTTTTTTTTTTTTCAAATATCAAAATGTCACTTTCACTACTTCAATTACCAGTTAAAAACACAATATTAATTTAATTGTACTTCAGGCTTCTGTTTAAATACTTTTGGATTTCTATTTTTTTTTAGCCACTCTATTCTGTGTCGTTTTTATTAATTTTTGTTTAACAGTTCTTGTCTATGTATCCGATGTCATTCTCGTAGTTTTAAACACCAAAAAAGAAAACGGTCATCTAATTACAAATGTGTTTCTTTTTATTAAATTGTTGTATTTTTCTTTAATTAATTTACTTGCTGGTTTCTTTTGTCTGGTTTAATGCACTTTTCTGGTTACTTTTGTGTAATTTCCCTCCATAAGTTCACGTTTGTGGTTGGAAAACGTGCTTTATTTGTTTTAAATTAATCAAGTTTTTTTTCATATATACAAGTTATGTTTTCTTTATGCTTTTATTTAGATTTCTTTTCATTTATTAGAGAATTTTTGTTGAAATAATTATACAATTCTTTGATAGAGGTTTTCGTTTATTTTCTTTATTTATGCCATTAGTATATTATTTATTGCTTTAAAAATAAAAGTTCAAACTCTTCAATATTGGGATAGAATTGTGAGTCTTTTTAGATAGAGCTAGAAAATATCGCACCCTAAATACAAAAGGGTCACAACTCAAAATACTAAAATTTTCAGGACACAAAAAAATGTTTATAATCATATTGTATGTTGATAAACATGCTGCATGTTGGTAAACATGCTACATGTTGATACCAGCCGTTACAAACCATTAAATTTAAATTGACTTATAATTTCGTAACAATTAGTACTCTCTCTCTCTTTACACTAAACGTTTAAATTAAATATCAACAATTTTACAGGGGGCTGTAACTAGGGAGCAATTAATATACATTTATTAGTTTTCTAAATGTAACCATTGTTATATGTATATTTGTATAAAAAATAATGCAGTTCTCCTAGATTTAAGGATCAAACTGCAATTTCCTTTTTGGTAATATAGAAAAAGTCATCAACTCATAAATATGTAAGTTGAAAAAAAACCATCAATACCTCTAACATCATTAACAATTATTATTATGACAAAGTTATGGCCCTTTGTTCCTACTAAGAACCACAGGACATAATATATATATATATATATATATATATATGGCAACATTGCATTACTTAAAGACAAAACCTCAGTACAGTCTATTTTCGGACATCAACATTTTGTAAGCTCAAGAATGTCATCATCGCTTTTCCTATTGCATTTATTCTACCATTTTATTCTTTATTTTTTTTTGCAAAAAATTTAATTTTTTTAAGCTTTGAGACTTGTTTCCTAATGTGACATTAAACATCCTTGTAGAGTGGATTGTAAAGGCCCTATAAAACTGTCTAAGTTGCCATTGACTGTTGCTTTTAATGTCAACAACAACCACTACGATGACAACAGCAGCAAATACAGAAAATTGCATAAACGGCATAATGTTTAAGCAGTCTAACAATAACAGGAACAGCAACAAAAACTGCTACAACAGCAACAACCAACATCCACAAGGAAGACATGAATTTATAAATAATTTCCATAATGATGTTACTGATATCATTATGAATTCAAAAAATATTTATATTTACTCGTGTTTAATTTCAAGTACGAATGCAACAACGCCCGGGAAAGACACAGACACAGTGACAGATTGTGTCACATGCAATCTAAGGATATATTCGTATTGATTTGCATATATTTTTTGCAGTCATTTAATATAATAAATATAATAAATAAATAGATAATAAATATATAATAGTTCTTGAAATAGACAAGCACTTCAACATTAATATACAAATTTTATACTGTTTTAATGATAACTTGACTTTTTTTATGTTAACATTTGTTATTGATTTCAAACATCAATTATTTATGTATGTACTTGTATATACATATGTATGTATGTACTTGCCGTATATACGTATATAGTACATATGTACTGGTATTTCTCAATTATTTCTTTTATTCTTTACAATTTACAAATTTCTAATATTGTCTTTTAATTTATTTTTTTTAGGTTAAACCTTGCCGGTCATTTCGACATGTGAAAGAGACCAGATTGCATAGATATACACCTATGGACAGAGAAATAGCGCACCAGTGTTCTTTGAAGTGCCAAACGTATTATGTTAATAATATGGAATTCTATGATAATCTTTTGCTCCACTCTGCTTTTTCAAAAATTTATTGGAAATGTCTTGTTAACTTTTGCACGTTCTTTATTTTGTCATATTTTGTTAAGACATACGTTTTTTGCTTGGACAAATAAATAGCGCAGAATAATAGTTAATGCTACTAATTTCGGTAATAAATTCTTGTTTAATTTAACAAAAATATTTTTTATCATTAATTTTTTTTATCCAAATAGGAATAGGACCGCACTTGAGCACTTGAGGTTACTTGAGGGAATTTCATCTAAAGGGTACAAACAAACAAAAATAGTTGAAATAATTGGATGTTCTCGAAAGATGATTTATAATGTCAATAAATATGTTAAATCAGATGCTTAATGCTTAATGTAAAAAAAGATCAGAAGAAGCCACTGCCAAAGATATCAGCTCGTGAGGATAAGGCAATATTTAAAGAAAGTATACTAGATCTGAGAATTTAGGTTAAATGTGTCCAGTAGGCGTCTTCGTACACCTCAATAAAAATCAGCTTTATGGTCGTGTCAAAAAAGAATATAAAGGCACGATTGTCTTTTGCAAAACTACAATGGAACAAGGATATCAAATTCTGAAAAAGAGTGCTTTTCACAGATGAAACCAAAATTAATCTAATTAGTCCTGACAGAAAAACGTTTGTACAGCGAGAAAAAAAATCCAAGAATTCAATCCCCGTTACACTACTAAAACAGCAAAGTACGCTATTTCGCTGTCCAAAACTGTATGTAACTAATGCCTTCAACGAGTTGTTAAAGAATTCCGATGCAGAAAAGCTTAGAGGAAGCAATTCTGAAAGCCAAACCCCACAATCGTAGTCGAATGAGCCTCGATTCTTGAGAAACTGCATGGATTTTAGACAGCCAGATTACTTTAAAGTCATACATAAATATAAAAATAACTTTTCTTTTAATAATTTCGACTTGTACTTTTATTTTATTTTTATTTGCAATAATTTATAATATTATTAATAGTTTATTTATATTTTATTTTGTGTTATCAATTACCACAAAGAGCAGTTTATACAAAGAAATGCCACAATTGATTAACCGTTCCATAATTTACAAGTTTTAACCAGGTTTGTCTGACCTCATAAGCTTTTTTTTTTAGTCTGTGGAGTTTGTTTTATTTCTGCATGATATTTGTTTAGAGATAAGATTATGCAACAATGTCGCAGAAAGTATGTCAAATAAACATTAAAAAAACAATTCAATATCAATAATTTGGAACATGTACTTATTATTATTATACAGGTTTAAAGTGCCAGCTCAATTAACAAAGAGTTATGGCCGAATTCTCGGTCATTAGTTAACCATTGGTAAACTAAAATACTAACTATTGTTTAACTATTACTTGTTATTCTTATGGCAAACTAAGCATTGCGAATAAAGAATCATTAGTTAAGCCTTTGTCATTACCTAACTAAAGACTGTGAATTCGGCCATTAGTAATTCTCAAGATGTTGCTAAATGTGGCAAGTAAATTCTATATTATTGAATTAATACGCTTATACATTACCTATACATACGAGTATATCTAAAATAATGCAGGGAAATTCAATAGCTTAAGAAGTTGTCGATCGTTGGAATGTGCACTTTTTGCTGACATGACCACTATAGTAAAATTGTCGTTTCATTTTTATAAAAACGTACGAATAACAAGATAATTAAGAATGACAAACTTGTTTTCTTCGACCTTGTTGGCAAAGACTTCCTTCATCTACCTGCAAGTAAATTTTAATTTCAATTGCTTCATAAATCGGCAAAATATGCATTTTAATATTAAGCAAACATTTACAAATTTGTTTCGGAGTAACAGGTGAACAGAATTCAACAGTAGGTGAATTCCCAATAATAAAAATCTTTTAATGCTTATTGCCCCTATTGCCGTTCTCAACTCAACTAAGTTTGGTCGTCTGTCAGTCAACCCGACTTCAACTCTACATTAACTCTACTACATATAAGTTGTGAATGGCAATACCGATTTATGAAAGACGACCAAATTATTAAAAAAGTTGTGAACCGTAATAGGGGCATATATCTCAAAAACTAATGAAACAAATTGAACTGTATTGGTACCATTATATAGCTTGGGATTTGCTCTATCATATAGACATACTGTTTCCCGCCTACTGCCACGTCCACTATAATAAAATTGTCACTATTCCATTAAAACTTTTATAATTAGGAGAGAACTTAGCATGAACTAATTTTACTTTCACTGTGATAATGAGCAAGATTTCGTTTATCTCCGTGAACATTTTCATTTAAATCGCTTTACAATTGTGCATAATATAAAGCTTTTTCTAAAAAGGTTGTAAGCGTTTTCTAGCGCATTAAAAAAATGGTCTCATATTGCGGAAAATATTTAAGGAAATTTATTGTAAATGGTAGCCTTCTATAGCCTACAAAATATACTATCAGCTGGATGCACTTTTTGCTGACTATTAAAACTCCTACTAAAATAAATATTCAGCTATTTAGAGAAAACGCTTATAATATTAAAATTATTGGGCGTGGCCAAGCATTTTTGATACCAGCTTGTTGCCAAATACTTGCTATGCGTAAATGTGAAATTTCATTTTAATTGATTCATAAATAAGCGAGATTTACCCCCTGGCCCACGATGTCGAACGATAACGTTCGCTTAGATAAGACTTAAGACACAAACTTGATTGTGGAATAAACAAACTTGATTGAGTAAAAAATAGATACGATAAAAAGTTTGTGTCTTAAGTCCTATCTAAGCGAACGTTATCGCGGGCCAGGGGGTTATTGAATTTTTTCGGCAACAATGCGAAAGCTAAAAATGTAGCAAAATTTTTTAGTAAATTTTGCAGGAGTAACAGGTAAACAGAATTTAACAGTAGGTGAATTGCCAATAATAAAAATCTGTTAATGCTTATATCTCAAAAACTAATAAAGCAAATTGAACTGTATTTGTACCATTCGATAGCTTGGGATTTGCGCTATCTTATAGACCTTCTTTTTACTGTCCATTGAAACGACTACTACTGTAAAATTTTAATTATTGAATAAAAACGCTTACAATATCAAGCTGATTGAGCGTGTCCAAACTATTTTCATACAAGATTTTTGACAAAGGCTTTCTCTTCCTATATATGAAATTGCATTTCAATTGCTTCATAAATAAGTGAAATATGATGTTTTTTCAGCAAGATTTCGAAAGCTTAAAATATGGGAAAAATCAAATTATCAAATTTTCTCGGAGTAACAGGTAAACAGAATTTAACAGTAGGTGAATTCTTAATAATAAAAATCTTTTAATGCTAATATCTCAAAAACTAAAGAACCAAATTGAACTATATTTGTACCATTCGATAGCTTGGGATTTGCTCTATCTTATAGACCTACTGTTTTCCGCCTACTGCCACGCCCACTATAATAAAATTGTCACTATTCAATTAAAACTTTTATAAATAGGAGAGAACCTAGCATGAACTAATTTTACTTTCACTGTGATAATGAGAAAGACTTCCTCTGTCTATGTGAGAAGTTTCATTTACATTACTTTACAAATGAGCGAAATATAAAGCTTTTTCTAACGTAGTTGTAAGCGTTGTATACTTGCCCATATATTTTAAACTAAGATAGAAAATTATATGGGGTTTATTTCATATGGCAGCTATTAAAACAATTTCTTTATTCCTTCTACAAATGAAATTAAAAAACACGAATTATTTGTTTGATGTTTATATTTTGGTTTTAAATTAATCGTATCAGTTGCTGGTTTTTTTCTATTTTATTTGAAATTTGTTTTTTTTTATTTATTTTTTGGTTTTGTTGTTGTTGGTTGTTCTTATTGTATATTTTATAAATAAAAAATATTTAAAGTTACGATATTATTATTATTGTTATTAAAATTATAATTATTATAATTATGTTGTTTTGTGACTGATTTTTAAATAAGTTTTTATTTTCGTTAATTTTTTGCGATTTTTTTTTCTTATTTTCTTTCCATTATTTTATCATACAATTAAATAAAAAAAAATTTACGATTTTTAATACAGTTATATCATCTTGGTGGTGATGTCGCCGGACAATATATGTATGTATATGTATTTATGTATATATTTATATAAGTATATATACTACATATATACATATATATCTATATTTATGAAATTAAAAAATAAAATAATGATGGATGGCTGAAGGACTTGGTGTCTTTCATCATCAGCATCATTATGTCTACGCTACTACTTAATTCGTCAACATACACACACACATTTATTATAAATAGGAATGAAATAAAATACAATACAAAAAAAAAAAGAAGTAGATGAGTTAAGTTAAGTTAAATTAATTTAAAAAAGGACGAAACGAATCTATTTACAAAAATATCTATCTTCGTAGCGTTGGCAATAATCGCAGATCAATTGGCAACAGCGTCCATTGTTGAAGCGACAGCGACATTTTTCCACTTGCTTGAAAACACGTGTCGTATAGCCACGCCCACAGCAGAGAATCGCACAGTTGTCTGGATTCAGACATTGACGATCCTTAGTAACGGCACAGTAAGTGGGTGACGTTTCCAAATAGTATAGCGTTGTATACTGGGACTGTTGTTGCTGTAATAAAATGATTGACAGGTATTTCTTTTTTATTTCAGGATGGAGTAAAAACTTACTTTCTTCCGTCGTTGTTTGGGTTTTTTCACTCGACTTGAGGGAGCCTCTCTGCGCATTGTGCGTGCGTTGGGTGCCTTTCGTATGGCCTGATTGTATTTCTGTCTCAGTAACGTGGCCGTGGCATTAAAATCTGATAATTTCTTCCAACACGTTTTCATCGAGCAAGAACCAGAAACACCATGACATTTGCATTTGTCTTTCATTAAAGTGGATACAGCCTCTATGCCAACCTGTTCAAAGAAAATTCATTTAAGTAATAAATATGTCAAATGTATGTAACAAAAGATTTTTGAATATATTACCTCTGAATCATGTCGTAATATTTCGGTGACTTCATCACTATCTCCTCCACGCAGGTCTAGAAAACTTCGTGTCACACGTTTGCCATGCTTTAAATTGTCATTGCAGCCTCCCCATTGAAATGTTTGATCTGCCCGATTTTGCTTTCTGGGTCCACAACTGCATTTGTTCATTCTACCCTCAGCACAGGCACGCGCTATTGAGTGTGTCATAGCGGCGGCTGTCAAAGCATGCACGAATGCTGTTTCTTTATAAAGTTTTTTGAAAATGTTGCGTTTTCCTCGGATTTCTATGGAGCAATTCCAGCGATCATAACGAAATTGATCCTCACAATGTGTGGTAGCTAAACGTCTGGCCTCACGTATAGTATCGGGTAGACCGTACTCCTTGCGACACTGATGATTTTGTCGTCGAGTTGCGGGCATATAACGGCAAGGTCCACCCACCTGTCCCTGTGAGGTGAAAACGGCCATAACGGTATGTTCGGAAATGAAATTTTCCTGTTCGCTGTAATGGTTAAAAGTGAAAATAAAATGTTACTTAAGACTCATTTATTTGCTGTTTTTTTTATAATTTGTTGAATTTTCTTCAAGTGAAAAATAAAGTCCACAAAATGTGATAAATATATTTAAGATATATGGTTTGTGACTAGGCTAGGACATTTGTACCACAACAATTAATTAGTAAAGATTTTTACCCTACCGAGAATTCAACACATATCGAGGTGAGATTAGTCTCGAGTGTTTACATTCTCAGCTGAAGGTGTCGCTAGCAGCATATGTAATTTATTTAGTCTAGACACTTAACAATTATTAGGGCCTCATTTTATAAGACAATGCGGCATTTATTTGAAAATATATGCACAGAGAATTTGTATGGAAAATAATATTTATTAAAATTTCAAGGCTAAATAAAACATCAATATGAAAATATCTATCTATGATTTAATAAAAAGTTATTGTTTTTATTTATTAAAAGTTTTCCATATTTTATTTAAAACAGACAACATGCTTAAATTTCTAATACATACATACATACATATGTATGTAATTTAAATGTTAGTTTCTATTTAAATCACAATTTATCTGAAATAATTTCCATTTGCTACAACTAATTTAGGTTTTTATTAAACCATTACTGTTGCTCTATTTATGAATCGCCACCACCCACTGTTTAATTTTGATTGTTAAAATTAATTGATTATTAACAAGCATGCACTTAAATATTTTGTTGTAATTTTTTCAATAATGTTTATAAACAAAAAAGAAATGAAACAAAATAATTTTATTGAAAACATTTAACAGCGGGACACAAAACGCATAAAAATTTTAAAATACAAGCTATAATGAATCAAAATTGAATAAACAAAACAAAATTCATTTGGTTGTATTATTTGGTTTGATTAAAAAATGAATAATTGGAATAGTAATGAGAAATATTTGAGAAACATGAATAAAAGAAATGATTTTTGTTTTCGGTAACAAAATGGTCCTCATACATTTCGATAACTTAAGGTAAGCATTATTTGTCAAACAGTTCAACATACGCTTTTGATTCCATTTCGAGCATTCTGGATAATCTACAATGACATGATTTGGATAATAAATTATTCCAAAAAGAGCCAAGAGTGTCTTGGTTGTCAAAGACAGCCAGATCATTCCTGATATTTACAACAAATTTTAAAATCTTTCTTGATCATATACGAATTTGCAACCAAGTTGATATGAATGTCTCTGCTCGCTAAAGCTACCTTAAAGCTGGGGCAGCGAATCATTTCGAATTCACAAAGTTGGAATTCTTAATTCCAATTGCTGAAAGATCGTGGACTACTAATATTTGACGAATATAAATTGAATTCTCGAATAATTTTCGCAGTTTAATCGATGGCATAATTTCCGCCTTAAATACGGTGCAGGTATTGGACTGCTAGGGAGGTAGCAAACCGTCTTAGTCTTTCTACTAATAGTATAGATTGAGATCGTATAATACCGAAAAACAGAACTTGTCCCAAATTTTATTGTAATCCGATTTATTTAAATTGAAATATAATTTCGTAACAATATATAAATTTTAAATTAAAATCCTACTGTTTGAACTCAGGTCTAAAATGATGACGCCCGTTCTTTGCGGGAATTCAATGACTAAAAGCGAGACATTCCAGTAAAAAGTCGAACATTTCACAAATCTAAATATTGAAAACACTTCATGAGAAAAAATGAATAAGGCCTAATTACATATGTAGTTCAAATTACAAACAATATTACATAATTTTTTAAACATTGCGAAAACTGTTTAAAATTTTCTTTCGTCTTTTGAAATACGTAGAAGAAAAATTCATTAATTAATGTATGTATTTATAGTACCTAATTCAAAATGTCTTACAAGATTATAAAGTATTTATAATAAACATCAGCATTTTAATGTTTTTTATTTAAATAAAACCAATAAAATGTCAATAAATTATTAGAAATACAAGCAAGATAACATGAAACACTTTTCCATCAGACCATCCATCCATTCCAACCAACAAACATCTAAAAGAAGAATTATTAATTTAATTTATGTGCGGTCAAATGTGGAGGGGGGAAATGTTAAGAAATCTCTCACAAACACACAAAGTGAAAAACACACAGATAAATTTCGAAAAGTTTTCCCAAATATTTACGATGTTTATACCTTACACCACCATAGTGGGGAGGTTATATTGGATTTGTGCTGATGTTTGTAATGCCCATAAATATTATTCAAATACCCACCTTAAAGTATACCGATCGGTTCAGAATCACTTTCTGAGTCGTTTTAATGATGTCCGCTGGACGGATGGGATTGAAAGTGGTGGAAATCGATCCATTATTTCACCTGGCCTCCATACAAAAGTCCTCCCGAAATTGGGATTTACCGATCATAAATATTTGAATTATGCATGGAACTAAACAAATTTCATCACAAATGAGTGGTAAATGAAGTCAAATCACATCTACAAATTTTGTGCAGATCGGTCCATAATTAATCGTAGCTCCCATATAAGGCCCACTTCTGAAAATCACTTTAAAAAGCATAACTCACTCAAAAATGTTGGTATCCAAATAATATTGAACGCAAATATATTTCATATACTCGTACATACAAATAATATGGCACAATTTTTTAATGATCGGTCCATAATTAGTCGAAACTCCCATGTAAGACCCTCTCCGTAATGTACTTTAAGCTCCATAAATCGTGTAAAAGTATTTATATCCAGATAAAGTTCTGTAAATATAATATTTATATTTACAGACATCATGACACTAAATTTTTAGATGATTGGTCTACAATAGGTTATATCTCCCATAAAACGCCCAATTCTGAAAAACTGTTTTATACATATACTGGGTATAGGGTATTATATAATGTTTTATCAAATTTTCTATTAAGTAAAATATCATTGAATGTTCCTCAACGCACATTACGTTAAAACTTTTCGAACAAACTATGAGATGCCAGATCCGTTTAGGAAATTATGTTGTTGTTTTAATGAAATGTTTAACTTTATAGAGTTTTCTTTAAATATTGATGTTATTTATTAAACGCAATATTACATTAAGTTTGAACGTGTAATTGCAGTTATATTAAGAAAATTGTTAATTGATATATATCAAATAAAATAAATATATTTAGTTTGTAGGATTGTATCCATAGACTTAATTAAATAAATAAATATAGCCGGGCTTGACCGATTATACTTTCTTACTTGTTTTTTCTTCAATTTAATCACAACATAAATAGAATTGAAAGCAAAAGAAAACAGTTTCAAATACATACATACATACATGTACCTACCCAATAGCCCAAAACCCTTTAGAAAAATATTATAATAAAGCTTGCGAGCATAAGCCTTAAGCTTTAAAAAGACTTGAGAAACTATAGAAAAACACTTTTAACTAAATAAAGATAAGCTTATGCCTACAATTTTAGAATAATCTTGGGGGTTACTGCGTATTTCGATTCGAAAGCAAAAGCTTTCGAAATACAATGTAAAAAGTATACAAATTCGAATGATTTTCTTTTCGAATCGAAATACGCAGTAACCCCCCTTATTTCAGCTATTGTAAAATTTGGTTATGCTTGCAAATAAGAAATTCTCATTTTCGGGAATTCGATGTGATTTGGAAACAACATTAAACAGCTTCCGCCAAAATTATTTTTACAAAACCCAAAAAAACCTTTAATGGCATTTATAGTATTCAATAAATTCAATAGTTAAAAAAATGAAAAAATTAAAATATTTCCAAAAAAAAAAATCAAAACTTTTCAGATAAACAAAACATTTTTACAAATATGTATAATTTTTTATTTTAAATCAAAATTAACATTGACAAAATATGACAAGCATGTTTAATATATATTTATTGTATACTATTTATTATATACTATGTTTAAAAACATATTCTGAAGGATGATTAAACATGATTAAAAAAACTTTAGTATTTTTTTAAAAAAAGCTTCTTCTAAAGTACTATTATACTTTACTTATTTTTTGGTCTGTACCCATACTCGTACATATATTTATATATGTATGTATGTATATGTATTTGTTTTGGAACATATCAACATTATAATGTTGATAAAAATATGACGGGATTTTTCGCCGTAAAACAAATGAAATTAATTGTTTAAACATTGTTGGTATTTTTGAGTGTCTTCGCAAATTTAGAACAAGAAAATTAATAAATAATGTTTTCAAAATCACTTAGATTGATGGTTGGGTATGAATGATTTGACTTTGAATATAGTATCGTATGGTTGCATACATTCAGGTGTGTGTTTGGCTACAATATTTTTACATTGTTCGTTTATTTTTTTATAATCCTATTCAATTTTTGCCAGCCGAATAAAGCAACATTCAATCACATTTGCAAACATTGAAATCTTTTGAATTCGGTTGTTCACTTTTGTACTCGAGTGTAAACTATTCGCCCACAAAATATCATTTTTATCTTTTTGTTATTTTTTTCTCACTAATGAGCAGGTGTTTTTTATTTTCATGTTTCTGGTTTTATTTAATTGATTATTATTTTTCAATATTGTTTTTGAAGATTTAGCAAATTTGTTTATTTTTCTTTGCTATTTTCTTTTTTTTGGATATCTCTAACTTAATTTTGCCCAAACCTAATCAAATAATAAAAAAAATAAAATAAAAAAAACTAAGAAAAGTAAATATTTGTTTTAAAAAGATCAGATGAGTTTTAAGAAAATAACAAAAAAAGCATAAAAGCAGCTATTTAGTCAGTCAGTCCGTCAGTCATTTAGTTATTAGTTAGTAAGATGGATGGCTGACTGGCTGGCTGGCTGTTAACAAAAAACAATGTTGAGTTTTATTAACCGTATACACATCGCCTCTAATCAATATTATTGAACTGACACATAAGTATGATCAAATTTCCCTTAAAGCAGCAAATCTTCATGTAAACCCCTACAAGTACCCATAAATAAATTTAAACAATGACAAAAACGACAAAACATGTTTAAGCGCAAATGTAATAGAATTTTAATACCAATTGAAAAACTACTGACCGCTAAAGGCAACAAAAAAAAAAAACAAAAGACAAATATGTACAACAATATTAGATGCACAAAATGTTTATGGACATTTTCTTTGGTTTTTAGTTTGTTTTGTTGGTTATTGTGTGAAAAAGGTCTTAAGTTGAAATGTTTTCTGCAGCAAATGAATTGGTTTTAAGTCATCGTAATATTATCTAAATAAAGCTTTAGCACAGTCAACAGAGCGTTTTAAATCATAAACCAATAAAAAAGAAAATGTAGTGGCACACAGTGGCTGCCACTACACAAAGAAAAATAATGTGCAAAATGTTTTAGAAGTCTCATGCAAACATATGTATTCGATATATAAACTACTTAAATAATCAAAATTTTCATTAAGTTTGTGAAAATGTTTTGAAAAGTCCAGTTTGGTTAATCATACAAATAAAATTTTACTCGTTTTCTAGAAATGAAACTCTAACAAAGCAGGAGCCAAATTGTCACGTTCGTGATCGAGTAAAATTCAATAACACTTGCAAGGTATAAACCCAAACAGATGATATTTACAGTCGAACTTAATTTCAATTAATTTCAATACACAACTGATTTTTGTAAAAAATGCATAAATTTAAAAAGTTGCAATTTTTATTTATGAATTTAATAAATCCATTCTTATATTTTAACATTCTGTTTATGGCCTTGCAAGTTACATATTTGCAATAATTTGCATTTATAGCTGCAAATGGTAATTGGCATAAATTTGCCGTTTGGGCCATTTGTTTAATTAGGGTAATAATGTACGAACGTATAGAGTATAATACAATAAACTGGTGTAAAGAACAAACCTTAATCGGTATAAAATACTCATGTAATGAACACACCTACTCTTTGAGACATTTCAACTATAGAAAGTATTATGTTTTTTTTTTCTTCGTTTTCATTGATATTGATGTTGATGATATTAGTTTGGCTAAAAGCAAAATACTTAAGGTATTAAACAACTAAATCTAAACTTGCAGTATCAACATACATACATACTGACGAGTATGTTTGTATGTTTGAAATACTAATAGCTATTTTAGATTCTTTGTGTCCATTTATACAAACAGACTAATTGTAATAATAGCCACAGAATAACATTTACAAAGACAAACAGACAGACGGACGGATGGATGGATGGACGAAACAGACAAACTATTAAACAAAAAGTTAATCCTTTTGACAAAATAGAAATTTCTTAAACAAATATATTATACATATATATTTACATATGTATGTTTGTATGTATAAACACATTCAAACAATAAATACACACACAAATACTTATGTACCCAGTTGGCCATGTCTTTAAGACACCCTCAATGATGGGTGCATGACAGTGTAAAGTCCTCGAAGACAAATGTAGGACAGCCAGAACAAATCGTCAACGACTTTTTCGAACAAATTTTGCGTAAATCGTGGACCATTAAAGAGAGACAATGTCGCTCAGTTTGTCATTCACGCAATAAGAATGAAAAGTTCGGCTATATATTCCCTGATAACTGTACAGAAGATTAATGCCACAATATTATCGTCAACGATTATGTAGGTTACAGTGTCGTTCACCTTGTCCTCAACGACTATTTAGGCGCCAATATCGTATACTTTTGCATCAACAATAGGTGACAATGTCCACAACTTTGTCGGTAATGATTTAACATTTTTAACAGATTTAAACATTTTTATTAGTTACTTATATTTTATGAAAAATAAATTATATTTGTATTACATACTGTCAAAGTTCTAGTATATAGTATTTTTATAACTTAAGCGTTTTCCTTGTCATATTTTCTTGACTTCATAGGTATGCCCCTCCTTCAGGTTTTTGTAGAATATAGAATTAAGTATTTGACAACATGCAAGACAATGTCGGTCATCTAGTCGTCAACAGAGTTAGAGATATGACAACATTGAAGACATTGTTGCACATCTTGTCGTCAAGTGTGTTTGACAGAAGACAACGTTGAATACATTATCGTGCATCTTGTCTTTAAAATAGTCTATACAAGACAATATATCAGATGTAGTCGCTCACTTTGTCTTGAATAAGGTTTAAAAGATGACAACTTTCAGGTGTTTGTCACTAATCTTGTCATTTACGAAGATTTCTTACACATCATCGTTTACGCCAACTTTAGCGATAGGGGACAAATTCAAAAATGTCTTACATAAATCGTCAAAGACAATGTCGTGTACGACCATTTGGCCAACTGGGATATACATATATGTATTAAGTGTGTGAGTATGAATAAGTAATATTAAAGTATGTACTTGTTTGTACGTACCTACTTGTAAGCAAATGAAAAAGACTTACTTACGACCAGTATAAACTTAAAACAAATGAAATGGAATGCAATTAGTTACTAAGATCTATATACATATCTACATACATACGAGTACATACGTATGCATATACATATGTATAAAACACACTTGCAGTATTTATTAGACCATTTGGTATGATAATGAAGATATTGTTTATCAAAACTCCCAAAAAATAACTAACAAAATTGTTGTTTAAAGGGTATTGATTTGATTTGATTCGATTCGATTTGATATATTATCTCTCACTATTATTCCTTGAATTTTGTTGTTTAGCTTTTGGAACGTCAAAAGGAAATTGTTTATTTGCTGCTGTTTTTTTTTTTTGGTACTGGTAAAATCTATTTAAATGAACTCATTAGAAATTCTTTTTATTATTTGAATTTTTGTATTGGTCTTTTCATTGCATTTATTTTATGTTTTCGTTAATGTGCTATTGATGATGAGAAGGTGTTGATTGACTTTTTCAAGATGATCGATAGATGGATGGATGGATGGATGTATTGAAATCAATACACAAAAACCCAAAAAACACACAACTGTATGATAAACATTTATGGTTTCCAGTTAAATAAGTGTAATTACAAAATTATAAAAAAGTGAAAGATTTTTTTAACTATTTAGTAGAATTTTTTTATAATTTATCAATTTGACAGTTAACACTAATTTGACAGGAATTGTTAAAAGTTGCTGCGTTTCTGTGGAAATTGAAATAAATTTTTGAATTGTTAATTTGAGGGTGCTGTAGCTTAATTGGTTAGCGCATTTGATCATTAAGCATGAGTTGGTATTTGTAGCCTGGGTTCCATTCCCAGTCACTGCCACTCAAACAACATCACTTTCTGATAATTATAATTAATAAGTTTTCTTCTCTCATAACTAATATTTATCACAGCGCCCTCCTTCGGTGGTATAGCATTTAAAAACGCTGCCAAAGTAAAATAATTAATTAAAGGCTATAAAATCAAGCTTTAACATTAATGCGCCTACTCACCACCAGAGGCGCTGCAATTCTGCACTAAAAACAAACATACAGGGGTGTCATAGAAACCAATATTGTCAGAATTGGTTTTAAAGCCGACAAGAAAAAATGCTTTGGTGTCATAGGGCACTGCTACACGTTCAATAAATATCGAGATATTTCTCGATTTATTTTTTGCTTTTAATCATTCGAAAATTTCTAATAAAACTTTAAAGAAATATATCGCTTTTATTTATTTAAATTGTGATGCAGTTTTTGTTTCTAGTACTACTACTATTACTTTTACTTCCTTTTAAATTTACTTTATCACAGAGCTATCTTGTATCTTTGGGAAACGATTGAGTTTTTTTTACAGAAAATTTTATACCTATAGAGACAACAAAAGAATACTGTTCTTCTAGAGACTAGAGACAATCCAACCAAATTAATTATTCCAATCTGAATCGATGAACTATTTAAGAGCAACTAATGATTAAAATACGACAAGTTAAATCTGTGTAAGTTAATAAACAAGCAATTCCAAGTAGGATCATGAAACCAATATTGTCAGAATTGGTTTTAAAACCGACAAGAAAAAATGCTTTGGTGTCATAGAAACCAATGTTATTGGTTTTATATTCGAACTAGAATTAGTGTCGGTTTTAGGTGTCACAGACACCAATGTTATCGGTTTTTTATTGGAAATAAACCAAGCAGCTAACAGCTGTCAGTTTTAATTTTTGTGCGCTTTTTTAGTTTTTATTTTTTAGTAATGTAAGTAAATTAATATAATTTAATATTTGCTTTATAAAAATAAAAATTTTTGCATTGACCTTAAGGTAAGGCTTCACGAAGCGCGACAAACCAACAGTGAATGCCCTGTGGGAAGAACTGGCCGATTCACTGAATAGTGCCGGCCCACCATAACTTGACGTGAATGGTTGGAAAAAGGTAAACAAAATTTTTTTTCACAGAACAAATTGTATTGTTGTATGAAATGTCTTTTTATTCGTACAGAAATGGACTGAGTGGAGTTAAAAAAAAACTAGTTTAAAATAAGACAGAGTCTAGGGCAACTGGCGGTGGACCGTTTGCAAAGCATCAACTGCCAACAACAGAAGAGGCCATAGTACAGCTATGTGGCATTTCGGAGTTGGTGGAAGGTATTTGCAGCGTAGCAGTTGGTCTCAACGAAGATGTAGATGCTGCATGTGAGAAAGAAGTGACCTCTACATCTTCAAAACGGTCATTGTCTCCAATAACAAAAATGCTACAACTGCTGGTGTCATTTAAATAATTATTTAATATCAATTATTTTCACAAATAAAAAACAGTTTTATTGATATTTTAATGGAAAATATAATATTTTGTCAATTGTCTGCACAAAGGTAAAATAAAAAATAATAAAAATGTAAACAACAGCTGTTTCGATATTGGTTTTATTTACATTCGAAATTAACAAAACCAACTTGGTTTCGTGACACCAAAAGAAACCAATATTGGCTTGCAAAACCGACAATTAGCAAAACCAATATTGGTTTCTATGACATGTCGAAAGTAATGTTTGCTGTAAGGCTGGGTAGAGCTACATTTACATACATCATACAGTGGGTGGCCAAGTTATTAGTTACACTTAGTAATTAAGATTCAACCGCTTTTAATACGTATATAAATTTATTTCTTGTACCACATGTTTTCGTATTTTAATTCTGGTAATACTGTTAAATATTTTGTGCAGTGTCAATAATGATTGGTAACATTAGAGTGCAGTTGTAGATCATTATCTGTCATTCTGCTCTGAAGTGTGAAATATGCAATTTTGATAAAATTGATTAAAGTCTGGCATCACGATGAAGAACTAAAAGAAAATGTTCAAAATGCATTCAGAGCATGCCAAAAAGGGTACAAGCTGTAATTGATGCCAAAGAAGGTTCTACGAAATATTGAGATTTTTTTTCAAAAAATTTTGTAATATTTCTTTTCCTCAAATATATATTTTTAAAACAAAAGAATTTATTTTTAATTGAATTAGAAACAATTAATTTACCTAAAAGAACAAATAAAAGGATAAATTTCCACTATTTTAAAAAGTTATACGGCTTCAAACTAAGAAATTTTGCATGTGTGACTAATAATTTGGCCACCCACTGTAGCTTTTATTTTCTCGCTTAAAATTAATCATTTATTCCCCTACAATATCGCATTTAAGAAGAACATATTGCAAAGTTCTCAAGGAATTGCTTTTTTCTTAAGTGCTACGAAAATAAACTAAAGTTTTTGCCGGAAACTTTCTGCTGCTAGAACCGAAAAAATCTATCGAATACTTCGATTGGCAACAAACTAATTTGGCATATCTTTCCTATATGCATTTGTTTATTCCATCATAATTAAAAAAACAACATTTTAAATGTAATTTTCATTAAACAATTACCCCTTAAATTCCATGTACATCTGCAAATACTCGTACTTAACTACTTAACTCTTGCAACATGCCTCAAAAAACTATTGAAATTATTAAACAACGAAACAATTCTTTTTTTCCCACTTTCTTATCAATTCTAAATTTTATATTTCATAATTGTAATGGATGCCGAATTTCTAACAATTGGACATAACTTTGCGGTCTTTGTTGTATAAAATTTAGTTGCAATGTACTTTTTTTTTTAATAGTTTTAACAAATGAGCATCTGTTTAATAATGAAATGATCAAATGACTATTATCTTAATAATATTATTCCTTGAATAAGAATTTACGACTTGTGATTATTTATCAAGTTATAGAATTGCAAATATCAAAAAAAAGAAATATGTACGAGTAAACACAAAAATATTAATTGATTTTGATTGATATTTTCATAAAGATGACATTTTAACAAGTACAAAACATACGATTTATAACGAATTTTGTAAGCCCTATTTGTGACAGGAAAATATTACAAATTCTAAGGCAAAAAAATTTTCCTGTTGTCTTCATGAAATATCTTATTTAAAGTTTAGTTTCCTTTAATATCCATTGTAAATATGCATAGAACAGATGATTTTGGAGAAACTGAATATGATTTCCTTCTATTCTACAAATATGATAAGTCATAGAATTTGCAGTAATTCAAGTCCATTTAATAGATAGAGTAAAATTGTCACATATTTCAAATTTCCATTTCCATTTGAAACCTTTACAATTCAATTAAACAATGCAACATTGCTGCATTATTGAACTCAACTGTTATTAATCATTGGATTGTTTTGTAAAAATCTAGACTTATTGCTTAATTGTAGCTTTTGGCTTTTCCATTCTCTTGTGACCCAAACTATTTAAAAAGGCATTTAATATTTTCCTACAGCATCAGACCAGGAACAAAACTAAAGAGAATGCAATTTAATCATTTGTTTTCTTTCTTTCAAACTTGCCACATGATGTGGGAGTGGTGGTGGTGGTGGTGTCAAGTAAGTAACTACTATACAGCCATTTATTTGCATCCATGTAAAACACTGATGTGTAAATAAAATACGCATACGAGTGAGTATTTCATTTTCATACATATTTATTTATTTATTTATTAATTTTTTTTCTTCTATTTCAATTAATTAAAATTTTTATTACATTTCAATAAATTGTTCTTTTTTTTCTTTGCTTTGCTTTCGTACATTTGAATTGATTGCAAAATGAAGCAGACGAGCGTGTACTACTATGACTAAAGTTTTTTTTTTTACAATACAGGGAAGGGAATTGGGTAGTTTTCATTACATTACATACATTTCATTTCAATATCTACCAGCTACATGGAGCAGAGCATTTTGTTTCGTTTTAATGGCAAGTGGTTTATTTCGTTTGCTATTTATGTCTGAAAATGTTTGTAGACGTTGCTTTAAAAACTAAAAACTTGCATTATGAGCATTTTAAAAGCATAAATTGAAATTTTTACGATAGAAGTTGGCACAGCCAGTAGAATGTAAATTGTTTAAAGATTAGAAGAAAGAAATAAAAAACTCAAGTGATTAACATACATTCTGTTCTTCCATTAAAGTTAAATAAAGATTTTAATCTTTATCTGTCATATTTCCTTTTTTTTTTTTTTTGTAGTGAAAATTTGCAAAGTCATACGAGTTGCAACTAAATTAGCAAATACTGGTGAACATTTAAAGATCATTACAAACAACTTAATTTCGTGGCCAGTATGTGCGGCTGCGAGTGAGTGGTCGATTGGTTGATTGGTTGGTCGGAGAAGTGCATAAAAGCCGCATCAAGCATCAGGATGATGCAGATAATAAACAGCACAACAGCCGATGATATACCTCAGCCATCATCAATGTACCATAAAAATGCTGAACACTTTTTTCAACACATCATGCCACAACAAAATGCCACACGCACTCACTATTCTTACTTTGCAAAGTGGCAAAAAAAAAAAGAGAAAACGAATCAATAGCTATCAATAACTAGACAGTTGTTTAAAAGAGTGTTATGCATTTTAATTAAGAAAAATTATTAAGCGCCAAAATGTCGTACAAAAATCTTAAGCAAATTTTATAGTTTTCAATCGAAGTGAATTTCAATATTTAGGTTTTAAAAATTTGGTCTTTATTTTATTCCAAATTAAATTGCAAACTTTATTTCCTTCAAACGTCATCAAAACAAACAGCTGATTTTGTATTTCATAATTATCACCTACTTCCAGGGGTTGGTTACATTGCCTTACTTCAATTGCTGTTATCAGGAATATTGTAGAGCAGAGATTCTGACAGAAGATTAATTCCTTACTTTATAATAAATCTACATAAAACATCAAATATAATTCAGATATTATGTTAAAACTTGACCAGAAAAACAAATCAAAGTTTAAGAAATTACAACTTATATTCAGCTATAACAAATAAATCACTTAAAATAATTGTTATAAAATGAAATTGTTAATGAGACTTAAGCTATGTACAGACGGTTGTCAGATATTACAATATTGTCAGAAAAATGTCTAACAACCGTATCAACTTAAAATTTTTGTCTTTGTACGTTGTCAGAAAAAGCATTGTCAGTGCAGTGTAAGACAAAAACATTGCCATAGTCAAATTATTGTCATACACCTTTTATTGTCAGATGTGCGAAATTTATGCATTTGACAACGGCACCATTGTCAGAAAAATATTAAAAGTGGTTTTGTTCATTATTTTATATTTCCAGTTTATTTGCCTTGCCAAACGCACTGAGAAAGTAAGCAAAAAACATAAACGGAGAGAAATACGGTGACAGAGCAAAAGCGTACAAAAAATATTTAATCAGACATGTGATGGAAATCGAAAACGAATCAGTTTTGGAAATACATTTTAATGCATTTATAATCTAATTTTTTAAAATTTCTCTTTAGTAGCTCAATATCTTTATATTTTATGTGATAAAAGTTTTTCAATAGAGAAATGTTACGAAAAAAATTGACTTCTAAAACTCATTCGTTTTCGTTTTCGATTTCCATCACATGCCTGAATGTTATTACACCAAACAAACAAACTGAGGCGTGTTATTTGTTAATTTGTTATCATCTTCTCTACTTTCTAGTACATATGTAAAGGGTGTCCCAACTAGAACGCAATGCTGTCAATGGTGTTCGGTATCGTGAAATGATAACCAGTTTTTTCTTGCCTAGAATTGAAGAAATGAATGTGGGCATGTGGTTTCAACAAGACGGCGCCACATGTCATACAGCCAGAGAAAATGCATCGCGTTTTGGAGACTAGAATTGGCCGCCTAGATCGTGCGATTTAACACCTTTAGATTTTTTTCTTTGGGGTTTTTTGAAGTCGATGATTTACGCGAATAAGCCGACGACGACTCAAGCCTTAAAAGAGGAAATTGGACGCTGCATTAATGAAATACCGCAGCATTTATGCAAAAAGGTCATTGAAAATTTCATTAAAAGATCGCGTGTGTGCCAGCAAAGCCGCGGCGGCCATCTGCACGATCTCTTGTTCCATACATAACCTCATTCTGTCTACTTTACGATATAATAAAGTTTCACGATTTTTTTTAAATATCTGTGTTTTAGTTGGGACGTTCTAGTTGGGACACCCTTTACATATATTATATGCAACGAAAATTGTTCCATGACAATATTAAAAAATTTTCAATTTAATATATACACACACATAGTTCTGACCATTTTCGACAACGAATCTGCCAATTTTTGCCATATAACAATCTAACAACAGTGTGAACTTACAATTTCTGTTGGCAGATAAATTTGTTGTGTGACAATTGTCTGTCAATTAAATTTTAAGGATTTCTTACAATCGTCTGAACTGACAATATACCTTTTGCTAACAATTTGTCATTGTCAGTATATTACCAAAACATTTACAGATTTTACATTATTGTAAGATCTGACAATCGTCTAAACATAACTTTAGTATAAATTTTCCAAGTGTTGTTTGTTTTCTAATGTTTCGGTTTAAATCTTAGCTGTCAATACACCTTGAGTTTATCCACAGCACTCAACTGGTATTGATAAAAATAATTATAGAATTATTTGCAAATAATGTAGTTTAAAATTATTAATTATCTAACGAAAGCACTCCTTTAATATTAACAACTCCATCACCAGAGAATACAAAACAGGTGCTTCATTCTCCTGTATTTAAGCAAAATTGTGCCATTCATGTCTCTTACAAAAAACAGTTTGAAAATCTTTTAGTACTTAGGAGTTAATTTTCAATATATGATGGCTTGATTAAAAAAAAAGTAAAAAAAGTGACACAAAACAAAAACTTTACGAGCCCATTATACAGTTGCGTTAAAATTATAAAAACGAGGATTTAATATTTTATGACATTTAACATGATTCCTTTCTATGAATGAAATTAAAATGATTGTGCATTAAAGCTAAATATTTATACAAACATAAATTGTGTATCTAATGTTGCAGGTTCGTTTAATGAATGTAATTTAATAGGAAATCTTTAAGTAATTAAGTTAAAGAAATAATGCATGTATGTATATGATGCCTTGAAAGCGGCCAGCGCAACTAGGCGCCAACTTTCTAATAAGATTTAAGAAAAATCGAAGAAATCAAACAATGACACTTAGCTATAAACAAATGATAAGTGGACTTTATTCAATAAAAAAAAAAGCTGACAGACACTTTGTAAAAGTTTTACCAACATTGTACCAACATATAACAAAGTCTTGTCTGCCTAATTTACCCCTAATAGTTGAGAGGGTGTAATGTCTTTAGATCTAAAGCTGTCGAAATTCTGAAAACTACTGTGGATTTCAAAGGCTTGAATATTGATCTCTCAATCATTTCAACAACTTGCCAAAACGTTTTGACATTGAATTTGAGTCCCTACTCCTGGTATTTAGACAACTGATTAAACAATTTTCAAAAACGGAAGTACTTACTCTTCCTGTCTAACACATGTATAGAACACTAAACTAGTAGAGAGTGAGTGCAACTCTTTACACATGTGTTCAAAATTTTATTATTTCATAAAGTTTTGTTATACAAAAAAACCCATTAAGGCCATAAAGTTAACAAAGATTTTGTATCTAAATTGTTTATCTTTTGAAATTGTTTATTAAAACGTATTATATATCCAAAGTATGCTGATGGGAAAGCCATTCTTATGTAAAATGGATTTTATTTGAAAATTAGTGCTTTAACCAGGCAGACATACAGCACTCACAGTCACAATATGCTGGCATTAAACAGTTGCGTGTGTTTTAGTTTATGCTCGGCAGCATAAAGTCACTCACTGACTCTGTCAGTCACTCCTCAGTCACTCAGTTAGTCAGCCAACCAGCCGCTGGTATCGGTAGCATTTTTCATGCTGGCCATACTAGAATGTCGTAAAATAATTTTTATTGCATTTGCTTTCTTTCATTTTATGACACACGCAAGCAAACACAACAACAAAATTTACTCGCTCCCCAAAAACAAATAAAATGTATATGATGAATATAAAGAATTTCAGTAATGTCTAAAATGTTTAGTCAGCATCCATTCAGCCAAGCAACCAACCAACCAGCCATCCATCCACCTTTACGATAAACATTTCAGTCATAATTGTAACAGTGGGGAAAACTTAATAAAAGAATGCTGCAGAATTTTAAGAATCTGGTCTTATGTGAAGGAGATACATAAATATAATCGTATGTATTTGATTTTGTTTAAATTTCAGGTAATAATTTCATTGTGTAGTTTTTATTAAAAGTTTTTTATCGTTATCGTTAATATTTCTTCATTCATTTAGATTTCTTTTAATTAAAGCATGATTTATGATTTTGATTACACCACTGTATTTTTCTTTGGATCAGAATTGTCTTTAGATAAAAATTGTATCGTCAGCAGAGTTGTAAATGAAAGAAAATATAATCAAAATAAATATTTATGATTCTGTTTGTTTGTCAGTCAGACACACACGACTGTTTAACATAGACGCAAAGAAATTGTGTATGTTACATACAGCTGGTGACAAAAACAAAGTTGTTCAAACTAGTTTTTCAACACATTTTAATTTAAAAGTTTTAACATCATTTTAACAATGATTAATTTTTCTTTTAAAACATTAACCCCCTGTCCCACGATGTCGAACGATAATGTTCGCCTAGATAAGACTTAAGACATAAACTTGATTGTGGAATAAACAAACTTGATTGAGTAAAAAATAGATACGATAAAAAGTTTGTGTCTTAAGTCTTATCTTTAAGTGATTTTCTTGCATCCTACTAGACCGATTTTGCCCATTTTCTATTCTATCCATAGCGATGCTTGCAACAGATAGACGGACACGTTTATTTATAATGAACCAGAATCATATTTTTGGTGGTGGGTATAAGAATGTGATGAATATTCTTTAAATCTATCAAATTTGTTAAATAAAATATTAAACATTGCAATTTCTATGTTTAATTTGAAGTTAATAGATAATTACCGTAATTGTGATCGTGTTATTGATATCGAGCAAGAAACTTTTATTATAATTTCTATATTAAAATTTTAGAGTAATGCAGTCAGCCCCTGATGAAATTTTCTGACTTTAATAAAGTAAAGTAAAGACAGTATGGGATAGTTGAGCTAAACACCAGGTTTATTAACATGGACCCTAGAGAAGTAATCAGCAGTGGCTTATTCTTGTCGTTAGCTGTATAAGTTGCATTTAGTAGTAAAAACACATACATATAAGCATTGAATATATCGTCTAATGCTATTTTTCTTGTTCAACATTAAGGAACAACAAAAAAACCATGTTTCTTAATTTGTCTAAAAAAATTGTGTGCGTTCGTGTTGGCTGCCAGCTTTAGCTGCAGCTTGCCAACTCAATCTGCCACTATTTGTTGATGATAATTCGTTTTAACAAGAAAACCTGTGCAGCATTTAGCGACACCAACAACAGCAGTACAAAGAAAAGCAGCAACAAATATATGGTGAATTTCACGTCATGTGGCCCAATTTTAAAAATCGATGTCTTCCGATTTGGATGAAATTTGCACCAAGCGTAGTAGTACTATTGTATGTGCCAAATATTGAAAAATCCTCTTGTTGAGTTAAAAAATAATTTTTTTAATAGATATCCCACTCGTATCCCATTAAGCCATTATAAAGGCCTTAAAGTAAATTGTAAATTGTATAAGCAAATTGAAAAAAAATTAAAAAATTTTTTTTAATTTTTAAAAAAAATTAAAAAAAAAATATTTTTGAAATGATTGAAGAATTAGCTATCTACAGTCCTTTGGACAATTTTTGCTAGGACCAATAGGAAAAAAGTTACACTCATTTTAAAAAAACCCTGTATGACCAAAATGTCCAAATTTGACCCCCTCTAACTCCGGCACTTCTGGACTAATAGAGCTGAAAATTTGTGTCTGGCCTACTATCCAATACTACTAACCTTGATGCAAATTTCATCCCAATCGGAAGACATCGATTTTTAAAATTGGGCCACTTGACGTGAAATTCACCATATGTTTTATTGGAAAATTGTGCAAACGATTTAAATTGTTGTTGTGGTAGTTGCTACTGCTGTTTTTTTGTATGTCGTACAGATAAATATACGTTTTTAACAATTATAAATAATCATTTAAACGTGTGTGTACAAGGAAAACATGGATAGATTGGAGTACGAGTATTTGCCAGCCACATGGGTGGCAAAGTGCATCATCGCAAATTAAACAGTCATATGTTAAAGTTGCATTTAAAAATAAATACATAATAAAACATAAAAATCTAAATGTATTACAATTTGTGTAAAGAATATAAAATACATTTATACAATATGTATTTTTATAAAAGCTTTTAATAGTTTTAATAATTTAAACACAGCTTTCAGATGTCAGCACACAACAACTATTACAACAATAAACTTTACACAACTTCTTTAATTCTATAAATTAATCAAAATAAAGACTGTATGCAACACTATAACACAATTCTTTATAAAAACGAGTCAGAACGCAAAAAAACGACAAAGACAATGCAATACGGCAAGAGAAAAACAAAACAAAACAAAAAACTGTCATATTTACATTGAGATTATTTTAGCCAACAACACTGATAGATGGCCATAACACGCAACATGAGACGGACGTTATTACGAGAAGAAGCTTGATCATAATAAAAGCATTCTGGATAAATTTTACTACTACACATTCCACTTCGTCAACGAGAACAAAAATTACAAACACATAAATGAAAAAAAAAAACAAAAACAAATAAACTCATATCAACAAGCTTATCAAGGATGAAGAGTACGGAGTACAAGGAGTTGGAGAGGGAGGAGTAAAAGTACAAATATTTCATACAACACGGTTAAAATACAACAAATGCTGATGTATGATTTGACACATTAAAGCATAAAATATGCTGCATGGCAAATGTGGCTTATGAATAATGAGCAACACAGTCAGCACAACAACACACACTAGAGCAACATTACAAAATCAACATCCTAACGGAATGGGGGTGGCAGGGAGTGGAGTCAACTGTATACATACATTTAATAACAAGGGACACACAAAAGTGTGGCAGCTGAAAACGACTATAAAAAAATCTGCTGTTGAATTATAAGCTGCAATATTTGTAAAACGCATAACATGGTGTGGAATGTAATGAATATTATTAGTATTGTTATTGTTGTCTGCTCTGCTCTGCTCTGCTCTGCATCTTCTCTTGTTGATGTTGTTTGTGAACGTTGTAATATGAGCATCAGAGATTATGGTCATCAATTTTGGTATCACGAGGTCGATTTAATAGAATGAAAAAAAAATAATAATAATGTATTGCACAATACACAAGAGCAACAGCCAAATAAAAAGAAATTGTGGCATGGGAATAAAAACAATTGGTGATTTTTGCCATAAAACATCTACATAAATAAATATGAGAAAAATATATAAATTTTTGGATTTGTTTTTATGGCCATCATCGTCATAAAACATAAAATTAAATTGGAAAGAGAAAATATAATGTTTTTTATATTTATTTTAGTTAAATAGAAATTTTTAGTTCAATTAGTATGTTGATATTTATTAGAAAATTCAATATTTTAATTCTAATATTATGAGATTAATTAGCGTTATAATAATATGCAAGTATGTAATCATATTGTGATTACATTCTAAAACTGAATTTACACGATTGAAGGTATTTTGAAGTCTTATCAAAATTTTGAAAATTGATTTTGATGTTCTATTTACACGTTTCAAAAATTTGATCAAAATATTCTTTCAATATATTTCAAAATCTTTTGATAAAAATTTGTCAAAATTTGTTGAAGCTAATTTACACTATTGGTAAACTTTTTATATTGAAAATATTTACTTTGATCAGCTGTTTTGCTTCTTTTGTGAAATAATTTATTATTATAAAAAAAAATAAGTATGGACGACGACACAATCATCATAGCATCAACATTTTTAATATTGCAGGAAGAAGTAGCTGATAATAATGCAAAAACAAAAGAAGTAAACAAAAGGAACATAGGGTTCGACCTTTTCTTTTGGACGCTATGCCCCTTCTAGGGAGCGATTGATAAGGAATGATCCGGACTTATACAAAAACTTTGTGCAAATGTCACCTCGTCACCCCATCAATAGAAAAGGCTAATACTAATATGCGGGAATCTTTATGCCCCGGAAAACGCCTGGCAATTACTTTGAGATTTTTAGCGACTGGGGACAGTTACCCAAGTCTTACGTTCTTGTTTAAAAGATCAAGATCATCGATATGGAATATTGTGCCTGAAGTCTGCGCTGCATTATATAAAGTATTAAAAGATGAATTTTTAAAGGTAAAACCTAATTTATTAAATAAAAAAAACATATCAAAAATAATATCTATTGGTACAGATGCCAACAACAGAAGAGGAATGGGAGAGTATTTCCCAAAGTATAAATAAAATGTGGAATTTTCCCAATTCAGTCGGGGCATTAGATGGAAACTACATCAATATTATAGCACCAGCACATGTATACATATGTATTGATATGGTTTTGAATCAAAAGAATGAACGTGCTGTCAAATTATTTATTGTTATCAATATTGCCAGATGCGATTTTGATGCTCATTTACACGGCATCAATAAAATCTTCAAAAGTTTTGTTCAATAAATTTTGATCAATAAGTTTTGAAGAAATTTTGCTGTTTACACGAGTTTAAAGCATTTTGAAAAGAAATTTTGAAGAAAATTTCAATCGTGTAAATCTAGCTTAATAGCACAGTTCTGTATAACGAGTGACTCAAAATTTTCGCCCAAATGAGTACAAAAATTAGTTTTGGGGTTCTACAACACTAGTGTCAATTCTCTTGAGTAAAAACGTAAGACTATCTTCTTTATGGGTTCTATATTGAAATTTCAATCGTCCTAATGCCAAAAACAGACGAGTAGAAATAAGTGCTTGTGTGCATCACAAAACAATATTTTATATATTATTTCATATATTTCTACAGCATAAACTGTTGTCCACTACCTTAACTTTCAAATTCAATGTTAATTGCGATAAATTGAAACATTTTTCATTCAATTTATTACAAAATTAAAAATTTCATAGCAATTTCAATTCACATAAATTATTTTTGTATTGTAAATAAAACACAGCTGTTTTTATTTTGGTTTCTAGGGTTGCCCCTAAAATATTAAAATATTTAATAATAACATGGAAAAAAGTAAACAAAATATCTAATTAAATAATTTGGCAATTATGCAATATAACAACTCAATATTACCAACGTAACTAACGTAAGTCAGACGAGTGTTTACGTAATCGCCCGTGTACCAATCGTTCGCCTGAGAATACACTCGTTATACAGAACTATGCTATAAGTAAGATGTCATAAAGTTCAGAATATGAAATCAAGCATATTTTTATTTAGAATGAATATTCTGAATTGCTGTTGAAAATTAAAATGTTTACAGTTGTAACAGTTGCTAAAATTCTACCCTATTTGCACCAAAACAGTATATCTGCTACAAATTTATAAAATGTATAAAATAAAACAACTTATTCAGTTTATTAAAGCTTCATTTGTAATACTCATTCTAAAGAAGACAACTTTTATATTTTTAAGCATTACACTTCAAGACAAATTAAAAGTACAATAAAAACAAAAAAAAAAAGGAAAACAAAAAAAGTTATTTGCTGACAACCGCAACCAAATCAAATATATTTTCCCACAAAACAAATTTTATTTTTGGTTTTACAATTTGTTTGTAACCTAGAAAAATTGGTAATAAAATATCAGCTCTTTACGCTTAACTATGAAATTCAGCAACGTAGTATTTATCACCATTATTCTTGTGCAGATGATGGCTGGCTGGGTTGGCTGGCTGGCAATAGTGTTTTAAAGTTGAGGAAAATGAAGCTGAAGAAAAGTCTTATGTGCATTACGTGACCGTATATTATTAATACATCATTGATGTGTTTGTTTAGCCCTCCCTTTCTGCTCACAACGAATATTGGAGTTTCTCCCTCACACTATTAAGCATTTCTCACTCATTCTTCTCGCTTTTTTTTTTGCGAAAAATTTCGTCACGGTCATAAAAACTGCATTTAAAGTGCGTTCTTTACGCATTTCGTTGTAAATAGACGACAGAATATACAGTATAAAACAACAGGGTTGCATTAAACGTAAGTTAAAAAAATAAAAATAAAAAAAAAAAAACAGAGAAACATTTATAGGCGGTAATAAAAAATACTTGAACTTTTTTGTTGTGTTCCGCATTTATAAAATGTATAAATAAAATAAGTGTGTATATAAGTAAAGACAAGCGAAAAATTAAACTATGCCAACCAAGACTTTGTATAGAAAATGGGAAAAGCCCCCTTAAAAAAATAATCGTAAAAATGATGTAGAAAATGAACAAGTTTAATGATGATTGCGTTTGAGCTTAATTTTTATGATTACAATGTATTTCCTTTTATACCTTCAAATAGCAATTCATTATTATGAGCTCGCATTCCTAGATGTTTGCTGGGGTAGGTTGTTTGGAGGTTTTGGAGGGCGGAAATATTACATTTACTTTATTAAAGGAAGCAAATATTAAAAAGTAGACTGAAATACAAAGTACATACTATACTACATGTATAATAGGGGGAGTTGTAATTTTTTGATTTAATATTTTTATAGCAATTTTCCACGTTATCGCTAAAAAACACTTGTTCGTAAAAGCAAACAATATATGAATCAGAGTAATCAACTTCTTGCTGCAGAAAGTGCTTAAAAAATTTTCAACTTGACTCACATTAAATTGTAATTTGTATGCACTTTGACAGTCAAATAGAAATCAACACTTAAATCTTGAGATGTGAAAATTAATAACAAAAAAAGTATTTAAATTAATATTGAAAAAGAAGTTCTCTAAATAATGGCAGAGTTTGTCATAAAATTAAGTTACGCTCTATTTTATGACTTTGTGCGTAGAGCAGTGATAGAAAAGTTGATAAAATTGCTGCAAGTTTTTTTTCTTGTTTGCTATGTTTTTTTGTTTTCTTTAATTTTGCCAAATTGTAATCAAGAGATCTGCATAGGAGTTTATTCTATAGAAAATTATACACACAATTATATAACTGTTTTTTCCATTGAAAGATTTGGGTATAACAGTTGTTTATATAGAAAAGTTTGTGTATAACAGTTTGTTATATATGAATAACAGTTTTTCTATTAAAATTATTGTGTATAACTGTGTTGTCTATAGAAAAGGTTGGCTAAAACTATTTTCGTTATAGAATATTTTGTGTATAACAGTTTCTTCTATAAGAAGATTTTGTGTATAACAGTTTTGTCAACAGAAAATTTCGGGTAAAACTGTTTTTTCTATAGAATACTTTGTGCATAATAGTTTATCTATTAAAAATGTTGTGTATGAGTTTTCTATAGAAAATGTAGCGTAACACCGTGTTTGCTGTAGAATATTTTGTGTATAACAGTTTTTCTTTAAACAATTTTGTGTATAACAGTTAGTAGAAAATTGTGTGCAGAACAGTTTTCTCAATAGAAAATGTTGGGAAAAACTGTAGAATATTTTGTGTATAACAGTTTTTCTTTAAATAATTTTGTGTATAACAGCTTTTTCTGAAGAAAATGTTGTGTATAATAGTTGTTTATATAGAAAATTTTATGTCTAACAGTTTTTGTTTAAACAAGTTTGTGTATAACAGTTTCTTCTATTAAAAGATTTTATGTTAAACAATTTTTTATTGAAAATTTCGTGTAGAACTGTTTTCTCTATAGAAAATGTTTGGTAAAACTGTTTTCTGTATAGAAAATTTTTAGTATAATAGTATTGGCTATATAGAGTATTTGTTATAGAATATTTTGTGTTTAATAGTATTTTCTAAAAAGTACTATTTGAATACTACATATTTATAAACCGAGCAATAATTTAATTTTTTACTCCTGGTTTAACACAATGATATAAAACATAAAATGGTATTTTAAAGAATTTCATTGTTTCCCAATTTTTAGTTATTAAAAATTAATAATAAAAAAGGAAATAAAAATTCCTCAAGCATTTAACATTAATTACATTCTTTGCATAAAAAATTAGATGTAAAAGAAGACAACCTTTGATGTGGAGACAATCTTTTAATCTGAAGTGGAGGTTGCCATGTCACATTAAAAAAGAAATTCCAAACTCATGCTACACATTCACCTTCTAACGTGTATGCACGTCAAAGTTTAAAGAATTTTTTCAAAATTTTTAAATGAAAATGTTGTATGTAGAGACATTAAAACGCCGAATTTTTTAGCTGTCATACGGAAATAAACGAAATTCTTTGCTTTGTATATGATTTTATGTTTCAATATTTTAATAAATTAAATGTTTTATTGCTCTTTCAGGAAAGGTATTTGGTGTTTACACGACAGATTACTTTATAAAGTATTCTTGTTTTCATTGGGGGAAGTCAGCAGAGAAGATATTTAATATAAATGTTTTTGAATGCGATTTAAAGAAAATTAATTGACACAACAGAAGGAAATGCAGATCAGATTTACATTTGTAAAACTAAGATATACCTACTCGTATTTGGCATATCCTAATTATGCATAAGTATAAGTGTTTTTAATGAAATATTTCCAGCAACTTTTCCTACATAAGAATTACTTCAATTCGAATTCCCTGCCCCATTGTGCGAATTTATAACAATTTTATATCGTCTACTTTTCTATTTTCTACACGCTTGTGTCTATTATTAGCGCCAGACATTTAACACGAAATACTATTTACCAAATTGTATGTAGTTTTCCTTTCCTATTTTTTTTTTCTTCTTGGGGTCTAGAGTTTTTACAACATTTCATAATAAATTGTTTTAGTTTTTAGGTTTTTTCTTTGTTTAAACACACACATACACATGTATGTATATAGATTTTCTCATTGTAATCGTATATGTTAACACATTTTCTTAGGCGGAAGATGTTTTTCTATTATTAAGAAGAATTTTGGAGAAAAAACACAAAACACAAGCAAACATATTTAGCGCTAAATGCATTAAATCGAGTAAAATCAAAAGTTCATTTAACTAATAATTAATTTGAAATATTTTATGAGCGCCATAAGTCTGAATTGAATAATTGCAAGATAAGGAACAAGTTCTGTAATACTCGTATTCATGCTTAGCAATTACCACTATGTAAAGGGTGTTCCAAGTAGAACGCAATTTGGCGCCATTCGAAGTCACAATAATGCAAATTGCGATCAATTTGGGGTCACAATAATGCTCCAAAAGAGTCAACTGTAAAGAGATTAATGGATAAATTTGTCGAAACTGGGTCTGTTAGTGATGTAAAGACAATAACGCGCCTTCGACCAGGTCGATCGACCGAAAATGTCATAGATGTACGTGATGATGTCGCTTAAACTCCATCCACCTCAATTCGACACCGAGCTCAGGAAATTGGTGTCTCCAAATCCACGAAATTTGACGAAAGACTGCATCTTCATGCATACAAAGTTCAATTGACTTACGAACTGAAGCTAGCTGACCATGGACAGCGAAAGGAGTTCGTTAATTGGGTATGTATTGGAGAGACAACATGAAAATACTGATTTTTCCGATAAAATCATCTTCAGTGACGAGGCATTTGGGGTGAGGAAAATCCTCGATTGAAACACGAGAAGCAAATGCATCCTCAACGTGTCACTGTGTGGTGTGGTTTTTGGGCTGGAGGAATCATTGGACCTTTTTTTATGAAAATGAGGCAGGTCAAGCGCAAACAGTCAATGGTGTTCGGTATCGTGAAATGATAACCAGTCTTTTCTTGCCTAGAATTGAAGAAATGAATATGGAGGGCATGTGGTTTCAACAAGCCGGCGCCACATGTCATACAGCCAGAGAAACAATTCAATTGCTGCATCAGTCATTTAAAAATTGCGTTCTAGTTGGGACACCCTTTAGTTACGTATGAATTTACTTGCTAGGTTCTCTGCAGGCAATTAATAGTTTATAAAACGTTTAATTTGCAACATTAAAATTGTTTTCTTAAAATAGACTTCTTTCTATTGAGTTTGCATGTGAACATTTAACATCAGTTGAGGGTTGAAAACACTTTGAGAATTGTGTTTCGTTTCTCTGAATGTGCGTCTGTTGCTCAAACCATCAGAAATTATGCCAATTTAAAGAATTTATTAGATTTCAACAAGAAAATTATTGTAATAATAAAATTTTATCAATTAATATTTTCCTAGCTAGTTTAAGAGCACACAATTTTTTATTGGAAATTCTTTGAAACATCTGTAGATATTTTCGAGAATTCAATTAAGCCACTTAAATATTTCAAGTTTAAATACAAGTAATGTTTTTCCCATGTTTAATAAAATTCGACATGGGTGATCATTGTTGTTTTTGTTGCACTTTAACACTTTATTGTTATCACAACACTTTGCAAACACTTGAAATACAAAAACAAAAAAGGAAAGAAGGAAGATAACACACACCCATCACCAAACCAAAAAACAAAAACAATAACGAATTATCTCTGTATATAAAACATAATATTTAATTGTTTTTGTTGTTCTTCAAACAATAAACAAGAGAAAAAACCTTAAAAATACAATATTTAGTTGAGATTTCCCACACTTGTAGTTGGTTGCAGAGCTTGCTAGCCAGCTATTCGCTGGTATTTAAACATTGAACAATTATCAATAGTTTTTGTTGCTGTTGTATCATCACGCATTTGTTTTTTTTTTTTGTTTGGATTTGTGGATGGACATTTGTTTTGTAGAAAGAAAAGTGTTAAACGAGTGTTAATTAAGCCAATACCGCCCAATAATTAGGCCAAACAGGCGCCATATTCCACGAAAACATACACAACTCAATAAGTAACAAGTATGCGCAACTACTGGTTTAGTACTGGGAAATTGTATTGAAGAAAATAAAAATTATACAAGTACATGCGAGTATAATTATCCAATGAGTATCTATAGTATTAGAGATATTTATATATTCTCTGTATCCATTTCGTCTAAACTATTAATGAGTAAATTGAAATTTATTGATGTTTTCTAAACAAATCAAGAAAATGCCCACACATTCAATCAGTAAAGTTGTTCTGCCTGCCAGTACAGGGTTGCAGCAGTGTTAATTTGAGTTAAAGATTTTTAAGTACTACAACCAGTTACATATTTAGTTTATGCTGCAATACAATACTATCCGATATCGTTAACACCAGCAAAAAAACACTCTTATACACACAATAATAAAGAAGTACTTACATATATTAAGTTATTGTTGGGTTAGTCAAAGGCAATATAGCACGGCCAATTGGTAATGGTACATCATGTTTTAGCCTTAAGGTACGGTCGCACTTGGCAAATATTTACTTAAACAAGCGTAATCACTTGTTTTAGCACAAATTTGTTTCACGTTGTTTACTCTTACAAGAGTTTTGAAAGACCAAACAGCATCAAATAAAATAAAATTAAACATTTGTTGTGTACTGTCCTAAATAAATTTTTTTTTTATTTAGTGGTTACGTCTTTTTAGGCAAATATTTGCCAAGTGTGACCGTGTCTTTAGTCTTTAGAAAAATAAGCAACGTCAAACATAGAAGGTTTCTTCAAGCGCTTAAACCAGGCTATATATAAATTCGGTCCCAAGTTGTCTCGTAAGGAGAAAAGTACAGGGGGCAAATTACCGCATTCGATATCGAGTAAAATTGATCGTAATTTTCTTATTTGAGATTATGGCATTCGATATCGAGCAAGAAATTAAGTACATTTTATCATAATTTCGATATCGAAATCATTTTTCGATACGATAGCTCATTCGATCACGAATGCGGTAATTTGGCCCCAGCATTCGATAACACAGTACAACACATGATTTCGGGACTCAATTCTGATAATTGTTTATGAAAGTAGCCCCAAAAAGAAGAACTTCTGCATCATTCGTTTGGTCATGTTACATCAAATAATAATTTAAAAACTAATTTGAAGTTAGTAGTATCGTATTATATCGTATATATGAAAGCGTTTCGCTTTTATTCACAATTAAATAAAGGTATGAATTTCAAAAATTTGCTCGAGATATGCACAAAATTCTTTTAAAAACCGGGGAAAAATTTACTTTTACATTTTGTGCATATCTCGAGCAAATTTTTGAAATTCATACCTTTACTTAATTATAAGAATAAAAGCGAAACGCGTTCAACGATTTTCATGATTTATATCTCATTTTGTTCATAGGTTATGCGGCTTTACGTGAAAGTAATAGGCCTTGACACTTTTTTTTTACCGTTTTGGATTTTTTATGAATTAAAAATAAACAAAAATTCAAAAAATAGTTTGTTTCTTCATACATTTATTTATAACTGTTGCTTATATATAGAAACGTTGTATGTACAGATTAAAGGAATTGTAATTCTTAATTTTTTTAAAATTGTTTCAGCTTATTCGGACTAATGACAAATAAAAGAGCCTAAACGTGACAAATTCCCCCATACGATACTTACTAACTTTAAATTAGTTTTTAAATTATTATTTGATGTAACATGACCAAACGAATGATGCAGAAGTTCTTATTTTTGGGGCTACTTTCATAAGCAATTATCAGAATTCAGTCCCGAATCAATCACCTGAAAAATGTTGTACAATTTTTAATAATTTGTATAAAAATGTCGCCCAATGTTGTAGACTGTAATTTGCAACTTGATTTGAAAACAACGACCCAGTGTTAACTACCTCAATTTTCAGCTCTATATTCCAATATTCCAACATTAATAATACGAATTTATTACGGCAATTGTTACTAAAAAGCTATATAAACGAAAAAGAAAACATTTTCCCCAAACATTGTTAAATAACGTACAAAATGTATTTATTTGTTTATTGTTTTTTCCTTAAACAAGATTATGAGGTGTTTGTGTTACTCACACCTTTTTTATACAAATACTACAAATGCATTTTTCTTCTTGTTTTCCCCCAAATCTTTTATATTTTTAGCTTTTCTTATTTTTTCTAGTTTTTTTTTAGCTTTACAAGGAATTTTGAATTTCTCAACATCTGTGTTAAATACGAGTACTGCGATTTATACGTCAGTATCAACCAGTATCAGTCTGTTGTATTTGAACGTGGGGCAAAAAGTGCAGATGGATGGAATGGTGAATATTTTAAAATTTGTGGTTTTTTCCAAATGAAAAAAAAAAACAACACAACAAAATGTTGTATGTTTTACAAACGATTTATTACTTCATGTTTGTGGCCAAAGGTGGGTATAAATGAGTTTCTTCTATTTAAAAATACCAAATAAGATTTACAAAAATAATAAGATTTATTGCACTCATCTACAAAAGACAAAAAGCAACAACAAATTATGAAATGATTTATTTAGTATTTAAAGAAATATTTATTTATGCTGATTTATTTTTTTCGGCTAAATTCAATGGATTATTTTTTTTTTGGCTATTTAAGGCTTAAATGTGAAATAAAATAAATGATGTTTGTCTTTTGCATTTTTTTTTTCCTCAGACGTGTTGACGTGCGAGTAATCTACTCAAGACTTGCGGATATGTATGTATTCACGTGCAGATTGCCAAACATCAAAAAATGCAAAAATTAAGGGTTTGTGTCTTGGGTTTCTGTCCCATTAAGGGAAGATGCAGTTAGCAGTTTGGCAACTAATATTCAATATTCTACTAAATTGATGTTAATATTGTTTGTATAATATTTAGAAAAATAACAAGATTAAATTGACAGTAAATCTCACAAACTTTTTAAAAAAAATTATAATTAATTTTTAGACAATACTATGTTTAAACTTTTTATATTTTTGATTAGAGAAAATTTTTCATTTGGCTGGAATTCATGTTTTGTCTAGAAAAATATACTTTCACAATGGTATTCAAGCCAAATGAAAAATTTTCTCTAATAAAAAATTTTATAATTTCTTATTTACATATTTATATTTGTTGTATATTTCCGAATTCTTGAAAAATAAAAATAATCTCAAATACCACAAACCCTATTTACATTGTTTTTTGTTTATTTGAATATTAGCATAAAAAAACATGAACTTTAAACACATGTTGCTTTCAATCACAAAAATACAAAAATATGTTAAAACACAGTAGAACGATGCAAAATATTTTAAGGCAATTTTTTGTAAGCAATTTTATAATTTGGAAAAACTATTGTTTTTTGCTAATATACATAAATATGTACGAGTATATTGTAAGGTGTTTAGTAGAAATCGAACTCGTTTATTTGTTTAAACAAAGTTTCCTTATTCAGGCCAAAGCACAACAAATATTTAGTTTTATTTGCAACACTCTTGTAAGAGTAAACAACGTCAAACAAATTTGTACTAAAACAAGTGGATACGCTTTTTTGAGTAAATATTTGCCAAGTGTGACCGTACCTTTATTCTAATAGTCTGAGCTGAAGGCCTTAGTCGCTATTGCTCTTATCCTTATATTATCTTATAATTTGTAATTATAAGCTAATAAAATAATAAATAAATATATAAATATTTTAATAGTTTAAATACACATTCAAAATTAATCGAATTATTCGTTAATATTTTCAATACGGCCAAATATCAAATAAAACATTATTGTGATACTTGAACTATTTCCTCAACACATTATATTGTATAGTTACTGCAAAGCCATCGTATGTGGACGTTCCGACCTTTTATAACCAAATAACAAAAATTTTTTTTTGGAATTATGACTCCTCGCAGTAACATTTATACATATTTTTTTTTTTTCAAAAATAAATTTTTGTATAACAGCGGCATATTGAAATATCATGAAAGTTTTGATAATTTACTTGTTGGCGTAAAAGCAGTAGAAGCTTTGATAATTTAGTTAGTTACAGGCGATATTGTCTCATTTGGGCTTCTGAAAAACCAATACCAGTTGTTGAAAATCCATTGCATGTTTAACGTGTAACTGTATGATGCGCTGTGTGATCCGGAGGCGTGATTGCACCAATTCTTTTCGTTTGGAAATGTGATAACGGGCACTGGAGCACGATATCAGACAATGCAAACAACCAACATTTGGCGTATTATTGGTGATATGGATAACACGAAAATATGTCATATAGCCAACGAAATATTGAATTTATTGGAAAGAACCGTATAATTCCCAACCGTATAATTTTACGAAATCAAGCTGTTGATCGCCCTCATCGTGTGATTTAACACCAGTATATTATTTTTTTTTTTTGTTAAACATAGAGTCTATACAGAGCCAATCGAATCGATTACAGTCTTAAAACTCAAAATTCGTGACGTAATTAACGACATAAACCATTTAAAGATATGACAAACGAATCATATAATTGCCTTTCGACGACAATTAACATTTGAATTGTTTGTTATAAATTGAAAATGTTAAAATATAATATATAAATTTAAAGCATAATTTTCATTGCTTTTATTCGATTTTCCACATAAAATTATGCGAATTATTCGTTATTCGAAAATGCTAATTTTAAAATTATTCAAATAATTATTTACAAAAATTGTTCGATTATTCGAATGGAAACCCCTAGTGTTTAGGGAAGAAATTGCACCGAATTTATACATATGTTCAAAACAACTATTTTAGTTTATTTTTTTTTATAAAGTGTGTTAAAATTTTAAACTAAACTGTGTGTTCTTGTGAGAGAATTCCAAAACTTTTCAAAAACTTAATTAATTAATGTTTTTTAATCAATCAGTCTTTGGCTATTTATTTACACAACAAAACTATAGTTTTACATAATTTCTTATATGGAAAAATGCTTTTAATTTGAATTTTTTTTGTAAAGGCAAATCAAATTAACATATACAGGGTGGCGCAACAGTAATCCTCCTATCAGGAAAATGCTATAAATTTTGCGATTTGCCCCTAATGTTAGTTCTGCAATATTCCGCGTTCTGGAGCAGTGTAGCGTAACATTGTTTATTAACGTGTATTTCGCATGTGTTTACTACACAAATGTCAAAACAGAACTGACATTAGGGGCCTCGCAAAATTTATAGCATTTTCTGATAGGAGGATTACTTTTGCGCCACCCTGTACGAGTATATTGTTTGTTTTCTTGCTTTTGGCATTATTTACAATTAATGTTGATTGAATGGAATACAATTAAAGCAAGTCATTAGAAATAATTTTAGGAATATATAAATTAAACATAATTGCTAATAAATTCAACCATGAAAAAATAGGATTTAAAATAAAAAAAATGTAAAAAGCTTGGTTGGCTACCGGTTCGAAACATGATAGTGAACTAGTCTGTTTATGAGTACGAGTTCTGGAGACCGGCCAATTTTATGTCTGAATAAAAAAACTTTTCTAAATAATTTACTTTTCAATAACTAACTATTACATGTGCAGTACGTTCGGAAAAGCAAAAGGTGGCATCACTGCAAATGCATTGTGTTCTAAAATGCATCACTGAAGCAGATGATGCCCAAAAAAACAGCAAACAAGCATCACAAAAATGGCTGATGCAATTGAAGAGTAATAGCCTGTTCGCCGATCTCGAACGTTAACGTTCGCTTAGATAAGACTTAAGACATAAACTTGATTGTGGAATAAACAAACTTGATTGAGTAAAAAAATAGATACGATAAAAAGTTTGTGTCTTAAGTCTTATCTAAGCGAACGTTAACGTTCGAGATCGGCGAACAGGCTATAAGTATTAAATTTTGTATAATTTTTTTTCTTTTGTATACTTTATTTAGTATAAAAAATGATGCAAAATTCTACAAACTGTTGGTGAGAGTACGTTTGGACGTGGAGGAAGAATTTCCTTCTGGAAGGAAGAAAAAATCTGTCCTCTGGGGAAAGGTATTTCAAAAAATGAAGAAGGTTATTGCATCGCAATCTAATCGCATATGCGCATCAAATGCAGAGCAGAGATGCATTTCCGAACAATTGTATTTCAGAAGTTTCCGTTTATATTTCAGAAATTTCAAATTGTCTTTCAAAAATGTCTAATAGAAATGCAGATAGAATTTTCTGAAATACAATTAGAAATTTCTGAAATATAAACGGAAATATCTGAAATTCAATTAGAGGTTTCTGAAATATAATTGGAAATTTCTGAAATGCAATTGGAAATTATTTAGTTTTAGTGACAACAATGTATTGACTCATTCATATGCCTGGTTGTCTAAATCAGTGATCGATACAAAGAGAACATGGAACCTTAATTATAATAGCATCTTATGCACTCTCTCTAAATGTTTTAATCTGACCTCTCTGAACTATTGATAGTGATTTTTGCTTCATACTATTTTCTAATTTGTATTAACTTTGATGACTTTTGTGTTGTTTACAGCTTAATAACTAAATATGTTTGTGTCCTGGTGGCTATGAGTGCCGACTGTTGGTCTAAATGATCGAAGATGACCAAACAATTGTTTAAAAAATTGCTGTAAAATTTAATTTTAAATTCATTGAACTTTCGAAACAAAACATAAAACGTACGTAGACAAAAAAGGACGACTGAATATAATACAACTATAAAATACTAAATCTAAAAATAAATGCTATATTTAGTAAATCATTACGAAAACAAAATGATTTACTAAATGACAATCACTCACATCAAACACTTACAGCACAAGGAGTTTGAAATATTCATGTAAATCTAAAACTGAACCATGAAAGAAGAATCTCTGTTCTGTTGTTGAAAGGGTGGTATGTAATTTCATTTCACATTCATCATTTATATGGCTGAGTATGGATGGGATGTAGTTGTTGTTAAATTTGTTGCTTAGTTTGGTTATGTCGGTGCCTTCAATCAAATTTTTATGACATCACTAAATGCCGACACATGACTACTTGTAATGTAAAGCTGCACACCCAACTACCAACGTAATACTCAATTTAATTTCCCAAGAAAATACAGAAATTTATAAATATCATACTCGTACTTACACATATCGAGTACGAGTTGGTGCTACTCGTACAGACTTTTTTTTGGCTTGCACTGACTGACTGACTGATCTTTTTTAGATTTATTTGGGTCTGATAAACAAGGGCAATTAAAACGAAAAAAAAAACTGAAACGTTTTTTCCATTTATGATTTATTTCCTGTTTTCTAATTAATGAAACAATTTTGTTTTAGCTAGAAAATGAAATTTAAGAATTCAGTTTAGAAAATGTTCAAAGGTGATACATATTTACATACAAAAAAAGTCGTTACAATTAGTGACAGATTTAAAAAGGGAAACAATTTAAATACATATCTAGCGAAACTATAAAAATAAAAGATTTGCATTTTTAAAGGAAATTTCTTAAATTAGATAATAATAAAAATAAAGCATTTCAATCAACCAACACTTTAATATTCTATTGCCAGATATAAACCAAACTACCTAAAAATATTTATATTACTTAGAACTGTGTATTTAATTGACTGGAATTGTCAATTCACGCCCTGATGTTAAAGTTTATATATGTATGTGACTGGCTCTGCAAGCATGTGTTAGAGAGTGTCTATAGATTTTGGTTAAAAAAAAAATTCATTTCAACTGCGAATGATGTCTACTGATGTTCATTTAAGAATTATTTTAAAACAAAAATCAAATTAAGCATGTATTTTTGTTTTCCTTGGAATAATCAAACATTTAACAAGTTGTATGTACGTAACTAGTTAAAAGAATTTTGTTTTCAAATAAATTTTATTAAATCACTTTTATTTTCTACAGCTTAATTTTTTACGTCTCCTTTCGAAATGAACACCCGACAAAAAATTCAATTTAACTGGCGCTACCTAAACAGAAAATTTATCGTGTTTAATTTCAGACGTTCTCAAACAACTGAAAACAAAAATTGGTTTGGTAGCATGTGATTCAAAATGTATTGGCCAGATTCCTGTGTATTTAAAATAACGGTTTCGCATCAGATTCACATCATGTCGGAATTTAACATTCATTTTAAAGCAGTGGTCACCACTAGGAGCAGGATATCTTTAAAATTATTAAAAGGAAACAAACTGGAGATTACGCATCAGAACCTCAATCAGAAAATAGTCCAAGATAGTAAATATCGTCTATCGTTACAATATTCTGTTACGCTAGCTTTTCTCTATCTACATAGATGCGAGAAGTGATTTTAGTTTTTCAAACATAAGTCCATATGAGCCCAGAAAATACTTAAACAAGTAAGAAAGTATAGTCGGTCAAGCCCGACCATATAATACCCTACACCCAGTATATGTATGCATAAAACAGTTTTTCAGAAATGTGCGCTATATGGGAGATATGACCTATTATGGACCGGTCATTCCAAAATTTAGTGTCATGATTTCTGTGAATATAAATATTATATGTGTTAAACTTTATCTAGATATAAATACTTTTAAAAGAATTATGAAGGTTAAAGTTAATTACGGGGAGGGTCTTATTTGGAAGTTTCGACTTATTACGGACCGACCAATATAAAATTAGGTGTCATCATTTCTGTACCTATATTATTTGTGTCGAATTTTATTTGATTACCAACATTCTTAAACAATTTTTGATCGTTAAAGTGATTTTCGGAAGTGGGCCTTATATGGGAGCTACGACTAATTACGGACCGATCACAATAAAATTGTACCGTATTGTTCGTGTATATATGAGACATATTTTTGTTAAATATTATTTAGATGCCAACATTTTTGAGTGAGTTATGCTCTTTAAAGTGATTTTCGGAAGTGGGCCTTATATGGGATCATGGACCGATCTGCACGAAATTTGTAGGTGAGATTTGTCTTCATTTAACACTCATTTGTGATGAAATTTATTTGGTTCCTTGCATAATTAAAACATTTATGATCGGTAAACTCCAATTTCGGGAGGACTTTTGTATGGGTTCCAGATGAAATAATGGACGGATTTTCACCAGTTTCAATCTCATCTGTCCTTGGGCCAAAAAAATATCACTTACCAAATTTTATCAAAATATCTTCAAAATTGCGACCTGTACTCTGCGCACAAGCTTTACATGGACAGCCAGCCAGACGGACGGATGGACGGACGGACATCGTTAAATCGACTCAGAAAGTGATTCTGAGTCGATCGGTATACTTTAAGGTGGGTGTTGGACCAATATTTCTGGGCGTTACAAACATCAGCACAAATCCAATATACCCTCCCCACTATTGTGGTGTAGGGTATAAAAATAGAATAAGTAATGTTAAAGAATTAACCCTCTGGTCCACGATGTCGAACGATAACGTTCGCTTAGATAAGACTTAAGACACAAACTTGATTGTGGAATAAACAAACCTGATTGAGTACAAAATAGATACGATAAAAAGTTTGTGTCTTAAGTCTTATCTAAGCGAACGTTATCGTTTTTATTTTAAAAAGCCAATATACACATTTAAAGGTAACATGTCAGTAAAAATTTTTAATACCAACAATTTTGTAACTGAAAATGCTAGAATCCCAGCAAAATCCACACATTACAATGTTTACATACGTCAATTCTTTATTCAATAACAATTCAATTTCAAATGAACCAAAACCATTTAAGAATCTCTGTTGTATATTGTAAGAGTGTGAATGTGATATGACTGTTTGATTGTCATTTACATATTTAACATGAACATACATAAATCGTTTGTCGTATGTTTTGATTTGCAAATTAAATCTTGTGTAGAACATTTAACAAACATTTCACATTAAGTTAAATCTACATATGGAGTTTTTTTTTATTATTCCAACTACTCCTATAGACCATACGTCCGTCATTCAGTCAGAGTCCATCAAAGCACAAAAAAAAAACAGCAGAAAATACAGACTTGAAAATACTGCTTTATATGGCGAAGTGTAAGTGGCCTTATAAATTCTCCATGCTAAGAAACGGAGACAATGTTGCTGTAGATGTAGATGACGGTACGAGAATGATGTTGTTGATTTTGATATTCTTTGACATTCATTCATATTTTGGGGACATTCAGGGTCATTTTCGTAATTCGTATTGATCTGTGCATGCAACGTTTGTGTGTTATGAAATGTTTCTCCGTCTGTCTGAGTGAGTACAGAGAAGTCATTGGCGTGGAAATAAAAGATGTAATTTAAGAAATTTTTATTGTCATTGTGTCGTACAACTGAAAAATTTAAATTGACATGTTTATGTTATAAAATGATTAAGAAAATCGAGCAAAGCAACCGTAAGAGAGACAACAAATTTAAATACATACATATGTATGTATGTGAAAAAATAGTACAAATGAATATATTAAAAAAAAGACTTTTATATTAATCTGCACTATGGGAGACAATTTAAAGATAAATAAACATAATCTAAGAATGAGTTTAGTTAACTTAGTTCGGTCGAAATGTTGGGTGAATGGCTGAGATATAAATAAAGATACATCAATTATCTGGATTTTTTAAACAAAATTAATAATAATAGTTATCTTTGATATCTTTTGAACTATTGCACATGCAAATGTTTATCTCTAATAACGTCTCATAATGCGGGCTTTGGTTTAAGTTTGCCTATATTTGAGATACTAAGTTTTGTTCAGCATAAATTAACTTGCAAATTTAAATCAACCCTGGGTCAATTGCGGAAAAATATTTGAAAACAATCTATACATACATACATATATATCATGGTACAATTGTACTTTTTTTATACATTTTAGATACAGTTAGTGGTACTACCACGAGTCATTTGGTACAATTTCAAAATACTGTTGTATCAAAATTTGGCATTCAGATGAAATAGATAAATATATTATTTAAGTAACTATTTGTGCAAAAGAGATTTTATTTCCGTATTTTGCTTCTAAATAAAAAGTAAAACGAACAATTGGTTTCATTCCAAACAAATTTTTCGTTTTGCTTTTTCTATATTCAATTTCATGAATATTTTGGAACTGATTTCAATTTGATCTTTAAATATGCATCCATAAGAAATTATTATGACAAGACATTTTAGGTTGAATTATCGAACAGTGGGAGCCTTTGACATATTAATTTACGTTAAATGATTTTGAGGCTGAATTAAAAAACTAAAGCTCAAAATGTAGTTAATCAGGACTTCCAAATCGTTAGAAGTTAACCCTTATATTTATTCTATTCTTGAAATAATAAATATAGTTTTTTTTTGGAAATGTAATCGAAGGATTCATACTTTTCGCAAATAACCCGATACTTCAGATATATGAACATTTTAGATAATCGCGATAATTAACGACAATAATGTTCTTAAATACAGACAATCCAAGAAAAAGAGGTTTAATTTTCTTTGATCCAGATGCATTAAAATAAAATTGTTATAGTATGCTTTGGTAACTTTCTTCCTGGAACACTAGTTGCATATCGTGAACAAACGCTTTATCTGGCAGCATTTTCCAGTTGTATAGCATTTATAATATAACCTGAAGTTAGATAGATCACTTGCAATAAATCAATAGCAATCGAGTATAAAATCCTTTCATTCCCAGTGGAACATAGGGCCGCGTTATATAATGTAATATTAAAAATGTTCCCATAAGATACATAGTGGAGAGGGGGGCACTTTAAAACACTTTTTGCTTTCAAGCCACATACAAATTTATATTTTTGAATTATTTGGGGTATTCACAAGGTGTGCTATCATGTTATATTGTCATAATGTTCTAACATTTTACAATGGTTTAAAAATATTGTTGTTGCTTTGTAAACAAAAAGTGTCTTAAATTAATAGAACTTTGCTTGCTATGTTTATTGTGCTGTCGTAATTAATCAGAAGAGAAATTTTTTGTTTATTTACTTGAGTTTGCCATCACAACATCTAAAATGTATTTTTCGCACAAACTGGCTATTATTTTAGTTTTTTCACTTATTTTTGGCATTGTGGAAAACAATATTAATTTTTATATTTGTTTTAAATCAGCTGATTTAAATTCAAAATAGCACACTGAATTATGAGGGGTTGTTCACAGCAGTCGTATTTTTTCATGTTATTATTTTAAGACATATGACTTTATGACACCTTGTGAATCCCCCAATTGACTTTTTACATAATTTAACTAATATATATGGAAATAAACTTCAGCTGAAGTCTACAAGTAACTTATTTTAAGTTCGATTTATATTTTTTTTCTTTTTTTAATGGATGAAGTCATTGTGTTCAAATGTGCCCCCCATACGGGGCAGATTTGAACTAGGCTGGGGCAGTTTTGAACGGGAATTTTTTCTTATACCGCTTATGTCCAAAAATAACATAAACAGTTATATTTTTTATATATATAATAAATTCGATTTATTTATTAAGAAAAACATAAACATTAACAATTAAAAAATAAAAAAGACGAAAAAGGCCTTGCGATTTAAGGTGACATTACATTTTCCTTTAAAGCATCATGATCAGCATTGGATTCGTCATTTTCAGAAAATAAGAGAGAATCAATAATGTTTGGTACTTCGGTTGATAAATTAACATGTTCAAAGGTGCCCCCTTTTTCTTTGTTCAAACCTGAACTGGTATGCCATTTCACGGAAATTTATAATAAATATTTTTTTTTACATAAATATCAAATAACTTAACTTAGTTTTGTGTGAAATGAATTTGGGACTGCAATAAATTTCTTTCACGAAAGAAAACGATCACTGAATACTTCTTACACTCTTACAAAAAAAAATAAAAAAATTTACAATGTCACTGCGAAAACTTCGGTCGACGACTGAAAAAACTAGCAAAAGTTGTTAACGTTGCTAGAAAACAAGGTTGCCATGTGAAAACCTCGGTAAAGGGTCGGAAAAAATGTTAAACTGAGATTTTATCAACATAGTTCAAAGGTGCCCCGGGTATAAACGTGCCCCCCTCTCCACTACATATATCGCATTTTCGATAAAGTAAGTTTGTGGTAAAGTTTTATCATTATTTAACAAACATTAAAAATGGTACCGTGGAGGTTAAAAAATACATTGAAATCCAAAAACCCCATTTTCCATCACTGAAATATATATTTACAGTAAATCAGAAAGTAACTACTACATATTACTAAGGAATTTGTCAAACGGTTCTTCAAACCGAAATGACACGAGATCGTTCGGCAAAGAACGCTCAACGAAGACGACTGCTGCTACATAAACAACAACTAAGCAATAAAGAAAGTAATGAGTAAGCAATCCTCAAAGTTTAATAAATCATCTATACAAATGTTAAATAGATTACATAACAGATTTTCTATTTCTGGAATGAAATAAATTTTAGGATGAAAATTTAAATTTGAAACAAAACTTTAAAAACATCTTCTAAAGTGAAACTTTCACCTCCATTCGTCTTGATGATTTACAAGTACAACCCTAAATTACTTCGTTTGCCTTGCTTGCTACCGGTACAGATCCATAAAACAATAAAAAGTCTATATTTGGTAACCCACAGTGCTATAAATTAATACTTTTATTTATAAATGCATATAAAATTAAATTTAGTTTGAAAAGCATTTTCTTGAGAAAATATTTTTTTAATAGGTATTTATTGGGTATGAGGAAATATGTATGTATGTATGTATGTATGTGTGTGTGTATTGTACATATGTATGTTCATTATTATTGTCCTATTCATTATTAAAATTTATTTATTGCCTTTTAACACATTTTAAGCATTTTTAGACAACAATTAACGTAAGTGTCATTTTATGCTTTTAGTCACACCTTTTTTGTTACTATACAAGTGCTCATGAAGTATTATTCGTTCACACACTCTTAAGCATCTATAAACGTATGATTGTCTGTATGTACCTACAGACATATGTATGTACATCAGTCAATATAATGTACAGCATACTACATACAATAATACAATGTCTAAAATACAGCAGCGGCATTTTAGCCAGTGCACCTTTCATCTCAACTCAAGATCAACTAAAGACTCGCACTTGTAAAATACAATACAGCCAAACAGCCAACCAGTCAGTCAGTTAGTCAGGCTGCTAAGCCAACACAAGCCAGGCTGCAACAGGCTGGCAGGGCGGCTGAACTGGCAAGGGAACTTATACTGAGGCAAGATGTTGCTGTAAGTAACCAAGGCAACCAACAACAAGCTGTTGCTGTTTTCTATATATGTATGTATGTATAATTTTTTGCCCAACAAAAACTGCTCGACTTAAGTTAGCAATTTATAAGCAAACATTTAACACAAAAACAGCAACAACAACAATAACAGCAACTTATGTACAAGCATCTAAATCTGTACAATTACAACTGTAAATACTCATAAATATGTAAACCTTCTTTTGTTGCATACAACACTTGCATCTGTGTCCGTGTGTGTCTAACATCATCTAGTACTTACTAAACGCCTTTTATGCACGGTCTATAAAGTACCGCAAAATGCATTTTACCAACTTTTATTTAGAAACAAAAACAACAAAAAAAAAAATACAAAATTATGAAAAAATCTCTAGTATTAAAGTAAGATTTTTCGTATGTGTGTATGGGTGTGTGTGTGTGGCTGGGTATGTTTTTGTTTCCACCAACATACTCGTACTTCAAAGACCGCCTTGTAGGCCTATTTTCGTCTGTCTGTCTGTCAACATCAAAGCTGCAGTTTTTTTTTACTCAGTTTCTTCTTCGTCTTCATTCATTTCATTAATAATTGCCGCCTTTTTTTTTGCAACATTCTTTTTTTTTAACTGTGGCGTGTGGCCAAAGTTTTATTTTTTCCTTCCAAAGTTGCTCATGGATTTGTTTTATTACTGTCGTCTATCTGTTTTAGTGTGCAAGTATTTCTGTGTGTGTATGTGTGTGTGTGTTGCAATGTGTGTACAAGACTTGGCAAATAGCTGAAAGTGTTACTGCCACAGTAAGAACAAAAAATTTAAAGAAAAAAAAAATAAAAAGAAACAAATAATACATCACGAAAAACGAAATATGCACCTTACACTCATGGAAATATGATAGTTCAAGTTAATTTTATACTCTACTTAGGTTGGTTGGGGTAATTATTTTTACATTTTCTGAAGATATTGAAGGTTATTTTCGAAAAATCTTTTTGGCTATTTTATTAAAATTGGATTTGTTAAAGTTTAAATTATAATTAAAAATTGTATATTAAAAAAAAACTTTCACTTTAGAATAAATGAAATTTTGAACCCGCTAAAAAAGCCTGGCATAAATTCTTGTATATTATTCTTTGTAGAATTATTAATTCTAAATTCTTTTAATTTCAGACCAACTTTTTCGAATAAGCCAATCATCCATTTTAATGATTTTTAAAATCAAACCTAAAACACTTCGTTTGCCTTTCCACCGGTAAAGATCGCTAAATCATTAAATCGACTATATGGGCTACCCACAGTGCTATAAATTAGAATTTTTATTTATAAATACATTTTTAAGGGATTCTCCCTGCTGTGCATAGTGTTCGTGTTTATTATAAGAATAATGTTCTTTAGAAAGTTTTTATGTCATTAATAAAAGTTTTGAACAGAAACCCTTCCAATGACCAAAATATTAAACGCACAGAATTTGATTACAAACAGTTTATATTTTTACCAATATCCAGGATTAATTAGTCATTTGAATGGGTTATATATTTAAATTACATCTAATAATATTACTACAAAATTACATTTGATAATATAATGGATAATATATTTATAGTGTGAGTAATTAACCATTAACTCTCTTGGAGTTTTGGTGAATGATACGCTTATCATTTATCGCTACAATTTAGAACTCAATTATGGCCCTTATTCGCTATATTGAATAATCTGAAAATAGCTTGCAGTGAAATAAAAGAAAAAAAGACTCGTTTATATTAATCAATACGAATTGTGAACGAAATCGTACCTGGAGGTTTTAAAAATCATTATAAAATCAGTTGACAGGAATCATTGCAGTACATTGAAAAACCTGTTTCATAAGGAAACCCAAAATACTGCTGTTCGGTCATATGACTTTTTGCACACTCAATGCTTCGAAGATTGCAAAGGTTGGCTGCCGATTAATAACGCTTTAACGTTTACGATTATTTGGTTTATTTCTGCAAAGTTAGTATTTTACTATATTGTAATTGTTAGGCGGTACATAAAGAAGAGGTTGCAGCGGGATTCATTGTACGAACTTTAAAACCCCAAAAAGGGTTTTAGATAATAAAGAGTTTCGTACCCCAGCCTATTCTACTATGAAACCATTTTTTCTTGAGTGTATATTGATTGCATTTTACTGCATAAAAATGCGAAAACTTACACAGAACAGATGTTTGATTTTGTTGAATTTTGTGTGGTGCAGACTAATTTGGTGTAAACAAATTGAGTTTTTTTTTTAGTTTAAAACTGGTATTACTGAAGAAAAAAAAACAATATTATATTTCAAAGATATTTGCCAAACACTGAAATAAAAAACATGATTAAAACATTACAATTATGTGCTACGCACTCTTTAGGATTATGAAAAAAACTTTTCTGTAATAATTTAAACGAGCAGCATTAAACAGTTAAAAATATTAGTACTTGAAAAATTTGCTGGAATTTGACGTGAATGCAAATATTATTATGTTTTAAACTTGAAAAATATATGAACAACAATAAAATGTTTTTTTTTCTTTAGTGGAGATTGGAGAAAGTGTAATACAACTATGTATAATTCAATTGCTTGACACTGGAATCAAGGCTGAAATCACAATTGTATTGAGCTTGAATTCCAGAAAAATTGCTTATAAAATCCTATCTACATATTCACAAAATTTTATAACAATCAGTGCAACATTAGGTGTAATTGACTGAAAATTTACAAATATAGTGGCATATATTGAGTTAGATGTATGATTCTTTAGTTTGTTGCAGTAGCACGATTCACAAAAAACTTAGGTTTTTACAAAACTCGTTTTAATAATAAAGCATTATAATACAGACATTCTTATGATAAATGAACTTTTACTTCGAAACTATCCCAGTAAAACTGGGACAATGAAATTTATCTAAAAATAACATGACAAGAGTGCCAAAATCATCAGCATTTTATAGAATCTCTTCTTAGCTGCCAGATTTGACGATTTACCATCATTTTGACAATTTTGTGTGTCAAAAGTGACGATTTACGGAATTATTAAAATTTTTCATCAGTTTTTATACCCTTCACCATCGTGAGAAGGGTATATATAAGTTTGTCATTCCGTGTGTAATTTCCACAAAAAAATTTTCCGACCCTATAAAGTATATATATTCTGGATCCTTATAGATAGCGAAGTCGATTAAGCCATGTCCGTCTGTCTGTCTGTCTGTCTGGATGTTGAAATCAGTTTTTTGAAGTCCCAAGATATGTTCGGGATCCAAACCTTCAATAGTTCTATCAGAAGTGCTTTCGAGAAGTTTGCTATTTAAAATCAGCAAAATCGGTTTAGGTCAACCAGAGTTATGAACCAATATGTGAGACCACCTCTATAAAAATTTGATATTTTTCGTCCATTTTATTGTAATATTTTGAAATATATTGCAGATAATACCATGAAATTTTGTATACGTTGTTTGTATGACAATAGAAGAAAGTGTGCGGAAAATAGTAAGAATCGGTTAATGATTTATCATAGCCCCCATACAAATATATATATTCCCGAAATATGGCTTAATGATAAATAAATGCCTATAAAATTGGGATATCAAGACAAAATTCAGCTAAAATAAGTTTTACACAAAAAAAAAAATCGCAAAACGAATTTTTTTTTAGTTCGGTCCATGTTTGACCATAGACCCCATATAAAGTCCACTTCCAAAATTCATTTAAATACGTATAAAACAGATATAAATAATGTTAAACGGCTAAAATTTGACATAAATACTCTTTATAGGCAAATAAATTATTGTACTAAATTTTATGGTGGTCGGCCCACAACTGGTCAGCTTCCATACAAGGACCACATCTGAAAAAGACATTCGTCCCTATATATATTGTATAAATATCGTTACCGACTCAAAACTTTGTACAGATCATTTACATATATACAAAAATCATACCACACAATTTTGTTAATTTCGGTCTATTTTTAACCGTATGCCCCATATAAAGCCCTCTTCCGAAAATCACTTTAACACTCATAAATCGCTTATAAATAAGGGTACCAATCCAAAATTGTACACGGATCATTTACATACATGCCTAAATCTAACTGCTGGATTTTGAGAATATCGGTCCATATTTGACTATGCCCCCCACATAAGGTCCACTACCGAAATCCACGTTAATACTAATATATATCTTAAATATACCGTTATTATGTTGAAATTCGACGTGAAATATCCTCATATGCATGAAAATAGCTGTTCCAAAATTTAAGAAGATCGGCCCATAATTTGTCATACCTGCCATATAGAACCATTTCCAAAAAAACAAATAAATTCGGGTCAAAAAATATTCTTTTCGGATTTAACCCATATTCGGTCCACATTTTATAATCATGATATATATCGTTGGAAAGGTATTTTATTTAATGTATTACAAATTATCAGACACCCAGTAGTTCCCGAGATATAGGCCTATATATTTTCAACTTTAAGGGCCCGCCCCCTCGAAAATAGACGTGACCGCCAACAAATTTTTTTTTTGCTGGTATCTCCTCTAAAAGCTCTATTTGATTTTGTTTTTTTGAGCAAAATCACTAAAACCGAATTGTACCCCTTTTTTATACTCTGTTTGTTAAGTTACACTCAATATTATTATGAACATCAGACAAAGTCTGTAAATTATGGTAAGAATTGGTAATTAAATCAATTAAAAATGGTGAAAATTAGACAAAATTTCAAAATATTTAACATAAATTATGTTGGTCGTAAAATTTCAAGCAATATATCGAATACTAATAAAATTTGCGCTGAGACTGTATAGAAAACACAGAATTAGGATATTCTTGTCTAGTGTAGTTTCTGTATTTCTTACTACGCTTAGGTGAAGGGTATTTAAGATTCGGCACAGCCGAATATAGCACTCTTACTTGTTTATTATTGTTTTTGGTAAAAAATTCCTATGCCTATTTCAAGAACAAAACTAAATGATATAGATGTTTTTATAATTATTAACAATTGTCGATTTTATATATGTATAATAATTCCAAATAATATTATGAGTCAGGATAGTAGAAATTACTTATTATACCCTTCACCTTCATATTTATTTATTTATTAAGTGTATTAATATTGTTACGACCAAATTCATCAACAGATGACATGTTTATCGATATAATTATGCATAATATAATAATGCATCCACAACAAAGGTGAAGGGTATATAAGATTCGGCATAGCCGAATATAGCACTCTTACTTGTTTTTTTGGTAAACATGGGAAACAATATTTAGATGCTGAATTCTGTGAATTAAAATTTTTAGAGAAAATAATTTCTTTAAACAATTCAACGGAGAAATTCTATAGAAACTTCAATCTTCAGACAAATAAATTTAAAGAAAATTGAAATACGGAATTTTTTGAAAATAAATATACTGGATGAATTCTTTCTTTACTCAAAATATTATTTAAAAAACTATTTTTTTTTGACATTTTAATTAACCTTAATAAAATGATTTACATTCAGATATTTATTTGTAACATTATTTTTTTTGTAACATCTTATTTATAAAGTTTAATTTCATGTATTGAAAACTGAAAACTACTATTAGAAATATTGAGTTTTTATTTTTCCGATTTTTTTTTGATGATTTTTAAAATTCAAAATGAAAATTCTTTTTTTGTCGGCATTTTGAAAATTGTTTCCAATATTCGTATGGTAGCGCTGAATATATCGTGGTTTAGTGCTTCAAAAAGAGCAAAGCAAAAAGTCAGATAGTAGAGAGAGGATTTATACTATGTTTCCACGACGACTTGAATCACCTGCTTCGCTCTCTGAATCATGTTTATGAATCATGCTGTTTACATGACCAAAAAACTTGATTCGATTTGACAGTTGTTTTTAATAAAAAAACAGAATAAAAAAAACAGAATTTACAATTTGTGGAAAATATTTTTATTTAATGGACAAAAAAACTGAGTGAAAATTAGTTAGATTATTTGAAAAAAACATACATTCGTACGTATTAACTTTCTTTACTTCCAGCAACAAGAAAATAATTTGCTTTGTTTCCAATAATATTAAATTTTTACAGCTAGTGCAGATAAACTTGCGATAAAAATTAGAGAAGAGTGCAATTTTTCGTGCTTCGCAAGTTGATTCAATATGAATCTACTTGATTTGCTCTTAAAATTTTGTATGGTGAAGCAAGTTGTTTCACTAAAGATTGGGGTGTGAAGCATGAATAGAGAGCGAAGCATGTAGCCATAGCTGCCAGATTTGACGATTTATCGTAGCAAAGTGACGATTTCACGATTTTTTCATTGAAAGTGACGATTTTCTGAATTATTAAAATTTTCTATCATTTGTTTGTTTTATTAATGTTTAAGTTACAAAATTCTCTCTTTTTTTTTGAGACAGCAACTATTTTTCTCATTTAATATCATAAATATAAAAAAAACTAAATAATTTCTTAATTATTGTTCAATTGTTAATTTTAAGTCTAATAATTCCAAACAATATTAGAAATTACTTATTTATCTGTAAGCATAAAAAACAGTGTTAAATGCTGAATTCCATGAACTAAAATTTTTTAAAGAAAATAATTAAAAATTATAATAAAAATGCAGAAATCTTTAAAAATTAGTACCTGTATATGTTGGATGAATAGGATTCAACACTCAAAATGTTATTTAAAACTTAATAAATAAAATTGTTTTGACATTGTAATTTAACCTGTATTAATAAAATATGCTAAATAATGCATGAAAAAAATCACAAAAGAGAACAAGAAAATTGACGGTACTAGTCAAGCTTTTGTTCTCTTTTCCCTTCTCATCCAAAAATACTTGCTTTGACGAGTCAGAACTAAAAAGTGTGAAAGCGAATCTTGATCCGATTAAAAAAAAATTACACGAGTTGTGTTTAACATTATAAAATTTATGTATTTTGATATGTATTGTACAAGAGACTATTGCCCTGCCCTTATTCACAAAAAGTAGACTTCAAATGTACTTTAAGAAAATTTTGTACGAAAATTTTGTGTAAAAGCACACTTCAAACCTACTTTATTTTTTATGAATACGGCAGTATATAAACTTGAGTTTTTATGTTTTTGTTTATATAAAAATTTCAAAATACAAAATTAGAAATAGTGAGTTTTTATTTTTCGGATTTTTTTCTTTGAAGATTTTTAAAATTCGAAATGACGATTTTTTCTTTTTTATCGGAATTTTGACGATTTTTTCCGAAATTCATCTGGCAGCCCTGGTAGTAGCACAAAAAATTGTCTACCAAATTCTAGGAAAATCTAAACTAAAATGTTCATTATTATGTAATTACTTTGTAGACAATAATTAGTTTCATTCATAAATCTATATTTAATCAGAAGTACTTTAGAAACCATAACCATCTTATCTTATAACTGAATGACAAAAGTAGAGTACGAGTATGTACTTTAAAAGACAAAAAAAAAACAATAAGAAAGTAAGAGTCCTACAGAGTCATTCATAAAACACCTCCTTGTACCTGTAATACAGGACCTGCAACACAGCATGGAATAACTAAAAACTCTGGAAAGGATCAATGAAAAGATGTTATTACGAAACCTTTGATTTCATATTTTTTCATTAAATAAATTTGAACATTTTAGTACTCTCTCTCTCTGTCTCTCTTTGTTTTGTCCCGAGTCCATTGACAGCAAATTGTTTTCTTTTCATATTTCCTTGATGGAAATTGTTATTTTCATTGATGCATTTCTTTTAACCACCAGCCTACACTCGGTTTGTTATTGTTGTGTTTTTTTTTTGTAATTTGTTGTAATGTTTTTATTTTCAATTTATAAATACAAAATGCTGGGGCAAACAAATCACAGTCTACTCGTTTAATATTTGTATTTGAGTGGTGAAATGCACCTGCATATTGACTGGCAGACAGACACAGTATTTAAACGAAGAATTTCTTTATTTTTTCTATTATTTCTTCACTGTTTTTTCCATTTAATTTCTTTATTTTTTGCCTTGTACTGTTATTTCTTTCAATCATATAGTCATTCAGTTGGTTGGTTGGCTGACTGTAAGTTTAAGTTCAAGAAATGAGAAGAAAATTACGGAAAAAAAGTATTTGTTTTAAGATTTTATTATGGTGTTTATGATTGAAAGCATTTTTTGTTTCTTCTTCGTTAATTTTATGATTTTTCTTTTTCCATTCTTTTATTACCACTACAAACTCACATACACACATACCCATACACATACACACATACATGCATTAAAAAAAGTTGAAAATTGTATTAAAATTAAAATCAATATAAAAACCAACAGAAAAACAAAACTACAATAAAAAACGTTTTAAATCATAAAAGAAATTATTATTTGTCTGTCTGTCGGCCCAACTCGGTCGGTTGTTCATTGATGATGATGAAGATGATGATGAAAACACTGCTGTTGTTGTTGCTGCCGCTGCCGATAATGATGCATCATTATCGGATTTAACACCGGCAGTTTTATGTTTTCGTCAAGATCAAAGGCAATTTTTATATTGAAATGAGAAGTTTTTTTTTTTTTTAATTTCACACACATACAACTATTCATGGTAAATACATATATTTAAAAATTGACACTGTGGGTGTGTTTTGCTCCATCTTAGCAGATCATAGATGTGGTAATTGTTTAAGAAAACTAACATGTATTGGTGGTATTTTCAAAATGTAGCCATCAAACATCCATTCATTTCATAAATATCTACACGACTATCTACAAACATTTAAATGTTGTTTGTAAAATTGTTGTAAAGTTTTTTTTATTGATTTTTGTTTTGTTTTTTACCGGTTTCCCTTAATAATACATAATTCCTTTTACCACATACGAACCTCATACTACCACACTTTATTTTCGTCACGTTTGTATTACAGTTTACACCTCTAATTGTCTTGGCTTGAAATGTTTTAAGTCATTCCATTCTCGTCATTTGTAGACAAGATATTTGAAAAGATTACAGTGGAGTGATGTTTGTTACAATAAAGGTTTGTAAAAACGTTTGATACGCTGTTGCATTATCACTGACTTTTATCTGTGTGATTTTGTACGCTTCTTTTATGGTTTAAAAGGTTTAAAAATTTCTTGTTTTTTAATTTTTCTTTGAAATAAAAAAAAAATAAAGAGTGAATTTCAAATAAATGTTTTAAATGGTTTCATTAAACTTAAGTCAGTTGATTTTCAAATTTTAAAATATTTTCCTTTAGGTCACACTTGGCAAATATTTGCCGAAAAAGACGTAACCACTAAATAACATATATTTGAACTCGTTTATTTATTTAAAAACACTTTTCTTATTTAAGCCAAAGAACAACAAATATTTAGTTTTAATTTATTTGATGCCGTTTGATCTTGCAAAACTCTTGTAAGAGTGTAAACAACGTCAAACAAATCTGTGCTAAAATAAATGGTTACGCTTTTTTGAGGAAATATTTGCCAAATATTGTTTAGTGGATAACTATAGCTAATGCGAAAATTGTCTTCTGTTTTTTGTATTTTGTAAAGAAGACAAGATCTAAAGATGTAAATGGAAATCCAAATTATAACTCCTCTTTTCTTTCATTATACTGTGTAACAAATTGCAATTTATTAAAACCATTAAGGATTTGGATTACTTTTCTTGTTGGAATAATTGGTATTGCAATTTCTTATTGCACGAAATTTTAATAGTTTCAAATAAATAGATGTGATCTAGAAGATTTTACTTCGGTCTAAAAGAGATAATTCATACACAAAACTGAACTTACCCATAAAGAAAGAATAATAAAATTTGCCTGATCCTGTCAATTATAATAAAAAGTGCTACAGAAAACCATTTGACGCTAAAACTGTTTCCGTAGTATAAAAATAACTCTTTCCTTGTTTTTGTATAGAACAGGCATATTAAAAAGATATATAATTGAAATGTTTCTTATTACATATTGTTTATTTGACCTTTTTTTATTAAGATTTTGGTAATTATTAAAGCTTTAGGTCTTTTTTATAAAATATTTGAAATTTTATTTCAATATTTCGCTACTCTTTGGTTAGCTTCTTCAGGATAAAAATAAAAAAGACCTAAAGCTTTAATAATTACCAACATTTTCATCAAGAAAATGCTATAAATTTTGCGATTGGCCCCTAATGTCAGTTCTGCAATATTCCGCGTTCTGGAGCAGTGTAGCGTAACAAATGTCAAAACAGAACTGACATTAGGGGCCAATCGCAAAATTTATAGCATTTTCTGATAGGAGGATTACTTTTGCGCCACCCTGTAGTTGATGTGTTTTAATGCGAAATTCAAAGAGTTGGAGTTTAAAAAGATCTATTAGAGTAATCTACAATTCCTAGTTAACTTATTGTTAAAATTCGAATTTCTTTTTTAATTTCAAATTTCTACCATAATTGCAAGCTTTCAGAAAGTCACAATAAATGCAACAGTCTAATTGTGTTTTCCTTTCTAAAATAAAATGTTACACCTTTATTATGCACATTTTTATAATGTTTACCACACATTTTAAAGATGGCGCATTTTTAATGGTCAGAATAGAACATAAAATCACAACAGTGTAACACTTTTTTCATATACAGCTGTTTTTTTTTCGTTAAAAATAAGACAATGAATATCTCTCAAAAAGACCAATGGCACCTTCCCGACTAATACGCAAATTCTTCTTAAACTATAAAAATTATATATATAAACATACATTACATATATAAGAAGATAGATATTGTCCTATGAAATTTGACATATGTACATCAACTTCAGAGTATTCATTAATTACGTTCTCTACAAAACCTTTCACTCGCGGTTGTGGATTTCTTTCCATAATCATATCAAATATTTCATCATCATCATCATCATCAGATGATGAAGATGAATCCAATCAGTCATCCAAAATTTTTTCAGCACATAAAAAAGTATTAGTATTTTCCATTTTGTATATTTTTTTTGTTTCTTAACACAAATACACATTCATAAACAAAACAAATGTCAGCTGTTTTATCGTGCGATTCTCCCCCTCTAAAAATATAGAGTGTGAAATGTGCAACATTCTTTAAATTTATAGTGTGACATTTATAGAAAAGAACACACTACACTTTAGCAGTGTTGACATTTTTTCAGAAAAGAACACAAAAAAATTAAAAAAGGTGCGAAATGGGAAAAACGTGTAACATTTTTGCCAGAAAAGAAAACGCCATAAGTAAATATTAGTAAGACTACTTGGCTTAATATTTCCTTAATAATAGTCTACCTATTTAGAGGACGAGACATTTTCTAAATTATTATTTAAAACTTTTCAGTTTACCCCAAGGAGCCCTATCCGATATTTGCTAAAAAGATTTTTGAAATTGAAATCAACTTACTTTCAGTTAATAACATTTATTTTGAGGAGTGACTTTTCAATTTTTTTCCTTCAAAAAACTCTGCACATGTCCCTTATAAATTCCATGAGAATTAGGGGGCTAACCTTTTTTTTAATTGCTAAAATATGCTCAAAAATCTGTCACCTTTAGAAAGCGACAGTCATTAAATGTCTCATAATTTATAATTATAAAGACTCGTTTTGTATAAGACTCTATTAATATTTATAAAGAATTTATTTCTTGTTTTTTTTCTTTTAAAACTTTTGTTTCTGAAAATATTTATTCAATCTCAAGTTCAAACTCCTTTTGACTATAAAAATACACACACACACACACACACGCACATAAAAACACAAATAAATAATTGAATTTCATGCATAACATTCTGTTTTTTTGTTTGTTTTTATTTGTAAATCAATATTTGTCTTGGTTTCACAAAAACTCAGGGTTCGATTACAATTTAACAACCATTATTAAGTTTAAGCAAACAAAGTATTTGAATACCAGAAAATAACAGCCGAACAAACAATATTACACACAAACACACACATTTAAATACACATAGATACATACATACATACATGTACATGTGTAATGTAATGAGAACAAAATCACTTTGTTTAAAAGCTGATTAAGGGATGTAATGAAAATTTAATAATTGCCCTTTAAGAAGGGGGTTACAGTTGTACTACGACGATAACGTAACGAAACAAAACGTACGACCTCTTCACAAAAGGGGTTGGTTTCAATTTCAAATTCAAATAGCAAATACATAATAACAATAACAACGACGACAGCAGCAACAACTACAGTAACAAAAACATTAGTTTTAATTAGAGAATAAAGTTGTTGTAGTCGTAATAGTAGTAGTAGTCATGGTATAAGAAGAAAGAACATTAGATAGATAGATATTTATATAGAATAAGTCTTGACGAAAGCAACAAACAAAAATACACACACGCACGCACGCATTAGATGAGGAAGAAATACAGCAAATAATAACAACAGCAACACATTAACAACAACATATTGAACAAATAACGTAATAATCATGTTTGACAGACAACATTCTAGCGTTTGTGTATTAACAACAATTGCTGAAATGTACGAACTCGTACGTACAAATCAAATAATTATGTTGCAACATCGTCATCATCATCACCATCGATACTGTGATGCAGATGTTGAAAGAATGTGTTCGTACTTAAAGAATTGGTCTGATCAGAAAATCGTTCAAACGTTCAATCCATAAATTCTATTTTTCTACTTTCTGTCTAAACTTAATAAAGTCAATTTCTATCGGAACATTAATTTCATTTCTTACAATACAAAGTCAATAAGTGAAGATGAATTAGTTTTGAAACAAAATAAAATATTTAAAATTTTGTATTATATCTGCCAAAGTTGGTTTGAAGATTGAATTCGATTGGCTGAAATATTTCTCTGTAAGGCAGTTTCTGCTAATGCTACATTTTTTGTATGGTACCATCTTACATCGTTTACTGCCATTAAACCACTTTCCAACTAGACTAAACGTTGTAAATGAGCTTACATTTATGAAAGTAAAATGTTTTCCAATCGAAAATATTCATCTGTATTGAAAATCAAATGAAATCGAAATCGGTTCAAAATAATTTATTAATTACAATGTGAGGTAACAAGGAATTTCTTATTATTTTAGACCACTGTGCGCCCAAGTGTTACTGTTTAATTTGACTAATGTTGACTTGTTTTTTTTTAACAATTTTACAAATGTCTATGAAGTGTAATTTTCCATGGTAACGTTCATTTACTTGACTCGCTGTCAAGTGATTTATGTTTAGTTTGAATAGACTGACGCCTGAACAACGCTTCCAAATTGTTCAAATTGATTTTAGAAATCATGTTTCAGTTCGAAAAAAGTAGGGGAAAGGGGGTACGTTTATACCCGGGGCACCTTTGAACTATGTTGATAAAATCTCAGTTTAACATTTTTTCTGACCCTTAACCGAGTTTTTCACATGGCAACCTTGTTTTCTAGCAACGTTAACAACTTTTGCTAGTTTTTTCAGTCGTCGACCGAATGTAGTTGGGTGAACAAGTTTTCGCAGTGCCATTGTAAATTTTTTTACTTTTTTTTTTTGTAAGAGTGTAAGAAGTATTCAGTGATCGTTTTTTTCGTAAAAGAAATTTATTGCAGTCCAAAATTCATTGCAAAGGAAATTAAGTTAAGTTATTTGATATTTATGTAAAAAAAAATATTTATTATAAATTTCCGTGAAATGGCATGCCAGTTCAGGTTTGAACAAAGAATAAGGGGGCACCTTTGAACATGTTAATTTATCAACCGAAGTACCAAACATTGTTGATTCTCTGTTATTTTCTGAAAATGACGGATCCAATGCTGATCATGATGCTTTAAAGGAAAATGTAATGTCACCTGAAATCGCAAGGCCTTTTCCGTCTTAATAATATAAAACTTATTTTTGATCTGAATTTTTTTTTATTTTTTAATTGTTAATGTTTATGTGTTTCTTAATAAATAAATCGAATTTATAACTGTTTATGTTATTATTGGAAAAAATAAATAAAAAAAATAAAAATTGCCGTTCAAAACTGCCCCGTATGAGGGGAACATTTGAACACAATGACTTCATCCATTAAAAAAATAAAAAAAATATAAATCGAACTAAAAATAAGTTAAAGCTAAAGTTTATTTCCATTTATGTATATTAGTTAAATTATGTAAAAAGTCAATAATTCAAAAATAAAAATTTGTATGTGGCTTGAAAGCAAAAATTGTGCTAAGACGCCCCCTCTCCCCAATCGAGGGTGTTATTGTGGTTTTAACAAGACAGCACAACATGTCACACAGCTCGTGCCACAATTTATTTATTGAAGGAAACATTTGGTAAACGCATAGTTTCACGTTTCGGACCCGTGAGTTGGCCCCCAAAATCGTGCTATTTAACCCCGCTTGACTATTTTCTGTGGGGATATGTAAAGTCGCTAGTCTACACCGATGAGCCCGAAACGCTTGACCACTTGGAGGACAACATTCGCAGCGTTATTGCCAATATACGGCTACAAATGTTGGAAAAAGTCATTGAAAATTAGACCACAAGATTAGACTATGTCCGAGCTAGCTGTGTCGGTCATATACCAGAAGTTATATTTAAATTGAATGCCAGAAGTAAATTTAATGTCAATTTAATTTATTAATTTATTCAATTTCACATCAAGAGAAAGAGAATTTTCTCTACATTTAAAGTTTAAAGTCTATCCCCCTTATTCAAAAAGGATTATTAAATTTAACAAACGTTTAGTATGACAGATATGCATATAAAAATTTGCTTAATAAACGTTTGTTAAATTTAATAATCGTTTTTGAATAAGGAGGTATGTTTATGAATAGGCATCAATGTTGACAAGGTTTTAATTTGTATAATTTTATTGAAAGTGAAGCAAATCACAACATTTATCATTTTAACTTATTGAAATCTTATTACTTACTCGTATTAACATTCCTAACTTGTGTGTTGCCTTAGGCGGTTAAATGTCTTCAAAAGTTGTTAATAATTTTACAGTATTACTATTTATTTGATCCTCTTACTCTCATTCAGTTAAGCAGCTTTAAACAACAAACGAACAAACCAAAGAGAAAAAAAAAACGAAGAAAAATCAATTATTTAAAAGCTCTGCATAGACACAACCAACCATCATCAATGAACGAATGAATGGTTTTTGCTTTTAAAACCTTTTACAGCTAAACATCTAAAATTTCAATAGAAAGCTAATTTCTATTGTAATTGATACGCAGCAACTGATTTATTAAAGTTCCTCTTTCCTACAAGTATTTCATAAGTAATTTTTATACACAAGCTGCAAAACGAATCCTTAAAATTCTTTAATATTTATTTATACTCCACACTCCACAAGCACTGCTCTGCTCCTTAGCCGTAGTTAGTTCATTTGTTCATTCGTTCCCCCGTTTAATGTTAATGTCTTGATGCGATATTTAACTAAATATAAAAACTTTGTGCTGCTTGGTTGGTACCTCGTTAAATTTTATATTCATTTGTTAGTAAAAGTCAGACTGTTTTGGGTACTTGGGAGTGTGTGTAAGAGTATTTTTGTCTATTGTCTTAACATTTATGGACAAAGTTTTTTAACTTTAATAGTAAAAATACTCATCATCTTCTCAAAAAACACAAAAAAAAAAATATTTTCGTATTTGTATATTAAGTTTTTTTTTTTTTTTTTGTTCTTTATCAAAGTACTTGAACATTTCATTTTAATTCAGAAGTTCGTTTTTTGTGTTTCTTTATAAAATAAATATACACAAAAAAAAATATTCCTAAATTGTGAAATTTGAGTTTTACTTCTTATTAGATGTGTTTCTTTTTCTTCGTTATTATTATATTTTTTTTTTTTTGATATTGTTTTTGTTCTTTGTAAATGTGTATTGTTGTGATTTTTATTAGACTTTTTCTCCTTTGAGAAATCTTTTTTTTTTTTTGTTATTTTCTTTATTATTATCATTAAAAAAAAAAAAAAAAAATAGACAAAAAACGATGTTCATATAAATAATATTGAAATTTTTTTAAGAAATTTGTTGTAGTTTAAATAAAATGTTTCAAATACCAGATACATGTATTTAGAAAACCATGAACTGAATGAATTCAGTGATGCAAACACAATAGATTTCATGGCCAAAAGAAGTGGCAAAATGACAGGAAGGAGAAGGAAACTGTTTTCGTTTTTATAGGATGTAGCAAGGGCACCTAGTAAGCTTGGCTCAGTGAAGCGCCGTTTGTTCTTAAAAGTTGTATATCAAAGATATAACTCTTAAAATAAAACTATTATTTTATTGGTGTTACAAAGTTATAATTATTAATATATATATATTAGAATTTATATTCATCTAGATCCTACTGTGCATGTGTTCACATGTACGAGTACATAAGTTCATTATTGAAAACACTGCTTCATAATCCCATAAATGTCCTCTATACTTAACTTAAATAGTTTCTTTTTAATGTTAAAAGCTTTCTCAAATCCTGAACATGTTTAAGTTTCTAAACTCCGATGTCCCATTTCTGGAGATATCGAAATATGAAAAAATATAGTTATGCAAACAATTGTGCCGAATTTTCAATACCCTATTTTTTTTCTTGAACCAGCACTCAGGGGATGACCCCTACTTATGCAATGCATTGTGTTGGAACTAGGAAAATAGGTTATGGGAGGGAGGATAGCGGGAGTAGTGTTTGTGAACATTTGACTTGAATTTTCCTATATTGAAAGTGACAGGGAAGTGTTCTGCATGAAGTTTATTTCACATACGGACAGAGCGGCTACGTGTTTCAGGAACAAGTTCCCTAATTTCAGCAGAACACATTCCATTATAGTATCGATAGAACAGTGAAACACAACCCACATTGCGACGATGCTCCAATGAATCAATAGAGTTGGATACCCTACTGTCACCGATAAGTATCTTCGCCCTCTCCTGTACGCGGTCGAGTAACTCCAAAGTAGACTTCGAAGCACCGGCCCATACATGTGAGTTGTATTCCATTTTCGGTCGAATATAGGTGGTGTAAATAGTAAGGAGATCAGATGGAGTAAAGTATTTTTTACACCGTTTTAAAAAACCAAGGCACTTGAGCGCTTCTTTCGACACTTGAAAAATGTGTTTGGTCCAGCGGACATCACATTGTATTCTCATGCCTAGAACGTCAAGAGCGTCTGATTCCTTAATATTTACACCGCCCATAAAAACAGATGAAGCAACATGATCTGTTGTGCGTTTGTGCGTTAATAAACAACACTGAGTCTTACGTGCTATATATAAAACAAATCTCCATATTGTAACAATACAACAACACGCTGGAATAAAAGAATTAATCTCATATATAAATTATCACAACAAACTAAGTATGTAGTAAATCTATTAATTTTAAAATTTTTATTTTTATAAGATCAAATATTTTGAGGTCGTCTCGTCTCATATTTTAGTTTGTAACTTTTTTTTTAATTTAAAGGATTTTGCTGATTTTCAATACCAAACTATTTAAAAGAATGCACAACATTCTGAATAAAAAATATTGTATTTAGAAGTTGTAATTAGGATGTCAACGTGATTTACACATACTTGGAATTTAATAAGACTTCATATTTATGTAGGTACGAGTATGTATGTATAAACATATACACTATCTCTAGATCTTACACATTTAACGAGTTGTTTATTCACTATTTAGAGTAAATAGTAATTCCTCATAAATAAAAGAGAAATGTACTTATATAAAATTAAGGATACAATTTTCAATTTTAGCACAATTTAAATATTTTGTAAAAATGTTTTTAGTTTTTCTTTTTATCATATAATTTCCAGTACATATAAATGATATAAGTTATTTATTTTGAAAATCTGTTTGTTTGACTGTCTGGCAATGGGATTTAATTTGTTTATAATCGTATTTTTAGCACAGTAAGCAAAAAGCCTGCTTAAAGTCACAATTCTTTACAGAACGTTATAATGACGATGATTAATCAAAGCAAATATAATTCCAGTAGAACTTAAGATAAATAAACAAATAAGTAATTTAACATACTCATCATATATTGACTTTGGGTTTTGTGTTTTATTTATGACATTTTCAAAATTATGTATAAATTTACAAATTGCAAGATCAGATTATTTAAGAGATAAGTAGGAGGAAATCAATAATTAAAGCTCTTCGGAAAGTAAAAATGCTCAGATTTTTTTAGATTTTATAGGTATTTTCACAATTTATTACATATCATCACTTTTTCCTAGTTAACATTCATACAGCTATGTGCAACTAAATAAGGACAGTAGTATTTAATATTTAAATCGTTATGTTAAAGGTAAATAAAACGCCAACATTTAACACCTTTATTTTTTTATTTTTTTTGTGGTGATTTTTATAATTTGTGAAATAATTTAATTACGCTTTAAATTAAGGACAGTGATAAATTTATTAATATTATAAATTCAGGTCATTTTTGAAAGTTATATGACAATTTAATTTCTTGAGAACTCAAAAATATTCTACTTTAAACATTCATTTAGGAAATATTTGGGAGCTGTTTTTTATTGCTTAGTTTGGCTATAAAAGAATTTAAATTTATCTTTTTTTTTCTTATTTATTTATTTTATTTTAGGTCTACGGAATAAATCCATACAGACCAATTATAAAAAATTTATATACTATACAAAATAATAAAAAAATTAGACAACCATTTAATTACACTGATTAAGATACAAAGTGATATTACGTTTAATTACATTAACATTAACAGAAAAATCAATTAGAAAATAAAAATAATTATAATGTTTACACAATTTTCTAAGAGAATCAGAATTAGCATAATTTGTTTGATTAATTTGAATATAAATAAATTCAAAATAAAATTCAGAATGCTTCTGGAATGTTTAGTATTTTTAAAGTTATTTGAGGATAAATAACTGTGTTATATTTAAATATTACAGGTATTTCAGTTTACAGCCAATAGTAACGGGTCCGCCGTCTAACCGCTGAACGAATATGGTTGTGTATACACTTGAACAACGCTGGGAAATATTGCCACATTACTTTGAAAATCATGGTAATGTTGCAGAATGTGTGCGAAAATTGCGTACGGATTTTGGAGGAAGAGAAGCACCGTCAGCTCCGTATGTTCGTTATCTTGTGAAAAAAGTGAAAGAATCGATAAACCAAAACGTGAAAAGCCAAAAACAGTGCGTACACCCGCCATCAACATCAATTCACCGTCGTTCTCAACAATTGAACATTTCGGAGACATCATTGAGACGAATTTTGCATAAAGACCTTGGTATGACGCCATACAAAGTCCAATTGGTTCAGGAGTTGAAGCCAACTGACCATCCAATGCGTTTTCGCTCGCTAAGTGGGCCTGCGAATGACTTACAGAAGATGCCGATTTTGCCAAAAAAAAAACATCTTTTTAGATGAAGCTCATTTTGATCTTGGCGGATATGTAAACAAGCAAAATTGTCGCATTTGGGGCACAGAAAATCCGCACGCATACATTGAAAAGCCGATGCACCCAAAACGAGTCACTGTTTGGTGCGGATTTTGGTCCAGAGGCATAATTGGGCCATTTTTCTTCGAAAATGAGCAAGGAGTGGCCGTTACAGTCAATGGCGATCGTTATAGGGCGATGTTGAACGAATTTTTGTTGACAAAAATTGAAGAGGAGGATATTGGCAACATTTGGTTTCAACAGGACGGCGCTATGTGCAACAGAGCCGAAACTACACTCGATGTTTTGCGCCCTGTTTTTTGAAGATCGCATTATCAGCCGCAGAGCTGATGTCATTTGGCCACCTCATAGCTGCGATTTGACACCGTTGGACTATTATTTGTGGGGTGCCGTCAAAGATAAGTGTTACGCCGACATGCCAGGGACAATTGACGCTTTAAGGGACAATATTCGTGAAGCTATTGGTGAAATACAGCTGCACACAATCGATAATGTGCTTTAAAATGGAACCGATCGTGTAGGCTACCGCATGGCCAGCCGAAAAAAGAAATTTGAGAAAATATTCAGTAGTTTTTCATATAGCATTTTCAACAAAAAAAAAAGTTATATGGCGGACCCTTTATATTGTAATTTGTTTAAAATACAATACGAAAACGATGCACTTTTGCTGCCAACTATAATAGACGTGTATTTATATTTATAGTGGCATCATTCTCAAAATCCAATCAAAATTTCTTCACAAATTATGACTTCTTTTGCCTTAAAATTATCGTTTAAAGTTAATAAAATGCAACTATAAATTAAATTCTATTATCTAGACAATTTTCTAAAAGATCTTTTGTAATACTAAAAAAAATGTAAATTTTCCCTTTGGAAAACAACCACACAGACAAGAAAACCAGAACGAGAACAACCAACTGGAGTACATACTCTTTTATGTTTATAACACTGAAAGCAAAAAAGTACACCAAAAAAAAAAACAACAACATTATTTTCATTAATAGTTTTGTTATCAATATACAAAAATCTTCTTTTATATTCTTGTGCAATGCCTTCCTTCTCAAGCAAAAAAAAAAAAAAAAAAAAGTTAGAGTACTATATTCGGCTGTGCCGAAACTTTAGTACCCTCCACCTACACGTAATAAGAAATACAGAAACTACACTGGTTATAGGACTAGAATATCCTAATTCTGTGTTTTCTATTCAGTCTTAGGGTAAGTTTTATTAGTATATATTTTATATATTGTAAATAAATTAGGTAAATAATCAGGCTCGAGGTCTGTGTTATAATCAATTGTTCTATTTATTTATTTCAATATTTCGCCTACCATCGGTAAGCATCATCATGCGAAATATTGAAATAAATAAATAGAACAATTGATTATAACACAGACCTCGAGCCTGATTATTTACCTAATTTATTTAGAATTTAAAAGGTCGAAACAAACACATATTTAGTTTTATATATTGTTTGAAAGACAATATTACCTGTAATTCACTAATGTGAATGGTCTAATTTTGATCATTTATAATTGATATAATTAACGATTCCTATTGAAATTTACAGAGTTTGTCTGATTTTCATAATAATCTTGTTTAACAATTTATAAAATTAAAAGAACTTTTTTCTATATTCGCAACAAGTTAAGAAACAGAGTATAAATAAAAAAGGATAAGATATAAGGTGAGGCTTTATTGTTTGAATTTGATCTCAATAACATTATTGACAAAAGATTTATGGGTGGCATAGCAGAAATGGACCAATAATGGACCGATGGCTTCTAAATCCAGTGTCCACTAATATGATTTCTATGTATTTTAGGATTATATGGGTTGAATTTCATCTCCATAGCGTTATTTACAAGAGTTGTATGGTTGGTTGTTATGCTCGGAAATGGACTTAACTCAGGAGCTATTATTGTCTGACTGCTACAAAATCCAGTAGATTAATTGCCGTATAATCGATACTAATATGATTTCTGGATTAAAATTTCTGATCCATATAAAAGTTGGTTCGATATCGATAATTATTAGACATTTTTGTGGGTTTATTTGTTTTTTGGAAATGGTTCTTATATGGCAGCTATGACAAATTATGGGCCGATCTTCTTAAATTTTGGAACAGTTATTTTTATGCATATGAGGACATTGCACGTCGAATTTCAACATAATAACAGTATATTTAAGATATATATTAGTATTAACGTGGATTTCGAGAGTGGACCTTATGTGGGGGATATTGTCAAATATGAACCGATATTCTCAAAATCCAGCAGTTTGATTTAGGCATGTATGTATGTAAATGATCCGTGTACAATTTTGGATTGGTACCCTTATTTATAAGAGATTTATGAGTATTAAAGTGATTTGCGGAAGAGGGCTTTATATGGGGAATACGGTTAAAAATATACCGAAATTCACAAAATTTTGTGGGATGATTTTTGTATATATGTAAATGATATGTGCAAAGTTTTGAGTCGGTACCGACATTTAGACAGTATATATGGGGACAAATGTCTTTTTCAGATGTGGTCCTTGTATGGGAGCTGTGACCAGTTCTGGGCCGACCACCATAAAATTTAGTACAACAATTTATTTGCCTATAAAGAGTATTTATGTAAAATTTTAGCCGTTTACCGTTATTTATATCTGTTTTATACGTATTTAAATGAATTTTGGAAGTGGATTTTATATGGGGTCTATGGTCAAACATGGACCGAACTAAAAAAAATTTCGTTTTACGATTTTGCTGAATTTTGTATTGACATGCCAATTTTGTAGGCATTTATGTATAATTGAGCAATATTTCGGGAAGATTTTTGTATGGGGGCTATGAGAAATCATGGACCTATTCTTACTATTTTCCTCACATTTTCTTCGTTTATCATAAAAACAACGTATACAAAATTTCATTAGAATATCTACAATATATTTAGAAAAATTATTTTTATGGAGGTTGTCTTACATTTTGATCCATAACTCTTGTTCTACTATACCAATTTTGCTGATTTTCAATACCAAACTGCTTAGGAGAACAATAAACGGTTTATTGTAAACTTTGTTGATTTCGGTTGTGTCTTTTGGACGTGAGAGTGTTTTACACAGACAGACAGACTGACATGACTCAATTGAGTTAGAATTTCGTAAGGACCAAGAATATATGTATATACTTTGTTGGGTCTCAGATGAGTATTTATCAGTGTTACAAATGGAATGACAAACTTATAAATACCCTTATTCACCATAAAAATTAAAAGAAATGAGAGAAAAAAAGAGTTTCGTTTCTTTTGTATTCGCCAATGTAGTTTATGTGTCTGAGGCGTGTCAATTTAAATCAAGTCAATGTCTTTGTGGTATTCTGTAACATCACAGACACACTCACTTACAAGGAATGTACCGTATTATACTGCATATGTACAAAAACATATTTATTTGGGCAAAAAGCATATATGTACATAATACAATTCTATTAAAAAGAGTTGTAATAAATTTTTTTTTTTAATTTTAATATTATTTACTTGAGTGTTTCACATAAAATTCATGTTTTTAAGTTTACTTTTTTGCGCTCTAACTACTCACTCTGGCCCCTAACGCCTGACCACCTGCCATTCATTCCATTATTACTTTTAGTTTTGATTTTGATTTTGTCCAAGTACTCGTATTGTTTCTTGTCTGTCTGTTTGCTGGTAGTCTATTAGTCATGTCAACACCTTTTGTGAAATTTACTTAAATATTCCCTTTTATGAAAATGCAACATTTGCTAAATTGTATTTAAGCTGATTAACAGTGATTACGAGTTTGTAATTTGCTGAGACAAAATGTGCATAATGTGTAAAAACATGTGTAACTGGGCGCAAAGGTTTACGAGTGTGAGAGTTAGAGAGAGAGAAGGGGTGTCTGAAAGGTCAAAAATCGTACAAAAGAAAATGTGTAAATATGTAGGTATTACTAGATAGATACTAAAATGCATTCATTCAGTTGTTAAAATATTAAGCGAGTAATTGATTAGCCGGTCTAGATAATGTGTGTGCTAATGTTTATTTATTATAAGAATTTAGACTTTTACATTATGTTAAAATTATTTATTTATATATTTTTGTAGAATAGATCTAATTTCCTTTCTTTTAATATAAAATATATCAAATTTGTCTATCCTACGTTAAATAAATAAACCAAAACCAAAAGCCATGCTCTAAAATATTAATTTATCAGTTATAACTCTTTGATAGGTATAATAAGATATTAGAAATATTTGTAAATTTTGCAAAAGTTTTTACTTTCTACTAGATTTTTTGAAGAAAACTTAAAGAACTTAAACCGTTTCACGATGTTAAATGTTGGAGGAGAAAACAGTTCAAGTAATATTAGAAAGAGTCTGTTACCAAAAGAAATTGTCGATCTTTAAAGAATGATGAGTTTCCTTTGATGGAAAGGCAGATTTGTTAATCTTGACCAGTGGAAAAAATTCATTCAAATTAATAAGAATTAAAACCATAGAAAATGAAAAACGACTTTATAATGGTGGATTTGTTGCTAACGAACTGATTTAATGGAGCCCTTCAAAAAATGTCTTTAACTACGGGTAAAATAGTTAAAATTTTGTACATAAATTGACAGTTATTACTTCGATACCTGGTCTGAAAACCTTTTATACTGACGTGGTTTAAGAAAACCGAGAAACAAATTTCTCTAAATTATTAAATCAAGACCCTGAATCGTCGTGTTTTTGACAACTTTTTTGGAGAGTAAAAAAACAGTTAATTTTTTTCTTTATTAAATAAATAAAAATTTACTCCTAAAAATTAGTAAAGCTATTTGGGAATATTTCGAAAATCATTGACGATAAATGAGCCCTAATGTTGAAATAAAAAAATTTAAAAGTTACATATAATTAGAGAAAGTTTTTATTTGGCTTGAGGTCATTAATTTAATAATTTAAAGAATACAATTGTAAAGTAATATTTCTAAACAAATGGCACACTGGAATGCATTTTCTACCCTGCCAAGGGCGTCATCGGCAATGTTTATTGCCCAAGATCTACTTGTAAACATCATCTCTTTAACTCACCATTTATTGAGAAATAGAATTCGGGAATTAAACATATTTATCATTACATGTTATGAGTTAGAACGAAATTTACTTACGTTTTACAATGTGTGTGTATTCTTCTTTATTATTATTATTACAAATCAGCAAATCAAAACGCACTAAGTTTAGATTTTCTTTTTTATTTAAAATGTTTATTGAATTAATCTATCTATCTATATATATAAAATTCAATGTATGTATGTATGTATGTATGTAACGTATAGACTCCAAAACGGCTGAGCCGATTTTGATGAAATTTTCACAGCATGTTACTGTGACTCTGGAAGAAATAATAGGGTACTTTTTTTACCACGCCCACTTTTACGCCCACTTTTTTAAAATATTGTAATTGAAGACCAAACCTTTGGACCGATATTTTTGAAATTTTCACAGCATTTAACTGGGACTCTGGTATGATTAATAGGGTACTTTTTTTTGGCCACGCCCATTTTTACGCCCACTTGTTAAAAATTATGTAATTGCTCCCATATAGTTTTTAACAGATTTACTTCAAATTGTATACACATTATATACTCCAGGCGAGGTAAAAATAAAGATTTCTTAAGCCCTTTCACGCCCCTTTTCACGCCAAATTTTTGAAAGTTTTATACTTTTTGTTCTCTATACAAATTTGTTCATTCCAACGTATTTTTTTTATTTGGTAGTATATTGCTCTTAATACTGTTAACGTCGCCATATAACTATGAACCACGTCTACTTCATCGCCCCCTTTTTTAATTCAGATACTTTCGTATACCACTAACAATGTTTGCTATACAAAATACTTTTTTGGTAATATGTATTTACCTAAAGTTTTATATACTTTTTAACTACATACATTTTTTTATTACCAAATCCCCATTTTTCGCCCCATTTCACCTTAAATTATATTGCTTTTAATCTATCTATCTATATATATATATAAATGAATGTGTGTCTGTATGTTTGTGCTTAATAGGAGGCCAAACCCTTGGACCAATCTGCCTGAAATTTTTACAGCATGTTACTGTGACTCTGGAAGGAATAATAGGCTATATGAAGTTTTGATTGTACAAACGGGGGTGGCACCGCCCATATAACCCACAAATTTAACCCGCCATATTTTGGGCATTTTTTGACGTACGTCGGTGATATTTGGTACATATGGTATTGGCATAATTAGGAATACGTACCAGGAGAAAAGTGAGTGGGACCACGCCCCTTTTTAGGAAAATTAATCATCGTAATATAGTCTTAACTACTGGACCGATCGTCATTAAATTTTCACAACAGGATATTCTTACGAAATAATAAATTCTTGACTATGTAAGTGGACAAAGGGGCATGGTCTCGCCTAAAGCATTGCAATAAATACATTAAAATTAAATAAATAAATGTTTGTAAATATATAAATACGTTTTATTTTATGACGAGGGGGGGGGGGTAGCAAAGCACACCGGGTTTAGCTAGTTTCACATAAAATGTAAATAAACTAGAAAACATTGTTTGTATTCCTTTTACTAGATATGAAATTATTTTTTTCGTTTTTTTAACTTTTTAAAAAGAGATCAACGATTAATAGTAAAAGTAATAATATTAAAAACTTTTTTTAATTAACGAGTTAATAAAGATAAAATAAGCATTTAAGCACTCAAAATTTAACTCACAATATGCTATTCGGAACTAATTGGTAAAAAAAGGATAATTTAAGTACATATTTGGTACTTTTTTATATATTTTTGTTTTCTATTTTAGTATTTCTAGTATTTCTAGTATTTCATTGACTCTATTCAATAAAATTTGTAAGGATTTTACAGGGACCCTGGTTGTTCATCTACAGTTCAGTAGACCAAACCATCAGGCTATACAAGAATTTTAATTTTCATGCTTAAAATATCAATTTTATTTTCAAAGATTTTCATCCTATTCACCTTTAGCAATAACCTTCATGTGACGAATTTGATCGTATGTATTCATTTCTCATACATTCGTATTTAACATAAATTTAATGAGGTCCTTTATCATATTATAGATTTCATGATAATAAATTATTAAAAAACTGAAATTAAAACTTAGTAAAAGTAAAGATTTCATCACATTTTAGGAAAAATTAAAAAACGCACCGAAATTTAAAAAAAAAACGCACCGCGCACCAACTAAGGAATTTATCGCAACAAAAATTTAAAAAAAGCACCAAAAATGGCACCAAGTTAACAGCACTGTTACAAATTTTTGTATTACTACAAATTTGTTGTTACTTTTACATATAATTTTTTTTGGTGATAAAAAAAAACAAAATGATAATTTGAATATTTAAATTCTCTAATTTACTCTCGTGTTAACTAAGACAACAACGCATCAATTTCCACGTATAGGAAAAGCATGACATTAAGATTAATTTTCATAAAGTTTGCCCACTGTGCGCTAATGTAAGGTTTACAAATTTTTCTAAATACAGTCTACTTTTAATGAAAATCAGTTTTGTCTGCAAGCTCAATTGAAAGTATTGAAAATCATAAAATAGAAGGAACAAAAGTATTCCAGAGCAAAAGGTTTTAGCAAGCGATTAGTTTTTTTATTTATTTTGTATTTGTTTTCTTCAGTCATTTAATCCAGCAGATGATAACAAAAAATGGTTTACAACAAAAACGCAGCGTTCGATAAAGAGTGGGTGGCATTTCATTCATTCATTCATTGTGTTTGACTTTGTTTGTTGAATGTGTGTGGCAGGCACAGCCTGGTGGCGTTACTGTCTATGTTTGATGAACGTTGAAGATTTGTTGCAACAATGTAATGACAAATAATGATGGCACTACAACAAGAACAACAACAGAATTCACTTACACACTAACAAGTTGTTTACCAAAAAAATAAAAACAACAACAATAACAACTATGACGAGAACAACAAGTCTACTAGTTGTCTTATTCTCAAACAGGAATGTTCTGTGTAATCTATTCTACTCTAGTTTACTCGATTCTGTTTGATTCTGTGTTCCACATACAAATGATCCATTTACATTCAAATTAAACACGGAAGAGGCGGCAAATTGTACGTACCTGCAGTTGTCTGACTGCCAGTTTCTATTCCATTCCGACTGTCTGTTGATGACGACTCACTTTTTATAGCCGACAATTTAATGTTGCTGCCACTGCTTGCGTTGTTGTCATTGTAAAATGTAAAATTATGTGCACTTTTCGAATTAAAATATTTTTACAACAACAACACCAACAATAACAACCGAAACAACTACTCCTCCCTGTTTTATATTTTTCCTTAAACCACAAGAACAACATCCTAATAACAACAACACAACAATAATAATAAAATACAAATTTTGCATTTTGTTGTATTTTGTGGTTTTTTGTTTCTTTCGGTGGCTGTTTTGTTTCACTTTTGTGTGGGTGCCAGCCAGCCAGCCAGCCAGCAGTGTTGATTTAAAACTAGAGCTTTTGGTTTTTTATGAATAATCATGGTAATAAAACTGCAACATTGATGGCAACCAAACCAACAAACAAACGAACGCACGAACGAACGAACGCATTAAACGTTAAAATTCCCCAAAGAAAATAAATTATTACTCCGCTTACAACTTGCCCGGGTAGACTACTTCGGTATTTAAACCCCCTCCACATCCTCCACCCCTCGAGACAATAGGTAGCTGCCAGAAGCTGTATTCCTAAGGTATAAATGTCATATAATCTGTTACGTTGAGCAAAGGGGGATGGATTTGTTCTTATTTTGTTTTTTTTTCTTCTATTTTTATTAATGTTAAATATTCATATTGTTTTTTATTACATCAAAATTAATGCATTACAGAATATTTATGTTCATTTCTTTTTGGTGAAAGTAATAAAGAATTTTTGTTAACATTCGCAAGGGATGACAATAATTTCTTTTGAACAAAGTTTTCAACTTTAAGAGAAAAGTTTTTATTCAGGCTAATAGTTCAAATAATCAAGAATACTATTGTAAAGTACTGGAACAATTGGCAAATTGTATTTTCTACCCGGCCAAGGGCGTCTTCAGCAATCTTCATTGTCCACTATCACTCTGTAAATATCATCTATTTAACTCAGCGTTTTTTCAACAATTTCAAATAACTAAAGCTTTCAGAATAGTCTGATCAGATAACTAAAGCATCAATTTTTCACATTCCTTGAAGCACTCGTTTATTTAAATAATCTAAAAATTTAACAAAATTTACAGTAGTTAATTATTGTTATAAATATTGCCTTGCAAGCTCAATTAAACAATAGTGGTTTGGTTATTTTTATTTTTTCAAATATTTGAACCATCTGACAACATTTTGCTTGATAGATTAAAAAACAATCTATTATTTTGGCAAAACTCAATAAGTTCTCATTAATTTTCACTGATGAAAACATTGAAACTATATGATTTTTAATTTGTTCTATTAAATAAAAATGAGAAATGAAATCAAGTTCTCTAATTAAAATTCAAAAAGAAGAATTGGCATTAATCATAAAATCATTTCATGCTTCAATCACTGAAACCCTGTGAGAGCGTGAGTGTGTGTGTGTGTTTCAGTGGTTTTAAAATGACTTTGTAAACACAACAATCTGTCAATCAAATGTCAAAGAAATGCTGTTACTCTTTCTTGAAGTACAAAATGCAAAAAAAGAGATTTATAAACATTGAGCGCTTTAAATGCACATTAATGGTCAATAAACAACTTTTGTTTAAACATTTTCTTTCTTTCGAAAGACAAGAAATCAAAAAAAAAATTTAACTTAAAATAATGTTTGAATGAATGTGATTGAATCCCGTTAAAGTTACAGAGCTTAAAAAGTATTGTACATTTAAAACAAATAAAATAAAATCATTTCATGCAAGATTTAACAATCAAAAAGAAACTGGCAGATTTTTAAGATTGTCTTCAATATTCAGCTCACAATACTCGTCAAAGATGTTGAATGAAAAATGTTTGCAAATTCGAAATACAAATTTCCACATACCATTCCGCTATTATGATCCCAGTACGGTTTCCGATAGTATGTGTTTGCTACAAATAAATTCAGGGGCCAAATTACCGCATTCGTGATCGAATGAGCTATCGTATCGAGAAATGATTACGATATTGAAATTATGATAAAATGTACTTAATTTCTTGCTCGATATCGAATGCCATAATCTCAAATAAGAAAATTACGATCAATTTTACTCGATATCGAATTGATGAATTTACAACCAATTTATGTGGCAAATAAGATTGCACAGAGTGTCTCTCGCTGAAAATTTGAATATCGCTTGTAATATGTCTGTATATATGTAGCAGTGTTGGCAAGTATATATAATAACTTAATCTAAAATCCCCCAATTTTCCACTAAAAACTTTTAAAATTGTTAATGTAGAAATCTTAATGAAAAAAATTCCTCGAAACTAGGAATTATACCTTGAAATACGTGTAGATATGTATAAAAATATGTGTGTCTATTTGTACTTACTAATATTGTGAACCTCCACCAGGAACAACACCTCCCTGTTGCATACCATTGCCGCCACCCATCATATCCAGGTTGCTGGAGCCCAAATAAGGGGGATTATAACGAGCGCCCGTATCCGCAGTGCTGCTACCCCGATGACCGGGCACAATGATGCCCAAACCAGCCAAACCCGCTAAAGCATGACCGTGATGGTGAACACCGCCACCAGAATTAACGCCATGAGAACCTGCAACTCCCGCGCCTGGATGACCCATTAAACCAGTAGAGCCACTGCCCACAGAGCCCAAACCACCAATGGGTCCCATGGCAGCAATGTTGCCATTCAAACCACCCAGTCCCACAGCACCCGATGTTTGCAGAAGAGTATTTAAAAGTGAACTATTACCAGCTAATTGATTGAGATTTGTGTTAGAGGGATTTTGGCTGTGTAGCGAACTGCCCAAAGGATTCGAGGGATTGATTATTGAGCCTTGGCCGGGCACTGCAACGCCCATACTTTGTAAGCCTCCATTGGTGGTTTGTGTTTGAGAGTGCATGGAGAGATCATCACAATTAATCAGTTGCAAATGCCAAATGGCCAAAGTGGCCAATGTAATAATCCACAGTAAATGCATTTTAGTTTCAAGTTTTAAAAAGGTGCTTTTTTTGAATTTTATTATTATTTTAATTGCAAAGTTTTATTTTTTAATTTTTGTTAATTTCTAAAATTGTTGTTATTTTTAAGTACACGTTTTTTGTTTGTATTTTTAGGATTAATTTTTATTTTATGTTATTATTTTGGGATAAATTATTACTCTAATTATATTAAGAAAAAACTTTAACTCTAATTAGAATTTGTAAAAAAAATTGCAGTAAAATTATTTGTAATTTGTTTATTTCTATATTATGTATTTACTAAAGTGTAGAGAGCGTTTAAAAATATTTGAGATTTTCAAAATGTATTTATTATTTAAGACTTGTTATTGGTTTAATGCAAATAAATTGTTTTATTTTATTTTGTTTTGTTTGGTTTTTGGTGGCGGTTTTAATACTTTCTAGTTAATTAATTTGACACAATTTTTGTTAGCTTCTGATTTGTTGTGTTTTTTTTTTCTTATCTTGTTTTGATGATCTGCCTCAACTTGTTTTGTTGTGCAGTTCTTTGTATGCTTCAATTATTTTATTACTGCTGCTGATGATGATGATGACGGCCTGTTTCTCTAGAAGAAGCCTCTTTGGATTTCGTTTGTATTGCTTTTCAAAGATTTTCTTATACTCTTTTTAAGTGTATTTCTTTTGTAATGCTGGCAAAGATAATGCATTTTTCTTACGTTTTTTTTTTTTTGTATATTTAGTTTAGTTTTCCTATGAAACGGACATGGATGGAACAGCAGAAGGTCGGTCTTTTATTTAGTCGGTTTTGCAGTATTACATTTTTCCGCCTTGTCCGTCTATAGGGCTTGTCTGGTTCGTGTGTCTGTTTGATTGTGTTTAAGTTTTGCTTTTTATTATACTTTTTGGTTTTTTGTTTTTGCGGCACTTGTTTGCAGAATGTTACCCAACGAACCGACAAATGTTTGAACAAATATGATCACCTTCCTTTACACACAGTAACTAACACACGGATACGTCCAATACACGCACTGGCAGATACTTAATTTGCACTTGTGCACACAGTTGTTGGTTGGTTGGTTTATTTTTTGCTCAGTTTTCTTTTTCAGCCTGATGTTTTGGTCTTGATCGGAGCACAACAACAGCAGGGGAAAAAGTCTTTTTGAAGATCAAAAGGCCGACAATATGCGCGCATTAACTTGACTAAAACGTTTAAACAATCCAACACACACATCCATACATGTAGCAATGGAGGCACAACAACAGCAGAAAATCCAGGCAAAAAGAACTTGTGCAGTCAGGGACACACGTTTCGACAATCTTCGAAACCCAGAGTCACAGCCAGAGTCACTGACGACGACTCTGACGTTGTATTGTGTTGTATTGTATTGTGTAGATGATGACGATACAAATAGTATTTAAGTGAGTTTGAATGTCGACATCAATGCCGTAGTAGTGTAATGCCACATTTATCCGTTTATCGGCTACTATGTTTTACTCGGTATGTTGTTGTACTTAAAACAAACTTCAAGGCGGTAAAACTAACACACATACGTTTATAAAAAATACCAGCCAGCAACTATCAGTGAATCAATCCATTTAGACCGACCGGCAAGCGGCTTTTGTTTTGTTTTTTTTTTCTATATTTTCTTTAAAAATTAAAAAAAATAATAATAATTTTACGCGCACTCTACCGTCTACAGTCGAAAACAAACCGAGCAATCACTTTTATACGTAAATAAAGTTTAAATCGATCAAATGATAAATCGATCCATCAGTCCGCACACAAATCACAATTTAGCCCTTTTGGGGCAAAGTTTCAACAGTTTATATGCCATTCAATTATTTTTCTTTTAAATTAACACACTTCACTAAATTGAGTTTTAGGTTAAAAATTATTTTCTTTTTATTAATACCGCTTACAATATTTGAGTTTTGTGGAAAAACTATTTAAATTATAAATTTTTATTTAGACATCAATCATTCATTTTAAAAGAAGTTTAGTTTATTAAGATTTTTTTTTTTTTATTTTATTGGAAATTTCAAACAATTGTTTAGAATTCTTCGCGCTTGGCACATGACACGTTCATCGCGTTGCTCGTTCGTAACTCGACTGACAGTTTCGTATTGGGCCAACAATCGTTTTAGCATAAAAAACTTCGTTTTTGTTTCTTTATTGTTTGTTTTGTTGTTGTGAAATTTTCTAACAACATCATAATCATGTTCTTTAACATCGAACGCAACACCCAATGTTTGATTGTTGTTCGACCATCATCCCCGTTGTACAACATTTGCTTCATGCAGCATGTGTCTAAAATGCTGTTGCTGCATTTAACCCTTTGCTGTGTTTGGGAGTCCGTTTAATGTTATTGAAAACGCTTTAGTAAAGTTCTTACCTTTGCTGTGTGTGTGTGTGTTTTTGTTGTTGTTATATTTGGTGGCATATTATGTTTTTCTTTTATTTATTCGTTTTTATTTTCCTTTATTTAGTTAATGTTTACATTTCTGTTTTTGTTTTTATATTTTTGTTTGTTTACTTTTGGTTTGTTGTTGTGTTTGCTATGCGGTATGTTGCATACGCAATTGTGTTGGTGTTTTATTTTTTTTTTAGCAGAAACTGTGTGTTGTGCAACTTGTTTGATGCGTACGTTTTATACTTGCTACACTTTAGTTAGAAAAAAAATTGATTTCGATCATGAATTTAGTGCAACTTTGACATTTTTCGAATTACATATTTGCGTTTTATAGTCAAAGTTTTATTTAGAAAATAAAAATGCATAAAGGGTTTTCCAAAAAAATTATAAAATATTTTAGTATTTTGGTATTTGTTATTAGTTTATTACTTTGTTTTGCAAAGTCCTTTAGTTTTGAAATGATTGTTATTTTGTATCCTTGTCTGGAATAGCACTACAATACCCTCAATGGTTCTCTTGCATTATATACTCTTGAATAACTGCATTCAGACCTTGAGAAACGGGGATCTAGAAGTAATACGTAATGTAATGCTTTTTAAGTTTTTAATAAACAACTTTATGCCGAAGCTGCTACCACTAAAGGCCCAACTATAATATGCATATGCTAGCTTAAGCAAACGTGCGAACACATATAAATTGTATGTGGCAAACTATAATGTACTTAACGAAACTTTTCGTTAAGTTTTTCAACTGTCATTTGCTTAAGCAAAAAGCGAAACTGATCGCACATTCTGTACGGAATCAGCTGTTTGTTGTTGTTTGTTTGTGTTTTGAACAAAATGGAAGAAAATATATTTATTTTAAATTTAATAGAAAATGTGGAAAAAATAAGTGCCTTTACAATAAAAGAGAACCATTTTATTTTAACAAAAATGTCTTTCTGTCGCAGTTTATTTCTCTGGCAGAACAAGAGCGTCTTCTTCTTTTACAGTGTAGTTCACTTATTTCTTTTAATGTGCACAGGCCTTCAAGCGCCAACTTTAATATTTTTATATTATTTAAATTTTTAAGTTTTTTCTCCATTTTTGCAAACACAATACGAAAATTAACAAAACATATGTAAACGTTTATTATTATTTACAATGTAGTGCTGCCACAGCTGTACATTTTACTTTTGTACTTTTGCCGATAAATTAAAAAAAAAGGGAAAAATTATGCGTTTCGGGTACGAAGTTTTCTTTTGATTATAAAATAATATAATAATATTTATAAAATATAGTCATTTAATGGCTTTTTGTTAAAATAAAAACATTTTTTTAAACATAAATGAGCAACTGTGGACAAAACGTTTCAAAGTCACGTAAGCACATTGTAGCCACCTGAAAGTTAACTCTGAATTGCTTATGCATATTATAGTTGGGCCTTAAGTAAAACAAATTTTACTGTTAACACTATGATTGCCAGCTTGGTCTAGCCAGACCAAATCAGACTTTAAAGTTCGATATTTTTTCTTAAGGATAAGAATTCAAAAAAAAGATGATATGTATAAATGGCATGTGCTAAATCAATTGAAACTGATTTTGAATCGATTGGAGGGAATAATTCACTTTATAAAAAAAAGTATGCTGAACTGACCTTTTGGTCCGGCTAGACCACAATGTTTATTTTCTTTCTAAACATGTTTTTGTTTGTCTGTGCATGTACGATCATGCAAAAATCATTCGTTATAGTGTTAATGAATGTCAGCAATTAAATTGCATTTAGAGTGAAGAAATGCAGCTGTATTTTTAGTTAAAAATGGCTGTGATGACGATGACAAAGATTATGTTCTAGAGGAAGATGAAAATTATTATGTGCCTGATGTGAAAACCGTAGTTGTTAACGTGCAGATTATTTCTGATGAGGAAATATCAGAAGATGCGGTAAACACAACATAAACTGCAAAACATATTGAAAAGGTTATTAAAATAAAGTCTATTATACCGTTGTATGTATTGGTTGCCTTAATAACCTAATCATAGGTTACTATCAATATTCCTATTCCTATTAGAACTGGCTCAGCCCGATATTATCTACGAATCCCAATAATCATTTCAAAATAATGTTTACTCCTGAAAATATTTGGGATAACCAACATAATTAATAAGAACTATATTTAATGTTGCGAAACCTCACAGATTGTTGTCCTGGTTTTTTTTTTTTTTTTTTTGAAACAGTGATAATGATGAAGATTGATAAGTTTATCCCAGAGGACATACGAAACCTATTTAAACTTGTCAATATTTACCATGTACCGGGTTTTACAACACATATGCATATAAATAGGTAGAGTAGAAACTGTGATGTTTGTATTTAGAAATAGTATTTTGTAAAGATTCGAGCAAATGTCAGCATGTAATCAGAAGTCAAAAATAATAAGAATTCATTTGGATTCAAAAAAAATCTATTAGCAGGTTTGGGGCTCAGCCATTATTACCTCTAAACCCATAACGGAGAATTAAGAATGTTATGCAAAAAAAATGAGGATGAGCTTTAAAAAATGCATGAGTCGGGTTAGAGTTCCATTAAACCCAGTATCTAATATCGAATGTGCATTACAATTATAGTAATCATATGATGATTATAGATGTCTGTATGATAACAGAAGCGTTGATGATAGTCATCTACTCATTTGTCATTGTCAACTAAAAGGACTGATTTCTTTCTGAGAGAAAGAGAGAGATTAGCTACAGATGATTAATTGAATTATCTCACGAACATGTTCGCGATTTTCTTTTCATTTTTTCACCGAGATGTATTTGACTTTCGTAACGGTCTTTGTAAAAAACGAAAGATGATAAAAAATTAAACATGTAAAAGTTTCCAATGTCGATTGCAGTAGTATTTGAATCTCTTATTGGTTTCAGAAAGAGAAACTTAACTACTGAAAATGCAAAACAATATGTGGTGCAATAAATTGTTAATTTTTTATACCCTACGCATGTATATTGGATTTGTGCTGATGTTTGTAACGCCCAGAAATATTGGTCCAACACCCTGACTCCCTCGAAAATGTTGGTATCCAAATAATATTTAACGCGAATATATTTCATATGTAGACAAATAATTTTTCGCAGCTCCCATATAAGTCCCACTTTCGAAATTCACTTTAACGATAAAATTTGACACAAATAAGTTTCTTATATACAGAAATAATGACATCTAATATAAGCTTATATGGATCCTCTCCGTAATTCAACTTAAGCTCCTCTCTCTTTTAAAATATTTATATCGAGATAAAGTTTAACATACACAATATTTATATTCACAGAAATCAAGACACTAAATTTTTGGATGATCGGTCTACAATAGGTTATATCTCCCATATAACGCCCATTTCTGAAATACTATTTTATACATATACAGGGTGTAGGGTATTTTATGGTCGGGCTTGACCGACTATACTTTCTTACTTGTTTTAGAAATGAAAGTGTGCTTAAAAAATTTGACAATCAAAAGAAGTTATTAAGCAGCATAAAGCAACGATTTATTTTATTTATCAATCTAAACTGAAAACTCCTCGGGGTTTGTCATTAAATTACAATTTTCACTTAAGCAAAACTAAACTCTAATGTTCACTTTCAAAAAAAAAATAAAATTAATACAACCCTCCAGTTATGGGTAAAAGTAGATAAATGAAAAGAAAGTCAGCCAGTCAGCCAGCCAATTGTCTAAATGATAGCAGGAGATCATTTGCTAAACAACTCTGAATGTTCGTTCAACAATAGATCAAAACTAAAAAGAAAACATTGAAATTGTTTGACTGAATGCCTAAACATATGAAATCATTCTTCCATCTGCTACAACAGAACAGAATGATTGACAAAGTGACGAAAAAGTGCTCTGGATATCATCAAACAAACATTCGTAAAATGCTCTAAGCTAAATAAATACAAACGTATACAACTCACACATGCTACAATATGATCCATTGTATCTATGAAATTGTATTTAAAACTATTTTATTTATGTTCATGTTACACTGACAGTTGTGTCTTTCTGTCTGTCTGAATGTCTTTCTGTCTGTTCGTTGAGTGATAATTGATATAACGTCAGTAGAAAGTAGTAAGTAGTCTTAGTTATTCGGTGTATTTATATGAGTAAGTAGTAAAAAATGTTTTCCTTTCAAAAATTGGAATTAGATTTGATTTCATTTTAATTCATTTCCACTTAATCTTGGAATACGGTGGGTTTTCTCTTTGACAATAATCTACTTTTAATGACGTTGCTGAAGCTGACGATCATTAAACGATATCATAGAGTATTATTTTGGTAATTTTGTTTTGTTTGCTTTAAACAATACTGTGGAGTTTTGTATTGTCGTAAGAGATTTAAAGAAAATCGTTTTTATATATTCATTGTAAATGCGTTTTTTTATTAATGTTTTTTTTTATGATGGCAAATATTTATTTTGTAGACAAATCTGTAGGCTCTTCCTAAATTTAAACCTTTTTTCTTATTGTTCAGTACGTTTTTCTTTGTAGTTATTCTTTGATTTGTTTACTTTTGGTTTATAATCGTTGTCATCGTCGGCAGTGTAATGGACACACAAATATTTTGGGCAATTTATATTTGAATGTACATATTATTTTATGGCCGGTTTTCCCTTCGCTCTTAAGATAAGATAAATAAAAATTAAATTTCATACTAATAAACATGAATGTTATTGTTGACATACAATTTTAAATTATCCAAAAAAATTAAGTAAAAAAATGTGCATTACTTAGTTAATACTAGACTCATATCTAAATGCCCACAAAGATACACTAGCGCACGTTCTAACTTACTCAGTAAACGTGAAAAACATCAAGTGCTGGGGTAAGTTTTTCGTTTTTTTTTTTAGATTTTTATAAGTGAGTGTGAGCTGTTGGAAATACTTAGTACGTGATAGTAGAGATAAGTATCTTGTTATTGGCAACTTATGTGGTGAGAAATCTTTTTAAAAAGATCTCAAATTCGAAACTCATTAGTTGAAAGAAGGACTAAATTCAAGATATGTATGTTTTAATTTTGTATTTTAGTGCTTTATTTATGTAATAGTTCATTATTCTATTTAAATTAATTTAATAATTTATATGTTCTGAAAATCACTTTTAAAGTAAATGGATTTGAAATCACTGAAAAGGTGTTCTGTGCACAAAAATGATTGAAATCTCGTGATTTAAAACCGGTCAAATCACTTAGAACTTTTTAACTCCCTTGCCCACGATGTCGAACGATAACGTTCGCTTAGATAAGACTTAAGACACAAACTTTTTATCGTATCTATTTTTTTTTACTCAATCAAGTTTGTTTATTCCACAATCAAGTTTGTATCTTAAGTCTTATCTAAGCGAACGTTAGCGTTCGACATCGTGGGCCAGGGGATAAGTATTTTTCATTGAACTCTTGTAATAAATTTATCACATACTCTTAAAATCATTTGTTCTTTATTTGTTTTTGAAATAAAACTGAAAATTTTATTGTAAACAAAGCAAATCAGCGTGATTTAGAACAATCAAAATCAATACTAAATATTAAAAATCTCGTAATTTTCAGAACACCATACTATTCCTCCCGTGATTTCAAAATCGTTCGTGATTTAAAATGACCGTGATTTCAGAACATGCCTGATAATTTCAGTATTTCCTTACACTAAAACTTCGTTATCAAAACTTGCCAGCATATGAATATTTGTGGTGTATATTTATTTTTGTTAGAAATGTGTACAAGTTAACTTGTTTTTGGAATAAGTGGTAGTCTTTGATTTAAAACGTAGTTTTTGGTATAAGTTATAGTCTTTGGTATAAGACGTAGTCCTTAGAATAAAACGTAGTATTTGGAAATAGTCTTTGGATTATTTAATTGGATTCTAATGCCCTTATTCATAAAACTTACAACAGGTTTATAAGAGGTTTATAAAGAAAAATTTGTATGGAAATTTGCTTTATAAACTTGTTGTAAGTTTTTATGAATAAGGGGGTAAATATATTACGTATTAAATATATATTATATTAAAAGAACTTATAAGTGCCATTAAATAGATATGTGCTCCGTTTCCAAACTGGAAATAAAAATTTTAAACAGCCAACACTACACATTACGAAGGAAAACTAAAAACTATATTAAGTGAAATGTGAAAAACTAAAACTGACAACACGTTATTTAACTTAAGGTCGTGATACACTATCCTACACAATCGTACGATTCATCACACTTAAAAAAAAATCGCAACAAAGTCTGTCACAAGTGCCACACTATTGCACAAAAAAGATGCAAAAACATATGTTTTTGCTAATGTAAACAAACGCAGTTTTCCGCCTTTTAAATTAACTTTTATTCATTGTATTTTGTTGTTATATGTGAATATAATAAATTGTATAAACTATACAAACAATTAAAAACTGTTAAACGTCTGTCCTTTAAATTATAATTTGTGTTTTAAATGAATGAAGCCGACATTGTTGTTTTCTTATCAGCTGTATTAGAAAATACAACTCTGATCGCATAGAAACTATAATTTTATGAAAATTTGTAAAAACTTTTGCAAGTCGGACAGATTTGTCAAAAAAATCTGTCATTTAGTTATAGTTTTAGGCCACACTATCATACTTTATGAACACACACAATTTGTTGACATATCGTACGACTAAATAGGATAGTCAGTAGTCGCCTTTAGGAACACAATTGTCTCTACACTCGACAACCGTTACATATAAGTTTATAAATAAAGGTGTTTAATAGAGGTGTAGAGCATGTTTTTATTAAAATATTTTTAAATGAAATTTATGTTTTTAAAACTTATGAATTCTGCCACGCAAAATTCTACACAAAACATATTACACATTTGCATATGTATATTCCTTTTATCTATTTAATCAATATCATTTAAAAAGATAAACGAAATAGTGTTTGGAATTATAAAGATAACATTTACATTTTTATGGCTAACGCTATCCAAAAGCAATCATAAAATCTATAATCGTTAATAGTTAATTACCAAATAAAACAAGTAAGAGTGCTATATTCGGCTATGCCGAATCTTATATACCCTTCACCTTTGTTGTGGATGCATAATTGTATTATGCATAATTATGTCGATAAACACGCCATCTGTTCATGAATTTGTTCGTAACAATATTAATACACTTAGTTTCATTTATGAAATTTTCAGAGGTTGTCTCGGATTTTTGCTCATATCTCCGTTATTTATGGACGGATTTTGCTGATTTTAAATAGCAAACTTCTCGGAAGCATGTCTGACAGAATTATTGAAGATTTGGATCCCGAAGATATCTGGAGACTTCAGAAAATTGATTTCAACAGACAGACGGACATGGCTTAATAGACTCCGCTATCTATAAGGATCCAGGGGGCTAATTCTGGCAGTCGTATACGATCGAATACTTACTCGTGAGTTCGAGTTTTTTTAACTTTGGAGGTATTATTAGTCGTTATCTAATAATATGTATCGAAATTTCTAATGACAGCAGGCGATAGCGAGCGAGCGTTTAAATGCAACATTGCGAGTAGAAATAAGAGCACTATCGAAATTGCTTTCGAATCGAAAAAAATTTCGATTACGACTGCCAGAATTAGCCCCCAGAATATAAATACTTTATAGGGCCGGAAAATTATATTGTGGAAATTACAAACGGAATGACAAACTTATATATACCCTTCTCATGAAGGTGAAGGGTATAAAATATAAATAAATTCGTTTTCATTAAAACAGCTCTACAGAAATGCACCGCAGCCCCAGTGATAATTTACTCGTAAACCGTACAATTTAATTCCCATTTAATGATTCATGTCACATGTTTGTCACATTTAATGTTGTTGGTGTTGCTGTTCTAGGAATCCTTTGATGTCAAGGTGTTGACAGAGAGATGGCGCATTTTACGGTCAAAGCATGATTAATTCAAATAAGTCGATACTGTGTGTGAGTTGGGAATATAGACGCCACTCCACTGGGGTCTTTACATGTACATATACCTATGTATGTATATTTGACATTTCGTTTCTAATGTTTGTTGCTATTGCTGTTATGTGACAGCTGCTCAGCTCAATTAACACTTATTTAGACAATCGTCTTTTTTTTTTTGGGAAAATTGGAACAAAATTCTGTTATCTGCGTATCAAGAGCAAGGAAATTCATTTAGAAACGATTTATTTATGATTGATGATTTGTTTCATTGTTTTGTTTATTAGTTGTGAATATATCAGGGATTAAGTATGAATTAGGTTGTGATTTAATTTGTCAAAACAAAAAGGTTATATGTATACGGCTAAGCATTTATTTTGATTAAACTGATATGGAAAATATAAATTCAAATTCAATTTTAAAATCAATTCCTATTAAGTTATAGCTTTACCTTGTACATAGTTGTTAGTAGGTTTTTTACATAGTATTCATATTTTCTAAACTTTAAGTAATTTTTCATTGAAAAATTAAAAAATAAATACTTTTGGCAAATTTAATTTTTAGATATCGACAGCTCAATTCCAAAACATGCTTAGTCGAAAAAGTGAGTTTTGCAGAAAAAGCTCCCAAAGTATACAGGCGATATCTAAAAAACCATATGAGGTAGAACTTTGTTGTTTATAACTCTTGATTGGTCTAGTCAATCACAACCAAAATTTGGCAGACTTTAAGCTGAAAATTCAATTTAAGTCTAAATTCAAAAACGCAAAAAAATTAAAAACATGCTAAGTCGACATAGCATGGTTAGGAATTGAACTGTCGATATGTTTAAAATAGTACGATCGCTCCTTTCACACGTTTCAGTTCTGACTCTTCAAGTCAAGTATTTTGGGGTGAGAAGGGAAAAGAGAATAAAAGGGGCCCATACTTGACGGTACAAGACACAATTTTTTAGTTTGCTTGTGTTTTCTTCTTTTATTGTCTCTGTGTTATTCTACGCGAAGTTGTTTGTATCTTTGATTTGCATGAAAAAGTAGAAACTTAATGGTAAAGAGCACGAAAATTGAGGATACGCGTGTGTTCGTAATAGCAGGTTCAAAAGGGAATTGATTAAAAACTGGTCAGCTAAAACTAAAACTTGTGAAGCAGCACGAATTATAGTTAATACACAAATTCTCAGAAGCTAACTAATGTTTGTATTTATGTTATTTGGGTCTTCGGAATGTTAATCTAAAATATTAGAATGAAATATGGACGGCGTATAAAAATATTCTTACGTTGTTACTTTTTAAAAACGGTGGTTTATTTCCTCTATATAAAGCGGATTCTTATTCAGGTATGTGATGGAAATCGATATCGAAAACGATTGAGTTTTAGAAGTCAATTTTTTCGTAATATTTCTGTATTGAAAAACTTTTATCACATAAAATATAAAGATATTGGGCTACTAAAGAGAATCTTAAAACAGAAATTTTAAAAATTAGATTATAAATGCATTAAAATGTATTTCCAAAACTGATTCGTTTTCGATATCGATTTCCATCACATGCCTGATAAACTTGAAAATTAAAAGCGTCAAGTAGTTTTAAGAAAATATAACGAGTCTTTATTTATTTTCAATGTACACAAAAACAATTGTAAATGAACACTCTGTCTTTTACACATTTATATTACGGTTTAAGAACACACTTACATAAATTACTGTTTGAGAACACTTTGATGTTTACTCAACAATGACTCACAATAAACTCATTTACTTAATTGGCCCTGTTAGTCTATTTATACACAAATCATAATTTCTGGAAGGTTCGGAGCGAAGATACTAGAATGCTTATGACTGCAAGTCTAGAATGTTCGTGGCTAGAATATTTAGCCAAAGTCATTAAAACTTAATGTTGCCATATTGCTCAGCTATGTTTATAACAGGGTGTTCTCAATAATGTTAATAAATTGAGGCTTCAACAGATGCTAGACAAGTTGTATGTCGATAAACACGCCATCTGTTGGTAAAGATGTACAACTGAAATACGTCGTAACAATATAGTAATAAATATATTAGAAACAATGTTATTGCAGTATCTCAGCAGTACTGCTGGTGATTATCCCCGAGCTAGTGACTGTACCTACCATTTAGTGACACCATTTGGTACGTCTGTAATAGACACAATTCTTTTACAATGATTTAAAATTGTGAAATATTCCATGAGTTGTCTCTTTGACATCAAATGTTCCATCTTGCCAATCTTCGAGCCATTAATTCAATTGCCGTAAATTCACTCTTAAGAAAATTGCTTTAGATAGCGTTCAACAAACACGTCTATGCTAAAACAATGCACTCGACCAATGCTTTTTGAGCGATGATATCGTTTAAATTCAGACGGATTCATGCTGCAGATTCCTTGAAAATTAAGAATTTTAGATTTGAGCCACTAGGCATAGATTGTAAAAGCTATTACAGACGTTTTTTTTAATAAAGCACATTTCATATGAACTTTATCGTTGGCTAAGCAATCTTCAGTTAACTAAAAATTTGACAACTGGGGACCAAAAGAAAATCAACATTTTCACGGACAAGAACGTGACATTCATATAAATGCGAAAATAACGAAATCATAACAATTTGTTTTCTCTCCATTTTTTAATAACCTTTTAGTGGAACTATATTTAGTGCTAAAGTTAGGTTTTGTTGTTTCAAATATATTAGCAAGGGAACAAGAACGCGACAATGATTCTTAAGTAAATAAAATAATTTAATTTACATAGTACATAATTTGTTTGCCCACTATTATATTAGTTTCATAATTTATTTTCATTGAAAACTAAACTAAGATTGTTGTTTCATTATAGTCTTGGGATGTTCATTTGTACAATAACCATTATATGTATATTCCAAGCGATACTAATGAAAATTACACGATACGCTTTAAACACTTATTCGTCCAAACAAAGCAACAATAAAAATTCCTACAAATTTGTGCAGCTCAAATATCATTTACCTGTGAAAATATTTGTTTAGAAATTAAAAAAAAAACAAATCTTTTAAAAACCAAAATTAGTGGAAAAAGATGTCATAATTATGTGCGATTATGACAGCTCTTGAATTTCAGAAGAAGAAAAAAACACACACAAACAAAATAAATGCGGGTGTTTTATTGCAGACAAACTTTATGGTCTTCGTCACCATCATTGATTGCAATCGTCATCATCAACCCCATAATGAAAGTAAATATGAAAAATCCATAATGCCACAATTGACATGATTATTATTACTATTCCTTTTTGCAAAATTGATGACAGCACATGCGGGATCATAATAATTTTTTATGTTTATTATAAATTTTTTTTTTTTACATTTTTCATATCTTTGCCTTTAATTATACAAATAAATAATGTCTACAACTCAATACATCTACTATAAATATTAAATACAAACACACTTACATATACGCGCCAATAAAAACAAACCCTAAACACAGTGAAAACCAGGACAAGGAAAAAGCATGAATGAATGAATCATTCACAGTGGAAAGAAGTGCAATAAAAACTTGATACGCGACATTCGTTTAACACAGAGAGTGCTACAGAGAGTTACAGCTCCTCCACACACTTAACTCGAATCACCCTGAGTAAATTTTTTTTCGAATTTCGAATTGATTTTTCCAAGATTTATTATTTATACATAAAGAGAAAAAACTGCATTATTAGATTTTTTGTCCTTCACTCAGGATCCCCACAATGTCCTGTTGCCATATGGCAACGCCAGGTAGGCTAGGCCACTGGTTAAAAGTTATAAGTAAAAACAGAACATTGTCCATTAAATGAATAAAAAACATGTGTTTTATTGAACTTATGCAAAAAGAACATTCTATTTATAAAAACTTTTTTCAAAGCTCCTTTCTAGAGACAAGTTTGAATCAATTAAATATTATATTTTACTGTGTATGGTATGGCTTGAAGCATTGCAAGCAGAGGCCAATGTCACATTTTCCACAAGCCGTGCGTACGATGGACTTGCATGTTTCTGCTGCAATCTCTGTTTCCTTGATTAGCACACTTTCATAATAGCCGCGTTGCTTTTTACGTAAATCATTTTTGTGTGGAATCGGACAACTTTTAGGGATCCGATTTTCTCGAATAGTTCCAGTGGCGTTATAACCACAGTTTTTCAGATAAGTCAACAATGGTATCCCAGTAAAGAGGTTGTCAAAATAAAAGGAAAATGGAAGGTTTTTTACATCTTCCGCAAAATCATCAATCATGCATAAAAGTGGCGCTGAGCAAGTACCGAATCTCTCCTCATATTTAGGATCTGACCTTGGATTTTTACCTTGATAGATTTCAAAGTTTACCATATATCCACCGGGTGTACATAATGGCCAGGCCTTGTAACCGAAACGAATGGGCTTCGCTTTAATAAACTGCTTGCAACCATGGCGGCCAAAATACGCAATCATGCTTTCGTCATAAGAAAGATTTGGTTCTAGGTGAAAGTTTGCTAGCATCTTAGCTTTGATATGGGCGGTTAGTGGCCTTAATTTCCACATAGTGTCAGTTCTTTCGTTGCTATCTTTCGGCACGCATAATGCTGACTCGAAATGAAGCATGTAGTGTATTTCTTCGAAGCGGTTTCTTCTCATAGCCTTATAAACCATTTCGTTCCGTAGATCATCTTCGCTCTTCCACATATTCCTAAAGGACCCTGTTGCATTATAGCCAGTTACAATTAAAATTCCAATGAATACACGAAGTTCTGAAAGAACACATACATATTATGATAAATAAAGAAATTTTTAAACAAATCCGTACCTCCAGTGGTGAGTTTTTCGTATCTTTTTTGATGATGGGCCGCATATAAATTTGAACAGTTGCATATATGCTCAAGCAAATCGTTGTCAAAAAATTGTTCAAATAGCTCATGAGGTGTTATTCCGCTGCTTTCTTTATAATTCGCTTCGGGAAAAATTTGAAGCACTGGCTTTGAATAATCTTTATGCCACGTGAATTCGGTGTTCTTGTTCGCTGGGGGTATTGAAGTGTTTGGCTTTACTGGGTTGACGCGGCATATCCTCTTCGACGAGCTTGGAAGACAGTCATCCAATATTTTTTGAGAAGGCGTATCGTCAAACAAACCGGTGCTGAAACAGGTTTCCTTGCCTTCTAGAGAATTAATTCTGCGACCATTTTCCAAAATGATTTCACACCCTGACTTCAGTTGTGCTGCGCAAACATTATCCGGTATTCCACCATCATCGTCACCGTCATCTTCGCCACTTGAGCCCCCCTCAATATTGGGTGGCTCAATATAAAGCGCTCGAAGATTTGTTGGAGCTCCGCTTTCATCATCGGAACACAATTCTTTCAAAAAATCCATTGCTTCTTGCAGAGAGAGTGGCCTAAGAATTGTTTAAATCGAAGAGGATAAACATTAAGCCACGATTAATATGTTTTTCAACCAACATATTACATAAAAAAATAAACGTCAAGCAAATAACTGAAAAAACGTGATATCGTAAACCAGTGGCCTAGCCTGCCTAGCGTTGCCATATGGACACAGCTAATTCAACTTTAAAAAAAACCGACAACAAATATTTTTTCGAGAATCACACTTATATCACATTTTTTCTTACACAAAACACTACAAATTAAATCACAATTTCATTCGCAATTGTTATTATATTTTAATGTTTGAAGCGTACTTACTTTTGCATTCCAACATTTTTGGCACCCGACATTTTGCATCGACTTTACTATTCTGAAGCTCTCAAGAATAAACACGCACTGCCGTACAAATAATATAAAATTAAAAAAGAAACGATTCTGCACGCAGAACAAGTTGTAACTTTTGCTTTTACTTCATTCGTGTTCCCGTTATCACTGGATTTTTACATACCCATCAGCTGTTGCCATATGGCAACCGCAGGGTGATTCGGGTTAAGGTACGGTCACATGTGGCAAATATTTACTCAAAAAAGTGTAACCACTTGTTTTAGCACAAATTTATTTGACGTTGTTTACTCTTACAAGAGTTTTGCAAGAGCAAACAGCATCAAATAAATTAATACTAAATATTTATTGTTATTTGGCCTAAATAAGAAAAGTTTTTTTTTTTAAATAAATAAACTAGTTCAAATGTATTTTACGTTACGTATTTTTCAACAAATATTTGTCAAGTGTGACCGTACCTTTAGATTCACAACAGTCAGTCAGTCACAATAGCTGACATAATCGTATGAAAAGTAATAATAACGAACGTTACGCTACAAATAACGATCCAAACATAAAAATAATAATAAAATAATAAAAATATAGATTGAATAATGAAATGGCAAAACGTATAAATGAAATCTTTAATTAAAACTTAATGTACTTTTAATACTTCACATATACACACACATTTATTATACTTCGCATACATTTGAAACGACTTTTCCGTTTTTTTTTTTTTTTGCTTTTTATATTTCGGAGGGTTATAAAATATCCAACATTTTATAACGCAAAAATACAAATTTATATACATTCAAACAAACCCGTATGAACGAACAACAAACTTGGCAAAAATTACTTGCATTTAATGGTTTCAATGTTAAATGCAGTGTATGAGTGGAAAAATGGAAAAACCAATGAAAATGCGTAATTTTTATTGGGTGGGTGCTTTTGTAAGTACGTATATATATGTATATGTGTATATATGTATGTATGTACATGCAAGTGTGTACATACTAGCTGTATATATGTGTTCGTTTTAATCCAACAAACAGAAAGTTTAATTAAATTCGAAAGAAATTTCAAATGTTTTTATAAGTACATTTAACTCGCTTCAAAAAGTACCTGAAATTAATGAAGTGTAGTAAAATTAAGATCCAAAGCTGGTTGCAACATAAGACCAAATATTAAAATACAGCAAGCAGATTTTGTATAATGACTTTAATACAATTTAATAAAGGTGGATTCACCCATGCATTCTGAACAAAATATTTGTGCGGACAATTTTTTTTCATATGAATATTTTCTCTCTCTAAAAAAAGGGCCGTCAAACTTCATATGAACAAATATGCGAATAGGTGAATCCACCTTAAGTATTTTCAGTTTGGCAAAAACAAAAACCTTACATAGTTTGTAACTTTAACTTTTCATATATTAGCTTGTACCGATCAAATATATGTTTGTGGTAATCATTCTCATCATGATTATATGTTGCTCTTCATTATAGAAATTATTGCCACGAACATATATTTAGTCACTTAAAAAATACAGTGTTGGAATTATAATAAGAACAACTTCTTACTTTTTAATGATGGCAAGAAGAACAACTTTAAAATGAATAACTTTGTTATGATCTTATGATGAATTTATATTGATTAGCATTCTATGAATCTCTATAATTTTGTTTATTTTCGGTTATGTCCTTTATTCAAATGCTTTAGAAAAGAACTTTATTTGAAAAATAAATTATTTTACAACTTCGAAAACAAGTATGAGTGGAATTGCTATACTCATGAATTGTTCCAAAATAAAAGTTTTCCAAGCAATTCATAGAAAAGTAAAACCAGAGACAAGGAACATGAAGCGAAAAACAATGATGCGATTTCATTTAATACGCAAAAACAAGTGAAAGCCATTTTGAACATCTCACAATTAGAAATAGGCTTTAGGAAATTGGATTAGAAGCCTGTAATCCAAGGAAGGTACCTTTATTGGATAAAAAGTTTGCCAAAAATATGTTGTGTTTTGCTAAAAACATTTACACTAGAAAAGTGAGCTTTGATGGTTTTGCCATTCGTTCAAAAGTCAAGAATAAACCTTGAAGCCTGTTGGAGTCTCGTTAATCATTTGGGATAGTTTTGCTTCATGTGAATAAATAAAAAAATGTGGATTACGTAGAAATATTGCTTAAATGAGAATTATTCCTCTTGCGAGTATTAATTGTAAAATTTTTTTTACTAAAATAAATAGTAGTGTAAACAATTTATTTTCAAATAAATTATATATTTAACTTGAAGTGAACTTCGATTAAAAATTTTTATAAAAAAATTATAGAAATATTGCAAAATCAAATGCCAATCTATACAGAGTAAAACTGTCGTGCCTATGGAAATTCATGTAGGAATATGGTGCCAAGCACACATCCAAACTAGTTAAGTATGGTAAATTACCAACTTGTGAAATATCTAAAGATTAACAATTTAATTAGCGATCGTCAGTACGGCTTCCGTAGGGACGCTCTACGTTAGACTTACGCGCTTTCCTATAGTGTCGCTTTTAACGCACGTAAGACTCACAGTTGTATGTTCGTACACAAAAGCACGATAGATCATGTGGCTTCATCTGTTTTAATAGACAGTATAAATATTAAGAAATCAGACGCTCTTGATGTTCAGCAATGACATGTGGTATCAACAAGATAAGCCACATGCCACATAGCACGCGAAACAATGGCACAATTGAGAGGCGAGTTCGTTGTGGAATTTATTTCGCCTTTGCGGTCGGTCACTGAGAATCCAGTGTAATGTCCGCTGGACTAAATACATTTTACAAGTGTCAAAAGAAGCTTTCAAGTGCATTGGTTTTTTAAACGGTGAAAGAAATACATACTTCACTCCATCTGATCTCCGTACTATTTACATCACCTATATTCAACCGAAAGTGGAATACAACTCTCATCGCTGCTCCGAAGTCTATTTTGATATTTCTCGACCGCGTACTGGAAAAGGTGAAGGTGCTTATCGGTGACAACTCTATTGATTCACTGGAGCATCGCCGTAATGTGGATTGAGTTTCACTGTTCTACCGATACTATAATGAAATTAGAGAACAATACACGTTCTTCAGTCAGGGCCCAACGATTTATGGTCGACTGGACAATGGATCGCACAACACATTACAGGGAAAATTTGTTCTTTAAGGTTCAATTAGTCGTGACTTAACCATAACCATAAAAAACAGCTGTTCAAACCAACCTTATGGGCAGCACTGTAAACGATAATTGCTGACTTAACATAATGTCATAGTCATAACCATAACCATACATACCAATTGAAGTTTGGTTTTCCGCCATAACCATAAACAGCTGATTGCAATATTTATTTGTTGCTTCTTTTTGTTTTTATTTTAGTTTTCACATTGGTATTGTTTGGTAAGTTTTTTTTAAATTGTTTAATAACTTCTTTAAAAATTTTGTAGTAAATGAAATGGATGACGGAAAACTTATTAAGTTGGTGCGGAACTGTCCCTATCTTTATGACAAAACCCACGCAGACTTCCAAATAGCATCACATGTCTCCAACACAATGTTTCTTACAGTAGTTTTTCCAATTTTATAGCTCCAAGCGAGTGTTTTTAAAGGAGTTCCATATGCTAAATACCTAGCAATTCCTTAAATTAATTTTACAAATTGTGTTTTTATTTCAAAACTTACAAAAGTGACATGCTCATAGTTTTAATCAAAGTGAATTTAAATACAAGGTGACAGCATTGCTACAACAATTACAACAAGGTAAGAACAACAGGCATTTTTGTTTGTGTAAAAACTTTCGTCACTGTCAAAAACATCTTTTTTTTATATAAACTTTGACTATTTGTAAACAACTTTTTGACATTTTCAATTTCACCATGAATAATCAGCTGGGGCTATGCTGTCACCTTGTACTTAAATTCACCTTGGTTTTAATTTAATATTTAATTCTGCACTTTTGAGAAATTTAAATTTAAAAACATAAACAGCTGTTTACGGTTATGACTGTTGCCAGAAAAAAGTTACGGTTATGGTATGGCAATATGGCAAAGTTACGACTAATTGAACCTTTCTGTCCGTAAACTTCATGCAGAATACTGCCCTGTCACTTTCAATATAGGAAAATTGAAATCAACTGTTCACAAATACTACTCCCTCTATCGTCTCTCCTAGTTCCAACACAATGAATTACATGAGTAGGGGTCCGTCATCCCTTGAGTTCTGGTCCAAGCAACAAAAACGATATGATAGTTGGCTGAAGCTCGAGCTTTAACTAAATATTAATATTATATAACTCAGTACAACACATGATTTCGGGACTTAATTCTGATAATTGTTTATGAAAGTAGCCCCAAAAAGAAGAACTTCTGCAGCATTCGTTTAGTCATGTTACATCAAATAATAATTTAAAAACTTATTTGAAGTTAGTAAGTATCGTATAGGGAATTTGTCACGTTTTAGGCTCTTTTGTTTGTCATAACTCGAGAACCACTAGTCCGAATAAGCTGAAACATACATAAATCATGAAAATCGATGAACGCGTTTCGCTTTTATTCACAATTAAGTAACATGAGCAAACGAATGATGCAGAAGTTCTTCTCTTTGGGACTACTTTCATAAACAATTATCAGAATTGAGTTCTGAATCAATCACCTAAAAAACGTTGTACAGTGTAATGGTATGAAGTTGTAAATATTTCTTTGAAACCATTGGGATGCCTTCATCAACTTTATCATCATTTTTTGTAAAGTTTTCCAAACCATGAATCATGATTCTATGAAATTAAGTAAATACATTTGAAACAGCATAAAAATAAAGTAAATGTAATAAAATTATATTTATTCATAATTAAAATCATCAAAGACTAATTGCAATAGTTTAAGGCCAATAAAACATATTTGAACATTCAACAAACGAATGGACACTTACAACAAAGTTTTTCGTTACAGGGCAAAGTTTAAGAAAAACCATTAAATTCTTAAGTAAATATTTTGGCCGTATTGGAGCAAACACCAATAAAAGAAATTATTAAGAAAATAACTAACAATACTAAATAGCAAATACACAAATATTTAGACACATTCAGTATGATCAAAGGAAAAAAAATAATGAATTATTTTATTTACATTGGGAATATGTATAAAAGTTTTGGGTTAAAACACTTAAAGGCGTCTCTGTTGCCTGCCACACACACACTTTAACATAGTAAATATATCGTATACGAGTAAATAAATATACTCAAAAATTAGCCATAATATTTTGATTATAAAGTTTTTGCTTTTCCCAGAAGTTACGATAAACTTTAAACGCATATAATAGTGTAAGAAACTCTTTAAATAAAACAACATCTGTCATTAATGACAGGTGTATGTAACAATGTTTAGATACTTGAGTCCATTTTCAATCATACAGCCATTACGAATTTTGTTTCTTTACATTAATGAGGAAATTTGGTCAAACCTAAAACTCCACTTCCTCTAGCCAACCAGCCATCCACCTACTCAAATGAAAATGCCTTTCAGATTTTGGTTTTAATTTTTTAGGTAAATATTTACTCAGTTTAATTGAAATAAAATGTTAACACATTCTAGAAATCCAACATTTCTCTTTTAGGTTTCTTTTTTTTTAACAAAAATTCCAAACCGAAAATATTCAGTTGAACATAATTATGTACGAGTACATACAGACATACAGACATATTTACATATATATGTAGATTTACCTGTTAAAAATAATCTTTAATGGGATATTAAACGTTTCATAAACACGCCATTTAAGCATTTCAAAAACCAAATTTATAGTTGTCATCATAATCATTCGACATTTATGACAGACCTGAATTTGACATTTATGATATTTAACATTGACTTTTGGTATAAAAATATGTATGTATTTCTCTTTTTTACATTTTGGAAATTATTGTTTTAATTTTGCTTGTAAATTATGTTCGATATGCGTGCCATTTAAACATTTTCCTTTATTTTATAATTATTTCTCTTCTAGTTTATGTTATTGTGGGTAGACATTGTCACATTAAACGTTAAGGGTTACAAAATTAAAGGAAACGTTAACGCTAAAATGCTTAGACCGCTAAATAGAAAGAAACAAAATGTATATATTGTTGCAATTTTCTGCTACATTAAACAATGTCAATGAACCTTTATGGCTCGTGGTCGAATAAATGTTCTAAAGAAAACCTGCAAGAATAAAAAGAAGAAAAAAACACAATATGGGTTTTTTTTAGTTTGGCTTTTGTTGATTCAAATGATTTATTTGAAATTAAATGGAAATCGAATAAATCAAATCATGAGTCATTTCACTTTAAAAAAATAATTTGAATTTTTATTACCTTCGCCCTTATTTTAAGATTGTAGTTTCAACTAAACTATTCACATGCCTTGCGTGAATCACATGCCACAAGTCCTTATATTTTGCTTTCGTTTTGTATTTTCAAATTGCTTGCAATAACTATTATGTTGTTAGTGTAAATTGTTGTACATTATAATGATGATTTGTTGGTTATTTGCAAAACACCCGCAAGACTGATGGAATGAATGACCGAGTGAAAGTCGAGAAACTAATTTTTTAATTAATAAATTGTTGAAATTATAAAGCTGTTAAATAAATTAAGAAAGTTGTTAACATATTTTTGGTGTTCTGGAGAAAGGAGTAATTGTAAAGATATTTAAATTGAAATATTTTTTTTTTTAAAGAGAAGTACCACTCAGGCAATTAATATACCCATATATACCTGAATTACTTTCTTTTGGAAAGGGGAGAGTTGAAGAAGTAAAGGTGGTGAAAGAAAAAAGCTTTTTTTATATTACAACTCTGCAATTGCGCATTATGTTTGTTTTTAGTGCAGCATTGCAGCGCCTCTGGTGGTGAGTAGGCGCACTATTTTTTAAAACTTGATTTTTTTATAGCCTTTATTTATTTATTTTACTTCGGTGTTTGCATAAAGGACAGAGACTAGATATTACTGACTGCAAGAGTTTCAATTCTCCGAATGAAATGCAGAGAATAGTAAACTCTTGACATTTGCATCTTAAGTCTTTCTAATATTAGGTCGGTTCTAAAATTCAGGCGGATTAAGAACTAGGCACTTTTCTATAGGCTAATCTGTTGATGGAACTATAACTTTTATAATAAAGAGTAATTTTTTAAGAACTTTCAGATTTGATTTAAAAACACATAAAATTTAGAGTAATGTAAGACATCTTTTTTTGGGTCGATAGATGACCGCGGAAAACTGTTCGCTGAGGTAAACTGTTCGCCGAACTCGCTTCTCAATTGGGTCATTGTTTCGCATGCTGTGCGGCTTGTGGCACCCTCTGATTCCTTAATATTTATACTGCCTATAAAAAGAGATAAAGCTAGTGTGTTATTATACAACGTTGAGTCTTACGTGCGTTAAAAGCGACTTTATTCGCACAACCACATTCTGAGATGGTCAAAAGATCTCGGTTAAGGGTATCAATTATGTTTTGTCTCTTTTTCCTCATCTCAAAAGAGTTGGGTCTATGGTTGCATGAGTATGAATGGCAAATGTTGCTATCATCTTCAAAAGAATAGATAGGGTTGGAAGTCTTGCTAAAAAAATAATGTTGCTAAAAAATCACCCTTTATAATTTATTTTGATTTTTATACGAGTATATAACCTTTAAGAACTCTTTTTTTCCTTTCTATTTGGTTTCATCATGGTTTCCATCCAATAGCCCGATACACTAATCGATGCAGATAAATTAATATCGATACGCGATCACTTGATTTTTTATACTTTATCTAAACTTAGTGATCACTTATATTTTTGACCAAAATTCGATTTTTTCTATTAAATCATGAAATAGGCTTTAGATCCTTTAACAGTAGTCTAAGTTAGCAAAGGAAGATAATCTATATTTTCTTTCCGGTGACTGCTCCATAGAAGACGCTAAAGATGTTTATGCCTAAGGCTCATCGTGTCGCTATCTACGAATACCTCTTCAAAGAGGGTGTTATCGTGGCCAAAAAAGATACCCACGCTCCTAAGCACCCTTAGCTTGAGAGCATTCCTAACTTGCATGCCATCAAAACACTCCCGTGGTTTGGTAAAAGAATAATTCGCCTGGAGACATTATTACTGGTACTTGACCAATGAAGGTATCGAGTTCTTGCGCAGTTATATGTATTTTCCTCCTGAGATTGTTCCCGCCACTCTCAAGCGTCCCACCAGACCCGAAACTGTACCTCCCCGCCCAGCTGCTGCTGCTCGTTCGGGTGATGTTAGCAAGACTGATAAAGACCGTTCTGCTTACAGACGTGACCAGAGAAAAAGTTCAAATAATCGAGATTTCATATTAACGAGAGTTCAAATTAACAAGAGTTTAATTAAAATTTAAGATGTTTTATTGTGAACTTATGTAATTATAATGAAAAAAAGTCCGTAATTTTTTTTGAGTGAACGAATTCAATTCAATGTCTTTGTTCAATGAATTTTCAATTGTGATTAAAGCTGAAAAGAAATCGTCACTTGTATCCGTTCTGGGAGCGTAGGAGCGTAATGTAGTAAGACTTTTCATTGTTTTACTTAATGAAACTGGAATTGTTGGTTGCTCGTCTTCGTCTGCTTCATCTTCCTCATCCAAAGAAGTCAAATTCAACAGTTCAGCGTCGGTTAGGGCACCATAGACACTGACAATGTCTACTTGAACATAGTTTTAAAAACTCACCTCCCCAGAGTTAAGCAGAAGTCTCTCTGAAGTCAACTGTCAATGGGTTGTGTATGCTAAAAGCAAACGATTTTAATTTTATTTTAAAAACAGAAACAAAATCACATTATGAATTCAAATTATAGAGTGTAAAAAAACTAAACTTCAAATTATAGAACGCTGTCAGGCAAGATGTTGTTTCTATAAAGCAGCGCATATAAACTAAAATAAATCATTGTTTTATTTATTTTATATTTTGCATAAAACACAGCACATTAAAATAATTCAAATTATAGCGTGTCAGCGATAAATATGCCATTCAAATAAATTCAAATTACCGAGGGGACCAATTATTCAGAATTTTTTCAATTTATTAAATGTTTTTCAAGGGACCTGGAAAAATTAAATCAAATTATTGCGAGATTCAAATTAACGAATTTCAAATTATCAAGAGTCGACTGTATTATAATAACCAACTTTAGTTTATTGTTTTAGTATTTTATTTACTATTTATTTATTTGTTTTTAATAAACTATTTTTAGATTGTAATTGATTCAAAAACTGTTGGAAGAATTCTTGTTAATTAAATGAGTTTTTTTTTTGATTTTCTTTTTCATCTAACTAAACTCAAAAAACATTGCACTCTACTTTATTAAACACAATTTAAACACAAACTTCGAAACTTTAGTTATTTGCACAAATAGAAGAAAACATTCCGATTTAAATGAAATGTCAAGCGTATGTTTATTGTCGAATGCCATTATATCTTCTAATCGCATCAATAAAGGAGAAAGAATAAACTACAGCAACGTTACACAGAATACAAATAAAGGAATCTTTATAAGGTCAATAAATAGTTAACAGAACTAAAAGATGTTTTTATTTTCATCTTTATTTGTGTCTCTCTCTCTTTTATTTTGTGAAATAAACTTGCTATGAAGTGAAAGAAAGGGCTCAGCTGGATTAAAAATTATGCGTACAATGACTATGATACCTCATTCATGCCAGACGGAGGATACATTTATATTATTCCCTTTTTTATTTTTATTTTTATTTTTATTATTACCATTTTTATTTTATTTGCAGAAATATACCGAAAAAATCGACAAACTACATGAAAGACATTTCAACACATTTATCTTGTATAAGAAAAGGAAATAAATATATGTATCCATACTCGTACAACAAAACAGATGAAAAGAAGAAAAAATAAGCAATTTTATAGCACTCTACTTAAGGTAACGTAACGATAAAAAGGAAGGACTAATACGTATTGTACATATTAGAGAACTTGTAACAAAGGACATATAAAAATAAAATACACGGCGACATATGTACATTAGGGTGGCCCCGTTAGTATGGAGCAAAATAAGGTATCGATGTTCCCGACTAAATGAAAATTTGATTCATTTTAAAACTACGTTTCTCAATTTTTTTGTCCTGGGGTCAATATTTGGTGAGCTGTATCAAAGAATAAAAATGTCCTTTTTAGAGGTTTTTAGATTTTTTTTCACATTTCTTCCAAAGGAACTATATGTAAATTTGGCATCATATGAAAAAATTAAAAAACTATTTTTTTAATTAAAAAATTTTGAAAATTTCAGACAATATTTTAGTGGTTTTTTTATTTTTTCATAGAATTTACTTAAATAAATAGTTGAAATTTCTTGATTATAAACATCATGCAATTTAACCCAAATGGGGTTTCCCGATTTTTAAAATTCTACCTATTTCAATTTTTATTAATTTTCCCTATCTGACAATCTCTGTTAACTGAATTCGTTAATGTAATGGGTATTAAAATAACGTAAATTTTATAAGCTAAAAAAACGGGAAAAACCATTTGGGTTAAAGAAGAAATTTAAACTATTTATTTAAGTAAATTCTCTGAAAATATAAAAAACACTAAAATTTTGTCTGAAATTTTCAAAATGTTTGAATTAAAAAAAAATTATTTAATGCGGCTCTCAAAGACCTTTCATATGATACTAAAATTGCATATATTCCCTTGGGGGAAATGTGGGAAAAAAATCAAAAAACCTCTAAAAAGGACCTGTTTATCATTTGATCCAGCTCACCAAATATTGACCCCAGGACAAAAAAATTGAGAAATGTAGTCTTAAAACGAATCAAATTTTCATATTAGTCGGGAACATCGATACCTTATTTTTTCTCCATACAAACGGGGCCATCCTAATATACATACATGTGTAGATGATTACACATTTAGACAAATAGAGCAGAGTACTTGATATGTATTATTTAGATACAGTGGGTGTCAAAACACTCCTGTAAAATAATAGCCTACAAAATGGACAACAGAAGGATGTGAGATTTAGTAATTCATATAATTAACTATTATTTAATTTGTTATCTAAAATAATTACTAAAGATAGTGACCTACATAGACTTACAAAAATCGTTATGATTAAATATTGAATGTGGGTTTATTTACGATACGACCACGGATCAACTGGGAATGTCGATGGCCTAAATTATAAATTTACGCCATGGTATAATCTTATTCAAGACTTCTTTATAATGTGTAATAATTTTCATCAAACTGCTGTTGCTTGCTACATATTTCAGGATTACAAGCATCACAAGTGATAATGACAAAAGCAGCAACAATAAAAGATTTATTTTAAGGAGGTCCATAAGTTCTGAGTTGTATGTTGTTAAGCTGATACTAATAAACCTAATATTTGCAAATATAATACGGATTCCAAATATTTCAACAACACAAATAATAAGGTATATAAATAAATAAGCAAAAATAAAAAAGAAACAAAAACATAAAAAAACAAAAAAAACTATCACATGTTTGCTCCTTGATGTGAAAATTGTGTGTATTTGTAAAACTAGACAAAACATTTGATGTTTTTCTTCCAAACATGGATAATGATGGGACTGTTTGTTTGCTTGCTTAAGCAATTTGGGGGTAACGTAGCGTATAAATGTCGAGGTACGTACAAAAAACAAAAAAAAAAAAAACAATGGATAGACGGAGAAAACAACTTATTTTTGCCATCAATGGTTCATTAAATTTAATTTGATGGGAATTTTTCGCAACATTATAACAGTGTGTGTGTGTGTGTGTGTGCGTAGTTTTGTGTATTTCGAGAAATTTCAAACATTTTAGCAGCTCTAAACCTAGTCGTGCAATCAAAAGCAAAAACCAAAGATTTTACTTAATTAAATAAACAAATGTTAGCATTTCGTCCTTTGCCTTTTTAAACAATTCTACAACATGTTGCACTAAGTACACGTGTATTAAACCAAAAACATGTCCTTTTAACAAATTCGCCTTGATTTTAGCTGCCAACATCAAACATGTCTGATAGTCTAATAGATTGTTGATGTTTGAGACATTAGATATCCTGTCTTGTGTCGAGTACTCTGTTGTTGTGCTTCAGTTGTGTGTTTGTCAGTAGCAAGACAACACATCCGGTTGTTGTAGAGGAAAAATGAGTGTACGTTTTTTAGAATTATTGGTTGTGAATTTTGTGCTGGCAATACTGAGCGGAAATGATCGCATTAAAGACTGGCAAATACTAAAGGTAAGTGAAGAGAAACAGGGTGATTCTGAAAGTGGAAACGTCAAGTTCAAAATGAATAAATAATATAAAAGTAATAATTAAAATATGTAATTATTTACAAAGTTTTCAATATTGTATTTCATTTCCAATATTTCGCTACTCCATTATGTATCATCTTCAGGGAGTTATATTTAAAAAAAATAGAAGAAACTAGGCTTTAAAATTAAAAGAAAATTATTTATTTGGGAAATCTGAAAAAAAATATTTTATTATTTAAAAGCGTTAAAACGATTGATGATATCCATAGTATTTATAGATTTGTAATTAATAATAATACTATGCCAAAGAATAACAGTCAGGCATGTGATTAAAATCGAAAACGAATGAGTTTTAGAAGTCAATTTTTTCGTAAAAATAAAATATAAAGATATTAGGCTACTAAAGAGAATCTTAAAACAAAAATTTTAAAAATTAAATTATAAATGCATTGAAATGTATTTCCAAAACTGATTCGTTTTCGATTTCGATTTCCATCACATGCCTGAGTATTACAACAAATTATTAAAGCTAATTGTTCGACCTTTTTAATTTAATTTCAATTTAATTGTAATTTTTATTTATTTTGCTTTCCAATATTTCTATTTTCAACAAAACAAATAGTAGTGGCATTAGAAAATTTCTTTGGAAAATTAGTTTTAACAACATTTAATTCAAGATTGATAAGCAATAAGTTGTTTTAATAATTTGTAACATTGGCAAATACCCCAGTAGAATGCCAACCAGTTCGATCATTAAACTTATATAGCATTCTAAATCATTAGGAAACTGATTTCGATGTAAAAAATAAATAATTTTTGATATATTATCATAAAAATAAAACAGTTATTTTGAAAAACTTTGAAAATCATTTTAAACCTATTTTTCCATCTCAGTAACATTAAAGACTAATAGATATTATATTGTCTTTAACAATATTCTAAATTTCTTAAAACATTACATTAGAACATTTGACTATCCGATATTTATTTCTATATTTCTGATTTTAGTTATAATATTAGTCCTTATCTATATTTGAATTAGTTTTAATAGTTCTAGAATTGATGAGTTCTTTTAGTTCCAGAATGCTAGATGAAATAATATACTCATGTAAAAATTATAAGCTCAAGTGCCAATGTATGAGTATTCAATGTAAAGAGTCATTATTGCCATTACTTGTAATGAAAGTTTCTGCTACATACTGAGGCTTTTTATGCCTCCTTATTTAGTTTTAAAAAATTCAAAAGAAATGTTAATACAAAATATAGGCTGTTTTCATAAACGCAGTATGCAATGCAACATTTCATTGCATAGAGTTCATAATAGCATTTAGAAATATAATTGGAAAATTTTTGTTTTAAGATTCTCTTTAATAGTCAAATATCTTTATATTTTATGTGATAAAAGTTTTTAAATTATATTCTAAATGCTATTATGAACTCTATGCAATGAAATGTTTATGAAAACAGCCATAAGCTCTGAAAGTTATTTACGAGTATTTGCAATATTACCAATATTCATATATTATACATACATTTTCATATCTTATTTATGTATTTTATACCGCACCAATACTTTTTAAACATCAGCTTTCTTTCGCCTTGTATGAATTTTCTTATACATACACTCAATTCAGTTTAAGACAATTTAATATATCTTTAAAACACCCTGTTACTTAATACTGATCATCAAAATATTTAATTTGTAAAAACTGTAACATACCTTAAGGCTGTTTAAAAAATTTTATAACGAATTAAATAAAACTTGTTTCCTGTTTCCGTGTTTGTAAAACTACTGTGAACAATTTAACACTACAGTAAAAAAGTAGAAATACAAAATAACAAAATCCAGGAAACTCATGAAATTAAAATTTCTAAGAAAAATTAAATATTTAATGAATGCAGTATGTAAGTAATTAGATTGAGTTTGAATTGACACAACGCTTTCACTTATTGCACAAATATCCGTGAATGCGTCACAAGAACAGTGTATACATAAGTAATTAGTTCGCTTTTGGCTGCATGATGTGAAATAAGTGAGCATGTGAAGGAGAAGGATGACTCAATAAGGGTTCCAGTTTAATAATACAATTTTTTCTGAATTATTTTTAAAATGTTCTATATACATACATATGTATATAAAACGTAAAGTTGCTGACTGTCAGATTCAGCATTATGATCTAAACTTACTGCCATATTTGTAAAACATTAAAGTAGACTTCAAATGTACTTTAAGAAAATTTTGTATGAAAATTTTCTCTAAATGCATACTTCAAGTCTACTTTATTTTTTATAAATACGGCAGTTAATATATAAGTATGTAGATATAAAAAACATTTAAAAGACATCTGCATTAGTTTAAAAAAAGTGTAAATTTGTGTTTGATACTTTTTATAATACAATGTTATAGTAAATCATTAGGAAAAAAAACGTGCCATAAAGAGAGAAAAAATTTACCAAAAACAGTAAATCGAATATACGAATAATCGAATCTATTTTCAATTATTGGTCAAATTTAAAACAGTGGTTTCTCTCATCAGACCAAAGTTAATTAATATGGTGTTACTTAGATGGGAAAAGAGTTAGGTACTTTTTTGAAACATAAATTTTGAACGCAGATTTGCATTGAGTCATATCTGGGTAACTTATACTTACACTAATGGCATGTTTCTAGATAACTAGTGTATTCTCATGCGAACGAGTGGTACACGAGCGAGTAGTAAACAAATGAGTTTCTATAATACACTCGTCTGACTTACGTTAGTTACGTTGGTAATATTGAGTTGTTAAATTGCATTATTGCCAAATTGTTTAATTAAATATTTTGTTTACTTTTTCCATGTTAATATTCAATATTTTAATTATTTTAGGGACAACCCTAGAAACCAAAATAAAAACAGCTGTGTTTTATTTACAATACAAAAATAATTTATGTAAATTGAAATTGCTATGAATTTTTTAATATTGTAATAAATTGAATGAAAAATGTTTCCATTTATCGCAATTAACATTGAAATTGAAAGTTAAGGTAGTGGACAACAGTTTATGCTGTAGAAATGTACGAAATAATATATAAAATATTGTTTTGTGATGCACACAAGCACTTATTTCTACTCGTCTGTTTTTGACAATAGGACAATTGAAATTTCAATGTAGAAACCATAAAAAAAGATAGTCTTACGTTTTCTCTCAAGAGAATTTACACTTGTGTTATAAAACCCCAAAACTAATTTTTGTACTCATTTGGGCGAAAAATTTGAGTCACTTGTTATTTAGAAACATGCCATAAGTTGGAGTATTTAAAAATAGAAAATAGTAAAACAATTTTATGAAAAATTTTAAATAATTTCCAAACTAACTAAAATTAAAAATGCTTTGATCATTAAAATTTGTACCTAAAAACCTATAAATTATATAAATATTTGATCGCTCATAATCTTCCGCAAAAATCGGTCGTTTAAATCGATCTTTACTTGAACTATATCCAATTTTCGAAATTTAGGAAACATTTTTAAAATTACCCACATTTCATTTAAAATCTAATTTTTAAAGCCAAAAACACGCGAAATCATCTGTGATTTTTATTAAAAAAATTTAGTTAACAAATTTAAGTTTTGTGTGAAGTAATAAAAAAAAATTGCAAAACTAGTGGCATCAGAGCAATGATCTGCACAAACATGGTGTAAATGTATTGTACGCATAATCTCCAAGTTGTTTATTGTTTGATAATTTCAATCAGTTGACAAACGATAACAAATGATACAATCAGCTTTCATTAAAAGTTGTACTTGGCCTGATTGTACCAAAACTGAACTTTTCTTTGAATTATAATTGAATTATATAATTATCAACAATTTTTAATATTGTTTAATATTGTAAGTTGTTGAAGTTATGTTTTGATTGTAACTAAATGTAGTTTTTATTATTTAAATAGACGATCCCTTGAGAAAGTAGACAAAACATCTACGAAACGTCGGGAAAAAATGTAAATAAAAGTTTTTAATTACATTGGAGAAGTTTAGGAACATTTAATAAATTTTTAATATTGTTAATGTAATTTACACTGCTTTTTTAGAAGTAAATTTTCGTATGATTTTGATTTTTTAAAAGATTTAAAATCTTTCAAAGTGAATCAAAAAATCAATCAGGTCCCATCTAAATGGAATAAACAATCGCTCATATTTGTTTCTACTTTTTTTGGCGTTTATTTATTAGAGTTCTCTTGACCGATAATTCGTGCCACCTTAATTAAATATACTTCCACACATATTTTCAGAAACAGATTATTGACTGACAAATCTTTCTCGTTACATTTTAGAGAGGCATCCTTCTCCGCAGTAATTTAAATACTGAAGAGTATTTAAAGTATTTTGCCTTGTTAAAAAAATAAACCCAGTAATAATACAAAACAGATCAAGTACTTTACACTGAATGCTGTTTTTTTTTTTTTTTTGTTTTGTAGGTATCGTTGCTGTTGATGTGCTGATGTTGAACGAATATACGTACGTACGTACGTATGTATAGAGGTATAGGTATAATAAGGGCGATGCAATTTTCAACATTATCATCATCAACAACATCATCATCATCATAATTTGTTGTACATATTATGTGAAATTTTAGTATTAAATTATTATTATACTATTAAACATATTATTATGACTACGAGTACATATTTCATTTCATTCACTCGTTCATTCAGTTATTCTTCCTTCTAGATGTTGTATTTATTTTTTTTTTGTGTGCTTTGTATGACTGGGAGGTCGAACAATGAATAAACAAAAAAGTTTATTAAAAACGTAGAAGAGAGAGAGAAAGAAAGAACGAACGAACGAACGAAAGATAAACAGAATGAGAAGAGATATGGTTATTGTTGTTGGCTGAATTGCAACCACTTTGCCACAATCTTAATAACCATGAAGTACTGTAGCTAATTAGCACAAAAAGCTGGCTAATAAACATGCTCAATGAGCCTTGAAACGTATGCATATAATACGTAATAAGTATGTACCTATTCACATATATGTTTGTAATGCTTAAAGTTTGTAAATTACATTGTATATGGAATAAAAATTGAAGGAATGTTTATAGGGATGCCTGTGCCCATAAAACACTTGTAAAACTTTGGGTGGGTGGATGTGTAATGAACGTACATATGTACGTACGTACGTACGGGTTTGTGCCATTCTGTGTGAGTGAATGTATAAAGTACTTTAAGGTCGTCAGTTTTAATATTTCGATAAAAACAGTATATACGAGTACATATGAATTTCTTATTAAATACACTTACAGAAACAGGAGGTAATAGATTCATCCAAGTGGACTGACTACTCCATTAATCGGTATTCAAGTTCGAGTTGACTCTGTGACAAAGGTCTATATGAATATTTAATACTCCAGTTATCAAAGTCTTTTGATTACTTGGCTTCAGTATCAAATACAATCACATAGCATGTGACCCACGACATTGTCAGCTTAACAACAATGGGAAGGTTATAACGACCTATTTGGGAAATTTTGGGAAAAGTTTGTTATATAAAAATGTCTTTTTTGAATAAATTTAAAGCCATGTGATATTAGAAGGCATAACCAACTGTTTCCAGTTACTTAGTTACTTCTTAAAGGGAGAGGGGGGCACTTTAAAACACTGTTTGCTTTCAAGCCACATACAAATTTATATTTTGACTTTTTATATTGACTTTTTACATAATTTAAATAATATAAATGGAAATAAACTTTAGCTTTAACTTATTTTTAGTTCGATTTATAGTTTTTTTTATTTACGGGGCCGCTTTGAACTAGGCTGGGGCAGTTTTGAACGGCAATCTTTTCTTGTAGCGCTTATGTCCAAAAATAACATAAACAGTTATATTTTTTATATATATAATAAATTCGATTTATTTATTAAGAAAAAACATAAACATTTCAACAGTTAAAAAATAAAAAAAAATTCAGAACAAAAATAAATTTTATATTATTAAGACGGAAAAGGCCTTGTGATTTCAGGTGACATTACATTTTCCTTTAAAGCATCATGATCAGCATTGGATTCTTCACTTTCAGAAAAAAAGAGAGAATCAATAATGTTTGGTACTGATAAATTAACATGTTCAAAGGTGCCCCCTTTTTGTTTGTTCAAACCTGAACTGACTTGCCATTTCACGGAAATTTATAATAAATATTTATTTTTTACATAAATATCAAATAACTTAATTTAATTTTGTTTGAAAATGAATTTTGGACTGCAATAAATTTCTTTTACGAAAGAAAACGATCACTGAATACTTCTTACACTCTTACAAAAAAACTAAAAAAATTTACAATGGCACTGCGAAAACTTGTTCACCCAACTACATTCGGTCGATGACTGAAAAAACTAGCAAAAGTTGTTAACGTTGCTAGAAAACAAGGTTGCCATGTGAAAAACTCGGTTAGGGGTCGGAAAATTTGTTAAACTGAGGTTTTATCAACATAGTTCAAAGGTGCCCCGGGTATAAACGTGCCCCCCCCCCCTCTCCAACAATATAAATAACATCAGGAGTTAGAATGTGCTCAAATATATTTTTTGAAGAGCTCCAATAATTCAGCTGGTATGATAACTTTACATTATATTATTTCAAAAGTCCTGCAACGTATCTTATTTTGAATACAGACAACCAGCCATAACTCGCCAGAAATCCACCATTATAAAGTCATTTTGTATTTCTATGGCTTTGGGTTTGAACAATTCAATTAATTGGAATGAAAAAAAAACAATAATACAGTTCGTTCTCTAAAGATCCATTCTAGATGTATATGTCAATATTACAAATTTTTCCTGCTAAACATTTGGTCAAGGATATAAGCAAGTCAACAGAAAAATTCGTATAAATATGAAGCAAGAATTTTAGCTGGTATTTGAAATCATCGATAGCCATTACACCCTACATTTCTTTCAGTGTTGAAATTACATTAAAAAATGCATATATACATATATGTATGTATGTACATATTTATTTATACTCCCCTAGTTTGTTATTTATTCACGCAAAATGCTGGACGCAAAAAATTGTAAACGAAATACCAAAAAAGGAATGTACGTGGAAACAATTAGTTACCTTAAGGCCCCTCAAACTACCTTTATGAACTTTTGCAAATGTATTTTTCTCTGCCAAATGCTAGAGAGGCAGGCAGTAATAGTATGCATGTGGTACATTCATACGCTTGAATAGAATTCAATTGCAATTTTGTAACAGTCACATATACAGAGATACATTTGTAAAAATGTATGTAGTTTATGAATGCTGTAAACACAGGCACAAACATGTGAATGTGCTCCATGCAACTTATGCAGTTTGGGGAAGAATATGGGCAGGCATTCATAATGTGCCACATACGTACGAACATACTATTGTTGTGTTATTGTTATTGTTCTGTATGTGTGTATATATGTATATATTTCCTACGCACAAAGTTGCAACCCCAAAAGCAAAAACAGCAATAACAACAACAACAACAACAGTAACAGAAACATACCATATGAATACACTCTCACAATATAAAAATTGTTGAAATTTGTTTTTGTTTAGTTGCATATGTTTATAAAACCATAATGCTGCAGTGAACCCAAATCATCATTGTTCCATCATCATCATCTTCATCTCGTCATCTACAACAACACACTTTTCACTTCAATTCAATGCAATGCAACTGAACTGAACTCAACTCTCCTTCTCGTCAACATTCCAAGCAAATGAGCCGTAGGCCAATACATTGCATTCATAACAATATGAATATTTTCATCATCAATGAATACAATTTTCATTATTGTATTTACGGTCTACATTTCGGGGAGGTTGGGTGTGCACAAGTGTTGAGTTTTCCGATCAACCGTTTTGGTCATAAGGTGCAAATATAACGGTATAAAAGTATCCAAGGGACCAAACCATACACTTAATGGGATCTCTGTTTATGCATGTAGGTTTTTTAAAGGCAAACAAATGGTATTATTAAGGTAAAGTGGACAAAATACGATTGAAATCTGAATCCGATTGAAACCTGATGTACAAAACTTGTCAACATTTTTAAGCAATTATGGTGAGCACTTTTTCTAAGTCTATTAAAATTGGTTAAACCGATTTATATTTTCTGTAAGCTTCCATTAAAAGGTGCTTTTGAAGATCAGTACACAAGATTGCATTTCCTATCTATGGCCCATTTTCAAAAAAAATCTTTTTTTTTTTTAAGAGAAGTAATATTCAGGCACTTAATATGCATATATATACTTGCTGTACTTTCTTTGGAAGAAGAAAGCTTTATATCACAACTCTGCAATTGCGCATTATGTTTGTTTTTAGTGCAGAATTGCAGAGCCTCTGGTGGTGAGTACGAGCATTAATGTTAAAGCTTGATTTTATAGCCTTTTATTAATTATTTTACTTTGGTGGCGTTTGAATGCTATACCACCGAAGGAGGGCGCTGTGATAAATATTAAAGCTGTGTCGTTCATTAAATGAACGTTGTATTCATGAGGGTTGTATTCATTCGTTCAAAGTGAACGACTGAACGAATTGAATGCACGAATCAGTCTTGGATTAATAAACGAAAATGACCGGTCGTTCATAAAACCATACTGGCTTTATGTTTCAATACAAACGGACATAAAGCCATAATTTTGATAATGCCTTAAGTCTCATACCAATTTTAGTGAAATGAGACATAAAACCATTATGGCAACACAGGGAATCTGTACTATGCGAAGCTGGTATTCTGTATATCATGGAGAAAAAAAGCCTTCCGCCCGGCCGTAGGCCCGTAATACAAGAAATTTGTGCAATGCGAAGCCGGTATTCTGTATACCATGGAGGTGAAAATCCTTTTTTTTACATGAAATAGGGTGGCATGCAACATAATCCAAAATATGACTTTATGTCTCATTTTTGGAAAAGGGCATATGCCATTAAGTCTCAATGGAATGGGTCTTAACGTCATATGGTTTTATGTCCCATGGCTTTGTGACACCCCACCGTTTCTTCAAATTCCCGAAATATACATATAATTAGCAATTTTTTTAAAAACGTACCAAATTTTCTAAACTTTAGTACCATTTTCTAAATCCAAATGCTTTCATCCACCACATGCATGCAGTAAATAATTTAAGTAGAACTGCCTATGCAAACAATGCCAACTCATAGACGTCATTATACAGTATTTTTTTTCCTTGGAAATAATGAAGAAATGTGTATGTATGAGTAATGGTATGTCGGAGTAATGGAAGTTTGTAAATATGTATGTATTTTGGGTGAAAAGTGGTCCTAAAAGACAAAATAAAATATTGTAATTTTGACATGCGTAGGCTCTTGTGTTAACAAATTTTTGACATAAGTGGATTGTTTGAAGAAGAAAACACAATGTATAAAACATAAGTTGTTGTTACTCCTGCTGCTAAAGCAATTGTTGTTGCTGTTCATCTTGTTGTTATCACTGGTGTTGATGTTGATATTGCTGGTAAAGTTGAAGGGGGTGTTGGTTGTGAAAAAGGCAACAGTTTTAAAGTTTGTATGCAATTGATAACGATAATGAAAGATGCTGATGCTGATGATGATGACGTTGTTGATGTTGCATTTTTTTCAAAGTTCTTGTTGTTGCAAATGAAAATGTGTACTTGGTTGATTTGATTTTGTTTTTTTTTTTTTTTGCCAAACTAAACTTTAAACAATACTCTTATACTATACAGTGAAGTACACTGTATTCTATTCTCCTTGAGGCGATATTTTCAGTTTCCATTATTTGTATTTGTAAATATGTTGGCTGTTTGGCTTGGCTTGGCTGGGCTGAGTTGTGTTGTTTGTGTTTGAATTTTCAGCTTGATTGGTTGTTGTAGTTGCAAGTTGTTGCTGTTTTGTAAGCATTAGCCAGGCTGTAAGTGAACAATGCAACAGTATAAACTTGCATTGTAGCCATTCAAGAAAACTTGATGCACAAACAAACGAAAAAACATTATGAAGATGACGATGCTGTTGATGATGGGGAAAAGTTTGATTTGACTTAAGGGTCTACTCGTACTTGTTAGTAGTAGCCAATTTTCGAGTAAACAATTGTTATAAATAAAGTCCCAAAGAGCTGAAACAAGAACTAAAGGTTCTTTACAAAATATTAGGAAATTAATGAAAGTACTGCCAATTAGAGCTTAGAAAATGCGCACACATTTTCCATTGTTTCTTTCAAAAAAAAAAAAAAAAATGAAAACACTTTAGAAAACTTGAACAATTTTCAATTGTTGCTACTCGTATTTTAGCTTGAATTCATATTGAAAGGGTGGGAGGTTGTTGAATCAAAAATCAAAAACTTTAAAAATATTTTAAATTAATTAATAATCTGCTAAAGGAAATTGAATAATTTTTTGTCATATTCAACATTTTTTTTTTATTGCTTTCAATACTTTTGTGGCCAAATTTATTCCCATCATAGTTTTATAGTTTACCAATCTAACAACCGCCATCTATTATAGTTTTACGACTTTTAAAAGTGATGTATAGTTAATAAGATTTAACAGATAAAATTGATATGAAGATAATTAAAAACCACAAAGTGATAAAATCGAATATTCTGCAAAAAATCCAAACAAAATCTAAAAATCACAACAAAAATCGTAAAAAAAACCAGTAAAATAAAAATAAAAAATCTCACAAGTTTTACAGTGTTACAATTCAAAACGATATTCAAAATTTGTTAACTGATTTACAACAGCGGAAACTTATAAATATTTTACAACATAATGACTCTTATTGCTGTTTGTCTGGCATGGAGAAACTAAACTAAACTAAACCGAATGACAGCTCTATTAGTGGCAAATGTAAATTAAATCATTAAATTTTAAAACAACAACAATAATAAAACAAAAGTAATAAAATACTACAATAACACACAGATACAAATACAAACATACTTGTGTATGTATGTATGCATAGTATACTAAATAAGTTTCTATAAAATGATAAATACTTTTATTGACTATTGAATTTAATGAAGAAACAACAACAAAAACATAAAATATGAAATTCAAATGAGACAGAAACAAAACGAAAAATGTTAGTTGGTGGCCCACAAACTTTAAAGTAACCATAAAATATTTAGATTTTTAGTTTTCGTTGTTTTTGGTATGAAATTAATTTTCATTTAACAAAACTGTTGAAATATTTATTTGTTGTACAAAATGATCGCCAACAGCAATAGCAACAACAAAATCAATAAATATCAATATTAAATTTATTTTAACATTGACAAACCAAATCAGACAGACAGACCTACACACTCTCCAACAAACATAAACATTTTCATACGCCCTGTTGGAAAAGGTTTTTGAAAAAACCTTTTTCGAAAGCAAATCATTCATAATCATTTCAAAAATATTTGTTTTCGAATCGAAATACACAATAATGACAATAATTACTATTTTGGCAGATTAGTGCAACAAATTTAGAATTTATTTATATGTAATTTCTATTACAACTGTAGGGGAACACGGGGCACCTTTGAACAATGTTGATAAAATCTCAGTTTAACATTTTTTCCGACCCTTAACCGAGTTTTTCACATGACAACCTTGTTTTCTAGCAACGTTAACAACTTTTGCTAGTTTTTTCAGTCGTCGACCGAATGTAGTTGGGTGAACAATTTTTCGCAGTGTCATTGTAAATTTTTTTTATTTTTTTTTGTAAGACTGTAAGAAGTATTCAGTGATCGTTTTCTTTTGTGAAAGAAATTTATTGCAGTCCCAAATTCATTGCAAACAAAATTAAGTTAAGTTATTTGATATTTATGTAAAAAAGGAAAATGTAATGTAAAAAATAATTAATAATACTTTTCCAATAATAAATAATAAATTTTCTTTAAAAAACAAGTAGGGGCCACATAAAAATTTATATTTTTGAATTATTGACTTTTTACATAATTTAACTAATATATATGGAAATAAACTTTAACTTAAGTCTACAAGTAACTTATTTTTATTTCGATATATATTTTTTCTATTTTTTTATTGGATGAAGTCATTGTGTCCAAATGTGCCCCCATACGGGACAGCTTTGAACTAGGCTGAGGCAGTTTTTAACGGCAATTTTTTCTTATAGCGCTTATGTCCAAAATTAACATAAACAGTTATATTTTTTATATATATAATAAATTCGATTTATTTATTAAGAAAAACATAAACATTAACAATTAAACAATAAAAAAAATTCAGATCAAAAATAAGTTTTATATTAATAAGACGGAGGAAAAGGCCTTGCGATTTCAGGTGACATTACATTTTCCTTTAAAGCATCATGATCAGCATTGGATTCGTCATTTTCAGAAAATAAGAGAGAATCAACAATGTTTGGTACTTCGGTTGATAAATTAACATGTTCAAAGGTGCCCCCTTTTTCTTTGTTCAAACCTGAACTGGCTTGCCATTTCACGGAAATTTATAATAAATATTTTTTTTTTCATAAATATCAAATAACTTAACTTAATTTTGTTTGAAATAAATTTTGGACTGCAATAAATTTCTTTTACGAAAGAAAACGATGAATACTTCTTACACTCTTACCAAAAAACTAAAAAAATTTACAATGGCACTGCGAAAACTTGTTCACCCAACTAAATTCGGTCGATGACTAATAAAACTAGCAAAAGTTGTTAACGTTGCTAGAAAACAAGGTTGCCATGTGAAAAACTCGGTTAAGGGTCGGAAAAAATGTTAAACTAAGGGTTTATCAACATAGTTCAAAGGTGGCCCGGGTATAAACGTGCCCTCCCTCTCCCCTACTACATAAGTAGATTTTTCAACTGGTCGAGCTCCAATTCATGTTAATAAAATTACTGTAACTACTATTATACAAAATAAGATTTGATTTATTTTCTTGTGGTTAAAACTTTTTTATAAAAAATTTGAAATATTGTGGTAAGTCGTTATTAATAAACAAGTTGATGAATCTAAAGTCGTGTAAAACTTTGCAGAAAAGTATCCAATTTGTTATTTTTCTCAAACTGTCAAAATATTTTTGTAAAGATCGTCTTTATCTTTTTAAATAAATGCCAATTTGGTGAAATAACTTTCTAATGGCACACAAAATTCAATTTTCAATATGAAAAATTCAAAATATCTTAAATTATATTTAACCTTGTAAATAAATGTCCATTTGTTAAAATAAACATAATTTTGTAATCATCTATATTTTTGTTCAAAAATCGATTGTAATATGTTAAATTGTCCATTTTAAAAAATGTGCTTAATATGTTATCACTAATATTTTTGACTCGAAATAAATTTTCAATCTCAAAAACTCGTTATTTATTAAATCTTCTACAACTTCGTCTCAATCTGTAATCACTCATATTCACCCCTATCGTAAATAAAAATTTCACATGAAATTTTTTCCCTTTTCACATTTTTCCTATTAAAATTTAAATTAAAAAAAATAAAAGGGAACAAATTTCATGTGGAATTTTTATTCGCGATAGGGGTGATTTTAAAGCCAAAATCGATTTTCAATAGCATGTCTCAAAGCGTCAATAACTTTGTAAATAAACGGCCATTTGGCGAATAAGGTATCGTTTATAATTTTGTAGCGTCCAATTAAAAAAACAAGTTCAATCTGTGATCATTTTCGGTGACACTGAAAAACTCAAAATATCTTAAAAGTTTTACTTTGTGATGGCTAAAATTGTTGACACTCAAACTTTACACCATTAATCTTAAATAAATAAACAATGTTCAACTACTGAAATCTAAAAAGGTTTCCTTTGTCCGGTAATAGGTTTAAAAAATCACATTAAGTTTATATTATTTAAGATGTGTGTGGTGCAATTCCACATTTATTAAAAATTTCCTATAGGGCTCGAATAAATGTTAATTCAAAATCACATACTTAGATACATTATTAAAATAACATTATAAATTGATAATTTGTGTATAAAATACAATTTTATTTTAATTTTATACAAAAGCACAGCTGACTTAAGTTAGTTTAGATATTCAATAATGAAAATGTTTTCATTAATTTCTAATTATCAAAATTAAGGTGAGCTGAGCGAGCTGAGCTGAGGTATCTATAGCAGCAAATGGGCCTGTTCCAACAAATCTACAACAAATTAAGCTTCTGGTAATAAAAAAAAGATGATGATAGTCATTGATGATGATGCTAATGATTACAAGTTTAGCTTCTGTCTGAACTTCTTAAATCACAAACAAAGCAACAACAACAACAACAACAATAGCAATAGCAATGACAATAGCAACTAACCACTACAACTAATTTCAAAATATTTAAATTCAAAATTTCAATTTTAGTTAAGTTATTAAAAAAACATCAACACAATACAACATTTCGTTTCAAACGCTTATAAATCTGTTTTAAGCTCTCAATTTATTTAATACAAAAATAAGTTGACAAACGAATGAAAGAAAGACACAAAGGTCTGTCTGGCTGCGTTGCTTTTTGGGAATTTCCTAATATGTATTTCAATAAAATTATTCATATGCCACACCGAGCGTATTGGACCATTAATGTAGAGTTGTGTATGTATTTAACTATTTATCAAGTATAATATTTGCATACAACGTATTTGTTATCATTATCTCAAAATACATACATACATATGCGACTTAATAGAGTTATTTGCGTTTTTTTTTTTGCTTTTGGTATTTTTTAAAATTAATTTTTTAATTATGTTGTTGACTTTTCAATGAGCGCTCGCGTTCCCCCAATAAACATTTAACATTTTATTATTGATTTTTTTTCTTTCAATTTCATTTCACAAGATACTTTTGGATTTATTTTTTATTGCTGTTAATTTTGCTTTTGGCCTGGTGTTGGAGCTTGAAAGCGTGTAGTAGTAGAGAAAGATGTCTGTTTGTTGTGTGCTAAGCAAAGTTGTCAACCTAAAGTCAAATGTCATTTATTAATTTATAAAAGTTGATATGTTAATTTTTATGTGAGTATTTATTTGTTTTTGTTTTTTTTTTCACTGAAAATTAAGACGAAATATTTTGTCAGTAGTTGTTGACTTTTAATCTGTATCTGTAAAGTGGTCATTGCTACTACTTTGACTGCAGTCGTAGAATTTTTAATTTAATGTTTCGTCGAACAACAAATATTTATAACAAATTAATTTCACATTTTAACCAAATTATGTCGTTAGCATATCATTTAAATTATTTCGATTAAACTTTATATTTTTAAAGCAAACTTGTTTTCGTTGATTTTTTATGAAATACATTGTCTTAAATTGCTTGTGATTTAAAATGTATTCTCGATTTAATTAGCGTTTCACCCCACACTCAGCTAACAGATGGTCGATGAATTGAACTAAGATTAAAGCTTTAAGTTAAATTGCAAATATATGTACGTAAATTATTATAAAAGCATCATTATGTTCTGCCAAAAGACGTAATTTTTTTATAATATAGTTTAGATAATTTGTTTAATATTATAGCTCCTTTTATCATAAATGTCATTAGCTTTGCAGCTAATTATTTATTAACTGCATATACTTAAAAGAGTTGTTTCATTCATTTAATTTAAATAAAAAATTATTGGAAATAATCACATTTGCACACAGTTATGTGAAAAATAATAGAGACAGTTGTATTCACCATCCTTGGTGCTTCCGTATTCATATAAAATGAAAGAATTAATGAGAAAAGAGATTGTAAACGAGATTTTATGTGTAAAGTGCGCGATATCTGCTGTGAAAAATAATAGGGACAGTTTTTTTGTTTTGGTAAAAATACAATAATAAAAATTAAAAAAAAAAACTTTTTTTGTAAGTGAATGAGTAAAACATATTCATAGCTTCACATTAATTGCTAAATAAATTGCATTTTGTAACTTTTTAGGCAAATATGGATAGAAGTATGCATTGCGACCACGCTACTCGAAATAATTTTAAAAACTTAAGTAAAAGCGGACATTCGTAGAAAAAAAATTCACAAATGCTCGGTATTGCAAAAACGATGGTTGAAAATACTATTAATTGGATTCCCAAAGATGAAAATCGTGGTAGAAAACCAAAAATTACACTTACTATATAAAGAAGTATCATTCGATGCGTAAAAAAAAATCCATTTTTCACATTTAAACGAATAAAAAATGATTTACTCCCTGGCCCACGATGTCGAACGATAACGTTCGCTTAAATAAGACTTAATACACAAACTTTTTATCGTATCTATTTTTTACTCAATCAAGTTTGTTTATTCCACAATCAAGTTTGTGTCTTAAGTCTTATCTAAGCGAACGTTATCGTTCGATATCGTGAGCCAGGGGGTTAAACATTGGCTCACTCATCGGTGAGGAATTTAGAGTCCGTAGTGCAAGAAAAGTGTCATTGTTATCCAAAAAAAATTTAAAACAAAGATTAGAGTTTGCTAAAAATCATATCAAATGGCCTAAAGAAAAATGGCGTAACATTCTGTGGTCCGGAGAAACAAAAGTAAACTTGTTTTTTTCTGATTGAGGTGTTTACCATGTAAGAAGACCTCTCCATCAAGAATTCAATCCAAAATATACTTTAAAGACGGTAAAAAATGGTAGTGGTGTAGCATCATGGTATGGGGGTCATTCTCTTATTATGGTGTGGGTCCTTTATATCGTATCCAGAATGTAATGAAATCAGATGATTCCACTGAAATTTTGAAAAATACAATGCTGCCGTATGACGAAGACAATATGCCACTCAAATGGATCTTCCAGCAGGATAATGATCCAAAGCATACGGCAAAGTACATAAAGAAGTGGTTCCAGGACAACAACATCAATGTTTTAGAATAGCCAGCACAGTCCCCTGATTTGAACCCAATGAAAAAATTGTGGAAAGAAGTTAAAAGGGCAATCAGGGGAAAGTGTCCATCAGATCTTGACGAGCTTTGGAATCTTATACAGGATGCGTGGAATGCAATACCGCTACATGCTCGTCAAAATTTAGTCGACTCAATGCCTAGAAGATGTGCTGCTGTTCTGGATAACAAATGATCCGCAGGCTTTATGCAACAATATTCAGTATAAATATCTATTTAGTTTTACTTAAATTAGTTATAGTTTTAAAATTTCATGAAGTGTCCTTATTTGTTTGCACACGTTAAACTATATGAATTCATACAAAATCACAAAACAATAAAAATATATTATAGGAATAGCAAAAATTTTGTTACTAATCTTTTTTCTACCGTTTAAGAAAAAATAAATCGTTTAAACAAGAAAGAATTTTCGATTTTTTATCCGGTTGTAAATAAATTGTAAGTTTGTGTGGGCACTGTCCCTATTAATTTTCACATTACTGTATGTATGTTCAAAATATTCAACTTTTCAAAACTAAGCTCGATGTGTGAGCTCATGTTTGAAAATCTGAAATAGTCTATATCTTTGTCAAAATCAATTTTTGTTAAGAGAAATTCAAAATACATATCTTAAATTGTTTATTACTTTTTAATTACATATGTATGTATGTGTCCAATTGGCAAAATACGCTTAATCTGTGATCACTCATATTCTTTTGGCAAAAATTGATTAACTTTGTACATAAGCGTCCATTTACCAACATATTTTTATTTTGCGCTGTTATTGTAAATTTTAGACCTACAGGTAAATTTTACTCAAGTTTCATAAAAGTCGACGCAAAAATTTACAAAATTTCGCTATTTTTTCATTAGAAATCACAAATATAGCAAAATTTGATGTTTGATCTTCATAAATTTGTTTGCCCCAAAATCCGCCAAATTCAAATCGCGGATGCAGAAAAACTATCGGAGATATTGACATAATTTTATATTTTTCTTCTTCTTTAATATATCATAAATGTTATAAAAATTCTAAAATAAAATTTTTAATCCTGAAGAAGCTGAAGTAGCGAAATATTAAAATAAAATTTAAATATTTTATAAAAAAGACCTTAAGCTTTAATAATTACCAAAAATCTTAATAAAAAAAGGTCAAATAAACAATAATAAAAAATTCTAAATTTTACAAAATTTTAAATAAAATTGAAAATGGAATTTTGAAACGGCTGTTAAAAAATCAACAATTTTTAAACTACTAGAAATTAGAATAACGTTATGCTAGGAAGATAAAAACTCATATACATAGATGTAAATGCGTATTTATTTAAAGTCAAAATATGTTTTTATTCGAATTTTTCCTAAAATTTGTTAATATTTTTCATACATTTCTTATTCAAGTGGTATGAAACACGTTAATGGTTAATGGTAAATACTTAATAACTCTAAAAATTTGTAAGCTGCCAGTTTTGTACACATTGTAATTGTTTTATAATCAAATGCAAAAATAATTAATTAATGGCAAAATTTTTTAAAAATTTGTAAATGCCCCTCTAAACTTTGAGCGTCGTGCGGCACGGATTAAAGTCGTTTCATCTAACTCAAAATTTTCGCCCCTTTATGAGATCCGATCACGCTAGTGATTTTTTTACCAAAAATTTAAAAATTTAAATAGTTTATAAAATAAACCAATTGGAAAAATAAGTTTAATTTGGCATCAGCAATATTATTGAAAGAAAAAATTAATTTTCAACAAAAAAAAATTTAAAATGTCTCAAATCGTCCATTTGGCGAAATAAGCTCAATCTGTGATCACTAAAATATTTTTGGTCAAAAATCGATTTTATACCTTTAATCGTCTACATCTTAGTAGGTAAATCTAAAGTAGTAAATCGTCAATAACTTTTGCAAATACGAGTCCTTTCGCAAAATAAGCTCAATCGGTGATCATAGATATATTTGTGATATTTTAATCAAATGTAAAATTTTAATATGGACAAGTCAAAAAAAACTTTGAAGCTTATTTAACTTTGCAAAGAAGCGTGCATTTAATAAAATAAGCTCAGTCTGTGACAATGATGGAAAAATGAATAATTGAAATGGTACTGACCGTCAACAAAAAGAGTACTTTTTTTCAACATTTTGGTACTTTTTAGGAAACATATATTTTTATTCAAAAATAATATTAAAAACCCATTTAAAAATAATTCAAAAATAAAATGAATTCAGTTTAATAAAAATACTATTATAACAACAAACTAAAAATTAATTAATTTTTATGTAAAAATATATGCTTCAAAAAACATATGAGCATGCCTGCATTTTGTTAGTGTTAATGACATATCATTAATAGATCGTTCACCAATATATTTGAAATTTTCAAATTCATATGATACACAAAAAAATCTCAAATATGAAATGAGAATTACAAAAATGTACGAAACATAAGAAATTTAAAAAATTTATCAAAATAGTACCACAAACAACTTTAACTCTTTATGTATCTGTTTACTTTTGTAGATTATCTTAGGGAACAAAGCAAAATAAACAAAGAGTACTAAATATGATGTGAGTGTACTGTGGTATTTTTGATGTGAAAAAGTACTGAAAATAGTACAATAAAATTGAATTTTCCATCACTGGTCTGTGATCACTCATATTTTTGACCCAAAATCGATTTTCAGTATAAAAAATCTTAAATATTGAAAATCACAAATAACTTGGTAAAAAAGTGTCCAAATAGAAAAATAAGTTCAATCTATATTCACTCATATTTCTTATTTCAAAACCTCCCATAAGTGGACAGTCCCTTATGTGTCCGCTTATGAGATAGTACACTGTATATGAACACTGCAATTGCACGTTTGATTATTAGTTTAAACATTTCAGCCAACATTATTTAAACCTTTCAAAGCAGTTTAGAGCAAGACCGTCTCAACTCTCAACTCAAACAAAACAGTGTCTTGTAAAAGCATTTCATTATGTTTTATTTGAATATGTGTGTAGAGAGGTATTCAAATCTTTGCTTAAAAAAACGGCTCTAACTATGAAAATTTATGAAAATAAATTTAAAAATATTTTAAATTTGGAGTTATGATGGTATTGCATTAAACGGGCATGAGATAACAACGTGTCGTAGCAAAATCAATTTGAGTTTTACTTGTTCCAGGAATATGGCCACAATAATCGTAGTATTGGCGAAACATGATACCTACAATAAACATTTACTAGTGAATGCAATTTTATGACAATCGTTATTGTTATTGGACGCATTTCGTAGCAATAATCCATTTAACTGAACACAGACAACAGCACAGAGAGTGCTCGTAGTAGTAGTAATGTTTTCGATTTATTTTTCATAATTTGAAAAATCATCATAAACATAAAAATTAATGCCTTTAATGGCTGATGGTTGGTTGGCTGGTACGAGAATAAAAATTTGTTTTTTTTTTTTTTAATTTTGTGTAGTTTATAGGCCACTCCCACGCAAGAAAATGATTTCATTTGAATTGAAAAATTGTGTTTAAAGGCCATAAATTAAGGCTTTAAAGTGTTTTGAGGTTTTTGTTATTTGTCAGAAGCTTTCAGCTGACAATAATGTCTAAATTAACGAATAAAAAAGAAATAAATTAACAGACAAGTGTAAATTGTGTTGTCATTTGATGAATGCGATCAATTTCTTTCAAACTTTTTTTTATATTATTTTTTTTTTTTTTTGTTAAAGCAATTTTTCATATTAATGAGACTTTGGGGAATTCAATTAACACTTTTAATGTTCAATAAATTAGTATTTCTTGTTAATTGTTAATAAATTTAAGAACCCAGTTGGAATTTTCAGATCTCTGACGACTTGTTGACTTTCTCCTGCATTATTATATATTATATTATATTATTATATTATTATATATTGCACAGTTTTCTTAGACTTTGTAAATTACGGTTTCAATACAAGAAGTTTCTACCAATATCTTTAACAAATTGAAACACTTTCTAATCCATTACTACCTGGCATTTTTTTAATATTCCAATATCGAAATTGTCAAAATGTCAAATTAATAAAAGTTATTGATACTTGTTTTTTAATTGCCCAACAACATCCAGACAACAAAAACAAGAGAGAGAACATTTTAATGATTCTGAATGAATTTTAAGACAAAACAAAATAACTAATTAAACCCTTTCTCGCTCACTTCTCGGACGAACAGCTGCGATTTATGGTATGGTACATGGTGTAACTATACAAGGTGAGTGCAGTAGCACAGCTGACTGACTTTGTTTACAATTTACTTATGTCAAAAGAAATATGTTTTCAAGTATTTTTGATAGTAGTAGGGGAGAGGGGGACACGTTTGAACACGGGACACCTTTGAACAATGTTGATAAAATCTCAGTTTAACATTTTTTCCGACCCTTAACCGAGTTTTTCACCCGAAAGTAGTTGGGTGTACAAGTTTTCGCAGTGTCATTGTAAATTTTTTTAGTTTTTTTGGTAAGAGTGTAAGAAGTATTCAGTGATCGTTTTCTCTTGTGAAAGAAATTTATTGCAGTCCCAAATTCATTTCAAACAAAATTAAGTTAGGTTATTTGATATTTATGTAAAAAAAAAAAAATATTTATTATAAATTTCCGTGAAATGGCATGCCGGTTCAGGTTTGAACAAAGAAAATGGGGGCACCTTTGAACATGTTAATTTATCAACCGAAGTACCAAACATTGTTGATTCTCTCTTATTTTCTGAAAATGACAAATACAATGCTGATCATGATGTTTTAAAGGAAAATGTAATGTCACCTGAAATCACAAGGCCTTTTCCGTCTTAATAATATAAAACTTATTTTTGATCTGAATTTTTTTTATTTTTTTAATTGTTAATGTTTATGTTTTTCTTAATAAATAAATCGAATTTATTATATATATAAAAAATATAACTGTTTATGTTATTTTTGGACATAAGCGCTACAAGAAAAAATTGCCGTTCAAAGCTGCCCCGTATGGGAGGCACATTTGAACACAATGACTTCATCCATTAAAAAAATAAAAAAAATATAAACTGAACTTAAAATAAGTTACTTGTAGACTTAAGCTAAAGTTTATTTCCATATATATTAGTTAAATTATGTAAAGTCAATAATTCAAAAATGTAAATTTGTATGTGGCTTGAAAGCAAAAAGTGTTCAAAGCTGGCCCCCTCTCCCCTACATTATTTTATACAAACAGAATGCTTGTTGTTTCTGTTTAGTGTTGTAATTGTTGTCGATTTGCCCTTACCTTGTATAATTGCACCATGTTATGGTATTAACAGTTTTTGCTCGTAAATGATTGAAATTGAATTTAATTTTAAGCGACGAAACACAGTTACTTTATGTTACTTTTTGTGCTGAGATGTGTTAAACAAATTAATTGTTGGGTGTTTATTGTGCTTCTTCTGAAATTTGAAATTCTTCAGTTAATTTTATAGAGTGTCGTCTACCGATTAATCGTTTTAGTTTCTGTTTTTTTTTTTTTATTTTTAATCTTTGTATCTTGATTTTCCGCTTTTAAACTGGGTCTCCATTTTTTGTATTTATGCATATTTATCTTTGTTTTGTTTTTTTTTTTTTGGAAATTTTGGATTCCCCACTTAAATGGTGGCAGTAGAAGTTCTTGTTGTTTCATTTTGCGTATTAAAGGTTGTTGTGTTTTTGTTTTGTCTTTGTTTTTAGTCCAAAATGTGTGTGTGGTCTTGGTGTTCTTCAGTGTTGATCTTTTTTCTTTTGTTTTTACTTCTGGTATGTGAATATTTAAATACATAAATTTTGTGTTTTTTTTTTTTGTTTATCATAAACTATGACAAATTTATTTTGATTTGATGTTTCAGGTTTTTAGTTTATTAATAAGTTCAACTTTATTCAACTAATTTGATTGAGGTTTTTGTTTCAACAATTAATTAGTGACAAACAAACTGTGCTAGAGAAGGTGGGGGCTTAAAATGGTAGATACTGGAATTCTCTAGAGATCAAATCAAATAGAGAACAGAATTTTAAAAATTAACGGTACGGTATGTTTGTTATACCACAATTTGTTATTGACAGTTGTGGTAAATAAAATATGTAAGACAGTTTGATTAAAACTTTATTTATGGACTAGTTTTACATGCCATAGACTCATATACAAATATGTATATTGAAATTGTTGTTATTTTACTCCTTTATAACGATACTAGACATCCAATTAAAGTCTAATACTTATCAATTGATCAAGTTCTAAGCAGCTTTATGAATTAGCTTTTACAGGAAAGTACTTAATATTGCTTTCAATACAATAATTGATTACATAACCAGACTTTCTTTTAAATTTGCACAAATATCATGACAACATCAATCTAAGACATTTTCATGCTATTGACAGACAACCTGCTGTTTTAATGTCATTTCACTAAATCTGCGAAACAAAAAAATCAAGTGAAATTTTCTTGTTTATTTTTAAAGAAAATAGAATAGAAAACGAAAAATGTATTATGCCACCAACATTCTCAATAAAATTAAAGTAATACTCATAAAAACTCAGCCATCATACATTATTTAGTGTGAATGTAACCAAATTTAATGTCTGCCATAATCGACAGTTGGTAGCACGCAATGATTATGTTGTTCCTGCCACGACACAACAACATGACGATAATGTTGCCGATGATTATGACGGTAAAGATGTTGGCAATAAAATTTGAATTTATGACGAGATTCCATTAAAGCTTCTTCATCATATTATACACAACAAACAACATTTAACAACCAACCAACCAACAAAAAAAATACATAAATTATACTGACTGGTTTTCCTGTCTGCAGGAAAGGGGAAAATGTGTGGAACTTTGTTTAACTGGTGATGTTACTATGAAAATGTTAATATTTTTACAGATTTTAAAAGGAAAATCTAATGAATTCAAAGTATTTTTTTGGGAAATTTTATAACGAATTGAGCTCCGACAAAAAAAAAACTTTAACTTAAAATGTACAAATCACTATGATTATCACTCAAGTCTAAATTGTTACAAATGATAATAATCACGGACTCTATTAATAACTTCGACATAAGCTTAACTTTCACAATAGAAATAACTACAATGAAAGCTAAACTATAAGATAAAGTTACTTCATTAGAACAACAAATAAACTGGAACTGTATAAAAACAAAGATTAACTAGGACTGTATTAAGAATGACCTTTGGGACTAAACAAAATCTATAATTAAAAATTAACTAAAACAATATAAAGAACTACGATAAACTGGTACTGCATAGAACTAAAATAAGCTGGAGCTGTATAAAGATCTGCAATATATTGGTATAAATCAACAATAAATATAAATTGGGACTGTAGAAAGAAATATAATTAAATATAAACTGGGACTTTTTAAATAACTGTGATTAGAAATAAATTCGGACTGTAGAAAAAACTATAATTTAAGATGACTGCGAATGTAGAAAGAAATACGATTAAAGATAAACTGGGACTGAATTATGATTAAAAATATAAAAATTCTATATAAAGCTATGATTAAAAATAAATTGGACTGTAGAAAATAACTACGAGTAAATATAAACCGGGACTGTATAAAAAACTATTATTAAACATAAATTTGTACTGTAGAAAATAATTACGATTAAAGCCAAAGCGGATCTGTAAAAATAATTAAATTTTATTAGACTAAAGATAAACTAAGGGCTGTTTTCTCATCAGGCGTTTAATTTTTTTACCCAACGAAAAACTGCCGATTAAAGAAATTTGGTTTTCTCAATGTCTCATTTGCTTCTATTCTGTCGCAAAACTAACCAGCCCTCATCTGCCGATTATTTATTTGTTGTACAGATAAATTCAATCAGCTGACTGCTGTTCATTTTTTTATGTAGCAATACCTTGAGTTTTTGCAAAAAACAAATTAAATAGATTTTAGAAAAAATGTTTAATAGAGGAATAAACATTAATTTGATGGAGGATGAACTCGAAGAACATGAATTCCAAGTGAATGTTGAAAGAGTTTATCATGCCAGATCTAACTACCTGGCAGACATGGATATTATTTATTTTTTAAAATATTTGTTTTTTTTTATTTTTTTTTTTTTTTTTTGGTTATTTTTTCACATTTGGAAAACAGCTAATTTATGTCAACCACTTGTCACTTGAAGACAGAGTTCCCAATTTTCACATCAATTTTGAGAGGTAGCTATTGCCAAATGCAAATAATGTTTCTGTCTGTATATTGAGAAAACCAAAATTGTTAACGGACATATTATCAGTCTAACAAATTAATGTCGACATTTAGTAACAGGCAGTTTGTCGATACATTGAGAAAACGGGCCTAAGAATGTATACCGAATTACGATTAAACATAAACCGAGATAGAAGCTTCTATTATGGAAAGATTAAGGAATGGGTCCTAAGTGTGACCAATCAGGCCTGGGGAAACCGAACGGACTGCCAAGTGTCACGGACGCTGTGGCCAATGCTGAGGAAGTCCGATTCGGAATCGTTGCTGGGCAGGAGTAGGGTCTGCATTAGGACCATGATAGGCATTATCACGGGCCACTGCACGATAGACAGGATGGCGGTGAGAATGGGATCCGAAGTGTCGGATATGCGCAGATTATGCGAGGATCCGGATGAGCTGGAAACGGTTTAGCACATTCTATGCCACTGTTGCAAGGTAGTAGGCTGAGGTAGCTGGGTAATAGGTTATTGGGCGAATTAGGGAATGTCTCGAGCTGTAGGCTGGAGAGTCTAATGGGATTCGTAATGGGAATGGCCTGGCTACGCGGCAGTAGACTGGGTGCTGGGGGCACAAATGGAGGACATATGTCTGAATAGAATTTGGTCAGGTTTTTCTCTTTTCTCTCTTCTCCTTTATCTCTATGCACTCTACTCTTCCTTTCTTGTCTTTTACTTTCGCTTTTATTTCACCTTCTTTCTCACTTCTCTTCCTATCTAAGGCATCACAATGGACCATATTGGAGTCTGGGTGATGGTGTGAGGATGACTCACACCAGCCTTCTTACCCACCTACCTACCTAAACCGGGATTGTATGAAAAAGTTCTATTAAAGCTAATCTGTGGCTGTATATGGAAAACATGTGAAGCTAAATTTGTCTAAAGAACTCTATAAAGCACTAAATTGGGACTGTTTAAACAACGACTATTAAAACTAATCTCATCGCTCCACAATGGCCTACAGTATTATCACCTTCCAATTATACCGTGTCTTTTGAAAACTCTTTTTATTTCCTACATTGATGGTGAAGGCTAAAATGTATTGTAAAAGAACGCACATACTCCCCCACCAGCACCATAAAAACTGAATGTGCATTTATGGCCTCGTCAAAATGTATTTTTAAATATTTTGTGTGTGTAAAAATAAATATTCATTATTAATTATGGGCAATTTCACTAATGTAAAAACACTGTTTTCATTTAACTTGATTTTTTGCTCATTTCAAAACGGTTCAATTAAGCAAAATTATTTAACAATGTTACGACGGTCTTTTATTTGTTCTGGTTTTTAGTTGTTGTTGCTGTTGCTGTTAATAAGAATTAAGCAAATTATGATGATGAAATGTAAATTTAAATTGACTTTTTTACACAAACATGAAGGGAAACAATTTATGTATATTATTGACATAATGATGATTATGATTTGTTATATAAATTTACATATAAATATTTTTTAAATATTTGAATGTTTCTGTGCAAAATAAGAACAACAAAAAATATCATCATGTGTTTAAATTTTGCAAATTGGTGTCCACCACTTTGTCTGGCTAAAAAAAAAAAATTACCAAAGCAGTCCACTCAACAAGCAAAATCTACTAAAATAGAACCAGGTTCATACTGTTTGATGGCTGGCACGTTTATACAGGTATACATACGGATGTATGTAAATATATGTACAATTTTACAGCCACATTTTATTGTATAGACCAGCCTGTTGTTTGGCTGTGAGTGAGTGGGTTATTGTGTGTTACTAATTTGTTATTAATTTTTACGTTTGTTTGAGTTAATTAGTGTGCAGACTCTAAAATCCAATGTGTTATCATGCATTTCGCCAACAACGGCCTGATCACGCCAATGACATAAACAGCAACCAGGGTGCAGATACATAATAATACAACTTTAACTCCTAAATGACAGTAAATTTTTATTTCACTTTGTCTGGAGGAAACTTCCTTTAATAATTATGAAGAGTTTGTTGTTGTAAGGTGTTAAATTATTCTTGTAATATCGCCTATTTGCAGCCGAATGGAATGGAAATTCTTATTGTGTTTTCGAAAGGATTTAGTAATATGATATGTATGTCAAGACAGAGTACAATAGAGTGATTCGAAAGAAAAGAAGTTGTGTCAGTCACCCCCTAGGATTAAAGATAATGTAGAAACAATTCTAGAAATAATCTTTTTATTTTTTTCGCCACGCCTACAAATACCGCCCCTTTTAGTATTTTGTTCACTGTGTCGCTATTTTTAGTCCGATCATAACATTTTGTATACCGGTGTTCATGGCTCTGTAAGGGTCTTAATCATTTTTTACTACCAAAATGGTTCGTCAACTAACGCGGCCCTTTTTCGGTACAAAAATATTTAGCATTATTATGGGTACGAAACGAGTTTTTAAAAGTCATGACTAGAATTTGATGTGGTAGTAAAAGCTTATTAATGACAGAAATGTATATAATAAGTATTCAATAAGTTTTTGTGTGGAAAGCTTCTTTTGTGAATCTGGGTGGAAATATAAATTATTCTCGGAGCCAGTAAACAAAATATGTGAGCGCATTTTGTTTTTTCTCATAAACAAACCCCCAATAGAAAATACGAAAATAGAAAGAAAGCAAGATATTAGGATTTGTAATATGGAATTTATTGGATCAGGATTACCTTTCTGTGTGGAAGCTGGATTAACAAGAAGCTCAAATTAGTATCTGTACATACCGGAAACCACATTTTGGACATTTTGACCTGTTTGACGGACCGTTTAGGCATTATGAGGGAAAGAGGTAAAGAGATTTCTGCAATATTCAGCCTTTATATATGATGATACAAAGGGGGAAAACTTTGCTCATCACTAATATTAAGGCCAAATCAGAATTAGGGGTTTTTGGCGTTAACAATAAGTAAAATAAAAATGTAGGACGATTAAAGCTAAACTGGGCTTTATAACGAATTTTAATGGCAGCTTAAATCGGACAGTGTAAAGAACGTTTAAAGCTTATTTGTGACTTTATCGAAGTTAAACTGGGATTGTTTAAATACCTACGATTGAAGCTAATCTAAAGTTAATAATTGCACAATACACCTGTCACTCGATTTACACGATAGATGCGTTCCTGAAAAAATCGTATAAATCGAAATACATAGAAAATTTTTGTATGAGAAATCGTGTAAATCGAGAAAAGACCCAAATACGAATAAATTTAAAATTTTGTTTAGAAAATTCATTTATTTTAAAGTAAATTAAATTATGCAAATAAAAAATAATTAAAATCAATACGTACATTGCATTAATAAAACAAAATAAATGGAACTCTTGAAAAATATTACATGTCAGTATATACACTAAAAACAATTAGAAATATCGCAATAAGCACAAATATTTTGTGAATTCCAATGTTGGAATTCCAGTGTGAATCCAAGCTTGAATTATATTTGAAATCCATCCATTGTTAAAAAACAACATCAAATTTGTTTTAAGCATATGTTAATAATGGCACAGAGTTAATGTAAATCATTGATGATGATGATTTTATAATTGAATTTTCAGAGAACAGGTTCGGTTCAACTGGAATCACACTGTTGTTAAGGCTGGAATTACACTGTAAATGTACTGTTTTGTTCGACTGTAATTCAATGGTTAATTTTGCTGGATTCGCTATTGAATTCAACTGTGTTTCAACTGTAATTCAACACTGGAATTGTGACTGGATTTCAAATGTAATTCGACTTGAATTCCAGCCAAAATGCTTATTGGGATATATGTAGTATGTATATGTATCAGTCATCACTTTTAAATAATTCTTCATCACTGTCTTCCACTATATATACTTCCCGATATTGGGCTAAGCCCTGTGAAATGTATCGCTTTCAATATTTGGGTTATTTTTTAAAAAATGATTTTCCAATTTTCGGCTTAATTCAAGCCCTTCTTGAATATTTTCTGTTGTCAGTGCTACTGATTCCGTAACTGCTTCATCGGAATCGTTGTCTTTTGTTTCAACCACCATATTTACTAAATCTTCAACATCTAATTCTTTATTTATCATCAATTCTTCATCTGCACAAAAGTCATCAAAACCTTCTTCTCCCACTGTATGGGCCAACTGAACTATCTCAGACATTTCATGATCCAAGGATTGACAAGGTAGTATAATATTTTCTCCTACATCTGGCCACAAATTTTTCCAACAGCCTTTGAGCGTTGATTGCTTGTGTGCAATATAAATCAAGGCCACATACATTAGACAATCTAATATTGTAAATTTTTTCTATGCATTCATTACTGTTAAAGATTTATCATTTTCGATTTGATGTAAAATATACCTGAACGATTGCTTGAATTACAATGCTTTAAAAGTCCAAATTATTCCCTGGTCTAAGGGCTGCAACAAAGAAATCGTATTTTTTGGTAGAAATATAACTAGCACATTCTTATGTTGCAAGTCATGTGGATGTCCAGGAGCATTGTCAATTGCTAGAAGCACTTTTGGAAATATTCGTTAATTTAAAATAATGTGTGAAAGCTTCATAATTCTTAAACGTATATCTCATCGTTACGAAACAACTATTTTCTTAAAAAAAAAAAACATTTTTGCTAAACTTATTAAAAATAAAAAATCGTGTAAATTGAGGTAATTTCCACATCCCTCGTTGTAAATGAAAACCAAAAAAAAAATCGTGTAAAAGTGAAATCGTGCTAAAAAAGTATCGTTTAAATCGAGGGATAGGTGTATATACTCGTATTGTTCTATGAATTTTGTTAAATATACTCGTATACTTCAAATTTAAATTTTGAAAATTTATTACGAATATTTTACAGAAAAAAAAAACAGCCAGAATTGGCTTAATTTCCTTTGCGACTTAGGTACAAATGTGTTTATGTACTGTAGCTTTGCTTAAATGAAAACGATTCAAAATAAAGTGAGCATGGGTCATTTTGATCGCAGTAACATTAAAGGTTTAACTTAGATTGTTGGGCTTGCAATGTAAGATTCCACCAAATTGAAGTTCTATAATTTTTTTATTTTCGAGCCGTAGTTCTCAAACCTTTTAAAAACTTTCAACTCACAAGTTGAGCTACAGGTGATTATATTCATAAAATTTAAATTTTCCAAATTTAACACTAATGCAATTTCAATTAGAATCTTTTTAACACCTTTTATTATTTAGTTTTTTTTTCATGAGTAATTATTTAGGAAATAATAATGTACATATGCATGTATATAAATAAGGAATGTAAAACTGTAATAAATGTTATTTTTTTTTTGTTAATATTTACTTAAATTTTATTGATATTTCCTGGAATTTGTAGGAGACAAGTAACGAACAACTTTGTTTTAAACAAATTTCAGAATTTTCGTCATCGTGTTCTATTTTTTTTTTGTTCTTAATGTTCGGTCGTTTCGTTCATTTAATATTTGTTTGCTTGTTTGTTTCTGGCAATCTTATCACTTTATCGCTCTCGCTCTCTCACCCACCAACCAACCATCCATTCAAACATTAATTCATACAAAATTTTCGAAACGTCAATAATGCTAGCCGTCGTCATAACTCTGAAACGGCCAGGAATGAATCGAACAAATATAAGTTGACGTTTTAGTCATATTTTTAATTTGTGTGGCCATAAAATCACTGCCAACAAATAAATATCATAAATGTAAAATACATACACAGCTTTTTATTTAATTACATACATACTGAAATACATATATAAGTATGTATACTCGTATGTTGTTTAATCCCAGCATACCATTCTAGGAGCGCTCCGAAAAAGGAGCCAGAAAAGAGTCCAATAAAAGAGCCTTTTCGGAGCGAAAGACAAATTTGTTTGTTACTGTCCTGAGTCGGCACGCAGTATGACTCAGAAATTCCACTTAATTATGTGTGTACCAAAGCTTTGTTGTCCTGTTATTTGTGCTTTGAACAAAAAAACACATAGCTGTACCGCACAAGAATGATAAAAACAAGATTACACAGAGCCAAAAAAAAACCCGTATAAAAGACTCTTTTCTGAAATTATCTAAGAGCTCTTTCTGACGGACCATTTTCGAATGTAATGACCCTCTTTTCTGAAGGTTTTCGAAGCAATTATGATTGTTTTTTGGGCTCATAAAGAGCGTTAACGCTCCGAAAAAGGTGTCAGAAAAGACTATTTTCGGACTCATATGGCTTGCTGGGATGTTTTCGTTAGTTTTTTTTATTTTATTGTAGTATTTACCCATTCATGCCATTGTCCCACGCCAATAAAGACATAAAAATTACTTATAATTGTACAAACATACTATAGAGCTGAGAGAACCTTTAAAGAACCCCAATCTTAACAAATACCTACTTTAAAACAAACTTAAAACAACAAAAATCAAAATAATAATTTACAATAAATTCTTTCGAATATGTATGTAGATAGATAGCGACCGGCGAGGCGTGTACAACCAAGCCAACAACAACAGCCAACACGATCGCTTTTATTTTACAGATTCCAAGAATTACGCTAAAAATGTCAACAAACTATTAAAACATGCGACAAACAGCAACAATTTACAAGAAATCAGTCATTATATTTTTAAATGTTTTATGCATGTGTTGGTTGGATCTAACACAAGGGTGGCCAGGTTGTGTATAGAAATTTCTTTGAACTTTGTGCAATTTCCACAGAGCCTCTGTTGAGAAGGCATGTAGGCCGAGCTAGCAATTTTAATAAGGATTTTGAATAAAAAACACACTAGCTTAATAAAAGACTTGATTTATTTCAGCAATGTGTATTTGAATATTAAAATTCCTAAACATATAAAACAGTTACAAATTGTATATAAAAAACATTTTAAAATTGTATACAAACTTTTTGGTATGGAAACCACTAGAACAATTTTAAAATTTTAAATAGTTTTCTATATATGTATCAGAGATCAGTTATGAGTACTGAAAAAGTGAGTATACTTGAATCATGACTTATAATTTGTTATACTTATACGTACTCATACTTGTCTCAATATCATCAAACCAATATTCATCTTTAAAGTTTGAAGTACTCAATATATTCAGACTTAATCTCATGTATGATGTTGTTTATTTTGACTGTCCTTAACTCAATGTACGTAGACGATAAAAAAAATAAGTATGACTCGCATACACTCATGCGAGAGTCGTTCATTTTTACAGTCCGCTTATAAAAATTATATAAAATAATAAATGTTAAAAATATATATAGGAAAACATATTGGGGAAAATACCCCAATATGTTTTCCTATAAACTTACTTGTATGTTTTTATATTCCTTTTTTACTTATTTTGTATAAATACCTAACGGAATATGCTGAACATTTTTTTCAATGACTTAACTGAGTTGAATACTTTATGAGTATGTGAGTATTTTTCTTAAGATGTAAATCTAAATACCGTTGTTTATGAATCAAACATATTGGGAATCGTATGAGCTCGATGTCGGCGTTGTAGTCATACTTATATCCACTCGCATTTAAAAGTCAACGTTGTTGTGAGTTTGAGTAACTCAGAGTAGTTAAATTTCAATGATTTAAAACCACTTATACTTAAAATGTTATGAGTAGTTGTGAATCGTAAAAAAACGATTCATTGCCGATCTCTGATATGTATGTATATCCAAGGCACCGCGTTTAAGCCAAACTTTTAAGATGGACTTGTATATCAAAAATGGCGAAGGCTTAGGGACGCTTCTTGACAATTAACAACTTTCGATAAAAAAATGAGATGTCCTAGTGACAATTACAAAAATTCCTTTACAAAATATTAAATTTGGTAGGTTGACAGATGGTCATCAAATTTGTGGGGATTTTGATGGTGGCGCTAACAGGCTCATTAGCATTTTTACACCCTTCAACATGATTGGTAAGGTTTAAATTATACGAAGCAATTCTTTAAGTTTAGCTGATTACCTTTTAGACATCGTGGTGAGAGGAAGATAAGACACACTTGATTGTACTAGTAATTCGTATTACTCTCTTAGTCGTATTACATATGTAATACGAGCGATTTAAGCAATAAGAAAGTGATTCTGAGTCGATCGGTATAGTTTAAGGTGGGTGTTGGACCAATATTTCGGGGCGTTACAAACATCAGCACAAATCCAATATACGCTCCCCACTATGGTGGTGTAGGGTATAAATACATAAGTTCTAGCCAACTAAGGGTGTCTGAAAACTTGTAGTACCTACTACTAAAACATGTTTATTTAACTCATACATACATATCTACTTAAATAACTTTAATTTATTTAATTGATTTGTAAAAGCCTACGATACAACACTTAACGATTATGATTATTGTACGACAACTATGTCTGTATGTACATAGTATATGTCTGACAAAATCACAAATAAAGGAACGCAGAAACATCAATCCAATTCACCTATCCATCCATCCAGTCATCCAATCCAGCCATCTTTCAAATAACATTTAGCACAAAAACACAAAAGAACTACAAATGTCTACAATCCCTCTGAACGTATCTTTTTGTCTGTGTTTGCTGCAAATGCGTTTAAAAAGAAGGTGTGTGTTCAATAAATGTTTAACTTTAACTTTACTTTATTTTATTTATTATATATTCTGTTTTACAGGTTTTACAACATTTTATATTTGTTAATATTTGTTTGTGGTCTTTAGTGCTTTTTTCCGGAACAGTTAAACGCAGTCATTTAGACTACAACAGATAACAATGCTTTTTGGAATTTATTAAATTAATATTATTATTTACATATGTAGATGTGTGTTAGTTGAGTTGGGTAAATTTAATACAAGAAGTTATTTAAATAGAAACAGTTAACACCCACCACAAGAAATCAACATACGAGTATTTGTAAACTGGAACTTTCTATAAGACTAAAATTATTCAGGAGATAAAAACGGGTAAAACTGGGGGGTTACTCTGTATTTCGATTCGAAAAGAAAATCATTCGAATTTGTATACTTTTTACATTGTATTTCGAAAGCTTTTGCTTTGGAATCAAAATACGGAGTAACCCCCCTGGTGTTTTTACATTGAACAAATGGATAATGATAGATGTAATAAACCTTAGAAGAGAACAAGAGCAGACAGGTGTCTGCCAACTTTTTAAAGTAAATAATTGTTATGATCATATTTTGGTTGTAGCGCAAACATATTGTGATGCCAACTCTAACATATTAAGTAAATACTTGCCAGCAAAATATGCAATTGATTAGTTTCGTGAGTAAATTTTATTGAAATAAATTATTCAACGTTCATGATATGCGTATTAGCGAACAACCAATCATATTTCCAAAAGTGTTTCTATAAAATACTAGCTAAACCCGTATTTATAAATTTACAAAAATTTATTTACTTGATTTTAATTTTTTTATTGCAATGCTTTAGGATATACAATATTTTTAGTTTGCCCATCAGGAGCATACACATATAAATCGGTGGGTTTTCCTACACGGGATGTTAATAGTCATCGCAAACGCTAACCGAACAGGAAACTGCAATTGTTTAAAATCGAATGGTAAATCTGTTGGTAGCTTGGAATGCATGGCAAAAGTACATCTGTACCTTTATATTTTCCTGTTATAATTATTAAATTATTTCTCAGTTTCTTTACTGCAAGCCGAGTGTCATTGAAAGCCGTGGTGATCGATATTACACAGTAAAATAATTGGCACTGCAATTTTAAGTTGTAGCACATGTGGTGGAAAGCCTGGCACATCGAGTGAATTTAAGAACTCAACAGGATAATTAACGGCTTTATGGGTTGATTAATTGATTTGGCGCATTTCAAAGTGATATCCATCTTCTCCATATGGAAAAATAATAGGATACTGAAGCGCCTCATATGAGCGATGCATTACAGTGGGCAAGGCCATGCCCCCTTGTCCAATTACATAGTCAAGAATTCATTATTTCGTAAGAATATCCTATTGTGAAAATTTAATGACGATCGGTCCAGTAGTTAAGACTATATTAAGATTTTTAGTTTGCCTAAAAAGTGTCGTGGTCCCACCCACTTTTGTCTTGGTACGTATTCCTAATTATGCCAATACCATATACGTCAAAAAATTCCCATAATATGGCGATTTAAATTTTTGGGTTATATGGGCGGTGCCACTCCCGTTTGTCCAATCAAAACAGTATATAGTCTATTATTCCTTCCAGAGTCGCAGTAACATGCTGTTAAAATTTGAGGAATATCAGTCCAAGGGTTTGGCCTCCTATTAAGCACAAACATACAGACAGACATTCATTTTTATATATGTATTATTAAAGTAGGCATGGTCATAACAATTGAGAAATCTTCCCAGACTCATGCACAATAACTTTGCCGAAGATCATCACATGACCAAATGCATAGTTTGCGATTCTATAAAGGACATACATACAAACATTAATTTTTTGTAATAAGGAGGGAAAGTGGGCGTGGCACATAAATTTTTTATTTTTACCTAGCCTTTAGTAAGATGTGGATACAATTTGTATGAAGTAAATCTGTAAAAACCCATGCAGAAGCAATTAATCAATTAAAAAAAGTGGGCGTTAGAGTAGGCGTGGTCGTACCAACTCAGTAAGCACCGCCGCCATACGCCGATTAAGCTCATAACATAGGGTTATCGCGTTATTTTATTTATTTTTTTTTTAAATATTAACAAACACAAACTGCGAAGCTTTTGGCTTATCTGCAGAAAACACCCAGAGTCTTTGGCGGGAATCAAACACGCAACCCTTTGACTGATAGTCGGGCACTCTATCGCCTTGCCTATCGGGGTACTCAAATTGAGTTACGGTGCAAAAACACAAAAAAAAACTAAATATTGCGTCATCTGTCGAACGAACTTCAAACACTACTCACGGCCCATAGAGCATGCATATAAAATTTTGTCAAAATCGGTCCAGTAGTTTTTGAGTTTAGCGATCACGAATATACACGTAATTTTTATATATGTATATAGAGAAGAGATGAACTGAACATTGCCGGAGATAGCCAGCCCAATCATGAATAAAAATTCCGCGGGAGTTGTTTCCCTTTTCCTATTCAAATTCAATGTTAAAAAAGGAAAAAACTCCCGCGGAATTTTTATTCATGATTGGGCTGAACATGTTATTATAGGAATAAAATGAATAGAACCATAAAGTCATTATACTATAATTGCGTCGAACATAGCATAATTGTTACAATCATATCATTTCTTTGCATGTATTCTTATTCCGACGTTATTAGTTTAAATACTAGTTTTACTCCCAATCATTGGATCCCATTGGAGGAAAAGTAACCAAATTTCGTGTCTATAGCATTATCTAGTATAAAATCATTTATAAACATTTTGTTCAGATTTATTAAGAATTCTATTTAAATAATTTAGAAAAAAAAACAATAACAAGTTCTCTTTTCTTTCCAATATTTTTACATTAACAGAATTAGTATTTCATACAACAAAGTGTTGTGACAATACCAGGCGTTTTTATCACCCATGAAGATGTAAATTCAATATTTAAACCACCCAACAATTTGACCATTCATGCATTCAACCAATTCAACACCATAAACATTTTTCTCTCGTATTGTCGAACTCATGCAGCCATTTTACGGTTTGTAGGAATTAAATAAATGATCGGTAAATTTAAAAGGAAATTAAATTCGAAAATGAGGAAATCAAACAAATCATAAAACAGCAAACATGCACAGACAAAACACATCAAACATCGACATTCAAGCCACTAAAACCAGCAACATTCATCATCTGATGATGACGATCATCATCATCATCATTATCTTTAGAACATGTTAAAGACAAGATTCTTTTCTGTACCTTCCAGCAGCACTAACGTTATTTTGAACAACTGGTAGTTTGTTCTGCCACGACCTACGAGTGTGTGTGTTATTGTTATTGATAATGGAGGCGGCGTTACTTTATATGAAAAAAGAGTTGCAATTCCCATGAAAGTGAGCAAACATTCTAAATAGACAATATTCAACACTTCAGGTTCAGCCGTGCTGCTGCTTGCTGAACATGTCGTTGTTTGTTTATGGCAAATGGCTGGATTAATGCTCTTTCAAACAGATACCCAGATACATAGATGGATGCTTGGCGGCCTGATGACTTAATGTGAGTTTGTTAGAGTGTTTTTTCTTCTATTTTTTTTTTTAATTGTTTATTTAAGAAATTGTTCAATTTGCTGATGCATTTTATAACCTTTTCAGGCTGAAAGAAAGTGAAGGCATACAGCAAGAGTTTCTCTGCAGCATTCAAATACCAACAGGTGTCATAAACAATGAAAGGATTTGGCATAACATTTATATTAGAAGTGGTGCATATAGCCATATGTTGGCTGAATTGAATGTATTCAAAGTGTTATGACAATTCGGTGCTTAAGCCATCAATATGAATCATTCAGCGGCATTTTCTTTATAAACAACCTGCTGTACTCTCGCACTGTTGATTATTTCATCATTTGGATCAACTACAGGTAAATGAACGAATATGTTCTGCCCCTGCTGATGAAAATGTTAAAGATACAAATTGAAAACCCAGCTCAAATAATTTATAATTACGGCAATCAGAAATTTAACCAGCATCTAACGACCGCTAAAGTAAAAAGCCAGCAAAATTTCTCCTACAGTGTAAACGTAACTTACAACAATTCTAGTCTTTATTAGTTAAGTAAATATAAAAATTAAATAAAAGTGTTGACATTTTCAATTAATACAAACACACTACAAACTCTTCTTTCATTTGCAGTGGAAATATTTTCAATATTTTTACAATTTATAGGATTAAAGGACACTAAAAAAATATATGAAATATTACTGTTTACATGAGCCAAAGCCACAATCAACAATTGAACCACGAGAAAAGGATATGATTTGACTTGGTTTTGACACACAACAAAGAAGTCTGGCATCGAACAAACAACAAAACGGTCCAGAGCTCATGATCTGTTCATTAAAGGGGATGGTTGGATGGATGGATGCATTTAACAGGTCATCATCACAATTCTTAATGTGCATCTTAATATTTGTATTATAAACCACGTGTTTTCCGATGTTTGTTATGACGTTGAATGAAGCATGAGTTGTTGTGATTGCAAGTACATACGAGTATAAAAGTATAAATGTTGACTATTGTTTATCCATCACATGAGTACGAGTTAGTTAGTGAGTGACCGCCTGCCTGAGTGAGTGATTGAATATGTTAAGCCAAAAAATAAATTTGTTTTGGGCCTTTTTTTTTTTTTTGTTTTCTTATTATTTATTTATTATATTATATTTGTCTGTTTTGTTTTGTTTTGTTTTCGAATATGGGTTACAAAAGTGGTTAATTTGAGATTTTTCTTTCTCCAATTTACAGCTTCATCGTCAATTGAAAAACACATGAAAAACAAAAACAACAAAACGAGACATTAACTGAAGCAAGAAGGAGATTTAAAGTTGTTCCTGAGATGACATGATGATGCTAGGAAACTCTTCAAATATTTGATTACGATTTAAAATGTTTGCTTGAGAACATTTTTGGTTATTTTTTCTATTTTACATATAAAAGTGTTTTGTAGCGAATAATTCTAAATTATTTATGGTGCCTTGTATTGTAGTTTAAGTATAAGAGCAGGTGTTGTGTGTTTGATTTAAAATTGTTTAAACAATTAAACAGGTATTTGGCTTGGTTAGTATGCCTTTGAATCTGTAGATTTTTTAAAATATTTAAATTTTGTTTGTAATAATAAATATGCGTATATTAATATTTTTAAGAAGATGTTCTATTATAAAATTTAAAATTTAATTTTATTTACGTTTTTATGTTGCGTTTTTGTACCTCTTTAATCAAGCTTTAACTAACAAAATAGTTATTTAACATTTTATAAAATATAAACAATATTACAATAAATTAGCTGAGAAGACTCCATGAAGTAGTTCCAGAATAGAGGTGATCACAGATTGAGCTTATTTTTCCAAAAAAAGGCAATATTTTGAATTCAAAACAGAAGTGAACACAGATGGCGTTTATTAAAAAAACGAAATACTTACCGATATATAAACGATTTAAGTTTTGAAACCAATTTCTATGATAGACAGATTTTGGAACCTGATTACAAGTGATCACAGATCAAGCTTACCCCCTGGCCCACGATGTCGAACGATAACGTTCGCTTAGATACGACTTAAGACACGAACTTGATTGTGGAATAAACAAACTTGATTGAGTAAAAAATAGATACGATAAAAAGTTTGTGTCTTAAGTCTTATCTAAGCGAACGTTATCGTGGACCAGGGGTTTATTTTCTAAAAAAACGCAGTATTTAGTTTTGAATAAAATTTTGATTGAATTTAGCTTATTTTTTTGTACTAACGCAGTATTTACCGATTTATGTTTTGAATCAAATTTCTATGAAAAATCGATTTTTGACCCAGAATAGAAGTAATCACAACTTGGGTTTATTTTCTTAAAAAAACATAAAAAACGATTTGAATTTTTATAGAATTTTCAACGAAGAAATTTATTTTGATTCTCCAAAAAAAGTGATTTTTTTTCTAAAAATTAAGTCTTTGTGAGATAAAAACGAGTTAAGTTTTGAATCAAACGCAGTATTTTTGCTCAAAAAAAAAAACGCAGCATTTACCGAGATATAAAAGATTTAAGTTTGAATATGATTATATATGAAACATGCATTCATTATTAAATTAACTTATTGGTAAGATCTAGTTGTGGAACTAATATATTTCCTTAATCTATAAACAATTCATAAGAAATAGTTGAATTTGAAATCATAATTTTAAATAACATAAGACAACACAATTATTTGTTAAACTGTAGCTAACATATGAAAAACATTTTATTGTTTAACTATACACGCAAAAAAAAACAACATGGTTGTGGTAAACATAATCTAAGAGCAACATGATAAGATTTATAATTGGAGTTCAAACATATTATGATGAATATTAGTATCATGAAATATTATATAATGATCAATTATCAATGTAGTATTTTATCATAATATTTTCATAAAATTGTCATACATCTAAACTAATAATAAGATGACCCAAATTATTTTAATCTATAATGTGATTAATTTGGGTAATAATAATATGATTCGAAGTAATCATAATATGATTCGAAGTAATCATAATATGATTCGAAGTAATCATAATATGATTCGAAGTAATCATAATATGATTCGAAGTAATCATATTATGATATCAAGTAATCATATTTGTTTTAAGTAAAACACCATTTGTTGTAAAATTTGTGGTGGTAATACCTGGTATATAAGGTATATGCAATTTAAATTCATAACAAATAAAATGCAATAGTCTAAATTAAAAATAGACCAAACAAATATTGTTTTTAATTTTTGTCAATAATTAGTACATAGTTTTTCTATTTTTAAAACTGTTTCAGTAACTGTGACACTTTTATGTAAAGGATCTCTGGCAACCTTGATAAAAATCTGTTACGGAAACTTCTCATCATAATATGATGATCAATTTGAAAATTACAATATAATATTTTGAATAGAAAACATATTAATCGTTATATATAAAATAATATGATTAGTTAGAAAACAATAATTGCTTTGACGTATATCGCAAGTATTTACTGTAAATAAATAAAACATTTGCACACTTTCAATGTACATAATTTACATTTATTTTTAGTTATGTTTAAAAGTTTTTTACTTTGTGATCTTTGAAATTTTAGTATTTTGTTGTAATATTTAATATTTTTTAAATACATTGTTTCTGATATCACGCAGACAAATAACTGAACTGATGCACAAGCATTCTACAAATGGTGAAAACAAAATATTATTAAAATTAAATATATTTTGTTTGCATCTTAAACATAATATGATTACTAATATAGAAATATAGCATTTAATGGTTATCTGTAAGTTTAAATAGTTGTAAATAATCAGGCATGTGATGAAAATCGAAAACGAAAACGAATGAGTTTTAGAAGTCAATTTTATCTTAGGGGAGAGGGGGCACCTTAGAACACTTTTTGCTTTCAAGCTACATAATTTAACTAATATGTATGGAAATAAACTTTAGCTTTAGTCTACAAGTAACTTATTTTTAGTTTGATTTATGTTTTTTTTTTATATTTTTAATGGATGAAGTCATTGTGTTATAATGTGGTCCCCATACGGGGCAGCTTTGAACTAGGCTGGGGCAGTTTTGAACGGCAATTTGTTCTTGTAGCGTTAATGTCCAAAAATATCATAAACAGTTATATTTTGTGAACAATTATTATCTTTATTTGAACTGTTAATTTTAAATCATTGATATTTCTTTTATTTCGGCTCGAGTTCATTAAATTTAATTTTTCATTAAATTATTTTTACTGAAGGTAGGAATTGTTACATGAAAATTATTATTAATATTTATTGATATTTTTTCTTGGCTTAGGATTCGAACCTGGGTTGTTTATTATATATATAATAAATTCGTTTTATTTATTAAGAAAAACATAAACAATAACAATTAAAAAATAAAAAAAATTCAGATCAAAAATAAGTTTTATATTATTAAGACGGAAAAGGCCTTGCGATTGCAGGTGAAATTACATTTTCCTTTAAAGCATCATGATCAGCATTGGATTCGTCATTTTCAGAAAATAAGAGAGAATCAATAATGTTTGGTACTGATAAATTAACATGTTCAAAGGTGCCCCCTTTTTCTTTGTTCAAACCTGAACTGGCTTGCCATTTAACGGAAACTGCGAAAATTTGTTCACTCAACTACATTCTGTCGACGACTGAAAAAACTAGCAAAAGTTGTTAACGTTGCTAGAAAACAAGGTTGTCATGTGAAAAACTCGGTTAAGGGTCGGAAAAAATGTTAAACTGAGATTTTATCAACATTGTTCAAAGGTGCCCCCCTCCACCCCTAATATTTCTGTATTGAAAAACTATTAGGCTACTAAAGAGAATCTTAAAACAAAACTTTTAAAAATTAGATTATAAATGCATTAAAATGATTCGTTTTCGATTTCCATTTTCATCACATGCCTGAATATAATATATTTGAAGAGTTATCATTCAATAGTTGTGGTAAACTTTTTTTTTAAATAATTATGTTTCAGTGAAACATATTCAATTTTATAATTCCACAGTATAGTTGCCGTAACCATGCCCAAAAATGTTTTTTCTCTGCGTTTAGTTAAGCAATATTAAATACTATACGAGTATGTAATGGTAATCATTTTACAAAATTGATTTGATTTAAATGCAACAACACTCTCCTGCAACCAATGCAAACCTAACCAATCTAGATTTAAATTAAATCCGAGTATAATCACTGCTTAAAAGGCAGCACTTGTCATTGATAAGTTTTTGCAATGTATACAAAATAAAATGGAAACATTTTTAAGACATCTTTAGTAAACAAAAAGATCAACAACAAAAGAACATTTCAAAGACACAGTATTCTTTTGTTTTTAAAATGAAACAAAAATTGCAATTACAATCTTTGTTTTTAATTTTTTTTTTTTGAAAAAGAATTTAACAATAACATTTAACATAAATTATCTTGTTGGTATCTACATACATATTTACATATGAATATTTATGTACTATGTTGCATATGTACAGTTTAGTTTGCACTAATAAAACTAATAAATCCCTTGTAATCTTTAAGATTTACATACTTAACTAAAGTACAACTATACATATGTAATATGCAGTTGAAAAGTATGGAGATATAAAATAATTCAAGTGCAAAAGTATTAAAAACAACAAATAAAATAAAGAAAACTACTTAAGCACACGAGTATGTATGCACTCAAACCCAACACACGTACGACGAAGAGATTTAAAACTAAACTAAATAAATTTTAATCAACAACAAACACAGATTGTATTTAGATACGAGTAGAAAGAGGCATCTGTGTATTTACAATTAAATGAAATTGACAATTACTATTGTTTGCTTTTGTTTTTAAGTAAAAACGAAAATTTTTGTAAATTTCTTAAATATATCTTGTGATATATAATTCAAATATCTTGTACTTATATTATAGTACTTTAGTTATTTAGGGCACCTGTCTTTCATTTACTTCCCTCTCGGCTAAGCCTTTGCCCTCTTACTCGCCCTTTTTCGTTGATCTGTTTAAATGTTTAAGCCGCGTGTTTCTTTGTTTTTAGTCTGTTTGTGATTTTTCTTTAAATAATATTATGTTCCCCATATTATCTGCTCGTATATTCTTGTGCGCGTGCGCACATTGCATCACTTATCACTTGTGAGTAGTAAAAATATATCACATGTTCCGGATTTTTAAACAAAAAATACTGAAATAATTCTGTATTAGTTTTCACATGTTCTTACCTACATACTCGTACATACATACATATGTATGTATGTATATTTAGGCGCGAATATGTTAAATCCTCTTGTTCTGTTGTAATAGTTTTAATATTATGTATTTGTTACTTTGATCATAAAAGGCAAGTTACAGGATTCATTTTAATGAATTTCCTGGAAATTTGGGAATTCTTTGGGAACAGGAAGAAAAATCGTTATCGTTGTATATTTTTTGTGATAGTAATAAATGACTTATTGTAACAAATTGATTTTTCAAAGTTCAGTTTTGTTAATTTTTTAAGCAAAAACTTACCTGCGATGATCGGCAGTATGTTACATCTGAAAAAATATAAAATTTTATTAATTAAAATATTTCAAAAATAAAAAAATTTTGTAAAAAAAAAAATTCAAAAAGTGAAATAAAAAGAAAAACTAGCCAGCCCAGATTTAACGAACATCGTTACTATAGAGACCACACTTGGCCCGAGGATGACAAAATGATTATCACATGGATTTTACATTTGTAAAACGAAGTGGAAGAGTGAAATTTTTATTTTATTTGTGTTCTAAATTTTGTGAAAATGATTTGAAAAGTTAAATATCAATTTTAGTTTGGTTCATCGTGGAGTAAAAGTTTCACTAGTTTTCTAGAACGCTGTGAAAATCTATATGTGGAATTGAAAACGATTTCAGTTTCACTTCGTGGTGTAAGATGGAACATAGGCCTATTATTAAAAAAAACTAGGATTCCCTGTTTTGGAATTTTAAGACGAAATTTCTATATAAAAAGGGTAACATTTGGAGAGAAGATTCTCTCCAGTGAAAACCTTTATGAACAATTTAACAGAATTTTTATATTGGAAATTTTCTGCAATAAAGTCTAAAGCTAATGGAAATATTGCACATTTTCAAAATGTTTTGTAATAATCAATTTTAAACTCATTTATTTTTGGATTCATACCAAATATTGTTTTGAAATATTTTCGTGTCATCGACCTGTTGAACCTACAACCTTGGTTTTTTTCTCAACAACACGCCTTCATGCATTAGCAGAAATTAAGTTGGTAGAAAGTAAAATTAGAAGACTTTTAAAACATTTCTATGTTCGATGTACTTATTCGGAATTTGCTAATATTAATGAACTTTATTCAGTTTTTTTTAAGTTTTATGAAAAATATTAAAAAAAAAATAATTCGAATAGTTTTTGTAAAGTTATTTTCTCCCCTTGCTCTATATATTGTACACAAAATAAATTACTCATTTGCTTACATATATACATACTCTTCCACTCATAAAATACCAATTATAAAAATGAAATTCCTTGTACATACTCGTATTATTGTAAATAAATTAAATTGAAATCATGTAATCGGAAAAAATATTTTGTGTAATGGAAAAGAACATCAAAAAAGTTTATCACCTGATAGTGATAGTAAAATTTTCATTAAGTTTGTGTTTTTAATTTTATGATTTCAAACGAAAACGATTACAGTTTTACTCTGTAGTGGAATATAGAACCTGCGCGTATATTTTTGAATTCTTAAATTCATAATGTTTACTAAAGCTATGTGTCCACGATGGTCAGATATTAATAAAATGTGCAGAAAATGTCTAACAACCGTATAAACTTAAAATTTTTGTCTTCCAACGTTGTAAGAAAAAGCATTTTCAGTACATTGAAAGACAAAAATATTTTCAGACATCTAATAATCGTGTAAACATACAATTTTGTCATTGTCATTGTTTTAAGACAATTGACAAAAACTTTTCATTGTGCAAAGTTTATGCATCTGCCAATGGCAGCATTGTCATAGAAATTATTTCTAAATGCAACTCTGTATATACATAAACAATAAACAAACAAGTGTGCATTGATAAAATTTTTGAAAAAAGTGGAAGAAAATTAAAGAATTAAATTAAAGTGTGCATTAATACAATTTTTAAACACACACACAGAGCTGCAACACGAATTTGATAATGCCACACAATAATCTGACAACCGTGTAAACTTACAATTTCGGTTGACAGTTAAATTCATTGTGTGACAATTGTGTGCAAATGAAATTGTTAGTTTTCTTACAGTCGTGTAAACTGACAATTTACCTTTTCAATGTCAGTACATTGATAGCACATTGGTAGATATGACAACGTTGTAATATCTGGCCATCGTGGACACATAGCTTAAAAGGTTTTATCGACAACGTCAAGCAATATAAAGCTACAAACTAGTACCTATAATATTTTGGAAATTCAAATCTAGAAATTCCCCAAACCCAAACAAAGATTCATTCTTTTTTAGAATTTTGTCCATTAAGTCCACAATTGGTATGGTTTATTTTACATTACAGTATCTAAAGCTGGCCCCTTTCGGAATCGCAGATTTGGTATTTTAGGACACTTGACCTAAACACAAGTTTTCGATAAGAAGAAATTTATTAATTGTTTATTTTAATAATTTTCTATTTTAAAACTTTCTCTGTTGAAATTGAAAAAGTTCCTAAAAAATTTGTTTGTGGCAAAAAAACATAAAAAAGTTTTAATTATTTTCAAATTAAAAAATTGTCAAATCAAAAAATTACAGCTTTAAAAGTGTTTATTTAAAGATTGTAACCTCGTATAACTTGCTAGATAAATATATAGCTTACAGAAGAAGCAAGTATAAAAATTCATTTAAATCCTTAAAATTGTAGGAACCATCACGATTCATAAATTCAAACTACTATGTAACTGAATTTAAAGCAACCTTTATTGAAACATATAAAACTAAAATTAATATAAAGGTGTTAATAAACAAGAAATGCACATATGTAAATTAATAAAATTTAACTTAAAAAAATATTTTTATATTTTCACGCTTTAAAAAAAACAACAAAGAAAAATTACAAGCAAAACGCATTCCTGCTACATGTAACCCCATACAAATCAACACGTTGTTGAGTTGCTCCCATTAGGCACACAAGAAACGAAACCAACAAAAAATACAACAACAACAACAACAACATTAATAACAATAATGAATTGAAGAATAAGAAGTCAAATGTATAAAACATGACACGATGACAAGCTAAAAGAAGCGCCAGCAGGATTGAAAATTACAACAATAACATAAAAAATAACCACAGCAACAACAACAACAACAACAGCAGCAACACACTTGCATGCATATTTTTATGCATCCATGGTAGGTTGGATGCATGCCTGAATACATTCCAAAAATCCATTTATTTCATTTCATTTCATTTCTCATCTCAAAATCTCATACATTCTTTCAAATCCATATCCATACAAACAATATGTATGTACAATATGTATGCACAATATGTATGTATGTATGTATGTATGTATGTATGTATGTATGTATGTATGTATGTATGGTGAAATGAATGATCAAATAAAATCGCTTGATCGCTGGCTTGCTCACAGTGTGTGCGTGTGAGATCGTGTGGAGTTAATGTGAGAATTAAAACCTTTTAATGTATGGAAATTATACAAAAAAAGAAATATAAATAAAATTAAATAAATAAATAAAAAGCAGCACAAAAATGTATTAAATGAATCAATGAAGCTGAAGACGCGAGTGAGTTTAAAGAAATAAAATGAAACGAAATGAAATGGTCAGTCAAACTAATTGTGGCACTTTAAGCCATATAAATATTAGAGTTGATCTTTTAGATGAATTTCATCATCATCATTATCGTTATAAACACCAGCATTATAAAGATATGTTTATATGTATATAAAGATGATTGTGATGTTCATTGTGGAGAACATGGCTGGAGCTGTGATACGAGTGCTTTTTTATCGAATCAGGCTGCATTACGAAGTTATAACTGCTGCTGGTGATGATGATGATGAAAACAAATGAATGGACAAGCGTAGATTGAAAGCACTGATTAGGCGCACACTAATCGATTTAAGCCACAATATTTTCAGATTTTATCATCATGATCATCGTTTTAAATTAAATCGACAGTTTTTTTTTTTTTTTTTGTGTGTCTTTTATATGTACTGGCAGGATTTTGTTTTGGAATACATTCTGGCACGGAAAGCGAAACAATAAAATATTCATGCATGCACCACAACAACAACATAAATAATAATATAATAATAACAACAACAATATCAGATCAGCATAAAAATCAACATGGCATAAGAATGCTGCCGTTAAAATGTTTCGTCTTTTAGTTTTTGTTTTTTTTTTTGTTTTTGTTGGATGAATGGACGTACGGCCGACTGATTCGAAGTAGTGAGCCATAAAAAGCATAATTTTTTTTTTTTGGGAGTTACCATAGAGGTCGGCATCAATTAGTGTTTATGTTCATTGTTTTTAGCTTTTTGTTTCTGTTTTCTAAAAACAATAATGAAAAGATTACAACAAATTGTTTCAAAATATTATTTTAAAAAAACTATTTTATGTTTTTTATTTGTGTAGATGGCACAGACTTAGAAAATAGCCCTACAGTATACTAAAGAGTGTCTACAAATTTTATTTACCTAGCATGACTTTCTATATAGGGGACAAATTCTGATCATCAAAACGAGCGAGCGAGCACACGACAGGGAAATATCTCATGATGTTTTAAGTGTTTCTAAAGGTACGGTCACACTTGGCAAATATTTGCCAAAAACAGACCTACCACTAAATAAAACATATTTGAACTCGTTTATTATTTAAAAAAAAAATCGTTTATTTAGGACAAGACACAACATATATTTAGTTGTATTTTATTTGGTGCTGTTTAATCTTGCAAAACTCCTGTAAGAGTAAACAACGTCAAACAAATTTGTGCTAAAACAAGTGGTTACGCTTTTTTTTTTAGTAAATATTTGCCAAGTGTGACCATACCTTAAGACAGCTTGAAATCATATTCCTTCCTCATCACTATCATCTAATTCAAGCAGAAAAGACTCCGTTATCATTTTTGAAGAAGCCTAAAAACTGTCTACAGTTTGCAAGTATGGCCACTCAGACGTGTATCATTGATGAAGATACTCCTGGACATTCAACAGCACTCTCACGCATCACCAATTAAACTTATCTACTTGATTTTTGTAATTACTTTCTTAACAGTTGACGAATTTAAACCCGTATCTTGTACAAAATTTTCGAATTGCAGACACCAACATTTTAGAAATAGTAAAAATACTTTGCTCTTTCTCATTATCCCCTGTGTTAATATATTTAAATTGTCTGCTGGCAGACCAATTTTTTTAAATTAAATAAAATCTTTATATGCATTCTAAATCTGTATAGGATGGACCATTGCTTAAAGTGCTCCACCTAAGCGCACTATATACAATTATTGGGAATTTCTGATTTTAATTGGAATACTTGGAAATATTTAAGAATTTTGAATGAATTATGATCTTGGCAACAATGTTTTCGACAGAATGTAAAATTGGGTTGCCGTTTAAATAATTTTTTTTAATGCATAAATATTTGAAAGTCATGCTTAGATAATAAATTTATCGACATATGGGTATTTCCATGAAAATGTCAACCACGACCAAAAAAATATAAGAGTACTTGAAAAATGTTTTGAATATGATTTAATAAAAGAAAAATATTCGATTTTTCATAATATGGAAGCATTTACAGGTTATTGGAATTTTAAAACTCAAAAAATGGAAGAGAAAAACTGAATGTCTCTACGACTCGGTTTTTGCAAATAAAATAAATTAGTTTCTCTTTGCTATTAACTAAATTAATAAATTTGAAATATTACAATTACATTTTAAAAATAAATTTGCAATAACAAATAACTATAATAATGAGAAAAAACGAGAAGGAAGGGTATGTACAGAGTGGCAGCTTGTTGCCGAGCCTAGCTGGTTGACGGTTATTGCGAGAGTTGTTCATACGAGAAAGCAGTTTGAGTGTTCATAGTGGATGCGAGAATCAGGGGGCTAATTCTGGCAGTCGTGATCGAAATATATACATTTGTACATATGTATGTATATGTTTTAAAATGTTTGACTTTATAACCTTTTACAGCTTTAAAAAACATATTCGTTTGACAAAAGAAGCTTTTAATTATGTTCTTAGCGAATTGGAGTTCGAAGGGCACCTTTCTACAAAAGTTCCTCCGAAAATTCAATTAGGTGCAACTTTATCTCTTCTGGCGTCTGGAGGCTTCCAACATTCAGTTGGAAAATTACTTTTTAATCGGAATATGTCAAAGCTCAATTTGTATGATAACGAAGCGAGTGGTTAATGAGATGGTTTAGCCCAAGAAGTACGAGTAGTGATGAATGCAAAGAATATTCGATCGTATACGACTGCCAGAATTAGCCCCCAGTGCTGATATTTTATCTATTATTTGTATTTTATGTACATTTATTTTATTATTAGAGTTCGAATAACGGTATTTTTTTTGATTTGCTTTTGACGGTATTCTAATGTCACGTACGTTATGCAAAAACATTGTTTAACTATGTCATTTGTATATGAGTAGTCGCAGGTAAAGAAGATTACAATTCTAAAATAAGAATTCTTCCAATTAAAGATATTAACTAAAATTTCCATTTCAACCGAAATAAAAAAAGTTATTACCTTTTAAAGTTTGTCGCATACGTTATTGTGAGTACGATAATTTAAATTAAATGCATCAAAATCAATATTAAATGCAAATTTTCTATTTAGATTATTTTAAATAGTCGTAAAACCATGAAAGGGTGTCGGGAAGAGTTAAAAAAAGACGAAGCAAAAAGAGCGCCAACAAAAAATTAGGTCTAAAATTATCTACAAAATACATATCATTATTTATATACGAGAAAAATTGTCATGTACGTTATGTCACGTACGTTATTATGTTTTTCTTTTATATAAAACTAACCAGAGATGATTTCTCTTTAAATATTAAAGGATTGTAAAGGTATATTATTTAGCTTATTTAAGGGATTTTTAAAGAAAAGAAAAACTCCCATAAATCGCAGACTTGCGCATGTACGTAAATATGCTTTAAAACCATTTCCGTTTTTGTCACGTACGTTATCACTTTATTTTGATCGGATATTTTCGACACCAAAGTTTCGAGGCTGCCCATTTTTTTCTCAAACATAGAAGTCTTTAACGGCAACATAACTGTAACATTGTTTTTCATTAAGTTCTATTTTTGTGAGATTTATATTACTCCATATGAGTACGAATGTCACGTACGGCTGTATGAAAATACCCATATGTATCTATAGACTTTAGGATCTCACAGGTATCTTTTATTTTATGGAGTATATTATTTAAACTTAATTACAACTGGCGATCGAACGCAAACTAAGTTTCAGATACATACTCGTATGTATTTATGCCAAGTTGTAGATAAAAGAATATGTTTCTGATCTTGGGTTAATATTATTAGGGAACGACATCTAAGCAAATTATTAAATTCTTTCTAACTTCTGTTCAGTTAAGCCAAATTGTCACTTTTAACAATTAATTACAAAAATCTCCTACCTTCAATGAAATCCAAATTGAAATACTTACAGTAGGGCGGCTTTTAAAAACTGAAACTAAATGAAATAAATATACACGTGTATCGCCTATTTAATGGCTTTCTATGGCACCTAGAGCGTTACATTCTTACATTAAGCTCTGAGAACAGGCCCATGAGAAGTGCTGCTGGTGGTGGTGGAAGTGGAAGTGAATAATGTTGTCAGACAACATCATCGCCGTCATCGTCATCATTGTGAACATTATGGCCATTATGATCATCTTTATTTCACATTACATTTTGTTTTTTTCATTTAAGGTTTTCCATTTTTTTCTTCCAAGATCTGCTGACTGGCTCTCTTTCGAAGCAGCAAACGTAAAGAGTAGTTGGTGGCAGTTGGTGGCGGTAGACTCGGCTTATCATCATCATTATTATTTTGTTGTTGCTGTGTGTGTGTGTGAGTTTTTTTTTCTACAATTTCCATACGTTCGCTCGTTCATTTGGTTTGAATAAAAATTAAATTAATTAAATTAAATAAAGAGCAGCTATAAAATTTGAAGTAATCTTATCGGTAATGGACAGCATTTGCTCGATAATGTTGGTCTGGTTGATGATGTGAATTGAGGTACTGGTACCTTGACTGAATTGAACTAAACAAAACTAAACTGGCTTAAAGGGACGAATGAATGCTTTAACGGCAGCTTGGTTATTTGTAGTGTGTGTGTGTGTTTGTATTTGGTTTAAGTTTTTTAATTGACAACTGAGCTCTTTTGGTTTACATCGTATAACACCACGTAATTCCGGTCGTATTTAAATGTGTATCTGAATTTAACGTTTTAATGTCATATTGCTGCTTTTGTTTTGTTTGTTGTTTTTTTTAATGTTCTCTTTATTTGTTGTTGTGTTACTTTTTTTTAGCTCCTGACATAATTTCTGTTCCCAGTTGCATTTTAAATGTTGTCAGGCATTTGCAGCTCATAAAAGCCTTTAAATTGTTGGCTTTTATCTCTATTTAGTTGGGAGTTTTGGAATTTATTTCAACAACTTTATCAATTTCGTGGTCGTTATTAGTTTTTGTTTCGCTTTTGCTTTTGGGTTTAAAATTTGACCTCTTTTTCGTAAGAGTTTTATTCTAAATTCCACCATCAGAAGTGGCAGCTGTTTCATGGATGAATATTTGACTGTTTGTGTGTGGGGGGGTTTCATATCTTAATAGTATTTTATGTTCCATATCAAGGATATTTAATACGTACATAAATATATTTAATCGTAAGTTTTTTTAAAATATTTCTTTCGCTTTTCTTAATTTTCATGTGTATTAATTACAAGTATTTCTTATCAATTTTCTTAAAAAAAAGACAAACTTTAAATTTATGTCTAAAAATAGGTTCCTTTGCATAAAGATAAATTAAATATTTTATTAGAAATTGAATTATAAAATAAACTAACTGCCTTCTTTTGTGAAACCTCACAACCTACTTTAAGATACTTTGAAAAACATAGATATTCTGTATCACTTTAGATAGTGGATTCGGTAACCTATGTGTCAATATGTATATTGACAATATATCACAGTTTGGTATGTATGTAATTCCTGATCTAATTGAACTGAGTTTTTTTAATTTTCATAAAATTATGGAAAAAGGGTTAGTTACCTTTTTCAAACTGTCTCAGTTACTCTGGAAATGGTGTACAAAAATGTTTGTAGTTTTATACAAAAAAAAAAAAAAACTGTAACAAGGAACTTTATTTTTATCTCACAAAAGACGAACTATTTTGACATGTTACAAGCGCCATTTGCCCCCTACAACAACTAAATACCAACGTTTCACTTTAAATTGAAGTGGAAAAGTCAATCAAGCAAAACAAACAACAAAACTCAGTTAAAAATAATAATAATAAAAAAAAAACAGAAACCAAAAACACCTTAAATGTTTTAATTACCCCTTTCTAATAGAAAAAAAATTATTTTTATCCCAAAAAAAAATATTAGAAAAAATACACAAGGGTTTTTAAGGCAACAGCAAGCATGCGCTCAAGTGTGATGATGATGTTGACTGAAGAATAAAAATAAAGAAAAGCTGAGAAGCTACAAACATAATTGAATTATAGATCAACCTGAACGACAATAGACCACAAACACAATAATATTAATATGTAATAATAGTTAACAGCTGGTGTATTTCAGGAAAGAAAATGTTCTTTTAAGAGAATTATGGGAAAAGGGTGTGACAACACGAAAATATTTGCTGTTAAAAAGAAAAACAATATAAATGAACTATGTAAATATGTATTTAAGAAAAAGTTGAAAAGGTTACAAAAAAAAAATAATCAACCTTAAAGTATTTTATGATAAAAAAGAAACTTAAAAGTATTGAAGTTAAGCAATTATACTTATTACCTATTACTTGTTTTTTTTTTCTTAAATTTAAATTAGAATGCTTCCCAGCAAAAACTTCACTTACAAATTAAGATAAAAAGTAATAGGAAATTGTTGACCAGACTACTTAAGCTACGATCACATTCGGCCGAATCACTAATTAACATACATATATTTGAACTCATTTATTTCTATGGGTACCCCGATAGACTAGGCGATAGTTTGCCGGACTATCAGTCAGAGGGTTGCGGGTTCGATTCCTGCCAAAGGAAAGCTTCGCAGTTTGTGTTTGTTAATTATAAAAAACTGAAAAATAAACACAAAAATTTAGTTTTGCTAAACCAAGTGGTTACGCTTTTTTTTTAGTAAATACTTGCCAAATGTGACCGTACCTTTAGACATAACAATTATTCATTTTTCTTCGATATGTCCCAAGAGTAATCCGTTATAATTTTGCCATTTTCATCCAAAAAAAAAATTAATAACTTATTTTTATGCTTAAAAGTTTTCGAAAAATATGTAGTTTTATGTTGATTACGACAAAATGTTTTAAAATAAATAAACAAACAACAAATACCAAGTAAACTAATTGCAAAATGATACTAATAATGATTTGCAATGGTATAATAACTTCTTTAAATCTATTTATTTAAAGTATATTTTTTGGAATTTTAAATTATGACCATTTTAAGACATTTATAAAGTCGTATTTTAATATATAATTTGTAATACAAAAAGTTGCAAATAGAGCTACGAAATAATTAATTCTGACAGTCATTAAGTTTAAGAATGTATATAAGCGGTTTCTTGCTCTTTTGAAATTTTAAATTATACATATATATAGGATAGTGTTTTCAATTTCGGTTAACCGATTTGTGGGCAAATTTACGATTTTTAGGAAACCGGTTTTTTCGAGTTCGGGCAACCGAAAATCCGGTTTTCAAAAAAGTCGGTTTTTTGAAAACACTAATATCATGTTCACACTTGAGTTTTTAAACGCGTTTAAGCACCTCAAACATGATTAAGCTCTAATCACTTCAAAATTGAGATGATTAACCATACATTGAAGTGATTTGATAATCACTTCATATTGACATGATTACATTTTAATCATTTCATTAATCACATAGAATCATCTGAACATACCTCAAACTGATTAGGATGTAGCATCGGCCATAGTGAACATACCTTATAGGTGTACTACCGATAAATAATTTTTGACAGAACGTGAACATTTAAAAAAATTAAAAAAATGGATGTTCACAATTCCATTATTAATTACTTTAAAATAATCTGATGAAAACTTTATTAAAGAATTTTTTCCAATTTTAATATTTAAAACAAAATTTGTGTGTTGTTTATTTATAACCTGTCTAGAACTGTCAACTTAATCATCTCAAATGTAATGTGAACGGCTTTGATTAACTTAATCAACATTTTGCTTAAACGCGTTTAAAAACTCAAGTGTGAATATGGTATAATATAGGATCATTATATTTTAATAGCAATTTGTTGCTAGCAACATTTGTTTTAAAAACTTTGGATTTTTAAGGTCCAATATTTGATGTGCAACATGTTGCTTTGAAAATTTTCTGCAAAAGTAATTGCCAATTAATTTTTTTCAAATTTCATACCATTTCAATTCAATTCTTTTTTCAATTCAATTCTTTATTTTCAACACATAGAAAGCCTTGTGGCCAATTATACATGTATCTTTAGAACATGTCATTATATATGTATGTATACTATTTAATTATATTTTAATTAATGTGATTATAATAAAAAAATTTTAAATTTATATAAAATTTGACAATTTCATAATTTTTATTTTGTTTTGCAACATGTTGCAAGCAACATTTTTTTTTCTAGTATAATGTGCATGTATATAAACATACATGGATTTTAAGACTGGTTAAGTAAAGCAAACGTTTTATTTGACTTTTTCAATTTAGGCCCCTATTATGAGCTGCATTCGACAATCGATATTCGCTGGCTATCGAAAATCGACTATCGAATATAAAATTTATATTATGAGTTGGCATCGCTGTCGAAAATTTCGCTGTTTAACGAATTCGCTGTATAAAACTTTGCAAAATTTATTTAAAATGTAAGAATTTGTTCTTTTTTTTTTTTTGGTCAACCAAATACTACTTGTAAATTACTTTTGTTAATATCCTGCAGGTCGTAAGTAGAAAACAGTAATTGGAGAAGCTCGTTTCTCTCATGGAAAAGGATCAACTGTTGGCAAAAAATATTTGCTCTAAAGTTCAGGCATTAAAAAAATGGGAGGGCATTACACAAAAACTTAATTCTATTCATCAGATGAATCATAAAAACCATAATTCCGTGGTGATCATTTCAAATTTAATTTATTTTTCTTTAAGAACTTGTAAACAAATATGGCGCCAGCTGATAGAAATGTACTATTGTGAATAATCCACAAAGAGTGATTTTCACAATAGCGTTTTTTCATCGCGATTAGCATTTTCGATCACAGTCGAAAATCGAATTTAGCTCATAATAGGCACCTTAATCTACACATTGTCATTAGCAACAAGTAGCTTGCAACATTTTTCAAATATGTAACATTGAGTTTATCAACATTCGCCGCATGATGTTAGCAATATTTTGAAAAATCCCCTATGAAATCTTGAAATATTTTTCAATAAAAAATAGTTTTTTTCTTAATTAAAGACAAAATAGATGTTTTAGATGTTTTAAATATTACAAACATTTCGAGCATTTTGAAGTATTTCAAAACATAACACGCACTTTATATGCATGTATATCGAGCACCTCCACTTATTTTTATTAATAGACTTGACATCATTTAGCAGCTGTTTAGAACCATAATTAACCTCAAGATGCTTAAATTCCATAATTTTGTGATAAATAAAATAAAACACAAGTTGTAAGAGTTTAATACTCAGTGACACATCGGTGTTCCGGAAATACTTGAACCCATTGTAAAAAGCAGCTTTTTTGCTGTCTCTTTCACTCTGGCGCACAAAACTATGTGCGGCTATTGAAGATATATTTTAATCTAATCGCACACATTGATGCAGTAAATCAATGAATGGTGAAAAGGAAAGGGAACCATGGGGCCCACAAAACCCACACACGAACACACACACTCTGGCTCTTTCGCTATTAAGGATAAAAAAAAATTGATGGACAAGAAAGAACATTAAGTAACAGCAACAATAAAAACAAAACCAACTATGTAGTAGGAAAAACTACTACAAGTAGATGACGAAAATGTTGATGATGATGATGATGAGAATCAGAATGAGGATGCTTACAGTAGTCCGGTTAAACCAAAGTGACGATAGTTTCTATAAACTATAAAACAAAGTTAATATAAAGAAGCATAAAACAACCATCATGACAGAGTAGTAGTGAGGCAAGCATTGACATTGCCTGGTCAAGTAGCACACAGTCACCAGCTAAAAGGCTGGAGCAAAAACTGATATCTTAAAATGCTGAGAATAAAACAAACGAAAAAAAAAAAAATAACTGAAATGAAATAAAGAACGATGAAGATGATGATTATAAAGATGTTGACAGCTCTTACGACAAAATCAGCATCTACAGCAGGAGCGATTGAATTTTTGCTCAGCAGCAGCATCACAAACAACCAACATTACAAACCAAGCGGGGTGCTTGTAAACTGGGTGGTCATTAGATCGTACGTTGGTATGGTCAGAGTAAGCAATTCATAAATAGTTACATGTGTCTTGTTGGTCTGCTCTTGAAACTGGTGCAGAGTATTTATGGAAGAAAAGAGTAAGCAAAGTACTCGAACTATGATGATCATGATGATCATCATCAGCACCACTGTTGGTTATTATGCTCATCTTTATCATTGTAATAATGAAAATCAGCTTGATGATGACAATATTGATGGTTACGAGTATAATGATGATGTTGCTGCTGCAGTTGAGGAAACATTCAGGTTTATATTTCTTCTATATGAGAAGTTATGTATTTGTTTTTGTAGTTGTAGTTTTTATGCGGTTGGTCCAGATGAGCTGCTTATGCTTTTTTTTTTTGTTATCATGGACTAATAAAAAAGTGAGTGGTTTTTTAATTTTTTTTTTTTTTTTTGCTGTACTCTCAGCATCAGTTGTCATGGTTTCATAAATAACATAAATAAGAATTATTATTAAGGATGCAGTAAGACCAGCCTAATACCCTACACCTTACTGTCGGCACAAGTTAGCTATCGATTTATCATAAATTATCATACTTGGCATGTGTTCACGTTTCTCTGCAATCCACTTTTCACCGAGGTAAAATGTATGCAACAAAAAGATTCATTAATCGAGGGATAGGGGAGGCTCTTTTCGCCGATAGACTAGGCGATAGAGTGCCGGACTATCAGCCAAAGGGTTGTGGGTTCGATTCTCGCCAAAGAATCTGCGTGTTTTCTGCAGATAAGCCAAAAGCTTCGCAGTTTGTGTTTGTCAATTATTATTAAAAAAAAAAAGTTGAACGATATCTCCTTAAAATCCAAATCTTTTCTACAGCAGGAAAAATATTGAGAATGAATAACCATTCGATGAATTCTCCAAAAGCCATTCGATTTGGTTAATCATACAATGTTATCGCAATACAAAAAGGTCTACAATTCATTACATTTTACCACCACCCAATGTGCTAAAGACAAATAATGAATTGTTTATAATTCAAGTTATTTCTTCAAAAATGTATATTTTACGTTACTTTATAAAATGTATGTAACATGTTATCATCAAAAATAGACTTTTTAAACTTTTTACATGTGAATACTCGAGATTGATTACAATTTGTATCTAATTGTTAAACATTGTATACAGTACCGGTTATTTAACTTACTCGTCAATTGATATTTTTAAATGGATACTCGAGAGCTTATTTTAAAATTTTATGTTAATTTATAAAACTTTTCATTGTTATCTATAACTAAAGTTATTAATCCCTCAAAATATACTTTTCAAAAGTGGTTACTCGAGTTTAAATTTTAACAATTCAAGTAATTGTTAAACATTTGTGAAAATCAAGTAGAGTGCTCTAAGTGTCTGCATGGAAAATAAGAAATATTGTAATAATATTTCATCTTGTGTTTTAAATTATTGTCACTCTGCATGACATCTTATATATTTTTTGTTATAGTTGTTGTTTTTGTGGATAATAAGACTCTGACAATTTTAATGAGTTTTGTTCTGATGCTTTTTATACTTATCTGAAGATTGGTAACACAATTATTAAAGGATGTTCTAACATTTGTATATAATGGTCCTTAATTTAGTGTTTTTTAATGCTGTTTAAAATGAAGTGATAATGACTTTTACCCCGCATACCCAACCTTAAAAAGTGAACAGTTTTATGACAGTTGAAGTGCTAATGTTTCTTTTTTGTTGCTGTTTTTTTTAAGATAATATTTGTGTATATTAAATTTATTAAGTACTCGTATTAGTAATAACAACATTATATAATGGAAATATAAAAGGCAATTGAAGAGAAACTTGATAAATTACTCTGAAAGCAACACTTAATTTCTTTCTTTCTAATGCGCAGCCGGAAGTTTTTGTTCTCAATGTTTGCGTATTACTTAATTTCTATGTTTAGATCATTGCAATTTAAATTGATCCATTAACACACACATACACCTACATAATTATACACAAAGAACACCTTAAAATAAAATTGCCATTTACATTCAACTAGCGCCGCTGGCCTTTTTTATGAATGAATCGAATCGGATCGTTTTCCCTTTAAATTTCAATCTACATCTTCAGCATCTTTGTTGACTTAAGATCTCATCATATAAAATAAACGCCATAAAGGCAAAGAGAAGATGAAATAATTTAAGAATTCAACCAAATATACATATCTACCGGAGATTGTTTCTTACAGATAAAAACTATTTTGTCTATGATGACAGCTTCAAATTGAGTGAAGGATGAACAATGTAAAGCGTTATACAGAACAGGGAGTAACAAAGATTGAGTGTGTGTGAGAGAGAGAGAGAGAACAAATAAAGATTAACTAACATTGATACGTAAAATGCAGCGTTGTCAACTTTGAAATTTCAAAACGCACCAAAATGGCGAAAAAACGCGCCATTAAAAAAATCGCACCAAGTTTAGAATTTTATTTTTATACAGTTCAGTGTTTTTAGAAGGTGCTGTAGCTTAATTGATTAGCGCGTTTAATCATTAAGCATGAGTTGGTATGATAGTCCCCAGTGGAATTGCTACTGATACCGCATTGGAGGTATCTAAAGCAGATCCCATTCTGGCTAGTTCGTCTGCCCGGGCTAATTTCAGTACATATTTGGTAATTTTTTTAATTATTTTTGTTGTCTATTTTAAGTATGTACTTCTATTTGAATTTTTACAATAAAATTTATTGGGACTCGACTGGGACTCTAACCATGGCTACACAAGAATTTGTATTTCCAAGTTTAAAATGTTAATTTTATATTCAAACAAAGATTTTTACCTTTAGCAATAATCTGCATATGACGAATTTGATAGTAACTATGTATTTATTATTCATACATTCGTATCTAAAATACATTTAAGGGTTTCTATTTTCATCGTATAGATTTCATGATAATGAATTATTAAAAAACTGCAATTAAAAATTAGTCAAAAGAAAGATTTCAGCACATTTTCGGAAAAATTAAAAAACGCACCGAAATTAAAAAAAAGCGCATCAACTAAGAAATTGTTCGCACAAAAAATTTAAAAAAGCACCAAAAAAGGTGCGAAACACACCAAGTTGACAACGCTGGTAAAATGCCTGTGAGCATTTGTCAGGAGTAGCGGCAGCCAAGCAACAACACAAATTTAATCGTTCACATGTGAAGGAATGAATGACGACTGACTGGAATGGTATTAAATCGTTGTTATATTCACTCGTATGTATATAAGTAACATTACCGAACCGAAGGCTGCATGATAATGTTGCTATTATTGCTGTTTTTATTTCGTTCTTATTTTTTAAAAGAAATAAATCTTTTACTTAAACAAAACTCTTATCAAATGAGAGCAATCTTTAATGTATGCATAGCTGCCAGATTTGACGATTTATCGTCATTTTGACGATTTTTTGTTACAAAAATAGCAAAGTGACGATTTGACGATTTTTTCATTGAAAATGACGATTTTCTGAATTATTAAAATTTTCTATCATTTCTTGTTTTATTAATGTTTTTGTTACCAAATTCTCTCTTTTTTGGAGACAACAACTATTTTTCTCAATTAATATCATAAATATTAAGAAGAACATGACATACGAGTATTTCAAAAACAAAACTAAATGATAGTAATAATTTCTTAATTATGAACAATTATTAAGTTTAAGTATAATAATTCCAAATAATATTGAGTTAGGATAGCAGAAATTATTTATTTATCTGTAAACACAAAAAGCAATTTTAAATGCTGAATTTTATCAACTAAAATTTTTAGAGGAAACAATTTCTGAATTTCAACAGGGAAATTCTACAAAAACTTCTCTTATTTCAACAAAACGCCGCGACGAAAGAATATTCAGCCAAATAAATTTAAATAACAAAAATACGGAATTTTTTGAAAATAAGTACCTGTATATGATGGATGAATTGGATGCTATATTTGTAATTTACTCTAAATTAATAAAATATGCTAAATTCAGATATTTATTTATAAAATACGTTGTTCACACTCTTCAGTTTTAGCTGACCAGTTTTTGTTCAATTCTCTTTTGAACTTGCCATTTAATTCACACACGTCACTTCAATTTTCGTACGTTTTGATGCAAATCAACATGAATGAGAAAAAAAAAACAAAAGAAAAAAGAAAATTTGACTAGTACCGTCAAATTTGTGCCCCTTTTGTTCTCTATTCCCTTCTCATCCAAAAATACTTGCCTTGACGATTCAGAATTGTAGAGTGTGAAAGTGGACTAAGATAATATAAAAATATTATACAAGTTGTCTTTAACATTATATTTTTTAGATTTCTTATTTAAAAAGTTAAAATTTATGTATTTTGATATGTATTGTACAAGAGACTATATAAACTTGAATTTTTATGTTTTCGTTTAAATAAAAATTTCAAAATGATACTAGAAATACTGACTTTTTATTTTCCCGATTTTTTTGACGATTTTTAAAATTCGAAATGACGATTTTTTTCTTTTTTATCGGGATTTTGACGATTTTTTTCGAAATTCAGCTGGCAGCCCTGAATGTATGAATTATTGAAAAAAGTTAATCATTGGAAAATCACTTCCTGACCCTTAACAAATGCTGCAAGAGTCTAGCAGCAACAAGCGCACACAATAAATAATGCAAAAATAAATCCCACACGTAGCGGTGCATGTGAGAATAGTGAAGTAAAGGAAGTAATTGTTTAATTTTACGTGCGATAATTCCGTTTAATAGAACAAAAGTTACCTAGCGTTTACACATGCGAGTAACAGTTCGAAAAACTCAATACACTCATATTTTTCGCACTTGCAGAGCTACTCGCAGCTAAATTTGCATACGAGTGAATGTTTGACACTCTCATGCCAGTAAACGTCAAATAAAAAAATAATTCTGCCATGTATATTTTCCAATGAATAGAAAGTGGATAATATAATATTTATAATTGAAATTTTAGTTTGTTTTATGAGTGATTGTAAACAAATTTCTTTCAAATAATATTGATAAACAAAATGTTTTAATTTTTAATGAAAATTAAATTTCATGAAAATTTTCCATCATGAAAAATTTGTATGAGATCAACTGGCAACTATATTTGTCAATCAAAACGAAAATGAAAGTAAAACTAAATTTAAAAAATATAATAAAATTAATTAATCCTCATCCTCTTCTGTGGAATATGAGTGATAAAGCATATAAGAGGAACAATTTGAACAGCAAGGCCTTCGAAGCAATTGCAAATCAAATGGAGCTGCCGGTAGAAGTTTACGCTTTGACAACATTTTGAAAATAAACTCTCACTGTCCTGTGTAAACATGAATGCTACTTGCAAATGATTCGAGTTTTTCGAATAAGTTTTCGTATATAATAGGTACACAACACTCGCATGCAAGTATGTACTTGCATGTGTAAAGGCAGGGTTAGACTGCTACATTACAGATAACATCAAAGATAACTTAAATAAAAAGACATATTTCAATAAAATAGGGTTTTTTGGCTTTATAAACAAATCCAAATTCTAATCTAATTGAGATACATAATTTTTTCTACCAAAACAAAAATTATACAAAAAGAATTTATTCCTTCAAAGTCCTAGGTATTTGAATTTCTTAAGCATATTGCGAAAATTCAAATAAAATTGAATTTATTTACGTATTCAAATCAACTTTCTTTTCCCATACTCAATTCTACTGGTGCAACAATTGTTGTGAAAACAAAATGTATGAAAAGATAAATGTTTGAGAGGATGTTTAGAGAATCCCACTTGAATGTCGAACAACATTTCAAAATCCTTGTTTGTAGTTCCTTGTTAAATGTAACTGATCTGTATTTTGTTAATTTGGATTATGGCTGAACGAACAAACAAACAAAAAGTTCTTAAGGGAGAAAGTAGTTTTTTTTAATTTGGTTCTTTTTTCATTTCAAATACCTACTAATTTGTTTTTGTTTGTAAATTCTTGCTTTAATGTAAAAAAAAAAAGAAACGAAAAACATTAACAAAAAATGTGTAACAATGTCACAATGTATTTGTTTTTTATTTTATTTTTTTTTTGTTGTAGCTTGTTGAATTTGACATCAATGAACCTCTTCAAATTTATTTAATCCTCACATGCTTTACGAGAGCATGTTTTCTTTTTGTCTTTAGTTTGTTAAACACTCTGGTATCTCAAGAAGTATTTAATTTTGTTGTTTTTGCCAAATTGCATTTTGATGTAAGTAGGTTTTGTTTGTTCTTCCTTTCTTAGCCTGGTGATCATTTGTGGATACGCAATATCGGATTTTATTTTATAGTTAATTGATTGATGTTTTAAGGGTAAATTGATTTAATTATGTAGTAGAAACCGGATGAATGATCTCTACTTATGAATGATGGTTAAGTAGGAAATGTTACAAATTGCTAATTTCGAAATAAACAACCGTCTGATGTTGCAAATACAAATGTGGAGATTAGAGAAATTTTAAAAATGTGCGTGCTATATTAAATATATTTTAAGTCAATTGGTTTCAAATTAAAGAAATGCTACTAAATATTATGAAAATGTTTGTTTCGATCTGTTTGTAGAAGGGGATCTTTTTTATTAAATTTCATTAAATATTTACATAATAAACTTTTTAAAACGGAAAAATATTGTTAAAAATCAAAGAAAAGATATAAAATCAAATGTAAATCATCAATATGCTTTATTAAACATCATTTCATCTAAATATTTACTAACTTGTTTACTTTGTTAGTCTACTAAGTAACCAACCTAAAAGCTTCTTGAATATTTTTGTTTTGTTTAATGATCGACAACTTTTGGTTGACAAACAACAACATGTCATAGTTGATTACTAGATTTGTTAAACTAAAAAAACAAAAAAAAAAACAACAAATCCCAAATAGCACCAACAACCAATAGTTAACTTAAATATTAACTTTTCTCAGCATCTAAATATCTACCGAATACAAATAAGCAATCGGATGAAATACTCTGCATACAAAAGACTGTTTTAAATAAAGAAAACACAAACATTAAATAAATAAAAACAAAATTTAAACAATACCAAATCATAATTCAAATGAAAACAAATAAAATAAAGAGGAAAAAAACTGAATAAGACACCTTCAGAAGTTAAAATGATTTAAAAATGGTGACTGCTGAAGTAGCAAAAATATTACTAAGTAACAAATTTGGTTGTTTTGAACATGAACATAAAATCGATGACTTCCGGATTGGATGAAATTTGCACCAAGGTTAGTACTATTGGCCAGGCAAAAATTTTCAGCTCTATCAGTCCAAAAGTGCCGGAGTTAGAGGGGGTCAAAGTTGCACATTTTGGTCATACAGGTTTTTTTAAAATGCGTGCAACTTTTCACCTATTGGTCCTAGCAAAAATTGTCCAAAGGACATTAGATAGTTATTTCTTCAATCATTCCAAAAATATTTTTTTTTTTTAATTTTTAAAAAAAAATTTTTTTAATTGTTTTTTTTTTTTTTGTAATTTTTTTCAATTTGGGCCCTTTTTTCCTCAAAAGAAAGCTTATACAATTTCCTTTATAATCGCTTAATGGGATGCGAGTGGGTTATCTATCAAAACAATTATATTTTAACTTAAGAATAGGATTTTTTAATATTTGGCACATGTATCATTTTCATATTCCCCCATTTTTTTTTATTATTTTTTTAAAATTAAGTTTTTTTTTTATTTAAAAAGCTTTAAAAATGGTGGCTGCTGAAGTAGCAAAAATATTATTAAGTAACAGAACCAGTGTTGTCAGATTAGAGGGTTCCCCCTAGATTTAGTGGTTTTTGTCTATTTAGGGGCAGATTTAGGGGTTAATATTATTTAGGGGGAAATTTGGGGGTAAGAAAATTTTATTTAGGGGATTTTTAGCGGCTTTTCGAATTCGGGCATGTCGAAGAAAGTAATCTGGCAACTACAAACATTAAAACATTTTTCAAATAGAAGACATTATGCGCATTAAAGAAAATTACAAAACTTTTACTTTGGAAATATGTTTCAAAACAAAAAAGCGACTTCCATATAATATTGATCTTATTGAAAAATTGTCACTGTTTTCCATCGAAAATGCACAAAAAGCTAAAAAACCAGACATTATAATTAGCTTACATGATAATAAATCGAGATTCAGCGAATCAAATGTTTTAGGAAAATCTAATATTAATACACCTATATTTACGTTAGTTCGGATAGCTTCAATATTAAGTGGACTTCAATAAAGAAAGTCATAATCATCTTTCTTCTATAGCCGAAAAGTCAAATAGAGATTTCGCAATCTTTTAACCAAAAGGTTAGTTATTCCAAACAATTTTTATATCTGGTGATCTAATGGACCGCATTACTTTTCTGCATTTGTTCACTACTTTTGGGAGCTAAGTATTATAACAAGCTGTATTGCAAGTTGTTTGGAAGCTATAACGATTTTTAATGCTTACAAATCTAAACGTTTTTTTTCTGGCAGCATTCACTTGGTTTCAACATCTGTAAAGTGAAGTGGAGGTGACATTTTCATTAAGTTTGTGTTTAAAATTTTTTGAAAATGATTTGAAACTAAATATCACTTAAAGCTTGGATCATCGTAGAGGAAAAGTTTCACTTGTTTTCTAGAACACGTTGAAATTAACTATGTGGAGTTGAAAACTAACTATATGTACCTTGTGTATCATGAAGGAACAATATGACACTTTTTGATATTTAAAGTCATGGTGCACTTTTGAAACAACCAAATATAGGGTGTTTTTTTAGATGTATAGAACTTTTAGTTGGCAACACCTTTTTAACTGGCGGCCATTTTGAATCCGCTGTAAAGTGATTTATGTTTGAAGTCGATAAGCCCGAAATGATTAACCACTTGGAGGACAAAATTCGCCGCGTTATTGCCGATATACAGCCACAAATGTTGGAAAAGTTCATCGAAAATTGGACCTCCAGATTAGACTACGTCCAAGCCAGTCATATACCGAAGTAATATTTTATTTTAAATTGTAATGCCATAAGATTATCTCTCGAATAAAGTAATATCATGCCAATTTGCAAAAAATCATCTTTGTTTTATTCCATTTCTAAATTCTATACATCTAAAGAAAACACAGAACCGTTTTCAAAATAAATTTGCACAATTTCGAAACGTTGTTCAGGCATCGGTTTATCATGTTGAAATGCCAAACGAAAATAAACATAAATCAGTTGACAAAATGGCCGCCAGTTAAAAAAAGTGCTGCCAACTTTAAGTTCTGTACATCTAAAATAAACACCCTATACATATGTGACCCGGCCTATGAAAATGTGGCTTATGATTCAAAAAAGTAATTGCGAGACACAGCTGTTAAAGGTAAAATTTCAATAAAATTCTTTCTTTTTTATTTCATTTGTGCTCTTCTTGCTCTACATTTTTAGTACACTTCTAAGCAAGGTAGGACTTTCTAGTTTTCACCAGGTGAAAGAGCGTCTCAAAAACTATCGAAACCCAAAAAAAGTGGAAAATTTTTGTTTTAGTCATAAGCCACCTTTTCATAGGCCGGGTCACATATATTAAATTAGCTTAAGAATTATTCAAAAATCCCTAATTTGATATCCAAAGAAAGGAATACATACATCTCTGTATGGAAAAAGAAACGTTATTTAAGGAATTTTAAATAATGAATTAAGAATCTTTATATGAGGGAAAGATGCTTCAGTAAATTGATTCGATTTCTTGATTAACTAAACTTAACTTATTTCTGACAGAAGTATTGTTTGATCGATATTACGACTATATGTATGTTTATGTTTAGAGGACAGTAATGGAGCTTATCAAATAGTATTTATGGAAAAGTTATTTTTAAAACAAAATCCTCTTTATTGGCCAACTTGAGTTGATCAACAAACGTGAGAATTAAATAAAAATAAAACAAACACCCAAATTATTGATTCATATTCAGAGAGAATGACTTGTTGAATTTAGTTTATAACACCTTTCGTTTAATACCAACTCCATTTTATATGATTTTTAGTTTTTTGTTGACTTGTAAATGTTTATTAAACGGTAACCCATATTAGGCCACCAACTTGGCGTAGCTTATCTTTAATACACACTCATTTTCTTTCTTTTTTTTTATTTTTATCTATCGCCAGCCAGTAAACTATAGAATTTGATGTTTTTGAAAATCATCTTCAGCTCTACTGGCATGATCTCACCAAATGGAATGAGAGAATGACTACCAACTGTTATTTTCTATGTTTTGCTTGATTCTTCTTGTGTCCAAATGATGCTGACTGATATTAGTAGTTATAGTTGTTGTTTTCAAATCCAAGCTGGCTAATATGTGTAAACCACATTAGATACGCTTCAAAACAATAATGAAGACATTATTAACTTATTTAGTTTTGTACTTTTTTTCCTTTCGACTCTCAGTGTTCGCATGGACTCGTACTATATCATTTACGTACTAGTGTGTGTTTCTGTGTTTTTATTGTTTTTTTTTTTTTTTTGAGTTACAATAATAATTCCCATCAATTTGTTGTCGTTGTTTCCTGTTCAATGCAGCACAGCTTGAAATCATGTCTCGAGTTTGTTTTTTTTTTGTTCCCTTCAAATTGTGGAATATTTTTTTTTTTCATTTGGAAGTTCATTCTTAAGAGTTGAGAGCAAGGAAATATTGTAATCGTATGTAGTTTATTATAGTTTTTATTGTATGTATTTCAGTAAACAATTTTGGTTAACATGATGACAGCGGGTACATGGAGTTGCTAGAGATGCAACAACTCTCTCATGCGTTCTCTCTAAAAACAATCACAAGATCATGCAATTGTGAGGTTAGGGCTATTGCTACCGAATACAAGAGTTTAGAGAACGAACGAACTACTGTTACAATCATCACCCATCATGAAATCCATCACATGCAAGCAGTATTTAATAGAATAGAGTTGATTTGAGTTTAAGAGATAAACGCCTCTTGTGCGAGAACACTTTAGGTTGGTTGTCTTTGTTCGGTTCGTTCAATTGGCAAAAATCTTTTGCAATGATGTTGTTCTTTCTTACTTGCCTACAAATGACATGTTTTCTTACCAACAAAAAAAAAAAGAAAAACTAAATATGTACATATGTATAATGAAAATGTTAAAAAAAGAAGAACAATGCATGAGGGTGGTCTGGCTGGGTCTACTGCCACGTATGATTAAAGAGCTGCACTGTGTGTGTTTTTCGACCGATAATGATGAGCTGATGATGATGATCATGACTTCTTTCTGTACGTGTGTGAGGTGATTTTTATTGCAATTTACCGTTTTCTTATTGCATCTTTAACTTGTTTCGTATTTTCCTTTGTATTTTATGGCTTTAATATGTATTAATGAGTTTTTATTATATTTGTGACTGTAATGGTAGTTTCAGTTGCAATTACAGTTGCAGTGTGCAATTTGTATGTACCTGGGAATTTCATTAAATGGACCACCCTGATTGATTTTTTTTTTTTTGTTTTGTACTTCAGTTGGCTTAATTGAGCATGTTGTCAATAGGCGTATTTAAGAGGCGTTGACATTATTATTCTTGGAATTGTATAAAATTAAGACGTCAAAATTTTTGTCTTTTACCACCAACATATTTAAAAAACAATAAACTCATACAAAGAGAGAGAGTTGCAGTTTACTATTTTGTTATTTGCTGTTAATTATCTTGTCTTAGTGATAAATAAGTCTTTATAAACACTTGGTACTTTTGCATTCGAGCAATATATTTTGGTATGTTTTCTTCTCCCTTATAATAATTTTCCAGATTTAAGATCCTCGCCCGTTGGTTATTAATCATAACCAATGTAACAAGTAAGAAAGTATAGTCGGACAAGCTCGACCATATAATACCCTACAGCCAGTATATGTATAAAACAGTTTTTCAGAAATGTGCGCTATATGGGAGATATGACCTGTTATGGACCGAACATCCCAAAATTTAGTGTCATAATTTCTGGGAATATAAATATTGTTTATGTTAATACTTTTAAAAGATTTATGAAGGTTAAAGTTGATTACGGGGAGGGTCTTATTTGAGAGTTTCGACTAGTTACGGACCGACCAATTTACAATTAGGTGTCATCATTTCTGTATATTATTTGTGTCGAATTTTATTTGATTACCATCATTGTTAAAAAATTTATGCTTTTTAAAGTGATTTTCGGAAGTGGGCCTTATATGGGAGCTACAACTAATTATGGACCGATCACAATAAAATTGCACCGTATTGTTTGTATACATATGAGACATATGTATTTGCGTTAAATATTATTTGGTTGGTATCCATTTTTGAGTGAGTTATGCTCTTTAAAGTGATTTTTGGAAGTGGGCTTTATATGGGAGCTACGAGAAATTATGGACCGATTTTTACGAAATTCGTTGATGTGATTTGGCTTCATTTACCACGTATATGTGATAAAATTTGTTTGGATACTTGCATAATTCAAACATTTATGATCAGTAAACCCCAATTTCGGGAAGACATTTGTATGGGGACCAGGTGAAATAATGGACCGATTTCCACCAGTTTCAATCCCATCCGTCCTTGGTCCGAAAAAATATCACTTACCAAATTTTATCAAAATATCTTCAAAATTGCGACCTGTACTCTGCGCACAAGCTTTACATGGACAGCCAGCCAGATGGACGGATGGACGGACGGACGATCGGTATACTTTAAGGTGGGTGTTGGACCAATATTTTTGGGCATTACAAACATCAGCACAAATCCAATAAACCCTCCCCACTATGGTGGTGTAGGGTATAAAAATTTCATTGGATTTAATTAAAACAACTAATCGTTTCACTACTCATATCATTGCCAGTTCGACCAGTTTTTAATTTAAAAAATTTTAATATTTATAAAACGGTATAAACAATGTAAATCGAAGAATACTCGTATGTATGCAGTATATGAAAATCATTCAAATGTTTATGAAATGTATTCAAATGTTTAAAAAATCACATCGGACAGATGTCCTACTGATTTATCATTCATCAACATTTTCAGAAAGTGATTCTGAGACGATTGGTATACTTTAAGGTAAACTGGCGTTACAAACATCAGCACAAATCTAATATACCCTCTCTACCAGGGATGCAAAAGTTGGTACAATTGTACTTTTTTTAGTACTATTTGAGAGTCAAAAGTACAATAGCACCCCAATGACTAATTTAGCACTATTTAAAATGTTTCCCTATATTATTACACTGCACAACTGTATTTAAAAAAAAAAACATTACAATAGACCTATTGCAGAGAAGATACTTCTCTGTGACTGCTTTTGTGCGGTGGGTGGCTTTCATGTATGAAAATCCTGGGTCCAACGATTTAATGGATTTTCTACGAATACCATTTTAAGCTTTTGTAAGTCTGTTTTTTTTTTAAGTCGCGATCAAGTGGTGTCTACACATACAGATGTATATACTCCTTGTTCATGTCATTTGTAAATATGATGTTTGAATGTCTCCTTCGATGATGTTCCAGTTTTATGTGAGGAATTACCTTCGTTTGCTCGTGTAAATGGTGTTCGAAAGTAATATACGTGCAGGTTCGGACATTTGGCAGGTTTGGCATTTTATAATGCGACCACACTAAATTGAGCTTAATTGATCATTGATCGACCAAACGTATTGTAGGTAGTTAACAAGGTTTTTTTGCGCTTTGAGTACCCTATCTAATGTTGTCAATGACTCTGTTGGTAATGCGAGTAGTTGCAGTATTTTTAGAACGCGCTGAATTGGTCTATGCTGTATTGTCGCGAGAAAACAGTTCATATACAGAAGAGGATTTTCTCATTTCCTCAACTTTTATATTAATAATTACAATGTAGATTCAGCCAAGAGAACGTATAATAGTTTGACTAACCTTGGAATATTACGTCAAATTATTAAATGTGGTAATTGAATTCCATTTCTGGTCTTTCGTAAAAGCAAAAATATAACAACAAACATCTCAGGTCTGCAATAAAATGACCACTGTCCAAAGCTCATTCGATTTCATATAAGTAAATTTGTGGATTGAACATGTTCCCATAACTTCGCAGAACAAATTGCGATTGGGCTGTAATTATCTGGTTTGGAGGTAATTAAAAATTGGTTCGACATTTTTTACCTACCAACAGTCAGGAGCTATATAGACATTTAGAACAAGTGTGGGAATACCACCGGAGATTGTTCACATTGAGTTTGTGTGTATGTAAGCACGGATTGATTCCAATGGAAAATATAGGACTTTGATGAAAAATATCTAAAAATATCTTTTGTCGCAAAGCGATTCAGTTAAAGAGTGTATTGTACAGAATCTAGGACTAGAAACTCTTAGTGTTCCTCTGGCACGTAGGCGAAGTTAATAACGTACTCTAATCAATCAAGTATACTGACAATCCTCTTTGCCCTGCTCCGTATGCAGTAATTTATTTCTGCTACAATTCCTGTTGTGTGGAAATTTTCCTCCTTAAGCTAATACATACGAGTATATTTGTTTTATATTCCCAGTAAAAAATAGGATCATCCAAAGAGTAATCCTGGAGCGCTCCTTTGCGAGTAATGGATTACTATATAAAACTCCGAACCTGATAGGATTTTTAACACAGCATGTCCGCAGACACGAGTACTCCTTTTAAGCTCCTTATGGAGTACTCCCTTTGATCTTGAAAATGACGACAGAGGGAGTAATCGTTTTTGTCTCTTAAAAGAGCATAAATACAAATTTGGTTATTTTTTACAAAAACAAGAAAGCCTCGAAAAATAGCAACGGCGGAAATGAAATTTGCAATCCCGTTTTCTTGAATTTGAGTGGCATCACCGGAAATGAATTAAGGGAATTGAGGAGATTTTTTAACAGCAACGAAAAATAGCAACGAATCCCACTGAATATAGAAAGTTGTCCGTGCAAAAAATTTTCTGATTTTTATCTTTATCCCAGAAACTAGCTCTAAATAGAAAAACAAAACGAAAATATTTTACAGTTATGTCAAAGAAAAAAAAAAAACCAAAACGAACTGATACATCCCTCATTGATCCTTTTGGAGTATTAAGCGAGGCATAGACAACAAAACAAAAAAAGTTTTGATAGCTCGCTTCTTACTCCAAATGGATGAACAAGTCATTACTCCTTTATTGCTCGATTATGGATTAATCCATATATTTTTTACTGGGTTCTGTGGAACAATAGTTGTCAGTCTCACACAAATGTCACTGATTTCTTTAGCAAGTCTAGAAGTTTTAGAGCCATATTTGTATGATCGCCAAGAAAACATTATAAGCGAAGACCAACCTTAATCCCTCAACTAGAGATGCAGCATGCGTGTATTTAAAATTAAGAAAACCTTCATATCAATTTTCCCTAATAAAACCAAATATTTATTTTACTTTTGAAAAATTACTTTTTAATATCAAAAACTGATAAATAAAAAAAAAGAACAAAAAACAAATGCTACTACAGAAGTTTAGTTGCGGTACAAGTAGTACAAGTTGGGTGGTATTAAATTCTAAAGAAAAAACTAGAACACACATATATGTACATATGTACATAGGTACAACATACTCGCACACCGGAGTAGCCTGATGATACTACACCACATTCAATGGCCATTCCAAATTATTTAATGTAGACACATATATTTTCACACACCTTTGTATAATTTTAAATTTTATTTACTATTCAACTGAATTTATAATGTTTGTATGCAAGCAAGAGGAGCAAGAGAGATTGAGATAAGGATGCAAAGATACTAAATTAAGACATAAAGTGTAACAAATTGAAAATTTGAACGTCAGCGCCCCCTTTGAACCGTAAAACCCGCTCGCCTTTCTGTTATGTTCTTTTTATTTGTAGTTTTTTTTTAATTTTTTTATTTTGGTTCGTTTTACTCTATAAAAGCAAGTCAAGTATGGATGGCATTTGTATTTGTTCTTGGCTGCATTAAAAAAAAGTTATAAGAAACCAAAAAAGAAAAACACTAAAAAAAAGTAAAGATCAACTGAAAAGAGGTGGTATTCAATGGCACTCACATTCACTGTCAGATGTACAAACGAGTGCTGAGCTGTGGAATTTGTAGAAAAGCAGGTTGGCTGGGAAAGATTTTAATCGCTGATAAGCTAAATAACTAAATAAGAACGAAACACAAAAATTCAGGTGATAATTATATAATTTGTGATGACCGGAAAAAGTAAAAGCCACAAATATGCTACACAACACACTTAAACACACATAAACACACACCGATACATGCAACATTAAATTCTATATTTTATGTGATTATTTACAAGAATATTTTCCTTACGATTATTTATTTTGAAAGCATCTACTTACTGGCACAGTTTAAATGTTTATTGCTGCAGATAATGGCATTCCATTTTGTACAAATTTAAAACACCAATTGAAGTGACATTTGTTTGAAGTTACGACTAAAAATTGGGCCTGCCAAAAATACTTGTTTTAGACAGCACAAAGATACTGCATGCAGTATCTTTCTAGAGCAGAATTTAAAGCGCATCTATGAAAGTTGTTTAAATCTGTCAAGAATGTGCTGCGATTGTATCAATGTTATCTTCGTACATATGAAGGTCATGTCTGGCATGGCTCAGAGTAGTTGATGTTTGAATAACTTCTCCGATGACATCCCAGAAGAAAATGTTGGGTCAACATGACATTGTGTTCCTTGACCGGTAGAATCTAATATTTACTTCATGAAGATGGTGTTTGAAAGACAATTCTTAAATCGGCATTAACTCAACTTTCTCCTCAGGGTATTACACAATGAAAGTGGAATGTATGTAGACTCTAAAACTATCCAACCGATTTGGCCCAAACCGGTTTCATTTGAAAGGTTAAAGTCCAAATTAGGTTTACGGCTATATATATTTCAAGTGGGCGTGACCCCTCCACATAAATTGAATAACATCATATATCTTGACTATTGTTTAGTAAGAGTTTTGAAACATTGCAGTAACCCATATGTTACTGATTTGAATAATCAGGGAAAAAAATGGGCGTGATCGGACCAGTGGGCGTGTCAGCTCCCATACAAAGTAAATATTTAATCTGTATATATAAAAATAAATGTTTGTATGTATGTCCTTTATAGACTCCTAAACAATGCATTTGATCAAGTGATGATCTTCGGCAAAGTTGTTGTGTATGAGTCCGGCAATGTTTCTCAGTTTGAACGCCAACTCTAACGCCCACTTTTTTAAATTGAATAATTTCTTCTGCATAGGTTTTTACAGATTTACTTCAAACAATTTGTATACACATCTTACTGAAGGCAAGGTACAAATAAGAATTTTATGTGCCAAAGCTTCTTATTTCTTTCGACCACTCCTACTTTTTTAAATTGTGCAATTAATTCTACTCGGATTTTAACATATTTAGTTCAAATCGAATACACATATTACTGTAGGTGATTAATAATAATTAAGATTCATACTCCACGCCCGCTTTCAACCCCCCATCTCTTGCAGAACAACGCCTGCCGGGAAGGCCAGACCGCTGGACCGATCTTACTAAAAATTTTACTGAATATATATAATCAATACAACCAAAAAAATTAAATCGCCATATTTAAAATCGTCAAATTTTGGACATTTTTTGACCAACAGCGGCAGTATTTGCTATATATGGTATTGGCATGAATAATAATGTGTACCAAAAGAAAAGTGGGCGCAGCACGCCCCTTTGTTTGCGATATATTGGAGACTGGACCTGTTAATCGATCTCAAATTTTCACTGCGTGCAGCTTTGATTCAGGAATACTTATTACATGATAATATTTTTTGACCATGCACACTTCTGCACCTCATTTTTTTGTACTACGTTCATTAACGGCTTTACCTCAAAGAGGAGTAGCGAAGCACACCAGGTTCAGCTAGTTACATATATAATTGTAATAATAATACGGGGTGGCCCAAAAGTAATCCTCCTATCAGGAAAATGCTATAAATTTTGCGATTGGCCCCTAATGTCAGTTCTGCAATATTCCGCGTTCTGGAGCAGTGTAGCGTAACATTGTTTATTAACGTGTATTGCGCATGTGTTTACTACACAAATGTCAAAACAGAACTGACATTAGGGGCCTTGGAAAATTTATAGCATTTTCTGATAGGAGATATACGAGTATTAAATAATTTATATATAGAGCAATATTCATATTCTGTCCCATAGGCTGATTCTAGGATTTTATTGTTTCTAATATCGAGCATAATATGAACATAACCATAATTTAATTTTAATCATTTTAGAGTTATTTGTATATTGAAAAATTTTAAAAAAGCATGTCTAATCCATATTATTATTCAATGATCATATTATAAAAGTAGCAAAATCATAATATGATTGTGTTTAATTATATTATGATACTAGATGTGTAGAATTCTAAGTGTTCCCAACTTAATATTCTGCACATCAAAAAAAAAAAAAACACCCTATATATTTGGATAACATCTATGAATACTAATTTTAATCTTAGACAGATAAAAACTAAAATTTTGCAAATTTATATTATTTATATGTATATTGGTCATAAAAATTAGCGCAATCTTCAAGTAAAAAAGAAAAACTATGTAAATAATCTATAAATTCATAAAACAGTTAAAATTTCTTTTAATACATAACAACTGTATACTTCAGTTTAATAATAGAAATTATAGAATTTTTAATAAAACCCATATTTATGAGTAAATCAAGCCATTTTGAATTTTCGATCAAATAGTTTGATATAAAAACAAAACATGGTTGTGATGGCGGAGCGGCGTTGGTGTTGGTATTGGCGGCTTTAGTGCTTAAAAAAAAAGTGCTTAGTAATTGTGTTTGGCAAACCAAATGTCGACTTGGGTAATAGATTTTTTTTCTTTCATATTTTTTGAAAATGTTTCACACATTAAAGATTATCTAGCATATTGTACAACAAAATAATAAAAGGCACCGTGAGAGAGAGAGAGAGACAGAATGAGTGAGTATTGGAATAAAGTAAAAGCAAAAGGTTTAACACCTATTATTAACTAATGATCTATAGATTAAAGTGTAACCAAGCCTGTAGCTTGAAAAATAATTTCTTAATTTAGGGTTTTTAACAAACATTTACTGGTAAATATATTTAATGCATGTTCTGCTTTTTTTTTTTATTTTGTTTCACCTCTTACCAGGAAACATAAATTAAATATTTATACCTAACACATACAGTTGGAAGAAAAAAAAAAAGTAAATTGTATCTCGTCTCTATGTGCAAGTATGACTTGAAGTTCAGATATTTATTCTACTTTGTCATCTAAGCGTAACTAAATAAGCCAGGTTGCTGCTTTTTATTTAATGTTTTGGCTGGCTGCAGTTATTAACTGAAAGTACAACAGCAACAATAAAAAAAAAGAAACCGTTTTTTTGTTTCTACTCGTTACTTCCCTTTTTATTGTGAACTAAAGAAAAAAAAAGTATTTTGTGAGTTGAGTGCGTGAACCTTGACGCTTTAGCCGAAAATATGGACCTCCTATGTAACACTCATTCACCAGCCTGTTTGTTGTATCTGTTGGAGTTTTTTCGTTATTTAATTTTTTTTTTTTTTTTTGGTAATTTGCCGTGTTCTGTGTTGTTGTTAATGGTTATAAAAACGCTTGAAGCGTTATGTGTTTATTATTTTTTGGTTATTAATATCTCTTTCTTTGTACGGGAGTGTGTGTGTTGGAGTGTATGTTGCTTTTTGTTTAGGTGCCAAGGTATTGGTATTGGTAGTAAGTAGAGTTGACTTGGCTTAAATGTTGGTTGGTGGTGGCTAAATTGTGACTTTTTAAAGGTATGTGTTACTTTTATCAATATTTCTGAATGTTGTTGTTAAGGTTTTTTTTTTTAATAATTTGGCCACCATGTTAGCTGTGATCGGGCCATTTAACTCCATATCACTCCGTCTGTCCATCAGTCAGTCTGCAGTATCTCTCTTAACAGTAGATGATGATTAGGACTTATTTCCATTCATTCTTGGAAAACAATAAATATTGTATATATGTAAATACATACATACGTACGTATGTTTAGTTTTTTTTTTGTTGTTTTTTGTTAAGTCATGTTTTTAAATAAAACGCCATCTTGAAAGCCAACCTTCTCCTGTTTGATGGCCAGCCAGTCAGTCGGTCAGTCATTATTTAAAACATGAATGTTATATATGTATATTTAGGTAGATGGCTGAAAACAACCAATCGAAGCTAATTGTGTTGTCTAATTTTCAGTTTTAGTTTTTTTTTTATTATTTTTCACTTTAAATAGTTTTTAAATGGATAGAGATCAGTCAAACTAGTGCTTGATCAAACTCTGTAAACTTTGATCTTATGTTCTTGTTTAGTGAAAAGTTATAAAGGGTAAAGTTTTTATATGCTTATTTTTAATTAAAAATATTTCAAGTGAAAAATTTAATTTTATGTATTGGAAAAATTGGTTTTATATTAAAAATAGTTTTTTAAGTAAAAAAGTTTTTTTTTATACAAAAAACGTTTTGATATGAAATAAAGACAGCCACGGTTATCCACTGTAACTGTCAAAGTCATAATATATTACATTTCCGAAAAATATGCATAATCTAACTTTTCCTATTACTGTATTTCTATAGACTCCATTTGATAATGACGATCATGCAAACCTTTTAAATACTGCTCTTTTCTTTAATTAAAATCCTGAAAAACAATTAATTATTTAACAAAATATACCGAAATCTATTCGTTTTTAAACGGAACTAAGGCCCTAATTGTGTAAATCACTTGCGTTCAACGCATCACCTACGCTTTTGCGAACGCATCACTTAAAATATTGGACAAACACTAAAGTCGGTTCTTTTTAAAAACAACTTTAAACTTAAAACCTACTTTTAATTATTTTGTAACTATGTATAGTCAAAATTTAAGGTCATTTTAAGTTGAACCGACTTTAACTGGGTGCCACCTAATATGTAGAAAATTATTTCATACAAACTGTAAAGAAAAATAAGCAAGTGGCAGCTTTAAACAGCTGTCATTGACAATTGAAAAAAAACAAAAATCGACAAAATAATAAAATTAAGCGGGAAAATTCAAGAAAAGTGTTTGCGGTCGAAAAATGGAGAAGGTAAGACTAATATCATAATTAGGCTATTTTGGCGTTGATTTTTTGATAACTCTTTACACAAAGAGAAATAGAGGAGAATTGTGCTACTGCAGAAAGAGAATATTTGCGGGAGTGTATAAGGTTTTTTTCTCATCTTTATTTTTGTACACATCCAGTTTTTGTTCTTTGCATAACAGCTGGTTGATTTTAAAGTGATTTTAAATTATTTAAAAGCAACTTCAGCTGGTTTTAAATTAAAAGTATGTTTTAGCAGTTAAAGTATACTTTTACGTGTCTAAAGTTAAAGTAAAGTGTACTTTTAACAAAAGTCAATTTTTTGACTATTTAAGTACATTTTTTTTGAAACTATGGTTATGGTCCATTGAATTTTGTAAATCACTGCGTCATTGAGCTTAGCGAACGCTACGTTACGTTGTTACAATACTGTCAAATCATTGCGTGGTTAATGTTGCCATTGTAAATGTTGATACTGAATAAAATAAAAATTTACATAAAGCTACACTTATTTTGCATTGGTAATGCTACAAAACAAATAATTTTGTTTGGTTATTTATCACGAAAATATTTCAAATTGTAAAGAAATAAGCTTTTAAAGCAATTAAATATAAATATGTACAATGATAGTAATGGCCAGTTTTTAACTTGATATTTAAATACGAAATTAGTTAATTTTTCCTTAAACTTATATTTAAATATGGTTTCAATTTTTCAGTCACAAATTGCGTTTGGTATTTAATTATGATAAAAGTATGGTAGCACTATTAAGTGTCAAAAAATATTCTTCATCTAACAGCTGTTTTATTCATATCCTCTTCATCGAAATTAATTGTTTTAGTTGATATTAGTAACACAATAGCACAATGTTTTTATTCGCGGCTAGTTTTTTTATTGATTATTTTTTATCAAATAATAAAAAAAACGTCAATGCGCAATTTTCATAATTTGCAGAACTGTCAAAATCATATGGTAGTATGAACAACTTAAGCTGTATTTAAAGGGGCGTAGTCATTGATTTAAGTTATAATTAAAAATGATCGGTCCATAAAAGGTTATATCTCTCATATAACGCCCATTTCTGTTTTATAAATATACTCGGTATAGGGTATTATGTGGTCGACCTTGACCGACTATACTTTCTTACTTGTTTTTAAGTTCAAAACTGGCCATAAGGGGTGTAAAAAAATATTCGCACTTATTGATATGTCTTTTTCTTCGGATGATGAAGATTCTTCAAGCGTCCTAGACATATTTATTGAAAAACCCCAATTGCGCTCTATCATCATCATGAATTTAACGAATAACGAATAATGAGTAAGTAAAATAACTCAAAATTAGGCATTCCACTAGCCACATCTGGATGCTTTTCCAACAACAATTAAAATTGAGCTGCCGTTGTGCCTTCTTTTTTCTCCCAAAGAAAAATTTTAGTAGTATTTTTTACTAAATGTAAATAACAATTTTAAGAGAAAAGTTTTTATTCAGGCTAATAGTTCAAATAATCAAGAATACTATTGTAAAGTACTGCAACAATTGGCAAATTGGAATGCATTAATATGCAATAATAATAAATGGATAGAATAATTTAGTTTTTTAATATTATTTTAATTCAACTTTTACAACTAACGCCCAGAAAATGGAGGCGTTAAATTTGACAACGCAAGTGATAAAAAATTCAGCGTTGCGTTCAACAAACTGCACAATTTCAAACAGTAAGAATCAGCTGTTACAACGCAAACAGTCACTTGCTTGAACACCGTAATTTGCAAAATGTAATTTAACGCAACGCTTAGGAAATTGTGGCGTTGAGTTTTACAAAATTAGGCCTTAAGTTTCAGCTTCTATGCAATTAATTTCTAATGCTTGGTTTTCACTATGTCAGTTTTGTTGTCAAATTGTCTAAATTGTTATGAAATTACCAACAATTTGGGCAATTTGACAACAAAACTGACATAGTGAAAACCAAGCATAAAACAAAGTGAATACAAAAAGTACCCGAGAATGTTGATATTAAAAACCAACGACAGAAAAACCCCATATTTATTTGCTATCGTTTCGATACTGTAAAAATAAATCTCAAACTTTTTGACAGTTTCAATCTGCAATGCAAAATTTACAATTTGCAAAGAATGCATTTGGAAGAGAAAAAGTTTCAAAACAGACACATGAAAGCAAAACATACATAAATAAATCTTTTATGATTATTGGCAGATTTTCTGAATGTTAAACAAACTAAGGTGCAAGTTTTTTGTGAGGATCCGCTCACAAACTGGCCAACAAAAACTAATCCTTGATTTAAAAGATGAGCAAAATTTCCGTCAACTTTTTTTTTTGTAACTGATTGTGTCTCCGGAGAGTTTCACAGAACTAAGGAAAAAAAAAAACGGTAGACGCACAAAAACTCTGGTTTTTATTTGGAGCTAAGGAATTCCGTACGAAAAAACTATAATTTCTTTACGAAAAAAAACCTTAAACAACTAAAAAAATGTGAATTCTTACTGTCACAAAAAGTTGTTTTTTTTTGTGTATTTGGCAGAACATTCACAAAATGGTCAAACAAAAGAAAAAATATGTGGCTTAAAGCTATTTAAAACATTAAATTAAAATAGAATGAATGGCCCTTAAGTTCATAAAAAAATCTCTGCTAAAACAATCAGCTCCAAAAAAAAAAAAAAAACAAAAAATCCATCAACGCTTCTGCTACAAAAAACACTGCTTAAAAACTGTCGAAATCTGTGAAGGTCTATAAAAACTATGATGAGTTGGAGACAAGCGGATGACGAATATCTCTACGCTATAGTTACGCCATCCAGCCAAGCCAGCCTCAGCCTGCCTGCCTGCCAAACATACAAAACCATGCCACATCATGACAATTTATGGTACGGTCGATTGGTTTGTGTTTTCTGATCATCATTTCATCTGGTCTCATCTCATGGCAATTTCGTTAAGTTTTGTTTAACTAACTTGTGAATAACAGTTGACATTTGTTGTTTTTTTTTTTTTTTGTAAAACAGCAAGAAAAATGCGTTAAATTCGCACAACAACAATTAAGCACGAATTCACAGTAAAAAAAAATAAATAAACTGAAATAAATTTATTCCAAATACACTTTGTTAAAATCATGGTGAAAAATTGTAAGAGGGGGAGGAGTATGGCATGGAATACAGTGAAGGGTGGAGATGTTGATACGTTGATCAGAAAGTAAAAGTAAAATTTCCAGCAGGAATTTCTTGAACATCCGCTGCAATAGCTTGTTGCTGCTGAAATTGGCGTTGGCGTGAGGGATGTGATGATTAAATTATGATATTTTTGCCTTGATTTTGTGACGGGTCCATCAGTCAAGTTTATGTTACATAAACTTAATTTCTTTAAAAAACTGCATGCCTCCTTACATAGTGTCATTTATCACATTATTCAACTTTTAAACGTATGCAAGATTTGTAATTAGAAATATAATTTGAATTAAAATTTTTTTGGAAATAAATCTGGTACTACTAGTCGATCGGTCTAGCCGTTTGGGCATATCCAAGGAGCAGCTCAAAATAGCACACCTTTGACATGTAAAATGTTTTACGAGTGAAATTTTTTTATTTTTCACATTTCAATATATTCTTCAAATTTATTTTGTTAAGCTGTGTCCACGATCGTCAGATATTACAACGTTGTCATATCTAGCAATGTACTGACATTGAAAAATTGTTAGCAAAAGGTAAATTGTCAGTTTAGACGACTGTAAGAAAACTAACAATTTCATTTGCACACAATTGTCACACAATGAATTTATCTGTCAACCGAAATTGTCAGTTTACACGATTGTCAGATTGTTGTGTGGCATTGTCAAATTCGTTGTGCAAGTCTGTTTAAAAATTTTAAATATTGTCATGGAACAAAAAAGAGCAATTGGAACTATTTTATCTGCTTATGTCGTAATGCACACTTTAATTTAATTCTTTAATTTTCTTTTACTTTTTTCAAAAATTTTATCATTGTTTGTTTATTTATGTATATACAGAGTTGCATTTAGAAATAATTTCTATGACAATGCTGCCATTGGCAGATGCATAAACTTTGAACATATGGCAATGAAAAGTGTTTGACAATTGTCTTAAAACAATGACAATGACAAAATTGTGTGTTTACACGATTGTTAGATGTCTAACAATAGTTTTGTGTTGCAATTAGAGTTTTTCACGGGAATTCCCGGGACGGGAATTAGCGGGAATTCCCGCAACTTTTTCTGTCCCGAAATCCCGGGAAATTGTTACGGGAATTCCCGGGAATTTTTTAAACTACTATATGGTAACTTTTTTTAAATAAAGTATGGTAGCTCATACTCGATATAACATCAGATGTTTGTTTTTGGCAATTATTCTTCTTTCTTTTTCTGTTTCTTCTCATTGTTGAACAATTTCGATACATGATGAACAATTTTAAGGTAAGTATTAACATTTTTATACATAATTACTATTTAGAGATGTTGTATTTATAAGCGCGTTTTTGGTGAAAATGAAATTGATGAAATTCAATATATTGACTACAGCAGCAGCATTTTAGAAGAACAATTTTAAATGCTGTTATAAACAACGTTACCGATAAATCTAAAATAAACACAAAAACTCATTTAATTTCTATAAGAAAAGATTTACGTTTTTTCGAAAGTTCTGTTAACCATAAAACCTTCCTCTGTAGAAGCGAAAGGGTATTTTCACTAGCAGGACTATGTGTAACCAAAATAAGAAATCGACTTTCTGACGAATCGATAAATGCACTATCAGTTTTGAAAACCCATTTGAATTGAAATTTGATTTATAATCTTTTATCTACTATTACCTTTTAATGATCTCCTTACAAATAAATCCTTTTATACTCTTGAGTTAGAAATGGTACAAATTTAAAATTTTTGTTATTATATATACATATATATCTTTATAAAAAAGTGAATAAATATAATTTTCTGTTTTTGTTTTAAATACGCTTTTATTAATTTTCAATAAAATTTTCTTTTATTTATAAAAAAATATTTAGTTTGAATTATGTTTATTATGAAGCGGGAATTCCCGGGATCCCGGGAAATTCAGAAGTCAATCTCGATTTCCCGGGAAATGAAAAAGTGCGGGAAAAGAAAAACCCTAGTTGCAATGTACTGAAAATGCTTTTTCTTACCACGTTGGAAGACAAAAATTTCAAGTTTACACGGTTGTTAGACATTTTCTGAACATTTTTCGGACAACGTTGTAATATCTGACGATCGTGTATACATAGCTTTAGTTTAATAATAAAATTTTTCATGAGACAAAAAATATTTCAAACAAATATCTTTCACCAAAAAAAGATATTTTCAATTCGAAAGTTGAAAAATAATTGAACTTTGCATTTTTGGGCCTTAACTTCTTTTTTATAATAAGAAAACCTTTTTGAAGTATATAAATATGTACATTAGGGTAGCCCAAAATAAAGTTTTATAACCCATTGAATGCGCCTCTCAAAGACCGTTCATATGATACCAAATTTACATATAGTTTGTTTGGAAGAAATACGAAAAAAATCAAAAAGCCTCTAAAAAGGACATTTTTATCCTTTGATCCAGCTCACCAAATATTGACCCCAGGACAAAAAAAAAATGAGAAACGTAGTCTTAAAATGAATCAAATTTTCATATTAGTCGGGAACATCAATACCTTATATTTTCTCCATACAAACGGGGCCACCCTAATGTACATATGTAAAACAAATTTATGGTTTACATAAATCATTTTAATATAAAAAAACATCACTATACCAAGTGTTAAACTAATCCGAAAATCTAAATCACACTTACACGTATTGATTGGTATACTTATATTTAAGAACAAAACTGTAGTGCACCATAAAGTACAAAGATTATTTACTCGTTTATTGAAAAAAAAACGATTTAAAGTGAAAGACAGCATTAAAAGCTGAGATTGATGTGTGTGAGGGGTCGTACATTCTTTGAGGGCAAAAACTTTTTAACACAAAAAACTACACGGGAAAGGATGTTGAAATGTGTCCCACACATTTTTTCTCCATCTTCAACTCTTGAGCGAAAAAAATTTCAAAACTTTTTTCAAATAAGGTTTAAATTTTAAAGTCTCAGTCTCAGCTTATTAAAATCAAAATTCCAAAATCGTCACAAAAACTTAGAAAAATAATAACTTTAATAAACATTTTATTTATCAGAAACAGGGGACTACAATTGGAGGAATTTTATTATAGGTTTCTTTATAAAATATAAAAAAAAATTCTTTAATTTATTCTAAATATGAAAATATTTCTCAAATTCTTACACTTTGTTAGCAGTTTTGTATTGAAGATGGATGAATTAAATTAAACATGATTTATAACAGAAATTGTTAGTTTATTTGCTGTTTCTTAAAAACATTTTCTAAGCTTCTCCGGCATTTGTAATTAGGCAAACCTAATATGGAATCTTTCAATGTTTCCGTAACTGTTTAAATCAAATTAAGGAACTGAATAAACTTAATAAATACACAATCAATAAATCTATTAACTTGAGTTACTTTCTTGAATCCACCAACTTAACACAAAAATACCCAATCTGATTTAGCGCAGCTAATTAGTAGCAAATTATAAGCTTTTTCGCCGTTGACAAATCCCACCTACATGGAATTAGTTAAACATTCACAAGCAAAGTAGTACCTGTAACTGGGACAAAAAACAAAATTTTGTGTGTGGCAATTATTATATCATTTATCATTGCTTGTTTGTTTAACAATTTAAATTCATTAAACAACTCATTTGGTTACAACTCAAAACAGCATCCATTAAACACATTACACTTTAAACACCAACATACAATTTACGATTACATTCACATTCTGTGTGTATACAAAATTTCCCAACACTTGCATAAAATTGTTAAAATATTATTGGTTATTTAAGATGTCAAAACTTGACTTTTTCCAGTTTTATTCAAGGAAAAAAGGAGACAAAAACCAGCTAAAAAAAACAAATATCTTAAAACAATAAACCTTTTAACTTTTCCATGCAAAGAAAAACACACAAGTGCGTTCATTATTGAGTGGGAAAACACCTCTCGTTTACGTCTGTCTGCATGTGACTGTTAGTTATTTGGTTAAAGTCAAAAAATAATATACAATTAAATGAAATCCTTTTTATAATCGGTAAAATAACATGAAAAGCAAAACGCTGCATGTACTTGAAAGACGCATGCATTTAAGTATAAATAACGACATATCAAGACATCAGCATACAGTGCCTTGAAGGAGATCATTCTTTCATTAAAAATTTTTTCTTTTTGAAGACTTTTCTAATCGTCAATACTAACCTAAAAATGATAATGCATTTACACTTACTATCACTGTTTGGTCCAGAGGTATCATTGGACAAACTTCTCCGAAAATGAGGCTGATCATGCAGTTACTGGTGATCTATATAACGACATTACAACAGACTCCATTCTGCCTAAATTGGTTGAAATTGATGTGGCTTCAACAAGATGGTAAGGACTTTCATACAGCCTGTGAAACAATTTAATTCTTGCATAACTAATTTCCTGATACTTTTTACAATAATGAACTGGATACCAGTTGATTTGATGGCTAGAAGACTGGCTCTGAACACTGGTTCTTGGAAGCATGTAAACTGTCTTCCTGATAAAATTGATTACTGCACTCCTAAACCCTTCTTCTCAAGGAACTTTAATTACTCCATTTCGGATAATGAAGAAGATACCAGAAGAAGTTCTACCCCTCGATACTATGAGCTTATCTGTTTACACGGATGGCTCCAAAAAAGGGAAGAGAGTTGGCGGCGGTGTCTACATTCAAGAATTTGGAATTTCAGGATTCCAAATGAATGTAGCATCCTACAAACCGAGATATCGGCTATAAAAAGAGCAGCCAACTGGATCAGTTATAACAGTATATGTCAGGGATAGCCAGTCTGCAATTAAGTCTCTAACTGGTGTATACACTTTATCGACCTTGGTCCAAGAATGCCGCACATCCTTAAATAGGATGGCGAGACATTCAACAGTGTCACTCGTATGGGTGCGTGGACATGGAGACATAACAGAGAATCTGGTTGCTGATAACTTAGCAAAGACTGGTTCCATGCTACCTGATGATGACATTGATCATCTATGTGCTATTCTACTAACAGCATGCAAGCAACGTGTTGAGAAATTTTACTATGGACTTGCACAGATTAGGTGGGCAGACGAACACACCTGTGTGATTATACGACTTATTTGTCCTAGGCTAAATAAAGAACGGACGTTATATATGCTGAAATTACAGCGGTTACAATTGTCAATAATCAACGGACACTGCAAATTCGGCAATCATGCCAGAAGATTAGGACTCCCTTACAATAGTTTCTGTAGGAGTTGTAATGATAAAGAAGAGGAGGAGACACTACCTCATCTTCTATGTCATTGTACGGCAATGGACACCATGCGCAACACCCTCTTGGAACAAACGTACTTCAATGACCTATCTGAAATATCAGACTTGAAATTGGATCGTATCAATGCTTTTATTAGAAATAGCAATTGGTTGTTATGATGACATTCGATCCCTTCACTTGAAATGGAACTACTGGCTATTTAGGTGTCTCGGAGTTTTTACTCCATCGTTGCTCTAAACTTCTGGACCCAACATCTTCATCTTCTCTTGATATCTTTTTCTCTTTCTACTACCTATTCACATACAATCTCTTTCAATCTCTAAAATATCTATCCCCCTTTTCCGTTTTCTTCCATTAATTTCTTTTCAGGCAACACAAAAGGACCAATGCTTGGATGTAAGTTGGCTATACAAGTTATGGCTGCCTGCTGACCGAACCTAACCTAATTTCCTGATCCTCTCACATAATCGTGTGACTTACGAGTAAATATAATGTTATAGGGTAATTTGAGGTCAACGGTCTGTGCCAAAAACTCACAAATACCAGAGCTTTAAAGAATAAAATTAAACGCCTCATCATTACATTTTAAAACAATTATCATTGAAAAGAATTATTTTAAAGCTTATTAGGGGGTATGATCAATTTATGGTTTCAGCATAATCAAAGTATTATTGAGACCAGGCATATTAAAATTTCAGCTTAACCATTATTATTATTATTATTATTAAGTGAGGCCTCATACACTACGACCTATGAGATCTTTTGTGCAGCCATGTTAGATTTAGGCTGTGTATAAAGCCAATTATTCTGTTAGATGAGAGATCAAATACATCCCCTGAGGCCATAAAGGCCCTTCCGAGCCATCTTGTTCTGCGTATTGCCAGCATTGGGCACTAGCAAAGAATATGTTCAGAGGTTTCGGCTTCAAGTTCACAAAACCTACACTGTTCATTCGCAACATTACCTAAAGTAAATTGGTGATACCTAAAGCCACCGTGTCCTGTGAATAATCCAGTAAGTAATCTCAATTCACCCTTTCCTAGCGATAGCAACAATTGAGGTCTTCGTTTAGACAGAGTAATAACCTTTTGGACTGTCTAAGTCCTGGCAGGTTGTTCCAAAATCGGGAAAATTTCGATTCTACCCAAGAACTAATTCGTTCCATAGTGTATCCACGCGGAATGCCAAAGAATGGTTCCGGGCCTATGAATGGGCGTCGAGCACCTCTATTGGCCAAGCAATCAGCACGTTCATTACCAGCATGCCCTTCATGACCAGGTACCCAGCACAAGGTAAGTTCATTATACGTGCCGAGTTCATTTAATGATGTCCAGCAGTCAATAACTACCCTAGACCTTATTTCATATGAAGATAAGGCTCTGAGAGCAGCTTGGCTATCAGACATAATAAAAATCCTATTATACCTAACTCTACGTCCCAGACATTCGTTAGAGCATATAAGAATGGCATAAATTTCCGCCTGAAATATAGATGGAAATGTACCCATTGGGATTCTCCTTTGAAAATTGGGCTCATATATGCCAGCCCCAGTGTCACCATTAGCCTGTTTGGAACCATCGGCAAACCACACTTGATCGGCATTAGTCTGGCACCATGTCTGATTTAACCATTGATACCTTTTAGGTATAAGGACGTTAAACCTTCCATTTAACACCAGAGTCTTTGACATATAATCTGATACTGCAATACTAGGATCATTTGCAAAGATACCTAGTATGCTAATGTGCCCAACCAGATCTCCCGGCAATAGATGGGATATCTCCGGTAGTCTAGATGCACTCCTATAGGCCTCCTCCATTATCAATAAATGTAGGGGTGGGATATGTAGGATTGCACCCAGAGCATGAGTGGGGCAGCTTAACCATAATATGATTGTTGATATGCTTTGATTATGGTTCATATCCAGCTCATAATCATTTTATAAATCGTTGGTCTCATGTAGAAAGGCCCTAACTGGTATTTTTTCGAAATTTGTTTTTTTGCGATTCCAATGCATTTAACGCCAATACACCTCCTCACAAAAAGTTATTGCAATAGTGTAAAAAATAACGCTTTTATAAGCAGTTGTACAAAGTTAAAAGTTACATGTTGAATATTACAGTTTCTATTATGTTTTTACCTTCTCCTGTAAAGTTTCAAATATGCGAGTTAGGGCCTTTCTACATGAGATCATCGAAATATTTCTAAACATATTAAGTGCTATAATCATATAATATGGTTCCATATAACTGAGCATAGTTACCACAATCATGTTGCAACCTAGTCTTATCTCTGCAAAGAGAATAGATATTGCGTGAATTTTGATCAATTACTATAATAGAAATTCAAAATCTAATGAATGCATTCTTTGCAACTGCATTGAACGCAACACATGTCATTTGTGTGGTACATAATAATATTTTTGTAGGTTGTTTCTGTTGCTGTTGATGTTATTTCGGTTGTGGTAAGTATGTATGTATATTTGGCGGTATATGGCGTCTTTATGTATTCAACACTTTCGGATTAATAAATTGTCTAAACAAACAACCTGTATACATGAGAAAATAATAAATATAATAACTACAAAAACAAACTCTCTAAAAACGTTTAAAAACAAATAAAGGAGAAACCACAAACATACATAAATTTAAACACGCAAAAGATTATTGAAGAAGAAAAAATATAATAAAATAATACAAACTCTTAATAAAAAATACATACTATTTTGTATGTAATTATTTATTTAATATATGAGAGAGTGAATACGTTTGTATTTTGTTTGGTTTGAATATTTTAAAAACAATTTTCCTACTTTGACATGTTGGAAAAAAAACGAAAGAAAACTATGAATGAATAGATACGAGTGCATACATACATATGTATTTGTGTGTGTTTGTTATTTTAAGATTTTAATTTTGGATTTTGTTTTTATACTTTAAAGTGCGTTTGTGACATGTGCAGCAATAGGATCATCGGTTATACAAACTGTTAGATAGACATGTTCAGTATTTGAGTGAGAGATTGTTTCTAACACTAGAAATATTTAAGAACAACATTACAATTTAATACCTACATATACAGTCAAAGACTAAAGTTTAAATACACCTCAAAAATTGATTGTATAAAGAAAAGTAAAAGTTTCAGTAAAACTTAAAGTATACAGTTTTATTTAGTTTTATAAATAACAAAATAAAATAACAAAAAATATAGACTTCATTACGAACATAACGGTAATTCTTAAAAATACGATAAAATTCACTAGACAAAAGTTTAAATACATCTTGGAATGTTAATAAATTTCTTTTAGATAAATTAAAAAAGAAAACATTTCAATACTTTTTGGACCGCCATGGCTATCAATAACTGTCTGCAAGCGGCGTGGCATAGAAAATACCAAGTTTTCTGTGTCAGAAGGCGATATTTCTGACCAGATTCTTTTAAGAGCTTCTTTAAGCGACTTTTTGCTCGTTGCTACTAATTTGCGCTTCATTATATCCCTAACGTGCTCAATTTGGTTTAAGTCTGGCGATTGACGTTGGCTATGGAGCTGTCTGGGATCAGAATAAAGCAACCACTCTTTCACAGAAAGTGCGGTGTGCTTGTGATCGTTATCCTGTTGAAAGATCAAACGGGATCCAAGGCCAAAGATGTCGACGGATGCTTGCAAATTGCTTTCCAATATACTCTTTTAAGTATGTTGATTCATGATCCCATCAATAAACTCCAAATCTTCAACCCACGCTGCTCCAATCGCTCGCCAAACTATTACATTGCCACCACCGTGTTTTACCGTAGGAACCAAATTTTGGGCTTGAAGGGCAGCGTTTGGCTTGCGCCAGACCTTTGCACGGCCAACGCTTCCAAATAAATTAAATTTGCTCTCGTCTGTAAAAATAACTCTTTTCCAAAACTCAGCGTCTTTGTTTCTGTACTTATGTCCAAACTCCAGTCTAAGTTTTCTGTTTTTTTACTTATTAGTGGCCTTTTTCGGGGAACTCGGCTTTTATATCCATTTTCTCGCAATGCTCTTCGAACAGTTCTTGGATGAACATTTTTGTTATAGTTATTAGCGATATCATCTGCAAGTTTTGGTGCACTTATTTTTGGATTCTTTTTCACTTCTTTTACGATGTGGTTAACATCACGATTGGTAAGTTTGTTTGGACGACCACTTCTTGGAATATTTGCTACGGAGTCATTTTCCTTATATTTTCTAATTATATTTTGGATACTTAAAAATGGCACATTTAATAATTTTCCTATTTCCCGATAAGATTTTCCTTCGTTGAAACGTTTTATTATTAAATGTTTAATGATGGACTCAATTTCTTTACCTTTGCCCATAATTTTCGACAAATCTTGTAATGCTGACAATAAAAAGACTACTAATACAAGTTCTGGCTTGTAAGAACATAATTTCACCGAAACATAAAGTATAATTGTACTTTGTTTTTGAGAAATGAAAGAGAGTTCTTTGTTTTGCAAGATGTATTTAAACTTTTGTCTAGTGAATTTTATCGTATTTTTAAGAATTATCGTTATGTTCGTAATGAAGTCTATATTTTTTGTTATTTTATTTTGTTATTTATAAAACTAAATAAAACTGTATACTTTAAGTTTTCCTGAAGCGTTTACTTTTCTTTAAACAATCAATTTTTGAGGTGTATTTAAACTTTAGTCTCTGACTGTATGTGCATGCAGCAGCAAGCACCGTGTGCCATCATTTCAAGTAAGAGCTGGTAATAAAAAATATTACTTAATTATTGTGCCAGACTAACCAAAAAAAAAAAACAAGAACGACTAACTGACTGGCTAGATGGCTGGCTGACTGTAGTAATCAAGAATTTCCCATAATTAACGCCTTAAGTCGGGGTTTTTCATTATTCTGTTGTGATCTTTATTGGCTGGCTGGCGTAGGTGAGAGATATTATGAAAGTGTTGTGTGTGCCTGTGCGCCGGTATTTGGGTGGCTGGCTGGTAGAGTGAATTTATGCGTCTAAATATTTCCGGTATTTCGTAAATTTTACTACATTATTAAGTGCCAAAATTTTGATTGGAATACAATTGTGTATGTTGTTTTCGTCTGGCAAAACAAAAAGCAAACCACTTAAATTGTGAAACATAAATGGCGCCTAAACATTTTCTCCCAATTACTTGTGGGTAAATTAAACAGTTTAATTTGAAATAAAGCAATAATATCAAAAACATTTTAATACACCACCATCTACCATTTATTTAATATTTTTAGAGGTAGACACATACATTTGTATATTGAAAGAACACAGAAATTGATTTATATCCTTGAAATTTATCAAAAACTGGACCACACTAAAAGAGATTTCTCTTTCTTTTTTTGATTATCGCAAAACTACAAATAAAATTTCACCTTTTAATAGAAATTTGTTCTGCCCCAATGAAAATCGAAAATAATTTCCAGGAATAAACCAAAAACAAACCAAAAATATTAATGGTAATTTTCATGGTTAATTAATTTACGTTTTCAGCCACAATTGTCGACATTGCCGACCATTATGCAGTACGAAATAACAAAAGTAGTGAAAACCTTGTCACTTTTTAAACCTTATACGAGTTGAAGAAATATTGGCACATCAATATTTTTCTTTTTCTTTTCTAAGAAAACAAATATTTATTAGGAAAAACATCGAGAAACTATTCATTGATTAAGTGAGTGACAAAAAGCAAACTGTTATCAAGATACAAGTATGTTATGAGAGTAGCTTGTTCCTATTATAAATTGTAAGGACACTTACTCTGTCGTTTGACAGATGGCCTATCCACAAAAAAAAACAGTTAAAACTCTATGCTTATAAAAGGTGTTACGATTAAAACCATTGACGTTTACCCAACATAATGTTACACGTACCACATCTAATGCTTACATGATGTTGCAGTTGAACTATTTAAAATTGATAACAAAATGTTTTGAATATTTTTTTGGGGCAGATGTGTTTCTTTGCTCTCTAATACGTGTACATATGTATGTACTTTTATAAATATGCCAATAATTTTGTAATAAAATTCTTGGCGAGAACATGAAAATATACTTTGTTTGGATATAGGAAAAAACAATTAAAGATAGCCCTGTTTTTACTAGGAAAATAACTAGTTGCAACGGTTTTACTTTAGTTCTGAATATTAATGCAACATACGAGTAAAGAAGCCTGGTCCTATCTTTTAAAAATAATAAACTTTTTCAAAGCTTAAGGTTATTGTAGTTATCGATTTGATACATCAGTCTTTTGGCTGACAAATTTTAAGTTCAAATCGTTCTAAATGACACAATTGTCGTAGGAAGTTATGAAATGCCGTTAAGGTCATAATTTTATTTAAAAAAACCCGTATTGTAGTGTTTGAAGGGCGATTGTACCTATTCCTACAGCACTGCCAAGGATAGATCCTTGCCTTGCAAGCTTATAACGTGTTCAGATATAAAACTTTATTGAGTCAATATTCGGTTAATTGACAATATTATTTTAGGTGTTCAGGCATACTCAATAATCATTTGACAGTTGGAAAACAATACAAAAAATACTCTAAATGGTTGTTGTGTTTCTATGTAAACAAACTTATCTTCACATTGATTTTTTAATGATTTCTTTTGTTTACTTTTGTTGACATTTGCCATTTTATACAATTATGTTCACTAAACACAGTTGTGAACAGTGTTGCATTCGAAATCTTACTGAATAATAAATAAAAATGCTTTTATTTCAAGCTCGAGGCCAGTATTGAAAATAAATTTTATTTTATTTTATTTGCCGATATTTCGATGCTCTTTGAGTATCATCATCTGGGTTTGTAAATAAATAATAATTTATATGGATTGAATATATATTGAACAACAGACGATGAATTTATTAAATACCTATACTATCACACCGCCTGGCTGACTGAAATCACCTTTTAGACACACAGAAAAAAACACTTCACATGACTATTAAAATCGAAAATCGCCTTATTACTTGAAATTATATTTACCAAAACCTAAAGCTTTTCAAAGGCACAGAATTCCTGCCATCCGAAAGTCTTAGACACAAACTAGTATCCGTCTCCATTATGTATGTAGACAGTCCATTTTTTAATCGACGCCAAATGTCGAATGATAAATCAGCTCTAAGCTTTTAGGTTATTACACTCAAAAAAAAATCAATCCGTAGCGCTGTCAATGGTAGGGTAAGTACGGATTTTCTTATACGGAGTACAAAATACTTGATTCAAGTACGGATTCATCAAGTCAAAAAATCTTAATTTTAGCTCTCCTTAAGAATGTTTGAGATTGAATTAATCCCTAAATAAGCTTGATTCAAGAATTATAAACTAGATTTAAGCACGAATTCGTACACTTGATATAATCCAAAAATGAGACTGATTTAAGTATGTCCGAGTAAGAATTAGTCTCAAAATGAGCTAAATAATAAGAGATAAATACATCGGACCTCGGTCGGCTAACTACGGCTACAATATTATGAAGTAAGAACCAAGGGGTCGTCTGGTTATATTTTGTTCGTTCGGAACAGATTATAACTGGATCGGTAGGAAGTGTGTGTTTTGTAACAACACGTTATATTAGCATGAGGGTTGTTTTTGTAACTACACGTTACAATATTGAGAGCAACTGAGAGAGTAAATTTTATTGCTCCAAATATAAGTTTTTTTTGTCTTAGTTCAAGTAAAAATAAGTCTTAATTTTCGCTTTAAGAGTTATCTTCCTGATTTAAGAGCAAATTGGACTTAAAGTAAGAATTTCTTACACAATAAACTATAAAAAATTATTTTGAGAGCTTCAGAGAAAGTAAGTTTAACTTCGCTCATTTCTTCTCTGGGATTGATTTAGGATTTTTTTCTTAATTTAAGTATAATAAGTCTTAGTTTTCGTTTTAAGATTTATCTTCTTGATTTAAGAACAAATTGTACTTAGTTTAAGAATTTTTTACTTAAATCAAGAATAATATTCTTGTTTTAAGAAAATCTGCGCTTGATTTGTCAAATCAATCCCGATTTTTACTTATTTTAAGTATGAACTAGTAAAAACGTACTTGAAAATTTCAGGCCAAAACTGAGAAAAATAAACTTAATTTTAGAATGCCATTTTTCTTTCTGTGTAGGAAAAATAATTAATCAAATATTGATGACATGTTCAAGCAAGCTACAGGTGACTTTTTGAGAATTTGTTTGGCGTGCTAAAAATGTGTTTATACCCTACATAACCATAGTGGTATTAGAGTATACCGATCGATTCAGAATCACTTTCTGGGTTCGATTAAACGATGTCCGTCCGTCCGACTGTCTGGCTGGTTGTCGCAATTTTTAAGATATTTCGATAAAATTTAGTACGAGAAATTTTTTCTAACCGCAGATAGTTGTAATTGAATTTGGTTGCAATCGGTCCATTTTTTCACCTGGCCTCCATACAAATTTCCTTCCGAAATAGAGTTTATCAGTCACAAATGTTTGATGTAAGCACGTATCAAAACAAATTTCGCCACAAATATGTTGTACATAAAGCCTAGTGTCACAACTAGAAATTTTGTGCAGATCGGAACATAATTGACTATAGCACCCATATAGGCCCCACTTCCGAAAATCACTTTATAAAGTATAACTCTCTTAAAAATATTGGTATCCAAATAATATTGAACACAAATATATTTCATATATATACGAATAATATGGTACAATTGTATGATGATCGATCCATAATTAGTCATAGCTCTCATATAAGGCCCACTTCCGAAAATGACTTTAAAGATCATAAATTCAACATAAATAAGTTTCATATATACAGAAATGATGACACCTAATTTTATAATGGTCGGTTCATAGTTAATCGAAACTCGCATATAAGACCCTTTCCGTAATTCACTTTAACCTCCATAAATCTTTAAAAATTATTTATATCAAGATAAAGTTTAACACATAAATCATGACACTAAATTTTTGGATGATCGGTCAATAATAGGTGATATCTCCCATATAACGTCCATTTCTGAAACACTGTTTTCTACATATACTGGGTGTAGGGTATTATATTATTGGTACAGTCGGTCGACTATACTTTTTTACTTGTTTTGTAATAAATTTCAGATTTTTACAACTCAAAATTAATAATTTGCACAAGTAATAATAAGAAACAAAAATGCTAATGTGATTGACTTAAATGTCTATAAAGTAGAAATAAAAAAAGTAGCTAAAAAAAATAGTTCAGCTGTTTTACAAAATAAAAACACCATATCTGGCCGAAAAACCGCTGAAATGACAAAAAAGCTTGTATATTTGATATAATAAGAGAAATTTATTCGAAACATACAAAATGATCACAAAAAGTACCTTTTATAAAACCATTACGGCATTTTCCCGAGAAGGGAAGTACCCATTGTCTACCTGTCTTTAGAGGGATTTTTATATTTTCGAAATTATAGAAAATCCCCATAAATACCTACAAATTACCTATTAAACAACAAGGCAAGGCATGTTTAAAAGTTACAAAGTCAACGTAGCAAAATACTCGTATATTTACTTGTATACAAAACAATTCGTAGTAAAAATACATTTTGGGGGAACATCGAAATACCACCTTTAGGAGAACGCCTACGAAAGAAACGGAAAAGCAAGCATACATTGATAATACTACAACATTACAGGAATAAAAGTCAAACTCATTATTATAAATAATCTGGTGATAAACTAAACTAAAAGCGTAACTAACATGCAACATCCAATCAGTCCAGCCATCTCAGGCGATAAAACTATTTGCTGAAAAGATTGGTAAAAACAGTCAGTCGTCGATGATCTTGCTAAACTATGTTCGTTTGTATTTTTGTATTTTTCCTGGGCCAAACAATGGAAACAATAGAAAAACAATAGTCAATCGCAATTTATATGGTCAGCAATTATTAGAAATCATTTGCAACGTGTGCTACTACTAACTTGCAACATTATCACACACACACACACACATAAATATACTCGTACACACTTAGAGCAAAAAAGAAGATACCGTGAAGAAATCTATTTAGAAAATGTAACTCGTAAAATTGTTCATTTCTAGCTTTGTAAGGCATTCTAGCATCAGCTCGTTTTATTTTCTGCAAAATCCTTTAAATCAAGATGTCAACGTTGTTTGTGTGTGACTGTGTGTTTGTGCGAGAGTATGAAAATTTGAGAACAAAAAGTCAAAAATACCTTTAATTGTTTATTGTGAAACTAAACACATTCACTGCTCGCAGTAAAGGACGAGTGAATAGAAATTATTTGTTCATCAGTTCGTTACGCCGACCCTTGAATTATACGGGGTCAGCAGGATTTCAATGTGTGTTGTATGTTGTATGTAGAGGTCATAAATGTCACAGGGTGGGGTGTTAACATTTGCTTCCAAATAACTCAACACGATCAATAATATGACGAATACGAAGATGGCGATGGCGATGATGCTAATGTTGTATTGTTGTTGTTGTAATGTTTACGCTACAACTGCTAATATGCCGTGTAAAAATTCATCCAGTTGCGCTGTTGGGGTGCCTCAAATGCATATTCAAACACTCGCGCATACGATCGCTCCATCTCTAACACACACACACACACACACACACACACACTTAGATGTTGAAATACGAATTTTGTTTTTGACTATTTGTTGTTTTTGTGGCTTGTGCTCTTCATTATTTGTGATCATTGAACATTTTCTAGCATTCGCCAAGGTATCACAATAAATTGCACGTTCGTTCGTTCGCTCATTTACAAGTATTGTTTGACTGATTTTGCTGCTCATTTTCACTCGCTTAGCATTGCACTATGTGTGCTGGGTTGGAATTGTATGGCAAGACGACAATCATCGTTGTCGTTGTAAAACATCATCAGGTTCTTATTTTATTATTTGTAGCTGGAGTTAAAGTCCTCTGCTGAGCTCAGATTTTCCTATTTATTTCTTTTCTTTGCTATTTTTGTTTCATCAATATTTAATTTGTTTCTTTAGAGATCTTTAGTAGGTATTTTCATGATTTAATTTTTAAATCTTATTCTTTTTACACGATAATAAATGAGCAAATTTCGTGCTGAGCGTTACAAATGTTTTGTAAATTTTATATAAAAATATTTAATAATAAATCTTGTAATAATTTTAAAACAAATTGGGTTAACAGATGGCTGTATTTTAATAAATTTTTATATCTCTTGCAAGGAGTTTGGCTCCATAACTATAGGAATCTGATTGAGTTTTGGAGTTTTTTTTAGTTTATAAACGATCACTCGAACATTAGTTTAGTGCTCTTAATATTTGTCGATTTTTTGTGTGATTTCGGAAACAATAATTCTGAAATACAGTAAATGATTTGTTTAGGATGACATCATCGACGCACCTAGGTTAGGTTAGGTAGGAAGGCTGGTGTGAGTCACCTCACACCCTCACCCAGAGATCAGTATGGTCCATTGCGATGCCTTAGATTCTCTACGAAAATGTCTGACTGGTCTACAAATGTGTGACTTATCTCCATATGTCTGACTGGTCTACCCAGAGTCTTTGGCGGGAATCGAACCCGCAACCCTTTGACTGATAGTCCGGCACTCTATCGCCTAGTCTATCGGGGCACCATCGACGCACCTAAAAGACATACAAATTGGGTTAACAGATGGCTGTATTTTAATAAATTTTTATATCTCTTGCAAGGAGTTTGGCTCCCTAATTATAGGAATCTGATTGATTTTTGGAGTTTTTTTTAGTTTATAAACGTGTTTTTAAAAACTTTTCATAAGAAATAGTATTATTAGGAAATATCTGAAGACTTGGTTTCCCAACAAAGAGACACTCTTACTAGAACAACGTAATATTAAAGTGACAGTTCGCCTCGCATCACGAGTTGCCATTGAGGAACGAATCAGATAGCCAGGTGTGGGCTAACTCGATTCCTTTTAGGATAAATATTTGCACCATAGCTCAAACTTCTTGCATGAAAGGAATCCTCTATCAGTTTGCCTAAATAATTGCCACCGTTAAACTCTAACTCAATAACAATAAATTCAATTGACGCAATGCATTTGTTTTCTTCTTATGCAGCCAAACAATGACCTTGAGGAACCGCAAACTTTTACAATTTGTTGCAGCAATTTAAATTGGGATGCCAAACAAAAACTGCTACCAAACCATCAAGTAGTAAAAGTAACAGAAATATCTGTTCAAAACTTCACACAAACATACCACATCTAATGCGTGCTTGCCTACAAGTTTAAAACAATTTGATAATTTAACTAAAACTCAAGGTCAAAGTGGATGAACCATAACCAAATTTCAGGCATCCACAAAGTAAATAGTAAAATACTATAAAAAAAAATAAATATTACCTCTGAAAGCAACTGCATTTTAAAACAACCAAACTTTCTCCTTACTACTAGCTGTAGTATTAGACGAGCTATTAAAACGCTACAAATTGAAGGGCATCTGAGAAAGAAGTATGATGCATACACAACAAAAAACTAAAAACTAAAAATAGAGATGTCAAAGCAATTGTCACAAAATGTAACACCAAAGGCCATTATTCACCAGTACAAGCAGAAGCAAAATGTTTGGCCAAATCGAGGTATACCCGACGAAAACACGTAAAACAAGACAACAAACACAGTGAGCGGGCGGTAAACAGTGAGCGTAACACACTACAGCGGATCAATGGAAACAGTCAAAAGATACAAAAACGAAATTTCAAAAATGAACGACTAAGAACGTACCAACTAAATGAGATAAATAGATCTTTGTGACATGAGCTGAGCTGAACTGTGATGAGATATATTCACATATTACTTTACTAAATACAAGGTCATCTAACAGTTTGAAAGCCTTTAAGGAAATTACAAAAGGACTAGCTCAGCCCGTTGACACTTTCAAGGTCTTCTAATAAAAACACCTTTCAATAAAACTATAGACATACAACAAGGCAATTTGTGGAGCCTCTCCTGCGGTGCTGCTGCTTGCTATACAACTACATATACAAGTATAATACATATACGGTTGTAAGTTGTGTCAGCAAAGTGGTCAAAGTGGTGACAGGTTTCTAATACAACTTGGACAAGGTGACAACTGCCCTTAATACCATAACAAACAAAAACAAAATAAAACAAACAAAAAACTGATACTCCAAGGTCACCGTATAAAGTAAATTTAAGCAATAATTTCTAATGACATTGAAGTTTGGTTTTGCTTTTAATACTGGCCAAAGTTCGTTACTCAACACAAAATCTGTTGTTAGTTTTGGTTTAATTCTCCAAATGTGGTTTAGCTGGACAAATGTTTTTGTTTACGTTTTATTTTACTTGTACTTTACGGTTTGATTTTTAAGGATCTTATTTGGATATTTTGTTAATCAAATATTTTTTTTATTTTAACCAGAAAAACACACACACACACACAGTCTCAATTAGAGCAGCCAACTTTGGTGTTTGAAATTCTGATGCTTCAGTTACCAAGAAAAGAAGTATTTTAACAACATCCAAAACAAACTTTACTTTAGGTAAACTTTTGAGGGTTCCTCTGCAATACATTCAATATGTATGACTAGAGGTGAATGCAGGCAGGCAGGCAGTGAAGAAAACTCTTGTAAAAAAAAAAGGTCTAGACATGTTGAAATTTAACCCATTCACAGCCCTCTAAAAAGAAAAACAAACAACCCAATAAAATGAAAGAATTGTAAAATTGCATAGGCACAGGGTATGGATAACTAAATTTGGACAATAGGTATTAAGATTTTGGAAAATAAATGTTAATGTATGGAGAAAGAAATTTAGATCAGTTGTTTATCTACAAATTAAATTTTCACAGAAAAAATTATAAAACTTTTGGTCTAAATATAACATCTTTAACAGAATAAGCGATTTTAGATCCATGACTAGTGTGACCACCACAATTTTAAGCGAAACCGGGACATTTTTCGAAAAAAGTACTAAAATCCGTAACATTCAAACTTAAAAGCGAGCAATTTTTTTGTAGAAAAAAAAATTAGTATTCAAGTTACATTTAGACAATTATAATGTTATAAGTAATTTGAATTTAATTTTCTATCGCTTTTTGTTTAAAATCGTATTTATCCTGTAATGAAATTTGCTTCAGCAATATTGGGGATTCTTTAAAAAAATTGTAAAATTCAACGCATATGTACTTTAAATTATATTTGAGAAATAGCATATGTTTCAAAGTATCTGCATAGCTTGAGTTGCGATTTTTCTTTTGCCCATAATTTTGCGATCAACGGAAATATACTCTCTACACTTGCCGATGTTGCTGACAAACAAAATATAAATTCAATGATTCGCGCGAAGCGAGTGTACGGTGCATTGTTACTTTGAAAATGTTTGAAACATTCCACCCAACGTGGCTTAGTAGGAGAGTTACTTTTATTCCATTCGCTAATTTTGTCTGGGGTAATAAATTTCAATATGTAGCCAAACTCGTCAAACAATTCTACATTGTTGTCTTCAGGTTTTAACCAATTCTTTTCAACCATAAATTTGATCGTTTTTTTCTACATCTTTCCAATTCGGGGCAGCAGCGAGTCCCAAAAAGTTTAGGTAAAAACAATAAAAAAAATAATAATAAATGCGATCTTTAAATTTGTTGTATTTAAAATTGCAATAACTCTTTTTTGACATGATCTAAGAGCTCTTTCAGAGCCCAAAAAAACCCTCATAAAAAACTTTTGCCTGACAGTATATAAAAGTTCTTTCTGACGGACCATTTTCGAATGTAATGACCCTCTTTTCGGAAGGTTTTCGGAGCAATTATAATTGTTTTTTGGGCTCATAAAGACTCTTTTCGGACTCATATGGCTTGCTGGGGATATGCATTGACACATGATTTAAAATGAATCATCAAATTTAAAATATGATGCGATTGTACCAAATTTCAATGAAATAGACTGTTTTGTTGTTCAAGTCCACATATTTTGTATTTAATTAAATTCAAAATAAAAATCCAGGCCATCCGGGGGATGTCACCGGGACATTGGTTCCAAAACCGGGCCATGTCCTGGATTTTGCGGGCCAGCTGGTCGCACTATCCATGACCCATCACAGAGTGTCTGAAAGGAACCCTTTTGGAATATGATAGGTTCCATTCATATGAAATTGTACAACTAGAAACGATATATACACCCGAGTGAGCAGTGACGAAACCTGTTCTGTGTCTCCGGTCCCTGAATTGTAAGAGTGATGAGCAATATAAGAATACATTACGTAACTGGTGCAAATGTATTAAAAAATAGACCCAGTGACCCAGGTATGAAAATATAAAAAAAATTAAATTCTCCAACTTTAGTTTCATTACTGTGAAACAAAATTAATATTCATTATGAAACTTTTCAGAGGCATTAGACAATAGTCTCTCCTTAAGCATTTCTTTTCAGTTGGTCCATATTTTGTAGGCCAAGTATCGTTATTAGCCATACAAACATAGATACCACACACGCGCGCATTACATTATGAGGAAATTATTACATACATACATATGTACGTGTACTCACACTTTTACTTGATTCTATTATTCTTCATTCCTTCAAACGTAATCTGGACTTTGACTAGTGTAAAAGAAAACAATAAACTAGCGAATGGGTTGTGAAAGTATCGATCAGCCGGTGGTTTTATGGTTTATTTGTACAATTTTCTACTACTAATGAATGTGTTGTAAACAAAAAACAACTCCTCTTAATTTGTTGTTACAACTCTACCACTACATTCGACTACTTACTGCTGCTGACGTTAAACACTCATTCACTACTCCTCACACTGATCGCTTACTCACTTACAACAACATGCATACACATTTGTAGTGATCGCTGTTGTTGTTTGCGATCGCATGGTAATAAAATTAATAACAACCCGCTAATTTATAAAATTTAAACATCTTTTGTTTTTCCTTGCTGCATTTTACTTACTTGCCATCTATCTCTCAGCAATGCAAGCGAAAAAGGTACGGATTTGTTGAAGTAACAAAGAAAAACCTTTAAGGTTCAATTATTATTCAGTAGTCTAGTTTTATGGCCTTTACAAAGCAAAAATATTATTATTCTTGTGTAATTTTAACAAAAACTTGTAGGCAATATTGTTAATAGAATAAGACCTCGAACCTATGTAAACAATTATGTAAATAAATTATCTAATCTACTGCATTCGTACTTTGTACATTCACAGATAAATTTATTTACAAGACTTGAGTTTCCTTGAGTTTTTCCAGATTCATTTAAATGTAAATATTTAAACATTCTTAAATATTGGTAACATTGAACAAATTGGGCGTCAGTGATAGTTGATGAGCCTCTGAGCTCAAGTCGAAGGACGACTTCGTTACATTTAAGAAATTCATCACAAAGCTAACTAGTTTACTTGAAGAAATAAGATACCTATTAGCCTTTCCCCGGAATTGTTATAAAACCTAATTCTGTATTAGTCCGCTTTTACACTCTTCAATTCTGACTCTTTAAAACAGGTAGTTTTGGGTGAGAAGGGACAAGAGAATAAAAGTGGTACAAACTTGACGGTACTAGTCAGGTTTCTTATTTCCTTTTGATTTTTTTTGCATTAATGCATTAAAAAGTACGACAATTGAATTGACGCGTGTAAATGACATGGCAAGTTCAAAAGAGCATTGAACAAAAACTGGTCAGCTAAAACTGAAGTGTGTGAAACAAGACTAATTCGATATAACTTTTTCAGTTATGGCAATAAAATGTTATTTTGAATTTCTCTTATGTAGAAAGACGCATTATTTACATATATTAGCGGAAATCAAAATGATTCTACTTTTCACACGTCTTTAAATACTTGTAGAAGTTGTGTTGAATCTATAAATATCGGGTTTTTCAATAAGAGCGCTACAAAAGTTTTTTTTATATAAAACAAAAACGGTTTGTCAATGAAATTCTTTATTCCTGTGAAATAACGTTCGATGCCATTATGTATGGAACTCGATTTCTTTTGCATGGCCACCACGGGCACGCTTGCAAAAGTCCAGATGCTGAACACAATTTTCGACGGTTTTCAAGCATAAATCGGCCGATACTGCTGCAATTTCACGTTCGATAATCGTACGAAGTTCATCAATCGTCGCTGGCTTGTTGGCATAGACCATAGACTTGACGTAGCCCCACAGCAAATAGTCTAACGGCGTCAAATCGCACGACCGAGGCGGCCAATCGACTGGACCATTTCGTGAGATAACACGTTCTCAAAACTTGATTTCCAATAAATTGATTGTGGCATTCGCTGTGTGGCTTGTGACGCCGTCCTGTTGGAACCACATGTCCTCCAAGTCCATATAATTCAATTGGGGCCAAAAATATTCTGTTATCATTGAACGGTAGCGATTCACATTCACAGTAACGTGCCGGTCTTGATCATCATGGAAGAAGTACGGCCCAATGACGCCGCCTGCCCATAAACCGCACCAAACCGTAATTTTTGGGGATGCAATGATGACTCATGGAGTACGAAACAATAAGCAAAATATGCGTTCGTATTCAACCAGAAATGAGCCTCATCGCTGAAGATGATTGTTCGATGAAAATCCAAATCATTTTCAAGTTGTTGCTCAGCCCAATTCACGAACATACGACGCTTCTGGTCACCGATGCCAACTTAGCCCTTTTCGGGCTAAATTTAGCCCGATTTTAGTCACTCAAAACGCGAAAAAAGAAAATTGGATGTGGCTTTACACGGAGATTTTCCATTTAGCCCTTTTTCAAAAATGTTTACGCGTTTTGAGTCTCAAAAGTTGGCATCACTGCTTCTAGTGGTTAAGCGGCTTCAGTTCTTGCGTCAATTTGATCTTGTAAGGATGTAGGCCAAGATCTTTTCGCAAAATTCGCCACAACGACGTCACAGAGATGCTCAACGCTTGAGAACGACGTGTGAGAGACACATTTGGGCTTTCTTCAACTGAAGCCTCAGCAGCAGCAATATTCTCGACACTACGGGCACTTCTTTGTCTCACTGGCAGGGAAACATTTTGTACTGTGCCTGTGGATTAAAATTTTTCTACTAGACGCTCAATTCTTGATCTGGTAGGACGATTATGACGACCATAAATTGGACGTAGCGCTCTTAACGTTGAGGCCACTGACTCCGAATTTCGGTAGTAAATTTTAATAATTTCGACTCGTTGTTGGCTCGTATATCTTGCCATCATGAAATGGCAAACCTTACTGAAGAGAAATGTCAAAAGAGCGGCAAAAAATATCAACCTTTTATTTATACTTCATTGCAGATACTTTAGTTCTGGTGTAAGATATTAAAATGATTTGTAAACTTCTTACAGTTTAAGTTTCTAGAAACATCTAAATATTGTTTACTGGGGTAAAGGAAAATTTGACTTAAATTTTTCAAATGAGATCAAAATTTATGTAGGAATTTATGTTCGAAACGAAACAGTCGCGTGACTAGTCAAAACAGACCATATTACAGTTCTTAATATGTTGAACTGAATTTTTATTTAATTTTAGAAAATTAGTCAATCCATTCCAATAAATTTAAGCCTAGTTAATCAATTCATTAAAATCAAATTGAACTATTGAAAATGAAATAAATCTGTCGGTCAAGAACCAGACATGTGACAAGATCTTTGTCACTTAACTTTCTTTTATTCATGATCATGAGAAACTAATGCAATAAATGCTAAATGGATCCAAGAATCATTAGCCAGCTTATTCTTAATATACCTCTTGGAATGTAATGAGAAATAAATTCCAATAAATTTAAATTTTCAAATAGACAATTTCAAATAAAATGCATTGATAGATGAACTAGTCTTAGAACCGTTCTTAAGAAGGGGAATTAGCGATTCCGTAGAACTAGAACTTGATAAATGTACAAAATAATTAAAGGTATAGAAATTACTAACAACATTTGTACTACAACTATTGTAAATTCAAACGACGTACAACTCCTACGACACTACAACTTCACTTGGGAATTTAACAATAGTTTTTCCTGGTTCTAAACTTGGAAACTTTGTTGTACTTAGTTTTAAATATTTCCTAAGTTTTACCATTTGCCTATTTTTTTTTAAATCTAAAAACTTTCAGCAGCTGAAGTTCTTTAATTTTCAACAGCTGTCTTTTCAATTATGCAATAACAATCGATTACCTTTTAGTAATTAGTTGTGGTTCATTTCTGCATTACCCTAAAATAGAAAGTAGTATCTGCTTACTAGGAATATAAAAATCTAAAATGTGGCTTTAAGGAGTAGGTGCCTACCTATAACAATTCCAAATATGACTAAAATTTAAAAATCCAAGTTTAATTCTTTGGCGATATGTAGGTAAGTATGTATATGTAAGTGTAGTTTTATTTCAATTTAATTTTGAATTCAATCAAGCAAACAATTACCTTAGAAAGTATAAAAATGGTATATACATAGTTTCTTTTATAGAGCATCGCTATAAGAAGATACCATTTGCGGAAAACATAAAACAATAGCATAAATGTCTTCATAGAAATGTAAAATTGTTATCAAAAATTTTAAATCCCACAATTAAAAGTTGATTCTAGTTAAGAAAACCCCAAAAATGTTCTATTTAATCCATAATTTAATGATTTTGTAATCATAATGACAAAAATATTAAGATAAACTGGCATGACAGAAAAAGTGTTGACAATAACAAGCAGCTTCCCAAAAATTTAATGATCTTCATACCTAATTAATAAAAATATATGTAGGTAACATACATAAATGCTCTAGTAATGAAAATTGAAACTAAACTATGTAGGTATTATAAAAAAAGACAAAAAATTATAACAAATTCCCAAACGATTTATCTAAAAATATGTAGTAAAAGGTTATTAAAACATTAAAAAACAATTATGACAAACAATAAAAACATTTTTAATGGAGATCACCAAGCTGCAGACAGTCAATCCAACTGTACAACTTGCAAGCCAACATAAAGTAATAAAATAATCTCTGCTAAATTAACAGAAATTCAAATCAAACTAAACAAATAACAAAATTAAGAGACTACAAGCGATTAAAAATATGTACAACATACATACAAACTAAACAACAAGTAGTTTTTGAAAAATAAGAAAATAGATGATGGGAATAAAGCCCAATTAAAATAACTTTTTATGGTTAATTGCCAATGGAGTTATGTACATACATATCTTCATATGTAAGTATGTACCTACATACCTACCTACGTACATATTTATTATGTTTCATTTCTTTTTTTATGATTTTGGAGTTTAAGTAGTTAGACAATGAAAGTATGTGCATGCATGTAAGGTGAAATAATATCAAGGTATTTTCTTTTTATTAATGAAAAACAAAGCAGTCTGACAGCAGGTCAGAAAGAGCAGGCTGCTTGCCAGAAAAGAGAAGGAGGATGTTAAGCACGAAAATAAAATCCAATTAGTTTTAGCACCAAAACAATAAACTAAAAACAAACACATAGGTACTCACACAAATATAAAAAACATGTAGAAAAAACAAAAACATAATGAAGTCTCAAAGTAGCAAAAAAAAAAACACACACACAAAATAAGGAGAAAGAAAGAGTATTGATCGTTAGGTATGTATATATGTATATATATATGTAAGATCTTTTTACACAAGCAGTGAGAGCAAGAGCACAAATTGCATTATGCACTTGCAAGACTCCGAATTTTTATATACATACCTATTAAACTCCGAATTTGTTTTTTAACATGAGAAAATAGTGTAAGGAATTTATAAGAAGTGCATTAGTTAAAGAAAAAAGCGTTACAATTATAATTTTTATGAGAAAATCTTTAAACTTAACCAGGTATTTAAGAATTTGTGCTTAATCTGATAGTGGCAAGTAAAATAATAGCAGTAAAATTTAAAGAAAATACAGTAGACGCTCGGTTATATGAATATCCAGTTATGTAAACATCCAGAATAGTGAACAACAAAATTTAAACACATGAGGTTCTAAACTTTAGAATCTAAGAGCCTATCTCTATTATGTGAACAGCTTTCAACCGTTGATTTTTTTTAAATGTTTGTCTTATTAGAAGTATGTTTTTCCCCAAAATAAGTGAAGAACCTGCAACCGTTGATTTTTTTTATGTTTTGAGTGTTGAGTTTTGAGTGGTTGTCTTTTGAGATGATTAGTGTTTCTAACATAGTGCATCGAAGATGAAGCGCAAGGTGTTAACGTTATCTGAAAAAAGTGACATTTTGGCAAGCTTGGACAAAGGCGCAAGCTTTACTTCTCTTGCACATTTGAATTACTTATTTTATATTCTCTCGATTATGTGAACTTCTCCATTTAGTGAACAGCGTCTACTGTAACTACTTGAAGATGGAAATGGTTATATAAGAGTATAGCTATAGCATCTGATGTCTTGTATGGTGAACTAGGAATAAAGTTCCCAATACGTCTTGCAGATAAGACTTTGTAGTTAGTAGTGAGATCTACTAACTTATGGTCAGTTTTTAACTTGATATTTAAATACAAAATTAGTTAATTTTTCCTTAAACTTAAGTTTTATTTAAATATGGTTTCATTTTTTCAGTCTCTAAAAGTATGGTAGTACTATTAAATGTCAAAAAATAAATATAAACAACTTCTTCATTTAACAGCTGTTTTACAGCTTAAGTTGTTCATACTACATACATACCAACAATTTGTAAACTAAATAGACAAAAGCTGCATCATTCATATCCTCTTCATCGAAATCCATTGTTTTAGTTGATATTAATAACACAATAGCACAATGTTTTTATTCGCGTCGAGTTTGCGCAATTTTTATAATTTGCAGAACTGTCAAAATCATATGGTAGTATGAACAACTTAAGCTGTATTTAAAATTTAAATACATTTAAATATGTACATTAAATCCATTTAAATTTTAAATGGACGTAGTCATTAAAAATGATCTATGAAATTAAAAAAAAATTTTAACTTAACTTTAAAAACAATTTAATTTTTAAGTTAAAAACTGGCCATTAGTCATACATTGTAATGATTAATATCAGAGACCTGCAACAAGTATGAACGAGCCGACTTATTCACTAACGTTGAATTTTAAGAACAATACAAAAAAGTATGATTCAATTTTATGCTTATTCACTTTTTATGCACACACAGAAAATTCAGCAACGAGTATAAATCATTTCCAACACTTGGTTCGAACTGCAATGTTTGAAAACAAAAATTCTTGTTTATACACAGTTTGTTTTTTGCATGTCGGCTTTGTTGTGCATGATCTGATTGAAATTGAACTAAAAACACACGAGCCACTTATAAGTAAAAAGCGGCTGGCAGAAAAATATGAAAACATAAAAACTGTGCATTTACTACCTATTTAACATTATTTCGTCGAAAAGAAAACTTATTTGATAAAGCAATGATAAAATTTGTAATATGTACAGTTTGTCAAATATATCTTTGCACAGCAAAAAAAATTAAAGAAAAAATGTAAAATGAGCTGCTTCATACATTTAACGACACAGTCGAACATTCATGTTCGCACAAAACAACAAATGAATAAAACACATGTTCGGCTAACAACACGTTGGCTTTGATGTAAAACGAGCTTCATACATTTAACGACACAGTCAGAATATTCATGTTCGCAAAAAACAACCAGTGAATAAAACTGAATGTTTGAAACGAACGGTTGCGTAAACGAGCGTTTTGTGCATTTGAACAAAAACGATTAAATCATAAAAATCAATGTGCATGATTAAGTATACCCGAAAATTTAGTACTCGTTGCAGGTCTCTGATTAATATATTGTTCGGTCTAGAACGCAGATCTAATATTCCTTCCTACTAACAGCAATGAGTAGGTGTGCTGGTCAAAATAGCATGCGGTCAAAATGTTTCAGATGCAGTGTCAGTTACAATACCGCTTGGAAGCGAAATCTTCCGACATTCTGTTTTTACACGGTAATTGCTTTCAAGAAACTTCGTATAAAACAAAATCGTGTAAAAAAAGACATTGATCGTAGGTATGCAAAATATGTAGGTGATTGGTTCCTTATCTTTAAAACCTATTGAAATTAATGAAAAACAAAAAAGAAGAAAAGATACGCACTCTAACCCCCTTATTCATAAAACTTGTCAAAGGTTTATAACAGGCTTATAAAGCAAATATCCATACAAAATTTGCTTTATAAGCCTGTTATAGACACTTGATAAGTTTTTATGAATTAGACTGTTAGCTTAAAAGTAATGTAAAAAAATGTATGTAGATATGTTCATTTGATTGCTCTGGCCAATAAATTTGCTTGTATTGACAAAAAGGGAATTTCCCTAAATTTGTGATATGAACATACATATTTCGTAAAAATTAAATTTAACAAAAAAATTTTAGTCCAAAAGATTTTGAATCGTGCTAAATGGAGTAAAATCATGTAAAAAAGGAAAAACTTGTTTATTTTCAAACCGTGTAAAAATAGAATTAGGTGTACAAGACTCGAAATGAAGACATACATTTCCGAACGCGGAAAATAGGAGAAGGATTTTCATCTTTTCTGTAATTTAATATCTGGGTGAATATATGTGTGCTGAATGGTCAGAAGTAAAAGCAATGACACGTTGATTCTAGTTGGATTCTAATGCATATTTCACTAATAACTACATACTTCATTGATCCCATTAAGTGGTATGGTCTTGTCAAAAGGAAGTCATATCGTCATATACAAGGTGACGCAAAAGTAATCCTCGTATCAGAAAATGCTATACATTTTGCGATTGGCCCCTAATGTCAGTTTTGTTTTGACATTTGTGTAGTAAACACATGCGAAATACACGTTAATAAACAATGTTACGCGACACTGCTCCAGAACTCGGAAAATTGCTGACTATTTATTTGCCCAATAATCGGTCGGTGACTTTGGCACAACGTGAATTTCGTCGCAGATTTCCTGGCCGTCTAACGCCTACTGATGAAACACTGCGACGTTTAGCCGCTCGCCTCGAAGTGCAACACGGATTAATGCAAAAAATGCATAAGTGCATAATAATGTTAAGCATCAAGAGACATTTTTAGTACAACTTTGTATGCATAAATGCACAACTAAAATAGAACTGATTTTTTAAGTTTTGCAAAAAAAAATTTTTTTACATAATGGAAAGCATGACTTTTACCGCAATAATCTAAATTACAATAACGTTGTCGTTACACTTTAGCTTTTTCGAATCACTAGCTAACTATGATTTAAAACTCTTACATTAGGATGTTAATGAAGTTTGTAAACATCAGCTTCTACAAAAGGTTCTTAGTAAGGCGAATATTTTAAATGCAATTAGGGTAAATATGGAAAGAGTGGTTTGTATCCTTTCAATAATGACACTGTTCATTAAATCTGCAAAAATCAATTAGAAAGATTGTCACATTGATTCCGCCATAAGATAATTAGTTGTATAGCTACTTATTTGCGAGAACTTTTAATTAATTCTAAACTTATTGTTAAACAGATACCTATATTAGAAAATAATATTATGAACATTACATGTCGAATATTGGAAGATTTGTGGCTAATTTTATATAAAATGTATATGTAGGTATGCAGTTTTTATTATTATATTAGATTTATATTATAAATCTACATACATATGCATGTACCCTACATATGCAAGTATGTCTATTGAAGCGTAAAATGCCGCAAAAATTTCCCGACCAGAAAAGCTTCGAAATTATTAAGCTTAATTGACGAAATTTTAAATCAGAATTAATAATGACAACAATGCATTCCATAAAAACATTAATAATTCTTTAGTTTCATGAAAATTATTTTATTTGTAATGTTATTTATTCATAATAATGTTTACCTACTAAACCTCTGACTGATTGATTTTTTAAGATAAACCTTTTCTTTAAATCAGTTCAAAATTAATTGAAACACATGTTCTGAAGCAAATTAGTACCTATGTAATTGTTTGGTACAATTGCATAACAACTGAATATTTCAGTAAGAATTTAATTCAGTAAAGTATGCATTCTTAAAGGAATGAATTCTATAATGAATGATTTTTAAAAGGCATGAATTCAATATGTTTTAAGTACCTACTAAGGAATTTAGTCTATAAATAGATTCCTATGTAATGAATATTTTAAATATCAAATTAGTAGTATGTTGAAAATTTTATTAAGAATAATATAATATAATTCAATCTATAATGAACGTTTTATAGGTATTTAATTTATAATAATAATAATTTAGAAAAAATAAAAAAACAAACATTAGCAAATTTTGGTTCAATTATAAAATATGCAATTGAAACAAGCTTAATAACTAATAGGTAAATAGATAATATTTTACATGTAGGTACCTATCTACAATTTAATGAAATTATTTACATTTAAATTTAATTAATTATAAACATATTGAAACGCATAAAAAGCTTAACTATTTCGTTGCACCCAACTGTATGTGAACATATTTATTTTTATAAAAAAATGTTAGCAAATTTTCTCCTCAGCTCGAAAGCAAAAAAAGTAAACACAACCAAATATATAAAAAGCAAGTTTGTACATGAACAAACTTGCCGAAACGTATTCTTATTGGCCGAGCAGCAACAACAGAGAGCAATTATATACAAGATCGTTATTTACTTGCTGACTGCAACGCTCTCTCAGTTAAAAAGAGACAAGTGCTGCTAAATAACAGCTTGTTTGCTCTTTTCTTCTGTTACAGGGAGAGCAATCGAAATAGAGGAATAAAAAGAAGGCGTTTATTTTCGTTTTCTGCAGCTAAACAAAACTCTCATTGTTGTTATTATTGTTACAATGTTTTTGTGTGTTTTTTGTTTTGTGTTGAGCGAGTGTATATATGTGTTTAGTATTTGTTTTTAGTTAATGTGATGATCATCAACAAACAAACATATAGAAACGCACAACACAGCACATTGATGAGTTGCGCGAGATGAGACACAAAAACAGAAAACAACAAAAACAATGAAAGAAACATAACAAAACAAAACATGAAATGAAATTGAAAACACAAGAGTAAAAAAACGACAGATATTGAAGTGTAGCAAAAGAACTCGAACACATTCAGTTTAATGTTGGCACTAAACCGGGTAACACAGATTAAAAAGTACTCGTGTGATTTTAACTAAATGAAAAATTAACTAAATATTATATTAAAGAGTTTTTCATAATACAACATAAAAAAAAAACAAAAATTAAAACGAATTTAAGAAACAAAATATATTTATTTTTTAAGAAAATTTATAACGAATATAAAAGAAAATATTTTATGATAATGTGATTTGAAATAATAAAGATTTAAATACATAATTACCTGCAAATTAATATAAAATGTACTATGAACCGACGCTTGGTTTATGTTATTTAACAAACAAAAAATGTGTTTTTGAATGATTTGGTGATAAACTTGATGTTTATTTATTTAGTTTTCTAATTGAACGTGAAATTGCTTTAAAAGATTTTGTTTATTTATTAAAGAAAAGCAATAAGTGTTAATTTAATTCAATTCAAGCCACAAATAATTGTTTATTTGTTTGGGCTAAAAGTGTAGGCATTCCATTGCCTTTCAATTTAAAACAGAAAAAAGTTTTCAAAATTTATTTAGAATTTTAAAATAACAAATAACAAACAAACACATACCTACACAACACAATGGATTTATATACAGTTTTAAGACTTTTAACCGTATTAATAGCCAGTTTAGCGCTGACCAAAGCCGAGGCTAAACACAAACCTGGCCGGGGGAGAGGTTCCATGTGGTGGTAAGTTGAGCAGGAATATTGGTTATAAATTTTGAAAAATTTTTTAAATTTTTGTGAAAATTTACAAAAGTTGGTGTAAAGTTTTTATGAGATTTTTTATAAAAGATAGGCAGGAAATTTTGTGATTATTGTAAAGACATTTGGAAAGTTTTTTTTAAATTGTTGGATGTTGTTTTTAACAATTTTGATTTTTTTTTTTTTTTTTTTTTGAAAAATTTACACCGAAAATTTTTATAATTAAAATTTATGTTTGAAAATTTTAGTTGGTTTGCTGAAGATTTTTAAAAATTTGTTTGATTTGTTTAAATAAAGAGCTTAAGTTTTTATACCTATTTCCTGTGTTTTTATTTAAATTTATGCTTGAAATTTTAGTTGGTTTGCTGAAAATTTTTAAAAAGTTATTTGACTTGTTTAAATAAAGAGCTTCAGTTTTTATATTTCCTGTGTTTTTATTTAAATTCGGGTTTTAAATTTCAATATTTTTGTGTTTCAAATAATTTGTTCATGAATGAAGAAAATTCATTGATTTAAATATAAATTCTTATCGCCAAGTATGTGTCTTAAGTCTTTTGTATATTTCCCCATTTTAAAATCATATCATATCAAGTATGTGTCTTAAATCTTTTACTCAAATTAAAGATTTGATAGTTTTTTTTATTTACTGTCAAAATAATGATCTTAATATACATAGGTACATATTTGTTTATAAAAAATAACAGAAAAAATGTTGTGGCGCTGTAGAAAACAAACACAAAAAATTGATTTATATTTCCGTTAAAAATTAGCACTTCCGCTAAAATGACTTAAGATCACAAAAACACACACATTTCAACTCATCACAAAATACAGCTCCACAAAAATATTAATAAAACAAACAAAACTTTTAAGCTGATCTTGCTAGACTTAGGGACTGAATGACTGACTGAGTTGAATGAATGAGTTGGTAAATGAAGAAGAAAAGCAAGAAACATTAACAATAAAATAAAAATATAAAAAAAAACAAAATACATATTATTTTGTTGAAACATTTGTAAGCACATGCCATGAACTATGATCGTTACTGGTAAACTCGCACAGTTGTAAATGGAAACAAACGTGTGAGTTAAGTTTTGTTTCAATTATTTTTTCTTTCTTTCTTTCTTTAAATTTTCATTTTTATTTGGACGGAAGCTGTTGTTTAAGCCGAAATGTTACGAAATGTTGTTTTAGTTTTAATTAAAAATTCTATTAACGTTTGGGGAAACTCGCTCAAAAAGAAAGCTTAGAGATTTTTAAAAGAAGTGACAAAATTTGGGAAAAAATAAAAAAATACACAAGCAACCAACTTTAAATAGTTTCAACAAATCGTTAACTATCTTTTATATTTTGTTTTTAAGCAATTAAAATTTGAGTTTAATTGCGGAAAACATTAATTCATTAGAGTTTTGTAAAACGAAATTTTTAAATATTTATAAGTTCAACTTAATGATCTACGATTTTAATTTGCTTAAGTTTTAACAAAGAATTCTTTTATAAATATGTAACTTGCCTGCCTGCAAGACTTTAATTTTTAATTCTGTAACTGATTATTTTTAAATTATTTCTTGCCATCGTTGTGTTCGTTTATAACTACTACTACAAAAAATCCCCTGGAGTATTGCAGAGCAATGAACAATCATTGATTGTCTGAACAATTGTGTTGGCAATTTTAAACGCTGGCTGGAAATTTTTGTTTATAGATTTTGCAATTGTTTATTACAAACTCAAAAGCTTTTGTTTTTTCTTTATTTTATGGCTAACATTAATGTTGTTGTACATTATTTCTGTTTTAAACAATGGATCAAGCCAACCAATGTAAACGTGTCAATATTGTCGTACTTTAAAGTAAAAAAATGCAACAATTTTAAACTTAACCAAACAAAACAACGGCGGCTATATATTATTGCCATAAAATATTAACTATTTGCAATTTATACATCGTGTGAGGTTTCTCAAGACTGGTTTAAATTTAAAGCCAATCTATTTAAAACTTAAATAAATTCTTTGCATTCTAAACCAATTAACAGTTGCAGGTGTATTTAACAGACAAAACTTTCCCTAATTAAACATTTTCTTTAAAAACCACAAAATTCTATAAAAAAAAAACATGAAAATCACTCAAGCTTAAAAATAATATTTTATATTTTTAATTACCTTAACCAGAGAGAAAAAACTTAATTAAAAGAAAACTTTTGTTATTTTTTATTTCAGGGGCATTGCCAAAGTAGGTGAACCAAATAATATCTCACCGATTAGTTCGGGCATCATGTATGTTGACCCAGCCATACACACCACTTTACGCCGAAAACAAAGACGTTTGGTGCGTGACAATCCCGGTGTATTGGGAGCTTTGGTTAAGGGAGCCAATTTAGCCATTAGCGAATGCCAACATCAGTTTAGAAATCGTCGTTGGAATTGTTCAACACGTAATTTTCTAAGAGGCAAAAATCTATTTGGAAAAATTGTGGACAGAGGTAAGTAAAACAAACAAACAAACAACAACAGAAATAAGTACAAACATACTTTTTAAAGCGGCCATTAATTAAGTATCGAAAATACAGAAAATATTCCCACACTTGGTAATCTGAAGCCATTTCATAAAGTGGCGCTTGAAATTGTAGTTGTTGTAAAGCAACAACATACAATATTTTTGTGGGTTGTCCTTTTGAGTCTTATTTGTTTTTGAAAAATTTAGTTTTTTCTTCCATTTTTTTTATGCTGAGCTGCTTGTACTTTTGGTCAAGTACATTAGCTTGTTTTGTAATTTGATATTTAAAATATCAACAACATTATTATTGCTTATATGTAAGTAAAATATTTTGTTGTTGTTCTCGTACGTAGAGTACCCTTGTTTAAGTAAATTTTAAGATCATGTTTGTGAAAAAGGAACAAAAAAAACACTCTTCAAACGAGTATTTTGGAATGATGTGTTTATGATGTTAAAAATAATCTTAAAACCAAAAGGTTGAGTATTGATAGTTTTTGTTATTGTGGAAAAATTATGTGGTTTTTTTTAAAATTAAATTATATAATAAATATTTATGAAATTCATGTAAAAATTGATTTCGACATTTTCGAAATTCAACATTTTGGTTATTTCTGTTACTTTATAGCTATTCTATTGCCTGTGTTTTATATTCCACATGGACAATTCATGGTGTTCTAGAAAACGAGTGAAACTTTTACTCCACGATGAACCAAACTAAAAGTGATATTTTACTTTTTAAATCATTTTTACAAAATTTAGAACACAAACTTAATGAATATTTCACTTCCACTTTATTTTACAAATGTGAAACCAAGGTGTATTTTTCTTTTCTTTTTTTATGTTCGAATTTGCAATTTTTTGTTGTTCGAATTTGTGAATATTGAAATTTTTCGAAATTTCTAGTTCTATATTTTATTTTAACGGTTAAACATAAAATTTTATATATATAATGGACAAATTTTTAAATAAAATTAAATTCTGATTTCTTCGACCTTTCTTTTTTTTATGAAAATAAAAAAGTTTCTCGAGTTCGAAGAAATTCGAAATTCTTTAAATAATTTGCAATATTGAAATTTTTGATTTTTTTTATAGACACACAATCATTGTGTTAAAAATTATATTTTTTATTCGAATATTCGAATTTTTAAAATTTTTCGAAATTTCAATATTATATTTTTTTTGTTATATATGGATACAATTTGGCATATATGGATGTATAATAACTAAAAATTACAATTTTACATTTTTCGAAATTTCAATATTTTCATGTTCGAATATTTTGATAAAAATTTAATTACATATTTTAAAAATTTTGATATTTTTTGCTTTTTTTTTTTTTGACATTTTATTTGTTTCGTCAAAATGAATGCAAAATGAATTTCCTTTAATTTTTGTATTATGAATGAATGACAGCCTTTGTTTTGAAATGTTTTGTGTCACAGAAACACAATAACAACAACAACAACAAAAAACAATACTCTTGTTTTTATTTTTTATTCTTGCAGTTTGTGGTGTTGTTTTGCTGTTTTTGTTTTTGTTTTTGCTCTTGTAACCATATTGACACAATGACAGCTTGTCAAGTGTATGTTAATTAAATAAGACATTTGTGCATTTCTTTACAAGCCCACACTCTTTCACTCTCTTAACGCTGGCTTCAACTCACCCAGACTAACAATTTTATAACAATCAATCAAAAATTTTGATTTTATTTTTAGGTTATTGGTTTAAAATGAATGAATATATTTTGGGAAAATTGTAGGGATTTATTTCTTTGGGAAATATGTATGTATTGCAAGATTTAGCTACTTTATATTTATAAATGAAACCTACTGTGTTATTGTTATTAAAGCAGAGAATTAAACTGTCACTGCTGTGTGTAATACTGAAATTATAATTTATGATAGTTAAAAGAAATTTTGTGACACAAAATATAATAAATAATGTAGGTATGTTAGTAAGCAAGTAAATAAGGGTAAGAATGGCATGAGCTAAATGTTGTTACCTGTCCTCTTTTACTTACAATTAAGTAATAAACTCAATATTTTATAACCCAAGTAAACGTCTGCCTTAAAGTTAAAGATCTTTTATTCAATATGAAACCAGAAAACTATAAAAATTTAACACATGAATGATGCAGTCAGTCAGTCAGTACAACATTCAATAACCATAAAAGTTTTTTTTATGATTTGTCAAGTATCCGAGTGATAAATAGTTATTAGGTTAAAACTAAATATTTCTGTTTTGAAACATTTTTATAGGTTTCTTGTCTTAAAACTGTAAAACTGTTTAATGTCAATTATTTTTGTGCTGTGATAATAGAATTTTATTCAAAAATAATTAACACCTTTAAAAAAAAAACATTAACACCCAACCAAAACTACCGGTAAACGAAAGACATAGAAATGTATTTTTAAGTCCTGTAATTTCTTTTCAAATGTAAACCTTTTACATGTTCTGAACTTTGCACAGCTGGTTACTTGAATTTTCTTACGTAGGTGAAACAAAAAGTCAATTTGTTACGCCTTGATTACTCACATAGTTAGAGTTTAGTTTTTATTGTACAGTTCCTTTTTTTTAGATTTTTTTTTTTTGCAAATTGTTTTCTGTGTATGTTAAATCAATTAGGTTTAGAGATTTGTGAAATTCCTATGGGCGTTGACTTTGTGGTAAATTTAGTTTAACAGAAATGCATAGTTAGCAAAACAAATTGGTTTAAAAGATTACACAAGATTTCATTTTCATTTTTTTCCACCATAAATTAAGATATTTAACAAAATGTTCTAAGAAATCTTTGATAAATGATAAAAAAAAAAGATTTGGAAAGAATTTTAAAGTAGAAACATTTTACTTACTTAATGTTAAAATGATTATTATATAAATACCTGCAAAGAAATTGTAGAAAAAAGTAATTAATCAAGATTATTTTTAAATTTAAATATTAAATACATACTGACAAATTAATATTAATTAATTAAAAAACTGTTTAAACATTTAATTCTCTATAATCAAACATGTTTATTAGTTAAATGTTATAAAAGCTTCTGTATAAAATCAAGCTTTTTCTAAAGCTTTTGTTTAATTTCTTTTATTGTTGTGATTGCTGGCTTATAGCTTTAAGGGTTGTGCCAACTTTTGGTTTCTAGTTACAGATTTCATTAAATTTCTTTGTTTTGTAAGAAATTTGCAAGTCTTACATTGTTACATTGACTTTCATTTCTAACAAACTTTTAATAGGTACAATCCCTTCTTTTAGTAAGCTTTTAACAAAATTACTTCTATCTAGTGCTGGCAAAGTATTGAGTAATGGGTACCGAGTAACGAGTATTTGCTCTTTTTTTTTGGATACTCAATACTCAAAAGTAGTTACTCGATACTTTCTGAATTGTATTTTTAAGCAAGTTGAGTGGGTCAAATAGTGTATAAAAATACACTATACACAAAAAGACAACAATCTGTAAAGCTATGTGTCCACGATGGTCAGATATTACAACGTTGTCATATCTAGCAATGTGCTAGCAATGTACTGACATTGAACAATTTTTAGCAAAAGGTAAATTGTCAGTTCAGACGACTGTAGGAAAACTAACAATTGAATTTGCACACAATTGTCACACAATGAATTTATCTGTCAACAGAAATTGTCAGTTTACACGGTTGTCAGATTGTTGGGTGGCATTGTAAAATTCGTTTTGCAGCTCTGTGTGTGTGTTTAAAAATTTTATTAATGCACACTTGTTTGTTTATTATTTATGTATATACAGAGTTGCATTTAGAAATAATTTCTATGACAATGCTGCCATTGGCAGATGCATAAACTTTGCACATATGACAATGAAAAGTGTTTAACAATTGTCTTAAAACAATGACAATGACAAAATTGTGTGTTTACACGATTGTTAGATGTCTAACAATATTTTTGTGTTGCAATGTACTGAAAATGCTTTTTCTTACAACGTTGGAAGACAAAAATTTTTAGTTTACATGGTTGTTAGACATTTTCTGCACATTTTTCGGACAACGTTGTAATATCTGACCATCGTGGACACATAGCTTAAGTTACAAAATTAAACCAACCGCCGAAATAAAGCTGTCTATTATTTCTTAAGTTGTTGTACATTTATTTTTGATTTAATAATAAAAGACATACAAAACCAATAATAGTTGAAGATCTATTTTTATTTTTTAAAGAAACAACTTCAAGTTGCAGATAAAAACTATGCGTTACTATTTCAAAAAATCCGTTAAAAGAGTCGAATAGTATTGAGTACCCAAATGAAAAGTATTGAATATTATTGAGTAATGGCAAGTAGTAGAATTTTCCAGCACTACTTCTATCTCATGCATCTCTTGCTTCAACTTGAAAATTATACTTTTACGCCATATTTTGTTTTGAGTGATGACAGACGAAATGTCATTGTAATTGTTTGCATTTGATTTGGAAGAGTTTAATGTCAATTAACGCCCCCAGCTAACAAACAAAAGAAAAAAAAAACAGGAAATTAAAACTATTTTACAACCAAATCAATTCCTGGAATTCTACAAGCAGTTAGATTCTTGTAATGAAATTGTAACAAATTCCAGTTAATTGTTTACCTTAGAAAAACTACAACATATTTCACAAACAAATATAACAATTACAAACAGTTTTTGTTCTGTGGCTTTATTGTGGTTCGCAATGAAGGAAAAAACGAGCCATAATTTTTTTTCTATAGAAATCAAACCCAAATAAATATTTAGTTAAAGGTTGAATTATAAAAACCTCAGAAAACAAAAATTATTTATCAGTTGTTATAAAGACTTGTAAGAAAACAAATTGTTTGTAAATTTTTTAAGAACACCCAAGAAAACAAAGTTGTGATATGTATTTAAGTTAACAGGTACAAACCCAATAAAATACCTGCACGTTAACATTAAACACTTTTTCAAAAAAAAAAAAAAAAAAAAACAAATTACGAACACAAATTTAATGAATGACATAAAACTTATTACTTGTTTAACATTAAATGAGTCATGTTATCTTTTTTTCTGTTATTTTGTTAAATGTTTTTTTTTAGTTAAATAAAACAAAATTATTAAAAAAGGCGTTATATTGCTAAAAACACCACAAACTCATGCTCTTTCACAAATGTGTACATAAGTACATACATACATACATACATACATGTATGTAGTGAAAAAGGGCGCGGTTGTTAAATAAATAAAAAATTACACAAAATAACTAATTTAAACAAGATCATATAGACTGATAAGAACTCAAAAGTAAAACAATTTAGTGAAATTAAGGCATTTAAAAAGGTAAAGCAATATGCACGTTAAAGCATTTCGCATATAAACGCCTCTTCCTTGGGGTAATATGATATGTATGATATGTGTATTTTATTTTCAATTGATTTTATTTGTAAAATTTATTTGATTTTTTTGTAAACATAATTTAAACGGATTTCCGTTCTATATAGGTAGCTATTTTATTTATAAGATTTTTAAAAAGGATTCTTGTTTTTGGGTTTCAAAATTTCAAGAGGCGTGGTCAGTTTTATTTAAATCTCTGTTCTCTTTTGGTTTAATACTTTAGCAATTGTGCAATTGTAATTGATCTGTTTTCCATTGATTATACATATGGAGAACAGTAGTAGTAGTAGTAGTAGCTGTTGTATGCCAAGTGATCCTTTTGTTTTCTTTAAATCTTTGTTTAGAGCACCCTTGAGTTGAGAATGTTTTTTGTGTGTTTAAACACCAGTCTGTTTGTTTGTATGTTGAACTCAACACACATTTGCTGGTTTTCTAGCAGCCAATTTAAAGTGACCCTTTTTTGGTTTTATAAACTTAAGTAGTGAGTATGATTTTAAAAGTATTTTAAATGTGTGTTATTTGTTACTTGGGTGATTTAGTTCTCAGGGATTTAAATTTAAATCCCCAAAAAAAAAAACGTATACAGATGATGTTTGCAAAAAAATGATTTAACCAACACCGGTCTTCACAACACACTATGTACTTTGCAATATTTCAAACAAAACAAATTGAAAAAATTTTTAAAATATTTTCATAAAACAGAACCTACATAGGCTTGAAAGGCTAAGTAGTTTTGTTTTTTTTTTGCTCATAACTCGCAAATTTAGGCAGCGTTTTGACTGATTTTTAATACCACATATACCGTAAGTGTAACTAATACATTTTTACAACATTTAAGGCAGTAGGATCACTGCAGCCTTTGCCAACTTGATTTAAACATACCCACAATCGGTCATCTTTAAAAGTTTATAAAGTTTAGCTATATAGTTTTTGCAAGGCTTTTGTTTATGATATTAATATTGTTCGTTAAGTGTGTTTAACTGTGCTGTTATAATACCTAAAAATTCCTTTTAACAAGATTAATTAATAAAACTATATATTTTCTTTGCTATTACACAACTTTAAAGTAAATGTTTCTCTTAAAAAATTTATTACATTTCGTATTTTAGTGTTTTTTGTGATTTTTATTTTTGTAGACATTTGTCATAAGCTGTCTAGTTAGTGTCTCCTGTATTTCGTTATTTACATTTTGTTTACCACATCTGATAAACATTAACGAAAGAAAAAAAAAATAAATAGTAGCTGCCACTTGAGCAGAACATAAAAATTCAATTTCCATTGTTTAATCCTTCCATTTTATTACTGCTTCAAAACATTTCTTTGGGGGACTCTATAATTCACAAAATATGTACAATAAAAAAGTTGAAGGACCAGACAGACAACAGTGCATAAACAACCTACTACTACAACTATGTGAGCCACTTGATGATCAAGATCATCTCATCTCATCTTCTCATGATCATGCTCATGCTCATTGTCATAAAATATGAATAAACATTATTTGGTGGCAGTGATTACTTGAAGTGTCATAATTGACCAACAATGTAAATCATAAGAAAAAAAACACACAGAAACAACGCAACAACGAAGGAATGATTTTAAAGACAAGTGCTATTATTCATAAACATGATAAAGATTATTTATAAGAAATAATACTCATAAATTAAAAACTTAAAAAAACCAACAAATTTCGAAAACAAAAAATCTACTAGCTGGGTGGCAAAAGTAGTTATCTCGTCAATTTGAAATAAAATAAACTTCACTTGAAAAAGTAATTTTTTGAAAAAAAAAGCTTCAGAGTTTGTCAATAACATTAAAATTTTATGATTTTTTTTATTTACTTTTAGGATGCCGTGAAACTGGTTTCATTTATGCCATAACCAGTGCTGCTGTTACCCACTCCATTGCACGGGCCTGCAGTGAGGGTTCTATAGAGTCGTGCACCTGTGACTACAGCCATCAATCGAGATCTCCCCAGGCTAATGCCCAGGCTGGTAGTGTGGCGGGCGTTAGAGATTGGGAATGGGGTGGCTGTTCCGATAATATTGGCTTCGGTTTTAAATTCTCCCGCGAATTCGTCGATACTGGTGAACGTGGCCGCAATTTGAGAGAAAAAATGAATTTACACAACAACGAAGCCGGCAGAGCGGTAAGTTTTTTTTACTTCTTATGTATATCCAACTATTATTATGGGGGGCAACGTTGTTAGTTTTTATTAAACCAACTATGTATGTAATACCTATATTGGCAAATTGTGTTAAGCTAGTTGGGTGATCCTCATTAATTGTGCCAACAACTACATAAAGCAAAAGCTTCCTTACTCGTTTCAAATTTTCTAAAGGGGGTTTTCTTTCTTTTCTTTTTGTGGAGCTAAATAAACGTTAAATGAAAACTTAAACGGGACCTCCTGCTGAGGTCTATTACTAGACTTAGTAGTAGTAGTGCTGGTAGTCTTTTTTTATTTTATTTGTTTCTAATCATTAAACATAAACTACTTGACGATATATTACCAACGCCCCATTATACGTATATTTACATGGTTGGTTATTAGAGTTGCACTCCTCTTACACTTCTTTAAGTACCCAGCAAATACAACTAGTTAGTACTTGTTTAAGTAAGAGTTTTTGAGTCTTAGAGTCTTGTAAGATAAATTTCTGTTTAACATGCTGTTTGTGTGTTTTTCAGGGATGGAAATGATGTTGCGTTTGTTGTTTTCTTGATGCTGTTGCTTGTGCATAAGTTCTCAGCTACTCCCGCGTTTCATCTGATACAATATTCAGTAATTTATATACAAATACTTACTGCTACCTATAAGGCCAGAATTTCTGTCTGTTCTTTATAACTATAAAGCATGCTTGTTCATGTCATATTAATAAGATTGTTGATTTTGCCATATGAAATTCATGCAAATGCAAGAATCTAAATATTTTATTAAATAAAGAAAAACTTGGAGTAGTAGGGCACGTTTATACCCGGGGCACCTTTGAACTATGTTGTTACAAGCTCAGTTTAACATTTTTCCCTACCCTTAACCGAGTTTTTCACATGACAACCTTGTTTTCTAGCAACGTTAACAACTTTTTCTAGTTTTTTCAGTCGTCCACCGAATGTAATTGGGTGAACAAGTTTTCGCAGTGCCATTGTAAATTTTTTTATTTTTTTCGTAAAAGTGTAAGTAGATTTCAGTGATCGTTTTCTTTTGTGAAAGAAATTTATTGCAGTCCCAAATTCATTTCAAACAAAATTAAGTTAAGTTATTTGATATTTATGTAAAAAAAATATTTATTATAAATTTCCTTGAAATGGCAAGCCAGTTCAGGTTTTTAAACAAAGAAAAAGGGGGCACCTTTGAACATGTTAATTTATCAACCGAAGTACCAAACATTGTTGATTCTCTCTTATTTTCTGAAAATGACGAATCCAATGCTGATCATGATGCTTTAAAGGAAAATGTAATGTAGTTGGCCTTTTCCGTCTTAATAATATAAAACTTATTTTTGATCTGAATTTTTTTTTTTTATTTTTTAATTGTTAATGTTTAATAAATAATAAATAAAACGAATTTATTATATATATAAAAAATATAACTGTTTATGTTATTTTTGGACATTAGCGCTACAAAAAAAAATTGCCGTTCAAAACTGCCCCAGCTTAGTTCAAAGCTGCCCCGTATGGGGGGCACATTTGAACACAATGACTTCATCCATTAAAAAAATAAAAAAAATATATAAATCGAACTAAAAATAAGTTACTTGTAGACTTAAGCTAAAGTTTATTTCCATATATATTAGTTAAATTATGTAAAAAGTCAATAATTCAAAAATATAAATTTTTATGTGGCTTGAAAGCAAACAGTGTTCTGCCCCCTCTCCTATATAACAGTTTTTTCTGCAGAAAATATTCAGTTTAACAATTTTTTCCAATAACAAAATTCAGGGTAATAATATTTCTTGCAGAAAATGTTCAGGTTATAATTTTTTTCTACAAAAAACTTTCAATGTAACTGTTTATTTCTTTGCATAACTTTCAGTATAATAATTTTTTTTCCACTAAAAAAACTTTCACTTTAATAGCATTTTCCAACCCTGCTCTCGGTTGCTTTTCTCGCTGAGAGTCCTAACAAGAGGAACATATATTAAATTTGTTGACAGCTTTTTTTGTTTTTGAAAATGTTGATACAATAACATTTCAACAGTTGCTAGCTGAATTGCAAACTCACATACTCGTACACAACATGCTAGATAAAGATTATTACAATTAATACATGCATGATTAAATATAAAGCATAAAACAAAGAAAGAAACCCCAAACTCTGTAAAATTTTTAAAGTTTACAGGCCGCTGTTTAAAATAAAATTTAAGGCCGTCCAAGTCCGCTGAAAGTGTCCTTTGTTTGTCAAAAGTTTCTGAGTTTCTGCCTTTACTCTCTCTCCCCAAAGTAACAAGATTTAACAGCCGCTGCTTCCTATTGCAACTAATATAAAATTCCTTAATTTTTAATTCAAATCAGCTGTTTTCAAGCTCAAATCTTTAACTCCTCACTAACGCCGTTAATTTTGCTCAACAACTTTGATTTCCGTTTTCTACTTTACTTAGCCAGAGTTTCTTATTATTATTTGTTTCATTATCTTAAGCTTACGATGACTTTATTTTGTTGCTGTTATCGTATATGTTGCTGGCTGTTAAAGCTGTTGCTGTTGTCCAGCAATTAATATGCCATTGAGCTTGTAGTTTATATGCGTTACAGAAAAATCGTATGCAATTGCACACAAAAACCAAACAAACAAACAAAAAAAAATCAAGTCGTTTTGTTTGGTATTTTGCTTAAAACTCGTACTCAACATGTTTTTTTTTCTTCTTAATATTTTTTTACTTTATAAAGAACGACCTCCTCTTAAGGTTTTTTACATTTCAAGTAAAGTAAAGCTTAAATATGTTGTATGGTGCGTTGTAATAATATCAACAACAACGTTATAAAAATTGACCTCATGCTGGGTAATGCTTTTTGGCCATATGTATAAATTTTGCAAAATGCAGCAGGCCCCACACTAAACCATCCCCCCCCAGCCCCTCACCAAGTTGTAGAGTATGTTGATTATTGTTCTTTTACAGCACAGTAAAAACAACAAACCAACAACATTTATTGGTTTTTAATAATGTTGCAAATGCGCAGATCATGCTCATGTTTTGTTGTGTTTTTTTTTTCTTAAAACTCCTCTGCTCCCCAGAGACTATTGCACGCGTCTTGTATAACAAATCCGCACACAAAACCTACCTGATCGTTTTCTGCTGTGCTTAGTTTCCACGGTTATTGCTGCTTTTTTTCCACATTTAGTTGCAGTATAAAGCAACAGCCAGCTAGCTAAAGCCAAAATAATTAAGTGGAAAACATATTAATGCACAGAAGGGTGGCTCTTAATACGCCATAAAATGTCAAAAATGAGCAGCACATAAATTATATTTTATCTCGCAAGAAAAACGAAAAGGAAAAAAGATTTACTAATGAAGTCATTTTAAGCTTAAAAAATAAATACATGTATGTATGCATTTCTTTTCTTATTCTCTTACAAAAATACTAATTTTCTTTAAATATCGTTTTCTGTTTTTGTTTTTAGCATGTCCAAGCTGAAATGCGTCAAGAATGTAAATGTCATGGTATGTCTGGTTCCTGCACCGTTAAAACATGCTGGATGCGTTTGGCCAATTTCCGTGTTATTGGCGATAATCTTAAGGATCGTTTCGATGGCGCCTCTCGTGTCATGATGAGCAATAGTTTGCGTCCCAGCGGCAGTGCCAATGCTGTTCCGCCAGCTAACAGTCCCAATGCGGTGGGTTCATCGGCGCTAATTTCACCGAATGCCGCCAGTCCCAATGCTTACGAAGAGGATAGAATGTTAAATGATGAGCATGTGATTAAGCATCACCCCAATATGCCCTCACCCAACAGTTTGCCCACATCGAATGCTGTGTCACGTAACTCAGTGCGCAGCAGACAGAGACAAGGCAAAAAGAATAATAGGTAAGTTATCTTTAAGATATCTCTTTAGACAATTCAAGAAGTTTTTAGAAATACATATGTAGTACGAGTATATAAAACAACAAATTTAAAAAGTAAATACACTAGAGCCCCGATTTGCGTCGTTTCGATTTGCATCGCTTTTCTAAATGTGGTTTAATCCGCTTTGCGTCGACTTTAAAATTTTGTGTCAATACATTTGTATAGAAAAAAATGTATTCGATTTGCGTCGCATTTCCCCGGTCCCTATTAACGATGCAAATCGGGGCTCTAGTGTATTGGAAATCTTAATTCGAAATATTTTTAAATTTGCAACAAATGTCTGTGATGACTAAAAGTTTCTTTCCTTAAAAAATATTTTTATTCAAAAATGTGATTAAATATTTTAGTGATAGTCTTTATCTTTATCACAGTGATTAATTGTAAATTTCGAATAAAATTAATCAAATAAGCAACATAAATTGCATACACATTGAATATTTCTTAAAAAGTTACACAAATACGAGTTGAGATAAAACATCACAGTGATAAATTTTGCAAATTCATGAAATAATCTGCAAAAAGTTTGTGTGTTTTTTTTAAAGATATCATAAAAAATACCTTTTTTAATGAATTGATAAAATGTTACTGTGATAAAATTTATGTATTTCTTAAAACTATCACAGTGATAAATTGCAAAATTCGGCCAAATTTAAAAAAAATAGTAACAGAAAATATAAAAATCATTAAAACTTTCTTTCAAATGCACCAAAAATTTAATCAGTGATAAAATGTTGCAGTGATAAATTTTAAAATTTTGCCAAAACTTATCAAATAATATCAAATAAAAAAAGCCTGTTTACAAGAAACATGTGTTAAAAAAACTAACAATAATCATACTGTCCTATAATAGCACAATAATAAAATGTATCATTTAAAATTATCACAAGTATAAACTCAAAAGTTGCTAGAAATAATAAAACATCCCTGCAATACAATGTTCATAAAAATTAATAATTTGTGTGAATATTCATCATAAAACAAACTGTACTTATCGACCACCTTTCTTTTTCTCATTTTTTTTTTTAGATATTCCTTCCAATTGAAACCCCACAATCCCGACCATAAGCCACCCAGCACCAAAGACATTGTCTATTTAGAACCCTCACCCTCATTCTGTGAAAAGAATTTGCGCCTGGGCATCCAAGGAACACACGGACGCCAGTGCAACGATACATCGATCGGTGTAGATGGTTGTGATCTGATGTGCTGCGGCCGTGGCTATCGCACCCAAGAGGTTGTGGTAGTCGAACGTTGTGCCTGCACATTCCACTGGTGTTGTGAAGTCAAGTGTAAATTGTGTCGAACGAAGAAAACGATACACACGTGTCTGTAAGCAAGCAGCACAGCTGCTGCTGGCAACATCTACATCATCATTATCATCATCGACATCATCATGATCATTAACTGCTCATACACACACACACAGAACGTACGCGCCTGAACGTATGCGAGTATAAAAAAAAGTAGACCTTGTCCTAGAACAAGGCTTGTTATTTGTTTGATTTTTTTTTAAATATTTTTATTTTTATATACAATTTTTCTTGTACACAATGTATTTATGAAAAGAAACTGAAAAAAACCCTTGGCTTGCCGTAAACAATGAAACAGAAAACAGAAAATTAATAATTTGCCCCACCACACGAGTACAATCAGTGAATGATTTTGACAAAAAATTAATTTGCCATACTTTGTAAATGTCAATATGAATTTATTAAAAAAAAAAATTCAGCAACAGAAAACAAAAAAAAAAAAAAAAAAAAAAAGCAAAAAATGCAAAAAATGCAAATTGTGTGGTATAATTTATTAATACAACAAAAAAGGAAAAAAAATTATTTAAATAATTTATTTTTAAATATACAAAATTATATATAATTTAAACAAGCAAACCGTCCTACTCTATATCACTGATTCCGCTTTTCAACTTTGCTAAAACTTACTTATTTGAACTGCAAATCTTAGACAAAAAATATTATTTAAAAATTAAAAAAAACGAACAGAATTTGTAATTAATTAACTTTAATCATAAATTTGAAAAAAACATTTCTAGCAGTATTAAAAAGAGAAAAAGAAACTATTTCTCTCTATCTCTAGTTAACTCTCTATCTCTCTCTCTCTCTTTTGCTCCCACTCTACGCCCCTTAAAGCCAGAGACAAAAAACGCGAGCAACCTTAAAGCCCAGTTTATTAGACACTTAAGTAACCGATTTAATTTCAATATTTTCACACACAAATTGAACAGAAAATATTGAATTAAATCTATAAATATAAATTAAAAAAAAAAACATGCATTTCTTTGCCTTTAAGAAAAACACCCTTTTAGTTTTACTCTATAAATTAATTAAACGCTAAATAAACAAACAAACGAATTGATTAATTTGTTTTTAAAGACTGAATTTGTTGGAAGTATATCTATCTATCTACTCGTATCTAAATATCTATCTATGCAAAATTGATTTTGTGTTGAATTTTTGAAATGTTTAAAATTTTGATTCGAATGAAAGTATTTTGAAGTTAAAATCTTTATTTTATTTTATACTTTTGTAAATAGTAATTATAATTATAAACTAATTAATTTAATTTGTAATTATTAGTGTTAGTTATACTATATCATCTAGATTACTGGCATTTTATAAGATAAATACTTAATTTAATACGTAATTATTGTTCGTAAGTAAATGTTTAAGTTAATTATATAATTATTATTACTAGTATTACATACTATTATTTCTATATATAAATATTCTTTATTTTTATTTTTGTATTATTATTGACGAGTTCTTTTATATTTATAATTAATTTATTGCTTAAATATCATGTCGATTTATATAAATTGTTTCTAATTTGATTGAATTTTGAAATGGAATACGAAATACAAAAAAAATAAACAACTATTTTTCTGAAAATATGAAAAAAATAAATTTGAAAAAATCATAAAATGGAAAATAAAATTTTGTATTAAAAAATAAAAAAAATATATGTATATAAATTGTGTTTCTTTTATATTGTATAAAAAACTGGACCATAAATTATAATTGCTGACTAACATATAGACTTATCAGTGACTACTGTATACCATAGATCGGCAATGAATCGTTTTTTTACGATTCACAACTACTCATAACATTTTAAGTATAAGTGGTTTTAAATCATTGAAATTTACCTACTCTGAGTTACTCAAACTCACAACAACGTTAACTTATAAATGCAGGTGGATATAAATATGAGTACAACGCCGACATCGAGCTCATACCATTCCCAATATACTATTTGATTCGGTATTTAGATTTACATTTTAACAAAAATACTCACATACTCATAAAGTATTCAACTCAGTTAAGTCATTGAAAAAAATTTTCATTTTAATACGTTAGGTATTTATGCAAAATAAGTAAAAAAGAAATATAAAAATATACAAGTAAGTTTATACGAAAACATATTGGGGAAAATAAATTTTTATAAGCAGGCTGTAAAAAATGAACGACACTCTCATGGGTGTATGCGAGTCATACTTATTTTTTTTTTATCGTCTACGTACATTGAGTTAAGGAGAGCCAAAATAAACAACATCATACATGAGATTAAGTATAAATATAATGAGTACTTCAAACTTTAAAGATGGGTTTGATGATATTCAGACAAGTATGAGTACGTATAAGTACAATAAATTATAAGTCATGATTCGAGTATACTCACTTTTTCAGTACTCATAACTAATCACTGCTGTATACCATCTGCATTACTTAGCAGTTAACTAATAATGACTTCTTATTTACATGATAAATAAGTTGTTGTGTATTAGACATTCGCAAGAGAACACACGAATACATAAAAAATAAAGGGTGTCTTAAAATTGAAGCTGAATTTGAATTAAATATCGTATAAAAAACAGTTTAATCCTTTACATAGTTATTTTTTTATTTTATCATAAATATAACCCACAAGATAGATATGGTATAACACATCACACAAATGGCCTTTGGTTTTGTCGAAAATGTTCATCATCATTTTGCATTAATGTAGCTGTATTTCGTGGATGCCATGTTTAAACTCAAATCACTGTTGTTAAATCATGTGCAAAAAATGTCAAGTGTAGTACATAATTAAATTATTTGAAGGGCTGTACGACATGTTATCCACGTCAATATCATTCAATTTAGGCAGAAAGAATTCTGTTATCATGTCGCAATATGGAGCACTAATTACAGTCACTACTCATTTGCGAAGACGTATATTTCAATGATGCCTCCAGTTTAAAATCCGCACCAAACATGCGCGTTTCCTGAACCCTGAATTAGGAAAATTTGATTGCTTAAGATGATTTTGATCGAAAAATCAGGCAATAGTACTTTCATCATGATCTTAAGAATTTTGAATTGAGACCTGTTTCATGCAATACAAACATTTGTAGTACTTGCGTTCCTCATAATTGGGTTGTGGGATGGGCTCTGCAGTTAAGGTTTAGTTTCCTTCTATTGGTTTTTGAGTAGCCAAGCTTTTTATTTCATATACAGGGGTGTCATAGAAACCAATATTGTCAGAATTGGTTTTAAAACCGACAAGAGAAAATGCTTTGGTGTCATAGGGTACTGCTACACGTTCAATAAATATCGAGATATTTCTAGCATCACGATATTTATTGAACGTGTAGCAGTACCCTATGACACCAAAGCATTTTTTCTTGTCGGTTTTAAAACCAATTCTGACAATATTGGTTTCTATGACACCCCTGATAGATTCTCTTGACAAAATTAGAAAAAGTCAAAATCAATTAGGGGAATAACTAACTTTCCAAGTATGCTAAAACAATCAAAGCTTTGCACAATGTCCATGACATTAATTTTCCAATCCGCTTAATCCTGTCTCCAATGTACCAATTCCCCTCTCGACAGAAAAAAGTAAAATCAAGAGTTTTCACAGTGACCTGGTAGCATGTGATGGATAGTATTAACTTCCAAATATTTATTAAATCCTTGGGATTAATTCGCTTATAAATTATCCTTTAATGACCCCTATTACCAAGTTGTATTTCCAAACGTCTCTATTTAACTAGAGACTTTGTTATCATATTCTCAATGGTATAGGGTGGTCCAGAGAACGGATTGATTGGTTAATTTTAGATTTTGAATACAATCACAAAAAACGAACCTCATGTTGACAACATAAATCAATTCCGTAAAGCAATACATGTCATTATTCCCAAAACAGAGTGTAACGAAAAATGATGCTTGCATTGCATGTCTTGTACAAATATACTTAACGATTGGTACGAATGGTTAACGATTGGTATGAATGGTTTCAATTCTGATTGTATAAGTTGTACATACTAACAAAAAATATCAAACTTTACTAGTTTACTGTCAACAAATCGCACATAAAGCAACAACCAAAAAATATTTATTTTCTCATTAGGTTTTGTATTGTTTTTGCTCTTTCTTTATGTTTTCATTCACTGAAAGCAACGAATACTGGACGAATGGTGTGAATGTTTTTAATTTTTTCATGTGGCATTGAATTATTTCGTTGCTTGATGAATAACGGCATAACAAAAAGAGAATGTAAAATAGCAAACAGTAATAAGGAATGACAAACAGTAATGCACATTTTTATTATCGTCGAGTAAAAGCAATGCAAAAGCAATGAATATGCGAATGGTTAGCAAATGTAAAGGGTATCCTTCTGTTCTCTGGGGTGGTCATCTAACGAACTTAGTATTTTCCCAGGTGATGTTGACGACTTGGTTTTGAAAGCATGACAGTTACATTTATCTGGGTCAAATATTAGTTTACTGGCCGTTTCCAAGATCACTGAATTTTCGTTTCGGAATGATCAGAGCCCCATTTAAAGATACATACATCACCGGTCGGTATATTTTAGATTATTCTCGCTATCAGAGTGTGCACAACTATACAAACTTGAAAAGTTAATTTTGTGTTTTTTAAAATCGAATAGTTTTAATTAAGCAATTGTTTTTCTTGTGGATATTGGCAACCAAACCCTAATTTATTGCTATATTAATAAATATTAAATTATGGCTAATTCACTAATTTCACTTTTGTTTAACTATTTACTTAATTTCCTACTTTTCAAATGCATGATACCCTCGAGAAAATTAAAAATTTATATAAAACTTCTTTGAAATTAAAATGTTCAACAATTGTACAATTGTAATGCATTCGAAATAAATTATAGAAAGGATTTCCATTTCATTTGCAAAGAAATGAAAAAACCAGCAAATTATAAAAAAAAACTCCTTGAGCATTCAAAAGATCACATCATTTTAATTAAACTGAAAACAAAAACAGGTGAGTGAATATGTTGCCACAGACAGCAGCACGTTGTAGCCTCAAATATGTTAATCATTTATTCGTGTTACCAATTGTCATTAGACGACAATTACCAATGTTGAAGAAGTTGGCATAAAAAGAGCAGCCAGTCGTCATCACCTGCATTGAAGAAATGATTGAATAAATTGAATGAATAAATGACTGACTGACTGACTGGAAACCAAATGAAACACAGTGACAATTTAGAAATGCATGAATAAGAATAAATGTTGATTTCAATTCATGTCTGTCTGAATTTATGTGCTCCTAAGTAAAATGTATGAGTTTGTTTGTGTGTGGCATATTAAATGTTCAATTAGAAATAATTATTGGTTTAAGCTTAAAGAAACAGCAGCAACTGGCTGTTTGTTGATTTGTAAATGCAACAACTGCTAAACAAATAAATTAAATAAATAAATACTTCTGACATTTCAATTCATGCTTATCCGGCTTGACTTTAGTTTGGAGCTGGGTCTTTTCTAACACTGTTTCTTAAAATTTTTAGAGACATTTATTTAAAGTTTGTTTATATCTATAGACTCTAAAACTATCCAACCGATTTGGCCCAAACCGGTTTCATTTGAAAGGTTATAGTCCAAATTAGACTATATATATTTCAAGTGGGCGTGGCCCCTCACACATAAATTGAAAAACATCATATATCTTGACTATTGTTTTAGTAAGAGTTTTGAAACATTGCAGTATCCCATGTGTTACTGATTTGAATAATCAGGAAAAAATGGGCGTGATCGGGCCAGTGGGCGTGTCAGCTCCCATACAAAGTAAATATTTAATCTGGATATATAAAAATAAATGTTTGTATGTATGTCCTTTATAGACTCCTAAACAATGCATCTGATCATGTGATGCTCTTCGGCAAAGTTGTTGTGTATGAGTTCGGGAAGGTTTCTCAGTTGGTACGAGCACGCCTACTTTTTTAAATTGATTAATTTCTTCTAAATGGGTTTTTAGAGATTTACTTCAAACAATTTGTATACACATCTTACTGAAGGCGAGGTAAAAAGAAGAATTTTATGTGCCAAAGCTTCTTATTTCTTTCGACCACTCCTACTTTTTTAAATTGTGTAATTGATTCTACTCGGATTTTAACATGTTTACTTCAAATCGAATACACATGTTACTCTGGGTGAGGTAAAAATTAAGATTCACACTCCACGCCCCCTTTCACACCCCATCTCTTGCAGGACAACGCCTGCCGGTAAGACCAGACCGCTGGGCCGAACTTATTAAAAATTTGACGGAATATAACTAAGACTCCGGCATGATTAATGGCCGAATTCACATTCTTTAGTTAGCTAATGACAAAGGCTTAACTAATGATTCTTTATTCGCAATGCTAAGTTTGCCATAAGAATAACAAGTAATAGTTAAACAATATTTAGTATTTTAGTTTACCAATGATTAACTAATGACCGAGAATTCGGCCATAAGAATACTTCTTTCGACCGCCTACTTTTTTCAAAATGAGAAAAATCAATAAAATTACTCAAAATGAATTGAATATTTGTGTAATGTCTTTCTTTCAAATTTATTTTAATTGGTAGCGTAGCAAAGCGCACAGGGTTATATATACATAAATCACTTGGTAATTTACTTTAAAATATAGGTTATAATAGGTCTCAAAACTAATAAATCATGAACTTAATAAGCCGTGAGTATTTTTTTACGAGAGTCTTTAGGAGCTCCCATAACAGCTCCCGATCAATGCGATTGTAATCTAATATTCAAGAATACTGATTTTCAGACGTCAATTTTGTTCATCTCAGGAAGAATATCATAAAGTTTATTGCAAATCGCTTGCTGTACCAGCAAACATTGATGTTGTTCGAGTTCGCCAACTGTTAAATTGCATCGACTTATAGAGATATTAATGGTATTTGGAAATATTAAAAGGCAATTTTTTCTGGCTTCGCATCACAGGTCATCATTCACTGGATTATTCTGTTATTATTGTTCGATAATATGAATAAGCCATGAATTGAATTTTTGGTTCGTTGTTAATTGATTAGAGTGCTTCCGATAATTGTTTATGCAAGATAATCACTGTAACTTTATCTACAATAGAGTCTGGATTTCCTGCTACCGATGTTGCAATCAGTAAGAAGTTCATGGGATATGTTGTCTATTCTGGTACATTGTTTGAGACCACTGATGGCATATTTTATATTCACCCCTATCGTGAATAAAAATTCCACATGAAATTTGTTCCCTTTTCACACTTTTCCTATTAAAATTCAATGTTAAAAAAATAAAAGGAAACAAATTTCATGTGGAATTTTTATTCACGATAGGTGTGATTATTTATTAGAGAAGGAAAATGAACTAATATTTTTAATTTTAACCCTGCTACTACGTTTAGGGTCTTTTGATGACCCATTCGTATTTAGCATTGCATAACTTGCAAAAAAACGTGTTTGTCCGTTAGACCGACACACAATCACTCTGACGACGATATATTGCATTGATCACAAGCCTTAAAAATATTTTCGAAATGTACAAATTTGAATTTTTTCAATAAAAAAATGTGGGGTCAAAATATGACCCAAACATAATATGAGTATTTTTTTTCTAACAGGGTTAAGAGAAAAGTTTTTATTCAGGCTAATAGTTCAAATAATCAAGAATACTATTGTAAAGTACTGGAACAATTGGCAAATTGGAATGCATTTTCTACCCGGCCAAGGGCGTCTTCAGCGATCTTCATTGTCCACTATCACTCTGTATTATTATTAATATCAGGAATATCAGCTGTTAGATCGCTCCATGCATCGTGATGAGTACAGTTGGCTTGCATGGTGTACGTATAAGAGTAATAGTTATATAGAGAAGTTTTTGAGTAGGATTCCAGTCAGATATCATGTTGTTTCGTTTCCGATGTTTTCGACTTTCCTTACTAATTTTCAATGGTTTTCCAGAAGTTAGAAAATTTCTCGGTAGCTTTATTAATTTTTAGAGAATACTATGTTTGAACTCTTTTATATTTATTATTAGAGAAAAAAAAAAATTTTTTCATTTGGCTTGAGTTCATATTTTTAATTAATAACTCGAAATTTGTAGTAATACAAAAATTTGTAATAATAACATGTAATAAGAAATATGTTTAATTCCCGAATTCTATTTCTCAATAAATGGTGAATTAAATAAATGATGTTTACAAGTAGATCTTGGACAATAAACATTGCCGATGACGCCCTGGGCAGTGTAGAAAATGCATTTCACTCTGCCATTTGTCTAGAAAAATATAGTTTCACAATGGTATTCTTCTAGTTATTAATTAAAACTATGAAATCAAGCCAAATGATAAAAAAAAGTTTCTCTAATAATATTTCTCGGTAGCTTTATAAAAATCCCGATTTATGAAGGACTCAAAAGCCGACTGCTTTTTGTCCGCACGTTTATACGCTTGATTTGCTTTGATTTATTTTTATATTGTGATTAGTTCCTAAGATTGGTTAAATGTGCTATTTTTCTCAGGGTTTTTGTAATCTACGTTATCGGGTGCCCCGATAGACTAGGCGACTATCTGTCAGAGGGTTGCGGGTTCGATTCCCGCCAAAAACTCTGGGTGTTTTCTGCAGACAAGCCAAAAAGCTTCGCAGTTTGTGTTTGTTAATTAAATTATTATCTAGATCAAGACTTGTTTCGAAATTATTTGGATTATTCGATTCATTCGAAAAATTAGTCTTTTTCGTGTTCAAGCCTTGCTAAATCATTGGAAAAGTTGTTTCTTAGAGAGCTTTGTCTCTATTTTTATATGCGTTCGCTGATCTTTTTAGGAGAGTTTTGATTTGCTTTGAAGTCTTTTATTACAGTGGTTAGATCCAAAATTCATCAATTATCCAAGACTTTCTGTTTAAATTCTGACTTGGTTTAGATCATTACAGTACGGTTGTTAGAAATGGTGTTGTATAATTGTGAATTTATGTTCCAAGCCATATCATGAGTGTAAATTTAATTGTGTTTATTAGTTTCTTGATTATTTTTTCTCTCTTCATAAATACATATTTGCAAATTCGTAAGAAGTCATCAATTTTCCGTGATAATTTGTTGTTTTTAGTAATTATTTCTCTACGTTTTTTCAAATACCAAAACAAATTAATTGATTGTATTGTATTATCGCTTAAGTAAAACTTTGAGAAATCTGTATTTATAAGAAATTATAATGTTGGCAATAACTTTGAATTGTCCAAGTGTTGTGGTGATATTTGCTGTTGTTTTGTTCATTTCATTGCAGTATTTAGTTGTCAGTTAAATCATCTTCTTTTTAATGTCACTGTAATCTTTGGATGGGATTTTTTTTTTTGGTTTGGTTTGTTGCTGTCGTAGTTTGTGTTTACATTGTTCATATGGACAATTCACAATTCAAACTGTCAACAATTGCTACAGATTCCAGTCGCATTCAACAATGTTGACAGCAGCTGATCTAGAAGACAAAAAATTTTTTTTTTAGTTTTTGCTTCGTTATTGTTGTGTATGTTTGACTCTGCTGACTTTTGGTTTCTTTTCTCCATTATTGTTGTGTGTGTGTGTGTATTTATGTCGTGATGATCACCCAAATGCTGAATATTTTTCTCATGATCAATAAAATTGTACTCACATGAACAGCAAGCAGAATATGTTTTAAAGCCTTTTGTACAATTGTACTGAGAAGTATTAAAAGTTTTAAGTTGAACTTAAAAAAAAAAACTTAGCAAATGTGAAATGATCAGGCAAAACCAAAATAATGACGATGATCTGCGGGACAACGGCAACGACAACGAAAACAACAACAACAATCAACTCAACTTAAGATGATGACAGTTTTGTTTGGTGGCGATCAATGAACACTGATCGCCATAAGCAGTGAATAAATGAGTGAGGAGTGCAGCTCTCACGGCTCAAACTCTCGGGACAAGAGTTTCTTCTATATCTGCATACCATGATAACTACAGCCGAGCTGGAGCTGATACGTACTCCTGCTATTAAAGCAGTAGTAGGGAATAGTTGTGATCATTGCATACTCTGCTATAAATGTCAACAATGTCACTTGAAATCTGTTTGACATTGCGGATGATCGCGCTTATGTTTTGCGAAGGTAATCATTTTCAACAACAGCAATAATAACAACAACTTCAGCAGCAGCTCCGACCAAGATCCCTTTATCGAACTTTGTATGCAGTGTTCCCTTACTTCTGTTTAGGTCCTGTCACATCCAAACCATACCAAACCATGTCATACTCATATTCATGTTTAAAAAATAATGTTGTTGGTCTTTCAATGTTGCTGTATTGTGTTGCGTTGTTACAACAGCAACAACATTGATTTAAAGATGAATACATATATTTTCTGCTGTTGGCTGCTCCTTTCGTTATTGTCAAATATAATAATGTATGACTCGTTTAATATGCTTTTGCTTAAACTATCTTTAAGTTAAATTAATTTTCTGTTTCTTCCTGCGATTTACAAGCAACAACTGGGCAGAGCTGCGAGACAACATATGACTGTGAGTACTCGCACAATGGTATGCAGTGACTGAGTAGTAGGTTTGGATGGTTGGTTGGTTGGCCTGGATGGTCAATGTTATTTTTAGTTCAATATTGTTACAATTCTGCTCTTTTTCTTGAAAATGTGCCATGCTCGTATTTGTTGTGTTCTTTAGGGCTTTTTGTTGAATTCCAGCTCCTGCTTCTTTAGGCTTTTCAACACACACACACACGCACGTACACTTATTTTTAGCTTTCCTTCGTGCTTGTGTTAAAACTGCGCCTGTTCTCAGAGTCTTTTGTGTAAATGTCTGCGTTGACAATGAGTATCATTTTGTCGTTGTCCTGTCAAGCGTTACCATACAAATGACATTCGTACAAGACAGTCACTTATGTTGAAGTGATGTTAAATTAATGGTGGAATGCGTAAAGAAACAAAAGCAAAACAAACGCAACAAACAACAATGATGCTGATACATAAAAAGAGTATAAAGTAGAAATGTTATTGTGGCAGTAGCATAGAGATAATAGATATACTCGTATGTAGTTGCCTTTGTAAGCGATCTACGAAATGAAAGTTAAAATGATTGATTATTGTTGCAAACATTCAGTCGTAATGTTGCTGACATTCTTAAGCCGCACAAAACAGACAACTTATAATGTTTTTAGAGTTTGCAGAGTTTTCTCGCGTAAAAAACTTTCATTTCGTAAACATTTTACAACATTTTCAATTATACTTTTGAATAGACGAAAATAAATTATTATTAATTCTGCTAGTGTATAACCTATTGATTTTCGAAGTTGTTGATTTCAATCTGATAAAAAAGAATTAAAAGAATTTATAAAAAAAAGTTTATTAAAGTTTATTAGACTATAAAAACATTTGCTTTTTTACTACAAAAGCTTTTATAATAAAAAAAAAAAACAAATTTTTGTGTAGAAACGAAGAAATTTTTAAGAAAATTGTGTAGAAACGAAGAAGTTTAAAAAAAAATTTATGAAAATCTTTTAATAATTTGAAAACTTTACACTCAAAAAAGTCGCACTTTTAAAAATATTTTTTATGAAAACGATTTTTATTAGTTAACAAAAATTTTTTAATGGAAAACCATTAAATTGAAAAGCTTTATTAGAGTGAACTTAGTAAACAGCGTTGTCAAATTTGAAATTTCAAACCGCACCAAAATGGAGAAAAAAGCGCACCATTTACCATTTGAAATTTTTTAATATCATAAATTCTATAAAAAACTTTTTATCAACGATTATTAGTAAAAGTAATAATAGTAAAAACCTTTTTTTTTTAAAAATGAGCTAATAAAGATAACATAAGCATTTAACCACTCAAAATTTAACTCCCAATATTATATTCGGAACTAAAGTACTAATTGGTAAAAAAGCTAATTTCAGTACATATTTGGTACTTTTTTTATATATTTTTGTTTTCTAGTTAAAGTACTTCTATTTGATTGTTTCCAATAAAATTTGTTATGATTCCACTGGTACTCTAACCCTGGTTGTTCGTCTACAGTTCAGTAGACCAAAGCATCAGTTTATACAAGAATTTTTATTTACATGTTTAAAATGTTAATTTGATTTTCAAACAAAGATTTTTGAAGAATTTGATTTCATTTTTTATACATTCGTATTTAAAATACATTTTTTATCGTATAGATTTCTCGCCCGGAAAATTCTGGACATGGCCCGGTTTTGGAACCAATGTTCCGGTGTCCCGGTGACATCCCCCGGATGGCCGGAATTTTTATTTTGAATTTAATTAAATAAAAAATATGTGGACTTGAACAACAAAACAGTATATTTCATTGAAATTTGGCACAATCGCATCATATTTTAATGTTAATTAATTTTTTTGAATGATTCATTTCAAAATCATGTGTCTATGCATATCCCCAGCAAGCCATATGAGTCCGAAAAGAGTCTTTTCTGAGACCTGTTCTGGATTTTAGTACTTTTTTTCGAAAAATGTCCCGGTTTCGCTCAAAATTGAGGTAATTAAAAATTAGTAAAAATAAAGATTTCATCACATTTTGGAAAAAATTAAAAAATGCACCGAAATACTAAAAAAAAAAAATTTTCCAGTGTTGAATGAAATGATACTCAAACAGATGTATTTTATTGTAGAAAGATTTTTTTTCACAGTGAAACAAAAAGTTGTGTTGAATTTGCTTTGGTGCCACCAAAAATTAAAAAGAAACGCACCGCGCACCAACTAAAGAATTTTTCGTACCAAAAATTAAAAAAAGCACCAAAAATGGTGCGAAACGCACCAAGTTGACAATACTGTTAGTAAACCTTTCCCATGTAAAAACGGATTTTGATAATTTTTGCGATTTAGAGCTTTTACCCTTAAACAAACTTTAATAAAAGCTTTTCAACAATATATCGCACCCTAAATACAAAAGGGTCACAACTCATAATACTAAAATTTTTAGGAGAGAGAAAAAAAGTTCATCGTGCACAAGCAACACATTGAACATAAAAATAGACATAATTGTATTTTTCCAGTTAAAGAAGATAGTGATGTGAAAGAAATTTTTGCAGTAGTTAGAGATGTGTACTCTGAATTAATTTATGGAAAAAATTCAATTTTGGACATTTTGGAGTTGTGGGTGCGATATGTACATATCGTCACATAAAATGCAAAATAACGTATCACGACTTTTCACAATTTTACAGGAGAAGCAAAAAACGTTCTAAAATGGGAAATATTGTATCTAGAAATGAAAAATTTTGTAGCTAAGCTCAAAAAAGGATAGGAGATCAATTCCAGAAGAAAAAAAAAATAATATTTTTCAAAAACGTGTTGAAGTTATGTTTGTTACGTTATTTTGAATTTAAATTTTCTGAAACAAAATGACGTTCCATCAATAAACAAATTTTAATATGAAATGGAAAAATGCGAAAAAAAATCGAAAAGCGGTTAAATGAAGTTCAATAAAAGGCAATGGAGTTGTTTGTTTTTGTTAATATTTCAATTTACCGTGTTTTATTGCATAAAATTCGGTTTAACTAAACAAAAAATGTAATTCATTTAAGTAGTTTACATACTAAGTAAATATGATAAAGGTAAAATTATTTAGTTTTTTTATAAATAAGAATTAACATTAGGAAATAGGTTATTATTTAAAGGGTATGTTATCATAAAATAAATGACCGTCTGCTGAAATCAAAGTTTTTAAGTCTTGCAAAGTTTACCATTTCTTTTTGGAAATGGAAATGCCGCTTTCAACTTTTCTCACAATATTTCGAAATACATATAGCTTTAATTTTTCTAGGCATTATCTCACAAGCATTTCCCTGAAAAATACCTTCATATTTCAATCCACACATCCGACTTTATTTACTATTTTTTCTTTTATTTTTACTTTTCTTAGATGTTTTCACATTTTAATTGTAATTATTTTCAACATAAGAACACATTTTGTATATTTTCACCAATATTTATTAACTTTTTTTTTTTAATAATTTTTACATTAATATCACAAAACTCACGTATGAACAAAAGAAAATTCCATAAGCAGAGGAATATACAAGCCTACTTTGTTAACAAAAATTTAAATTGTATTTATACTTGTTACAAATGTGATGATGCGTTGTTTTGGTATATGAATATTGTGTACTTGATGATACGTTATTTTGAATTTTCTTTATAAAATCGTTATTTTTTGTCGCACAGGCATAATTTTTTTTGGAGACGTGTATTTTTATCTAATGAATCATAATCAATCAAAAACTCAATTTTAATTTTTATGATGATCCGTTGTTTTGCATTTCAGGTGACTGTATACACAGAGACTTGTCTCAACAAAAAAACCTTTTGAAGTAAAATCGTTTCCATTTACAAATTACTAGGATGAGATGAAAGTTCTTAACTTAGAAATTTTTTATTTTTTAGAAGGTTAATGTTAGTCTGCTTATATTGTATAAATCATTCTTTATTAATTGAAGTATGTTTAGTAAATTTAAAACTACAATTTTGAACTTGTAAGCAAGAAAACTAGAAATGTTATTTATAACAAGCCAACGTAATTGTTCATTACGGAGTTTTTTCTAAGTTGGTTAAACACAAAAAGAAATAAAGAAAAATCCTTAGAGACAAATACATCCTTAAAGTAGATTAGATCAGATCAAATACACACATGTTAACGACGATGATGACGATGATGCTGATGAATCAATGAAGATGCGATCATGAATTAATAATTAAAACATTATAGTGAGTATTTACAATTTACTATTTGATTTTTATTATTTGTTCTGATGGTGTTATTCATCCCGGAAAAGGTTGGCTTATAAATTAACAAAACCGTTTTTAATTTCTCCCCAGATACAAAGGAATCATTGGAAAACATGCCATAAAACATGAAGCACTCATGTTTACCTTAAATCTAATTAACACACACTCTCAAGCCTATGTATGACAACTTTTAACAATTAATTGGCAAAAAAAAAAGAATAGAAATAGGAACCAACACACGCACTTACAAATATGTACTTGCAAAGGAATCCATAGAGTGGGGACAATGGCTGGTAGAATGGGAAACCATAATAAGCCATAATAATCAATATGCCATAATAAGTGTTGAAAGTCATGGAAATTGTCAAGCCACCACAATACAATGGACCACAACGGCAGTAAAAACTGCAACAAATGCTCAAGAGTTGGGTTGTACATTTGGGATTTTGAACATAGAAAAGAAAACAAGGAAAAACGAAATCAACACTTTGGTCCGCCAGTCATTCATTCAAGCATTCATTCAGCCAGTTGGCCAGCCAAAGTGGAGAGGCAGCAGCCAAAGAAAACAATGCCACCAACCAACCAACCAACCAACCATCCACACAGAAGCAATTTGAGAGAGATCAGTTGAGGTGGAAAAGAAAAGCATGTGACACAAATGCCAGTTACAACAAATATGGCACACCAAGGCGACAATTGTTGTCTTTGCAGACAATAGACGGCGTCAAAAAATAATCGTCTGTAACATTGGTCGCGTCAGTGGCATCAGAGAATGAACGTACGTTCCGTTCATTCGATCTAACCCATCGATAGATCTTTCAATTGATGATGTAAAGTGTGTTTAGACGTGCGTATATACGTCCATAAACTAAAATGTTCTCCTTAAAGATATACTATACTCGTAAAATAAAATCTTGGAAGAAATGTGGATTAACAATTTTGTGTGTGTATTTGTTGCATAGCTAAAGTGTCTAGTGTTTAACATTTATTGTTGTTAGTTGGACTCTAAACAATGTTGCCATATTTGGGACAAGAATGATGCGCACGCGTACAAGCGCATTTTAAACAAAAATAAAACACAACCCGCGGAGCATTTTATGGTCAAAACCAAATAAATTTTTCTTAAACAAAACACACACACGACTACAAATCACTTGAGTGAGTGAGCGAATGTGTGTTTGTGTGGAAGTGTTTTGTCATTTGGAAAAACTTCATGTTCCCTCATATTTCCTAACATTAACACACACGCTCGTCCACTCAGCCACTCGTTCTGGTCCATCGAATCTAGTTGGACTTTTGGTATTTTTATTGTGCCACTGGTGGCATTATGATGATGATGATGATGATGATGATGATGGTGTGTTAATAATCTCTACATATTATTTGGTCTATATGGTTGTTCTGTTTGTGATGTGCTAAAAGACAATTGTTGTTACATGTCATGTTTTAGCATGTTCTGTTAGTGACGCTTCGTTGGTTACTTCAATGTTTCAGTTCCCTTGCCTCTACACTTCCATTGCCGCTTCAATTATTACAAATGAACAGCAAAAATCCAATAAAGGTTAGATAATTGCAGACGCCACACGTTTTCTTTACTTGCTATTATTATATTGTTGGGCTAGTTTATTTCGTATAACAACAACTGAAATAAAATTGTTTGAAATACGTACAAGCAACATTCATTTAGGCCTGATGAAGATGGTGATGATGTCTCCTTCTTAAGCTTTTTTCTGTTTTTTTTTTTATTTTGTATTTCTTGGTTTGTCTTAACATTAATATTGTGTAATAAAGAGTGTGACATTACTGCTGTTACTGTTAACTTTTGTGTTGTTGTTTTAGTTTGTTCAATTTTTTTCGTGTATTAAGAAGATGTCCAAAAACAAACAAACGAACGAACAAACAAGTAAGCAACCAAACAAACAGCATTAATTATGCAGTACACGTGCATTTCAAGAATCACAAAACTTTGTAAACTTTTGTCATCACACCATATCGGTGAGACAATTTCCCATGAAGTCTCTTCCACTTTTTGTTGTAAAGCTTGTTGCTGGTGATGCTGTAAATGCTGCTGTTGATGATGATGATGCGATACTTCCACTGACATGTCTGAAGGTTGTTGTTATTTAACATTGTTGTTGTTGTTGTTGTTATTGTTGCGGACTTCTTGTTATGCGGAAGAAGCGATTAATACAATTATAAAGAAATAAAAGTTGCCACAGCAATAATATTGGGTCACCAGCACAGACAAAAATCATTTTTTTGTTGTTAGAATGTTGTACGTAGTATTATTTTTTATTAGATGTCAATTGAAATTTAATTAAATTCATATAATAGTAACAGTAATTAGCAGTGATTTGTTGGTTGGAAGAATTTTAATGGTTTCCAATATGATGTGATCTTTATTGACAAGGACCAAACATTTGTTTACTTTAATTTATCAAGGAATTCAATTCTTTATTAAGTATTTTCCCTTGAGGAAAGAAAACTGATACAAGTGCTAAAAGTGGCTACTTCTTAAACTCTATTAAAAAATTACAATTTCGAGTTTGTACATACACACGAGTATGTCAAATAAATTCTTATTCGAGAGTGTTTCCTTTTGAAACAAATTTGAATATATTGATTAATTGTTAACATTTTTGAAAATATACAAGTGATTTCATAATTCTTAAGTTCTCTTAAATGTTTCTAGTTATCTGAGAGAACAAAGAACTAACATTCGAAACTACTAAATGCAGAATTAGTCTTTACTTTCTGTTCCGTTCCGAATCAGCTGACTTGATTCTGTGTAGAAGTCGTTTTGTTACTTTCCTTGCCGTTGCGGACGAACCTGTTGAAAACAAAAATTTGCTAAGTAATTGTAAGTGACAGCACAAAACAGCTGACATCTGCACAACAAAAAAATGTTTGGTTTATTATAAAAATTTTCAATTTCTTTGAATTTAATTAAGTTTTTGTATAAAAGTTATAAAAATATAAAAAATAAACTATAGATGACGAAAAACTCATTACTTTAGTCGAAAGTAATGACATATTGTACAATAAAAAAACTTTGATTTGTATTTATTGATTTATTTTCGCGGTGTGTTGTCTGTTTACCTAAAACAGCTGATACGTTTATACGGACAAACTAACTACAAACATTTAACAACAGAACGACACGGAACAGAACAGCAACAGAAAGTAAAGACTAATGAAGCCTTAAGACTGATAAATTAGAAATTCGACAAAGTACAACTTGCACAAAAAAAAAAATAATAAAATTATTGTTTATGATTCTTTTCTACATTTTTTGAAAGGCTGACATATTCACAAAGACTTTCTTTATAAAAAAAACTTTCCCTTTTAAACATAAACAAAGCCTAAAATATATGTTAATTCGTCAAAAAAAATCTAAAACACAATATTTCAAATTAAAACTATGTATTAATATATTTTATCAATATTGCTACCAAAAAATTCAGTATGGAAACAAAAAGGCTTTTTACAAAAACTATAATCAAAAAATTCCAAAAAAAAACCTTTTTTAAAAAAAGGTTTTTATCGAAATTATTTTATTAAAAAGAAAAAAATTTCCAAAAAGCTTTAAAAATCCTATTTTCAAGAAAAACATATTGACACTGTTTTTAATGATTTGAACACTTATTGAAAAATATATTTTTGGGCAGAAATGATACTCATTTTTTCATTTTACATTTTTAAAATCATGTTTATTTACAGGTTTTTTTTTATATATTATTTACAATTTTCGAGATTTTATCTAAATACTACAACGAATTATATTTTATTGACTGATGTTGATAATTACTGTCTACTTTATAATTTTATTTAAAGGAAAAATAGGAAAACCTTTATATGATAAAAATATATTTCAAATATAGCTAGAAAATACAGGGTGGGCCAACTTGGACTGACTGATTTGAAATGCTTATAACTTTTGCATTTTTAATTTAATACTCAATTGAACATCTCCAGAACATCGCTACGACGTATTCTAAAAGTTGATCTGAAGATGTTTCCATATAAAATTCAATTGGCCCAAGAATTATTGCCGAGGGATGCACCACAACGGCTACAATATGCCAATAGAGTTCAAATCATTCAGTCAAACTTGGCCCACCCTGTATATACATATGTATGTAATATAATTACATATCAGAAGATAATAATTTAATACATATCATTTTCGACTTGGTGATATATATTTTTGGTTGCTCTTAAGCCTATTCTCTACATTCCATTATCAGTTGATAAGGAGAATTTGTTATGGTTTCATGATATCTACTGTTTAGCCTCTTTATGAAATCAACGTTGAGTTCATAACCCATTTCGAAGTGAAGAAGTTGCGTAGAGTATCTCCAGTTTTTGTTGTTTATGATCTTGAGACATTTGTTTTGAATTATCTGAAGTTTTTTTAGATGTGTTTTTGCTGCTTTATACCCAATGGAACTTACATAAGTTTTGCAAGATCAAATTGCATAAAATCATATAAGAAAAATAAATATAATAAATATTTGTTGTGTCTTGTCCTAAATAAACCATTTTTTAATAAAAAAAAAACGAAGGAACAAGTTGGTTTTAGTGACTTTGCTCAAAAAAAAAAAAAATTGTTAGCGGTCACGCCTATTTTCGAGGGGGCAGCCCCTAAAGTTGAAAATATATAGGCCTATCAGGGGTGTCATAGAAACCAATATTGTCAGAATTGGTTTTAAAACCGACAAGAAAAAATGCTTTGGTGTCATAGGGCACTGCTACACGTTCAATAAATATCGTGATACTAGAAATATCTATCAAATTTATTGAACGTGTAGCGGTGCCCTGTGCTACATGATAGCATGATACATAATACGATATTCTTCTCCATGGTATACAGAACACCGGCTTCGCATAGTATAGATTGTATTTTTTATGGTAAAATGTCATAAATCTTTCTTTAATATCTTCGGATTTATATTACCTACATGGTCATGTTATACCTTAAATTAAAGCTTAACTTCTTGACATGAAAATATTGTAATTTATCTACTTACCCATATAAACCTTTCTCCCGGATTTTTTAGATTTTGTAAAAAAATTTCGGATCAAAAAACAATTTTGCGAAATTTATCAATAGGTGGTTCATATAAATAGTTCATGTTATACATCGTTGGAAAGGCCTTTAAAATAGCTATCATTTGATATACATATAAGTATATCGTCTAATAAAAAAATGTAGTTTTCAAGATATAGCAAAATATATGACAAACTTTGGAGCCCCGCCCACTCGAAAATAGGCGTGACCGCGCCAATTTTTTTTTTTATTTTAATCAGAATTTAAAGTTTTATTAGTTATCAAATTTTGAAAGTGATTTGAAAAAAGAATTCACAAATATTTTATTTAGTGGTTACGTCTCTTTCAGCAAATATTTCACAAGTCTGACCGTACCTTAAGTACATTTTATTTCCCCTAGCTTGATTCAACTTTTATTTCCAAAATCTTAAGCTACTAAAGATTATTCTAAATTAAAAAATCGATTTACCCTTTACAATAATAATCAGATAGTAATTACCACTCATTGCTAAATAAGACATATGGTAATGGCTTTATGATATCAAGACATTAAGAAAAATCATTCATTAAACATCCACTTTATAAAAATAATTTGTCAGATATCTTGTACTATATTTCCATTCCATTCATAGCAGAGGAGTTTATACACACACAAGTTTAAGTACTACAAGTTAACATCGTTGGATTGATTGAAAAATCCTAGAAACATGAAACAGAAACAAAAAAAATGTTTTTCATAATTTGCACGCAATAATTTTTAACTACATTTATGTTATCTTGATGTTGTGTCTGTTGTTGTTGTGCCACACAGACACACATTTGTTAAAAGCATTTATTATTATTTATTTATTGACTACAACAATCCTGAATGTTGTTAATGTTGTTGCCCTGTTAACGTCATGATATTTAATATCCTTTCGTTTACAACATAATTAATAAACAACACTGTTGCTGCTGATGCTGATGCTGCTGCTGTTATATGTTGTAAGTTGAGGCTGGATATGTTGTTGTTGTTGTTGTTGCTGCTGTTGTAATCATACCCATAAGATACAATAAACTACCATACAGGGAACATTGTGGATGGCAGCAGAAATAGTTTTGAGTTAATAAACTCAACTTTAATAAAATCATTTGTCAACTTTAATAGAAACACATGCACTGTTTGTGTGTTTGTGTGTTAAGCTACGTGTAGCAAACAACTTTGGTGATCTACGAGAAAATCGCGTGACTAATACCAGAATCATGTTGAAGAAGACCATAAATGTTAAGCAAAAATAAAAAAATACCAACAATGAAAGAAAGAAATGAATTTAACAACAAAATCAATTGATTTTATTGTTGTTGTTGTTGTTGGTGTTGTTGATGCAGTAGAAGTAGTAGTCGTGTTGTTGCTGTAAAGATTAAAACAATAACAAAGTGAGGTCAACAAATTGAAACTAAATACTTGAGTCAAAGTTATGCCTGCACATCCTGATGATAAACCCCAACAGCCAGCCACCACCACCAACAACTCTGGCAAAGACAGGCGAATGCACCGAGGGCCGGCCGGTTAGACAGACAGACAGACAAATAAATATTGGAAAAATCACATAAAACAGCAGAAGATCATAAGCAAAAACTAAAATAAATGAAAAGGAAGTTCCTGGCTGATGCCAATACCGATGCTGCTACATTTTGGTGAGACCATGTTTAAGAGATTGTGTTGGTTATTGCTTGTTTGTTTGTTTGTGTCTTGGCTCGCACAGATCGTTTTGAACCTGACACTGGATGGCTGGCCGGCTGGCTGGTTGTCTTGACTCTCATACAATAACACACACACACTTACTCACTGAAGGAAGGAGAAGATTGTCCAGCAACTAACTAGGCTGGCATGTAACGTAGTGGCTAAAGGATTTTTTAATTGCTGACCATGTTGTTCGATCTAAAGATCTCAGTATGATCACAAATAACTTGCAACAAATACTCACACACACACACACACACGCATGAGTAGTTTCCAATCATCTACATACAAACATATTATGGTCATACAATCGCTTGTTTAATCATTCATTTGGAATGGCATTTTAAAAATGCACCGCTTTTGTACACCGCACTGCGGCTTTATTGCGAACAGCAGCAGCAACAGCATCAGCCATAAACAGCGGTATTTGTATTATCAGTACAACAACAATACCAGCAATAACAATTATTTGCAACAGATGTGCTTTTTGTACTGTCCGTATTATGGCGTAGAGTGGTGTGGTGTTGAGTTTTTGCGCATTTCGCGTTTTGTATTTGGAAGTGGCATTATCTGTTTGGCAGCCACACATAATAATAATAATAATCGCTTAAAAACGAAAGAAAGAGTGAGAAAGCAACACAACACAGCAAAAACTAAAAAAGTTTTTTTTTGTCGTATTCGAAATACCTCAAATGTCAAAGTAAAACGTTTAAAAATCTCATAAAATGATTGTGGTAAATTCAACTAAACATACGTTGCACATTCTGCCATGCAGCCGAACCAGCCAGTTAGTCAGTCAGTCGAACATTTGCACCACCAGCTCCCTCAAACTACCAATGTATACTTACTTACATTAGTGAACATCTGTTTGTGTGTGGATGTCGTCTCTGAGTTTAGGAATCCATATGTCCGTCTGTCTTTGTTTATTTGTTACGGAAATCTCAGTTTGTTTCAGTTCATTTCTTTGCAAATGAAAGGAAATGCTTTATATCAATTAGCTGAGCACTAATTACTGCAATACCTTGTAACATATTTTTTTTTGCTTTTTTACTTGGTTGCTCTTTCCTGCGACTGCCGTTGGCTAAAAGCTTGTGAATGTTGCTGTTGAGGTTGTTGGCAACAAAAAAAAAAAAATTGGTATTTTGCACTTACATGCTGCTTATATTCTCTTTGGAGAACGAACCTCTTTTATGGCTTTGTTCGTTAAGGATTACTGGATGTTTGTACAATCTTTCTCACAATCTTTTGCTTTACAAGTGGACACATTTGTTGTGTTTATTGTTTACAAAGTGAGGAGGAAACCAAAGACTCGACCAGCCAGCTTGTGGGTGTTTCAGAAAAAGGAATTTGTTCAAATTTTCAAATCTATTAAAATATTTTTAAAGTTTTAGGATATTTGTGTATTTACTCTAACAAGTTTTATTTATTTACTTAGTTGTTGTTTGCAATATATTTGAAAATGCAGGTTTCGTTTCTACAAGGTGGCGCAAAAGTAAACTTCCGATGTTTTTTGGCTGTCACCGACCGATTATTGGTCAAATAAATAGTCAGCAATATTCCGCGTTCTGGAGCAGTGTAGCGTAACATTGTTTATTAACGTGTATTTCGCATGTGTTTACTACACAAATGTCAAAACAGAACTGACATTAGGGGGCCTCGCAAAATTTACAGCATTTTCTGATAGGAGGATTACTTTTGCGCCACCTTGTACTTTCAGTAGAAGAGTTTAAAAAATTGCTAAAATGTTAGTGAAAAGAAATGGTCAAATCTACTTCGCAAAAGTTAAAATAATCGGATATTATTAGATCATACTGAATCGTCCTTAAAATCTGTCAGCCTTGTTAAGTGTTCATTAGAAAGTGTCTTCGTATTTCTATTAAACGGGCACGCATTATTTACGACAAAATTGTAACAAAATTCAACAACTGCTCTACTGCCAGGACTAAAATTAAATATGGCAACGTACTTTATATCAACGGATGATGGGCCAGCTGCTAATACAGACCTCAACCCATTGGATAACAAGTTGTGGCCCGTATTAGAGGGCATTGCTTGCTCTATTCGACATCCAAATTTTTTGTCATTGAAGCGAGCCCTTGTCCGTGCAGTGGACAATTTCCAAAAGCATGAATTGCGTCTCGCGATCGATTTGTTGCCACATATTTTCAAGTCGTGCTGGAAGGTAAACGGACTTAATTTCTAATAAGTTGTAAATAATAATTCGTTTTCATTCGGTGTCGATTTTTCTGTCTACCAGTATTTATGACTTAACTAGATACGAGTATATCGATGGTCTCATGTAGAAAGGCCCTTACTCGCATATTTGAAACTTTACAGAAGAAGGTAAAAACATAATAGAAACTGTAATATTCAACATGTAACTTGTTTTGTACAACTGCTTATAAAAGCGTTATTTTTCACACTATTGCAATAAATTTTTGTGAGGAAGCGTATTTGCGAGTTAGGGCCTTTCTACATGAGACCAACGATATGTAAGAATGTCTGCAGAAATATTTGCCGCCTTTTAGAAAAAGTCTTTAATCTTCGATAAAGTTTTGGCTGATCGTTATTCATTATCAGGTCAACGTAATAGAAAAATATATGAACCCCCCTAATTGCGCCAAGCTTCGACCAATTGCACAATATTGAGATATTGTCTAAAGAATGTTGAAGAGCAATTTTGCCTTCTAGATGATTCCTCTGTATTTCAGGCGTTTATAAAGGAGAGTGAGACCATTACTAAGGTTCCATTTGACAAAAATATTCAAGGGAATACTGTTATTACTGCCCTCATTTAAGTTGCTCTTTTCACACGCAACTCGTACACTACTTGTTCTTTTTTTAACACGACCCCTTAACAGTCATTACTCTGATTTAGTGAGAAGTCAGCTTATGGGCGAAAATTTCATACCAAGAAAATCGTGAGATCGTTAAGGATCATAATCGCAAACATTTTAGGGCTAATGGCAGTTTTAACTTTCATTGAGCGATTGAAAAACAAGTGTAATAGACACTTCCAATTACAGACTATTATCCTAGTTTAATCTTATTTGTGAAAGTCTGGCTTATGATTTAACCACACATGGTTTTTATATATCGTGTGAACTATAAGAAGTATTTTCATTTTCAACAAAGTCTGGTACAATGATGACTCCAGCCCAAAATCCGCACAAAACTTGAATTTGGCTCTAATAAATATCTAACATACATACAAAAAAAGTTAAATTTTCAACAAATCTTATCCTTAAATCGTTTAAAATCGTACATAAAGTGTGTCCCAACTAGAATGCAAGTTTTAAATTTAGCGCCATTCGAAGTGTCATTGTTTGACATTTGAACAATTGTTATTGTTTGCTAGTAGAAGGTACGAGGTTAGTAAAAATGGAGCGCTACACGAATGAACAACGCGAAAGTTTTGCGGGCACAGTTCGTTCGCAAATTGCGAACAATTTGGGGTCACAATAATGCTCCAAAAGAGTCGGCTGTACAGAGATTAATGGATAAATTTGTCGCAACTGGGTCTGTTAGTGATGTAAAGACAATAACGCGCCTTCGACCAGGTCGATCGACCGAACATGTCGCAGCTGTACGTGATGATGTCGCTCAAACTCCATCCACCTCAATTCGACACCGAGCTCAGCAAATTGGTGTCTCCAAATTCACTATGCAGCGAATTTTGACGAAAGATTTGCATCTTTATGCATACAAAAATCAATTGACTCAGGAACTGAAGCCAGCTGACCAGCGAAGGGAGTTCGTTAATTGGGTATTGGAGAGACAACATGAAAATGCTGATTTTGCCGATAAAATCATCTTCAGTGACGAGGCCCATTTCCATCTTGATGGCTTCGTCAATAGGCAGAATTGTCGCATTTGGGGTGAGGAAAATCCTCGAGTGATTCACGAGAAGCAAATGCATCCTCAACGTGTTACTGTGTGGTGTGGTTTATGGGCTGGAGGAATCAGTGGACTTTTTTTATGAAAATGAGGCAGGTCAAGCGCAAACAGTCAATGGTGTTCGGTATCGTGAAATGATAACCAGTTTTTTCTTGCCTAGAATTGAAGAAATGAATGTGGAGGGCATGTGATTTCAACAAGACGGCGCCACATGTCATACAGCCAGAGAAACAATTCAATTGCTGCATCAGTCATTTCCCGGTCTTGTTATTTCGCGTTTTGGAGACCAGAATTGGCCGCCTAGATCGTGCGATTTAACAACTTTATATTTTTTTCTTTGGGGTTTTTTAAAGTCGATGGTTTACGCGAATAAGCCGACGACGACTCAAGCCTTAAAAGAGGAAATTGGACGCTGCATTAATGAAATACCGCAGCATTTATGCAAAAAGGTCATTGAAAATTTCATTAAAAGATCGCGTGTGTGCCAGCAAAGCTGCGGCAGCCATCTGCACGATATCTTATTCCATACATAACCTCATTCTGTCTACTTTACGATATAATAAAGTTTCACGATTTTTTTTTTAAAATATCTGTGTTTTATTTAAAATTTAAAATTTGCGTTCTAGTTGGGACACCCTTTACATATAAAGAATTGATTAAAATATTCCACATATCACATTGAATTTAATTTAGTTTTCAGTTTCATCAAATTGTAAACTGAAACGACATGTTTAATCATGCAGCTTGGGGAGATGAAAACAATGAAAGAAAAAAATCATTTAATTTTCCTTAACGATTTTAAAGTAATCAATCATCATTCCAACACAACACTTTTACTGTTGAATGGATGGCTCTGTTGCCGATACTGTTATTGTTACGGACTATTAAAAACTCTTGTAAATCGTACAGCACAACAATGACAACAACAGCAGGAGCAACAAACAATAAAAGAGCAAAAAAACAAAAAAAGCTTTTAACAAGCTAAACAACACTTGCGACATTACCTGAAGTTATGTTCAGCTGAGTGTAGTACGTTTGTACGTGTAGTGTTGTATGGTGTTGCCATGTAATGTGGTACGTGTGTGGCCCTTTATTTTTCTCTTAAATAAAGTTTTTGTTGTAATGTGAATGTAATTAACAGCACGCAAAAAGTTGTTTCGTATCATTACAATGATTTTTAAACTTCAAAAAACAAAAAACCCCAGCAGCAGCATCAGAATCAGAAAAAAACATATTTTAAGGTTTTATTGCCATTTTTGGTAGTACAATGTAATTTACACAAACTCTGTAAATGCACACAACTGCCTGCCTGCCACAGCAACATTAACAACAACAAGAGTACTCGAACTTTGGCTTACTAGAGAAGTGTTGTAGATGAATAGACATACAACCACGATACTACTGTTATTGTTGCTCTTTACTTTTGCAGAGAAGAGGTGGAAAGCATTTTGTTTTATTTTATTTCATTTTTTCAAGTACAAAAAGTTTGACTTGAATTATTTCCCATACATTATGAAATGAATTATCATCAGCGGCTAAGTAATTCCATTGAACATGGGTGGTCCAGTTCGGACATAATTAAGTTACAAATTGTATTTATAAATACTCGTACCTACTTAGCTAACACAGTTTTTTGTTTTGTTATTTATGCGATTTAAATGTATTTAGTCTGTTGTCTCATTTGTTATTTTGAACTTGTATTTCCAATTAATTTATTTGTAGTCTATTGTGAATAAAATATTTATAGCTTTTAATGTTATTTTGATTTAATAGTAGTTTAAATTTAGCCAATGTTACATAAAGACTTTTCAATTTAACATTACTCAATGCAAGACAAATTCCATGAGCTTTTCAATAATCTCCCTTAAGCTTCATATGTATACACGATCGTCAGATCTTACAACGTTGTCAGATCTAGAAATGTGCTAGCAATGTCAGTTAGACGACTGTAAGAAAACTAACAATTTCATTGGCACACAATTGTCACACAATGAATTGTTCTGTCAACCGAAATTGTCAGTCCACACGGTTGTCAGATTGTTGTGTGGCATTGTAAAATTCGTTTTCTAGCGTTGTGTGTGTGTTAAAAATTTTAAATATTGTCATGGAACAAAAAAGAGCAATTGAAACCAATATGTGTAAACAACATATGTAAAAGAAAAAGTTATTTATAATAATAAGAATATTGTTTAAGCAAAAAAATAAAAAATTATTAGACTGAGCTAAGTACATAAAATATTAAGCAACTAAATGTAGGCTTGTATAAAGAAGTACATAAATGTATAAGTTCGTAATTAGATATTACAATTAAGTAATTTTAATAACATAATTATTCTGAAAACAGTTTTATAAGATTAGATTTAAATTGTCGCGCGTTACTTAAGACTTGATAATTGTATGGAATAGAGTTCCATAGATATACAGCGAAAACAAAGAAGTGCCACTGAGACATTAGAGTTTTGTATGCGCAAAAGATAGCTCGCAGAAAAGGTGATCATCAGGTTGCTGGCTATAAACAATTTTGTGCATAAAGACCAAAACTCAAAAGTTAATCCGTACAACAATGAAGAGAACATGGATACACTAGAGCGTCTTTTTAGACTTTAATTTCCTTTTACTAACAGTATCACACCTAGCGAAAAGCTCACATCCGTAAAGTAAAATAGGTATTAGATAAGTTTTGGCCAGGAGCACTCTAATCTTAAGAGGTGTGCAGTACTGGGTAGGCCAAATTGTTCTTAACATACTGAAAGTACGACCGCAAGCATGATTAATGTGATCGGCCCAGGTAAGAGTATTGTTGAAAATTATACCTAGATTCTTAATTGTAAAATAGGGTATAATATTGAAATGTGATAATCGTTTTTGAATAACGATGCATTTAGATTTTTTCGGATTTATGCTTAGGCCATTAGGCCCACGCGTTAATACGGAGCAATTCTTGATTTATGGACGAAATACACTGGTCAATCATCTCATAGTTACAACTGGTATAAAGTTGGACACAATCCGCATACATTCTAACCTTGCATTCAACTAATATGCTTGGGAGATCATTAGAGTACAATGAAAACAAAAGTGGACCAACTATTGAGCCTTGTGAAACTCCTCTTTTCACAGGAAGAACTTTAGAGTTTTTGGCTTGTGTAGCTACATATTGGTATCTTTTAGAAAGGTACGTCGATAATAATTTAACGGCAGTGGAAGAAAAATTAAAGAATTTGCTTAGTTTATAACAAAGGTTATTGATCAACTGTGTCGAAAGCCTTTGAATGATCTAAGAGTATCAAAAAAGCAATTTTACCATAGTCGACTTGCCTTCGACTTTAATAAAATTTTTTTCAAATATTTTATTAATGCACTCTTGTTTGTTTATTTATGTATATACAGAGTTGCATTTAGAAATAATTTCTATGACAATGCTGACATTGGCAGATGCATAAACTTTGCACATATGACAATGAAAAATGTTTGTCAATTGACTTAAAACAATGACAATGACAAAATTGTGTGTTTACGTTGGAAGACAAAAAAGACTGCTGATAGAGAGTGTAGGCTATGACAAACCTGCATTACAAAGTAATGAGTGAAGACACTAAAAACAGTGCTACCAAAAACCCTTGCTTATAATAGGGATTATCAAAATTAATTTATGCAATGCATTTTAGCCAAAAGATAAACATATTAAAACAACAAATTACCAAACAAACAAAGTTACCAAAACAAAAAATTAAAGCTTAACAAATTGAAATTGTTTATTTTTTGGGGGGAAAAGTCATTTAAGAACTTTTTCGCATGCAAACACACAACTAATATTTTGGCTTAGAATGAATTGTTGAAACCTTTTTTCGCAGCTTGAAAACAGCAGAAACAAAAAATCAACGATTGAAAAGAAAGAGGAGTTTATGTTTTTTTTTTGGGAACTCAGTCCAAGTCACGAAACAACATCTTTATTCGTTTTGGACCTCCGGCTGAGTGGAGCGGCTGGCAGAGAAGTTGAAGAAAAAATAAAGGATTTTTTTTTGGGTTTTCACAAACACTACAAGAGTATTGCATGCAACAATGCCAATGTTGTGTTGCCGGACAGCAGTTAAAGCTAATACATACAATAATAGCAGCAGTAGTTGCAGCAACAACAAATGTTTGTTAACAGCAAAACAAATGAAGATGTGAATGTTTTGAATGTTGCTGGTACTAATGTGTGGCAACAACGGCACCATTTTTAGCTTGAGGCGTTGATTGGCCATGGAACCGGCAGCAGGGTGGCAATATATTTGTATGTTTATATGTATGTATATGCAAACAATGCTGCAACATCAACATCTTGAAACTTATTTCCTTAAACACACACATACAACACTCATTCTTGGTCAGTTTATTACAATGATGTGGCTGTTTTCTTTTAGTACTTGTTGGTCTGTGGACTGACTGTGGGGTATGTATAACGCTTGTGTATTTTGGAGTTTAGTTATAAATGATTTGTTTTTTTTTTTTTTAAGTCCTTCAGTTCTTTTTACTTTTCGTAGCGTTAGTTGATGTTCCAAAGTTGGTATTGTGCCGATCAATTTGCCTGTTTTGTGCAGTGAAGTTTGGGGGTACCAATTTAACACACTTCAGCGCGTGAATTAAGGGCAATTTAGGTAAATTAAGTAATCTTAAATTTAATATTAAGTGTTGCTTTATTTTTGTTTATTCTTTCAATGATTTTGAAAAATAACTTTAAATTTTTTGTTTTATTTTATTTTAAAAAACATCATTTGTGGATTTTGACCACAAAGTGTGAGGTAGGTTTTTTTAAAACTACAAATATTCCATTAATTCTCTTATGGTTTTCTTTTCTTTTAGATCGCCTATATAAAGGGTAACAACAAGGGAAACTTATTTGCTTTTTTGGATTTTTTGATATATTTTTTTTTTAATTAAAAACCTCAATCTGTGTGTCAGTACGGTTGAGTATTTTGTTCAAATGAAATTGTTTATTGAGGTGTTAAACAATTTTGACACTTTTTCATAATTGACACGAGTGTGTTGTGTTTGTTGCTGGTACTTATGAGTTTTATTTTTTTTTTTATTTTTAGTTTTGTTGTTATTTTATTTAACTTAACTAATCAGTTGAGATCCGAGATCATTTTAATAAGCAAATTGCCTATGACACATTAAGTTGGTGGATATTGAATTTCAGTTTCTGTTCATTTCATGATCATCACGAATAGAATTGAGGCTGTTTTTTGTTTTTCGTCTGTTATTTTTTGTTTTTGCAAATGTCATTTTGATTTGAATTGAAATTTTCTGTTGCTGTTTTTTTTTTGTGATTTTGCGGTCATCGTCTCCCTGGTATTGAATTTCAAATTTATATGATTTGCTGGTCTTGTTCGTAAATAGAACACGTGTGAGTGAACCAACTAGTTGCGAAATATTCAATAAAGTATCATTATTGATAAAATGAAATTTTAATTTTATTTCGTTTTTTTTCACACTTTTGAGAAGTGCAAAAATGCAATAAATAAACATATTGAAACTGTTACTTGCAGCTCTATTTAATTCCACACTTAAATGTCAGCTGTAATTATTAATACAAATGACGACTATAGGAAAGATAAAACGTTGAAATCAGTGGTCGGCATAAAGAGTGCATAGATTACGAATTACGAAGAAATAAGCCAAACATCTCAATTGATCTGATGCATTTCTTAAGTAAATTAGGACCATCAAAAATGTTTAATGTTTGAATTACCATTTTTATCGACGCCCTCCGAACATACTAACAGAATAACTTAAATCTGGCGTATATACCGGCATGATATACAAGTTGATCTCTTAATAGCTTAGCAAGTTTATGTTGAACTAAAATTTACAATTCCCAGAAGTAGTGCCTTCACTTCTGAATCATCCATCAGTTATACAATTACAACGGCAAGAGCCCAAATTAACGTTTTATACTAGACTGTCTTGCTATCTCATTCAGAATCACCCTGGCAAAAAGACACGTAGGAACTTTTTATTTAAGTTGATCTTTGATCAATTTTTAATTTAAAATTTCATAACTCCTGTTTTTTTTTTTTTTTTTAGGAAAGTAACACTCAGGCAGTTAATATGCCTATATATTCTTGCGTTACTTTCTTTGGAAAGGGGATAGTTGAAGAAGTAAAGGCGGTGAAAGAAGAAAGCTGTTTTATATCACAACACTGCAATTGCGCATTATGTGTGTTTTTAGTGCACAATTGCAGCACCTCTGGTGGTGAGTAGGCGCATTAATGTTAAAGCTTGATTTTATAGCCTTTATTTAATTACACAGTGATACAAAATTGAATGAAATTGAAAAACCTTGGACCGGATATTATTTTTCTTGTAGGGCTTGTCGAATAAAAGAAGATTGCAATAGTGAAATATGCCGGACACCTCCAAAATCCTTGAGAAATTTGGGTGTTATTGTCGAGAAAATTGTGTTATTGCTCGACAATAATACCTAAATTTCCCAAATCTTCTTAGACAATATATATATATGATTTGAAAGATCTCAGTTTCTTCTTTCCAAATCTACAAATAAATTGAAAATTGGGACATTATGAACAAAATTACAGGCTTATAAGTGCGCAAAGGTACAAAAACCGGGTTTTTAACGGTAAAACCGGATTTTGGAGGTGTCCGGCATATTTCTCTATTGGAATCTTCTTTTACTCGACAAGCCCTACAAGAAAAATAATATCCGGTCCCAGGTTTTTTGGACTGTCGCACCGTGTTATTTTATTTCGGTGGCGTTTTTAAATGCTATACCACCGAAGGAGGGCGCTGTGATAAATATTAGTTATGATAGATAGAAGAAAACTATTAATTATCAGAAACTGATTTTGTTTTTGTGTGGCAGCGGCTGGGAATCGAACCTAGGCTACAAATACCAACTCATGTTTAATGATCAAATGCGCTAACCAATTAACGTAAACGTTCGCCACCTCGATTATGAATGCCCATCATTGGTTTAGATTGTTTTTAGTTAAAAATTGTAAACCAACATTCATTGGTTACTTCACTAGTAACTAGTTTTAATTTGTTAATTAAGTTTTCAACCGATTAGGAATTGAAAAACTCTTAAATAAATTAATAGATAACGAAAAATTGGCAAAAGAAATTATGAAGATGTGACATGCCAATTTTTCTACATGCTAATATCTATCATTAAACATTATTATAATACAGAAATTACATTCGCTCCCAGCCAATAATCTTACACTTCAGATATGTAATACAAATAAATAAGTAAGTAAACCCCTTTAAAGAGAACTCAAGTAGATCAGTTATGAAGACATAAATGACTTAAAGGCCAAACACTTAAAAAATTACACTTCAAATAATAAAATCAAACATGACTTTAACAAAAAAAAAAAAAAAAAAAAAAAAAAAAACTAAACACACACCTGTAAAATCATAGAGAATGAGGATAAAGATAATGATGATGCCGTTGCTGAAGAAGTTTAAGACGATAGGAGCTGAACATTTGTGTAAGAATACGTAAGTAAAGCTAAGACTCATATAAACTTCAAAATGTCTGTGTGAAGAAAACTGGAAGTAACTTTAGAAAAGTAGAAAAAAAATGCCAAGTGTTTCTTTTTGTTCTTATTTTGAACGAACACCTACCACGATGAATGAATGAATGAAGTTGGTTGAGATCAATACTGAAAGTGTTAAATTTGAAATGGAAACATTTAGAGAAGCAGACATAGATGAAATGTAAATAATTAAATAACAGACAAGGAATGCGAATAAGTAAGTAAATAAATAAATGCTAGAATGCTACTTTAAAAGCCGATGAACTCGAGTGGAATTGTCAATGATTCATGGGAATTTACCGGTGTAAATAGTTAGAGCAAAACCTTATATAGCTTTCAAATTTCCTGAGATAATTTAAAGCTGTAAACGTTATTTGCTAGCCTTTTCAGCCAGCCTTCGTAAATTATGAGCTCAATTACATACGATTTGCATTTTTTACATAAAGCCTGACATTTTTAGTAACCGTATTAAAATAAATAAAAAGAAAATTAAAATGATCATTGATCATCTACAATACTATGTATATGTTCAGTATGTTATTATGTTTATATGGAATATAGGAACCAACAACTTCATCATCTACTTTGTCTTGATCATGATCACGTTCACGATCATGATCATCACATCTATATTGTCGTTGCTGTCGTCGTTGAGAACTGAATGTCAATGAAGAAATTATCCCTCCTGCTAAATAATCAGGTAGTCATCATGAATGATCAGAACTTTGGCTCCTTATGACTGGTTATTAACAACTTTTAGCGTTGATTGCATTAAATTTGTCATCGATTTGAAAATCACTTTTATAAGCTGACGGCTGATGAAGATGCAAAATATTGAAAGACACACGTACAAATGGATGGAAGGACAGACGACACAGTTTCATATCAATTCAATTCATTTCCTCTACTCTTGTTATTTCTTTCTTTCTTTCTTTCTTTTCAATAAAACGAAGACTTTCAGCTTCAGTCTTTGGAAACGAAAACATGAGGATCAATGCTTCTAATTGTATTAGGTTCGGTGTCAGTTTATCAATTTTAAATATTTTGTGGCAGCTTATTCAAGGCAAATTAGCAACATGTCAATTTAAGCGATTTTTATTTGCCAAATAACAATTTTTATCATTAATGATTTCATTGAAGCGTCTGCTTGCTACTCAAATAAGAAAAAAACCAATTTCATTTTTATACCTACGAGTATGTCTACAAAAACCAACAAAACAAAAAGGAATTCTAAGGAATTTTTGTAAATATTCAGCGAAATGTTTAACAACCACAAAAAAACACTACAATCTTTAATCAAAAAAAAAAAAAAAAAAAAAAAAAAAAACAGAAATCATGAGAACAGAATGTATTTATTGTTACTGCCACAAATGAATGTCATTCAAAACTGGTTGATATATATTAAAAACACACACACAACATACATGGTACATTCTTGTTTAAAATCAAAAGTACCAGAGCAATAAAAAGAAAAGTAAAAAAAAAACACTTCATTACTTGTCATTCAAATTACTCGTTCGTACATTAGATTAATCTTGATAAAATGGTTATTTATTTTTATTTTATTTAATGCTTTTTAACAAATATATAGTCATTCATTCATCCATTCGTTGCTTTTTTTTTTGTAAATGATTCATAAATCTACTGTCAATTTTGTATATTTGTTTCTGTTCAAGTTTCGGCGTTTTACTTGTGAGAAAAATATGGAAAAATACAATATTTCATATTTATGTAGATTTTAAAACAAAATTGCTTCCTTTTTCTAAGGTATTCTCGAGCCTTTGCTGGTCTAATGTCAAGCTTTAAAGTAGAGTTTCTCGTTTTTTTTTGTGATAATTATCTTTACGCTTGGTTTAATTTTGTTAACCAAATATGCGATTTTGAGGTAAATATTTCGGTGCCTTAAGGTACGGTCACACTTGACAAATATTTGCCGAAAAAGACGTTACCCCTAAATAACAAATATTTGAACTGGTTTATGTATTTAAAAAAACTAGAAGCAAACACAACAGATTTTTATTTTTATTTTATTTGATACTGTTTGATCTTGTAAAACTCCTGTAAGAGTAAACAACGTCAAACAAATTTGTGCTAAAACACAAATATTTGTAAACAGTAAATATTTGCCATGTGTGACCATACCTTTTGTACAGTTGGACCTCGATTATCCGTGATTCGATTAACCGGGAACATCAATTATCCGGGAAAGAAGCAGAATTTTTTTTTTTGTTTTGCACCGGTTTAATTTTTTTTGTCTTGATTAACCGTGATTACCTCTATTATCCGGGATTAAAAGCATATTTTTTGATTACTTTTGAACAATCAAACAAAATGTGATCAAAACGAAAAAGGGAAATTCCCTCATTTGCATTCATTCATAAACTTGAAGTCTTTATGAATAGTTCACTGTTTTCTTTTTATTTTATTTTTTTACATATATTATTTCAACAAGTATGTACAATGTACATACAACACTTGAAGTGGTTATTATATAAATATGTACAACAAAGTCCATTAATTAATAAAGAAAATGATTAAAAAAAAAACTACTCAAAATTGTTCCTCAATTACCCGGGAAAATCGATTATCCAGAATGCTTTCGGTCCCGACCATCACGGAAAATCGAGGTTCTTTTTTTTTTTTTTTTTGTTCAGTTGTTCAGTTTTTTTTAATAATAATTAACAAACACAAACTGCGAAGCTTTTGGCTTATCTGCAGAAAAACACCCAGAGTCTTTGGCAGGAATCGAATCTGCAACCCTTTGACTGATAGTCCGGCACTCTATCGTCTAGTCTATCGGGGCACTCAAACTGTATATTAACTTTGAATCATATTTTTAGATATGTAAGTTATCTTTGAAAAGAGTTTTGTTTTTTAGGCTGGAATAGATTCCGTTGGCATCCACAATTCAAGCAGCTCACTTGGCTTCATTGGTATTGTTACCCAAGAGCCTAATAACTGTACCCTCTCTTGGCACTCTTTGTTTTCACTTCAAACCTTATCCGCACTCATCTTCTATCTAACAACATTATATATGGGACAAGTCTATCTTTGAATAGTGCAGCAGGTTCCATAGGATCACCCAATTTTAGCAAGCCGTAACAGTTTATGTTGCACTGAAATTTACATTTTAAAGTAGAAGTTCGGTTCATTGACCATCATTGCTTCCAGTCTGGATTATTCATTAGTTAAACAATTAGCATGGCCAGATATCCAATTAGCTTTATCCTAGAAAATCTTTCTATCTCATTCAGAAACACTAGTTATACGTTGGTTTACAAAGATGTGAAAATGACATCAAGAATTAGGAAATTTTTGATTTAATTAGTTCTTGGAGCTAACTTCAAAACTTACATTTTATACTTATCAACAGATTATATAATCTAAATATTCCCGGTTTTAAATCACAGTTACGAGTATAAGAAGTTGATCTATCCATCCGAAGACTTCAGTTTCATACAGCAGTCGATGTGTAAGACTTTTCATTGTCTAGATCTAAAGTCATTTAAGTATTTTTGGTTTTTCCTTATCCAAAGCCGCCTTTCCGAATTAATGACGCTGAATTGCCTCCCTGAATTAGAATTAATCTTGTAGATCTTTCGCTAGTTGGCAAATGCATTAGAATCATTGCGATACTCAGAGATGTATACGAACCATAAGCCATAAATAAGCCAAGAATTCTGCATAATTTAGTTATGAATGAATTAGTTTAGATTTAAACTCAGTAGAAGAACAAACTTTTCTTCTTTGAATATAAGTGTTTGATAGTATTGATGTGGACCTGAATCCGATATAACTGGATATATACGGAAACCAGGCTACCTTTAAAGATTGTAACCAGCTATGACCATGACGATATTACCATCGTTTCTTATAATAACGCTGGAAATGCATGATATTACAAAATTTTCTCCTTGTTACTTTCTTATGCCGAGAAGGATTCTGATTCAGAGTAATCAAACTCATCTTCGCACCCCGAGAGAAATAGTTTCATTGTCTGCAAGATACATTCTATAAACATCCAGTTAAGCAAAATGTCCATCCCTGCCTTGCCCTAAAGTCTATGGGAAAATTTCATTTCAAATAGCCTAAATAGACAGTCTGGTTCTTCTTCTGCTCTTCAAGCTAAAAAATATTACACTAATTTATTCGGTGTTCGCTAATAGTGGTAGATATTTTCAATTTTCAGCTCATTAACACATTCATTAAACATGGGGCTTGCTGTTTGTTCGCCGACAAGAGCTACTAACACTACTATTTATGTTGTATTTATAGCTCATATAAATGTTAACAACGTTGACAACAACATTTAAACGCCACAGGTGAACAAATGACAACAACACTGCCACTACAACAACAATAATAAAAAACTACTTGGAAGATTTAAAGGCACCATAAGAACAGAACATAACAGAACAGAAAGTACGTACGTATGAATACTTTTATTGAGCAGCAAAGAACAGACTGGCCAGAGCGCAGTGCAACAGCTGCTAGTGAAATAAAGACCAAAATCGAAAACACCAACACAAAAAATTCAAAATTCCATGTGAACAAGTGCAATACAGAACAAATAAATGTAAAGTGAATGAGTGGTAAGGTGGAGGCTTTTGAAGCAAAAAATCGACAACAACAACAGCCTCAAATGGCTGTTTAAAGTTTAACATTACATTCGATTTAAAAACCACAAAAAAGCCACATTCAAATTGCTTATGAAGTCAACTCAAGTTTGTTTTGAATCTTATTTTCTTCGTTTTTTACCTTTAGCTGATATTTTTTGTGGATTTAAATGTGACTTTAAAGTCTTGACTGTGATGGTTGTCTGTAAGTTATTGGGCATAATATTGTATCACATTTCACTTCCTTCAGGACATCAACATCATCATCATCATACTATAATAAACGTATATTTCTTCAAGTTTTTAGCAAAAAAAAAGAAAAAAAACCTAAAGTTGTCAACATTTATTGAGAAATCGTGCCATTTTAATAGCTTTAATGTGGAGTTTAGTTCAGACTTATTTTTTTTTTGTTGTTTTACATTTGCGTTTCGTTTAGCGACTTGTGTTGCATTAAATTGTACAATTTCATTTAAAATACGCACATACGAAGGCGAAGAAAATATGTATGTACATACTTTGCAGCAGATAGATAGCTAGTGCAACAAACGAAAAAGTTCTCATTTTATATACATTTTGCATTTCACAGCTATATATCTCGTTTTGTGTCTACGATGGCAAAGAAATAAATAGATGCCATAGATTATGATTACATTTTTAAAAACTTTAAAATAGTGCTGGTTAAAGCTATTTGACTCCTGCTGTAACCAAAACAACAACAACAAAAAACTAAATAAATAAAATGACTTTAAACCGAGTAAATAATGAGGAAAAAACAATGCAATGCCATTTGTAAGGGAAGAATGTGACAAGGAGTCTTTCAAAGCATCTTGAGACCAGGTTCTTCTAGGCCCAAGGCATTGCTAGAAATATTATGATGTTTGTTTTGCTCAGCCTTAAACACTTATTTTAAGCTTAAAAAGGCTGCTTCCTCTAGAATTACTTTGTTTAATATAAATTCCTCTAAAGACTACTTTTTGAAAGGCACCTTTTTCATTCCTATTCCTCCTATTAAAAAGTACTTTTTGAAAGTACTTTTGAAAAACTTTAAATGTAGTTTTTTTTTTAAATGAAAATTTGTTTTAAAACACTTTCTCTAAAAAGAGCCTTTTTAAAATGCACTTTCTTATAAAAGTACAATTTAAAATGTACTTTCTCTTTAAAATACGTTTTAAGAGGTACTTTCTCTTAAACAGATTTTAAAAAAATGTATTTTTTAAAAGAACATTAATTAGAAAGGAAATTCTTAAAATTTCATTTTATTAGAAAGTGCTTTTTCAAATTGTGTCCCTATGAAAAGTACTTTTTTGAAAGATGCCTTCATTAAAAAGTACTTTTTGAAAAGTTAGTTTTTTTAAATGTAGTTTTTTTTTTAATTGAAAATTTGTTTTAAAACAGTTTCTCTAAAAAGTGCCTTTTTAAAATGCACTTTCTTTTAAAAGTACAATTTAAAAGGTACTTTCTCTAAAAAATACTTTTTATGAGGTACTTTTTCTTAAACAGATTTTAAAAAATGTGTTTTTAAAGGTATATTAATTAAGAAGGAAATTTTTAAATTTTTCATTTTATTAGAAAGTGCTTTTTCAAATTGTGTCCCTTTGAAAAGTACTTTTTTGACAGGTGCCTTCATCACAAAGTACATTTTAATAGGTATTTTCTATAAAAACACTTTCATAAAATGTAATTATTTTAAAAAATACTTTCTTGTTATGGATTTTCTACAAAAGTACTATTCTGTGCTAAAGGAAACTTTTTCAAAATGTATTTTCTTAAAAGTATTCTTTTAAAACAAACTTTCTCCAAAAAGTAATTTTAAAAATATACTTTCTCCAACAAGATTTTTTTGAAAAGTACTTCCTCTAAAAAGTACTTTTTCAAGGTACTTATTCTGATATGTACTTTTTCAAGGCACTTATTCTGAAATGTACTTTTTAAAGGCAAATAATCTAAAAAGTACTTTTTCAAGGCACTTATTCTGAACTGTACTTTTTAAAGGCAAATAATGTAAAAAGTACTTCTTATTGTGAATTTTCTTCAAAAGCAACTTTCTCTTAAAACTACTTTTTAACTTACCATTATTAAAAACATTAGCGGTATTCACACCGAGCTTGTTAGTTTGTTAGTCGGTAGTTTGTTAATTTGTTAAAGTTACCAACTGTGAACGACCCCCTTTTGAAAACTTTGTTAGTCTGGTAACTTTCGTAGTAAAACAGCTGATTTATTGTTTTGACACAATTTATTATTCTGGAAAAAATAAAACATGCCACGAGAAAGTGTAAAAAAAACAATTTTAAACCATTTAATTACTCATTTTTTCTTACGAGAACAGTTTATGATTTATTAAAATAAAATAAAAAATCATTTATTTAACATACTTACTCTCAATGTACACAAATATTTTTTTAGAAATGTATCACAAATGATTTTTTAAATATATTTATTTAGAAACTGCAACAGCTGATTGTGAGTTACCAACTAACAACTATTTTATCAGGGATGCCGTGTCGTTAATTTGTTAAATGTTTATCCGTTAGCGCGTTAAATATACAAAAACAAAATGCGTGTAAAAAAGTAACGATTAACGACTAACAAACTAACAAGCTCGGTGTGAATACCGCTATTATCTTAAAACTACTTTCCTTCAAAATTTACAAAACAGTACAAAGGTTCTCTAAAATTACTGTATTAAAACGTATTTATTATTCCTAATAGAAACTTGCTCAGAAAAGTACTTTTTTTAAATAAACATTTTCTTAACATCATTTCCTTCTAAATGTACAAAAAGTACTTCCTCTTAAAAGTACTTTTTAAGAGGTACTTTTTCTTGAAGAGATTTTTTTTTTGTTTTTAAAAAATGTGTTTTTTAAATGTTTTTTTTAAATGTATTAAATTTTAAACAATATTTTTAGCAAATCATAAGTTTTAGTTTTAATACTTGAAATTAAAATTTAGGAAAAGAGATCCACGTTAAGAGCACCTTCCCCAAACAACTTGTCGAACAGAAATCATAAAACCTTAATGGCGTTGAAATGGTCAAAATAGCAGTGAACTCTGGGACAGCAAATACTAGGAACCATCAAAAAAAAAACCAAACTGTTCTACTTCCAAAAGACCACGATCGTCCTGAACACAAAAAAAGAGAATGAATGAATTCGCAAAGAATATCATGTGAATTGCCACAAACCAAGTACAAGTTGAGGCAAATAGCACAGGTTGATAAAAGCCACAAAAACAAAACTAAAATAAAGCAATTGCATGGAAGATAACCAAAAAAAAAACAGTCGATAAAAGGTTCATAAGGTCTATTTGAAAACAAAATAAAAACTGGGCAAATTCAAAAAAAAAAGTCGGTTAAAAAGACATGATATTTACCGCCATTTACAACACAACAGCTACAAACAACCAGGCAACAATAAGCTTGATGATGGAGTTACAACAATAATAAAAATAAAAAAAAAAAAACCAACAAACTGAGAAACAGAGAAATAATAAAAATCAATATTAATAATTTATGATTTAATTTTTTTGAATTATGACATTTGGCAAAAAAGTATAAAAAAACCTACTTATATAAATATAGTACAAAAACAGCAATAATCAAAAGTAAAAATAAAAAAGCTGGAAAACAGACCAACCAACCAACCAACCAGCCAACAAATGTGCTGGGACAGAAAACTAAAAATGTAGGGAAATTAAGTTATGGCAAAAACCACAACCCAAAACAAAAGAAATTTATTATAAAACACTGTAAAACTAAAAAAAAAGAAAAAAATAATACAAATGAAATTTCAGTCAGTACCGTAGTAATCGAGATATTTATTATTGCTGTTAAAGAAAAAAACCAAAAAAAAAAATTAAATCACTTATTTTTGTATCTATATATTTTTATTTAAGAGACCACACACATTAAACTTTTAGTTATTATTTTTTTTTTTAATTTTTTTGTTTAACTTTAAAAACCTCATGTTTAATACGAAAAAAAAAGAATAAAGTTTTCAAAAATGAGCGAGTGTATGAGTGTTTATGCGAGGGTTTTCGTATTCCTTTGAGCTTTAAAAATGAATCAAAAAAAAAAAGTGTGGCTGAACACACAAAATTAAAGGCCACGCTTCATGAAAGTGTTGATGTTGTGCCGCCATAGAGTGTGGTAGTCAAAATGTCTTACAACTTGTTGGTTGTTGTACGAATGCGACGGCGAGTACGAAAAATAGTAGTAGTCATCGTAGTAGCTGAAACTCAAAACAACTATAGCCACTAAACTACGACATACACTCAAAAAAGTCTTGTGCAGTAATTGCTCAAAGTTGTCAAATATGCTGGAAGTATCCTGCACAATTATTTCTGTGGAATTTTGACAAAACAACCAATGTCGAAAAACTGAATTTTACAGGAGGACCAAAAAACACTTTTATAGGGTCACAGAATCGTCCCAGAACATATCTAAGCAAATGTAACCTATTTTTATGGTGGAGAATTTAAATACCTTTATTTTACAATTTGCATCTTTCTTCCAGATACAACTGTTGCCGAGAAAATGGCCAAAAACCGAGATGTGTTGTTTTGTCAAAATAATTTTTGATCGAAAAACTCTTTTTTCATACTGAAGAGTAACAAATATTTCGCAACATTTGTCGGGACAAGTGCTTTTATTAAAATGAAATAAGAAAAATTCACTGACATATGTTGTTTTCTTAAATAGAATTCAGTTTATCTTAAACGAATATTATAAAATGTTATGCTTTCTATTAGACCAATTACATGTATTTTTAGGTACGAAAAAGAAAAGTTGAAATTAATTAATTTAAAAATACAAATACGAAATAGTTAATATATTATAATATATTCTAGTTCACATTTATATTAAATTGCTTTAATTTTTATTATTCAGAAAATTTAAAGAATAATTCAGTCTACAGCTAATCATATTCGTCAATATCGTAATCATCTTCCAATTGTACTTCACCTTCAACGTGCAAGTTATTGTAAAAATTATGAAACTCTGCATTTATAAAAGGCAGAACGGACTGTAAATCACGTTTTTTATTAGAAGATATTGGCAAAAGATCAGAATAACATTTATTAAATTCGAAATTTGTTATTTTCCGTCGTCGCTGTGTCCGTTCCTATGTCTCGTTCCTTTAAGTCCTCTTCCGGCTGTAAAGATAGCTTGTACTGTAAAATTACAGACTTAGATTTCTCATATCGCATACAACGTATTAGCTTCCATTCAAATTTGTCACCTTTACAAAACAACAAATAAAAAGTATACTAAAAATATACAAACATAAGTAGTGTTACATGCACCTAATGTATTAGTATTTCTCCACGTGCATTTGTTCTTTAATATACTACCAAAGTCAAAGTATTGATCTTGTTCCATCTAGATTGCATTGTATTTGTGATTTGTAGTTGCTATTAAAGTAGCCCAGTCATGTGGGTGATGCATGGAATTCACAGATTTTTTCTTCTTTTTTTCTATTTGGGCATGAACCGTGTCACATTCTATATGCGTGTGTCCAACAACCAGAAACTTGTAATCCATTAATTCTATAGTATGATGATCTTCTAAATATCGGCAGTTGAACAAAGGTGTAATTCTTTCGATAAACACGGCACCCTCTGGAAAAGTCGGAAATTCTAAAATCATTGAAAATTCCATACAAATTGACAAACTTTTTGGAGCCGTGATGTAGGTACCTTTAAAAATGCTGATAATTGCCGTAATCTTGTAAATCTATAATTCTTGTAGTCAATGTATTCACTTGGGAGAGAGTCACTGCTCCTCCAAAACTTTGGAACCTCTGTTTTTTTTGTCTTCTTCTGTAAATTATTTTTGTTTTTCAATATTAGGAAACAACATATTTTCATTAAAAACGTCTTAATTTGTTACACATGCACACGACAAAAGCACTTGATTTGATATAGGTTCCTCTTATTTCATTAATTCCCACTACACTAAAGCACTCATGTTAACATAGGTTGTTTTGTCCAATGAATGCTAATGATCAAATGGCTATTAAAAGAACTTAACTTTAGAAGGGAACGTGTTATTTTCGTTTATGAATTTGATAAAAGAACATGAGTGCAAATAAGTTGTTTTGTCAAAATAATTTTAGTAAATTATTGGAAACCCATATTCAAATAGGTTCTTTTGTAAAAATTACGTTATGATATTTCTCTTTGTTCCCAGCAGCGTATTTCGATATGTGTTCTTTTGTCAAAAGCAGATTGTAAAAATTGCGAGATAGGTTGATTTGCGGGGTTCTATATCTTCCGATCTACACTATCTAGAAACACGCTGAAAAGACAGAAAGATGCGCTTTTAAAACTTATACATATGGTTTAAAAAGTGGAAAATTGTCCGATCTCGAGTTAGGTTCTTTTGTCAAAACTCCACAGATTTGAAAGGAGGTTTTTCCAAAAGTTTTCTAAAATTTCGTAAGCTTTGGCAAAGTTGGCTTGCTCACACATGTATACTACCCCAGCAAGCCATATGAGTCCGAAAAGAGTCTTTTCTGACACCTTTTTCGGAGCGTTAACGCTCTTTATGAGCCCAAAAAACAATCATAATTGCTCCGAAAACCTTCAGAAAAGAGGGTCATTACATCAGGGATGTCATACACAATTGTGTAAGCAAAATTCACATGTACGCTTACGCTCTTTTATTTTGCGAACGTGAAATATAATTGTTTACTGCAAAACACTCTCATTCAGCGGGAAGTATCGCAGGTCTTGCTTTAAGGCCTCTAAACAGAAATAATATATTTATTATTTATTAGCTTTGTTTCTATTGGCTCATAATCATAGTCATAGAAAAAGCATACTTTAAGTAAAAGTTGACTTTTAAACAACAAAAACATATAAATTTTGTTCTGAATTTAAAACAAAATCATGCTTTTGCTTAAATTATGCTTTTTCTATGACTATGATTATGGGCCATTTTGTTTTATTTTTGTTTTTAACATTGTACAATGATTAAAAAAAACAAATTCTTGTGGTTTTTGTACGAGGTGTACTTGTTGTAGTATCAAGAATAACTGTGATGAGGCCTCGTAATAGGTCTCGCAACCGCAGTTTTCTCCCGCTGGGAATGTAAAAGTCAAGAGTAATCGCACCAACACAATCATAATTGACACCACTGCATTACATTCGAAAATAGTCCGTCAGAGAGAGCTCTTAGATAATGCCAGAAAAGAGTCTTTTATGAGGGTTTTTTTGGGCTCTGTGTAATCTTGTTTTTATCATTCATTTTGTTCAAAGCACAAATAACAAGACAACAACGCTTTGGTACACACATAATTAGGTGGAATTTCTGAGTCATACTGAGACTCAGGACAGCAACAAGGAAATTTTCTTTCGCTCCGAAAATACTCTTTTGTTGGACTCTTTTCTGGCTCCTTTTTCGAAGCGCTCCTAGAATGGTATGCTGGGTCGTTTCCCTAGACCAGTAGTCAACAGACAGCACATTAATAAATGCACCCTCGATCATTTTAATGAATTTCACTCAGTCTCATATTGATATCTGAATTATCGATAGCGTTCAGCCTCTGGTGGCTACTCGTGTCGACCACTGCTATAGAGACTTCTGGTTAAGTTTGAAAACAAATTGTAAAAGCTAGGATTTAGATGTAACCGTACGTTTTTACATTTTTTATGCGAAGAAAAGGTTTGCATGACCATAGCACCTGGATATCTATAATTGTTTCTGGTCGCTTAATCTGCTCTTTATGTTTCTTTATAGTGTCTTCATGAAACAAAACAAAAACTGTTGATAGTAGTTAAACAGTTTAGAGCTAATTGCAAATCTGATCATCGTGCTAAAATTTGACCAAATGTCAGAGAAAGCAATTATTCATGATTTATCAGGGGTGTCATAGAAACCAATATTGTCAGAATTGGTTTTAAAACCGACAAGAAAAAATATCGTGATGCTAGAAATATCTCGGTTTTAAAACCAATTCTGACAATATTGGTTTCTATGACACCCCTGTATATGTCCACAGTTGGAAAAGTCCTAAGGTTCATAAAACATACAAATGTAATACTTTCGGCCCAATCATGAATAAAAATTCCGCGGGAGTTTTCCCCCTTTTCCCATTTTTCCTATTCAAATTCAATGTTAAAAAAATAAAAAGGGAAAAAACTCTCGCGGAATTTTTATTCATGATTGGGCTGTTTAAATGAACCAGAATTTGGCTAAGTGTACTAACATGCGTTTATTTTTTTAATATTGAATTTGAAAAAACTCCCGCGGAATTTTTATTCATTTCTTAAATGAACCACAATTTCGCTAAGTGTACTAACATGCGTTTGAATCAAAGAACGTAGATGCCCTGAAACTACAACAAATAATAATATAACAACAAAAAGAAAAAAACAGCAGCAAAACTTTATTTTCCAATCTTTACCATCAACAGTACAACAAACATGTTTAATGCCATCAAGGCGAAAAAACACTAAAACATCACAGCAATCTCAGCTTCATCAACACCGTCATCAGCAACGGCAGCAGCCAGAGCAGCAGCATCACCATCATCATCTCAACATCAGCATCGATGATAAAACTCGAGGAGGTAAAGTTTAAAATAATTTTATTAAATTGAAGGTTTTGTTTTAAGAATTATTTCGAAGATGGCAACAAAAAGAGTAAAGAGTAGTAAAAACAACAACACTGTGAATTTCTTTGTATAGCAGGAAAAAATGTAGTGTGAGAAAATAATGTGTCTAGAACCAGAAGCGGCCAGCGGTAACTTTCAACTTGAAATTGTCGGTGGTAAGGAGGAAAAAAAATCATAAACACACTTTGTGGGTATGTCTTCATTTAAAACAGTTTAATGACGCCTCTGTTTCCTTATTTATGCCCATTAAAAAAGAATGAACCGGGGTAAAAAAAAAACAAATAAAAAAAATAAACTAAAACAAACTACACTGACCTCACAACACAAAATAAATAAAAATGTAGATCATAATTTCATGTTTAAACATGGTTTAAATTACAACAACAACAACAGCAATAATGATATTATAAACAAAAACACGTATCATCATCTTAAATACCTTTATACGAGTACATACATAATTTTTTTTGTTGGTTTATACAAATTTTTAAAGATTGTTTTCACATGTGTAGCTGTAAAGGAGTGAAATCATTGAAAATTATGTGTAAAAATGAGACACTCATAGCCACCAGAGGCCGAAGATGATCGGTTATGAATATATATAAAACAAGAAATACTAATCACAATAAATAACCGGTCAAATTAAAACCGAGAAAGTGCTTAATGTGTTATTATAATTCATGTTTCATGTTCTTTATACGAGCACATATGTATGTACGTAGTATGTATGCCAACTGCTGGTCTAAAGTCTATTATTTTAAACTCTAGTTTAGTAAAACTAATTGGTAATTGAAAGGCCATTTAAACTAGACACCTACAAAACTATGTTTTAGATTTTTAAATTTCTACAGAGAAAAATGTTCTTAACATATTATTGTAACAAATTAAAACTTTAAAATTACCACCGGAGAGGTGATCTTACTCCACCTGATAATTAAGATTTAAACTGTTGACAAATAATAGCTATTTGTTCAATAAAAAACATGATCGATCGTAGTTACAAGTCTTGACGAGCTATCATTTTGTTCACACAAGTGAATTGGGGACACAAATTTGTTTTATGTTTTCTGTGTGGGGACAACGTGTAGATGTTAATTTACATAGTGTAATGTTTTAGAATGATGGCGTATAAATGATTTGACAACATTGTGCGAGACAAATTTATGTGCAGACAACAAATTGTTTGATGAGTAAACAAATTTATTGTGATTAATACAAATATCGTTCCGTAGCGTGGTGGTCACAAGAAATTTCCCTAATACATTTCATCTTCAGAAATCCCTTTGTAGAAAAGAAACGCTTTTGGCCGGGTAGAAAATGCATTCCAATTTGCCAATTGTTCCAGTACTTTGCAATAGTATTCTTGATTATTCGAACTATTAGCCTAAATAAAAACTTTTCTCTTAGAAACCCTTTCCATTTAAAGTCTGCCAAAAGTTCTTCCTTGTGAAAAGATCTTTCTGTTACTAGAGATACCTCTCCCTGCGAAGATAAAATTGTCATGTTAACGATAACAACTTCTCTGAAGATCCCTTTATACAAAAGAAATCCATCTTTTAAATTGCTGACCTCCAAACGTTTTGTTTTATAATGTTTTGGTTTGGCTCGCGCTATTTGAGTTTGTTTTTACATTTTTTGTATATTATTTGTTGTTCTTGTCCTAAAAACTACAGCCAGTCAGCCGCTTTATAAATATACGCATGTGTAGCAGTCGATGACATGTACCCTTTTATAGGCCAAAATTCCAACATACTCATACAGAAAGAAACGAAACATAGACCGCAAGATCAAGTCAAGTCAAAACCAAACCGTTGCTTTTACGACTTTAAAACACAATGGGTAGAAAGAAAGAATAAAATTTAAACATACAAAACGATTATATACAAATCTCTACCGTTTTGTTGTTATTAAAACAATAATAAAAAAATACAAGAAGCTTGAAAACTATACAGAAGCTTCTAAAAAAGCAACAACTAAATTGTAATATTTAGATTTGGACTACCAGAAAAATAAATAAATTATGAATGTCATTTCATAATGTAGGGAGTTTAGACGCAAGGATCAAAGCTTTAGTTTTTTTTTTTCATTTCTCTGGGAACTAATTGATTGAGAATTGACAATAATTTTTGTTGTTAGTCTTCCCTGAGAACAATGGGAAACTAAGCTTTAATCGTCTAAAAATAAATTAAAACTAATGACTCATTTGTATCAATCACTAGAGAGCTGGCAACAACAGCATCAATATGATTTGAAATGAAATAAGATTTGACAACGTAAAATTGTTCAGGTTATTATAAAGTGAGTCATTTATCTGTTGGCAATTGTTGGTAAAACTAAAATACTTAGAATGATTTCCGACAAAACTGCCAACATTTTTGAAATTCCAAAAGATATTTTTTATCAAAATGACTCCTCAATATAAAAATAGAGCAATTGTTGTAAGATTTATCGGGAAACTTGATTGAAACTTAAGCAAAAACCAAATCATATTGTGCAATATACCTATACATATGTGGGTCAATTTAAAAAAAAAAACGCAATTTTTGTGTCCCCGCACTTTACACTACTATTTTAGGTAAAAAAAAAAACAAAAATTTGAGAGTGATCAGCGAGAAATATGTAACAAAAAAACGTACATAATTCTCAAATTTGTATGTTTGTTTTTTGGTTTATTCAGAATAATGTTTTGTTTCTCCCTCTGACTGCTTCCATACAAAAGCATGTGTCCCCCATTAGAATTTTTAGTAAACAAAATAAAATAAAATCAAGAAAAAAGTAAATATGCAACAGTTATATATATAACAGTTTTCAAATTATTGCGTTTCTTTCTTGTGTTTTGATTTGTTATAGTCGTCAAAACTCAATTAGTGTGAATTTGGCGTTGCAAAGAAAGGTTGTCCCCACAATTTGCATTGAGCGTCACTTTTTTATAAATCAAGTAATACCTATTACTAGTTTTCAATTTCAAGTTTAAATAAAGTAAATAACGTAAGGAAAGTACAAACTTTAATTATTACCAAAGTGAAAAAGCGAAAAAAATCTATTAAAAAAAGTGTGCATTTGCGTGGTTTTTGTGAACACCATGGTAAGGGCACCATAAAATTTCATGCTAATTTTTTTAAAAGTGAATGTATTAAATGTAAAAAAATTGAAGTTGGCAATCATTGTTTAAATGGCTTCAACTAATTTTTTTATAATTTGTGAATTTGAGAAATAAATTGCCTACGAGAAAAAAAAAACAAAATAGGCAAACATTTCATTTCACTTTTGAAATATATTGATTCATAGCTTAAAATGCTTAATTTTGATTTTATTTATCAATTTTCAAGAGTAAAACAACAAAATTAACGGCGGCTGAAAGAGCACGGAGATATCGAGAGAAAATAAAGCTCGATAAAGCGCGTAATGACGAATATAAAAGAAAGAAGAAAGAAAGGTTTAATCGTGGTATATTTGAGTTTAATTTTTATTGTTACTGGCTGATTCTGTTTTTGCCACAAACTTTATTCGAAAGTGGTAAAAATTAATGAGAATGAAAAAAAAACCAAGCCGCTTGTCATTTCATTAAGTTTATACAGATTCAGAATAAGAATTCGAATGAAAATTTATAAATTAAATTAAGTTAAGTTATTGTTTTGTGTCAAATATTTACATATGTGTATAAGTTTCTACAAGAATTACTTCCTTTTTTTCATTTTTTGTTAAACACATCAAAGAATATGTACATGTTTAGTTTTCTATGAACATTTTTGTGTTTTGAAGAATTTTTGTTTTTTTTATTTACTTTTTGTAAAAGAATAAACTTTTTTAGTTAAAGTTTAGATTTGGCATTATTTCTTGTTTACGTGCAACAAAATCTCTTGATCGTCACAAAATGTCTTGAGCGTCCCACTTATTTTTTTCCTTAACCCGGTTATAATTGCAGTTTTTTTTAAACACAAGCCTATTACTTTGCAAGTAACCTCTAAGTTCAAGTCTTTTTTTAACAAAAATCTACATATTTTCATCTTAAAATTTTAAAATAACTAGTCACTTTAAAAAAAAAATTAAAAATCAAGGTGAATCTTGATTTTTTGTTTATAATCGAAAAGGTGATTTTCGAAAAAGTCAATCGTGAGAAACAAAAGTACATCGTAGTAAGCTTGAATTTGAAATATTTTTGCAGTTTTGTCGATTTTTTTATACATATTTGGTGTGTGACGCTCAAGATAGAAATCATAGAAAACCTAAAAAAATCCAAAAATATTGGTTTTTTTGAAAGCCTAAAAGTATTACCGGATTCTTCATCAATTTCTACATAAATTGGCCACTCTTACAAGCGAATTGAAAAAACTTTAAAAATAAGCAAAACAAAACTTGTTGTGTACGTTTTTTTTTTAAATTGACCCATGCACATAATTTAAACCCCAGTTAGACAAATTATATGTAAATAGTGAAGACAATATATACGAGTATATCTACTATACATACATAAATGAAAAGTACAATATGTATATGCAAAGAAAAATGAGTCGTACCAATTTGTATGTTAATCACTTTTGTAAAGTAAACTAGTTTTTTCCCTAAATTTCTTACCTAAGTACTTAATTCCTACAACACAACTCAATTTCTTTTTTGTTTATTATAATTTTAATTTCAAAAATAAATGTTTTGACAGCTTATGCCAAATCAGTGAAATTTCCAGAAAATTGCTAAAGGTTTCTTCTCACTTCCCCTTCAAAAAAAAAAACAAAAAAAAAAACAAAAATAAAAAAGCACGTAAAAAATTTCCATCAACACTTCAATTTCTAATTCTATAATTTAAACAAATTAAACATTTTGACTAGGTTCTATTTTTTCGGATTGGATTTTATGTTTTTGCTTTAAATTTTCAGCAAATTTCACACCTACATAAATAAACGGCAAAAAAATATATACTTTTTTATGATCTCTGGTTAAAAAAACAACGAATTATAGTTTATTTACAAATAAACAAATGAAAATTTCAATTTAAATAAACAAACAACCAATGCAATTAAAATGAGTAATGATTTCGCTGAAATAACAAAATGAAAAAGTGTATCTATTAAAATGATGATATATTTACTCGTAACTCTTAAAGCCAAAATAAAAATCATATTACAATAATAATAGCAACAACAACAACAATAAACATTTTAAATATTTAATTAAGCAGTCATGCAATGATGAAAAATTATACAAAACAATAGTATTAATTAATTATAAATCGTTAAAAAATTACCAATACACACATATGTATGTATGTAGGTCAATAAATAGGCATTTGTATAAGAAGTAAAATCACAACAATTTTGTTTATAAAAATAAACTGTAAGTTGATAAAATTTATTTGTAGATCTTGAAATTTATTTATTTTTGTTATTTAGAAGCATTTTAATGAGAGTTCTTTTATTTTGGAGAGTAATACTTTATACCAGTTTCTATAATCCTTACAAAAATACCAATTATTCATTTTATTTCTCAAAAATATTAACAAAAATTATCTTAAATTTTATTTTACGTCACTGCAATTTCCTAATTACTACTATCTGTATGTATGTAAAAATGGTAGGTTGACTTTTCGAAACATTTTCTCTACATAACACAAATTGATATTTCAAGTTCATAAAATTGCTGTGTCTGAGGATATTTGCACAGAAAGACATCTACACAAATCTACATTGTATTTCAGAATTTTCTAATAGAAATGCAGATTAATTTTTCTAAAATACAATTTGTAATATCTGAAATAGTATAATTGGAAATTTGTAAACTATAATTAGAAACTTCTGAAATACAATTGGAAATAGTGTAGTACATTTTATAGTAATTTAGCTATAGAAATTCGTTTTCTATATGAACGCTTTTTATCCAATGTTTATCCAATATTTTTTGGATTGGTTTTTAAATTAATTAATTTATAATTTAAAATTGGGCACTTGGTGAAACTTAATAAAAATACGACCGAAGGATTTAAATTCAAAATTGCAGTAATTTGACACCATTCTCATTCATACAATTTTCATGATCATTCAATTTTGCTCTGTAAAATTTTTGCAGATTTTTCTTTAATTAAGGTCTTTAAAAAAAAGCTGTTAGGAAAATTTCTAACAATTATGTTTTAAGACACTGGTTCCGAGATACATACATATGTAGATTAGAACATAACTTGTCTGATTATGGCAAATATTAATATTAATCATATTCCAGTAAAAAATATATTACTAATTTTAATATGTGTAATTTTGTTACCCATATCTAAAATACAAACACATTGCTTGGGTTAGTTGTGTAACCTAAATGGTATCAATATGCCCTCATAGGTCATGCTAAAGCGGTCCCTATGATTAGAGTTTCCTTCTCTCATTAGATTAAATTGGATCACGTTTATGTTTTGTTTTGGTTATAAATACAGGCAAATCCCTGTATAACTAGTGATATGTTGTCAGGCCTATTTGCATAATTTAATAAATTGCAAAAAATCATTATATCGAGATTTCTCTTTTGAAAAAAATTTTAGCCGTGTGGAAGCCTAACTATCGTCCAAATTGTTCCATCTTTTGTAGTTTTTAATAATTGTACTTCGCGAGTGTGACTTGGAGTATAATGATGAAAGTCTTTATGGTGTGGATTTTAATGAAGATAACTTACAGGCTACTTTTAATTATGAAACATTTGGGTTCCCTTTTCTTTGTTCCAATAGCGCAAAGTTGAATTGTTACTCTAACATTCTTCTGGAGCACTAGTTTCTCCTACGTGAACAAACGTTTTATTTAGTAACATTTTTCCTGGGATAATTTTTCATATCGCCACTAAAATTGTCTATAAATTAATATATATGTACATACATACATACATACAATTAAAATAAATTACGTCTAAACACATTTATGTACATACATATGTATGAATGTATGTATGTATTTAATTAATAAAATTTACCTTTCATTTATCATTATTTACACCGCCACTGCATTTTATTATATATTTTTATGACTCCACCACTGCCAGTAGCAAATATGACATAATTGTAACACTTTTTACACAACAACAAATAAGAAACGCAAAACAAATAAGAATGAAATGCAAAAATCCACAAGAAATAAAACAAATGCAAAGGAAAACAAAGCAGAAACACTAAACTGATTTGTATTAATAAAAACTATAAAAACAATTGAACAAAAAACACAAAAGAAGCTGCAATTTTGATTAAATTATGTCAATTATTGCATTATTTTATTATTCTTCTTTTAATAATATATTTTTTCCATTTTATTTAATTGCTATTTTTAATATATTGTTTAACTGCACTTCTACTTAAAAAAACACCTGTTTGTCCAAAAAGCCGCGAGAAAACTAAATTGAATGGAATGCAGAACAATGAAAAACGATGTGTGATGCAATGTGTGTATGTAATATAAGTGTTGAGTGAGGGGCATATTGGAGAGTGCGTAATTAGTTTAATGCTAAAAGAGAAGAGCATTATCTACTCTTAGTTTCTTCTTCTGTTATTTTGGAGCTGCATTGTTATTGTTGTTGATTAGTTTAGAATTTAACCTAAAATAATACTTATAATCATAGTTGCCAGATAAATAAGGGTTCAAATCGTCAAATCTTGAATAAAAAATCGTCAAATCGTCAAAATGCATTTTTCAAAATCGTCAAAAAATCGTCAAACAAAATAAAACTTTTTATCAATTCAATATTTTATTTATTTTTTCAAATTAATTTTTTTAATACATAAACAAATAGTAGAAAAGAAAACAAAAAAAATTAAATATGTTTAAGAGATCGATAAAAGTTTAAAAAATAATTATAAATATATTAAAATAATAATATTAAAATAAAAAAGAGTAACAAATAAAAAGCACAAAAATTAGTAATAAATTACTTTTCAAAATATAGTTTTTAAAATCAATTTTTTAAGAAATTTTTATCAATATTTCTTAAAAAATTTATATAATTTTGAATATAAAATAAACAAAACAATTTCTTCATAGTACCAATGTAAAACATAAAAAATTCTACTTCTAAATACAAAATATCACCTTTTTACAACACTATGCGTTTTAGAATTTTTCAATTATATTTCAGAATTTTCTATTTAATTTTATATTTAAAAAAATTTCAATTGCATTTCTGTAGTTTCTAGTTGTATTTCAGAATATTCTTATCGTATTTCATAAAAGTTAAGCTAAAAGTATGTTTAGATTCTGAAATACAATTAAGAATTTCTCAAATGCATTTGAAAATTTCTGAAATACAATTTGAAAATCCTATAATATTATTAGAAGTTTCTAAAATATAATTGGAAATTGTGAAGTTTAGTACATATATTTAATTTTGTAGGTACATTTTCCTATTAAACTTTTTAATAAGCTCATATTAAAACAACATTTATTTAGTTTTAAAAAATCTTTAGTGAATTAAATTCCTTCCAAAGAAGACGTTGCTAACCTATTCCTAATTTTTGTTTTGTTTAAATTTACCTGCCTAAATACTCGTTCGAAGAATGAGGTAAAACTAAAATTTTTTGTATAGGATGGGAAACAAAAGATTTAAATCTTTCCTTTGAATTTCCGAAATGTGTTTCCAAAATTCCAATAAACTGTTTTCTTATTCCGAAACCAAATTATAAATTTTATATGAGAAAAGAGTGTTGCAAATCATTTATACTGAAAAATCGTCAAAATAGGGGCAAAGATCGTCAAATCGTCAAAGGGTAATTTTTGACACCAAAAATCGTCAAAATGACGATAAATCGTCAAATATGGCAGCAGTACTTATAATCTTGTTTGTTTACAAAAACAAATTTTAACTTCAATAAGCAAGTTTAAACATGTTGTAGGTATTTACTAAATAAACTTGTGTGTTTGTTGTTATATTTTGATACAGTGCAAAACAATTTATTCTTTTATTTTGTATAATCCAGTTTTGTCATGACTAACCATTTCACAGTGTTCACAGGATATTGACAATATAATATGGAAAAACACTTAATAAAAAAATCTTTATTAAAGATTTTTATATACATACATACATACATATGTAAATGTGTAAACGCCGATATCAGCAATAAATTAGTATTTACTAATAAAGACAGGTAATTTTGTTAAGATTATTGTTTTATATTTTTCTGTTGAAAAGAAACACTGAAATGCAATTTTTTATTTTAAAATTTTTAAAGTTGAATAGACCACCGAGAATTTAATCTTTTAACTTATGAATATGTTTAAATTAGTTGTTAAGTTTTACTCTGCCTAAGCAATTATCGTTATAATTATAGAGATTTAAATTTAATTAAATTGTTAAACCATTCACAATCTATAATTTTATGCTTTTAAATAAATTAAAGCCGGAAATTATTGAAAAGTTGTATTAAAAAATAGCAATTTAAAATATTATTGAAATGTTATAAAAGTTGAATGAAATCGTATGAATTTGTAAGATTTGTAATGTGTTTAAAGTGATGATTCGGCTCAAGATGCAGTTATGATTGTTGTATATCTTTAATCTTCTACCATGTCTGCAGCTGAAAGAACATTTTGAACAATTTTAAAATAAAGATACAGGAGATGTTAAACTTAAAGAAGTAATATGTTGAAGTAAGGGACCTAACATTACGACAAAGATTAGCATTAACAATTAATTTAAGTGAGTACAAGTACCTTTTGAAAAATGTTACTTTAACTTTATTATCTTCAAATATTGTTATAAAGTTTGTGTTTATACGTTGCAAGTCATATTGATTAGATATTTACTTTTTAGACAACAGAGGTAGGTAATTTAATCTTTTATTTCGGATATCTTTCTTATTCATAAATAGAAAAAATAATTTTCTATTCAAATACAAAGTTTCAACAAAAACCTCAGTTGTGTCAGAGCGACTCTTGTTTTGCGCATTAAAATTCTTTCGGCTATAGGTAGTGTCTCTGAATGAATGTCAAGTGCAAATATGAAGAGACTTAGACATGTTGACATCCAGGATTCACATGAATCTTGCAATTATTTATTATATATCGGTAAATAAATCTTGTTAGACATGGCTCGGGGGAGCCCTTAACCGTGTAATATTGAAGTTTCGATGCGTATATAGACATAAATACCGAATACTATACTTGAAGATACCGACATCCCGGGTCATTATATTGTGTAATATTAAAAAATTAGGTGATGTCTTTTATCGGTGCCACGTAAAAGACATCTAACTGGGGTAACATAATGACAGGGATTGACGGCGTAACGACATTAAAAAGGATACAGTAGGCTTTGCAAATAATCTTCAAATGATGCGAAGAAACTATGCTGAAAATCAACCCGACAAATGATTTGAAAACACCATAACTGAGTTCTCTTCCGATTATTCTGTATATCTACTTATAATGTCTAAATTATTTCTGATGCACTATTATAGAGGCTTTGTGGTTGCACTAATGGATCATTTTGAGAAATTACCAAATTCTGGATTGATTGGAATTGGCGTTTGTTCGCCATTAGAGATCTATCTATGAGCTCACACAAGGTAAATGATTTATCACACTATCATAGTCCCCGTTTACACAGTCGAACATTTGGAAGAAAAACATTTAGCTTGGAAGAAAATTAGGGGTGGAGTAGAGAGAATCAATTTTGTGTTCGGTACTCGGTGAACATGCTTTGTTGACATTTTCTTTGCTGGAATTTAGTACAAATTATTATACAGCCCGAATAAGAGAAATGTCAAAAAAGCAAATAATAATGAAATGTGTCTGACAACATTGTTCGGCAGTGTGACCGCGAATAAAAACAAAACAAAAGAGAATTCCAGATGTTTTTCTTCCAAATGTTCGGCTGTGTAAACGGGGACATGTTTGCTACAGGGTATGTTTTTAAACGCTCTAGATTATACCTAACTCTATTTTTCCAGTGTTTCAACATCGGGAATATTCGACCTATTTTTTAAGCGTTTAGTGCTTAAATAATCCAATCACGTTTTTAAAAGAAAAATCTAGATTTTAAATCTTCAAAAATGGTTCGCTCTCTTCAAAGTCCTTCTAAAATTTGTTTTTTTTTCCGAAATTTTTACTTTTGTTGAATCAATTCCGGTTGTTCCAGTTAATGCAGAGCTGAAAATCTTTGTCTAAATGGGGCATAGATCGTCCTAAAATAAAGGTGTTGTTGTCCAAATAAGTATGTAGTTTAACTGTGATTCACTTAAGCGCCGCCAGTGTTTAAAATCATACAATATTTTTAAGCCTTAAGCCTTCCTCTATGAATAATCAAAGCTTTAAACAAACTGATTCTGACTTTCATACTATTTCATAGCCATTTAAAATTCAGCATTTATTCCATAACTAACTCAAAATTAAAGTTATAGGGTCTGGCCCTAATATTTCAAATTGGCTAACTAGTTTATATTAATTGTGTTTTAAATAGTTTGAAATTATAATTAGGTAAATAAAAATGAATTAATGTTTTTGTAAAATAAACAAAACGTAAAACAAAATTTAATTATTACATACGTAAATAAATAAATTAAATTATGAAAAACTATTTCAACAAAATCATAAAAATTAAACCCAAACAAAAACATTAAATGCCCAATAATAAATCTTTCAAATTGTTTCTATCTTGCTGCCGTACATCTCTGAAACACGAGAGGGGAACATTTCAGAGAATAGATTCTTTCAAGTCCAGCTGTCAACACTGACAAACAAAACTACTAAAAAAGCTTATAAATTGAAGTAGCGTTTTTTTTTTTTTTGGTTTAATGTGTGTTTGCCGGTATACGGGACCAGGGGTTCATGTGTCAGTGATTGGAAAGGGTTGTAAATCAAGCGAATATGTAGAGCACAGAGAAAAAAACATTCAAAAATATAAAAATGAAATAAAAAACACGGCAGGTATTAGTTGTTTTAATTGTTTAATAAAACAATGGGAGGTCGCTTACGGCGAAGACAGCAACAGAGCTGATGAGTAGTTGTTGTTTGTTGCCGGAGTAGATAGATTGATGGTGGCCAATATTAAGATAGGTCATGTGATTGGTGGTCGATTTGTTGTTGGGTCGGTCGGTCGGGTGGTCGTTCAAATGTTGGCCAAATGTGGGAAACTTTTCATACATTCACCTTAAATACAATTGTATGGTGTGTTGTGTTGTGTTGCGGTGAAGGCTGCTGAAAGGTATTAAAAGTATTCAATAAAATATAAATCAATTTTATTAGAGAAATAATAAAAACCACAAAAGCAACAACAAGGTTGTGAAATCAAATCATTAAAATTGAGAAACAAAAAACAAAATACTCTTCATAAAGATAACCAGCCTCAAATGCGTAGTAGATCATTAAAATTTGTTAAAAAGTCATATTTTTTGCTTGTTTGCTTCTGCTGTCTGTCTTTCATTAAGTATTTAAGTGTTTCAAAAAAAAAAAAAAAAAGAAGAAAATATTCATCTGTGTATTTGTGTAATATTTCTATTATTTACAAATTGTTTGCTGAAAATTTATTATTAAATGTTTTTATGTCTTCATTTTTCATGAGAATAAACATCATAAAATTATGATTTTGAATAAATTGCAAAAACTTTTAAGAAAAAGCTGTTTCGTAAAATCTTTATCGTTTTAATATTTTTCCACTGGAAGGCGGCCGGCCGGGCAGCCGAGGAGAATGAAGCCTCCAATACTTAAGAGTAAATTATTGACTTTAATTGCAATTAGATATATTGTTATGACCAGGTTTTTCTTCATTTATATGCTTCTTTATTTTCAAAAGTGATTTAAAAATTTCATGGGAAACATATTGTAAACATTGAGACACTGAGAGAAAACTATTTAGAGTTAAGTAATATATACATACATATGTATATAGGAAGATTTTAAATAAAGTGTTTTTTCTATAGTTAAAATTTCAGGGCGAAAAAGTGACTTTTTTATAAAAAAAAATATTTTGTTTAATACTTAATATTCATATTCAGTTTAAATTCAAAAACTTTTGATTTGAAGAAAGTTTTTGTGAAAAACTCTTTGGGTAATAACTTTTGGGAAAACTTTATTTATTAAGAGTAAAGGCAGAATTAGTCTTTACTTTCTGTTTCGTTCCGAATCAGCTGACTTGATTCTGTTAAATAGAAAATGTGTAGAAGTCGTTAGTTGTTTTGTTACTTTCCGTGCCGTTGCGGACGCAGAACCTGTTGAAAACAAAAATTTGCTAAGTAATTGTAAGTGACAGCACAAAACAGCTGACATCTGCACAACAAAAAAATGTTTGGTTTATTACAAAAATTTTCAATTACTTTGAATTTAATTAAGTTTTTGTATAAAAGTTATAAAAATATAAAAAATAAACGATAGATGACGAAAAACTTCTTACTTTAGTCGAAAGTAATGGCATATTGTACAATAAAAAAACTTTGATTTGTATTTTTTTGCGGTGTGTTGTCTGCTTACCTAAAACAGCTGATACGTTTATACGGAAAAGCTAAATACAAAAATTTAACAACAGAACGACACGGAACAGAACAGCAACAGAAAGTAAAGACTAAAGCTATGTGTCGACGATGGTCAGATATTACAACGTTGTCATATCTACCAATGTGCTAGCAATGTACTGCCATTGAAAAATTTTTAGCAAAAGGTAAATTGTCAGTTTACACGACTGTAAGAAAACTAACAATTTCATTTGCACACAATTGTCACACAATGAATTTAACTGTCAACCGAAATTGTCAGTTTACACGACTGTAAGAAAACTAACAATTTCATTTGCACACAATTGTCACACAATGAATTTATCTGTCAACTGAAATTCTGAGTTTACACGGTTGTCAAATTGTTGCGTGGCATTGTCAAATTCGTTTTGCAGCTCTGTGTGTGTGTGTTTAAAAATTTTATTAATGCAAACTTTAATTTAATTCTTTAATTTTCTTTCACTTTTTTCAAAAATTTTATCAATGCACACTTGTTTGTTTATTATTCATGTATATACAGAGTTGCATTTAGAAATAATTTCTATGACAATGCTGCCATTGGCAGATGCATAAATTTTGCACATATGACAATGAAATGTGTTTGTCAATTGTCTTAAAACAATGACAATGACAAAATTGTGTGTTTACACGATTGTTAGATGTCTAACAATATTTTTGTGTTGCAATGTACTGAAAATGCTTTTTCTTACAACGTTGGAAGACAAAAATTTCAAGTTTACACGGTCGTTAGACATTTTCTGCACATTTTTCGCACAACGTTGTAATATCTGACCATCGTCGACACATAGCTTAATAAAGCCTTAAAGCTTTTTAGTGAAAGAAGCGTTTTGTGTAAACAAAAAGATTTTCTTTGTGAAAATGTTTTTTCGCTCGCAACTATAGTCAAGCGTTGTCCCCTGTACTGCAGCCTATGTTTGAAATATGTTCCTAAACTTCAGCCCTTCTCCTAATACAGTTCTAGGTTTTGAGCACATTGACCCGATTTACAGTGTATTTAAACAGCAATTTAGCATGTTTATTATAGTAGTTTTTTGTTGCTGTTTTTTAATGATCAAAAATAAATGTTTTTTCTCTATTTCTTAATATCTGAAAGCCAAAAAAAATTCGAACCGAAAAAAAATCTGAAAACATTTTCACCTTTTGTATCTTTCTATTTAAACGAAAAAACAAATTTCTTTAAAACAACAAAATAAAGCAAAAGTTACAAACCATAAATTATTTTCCACTCATCATTTCATGTTCTTCGATGTTTCGTATTGTGTGTTAAAGTTCATTAAAAATAAAAGAAACTGCAGATTTTCAGCCAAGTGGCAGAAGCTGAAATCTCCACACATGCTCGCTCTCCTTCATTCTAGACCAGACGCAAAGCAGCAGCGGTTTGTTTGCATTTACAACTTGTTTGTGGTCGTGGGCCTCATAAAACTTTTATGAGCAATTGATAGTGTGAACAAACGTTTTCCTTGCATAATTTTTCCTAAGATGAAAAGAAACAATTTTTTGTTTCTTTTTGTTAGTATGTAGATATTTCAATTTAATACACTTATCAAGTGAAATAAATTCCTGGCTATTTATGGCTTCTGTGTGTATTTATTACATGAAAACAAGACTAATGAAAATAATGGAATTTGTTTCTTTTTTTTCGTCAGTTGGGGAAATCTAACCATTCTAACCAGCAGTTAATATAAAGATGATGTTAGCCAAGGTTAAACACAATTAAGGCGTCAATTACAAAAAAATAACTAAACAAAACTTTAGATAAATTCTTTAAGAAACACAGCTTTTGGACAGACAGAATTACTTTAGAGGATTTTTCTTTTAAATTTTCAATTAATTTAAGTCCAGACCCTCCAAGAACCAAAATGAACTAATAAATTATTTTAATCAAAATTATATGCTAGCATTTGTAATTTCTTCAATACCAGATTTTGTAAAATGTTTATTGCTTCTTTATACTGCCGCTTACATTGTGTTCGATAGAGCATTTCGTGCAACATGTCATACTTGTGCTAGTACATGTGTATTAACAAAAGTGTTCTTCACAAAACGACAGCAGTAAAATAAAACTTTAATGTACTTGCAGTACATTTCAAACAAATACCAAAATATTTAAATTTTCAAGATAACATCCATCATCTCACCTTTTTTGTATGTTTGAAATCTTGACAACTTGTGAAAATTATAAGATTTTCTAAACCAACATCTTCATCATGATGATTAAACCAACAAACCCCTGATTATCATTAAATAAATATTTAAATTATATCACAGAACAGAAAAAAAAGAACATCTAAAAACACTGTACACAGTGTTTCTTTCATTTTAAGTGTATATTGTAAAATATTCCGTCATAAAATGAAGAGTTTGTTTATTTCACATTAAAAGTCAATTAAATGCGATGATGTATTACTACTACAAAATAACACAAAAAATATAAGAAAAACATCTTAAACAAATAAACAAAAAACAATGAAACAACCAACACGCTGAAAACTCATTAAAAATCAAAAAATAAAAAAAAATTCAAAAACGCAAAGAAACATTTTCCACTCAAAATTATTAAAGACTACAACAGCTTAATTTTTATTAAGATTTGAGTTGATTTCTATCTTTTCATTTAAATTTCAACATGAAACTTCAGTCAGTTAAAGAAAAATAAACATTTCTATGCGTACAATTTTTTGAGTGTAATCTTAAAACAAAAAAAAAAAAATTAAAAAAAGTTTCCTTTAGAAGCTGGTGCATTTAGGGAGTAAATACTCATAACGAATGTTGTTTATCTTGTTCTATCTGGAAACTTTGCCAGTAAAATAGCAAATCGTATGTAAGATGACAGTAAAACAATTTTGCTAGACGAACTTGAAATAATTTTTTGTTTCTTTAAAAAAAATTTCAATTTTTTCTTAGTAACAAACGATCTTAAACTGCTAAGAACTCAACTGGTAGGAACGATGAATTTCGCCCAACACGACGAATTAGTTGGTAGTACTTCGCTGTGTATATTCGTCGCATGAAGCACAATAACAATGAAACAAATACAACGGTTATTATTGACAGATGTGTATGTATACGAGTACATATGTATATGTATATGGTGAACTTCACGTCAAGTGACCCAATTTTAAAAATCGATGTCTTCCGATTTGGATAAAATTTGCACCAAGGTTAATACTATTGGATAGTAGGCCAGAGACAAATTTTCAGCTCTATCAGTCCAGAAGTGCCGGAGTTAGAGGGGGTCAAAGTTGGACATTTTGGTCAATTTTGGTCATACAGGGTTTTATTTAAATGAGTGTAACTTTTTACCTATTGGTCCTAGCAAAAATTGTCCAAAGGACTGTAGATAGCTATTTCTTCAATCATTTCAAAAATATTTTTTTTTAATTTGGGTCCTTTTTTCTCAAAAGAAAGCTTATATAATTTACCTTAAGGCCTTTATAATCGCTTAATGGGATGCGAGTGGGATATCTATCAAAAAAAATATTTTTTAACTCAAAAATAGGATTTTTCAATATTTGGCACATGTATCATTTTCATTTATATATTAATTTTATTAAATTATTTATTATTACATATTACTCTTATTTAGTATTATAAGTGGGCGGATTTTCTTAAAGTTTTTAAAACAACATTTAATAGATGTTATATGCATTTATATGCGAAAACTAAACATTCTAGTTACAAATTTTAAATCATTTGTATGGGTGCTGGGCGTAAAAATGGGCGGATTAAGTTCATATTTTCAGGAGCACATTCTAAAATTATAATATTACTGCTTTATGAAAATTGAGTTGATATATTAAAAATCATGGAAGTTATGTCACATTTTCTACTTAAGTTGTATGGAGGGTGGGCGTAAAAGTGGGCGTATTTTTGTAAAAAAAAAAATTAAAATTCTTAAAAAATTTAAAATAAATGCGTGCAAAATTTCATGAAGCTTCGCAACCTGCTTAATTTATGGCCATTAAATACACTACACGGTCACTGTGTGCGTCGTCGCCGATTCAATGGCTCAAAGTAGAATTGTCAATTTGGAATTGAATGCCAAAATGTATTACCACAAACCCGTAGTATGCTCCGCCTACAGCAACATTGAACATACTGTTAGTGTTTCTAGCTGTTATGGTAAAATTTGCTAAAAATGCAACCTGTCATTGAAATGAGTAACACAGCTGACTTAATTTTCCGTTTCTAATGCAATCACTTGTTTCTTTCCACTGAAACAGAGGAAATCTCTGTAAACATTATTAAGATGATTTACTTGCTTAGATAGAACAAGATAAACATTATAAAGAGTTTTTGTCCGATTCAATCATCTCCACTTTTATTTTCCACCAAGTAATTATAAATTATTTCTTTTTATAATTCTCGAGACAGACGGCTTTCAAGAAAAGAAATTTCTTTAAAAATGTTTCAAATGTTTGATTGTTTTTTTAAGATTAATTGTGTTTGATGAAATTCATTTATATATATGTATTGGGTGTATAACTTAGAAATGCAGGATTTATAACAGATGGTAATACTAGATTTACACCTACGCAAAATCTAGTACTTAAGGGATTTTGAGCGAAATCTTGTCCATTTCTACTAGATTTCCCATACAAAACAAAATCTAGTTCGTCACGAGATTTTGGCAAAATCTCACAAAATCTTGCAATACAACTCTGAATTTCATACTAAAGTACTAAACAATACAGCACTGAACAAGAAAATTTGGACAGTTGCACAAAAATAAATTTAAAAAAATAATAAAAAGAGCGGGATATAAAATAAATTTGTGGTAAATTACACCGTATACTAAATAAATAAATAAACATTTTTTTTGTTTTGTCTGTTTTTGTCATTGACGTCAACTTCGAACACAGCAATTGAAATGTTTGCCGGCTCATTCGAAAATTTTCTATGAACGTTTCTTCTGGCATTCTGGCATACTAGGCTTCCTCATAAAACGAGCCGTGGCAAGTCTATAATATAAACGTATTTAGTTAAATTACACCAACTTACATATTTCCCATACTTACGTGTGTCCATTCCAACCTGCTATACAATAATAGCGTGTAGTACACTTGCAGAAGTTTGTGAAACCTTATGTTTAACAAATGCTGCTATTTTTTTATGCAAAAATGTTAATTCCGATTGTTTTTTTTTTCAGATCTGGATGTAAAATATAATAAAATTTGTTTTTGTCTCTCCATTTTTGTTACTAAAAGTTTGCAATATAATTTATTTTCTTTTTCAATCAGCTGTTTTTATTATGAAAATGAAATCCAACAATATATCAAAAAGTAGTAGTGTAAACGCCAAAAATTTTCTTTAAGATTTTAATTAAAATCTACTAGATTTTGCGTAAGTGTAAATGTAGTATAATAGATTTTGAAAGCGGTTTTTGTCTTTAATAACTTATATGACAATTGGAAAGGTACATATCAGTATATTATTTTCACTTATTTATTCAACATTATAGGTTAACAACAAAGTCTTTTTATCTTTGAAAATATTGAATTATTTGCTAACAATTATACATTTACAGCCATAATAACTTATAACATATATTAAATTTAACACATTAAATATTTCAAAAATGTTAATTTCTTGACAAAAAAAAATTGTAAAATTACGTTAATTTCAATTCAAAAACTTTCCCGGAAATGCACACAGAATTGGAATTCTCGTACCCCAAAACCTAGTGACTCTAGTGTTTGATCGTATGTCATGGCATATCAGGACTGGGATTGACTCTAGCTGTGTGATGGGTCAAAGATGACCATAAATACAACGTTCTATCGGTTGTATGGTTTTTTATTTGGGTTTTTGAATTTTTAAGAGAAGTTCCGAATTTAGTTTCATTTGGTTAAATACTGTGTATATATAAACACTTTCAACCCACTGTGCACTCATAAAAACGCTAATCTTACACAGATTCACTTTTTTATTTACAACTTCAGTAAATAAAGTTTAAACTAAAAATAACAAGGAAACACCAGAATTCGGTAGAGAAAACTAAATAAATTAAATAAAATAAAATCCATCATAAACTAAAAATGTTGAAAATGTTGATGACAAAACAACAACCAAACCATTTAATGATAAAAGCCAAAAAAAAAAAAAAAAAGATAACTTTACGTTGAAGCGTTAAAATTTCACAGATTTACACACGGATTTAAAGCAGCTCACGTGCATTTGAAACAAACCCAAAATGAAATAAATTCAAATTAAATACAACAAAAAAAAAGTTAAATAAACATTTCCATTATGCTTATCAGACAGAGATCGGGAGGCAAAGACTCTGATGAGATGCGAGAATGATGTTGACTGACGATAATGATGAACAAGAAAAGCACTCAATTTTTATTTTTTCTTTTTACGAGGAAGTTGTGTTGGGTAAAACTTTTCTTTTTCCAACGCCTAAGAATTAGTGAGATTTCAAAACTTAACTAGACAACACGCCACAGCCAGTCAGCATGACTGTTTTAAATTCTACAAGTTCGAGCCGCTACAGTGGTGCTTGCAAATGCAATTTATCTTGCCTGCAAAGATTTCTAAGATAAACGAGTGTAAATTCAAATAAATTCAAATAAAGAAAAATATAAGATTAACAGTGAAAAGTTGAAAATTGTCCGCTAAAAAACGGCTCATTTGAGATTAATTAACAACAGAGACACAACGAGTGTGTGTGTGCTAAAACAGATTTTTTTAACAAAATAATAATAATAAAAAAAAATTGAAACAAATTTGCAAAACAAGAAAATACACACAATACTCGTACAATAACATGCAATACAATACTAACACAATACTATATATGTACATACATTTAGTACAGTACCGATCATTCAAATGATTACAGTGTGATTACATGTGTATGTAGAGGTATGTAGCCACTAGTGTGCAATGATGTGTGTAGTGGTATCTATTAGATAATTATAAAAGAGCGTAATGAGATTGAAATGAAATGTGAAGAAAAACTACAAATTAAAAGCAAAAAAACATAGTATTTGTTTGATCTAAATTCATGTACAGCAACAGAACACAAGACTCTTTAACCGAGGAGAGTCCGCCAGCCAGCCATTCATGTCTGAACTACAATAGTACGAGTATTAGTGCAAGTAATTTAGAGAATCGTAATAGGAATGTGTGGATTTTCACAATAAAACGAAAAAACAAATTTGTTTATGTGTGAAAAGTGTGTGATGAAAAACTAATTTCTAATGAATGAGTTCCAACAAACGTGTACGTACAATTGCGCTGTGAAATGGATCAATGTGAGCGATCGGTCGTTGGTCGGTCTATCGTTTGTTCAGTGTGTGTGTTTTTTTTGGCGATGGGCGAGTGTAGTTTTATTTGTTTTCGGCAATATCATCATCATGATTATCGACAACAACAACATCATCATCATCAACATTATCATTTGTGCAAACAAAGTTGACGGTGACGTTAACGGCGGTAAAAATACACTGTCAGTATTTGTGGCGGCGTTTCAGTGTTAACTTACCTGTAAGATGCGCTGATACCGATGATGAAAGTCTCTTCTTCTACATCATCTTTTAGTTTGCTTTTTTTTTTTTTGGGTTGTTGTTGTGTTTTTCCTTTTCTACTCATCGTTTATTCTATGTGCAACAACGGCCACAAATACGACCAACAGCCAACAAAGTTCAGTTCATCGTGGTTGATGATTGTGGTCAAGTGCACACACAACTAAAAAATACTGCTAAATTTAATTAAAAAAAAAAAAAAATACAATATATGCAGAAAATTTGTTAATATTTTTGCTTTCATTTTGTGTGATGTATTGTTGATATTTGAGAAAAAAAAAGAAAAGAAAATATTCAAATCGATTTAAATAAATTTGTTCAAAAATTTAATAAAAACATGTGGATGTAAATGAAAACAAATACAACAAGGAATTATGTTTTATTGCAAAAAATTCAAGCAATGTTACAAAAAGTGTGAGAAAGAAGTGAAATATTATTAAAAAACTGTCTAAAAAAATAATTTGATTTTCAGTTAACAAATGAAACTAAATGAAAATCTTCTTGAAATTGAATTAATTATGTTAGTGTGACATGCTAACCTGCCTGTATTATAAAAAAAACTTAATTTTTTAATACATTTTTAAACAAAAATGACAAAACCACAAACCTTTCAGTTATTCTTATTGGGTATTAAACACACACTTAATCACTTATCAGTGTCCTGAGTACGAGTACTTCTTTCTAAACAGTAGTTTGTTGGTACTTTTTTATAATTACGTTTCGGTTAAACAATTTTAATACTTTTTGGTGGTAGTTTTTTTACTATTATAAACCAAACAACAAATGTTGTTTCATCAAAAATGATAATTTAAGAGCTAGTCATTAGTAATTGTTGCTACTAAAAGTACCAGAAAGTACACTTAACAAGTTCGAAGTCTATATTCAGCACAGATGAAAGTTAATCACTAAAAGTGTGTGTAAAACAAACACACGTCAAAAATACAAAACCAAAATCAGAAAAATGTGCATAGTATTGTTTATCATACTCCTAAATAGTTTGGTCTTGAAAATCAGCAATATCGATTCAGTTAAACGCGAGTTATGAACCAAAATATGAGACAACCTCCAAAAAAAACTCTAACTTTTTTTGTCAATGTCAATTTCGGTTTTAAAAAACACTTTTATTGTAAATAAATTTAATTGGATACACAATTTTATTTTTGCTAACAAAAAATTTGTGCTAGAAAATATTAATATACATGTATGTACATTAGGGTGGCCCCGTTTGTATGGAGAAAATATAAGGTATTGTTCCCGACTAATATGAAAATTTGATTCATTTTAAGACTACGTTTCTCAATTTTTTTTTGTCCTGGATCAAAGGATAAAAATGCCCTTTTTAGAGGTTTTTTGATTTTTTTTTTTTTTTTTAACAATTTGTAATTTTTATTTATATCATGTTAATTCCTTATATAAGTGGCCTCAGCGTCATTTCTTCCAAAGGAACTATATGTAAATTTGGTATCATATGAAAGGTATTTGAGAGGCGCATTTAATGGGTTATCAAAAATTAAAAAAAACAAATTTTTAAATTAAAAAATTTTGAAAATTTCAGACAAAATTTTAGTATTTTTTTATTTTTTAATAGAATTTACTTAAATAAATAGTTGAAATTTCTTGATTATAAACATCATGCAACTTAACCCAAATGGTTTTTCCCGTAAATTTTTTTTTTTAATTTTTGATAACCCATTAAATGCGCCTCTCAAAGACCTTTCATATGATACCAAATTTATATATAGTTCCTTTGGAAGATATGTGAAAAAAATAAAAAAAACCTTTAAAAAGGACCTTTTTATTCTTTGATCCATCTCACCAAATATTCACCCCAGCACAAACAAATTGAAAAACGTAGTCTTAAAATTAATCAAATTTTCATATTAGTCGGGAACATCTGCAACTGTATTTTGGGGTCACCCTAATGTACATATATCGCCGGAAAAGCTTTTGCACTACTTTTAATTTGGTATACATATTCTTAAGTATCCAAGATATTGTCTAAAATATTTAAATAATTTTTATTCTTTCCAATTCGGAAATTTTGATAGGAATTATTTAAAAATCATCTTAAGCGTTAAAGCACAATTTTACTCTGATGGTTTTGTGAATCGTCAAAATTAACATATTTGTGTTTAAAAAGAAGCCACTTTTTGCTGTGAATTTTGGGCTAGACTGATCATTGGACTGTCTGTACTTGTTCGAAAATAAGTCTGGTCAAGCAGTGAATGTTACTAGTGTTCTATAAAGCTAACAAGTTAGAGTTCTTTCTGTCTCAATGGGGATACTTCAATTGACATCAATTGGATCAGTGATGCCAACTTTTGAGACTCAAAACGCGTAAACATTTTTGAAAAAAGGGTTAAATGGGAAAAAATCCATATAAAGCCACATCCAATTTTTTTTTCGCGTTTTGAGTGACTAAAATCGGGCTAAATCTAGCCCGAAAAGGGCTAAGTTGGCATCGCTGAATTGGACGGTTGCGACAAAATGGTGCCACAATTCAATAACAGCATGAGATATTTCCTGTTCATTTATTCGCTCGTTTCATTAGATTTCTATTTATGGGAATATTTGCAGCCAAAGGTCTTTATGCTATTCCATAAATAACACTTTTCCGTGTACTGTATGATCCTGCATAAAACTTTGACCCCTTTTATTAGACTTTTAGTAAAGTTTTGGCCCGATTTAGCAGCTCCCTGCCATTATTCATATGATTTGAACTAATTGTCAATTAAACAATTTTAAGCTATTGTCAAAGTAAAGTTTAAAAAATAAAGATTTCTAGCGATTTGGAATAATGAATGGTAGGCAGCGCTTGTGTGTAACAGTTAATGCGAACCATCAACAAAGAGGAACTAAAATTTAGGTTAGAAAAAATAGTCATATGTAATTCAAATAACACGCAGGAAAGACTACAGGGTACTTTTTTTTACTAGAAATTACTAGTTAACTTATGTACATTTGGACCATCACTGTTATTTTCTTAGGCATACATTGTTTTACAATCTTTTGTGAGCCGGTTGCTGAATACATTGTTTTAAAATGGATTAAACAAAAATATAAATAAATAAAATTATTAATTAATTTTGACAAAATCAGCGTCTTAAGGCGTTTACGTAGTTACACCATTTCTAGAATTAAAATGTTCGCTATAACTCTTAATAATATCAATGAATATGAATGAAGAAATATATACAACTGGATTTAAAACTCATTGAAAATATGCAAGTTGTAAGAAATGTAGTTAAGTAACCTTTGACCTTTAAAAAGTTTAAACCATAGCTGTGATCCACTAAAAATCCACAAACCCGTTTGTATTTATATTCCGATCAAGGCCTTTCACTTCTAGTTGCAAAGTTCTTTATATCATGAATTCCTTTTGGAAATGGTGTAGTTTAATAAAAATCATATTATATTGCATTTTTCACGCTTTTAAAGTTTTACTTTCATAAGCAACAAAGTATCCAGCCCACAGTGTAACTCCAGAAAAACACCAGCTTACAAAACCAAGACAAAAAAAAAACTTAAAACTTCATAAATTTGAAACAAAAATCCCTTCAAGTCTACTCTCATACAAATTAAGCCAAAATCAAGAAAAAGAAGCCAACAGTTTCAATCCAACACACACACACACACACAAACAAAATGAACTAAAAAGAAATCCTTTAAAGTTTAAACTTAGACACAAGAGCACTTAAATACAAAAAGAAGAAAGAAAACAACAACAATAAAAAAAAACAGTTCCCATCATTTTCAAAGCGGCTTTTAAAACTATTTTTTATGCGATTTTGTTGTTTCATTTTTTGCACTTTTTGATTTTGATTTTTTTTTTTCATTTTTATCCAACTCCACACCGTGGTGTGTTTTATCCCTTTTTCGTATGACCGGCCGGGGTAAAAAACAGTCCATGAAATCGCCAAAACACAACAGCAACTGCTACAAAAAAAAAAAAAAAACTCAACTCCTTCAAAAAAAAAAAAAACAAAAAATCCAACAAAAATATAAAATAAAGGCAGGCACATTAAACATTAAACGTATTTAATTTAAAGTTTCCACAGAACCAGCCAACGAACGTTTCAGTACGCGTGAGACTTTACAACAAAATTGACGCGTTTTATTTGTGATTTAAAAAACCAACATATAAACAAAAAATAAAATTAAAAACTCTTCAACATTAAATAATTAAATTTCTAATTTTTCTTTGTAGCCAAAATAAATCAATAGTTTAAGACCTCGAAACAAAATGTTCAATTTAAAACATACGAGTAAACAAGTGTTGACCAGCTGTAAATTAATTGCCACTCAATATTAGTTAACAACCGGGTAGAAAACCTTAAAAAAAGCACAAATAAATTGTTTTAAAAGTGTCAATGTTTAAAAGAAATTTCGTTTGTAACCAATTGCTAAATTACAAAAAGAAAAATCATAAATCATAAATAATTTGCAAACGTTAAGACTGTGGCACCGTTGAGATATGCGGTTATTTATGGTGATTGCAATTGTTATATTTGCAATGCCAATAACTGGACTGGGTTGGTAAGTGTTTTATATTAATTAGACTATTCTTTAAGATTGTTTTAAATTATTATTCTATGGAAAATATGTTATAGAAAATTATAAATTATACTTATTTATTTATTTATTTATATATTTAATATTTCATAAATAAATAAATAAATAAATAAATTATACTTAAAGCAAACACAATTTTGCTTCACTCCAGCTCAACTTGTGAGACAATAAATGCATAAGGGGTTGTTTTTTTGGAAATTGTTACAGTTTAAACGTCAAACTCAAATACTGGTAGGTAGTATTAAGCGTTTTTCATAATTTGCACTCGATTTAAAACTCATTTTCAAAGAAGTATGCTTCAATGATGCCTCAGTCCAATATACTATCTGCTCAAATGGTCAATAAATCAAATTTTGCGAAAATAGTAGAGCTAACATAGCAAATACACAAGTAAAAGTGTTTGGCTGGGCCGAATCTCTGATACCCACTACCAGGGGGAACCGATTTTTAAGCATTTTTCTACAATCACATATGATCCCGAACGTGACACTCGTATGTTTTTGAGCGAAAAATTAAGAAAAATTAACGAGTAGCATATTCAATATATTAACAATAACAAGTAAGAAATTATAGTCGGTCAAGCCCGACCATATAATACCCTACACCCAGTATAGGTATAAAACAGTTTTTCAGAAATGGGCGTTATATGGAAGATATAACCTCTTGTGGGTCGATCATCTAAAAATTTAGTGTCGTGATGTCTGTGAATATAAATATTATATGTGTTAAACTTTATCTTTATTTATGGAGCTTAAAGTGAATTACGGAGAGGGTCTTATATGGGAGTTTCGACTAATTATGGACCAATCATAATAAAATTGTACCGCATTATTTTTCGACATATGAAATATATTTTCGTTCAATATTATTTGGATATCAACATTTTTGAGCGAGTTATGCTCTTTAAAGTGATTTTCGGACGTGGGTCTTATATGGGAGCTAAGACTAATTATGGACCGATCGTCATAAAATTCTACTATATTATATGTCTATGTACGAAACATATTTATGTTCAATATTATTTGGATACCAATATTTGTAAAAGAGTTATGCTCTTTAAAGTGATTTTTGGAAGTGGGCCTTATATGGGATCTACGAGTAATTATGGACCAATCTGTACAAAATTTGTAAATGTAATTTGGCTTTAATTACCACTCATTTGTGAGGAAATTTGCTTGGAGACTTGCATAATTCAAACATTTATGATCAGTAAACCCCAATTTCGGGAGGACAGTTGTATGGGTGCCAGGTGAAATAATGTAACGATTTCCACTAGTTTCAATCCCATTCATCCTTGGGCCGAAAAAATATCACTTACCAAATTTCATCAAAGTATCTTCAAAATTGCGACCTGTAAACTGCGCACAAGCTTTACATGGACAGCCAGCCAGCCAGACGGACGGACGGACATCGTTAAATCGACTCAGAAAGTGATTCTGAACCGATCGGTATACTTTAAGATGGGTGTTGGACCAATATTTCTGGGCGTTACAAACATCAGCACAAATCCAATATACCCTCCCCACTATTGTGGTGTAGGGTATAAAAATGGGATCTCAAACGTGACAAAAAATAGAACTCGTCTTCAGACTAATGAAATACTTTTCTAGAGCGAGTTGTCATTCAAATCTTTTCATTGCTTTAATTTAACAATTTTTAGTATGATTTATCACGTGACATTTATTGCGACATATAATTTTCGTTTCGTTTGTAAGACGTACTAGTTCAAGTAATTTACACAAAAGCTGCTTATTTAATATTTATCTATTATTTATTGATTTGACATACAGTTGGGAGCACAAATGAGTACACGTATGTGCCTTGTTCACCTTTTACTATATAAATATAAAACGAATAAAGAAAATCAAAAAAAGTTCTTTGTCATTAATTTTAGGTTTAATGCTAAACAAAATAATTTATAATAAAAAATGGAAAAACTATTTTTTCGCAAATAAATAATAAGTACAAAAAAACTTGCATGTACTCAATTTTGCACAAGAGTGGCTTTTGATTACCGGTCGATTGGTATGTTTTTGCTATGTTTGTGTCTTAAAAAAATTAAAATTAATATTAAATTAATTAGATGTGGTAAACACTTTTTGCAAATTATCAAACACAAATCAAATTTTAATACAAATTATAATAAATAATGATGAAACTGTCAAGAGCCGTCGAGGACAACGGGAGTAATAGCGAAAGTAAGTCAAACAGTGGTGATAGGAGACCAAAAAAGCGTTCTAGTGTTCCAAAACCACAAATCAGAGGTCGCAAAAACAAATGCGGACTCACATCTCATAACACAAATGAAAAGAAACAAGTAAATATTTACACCACAAGATGTTTCTATAGCAATAGGCAAATCCGTTAGTCGATGGACAACAAGATGAGCTCTTCACGATATTAGTAACATCTCAGCAGTAAAACTAAATGAAAATCTGCATTGTTGATAAATAATGTTATGGCACTGTTAAGGCTCAGTTAGCCGACTGTAATGGAATGTAACTGCAACAGTAAGAAAGAGCTGATGGATATTGTTATGTGTAAAGTAATGCAAATGGTTATGGAGATGTAAAGTAACGCAACACCGTAATGTATGAATCTGTAAGAAATAGAATTTTCTTACATTTTTACGTCATTACACAACATTCCATTACAGTCGGCTAACTGAGGCTTTAAAGTTTGCAGGGAGCACAGAATTAGGACAGCAGATGACTGGAAATGTATAATTTGGTCTGGCGAATCCATATTTAATAGTTTTCAATCCGAAGGTAAACAATATTGCTGGCGCCGAACAGCCCAGAGAATTCAAAGACCCCTTTGTAAAGAAAACAATGAAGCATGTTAGGAAGAACTTCACAATATAGGGCTATTTTATATCATGGTACCTCGGACCACTGCAAATAATCAAAGGAATAATGAGGAATAAAGGCTATATGCATATTTTTTAAACTGATCTTCCCGATCTTTTAGATAACAGTGTCTACCATGTGAATAAAGTTACTTCTCAGCCGGATGATGCCCCAAAGCAGCAGACAAGACAGTTGGGACAACATCGATTAATCCCCACCCATTTGGACAAGCATTGGCAGCGGGTTCAGTGAGATTGAGAGAACATTCCAAATTAATTAATTTTTTATACAATAACAGAAGCACAATGACTTTATGACACCTTGTGAATCCCCCAAATATATGTGAAGTTTTAAAATGAATTTGTTAATTTTTATGTTTTTATAGTTATGAGATCAGACTGATAAAATATCATTTTTTTTAATATTTTGTTTAAGTTTTGTTTTGTTGTTATATGTAACTAGAATTTTAAATTTGTTTTGTGTATTTTAAGGCATTGTTTTTTTTTTAATATTTTGCTACAGAGTATTGTCCTCTTTTTAAGGGTAAATGTCCGGTTTTTTTTTATTCGTCATCCTCTTTTTCTCAAAATGAATATGCTAACCCTAGTCTTATATGGGAGCTAAGACTAATTATGGACCGATCATAATAAAATTGTACCGCATTATTTTTCGACATATGAAATATATTTGCGTTCAATATTATTTGAATACCAGCATTTTTGATAATAATTCAAACATTTATGATCAGTAAACCCCAATTTCGGGAGGACAGTTGTATGGGTGCCAGGTGAAATAATGAAACGATTTCCACTAGTTTCAATCCCATCCATCCTTGGGCCGAAAAAATATCACTTACCAAATTTCATCAAAGTATCTTCAAAATTGCGACCTGTACACTGCGCACAAGCTTTACATGGGCAGCCAGCCAGCCAGTTCAGTGAGATTGAGAGAACATTCCAAATTAATTAATTTTTGATACAGTAACAGAAGCACAATGAACTACCACGTAGTCATTTGTGCTCTCCACTGTATATATTAAATAATGATTCAATAACTTCAACTTTAATTCTTTAACTAAAATCACTGCTAATGAATTCTTGTACTTTTTACTACTTTCTCTTTCTATCACGTTACTTTTTCTACATTAAACAATAGTTTTCCCATTTTCAAATTGAATTGAAATTTTTAGCCATCTGAAACATACGATCGCGATTACTGAGTTACCGGAACGCGACATTGAAACATGAAAAGAATCAAATTAGAACCTTCCTGCAATTAAAGTATAAATGAAGTAAGATTCAGAGAGTTAAACTGGTGGTCTAAATGATCACTGTTTTCTTTTAAACTTGGAAACTTCATTAAGGAAACGGCATTTATTAGAAAATTTTCTATTGGAAAGCTCCTTATGAGGTTTTTTTCTATTATTTAAATATTGTACACTGATTAATTATATATTGAATATAATTAAATATAACGTGTTTCTAGTTTGTAGCAATCCATAATGTTTTGTGTTGTATGGCTTTGCATACATACATACAAACATATTTAAATTACCAGTAAACTAAATAATTTGCTGCAACCAACAAAAGTGGGTGGCGGTGATCGTCATGCAGTCTGTACTCGGATCATAAAAATCTCAATGTTGGCAGCTTGTGTCGCTAGGATTATTTTGTGTGTTTGAATTATAGAAGAAAACAAAAATCACATAAAAAATCATTTGCGTAAGTCATTTTTTTGACTTTTGCCAATTGATCGTATGTTGACAAGTTCATTTTTCAAAATTTGCCATAAAAACAGAAATTGTGCAATTTAAAAGTTTCATAATTTTTATTTTCTTTTTGTGGGGCAAGGGGGGACAGTTTGGTTTAATTTCTTACCCCCAATTCACAATTCATTCATTCATTCATTTTTACTGTTTCATTTTGACACTTTTTTTTTTTGTAAAAAATCTTTAACTTTTGATGTTTTTAATCAGTCACATTTTTGTTCATTTTAAGTGTGTGTGAGTTTTTCCGTTTGTAATTTATGTTTGAGGTGTGTGCTGGCTCGCTTGCTTTTATGTGAAAATGTTTGTTGTTGAATTTTTCTTGATTGTGACCAAATTTCATTTTATTTTAGATTTCAATCATCGTTTTTTTTTTGTTGTTGCATTGCAGTGACAATTTCCTGTGTTTTGTGGGATGCCATGAAATTTTCTATTAATTTTCTTCATTTTAATATGTCAAGTTTATTTTGTTGTACGAATATGGCTGCTGTTTAAAATACATTTTCACATTTTTCTTTTTGAAATTATGGCCGAAAGGTTGGTTTAATTTTTAAGTAAATCAAGCGTATGATTGCCGAAGGTCAATGTATGTGACGTAGTTTATTGAGAATAAGATTTATTTTTGTTGTAGTTTTTTTTTTTATATTTTAAATAATTATGTTGGTTCTTTCTGTGAGTTGTAAAGGAAATAGGAAATGAAATCATATTGTTGAAGAATGAAAATTTATGATAAATACAGTTAAATATTAAAAAAAAAAGCTTAGAATTAATTGTAGCAAATGGAAATCAGTTTACTAGTTTAATGAGAAGTTATTTTTTAGAAAAAATCTTTACAGAGAAAATGTTTAGAAAAATTAATTTTTTACGAAAGCTTTTTTAGTTTTAAGCTTTTTAAGGCTTTATTTGTTTAATTAAAGAAGTTTTTTATGAAAAGTAAAAAATAATTTTTATTGAAAGCTTAAAAAAGTAAAAGCTCTTTTTATTAAAAAGCTTTTTTTTATATTTTGTCTGAAATGAAATGGTTCCTATTAAACCAGTTTTAAAAAAAGTTTTTTAAGGCTTTTAAAACTAATTTCACTAAAATGACCATGTTAAAAAAGCTTTTTGTATTTATAAGTTGTTGAAAGCTTTTTTAATTATCTAAATTTAAATTATAAGAATTTTGTGTATGAAACAGTCGTAAAACTTCATTTATTTCTTTTAAAGCAAAATTTATTTACAATTTAGAATATTCATAAATTTAGGTTAGTCATTAATTTGTTTAAAGCTCTTTTTTCACAAAACAATTAATAATCATTTCAACAAGTATTGAACTAGAAAATGAGTATGTGACTTTATCGCTATTTTTTCTTTTCAAGTTCAACTCAATACAAACAATTTTCAATACATTAATATTGTATTTATTTAGGTTTTTTTTTTTGTTTTTTGTTGTTCAATATTCTAAATATGTCATCACATTTTTTTATTGTATGTCGCAGGCCGCGGAGGCAGTAGCAACCAAATGGAAATTTATGTTTACAGAACAGAAAAATGATGATTGTTAGCAAGCAGTGCTCGTACTGTTCTCATTCCACTACTAGTTTACGCTTCGTTTCGTGGCAAAACCTTGAATGTTTTCAAAAAGCTAAAATAGAAGGCGTGGCTGGCTCGTTCGTTCTAAGGCTTTTGTATGGCATTTTTTTTTCTCATTTTTTTATTTATTTATTAATTTTTTGTCCGTTTTGTGTTGTGCAAATAATGAACTAATTTAATTAGTTTTCAATTAAGTGTGGAAATACGTTTTTCTAATTAAGTTATTATATGTACTTGTAGACTGCTTCTGCTACATTCAAGCATGATATGTACATATTTGAATAAATAAATACATCAGTGATGATTAATTTTTGTTATAACATTTAGTTTTTTTTTGCAGTTTTCATGTGGAAATTTTCAAATGACATCATTAATTTTATTGTTAATTATAGGATTGGTTGTTTTCTTGAGAATTGTTGCAAAATATGACAGAAATAAATCACAAGTAAATCGATTTGTATATTTATAATTTTGTTATTGGATTTGTTGTTAAATTTATAAATAATTTATATGTTGTAGCAAAATTATATTTTTAAGTGCTATTACTAAGCATTTATTTAATAGTGATACATTTAGTTTATTAATAACTGATGTGTTTGTTAATAATAGAACATACTCGTATATATTACAAGTTCCTGACCTAACAATGAACAATAATTAGATTTTTTTTTGATAAAGCATTTATGCTTTTCAATACATTCTCTATTGTACTTTGCTCAAAACTTGAGTGCATTTACTTTTTTAGCCGGCAAATTCCGTTTAGTTTTTAACTCATTTGCAAATCCTGTCTTTTTTAAAGTTCCATTTATACTTGATTAATATGTTACTATTGTTAAGAATACTGGGAAATTACCCTGTTTTTCTCTCAGATCTTACAAATATTTTTCAGAATAATTATTATTTTTAGTTGAACTGTTAATTTTACAATTTTTGATAATTTTCATTAAATTATTATTTTTACTGAAGTTAGGAATTGTTTTTACAACATGAAGTCTTATTAAAATTTTATTGATAATTTTTCTTGGCTGAGCTGTCCTTCAGTAAAAATAATAATTTAATGAAAATTAAACTTAATGAACTCGAGCCTAAATAAAATTATAAAAAAAAAAAAAAAAACAAATATTTTTCTCTACAAATTTCAGCATTTATTGTACCACTTGTATATAGTTTTTGATTTTCTTCTACAATTAAAAGTTGCTTTCGAACAAGGTTCTTTACGTAAAAGACTAGTCCAACAATGAACTGGAAGTTTTGATAAATTATTTATAGTTGTAATAAGCGAAGAAGTTCGCTTAGCGGTGTCCAGCTGGATCACCAATAATTTACCAACAAAGGGATGTATGAAAGTATGTGATATAAGACAGGCCATTGTAAATTACAGTTTTACAGTAAAATTATTTATAAAAAAGAAATTTTTCACTAAAAACCGTTTTTATTATGAAATGTTTCGATTCTAAACGATATCCACTACAAACCGTTTCACTAATAACCGTTTCCACTAAAAGTCGTTTTCATAAAAAATCGTTTCTACTAAAAATGATTTCCACTAACTAACGTTTCCTTTAAAAATCGTTTTCATTAAAAACTGTTTCCACTAAAAGTCGTTTTCACTAAAAACTGTTTCCTTTAAAAACCGTTTCCACTAAAAGTCGTTTTCAGAAAAAAGTTTTCAGAAAAAATGGTTTTCACTAATAGCCGTTTCCACTAAAACTAAAATGACTTCAACTAAAAATAATTTTCATTAAAAAATGTTTCCACTAAAAACCGTTTTTACAAAAAATCGTTTCCTCTAAAAACCGTTTTTACTAAAAGTCGTTTTAATTAAAACCGTTTTCATTAAAAACTGTTTCCACTAAAAACCGTTTTCACTAAAAACTATTTCCTCTAAAAACCGTTTTCACTAAAAACTATTTCCTCTAAAAACCGTTTCCAATAAAAGACGATTTCAGAAAAAATCGTTTTCAGAAAAAATGGTTTTCACTAATAGCCGTTTCCACTAAAACTAAAATGATTTCCACTAAAAACCATTTTCATTAAAAAATCGTTTCCTCTAAAAACCGTTTTTACTAAAAGTCGTTTTAACTAAAACCATTTTCATTAAAAACTGTTTCCACTAAAAGTCGTTTTCTCTAAACACTGTTCCTCTAAAAATCGTTGCCACTAAAAGTCGTTTTCAGAAAAAATCATTTTCACAAATAACCGTTTTCTCTAAAAACCATTTCCACTAAAAGTTGTTTTCACAAATAACCGTTTCCACTTAAAACTGTTTCCTCTAAAACCCGTTTCCACTAAAAGTCGTTTTCACTAAAAATCGTTTTCACTAATAAACGTTTCCACTTAAACTAAAACTATTTCCACTAAAAATCATTTTCATTAAAATTTATTTCCACTAAAAACCGTTTTCACAAAAAATCGTTTTCACAAATAAGCGTTTCCGTTAAAGGAACTGTTTTCTCTAAAAAAGTTTCGCAATAATAAATGGTTTATAATAAAAAAACGTAATAAAACCTTATTTTTTAAAATGTGAGTTATTTCTTAAAAATATATTTTCATTATAAAACGTATGTATGTTTAGCTATAAACCGTATTTAACCCTTATCCTGTACTTTAAAAATAAAACGCATATGACATTAGTGGGTTAAATTTGCCTAATACAAAAAATTCTACTACATATTTATTCATTTTTTTTTTTATTTATTTTACATTCATTACATACAATCAATATTGGTCTCAGAATGCTTTTTGCAAATAAATTTTTGACATGCGGAACATTTGTTTCAAAAAAATCCTCAAATTATTTAAAGAATAAATGAGCAATAAATACTGTTTGGGCAATTTTGGCCCATTAATACAGGATAAGGGTTAAGATAGAAAAACGAGGTGTTTACTAAAAACTTTAGTGAAAACGTTTGATCAAAACCGTTGCTTTACTAAAAAACCTTATTCACTAGAAATTTGGATCTCACATAGCAATTTGGTTTAAAACTAAAAACCGTTTTTATAAAAAATATAAGCCGTTGTTTCACAAAAAAAAAAAATGCAAAATGATATCCTCAAATTTCAAAGGCGCAGTTAGGAAAAAGTAAAGGAAAAGTAAAAGTTATTTATATACAGGGAAAACATTTGAAAAATAAATGCAAAATTTCTGGAAATGGAAAAATTAATGATTGTTTAAAAAAGTTGATCTTCCACATACGAGTACATTTGAACAGCATATATTTAATTTAACAGGTTCCAACTCAAAAAAGATCACAGTAAATGTTTATTACTATTTACAAAAGACTTGTGAAATCGACATGATGACAACTAATAATGTCATTCACACGCCAATGTTTGACACGGTTTTTTTGTTGTTCGGTTGTTCGGGGACGTTTAGCTAAGACACAATATACAAGTAAGCGAAGACACACACCAGTAATGGCAATCTGTATTGATTTTCAGTTAATTAGGTAGTTTGATGTACTTTGTCACTAGGTAAGATTTGATTTACATGTGATTTATATAAACTGTAGAATAATCTTGAACGTTAAATTGAATTATTTGAGATTTGGAAGTCAAATTGGAATGTATGAGCTTTTGAACAATTTTAGATATTGCTTTTAATTGTTTTACATTTTAATACGGTGTTTTTTTTTTTTGGCAAGTGAAATTCCTTTTGTAAACATTCGCGAATTTGCAAACATTTGTAACAGTCTCTTAAATCTAAGGTAGATTAGACACTATGTTAGTTGTAAAACAATTCATTAAAATCAAACTTCAAATAAATTCTGATCATGTCACTAAAAGCTGGTTGACCTACATATTCGTTAAACATTGAAAATATATATTTTGTTTTTGTTGAAGATTTGCTAAAATGTTTATTACAATTTTTTTTTTAGGTTTTATCAATGAACTACTTAAGTGATCAAAATCCACTTTTTATTGCTTTTCGTTTTACCACATGCCAAGATTAAACTCATTAAATAAATGTTCTTGCTGGTTTATAATAATTTTTATTTGAAACGATATTATTTTTTTTTTTTGTTAATAGCAATAGTTTTTAATTGAGAAAACCTTTATAAAAAAAAATAAAAATAAAAACAAAGACGAATGGATTGATATAGTATTTTAGAAGTACATATAGTTATTTATTATCAACAATTAGATTTGTGTGTTTTTTGTTTGTTTTTTTTTAATTAAATGCGCACATTTCCGCAGACGATCATCACAGGCATCAGACATCAGCCTCCTCATCAACATAAAGCTCAACACCATCAAAATTGAGTATCATTGGGAACCAATCGTTTAAATGGAACGATCGATTGGCTGGCGGGTTGGCTATTTACTTTACTTGATGGATTTCTATATGAGTGGAAACCACGAACCTGAACAATTTATTATTTTGTTTTTTTTGAAGGCACTTTTAATTATTTTGGCCTCATCCAAATAATGGCAGCAAACACACTTTGCGATCTTTGATTTTAAATGGCAGCCAACTGCGGCCACAATAATAATCATCTGGTACATTTGGTTTTGTCAGTCATTCAGTCTGTTTGTCTGTCTCGATCTCGTTCTTTTTTAATTCACAATAATTTCATTGATGCAAAATTTTCATTCAGAAAGAAAAAAACATCAAATTGAAAAATACGGAACAATTTCTTTAGCACTACTAATGTGCGGCGATTCTTCTCATTCCTTTTTTTTTAATTTGTAAGAAATTTTCTTAATTTTTTTTTTGGCTATTTTGTATTATTATTATCTTTTCTAAAAGTTTTTGTTTTTTGTATTATTATTATTATTTGCATTTAAAGTATGATGTAATGTTAAGAAACGGTCTGCCAAAATATAGCTTTCTTGCATTAATTGTATGTAATTTTGTGCTTGCTTTGTTTTGGTTGCAGTCTAATTCTTTTCAAAATTCAGCTCATTTTTACAAAAAAAAAAAAAAAAAAAACAAAACAAAAATTTTAAATAAAATTAAAGCGAAATATTGAAAAAGTGGCCATATCTGTGGTGATGACATAAATCAGCATGAAAAATGCAATTAAGATGTTTTGTGTGCAACACACAACACAAATGCAACACGATGACTGCGATCTAAGGCCTGTTGGTTGATACAGCGCACTTTTATTAACTCAATTTCAATTGAAAATTGGGCCTTTGCTCTACAAAAAACAAAACAAAAAAATCCGCACACACACTAAATGACCAACCAAACTAACAACTAACGGAAAGACAGACAGACAGACAGACTGATTGAATGACTGACTGAATGTGTAACATTAAATTGAAAGATCTAACAGAGTGATCAAGATAATGACAACAAATAACGTCATTTACTCGCTAACTTTAAGCAGCACTGTTGGTTGTTGTACTTGTTTTTTTCACTGTTTAGAATTTAAATGGAATATTAATTTTATAACATTTAAAACAAATTACAAACACACACACACACTCACTCACTCCGCTGCAATGAATTGAATTTTTATCAATCATAATAATGTGAATTTCAAAACGTTTGCTGAATATTAATTTCCAAATAAATAAAAAAATTATCAAGCAAAAGTAAACTTTATTGTTATATAAAATTTATATGAGTTTAACTGATTTGTGGCATTAAAATTGGATTTGTAAATACGTACATACATACGTACATATTCTCGTACAAATAAAATGTGATAGATACATTCATACATACATGTGTATGTATGTACATGATTGAAATTTATTTGATTGACATGATGTTTTGATACTGAAAGTTGAAGTCCGAAACACACAAAGTTCACTGTTAATGAGTTTGTCATGTCAGTGGGAAATAAATAAAAGAGAAAAACAAATTATTTGCTAATAGAAAACAAAAATGCACAGAAAACGAGGAGGCAGGTAAAATTTCAAAAATAGCGTATGTCAAGTCACTTTTTGTACTTTATCATAGTTTTGCATATCACGTCAAGTGACCCAATTTTTAAAATCCATGTCTTTCGATTTGGATGAAATTTGCACCAAGGTTAGTACTATTGTATAGTAGGCCAGAGGAAAAAAGGGCCCAAATTAAAAAAAATTTAAAAAAAAAAATTTTTTTAAAAATTAAAAAAAAATCTTTGATATTTCTTATTAAAAAAAATGTTTTTGGAATTATTGAAAAAATAGCTATCTAAAGTCCTTTGGACAATTTTTGCTAGGGCCAATAGGTGAAAAGTTACACTCATTTAAAAAAAACCCTGTATAACCAAAATGTCCAACTTTGACCTCCTCTAACTTCGGCACTTCTGAACTGATAGAGCTGAAAATTTGTGTCTGGCCTACTATCCAATAGTACTAATCTTGGTGCAAATTTAATCCAAAGCGGAAGACATCGATTTTAAAAATTGGGGCACTTGATGTGAAATTGCCCATATAGAAATGAAAGTTTTTACATGTTAACTTAAACAATTTCGATTTTTTTTACATTTTTGCTAAAATATTGAATAAGTAGTTGCCTACCATGACATTATCGGGTTAAAATAATGATTAAAAATGCCGATATATAAGTTTTGAGATTATATTAGAATTTTGACTATATAAGTTTTATCGGGATAAATACCAAACAAATGTAAGAAAGTAAAATCCCCTAAAGAATAAGTACAACCTTAACAATTTTCTGATATCAAATAAATTGTTCACCTGAGTCATACAACAAATCCTTGCGAAATGGTCCACGCGAATCAAAATATTACAAAATCAACGGATTACCACTGATTTTCAGAAAAAAAACCTAAGAATAACAACAATATCCTACACTTAAAAGCAAAATTAGAAAATAAAAGGTAAAATCAAAATAAATTAAATACAAAAAAAAAAAAAAAAAGAATACAAACCGCCAAAAAACACAAATTGCCAACGACACCAGACAAAGATATACAGACAGACATAAATGTTACAGACACAATGGGCCCAATGCCAATACAACGGGATGTGTAATCAACAGCTAGAGTGAAGAAAAATAAAAACAAGAAAAAAAAACAAGTAAGAAAGTATAGTCGGTCAAGCCAGGCCATATAATACCCTACACCCAGTATATGTATACAGCAGTTTTTCAGAAATGGGCGTTATATGGGAGATATAACCGATTGTGGAACAAAATTTAGTGTCATGATTTCTGTGAATATAAATATTATATGTGTTAAACTTTAACTCGATATAAATATTTTTAACAGATTTATGGAGGTTAAAGTGAATTACGGAGAGGGTCTTATATAAGAGTTTCAACTAATTATGGACCGATAATTATAAAATTAGGTGTTATTATTTCTGTATATAAGAAACTTATTTGTGTCGAATTTTATTTCAATACCAACATTTTTAAGAAATTTATGACCGTTAAAGTGATTTTCGGAAGCGGGCTTTATATGGGAGCTACGACTAATTATGGACTGATATGGATACAATTTATAGATGTGATTTATCTTCATATATAACTCATTTGTGGTGAAATTTGTTTGGATACTTTTATAATTCAAACAGTTATGATCGTTAAACCCCAATTTCGGGAGGACATTTGTATGGGGGCCAGGTAAAATAATGGACCGATTTCCACCAGTTTCAATCCAAACCGTCCTTGGGCCGAAAAAATATCACGTACCCAATTTTATCGAAATATCTTTAAAAGTGCGACCTGTACTCGGCGCACAAGGTTGTGTGTGTGAGAAAACTACCCAGCAAACATAAACATAATTATATAAATTATACAAAACAACTTAGATAGGAAACATACACTCACAATGTATTTTCCGTAACATATAAGAAATTAACAACGAGATTGATATACAAACGGAACTTCTAATACTTCAAAAGCTGATTACATGCATGTTATCAAATGCATTATCAATTATAAAATATTTTTCGTGGTTCATTATTAATTTGTAATGTTTGTTGGGAAGTATTTCTGAAAAAAATATAAAAGCATCCGCCGCATGTGCACACATTGCTGTCGCAATGACGACTGAATGAAAGAGATTAAGCGTATGAGTGAAGTGCTCTCTGCACTATTGTGCTATAGGATGCCGACCTATGCTTTACATGGACAGCCAGCCAGCCAGACGGACGGACGCACATCGTTAAATCGACTCAGAAAGTGATTCTGAACCGATCGGTATACTTTAAAATGGGTGTTGGACCAATATTTCTGGGCGTTACAAACATATGCACAAATCCAATATACCCTCCCCACTATGATGGTGTAGGGTATAAAAAAACACAAAACAAGTAAGAAAATGACTGAATGAATACATTTTTACTGTCAGAAAGAAAATCTAGTAAATAACAAGATGTACGAGAATGTATACATCGAGTACGAGTAGTTCTCTACAAAAGTTCTTAACATATTAAAGGTCATTGAAAACAGAAATATGAAAGCACAAGACAGAGAGAAAGAAAACAAGAAAAAAAAAACAACAAGATGTCTGTCACCTTTTTCTAAATGTAATTTTGCTGTAAACTTGAACATGATCAAGTTGAGGGGCACTTAAGTTAAACGTGCAGCATAAACCCCCACCAACATCATCATCAACCCAATTTTACCATACGAGTACACACATGTGTTTGGTTTCATTCAATTGCTCGTGCTTATGATCATGCAACATCTTGTTGTACAACAGCAGGATGTTACGTTTACGATTTATTCTCATATATTTGCAATATTTTCAGATTAAATATTATTTCTTGATTTTATTATTTTTGGTTTCTAATTTTTCAAATTATATTTGTGGATTTTTTTTATGCACAGATTTTAAATTAAATGGTGGTTTATTTCTAATTCTTTAATATTTTCTGTTTGGGTTTTTTTAATTTAATTTGATGAGAAAGTTTATGCATGTCGGTGCGATTTAGTTGAAAATTTTTAATTAAGTATCATAAAGGCGTGTATTTATGTATAGAATATAGCAAGTAGAATATATGTATATTGGGTACGGGTTTAAACAGTGAGAGGCAAAACAAACACGGGAGACAAGATTTCAATTACTTTAATGATTTGTCATTCCATATAATAACATGGCAGATACTTCTTAAGATCTGATACTGATCACAGATTCTTTAAGCGTTACGGTCGATCAGTTATTATATTCCTTACAGATAACTTTTGTTTTATATATATTAAAGTAATTACTTATTTATAGTTAAGTAAGAGATATACTAAGACATATCTTAGAAACCCAAAGAACGGCCTCACTTAGATCTTACTTGGAAGGTCTTGATAGTACCCCACAATCTGACTACTCGTTATGGAGGGAGGCAAGAGGTTTAAAAAGACCAGTAAGAGGAAAACCTCCTTTGCGAAATCCGACTGGTGACTGGGCTAGAAATGATTCCGAGAAAGGGACATTATTTGTTAACCATTTGAGAAATGTGTTTACTATAAACAACTCAAATAATAACGAATCTGATTTGCCACCACTTGTTATAAGGCCTCCTGTACCTCTAAGACTAAACTTTCGTGATGTCCAAAACGCTATTGGTACTCTGAACCTTAGAAAGGCTCCAGGTATTGATAAAATCGGCAATAAAATGCTTGTGGAGTTACCTCGTGTAGCAAGAAGAATTATCCTCTTTATCTTCAACGCTATTTTACGCCTAGAATACTATCCTGCAGATTGGAAGGTGTCTATGATCACTATGATTCCTAAGTCAGGGAAGGACCACACCAAAGTGGAGTCATATAGGCCAATTATTCTACTGCCGACAATTTCAAAACTGTTAGAAAAATTGTTAATGACTAAGTTGACTCCAATTCTGAATGGCACTGAATGTATTCCTAATCATCAATTCGGCTTCAGGGCTAAACACAGCACCATCGAACAAACACACAGATTGGTAAATGTGATAAGAGGGTCGTTTGAAGACAAAAAATACTGCTCCGCCCTTTTCATTGATGTGTCGCAAGCGTTCGACAAAGTTTGGCATGACGGTTTAATGCACAAAATAAAATTAACTCTGCCTGCTAACACCCATAAACTCATGGAAAGTTATTTATACGGTCGCAAATTTAAAATCAAAGAAGGTGATTTTTTAAGTACCGCTCAGCCAATTGAATCAGGTGTGCCACAGGGTAGCATACTGGGCCCTAATTTTTTATTTGATATATGCCTCCGACATGCCGTCAGACCCCAAAATCCATACGTCAACTTTTGCAGACGATACAGCCTTTATCAGCGTCCATAAGGACCACCAAGTTGCATCACAGAATTTGCAGAATTATGTTTATAAACTAGAGAATTGGCTTGAGCTTTGGAAAATCAGGGTTAACGAACAGAAATGTATTCATATAACTTTCACATTGCGAAAAGATACATGCTCGTTCATCAGAATAAATAATCAAATTATCCCGCAACACAATGAAGTCAAATACCTCGGAATCCACCTCGATCGTCGTTTAACTTGGAAGTCTCATATCGACGCAAAACTTACCCAGATGAGATTAAAAGCAGTGCAAATTAATTGGCTAATCGGCAGAAATTCTACATTAAAGTTGGATTGCAAACTTTTGTTGTACAATGCAATTCTAAAGCCAATCTGGTGTTATGGAATTCAATTATGGGGTACTGCCTCAGCATCCAACATTGAAAAAATTCAAAGGGGTCAAAATAAGATTCTACGTACAATTACTGCAGCTCCATGGTATGTTAAAAATTCTCGAATCCACAAAGATCTAGGCATTCCTTTGGTGAAAGTCGAATTTACAAAACACGCCTCAAAATATGTCGGCAAACTTGAACACCATCCAAACCCACTTGCACGAGACATCCTTAACTTTACTGGCCATGTTCGGTTGAGAAGGAGGGATACCCTTGCTTTAACTCAAGCGCAAAACAGATGACTGGATCAGTGGATATAAATTTTTTGTAGTATCATAATATTTTGTCTAGCATTGGCTGGACTTATTATTTTCTTTTAGTTTAAGATTCGAAAACTTATTGTCATTTCATTTCTGAAGATCCAATAAATAAATTAAATGTATTAAAAAAAAAAAAAAAAAAAAAAAAAAAAAAAAAAAAATTATAGTTAAGTGTATATTTATAGGAGTTGGCGGGTGAAAATAATTACATAAAATTCCAATAAATATGTAATGAAGATCAATTAGTATTTGGTAGTAAAAGTTTGTAAAAACTAAAACAAAGTCTACCTACAAGTTAACCTGTTAACCGATGCCAAGTTATGCTAAGATCGCATTGTGACAAACACTTTTACCACTCACTGTACAAATTCTCTATGCATATGAATAAGTGTCAGTATGTCCGTTTTTTTTAACAATTTGTTCATTTTGACATTAAAATTGCATAGTGATTATCATCAAAATAATTATCATCAAGTTTGTCATTAAGAATATACAATATAAAAATATATAAATTAATATAAATTTAAACATATAATAAAAATATAGCGAAAAAAAATACAATAATAATAATAATAATAATAAACTACAACGTGTCATTTTGAGTGATCGTGCCAAAGTGTGGACATTATAATTAACGCAAAATGCAGACAAGCGGAAATGTTTTTCTTAGTTTTTCATCAACAATTTCTTTAGAAAATTTTCAGAAAGAAAAAAAAACATAATCACATGAGGCCAACAAAAAAAAAAAAAAAAAAATGAAAAAAACTTATGACAATACCTTTAAATAAATGTTGTGTAAGCAAACTACACAGTGAAGAGAAGACTGTGTGTTGAAACACAAATTTGTGTGGAGTAAATTAGTTACACTTGTTAATAGAATGGCGCTTTGAAGTTCCTTCGAAGGCAGTTCACTTTTTTAGTTCTTCAGGTTGTACTTTGAGAAACGCTTTTTTTAGTAGATACATATTTATTTTGGTTAATTTTTTTTATTAATGTTTTTTTTTCGTATTTATTTATTTATGTTCTTTTTTACAATGTTGTCATTTTACGCTTAAATTGACGTAATTATCCTCAAGAACATCAAATTTATTTTAAACTAAACACTGGCACAGTGGTTTGCAGGTGTATGAATAGTGCTTAATTCAGACACGTATTATGTCATGTCATATTCTAGCAATTAATATGTAATGTCCTATTACGTGATATATCATGACATGTCGTGTAGTGGCCCAACGACTTCTTCAAACCACCCTGGGACTGTTTCAACATTTCATCAGGATGGGTGATTGATTTTGTTTTTGGCCTCATTTTGGTTTCGTTCCTACGTCCTTTCAGCGTGGAAGGCTCGAAATTAGCAAACATCTTTCTTTAATAACTGTAGATTTCACAGTGGTTCCATTCCTATCTTAACCAGCGTTGCCGTTTTTGGTTATTTCTAACCAAAATTGGTTATTTTTTTTCTCAATGTGTACATGTGTAGATTTTTTCTGTTTTGGTTATTTTTTTTTACTGAAAATATTTAGATTTTAAGACAATTAGTAATATATTGCAAGCAAAAGAATTGTGCAAAAATCAACAAAATGCCCATTTTGTTTGGTCTGCCAAAGACAAATTTTAAAACTCAAGCTGTGACATTTTAAGTAAAAGTGATCTCCATATTTATTGTAATATAATTACATGTTTTTTAGTATTTAAGGGAGTAACTTTCTAGTTCCTTATTTTATTGCCAATGAAAAATTTTTTGTTTTTATTATATACTTTTTATTTTTGTTTAAGACATTAAAAATTAATAATTAAACTTGCAAAACTTAATGTAAAGTATTGGAATTTAAAATTTTACAAATTGTAGCATTAGCTTATGTTTCTTTGCATTACTTTTTGCAAAATATGACGCTTAGTTTTTTAAATAAATTATTTTTTAGTATTAGGAGTTGTGTTGTAAAATACGTTGTTTTATGTTTTTTTTTGTTACCTTAAAGTACAAATTATAGTTAAAATTACAAAAAATAAATAAATAGTACATGCATTTAAATTTGGTTATTTTTTTTTAAATTTGGTTATTTTTTTCATAAATGTTGGTTACAAAAAATTTTTTTTCGTGGCAACACTGATCTTAACTATATTTTCGGCCGTTATTGTCACACCTGGGTTGGTGGTTAATGCCCTCCTGGCGTTTTCCCACTTTGGGCATTCAGAAATTATATGATTTGCTGTTGCCTCGCTTGCTCCGCATGTCTTACAGTTGGCAGTATTTCTCAAATTAAACCTGTGTAAATACTTGTTGAAGCTTCAATGGTTTGTCAAAAATTAGGTCATATAGTAGCCAATGCTTCCATGTGATCTTTCGATCTATTCTCTAATGTTTTGAATGAGTTGTCAGGTCACGTTATAGCACGTGTTATGTCATGCCACGTCACACGTTATATCATGACATGTTACATGATATGTCATGTCATATAACTTGAACTGTCATGTCACTGTTATATCATGTTATAAAGGGTGTCCCAACTAGAACGCAATTTTTAAATTTTAAATAAAACAGAGATATTAAAAAAAAAATCGTGAAACTTTATTATATCGTAAAGTAGGCAGAATGAGGTTATGTATGGAACAAGATATAGTGCAAATGGCCTTTTTGCATAAATTCTGCGGCATTTCATTAATGCAACGTCCTATTTCCCCTTTTAAGGCTTGAGTCGTCGTCGGCTTATTCGCGTAAACACGATCTAGGCGGCCAATTCTGTTCTCCAAAACGCGAAATAACACGATCGGGAAAAGACTGATGCATTTTCTCTGGCTGTATGGCATGTGGCGCCGTCTTGTTGAAACCACATGCCCTCCACATTCATTTCTTCAATTCTAGGCAAGAAAAAACTGGTTATCATTTCACGATACCGAACACCATTTACACCATTGCGTTCTAGTTGGGACACCCTTTACTATGTCACATGTTATGTCTTCTCATGTCATGAGATATGCATGTTCTGCCATGTCATGTCCTTATATATATTTCCTTAACACAACTTTCATGTTCGTTTTCTTTAAAGGCAGAAACTACAAGTCCAAAATTTTGACCGTCATTTTACCTCACTGTTCATACGTTGGTAATTTTTTACCGTAACGAAATATAAAATGTGAATTTTTTTTGCCCTCTTTCCTTTAGTTTGTGATTAATGTTGACTTTTTGCCATCAACGCCAGCAATTTCAACAACACGAAACTATTTTATCCTTTTTCGCATTAACTGCAGCATCTCGTAGAAGACAACATCATCACCACCAGCAGCAACAGCAGCAGCAGCAACAGCAAATGTTGCTGGTGTTTGCCATTGTTATTGTAAATATTAGCTACACCTTATTTTATTCTTAACAGGAACGTGACTATACTGAAAATTATATTTTTTCAGCGAAAATTTCAATACAAATTGTAATCTATTTTATAATTTAGCATTCGTTTGTAACTTAAATAAATATGTTGTATGTTGTTGGCTTGTTGCTTTATTGTTAATGAAAAATTCCCAATTAGAAGCACTTATTTGTAGTCAAAGAGGCGTGAGAAAAGTAAATATGCCAGCTTGTAATTGGCGAATAATTGAACTGTGCAAAAGATAGTATTTAAAGTAGTTGGTGGGTAAATTAATGCAAAATTTTTGTAAGGCAGAAAAGTCTTGAGCAGTTTAGATAATAATTTTTTTTGAGGCATGACACTCGTATTGCTGGCTATGAGTGCCGGCCTCTGTTCTAGATTGAAATAAAAAAGATATTAAGTAAAACTCAGATGGCTGATATCTGGGACTTACGCATGTCTTTTGTAAAACCATGCATTAATTTTGAATCTTACCATTCGCGATTGAAATAAAAATTATATTGATTAAACTCGAGGCATTTGAGAGGATTTTTTTTTTTTAAGAGAAGTAACACTCAGGCAATTAATATGTCTATATGGAGAGAGAGAGAATACACTTTTTTCTTTCAAGCTACATAAAAATTTTTATTTTTGAATTATTGACTTTTTACATAATTTAACTAATATATATGGAAATAAACTTTAGTTTAAGTCTACAAGTAACTTATTTTTAGTTCGATTTATATTTTTTTGTAATTTTTTTAATGCATGAAGCCATTGTGTTCAAATGTGCCCCCCTTTGAACTAGGCTGGGGCAGTTTTGAACGGCAATCTTTTCTTGTAGCGCTTATGTCCAAAAATAACATAAACAGTTTTATATATATATAATAAATTCGATTTATTTATTAAGAAAAACATAAACATTAACAACTTAAAAATAAAAAAAAAAATCAGATCAAAAATAAGTTTTATTTTATTAAGACGGAAAATGCCTTACGATTTCCGATGACTTTACATTTTCCTTTAAAGCATCATGCTCAAATTTGGCTTCGTCATTTTCAGAAAATAAGAGAGAATCAACAATGTTTGGTATATACTTCAGTTGATAAATTAACATGTTCAAAGGTGCCCCCTTTTTCTTTGTTTAAAAACCTGAACTGGCTTGCCATTTCAAGCAAATTTATAATAAATAATTATTTTTTTTACATATGTAAATATTAAATTACTTAACTTAATTTTGTTTGAAATGAATTTTGGACTGCAATAAATTTCTCTCTCGAAAGTAAACGATCACTGTATACTTCTTACACTGTTGCAAAAAAAAATAAAACAATTTACAATGGCACTGCGAAAACTTGTTCACTCAACTACATTCGGTCGACGACTGAAAAAAATAGCAAAAGTTGTTAAAGCTACGTGCCCACGATGGTCAGATATTACAACGTTGTCAGAAAAATGTGCAGAAAATGTCTAACGACCGTGTAAACTTAAAATTTTTGTCTTCCAACGTTGTAAGAAAATGCATTTTCAGTACATTGGAAGACAAAAATATTTTCAGACATCTAACAATCGTGTAAACACACAATTTCCTCATTGTTTTAAGACAATTGACAAACACTTTTGATTGTCATATGTGCAAAGTTTATGCATCTGCCAATGGCAGCATTGTCATAGAAATTATTTCTAAATGCAACTCTGTATATACATAAACAATAAACAAACAAGTGTGCATTGATAAAATTTTTGAAAAAAGTGGAAGAATATTAAAGAATTAAATTAAAGTGTGCATTAATAAAATGTTTAAACACACACACACAGAGCTGCAAAACGAATTTGACAATGTCACACAATAATCTGACAACCGTGTAAACTGACAATTTCGGTTGACAGGTAAATTCATTGTGTGACAATTGTGTGCAAATGAAATTGTTAGTTTTCTTACAGTCGTGTAAACTGACATTTTACCTTTTGCTAAAAATTTTTCAATGTCAGTACATTGCTAGCACATTTCTAGATATGACAACGTTGTAATATCTGGCCATCGTGGACACATAGCTTAACGTGCTAGAAAACAAGGTAGGCATGTGAAAAAATCGGTTAAGGGTCGGAAAAAATGTTAAACTGAGATTTTATCAACTTAGTTCAAAGGTGCCCCGGGTATAAAGGTGCCCCCTTCACCCCTATATACTTGCGTTACTTTCTTTGGAAACAGGATAGTTGAAGAAGTGTAAGTTGAAGGTGTAAGAAGAAAGCTTTTTATAACACAACTCTGCAATTGCGCATTATGTTTGTTTTAGTGCAGCATTGTAGCGCCTCTGGTGGTGAGTAGGCGCATTAATGTTAAAGCTTGATTTTATAGCCTTTATTTAATTATTTTACTTCGGTGGCGTTTGAATGCTATACCACCGAAGGAGGGTGCTGTGATAAATATTAGTTATGAGAGAAGAAAACTAATAATTATCAGAAAGTGATGTTGTTTGAGTGGCAGTGACTGGGAATCGAAACTGGGCTACAAATACCAACTAATTCTTAATGATCAAATGCGCTAACCAATTAAGTTTTTGATATTTCTTTAGTTAGGCTTTGAGTTCATTAAATTATTTTTACTGAAGTAGGAATTGTTTTACAACTTAAAAAAAATTTATTTTTGATAATTTTTCTTGACTGGTATTCGAACCTAGGTTGTTGGTTGAATTTACATATGTTTCGAGAAACATCACTTTCTCTCATCAGAATTCTTTTTGCGTTCTGACCCCTTGCATCACTACGGTGCCTGCTAGCCAACAGACAACATCAATCCTTTAACCAGTGACTGGTGGTTCGAAGTTTTCGGTAATTATCATTTTTATTAATTTCTATTTATAGTTGTTTTTCCTTTTTCTTCAGTTTTTACTTTCGTATTCATGTCAAGACTTCGTCTCGAAAACCTGAATACATTTGTTTATGTGTGTTGTCCACTTTCGTACACATGTAAACATTACGGCTTGTGCCTTAGCTATTTATAGAATAATTATTATTTTTAGTTGAACTGTTAATATTTAATTTTTGATACTTCTTTAGTTAGGCTTTTAGTTCATTAAATTTTATTTAACCCTCTGCAACCGTCGTGCAATAATTTTAACAATATTACTGACGTGGGGTCTAGCAGACCCCATTTTTAAATATTCTTCCTATGCTAAAATTTCGGACTGGCATATTCTTTGCCTTATTTATTTATAACAGTTAATAGTTTTCAAGCTAACATAAGAGTAAAGTTTGAAAAAAAATACGTGTTTTTGTGGTTATGATTAATTTTTATAAGTTTTATTAAAAAAAAAAAAAAATTTTACTCTTCTCTTAAAAACAAAAAAAAACCCTTATTTTACTAAATTTGAAGGAACTTCTGTTTTTATCTTTGCAAGCACATATTAGGTACATTCAGTTTTGATTTTGAGCTGAATCATACGGTGAGATCATTTATTATTCAGTCTCAAAATATTACATTTTTTCTTGACAGTTTTCACATAGAGGGCTGGAACACTGCAAGCAAATAGGCTTTAAACAGGAACAACAGCTGTATTTTGTTTTTCTTTTTATTTTAGACGGACATATATCACAAAGCTTTCTACCAGTAGCTGCTTCAGGTTGAATTTTTGGTGGTGGAGGAGGCAAGTCTTTTCCAAGAACTCGACTAATGGTCATGCGCAATTCTCTTGGTAACCTTTCGTTGTATGCACGTGCTTTCATATGATCTAGCACCAGTTCCCGAGCCATATTTAACAAGAACATTCCCCTTCTCATTTTGGAATCAATATCTTCAGATGCTTGATATACAACGAAACAGTTGATACCTATCATATCCAGTACTCTGTAAAAAATTGCCATTGGCCAACGGCGAGTTTTGCGACTGCACGAATACACTGAGCACTTCTTGTCGATCTCATCAACACCTCCCTTAGTGTGATTATAATCTACAATCATTATTGGTTTGCCTGACTCAGTGTCGGATTCTTGAAAATGATGTGTGGATGAAACAAGAAGAACTGCTTTATTTTTCTTTGGAACAAAGGACAATAATGTAAATTGTTTGGTAAAACCGTAAAGTGAACTTCCAATTTCTCTTTCTTTGTTTGGCAAAAATCTTGTGGGTATCTCTCTCTTATTCTTTTTCAGTGTTCCGATATAGGTTAGATTCTTTGCTAACAAAGCTTCCATTAGTGGGATGGAACTAAACCAGTTGTCAGCTGTGATGTTACGATTTGTACCTTCAACAACTTTCACAAGTCGTAAGACTGATTGCGATGGCACTGATAATTTCTTCTCTTCTTCATTAAGTCCTAATCCATCAGAGTTTTTACCACAGTAGATGTAAGCATTGTAGATGTAAAAAGTTTTAGCGTCACATAAAATCATGATCTTCAAACCATATTTAGCAGGTTTTTGTGGCATGTAGATTACAAATTTGCAACGACCTCTAAATGGAACTAGCATTTCGTCAATGCACATGTAGGCGCCAGGGGAGTACTGAGCTCGAGAATTTGAGATGAACTTGTTAAATATATCTGATATAGGAGCTAGAGGATCCTCTTTTATACGCTCTTCTCTGGTCATAAGATCATCAAACCTCAAACAGTTGACTAAACATGAAAATCTGTGTTTACTCATAACGCATCGAAATATTTCATGGCCTGTGCCATCATTAGCAAATACTGTATTGAGGTCACAGTTGTTACATTTGAACACCGACGAGTAATATAAAAGTCCTATAAATGCTTTCATTTCAGTCTCATTTGTATCAACAAGTTCTACCCGGCTGGTATTTTTGAACTTGATTCTATACATATTGAGTTTTTGGTTGGAGTATGCAGTCAAGTTTGAAAGCATAGACTCATCAAAAAATTTTGTCCAAATATCAACATAACTTTCAAATTTTGACGTAGTTAAAATCTTTGGTAGCCTTATAATATTATGAGCCGGCACTCTGGAATTTCTTCGGCTTTCCTGAGCAGACCATACAAAGCCATTTTTACCTTTATAAAAATTCTCACTTATGGATTCTGTTTGAAATTCCGTACAGCCACTATTTTCCTCTTGAAACCCCACTTCCAAAGCAATTTCGTCGCTATCAAATATAATTTGTTCTGGTTCAAAATTCGGATTTTTAGTAACATCGTCGTCGCTGAAATCTTCTCCTTCTTCTTCAATTTCCTCGAGCCAATCAATTATTTGCTGCTCACTGCTTTTAAAAGTTCCGGCTGAAGTTCTTTTGATTGAAGTCATTTTGTCTCAGTCTAATGCCTGCAAAAATATACATAATAATAACAATAATAAAATACAATTTGACTGTCGTGAGGTCTGAAAAACAGTATGGTAATTTAACAATATTACTGACGTGAGGTCTCGTAGACACTATGGAACTTGACAATAATACTGACGTGGTGGTCTCCTAGATACTTACACTAATACTGATGTGTGGGTTTTACAGACACCTTACGACGCAGCTACACACGTGCGTTGACTACGACCGCGCTTTTCACACTGATCAACGTAGAAACATAAACAGAATAGGTATCGAGCGTATAGAGATCGTAACATGCAGCTGTACAAAGATACGAGCAAATTTTGTTTTTGCGGTGTCTGTCAGACTACAACGTCAGCTGCAGAGGGTTAAGTTACAGCACCCTCAATAAAACACATTGGTGTAAAAAGGTGGACATAAACCATTGGGGCACATGCAACATTGGACCAGTATCCTATTCTTAAGAGGAACTATAATAGATTCACTTTACATTTGTACGCAAATGAGAGTAAATATTTTATATTTTGCAATAAACAATACAGTAAGAAGAGGGAACATGCACTAATGGGGCTTTTAAGTCTATTCATTTCATCTCAATAGCGATATTTACAAGAATTTAAAAAAATATCTAGAATTTTGATGGATTTCACTTGACTGAAATGTTTTCGGTTTAACATCCCAGTATAAAATTTTTAGACTTTAGGAAGCTAAAAAGGGACCTAACTGCATCTGTATTCGCTTACTATTAAGCCTTACTGAGAAGCAGGAAATAAGGGAATACCAATTATAGGAGTAATTTTATAATGTAAGCTAAAAAAAATTAAAAGCTTACTCTATCCCTTACAGAGAAGCAGGTTGGAAGTGAAGTATTTTAATAATATTTAAGCTTACTCTTGTCCCTTACAAGGAAGCAAGTTGTATTGCAAAGACTATTGAAATGGGCAGTTTAACCGAGTCTTTTCCGACAAAAAAAACACATAAATGCTTACTTATAGCTGTTACTCACAGCTGAATGTAATGGGTGAAAACACGCTTCATTTTTTAAAAAGTAATGCTTCCAAGTGGGAATTCGCTATATAAAAATCATGCCTTATCGAAGCAGGTTTGTAAGAGAGAAAATAGTTTCGTTCCCTTACAAACCTGCTTGCATGTAAGCTCCAATTTTTACTGGGATATAACATATAAATATTTTATTAATTCTTTACCTGCAGCCTGCAGTTTCACAAAAATTTTGCGTGGGTTGTTTTAATTTGGCCCAGCCCAATTTATTAAACACTTTTAATGGCTTATTTTTATTATTAACACTTTAACTAAAGAGTACGGCGACCGATTAGCATCACTAGAATGGAACAAAAATTATCATAATTCCATAAATGATGGGACACTTGTTGTTTGTCTGTTTCAAATACATAAATCATACTTATGCAAATGATGTTCATGATGATGACGATCGTCGTTATCACAATTCACTCTCTAAACAAAAGTGAGAAAAACAACAAAAACAAATATATATTTTTCATATAGCTGCCATGGCGCTTAAATAGAATAAACAGCAGCAAAATACAGCACAAAAAAGGCAGTAAGCTAAAACACAACGTATAACAAATAACACCTTTTAACATGTTAATTTGCTAATTTAACAGAAACATGACAATCTATTGTTTAAAGTTCGGACCACCAACCAACTAACGAAGCAGCGAAAACACCCAAGAGCCAGCCATACAAACAAACAAACAACCAACCAACCAACCGTTGAAACACTTACTCGAAAACAACAAAATAAATGAGCATAATGGATCTTAGGGGAGTAAAACAGCGAAAATAAACAATAAATTTTGGACAATGCAACCAAAAGATTTTGAAAAAAAAAGAACATAAATAATTTTCAAAACTATAAAAAAATGCTTTAAAGTTTGACACAAACCCCAAAGATTCAAATGGTTTTCAATTTCTTCCCATAAAATCCAATCGTTTATATACTTACGTACGAGTATATTTTGTGAATATAATCCACCAGCTTTTTAAAATCTATAACAAGTGTATTATGACAAACAAATATTTGCTTAAACAATAATGAGTAAATAAATTAAATAAACAAACACACAATTCATGTGACAGATATATAGACAACCTGGCCTGACCATCATCTAATCATCAAAAAATTAAAAAAAAGAAAACAGAGAACTGACCAACCTCAAGTTAAATTTACTTAAGACATCATTTTCAAAAGTGACACATCATGATCATCAGCACCTCCAGCCAGCAAACACCTGCCTGGGCCGTACACGTACAACTACACTGGGGCAGAGTTAGATGTGTGTTTGTCATTTCAGAGTAAACAAAGTCGGTTTGTGTTCTGGAGATGGTTGAATTTGTTGTTTGTTGTTTTTAGTATTTTTCTTTTCGTTTGAAGAGGTTTAAACTGAGTTTTATTTACTTAAAACTTATTGAACATACAAAAATGAATTTTATGCCACTTTTGATTCTTAGGAGTGCCTGTGTGTTTCATAAGTAGAAGAATTGTTAAGTCACTGCTGGGAAATTGCTAAAGATCTTAGATGGTTAATTTAAAGCTCAAAAAAGACGTAAATTGGTGTTAAAAAGTTGCTGGCAGATCATATTAGAATATGAAAAAATCTAAGCATACAAAATGAAAAGTTCAAATAAACCAAACATGTTAGAAAACAACATATTCTATTCTATAATATTCTATTATTGTAATGAAATGTCATTTACGTTTAAATAATAGTTTTCAATAAATACAAAGGAGTGTGTCTTCAAAAAAGGTAACAAAAAAGTTATTTGCGTTTTATCTAAAACTAATTATACGAGTACACAGGATTTCAACATAACTGGCAATCAACTTCAATCGTCAAGTTCAAACTTGACATCAGGTTTCTCTATAGAAGTCCAAACGTTGCTCATTTTATACGTTCAAGGACACCAACGCAATACCCTCGTAAATTTTCATTTTCGCTCTCCGATATTCGCAACATTTCACGGTTTGCGAAACTATCAACACTGATCTACGAAAATGCTTATTGGGCCGATCTCAATGATCTCTATCGGCACTTCAATTGGATACTATGTAGAATTGTTTTTTTTTATATTTCTAAAGAACATGGATTATCGTTTCTAACAGTGATGCCAACTTTTGAGACTCAAAACGCGTAAACATATTTGGGCTAAATGGAAAAAAAATCCATATAAAGCCACATCCAATTTTCTTTTTTTTTTGCGTTTTTTGAATTTTGAGTGACCGAAAACGGCTAAGTTGGCATCGCTGGTTTATAATCTTCTTTCCTTCTCAGTTGTAATCTTATTTGATAATTTGTATGATTATTTGATGACAATAGTGTTGTTTGCAGGTAAAGAAACGATCATGTTTAGCCCCTTTGAGTGCTATGAGTGCCCCGACCAGCGCAGCCAGAAGTAAGATTTTATCTTATTTTTTAAAATTTTTTAACCGAAAAAAGATTTTTTCCCAAAAAAAAAAGATTTTTTGTTTTGTCTAGAAGAAGTTTAGGGTGTCCCGATAGACTAGACGATAGTGTGCCAGACTATCAGTCAGAGGGTTGCGGGTTCGATTCCCGCTTTCTGCAGATAAGACAAAAGCTTCGCAGTTTTTGTTTGTTAATTAAAAAACAAATTAAAAAATCTTTATTCCCATTTGAAATATTTTAAACTAATCGATCTCAAACAAGTAAGTGCTATATTCGGCTTTGCCGAATCTTAAATACCCTTCACCTAAGCGTAATAAGAAATACAGAAACTACACTAGACTAGAATATCCTAATTCTGTGTTTTCTATTCAGTCTTAGTGCAAATTTTATTAGTATTTGATATATTGTTTGAAAGACAATTTTACGACCAACATAATTTATGTTAAATATTTTGAAATTTTGTCTAATTTTCACCATTTTTAATTGATTAATTAATTACCAATTCTTACCATAATTTGCAGAGTCTGTCTGATGTTCATAATAATCTTGAGTGTAACTTAACAAACAGAGTATAAATAAAAAAGGGGTACAATTCGGTTTTAGTGATTTTGCTTAAAAAAAAAAAAAAAACAAAATCAAATAGGGCGGGCCCTTAAAGTTGAAAATATATAGGCCTATATCTCGGGAACTACTGGGTGTCTGATAATTTGTAATACATTAAATAAAAGGTATTAAAAATACCTTTCCAACGATATATATCATGATTATAAAATGTGGACCGAATATGGGTTAAATCCGAAAAGAATATTTTTTGACCCGAATTTATTTGTTTTTTGGAAATGGTTCTATATGGCAGGTATGACAAATTATGGGCCGATCTTCTTATATTTTGGAACAGTTATTTTCATGCATATGAGGATATTTCACGTCGAATTTCATCATAATAACGGTATATTTAAGATATATATTAGTATTAACGTGGATTTCGGTAGTGGGTCTTATGTGGGGGATATAGTCAAATATGGACCGATATTCTCAAAATCCAGCAGTTAGATTTAGGCATGTATGTAAATGATCCGTGTAAAATTTTGGATTGGTACCCTTATTTATAAGAGATTTATGAGTATTAAAGTGATTTTCGGAAGAGGGCTTTATATGGGGCATACGGTTAAAACTAGACCGAAATTCACAAAATTTTGTGGGATGATTTTTGTATATATTAAAATGATCTGTGCAAAGTTTTGAGTCGGTACCGATATTTATACAATATATATAGGGAAAAATCTCTTTTTCAGATGTGGTCCTTGTATGGCAGCTATGACCAGTTCTGGGCCGACCACCATAAAATTTGGTACAATAATTTATTTGCCTATAAAGAGTGTTTATGTCAAATTTTAGCCGTTTAACATTATTTATATCTGTTTTATATGTATTTAAGTGAATTTTGTAAGTGGACTTTATATGGGGTCTATGGTCAAATATGGACCGAATTAAAAAAAATTTCGGTTTGTGATTTCTTTTTGTATAAAACTTATTTTTGCTGAATTTTGTCTTGATATTCCAATTTTATAGGCATTTATTTATCATTAAGCCATATTTCGGGAATATATATATTTGTATGGGGGCTATGAGAAATCATGGACCGATTCTTACTATTTTCCGCACACTTTCTTCTTTTATAGTACAAACAACGTATACAAAATTTCATGGTATTATCTGCAATATATTTCAAAATATTGCAATAAAATGGACGAAAAATATCAAATTTTTATAGAGGTGGTCTCAAATATTGGTTCATAACTCTGGTTGACCTAAACCGATTTTGCTGATTTTAAATAGCAAACTTCTCGAAAGCACTTCTGACAGAATTGTTGAAGGTTTGGATCCCGAACATATCTTGGGACTTCAAAAAACTGATTTCAACATCCAGACAGACAGACAGACAGACAGATAGACAGACAGACAGACAGACAGACAGACAGACAGACAGACAGACGGACATGGCTTAATCGACTTCGCTATCTATAAGGATCCAGAATATATATACTTTATAGGGTCGGAAAATTATATTGTGGAAATTTCACACGGAATGACAAACTTATATATACCCTTCTCACGATGGTGAAGGGTATAAAAATGTACAATTTAGTATAAGAAAATGAATTTTTATTGTTATTTTTTTGGTTAGTGTTAAATAAAATATGAATTGTTTTTATTATTTATAATAGAAAAACTACTTATTTCTAAAAATAAGAATTTTTCCCTCAAAAATAAGACTTTTTTTTGGCGAAATTAAGATTTTTTGCTGAAAATTTCTGGCAGCCCTGGTGCCGACCATCGTTTAAGATTGAAATGGAAAATATACATATGACTTAAAACACTTTAGCTTTCGTCTAAAGATTATTATTAAAAGTTTCTGGTCATCCATTAAACTAATAAGGAATACTACAAGTTCTTCAATTTCTATTCCTTTTGGTAGCTGCTTAGTTTCACGTTTCGGACCTGTAAATTGGCTTCTAAAATATGGATAGGTAAAGTCGCTAGTCTACGCCGATAAGCCCGAAACGATTGACCACTTGGAAGACAATATTCGCCGTTTACGTATTTCGAACAGAAAAATGATTTTCAAAATAAATTTGGACAATTTAAAAGCGTTGTTCAATCTATTCCTGTTGAAATGTCAAACCCAACTAAATATAAATCACTTGAAAGCTGACAAAATGGCCACCAATTTAAAAAAGTGTTGGCAACTTAAAGTTCTATACGTCTAAGAAAACATCCTATATATGTAAAATTAAATATTTCCACTAAGAGAATCTCGGTAAAGGTCTTGTTAAACTGACAACATTGCTTTAGTATTAAAGTATTACAACCGGAACTGATTCCTAACCTAAACTGTAACGTCAATAGTTTTGGATGCCCTTAAAATAAATTTTTGTTATTATTAAATTATCATACATTCGAGCACTTATCAATTGCGACTCGTTATAATTATTTTCAAATTCAAATAAAAAAAAATTCTCCACACAATCCTGAAGTGGTTACTCATCTATTCATTCATACAATTCTTAACACACTTCTTGCCACACTTGTTGAAAAACGGCCAGTTAGAGAAAAGCCCACAAATGATTTTCTTTTGATGTTTATTTTTCAGATTTTTTTCATCTATTTCTTTAAAAATCAAATGCCGACAAGCTGGAAGTTTTTTTGCTGTCATATTTGAATACGATAAATGTCAATTTATCGCCTGTTTAATCTTGCAGCATGTGTGTGATCTTTTTCAATTTCTGTTGATTTTTCTAATAAAAAAAGCAAGGAAATGTATTTAGACATCAAAAGTGTTTTAATAAAAAATGTTCGTATTTAATTTTTCAATTCGTTATTATTTGAAAGTGTTAATGAAAACATTTGTAATAGTGGGCATCGAAAGAAAAGTAAATAAATACGAGTACATAGCAGAATAGATTACGTCAGGGAGATTTTGTCAATGGAAAGAAATTAAGTAATAGAATTGTTTGATGTGGAGGAAAGACACTGTTTTGAAAAGGTTAAAAGGCTAAAAGCAAAAGTAATTTTGGCAGAGGTATTTTAGATGTAACTAGCGATTGTGAAAAGCTTGTCTCTACGAATTAGTTTGGCCGAAATCTTTGCAGAAATAAACTAACTCAATTGCTTTATAGGTATATGGCTAAAGGTGCGGTCACACTTGTCAAATATTTGCTGAAAAATAAAATATATTTCAACTTGTTTATTTATTTAAAAAATCTTTTTTTATTTAGGACAAGGCATAAAAAATATTTAGTTTTATTTTATTTGATGCTGTTTGATCTTGCAAAACTCCTGTAAGAGTAAACAACGTCAAACAAATTTGTGCTTAAACAAGTGGTTACGCTTTTACGAGTAAATATTTGCCAAGTGTGACCATACCTTAAGTATTTAGCACTAGCATAAGCAAAATTCACACTTTATTTTATTAGTCCATATTTCTTTTCAATCTAAACATTTACATAACCTTTACTTGCTTTTTAATCATTATTTATTTTGTTAGGTTGGCGAAAACATCAACATCAACGCTGCACGTAATAAATCTTGGCCGAATTTACACAAATCATTCTTATCTCACATAAATTTTTTTGTTTTCATTTCTCCAACTAACATTTAAATTTATGAAAAGTTTATTTTTCTCAAGTTTTTAATACTATTTCACTGTTAAACAAAAAAAGCAAAAAAAAAAACACTACAAAAAATTTAAGCAAAACATTTTAATTTAATTTTAGCTATTCGTTGTTAAACAAATAAACATGCATTTAAGATGAACAACAACAATAACAATAACAAGCAGAACTCATTAAGAGTATCTCTAGAAATATTTAGGTTTGTTGGGTCTCAAGCAGTGTTGCAGCCACCACTGGCCAATTCTGGCATGGTTTTTGCTGCTTAAGCATACAAATATTGGCCGAGGTGTCGAATCGTCTTGTGAAAACAAACTTTTCTATGTTAAGTAAATACAGAAAATATACAGAAAATATTATTTTTTAATTGACTCTTACGGTGAATGAAATGTTGCAAATGCGTCTTAATGTAGACATGTACTGTTTGCTGGTTGGCGTCAGCAATGTTAGAAAGTGTTTTTTTTAGGAGAACAGCAAGTACTCGTACCTATAAATAGAATAGAGATTTTGAGTGAAAAAGTATTTCTTCCACACTTAAGCTAGATTTACACGATTGAAATTTTCTTCAAAATGCTTCAAACTCGTGTAAACAGCAAAAATTCTTCAAAATTTATTTATTTTATAACTATTAATAACTATTAAATAAATAGATAATAATAACTATTAATAACTATTATAAATAAATTTTGAAGAATTTTTGCTGTTTACACGAGTTTGAAGCATTTTGAAGAAAATTTCAATCGTGTAAATCTAGCTTTAGCTGCTTCAAATTTTTACAAAAAGTGGACAATTTAATAACGAATTGTTGATAAATTTGTTTGAGAATCAAACATTATCTCTAAAGGTGGATGCACCCATTTGTTCTTAACAAAAATTTTTTCAAGAATAATTATTATTTTTATTTGAACTGTTACTTTTTAAATCATTGATATTACTTTTATTTCGGCTCGAGTTCGTTTAATTTAATTTTTCATTAAATTATTTTTACTGAAGGTAGGAATTGTTACATGAAAATTATTATTAAAAATTTATTGATAATTTTTCTTGGCTTAGGATTCGAACCTGGGTTGTTGGTTGAATTTACATATGTTTTACAGTCAAACATCAATCCTTTAACCAGTATTAGTGGTGGTTCGAAATTTGCTGTAATTATCATTTTTCATTTATTTTGCTTTGGGTTTTAAGTGTCAAAATACAAATTATTTTAAAGTATTGTGTATTCAAAATCACAGATATAAATTCAAAATGAATGAAAAAAGAAAGTTGCTTTTGCTGATGGTCATGGAAATACATAAGGCATTGTTATTTGTATGAAAAAATGCAACCTATTGGCAACCCAATTCAGTTTTGTCCAGAAAAAAATATAAAATTAAACCAATTCAAGTTCGTAAAAAATATGTTCTCTCTCTCTCAAAAAGAGAGATCTCAAATTTCATATAAAACAAAAATTGTTCGAACAAATTTTTTGTAAAGAACGAATTGCTGAATCCATCTTAAAAGATCAAACAGACATGATAAAAAAAACATGTCTGTGATATAATGTATTTGCACCAGAATCGGCTGTTCTTCCCAAAAACCGGTTGCATAACTAGTTCTTAAAATATTAAGAACAATTTTTATGACACTTTTTATTGGTGTACTCCTTTATAACTGTCACAGTACTACTGTGTGATAGCCCAGCATACCATTCTAGGAGCGCTTCGAAAAAGGAGTCAGAAAAGAGTCCAATAAAAGAGCATTTTCAGAGCGCACCGAAAAAAGGAGTCAGAAAAGAGTCGAACTAAAGAGCATTTTCGGAGCGAAAGAAAAATTTGCTTGTTACTGTCCTGAGTCGGCACGCAGTATGACTCAGAAATTCCACTTAATTATGTGTGTACCAAAGCGTTGTTGTCCTGTTATTTGTGCTTTGAACAAAATAGCTGTACCACACAAGATTGATAAAAACAAGATTACACAGAGCCCAAAAAAACCCTCATAAAACACTCTTTTCTGACATTATCTAAGAGCTCTTTCTGACGGACTATTTTCGAATGTAATGAACCTCTTTTCTGAAGGTTTTCAGAGCAATTATAATTGTTTTTTGGGCTCATAAAGAGCATTAACGCTGCGAAAAAGATGTCAGAAAAGACTCTTTTCGAACTCATATGGCTTGCTGGGAGGTATGATTATGTTTCGACTATTGATAATTTCATCAAGTGCAACGTGATGGTTTGGCAAGTGTAGTAATCAATTATTTTCAAATTGAATTTCAACGTTACAAATCGATTATGCAAATTTGTTCCTGTTGTTTTACCGATTTCCATTGCATTTTGAGTGGGTTTTTATAAAAGAAAACCACATAGAAATATTAAATGAATGAATGAATATTTAGTGTGTGTGTGTGTGTTTTTCCTTTTTATTAAAATTTATAATATTAACATTTATCTAATCTTGAGTTGTGTTTAAAACAAGTGCAAAGTACATATTGCATTTGCATTTGTTGTTATCGCTGTTAATAAAATCATTGAATTAATTTGAATTTCGGTGACACCCTATAATTTGTTGTGATGTCGTTGATTTTATCACTAGAAGTCAGTTGGTTGGTTGGTTGGTTAGTTGTACATTAGAGTGTAAAGAATTTCAATTGGTTTTGTTCGTTTCAGTTCGATTCGGTTGGTGGCAATATTTTTTTAGTTTTTATTGTTCTCAAGTGTTGTTTGTTTGTTCGTTTGTTTGTTCAATTAAGGTGTTAGGAAATGAACATGTTGCTGGTCGTGTTGTTGTGTTTTTTTGTTTTAGAATTTGAATTGTTATTTAAACTTAAATAAAACAGCTGGAGGTTTATTTTATGAGATTTTATTATCGAACAAATTATTGAGCATCAGGGTATTTTATTGAGAGCATAAAATTATTGATTTAGAAGTGGAGAAGCAAAGTGTTGACAGAGTTACGACTAACGCCAAGAAAGTTGAATTTTCAATTTAACAACAAACACAATTTCTAATGTATTAAATATAAGTTCGATATTCCACTGCAATGTGATTTGCCATTCCACATTGACAATTGTACGGCGTTCTGGAAAACGAGTGAAACTTTTAGTCCACGATGAAGCAAACTGAAAATCATTTTTACAAAATTTAGAACACAAACTTAATGAAGCTTTCACTTCTACTTTATTTTACAAATATAGAACCCATGTCAGCAGTATATTAAAATTGTGATAAATGAAATTGTTTTAAACATTTAAAATTTCCTTAGTTTTTACACATATTAAAGTTTATTCTCTTTTACTTATTTTTTCATGACTCAACCAACTTCCTTTCAACGCAACTGCCACATATAACAAATAAAAACAACAATCAAAATAACAAAATTAACATCAACAACACAGGGCTGAGGGCTCTAATATTTTACTTGATCCATATTTAATGTGTAAAAAGACACGTCGTCTACGTGGTAAAATGGCTGAAATCTGCCGACATGATTCTGGCCTGCTAAAAGAGATCATCAACGGCATTAATCTAGGCTTCCGAGAATGTGAATTTCAATTTCGAAATCGTCGCTGGAATTGCACAACTCTACGCAAAAGCATGAGGAAAATCTTAATGAGAGGTAAGAACTATATATTTACATTAGATTACATTAAATTAAATAAAATAAAATACAAGTAAGTTGGTATTCTTCATCGTCCTCATCTAAAAGATGATGGTGATTCTTTCTGGTTCTTTGTCTACATTTTGCTTTTTTCTTGAAACGTGTAAATATCTGTGTGAGTTTGTTTTAATTTCTGCTCACATTTTTGTAACAGCACAAGAGACATCCTTTTTTGCTGGCATTTTTATGCTGTTATTTTCCATTTGTACGAGTATGATGATGAGGCAGGCACACACAGTCTAAGAGTTGACATAGACCCTGTTAACCCATTATTATTACAGATGGCAAAAACCGTTTTGTAATTTGTTTATAAAAGACAAACAAATTAAACGAAACTAGCCACACAATATACAGTGAATATGTATATTCATCAACTACTTGTAAGAATTAACAGGGACTTAAATGTATGTTTTCTTATTATACAATATTTTAAAGAAATTTGTTTGCATATGACTAAATAAATATCGTTTTGAGTTGTATTTCAGAACATTGCAAATATATTTTAAAAATTTCTAATGCAAATTTCTGATCTGGGGCCAAATTACCGCATTCTGTATCGAGTAAAATTTCTTATTTGAGATTATGGCATTCGTTATCGAGCAAGAAATTTAGTACATTTTATCATAATTTCGATATCGAAATCATTTTTCGATACGATAGCTCATTCGATCACGAATGCGGTAATTTGGCCCCTGCCCCTATTTCACAAAACAACTTATCAACTTATCAATTTTTCACTTTGCACTTGTGCAATTTCTTGACAATTTGCAAAACTTTATGTTCCTCAGAACTATTCCATGTGTTCCAAGTACGTTTTCTTGTGCAAAGTGCTAAGTTAATTTTGAAAAGTTTAATTTGCAAAGACTTGGCAAATAATTATGCTGTTTCAAATTGTAAATTCTATTTGTGCAAAGCAAATTTTGATAAGTTTGTTACAAAATTTTAAGGTAAACGATCGCTTTACAAATTAATATTGTTATACATAACTAGTGAAGTCTTCAAAATTTTACGTGACCTGAGGTCTTGTTCGACGTCAATGAAGACGCGGTTATAACATAAAATTATATAGACCGAAATAATTTTTCGGGATCATAAAACTTTAATTTTAAAGAGTGCTTTCGTGCTTCCAAGTGAATTACATTTTAAATATAATTAGAGAAGAATATACTATAGAAATACGAGTAAAAGAAATATTAGAGCACAATAAGCTTACTTTCATTTTAGTGATCAGTATTGTCCTCCTAGATCATGAGATTAAACACCATTAGAGGGTTCTTCAAAGTCAAAGGTCTATTCTGGGGTATTGCTAGGCTCCGTTCTTTCTCCCACTTTATTTCTCATCTTTATAAATGACCTTCTTTGTCAAACTTCAAACCCTATCTATTCTTTTGCACATGATAGCAACATTTGCCATTCATACTCATTTAACCATAGACCAAACCCTTTGTAGATTGGGGAAATGAGACAAATATGAATGATACGCTGAACCGAGATCTTGAAACAATCTCGGAATGGGATTGTGCGAATAGAGTCGATTTTAACGCACGTAAGACTCAATGTTGTATATTAACGCACAACAGATCATGTTGATTCATCTGTTTATATGGGCGGTGTAAATTTTAAGGCATAAAACGCTATTGACGGTCTAGGCATAAGAATCCAGTGTGATGACCGCTAGATCAAACACATTTTTCAAGTGTCGAAAGAAGCGTTCAAGTGCCCTGGTTTTTTAAAACGGTGTAGAAAATACATCACTCCATCTGATCTCCTTACTTTTTACACCATCTATATTCGACCGAAAATGGAATACAACTCTCATGTATGGGCCGGTGCTTCGAAATCTATTTTGGAGTTACTCGACCGCGTACAGGAGAGGGCGAAGATGCTTATCGGTGACAGTAGGCTATCCAACTCTATTGATTCATTGGAGCATCGTCGCAATGTGGGTTGTGTTTCACTGTTCTATCGACACTATAATGGAATGTGTTCTGCTGAAATTAGGGAACTTGTTTCTGAAACACGCATTTTTTTACGTAATACACGTTCTTCAGTCAGGACCCACCCATTCATGGTCGACTTAACAATGTATTGCACAACACACTACAGGGAAAATTCGTTCTTTAGCCGTACTGTCCGTATGTGGAACAAGCTCCCAACAGAAGTATTCCCTGCCACTTTCAATATAGGAAAATTCAAGTCAAATGTTCACAAACACTACTCCCGCTATCCTCCCTCCCATAACCTATTTTCCTAGTTCCAACACAATGCATTGCATAAGTAGGGGTCATCCCCAGAGTGCTGGTCCAAGAAAAAAAAAATGCATTAGAGTGTTTGTATGCATTTTTATGCCAACTTTTAACTTTGGGATTATCCCAAACTTACTGCCTGTATTACTTAAGGCGTACAAGAAATCATTACAAAATGCATTAAATTGCAAATTAATTAAAATAAAACGATTTCAAAATTGAAATGTCTGCCAAATAGATAAAACTGAATGAAACTGAGAATGGCAACTGCAACAACACAAGTGTAAAATTTACTTACTCTTCTAAGGAGTGAGGATCAGTTAAACTTTGCTCAGCACAAAGTTGTAATCACTTACTTTTCAAACCTTCTGATATATTTAAAAGTAAAATTATATCATCAATGACATCATTGAACCATGTTAAAATAATGGGACCTTATTTTACCTCAAGTTTAAAGTTATTGCAATAATTGTTATCGAAAGTCATCATAACACGACTTTTAACTTAGTCAGACAGTGTAAGTAAGTGCTGTCCACACTAGGAAGAGCTGGTCACAGAAATAAACGTTTTAAATAAGGCTTGGTCAAATGGAAACAGCAAGGTTGATGGGAAAGCGTATACGATATGAAACAGATTATACAACACTATAAAAGAGATCTGACATATCAAGACTTCTGTCAATGTGAACGAATCAAGGGTATGATTGTTAAACGCGCACGCAGACGTAATTGCCTGAAAAAGAAATCCAGTCGCACTTGCAGAAAGAAAGTGACGGTTTTTCATCTGTTCTAAGAATATTTGTCTCTTCATATAATGATCTATCTGAACTTTGTGACAGGTTGAATCCTTCTACACATTTTTCTGATTGCTTGTGGTCATTAACTACCACGTAAACCAACCAATCATGTAGACAAAGAAATATGATTAAGTGCAAAGTCCCGAAAATATTTATCAAAAAAGGAAATTGAGGTACAATAAATAATTCCCACTATTTAAACAACAACCGCAACGAAATTGGTCTATTAAAAACAATTAGATCTGAGAACCAAATCAAGCACCATCAGATAATTGAAATTGACTCAAAAGTTATTGAAATTCTTCTAACAAAAGTAGAGTAACTGAACTCAGTCCTTAATACAAAATCGTAGCTAAATCATTGTAATTGTTAATGTCTTGCATATATTTTATTGTTGTTGTTGTCGTTATATGTCTTTTTATAAACATGTTACAAATTAACTTCATTATTATGCAGTGTTGACAACACTGTGCTACAACAACAGCAATAAAGAACAAAAAAAAATAAAACTAAACTGAACCAAATCAAGATCAAAATCAACTCAAACTCCAACAAACAACAACCAACATCACCACCAGCAACAGGAGAAGAGACATCATCATCAAATTGCACTTGTTTGTTTGTAGTTTGTATGCATTACAGCAGGCAAGTTAATTTACATATACACACACTCTCACGAACACACACGTACATACTATGTGTGTGTAAAAGTGCCCAGCAGTTCTGAAGTGTGTTTCCGTGCTAGTGATCAGACCTATCACTAGTTACTAAATGAATGCTTTTTAACTAGTCATTTTAACATGTGTGCGTTGTAGGTGGAGTTAAAACACTTCTTCTTTTAATAAAATGCTACTTACATGATTATCATATAAATGATTGCTATGATTAGAGATGTGACTATCCGGTTTGCCGGATATCCGGCCTAAATTTACTATTCGAACGGATATCGGATAATGAGCTACTATCCGGTATCCGGCCGGCCGGATATTTTCTGAAAATTATTTCAAGCAAATAAATTTTTATTAAGTAACTAACAATAAAATAGCTATTATTTAAAAGTAAAAAAGTAACAAAAAATTACAAATTATCTTTCAAAAACTTAAAATACGTTTTGGGATATTCACTTTAATGAACAATTTTTGTATAAACTAAAAATTTAAAAAACGTCCAATTAATAAAACGACTGACATTAATACTCAAAATTAAGAAGAGGTAGATTATGGTGAATAAAAACTAAATTTTCAGCGTTTACAGACAATAAACGGTTTCGCTTGTTTTCCTAAATCAAGCCAGCTTTCGGACAAAGTCTTTTGCTATGAATGGTGCTGCAAGGATCTAAAAGGAACGTTTTGGCAAGCTTATTTAAAATTGGATATTTTTTTGAAGTTAAACGACCACCAAGCATAAGGATCCTGACTGCGATAACATCGAACTTCCTTCAAGAAGAATTTAATCTCGGTAGCAATTGGGTTCTACTCATGATCCCGAGACTGAATGTTGTTTTCATCTTTATGAATTTTTCTGGGTGCTTTAATTTCAAATGATTGCTCATAGCAGATGTGCCTTATCAACCTGCTTTTTCCCATCATCAGCACGAGAAATTGATTGTTTGCACAATAAACAAATAACAAACTTATTATTTTCTCGTTTAATTTCTAAAATTTAGAATCTAAATATTGCCAAATAGGCGATTTTTTTTTATCATTGAAGACATGTTCTTTGCTATTTTCTTACAAATTATAAAGTAAAATAATTGAAACAATCAGCTGTTGATTTTCAGTAATGTCAGATTTTAACCTGTTCATTTTCAGTATTGCCAGGCTGCAGTACGTTATTTTCCAAAGATAACTGACAGCGCTCTATTTGTTTATTGCCTGCCGAACTAGAAATAATGAAATCTTTAACTTACTATCCGGCCTCGCATCTTGCCGGATATCCGGTACCCGGTTATCCGGCCAAATCAATATCCGTCACATCTTTAGCTATGATCGTCTAAATCGTAAGTTTAACTTATTATGGTTGCCGCATCATATAAATAATTATAGTGAGCATAAACTGCTAAACTTCATGATTCATTCCTAGAGAATGTCTTGTTTCTTTCTTGTTTAGATTGTAAGTAGTACCTGGGGTACAAGTAAACCTGTTGTTTAACATATAAAATTAGTTGATTCGATTTAGTAATTTAAAATGAAGGAGTTTTCAAGGCTATGCTAGCAGTATGATGTCTGCCAAATCAATCACTAATGGCAAATACCCATGGCAAGTTACACGTTTGAACATTACATCCAAATGATAACATTTATTAACAAATGTCCTTATTCATAAAACTTACAACAGGTTTATAAGAGGTTTATAAAGCAAATTTCCATACAAAATTATATGTTATAAACCTGTTGTAAGTTTTTATGAATAAGGAGGAAAATTAATGTTCTTTAGTTCAAGCATCATCCAGGACAAATGACTCTACAATATATTACAATCAGATGAGTAAAATAACTACTTCTCTAATAAAATTTTACAAAAGAATATACTATAAATTACTTATGGCTAAATACACAGTCTTTAGTTAGCTAATGGCAAAGGCTTAACTAATGATTCTTTATTCGCAATGCTTAGTTTGCCATAAGAATACCAAGTAATAGTTAAACAATAGTTAGTATTTTAGTTTACCAATGGTTAACTAATGACCGAGAATTCGGCCATTAGGGATACTAAAGTGGCACGGTTGATTACTTGGGATTTTCAAAGTAAGCATTGACCTCTCTTGACATTACAAATAATGTCACATGTATCAAGTGGCCAAAACTATGAAAAAAGCTGTCAGTTAAGTAACTAGACAGTGGTGATAAATACTCGTTAAGTCCCCGTTTACACAGTCGAACATTTGGAAGAAAAGCATTTAGCTTCATAGAAAATTACGGATGGGGATTTTGTGTTCGGTACTCGGTGAACATGCTTTGTTGACACTTTCTTTGCTGGAATTTACTACAAATTATTACAAAGCACGAATAAGAGAAATGTCAAAAAAGCAAATAATAATGAAATTTGTCTGACAACATTGTTCGACAGTGTGACCGCGAATGAAAAAACAAAAGAGATTTCCAGATGTTTTTCTTCCAAATCTTCGACTGTGTAAACGGGGACTAAGAGGGATGCATTGCCTCCATTAAAACAGCTGACTGTAGATTTAAATTTTCCTGGTTGGTGTTTTAAAGTGCTGTATATATGTACATACATATATAATATTATATGTGTGTATATAAATGTGTTGTAGATCGCTGGGTTTTGATCTTTTTCTTGTTGTTGTCTATTAGCGCGGCGCTTTGTATGAATTTTTACAGGAAAACGATTGTTGTCATGTAAAATGTGTGTGTAAAGCAAGTGTTGACATGTTTAGTTAAACAAAGTGAATTAAGTTGGTGTATTTTTTTTTTTGTTCATTCGTGGTTGAAATTGCTTGGAAAATAAAAAGGAAAAAAATTCAAGACAGTCTTACGAGTAACAAGAGCACAACAATAACTTAAATTAACACTGCATAAATTAATGTGTGTTTTATAAAACTATTAGTTTTAGTTTTTTTTTTACACAAAGAAAAAAAATATATATATTTAAAGAGCTTTGTGTCGAATGAGTCAGAAGGTAATTGTCATTAAGTTGCAGGTACGACTGAGTGAGTGAGTATTTACATACATATATACATTTTAGATAAATTTACAGATTAGCAACTTTGGCTGCAATGAAAAACGAAATGTTAAATTTATATATGTATGTAATTGCAAAAGTTATTATGTACTTGAATTTGTAGAATGGAATTTGTTTTAAGGAATTTTAGTTTTGGTTTGAGTATTTAGTCTCTTTTGAAATGAATTCCAAAACTTCATTAATTTTGAAAATAAGTAAATCCTTTCATACTTTCAGTTTTCGTTATTCCTTTAAATTAAAAAGTGAACTCAGAATTTCGACTTTGTCTTCAAGAAGTAGTTTTGTTTTTATAAATGTTTCGATTTGTTTTATATTTTTTTTTATCTACAAACAGTCTCTGTATTACTCAAATCATTGAGAATTGGCACTACTTGACTTAGTTTTATCAATACATATATTAAGGATTCATTGTCTTATCTCATTCATATCGTCTTAGGTCTAAATAAAATCTTTAATTTCTTTTAAATCAGTTTGTGTTATCTGTTTATCTGATAAGCCATCGTAACAGTACAAATCCACAATACTCAATTATAAGCCAATTACAGAAAAATATCTAACTTTGCCTCATCAAACACAACTACATACTGAAGAAATGCCTTTGTTAATCTTAATTGCCAAATAATCAAATCACTACTCATCGTCACTACTTTTGTATGCTTTGAAATCCAAAATGCAACACCATTATTAGCAGCCATTAACCATTTACCATTCATTTTACTTATTCATCCATCCATTCATTTATTCATACAATTCATTCATTCAATGTAAGTTTAACTAATTATTGCAACAATTTGCAATACATACTGTCATTCAAAAGACAAAACCACATCATCCATCAAGTTGCATAATAAAACCTGATGAATAGCGCTTAAAATGAGCATCCATGCTGTCAATTTAAATAAATTATGGGCGGCCAACCAGCCAGCCAGCCAAGCCAAGTCATCCACTCCAACCGACCAACAACACAAGTTAACAAAACTTTTATAAAAGAAGTAAAAGAATCACAAATTACTGCTGAGCCAGAGATTTTGGTAAATCTTAAGGAAAAAAGCCAGAAAACAAGGGTTTAGCAGGCAACAACAAAAGCCGCTTTTTACACAATACACACAAATATATTTTAAGAATTTCAAACAAAGAACATTTGCTACTGATGTCTTAGGGACTGGAACCATCATCAAGGTGTTGATGATTACAAGAAACTTTGAGCAAATATTTGTTGAAATGCTGCAAACCTTTTACCCCACTTGCTACTTTGTTGCAGTAAAAAAACATTAAATTTATGAAGAGAAGGTGGTTTTTACACAAAGTTTTACACAAATTCCTGCATACATACATATGTATGTATGTAGGTACAATAACGACATGTTGCAATATTTAACGTGCCATAAACAGGGACAATCACTTGCATATAATTGCCGCCTGACACCAAAAAAAAAAACGCTTAAAGAAAGAAAACCTTCTCAAATCATCATCAGTAATAAATAACAAAGTTTAAACGTGGATTAAATTGCAGTTTCTCAACCAGTGTTTTTGGTTTGTATGGATTTCCCAGTAAACATTGAAGTTGCAATTGATCGAAATGTTGAATATGTCAGTGCTATTGACTTTTCCAATTTACCCCAGAGCGTAGGCATCAAGATTACAAGATGGTTCAAGATTAGTTCAGTTGTACGAACCGGTACTAGCTGTATCACTTTGTATGAAAGCCACCTGTCACTTTTACATTACATTAGCCCAGAAGCGGGTAAATGACAGAACATGTAATTAAGCCAAACAAGCTTGTTATAAAACTTGCCTAGATTCTATCTTTAACATAGTACCACGAATAAGTAATTGTTTAATCGCATAAGTTAAGCGCTCAAGAAATTAGATTTGCAATAAATTCATTGTTTTGGTGGCTATGTGACATGTTGCACCGTCCTATTGCAACTACATGCCAGTGATATACATACATATCATCAACAATAAGCATAAATGGCAATTGTGAAAGCTTCTACTACTGATATGTGAACTAGTAACTTGTATGTTATTGCAATATGCCCCTGTTTATAAACAAAGTTCTTGTTAACACACACTGTACAACAACAACACGCTATCAACAGTGTAGCAGTGTTGAAAATTATTCACCTCAAAACTAATTGGTCTAACATTTTGCATCATAACTTTTTGTCAATTAAACTGATTTAGCTTATTTTCACTAGCAAACATCTTAAAACAATCTCAAATATTTTAGCTAAATTTCATTTATTGCATTATTGTATTTTGAAGCTGAGCGTGTTTTACACACACATACTTTTATATATTTACTTTGATTCTTCAGGAATACTGGCTCATATAATGTTATTCACCCCTATCGTGAATAAAAATTCCACATGAAATTTGTTCCCTTTTATTTGTTTAACATTGAATTTTAATGGGAAAAATGTGAAAAGGGAACAAATTTCATGTGGAATTTTTATTCACGATAGGGGTGATTATTTATCTACGGTAGGAAAAAATATATTTAAATTTCCCTCAAAGCTGCTTTTAATTTTATAGCCATCGAATTAATATTTGCTGGGTTATTGCACCAGCACCTACTAAACAAATGTGAAATGCAATTGATTTAAAACACAATCGTTTGTTTCAATATTCTTGATGAGGTTGGGGTTTTTTTACAGTGAACTACTCTATACATTTATACATTGCGTACAAATGCGTTAAGTTTCTTTGTATTTCGTTACGTTGTGTCAATCTGTCAACTTGTAGTTTTTGGATGTATTTTAAACTCATTAAAGATGTTGTTGCTGTTGTTGTTATTGTTGTTGGAATTGTTGCTCGTTGCACTTATTCTGTGTTTGATCTTCATCCATTTCAATTTGGTCGAACCAGCAGGGACGGACAAGCCAACAAAATACCAAGTGTCATTGAGTAACAATTTAAATGTCCAACTTAGTTAACTAATGCGAAATTTATTACGAATATCAATTGCTTAAAAGCTTATAACTGGTAGGGAGGGCGAGAGTTCGGTACGAAAGAGGCAACGTAAGAAACAACTGGCCAAAATACTTAACAAAGTACACAGGGATTTAGTCAAGTTTATTACGTGTATATCAGAGCTAAATTCAATAGTCTTTCTTTCCCCTTCAGTTACAATTTAGTTAAAATTTAGTTTAAGTTTTACGTTTCGTTTCGTTTTCCTTCTTCAGCTGAATTATTATTGCGTTTTATTGCCTGTAACAGCTACACACATTATTCTTTCTTAGAAGTTGATTTTAGTTTGCTGTTTTAAGCTTTCTCACTTGTGTTCTGGCTTATTTTCTTTGACACTTTGTGTAAATTGTGGTTTATTTAGTGAAATTGTCTTTGAGGTTTTCGCTAAAGTTGTCTAAACGGTTCGCTTTTAAGTGAATCAATGTCAGCGGGTATTAAAGTGATTAATTTAGGGTCTTAAGAGTTATGAAACATCTTGACCAAGACGTCTTAAGAGATTAAGTGTTGTTTCTGTTACTAGGCAGTCAGAAGGGATGTTTAAGAGGAATTTATTTTGTGTAAGTCTCTATAAGACATAATTAATACAGTTTTAAAGCCAATTTTCTTGATAACAGGAAAATATTTTAAAAAGATAAATCAAAATTATGTAGGTGGACTAAAACTAGTGGGAATTATTTTTAAATGAGAATTACCAGCTTTTTTTTTATTGTCATGAAATAAAAATATAGGATTTCGAGACTGTTATTCTCTTATTAACACTGTAATTTCAGTTAATTTAAGTTACTAATCAATAACAAAATCTAAAGGTTAGAAAAAATATTATAACAAATAAATAAGCTTGGTCTTTTAATCAGCTGTATTCAATAAATCATGTATTATTTTACACAGTCTTGAAATAAGTTTCCAAATATCTGACTAAGCCTTAATCAAGACCACTTTAAACCGATTTTATCTGCATTTTTACTAATCAGTTCTTTATTAACATAAGAATTCTTAAAATAACTTTTCAAAAGCTAAACTAAAGTTTAATAAAATTATTTTCTTACCCCCTTATTCATAAAAACTTACAACAGGTTTATAACAGACATAAAGCAAATTTCCATACAAAATTTAATTTAGGAATTACCTTGAATAAATCTCTGTTTCTATTTATTGCTTAATTAGTGGTAATACAATTTTAATTACAGTTGTGTTATGTTATAATAAATTTGTAAATAATTTTTATCACAGTTTTTTTTGTAATGAAATCACCTGAATCCAATTATACGGCAGAAACTGTTTTTCGCATGACCTAAACAAATTAAAAATCAGACGCAGGCCTAGGATAGGATAGGATAGGAAGGGTAGTCCATTGTGGTTCCCTTCAGTAGAAAAAGATATAGAGTAGAAAGATAGAAGGATAGATATAGAAATAAGAACAACCAAAACCGCCTGATAAGGGGGGAAAGAAGAAAGAAGGAAAGAGTGAAATATCCCCTTACGGATTTGGAGTCGCCGTAGAATGTCCCTTAAATAGCCACCCTATTCCCCTAATGAAACCCAGGATGTTACCCAGTTTGCAGCAGATGCAGGCCTAAATATATTCAAAAATATTTTATGAACCATAATTCTTAGAGAATCAAAGTAAATATATAATAATTTGTCTGTGTAAAACACACTCAACTCCAAAATACCAAATTGAAATTAATGTAAATCATCTAAAATATTTGTCTCTGCTTTAAGGTGTTTGGTATTCAAAATTATCTAAATCGTTTTGGTACACAAAAAGTTATAAGGCAAAATTTAAGATCACCTTGAAAAAATGGTTTTAACCTGAATAATGTTACTACTGTTTCTTGGATAGTTTTTGTTTTAGTAGATTTATGTTAATGTATACGTTAGCAAAGTTGTTGTATTTAGTTTTAATTGTTGTTGTTAAGGAGTTTTCAATAAGAACTTTGTTTTCAAACAAGGGCATATTGAAATATCAGGAAATTTTTGTAATTTTGCTTGTTAACATATCGATAGTAGAAGCTTAGACATGTGTCTAATTTTCGAAGCCTACTATGTCAAGAACTATGTCAAATTGCAGCATTTGGACATCTGAAAATGTCCTATTATTGATTATATGTATGTCACTGGCATGTATCGAATGTCATACAGCCGATCGCATAATTTCACGAAATTTAGCTGTGATCATGTGTTTTAAAACTACTGGGTTATTTTTTTTTCTTCTGCTATGTTAAAGACAGAGAGACAAATTTAAAATCTATGGCGTAATTAGCGAATTACACCCACCAAATTACCAAAATGAGATTGAAAGTTTTCAGAAGCAAATAGACATTCGTGGGACAACTTTCCCAAGTCATTTATCCAACCCATTTCTTTCCAATGCAGTACAAACTTAAATGTGTTTCATATAAATTATTTGCTTTAATTTGTTTTGAAAAACAAAGTTCTCTTTGAAGAACCAGTTACTTATCCCATCAATTCTGGTGACTGTCCCAGAACTTGTGATTTTATGTAACATTTAGCTTAACTCTTAGTATGTTGTATGTGATTGACTAGTTATTTCAAGTCCTTCGGGTCTTATTAGGTAGTCAAGTGGTCCAACATAGATTACTAGGAGACAATTTGGTAGCCGGTGCAAAGTATTTAACTTACTGTACAACATAATTAAAAATTCTTTAGTTTTTTTTTTAATTTTGATTTTTGTCGTTTGGAAATATTTTTAGATTCAAACTATCGTCGGCGTTGTGATTTCAGGACGTTGATAAAGTATCACAATATTATGCCGGGAAGATTGTTAAAATAAGGGATAAAGTTTTCGCTCTAAGAAATCATTAATTATTATGTAATAATAAACCATTGCGTTTTTCAGCAAATAGAGAGAAAAACAATCATATATTATGAGTTGACATTAATAAGGTTATTTCAGTTGATGATAATTCACAAATTAGCTGTCATATTTCCACAAAAATAATGCAATTACTACAAATAACTATAATCAGTAAAATTAAAAACAAATAACTAATAAAAACAAAAATATCCAAATGGTGGGTGAAGTCACATGCTGTCATCATCGTTATGGACAGAAAAAAAATCCCCATAATATTTATTAATTAACAACAAATATTATTTCTGAAAGTTAAATTAACAAATAAATAAAACAAAACAAATAATAAAACGAAAACAGCAACAAGAAGAAAAAAAAAACTTTAAAACAAAAGAAGTCATGTTTCACTTTACTACCGACTGCTCCAACTAAATGACAGACGACAGCTCATACTAAAATGTGTGTGAAAAAACATAAATTTATTCATTTCTGTTAAATTTGATAACTGACATAAGAAGTGTCAAAATGAAAAAAAAAACCAAAAATATGTCAAAAGTGTGTAAATAAATAAATAAATAAATAATAATAAAACTCTTGCAAATGCAAATAAATACAAACTTGCTAAATAATGCTAATTACTCATTGAGTTGTTTAACATTATTTACATGACAGACATAGAAACACCTAACAGACATACATACATATGTACATATGTATGTACTCGTATGTATATAAATATGTACATATGTATTTACATACATTGACTTTAAGTAAATTGTGATAAAGAAACATACAGACAAAGATAAATATAATAAACTAGACAATTGTCAAAAGTGCCAGTATTTAAGTCAATGTGTCATCTAGAATTGAATGACAGCTACTCAACACTCATACATAAACACTTACACAAACATAGTAGAACACTCATGCTGTCTGTCAGTCATGACCAGAGATTGATGACTCTGTCTGTCTGTTTGTTTGTTGCTGCAGTTCGGGAGTTACATATACTCGTACACACGAGTATGTACAAATTTACAAATTTCTCACGATTATTATTCGTACTTACTTACTACCTACCTACCTACCAATATTTACATATTTACATACATTTACATGCAATTTACTTACTTTACGTTTACATTTTGTACTTTGCTTTTATTTCATTTAATTGTATTTATGTATAAACTTACGGATGTTGCACTACACCTGAGATAAATACTAAATATTGGTTTGTACTTGTCACTATAACTATATTTACATATGTATATCCAGTAGTATTGTTTTATATTTACCCCATGCATCGCACTGCTGGTCATAGAGGTTGTTGGTGAGTAAATATGCAAATAAGTACGTGACAAATGTCAAATAGTTGTCACTTTAGAAGTGTGTTTATTTAGTATAACATAAATTTTTAAGTAGCCAGCCAATTAATAAAACTAATACACATTTTTACTTTAGAAAGAATTGTAAAAAGAATTTAGTTTATCATTTTAATTGTTATACAATACAATACAACTTGTAATTATATATTTAAAAATTAATTTAATTTTAGACACTCGAGAAACCGGCTTTGTTAATGCCATCACCTCGGCTGGTGTCACTTATGCCGTGACCAAGGCCTGTACTTTGGGCAATTTGGTAGAATGTTCTTGTGACAAAAGCCACTCGAGGCGCAATGGCGGCCAGCCGCAAATGGTGAATGCAGTAACAGCGGTGGCGGCTTTGGAAAAACAGCAGGCGGCCTATGAGAGAAATTCTTCGAGACCGCGTAATAATGCGAATAATAGCCGGCGTGGGAGCAATGGCAATAGAAAACGAAAACTTTTGAAAAATATCAAATTTCCCGAAGGCGAATGGGAGTGGGGCGGTTGTAGTGATAATGTTAATTTTGGTTTTCGTCATTCGAGAATATTTTTGGATTCCAAATATCGTCGACGTAGTGATTTAAGGACGTTGGTAAAGTTGCACAATAATATGGCGGGCAGATTGGTAAGTTTAAGAGTAAAGTTTTCCCTTATTCCATTAATAAATTATTAATTACTGTATATTTTAATAATGTTGTTTGAGAAGCAATTGATCTCTCATATATTTACCAATCTTTATTACATCTTTCACCACGAGTGTTAATGATATATTCCATTTATAATTTCTAAAATAATCATTTACGATTACATAAATAATATTGAGTATTCCCTCTAATATTAGTCGTATGTCTTTTTGAAGCCCTCAAAATTATTCTGGACATCGGGGAATTTTCCTTTTCAAAAATTTTAAATTCTACAGACACACATTTTTAATACTATCTAGAAAAATCAGGATAGACTGTTTTCAAACCGCTTTTCTCTGAAAACGTTTTTCACATTTAAAATGTTTTTCATTAAAAATGTTTTTTCTCCATAAAAACGTTTTTTACTAAAAACGTTTTTGAATATACCTATAAAATTGTTTTTAACTAAAAACAGTTTTTACTATAAAACAGTTTTTACTATAAAACTGTTTTTCATTAGAAATGTTTTTCATTATAGAAAATGTTCACCAAATAAATGTTTCAGTATAAAAGAAAAACTTTTTTGAATTAAAGAACAGTCTTAACTGTAAAACGGGTTTTACTATGAAACCGTTTTTCTATAAACCCGTTTTTTTTAAATTAAATTTTTATTAGAAATTATGATAAAACGAATACACATGTTTCGCCTCAGCGCCAGATTGGCTTTATAAAGGCTTGTTTTCATTAAAAACGTTTTTGACTATAGAACTGTTTTTCATTAAAAACGGCTTTTACCACAAAACTGTTTTTCATTATAAAACCGTTTTTTATTATAAAAAATTTTCACTAAATAAATGTTTCAGTATAAAACAAAAACGTTTTTGGCTAAAGAACGGGTTTGAATATACCTATAAAACAGTTTTTCACTAAAAACTGTTTAACACTAAAAACTGTTTTTACTAGAAAGCAGTTTTTAATTAGAAATGTTTTCACTATAAAACCGATTTTCATTAAAAAAAATTATAAAATGTTTTTAACAATAAAGCCGTTTTCACTAAAAACGTTTCTGACTATAGAACTGTTTTCACTGAAAACGATTTTTACTATAAAACTGTTTTTCATTAGAAATGTTTTTCATTATAAAACTGTTTTTCTTTAAAAAAAAATGTTCACCAAATAAATGTTTCAGTATAAAAGAAAAAACGTTTTTGATTTAAGAACGGGTTTTACTATAAAACGAGTTTTACTATGAAACCGTTTTTTTATAAAACCGTTTGTCATTAAAAACGTTTTTGACTATAAAACCGCTTTTGACTAAAAACGGTTTTTACTATAAAAATGTTTTTCATTAAAAATGTCTTTCACTATAAACCGTTTTTCATAATAAAACATTTTCAATAAAAACATTTTTCAACTATAAAACGTTTTCACTAAAAAAGTTTTCTTAAAAAAAAAAAGTTTTTCACTATAAAGCCTTTTTCATAATAATGTAAAATTTTTGTTTTCCATTTCAGTTTTTACTTTTTTTAAAAAAATTTTCACTAAAAGACTTTTTTAAAAAAAGCGTTTTCACAAAAAAAAAATAAAACGCTTTTCACCAATAAAAGAAACCCTTTTACATTAAAAACCACGGCTTTCACTAACGCCCTGGCCCACGATGTCGAACGTTCGCTAAGATAAGACTTAAGACACAAACTTGATTGTGGAATAAACAAACTTGATTGATTAAAAAAAATAGATACCAAAAAAAGTTTGTGTCTTAAGTCTTATCTAAGCGAACGTTATCGTTCGACATCGTGGGCCAGGGGGTAAGAAAAATTTCCATATAAATAAAATGTTTTTCATTATAAAACGTCTTCCACTAAATAAGACTTTATTGTTTACTTTAAAAACACTAAGGCATGTTTAAATAAAAAACTGGCTGTTTTATTTTCAGGCCATCAGAGATTCCATACGCTTGGAGTGTAAATGTCATGGTCTGTCCGGTTCGTGTACCGTCAAAACTTGCTGGTTAAAAATGCCATCATTTCGTGAAGTTTCCACACGATTACGAGAGAAGTTCGACGGTGCTTACAAGGTGGTGCTGCGCAACGATGGCAACAGTTTCATGCCGGAAAGTGAAAATGTCAAACAGCCCTCGAAATACGATCTTGTTTACTCAGATGATTCTGCGGATTTTTGTGCTCCGAACATACGTACCGGTTCGCTGGGCACACAAGATCGTGAGTGCAATGCCACCTCCATGGGTGTGGATGGCTGTGATCTGTTGTGCTGCAATCGCGGCCATAAACATCATGTCGTGTCGGAGTGGGTTAATTGTAAGTGTGTGTTTAAGTGGTGCTGTGAGGTGACTTGTGAGAAATGTCTCGAAAAGCGAGAAGTCAATACATGTCTTTAGTTGGTCTAGGTAAATATGTATTTAGTTAAGTCACACGAGTATACTTAATAAATAATAAGTAATTAAATAATTAAACAAATAAATAAATAGTACGTAGTTTTGTAATGAAAATATATAAAGAAGCTTTCCATTACACGTGATAAATTTTAATTATTTATTATAACATAATAACAAACAAATCTGTTTTAGTGATTAAGTTAACGCTATAGTATTCATTTTACCTTTTATTGTACGAGTATTCTTTTTTTTAATTAATTTTAGTTTTGTTTTATATTGTATATTGATGTATATTTAAATGTATTAACGTGATAATATTTGTAATATTTTATTTTTATTTCTATTATTATTATTATTATTCATTAATTAATTAATAATTTTTTTATTTGATTTCTTTTTGTAAACTACTATCTACATACATATATTTAAATTTACTACTTGTATTTGTAAAGTAGGCTGGAATCTCTTTGTAATTGTAGAAAAATACTTGTATACAGGGAAATGTTACAGGCATACGTTGTTAACGATGTAACTTTTCTATTTATATTTTGTAAATAATTCAGTTAAATAGAGAAGTAAACGATTAAAAGAAATAGATGACAAGAGTAGATTAGTTTGAAATGTAGAAAACGGCTGAAGGGTAAGTATGAACAAAATATGTACAGTATGACCTCGGTTACTGCAACCCTCGATGAGCGCAATTCGTCGATTATTGCAACAACTAAAATATTTACATTATAGACTCTGTGTATGCAACTTGGCAAAAATTTGTGACTCAGTAAACGCAACTTTAAAATTTTGCGGTCAGGTTATTTGTTTTTTTTTTCTTAACTATTTTTTACCGTTTTTACTCAGAATATATAAATATATACTATGTGTTTGCAGGTGCATTTCTAAATTGTATTTAGTGTAGATTCTAGACTCTAGAAGTAATTGTTTTTGCGAAGAGTTCTTCTTTTGACACATAAAGATGCCAGTGATTAATAAAAGAGATACACTTAAGGTGTTATGACACTTGCTATTTTTTGTATTGGATTTTTTTAGGATTAATTGAATGAAACAACAAATGCGAGAAAGAACAAGAAATACAATAAAAAAAATGTAAACAAAACAAACAATATTGCCCAGGTTTTGTTCCCACAAAAACCCGTCAAAAAAAGCTAAAAATCGCAAAAAAAAAATTTAAACCCGCTACTTTCGATCAAAAACTAAAAAAAATAGGCAACAGTGCTAACATTTAATCTTGAAATGTCAATTTCAAGTTAAAAATTTTTGTATTTTTTTTTGACAGTCTTGGATTATTTATCGATAACAGACGTATATTTGTTTAACATTTTATGATATACTCATACCCTTTACACTTAGTCAGTTTGTACTGTTCTCCAATATACAATTAAAGAAAAAGGTGAAATTCTCGAAAAACTAGACATAAATGCGCCTCCATCAGTAATTTAATGAGAATGAGAAAGAAAGTGCTATCACGAGGCGACCATTTATTGTATAAAATATCGCCAGTTATAGCTTTTTCCTAACCAATTATATCCTACTGTGACCATTTGTTATAAAATGTATCTCAGTATTATGATAGTTGGCTATCGCAAACCATTTTACAGACCTAGCTATGTCAAGAAGTTTACACCATTTGTACGAAAATGTGTCTCAAAATATTGACAACGCTCGAGCATTTGTCAGGGCTAATGACATGTTGTAGAAAACAGTATCACTAGTCTAGGCAATTGCTCCCCCTAACCGCCACCTGGGACGCATCCGATGGGAGACTGATAACTCCACACATTAATTCATTAAAGATTTGTATTCAATGGGCTGAAGAAAACAAAATCGGCTTAAAAGAAGTTTTGCTTCTTCAAGATCTTCACGAAACTGCAGTGCAGAAACAGAAATGGTACCAGAAAACGGTCTAACATTTCTGACTTCTTTTAAAACTAGAAAAAATTACCCATTACTCATATTTTGCACATAAGAATGTGTATGTTTGTACGTAATGTTTTGTGTTTTATAATATTATTAATAAAATGAATTAAATTTTCTTGAATAATTATCATTTTCGAAGTATGTAAATTGATAAAACTAAAGTTGTTTTATTTAAAAAGATATATTATGTACAAAATTATCTTTAGGACAATATAAACTAGATATTGTTTGTATATAAATACTTAAAGCAGTGTTTATATATGTGTGACTCGGTCAATGCAACAACCGAGGTTCTTGCAACTGCCTTGGTTTTTTTTAGTTACAGTAACCGAGATCGTACTGTATAATTTTCGATATCAAGGTTTACCTTTTTCCAATTGTTTATATTTATCTAATCATTTCTTAATAAATTTATCCAGCATCTCCAACTCAAACACTCTCTACTAACAATTTATCAAGCAATCTAAACATCAAATAAATATTTACTCTTCAATAAAAAATCAAAAAGAAAACACAAAACATTTATGAATATATCTATATGACCATCTATATCTCCACAAGTCATCATTTTGACACCTTAATACTGTAATTAGGGATTTTATTTCTCTTCCTTTTCATAGGCTTTTTAATGTTGTTGCAACATTAGCACCATTTTGATGCGCAACAGTATTTCAAATACACCACAAAAAGCCACACAATTCAAACTAAAATACAGAGAAAAGGGAACCAAAAACAAAAAGGCTCAAAAACAGAACAAATATTAACACAATTCATAAACTCTCTAACACGGCAGCAAACGTACGATAATGCAACGTTTACAGATTAAACTCAAACATTTTCATATTTTTGCTGTTTTTAATGTTTTCTCCCTGAGTTGTTTAAGGTGAGATCTAAGATGCATATCTGCGACAAAAGTGGTAACGCCTTCTCCTCACCTTTTTCTTTTGGTTATACTCTGTTTAAACATTTATCCAACCGTCCATTCATTCATCCATCCATCTATTCGTGCCATCATCATCTTTAGAGATCCTGCTGTTCTTTTTTTTTTTTTTTTTGCTTTATTGTAAGGTTTTTGATAATGATTGGTGTTTTATTATTTTTGTTGCTGGCTGGTGGTAATGGTGGTGTGTTGAATTGGCTTAAATCATTAAAAGACTACGCTCATATACACAGACCTGCAGTAACAGATCGCCAGCCAGAGCTGCACCAGTATATCCAACAAAATTATGTGGCACAGCTAAAGATTTCCCTCAATAGCAGGTACACAATATTAAGATTAGAGCAAATAAAATAAGGATTTTAGTTAGTTTTTTGTTTGAGATCTTGCAGATTGACTTTTCCACTAATTTTGTTTGATTTGCAAGGATAGCAACAAAAAGAGTAACGTTCAAAATCACATCTGCAGAATTTGTGAATGAAGAACTAACAACGTTAAATCCTTTAGAAGTTTATTTTATTCTAGAGAAGAACAATCATATGTTTATAGCGAAAGATCGCATGCAACAGATTTTTAAAATCGAATAACCAAATCCCAACCAAGATTGCACTCTCTTAATATGATAGTAAACGGGCAAGTCATTTCTTTCCAGGTTAACATTTTCCACAAATAACACCTTCCTCGCCATCTGTAGATTGCTTATAAATATACATTTTAGCTTTAAATAGTAATCTGCTTTCCAGCTTTGCATTTAATTTCTCCCATCGGTTGGAAGGCATATAGTCAGATCTTCTGTTGTCATTTCAGGTGGAACGACACCCCTCGTAGAAAGTCATCGGGCGTTTATACGTTCGAAATTTGTCACTAGTACAAATATCACTTTTTTAATTAAATATCTTTTCTTCTCGCGATTTTGAGCGTGTTAAATCGTGTAACTTGAAGGGACCTACAACCAATTATCAGTTAAGGAACGTATCCGCGGGCTTCTAACTGATCTCGTTGAACTAGATAAGACTCTAGCCAGCTGCGCGTTTAATTGGGGTGACACAATCAACTATTTTCAGTTTAGAGCTCCGTGCTGCTAATGGCACCGGTTTCGCCATATCTAGCTCTTCGACAATGCGACAAGATGTTTCATTTATCCAATATTATCTAGTGGATCTTATTAACGTCAGTATGAGGTGCCGGAGAAGCTGGTCTTAGTTTATTTAAAATTGATGGAACGAATCGTTAGGTTCTCCAAAGCCACTAAATTATTAAATAATACAGTAGGTACGGAATCCCTATACTTAAGTTACTCAATCACAACAGCTTCAATATTCATGCGTTAATTTAATTATATTTTGAGGTATTTTGGCGCATCCTGTTAAAAGGCTTGGGTATAAATAAACCAGTGTTGCCAGAAAATTAATTTCAGAATATGCTAAAACTTGAAAAACTAAGTGCTAAAATGTTCTACAGAAGAATAAATAAATGCTAAATTTTTCCAATGCAATAATACAATTTTTATTTCAAATGTTATAAATATAAATTATAGTTTTTTCTAATTTTGTTCATAACAATTGTTGACTTGTTTTAATAGATTACATTTCATATTTTAATTCAAAAATTTCCCTGTTCATTTACTTACCACACCGAAAGAAATTTAGTTGAAATATTAATAAAAGTTATTTTTTATTTCTCCAAAAGTATTTTTTGGAGTAAAATAGTAATAATTTGTTCGTGAAAAAATTTTTTGTTATCAAGCAAATTATGCTAAAAAGCATTTAGCATAATTTTTAAAAATTTCAATGCATTTTCGAGAAACAAAATACTAAATCCAGCACTGAAAGTGCTAAAATGGCAACACTGAAATAAAGCCATTATTCTTTTGTTTATGAAAGTAAGTTTGTTTTTCTAACAAGAAATGTTTGGTCAGTAAAACTGAAGAAGGTTTCCATTTAAGGTTTTTTATGAATATATTCAAACATAAATCACTTGACAGTTGACAAAATGAATGCCAGTTAAAAAAGTGTTGCCACCTTAAAAGTCTATAAATCTAAAAAAAAACACCCTATATAAACCCCCTGGCCCACGATGTCGAACGATAACGTTCGCTTCTATAAGACTTAAGACACAAACTTGATTGTTGAATAAACAAACTTGATTGAGTAAAAAATAGATACGATAAAAAGTTTGTGTCTTAAGTCTTATCTAAGCGAACGTTATCGTTCGACATCGTGGGACAGGGGGTAAGAGAAATTCGTAAAAACGTCAATTTTTATTGATCGCCCAAAATTATTTACAAATGTTTATTTGCAATAAAATGTTTACAGAATACTGTGACTTATATTAAATAGATGCCTGGAATATGATCCGAATTAGCCAACCTAATTCCTAAATCTTAGCGGTCTAAAATCAAGATTTTAAATATGTATTAGGAATTTTTAATGAAATAATCTTTAATACCAAACCAGTATGGAGAGATGAAGCAAATAAATATTTCTCTATTAAGTCAACATCAAAATAAATCGCTTATATACAAAATATAAAATTTAAAGTTTTATAATTCTTATTAAGTGTTCTTTTCTGGCAAAATTATTGGCCTTCGTCCAGCTGTTTAATTATTTTGGCCAATATCTGAATTATTTTACCAACATTTTCTTGTGAGTGTAAGTGTGCCAACGAAACAACCATATTATCTACAGCTATAAAATAAGTTAAAGATATAAAATGTTGTTTTCTATTTGAGACTATTTTTGTTTCATTTTCTGTTTTATTGTTTTTGTCATAATGAAACTAGTTAGAGATTTAAATACCTATAAATATTCAATGAATTGAGAATGAATGAATCAAACTCTGTACCATTAATAATAAATAATAAACTACAAAATGCTTTTTTTAATTTATTGTTTTTAGTTTGTTTTAATTTTGTGTTAATGATGGGAATGTATAAAAATGAACTACTTATAATACTAAACAAAAAAAAAAAAAAAAACATGTAAGAAAGTATAGTCGGTCAAGCCCGTCCATATAATACCCTACACCCAGTATATATATAAAACAGTTTTTCAGGAATGGGCGTTGTATGGTGGACCGGTCATCCAAAAATTTAGTGGCATGATGTCTTTGAATATAAATATGTTAAACTTTATCTCGATATAAATACTTTTAAAAGATTTATGGGGGTTAAATTGAACTACGGAGAGGGTCTTATATGGGAGTTTCGACTAATTATGGACCGACCATTATAAAATTAGGTGTCAATATTTCTGTAGATAAGAAACTTATTTGTGTCAAATTTTATTTGGATTTTTTAGAAATTTTTTAGAAATTTATGATCGTTAAAGTGAATTTCGAAAGTGGGCCTTATATGGGAGCTACGACTAGTTATGGACCGATCATAATAAAATTGGACCGTATTATTTTTAGACATATGTGATATATTTGTGTAAAATTATTATTAGAATACCAAAATTTTTGAGTAAGTTATGCGCTTTAAAGTGATTTTCGGAAGTGGGTCTAATATGGGACCTACGACCAATTATAGACCGATCTGCACAAAATTTGTAGATATGATTTGGTGTTATTTATTATTCATTTGTCATGAAATTTGTGTGGATACTTGCAAAATTCAAACATTTGTATTGTGGCCAGCTGAAATAATGGACCGATTTCCACGAGTTTCAATCCCATCCATCCTTGGGCCGAAAAAATATCACGTACCAAATTTTATCGAAATATCTTCGAAATTGAGACCTGTATTCTGCGTAGAAGCTTTACATGGACAGCCAGCCAGCCAGACGGACGGATGGACGGACAGACATAGTTAAATCAACTCAAAAAGTGATTCTGAGTCGATCGGTAACTTTAAGATGGGTGCTGGACCAATATTTCTGGACGTTAGAAACATCAGCACAAATTCAATAACTAGTAGGAACAATAGGACAGACAGCCAGGTCGTGTAAAAGCTTTTTACACGACTTTTTACTAAAATGTTAGTAAATTCAAAATTTGAATGAAGGCATCACTAAAACCAGGTGAATGAATGAATGTGTTGTTGGTCTGTTTTTTTTAATTGTTTTTTTTTTAATTTAATGATTTGTATTAAAGGTATTAAAATTTTTTTGTAGATTTTGAGTTTGTTTGTTTCTTTCTTGTGTGAATCAATTAATTTGATTGGATCTTTGTTTTATTCTTTTTTGAAATTTATTTGATTTTTTTGTCGTAATCACCTTCAGTTTTATTTAATTTTTGTGTGTGTTTTAATTTGTTTTGCGAATAATCTACAGTCAGTTATCAGTTAGTTTATAGTTGTTTCTGATGTTGAAAAATTTCTTGTTTTAAATTTATTTCATGACTTTTATTTTCGTACATTAAAATGTCGTTTATTTTTTGCTAGTAGTGGGATTTTTGCAAGAAGAAACCAAATTGCTAGAAAGAAATATAAAATCAAAATAACAATTCTAGATTTCACAACTGATTAGCAATTTTAACAAAGTATTTATGATGGATTAAAAACAAATTGAATTCTTTTTTTATGTCTTGGCATTTGCATGTTGAGAATAAATATTTTAAAAAAATATGTGCAGTAATAAATAGTCAATCAATATAATGGGTGGTTAGAAGAGAAAACAATTATGAGTTAAGTGATTTTTTAGCAGATGACACTCTTGACTTATTATGGGGGACAACGAATGAGGTTTTAATACGATTGCCATAACAATAAACTATGTACAGTGGGGAGCACAAATGAGTACATGTTTGTGCTTTGAGTATATATTATTGCATAAAAATAAAACAAATTAAATGAGAATTATTCCTCTTGCGAGTATTAATAAACAAATTTTAAAAAAATTTTAATCGAAGTTGCCTTCAAGTTATATATACAATTTATTCAAAAATAAATGTAGTGTAACAATTTATTTTCAAATAAATTGTATATTTAACTTGAAGGCATATTCGATTAAAATTTTTTAAAATAAAAATAAAACTAATAATAAATAAATAAAATTATTTACAATACAAAATGGAATATATGTAATAATTTTCGAGAAATAAACAAATTATACAAAAATAACAAAAACTTGCATACATATACTCAATTTTGCACAACTGTGTCTTTTGAAGTATTTGCAAAAAAATATCAAAGTTTAACTTTAGATTTGTATGTGTGTGCTTTGTTTATGACTTGAAAAAAAAATTAGTTTGATAGCAATTTAAATGCAAGTGGTAAACACTTTTTGCAAATTATCCAACACAAATCAAATTTTAATACAAATTATAATAAATAATAAAGAAACTGGCAAGGGTCTTTGAGGAAAATATTGTAGCACGCAAGTAATAGCTAAAAAGCTTAAAGTAAGACAAAAAGTGCTCATAAGATACCAAGAAAAGCATTCTATTGCTCCCAAACCACAAATCAGGGGTCGCAGATGTCCACGAATGTGGACGCTCGCCTCATGACAACAGAAATGAAAAGACACAAGTGTTTAACATCAAAAGATGCTAAAAAATTAAAACCTGTATTTCCGATACAAAATTTTAAGACACGCTTAAAGTTTACCAGAACAGTAGATGACTGGAAACGTGTAATCTGGTCAGACGAATTAAAATTTAAGCATTTTCAATCCGAAGCTAAACAATATTGCTGGCGTCGAACAGCCCATATAATTCAAAGACAGCATGTTAAGAAAACAATGAGGCACGGTGAAAGGAACATCATGATATGGGGTTGCTTTACATGGTGGCACCTCAGACCACTGCAAAGATTCAAATGAATAATGGTGAAAGAAGATTATCTGCGTGTTTTGCAAACACATCTTCCCGATCTTGTTGATTGTCTATCATGTGGATGAAGTTTCTTTGCAGCTGAATGGTGACCTAAAGCACACTTCAAAAATCGTTAAAGTATGACTTAGTGAGAGGTATCACTTGGAAAAAAGAATGAAGAGTGAATTTTATTGCACAATAGCCAATATTCTATGGACATATTCTCGTCATAGGTTCCATAAAATTTCTGTGTTACCTTTTATATTAAAATTACCGTCGTTCTTAACATATCTTTACCGAAATAACATGAAAAACCGTTAATCCAAATTAACGTTACAGTTAGCTTTCAACTGTTTCGAACCACATGTTAGACTATACAAATTTATTTAAAGTAAAAATGGGAAAAATGGGCTTTTTTAAAAGTATTTTTTTAAAAAGAGCTTTTTCGAAAATTTTCTTTTGATACTTTTTTGGAAGCATGTTCTGCTTTGTATATACATCAGTGATGGAAAATTCAATACTATTGTACTATTTTCAGTACTTTTTCACAACAAAAATACCACAGTACCCCCACATCATATTTAGTACTCTTTGTTTGTTTTGCGTTACTATTTTTATAATCATTGACAACATTGGTTTCAACAAACAAGAACATAATTCATTATTCATATTATTTATTTGAAGTGGGCTCAGGTAATCTACAAAAGTAAACAAATGCATAAAAAATTAAAGTTGTTTGTGGTACTATTTTGATAAATTTTTTAAATTTCTTATGTTTCGTAAATTTTTGTAATTCTCATTTCTTGTTTGAGATTTTTTGTATATCATAAAACTTCAAACATATTGGTGAAAGATCTATTAATGATATGTCATTAACACTAAAAAAAATGCAGGCATGCTCATATGTTTATTATCTTAACCCACAACAAATAAAATTTTTTCAAACATATATTTTTACATAAAAATTAATTAATTTTTAGTTTGTTGTTATAACAGTTTTTAATTAAACTGAATTAATTTTATTTTTGAATTATTTTTAAATGGATTTTTAATTTTATTTTTGAATAAAAATATATGTTTCCTAAAAAGTACCAAAATGTTGAAAAAAGTACTCTTTTTGTTGACGGTCAGTACCATTTCAATTTTTCAAAATTTCAAAATTTTTTTAAATGTTTTTCGTTTTTTGATAACCAGTAACTCTTCCTTAGTATAATAAATTCTTCATCATAAAATAGATTTGTTAAATATTGCATTTTAATCGGACTTTTCGTTTAGAACGTTTTCTGAAAGTTTGGGATTTTGACTTTTTGGAAGTAAATATACTTCAAGTACTTTTGTGTGGCAGTGAAAATATTCAATAATATTCAATTTTTTTTTAAGTGGAGATTTTCTTCTCTGCTGTCTCCTCTATATGTGTATAAAAGCAATTTTAAATGAATTAATTAAGAAACTAACAAACAGGAAAACATGAATTAGAAGAACAAAAAACAAACATCCCTTAAGAAATAGAGTTAAGCTGTTGAATATCAAATAAAACTAAATAATAAAAAACATAAAATAATAAAACAGACGACGCCTTATTTAACAAACAAAAAACCACAACTTTTTCATAAATATTAGTTTCTACGATTAGTTTCTTTGCTTTTAACGATCTTGGTTAGTTGTTTGAAACCAAAAAAAAAAAAAGTGTTTGTTCTTGAGTTTAGATGTGGCGGCTGTTACTGCTGTTACTGCCTCAGTTGCATTCTTTTCTTTAACAATTTTATAACATTAATTAAGGTGTTGCCTTCGTTGGTGTTCTTCACGCCTTTCCATACAAATTACTCAGGAATTTCTTGTTTCTTTTCGTTTTCTAAATGCGAGAGCAGAGAACTTCATCCTTGGACACAGCACAACCATAAACACCAGCCAGCCAAATGGTTTTCAAAAAAAGAAAAAAACAGACGGACGGACATATGGTTAAAACATGCAATTTGGCTAAAATGGGTTTTTCGTTGTTGCTGTTGCTGTTGTACCTTGTTCCTACCTTCTTTCATCTGCTGAAGCTGAGTCGTGTTTATACTGCAGCCATTTAAACATTATTCAAGCCAGGAATTGGTAAAAATGAAGTATATACATACATACTGCATACATGTACATGTGTATATGTACGTGTGTTTGTATGCTGTCTGTTCAATAAAAGATTTTTATCATCATTATCATTTTGATCATTATTATAACCATCTTTATGCTTTCATAATGCTCATTTATCCTTTGGCCAAGATTACTTTACTCATTGTACTTTATAGTGCGAAATCTAAAAAGAGTAAATTAAATCGGGTGTTGCCCAGTTAAAATGAAGCCATTAACTCTTTTTCTCTCTATCTTGGCCACTAAATAAATTTTGTTGTTCGTTTTCTGCAGCTTCTTGTGGCGGGATAAAAGGTGCAAAATTTAACTCAAAACGAAATACGATTAAAACAAAATGTAAAATCATGTTTGAAATCTAAAACATTTATCTTAAGAGCGATATTTTGGGGATGAATACTGGCTGGCTGATCTCTAGGGACAAATCATTAAAAAAAAACAATAAAAAAAAAAATACAATATTTGGAGGCGCCATTTTTAGCGCCAAATGAAATTAATGTGGAAGTCTTTTTTCCTCGTGAGATTTAAAATTTAAGTTGGTATAAACTATTAAATTTATCACCCATGAAATACACAGTTTAATGCACTTTCTTAATGGTTTTTTTTGCAGCACTTATTTGTTTCTTGCCTGGGCTTTTGGGCCGAGATATCACCACTCTTATCGTATTTTATATTTATCGCAATTTTTATATTTTAGTTGTTGTTTTTTGTTTCTTGTTTAATGCTCTACTGCTGTCAGTGGCACTGGCACCTTACTCTACCCACTATTACTTAGTCTGGGACTATTTAAATTATCTGGCCCACAGTCAATATACCTATACACGCATACATATTTTGTCTTTCCGTCTGTCTGTCTGTTTTACTTGCTTTTTTTTTTGCATATTTTTGAAATCAGGCCAGGAAGACCCCTTGCATTGTTGTGGCGCTATGCCAAATTAATTTAACTAAAATACCAAAAAAAAAAAAAAATCAACAACAGAAAATTTCAAAACAACAAAACAACAAAAATCTTATCAATATTCAAAATCAAGGTTGATTAAGGTATTGGGTCAACGGACGGCTTCTTCAGCAGCCACACTCTGCTCTTAAATATTCTTTCCACATTCATTTAGTTTCAACAAATTGTATTTGTATATTTTAATTTATTTTCATTTCATTTCATTTATTTGTTTTTCGTAAATTTTTCTGGGGGTATCTACACAAAAATAATAAAATAAAAAAAATCATGATGTTAAAATCATGTTACCTTTAGATTGATGACTAATAAGTTGTGATGCAATTAATTGAAAGTAAATGATACGAATCTTTTCAGCGTCACAGCCAGTCTCAGTTACAAGTAAATCTCATTAAGAGAAACTGCCTCAAATAAGATAAAACAAACACAAAAACGTATCTCTTTCTATGGTGGACAAGTGAAACGTAAACATCGTATAAAAACTATCATTGTTCTTTTTAGTTTTTCATACAAAAATGTCACAATAATGAATTCAACTAAAACTAGAATTAGAACGACAGGCGATAACTATAGATTTGTAAGCCTAAATTATAATTCTGAAATAAATAATGAGCAATGCAAAGAAAAGACAAATAGTTTTGCTATTGGTTGTGGCGAAGTAGAAAAAGCCTTAGGAAAAATTTAAATACAGTCGGGTCTCGATTATCCGTGATGGTCGGGACCAGAAGCATGTTTAAATACCTCATTAAAAAATCCACAATTTTTGGGTTCTTGTACGGGGAAGGTATTTAAGCGTTCACGTTTATTTACCTTATAAAGGTTTTTAAACGAATTTGCTTAAATCCATTTAAGAAGGTAATTATCAGAATTACGTATTTAAGAGGCCCTGAAACATTACAATTAAATTCTGCAGCTATTTGGTGTTTTGTTTTTTCCCTTTTCTTTTTGCTATAGAGATTAATAAAAGTTTTTGCTTTATAAAGAAAGATGTTTTCTTGGGAGCCAATTCATTAAACATGTATGTAGTAGGGATGGACACTGTAAAAAAACATCGAAGTTTTTTTCGATGCGATGCATCACAAACATACATCGATGTAGCATCGATATTTCATAAAATACATCGATATTTTTTATACATCGATTGGTTTTTTTTGTTAATTATTTATTATTGTTATATTTTCGAAAAATTTTAAATTTATTTTACATCTCCCAATACTTTTTTCAATACTGTTTAGAAATAAAACTTTACCAAGTCTTTCACCGCTCAATCTGTTTCTTTGTTGAGTCCGATGTTCCCACCGGAACCGATGTTCCCACCATTGTAAGGTATTTAAAAGCGATCTTGTAAAGCTTGGGAAACTGTGATTTATAATCTTTTCAAATATTCAAGGGATTTTCGTTCAGTCTTCCAACAGGAGTCCTCAACTAAACTTAAAGTTCATCAGTTCATCTTCAGTCTTGTTGCTTTTCCAATTTCTATGAACCAATTTATAATGGCTAGTCCATAATGAAAAAGTATCCTCACTTTTATCGGATTTTTCTGAGTCAGATTCAATATCTTCATTTTGCAAAAGAGTATTTTTCATTTATTCCTTGATCTTTGATACAGCATTGGCAACGGCTATTGCATCATTAAAGTGCATTTTTTTGAATCGAGGATCTAAAAAGTATACACGTTTCGATGCATCGCAAGAAAACATCGATGTTTTCCAATTGTTTAGGAGCAAAAAAACATCGGATTATATCGATGCTTCGACACAATATATCGAGTGCTTTTAAAACATCGATGTTTTTTTTTCATCCCTAATACATACATACATATGTATGTATGAAAACAATTAACAAGCACGAAGTTAACAGATGCCTGAATGAAATTCTTACAAATTTGTATAAAAAGGTATTTTGGGTTACTAAACGAAGTTAAACTAAAGCTATGTATAGACGGTTGTCAGCTCATACAATGTTGTCAGATCTAGCAATGTACTGACAGTGAAAAATTGATAGCAAAAGGTAAATTGTCAATTCTTTTTCCTACAATGTTGGAAGACAAAAATTTTAAGTTCTCACGGTGGTTAGACATTCTCTGAACATTTTTCGGACAACGTTGTAAGATCTGACATCCCGCTATACAAAGCTTTACGAAAATGTCAGTGATGGGAAAATTTTATTTTTGAGGTAATTACCAGAGTTGGATATTTAAGTGAAACTTATTAAAATGTGTTGTTTTGTTTAAAAAAAAAATATGAAAAATAAACGGAGATGATACTGTATGTATAATAGATTTTCACGGTTAATCGAATAACAATTTTGATTATACAGTTTTTAAATATTTATTAGAGAAAATTCTTAATTAGGTTTGAGTTCGTTTTTTAATTAATAATTTGAAGAATACCATTTTGAAAACTATATTTTTCTAGACAAATGGCACACTGAAATGCATTTTCTGCCCTACCAAGGGCTTCATCAGCAATGTTTATTGTCCAAGATCTACTCGTAAACATCATAAAAAATAAAAAATAAAGTTCTTAAATATTTTTATTATTTAATAAGTGAATTCTTAAATTAAATTAAATCTTCTTAAAACTTCGTATTTTTGAGCTCACATTATTTTTGCAGGCCCGTTAATTATTTTAGCTTAATCTTCAATATTTAAAATGTTTCTTTGTCTTTTTACTAATTGTATTATTTAGTTCAAATCACGCGTACTTCTTAAATTTCAAAATTAAACTAATCACTTTTAAATACTTCTGACTCATCGTATGCAAACAAGGGAATTCCCAGTTTTCATGTTAATTATGTTGTATGTATGAATTTGAAGTTAATAAAAACAAATCTACCATCACGGATAATAGAGGTAATCGCGGTTAATCGAAGCAAACAATTTGAAAACATTGCAAACAAAAAACAATAGACTGATTGATAAATTATATATGTACGTATGTATAAATTAAACTTTTTCAAATAACAACCATTAGATAGACCTCTTGGATGTCATTTTGATTACATCAGAATGATTGCAAGTCTTATTTTCAGATAGTTTAGGTCCTCTAATATAATTTTCTTATATAGATATGTACAATGTACATACATTAGCGCAATTCATAATCTTGTGCAAATGGTATTGCAGCATTGCTGTATATTTTGTTAGTGTCGAGCAAAAATATGCTCAACTTTTTGCAATGATGCAATACCCTTTGCACAAGATTGTGAACTGCACTATTGTTTACTGGACTTCTAGTATAGAAGTTTTCAAATGAGTTCAAAAGCAAATTTTTTTCTTATTTTGATTTTTAAAAACAATGCATAAAACTTTTAATAAAATATTGAAAAGTTTTGAATACAAGAATTTTAAAAAAAATATTCAACTTATCGAAATCAATTCAAATGAAAAGTGATGAGGTTTAACCCATTGTAGCTCTAACAGACCTATACATTATTTTTTCAATCTGACCTGTATTTTAAAGGTTTGCCGAAAAGATCAAAGGTTAGAATTTTATAATATTTCCAATTATTCTTAATGAATGTTTCTGACGGATTTTTTTTAAATCTATACAAAAACATTTTGCAAACATTAATGGGTTGTCTTTGCAAAAAGTAAAAAATTAACTAAATCTATTGCTGCATTATTCTTCTTTTTTGAAAGCTTAAATCCTCCTCTATGCATTTCTCATACATTGTTATTCAATCGCAACAATAGTTTAGAAGAATTCTTGTGAATTCTTGAAATTTTTTTTAAAATATTTGTGGTTTTTCAAAGAGTTTTGTTAAAATTAAACAAAAAAAATATTTCATAAAGCTTTCAATAGATAGTATTTTATTATAGAAAAACTTAAAATGAAGCTAATTTGGTCAATATGTGCTCATTCGAGGTGGTTAACTTTGTCACCCCGTATCTAAAAGAAAATAATGCAACATGATGTTACAAAACTAATTTTCTAAAAGCTTGGATTCTCCTCTACACTTTTTTTATATATTTGTATTACATCGAAAATTTAGTTTAGAAGACTTTTCACCGAGGTCAAAGGTTAATATTTAATATTTTAAAGAATTTTGATAAAAAAAACATTTTATTCAAGTTGTATAGTATAGTAGAAATCTTTACAAAACTAAAATTAATTGAAATTATGCTAAATTGGTCAACACAATTTGTAAAAGTTTCTTCTTTCGATGTGGTCAACTTTGTCAAAATTTAGCTCAAAATATAATGTAATCTGATGGTTGCAAAAAATATTTTCTGAAAGCTTGGATTCTCCTTGAAATTTGTCTTCTACATTGCCATTCAATATAACTATTAATAGAGAAGTTCTGTTTTACAGGCCAAAGGTTAATTTTTAATATTCTCTGTTTTTTAAAGGCTTTTGAATTTATTAATTCAACAACATTTCAACAAAATGTTTAAAAGCTTAATCTTCTAAAAATACCTGTCTTTGTCCATAATATTCTTATATTGCTTTTCAAACGCATTAGTAGTTAGAAAGATGTGCTGAAAAGTTCAAAGGTTAAATTTGTATTTGAAGTTTTTTTTATAAAATGCCAGTCGTGCTGAAGCCATCACAGAAGTGAAATTTTAAAATATTTACCAACATTTATTTACCAGAATTCGATATTGTAATTTCAAAGATCATTGAGAACAATTTAAAATTCAATACCATCTTTGTAATATTTCACTGCCAGTGTAAACATACCTTGTATATACAATATACAAACATATAAACTTTAAGAAAAAAAGAACAGCATGCAGAGCACATTCCTGCCCCAACTCCTTGCCAGCCAGCAACATTAACATAAACGTACTTGCACACTGATAGACGCTGGACAAAAAAACATAAAAAATTATATTAATATATGTTTATTACCCAGAGGCCAATACATCAGCACATTTATTGTATATGAAACACAAACATTATTTATTTTTATTATTCATTTCATTCCTTAAAATTTAAAACAAAACCAAAAAAAAGAAGAAAACAATACAAAAGTATTAAACGAAACTTGTTGTATTCCTTGTTGGCTGCGGAAGAAAAAGCTGAGAGCTGATGATGATGATGGGCATAAATGGAGACCTCCGAGGTGGCAAAAAATATTTTAAATCACACACATCTAAAACGGGCATAAAACGTAAAATTTATATTTATAATCGAGTGAAAGGAAGGAGAAAAACTTAGTAAGACCCACCATTACCAGCGAGGATTTCGCACTTGATCTGTTTCACATTTTGTTCATTTAAAATTTTTGGTGTAAAATTTTTATTTGTTTTTTTTTTTTAGGTAATCCTTTAATGTGTTTCCCAGTATGTTTGAGAAAGCGTGTTTGTGTTATTTAAACACAAAAACTGTTAAAATGCAGTTAAATTTTATAATAAATATCTTTGTTTCTGTTGTGTGTGTTTGTTTGTTTGTTTGTTTTTTTTCTGTCTTACGTTAGGGATCAACATTTTATTTATGTTTGCCTTCAAGTTAAACTTTTAACACCCGCTGTGTCTGAATGGCCCAACCACAAAAATTAATAACTTAATCTCTAAAAGCACTTTAATCGTTCAACAGCATTTCAATAACAATTCATAAATTCTCTCTGCTGCCTTTTTGTACCACCAGGGCAGAAAAGACTTAATAAACTGAGCTTATAATTTTAAAGCTTTCTGTTGTTTTTTTCTTCTTCTTTTTAATCAAGCAGATGTGAGTTGTTGTTGTTTGTGGCTGTGTTTGGCTCATACTTAATGATTTTGTAAGGTTATAGGAGTCATGTCATTTAAACCGATCATCAAAATAAAGGATCAAAGATCAAAATATTTGTAACGAACAAATTAACATAATAATTTCCTTGAATTGAAGGTGTTTTAATGATTTATTTTCTTAGAGACAGAAATAGTTGGTATAAATTATTGTGTTTGGACATGAGGATTTTTCTGGGCTCAGTTGATTAATTGCTTTTTAGTTGAAGTGCTTTTTTCGCTCTCAATTTAACCCTTACAAGAGAAATACTGCAAATCTTGGATTATAAAATAAAAATAGTTGCACAAAAACTTTTTAACAAAGTTCTCAATTAAACTAAAGACTTTAAAAACAGCACAAAAAGCTTGTTTAGAAAATAAGATTTCTTCATAGAAATCACAAAAAAGCTTTTTAACTTATTAGTTTCTTTAGAAAAAAAGCTTTTGCATAAAAGTAGCTTATTTATAAAAAATATCACAAACAGCTTATTAACGACAACATTTGTTTAAATATTTTCTTTAAAAAAAGCTTTTTCATAAAAAAGCTTCTTCATTAAATATTTCAAAAAACTCTTTAACAAATAATATTCACTTTGAAAACTTTAGCAAAAACAAAGCTTTTCAGTAAGAAAGGCTTTTCTTATAGAAAATATCGTTCATTTAAAATTTAAATTTTAAATTCATTTAAATTTTAAATACCTAGAATAATCAGAAGCTCATAAGAAAGCTTTGCTTGAAAAAGTCGTGTTCCACAGGAAAGCTTTTAAAACATATTTTTTACTTTTTTACAAAAAAATGTTATATGTATAGGGTGTTTTTTTGAGAGGTATATAACTTCGAATTGAAATAAAACAAAAGAAAATCGTTTTAATGACCATCAATTTGGCTTTATTGGAAGGATAATTTTATGCCATTAATGTTTAAATATGACTTCAGGCATGTGGCCGCCGCGGCTGGCTCAAATAAAGCCAATTCTACAGGTCCAATTTTCAACCACTTTTTCGAGCATATGGGGCCGTATGTCGGCAATAACGCCACGAATGTTGGCTTCCAATTCCCCTAACGTTTCTGGTTTGTTGGCGTAGACGAGCGACTTCACATATCCCCAAAGAAAATAATCCAATGGTGTCAAATCACACGATCTTGGTGGCCAATTGACAGGTCCATTCCGCGAAATTATGCGCTCATCGAATGTTTCCTTCAATAAATCGATTGTGGCGTGCGCTGTGTGGCATGTAGCGCCGTCTTGTTGGAACCACAACTCATCCACATTCATGCCATCCAATTCGGGAACAAAATAGTCGGTTATCATGGCTCTATACCGGTCACGGTGGCGAATCGATTCATTCGGGTCCTCTTCAACACTTTGCTCTACAGCGGCAATTGTTTCTTCGGTGCGCACTGGTCGACGTCTCTGCGGATGCGTATTATCACATAGAGTAAACGTAGTGCGAAAACGATCCATGGTTAACCGAAATAATTGCTCTGATGGACGATTATGTCGACCATAAAATGGACGGAGCTTGCGGTAAACTTCGCGAACTGAACCGTTATTTTCGAAATAAATTTGCACGATTTGCAAGCGTTGTTCTTTTGTCAACCTGTTCACGATGAAATGGCAAACCAAACTGAACATAAATGACATTAGAGTTGCCAGATTTGACCACAAAATGCCAGTTTTATCTCTTTTCGAAAAACAAACCTGTAAAAAAACACCCTATATAAAGATTTTAGCAAAAATTCGTTTTGATTATATTTTGCATTAAACCCCTAAACCTCCAAAAGGGTTAAAACTGCAAGAAAACATTTAAAAACAAATTTGGCAATTGTTCAGCCAAAGTGTGCGGTCCTTGCATGGCAACCTTTCAAACACCTTTTTCTTTCAAATAAAATTCGCAAAATACAAAAGCAAAATAAAAATCAAAAATCACAAGAATTTAATTTTGCAATTTGTCTATATTTTTACTTTTCAAATTGATGATTTCAATTTTATTTGCAGCAATTTTCTTCGACAATAAAGAAGAATTTCTTACTAAGAAAACACTAAGCAATGAATAGTCAACAAGACTGCAAAGTGTTGACGTCGATTTCAATGGTTTTGATGTCGACATCGTTGATGATCAACAACAGACATTCATCAATCCATTAATTCATTAGTGCATATAACAATGCAAGCGTAAATATAATAAATTTAGAATGAAAATAAAAGAAATTTTATAATAGACCCCCAACCGGGTACCAATCTACACCAACCGAGTGTTGAGCGGTTTTAATAAAGCCGTTAACACAGCAACACAGTGGAACACCAAAGGCAATGAAAATAAAATTAATATTAACAAAACAACAAATTAAGATTTTAAGAAATACGTTAATTATTAGCATTTTTTCTTGAGTGTAACTGCAATACTAATTTTCTTAATCTGCTTAAAAATCTTTATTTTGTTAATTATTAATTTATGTTTGTAAAAAGCAAGTATTTTTCATTGCGTTTCTTTAACGATGACCTTAAATTAAACGCAACATCATTTGCCAGGAAAACCCAATGAGTTGTTGAGCGTTTAATAAAATTACTTATTATTGTTTTTAATTTTTGCAATTTTTAACTTTTAAGACACAGCGTGCAGTCTTCACGTTTTTAATAATTTTTTTTTTTGTTTGGTTGCTTTTTTATAGAGAATAGCAAGGAATTAAGGCACGCAATTTTAAGTAACTGGAGAGGGATATCTGCACGTTTGCCACAAGGAAGACATTTTTCAACATAATTTTCAGCAGTTTGTAAAAAGAGTTGTTAAATTGTATAAATAAAGAATACAAAAGAATGTGTTCTTTATTTGCACATAAATTTATTTATTTAACAATACTAGTGAATAAATACGAAGCCATTCAGTTTTCTCAATAATACTAGGTTTCCACGACGACTTGAATCACCTGCTTCGCTCTCTGAATCATGTTTATGAATCATGCTGTTTACATGACCAAAAAACTTGATTCGATTTGACAGTTGTTTTTAATAAACAAACAAAATAAAAAAAAAACAGAATTTACAATTTGTGGAAAATAATTTTTTTTAATGGACAAACAAAAGTGACTGAAAGTGCTTAAACTTTAGACCGTGAATATTTGTGTTGTCATATCGCCGGAAAGGTAATGAAATGTATTCTATAAAGTCTAAATCATATTGCAGGTATAATTTCCACCTAAAGTTAAGCATGCGCCAGTGTAAAATATTGCAAAAAAAAAAAGCTTTCCTAACATTAAGCACATCCAAATAATAATCTTGAAAATAAACCAAAACTTTGATTTTTTTAACTTCACCATAGAAACATAAGAAAGCTTTTGTAAAAGCTGTAAAGCAACGAGCTTTTTGTGAGCTTTTGCACACAAAAGCTTTTGAAAGTTTTCTATTGTTAGAAAATGATTTATGCCATTTTAATTGTAACTCCTCCTTTCTCTATGAGGCAGCAGTCGTGTGTTTTCAGCTGGCATGCGCTCTGCCAAACAGACCCATTTATCACAACAATTCAGTGAGGCGGATGTATGGATGTGTCAGACTGTGTGTAAATCCAACCCCAAAGAAAACAATAACAAAATGTAAATATGTACGCACAAAGTTAAGAGAAGTGTAGTGAGTGATCCCACCACATGCGAAACTTATACCATTTCATTATTGGAGAACATTTATACCAACGATTACGTACATACGAGTATTTGCATGAGAGCTCACTTAAAGTTTAAACAGCATTAAAAATGTCATTTGAAATTAATTTAATTTAATTATAAAATACAAAATAATTTTAGAGTAATTAAAAGAGAATTTAGAAAAGTTTTACAAATTAAATAGGTAGTAAGTGCTTTTTTGGCAGTTAAAGTGAAATAAACCTGAAAAGGAAATTTGTAGTGATGAGGTAATAAGAGTTTATTTTGTATTTTAGATTAAGTGTACGAAATTTAAATTAGCAACGCTATAGTTTTAATAATTAAAATACTTGAATAATTTAGGTTTTTTAAATTAATTTAGTTTTTTATATCAGGCAACCTTGAGCGTAACATTATTAAACTTGTTTGAGATGTGATTTGGGGTTAAGATTATGTTGGGTTTTTTTTTTAGCAAATCAAAATGCATATACAGTGTACTCTCTCTTAAGCGGACGCCTAAGGGACTGACGAGTTTGTCCGCTTATGAGAAGTGTCCGTTTATGAGAGAAACACAAAAAAAAATCAATAATCTGTTATGTTATTAATTAGAGAAGGAAAATTAACTAATATTTCTTAATTTTTAAGAGAAAAGTTTTTATTCAGGCTAATAGTTCAAATAATTAAGAATACTATTGTAAAGAACTGGAACAATTGGCAAATTGGAATGCATTTTCTACCCGGCCAAGGGCGTCTTCAGCAATCTTCATTGTCCACTATCACTCTGTAAATATCCGGGTAGAAAATGCATTCCAATTTGCCAATTGTTCCAGTACTTTACAATAGTATTCTTAATTATTTGAACTATTAGCCTGAATAAAAACTTTTCTCTTAAAAATCTGTTATATTGTACATATGTACATATATTTATCTTTAAACACTTTTATTTCCAAAACAAAAACATACATATAAAGATAAGACAAAATAAACAGAATTTTCATTTAAGCTAGATTTACACGATTGAAGGTATTTTGAAGTCTTATCAAAATTTTGAAAATTTATTTTGATGTTCTATTTACACGTTTCAAAAATTTGATCAAAATATTCTTTCAATATATTTCAAAATCTTTTGATAAAAATTTGATCAACATTTTTTGAAGCTTATTTACACTATTGGTAAACTTTTTATATTGAAAATATTGACTTTGATCAGCTGTTTTGCTTCTTTTGTGAAATAATTTATTATCATAAAAAAAAAACAATTAATAAGTATGGACGACACATAATCATCATAGCATCAACATTTTTACTATTGGAGGAAGAAGTAGCTGATAATAATGCAAAAAAAGAAGAAAATAAAAGGAACATTGGGTTCGACCTTTGCTTTTGGAAGGTATGTCTCTTTTAGGGAGCGAATGTCACCAGACGATTTTGATTATTTGCTTAACCTCGTCACCCCATCAATAGAAAAGGCTAATACTAATATGCGGGAATCTTGATGCCCCGGAAAACGCCTGGCAATTACTTTGAGATTTTTAGCGACTGGGGACAGTTACCCAAGTCTGATGTTCTTGTTTAAAAGATCAAGATCATCGATATGCAATATTATGCCTGAAGCCTGCATTATATAAAATACTAAAAGATGAATTTTTAAAGGTAAAACCTAATTTATTAAATAAAAAAACACATCAAAAATAATATCTATTGGTACAGATGCAATTAAAAATGTACAAGGCACAAACATATGCATGTTTGCTCCCCACTGTGTAACTTTAAATTTCCGCATTGTCAAATTAATTGGTTCAAATCTGTAAAAGTTAAAAGCTCAAGGAAGTTTCTTACACCTAAGATGATCATATTTGACTCTCTAGTTCTCTTTGTATTTAAATATCATATCTCTATTTTGTTTTTCAATAAATATTCCTGCAATTGTTTATTATTATTATCTGCATAAATTCTCAAATCATATTTTAAAATATAAAAAAGTACTAAATACTTTATTTCATCTTTTCTAAATTTCCCTGCTAAATTTTAATGTTCGATTGATTAATTTGTGATAAAGATATTTCCAACATTACAATTATATTCGTAACTTTAAACAACAGGTAACAACAATGTTTTACTATAATTTAGCAATAATAAAATAATGTTTAATATTTATAAATCAATACAACTATTATGTATGTATTTTACAATATTACACAAAATTATAGGTTGATTATCAAAACACTTGTCAGGGAAACAATGCAGAAATTTATACAATTTAAGCATTTAATGCAGAAAACATTGTAAACTGTTGAAAGCAGGTTGTAAAGCATCAAAAAGTGCTCTCAATTGTACATGATTATTGCAATCATTTCAATATGATTATAAGACAATTAACAATACTCGCTGTGACCATAAAATTGTTAAACAGCGAAAATTGTGTTAACTGTAACTATAATATTGTTAAATTGTTATCATGTGCAACATTTGTTTGCTTCAAACTTGTTTGAAGCTCATAGTGAAGTAGCTGGTTCAAAGTTTAAAAAGAGCTTTCAGTTCTACATAATTTTATGAACATTCTTTTTGCCAAAAATAACACATTCTCAAATAAATTTTATTCTCCAGGGAATTTCAAACTAAAAACAAACAAATGTTTGAACAATTTTAAATATTTTTCAAAATAAGAAATAAAAAACCAATAAAAAATATTTGTTAGTAATTTGAGAGCAAACATAAAGAAAGGAAAATTAAAAACAAAAACTTCATTCCCGCTTTACTTCCTCATTATAAAGAAACGACGAATCAAAATGCCAACTGGCATATTTTTCATATTTCTTACTGATTTTCTTGTTTTTTTTTTTTTGGTTTGCGTTTTTTATTTCTTCATTTTTATAAACTTTTTGGGCAAAATGTTTGCTGGTTGATTAAAGAAAGGGTTATTTCTTTCTTTTATTTGTATAAGAAAAAGGCAGTAAGTTGGTACTTAACTGCAACAAATTATGTAAGTAAAAAATCAACACAGCTGTGTTGGAGAAGAGTACGTACGCATACTTTTAACTGGTGGCTAAAACAGTCCTTTTTCTGCTTTGATTTGTTTGCCTTCAGAAATTTTCAACCAATTTTTATGGGAAAAATTCCTTTAGAGCGAGCAACACATCCACTGGCAGAAGATCTTGAAAAGGGCAACAAAAAGAATATGAAGAAATGAGTTTTGTTTTTTGTTTTTTTTGGTTTTTGCTCTTTTTGACAAGAAAACGAAATCAGTGCAGTGCATTTTGGCCTGAAAAAAAATGAAACAAAAAATGCAGTCATGACATGACTTTAACTGATACTTCATATACATAAGTAGTTAGAATGTGAGTTGCTGGGTTTGGAAATTTTCAACAAAAACCTACATAACTTTTGATAAATACTGATGTTTTTGTTGCAGTTGTTGTTGCATGTAGTAAAGTGAGTGAACAAGTGAGTAAATAAGTGAGTGTACGTGAGTGTGTGTATTTGTGAATCATTTCCCTGCAAATAATATTGGACTACGTGATCCATTTTAGATGATATGGACTACTCACAACATGGTCCAATGTTATGCAGTCATGGACCATGTCATAGTTAAACAAGAGTTTGTAGTTAAACGACATGGTTTCGTGTTAACACGATTGCATATTGAGTTGTTGTTGTTGTTTAAAACTAACCCTCGTGAGTACTCCATGGAGTAGTTTTGGGACTACTCCGATGGGTTATATGGTCCAGTCCTAGGACATCGCAATGTTAAATGGACCACCTTTTTTTCATATATTTGGAGTAGTTTTGGAGTACTCCTACTCCTCTTTGGACTAGTCTTTACATGCATGTATGGACTAGTCGCGTTATTTGCAGGGTTACGCACCATTACAAAACCAAGTGTAATTTGTATTGGTATGTGAACGATGTTGTTGCGAAAGATTTCGATTGCCGCTGCTGAGATTGTTGTTTTTGTATGTACAAAGTTTCTTATACATGTGTATATATGTATGTATGTAGCGGAGATGAAACATTGGCACCTTTTTTGGTACAATTATAAATTACAGGCAATAATGGTGAGTTAAATAGATGATGTTTACAAATAGATCTTGGACAATAAACATTGCTGATGACACCCTTGGCAGGGTAGAAAATACATTCCAATTGTCTAGTAATATATAACTTTACAATGGTATTCTATGAGTTATTAATTAAATGAAAATAAGCCGAAATAATAAGAAATTTTCCCTAATTTCAGGCAATTATAAATTTCAGGCATGATTTTGTATGCAAATGTGTCTTTAACATTTTCAAAAATGTATACCTTTGGATAGGATTTTGTGTTTCCTTTTAAACATTTATGATTCTCGACACCGATTAATTAAACCACATCTGGCTTCGGCTTTTAAGATACTGCCATCATGTCCATTATTATACCCGTCACCTTCATGAGAAGGGCATATATATGTAAGTTTGTCATTCCGGTTGTAATTTCTACAATATAATTTTCCGACCCTATAAAGTATATATATTCTGGATCCTTATAGATAGCCTCCATTAAGCCATGCCCGTCTGTCTATCTGTCTGTTGAAATCAATTTTCTAAAGTCCCCAGATATCTTTGGGATTGAAATCTTTAATAATTCTGTCAGACATGCTTTCGAGAAGTTTGCTTTTTAAAATTAGCAAAATCCGTCCCTAAATAACGGAGATATGAGCAAAATTCCGAGACAACCACTGAAAATTTCATCAAAAAAACTAAGTGTATTAATATTGTTACGAACAAATTCATCAACAGATGGCGTGTTTGTCGACATAATTATGCGTAATATAATTATGCATCCATAACAAAGGCATATACGAATATGTATAGCACTCTTACTTGTAATTTTAATTTGAAAATCTCATTCAAAAAATCTGAATTCGAAATTTTTCCAATTTGAAATTTGAATTGGAAATGGTATTTTATTATATTGAAATTATATTTTCACAATTTAATAATTAGGCTGAAAATTTTCTAAAATATAACATTTAATGTAAAATTTTTATTTCAGATTTTTTGATTCGAAAACTGTTTCAATTTCCAGTTAAACTCAAGGTAATATTTGGCAAATATTTCCTCAAAAAAGCGTAACCACTAGCTTTAGCAGAAATTTGTTTGACGTTGTTTGCTCTTACAGGAGTTTTGCAAGATCAAACAGCATTAAGACTAAATATTTGTTGTGCTTTTTCGGCAAATATTTGCCAAATGTGACAGTACCTTAAGATAATCCATTAAAAGTACTTTTCCACAATATTCAATTCCAATTGGTACAAATTGTAATGCTTGCACTTTTCTATGGCCAATACATACATACGAGTATGTACATCCCAGCAAACCATATGAGTCCGAAAAGAGTCTTTTCTGACACCTTTTCCAGAGCAAAATACTATTATACAAAACTATAATCAACTCAGTCTGGACCTAGGGTATAAAACTTTGGGGAATACCTAGTAATTTAAACATAGAAATTGTCCAAAGATATCAGTCTAAAATATTAAGAATAATTACTGGCGCTCCATGGTTTATGAACCATAAAAATATTCACCGTGATCTTAACATACACCTCTGCCTACGGTTAAAGAAGAAATTATCAAATTCTGTGATAGATATTTACAAAGACTTGGCAATCACTCAAACCTACTTGCCAGTAATCTCTTAAATGATAGCGATGAAATAAAAAGGCTGAAAAGACATCACGTACTTGATCTTCCTTTTAGAAAGTAAGCTTTATATTTAACTGAACATTATATACTTGCACAGCACACTAAACTAATTTATACAAACAAATTTTTTGTTCTCTTTAATTGGGTTGGAGCTCAATAAGTTAAGTTATTTGTAAAATTTAAACGATTTGCTTAACGTTTCTTTAGAAAATAGATAGCAAATGAAAAGGAAATAAAAAAGAAATTGTTTATACTTAAACAAAAAAAAAATATATATAAAAATGGAAAAAAATTAATTTTTTAAACAAATTTTTCTTTCGCTCCGAAAATGCTTTTTAGTTGGACTCTTTTCTGACTCCTTTTTCGGAGCGCTTCTAGAATTGTATGCTGGGACATGTATGTACGTACCCCGGCTGTATATGAAGATGTGTGTGTTGCCTTCATGTACATACATATATATGTACAAGTAACAACAAAAAGGTTAAATGTATATTTCTAGTCGTTGTTGTTGCTGCAACACTGAAGATGTTCAAGTCTGTATTGGTGTGGAAGTGGCAGTGGTAGTGGTCTTCTTCTGTTTTTTCCTTCTTCTTCTTCTGCTTCTTCTTGATTTTTTTTATTTGTCCAACTCGTGGGAACATTTTTCATTTTTAATTGTTACTTTAAGGAGAAACGAGCCAAGTTGTGGTTATTTTTTTTTCAACCACCAAAAAAAAATGTTTTGTTAAACTTTGTATGAAGTTAAAACTGAGAAGTAAAGAGAAGTGAAAATCAAATTAATGGAAAATTCTTCTTTAACGATTATTAAAGAGAAAATTGCCTTAAAAAAAATTAAAATGAAACAGAGTTTTTTTTATTTAGGCTGGTATGTATGTGAGTGTAAGTATGATGTATTTTGTGTAAAGCTGAGTCCAGCACTTTAATCAAACGTAATTAGGAATCCAGGCATGTAGTAGGGAGTTTAAGGACAATTAGGAAAGTAACGATGGAAGTAACAACTAAGTAAATTACTGAATTGATTGCATGTGTTGATTTGATTTTATAAAACATTGGGCTATACGAGGGTCATGATTATTATTTACAAAAAAAAAAAAATAAATTTGTTTTAAAAGTGGTTAATTTATTTAAGTTTTAAGCTTTTAGCCAATTCAAATTTCTTACAATAATCAGCCTCATTATGAGTGTCGTTTTCTTTTTACGACAACGACTCTTTCGTAATAGATTAATGATAAAATTAAATATGTGTCGTAAAAAGAAAACAACACTCATAATAAAGCTGAATGTTTTTAAATTACAAGTGGCAAATCATCAACCTGATCATTAATATAGTCATTTCGATGACAGATGAACGTCCCAAACACGACAATGGGAGTTGTCTAGGTAACTATGATTAAAGAAATCGTACATGACAAAAATGTCACGTGAATGATATCAGCCAAAAACAGACTAGCAGCATCTTGTAGATGTCTTATCTTATGTTCTTCTGAAAATTCGCCATCACAGTTTATCAAAGAAGTGTGAAGACAGACACATATTTCTAACTCAAAAATGATTTTTCAAATGAAAAGTAAAAATATTTTAAATCCTCAATATCTTTGTAAATATGCGCTTAAATGTAAAAAGGGCTTTAATGTGTTATCACTCAAATTTCTAACTCAAATCGCTATGATCGCAAATATTTTTGATTTAATATCGATTGTGTGATCACAGATTGAGCATATTTTCTCAAAAAACCCAGTCATAAACGATTTAAGTTTCTGTGCAAATATAGTTTTTAGATGCTGGTGCTACAGGACACCTTAAGAGCAGCTAAAAATTCTATGAAATCGGATTTCGGCCGAATAATGACATTTTGACTATGAAGGTCGTTCGGTTTGATTTCGGACTGAAAAACTAAATTTGTTGGATTCTAATAATTGGATTACACCAAGTGAGAAAACAGCTATAACCTTGGGGGAAAAAAATAAAATAAAGTAAAATGAAATAATCAGGTATGTGATGGAAAACGATAACGATAACGAGTGAGTTTTAGAAGTTAATTTTTTCGTAATATTTCTGTATTAAAACAGTTTTATCCCACAAAATATAAAGATAATTTGCTATTAAAAAGAATCTTAAAACAAAAATTTTAAAAATTTAATTAGAAATACTTTAAAATGGACTTTAAAAGCTCACTCGTTATCGTTATCGTTTTCCATCACATACCCGATTGAGACATATTGGCGTCCTGTTAAAAAACATTCTAAAGTTGAACATATAATTTCGATGATTTCTAACGTTAGGCATTAAACAATACTGTTTAAACGAACCCTGTAACTCTTCAATTAAACAGACATTATACAAATTTCTATTTAAATTTACACTAAAAATTACAAATAAATTCCTTAAAAAAAAAAATTATCTCTAATTTTTCAAATATTTGTCAAATTAAATTTGTTCCAAAGCAATTTACACACAATCTGGTAAAAATGTTTCTGCAGCATATTTCAGGTATTCACTTAAATAAACCAAAGCAACCATTTTACTTACTAAATTTGTAAATATTTATAAAGTTAAATTTTATTTAAAAAGAAATTTAATTGAAATTCATGCAGTTTTTTTTTTTTGTTTAAACAATTTCCAGCAAAATCGTAAACCGAAAGATTTTTGCCTACAATGTCTACATACCAACAACGTACGAAAATACGAAATGTATAACAAAACTCTCAAGCTAAAGATAAAGTATGCTACTTGCCACAAAGATTTCATCCAAAAAAACCCACCCCAAAACAATGTGGAAAGGAAAAATAATTCAAATAATCAGCTCAAGTGGCTGAAAGGAGAGACTGAAAATGTTTTAAATGCCACGAGTAGAGGAGCTGTGTGGTACTACAAGTACAAGTACGAGAGTAGCAAGCAACAGCAAACGGTAGTTGTATGTAAAATGTAGCACGACGATCCAGCCATCCATCCATCCATCTATAGCTAGCTATGTATGTACGTGTAAGTGTGTACTACATATATAAAGTATTTGGCAGTCAGTGATAGATAGCAGTTGTGGCAGTAGTTGTTGTTGTTGTTGTTTTTGTTGCTAGAAAGGGTAATACACACATATAAATAGACATACGAACTAACGACATTCATCTCAACCAGCCATCCATCCATCCATTCATCTATACATACATACATGCATAGATATGGCATAAACAAGCTAAGGAATTTCAGAATTTCAATAATGTTGATATAGAAGCATCAGCAGCAGCAACAGCCAACCACCAACAACAACAACAACATCCAAACACAACAACAATAAAATACGACATAAAAAATACAATTAAAAATAGTTGCATGTACTTTAGAAAACCACAAATAATAAAGAATGAAAACAACAACAAATAAATATAAATAAAAATAAAAAAATAAAAAAGACGAAAACATCTCCACCATCATAATCATCATCATCAAATCAAATCAAACCAACAAAACAACATTCGAAGGTATTTGCAACAAACATGAGATGTTTTTGCTATTTCTGATGATGATGTTTTTGTTATTGTTATTGCTGCTGTTCATGCTGATGCTGACGATGATAATGATGATGATGACGACGATAAAATGAAAGTTCAAGTGCATGTGTAGCAAACTTAAGTAATGGAGCAACAGCAGCCATCTTTAAAAGTGCAGTGCAGGATATTGATGAAGATGCGGATGATGACGACGATGATGATGATGATGAACATGAAATTTCTACAACGACCATGTCAAAAAATCAACCAACCAACAAATGAAACCAGGCAACAAAACAAAAAAAGACAAAACAAATTCAACATCAATATCAGCATTAAACATCAACATCAATTTTAAACATACAATAATAAATTGTACATTTGTTGTGATTTTATTCTTAAATTACAACAAAATTTCAAAGCATACAACATGGTATGAGTGAATGAATGAATGAATGAATGACTGACTGAGTGCTTGAGCAACATCAACATCAACCAACAACAGCCACTGCAACAGCATTAGTAATCAACATCGTCATCATCATCATCATCATCACCACATGGCACTCATAGAGTAGCAACAGTTGTTATTGCTATGTATTCTTGTTGTTGTTGTTATTTTAAGTACCACCAACTTAAGGAAGCAAAAAAAGACGTTGATGTTTTTTTTTTATCATTTTTTGGTTTGTTCTCCTTACGAATGGTTTCTGTTTGAGCAACAAAAAACGAAAGGGCGTGTCTGTTGATTACAAGAAGTACAAATATTTGTATGTAAGTATATATGTACAACCAACAATTACACATTTATACAAACACATGTATGTATAGGTATATGTACATATATATTACAATTCATATATGATGAGTACAATTACTCAGCATTGATACATCCCTACTTGTTCCCCCATTATATTTTGCTGCAACATTGTTGGTTAGTTTAGTTGCCATTTTGTAAAGTTACCAGAAAACTTGACAGACTTGCAGCTATAAAGCAAAATTAATAACTATGTATATATTTGTGGCACAAGCTCTTACTTTCCTCATTCAATTGGTCAAATGTCAGCTGGACGACATCGTGATATCATCGTGTCTTCAGATGAAAACAAAAAATAGAATTATTCAATTTATTGTGTATATTTTTACTTTAAAAATACATTTTGTATAGAAACTACAATGATCCATTGTCCTTAACTTCTGCCTTATGAGATGGAAAGTAAGAAAATTAAAATCATTTCAGTTTCTACCAGATCAAACCAAAGTATCATAATATGAAGATGATGTTATATGTAGATAATGAAAGGCAAACATGCGAAGAAAACTGCAAGTTTTCCACTGTTTTATGAAGAAATGGATATTTTGCAATCCCTATTCTTAACGACAAAGCAGAGGAAAGGTTTAAGTTATCTACTGGATAATGACGAAATTGGCATTTTCTCTCTCCTATTTTCAATCAGTTAATACATAAAGCAAGAGGACAAATCGATGTAAAGACAGCTCCTTGCTAATATTGCTAGCTACTTATCAAATGAAATTGGCATTGGATGAAAAAAGCAATTCAGAAATAATAAGATTTGATAATTTATCGCACATGTACATACGGTAAGATTGTTTGTCCAGGACACATGTCACTTTTGAAGTGATCAAAAAAGCAATGTAATACCTAAACATGGATCGTATTTCTTTCAGAACTTGACAGATTGTTATAAGATGTTTAGAAACTTGGATAGTATTGGAATATAGCAAGGCATCGAATTGGAATATCTAGAATATGTAAGAGAACACAATAAATGGAGAAATTAAAAAGAATCATAACGAACCGCATTGGCCATCATATGGAGAACCATGGATAAAATTTTTGCGCAACGAACAGTAAAGTCTAACCCCCTTATTCATAAACGATTATTAAATTTAACAAGCGTTTATTAACCAAATTTTTATATGCAAATCTGTCTTAATAAACGTTTGTTATATTTAATAATCGTTTATGAATAAGAGGGTAAGGAATTTACACTGAAATTAAAAACTAACACAGTGTCAGCTGACATTTTTTAAATGGAACCGGGCACCAATCCGTTAACTTTTTTTGATAATCTTAATCTTTTTGTCATCTCCTCAAGAGCTTGTAAAATATGAAGCAGCCTAAAGCAGGGAAATTGGGTACCATATGAATTGAAGCCGAGAGATCTTTAAATATGATTTTGTATGTCCGGAATACTGCCTAAACACTATCAGGGGTGTCATAGAAACCATTATTGTCAGAATTGGTTTTAAAACCGACAAGAAAAAATGCTTTGGTGTCATAGGGCACTGCTACACGTTCAATAAATATCGTGATACTAGAAATATCTTGATCGTGATACTAGAAATATCTTGATATTTATTGAACGTGTAGCAGTGCCCTATGACTCCAAAGCATTTTTTCTTGTCGATTTTAAAACCAATTCTGACAATATTGGTTTCTATGACACCCCTGTATATAGTAAAAGAAAATCATTTTTGCACCCAATAATTACTTGCGATGCATAAGATATTGTATGTGAGGCCCGGTCAACCAGCCGAATAGACACCAAAGCCAAATATCCATGGCGCAAAGTAGTGTTTTGTATTTGGAACCGAAAAGGTGGTAGGGGAGAGGGGGCACCTTAGAACACTTTTTGCCTTCAAGCCACATAAAAATTTATATTTTTGAATTATTGACTTTTTACATAATTTAACTAATATATATGGAAATAAACTTTAGCTTAAGTCTACAAGTAACTTATATTTAGTTCGATTTATATTTTTTTTTTTTATTTTTTTAATGGATGAAGTCATTGTGTTCAAATGTGCCTCCCATACGGGGCAGCTTTGAACTAGGCTGGGGCAGTTTTGAACGGCAATCTTTTGTTGTAGCGCTTATGTCCAAAAATAACATAAACAGTTATATTTTTTTATATATATAATAAATTCGATTTATTTATTAAGAAAAACTTAAACATTAACAATTAAAAAACAAAAAAAAATTCAGATCAAAAATAAGTTTTATATTATTAATTTCCGTCTTAGGCCTTGCGATTTCAGGTGACATTACATTTTCCTTTAAAGCATCATGATCAGCATTGGATTCACCATTTTCAGAAAATAAGAGATAATCAACAATGTTTGGTACTTCGGTTGATAAATTAACATGTTCAAAGGTGCCCCCTTTTTCTTTGTTTAAAAACCTAAACTGGCATTTCAAGGAAATTTATAATAAATATTTTTTTTACATATGTATGTAAATATCAAATAACTTAACTTAATTTTGAATTTGAATTTGAATTTGAAATGATTTTGGACTGCAATAAATTTCTTTCACAAAAGAAAACGATCACTGAATACTTCTTAAACTCTTACAAAAAAAAAAAAAATATAATGGCACGGCGAAAAATTGTTCACCCAACTACATTCGGTCGACGATTGAAAAAACTAGAAAAAGTTGTTGACGTTGCTAGAAAACAAGGTTGCCATGTGAAAAACTCCGTTAAGGGTCGGAAAAAATGTTAAACTGAGATTTTATCAACATAGTTCAAAGGTACCCCGGGTAGAAACGTGCCCCCTCTCCCCTATCTATTATGAGCTGCTGAAATCTGGCCAACTAAATCCTTTAAAGAGAGCATTGGCCAAAAACCACCAGATAATGGGGCCAGACATGATAACGCTCCACCATATGTTACAATACTATTTAGAAAGAAATGGTTGGGAAGTTTTGTTTCATTTATCTGGCTGATCTGCAGAAAACACCCAGAGTCTTTGGCGGGAATCGAACCCGCAACCCTCTCAATGACGATTGATGCAGAACGCTCTCACTGGAATACGCTTCACTTCAGAACAGGGTATGCGAAATTGGCTTGATTCGTTATTGGATTCAAAATGATGCTAAGCGAGCAGTAACTGTTACCGCAGCACGATATCGCTGTATGATATCTGCTTAAAATGATATTGATATTGACGCCATATTGTTTCCATATCCAATACAGCACATGAAGAAAATGTGCACGTACTCTCTTGTTTAGGAAAACAGAATTGATCACCAAGCTCGTGCAATTTACCACCCTTTGATTTATTTTGAGGACGTTGTTTAAAGCCAAAGGTATGTATGTTAACAAGCTTTGAAGTAAAAACTTTAACATTTTCATTGAACATTTTGACAAAAGACTGGGTATGTGTTTTAAAGCCATGGAAGACATTTTTTGAACTAAATATAACAGGCAGATCCAAAGTCCACAAACTTGAACTCGTTAGATTTCGTTTTTAAACAGAATTTGTAATCATTTGAAAGTAGATTAATTTATTTATTTAATATTTATTTTTTTGCAAAAACAAAAAACTTTCAAGAGCAAAACTTTGTTTCTCATTGTTCCAACGAAACGTATGTATGCATCTGTAATCTGTATATCGCTGATTTGCATCTTTCACGTGCGATTGGCTCGTTGTACAGTAAACGTCCTTAAATTATTGTTTCAAAATTACATTTGGCATTGTCATTGATGACAGAAAACATGTCACAACAAAACCAGCAACCAAAAAAATTGAAAACACTCTACAAACAGCAACAACGAACTAAAACAAATTTTGAGGAAAATATTATGATTCAGACATTTCTGCAGAAGTTTGTAAAATCCTTTTTTAAATCCATTTTATGTTATAGAATAAGGATTTAAATAAATACTTGTATCAGACTCGCTTATATAAAAATATCCTTGATATTTAGTTGTACTCGTATGTGTAATTTAAATTTAATTTTTAGTGCTTTTCCTTAATTTGTTACTTACAGCCTAAAAATCCAAACATACTCTCCTTTTTCCACTTCATGGTGGATGATTTTTTAAAACGTGAGCTTACACACTCTTGCCTAAATTAAGCATAAATTATAAGGATTACAGCGACATCGAGATGACAACAAACAAAAAAGTGTAAAAAAACAAAACTGTATGATGATGATGATGTATTTTTGTTTCGTTTCGTTTCTTTTGTTTATGAAAGTGAAATCGAAAAAAGGGAAAATGAGTAAGTATAATAAATAAATAAAGAACCGTTGCATTAAAATTCGATCATTTAGCACTGATAATGTACAAAAGTACATCATGTACATATTAAATGTGCGATACAGTCGTTGGTCAAAATATTAGAAACGGTTGCTGGAAAGTATTTTAACTAATATTTAAACAAATGTTTTATACCTCAGGTCGATTTGGATGATTGATGTGTCTATAGAACTGTTTTCTTTTTAATATTCTTTCTCACAACTTGGTTATTTACTGAACGATTTTCCCGATTTCCAATAGCAAAATTCTTAGGTCTATAACCACTATATTGATGTAGCACTCATATGCTTAAGTTATTTGGAGGCTTCGTAAAGTTGATTTCAACATACCGAAGAACTTCAAAATCAACTCCAGTTACAAGCTAAAAACTTTGCCTGGCCATACTATTGGCCACATACTGTTTTGCTTATAAATGAAGGTGTGCTGTTGAAGTATTATGGGAATAGTGGTGAATGAGTGAGTAAGTTTAGTGTGTAATTTACAAAATATTATTCTCGCATCATTCACACACAAAACATGATATTTGATGCATTCATTGATAGAGATGTTACGAATGAATGTAAATAAACAGCTACACAGAAACATTTATTCATTCAGTCAGTCAGTCATTTGTACTTATCACATCATCATTATCATCATCATCTGCATTCTCCTCCATGCAAAAGTGTTTTCTTCTTTTGGCTTTGTTTTGTTTTATTAGCAGCATCAAATCAGATGTGACAAATTATCACATTTTAAGCTTTCGGGAGGGAGGGTTGGAATTGTTGTCTAATTATAATTTACAACAAACACACATTCAGACACAATGCATCTATCTATTCCATTTACTGGGCTACGAAAACGTCTAAAAGGTTTAATGGACACACAGTTGATGTTAAAGATTATGTGGCATGTTTAGTTTACGATAATTTGTTTCTGTGTGTGTGTGTGTGTTTTTTCTAGGGATTTAAATTTTGTTCCTCTTGTTTATTAGCATTGGGTGGTGGTGGTGAAAGTGTTTAAAAGGGTTGTTCACGATTTTGATTAAATACTTTTTAAGCAGATGATATGTAATTGATACGTCACAATATCATGTATGTACTAATGAATGTTATAATGGCACTGATAGCATGATATTTAAACCCTGATTGATTTGAAGAAAAATGATATTTAAACATCAAACATTAAATTTGTATCAACCAAATAATATAAAGAATTTGGTTCTGGTTTTGGTTTTTGCAAATAAATTATTTTAAAGTGAGTTCCAAAAACTTCTTTTTAATAAATTATAAAGTACACAGTATAAAGATATGTCAGGATTAGCAAACCAGGCAGATGCCCTCAAGTGATTTACGGGCTTAGATGCAATACTTTGTCAAAAATAATCACGAAATTTGTTTATAAATGTTGCTGATCTTCGTTAATGTAACGTTAAATTTCCTGCTTCAATGCAATTTTTTATATATGTACAATTAATTTTAACCTTTAGACTCGACTTCCCAACTTGTATCTTATATTTTAGTTTTTATCCATATAAATTCATTTTCTGAATGGAGCCAAATTGTTCATTTGGACGGCCGCTTGTGGGTGCTGTAGTTTAATTGGTTTAATTTGATCATTAAGCATGAGTTTGTAGCCTGGGTTCGATTCCTAGCCACTCAACTCAAACAAAATCAGTTTCTGATAACACTGTGCAACATTTTTGGGATTATTGTCTGGGGGGTGAGAAATTCCAAGTCAGGGTGATGGTACTAGGTCAGTATAGTAAAACCCTCAAAGGGTTTGGCGTTCGTATGTGTCAGTTTTTTTTATGACCTTTTAAATTTTTTCCTTATCTTGATGTTTTTTCGCTTAGTTGTAACATTTTGGCAAAAACGTAGTTTAACATAACTCGAGAACCACTTGTCCGATTTTGATGAAACAAATTTAGAAAAATTAAGTATTTATTTATTTTTTTATTTACAATTAAGTGAAGGTATCCCATTTTTGTTTTTATTCAAAAAAGTGTCATTTATCGCCTTTTTTATAAATTTTCCCGAATAACTCCAGACTTCTGGCCATAAACTACTAAAAAAAATTAAGTAATTATTAGTTTTCTTCTATCCATCATAACTAATATTTATAACAGCGCCCTTCTTCTATGGTATAGCAATCAAACGCCACCGAAGAAAATAATTAAATAAAGGCTATAAAATCAAGCTTTAACATTAATGCGCCTACTCACCACCAGAGGCGCTGCAATGCTGCACTAAAACAAACATAATGCGCAATTGCAGAGTTGTGATATAAAAAAGCTTTCTTCTTGCACCACTTTTACTTCTTCAATCTATCCCCTTTCCAAAGAGAGTAACGCAAGTATATATAGGCATATTAATTGCCTGAGTGTTACTTCTCTTAAAAAAAAAAAAAAATTTAATATTGAATATTAAATATTGAATATTATCACGGGCTGTACAATATGTGGTACCGTTTTGTTGAAACCACATGTTGTTCACAACAATATCATCCAACTTAAGTAGAAATAACTGGGTTAGTTTATCGCGATATGCTACACAAACTGTAGCTTCTGTTTGAAGCATTCATATTTTCATGCACTCAAAATGCCTTTTATAAGGTATTTTCACACATGTTAAATATTCGTTGTTTACTCTTATACTATGTTTCCACGACGACTTGAATCACCTGATTCGCTCTCTGAATCATGTTTATGAATCATGCTGTTTACATGACCAAAAAACTTGATTCGATTTGACAGTTGTTTTTAATAAACAAACAGAATAAAAAAAAACAGAATTTACAATTTGTGGAAAATAATATTTCTTAATGGACAAAAAAGTGAGTGGAAATTAGTTAGCTTATTTGAAAAAAACATACATTCGTACGTATTTACTTTCTTTACTTCCAGCAAAATGAAAATAATTTGCTTTGTTTACAGCTTTTTACAGCTAGTGCAGATAAACTTGCGATAAAAATTAGAGAAGAGTACAATTTTTCGTGCTTCGCAAGTAGATTCAATATGAATCTACTTGATTCGCTCTTAAAATTTTGTATGGTGAAGCATGTTGTTTCGCTCATGATTGGGGTGTGAAGCATGAATAGAGAGCGAAGCATGTACCGTGGAAACATAGTATTACAAACGTTTTGCAATATCAAACAAGTATTTGTTGTGTCTTGTCTTAAATAAACGTACAATTTGATCTCGTTTTCAAATATATTTTATTTAGAGGTTACGTCTATTTCGGCAAATATTAAACGTACCTTTAAATGCAGTACTGTGAGAGACAAATACAACATGTTGCACTAATAACTGAACTGTAAAGTCGTGCAAAAATATTTTTCCAATGAACAATATGCAATCTGTTTCTTATTTGATAAATTTAACGAGTTGAAATGTTCAAATGTATTCGTGTTGCTTAAATCTAAATAGCCGTTCTCTTTCATATATGTATGAGTGTTGACACTTGAACTAAGAATTCATAAATAACTAAATTTAATGGTTACATTTTTTCCTTAAATATTTTCCGTGTAAAACCTTGTAAATTACACTCTTTAATCAACAGTTATTTATTAAACTCAACCATAATTTTTAAATTTATTTATAAAAATTTCTAGTAACTCAGTAGTTTAAGGAATTCAAAACAAGACATTTCGAAGTATATATGTCTGCCTGCAAACACATCAGGCAACAAGTGTCCTTTTTGTCTTCACATATTAAAGCGACAAACAAAAAATAAATATAAATAATAAAGGAAAGGGCTTTAATATTCAAAGTTCAAAGTTAAAATCCAAAAAGTAAAAAAAAACAACAAAAATAAAATCAAAAAGCAAAAGCCGACCCAGATTCGTTTTAATAAATTTCATTACATTGCAATTTAATGCCACACACTCCACTATGACAGAGTCTAACAACAAATAGAGGCAGGAGCGATAAAGGCAGTAAGAGAGTTAGTAAGTGCAGGTGGTGGGTGGATAATCATCAAGTCAACAAATCATGTGTTACAGGAGACTTGACTCAACTCGACTCGACTCGATTTAACACATGACATGAGTTGCTAGCAGTATACGTACGAGTAGTTTAATGAAAACAACTAAAAACAAGCTGGAACAACAATCAATTAAATGGTTTCTGGTCGCATTCTGCTTAGTCAGTCTGTGAGTCTCTGCAATTGTCTCGTTGTCAGCCACTTCGTCCGCCTTGTATTCACACAATATTCAAATTTAAATTCAAAATTACAAATTCATCTTGAAATTAGCATCATTCTTGTGCTTCCGCATACAAAAAAAATGTATGCGTGAACCAGTTAGACAGAGGACGGTTTGTGAACTCGTTTTCTACAATTTGCTGCCACTGCTGCTGTTGTTTTTTTTTGGTATTTTCATGTTAATGGTTTTATAAAAATCCTTTGATGTTGTTTTTTATTTTCGAATTTTTTGCATTTTTTTCGATAGGTTTTTGTTGTTGTTGTTTTGGTGTGTTATTTATTTATTCAGTCCTGAAGAGCTACTCAGACAGCGGGGATGTCCTTGTCGAATTGTTGAACACATGACAAGGAAACCCTTAATCGTTTGATGATTTAATAAATATAAAGACAAGACAATATAGATTTAATATGAAACGTGTTGGAAAGGAGTTGATTCAATAAATTAATAAACTTTTTGCAATACAAAAAGAAAAACGTTTTAAACTTATTTCTCTGAAAAAGCTTTTTAACATTTTCACATAAAAGCTTTCTTAATATTTATCACCAAAAAGTTTTTTTAACTTTTTTGGACAAAAAAAATTGTTTTTCCAAAAAGCTTTTTTATTTTTTTCTCTGAAAAAGCTTTTTACCATTTTCACATAAAAGCTTTTTTAATATTTATCACCAAAAAGTTTTTTTAACTTTTTTAAGCAAAAAAAAATTTTTTTTTTCAAAAAGCTTTTTTTTTTTTTTTACTAACTTAAAAAGGAAAGCTCCATTACTTTCGTCGTACTGTTTTTTCTTGTAAAATATTTTTTAAACTTTTGTCTTTCAAATATGTATTAATAAAAAATTTTAAAATACGATTTCAAGCTTTATGTGAAAAACGCAAAAAAGTTTTTTTTCTAAAAAAATTTAAAATTAAAGCTATTTTTCATTGAAATATCCCAATAAAAGCATACTTTACTCAAAAATGCATTAAAAGATGTTTTTACTAAAATATTTTTATTTTAGAATTTTTGCAAAAGCTCCAAAATCGTTATAGATTTTCGAAAAGCATTAAAACATTTATTCCTTTAAATACTCTGGCACTGGAGTAGAAAAAAAACAGCAGCAGAAATCAAAGAGCAATTGTTTTAAATGAAGCGATTTATTAGCCAACTGAAACTAGAGGTAGAGAGAGTGAAAAAAACGTCTCAAGTAGATAGAAAAAAAATCTTGGTTTCCTTTTTTTGCATTTCATCATGAGAAAGTGAGATGTGGCACTTTTTCTTGTTTATTTTTAAACATATTTTTTGCCTGTATTTGATGCCAATGAAACGTGTTAATTTCAAACAATTTGAACTTTCTTTAATCTTTGATCAAAAAACGATACGAAAAATGCAGTTAATTAAGGTGCAATTGAAATTGAAATACATAAATAAACGCATGCATGCATTCATTCATTCATCTTACCATCCATCCAACCAGCCAACCAACCAACCAACCATCCAAACATTTATCCATTTATATTGCATATTGTATTGCTTTAAACCAAATAAAAATATTCGTTTTAAATGCAACAGCAATAACAATAAGAGAATAGAATAGAATACTGCAACCATACACAATTGCACATTCCTTGGTTGCATTCATCAGCAGGCCCGAATAACGAACAAATATTTCATATGGAATGTGAAATTTGAATTTGAAATTTTTATGTTGTGCAAGCAAGTGCATTCATGAATGCATGAATGCAGTGAGTCAGTCAGTCAGTCAGTGATGACTGGCATTAGGCGAAGCATGATGAGATTTTTATTTCATTTTTATTCTTAAAATGTTTTTGTTTTTATGGTTGCTGTTGATGTTGATGTTTCTAATCCTGCTCATAGTTTTTTTCTTTGTTTTATTATTGTTGATGCCGATGTCGATGTTGTTGTTCGTTATTGTGTTTTAATGTTCGGGCATCCTGCTGTCTTATGGTGTTGTTATTGCTAATATTGTTGTTGCTGCTGTTGTTGTTGTTATTATTATTGTGGTTACTTGTGTAAAGACTTTAATATCCTTGTTTTTTTTTTTTTTTTTTTTTTTGTCGTGTGTAAACTTTTGTATCATTCGTTGTTTATACGCACCCCAACAAGGACGTTTGCCACGCGCACAACAATCATATTAATTTGCAGGATATGCAGCAGCTTCTTCTACCTCTTCTTCTTCTTCTTCTACTACTTTACTTCTTGTTTTTGTTCTAACTTTGCCGATGTGTGAGAGAGAGTATTCATTCTCCTGTCGTTGTTTTGTTGTAGCACTATATTGTCATTTATTGTTGTTATTGTTGCTGCTAATTTGTTAGTTAAAACAAAAAAAAACACACAACATGAGAATTTGCATGTATAAAATTTTGTAACGTTTTGTTTCAGAATGTTTTAATCCATCTCCGTGCAAGGATGTTTCTAACGGACCATTTTCAAAATCATATTGAAACATATTATATATTGAAATCTAAAGTGTTGAGAGAATAATTTGAGAATAATTTTATAAATAGCAAACAAAAAAAAAACTTGCAAAATAAAACTTTAAAATTGTGCAGCAATTCCACCCAAGGCATTTATTTAAATATAGAAAATCTACAGAATTGAAATAATAATAACAAACAAAACTTTAAATGAAAAAGTAATACAAATTAAAAAGAGTTGTAATTGCAATAAAAATAAAAAAATAACGAAATTTTCAACATTAATTTGTTTGTGTAAAAGAAAAATTGAACTGATAGTGGATAAAAACCCATGAAACAGAAGTGTTTGTGAACGATTTGATTGTGAAATGCAAATAATTTGAATAACGATCTTATGAGATAAACAAATTCTAGGAAAAGAATTAAAATAAATATATAAAAATGAAATGAATTGTAATTCCCTCATCGAAAACTGTAAGAGAAAATATGTAAAAGTGTTGAAATTTATACAAAATAACTTAATGAAATAAAACAATTATAAGGGAGAAATCCTGCCTCTCAAATTAAAATACGTTGACTAATATATTGAATTAAGATACGTTTATAATATATTGAATATACAATTTTTATTTGAAACTAAGAACATGAAACCTATTGCAAAGAAAAATTCAAAATGGAGAATTTTCGAAATTTAATTGAAAAATTTCTAATTAATTTCTAAATAATTTCAATATACGAGTACAATCGAAAAAATGCCAAATAAAAATAAGAATTTCTATTTAAAATTGAGAAAATTCCCATGTGAAATTGAGAACTTTAATGTGTAATTGAAAAAAATACTAACGCAATTAATAATTCTGTTCAATATTGAGAAAAATCCAAATGAAATAGACAAACTCAATTTAAAATTGGGCAAATTCCATCTGAATTTAGAAAAAATTTAAATGAAATTGCAAAGTTTTTAATTTCAATAATCTTTATTTTATTCAATAAAAACAATAAATTTTAAAAAAATATGAAACAAAAACCATAATGTAACTGAGCAACAGACATAAATTGTATCATTTCCTCAATTTTATTTGAAATTTTCAGAATTTAAATTGGAAACTTGTCGAAATTTAATTTACAAAAACATTTTTAATTTCATTTGAAATTTTCTCAATTTCAATAAAAAATTTTGTAGTTTTGAATAATTTCAAAAAAAATTAAAAAAATATTGAAAAATATTAAAATTAATAGATAAACGTAAAAACTAAAGTTGTTGTAAAGATGGTTGTCAGATCATACATTGTTGTCAGATCTGGCAATGTGCTAGCAATGTACCGACATTGAAAAACTGTTAAAAGTTAAATTATCAGTTCAGACGCCTGTAAGAAAACCTTAAAATTTCATAGGTACACAATTGTCGCACATTATATTCATCTGCCAACAGAAATTGTCAGTTCACCTGGTTGTCAGAATGTTGTATGGCAAAAATTGTCTGTCAAATTCGTTGTCAGGCATTGCCAAAATTATGTGTATGTTGTTTAAAAATGTTAAATATTATCATGAATTAAAAAAAAAGCAATTAAACAAATTTAGCTGCATATGCATGTACATGTACTAGAAGCAGCGGGGATGAAGACAAAAGAAAAAAAACGTTGCAAAGTTTAGGTGAAATAACTCTATTTAATCTGCGACCTCTTAACATAAAATGTCTTTGGAAAGTTTTTATTCAATACAACCAGTATTCCATAAACTTCGCCTTGCCTCACGGATTCTACCTTTTGGCGGTAGGACTTTTGTTGCGGCCTTGATTTGTTGTCGCCTTTAGAGCCTGTTGGCGGGTGAATAGAAAAATTTAATTCAATTGGCTCATTAATGCACTCTATGAAGCAAGCTTCATTAATTAAAACTTAGCTATCCATTTATTATTTTCTTCAATTTAATTCTTCTTTTTGTAAATATTATTCATACACCTTTTGTTTGTTGGCATTGTCAGATGCATAAATTTTGCACATCTGATAATAAAAATTGTTCGACAATTTTACAATGACAAAAAATTTATTTACATGGTTGTTAGATGTCTGCCAATATCATTGTCTTACAATGTACTGAAAATACTTTTGGACAACGTTGGAGGACAGAAATTGCAAGTTCACACTGTTGTTAGACATTTTCTGAATAGCTTCCTGACAATGTTGTAAGATTTGATAATCGTCTGTACATAACTTTAGTATAGATTTTTCGATAATTAATTTATCACTTTTTTGTGAAGTGTTGTTTTAATCGGTAGAATACAAATATAAAAATACTAATAAAAAATGTATTTAAATTTTGGGAGTGACTCAGTTTACTAAAAACTTAAACTAAAGTATCTACATATTTAATTTAATATGGAAAAAAATTAAAAAGTTGCTCCATGTTTTTCTTATATAGCAAAAGGGATAAACTGAAATAATCATATGAATAGTTACACTTAATTAATACGACTTTGTAAAAATTTACAGAATAAACATGGGGCCAAATTACCGCATTCGTGATCGAATGAGCTATCGTATCGAAAATTTATTTCGATATTGAAATTATGATAAAATGTACTAAATTTCTTGCTCGATATCGAATGCCATAATCTCAAATAAGAAAATTACGATCAATTTTACTCGATATCGAATGCGGTAATTTGGGCCCTGAGCTTACTTATAACATTTTCGTTGACACTGATGACACAATTATACTAATTTAGAATTTTAGTCCAATTTTTGATCTCATGCTAAAGGCAACAAATCTCAGTTTTAAGTTTTCTTTTACAAAACATTGGTTGTCGTTTTTATTCGATTTTCAATTTTAAATATTCAACATTCTTTTTCAATAAAGTTCAAAAACCAACAATTTATTTTAATTTTAAAACATTGGGATATTTAAGAAATATTTAAATATTTCGAAACATTTCGAACACCAAATTTTGGAGGTACTCACAGATTTGCTTTAAATCTAATTGTTTATTCAGTGACATTTTCCTTGTTTTGTGTTCTGTATTAATAATTTAATAAAAACTTAAAATGTTGGTATGTAAATTTTTACTTACAAATTATTGTTCAATTTACAACTGATGTTGTAGTGTCGTAGGAGTTGTAAGTCGTGTGAGTTTATAATAGTTGTACAAATTTTGTAAGCAACTTCTCTATAAATATTTTGTACTACATATATCTATATTTTTACATACATTATGTTTCTCAAATGTTGTATTAAAGTTTCAGTGTTACTCAACAAAAAACTTTACTCATTTTACTTCAAAAAATTAATCTAACCATAAACTGACTGGCAAATTTAAGACAAGAATATAAAAATTTTTTGATATTTTACTATTGGCATTTTGAAAGTTTGACAACATAAATTCAAAATTGTGTTCACCATCTATAGTTGTATCATACAATGTACAACATACAACATCAATGGTGAATGGAACATGTATGTTTTGTGTTGTATTAAGAAAGTGAAATAAGCGAACATAATTTGTTATTTCGAATTTCTACAATTTCGGTACTACCGAATTCGGTATTGCGAATCCTATACTTAATTAGTACTCTGCAAACCTTCCGTATAGGTTGGTTCTTATTTCAAACAACTATTTATTTATCAATTTCTGAAAATGTTCTAGTCAAAATTAAATTTAATTTTTTTTTTGGCAATTACGTATGTATGTGTAAAAAAAAATTAATGTAAGAAAAGAGAGTAGCTGTAGTTTTTATTTTGGCGAATAATCGCATTAATCATTACACAACATTTCGATCGACCTGTGCTGCATTCTTATTTCATATTGCTTATATTCTTTATTGTCAAGACACAGTACATTACTAAACCCCTTTAACTTAACTTTAACAATAGTTCGATATTATTCAATATATATTATTTATACATTTATTATTATTCAATATATTATTCAATTGCATTTTTAATAAATTTCTCATTTTTTGTGTCCAACTTTCGTCCTTGTAGCGTCCTTGAGATCCATTTACTTCTTAAAACTTTGTCGTAAAGAACGACAATTTTGAAATTTTCAAATTTTAATTTGACATAAGCTCTCATAAATTCGGTATTTTATTTTGATAAGTTTAATAATGATTATTTCGACAGCGTTTGTTTAAAAGTCTTTAAATTACAAATTAAATTTTAAGCCAAACTAAACAAAAAACATATTTTCAGTGTATTTTCAGTCAATACAGACGTATGAGTAATATGAAATAAATCAAACTAAAGAACCATTGCTAATACAATTTAAATACAAACATCATTAATTTCAAAAAAAAAGTAGGAAACTAATCCGACAAATGAAAAATGAAACTTAAGTAGAAAAGTGATCTAAACAAAAACTGAAAAAAAAACTTATGGAATGGAAAGAAACCTTTAGTGAAGTGATTTAACAACGAAATACAATATAAATAAAAATATGTAGTAGATAAACAAATGATACATATAATATATGTACAATAAAACAAAGCAATATAATACCGTACATAAGTCGACAACAACAACATAAAAACCTCAAAAATACCGCCCAATAATAACAAAAACAAAAAAAACAAAACAAAAGGCTAAACTTCAACACTTTTATAACAAAAAATCTGAAAAAAAGACCAACAACCGAAACAGAAGTAAAACACAGACACTCCAGACAAGACCAGCCAAGAACAACCAGCCAACCGCCACCAAGAAGACAAAACAACCAACAAACAAACAGTCAGTCACCGTCACTCTCAGCCAGTTGTTTGTTCATTTAACAAAAAGAATTAATGGCTCAAGAACAACTTACAACTGCAACATACAAAAACAAATGATAATAAAAACAAAACAATTTTGTAATTTGTTGTTAATGATTTCAACTAAATTTTGAACGAAAACCTACAAAAAAAAATAAAATAAATTAAATAAAAACAAATAATTATTTATAATTGTGCATCATCAGTGGCAACAACAACAGCAACACAAAATATTTCTTAAACAAAAAACAAGAATAAAATCAAAAATATGTGAAAAATAAATCTCAGTGAAGAAAATTTTTGCAACAAAAAAAAACCAAAAAAAAAAAAAAAAAACAAGAAAAATCAAAAACCAACCAACGAAAACGCAAAAGTTAAAAGTGGCTAAATGTTGAAATATTCAATGTTTAAATTGTATTTTGTGCCGTTGTTACCGCAAAAATGTTTACGGCCATTTTTAAAATTACAAGAATTTTTATTGAGCCATGTCACAGTGTTTGTGTTATTAAAATACAACAAAGAAACAACAACAACAAGAGTAACAACAGTAACAGCAGCAGCAGTAACAACAAAAAACTAACTAATTCCCAGCAACAGCAACAACGAAAGCAAACGAAACCCCAGCAGCTGAAGCAGAAGCAGACACGCCACAAAAAACCACAACAATTGCAAAAACGAGAGCAACAACACGGGCAGGACCAGGAGCAGCAATTAAAGCAATTACAACAAATTTACAAAAGAATTAGCAATGTTTGTATTGGCCGGATTAACACAGTTACAAATACAACACAAACTGCGACAGCCACAACAATTACCAAAACAACAACAACAACAAAAGTCATACAAATTTCCCATACAACGACAACATGGCAAACAACAACAACAACAACAAACACAACAACAGCAATGCCAAAAGCCATCAACATTGCCGGCACACATAAAAAATCACACAACAACAAGAACGAACAGTTTTTCATCGGTGGCAACATCATCAACAAACAGCAGCAAAAGAAACCGAAACACTACCACAATATCAGCAACAACAACAACTATTCATCTGCATACAACAACGTCAACACCAACAACGGGAAATTTAACTGTAACGCCTCGTTGCCTACACCTGCATTTGCATTTAATTATTGTGATTATCTTGGCCTGTTGTACAAGATGGTAAGTACCTTCTCAAACACATGTCGTACATCATTTATAACCGAACCAACCAACCAACAACAAAAAAATCGTAACAAATTTATCACTTTCAAAGCCAACCATCACCAACCTGACTAAAACTACTCTCGTAGCAAAACCATCAACCATCATTAACAACATCCATCTATCCATCCACCACATTGTCATCGTCACGACTTTTTTTCACATTTTTGGTTTTTTTTTATATTTAAATAAAAAGGTGTTTTTTAAATTGATTGTTAACCAGGCCATAAACAATAAAAAAAAAGAATTAAACATTCACTGTTAACAGCGCACAACTTAACACAACACAATACAACCCGAGAGCAGACAAGACAAATTAATCAATCATTTAATTATTCCATCAACACCAAAAAAAAAAAAAAAAAGACACAATTAATCGTGCTGCATGTGACCCCTTAAATAAATGTCTAAAGCTTTAATAGAATTGTCGTTGAGTAAGGAGAGAAACAATTGTAAATACGCCCGCCCATTTAATAAGGCAACTAATTTGCATCGCTAAATAGCGGCACGTTAAAAAAATATTTTTAAATTTAAAAAAATATTTATATAATTATCACTTATCACTTATTTAGAATTTTTTAAAGCTGGCTTGTGCTATTCATTCCTTTACTATGGAGTGATATTCGTTTGAATATGCAATGCCTGTTGTGTGTTCCCTTTTCCGGACCATATTTGTTGATAATGTCTTGAAAGGATAAGCAAGTGAATTGAATTAATTTATGAGAAAATAACTGATTAAATACAATTTTATTCTTTTTAATTAATTGTTATTAATATACTATTAAGTTGAGCTAGCAGGTTAATGAAGGAACCAGTGTTGACAGGAGCTGGTAAAAAAGAAACAAAATTGGCTTTAAAAACAGCCAGAAAAAGGTAAATTATTTTAAAAAAAGCCCACATACGAGTACAGCCAGGCGGCTAATTCTCGCATTCGTATGCGAATAAATTTTCATTCGAACGTTCGAATTTTTTAACATTTGGGATTCCTTCATTCAATAGCGAATAAAATGTATCGAAATTGCTAATGATGGCATTCGATAACAAATGATCATTCGAACGCAACCTTGCGAGTTTTTACTCGTAAGCAAAGAAGCATTCGAAATATCGTTTTTTTTAGCAAACAGAAGAAAAAAGAAAATATAAGTAAAAGAAATTGTTACTTACTTTAAAAAAATATCATAATATTAATAATTTTATTACTTTTAGGTCAAAAATAATTTTACGCATGCTTCCTTTGTGAGTCTAAAACGTCTTTTGAATCTAGAAAAACACATACATATGTATGTACATACATTAATACATATGTATGTATGTATGTATGCACATATGTACTTATTTATACTTATTCAATGTTTGTCAATTTTAAGGGGTCGGAGGTGTTTCTTATGTCATTAATGTTTTCAATATCGTCAGAATCAGAAGACGATGAGTAAAAAAACATTTTTAATTTAGAATAATTTCTTTAAAAAATTTTGCTCAAGTAATTTTTTGCAGAACCATATGTTTTTTGTTTACATTTTCTTTTATTTTATTCAGTGTTGTAATACGTACTTATTTAAGTTTTTTACAACACTGAAGCAATCAATCGATTCGATTCGTATCGAGTATCATCATTAGAAAATTTTGCAATGTCGAAATAAATTTCGATCACGACTGCCAGAATTAGCCCCCAGGTCATAGAATTCAATTCCGTTCGGAAGTGGAATTGATTTCGTTTTTTGCTTCTATAGAAAAAGCAAAATGAAAGTTTTTTTGGGAATGAAACCAACTTTAATTTGCTATGTAGAATTGTAATTTCTAGGTTTCATTCCGAAAAAATTGTTCGTTTTACTTTTTTTATAAAAGCAAAAAACGGAATTAATTTCACTTCCGAATAGAAATTAAATTCTGTGACATTTAATTTTCTGTTTTTTTAAATTAAAAGTTTTAAAGTCCATTTTCCAAGTTCATATTAATAGGCTTTAGAAATTAATGTATTTATTGGATAGTGATTGGTTGGCTTTGGAATCGAAACAATGAAGAATGCTAGCGTTTATTTCGGTAATGATCTTTTGAAAAACGAAACTTGTGCCATCAGATGTTAAAATAATTGTGTCAGATTCAATTACAGTCACAATTCAAAATCATTTTGTTGTGGTTGGGAACTCTATCACCTGATGACAGTTTTATTGTATTTATCATCTTCGCTTTATACTCATCTTTCATTAAATACATATGTTACTAGACTTTATGTGACCGCGATCGCAAACTGACGTACATATATAGTGAGTGGCATTTTTTTTCCTAAAACAATTAAAAACAATTAAAAACAATTAAAACAACTAAAAAAAATTAAAAGTATTGAGTCAAATCATTACTTAACCCTGGATGGTTACTGTTCGTCGAATCGACGAAGCTCAATTACTCTCTATCATATAACTCATAAAAAAGAGTCAAATTCGTATCGAATTTTAAGATAGAAAAAAATATTTTGTGTTACATTATATTTTTTTTGTTATTCCTTAAATATAATACTTAAATAAAAATATTTTTGTTTATTTTTAACTTTAAAAACTGTTCGGCTAAAATTATTTTAAGAAATTGTTCGTCGATTCAACGAAGAGTAACCTTAATGTACAAAAATGAAGAGTAACCATTTAGGGTTAAGCTATGTATAGACGGTCGTCAGATATTACAACGTTGTCAGATCTAGCAATATGCTAGCAATGTACTGACATTGAAAAATTGTTAGCAAAAGGTAAATTGTCAGTTTAGACGATTGTAGGAAAACTAGCAATTTCATAGGCACACAATTGTCACACAATGAATTTATCTGTCAACCGGAATTATTTTTCAAAAATTGTATTAATGCGCTCTTGTTTGTTTATTTATGTATATACAGAGTTGCATTTAGCAATTATTTCTATGACAATACTGCCATTGGCAGATGCATAAACTTTGCACATATGACAATGAAAAGTGTTTGACAATTGTCTGATAGCGTGTTCAGATATGCACCTTAATTGCGATAATAGCAATTAACGCCATTATTGAGCTCAATATTCCATATAAAATCTCAATTAATTATTGCGCAATAAGTACGAAATTGTTATAATATTGAGTAAGATTTCGAATGCAACACTGTTCACAACTGTGTTTAGTGAACATAATTGTATAAAATGGCACATCTCAATAAAAGAAAACAAAAGAAATCATTAAAAAATCAATGTGAAGGTAAGTTTGTTTACATAGAAACACAACAACCATTTAGATGATTTTTTGTATTGTTTTCCAGCTGTCAAATGATTATTGAGTGAGCTGAAAATTGATTGCTTATGCCTGAATACTTAAAATAATATTGTCAATTAACCGAATATTGACTCAATGAAGTTTCATAACTAAACACGCTATTAAAACAATTACAATGACAAAATTGTGTGTTTACACGATTGTTAGCTGTCTGACAATATTTTTGTGTTGCAATGTGCTGAAAAAGCTTTTTCTTACAACGTTGGAAGACAAAAATTTTAAGTTCACACGGTTGATAGGTATTTTCTGAACATTTTTCGGATAACGTCTATGCATAGCTAAAGAGTCATATATTCCAAAATTATTTTTAAGAAAAGACATTAATTTGCTCGCTAACTTCTTGTTAATTGCATGGATTTTTTCACTATATTTATATAACTATTGTTTAAATTTAACAAACTTTGAATAATCATTTTGTAACATACTATAAAATACTACTTCAAGTATGATGTATGCATTAACTTAAGTTAATAAAAAAGATAACAATGAGCTACTTAGAAAAATTTAAGGATATTCTGCATAAATATTCATGAATAAGTAAATGTACAGTTCTATAACATGTGAACAGTGAATAACTAATTGACAAGTAGATTGAGTACCTTTTCAGACATACATATGTTAATATATACTCGTGCATACTTACATATTTTCAACTGATTTAAAATATACAGCATATTTTTAGGCCTCAATGCCAGTAATGAGAAGCATTTTTATTCAGTCAGTCTATTTAACTAAACTATGTATATTAACATTCTCACAGAGAGGAGGTGTCTGCTCACACTTGCAGGTTTAACTTGCAAGCTCAGCTCAGCACACACATCTTATTAACTACAACTACTCGAAACAACTTAAAACCCTGATGTCAAACATTCTTAGTGGCACTTAAGTTATATATGTATGTACATACATGGTAGGCCTTAAATGTATCTATCTTACTACTGCAGTATATGCTGCACATGCACAATTTGCATTTGAGTAATTGGCGTTGATGATGACGATGTTGCAGATGCAGATGCAAAAATACCCGAGATGTTGTCGATATTTGTAACTGTTATGTGTAAGTTTAAAAAACAATCAACGACAGATACGAAATATTCCTCCTGCTGTTGGTGGTGGTGTGATGATGGCTGAATGTGATGATGTGATGCAGTTGTTATCATTATTGTTGTCAACATAATATTCTGGCTTGTTGACATCTTAAGACGTCAGCAACGAATGCACAAACGAAAAAAAAGTAAAAGAACTGCATTAAAAACTTAACTGCAATGCACTAGATCTTGCAGCATCATCAACAACGTAGTTGACGCCATTACAAGTCATAATTGAAAATGCATAATGAGCCTTACACACAGATACAGCTGCCCACACACACACTTTCAAATTCCAATACAAACGCACGCACTGTTTGAATGATGCTCGAATGGATGAAGATGAGGATTATAAGCATTGGATGCAATGGGTTGGGATGGGATGAGAGGGAATGGCTGAATGCTTTATTTAAGAGGAGTATATATAAATTAGCTGCTGCCATGAGTTGTGATGACGAGCTTAAGCATGATTTATTTTTATTTTTTTTTGTTGTTGTTATTTGCCTACACACAACAACATGCATCCCTACTCGGAGGAAAAAAGGCGTTTTTGTTTAGCATTTGTCAGAATTTGTCTTCTGTTTCTGTTACCATTCAACAATGGTGGTTACACTCATGAGGCATCTTGCGTCTGTGCGTCAAAGTGTGTGCCCCTAAGTGCTTGTGTATGAAATGCAAATGATGCTTACAGTTTCTAATAATGTGCATCCTAATTGAGTGTCAAATTGTGCATGTTGAACCAACCGCACACACATACACACACACACACATTCATACATCATCATCAAGTGTGTGTGCGTGTGTGTGGTATCCACCTACATGCCTGTTGTAAGTATTGCATTGCTTCACTACCAACCACTACCACGATTTAGAAGCACACTTTGAGGTCATTTCATTCTTATACATGTATGTACAATGTACATACTCGTATATTGTATTTTGTTTGTTTGTTTTTTAATTTTAAAAATACTAAATATTTCTTGAGTCCTCTTGTGTAGCAAAAAGTCAGCTTATTAAAATAGAAATTTATCTATTCTACGCAACCACTAACTAACTAACTAACAGCCTTAAAAGTATGCAATGTTTTTTACACATTTATTTGTAACTTGAAGTATGCAATACTTATTTCTGCTATTTTCACTTGTAAAACAAACAAAAGTATTTCTTTTGTAATTAAATACAAAAACAGAAAACGAAATAAAAAAAATAGAAGGAGCAAATACTTTTTCTGAAGAGAAAGTTTCGCACTCACTTAACTATTTTCGTAACTCACACACATACATATGTATATATTTTACAAGAATTTTAAATGGCCGCTAGCCATTACGCTTCTCCTCTCGAAAAACAATTCACTTGAGTGCATGAAAGGGAAAATGTGTGCAGCGCCAAGTTAACAAAGCTTTGAAGTTATTATTGGCCCCTTAGAGGCGTATAGTCGTAAAAAAAGGGACTTGAATATGTACAACTGGTTCATACGAAAACATGTTCGCACAAAAGGACTTGGCTCCTACAAAGCAGGAATATGACGCACGATTCAAGTGTTACCATGGAATGTTGTTACTTTTACGCAAGTTGCTGACAAACGAGTAGTTGGGCTGACTTTTTACTCCGCCTCTTAAAACAATACAATTCATACTAAGGAGGCGAGTTATTTTAAATCTTAGTTGGTCTTATAACTCTAACAATAGCGATTTCTAAATAAAAGAAAAACTTAAAAGTTACTTCCTTATAGGCAACCTAAAATGTTCAACAGCTTTCCTTAGGGAATAATTGGATAATTTTGAAGGGTTTTAACAAGTGCTTATTAGAAGCATACAATTAGTACTATGTAATACTTGGTATGTTACAAACGAGCTCTTAAACAGAATAGGAAATTTATTTAGTGTATAACTGTAATAAAGTTCAAACTCAATAGAACTTTGAAAGATATTTTGTAGTTTCGGAGTGCAATTTTTTTTTATTGCCGAATTTTATGAGTTCCTTGTCATTTTTATTGTGTAAACCGCATATCATCATCATAATCTGGTCAATATAAATGTCTAATGCCCATGAATGTAAATTTCAAATTTTAAAATTTAAATTTTAATAAAAACAAAAAAAAAAATACGCAATGGGCGAAATGATTTGTGTTTTTAGTTTAATTTAGCTCGTAGTCACTTCATCATACGTCTGGACGTGACCTCAGTTTGTTAAACAACGAAGCATTTATTGTGCGCGTATGTATTTGTCTAGCGTAGACTGCTGATGTCAATGTTATATTTATGACAGAGCACCCATTTGATAGCAAATCTAATTTTCGACCATTTAGTACCCTACACCCAGTATGTGTGTAAAAATAGGTTATAAGAAATCGGAGCTATAAGCTATTATGGACCGATCATTTAAAAAATTAGTGACACGACATATGTACATATACTCGTAAATAGTGTTTGTGTTAAATTTTATATCGATATATAAACACTTTTAAGAAATTTGTGATTTTCGGAAGTAGTCCTTATATAGGAGCTATGACTGATCATTATAAAATTGAGCGAAATGATTTGTGTATACAAGAAACATATTTGTGTTAAATATTATTTGGATGCCAACATCTTTAAGAGAGTTAGGCTCGTTAAAGTGATTTTCGGATTTGGGGTTAGATGAGAGTCAATTATCGACCAATTGGCACAAATTTTTTTTCTTTTTTTATAAAGAGAAGTACACTCAGGCAATTAATATGTCCATATACTTGCGTTACTTTCTTTGGAAAGGGGATAGTTGAAGAAGTAAAGGTGGTGTAAGAAGACAGCTTTTTATATTACAACTCTGTAATTGCGCATTATGTTTGTTTTTAGTGCAGCATTGCAGCGCCTCTGGTGGTGAGTAGGCGCATTAATGTTAAAGCTTTATTTTGTAGCCTTTATTTAATTATTTTACTGCGGTGGCGTTTTTAAATGCTATTCCACCGAAGGAAAGCGCTGTGATAAATATTAGTTATCATAGATAGAAGAAAACTATTAATTATCAAAAACTGATGTTAATGATGAAAGCTACAGCACCGTACACGTTTGAATACGTATATAAATGAAACTTGTGAGATCGATAAAGCCCAATTTCGGTGGCCATTTTTATGATGGCTAGGTTAAATAATAGACCGATTTGAAACAAATCCAATCACGATCGTCCTTGGGCCAATACAAAATTCTCATACAAAATTTTGTAATCTAAACACTGCGTACAAGACGGACAATATTAATTGGTGTTACAATATTAATTGTTGCACCATTATGGTGGTGCAGGGTATAAAAATAGAAAGTCCCTCAAAAACACCGTCATTTGATAAACATTTCGCGGAAACAACGTGTCGTTTTCTCCACAACGCAGAACATGAACAAATTTATGTTTGTTATTCAATCGACATTACGATTTGATGGTCATGAGAACAGTTAACCAGTTCCGAATTATATTTCTTAATAATTTTGAGTTATATAGAAGATGTTTACAAGAGATATTTGACTAGCTACTAAGAATTCCCGATGCTCCCTGCAACAGAAAAGAAAATTCAAAACAGTGTATTATTTGCAATAATCTACTCAAGTTCCCCTAATTATAAAAACAATCAAAATTTAAATGTCAGCTCTGAAGAATGATGCCAATCTTTGCCTGACTGAAACTAGAATCAATGAATAGAAATTTAAAAATTCAATTTAAAATTTGAATTTCTTAAAAACCAATGTACGAGTAAAATATACCAGAAATATTTCATTTTTAAATATTTTAAAAATATTCCTAAAAGTGCCAGTGTTCCCTTTTTTAGATCTTTAGCACACAAAATACTTTGCATGGGAATAATAGTTTGTCCCTTTAAGTTCTCTTTTGTCGATACAGTTTCAAATAAATTGTAGATTTATTGATTTCGCAGTTTGGCCTTCAAATTCATGTTTTTATGACTGTTTCTACAAATTGGCTGGCCGGCAACAAATGAATAAGAAATAAATGTTTGTTGTTGATGTTGAACAAATTTAAATCCTTGATTTATTAATAATTTGCGGTCCATTTGATGAAGGCGCTACAAAAGAATGTCAGCTTTCCATCAATTTAAAGACACACCGAGACCAAGAAAAAAGTGTTGTAGTTTCTTTTCTATAAAAGCCAACAAAAATCCTTTGTTTTAAAACCGTGGGAAACATTTAAAAGCTTTTAATATATAATTCGCATGTCTTTTATTTTCAATATTTTTTTTTTTCTGTTTTGTAGATATTTCTGATATTTGTATGAAAAGAAAAGAAAAACAAAGCAAAAGTGCACCGTCAATGTTTCAAAAATAAAATGAAAAAATATTTAATGGAACGTTAACGTTACAAAATCGAAAAATTACCCAAAGATCTCAACATCATTGGGAGATTATCGAAAAGGTAACTAACAAACAGCAACAATAGTAATTATAATAAAAACTCTTAGTCTGTGTTGTTGTTAAGCTGTGGTGATACACTTTCATTTGGTCATAAACTGCGAAATTAAAAGAAGCGAGTAAAACAAAAATGAAACACTTTTTATCTAAAACACATTTTAACGCTGATAAGCGCCACATTTAACACAATATTCAGCTTTGAATCCAGCAGACAGCAGGACAGACATACAGAATAGCCAGATAGAGTTGGAGAGTGTGTGTTGAAAGGAATATCATGGTCATTATATTCATTTATTTTTCAATTTTAAATGCATACCAACGATAAATTTATAAGCGATCAATTATCGATCGCTTAAAAAAAGTTGATTTTTAAATACTTACTCCATCGAGGTTTACCAGCATCATCATCATCATCATTACCACCATCATCATCGTCATTGCGTGTTTTACAATCTTAAGCTCTAGAAGATAGAGAAATAAGATGATTCACCTTTTACACATGCTTTAAGAGTTTCCTGGCCTGATCACTTTACGATCAATTCATACTAAGTTGTTCTTCGATTATGTTCTGGCTGATTGTTGCTATTTTTGTTGAAATCTTCAGCAATTCAATTCTTATCAATTTTATTGTCTTTAATGTTGTTTTAATAAACACTGAAAGAAACTACCAAAATACAGAAAATAAAACAACTAGTTTTGTTGTTTTTTGTTTTTTCATTTACAATTTCTTGTTTTATCTTTCTCATTCTTTATTCTCTTGGCTGTTTTCTCTCTGTGTACCTACAACTACTTACTAGTCGTTGTTAGTTTATAAAGCTGTTAACACAAAGTATTTATCTCTTGCGAATCTTTATTTGAAATTCTTTATCGGTTCTTTTTTGTTTTACACTGAGATGGAAAAAATAGGAATGTTTTGCATTAAAATTTTTGAACCCAATTAAAATGCATTTTGTTTGTTGCATTATCATATTTTTGCATCACCATATCTTTACCAAAATGCTAAAGAACTACATTGAAAAATGAAACTGATAATAAACAGTGTTCCTCTTATTTATTGCTTCGATGCGCTTATTTTCAAGAAATTATTTAAATAGTTTTTGAAAAAAGGTAACAAAATAAGCTTGAAATTTTATTGCAGAATCCTGATATTAAAACACAAGTGTCTGAAATACACACATGAATTACAAACATGTCTTTCAACATGTTCACACCATTTATTGGTGAAAGAACGATTTGTTTAAATAAGATTTAGTTAAGTTCTAGTTCAGTTCTAGCTCAGTTCTAGTTCAGTTCTAGTTCAGTTCTAGTTCAGTTCTAGTTCAGTTCTAGTTCAGTTCTAGTTCAGTTCTAGTTCAGTTCTAGTTCAGTTCTAGTTCAGTTCTAGTTCAGTTCTAGTTCAGTTCTAGTTCAGTTCTAGTTCAGTTCTAGTTCAGTTCTAGTTCAGTTCTAGTTCAGTTCTAGTTCAGTTCTAGTTCAGTTCTAGTTCAGTTCTAGTTCAGTTCTAGTTCAGTTCTAGTTCAGTTCTAGTTCAGTTCTAGTTCAGTTCTAGTTCAGTTCTAGTTCAGTTCTAGTTCAGTTCTAGTTCAGTTCTAGTTCAGTTCTAGTTCAGTTCTAGCTCAGTTCTAGTTCAGTTCTAGTTCAGTTCTAGTTCTGTTCTAGTTCAGTTCTAGTTCAGTTCTAGTTCAGTTCTAGTTCAGTTCTAGTTCAGTTCTAGTTCAGTTCTAGTTCAGTTCTAGTTCAGTTCTAGTTCAGTTCTAGTTCAGTTCTAGTTCAGTTCTAGTTCAGTTCTAGTTCAGTTCTAGTTCAGTTCTAGTTCAGTTCTAGTTCAGTTCTAGTTCAGTTCTAGTTCAGTTCTAGTTCAGTTCTAGTTCAGTTCTAGCTCAGTTCTAGTTCAGTTCTAGTTCAGTCCTAGTTCAGTTCTAGTTCAGTTCTAGTTCAGTTCTAGTTCAGTTCTAGTTCAGTTCTAGTTCAGTTCTAGTTCAGTTCTAGTTCAGTTCTAGTTCAGTTCTAGTTCAGTTCTAGTTCAGTTCTAGTTCAGTTCTAGTTCAGTTCTAGTTCAGTTCTAGTTCAGTTCTAGTTCAGTTCTAGTTCAGTTCTAGTTCAGTTCTAGTTCAGTTCTAGTTCAGTTCTAGTTCAGTTCTAGTTCAGTTCTAGTTCAGTTCTAGTTCAGTTCTAGTTCAGTTCTAGTTCAGTTCTAGTTCAGTTCTAGTTCAGTTCTAGTTCAGTTCTAGTTCAGTTCTAGTTCAGTTCTAGTTCAGTTCTAGTTCAGTTCTAGTTCAGTTCTAGTTCAGTTCTAGTTCAGTTCTAGCTCAGTTCTAATTCAGTTATTAAAATAATATTCAATAAAATTCTTCTTAAAAAAAAAAAATTAAAAAAAAAAGGTCTAGTTCAGTTCTTGTCCAGTTCTAGTTCAGTTCTAGTTCAGTACTAGTTAGGTTAAGTTAAACAGGCAGTCAACAACAAGTTCAAAATTAACAAACGTGAGTCCTCCATGAGTCATTTTGTGACGCCTGGAAAAAGAAGGTCAGAGAGCAGAGAATCTACTCAGGGACTGACCAATTTTTAAGTCAAAAAGTATAAAGGCATCTAGCCTTCTGATGTCTATTTCAGATAGATCTGTCAAGTCGCACAAGTAAAATTCGTCCAGATTATTTAATTTTTAATTCGCAATGGTCGGACAATGACGGACAAGATGGCGTACAGTCACATCCTCTGTCTCATCATCATTATCTCATTAAGAAATTTCCGTCATTTCAGAACACCGGAAAGAGTTTTGACGGCGGCTTGACTATCAGTATAAACAAGAATATCCACGCCGAATATCCGGTGAAAATTTAGCGAATTTGCGGCCCTATCCAATGCTGAAATCTCAGCCTGAAGAACACTGCACTGGTCCGGTAATCTAAAAGAGACTTTTGTTCCAGTTTTTGCAATGTAAACCCCGTCGAAGAAAAGCTTTGAAGTATAGTAGTCGATGTTGTCTGTGAGACGACCAAGACAGTTATTTATAGTTGCATGACCTAAGTTCCGATGGTTCCATGCGCCACTATTATCGAGTCTCATGGCTGCGTTGAGAGAGCTTTGCGGTATACAATATTTGCTGTTGAATTTCAACGAAAAATTATTTCAGAATGGCAAATTTTTAATTTGAATTTGAAAATATTCGCAATATTAATACATTATATTTTACTTGGAATTATTCGATAAAATCCTTAAAACTTTTATCCTCTGGATTTATATTTATATAAACCAACAAAACTGTTTAATTTTTAAAGACAGGCAAGCCCCACAACTTTAAGGTTTTAATCAACCAAATACTACTTGTAAATTACTTTTGTTAATATCCGAAATATAAAAACAGCAATTGGAGAAGCTCGTTTCTCTCTTGGAAGAAGATCCCCTGTTGGCAAAAGGTATTTGCTCTAAAGTAAACGCACGTGGTGGTATCCACTTCCAAAATATTGGAAGCATCCCTCAACCGATTTCTGCTTCTGGCCAGTTCTAGTAAATATTCGTCCTCACCAGACGAATCATCAAACCATAATTGCGTGGTGGTCATTTCAAATTTATTTTATTTTTCTTTAAGAATTTGTAAACAAATATAGCGCCAGCTTATAAAAATTTACTATTGTGAATAACCCAAAAAGAGTGATTTTCACAATAACGTTTTTTCATCGAATGTGTTTCATTACACCAAATGAAAATTCGTTCGATAAGCATTTTCTATCACAGTTGAAAATCGAATTTTGTTCATAATAGGCGCCTAAAAAATTTCCAACATTTTAATTGTTTTGTCAATTAAATAATAAAAGGATTTAAGACTCCTTGAATATATGGCAATAAATCTATTGTCTGCTTTTAGGTTAAGACTCTTCCGACAACAACAACAATACATAACAACAAAACTTGAAACGAAGAAACAAAATTCGTTTTAACAATTTTCATTTCAAGAGCTAAACCAAAAAACAGTAAAAACCGCAAGTCTAAAATTAAAATTAAATCAAAAACTACAACAATTTCAATTTATTAGGAATGTGAAGAGAAGCAACATTTTTTGTTGAGGTTTAGAACGAAGTAAAAAATATACGAGTACATATACATATGTACATATGTATGTACATATATACCTATACACACATTAATGGAAGACTCTGATGTTTGCAAATCAAATTAAGCAGACATTCAGTCATAGATACTAACTCACACTGAAACACAATCATAGAACAAAATACCGAAAAAGAAATCTTAATAAAAAGGTTGCTAAAATAATTAACCTTGGGTTGGCTGAGAACAAATTGGCTTTTATTGTGTGTGTTTTTCGCTTAAAACATTTTACAGATTTAATCAAACATACGTCATATTTTAATGGTTTCCAAATGAAATGCTACTGCAGTTTTACTGATTTCCAACATCAGATTTTGCTTAAAATTCATGGAATTTTAATTTTAATAATGTTTGTTTTCTGTTTCATCTGTTCTTTTTTTTCTAGAGAATTTAATTAAAACTAAATCTGAAATAATAATCATAAATATTTCAAACATACAGACGTACGGACATAATTTTTATGGCTACGATTATGTATTAGATTTGTTTAAATCTAACACAATAAAACGTTTTAAACAAATTCTCCAACTGTCTAGAGGTGTAGCGTGTGAGTGAGCAAGTGATTCACCATCCGGCATATATGAATGCGAAATGATTGACATGTCACAAGACAGACAGGTTCCAACACATAACAGACATTAAAGATACATATACCTACCTCATAATTCCACATCATCCACCATGTTCTTTTAGACATCAAAAACTTGGATTTGTTGAAATGAAATTGTTTCATAATTTGTTTATTACCATCATAAAAAAAAAAAAAGATTCATCGCCAACAGCAGCAGCAGCAAAACAATTTTGTAGGTTTTTTTGTATGACCAAAGTGGCTGGCTGGCTTCTTTTTGTTTAAAAAAGAACTTTGAGAAAGAAATCATAAAAACCCACAAGCCACACCTCATGACGTTTAGAGAAAGATTAAGAAATTATTGCTGTGGCAAATCATTGTTTGACTAACATGTTGGCATGTTCAAGGTCAAGAGGTGATCAAAATTTATAGATAAATTCCTTTTTAAATATCAACAGAAAACTGAAACAAATGAAACCCCTACAAATGTTTTTTTTTAAGTGGCGTCTTTGCACTCTACATGATTTGAAAAGTGCTTCAAAAGAGGGGAAAGTTTTGTTACACTTGTGTAGAGTTTGCAGAACTTAAAAATTAAACACAGGGATTGCTTAAACTAGAACAGAAACTTATTTAATACACAATTTTTCTGGAAACTTTCTCTGGGCTGCTCTCAAGATAATAATACTGTTACGAAACTATATGTCAATTTAAATTCGTAACAGCTGGTATCTACTAGAGATGTCAATCCCAAATCGATATTTGAAAAAATTAAAATTTTAAAAAGTATGTCAAAGAAATAAAAGCGAGAATTAATTTTGGATTAACAAACTGCTTTAAATTATTTGATGTTATCATCGCTTTACAAGAAGTGTGTTAAGCCAAAAGTTGTTTTTGCAGGATACTTTAAGGAATTTTGCTTAACATAGGTTTACCAGCTTGTTTTAAGTTTTTTTGCATAATACTGTTAATCAATTAAAAATTTTTGTTTTCAAACATATTTACTATATTTAACATACATAAGTAACTTTTTTGAAATGAATTGTTATTATTTATAAACTAATTTGTTTTAATATGAAACAAAAATCCTGAAATCCCGAAAAATCCCGGGATTTACATTAATTAAATCCCGAATTTCGGGAACCAGTCTCGTTTGGCATCCCTAGTATCTTCATACAGCATGTTTATCACTTTAAACTAATTTACGCTTTTATTTTGCAATTTAAAAAAAAAGAATCCGGTTTTTACAAGGTAAAAATGTAACAATAATTTATTTTAGCTTACATTAAGGCCATAATTTTGTAAACCACTTGCGTTCAGCGCATCATCTACACTTTTGCGAACGCATCACTAAAAATATTAAATTTTTTAAATCACTTTGTCATTACGTTTAGCGAACGCAGAAATATTACGTTGTTACAATACTGTCAAATCATTGCGTGGTTAATGTTGCCATTGTAAATGTCGATACTGATATTTAAAATAAAAATTTGCATAAAGCTACCCTTATTTTGCATTGGTCAGCCCACCTACCAGCTGTTCAATAATTTTGTTTGGTTATTTATCAAGAAAATATTTCAAATTGTAAAGAAAAAAGCTTTTAAAGCAATTAAATATAAAGATACTAAGGGGTATAAAAAAATCTGCTTCGGATGATGAAGATTCTTCAAGTGTCCTAGACATATGTGCAGCGTTGCCACACTGAAATAAAAAATAACCAAATTGGAGAAAAATTAACCAAATTTTTTTTATTCATTTATTTGTAACAAATTCAAGTTCTAATAAAAAAGAAACATATAAAAATTGCTAAAAACAATAGGTTTGTTTAGTGACTAAAAACTTTTACAAATTTGTAAAAATTGTTACAAATATTTTTGAAATTTGTTACAAAAAAGTTAAAAATTTCTTTAAAATTTAATTTTAAAACTTGTCATGCTAATTTGATATTTACTAAACAAAATATTCTTACATTTTTTATTATCAATAAAAATAACCAAAATGAATAAAAATTACACATTTACACACTGAAAAAAAAAATTAACCAAATTTTGTTAAAATTAACCAAAACGGACACGCTGCATATGTGTCTATTGAAAAGACCCAATTGCGCTCTACTTCATGATGTTGATGAATTTAACGAATAACGAATAATGAGTAAGTAAAATAACACTGTGGAGATTTACAATATTTTCAATTTACTTTTTAAAGATTTCAGATGAACTTCCGCATAAACAAGAAAAATTAGGCATTCCATGAGCCAACATTTCAAATTGAGCTGCCTGGCTTCTCTTTTCGCCCTAAGAAAAATTTTAGTATGTAGTATTTTATACGAAATTAATATGTTTGTACATATATATACATATTCACTTACTTTGTCTTAATAAAGTTCCTATAAAATATTAAATTGATTGAATAATTTAGTTTTTTAATAATATTTTAATTCAACTTTTGCACCAAGAAAATGGAGCCGCTAAATTTGACAGCGCAAGTGATAAAAAATTCAGCGTTGCGTTTACAAACAGTTGAACGTAAGAATCAGCTGTTACAACGCAAACAGTCACTTGCTTAAATACCGTGATTTGCAAAATGTAATTTAACGCAACGCTAAGAAAATTGTGGCGTTGCGTTTTACATAATTAGTGCCTAAAACAAGTACAAGTGATTACCACAAAACTTTTTAAATCAGGTTCATTAGTTTTTATGCTTAAAATTATGATGAGTAACTTCAATTAAAGCTTGAAATTATACTGCAAACTCTGGCTGCTACAAATGTGCGAGTACGTACATATCGTTGGTCTCATGTAGAAAGGCCCTAACTCGCTATTTTTTCGAAATTTGTTATTTTGCGATTCCAATGCATTTAACGCAAATACACCTCCTCACAAAAATTGATTGCAATAGTGTAAAAAAAACCGCTTTTATAAGCAGTTGTACAAAAAAAGTTACATGTTGAATATTACAGTTGCTATTATGTTGTTACCTTCTCCTGTAAAGTTTCAAATATGCGAGTTAGGGCCTTTGTACATGAGACCATCGATATATCGTTATATGAAAAACTTTATAACAGTTTCTTTGTTTTATTTTGTAGGTATTTATTCGTAACTTACATTAGTTTATTTTCGGATTTCTTATTGTTTTAATGTAGATACATTAACTGGAAAAAATCCTACGCTAAAATGCGTACGTGTCATTTTCACACACGTTCAAAAATGTGATACGTGTATCGCGTATCAGTTGAAGTTCATCATTTTCAGTTTGTACGAGACCGTAACAAATTTAATTTTCTTGTAGCTGCAAAAAATAACGTTTTTTTGGCTTTAAAAAGTTAAGACAATACAACAGCAATAACGAAGTTGAAAGACCTTTAAGAAGTGTTTGTAGTGTTACCAAGATTTCATAGCAACTAAGCATGCCCTTTAAGTAGAGGAAGAGTATCTTAAGTATTTTTTTTTTTAAATTAACTGTGCGCCATAGTCTGTAATTTTATTTGTTTATGAAGCGTGAAACTATTTTGTATTTTAACTAATAAAGATTCTACTTGATTTTGTTTACCAAAATTATAAAAATTGTTATGTGGTTTAAACAAAAATTTCAAAAACTAGTAGAATTTGATCATTCAATTTAGTTGCGGTATCATAAAATATACACAATGCTCAAGCAGGTGGCAGCAGATGTTGTCTATCGTTCGATCATTAGAACTTATTAACCAACCATGGGTGGTCCAGGAAAACAAATTTAAGAATTATTTTCCATATGCTGAAAGCTTACAATACATATTTGTTTTAAATATTTATATACATATGTATATTTTCATGTTGCTACACATGGGTTAATTGAATACATATATTGTTTTTATTATCTCATTTTCGTTGGTTGTGCTCTAGTAATCTATATTACAAAAAAATTAAATGAATACGGGGTTATATGACTGCAGCCCCTTGTCACCGCCTACAATCGTATGTGATCTTAAACTATGTTCGTTTTATGCCACTTTACCAATTAAATCTAATTAAACGTTGAGAAAAACTCATGTAGAAAAACTGAAACTGATACTCACTATAAATTAAGCGAAACAAATGTTTACGATCAATGGTGACCAAAAATTGTAGTACGAAACTTTGATTTATAATTAAGGCAATAATTTTGATATTGTTCAGTTCTGGAAATTCAGACATATCAAATCAGATATGATTTATTTTTCAGTAGGGATTTTTTATTTTATGCTTTTTTGTTAATGTGGTTGATGCTAAAGGTCACCAGTGTAGGATTTTTTGGCATAAAGTCAATTTTTTTTTTTATTCATATTTTGAAATTTAACTGATTTCCTTAAGCTGTGTTCACATTGTGTGTATTTGTCATGTGGAATGTCACTTTTCTATCCACATGTGTTTTCATGTGTATGTCAAAAATTGAGTTTCACATACGGTTTATAATTTACATGTTCAAATGTTGGTATGTCAATTACATTTGACATAACCTATCAAAAAAAATCTTAAAACAGCTGATATGGTAAAACTTATTCCGCGGGTTATACAAGTATTCCTTCTCTTGCCACATTTCGATCAACTGTAGAACCGCTTCTTTGCACCAGTCGTACTTTAACAACATAAAAATAACTATAAAAATTGCAATAAAAAAATACATATGTACTTACTTTTGTTAACTACTTTTCAAAAATTTCCCTCCATTTTTAATAATAAATTTGTATAGTTTTTTTTGTATTTTTGTTTTACTATTTATAAATTATATTTATTAAAATTTTAATTAATTTTTGCCGCCACAAAATTTTTGTTATAAAAAACAGCTGATGTCAGATGGTTTGTCACTTGAAAATAGAACTCGTTCTAAATAAAAAATGTCATGTGTATTGCACACAGAGAAATAACACATGATATTGTTTGTAGGTGTTCAGACTATATGTACAAATTTGACATGCGAAAAAGTGACAGTCCACATGACAAATACACATAATGTGAACACACCTTTAATCTAGATACCAATATTAGAAATTTGGGTGGCAACCCTTTCTTGCTGTCATGCTTTTAAAGTCAGCTGATTAAATATCACAACTGGCGGTAAACATCAGCTGATTTCGAGTGATTGTGGAAGTTTAAACGTGCGCCAAGATAGCATCGAAAAATAGCAACGTCGGAAATGAAAACGAGGGAATTTTCTAATATCGTTTAGGGGAATCGAGTGGCAACAAATGATTTTAGGAATTCAGGGGCAACGAAAACTGGAACCAATTTTAAATGTGTTTTTATGGAAAATATTAGTGGAGGTATGTAAAATTATTACCTGCTACAAATTTGGTCATTATTATATGTTGTTGTCCAACTGTGCAATGTTTTATTTATGTATAATATTAGATTGAACATAACATTTATATTTGTGTTTAGTGGATTATAATTTTCTAAGAGCAAACCAGTGCAAAAACTTGCAAATGGCAATTGTGTAGATTAATGAATAACTAACCATTATTGCTCCAATTTTCTCCATTTAAAAATAATAGCTTTTTGAAGGTAAATATTCCTTTGCTCATGCAGGCAAATCGGCCAGATATATAGCTATATAGCAGCTATATGAAATTGTGCACCAAATCATATGGGAGCATAAAAAATGTATACAAACCAAATTTCAATTCAATAGCTTCATAAACAAAAAAGTTGGGGCAAATCGGCCAGATCGGTTATATAGCAGCGATATGAAATTTGGTAGGTCATCTTAGGAGCATAAAAAATGTACACAAACCAAATTTCAAATCAATAGCTTTAAAATTAGAGTTTATGCCAAAATGAAAGGAAAAACCCATAGTGCAGTGACCAACTTTTATCGTTTATTTACCTTAAACAAGCTTAAAGTGGAAAATCCTTGTTTTGACATTGTCCAGTTCTAGAAATTCAGACTAACCTGTTTCAATATTCTGTAGGGATTTCATTTATTACGAGGTTTAAGAATAAAAGTAACTATACCAGTAATCGGCACACAGAACTGCCAGTGGCAGTTTTTTACCTGTAAACCACACGAATGTCTACGAACTTAATAAATTTTCACAACAATCGCAGATTACAAAAGTGCACAAAATGTTATTATAATAAATATGCCTTGTGCTGCTTATGCCAACCACTGATCTATAATTTTTATTTTTAGTAGAAAGTTAGCACTCGAAAGTTACCACTCAACTGACTAAACTAATACGCCCAACAAATTTGAAGGCCAGTTTAAAGGCAAAGAGATACGACATATATTTGAAATCCCCTCAATCTCGTCTTTCTCTAAATTTTTACACAATAAATTCTCTCTTTATTCATTAATTCTTCGTTGTATTTTAAGAACAACCAATTAATTAGTCAGTGAGTGAGTCAGTCAGTGATAATAAAACTGTTGTAAATGAGTACGTATGTATAGAAACAAATGAGATTTCAATGTCAAAAGAGATTAAAATTTCAAATAGAAATTAAAAATAGAGATTAAATAATCAAACGGACTACTGCAAGCTTAAAACGACAGACAGTATAATTCTAGCAATTATCGGTGGAACATGAAGTTCAAATTTTCAGCAACAATATTTATAGTTTTAATAGCGATCGGTCTAGAAGTAGTAAGTTGGACAAACAAACAAACAAATAAACAATTTGAAAACTAATTGCGTTTTATTATTACTGTTGGCTCAACCAGGTCATCTCCGCACAATCTGCTCAGCAAACAGCTTACATTAATAATAATGCAGAAGATGAAGGCAAATTTATTGCACAATTCTACAATTATGTGGATATTATAATGAACATTAAACTGGACAATATGCTGATGATGACTCAGGATTTTACGGATAGACTACTGGACTCCATACCACTGGGGGAACGAGGCAATACTGCTGAACTGTTGTATCAGTATAGAGTCAATTCCCAGAGGCTTAGGGATCAGGGTGGCAGCATACAAGATAAAGAGAATTTATTAATGGAATTGCAACAGCTGATTGCCACCATCAAATCCGGTTTGGCCAAGCAGGAACGAGAGGATATTATTTTGCGTCGTGGCCTGTTGGGCATGTTTGAGTTGTTGGCCCGCCTCTCCATAGAGGAGCGCAAATGCAACAATAAATTTTCCAAAGCAGCTAGACTATTACGCCAACGCTTCAACGAAGAGGGCATAGAACGTCATAGAGAACTTTTCGATTTGTTGCAGCAACTCAATGATGAACATGACATTGTACAAAGGGAGCAATTATTTGCACGTTTTAAGGAATTAAAAGCCAATGAAATATGAAATGTTTAAACACACAAACACAAGATATTTATTAGATATTAACAAATACATACTCGTACATACTTGCCTATACATACATATAATTAAACAAACTAAGTTTGCATGTATAAATCCATAAATGTTATTTGTTTCTTATTTTTCACAATCTTAACCAAATCTGCCAACAAGGCAAGTTTGTGATGAATCTCGGTGGCCCTGGAAATATCATCGAAGGCCTCACTAAAGTATTGGTACTTAATATGATCCTCGTCCTCCGTTACAAAGCGTTTGAATTCCCTGTGCATTTGTTCGGAGGCCTTGTCCAGCCATATTGCCAATTCTGCTCTTTTATTACGGTACTCATTGATCCAGTCCCTGGGTAAATGTCTTTGCAGATATTTGCTGGGTTTACTTTTGAGGAAATTCAATTTAAGTATAATTGCCTCATAAAGCTCATCTTGAGTCATAGCTCTTGTATCTTCAATAATTTCATCACTGTACTCGCTGTCACTGTCGGGATTTAATAAGCGATTTAAGCCCTCAGCATAACGTTTCAAGTAATCCCTTTGGAAGACCGTATTAACAGTGGCTTGCAAAACTTTAGCTACAAATTCTTGGGTTTCCATTAGCAGGTGATCCAATATGAAATTCATTTGTTTAACAGCATAATCTTCCAAACTGTGTTCCAAAGGTTTTGTGTTTGGTTCATAGTCAACAGTGGTAGTGGTGGAGGTGATGGTGGTTTTATCAACCAAATATTCTGTAGACTTTTCGGAAATAATTACATATTCTGTAGACTTTTCTGCTATATCTTTAGTGTCTTCTTGATTATTTTTAGTAGTAGTAACATCGACCAGAGACTTTTTAGACTTTTCAGAATTTAGATATTCTGTGGACTTTTCTGATGTCTCTTTAGTTTCCTCTTGATTATTTTTAGTAGCAGCAGAACTATCGGAACTATCTCTGTTTGCATCTAGATTATTTACAGTTGTGATAGTAGTTCCATCAATCCGATTTGCTGTGAACTTTTCGGATATATCTTGAGTTTCTTCTTGTTTATTTGTAGTATCGTTTAGAGATTTTTTTGACTTTTCAGAAATTGGTTTGTTTTCTTCCTCGTGGTCCTTTAAAGTCGTTTGAACTTCTTCTACTTCTCCATTTTCCGTCGTATTAGAAATATTAAAAACTATTTCTTGCTTGGCAAATAATTTATTTTCGGTAATTTCTATGTTGCTGCCTTCAATTTCCTTAGATTTTACAGATATATCGGTAGCAACTTCTGTAGTTAGTTCCAATATCATATTTCTTATAGAATTTTCCGTGGTAACATGGTGTATGATCTCCAGTCCTTCATTTTTTGTGGAGTTCTCTTTAGTTATCTCTGGTCTTGTCACTTCACTATTTTTCAATATTTCTGTTTCTTGAGAGAAATTCTGTTGAAGCAAATTTTGTTAAATATTATTTAAATTTCACTTTACTATTCACAATATTTTCAAATAATTTCTTAAACTTACTGCTGCTATTAATAATAACAAAACTATGAGAATTTGCGATACCGTTTTCATTGTTAAATAATTTTTTTAATAATTCGGTTTTTTTTCTAAATATTTTGTTTACTCGTACACACAAACGTCGAATTCAAAAGTTTGAAACGAAATAAGCCACAATAAATTTTGTATATTTTCATGGCTTCTCCCGGTCATTTCTTATCAGTTCATTGTAGTTTCTTTTGCTGTGTTTTTTTTTTCAAAATAGTTTTGTTGTGATTATTGCTAATCTAATATAGAAGGATTGATGCTTTAAAGTTTAAACATACTCGTATACTCGTACATAGCTAGGTTTTTAATCGAATGTAATCACAATTTGACGTTTGCGATGTAAATTCCAGATTAAGAAAATAATAATATTTTGTTTATAATAATGTAATTTGTAATTTAATTGTTAATCGTATACTGATTTAAGACCACTACTGACCAGAGACCTGCAACAAGTATGAACGAGCCGACTTATTCACTAACGTTGAATTTTAAGAACAATACAAAAAAGTATGATTCAATTTTATGCTTATTCACTTTTTATGCACACACAGAAAATTCAGCAACGAGTATAAATCATTTCCAACACTTGGTTCGAACTGCAATGTTTGAAAACAAAAATTCTTGTTTATACACAGTTTGTTTTTTGCATGTCGGCTTTGTTGTGCATGATCTGATTGGAATTGAACTAAAAACACACGAGCCACTTATAAGTAAAAAGCGACTGGCAGAAAAATATGAAAACATAAAAAATGTGCATTTACTACCTATTTAACATTATTTCGTCGAAAAGAAAACAATGATAAAATTTGTAATATGTACAGTTTGTCAAATATATCTTTGCACAGCAAAAAACTTAAAGAAAAAATGTAAAATGAGCTGCTTCATACATTTAACGACACAGTCGAACATTCATGTTCGCACAAAACAACAAATGAATAAAACACATGTTCGGCTAACAACACGTTGGCTTTGATGTAAAATGAGCTTCATACATTTAACGACACAGTCAGAATATTCATGTTCGCAAAAAACAACAAGTGAATAAAACTGAATGATTGAAACGAACGGTTGCGTAAACGAGCGTTTTGTGCATTTGAACAAAAACGATTAAATCATAAAAATCAATGTGCATGATTAAGTATACTCGAAAATTTAGTACTCGTTGCAGGTCTCTGCTACTGACTATCCTATTTAGTGACTGAACATCATAAATTTTAGTCGTACGATAGTCAAAAAAATCGTTTGTGTTCATAAAGTATGATAGTTAGGCTGTCCATTACATCTCTTTTAAAGAGAACTTGTTCTCTTTTTGTGTTCGTATCTTTTTGTTCACTCTCTTTTTTTGGTGCGGTAGTTTTTTGTCCAACAGTGCTCTTTATGTACTCTATTTCAAAAAAAATCCTAGATTGATGGAATTTTATTTATTTAGTAGGAATTCGCCACAGAAATCGGAGCTATGGACTTTTTCTCGGCATTTCGATAACACGCTCTAATTGTTTACTGGGTTAAATCTGTTGACAAGTTAAATCTGTCATTCTGTCAAAAGCAAACCGTTTGCTGTCAAATCAAATACAAATTGTTTATTGTTATTTGCAAAGAGTAACAAGAGAAGACGAAAATGCTTGATGGAAAAGAGAAAATCTATCTGATACCGATGATGAATTTAAAAAACTAATATCAAGTGCAAAATGGTTAAAGTTTTTTGAAAATAATAATAATTCAGAGTATTATTCGGAACTCCTAAAAATTTGTCAATTTTTTTTTTGCATACCAGGACAAAATGCTAATGTCGAAAGAATATTTTCTTTAATTGGGCACAATGGACGAAAGAGCGGAACAAACTCAAAATTTCAACCATCAGATCGATTCTCACGGTTGTGTACAATCTTAAGGATTTAAAATGTAAATCGTTTAAAGATTTAATTATTAACGATAAAAAATACTTAGCCCTAATAATAGCTCAAAAAAGTATAATTCCGATTCATCAGAATCAGAATCGGATATTGATCTCAATTAATTTTTATATATTAATTTATTTTGTTTATGTTTTTTTAAGAAAATGTGATTTTTGAATTTATTTTGTTTATTTTTTTAAGAAAATGTGATTCTTTTTGTTTTTTATTGTTTTATTATATATTTATTTCGTTGTTTCTATCATTAATAATAATTAATTAATTAATTATAACATCAATAAAATTATTAATTATTTAATAAATAATTTTTTTTATTGTAAACTCTTTTTTAGTTAAAATGTTCTCTTTTTTTAGAACGAAAGTTCTCTTTTGAAAATAAATCATATGGGAACCCTAATGATAGTGTGGCCTAAAAATTTAACTAAATGACAGATTTTTTTGACAAGTCTGTCCGACTTGCAAAAGTTTTTAAAAATTTTCATAAAATCATAGTTTTTATGCGATCAGAGTTGTATTTTCTAATACAGCTGATAAGAAAACAACAATGTCAATGTAATTTAAATGGCGGAAAACTGTGTTTGTTTTCATCAGCAAAAACATATGTTTTGCATCTTTTTTGTGTAATAGTGTGGCAGCTATGACAGCCTTTGTTGCGATTTTTTTTCTGAGTGTGATAGAAATCGGTCAGATTTTCCAGTGAATGAATCGTACGATTGTGTAGGATAGTGGATCACGACCTTTAGTGTTTTTTTAAGTTTTTACAAATTGCAGAAATTTAAAAATTGTTTAAAGTGCAAACCATTTCATTTAATTGTATGTGTGACAAATGAAAAGTTTCTGCATTGATATAATTCTTTTCCATAATACGAGGGTTGCTGGCCATGTTTCAAATTTATTACAAAATAGCCAATGTATCCAAGAATTTATAAGTTTTATAGCAATGTTCTCTTGGATCAATAACAAGGACCAGTATTGTAATAATAAACAAGTTCTTCAAGATCAGATCTGAAAGAGTACATTATTTCCAATTGTATTCCAGAGTTCTATAATTGTATTTCAGAAAATATAATCTGCATTTCTATTAGAAATTTATGAAATACAATTAGATACTTCTGAAATGTAAATGGAAATTAGAAAATTTTGGAACACAATTGAAAATGATGTAAAACAATTGTGTATGTGTGGTAGATCACAAACTAATTTTGCGTCAATTTCCTATCCTCTAGGGATAATCTAGATAATCCGAAATTGATTGTTTATTCTTTATGGGAATTGATAGTGCTTTACATGGTCTTAAAAAATCGTCATTAGCAGTTCGTCTGTCACCTAGATCATATTATCTTGGTTACACCAACAGAGCCATTGAAAGTAGTTATGAAAATTGGCAATTATGAATGTTTTGTTGTGGTGGGGTTAGCGAGATTGACTCAATTGGACCCACGGCAGTAGTGATATCTGTAGGCGGTATAATAGGCTACTGACAGCGAGTGCTGTACAGATAATATAAAAAATTTAGATAAATTTGTTATCGTTTTTGTTATTTTTAATAAAATTTGTTAATTAATTTCCTGAAGATGCTAACCAAAGGTTAGCGAAATATCGAAAATAATAAATATAATATTTTATTAATATAAAGACCTCAAGCTTAAATAATTAAAAAAGTCGTTATAAAAATAAAGGTCAAATAAGAATAAAATAACAATATTAATACACTTAGTTTTTTTGATGAAATTTTCAGAAGTTGTCTCGGATTTTTAAATAGCAAACTTCTCGAAAGCATGTCTGACAGAATTATTGAAGATTTGGATTTCGAAGATATCTGGGGACTTCAGAAAATTGATTTCAACAGACAGACAGATAGACGGGCATGGCTTAATAGACTCCGCTATCTATAAGGATCCATAATATATATATACTTTATAGGGTCGGAAAATTATATTGTGGAAATTACAAACGAAATGACAAACTTATATATACCCTTCTCATGAAGGTGAAGGGTATAAAAAGTGAAAAGTTTTTAGAAGAAAATATATAAATATAAAATCAAACTCAATTATTTTCTATGAAGATAGTGAGTGGAAAATTTATATATAAATATATAATGAAAGTCTTAAATGATTGAATTTGTGAAAAAATGTGAGTCACTGCTTTAAATTCATCAAAGTCGGCAATCTCATATTAGAAACGAAAAGTGTTTGCAAAAATTCGACTTTTTGGAAAAATATTGTTACGTTTGTACCTTTTGAAAACGGATTCTTTTTAATTGCGCAATAAAAGCGTCAAGTAGTTTAAAATTATAAGCAGTCTTTATTTATTCAAATGTACACAAAACAATTTAAATAACAATTTAATGTTTACAACAATGTTTGTACATACATATATAGAAACTTCTGCTAATGCAAATGTTGATAATATTGTTCAATATTGATAAACATGCTGTACGACTATGTTGATACCAGCCATTACAAATCGTTAAATTTAAATTGGCATACATGTACGCCTAGGTTCTGTATTCCATTACAAAGTGAAACTGAAATCGTTTTCTAGAAAACGAGTGAAACTTTTATTCTATTTATGATGAACCAAAATGGAAATTACAATTTACTTTTCAGATAATTTTTATTAAAATTAGAACACAAACTTAATGAAATTTTCACTTCCACTTCATTTTACAAATATAGAGCCCAGGTGATAATTTCGCAACAACGCGTTAAATAATTTATTTTAACAAACATATTGCTAATAAAACAGCAAATTTTAATAGCAGTATTTTTGTATATTAAACTTACAGGCTTCATTGTTTACCTGATGGTCGGGCGACATGTCGTTCAGTGCCCGGTTTAACCAAAGATCAATTGGAATTGTGTTATAAAGCCAGTGATGTAACCACGGCTGCTTTAGAAGGATTAGATCTGGCCATAAGGGAGTGTCAAATACAGGTAAATAATAGCAAACAAAATAAATACCAATCTTAAGATAAACAAATACTTAATAAAATAAAACTATTTATGTCTTTATCTCTTTTACAGTTTCAATGGCATCGATGGAATTGTTCATCGTTAAATACAAAAAGTCGCAATCCTCATGCCTCCAATCTATTGAAAAAAGGTAAGTTGTATTAAGAGTTGTGGCAATGACTACAGTAGCTATAACTACTACTCAAAACATCACTTTAAGTTGCAGCTATAGCAAAATATTATTACATTATTATGACACCTACCAAAAAGCAAAAAAAAAAGAAAAAAAAACTCTGTGAGAAGTGCCACCTAGAGCAGCTTAACGGCCATTTGAGACATTTAGTATGATGTGATTTTTTTGCAAGAAATTTATTTAGTAATTTGTTTTTTTCGCCTAAGTTTGTGGAAAATTATGTTTAATTTTGATGGCCGGACAAACAGACAAGACTCCTTGTTGAGTTTTAAAGCCTCAACATGAAAACATACATCCAGCCATATGCACACACATTTATGTCAAGACATGTATGGAAGTGTGTGCTGAAAAGCGTGAGTAAAAAACCACAACATACTGTCAACATTATTGTGGTTTAAATTTAAGCATCAGGAAATTTTACTTTATTTCATTTACAATTTTTATTTTTTGTTAGTGAGTTGCAAAAAAAAAATTGTATGTATGTACACTAAACGACAAAAGTTGTTAGGTGCGAAAATTAAGGATTTTGGTATTAGAAATAATGTGGAAATAGGTTGCGATATATTAAAACTGAAGTGAAAATGATCTAGCACTAGAACTGAACTAGTTCGCTTTAAATGACTGTTTGTTTAATTTTATGACAAACTGTATTAATGAAATATGTGTATGTGTTTAGTAGTACTTATACGTTGCGAATTAACTCTATGTGTATGTTCAATACATGAATGTGTGTGTTAACCAACTCACTCGCAACAGATACGAGTGCATACTCCAAACACCGTCGTTGGCGTTGTCGTCTTCGACGTTATCGTAACATGAACTCGTGCATACAAAAGTGTCTAATTAAATTTGCTGTTAGACTTAGAGGACCCACACACAAACAGTCACATGCACAAACTCAAACAAACACACACCACCCAGAATACCATTACAGGAGCGCTCCGTAAAAGGAGTCAGAAAAGAGTCCAACTAAAGAGCATTCTAGTAGCGCTCCGAAAAAAAGAGTCAGAAAAGAGTCCAACTGAAAAGCATTTTCGGAGCGAAAGAAAAATTTGCTTAAAAAATTATTTTTTTTTTTCATTTTTATATATTTTATTTAAATTTTATTTTTTTTACTGTAAATACAATTTATTTAACTTTTTTCCATTTCTAATTTAGTTTATTTGTGAATGAATTCCTTTTTTGTTTAAGTAAAAACAATTAAAAAAAATAATAAATACGACCTTTAAATTTGGTGTATTTAAAATTGCAATGACTCTTTTTTGACATGATGTAAGAGCTCTTTCTGAGCCCGAAAAACCCTCATAAAAGACTCTTCTCTGACATTATCTAAAAGCTCTTTCTGACGGACCATTTTCGAATGTAATGACCCTCTTTTCTGAAGGTTTTCGGAGCAATTATAATTGTTTTTTGGGCTCATAAAGAGCATGGACGCTCCGCAAAAGGTGTCAGAAAAGACACCGACTCATATGGCTTGCTGGGCAACGAATAATATTAGACACATAATAATGTGACCACTACCTAACCATTCATCCATCCATTTAAGTTTGTTTGTATGAGAACTAAGAAAAATGTCGACAAAAAAATATAAACTGCAAAAAATAACTTTAAGTTATTAAGTCGTATTATTAGACATGCAAAAGTCAAAAAGCTAAATAACAACAATATACACGTATCAGAAGACTACACTCAGAGAAAAATTACTTAGGAACGATTATTTGACTGTCAATCGAATTTCTTCGTTTTAGACACTCAAGGGCGTACTTTGACACTTGACAAGCAACGGTTACTGATCTAACAGTGTTGGAAAAAATAATAACAACGATATCCTTACTTTCAATAAGATGAAGAAAAACTAATAATTCTGTTAATTCTTATTGTGAAACTACTGATGATCTTATGGTGAGTCTATGCTAATAACTCTATCTATGAAACTCTTTAATGGTCTTACAAAGCACTGGGAATTTATTTGAAAACTTAATTATTTTAAAACTTCGAAAACAAGAAAAAAGTATGAGAGTTAAATTGCGATACTGATGAAGAATTTTCAAGCAAACAGTTACAAGAGGCAGCAACCCATTATAAACATCTGAATTGCTCAAAAATGATTTATCTGCATCTGTTGTCAGTCGCACAATTAGAGATATGCTATAGCAAGCTTCGAAGATGGCACCTTTATGGACCAAACTAAGGAACATTTGTTCCGGGAAAATTTGGGAATATTGGTTTAGTTCGAAAGCCACAAAATAAAGAACTTGACCAGGTATACCAAAAAAAAAAACCGAGCAGCATGAATTGTCCAATTTGTTGGATAGTTTTACTTATGATTATTGCAAAATCAAATGCTATCCTATGCAATAGAAGATACAATGATCACAAACTAGTTAAGCCTTGGTTTGAGCAAAACAAAGTCCATGTTATGGAGAGGCCGTTACAATCGCAGGACTTTGGGGAACACTAAAGAAATAGCAGGAAGTAAACCGAAACACAAAAACCATATGCGGGAACAAATCAAGAAGATTTTCCGCAAATATGTTCAAAACTTGTGGGGTCTAAGAATTGTAGCAGAGAAGAAATGTTAAAAATGGATGCAGGTTCAAATAAATATAAATATTATGTAAGACATAAATATGTAAATGTAGATTGAGAGAAAATTATAAATAATTCTAAAGAAAATATAAAATCAAATTTTATGTTAAAGAAGTGGTAATGTAATGTTAATGGTTATGTTTCTCCGTTACCAAACTGAAGTGCCATAATTATTTCCAACACTGTATATAACAAATCTTAATGCGAATATAGCATTTAGAATAACCGAATATAAGAACGGTCAAGGTGAAAGGTCACATTAACATTTGTATGTCAGACAAACATAAATATAAGGTATCATTCTCCCCTATAAATTCAAATTATTTGATTGATTTTGGAATTCGTCACTGCAATGGCACAATTTCATATCTGTCTTTCTGTTCTTGAAGGTGTTGCATACTATAAAGCTGCAAATGTTGTCTATACTAAACTCAAATAGATTTCCTGGTTTCTTCATAAAAACAAATTATGTACTTTTACCAACATTTTATTTAAGCTGTAGCTTCCATCCCAAACGTATGTTCATGTTTGTATATAAAGTATTCGTGTTGTACTTTAATTCATACAAGTAGATTGTATTACACAATTTTAGCAAAAAAATAACCGCAACTAAGATGAATGAATACTCATTCGCAGTCGTACGTACCTACCATACGAATGTTTTGTATTAAACAGAAGGAAGGGAGTCGAAGACGTAAAAGAAGTCACAGTAGAAAAAAATAAATAAAAGGAAGCAGTGAACCTTAACGTGTGTGATCGTTTGCCGTTTACTGTTTTTTTTTTCTTTCTTTTCGCTATAATGTTTATTTTTTATTTTAATTTTATTATTATTGCATTAACAGAGCCTCTAATGTCTATTCTAATACTGGTGGGCTACTGCTTTCAGCTGGAGCTTCGTTGGTTAGATGGATGCATGGATGAATATCCATGACAAACTCTTGTAGTTCAGCTATATCTAAGCTCGAGTCTTCTACAAATACTAGTATGAGTATGAGTACAAGCATAAGATGGACCCGTTGACTTGAGTTGAGTTGACCACATATCATGTTACTTTTGACGCATCACTACTATTTACTGTGTGTTAGGGCCATTTTTTCCTAACTCTACTTATTTAACATTAGTTTGTGTGTTTGTTAGTTTTCTAAAGCGGTGTGTGTTTTAAGCTGTTTAGTTATTTAATTCGCAAAATCTTTGATCATCTTAATTTTACCGCTTGCCAGCTGAGAGTATTAATATTTTATTTGTTTTACATACAAACGTACCTATACACTGTTTGAGGTATGTTTTTATTTTTATTTTGGTTTTTAGAAAAGATTCACGAACCCACATTTGCAGTAAAAGACAGTGTGGATGCTAAACAAAAATATAGTTCAAAAGATTTACTTTACGTTTAAAATTAATCTGATTGATGCTTAACTGATTTATACAATATGTTTTTTGATCAACTTTGTACCCCATTGGTAGATCCAATTGACTGTCTAGAAGGTGAAATCTACGGTACACATAATTATCCATAATTTGCAGAACTAATCAACAATTTACTTATCACAGTATATGAAGTTATGGAAATCGGATCAGATATAAATACTTTCAATATTATTTTAATCACGCAAACAAATTGTCAACAATAAGAGCTTTTTATTCATCAAAAACACATTTTATTCAAAAATAGCAAAAATAGTTATTCTTCTCCAAAAAGTACCTTTTCAGTAAAAAGTACCTCTTTAACTAAAAGGTGTTTTTCATTAAAAAATACCTTTTTCATTAAAAAATACCTTTTCACTAAAGAGAACTTTTTGCACTAAAAAGTACCTTTTTACTTTAAAGTTCTTTTTCACTAAAAAGTACATTTTCTCTAGAAAATACCTTTTCACTAAAAAATACCTTTTCACTAAAAAGTACCTTTTTTCTAGAAAGTACCCTTTCACTAAAAAATACATTTTAACTTAAAAGTACATTTTCACTTAAAAGTACATTTTCACTTAAAAGAACATTTTCGCTTAAAAGTACCTTTTCACTTAAAAGTAACTTTCCACTTAAAAGTACCTTTTCACTTAAAAGTACATTTTCACTTAAAAGTACCTTTTCTCTTAAAAGTACATATTCACTTTAAAGTACCTTTTCACTTAAAAGTACATTTTCACTTACAATAACATTTTCACTTAAAAGTGCATTTTCACTTAAAACTACCTTTTCACTTAAAAGTACATTTTCACTTAAAAGTAGATTTTCACTTAAAAGTACCTTTTCTCTTAAAAGTACATTTTCACTTAAAAGTACCTTTTCACTTAAAAGTACCTTTTCACTAAAAAGTACATTTGCACTAAAAATACCTTTTCACTAAAAAGTACCTTTTCATTAAAAAATACATTTTCACTAAAAAGTACCTTTTCATTAAAAAATACCTTTTCACTAAAAAGTACCTTTTCATTAAAAAGTACCTTCTTCACTAAAAGTATCTTTTTCATTAAAAGGTACATTTTATCCAAAAATAGATTTTCTACCAATCAATTATACTTATTTTCACAAAAACAATTTATTAATAACAAACTTTTTACCTTTTCAATATAATGTTTTTCTATAGAAAAATTCTTATTGAAAACTTCCAACACAACTTTTGTCTCGCACTGTATTAGCATTTGAAGCGGTTTCAGAATAAAATCAAATTGTTTACAGTTTTGTTTATTAACCATTATGTTGTTTTACACATTTCAAACATCTAAAAAGCAAATCTTCAGCAGGCAAAATCTCTTTGTAATCTGTATCTTAATAGAGGTTTCAAGTTACTCAAATAAAGCTCTGAAGCGTGCCTCATCATCAACCAATTCTTCTATTTCAAAAAGAAAAAACTCATCATACAATCTCCACCTATAACTCCAAAAAAATAAAAGAAAAGAAATAAAAAAAAACAGTGAGAAAATTAAAGTGTTACCGGTGATACTGTTTATCGTGTTGTTCGTAATTTCTTTCTAATTGGGAAATGTGACTACGACTTAGTACAAACCGCAACACAATAGAAATTAACTGAAAAACAACTCGTTGCCTCGTTTAATTCTACAGTGACCAATGTATTTTTTTAAATTTGCCGCTCAAGTCCCTTGATATTTCACACCTAAATAAATTAAAAACCTTCTAAAAGAAACATGTACGAGTGAGCAGCCAAAAACATTTCCCAGCATTGGGCAATTATTGTTTAAGGGTTCCCAAAGTACCAACTAGTACGAGCGAAGCAAAGCTGCTTATTTTAAATGGAAAAGAAATCATCGGGAATATTTGGAAAATCAAATCAAATCAAACAGCCAGCGAGCCAGCCAGCAACAATTTTGCTATGTTGTATTGGCAACATTTCAAAGACGACAATAAAGAACAAAAGCAACAACAAGAACAAGAACCACGGCGACAACAATAATCATCATCAGCAACTACTAAAACAATTTATAATGTTTGTGAATTCATGGTAATCATTACCAGAGCTGGTTTCTGTTTCCAATGTGTTTCTTCTTGTTGAATGCTTTGCAAATCTTAGTTTTTTTTTTTTTTGTTGCTGTTGTTTCTCTTGCATTCAAGACGAAATATTGTGCTACAATCGATCGTTTATCGATTGACATGATCACTTGATGCAAGTCAACATACGTAAATTCTCTGGTAATGTTTGTATTGCTGAGTTTATGTCAGGGGTCTTTAATAAGCCAACAAATACTTTTGATTTTTATGTTTCTCTTGGCATCAGCATATGGTTAGGTTAGGTTAGGTAGGAAGGCTGGTGTGAGTCACCTCACACCCTCACCCAGAGACCAGTATGGTCCATTGCGATGCCTTAGATTCTCTACCAAAATGTCTGACTGGTATATATATGTCTGACTCGTCTACATATGTCTGGCTGGTATATATATGTCTGACTGGTCTACAAATATGTGACTTATCTCCATATGTCTGACTGGTCTACGCAGAGTCTTTGGCGGGAATCGAACCCGCAACCCTTTGACTGATAGTCCGGCACTCTATCGCCTAGTCTATGGGGGCATCAGCATATTACGCTTTAGCAGATAGTATAGAGGAAGTAACGTTAGTGAATACTAGATTTAAAATACACATTTCCCTAACCCTGGCATTTATTTTTTTATTGATAGCTATCGATATACATACATACATGCAAACATATATTTTAGCCAACTTCAGTAGCTCGTTACACATGCAAAGTAATGAATGAAGTTGACTTTTTATTTTGACATTTTAAATTCTCTTACATTTAATATACATTTGTGCATTTTATTAAGACTGGCGCAAATACCTGAATGTGTGGTCTCCTGGCCAAGTTGAACATACAGAACAGTATTTTATTGATGCGATTAGATAGAAAACAATTAATAGACATTTTGACACATTTTTTGCTCATTTGATTTACATACATACATACATACATTAGTTGAATTCGGAATTGAAGGTGAAGCAGTGACAACAGAGGTTCAAGAGGAAATGATTTTTGTGAAATATATTTACATATATTGGGTGATTCGTTTATAGATTTGCACTTTAAATATAATTGGATGTCTGAATCATTATTATAAATGGAAAGAAAGAAAACCCTCTGATATTTGTTTTAAACATAAATTTATTTAAATTTAGTCATAACTAGACTGTAAGTTGTCCGTTGCAAAGTTTCAACTCTCGCGAATTGCGACTCTTTTTCAGCATTGCTTTGAATATTTTTCCACTTAGCAAGACGAGTTTTTTATACATATCCAAACATCTTTTTGAGAGACTTAAAATAAAAACTTGCTCAAACATTTGTGGGTTAAGCGCTGTTGGAATTGTTACTATATCTACCTCCTTCATCCATGTGGTAAAACTGTTGGTGAAATATAAATATTTGATTGGGGAAACAACGTCTACCATTTTCCATTTCATAGATAAAAATAGGAGTAATAGTTAATGTGGTAAGGTAATGAAATATTCTGTATCCATAATATTAATGAGATCAAATACTTCCTAATACTGCAGACTTTCAAATGTTCTGGAAGGACATGGCATGAGTGACATGCTAAGCAGTTTCAACATGCCCTCTACGGATTCAAGAACTCGGAATTCAGGTTGAATGTCAAATATTGATACTCGTTTGTGATACCTTGAGGGTCGAGGTTAGAATCACTACCGCCTTTAACTGTAATGACCAGTGTCAGATATAATGCACAACTGTCCCCTCATCTTCCTTCCTGTTATGGCAACTACTACAGAAATCGCAAAATTTTAGATTTAATTTCAATTCAATCCGAACAAGTAGTGACTAGTATCCATGTTAATAGATTCTGCGGAATGTCAGTCATAGCAAAAATTGCTTGCAATTATATTCAGGCCATATTGCCCTTGCCGTCCTACGGGTCATCTCGTTTATACGTAGAGTCTAACTATATGCTGACACCCTCAAAACGATATCCCAACTACTCCATCAATTTTTACTTCTACGACCGAAGTACTCTTTGCCAGACTAACTGGCTTTTTATTACGTGATAAACCTTGGTGTTCAGGTTCCAGTAGAGTACAATTATAGAATAACAGTTTCTTGTGTTTGAATTACCCATTGGATTTAATTAAGTATTTAACTTCAACAGATGCGTTCAAGATTAACGTGCTCTTTCGGCCTAACCTCACGGCGCATCGAAACTCGGCTAAACTCGGCTCAACATCTCATTGTACATTCAGCAAGAACATACTTGTATGAACTTGCCAGTAACATACAATTTGAATTTCTCGTACATGACTGCAACGATCAATGTAACGAGCACCTTACACCAATTAGCATGACTCAAGAATATTACTAGAAAAACAGCAATCGCAACATCGCACTGACCGACCACTACTGCCAAGGACAGAGATTATAATTTTCTACGGTTGCCATAGGGCGCTAGCTAATCTTGTCCAAAGGCGGAACGTCAGCTCCCTAAAACCAAAAGCCACAATTCCTGTACATCTCCAGGGCACCGAGCTAAGTGTCAGGATTGCATTCAGAAACAGCCACTACGTGTACCTCGACCAATTATCAGTTAGGGAACGAGTCCCCGGGGGGCTTTTACTGAACCCAAAGCTCTAGATAAGGCTCTAGTCAGCTGAAAGTTTAAAAGGTTTGAAACAATCAATATATATTTCGGTGCCCAAGGATTGTAACAAGGTTAAGGTGATGTAATCACACTAAGATATATTACCCGGTTCTATGCACCGGAATGACCTGAGATCACTCGGCCAAAGGCTGTCAACTCAGCAATTACTGTTCCAACAACAACAACCCTTTAGGGGAGAACTTGAACAGTACGTTATTCATTCAACTCTTTAGAACCGCTTGATTTCTCACTTTTTATTTAGTAAAATTTTTACTGTATATTAATAAAGATTTCCAAAGATTTAATAAATACTAAACGAACTAAAAGAAGTACTTGGTATTTAGTCTTGTGCTTGAAATAATAAGTACCGTGAAGACCATTTTCTTAAGTATTTGCACTCCCCCCAAAGAAAATATTAAAAGGTTCAATTCAAGATAAACTTAAAAATTAAACAACAATTTAGCATATTTAGCATGTATTTGCAATATTTGCACACATTAAAAACATCCTCATTAACTTATTACAAAAAGTTTTGAGTGGCGTTGTCATCTTTCAAAAATAAATCTTTTTAAAATTTTGTTAATGGACGTAAACGTTAAAAATTATCATTTATTTCACTCAAAATTTAATGAAGCCTAACATTAATTCTAAATTAATTGATTGACAGTGGAAATAAGTTGTCAATAATTTTTTCTGAACAAAAAATAAAAACAGGCAAAATCTCTACATTAAAAAGAGAAGAGTAGGTATTGTTTGAAAGGAATCTGTTTATTTTTGAAAACCATTAATCAACAAATACCGTTAGGTTTAAATGAAATACATACGTTTGAATTTGTTGGCTGTTAAAGATGAATTGACTCAGCATTATGGAGGATTTAGCTCTTACTCTCTCACCATGTCTAAACAATATTTTAAAATACATTTGATCTGATAAAATGTTTAAGAAAATATACAACAAGAAGTAAAAAAAAATGTGAACAAAAGTAATATGCCTTTTCGTTGTTTGTATCCTTACAATGGATCGTAAGTTTAAAGTGAAAAAGAAGCGAGTAGATGAAAAGAGCAACTACTACCACCACTACCAATAACTATGTAAATACATATGTATGTATGTACATTTGTATTGTGGTAGTTTGTCGTATCCTATTTCGGTTTTACCAAAAACGAAAATAAAGTAATTTCCATATTTTCCCAAATGTATCCGAAGAATACAACAATACTGACCATAAATCTTGAGTCGTTTGCATTCTGAGCAACTAACTTCCCAATAACTTCAAGACCAATATGGAAATCTGATGTCAACTGGGGACCATACAGCAACTGCCAAAGCTCAGCAGCAAAAACACAACAAAAAATACAAATAAATAAATACAAAAATAAAATGTGGACGTAGACGATGTTCAAGTAACGAGTTAAAGTATTGACAGAAACAATGAGAGAGACAGACAGACAGACAGACATAACTTTAAATCTAGTTGACGACTGCTAACTTAATGACAGGTCAACTATTTTGCATATCCGTGTTGTTATTGTTGCTATTGTTATTGTTGGTACATGTTGCACAAACATCCCTCGGCAAGAAGACTGCTTTCATTTGTATACCAGCCAGCTAACCAATCAACCAACCAACCATCCAACCAAATCAAACGAACGAGAATCAAGAGCTGCTAGAGGAAGAGGAAGGTATAAACAATGTATTATTGTCAATCAATAGTTTAGTAAAGTGTATTTTAGAGATGGCATTTGTGATCATGAATCAACAAGGATCTCTATCTCCAAATTCAAAATCAACCTTAAATAAACCATGACAACCAAAACCGAAGACAACCAAGACGGCCATGACGATGATGATGACGATTGGATAAAGAATGTCGCAAACAATAACATATCAACCAAACTTATGTAACTTACAATGCAATTACGCTTCCCAACAAAAAAACATACATACGTTGAGAAACCGAACCGAATCAAACCAAACTAAAGACTTAAGGGTCAGTACCAGTAATTTATGGGCCCCCAAACAAAGACTCAATGAAATGTTTCTTTCTTGTTTTAGCTTTTTTTTTTAATTCAACAGAATGACTGACTGGCTGGTTGACCAGCTACTACTTTATTGGAATGCAAATGACACTTGGTCGTGGTATTGTTCCAAAAACAGCAAACAACAATAACAACAAAAATGATCAATGATAAACGAAAGTGATTTGCAAATGTCACATTGTAGTGATTTAGAGTTGGAATTGACTGACAATGATGACGATGACGACGATGAGGACAACAACAGTGCCACAACCGAATTTTATATTGAAATAAGATTGATTATTAAGCTTGACAAGCTTAAGCTCTAGACATTCTCTCTCACACACACACACACTTGTATTGTTGCAATTGTCAAGACTTTTGTTGGATTTCTTGTCAACATTAAATACAACATACGACTGTATTATTTAATGATGGATTTGGCCAATATGTTGAAGTATGTTAAGAAGCAATCAATCGACAATTTTGTCAAACCTTTCGAACACTTTCAGAAATATTTTTTACTGATCTGGCATCTGTCAACATACATACACTTAAAATAATTTGGTTTTGAAGAGTTCTATTGTAAGGCTGAACAGTTTTTATGTTTCTTTTTGGTTTTTAGTTTCATTTGTAGCAGCGATTGAAAAATTACCTAATAGCGATGAACTATTTCCATTTAAATCAAAAATCTAAACATAACCTTCTTAAATTGAAATCTATTATTAGTCCTGTTTCACACTCTTCGGTTTTAGCTGACCAGTTTTTGTTCAATTCTCTTTTGAACAATTTTCGTACTTTTTAATGCAAATCAACATGCATGAAAGAGAAAAAACAAAAGGAAATAAGAAAATTGACTACTACCGTTAAGTTTATATCCCTTTTATTCTCTTCTTTCACTCACCCAAAAACAATTGCCTTGACGAGTCAAAATTAAAGAGCAGTGATGCCAACTTTTAAGACTCAAAACGCGTAAACATTTTTGAAAAAAAGGGCTAAATGGAAAAAAATCCATATAAAGCCACATCCAATTTTCTTTTTTTTGCGTTTTGAGTGACTAAAGTCGGGCTAAATCTAGCCTGAAAAGGGCTAAGTTGGCATCGCTGTTAAAGAGTGTGAAAGCGGACTTATTAAACTAGGCCTTTATTGATGACATGCAATCTGTGCTCGGCCTGTATTCACATAACTATAATCTTTAGAAATTCATAAGATATAGATAGATACGTTCAATTATAGGTTATTAATATATCGGGAATCTGGCCTTTCCATCGATAGTCAGATGAAAAGTGTACATCGAATTTTAAAACTCGTGCAGTGATTTATCTAAATGAACGTAAGGATCTGCATATATAGTATCGCATGCGGTGTCTGCGTCACCTATATATGACAAAAGATAAAACTCAGCCTCTCAATTACTGATTATTATCGATTTGCATGATTCGTACACTAATTTAACAATTCTATAGCGACATATGAGATGACTAAAACACAGATGGAATTAAAAAATGAGTGATGGTATTAATTATCGTATTTGATAGATACAGAACAATAGATTCTTGCTCAATATTGAGTTCGAATGCGGTGTCTGTACCGACCGAATCGGACAAATGTTACATTTATGCTAAAACGGACAGATCAGTAGGAAACCTGGGTTTTATTTTAATTATTTCGAATGCAGTGTCTTCGTCACCTGAATCGAAGATCTTTGTGTCATTTTTATCGGTAGTTAGAGGAAACGTCAATACGCTTGCTTTATTTAATCTAAAACGGACAAAGAAATATATTAGAGCTTGTTCTGATTTGATTATTTTGAATGCGGAGTATTTGTCTTTAAACAGCCTTTAACGGAATGTAAAAGATTTAACTTCATAAAAGAGTTCATCCTTGAAATGCTCTTCGATGTTGTGAAGAACTATGCTCAAATAGAAGATTATTACCTATTTTTAATGAAGAGATGCTACTGAACAGAAAAATATTGCACATTTAATTAGTCGACATAAAGTAACATTTATTTCGACCAGGAGTATTGAAAATAAGAACAATGAAATATCTTAATGAAATAAAAAGGATATAAATTGTGGTTAAATTTTAAGGACCGATGTTGATTTTGATTAAAAAACAAACTATTTAGTACCTTATTGTCAATTCTTTTTATTACGGTTATATAATAGAAATATAGGCCAAACGGGCGCCGCGATTTCGCGACACCTCCATCCGATGGTCCAAATTTTCGATGACGCTCAGGCATAATTTGAGGTTATATGCCATTAATGTGCCGAATTATATCATCCTTTAGCTCCTAAATTGTTGCTGGCTTATCGACGTAAACCTTTTCTTTCAAATAACTTCAGAGAAAGAAGTCCAGCGGCGTCAAATCACATGATCTTGGCGACCAATTGACATCGCTGCCACGTGAGATAACCCGGCCATTGAATTTGTCGCGCAAAAGAGCCATTGTTTCTTTCAGTAACCTCCTGACCGGCCTCAATTTGAAAAAAATGCGATTGTACGCACATTTGGACGATTAAATTGACCGAAAAAATCACGAAGTGCACGATATGCATTTTGATTTGAACGCCGATTTTCATAATAAGCTCTACTTACCTTTTTTTAAGAAAAGTAACACTCAGGCTATATATATATAAGGTGTCCCAACTAGAACGAAATTTTTAAATTTTAAATAAAGCACAGATATTTAAAAAAAATCGTGAAATGAGGTTATGTATGTATGGAACAAGATATCGTGCAGATGGCCGCCGCGGCTTTGCTGGCACACACGCGATCTTTTAATGAAATTTTGACCTTTTGCATAAATGCTGCGTTATTTGATTAATTCAGCGTCCAATTTCCTCTTTTAAGGCTTGAGTCGTCGTCCGCTTATTCGCGTAAACCATCGACTTCAAAAAACCCCAAAGAAAAAAATCTAAAGTTGTTAAATCTCACGATCTATGCGGCCAATTCTGGTCTCTAAAACGCGAAATAACACGACCGGGAAATGACTGATGCAGAAATTGAATTGTTTCTCTGGCTGTATGACATGTGGCGCCGTCTTGTTGAAACCACATGCCCTCCACATTCATTTCTTCAATTCTAGGCAAGAAAAACCTGGTTATCATTTCACGATACCGAACACCATTTTTAATGTTGCGTTCTAGTTGGGACATCCTTAATAATTGCGTTACTTTCTTTGGAAAGGGGATAGTTGAAGAAGTAGAGGTGGTGAAAGAAGAAAGCTTTTTATATTACAACTCTGCATTGCGCATTATGTTTATTTTTAGTGCAGAATTGCAGCGCCTCTGGTGGTGAGTAGGCGTTTTATTTTTGAAAGCTTGATTTTATAGCCTTTATTTAATTATTTTACTTCGGTGGCGTTTGCATGCTATACCACCGAAGGAGCAACGCGTTAAATAACTTTAACTTTAACGCGTTGCTCGATTGTGTATCTTTCCATGGTTCAAATTGAGTTAATCTGAAATTGAGAAATGACAAATGAAATGCCGAAAAACACTTTTCGTTTAAGTGTGGTTCACATTCAACATCGGCCGTTAATTAATTTAACCAGCCTTTACTATTTAATGATCCGCTATCTAGATGGGATTCTATACCAAATTTTTCAGTGGAATAGATTTATCCTTAAAAGACCTATACCTATGTTTAAAGAATATATGTATATATAGGTATTTAGAACAGTTGTTATTAAATCTATTGCAAGCGATTTAAAACACATGTACATATGATTTGTAACCTAAAAACGTTCGTCTACTCTGATCCATGTAAACTTTTCTTTCCGTGTATAATCGAAAAAAAAACAAATTTGTGATGATATTGTGATTTAACAACATACATATGTAGTTCTGTATATCTCTCTTCCCCTCACTCTCCATCCCCACCTGTGTCACTATCTGTCCATGTAAGTGCCTATAAAGAAAAGATTGTCCACTAAGTGATGATGTAAGCCTGCTATACTCGTGCATATGTAGATACATACATATGTATGTATGTATGTATGTTGGTGTATGTAGTAGTAGTTCTGATTTGACTGTGTAATAGGCATGCTAGTGATGTGTGGAGATTGACAATTGATGTACGAGTATGCTGATTTGACAATGATGTGTTGATGATGTTATGCAAATAACACACAGGACCATTGACAACAAGAACATTTACGTTTGTTCGTTTATTGATTGCCATCATGACAATTGACATGTTGTTAAACAATCAATCGGTTGCTCAATTTAGAGGCATCATCACAACACACACATAAAAAACAACAAAAAAAACAAAATACCAACAAACAACCTGGTTGATGATGGTGATGTTAATGGTGCGACGGCTGGCGCTGGTACTAGTTACTGATATTGGTTGTTGTTGTTGTTGGTGGTGGTGGTAGAAATATCTTAATTCATTTGAATTATGTTGCTGTTACCTTGCGCCATTTTATATGCATACATACATACATACGATTTTTGTTGATTTTTTTTTTTTTGTTGTTATTTTAAAGTGATTGACAACAGTTGTGATGTGATTGGTTGCTTGATTTGCTTTGGTTTGGTTTGGTTTGTTTTTGACTTTGGTTTGACTGATTGTTTTTAGCGAATATGTATGTATGATGTATGTATTGGATTTGAATTTGTTGAATTTAAATAAATGTCACTGCTACAGCACTCAACATTTGCATTGTAACTTGACATTTGAGCTACTGTCAAATTGTATTCACATTAAATATGTGAGAATTTTGTCAAATTACTTTTGATTGTTGACCATGTGGGAAATAATACATTGTTTGGTTATGATATTTTTGGAAAACGCTTAAATTTAAATGCCTTGCCCATTTAACATACTTACAAGGAATACTATGCCTTTTAAGTCATTTATGTATGTTTAAATCTTTTATGTATTATGTAGATTGAATGTCATATCAATGAAATATTTATCGGTATAATAGGTACCTATTTGCATAGAAACTATTGTGAACGGTTAAGCTTACATATTTCTCAATAGCAATTATGACAGCATACATACATATTTAATATAAACTTTTAATAAATCAACCATTAGTATAATTTATATAATAAACACTTGACCAGAACCTTCAATATTAGAAAGTACATACATACATATCGATGGTCTCATGTAGAAAGGCCCTAACTCGCATATTTGAAACTTTACAGGAGAAGGTAAAAACATAATAGAAACTGTAATATTCAACAAGTAACTTTTTTTGTACAACTGCTTATAAGAGCGTTATTTTTTACACTATTGCAATAAATTTTTGTGAGGAGGTGTATTTGCGTTAAATGCATTGGAATCGCAAAAAAAAACAAATTTCGAAAAAATAGCGAGTTAAGGCTTTTCTACATGAGACCAACGATATATACATATGTATGTACATATTTAAATGACGAAAATATGTATTTACATATATTATGTACAGTGAATAAAAGTACAATTGGTCCAGCTGTAACTAAGAACTTTAAAAGGTAAAAAAAAATTCTAGAAAATTAAACACTAATGCAAAAACCAGCATTTTTACTTTAATTTACTTAATTCATTTTATTTACAGTACAAATTCATAAAAAAGAGAAAGAGAAGAGAAAATGTATGTCGCAATGAAAATGGTACGCTTAAAATAACGTGCAAAGGCTCTTTGGCTTATTTTATTTCATTCTTCTAAAAGCGCCTTTTTTTAGCACATTTTGTTTCAGGATATAATGTTGTATTATTTCAGTTCCCAGTTTTTGCCACCAGTTTTGTATTACATACAAGTCTGGTGATTGGGGTGAAGTTTTGAGTACTCGAGAACAATGATACAATAGCCATTCCTTAACAACAAAAGAATTATGTTTTCGATCATTGTCCTGATACATATGAAAAGTGTCTTTTATTACAAGTTTTTCTGCACTTTGCTTGAAATTACTTTTTTAATATATGTATGTATTTAACCTCGTCAACCTTTCCGTCTGACCCAAAAAGGTTATACATATTTACTATCACCGGTAAATAAAACGTGTTTCCAGAATAAAAAATCTTTGGCTGTGTAATGCTAGGAACACAACTGGGACGAACAACGAACTAGTTGATGACAATTCGTTGTGCAAAATATATCGCACCCTAAATACAAAAGGGTCACAACTCAAAATACTAAAATTTTTAGGAGAGAGAGAAAAAAAGTTCATCGTGCACAAGCAACACACTGAACATAAAAATACACATAATTGTATTTTTTCTCCAGTTAAAGAAGATAGTGATGTGAAAGAAATTTTTGCAGTAGTTGAAGATGTGTACTCTGAATTAATTTATGGCAAAAAGTCAGTTTTGGAAAATTTTGAGTTGTGACCCTTTTGTATTTAGGGTGCGATATGTTAAACATTAATAAAAACAGTTTTTTTAGTTAATTGTTTTGTATACATATTTATTTTAAATTATATAAAGTAAAAAATAAAACAATAATTAAAGTAAAAATTAACATTATTTTGTTAAAAATTAAAAACTAAACCGACACCTAGTCACCCCGTATTGTTTGTTCGATGTTCGCCGGCGTAAGAAATAGTAAGAGAATCTATTTCAGACTTCGCCACATATGACGAATTCAGCCGACGCCGTTATTGTGTGTATTTTCATATACAACAATCTGTTTTAGTTGTAGAGACGAATATTCACGACCTAAACTTCGTCGTTCCAGTCCCAGTTGTGTTCATAGCATAACTGAGAGCAAGCTGCAATATTAGGGAGCGTATATTGGATTTGTGGTGATGTTTGTAACGGCCAGAAATATTGGTCCAACACCCACCTTAAAGTATACCGATCGACTCAGAATCACTTCCTGAGTCGATTTAACAATGTCCGTCTCTCCGTCTGGCTGGCTGTCCATGTAAAGCTTGTGCGCAGAGTACAGGTCGCAATTTTAAAGATATTGCGATTGAATTTGGTATGTGATATTTTTTCGGCCCAAGGATGAATGGGATTGAAACTAGTGGAAATCGGTTTATTATTTCACCTGACCGCCATACAATGTCCTCCCGAAATTGGGGTTTACCGATCATAAATGTATGAATTATGCAAGTATGAAAACAAATTTCACCACAAATGAGTAGTAAATGAATCCAAATCACATCTACAAATTATGTGAACTCTTTTAAAAATGTCGGTATCCAAATAAACACAAATATGTTTCGCATATATACAAATAATATAGTGCACTTTTATGATGGTTGCCCCATAATTAGTCGTAGCTCCCATATAAGGCCCACTTCCGAGAATCAATTTAACGACCATAAATCTCTAAATTGTGTTGGTATTCAAATAATATTAAACAAGAATAAGTTTTGTATATACAGAAATAATGACACCTAATTTTATAATGCTCGGTCCATAATTAGTTCAAACTCCAATATAAGACCTGATTCCGTAATTCACTTCTACTTCCATAAATTTTTAGTATTTATATTAAGATAAAGAATCCATATATAATATTTGTTTTATTAATATTTATATTCACGGAAGTTATGACACTAAACTTTTGTGTGATCGGTCCATAATAGGTCATATCACACATATAGCGCCCATTTCTGAAAAACTGTTTTATACATATACTGGATGTAGGGTATTATATGGCCGGGCTTGGTCGACTATACTTTCTTACTTGTTTTTACTTACAAACGACTTCTTACGTGCAGTTCTACCGTTAAATGCAATCCTACCGTTAAAGAATTATTCGGATAGTTTCAGGGCTGCTGCTTATATTAAAAAGTTTTTCAACCCTATCTCGTAGTTTGGGTGCACTCAGCCTTGGTTCAGTATTGATTTGGTTGACAATCCATCTTTCTTGACGCTCTGTAAATAGTTTTTTGTTGCTAGTTTTTGGCTTATTTAAAATACGTCCTTAATTTTTAAAACGATTAATAATATTTTCTATTTTAGTGCGGGCTCTGTTAAAAATGTTCGCAATTTCTCGCTGACTATTTCCAGCTTTATAATGGTCAATTATAAAATTTCTAAATTCAAGCGTTGCAGTATGTCGATGCCATGAATCAAGATTAAAATTTCGTTATTTCTTACGCATTTTTAAAGTGGATTATCTTCATTGTGACATAAACTTTCTTTTACTTTGCCAAATATCATTTTTATTTGCAAAATAAAAAATTTTAAAATTGTTTTTGTGAATAAAATGAATTAACTAAACAATACTGGTTGAATGTACTTATATGCCTTTTATTACCCTTTTAACCTTCTAATCATATTGAAACACAAACCCCCTACAAGAAATCCAATTAAATTGTTTTTTTTTTTTTTTTTTTTTTTTTTTTTTTTTTTTTTTGAAATAAAATTTAAAGAGCTTGATTTTTCAACCATAATAATACGACATTTAAAAAACACTCTGGAGACAAAATGTGTCAGCAACATGTCAAACTGCTTTACAATGGCATTCCAAACAAACAACACAGTAACTACAACAATATCTCTGCTTCTTGGACTTTAACTACTTTTTTGAAATTGTTTTTGATTTGACCAGCAATAATCATCATCAGCATTAAATTGTTGAGCAGAGTATCTTGTAAACCGCAAAACAATGCATTCAAAGCATTCAAAAATGGCGGACATGACGAGGATATTGATGTTCATGATTACGATTGCAATGACAACATGCACCATAACTAAGTAGAGGAAATATACGTTTCTTTTTTTTTGTTGTGTTCAAATGTAATTTATTTGCATGTGCTGTATAAATTATATTGTTACCAAATCTCTTCATTCGTACTCAATTTGAAAACAAAAACGTCCAAACCAAAAGTTAAAACAGAAAAAATGCTATCACAAGTTGACGGATGCGCAAAATAAACGATGAAATGATTTTAAAACGATACCCAAGTATGCAGAAATGTTTTCAATGAGTAAATCAGGAAAGATTAAAAACGCAATGCCATATATATTTTTATTTTTAGGATTGCAGTAGTGGTGATACTCTAGTAAATGCAAAAGAATTTTTCGTACAATGTACATATTTATACTTTTAGTTCTAACATACCTAAAGCACAGGCTGGTAATAAGGGTTGTTAGCAAACTAGGCTTCACTACAGAAGGCTTTAAAGCGCCCAGATTTGGCATTTAGTGCTTGGACTGCTTACTGGAAAACCCATGATTCGACATAATCGAGCTCTTGCTGTAGTGTTGGATAATGATACGGTGTTAGAAGAGGATTTGTACCTATTTTTAAAGAAGAGACTGTTATTTTGATATCAATAGGTAAACTTTTGTCTACTCTTATCCATAAGAACTTTGCTATCAGCGATCTTGTGACTTAACAATAAAGAAAGGATTCTTCACTATGTGATGATGGGCTTGACTTTGTAATGGTCTTGTTAGCGATGTGGTTGTATGTGGAAAGATTGACAATTGCAGAATACACATTTGACAATCATGTATTGATGTTATTAAAGGTCGTGATACACTGTCCTACACAATCGTACAATTCATTCACTGGAAAATCTGACCGATTTCTATCACACACAAAAAAAAAATCGTAACAAAGTCTGTCATAGGTGGCACACTCATAAACAAAAAAGATGCAACATTGCGACATTGTTGTTTTCTTATCAGCTGTATTAGAAAATACAACTCTGATCGCATAAAAACTATTATTTTATGAAAATTTTTAAAAACTTTTGCAAGTCGGACAGACTTGTCAAAAAAATCTGTCATTTAGTTAAATGTTTAGGCCACACTATCATACTTTATGAATACACGCGATTTTTTTTGACTTACCGTACGACTAAATAGGATAGTCAGTAGTGGCCTTAAGTAAATAATACAGTAAGCACTATCAGTTATGTCGACTATTGTCCGGATAAATTTTGTGAAAAATTAAAAAAAAAAATAAAATTATGGAGACAAACAAAAGCCAAATCGATCCATTAGTATCCGATATTCAAGAAAACTCATCTGCCTGAAATCCTAGTTAAAAATATTTAAAACTGTTCTGCACTTTCCAAAGTCATGGAAAGTATGGTAACGTACAAACGCACAACAGATCATGTTGCTTTATCTGTTTATATGGGCGGTGTAAATATTAAGGAATCAGACGCTCTTGACGTTCTAGGCATGATAATCCAGTGTGATGTCCGCTGGACCAAACACATTTTTCAAGTGTCGAAAGAAGCGCTCAAGTGCATTGGTTTTAAAAAACGGTGTAGAAAACACTTCACTCCATCTGATCTTCTTACTATTTACACCACCTATATTCGACCGAAAATGGAATACAACTCTCATGTATGGACCGGTGCTTCGAAATCTATTTTGGAGTTACTCGACCGCGTACAGGAGAGGGCGAAGATGCTTATCGGTGACAGTAGGCTATCCAACTCTATTGATTCATTGGAGCATCGTCGCAATGTGGGTTGTGTTTCACTGTTCTATCGACACTATAATGGAATGTGTTCTGCTGAAATTAGGGAACTTGTTCCTGAAACACGCATTTTTTTTACGTAATACACGTTCTTCAGTCAGGACCCACCCATTCATGGTCGACTTAACAGTGTATTGCACAACACACTACAGGGAAAATTCGTTCTTTAGCCGTACTGTCCGTATGTGGAACAAACTCCCAGCAGAAGTATTCTTAGAAAAAAATTTAATTTTCACTAAAAACCAGATTTTGAATGGAAAATTTAATATGCACATAAAATCGATTTTTTTAAAATCGAAGCAAATGTTTTTCATAGTCTTCTACTTTTTCAAAATTGGTTCAATTGTTCATGTAACCTGTTTATGTAAGACGTGTCCAAGTATGCTGGAATTTCAAAAAAATTTGCATAACGAACTGGCAATATCAGTGATTTTATATTTTCCAGCACAACTGATTTTCCGAGATTTTCATGAAATTTGTTCTTTAACCCAAACAAAAACGAATCGAATTGATCAAATCATAAAAACAGTTAACAGTTATTTAACTAAATTTAATCTTTACGAAAGGAGACTTCTGTTAATCCAATTTGTTCTGAAGCGGAGACTGCGCAAGAGAGTTGACTGTTGTAGCTTCAATACATGTCGTCTAATACGAATTTTTTCTAGCGTTCTAAGCAAGTGTAAAATCAAAAATCAAACAACATTAGGGCCATTATTACAACTTGAGGAATAAAGTGACCTTTAAAATTTTTCGTTATTACAACTTCCTTGTACAAGGTGGCGCAAAAGTAATCCTCCTATCAGAAAATGCTATAAATCTTGCGAGGCACCTAATGTCAGTTCTGTTTTGACATTTGTGTAGTAAACACATGCGAAATACACGTTAATAAACAATGTTACGCTACACTGCTCCAGAACGCGGAATATTGCTGACTATTTATTTGACCAATAATCGGTCGGTGACTTTGGCACAACATAAAGGAAGTTTACTTTTGCGCCACCTTGTACATATAATAAAATAACATTTTTCTAAAATATGGCAATACCAGTTAAAAATTACTGACAAGAAACAGTAAATTGTTTGTGTTTGTGAAAAAAAAATATAAATCAAACGTCTGCTTTCCATTTTTGTTTATCAAGTTATTTATTGGCAAAAAAAAATTAATTTACGTTTCATAAAGTTGTCATTTTTTCCATTTCATTTTTTTTTTTATTGGCAAAAAAAAATTAATTTACGTTTCATAAAGTTGTCATTTTTTCCAGAACATATGGCAACTTCAACTACATGAACCTCACTATAAAATTAAAGGCAAGATGATCTTCCCTTTAGCTTATCGGTGGGTCTTATAATAAGCAAATACTTCTTATCTGTCTGATAACATCATACCTTTAACTATTGCCAAGTTGTAATAATGGGCCTTAATAAACTAATTTAACTAATTTTAATAAATAGTTATCTGCATCCAATAGTTATTACATATAACCAGATCTCAAATTTCCAGCTATCCAATCCCTATGCTAAAATTAAAACGCTAAATAAAGGCCCTACTTAGAAACCCCTACTAAAGCCCTCCTCTGCATTTAAGAAAAATCTTTAAACAAGTAGTAAATACAAGTTAAAGTTCTACCAAGAAGGAAAAACAAACAAAGAAACGAATAAAGTAAAGCTAAAGATATGCTAAACGCTATTTAACCGCTCTCATGCTAACGAATACGAGATGACGACAACGACGATTTCAAGATGTTTGCTTGATACGAGTATCTTAAAGATAGAAGTTGTCTTTTTGAAAATATCTTTCCAAGCGATTTAAATGACAGATGAACGATTTAAATGGAAATACAACTTCGGTTTTCGTTTTTGTTTTCCTCCCTCTCTCTCTCTCGCACACAGTCACAAACAGCAAGAAAGATATGGAAATAATTACAAGTATTTGTTCTAGGTTTAAAACACTTAAGGATTGAAGTTTTGCATCTTGGGATAAATATATATACAATGTATGTACATACATGCTTGCAGTCAGTCGTTTTTTGTTTCAAAGACAGTTAACTGAACATTTTTTTAATTAGTCGTGTACGAGAAAAATGTAGACAAATTCTTGAGATAATCTTAGTTAGTACATATTTTCTGCAATACGTAAAACTATTTACACACAATATCTAAAACTACTCTACCACTCTTTACAGAGATTCATCACATTTTCTTCTTTTTTTTTTTTTGTGTGTGTTTGGAGACGAGTGAGTATTTGGGTGTAAAAATACACTTTTAATGGACTGGATTAAAGATGGGAAATTATGTATTTCAGTTTAGATGTCCTTGTGTAGTGGCTTCTTTTTGGAGTTCTGTACGTTATTGACAATGCGTAACAAAGCAAAAGTAAAATGCCAATCATTTACGTACTATTTCTGAACAGTTTACAATGTAGAACTCTTTAGACTGTTTTGTATGTAGGCAGCTCAATACCAAAAATAAAGTTAAAAATTTAAAAAAAAAGATCGACTTTTCAAGCGGCCACACGTTAAAACTCCTGAACGGCATGTCACACTTACTGAAATGTGTCTTTTGACACTGTTTTTTGTTGTTGTTGTTGTTGTTGTTTTTGTCATGCTGCGGAATTATGTTTGTTTATTTGTTGTCTTTTGTTGCTGGTGAATCTTCAAAAGTTTGCTGCACTGTGCAGCACTAAAGGGAAATAGTGCCGCAAAAATGCTGTGAAACAAATCCCATGGGAAACGTTAAGGTTGGCATCAGGAGATTAGTATAAAAGCGTAAGTTTTCTGCATGTGTTACTCCACTACTTGGCTTTGTTTAATATGCAGTGCAAATAAAGTAAGTAGAAGGGCATTCTTAACATTTTCAAGAAGGTCATTTTCCTTTTTTTTATGTTTTGATTTCATTTTCACATCACCTATACGGAGGCAACTGCAGGAATGGGATGAAAGAAGCCATACCTTAAAAGATTTTTAAGCAGCACAAATATGTTTTAAGTAGAGGAAACAAACAAGATACAATAACAGATTTTTCTTATTTAATGATTTTTGTAAATTAATTGGAATAGTATAAAATTAACAACTCAAAAACATTCTGGCAAAAATACTATTCACAGAAAAGTGCTCAAGATAACAACACATCATGAAATGTTTAGCAAAAACTTAATGTTTATTACCATCTACGAGTGCTTGAGTTTGAATCAAGGAAATATTAACAGTAATTTCTTTTTTCAGGCTACCGAGAAAGTGCTTTTGCATTTGCCATATCAGCTGCCGGTGTGGCACACAGTGTGGCACGTGCCTGCAGCCAGGGACGTTTAATGTCATGTGGTTGTGATCCTTCGGTGAATCGCAAAACATTGAATAAAAATCTTCGGCAAAGTCTAGACAAGGAAAAGAAACAATTTCTTCAATATCTGGAAACGAATCAAATCTTAACGGCCGAAGATGAAAAGAAATATGAACGATCGAAAATTGCCAGCCGTTGGAAATGGGGTGGTTGTTCGCACAATATGGATTTTGGTGTGGAATTTTCAAAGCTTTTCTTGGATTGCAGAGAAAAGGCAGGCGATATACAATCAAAAATAAACCTGCACAATAATCATGCTGGGAGAATAGTAAGTAAATTTCGAAAGAAAAACTATGCATACCTATTTAAATTTGTCTTGACATAAGTATTTGAGGACGGCAGGAATATATTGAGACATGAAGCAGAGAAAGGTAAAAAGTTTGGAAAGTATTTCGGGTTTGATCTTAAAATTTTAATTTGATCAAAAGCCATCTAAACTACTTTTCAATGTTCACAAAAACAATTACATTTATATTTGAAAATATAAAATAAATAAATTGTCAACAATACGAGGATTACTATTTCTGTTTAGACACATATTCAGAGCTGTTTAAAGAGACTTGATCATTTCGGGAAAACACGATAACCTGATAACCACGATAACATTCCAAGTTAATCTGTTTTCCTGTTATCTTCTAATTCAATAATTTTTCGTTGGACTTTAAATGTTTTTTGTATTGTCGTAACAACATTATTTTAATCATTGAAGATGACTTTGTTGAAGACAATTCCGGTTCATCGTATGCAATCAAAATTAGTTGAAATTAATCAAAATTAATCTACTTTATAACTCTCCATTTTTCATGATGAAGGAAGATTAACCCACCAAGTTTCGCTGCACAGAAATAACAGATCGAATTTGTTGCTAATCGAATGACTCAGTAGAAATTTTCAAAATTGTATTTGTGTTGACAAAGATGTGCTTGTTCCAATTGGAACTCATTGTTTTTAATTGGCCTAATTGACACTAGTTCCCTGAAGGTAATAGGGAAGCAAACTCTTTTCGTGATCAATAACTATGTATTGAATAGATTATTTCGCGATTTGGACAGTTTCCTTATTCAATCGTCTTTTGCTCCATGTCAGCAACTCTTAAGGTACGCTCACACTTGACAAATATTTGCCGAAAAAGACGTAACCACTAAATAACATATATTTGAACTTGTTTATTTATTTAAAAAACTTTTTCTTATTTAGACCAAATCGCAATAAATATTTAGTTATAATTTATTTGACGCTGTTTGATCTTGCAAAACTCTTGTAAGAGTAAACAACGTCAAACAAATTTGTGCTTAAATAAGTGGTTACGCTTTTTGGAGTAAATCAGGCATGTGATGGAAATCTAAAATGAAAACGAATGAGTTTTAAAAGTCAATTTTTTCGTAATATTTCTGTATTGAAAAACGTTTATCACATAAAATATAAAGATATTGGGCTACTAAAGAGAATCTTAAAACAAAAATTTTAAAAATTCGATTATAAATGTATTTTCAAAACTGATTCGTTTTCGATTTCCATCATATACCTGAATATTTGCCAAACTTTCTAAATTCAATACAAAGAGTTCTTGAAACAGTTCTTGGATGTGCCGATTTAACCACTTCAACTTATTCTTATTTGCAAATCGTCATTTATTCAATTGTGTTTCCAATCATTTCGCTTTAACATACATAATTATTTAAGTTTTGTTGCTTTAACATTCAATCTCAGTCTCATCAATCTCAGTCATTGCTCACTTTTGAATAAATTTTATCAAGTTCATCACAAATTGGTATTGCCGTTTAACGTTCTCGCAAACGGTTGTGCGGGAATTGCAGTCATACAGCTACAGTCAATCACAAATATATATTCTCTTAACAGCAGTAGTAACTCTCGTATACGCACATCACTAAAGGTTGATCGTATACCAATCAATGTTATGCCGTTAAGCACTTTCCTTAAAAAAAAAAAAAAAACTTTTTATAATTACATTTCTCAAAAAAATTTAATCGAAGTTGCCTTCGATTAAATTTTTTTGAAATTTGTTGATTAATACTCGCAAGAGGAATAATTCTCATTTAAGTTATAATAATTACATTTCTTAAAAACTATTATTTTTACAGGCCGTTTCAAACAACATGGAATTTCGCTGTAAATGTCACGGCATGTCCGGCAGCTGTCAGTTAAAGACTTGCTGGAAATCTGCTCCTGACTTTCATGTAGTCGGGAAAGTATTAAAACATCAATTTCGACGTGCTCTTCTGGTCGATCAATCAAACTTAGGCAATGGAGAACCCATAGTGGTGCTAAAAAGATCACGTAATAAAAAATCCAACAACGGTATCACCAATACCGAACGGACCAATGAAAGGCACGAGAGGCCCTCGAATACAAAAGTGAATACGGAAAAGAATGCTCAAAGATCTGCCAGGAAATTAGAAACTTCGCTATTCTACTATCAAAGATCGCCGAATTTTTGTGAAAAAGATCCATCAGCTGATATTTTGGGTAAGTTTACAGTTAAAAAACAAATACATATGTATGTGTACATATGTATACATAGATATGTAAATAATTATTATATTGTATTATTAAGTTAAGTATTAATATGTTGTTGTGCATTTAATTGGCTGCAAACACCACTTAATTAATAAATGATTAATTGAAAATGCTGTTGTTATTACTTGCTGTTACTGTTACTGATAACAAATTGCCAACGAGAAATACATTTAATTTAAACGTGCAATATCATGCTAATAAACACTTCAATTGACAGGCTTATTAATGAAATATGCAAAACAGTTTTTGCTTATTTTTTTATTTTTTTGTAACCCTCCACTCCTTCGGTCTTCTGACGTTCTCTTTATTTCGTATTCGCTGTAGTAAAATGTACAATGTATATAAAAACAAAATGAATGTGTGGCGCGCAGGAAAAAAAATACAAAATTAATAAACACCTCTTGAAGCGGTTAAAAATACACATAAATAAATGAAAAAACACAGCAACAACAAATTAAAACTTTCAACACCGATTTAACATTAATTTTTTGTAATATTTATTTTTCGTTTTTTTTTTTTTTTTTGTTTTACACGACCCACCACTCTGTAAATGCTCACTTACAGTCATACACACCTCATAAATGGCGTTCGTTATAAATAAAGATAAAAAAATATTCAGCTAAATATAAATATACAAACATACAGTTGGCAAAAAATATAATAAACACTCAAAGAAATTGTAGGGCAATTGTGGTGGATTGGTGTTAAGCCACCATTTAGGTAATCTGTGGCACTTTAGTCTTACAATTCACCATAAATCTGTGGTGAGAGATTAAAAACATACCTTGATGACAATACCCCTAAAAAATATTGTTCTTATATCTGAGCGAAAGGCTGTCACAGAACACATGCTCTGAGGTTTCATCTTCCAACTCAGATAATCTATACAAAACCGTGACACATGCCTTAAATTTGAAGTTTTATCCTGCAATCCATAGAATATATACAGATCTGTGGCAGTATTATTCAGAGCGTACTCAGACCACAATGTCCAATAAACAATCCCGTGACTATCCTAAGATCGCTATATGGAAAATAAAAGCTTCTGTTATTTTCTTCTTGGAGTTGTGAGCCCTAATATATCCCAATGGCAAAGAAATTCCAACTTAACTAAGGATCCATTGTTTTCTCTGACCTAGCCGTGTGATTTATATCTTACAAAAGTATGTAGAGTCCCCTATAGCGCATTATCCAGCGTAATATTATTCAATTTTGCAGATCTATTTGTTTGCATGGTCTTGTGAAATACCAAAACATAATCGCCAACTATTTTGAGAATACTCATGTGCCCCATCAAATAACTGGCATATATTTCCTGTTTACCACGATATGCAAAGCTGGAATGTGAAAATTTGTGCCCATTGTATACATAGTTTTAATAGTGTGATCGATATGCAAATGAGGCAATAAACCTTATCCAGTGGAAACATGGCAATGAACAGTTCCAGCTATGTTCCAGGCGACAATGGACTATCATTCTCTAACACTAAAATGTATCTGCTCGCAGAGGCTTTCTTTCTCCAAACACATAGTTCATAGAAATAGGGAACGCGCAATAAAACGTAGAGTCTTTAGAACTTGGTCCGGTTCGAAGGACCTTAAATAAATTAATAATTTATAAATGATCTAATTTTGTCCGTATTTATTAAAATTTGTTGTGGAAATAACTAATTCTATTGTACTTTTTAAAGGGAAATTAAAATAGCAAACGAAATGTTGGTTAACTTTTATACCCAGAAATTTGTTATATGGGGATATTTCTAGGAAGGCGAATAATAAATGAAAAGAGTTTAATGTGATATGAATTCATGCGACTTACTTTGGGAAAATAATTAGATATGTAAATAATTGGAATGTGAGCAATCGAGGCCCGGCCTTATTGATTGGTGGTTACTAAACGAATTAATGTGCAGTATAGCAATGCAAATGTACGTACAGTAACTCTACAACAAACTCAAAATTCCATATGTTTCAATTCAATATGTTTTTAAACAATTAGTAATGTTTTAAATTTTCTAGCGCATTTAAAAAAATTCCGATATTTTTCCCAGTGTACACACAATGTACATCTTGATATCTACTAAGAAAATATAAATTGAAAAAAAAAACTCGTAACTCATGCTGTTACTGTTGCAAATTGACAGATTGCAGTTAAAAAAAGTGTTAATTATTTAATAATAAATTGTGTTTTATATTTCATTCATGTATTTTTTATTAACAATTAAATGCAATTTGTTGCTGTATATTTTTATTTGCGTTTAATTTTATAATAAATAGACGCTATTTAAATTTAATATGCACTGGTTGAAAAAAGCAACAGCAACAACAATAAAATAAACAATCAATCGATTGACCGACCAACCAAAAAGGCAGTTAATTAGTCAGTTAGTAGTTAATAAATTGTTTTTTATTAAGTAGCAAAGCTTTGTTGAATTTATTAAACGTTAGATTTAGTACCCGTAATTGGCTGTTGATTTAAGACGAGAAGAATTTCTAAGAAATAATTTTTTGTTTGATTTTTAAAAATCAATAATAAATTTTTGCAATTTCTAATTGCAAATTATTAGTCGTAAATTAGAATTTGTTTTGACAATTGCCCCTACAGGTGGTATTTAAATGTAGTACTTTATAACCAATCGAATGACCGCTAAAAACCAACGCCTCTGAATGAAATGACTCCGTAACATCTTCTAATCGTATCCTAGGGTACGGTCACTCAAAAAAGCGTAACCAATATTTTTTGTACAAATTTGTTTAATGATGTTATTTTTACGAGTGTTTTGTAAAAACAAAAAAAAAAAAAAAAAAAAAAAAAAAAAAAAAAAAAAAAAAAAAACTGACCTTAATCTCGAAAAATAAGATTGTCTAACAAATATAATTAAAAAAACTAAAACTTAACTTCTATTGAGATTTGTTGCTAGTAAAATATGTTTGCTAAATAAAAACAAAAAAACATTTTTGTCAAATATTTGCCATTTGTGAGACGCACAAAGTTATTTTTTTAGACATCAAAACAAAACGTCTTTAATATTTTCATTACTATGCTCTAAACAAATCCATTTTAAACTATGCATATTTTCCGGAATCTTAATCCAGCATATTTTGATCGTCTTTCGGGAAAATAATTAATTGTGATTTTCCCACCATTTTAATATTTTTAAAACATTTAACAAAATTTTCACTTGAAATCGTATCTGCCAACAGATTAGAACTATTTTTAAACGAACTTAAATTCTTTTCTATCGCCTTTTATTTTTAAATGTTACAATTTTAAAAGGTAATTTTTGTATGAATTTCATGTAAAATCACAAATTTTTCTGTGATATTTTCAAAAGTAAATACATAATACAATTTAACGAAGAGAGTGAAAAGTTATGTACTATGTATGTATGTCAGTACGTGTTTGTTGGCTTTGTGTGTGTAAATTTTGCCTGCAATATTCCCAAATGTAAACGAAACAAAACAATGTAACGGAGAAAGATGGTAAAGAAGTGATGCCAATTCATATTTGTTTGGTTTGTGTGAGAGGATGGATGTTTTCCCAGCATTAACTGTATAAAAGTGCTGAATATGAAAGTAAGGAAAGTTGTTGTCTGGACTAATTTTGTGTTTATAACAATTATTATTTATGTTATAAAAATAGTAAAGTTTGCTTGGTATATAACAGTTACGGACTAAATCACTGAAATAATTAATGGGGTTTTCTTTTCTGAAATAAAATGTTACACCGTTATTATGTACATTTTTGTAATGTTTACCCCACATTTTAAAGATGTCGCATTTTTAATGGTCAGAATAGAACATAAAATTACAACAGTGTAACACTTTTTTTTCATGTACAGCTGTTTTTGTTTTTTTTTTTTTTTTTGTTAAAAAAGAAGAAGCAGATAGCTCCCTGTTAAGATCGCTTGAAATAAGACAATGAATATTTATTAAAAAGACCAATGGCACCTTCCCGACTAATACGCAAATTCTTAAAGTATAAAAATTATATATATATATATTGTCCTATGAAATTTAACATACATCAACTTCAGAGAATTCATAAAAACGTTCTCTACAAAGCCTTTCACTTTTCCATAATCATATAAAATATTTTATCATCATCAGATGATGAAGATGAATTCAACAAGTCATCCAAAATTTTTTTCAGCACATAAAAAAGTAGTAAAATTTTCCATTTTGTATATTTTTTTTGTTTCTTAACACTAATACACATTCATAAACAAAACAAATGTCAGTTGATGCGATGCCAACTTAGCCCTGTGGTGGATGTGGTTTTATATGGATTTTTTCCATTTAGCCCTTTTTTCAAAAATGTTTACGCGTTTTGAGTCTCAAAAGTTGGCATCACTGGTCACCTGTTTTATCGTGCGATTCTCCCCCTCTAAAAATACAGAGTGTGAAAGGTGCACCATTTTTTTTAATTTATATTGTGATATTTATAGAAAAGAACACACTACACTTTAGCAGTGTTGACATTTTTTCAGAAAAGAACACAAAAAATTAAAAAAGATGCGAAATGGGAAAAACGTGTAACATTTTTGCCAGAAAAGAAAACGCCATAAGTTTGCGTTTGCTAAGAAAATTTGGAAAAATAAAATTCTTTATTCAATTTTTAAAATGAAATTAAATTTAACCATTTTATTAAATCATTAACAATCAATTAATTCATAATCCCATAAATTTTGGTAAACTTAAAACAAAACAAGATTTATTCTACAAAAAACAACTAATTAAAAAATAAATAAAATAAAGTAAAATAATTACCAGATTCTTTAAAAAAATCGCAAATATCTCGAAAATGTAACTAATATTTTGTCGGGTATCCTTTATTATGTAAGACAGCCTTTAATCTCTTATTCATGAAATCCACTAAGTTTTTTGTTGTCTCGGCGCTTAGTTTATTCCATTCTTCTAGAAGCAATTGTTTAAGTTGGTGTTTGCTGCTAATTTCATGCTTTCACAAATTTTTTCCCATATGTGCTCTATGGGATTTAGGTCGGGACTTTGTGGTGGTGTAACTGACATGTGTGGGGTGTTATACACGATCCACATTTTTACATTATGGGGCTGTGTGCTTCCGGTCGTTGTCTTGTTGGAAGTAGTAATCGTTTGCTAAACCCATTTTTGACGCACTTTCCTGCAGATTATTTTTCAAAATGTCTAAATAAACATGCTGGTTCATTGTATCTATTTTCAATAAATACGATATTTTCAACACCCGAAGAGGACATGCAGCCCCAAAACATAACAGCACCACCTCCGTGTCTACCCGTCTTTACCGTATTTTTTGGATGTAAAGATTCTTCTTTTTTACGCCATACTTTTAAACGGCCATCATATCTAAATATGATTTGTCTGTGAACATATAACATATTTGGATCTTTATAGTTTTTCGTACAATAAATCTAGTTTTTTTTAAGTTTACCAAAATTTGTGTGACTGTGTGCTTAGTTTTGCGGTCGACTGTATATAATATAATTAGTCAATAATTAAATTAATAATTAGACAAATCAAAAATGATTTTCAAAAACAAATTGCAAAAAATCCCAAACACATTTAAAAGTTTTGTTTGGAATCTTAACATTCACCTTATCAGTAAAAAAAATATCAATTATTAGTTATGTTTGTCACTTAATTAATTGCAATGACAGATTTTAACATTAAACTTCTAAAAAACACAAATATTTTCATTAAAACCTGTTTAATTAATTTGTTTACCAAAACATAACCTTATTTGGTTGAGACACTTTTAAGCTGTCATTTATTGTGTAGACACTGAAAAAATAAAGAATTTTCTTAAATAATTGTCATAGTTTGTAAGTAAAATGTGTACATTTATATAAATAAACATATGTACATACATGTTTAAAACTTGATATTTCCATAATTTAGGTGGTATAATTAACAAAAATTTTGCCAAACTGTGCTACATGAAATGTAAAGGAAATAGAGATGCCTATTGGTTGCTATAGCAAAATGTAAACAAAACAATAGTGATGCCTAACTGTAATAAAGGAAATAGTGATGCCAAACTGTCGTTTTCATATTATTGTGTCTAGGGAAGACTTTGCTACATTTTACTAAATGTCTGTACTAATCAAAATTACAAAACTAGCAACCGTTACAACAGTTAACCTAAAACTATTTTCAAATATTTTTAAACAATAAACATCGATTAATTTAATAAAATCAATCTTAATAAGTGTCTAAAAAAAACTTACCGGTACATTTATATTTTGTTCCATTGCAGGCACTGTGGGTCGTAAATGCAATCGTAATAGCACTTTAAGTGATGGTTGCACATCTTTATGCTGTGGCCGTGGTTACAGTTTAGTTAAGGAACGACGAGCTGAACGATGTCATTGTAAATTTCAATGGTGCTGCAATGTAGAATGTGACGAATGTCATGTCGAGGAATGGATTAGTGTGTGCAATTAAAACAAAACAAAGAAAAAGAAGAAAAGAAAACAAACAAACAAACAAAATAAAAGCATAAACAAACAAAGAAACACAATCATCTTAAATTCTACAACGACTTTTTTACATAAATTTAAATGCAAATAATAATAATAAAAGAAAACAAAAAACAATTTACAAAGTAATGACACTTAATAATATTAATTATTATTTATAATTAAATAATAAATTAATGCTTCTAAACACTAAAATCAATAAGAAAAAAACCAGTTGTTTCGCAATGATAAATTACTGATATCAAGAGAAAATTGTCCTTGTACGTATGTAGGTGTCTGTTGTAAAATATAGTTTAGATGAATTTTACTTTTTTTTAAATACTCGTATTAATAAATAAATTTTCTTTATTATTTCTTAACTTTAAATTTAAAACAAACACTTAAAACACAAATAAAAAACCCCTATGTGTAAGAAAACAAAAAACAAATGAATCTGATTTTTTTTTAGTTGTAAATATTGTATTGAAAATAAAAACCAAATAATAAAAATAAAATAAATTTAATAATAGAAACAAAAATGTGGAATTTTATAGCAAATTTGAAGATAAAAAATATGTACTCGTATGTAAACCAACGACGTACTTAAAATTTTATTTCCCCGATTTTATTTTTCTCTGCTCAGAAAATACTTTTAATTCAATTAACCTTTTAATGGGCGCCTAGCGTACAATGCAGCACAGTTTTACTTTTCATAGACTTTGGGCAGCGTTTTCCTATTCCTATTCATATTGGTTTCTATTTAGTAGTTTTACGATGACACAATGTGTTTAAAACAAGTAAAATATTATGTAAGGCTTCATATTCGGGGTATTACAAATGCTTAAACCTTTTTATGTTGTATTAACATTTTCAGTTGGCTTTTGGCAGCTTGTTAGGCTGCACGGTTGGTCGGTTAAACAAAACAAAATAAAAACAAGTGAAGACAACAAACAAAGTGTGGTGAAAAAATAGTGGGAGATTAAATTAAATAGAAAAAGGTGAAAAAGGATAATGCTTTTAATAAATAGAGACTGCATATGGATTGTAATTTGTGGGTTCACAAGTTTACAAATCCAAGACAAAAAATAAACTAAACAATAATTTTTTTAGGTTAAAAAAAATATTTAATATCTAAAGGATAACTGAGAACCAAAAGACTGCAAAAAATTAATAATGAAATTCTATAAAAGTTATTTATAAAATACAATAATTGTGTATCCAATTTGGAATTTATTTTGAAATTATTAAATAACTTTTAGCCCAAAATTAATACGTTAATATGTAAATAAATGACTTACATACATATGTACATTATGCAATTTTCCTACAACGACCACATTACAGGACTTTTAAAAAAGGTGGTTAAAAATTGTACTTAAATAAATTGTGGAATATAAAATTATTAAATGTAACCAAATTAAGTGCACGGAATAGCAACAATAGGGAAACAACTGAGAAATTTTTATTTGAAAGAACATGATTGACTAAATATTTATTTTATGTTATTTTTTTACATCATCATACAAAACTTAAAAAAATTGTTATTAAAGTTTTTGTAAAATTTAGAGTAGGAACATGTATTTTATATAATTAACTAGCTAAACCCGGTGTGCTTTGCTACCCCCCCCCCCCTCGTCATTAAATAAAATAAAACGTATTTATATATTTACAAACATTTATTTATTTAATTTTAATGTATTTATTTCAATGCTTTAGGCGATACCATGCCCCTTTGTCCACTTACATAGTCAAGAATTTATTATTTCGTAAGAATATCCTATTGTGAAAATTTAATGACGATCGGTCTAGTAGTTAAAACTATATTACGATTTTTAATTTTCCTAAAAAGGGGCGTGGTCCCACCCACTTTTCTCCTGGTATTCCTAATTATGCCAATACCATATGTTCCACATATCATTGACGTATGTAGGTCAAAAAATGCCCAAAATATGGCGATTTAAATTTGTGGGTTATATAGGCGGTGCCACCCCCGTTTGTACAATCAAAACTTCATATAGCCTATTATTCCTTCCAGAGTCACAGTAACATGCTGTAAAAATTTCAGGCAGATTGGTCCAAGGGTTTGGCCTCCTATTAAGCACAAACATACAGACACACATTCATTTATATATATATAGATTAAAAGCAATATAATTTAAGGTGAAATGGGGCGAAAAATGGGGATTTGGTAATAAAAAAATGTATGTAGTTAAAAAAGTATATAAAACTTTAGGTAAATACATATTACAAAAAAAGTATTTTGTATAGCAAACATTGTTAGTGGTATAAGTAAGTATCTGAATTAAAAAAAGGGGGCGATGAAGTAGGCGTGGTTCATAGTTATATGGCGACGTTAACAGTATTAAGAGCAATATACTACCAAATAAAAAAAAATACGTTGGAATGTACAAATTTGTATAGAGAACAAAAAGTATAAAACTTTCAAAAATTTGGCGTGAGAGGGGCGTGGCTTAAGAAATCTTTATTTTTACCTCGCCTGGAGTATATAATGTGTATACAATTTGAAGTAAATCTGTTAAAAACTATATGGGAGCAATTACATAATTTTTAAAAAGTGGGCGTAAAAATGGGCGTGGTCAAAAAAAAGTACCCTATTATTCCTTCCAGAGTCACAGTAACATGCTGTGAAAATTTCATCAAAATCGGCTCAGCCGTTTTGGAGTCTATACGTTACATACATACATACATACATATATACATACATTGAATTTTATATATATAGATTTAAGTACTTGGTTTTCAATAGCGTAAATCTCGAAAATATGGCCGACATTTACATTAAAAAATCTGAACGTAAAAGATCCGATTAAGTTAGTCAAGTAATACTTTGGCTCAATTGATAGGGTTGGATCAAAAGTATATACATATATTTTTTTAAATTAATAAATATGTTAATATAGAATAGTTTCTGATTTTCTTCTTAAAAAAATTATTATTGAAATAAGTGTTTTTTTACATACTTATCGAGATTGTGTAAAAATTCGTTTACGAAAAAATGTTTATTTGAAGCAAGAAAATTTTGACTTAAAACTAATTAAAATTTAAAGTTCTTCTAGGAAATATGTATAAAGTTGCCTAACATCCTTCTAAGGATATTCAAATTCACAAATGTGCGTAAAAGTTCTTAGAAAAGTTCTTACGTAACAAAATATTTTAGATTCAAAAAATATTTGATTTTTTTTGCGATAATCGATACACAATTTTGTTCAAAATAGCCATACATGTACATACATATGTATGTATGTATGTATGTATATGAAAAAAGAAACCAAAGTTACAGAACAGCCTTAAAGAAAAAATTTAACAATTTTGTCAATAAAACAACAAAGAAAAGGAGTAAATTATTACTTACAATTTTTACAGCATCATTGGATATCCGCCAAAAAAAAACTAACCCCCTGGTTCGACATCGTGGGCCAGGGGCTAATTTACACAAGCTTTTACATTTCTAATAATAATTTACTATTTATTATATAATAACACCGACCGATTTTTTTTCTAGTGGCCACCTGTGGCATCTACATATTACTTAATTTCACATTATTTGCTTTATTTATTTTTATTTTCTTCTTTTATGCATTACTACACACATGCATACATACATGCATAAAAAGAAACATGAATGCATGTAAATAAACTTTACAATAACAACAACACACTCACTAACCACGAACTCCCGGCATAACAACATCACACTAATAATGTCGGGAAATAAACTACAAAAAACATTATCAAAACGTATTTTTTATCCAGCTTCTAACACATTTTTCACTCATTTACTTAAGATTTTTTAATGAAATTTTTATAAAAAAAAAATATTTATAAACATTTAATTTACATATTTAAACAAAAATATGAAAAAATCTCATCACCCTTTAAAAAACAAAAGCACAAATGTGACAAGTAAGACTTTTATGCAAATAAAAAACTATTTAAATACAGATGAATAAGAACATGTAAGTAATTTCCAGAATTTAAAAATAGCACCGAAAATACGAAACACAATATGAAAGTGCAACCGAACACTTGCTAAATTTCAAGAAAACTAAAAAGAAAACAAAGAAGATTAGGGCAAGTAAATTATTGTTGTTGTTGTTTTCAATCTTATTGTTACTGGTAGTAAAATGAAACATAAATACATACATATGTATGTATACATAGTAAGTAATAGTTAAACTTAATAAGCGCGGTATTATACTTGGATAGTAGCTATGTACAAAAATCAAAACAATGTTCTGAATTATGTACAATTGAACACTTTTTTCACTTATGTATTTATATAAAATTTTTTATTAAACTTTTCTAGAAAAGTACATTGGTATTTAGAAATCTTTAGATGCAAAAATATTTAAAGTTTTATTTAGTGTTTAATTGAATATTATTAATTAAATGACAACAATTACACCCGATACGACCAAACACTTGCAGAATTGTAAGAGAACTAGAAAAACAAAAAAGGAAGAGTAGGAGAAGAAAGTTTTTGTTGTTGTTATTGTTATTGGTAGTAAATACACGTATTGAAATATGTGTATGGGTGAAATTCGATACATATGTACATATTAATCATGGTAAAAAAAACAAAACCAAATTTTGATTTTGTGAATGAATGTTAGTTATTAAAATGAATTGTTTCGTTCAATTATTTTGAATTAAAGGAGATGTAATAAGGGCAAACGTAACTTGATTGGTTTAATATTTCATATAATTTTAATAATAAATGCCTATCAAAAATTATGAAATTAAAATTATATGAAATTATAAACGGGTTTTTGTAATGCAACAATTGTATTGATCATGTTTTAAATTGAATACTTTTTAATTTGAGGTTAAGAAATAAATTGACTTAAAACACATGCATACATACATACATATGTATGTATGTAACTTTTTAACAAATTCCGTTCAATTAATATAAATATAATGAGACATTAGGAATTATTAATGGAGTACGACATCGACAAAAGTCCACTTTTATTTTTTTAATAACGAGCGGCAAAATTCGATTAGGTTAGGATGTAAATTATCTAAAAACATAAATTTTTTGACAAATTCAGTTTTATTGACACCACTATAATAAAGAAACGTGGAATATGATGTCAAGAAAATATCCTCCTCTAGCACGTTTTCAGATGCTCGATCATTTCATAAAATGTTCCACAAAATTGACCAAGCTTGTACTAAATGTCAAAGGACGACAGTTCAATCCACTCAAATATGTCATTTGCCATTTTCATTGACGACCCCAAGTCTAGACGAGTCATCGTTTAGTGCGCACAGAAACAAAAAGTTGGCAGAATTAAAGATACAAATTTGTTCATGTTCTTCCGGATGGGGGATACTTGTACTAGTTGACATACCCTGCAAATAATATTGGACTACGTGATCCATTTTAGATGATATGGACTACTCCCAACATGGTCCAATGTAATGCAGTCATGGACCATGTCATAGTTAAACAAGAGTTTGTAGTTAAACGACATGGTTTCGTGTTAACACGATTGCATATTGAGTTGTTGTTGGTGTTTAAAACTAACCCTCGAGAGTACTCCATGGAGTAGTTTTGGGACTACTCCGATGGGTTATATGGTCCAGTCCTAGGACATCGCAATGTTAAATGGACCACCTTTTTTTCATATATTTGGAGTAGTTTTGGAGTACTCCTACTCCTCTTTGGACTAGTCTTTACATGCATGTATGGACTAGTCGCGTTATTTGCAGGGTAGTTGTTCAAAACGAATATAAAATCTAAGAGAGTATAAATTTCATACAAATTCATGTGAAGACAATAAATTGTTCGCTGAGTAAAAAAAAATTAAGGCACTATGGTTTGAAATGTAAAGTAAAATCCAATGGAATTATTTGATATTCATTAGAATTTTTTTTAATATATAACCTTGAACTCTATATGTATTAAAAAATTGGCCAGTTTTTAAAACATATTAATTTTCACCAGAAAGAGTATCAAGGAAGAATTCATTATTTGGTTGAATACACAAAAGTAATGTAATATTTTAGTATGCATGTTACATATACAAAATTCTACCATCTTCAAACTTTTTATTAAAGACTCTTTTATCTAAACAACCGATTAAACTCATAATCCCTAAATTATATGGTTTCCAAGTATCAAACCAAAAAGAAAAATTCTATAAAATATAGTTTTTATTGCACGTTTGTATAAAAGTGCAAAATTTTATTTCATTAAATTCTTTATAAAAATAGAAAAAAAAACTATAAAACCAGGGCCAAATGGTTCTTTTATAAGGTTTCACCTGCTTATAACGGACGGACAGACAGCAAGACATACAGATGGGCTTTTCTACAAACAACAAAACACACGAAACATAAATTTTGTCTAATGAGATTTACATTGATTGTACCACCTTCGCCCGACCGACCAAAGCAAATGAATGTGCAATTAAACAATTGGCCCACCATTTTCCAAGGTGTTTTGCAATTACAAGAGTTCGCTGAAAATCACTTGACCAGAGAGTGTGTAACTGAAAAGACGTTTTCTTTCTTTTAGTTCATTCCATTGCGGCCATTTGCTAATTTAATCATAGTATCCGTATTTGAAGCATTAGAAAAATGTATTTGCCTTATACCCAATTACCGGATCCAACGGATAAATTTGAGATTTATGAAGAAATCGCTCAAGGTGTTAATGCCAAAGTATTTCGGGCCAAAGAGCTGGAAAATGATCGTATAGTGGCTTTGAAAATCCAACATTATGATGAAGAACATCAGGTGTCCATAGAGGAGGAATATCATACGCTAAGGGATTATTGCAGTAGTCCTAATTTACTGGAGTTCTATGGCGTTTATAAATTGGAAAAGGATAATGGGCCGGATGAAATCTGGTTTGTACTGGAGGTGGGTGTTATTATTAGAAAATTAAACAAATGCAGGTAACTTTATAACTTTGTTTTTTGGTTTAATTTCAAAGTACTGTGGAGGTGGTACGGCCATAGATTTGGTTAATAAATTAATCAAGTTGGATCGTCGCATGCGTGAGGAGCATATTTCTTATATAATACGCGAAACATGTCGCGGAGCCATTGAGCTTAATCGCAATCATGTTTTGCATCGCGATATTCGAGGCAATAATATTTTATTGACCCGGGATGGCCGTGTAAAACTGTGTGACTTTGGTTTGTCTCGTCAAGTAGACTCGACTTTTGGTAAACGTGGCACTTGCATTGGTTCTCCATGTTGGATGGCACCCGAAACTGTACTGGCCATGGAAAGCAGTAAGTATTTGGCAAGTGTTTTTTATACTAAAGTGGAAAATTATGTTTCCTTTTTAATTTGCTTTTAGAAGACCCAGAAATTACTACTCGTGTCGATGTTTGGGCCTTGGGTATAACAACCATTGAATTGGCCGATGGCAAACCTCCCTTCGCTGATATGCATCCATCGCGTGCATTGTTTCAGATTGTACGCAATCCACCACCCACATTATTTAAGGCTTCGAATTGGTCACAACAAATGAATGATTTCATTTCCGAATGTTTGGAAAAGAATCAGGAGAATAGACCTATGATGGTGGAGATAGTGGAACATCCTTTTTTAACAGAACTTTTCGAAAATGATGAGGAGGTATGATATAATTAGTAATTGTAATTATTTTAATTTTGAATCCTTTAAAAGAAAGAGGGAATTTTGAAAGGGCATTATTTTGTCTGGATAGATTCAATAAAGATTTAGAGCTTTTTGACTCCAAATGAAATGCAGATAAAAATGTTTAGTATTTTTTCTCCAGATGCAAACTGATATACGAGAACTTATTGATATCTCTCGTGAGGCTGGCGACTTGTATAAGGAACCAGAAATTTTTGTCGACTCTGGCTACATTAGACGTTTTGAAGGCAAGCCGGAACGCATGCATCAGGAAGATTTGGCCGCCATTGAAAACCCCGTGGAGGAGAATATTATAGAAAATTTACGCATTCGTCTGGAAATGGGACAATCTTATTCATTTATTGGTGACATTTTGCTAGCCATAAACTCGAATGATCTAGCAAATGAGTTTCCAATAGAATTTCATCAGAAATATAATTGCAAATCACGCTCGGAAAATTTGCCGCATATTTTCGCTGTGGCCGATGTTGCCTATCAAGATATGTTGCATCACAAGGAACCCCAACATGTTGTATTTTCGGGAGAAAGTTATTCGGGCAAATCTACCAATGTTAAACTGATGATTAAACACTTGTGCTATTTGGGATCTGGCAATAGAGGAGCCACAGATCGTGTTGAGAATTCAATTAAGGCCATTATGATGTTGATCAATGCGGGCACACCCATCAACAATGACTCAACGCGCTGTGTACTGCAGTACTTTATAACGTTTGGCAAAACTGGCAAGATGTCGGGTGCGGTATTCAATATGTACATGTTGGAAAAACTAAGAGTTTCTACCATGGATGGGTGGGTTATTTTAAACAGTTTTGAGTAAACACTTTATTAGTTTCGAAATCTTTATTCATTTCCAGAAACCAACATAATTTCCATATATTCTATTTCTTCTACGACTACATGAATGCCGAGGGCTTATTAAAGGAATACAGTTTAAAACCGGAGCGTGGTTATCGCTATTTGCGCATACCACCCGATGTTCCACCTACCAAACTCAAATATCATCGCGATGATCCCCAGGGTAATGTTGAACATTATCGTCAATTTGAGTCAATTCTCAAGGACCTGGATTTTAATCATAAGCAATTGGAAACGATACGTAAATGTATGGCTGCCATTTTAAACATCGGCAATATACGATTCCGCCAGACCGGCCGTTATGCCGAGGTTGATAATACCGAAATTGTGACACGTATTGCTGAATTGCTGAGAGTAGATGAAAAGAAATTCATGTGGTCCCTGACAAACTTTATTATGGTCAAGGGTGGCATAGCGGAGAGACGCCAGTATACTACAGAAGAGGCCAGAGATGCCCGAGATGCAGTGGCTTCCACCATTTACTCAAGATTGGTGGATTGGATCATCAATAAGATCAACATGAATATGGCATTTCCAAGAGCTGTCTTGTAAGTTAGCTCAAGCTTCTTACCTTTATAAAATACATTCATATGTTTTAATATTTAAATTTCTTTTTTCTTCAAAACAGTGGTGACCAGAATACCATCGTCATACATGACATGTTTGGCTTTGAATGTTTCAATCGCAACGGCTTGGAACAATTGATGATCAATACTTTGAATGAACAACTGCAGTACCATTATAATCAACGTATATTTGCCAATGAAATGTTGGAAATGGTAAACGATCTTAAAAGTTAATATGTAGATATTCACTAGAAACGCACACATTTTTTTTAATGTCTTTAAGGAAGCGGATGATATACAAACGGTCAATTTAAATTTCTATGACAACAAAGTGGCTTTGGATAATCTTCTAACAAAACCCGATGGCCTGTTCTATATCATTGATGATGCCTCACGCATTAGTCAAGATCAAGACTTGATAATGGGTATTTCTCTGACATGAGATTTGTAATGATCTGTAAGAATTTACTTAATTTATTTATATATTATTTAGATCGCGTTGTTGAGAAACACAGTCAATTTATTAAGAAACACACAGCCACCGAGATATCGGTGGCTCATTACACAGGACGCATTATTTACGATACTCGTGCCTTTACTGATATTAATCGCGATTTTGTGCCACCTGAAATGATTGAGGCTTTTAGGTCGTCGTGTGATGAGAATATCATGATCATGTTTACGAATCAATTAACTAAAGCGGGTAATTTGACAATGAATTTCGAGGTCCAACACAAGGCCGAAGATAACAAAAAACCAGCTTATGTGAGTAAAAATTTAAGTTAACATGACTGCATTGACGATATCATATTGACGACCTTTTTGTTACTTTACTCACTTTAGATTCTGAATCACTTAACGAACGGTGTAATATCACAAGTTAATAATCTACGTACTTTGGCTGCCAATTTCCGTTACACTTGCTTGACCATGCTCAAAATCTTAAGCCAAAGCGGTAATGTGGGCGTTCATTTCGTACGATGTATTCGTGCCGACTTGGAATATAAACCCAAAAACTTCCATATGGATATGGTGCAGCAACAAATGAAGGCATTGGGCGTATTGGATACCGTTATCGGACGACAACAGGGCTATTCATGTCGTTTAACATTTGAGGAATTTCTTAAGAGGTTCGTCTTCACTAGAGCGAAGTGCCTGTATGTTTTTGATTTCTGTACTTTTAATGATCTTTTCAATAGATATCAATTTTTGGCTTTCGATTTCGATGAAACTGTCGATATAACTTCAGAGAATTGCCGTTTGCTATTGATTCGTTTGAAAATGGAAGGCTGGGCTATTGGAAAATCGAAAGTGTTTTTGCGCTACTATAATGATGAATTCTTGGCCAGGTAATTACATATATACATACATATGTATTTTCAAGTACTTTTAATAATATCTTTCATAGTTTTTCTAAAATTCAATATTATGATTCTTATGAAAAAATGGTCCCAAAGCAAAAAAAGAGGGTTAATCTTAGTCCTGGATCACACACTGCCACTTTTGCTGCGCATCCACAAACTCAAAAGCTACGCAGCAAAAGTGGCAGTGTGTGATCCGGGACTTATTCCGAAAGCTCAGAATACGGTCTGAATTTAGTCCTGCATGTCCCATCTTACAGAACTTCTATTTTTGAAATCATTCTTTCCAATGTTGAAAAAAAGTTGCGAAAGTCTATAGTTTGTGATATTTAAATTAAATTAAATTATTAATTATATTTTCAATTATATATGTCCAGTTTTTTTTTAAATAAACACCCAAAATTTGCAAATCTCGCGCACATACATACATATTTATGTATGTATATACTTAGCTCTCTAAAATATCCTTACATTTGTAGTGCTTTAGTCATCGTTTGAATTAACACAATCAAATCATTTTAATGTCATAGGCGAATAGAAATACCACGATCAAGGCGTATAAATAAGGTGTATGCAACAGAACAGTTAATTATTAATTCGCTGTGAAATAATGTATCCATCTGTCAAACTTTCTTTTGTTTACATTTGTTATTTAAAATAAAAGACGAAGTAAGGAAAAATGCCTGTTGTTTCTGTATTGTGTTGTATTGTTGCCGATTTGCACTCAAAATAAATTCGCCTAAATTCTTTATTCCACTACGAAGTGAAACTAAATCGTTTTCAATTCCTAATGGACAAATTCACGGCGTTCTAGAAAACAAGGTGAAACTTTTAACTACGATGAACAAAACTAAAAGTGATATTTTACTTTTGAAATCATTTTCACAAAATTTAGAACACAAAATTAATGAAAATTTCACTTCCACTTCATTTTACAAATTACCGCATTCGATATCGAGTAAAAGTAATTTTCTTATTTAAGATTATGGCATTCGATATCGAGCAAGAAATTTAGTACATTTTATCATAATTTCGATATCGAAATCATTTTTCGATACGATAGCTCATTCGATCACGAATGCGGTAATTTGGCCCCAGGTAATTGTGTGTTGTTTTGGTTAAAAAGAAAACTGTGAAATAAAAGGAAACAAATCGAATTAATTTTGTTTATAATTCAATTCGCCTGGATTCTGACATTTCACATAGTACCTACATATTACCCAAACAAAATGCGTGTTGTTTTTGGATTGTTGTATTTGTTGCGATGTCGCATACACCTTATTAATACGCTTTGATCACTTTTTCACTAAAGTGACAGATTATCTTGTCATAACAATTCCCGCATATAATTATAATTTTCTGCCACAACAGACTATTTTAAAGGAACTTTAAGTAGCGAAACATTTTGGGCCATCAGCCCAAAAAAGTTGGCAACTGCTGCTAAAATAATCCATGACGGAAATTAAAAAAATTTAAAAAAAATTATAAAAATTATAAACGATATCTAAAATGAATAATAACCGTATCACTCATGGTGAAGGATTTACATAATTAGACCAATTAAAGATATTGGCTTAACAAAAAACTTAGACAGGAAACTGCTGTGATAAAAGAATTCATAAAATGTATTTCCATTCTTTTGTAGAAATATCAAAATCTTTTATTTTAAACACTAATGATTATTTGAACACATTCCAACCATCTTTAGATTATACGAAATCCAAGTAAAGAAAGTAATTAAAGTCCAATCAATGATCAGAGCTCTGTTGGCACGCAAACGTATGAAGGGTGGCAGTAGCAGTGCAGCAAAAGGTAAATATTATAAATATAAAAGCACCATGTACTTTTTATTAAACTCTTGTATTTCCAGCCAAAGCCATGGGACATCAAGATTTGGCAGCAGCTAAAATACAAAAAGGTAATGAGAATGAGGGTGAAAATGATCATCTACTCAATGTACCCGAAGTTGATTATTTAGATATAAGTGAAACAAATTCTGAGGCCGAAGAGACATTCGAAGACGATCGCAAAGAAGAGGCCTTAGCAGCGGCCGTTTTAGCTCAACGAGAAAATGCCATACTTGACGATCAAGATGATTAAAAGAACATGTTTTATTATTTGTTGCAAAACATTCCAGCGGACGTATTATAAACGTCCTTACTTACTTACATATTATATAAAAAAAAAACAAAATCAACATACATATGTATTTATATTTATTATATGCATATTATACAATACAATACAATCTAATATCATATACTATACTTATTTCACATATAAACGATATTAACAAAATCGATATAAAAAATACTAGTTAGCTACATACATACATATATAGTATACAACCAGTACTTGATATTAAACAAAATAAATTTCAATAAATTTTGAATCTTAACATTCTCTAACAAAAAAAAATACGTTTTCTTGGTTTCTGGCCAAATTTCTATGGTATAATTTTCATGTTTTCATTGAAATGAAAAAGACAGACATAAAAAGAGAAACACATTGTAACAAATACATGTGTAACAAGTATCAAGGGATTAAAAATAAAAGCTGCTTATTACGGCCTTCTTCCAACACTATTCCAACAATAACATCAATCGATCGATCGAATGAAACCTCTGATAGACGCACTAAACTACATAAACTGAAAAACAAGTACATATTGGAAATAAATAAAAAATTAATTAAATTAACGCGATACGAAGAAAAAATATCAACCACGCAATAACCTTGACCCATGTAGCAAATGTTTATTTGTTAACAAAAGTATTATCAACCTTTGCTTCATTTCTTCCTTCCTTCCTTACTTCTCCTTACCAGACATTTATTTTTAATTGTATTTAATTGCTATAAAGTGTTGGTGTCTTTTATTAACATTTTAATATTCTAGTTTTTTCTTTTTAATTCTTTCTATTTTTACTTTTGTTTTGTGTGTTTCTGCAGCTTACCGTGGTTTTCGTGAACGCGCACATTATGCTCCCTTGGTAAATGAAAAGAATGGCCAAATCAATCAAGAGACTGCAGAATTCATACGTCATTATGTGCGTAAATGGCGTGAAAAATCTCTGTTCCAAGTTCTTCTGCACTACAGAGCTGTAAAATTCCAAGACTTTGTAAATTTATGCCAACAAGTGAGTAACTTAAAAATGCTTACATACATACATACATACATAAATATTCATCAACATAGAAAAGTTGGTGGGTTGCCATGTTGTAACTTGATGCGCTGGTGGAGGGACATTTATTTCTTTTGTTTTCCAGGTTCACATTTACAATCAGCGTGTTGTGGCTGGTCTCAATAAATGTACACGTACCGTACCATTTGAACGTATTAATACCAGAGAAGTAAATTCCTCACAACTGGGACCTATGCCGGTGAGTTTGCAATTGATGTTTAATAATATACACAGTCAGAGCCAAAATTTATTTGTTTCATGTATGAAGCAAAATGTTTGTATTATAATAAGAAATAAACTCGTATAAGTTTGAATCAACCTAAAATTTAATTGAAGGTTTAACGTTTCTTATTAAAAAAAATCTAAATTAAAATTGATTTCATGGAAATTTTGTGAGAAGAGGAAATAAGTACCTAGGAAAACAATCAAAAAAAAATAGTATACAGCTGACAGATAACACTCTATTTTATATTACCAAAATACAAAAAATAAAAGTTAATATTTTGTTGGTCCTCCATTCACCTTAATTACAGCCTCTATAGTCACCGCTTTATGGAATTTACAAGAGCTTCAGTCACATCCCAATCTTCCGTTAAAAGCTGTTCGGTGTTCGTCTTTGGATGAAATGCTACATTTTCTATTGTCCCTGTCTAAAATTTATGGGGTTAAGGTCTGGAGATTGCGGAGGTTAATTTAATTGTTTAGGCACATTGTACAATAGCCACTTCTTGACAATTCTTGCGGTTTTTTTCTTTGTCATTGTATTGCTGAAAGACCCATGACTTTTCAACACCAAAAATTTTCAGCGCTTATTTTCAAATTGTTCTTTAAAATGTGTAAGTAGTTTCGGCTACTCATTGTACTTTCAACGAATACAGGATTACTTGATCGTGCAGCTGACATACAACCCGAAAACATCAAAGATCGGCGGTGGGTCTTGTATCTTGTTTTCTTGTAGCTCTAAGGTTCTGTGGAAGCAGCTCACTATTTCTTGTTCTCCAGACCTTACTGCTTGATCTGAAATCTCAAATTTATTATCATCGCTAAAGATTACATTATTCCAGAAAGATTGCGTAGAAGTTAAGTAAGCTTTTGCAAAGTCTTTACGTTTAATACGGTTTTATCCTATGAACACTTCCATGAAGTTCATGATCATTTAGCCGTCTTCTAATTATCGATGCGCTTACTGGGTCATCGTGTTTCTTAAAAATATCTTTACTGCGCTAAACTTTGGAGTTTTCTTGATCCCTCTGACTATTTTGCGCTCCTCATTATCAGTTAGAGAGCGTGTCGACCGTTATGTTTTACAGTTTTAGTATATCCCCGAGCTTTACTACTTTCAATAACCTTTTAAACATTTGACCGGCATTTGTTCACAATTTTAACTATATTTGCATCGATTTGATAAAACTCTAACCTCCACTGGTAAATCTTTGCCACGTGCCATTCGGTTCCTTAAATAATTTCCTAACTCTGTACTTACAGAATTATTACTAATTTTATTTATATAACTGTTTAAAACTGTGTAAAAGTTATTCTATCCGAAACATTTTTATATAAGTAAATTTTAAACCTAGACTTCTTTTAAACAGAAATTATTGTTCGCTGTAAACGAAATTTTGACTCTGACTGTATGTACTCGTATTTACATATGTACATACATATGTTTGTATTAAAATATTTGTACACTTTATTAAACACTTAGGTGGCCGTACGTAAATTGCCCATGCGTTTAGATCAAATACCATTCTATGATACCCAGTATATGGTAGATCCGGCCAATTCGATGACAAGACAAACGTATACATCAACCGTAACAATGACGGATGATGATGAGGCCTGGGATAGTCCAATGCAAAGAAATCCCTCAATGACCTCATGCCTATTGACTTATAATGCGTATAAAAAGGAACAGGCCTGTCAAACAAACTGGGAACGCATGGGGGAGAGTGATGTCATCTATAATCAGAATTTCTATCGCGATCCTAATATAATGAGAAGGTCAGACTTTCTCATAGAAATGAAAAAAGAAGCATGCACAAATATTTGTATATAAATGTATATTTTTTTTATAACAGAAATCAAATGCAGATGCAAATGAATGCCTACAACAGCTACAGCAACTATAACAATGTCTACCCTCCCTGGCAAGGTAATCGCAATAGTTCTAGGCGTAATAGTTTGAAAAGTTATCCCGCACCACCGCCACCACCTATGCCGCCCATGCAACAGAACATGTATAACAGGCAAATGAATCAGCCGCAACAGAACATTCGTAATTCGTATACACCGGCTCAAAATCCTGTTAATGAGCTTCAAAATCTAATAGGACGACGAGATTATAATGATGAAGTAGGTTAAGTTATTTCTTTGTGGCTAAAATCACAATTTTATGCCAGATTTTTTTTTTTTTTTTGCAGAATTCTGAGGAACCACCTTTCAATTTTAAGGCCATGCTACGCAAAACCAATTACAATCGACCTGAGAATAACTCCACAACTTATGAATTCAATCAGAACAATCAATCATTTCAGCCGCCAAAACTCCGACCTACCGGCAGACGCTTTGAGGGGAGTAATGCGCCACAATACGGAGCTGCTAACAACTTTGGTCAACGAAGTGTCGAAACATCTTCGAACCAGCAGTCTAGCAGTTATTCCAATGACTACAGTAATAACAGATCAACCGAAGAGGCCGGTGACAACAATGACGAAGAAGAATATGAAATTTAAATCTTCTGCTTTGTGTTTTTTTTCTTATTTTTGCAGTGCAGAAATCATAAAATATTATCGACGAACAATCAATGGTTTATATATATTTTTTTAATGATGATACTGTTAGATCGTTTGGAATTCTTCTAATAAAAATGTTAAAAAGTAAAAATCAATCAAATAAAATTAAATAAAACTCACTTTAACATTTTGCAATTTTTCTCTGTTCTCTTTCCTTAATTATTATTCTTATTATTGAACGAATTAAGAAAGATTTTAATTTAAATTTTAGAAATCTGTACGAGGAATTTTTAAATTCTTTTAAAGAACATACATATGTATGTATTACATATTTCATTTTAACATGTCCACAAAATGTTTCACATTATTGTCTTTAATTAAATCAAATATGAAAGAATTATTTTTGCAGCAGAAACTTACTTGAATACCACCAAGCTAATTTATAGAACATTGTTAAAGTTGTGAAACTTATAAATCTAAATCAGGTAGAATCTATAGTTTATATGGAAATATAATAATGTTTTATTTTTCATTACAAAGGGACCATCCCAACAAAGAGAAAACATGTTTAACCTTTGACATTCTCTTTAAAGTTTTTTGAATTGTTTGCACTCTTGCGATCTACTAAAGCACCTTGCCTTTATTTCACAAACAACTTATCAACTTTTCACTTTGCACTTTTTATCAAAGTGATAAGTGTTTCGTTTCAACAATATTCTTTGCAAATCTCACATAGCATTAAACTAAATTGTGTTTTTTTTGTAGCAACGATTGAAAGCCTCTTCAGCAGGGGCCAAATTACCGCATTCGTGATCGAATGAGCTATCGTATCGAAAAATGATTTCGATATCGTAATTATGATAAAATGTACTAAATTTCTTGCTCGATATCGCATGCCATAATCTCAAATAAGAAAAATACGATCAATTTTAATTTGGCCCCAGGTTTAGCGGGTTCTACTGTCAAATCTTTGATTTACACCTGAATTCTGCAACACGCTTGCATTTACACTGTAAAATGTGTAGTCTGGCCCGCATATCATCATCACATTCCATGAGGGATTTCCATGTCCAACTACATATTCTTCGTTTAATGTAGGTGCATTAATTTTAATGATTGTACCATCCACGCAACTACACACACATGGGAATCCATCCAGCATTACCACTCAAGTCATCGGCCCACTCCATGACAACGTCTATTAAACGCTTCACTAGTTATGTGTCACAATATGACATTGTAAACCGATTGTTTACCTTGAAAGTTTTTTACAAACTTATTAAAATTTGCTTTGCAATAATAACATTTACAGATTTTGTGGAACGAAGCTGTAATTGCAAAGTATTTGCCAATTACACTTATAATTTTCGACTTATCAATTTTTATAGATTTAAGAAACATATAGTTTTGCAAATTGACGACAAATTGCATAAGTGCAAAGTGAAAAGTTGTTTTGTGGAATAGATATGACTGATTTTTCCTCAGTTAGTTAAGCTAGTAGAACCCTAATAAAGTGTACAATTGATTAATTGTTCAAAATGATTTTGAATTCGTAATTGTTCAGGCACAATTAGAAGACAAAATATTACTGAGTTCTAAAACATTAACATGATAATTAACATTATGAAAAACTTTGCATACTGTTTCCTTTTGCATTGCAATACAAGACTGCTTTTAGAAAGTCATTTACTTTGCTTAAGTTGCTTTGTAACTAACATTGACGACATGCATGATTCAGTATTTTTATTGTACGACCCAAGGCATATTGAGTATGCCTTGGTACGACCCTTTTATAATAATTCAATAAATAAATTATATTACTTGGTATGACGGCATATCGAGCTGTGTAAAGTCAAGTCGTACGAATGTCATATCATTTGTTTTGCAACAAAATGACATTGGTTTAAAAGTTATTCTTGAAAATTAACAAAACGGATCACACCTTCTCAAACCGTCAAACATGCATACATATGTATATGAGAGTGTATTTTAAAGAGAGAGTGTAGACAAGCATGTAATGTCACATATTCTTTTATTTCTTTTTAAAGGATTTTTTTTAATAAACCAAAGTTCGTAATAAAAACATTAATTAGATTTAAAATTTTATTACACAAAAATTTAAATGTAACATAGGTCGTAATGCAATAACAATACAATAAAGTTTTACTAACGGCGTCTGGAACGAGAACGACGACTATCGCGTCTACGTCGACGAGCTCTAGATACTCTTCTTCTCGAACGGCCATGCGGTATCATATTTGGTGGGACAGTGCGTGTACGCCTGGGTTGCATTACAAAACTTTCCGATTCATTAGTTGGCGCTAAAGCAGCTTTTTGAGCGCTCTAATTTTTAAAAGAAAAATTTTAACTTTTTACGAATTAACTACAAAAATATTTACCATCACTAGATCATCCGTTAATGTTATAACACCCAAGCTTTGACCAACATCTAAAGCATTTTCTATGGCCTTTTGAACACTTCCATAGCGACGTTTCAGGTTTTCTGAGGACAAAACGTATTTAATATCTTCGCAAAGATTTTCATAAGTATCGCCTAAAAACAGAAAATCAAATAGAATATACTATTATATCGAGCCATAACCGCCGAAAAAATGTATCCCACAAACTCAAAATTTTACAGGGGAAGGTTTTTTTTAAATAAAATCAGTTTGAATAAAGCCATTATTTTAAAATTTATAATGTAAATATTGTTTTGTGTAATACATTTAATTTTAATAATTCTAAATGATGTTGAACTATCGATTTCGATAAAAAAACAACAATCGATTATGGTGTGGGATACATTATTTTGGCGGTTATGGCTCGATATGTACATAAGTATGTATGCATGTAAGTGACTGTATTGTAAGAAACTAAAACAGCAAAAAACTTACGTACAGAATTCAGGCTTTTGACTAAGGCTTTCTAAAATATGAGGTAACAATGCAGAATTTGTATGGTCCATTGTTTAATTTATTTACTGAAATTTGTTTCTTTCTTTCTTTTTCAGCAACAATTAATAATTTTACGAGTCTCAAAAAATTATATACAACACAAAACTCAAATGTATGTACATATGTATGTATGTATGTATGTATTTCTTTTTGGAATGTTTTCAAAGTGTATTTTTTTAAAGTAGTTTATCAAGGTGGAAACTTGAGATCATCAGATGAATATGAGCAAAGTCTAAATTCAATGAAATTATGTAGTTTTAAAAGATAAATATCAAAGATAAATAATATACATACATACATACATAATAAAGATTCCTCCCAATAGACCAAAACCCTTTAGGAAAATATAATAATAAAGCTTGCGAGCATAAGCCTTAAGCTTTAAAAAGACTTGAGAAACTATAGAAAAACACTTTTAAATTATTGTAGAATAATCAAAAAGGAACCCTCGTGATAATACTACTGAAATAATTATTTAATAAGCTCATATTCTCAATTTTAGAAAAAGCTTCTCCAAATAACATTTTATTAAACTAAATAAAAATAAGCTTATACCTACAATTGTAGAATAAGCTTATTCCAATAATTGTAGAATTAGCTTATGCCTACAATTGTAGGTTGTGCTTGCAAAAAAGAAAACTCGGAGCTTTGGCTGCCGACGGCAAGTCTTTCTCCTTAAAAAAATAAATAAAAAAAACCTGTAATGGCATTCATAGTTAAAAAAGGAAAAAGTTACCCCCTGGCCCACGATGTCGAACTATAACGTTCGTTTTGATAAGACTTAAGACAATTGTGTTTGCTTGTGTTTAAGAGTGTTGGAGTGTAATGGTTTGACATTCCTTAAGGATTTATTAACTACGAAATACATATTAAAATTTTTGTTTGGTTTTATAGTTTTTTTGTTTGTTCTTTGTTTTGTTGGTCATTTTTATTTTCTAATGTGACTACTTATTGCCTTGTTTGTTAGCTAATTATTATATTTATACAGGTAAAGACAATTTTGAGCCAATTTTTAATGTATGCAATTTGACGTCAACCCTACATTCTCTTATTAGTCAAAGAAATGTCAAACTTCATTAAGCCTGAATTCGTTTTTTACAGTCACTTGCATAAATACACCTTGTTTGTGAATTACTATTTTTATATATTTTATTTTTTTTTTATTTATTTATTTATTTCAAAAATATGCCGCAAGCCCATGGGACCAAAATTAGCAGTACTACTAACAATTCAATAATATAAATACAATTATTTAGATATATAACAATAATTTTAAGTTAGAAGAAAAATTAAATTATTTTACTAATTTTGTTTTAACAAAGTTTGTCGTTTAATTTCCGTCACATGTTAATCGAAAATTTTATTTTCAAATAACCTCATTCGAAATCTATTTTTTATTTCGTGAAAAAATATTTAAAATTTATCGTGAACATTTTCAATTTTCAAATTACATACATATGTCTGGTGTTATAAAAGGAAAAGATGTTTTAAATGCTCTTAATGAGCTTAAAATCCCTTCAAAATTAACCGAAATTGTGGATTATTTGTCTGCAAACTGTGAAGGTAGCAAAACTGAATTAACGGCAACTGTTAAAACAATTTTGGAAGCGGGTGTACAATATGGCTACATCCAGGAAACGGAAGACAGATACCACACTGATAATCAAACTGTCAAGGATGCTAATGATGGACAGGTTCAGCTAAATCAATCTGAGCCCAAAGAACTTTATAAACGAAATGAATTAATAAGTTCTAGTGAAAGCGTGGAAGTGGCAAAGAATCAGAGAAAATCTATAACAAATAAACGCCCTTTGACAACCAGTAAATATTTTCTAAATTCCAGTGATGATGAAGAGGGACCTTATGATCGTTCCGATTGTTGCGGTTCTAGATATAGGAGGAGATCACGTAGTCATAGTCGGGGAAAACCTAGTAAAAGTCATTCTCGTCGTCGTACTCTCCGGCGAAGACGTGGCTAAACTTTCAAAGTATTCAATGTTAAAGCGAAATTAATGTTTTGTTGTACATAGTTTTTTATGGGATGTTGAATAAAAAATATGTATATATGTACTAGTATTTAGAGAGGCTAATAAATTTTATTAAGCTTTATTATATAAAGAGCAGAAAATAAAACTATTTTTACTTCCAGTTCCTTACTAATATCACCAGAAAATAAAAACTATAACTGTGAAATATAAATTAAAGACTCATTTCTTTTGTTTACTCAATGAACAGTTAGTTTCTTTTCCGAACATATCAGCCATATCACAGAAATTAATTCCGTTCGGAAGTGGAATTAATTCCGTATTTTGCTTTTATAGAAAAAGTAAAGCGAACAATTTTTTCCCTTTTTCCCAATGTTAAAAAATAAAAGGGGAAAAAACTCTCGCGGATTTTTTATTCATGATTGGGCCGAATATGAAAAAATAGAACAAAAACAAACTGGATTTTTTAAATCTGTTGGCGCTTATATCGAACGATTTGGGTAATTTGGAACTTTTAGATTCTAATGTTTTCATTATCTGGTAGTTTCCAGAAGCTCATTTATGTGTAAAAATATTGGGAAAAACATCGAGGTAGTCATTTATGGATCGATTTGTGTGATAAGCAAAACATACTTATATATGTATTAATACCTCATAAAGATCTGTCACTTTATTACGACAGACGGACATTTATAACATTATCGTCTTCGCTATATGTAACGGTCCAAAATATATCTTTAGATTATACGAAATTCAAGTAAAGAAAGTATTTTTTTAATAATTAACAAACACAAACTGCGAAGCTTTTGGCTTATCTGCAGAAAAACACTCAGCTTCTTTGGCAGGAATCGAACCTGCAACCCTTTGACTGATAGTCCGGCACTCTATCGTCTAGTCCAATCAATGATCTGGGGGGTTACTCCGTATTTCGATTCGAAAGCAAAAGCTTTCGAAATACAATGTAAAAAGTATACAAATTCGAATGATTTTCTTTTCGAATCGAAATACAAAGTAACCCCCCAGACAGCGTTACCGTTGATGCGACTAAAGTGGCAATTTGACCCTTTTACAGATGCCTTGCCACTTTTTTTGTACTTTTTTTTTGTTTTAGTTGATACATATTAGTTTTTTTTATTAATTTTTTTATTATATGCATACGTAAACATACATCATATACAACATTTAAATAAAAAAAATACAATTTTTATTTTTGTTTTGTTTATTTTCCATCTTTTTAGAAGTGGTGCCCCTTTTTTTTAATAAATCCCCTTTTTGTGCGACTTTCTCAAATTTGCCAACGGTAACGCTGCCCCCAGAGCTCTGTTTCTGTTGGTAAAGTGTGCAGCAAAAGGAAAATATTATAATTATAAAAGCACCATATAAGGGCTATACGAAATCCTAAACTTTAACAAACTCTTGTATTTTCAGTCAAAACTGTGGGACATTAAGATTTGGTAGCAGCTAAAATACAAAAAGGTAATGAGAATGAGGGTGAAAATGATCATCTACTCAATGTACCGAAAGTGGATTATTTAGATATAAGTGAAACAAATTCTGAGGCCGAAGAGACATTCGAAGACAATCGCAAAGAAAAGGCCTTAGCAGCGGCCGTTTTAGCTCAACGAGAAAATGCCATACTTGACGATCAAGATGATTAAAAGAACATGTTTTAAATAAACTATATATATGTATATATATATAAAATTATGTTTGTTATATGCATATTATACAATACAATATTATATAAACTTATTTCACATATATGCAACCCAAGTTTCTTTGTAGAATTCAGAGAAACCACCTTTCAATTGTAAGGCCATGCTGAGAACAACTCTATAACATATGACTTTAGTCGAAACAATCAATCAGTGCAACCTTTAAAAACTACAGCCGCTACCGGCAGCCACTTTGAGGAGAGTAATGCGCCACAATACGAAGCTGCTAATAAGTTTGGTCAACGAAATATCGAAACACCTTCGAACCAGCAGTCTAGCAGTTATTCCAATGACAACAATGACGAAAAAGAATATGAAATTTAAATCTTCTGCTTTGTGTTCATTCTTATTTTTGCAGTGCAGAAATCATTAAATATTATACGAACAATCAATGGTTTATATATATTTTTTTTAATGATGATACTGTTAGATCGTTTGGAGTTCTTCTAATAAAAATGTTAAAGAGTAAAAATCAAGCAAATAAAATTAAATAAAACTCACTTTAACATTTTCCAGTTTTTCTCTTTCCTTAATTATTATTATTATTATTATTACTATTATTATTGAAAGAACATTTTAATTTAAATTTTAGAAAAAGGAATGAGTTTTTTTAAATTCTAAACATTTTAAAATTCTTTTAAAGAACATATTATTTCATTTAAACTTGTCCACAAAATGTTCCATATTATTGTCTTTGGTTAAAACTAATTTACGACGAATCAAATATGAAAGAATTATTAATTTATAGAATATTGTTAAAATTGTGAAACTTATAAATCCAAATCAGGTTCTCTTAAGCCATCTGAATGCATATTGCGGCCAGACAACTCCAACATAACACGATCTTCTAAATTCTTATCCAAAATAGAACGTTTATTGGTGCCCTATAAGGAAATTAGAAAAATGTTTGTAGTGGTATGGTAGGTAGTTGGTTTAATTTGTTAAAATATAAGTAATACGTACATTATCTTCCTCATCACTGTCTTCACCTTGTTTGGGTTCATCTCCAATACCCCAAACTTCTAGATTTCGTATACGAAAGTCTTTGCGTTTACTTAGTTGGACATAATCCTTATATGTGGTGCAGGACTCCGAGCTATGACCCAGACCATATTCACAGTCTAGCCATAGACCCCAATAATTAAATTGGCCTCCCATGCCCTAATGAAATTAAAAGTAACTTGTAATACAATAAAAGAAACATAAAAAGACCGATAGACCAGTTTTTATTTCTTGGATGATCCAAATTTATTATGAAAAACTGATTTTGTAATAAATTACAGTTTTTTAATGAATCTATTTTAATTAAAACAAGTTGAATTTGAACTAATTAAGATCAAAGACACACATAACAACAAGAGCGTATATTAAAATTTAGTATTTTATTTGTTTGAATTAATAGCAATGTTATAAAAGACACACAATTATGATATGCCGCACTTGATTTTATTTATTTTGTCAAATTTAGCTCATAACAACAAGAAGCTTTATAATACAGAATCATTTGATTTCCTAGAAAAGCAAAAGCATGAACTATTATTTAATGTCTAGTATAACTACAGCTTGGGTAAACAGCTAAGCATTAAATTTATTTCTAGTCAATTTAATTAAATGTTTTAATGCAAGTTAATTTCTATAATCTGTACACCATTTACTTAAGATAGCTCATCAACTCTTGTCTTCGTGTTTAAAGGAAAAGTACATCAAAAATATAAAATGTTTTACTTACCAAACCATTTGGCATTGTCTGTTGATTTAAATTCAAATACTGATAATGATCATTATAGCCCGTGGTATTAAAACAACGCATGGCGGGACTTAAAGTAAACAACATTGAGCTATCATCACCTTGAATGTAAAAATATCGTTGACCCAAATATTTAAATAAGCACATATTTATGTTACTTAAACAAACTCTACATACCTAGAAAATTTGGTCCTAAAACCCAAGATTCGGGCGCATAGCCAGCAAAGATATAATGATCTTCATCCTCCACAACCAAAAGAGTAGGACCACGTTTAAGCAATTTACCCAACATGGTGGAAAAACTTTCGCCCATAGTTTTCGAAGAAAACAAAAAACGCCATTTGTTTCTTAGTTCCGTGGGCATATTGCTATTAATATAAATCACGTGTGGTATATCCATTATAGGTGAATAATTTGTACCGCTGGGTAGACCTTTATATAAAAAACAAATAGATAACAAATTCATATAAAACAATTAAAATATATTTTACTCATATGTGTACATGCCTTCCTGTATGGGTAAAATTTGCTGACTTGGGTGTTGCGAACCCAATTTACCATTTTTGCCATTATTAGAACCATATAGATAGGAGAAAACATTACGCCATATTATGAGAAAGGTAGGATTTATTTGCAACCATTTCTCTAATGCATACAGAGACGCTGTAGACTCTGATTCCGTTTCCTTGTCCAGCAAGCGTATTAAACCTTTGGCAAAACACTGTGCCGAACGATCGTTGCAGTGATAGCCAAATTTAAGCCAAGATTCATATTCTGGGGAATTGCTAGCTCTCATTATGTGTAAATAACTTAATAAAACTGAAGTTATATACTAAAAATTATATCAAATTGTTATTAATGTATATTTTCATACCTACATATGTACATATGTATTTTTGATTAAAAATATTACCATTTCAAGTTGTTTTAAATCGATTTCATCGGCTGATTTCCCTCCCAAAGACAAGTGTATAAAATTGATTTGTTCATCTGTAGAGCCTCGTTCAACTATATAATAAGGTTCGGCATATTTCCTAAAAGCTATTGTGCCAACTCGTTGAGGTTGTCGTTGTTGTTGTTTTTGTTGTGGCGTGTGCGTTGCAGTGTACAGAAAGTTTGCGATAAACTGGGCTAAACTTTTGTCGACAATTGTGGACCATGTTTCCTAAAACAAAATAATTGTAAATAAATATTTAAAGGATTTATTACTCTAGATGATTCACCTTAATCTATTGATAAAATAAGCTTTATCGTAAAAAAAAAAATTTAGTAAAATTTTTTTGGGAGAAATCGATATCTTGTTGAAAGTTAAAAAAAAATATTAATAAAATAATTTTATTTATTTTGTACCTAATATATATTTGCTTAAAAAAATTTTTTATGGTGTGAAATTGTTAAATATTTTTTTATTTAACAACATTTTAAAATTTAGAATTTTATGCTAAGGTTTATTCAGTCATCTATCTGTAGACAAATTTATGTACATTTATGTATGTCCATTATTTAATATATGATTTAAAAACTACGAGATGAGATTAATAATAAGATTTTAGTGAATAACAGTTATTGTATTACAAAAGCAAAGTTTGCTGTTATGATTATATGGTAAATATAATAATAATAATGCAAAAACTCACACATTTAATGTGCATGAATACAGTCCAATGTGTATTAGGTATATTTAAATCTAAAAAATATTGTCAATTAGCCCAACAAATAAATAAATAATTATTATTTGATTTCTTTTGTGTACTTGTTGTCGTTGTTTGTTTGATCAATTTGTTATTGTCCGTTTCATTTAGGAAGCATTCATTTAACTGTAAGTTGTATAACGTTAAATTGTCTTATCAATTTCCTTAGACGATTTGCATAAACAAACAAACACACAACAATCAAATATTTGCCATTAACGCTGGCATTGTCAGTCATCGTTTTAATTTGTTCCTTTTTTTATTTTATTTTTTGATTTGCTTTAATTGCTTTCGTCATCATGATCGTTTTACATGTTATCAGCTAAATATATATGTACATATTAGTGTGCTCCCTGTTATTATGCATGTTTTTTATTTGTTATCCGTCACAAGCAGTTACTAGAATATCTAGGTCTTTGATGTCTTATGACTGTTTTTATTTATTTTTTTTTTTCAAAAACGCAATACAAATTCCTTATACCAGCCTGGTCAGTAGCGTTTGTAGGAAACAAATTTACTGACCTTGCATTTTTGTTTTTTTATGCCTGGGATCTTGTTTCATTTAACATTTTTATTGCGTGGTAGGTATGATGTGAATGTGGCAATTACCGGTTTAGCTTGTGGTTTATTGATACTTACCAATAATTTGTTTTCCGTAATTTTTTCTGTATGTCCGCCTGATGTGTGGCGAAATGAATGTTCCAAAACTTTCAATTCGTCAGCTGTAAAAGGTAGTTGTTCGCCTTTTTTGGCCTGTTGATTACCCATTTTTAAAGTTTATTCGACAATAAAATATATTCAAAAGCGTATGAAAACAAAACTAAACCAAAACGTTTTTTGCAATAGACTTCTTAGTTATTGTTGTGATAGAGAATGAAAGAGGAAATAACTCAAAACAAAACAGAGATGTTATCACAACGAACAGCTGGTTAAACAAAATAACAATAAAATCCTGTGGCATCTTTATCAAACAAGTTTTGATATTGGTAACACTATTTTAGCATATTTTTGACGTTTCACTTTAACAAAAAGAGTATTAGGAAAACATAAATGAAAAAATTACTGTAAGATTGTATTATAGCAGAAAACTGGAAAAGTGTTAAATAAATTCAATATTATATTAAAGTTATGTTTAATTCAACGTTAAAAATAAATATTTTGTAAATATTAGTTAAAAAACAACATGAATATAAGACCCAGATGTCGTGAATGGCTGCCCTTAAGTACGCAGCAATTGAGATTAAGAAACCTTCAAGCAATACACGGCGTTAATATTGAAATAAAAAAGAAAGGCAGTTCCAGATCGTCATCGGTGTGGGAAAACACACAGACGTTGTTGTATTACACACTGCATGATCATCCGGAAAATGAGCCATTTTATCAGAGTGAAAAGGTGGCCTTGCGAAAGCATTTACATGTCAAATGGGCGGAGATACAATGTTCAGAAATACTAAAGTCCAATGCTAATTGTGTTTGTATAAAAATATGGGCCTACATAAAAAAGACTGAAATTATAGAAAACCTAGAAAATGACGAACCGAAAGAAGATGAGCAAAGTGCTGAGGTTGACAATAATGCACTGCTGAGAACAAAGAGAATTAAGGAACCCATGAGGTATGCCATAATTTTTGTATTTAGTTGATAATTATTAACAAATTATTTTAAACAGTAGTGCCTTAACGCTAGAATTTGTTAAATTCCAAAAATTGCCCCAACCCTCAGATGCTCTACTCTTTAGTTGGGCCATTTACTTCTCCGGTCTAATACCCTTGTCTCAAAATACCGAGGTCAAGTGTTGTGCGAATTCGTTGATTTTTCAAATGAATGATGAATATTTTGCCTCTCCAGAACTCTTTAGTACGGAGTGTTTACGCCAACAGTTGGCCTTAAATTATGAACGTTACTCGGCCAGTGTGCCAAAGTGTAGCATACCCACACCAGATGAATTTACCATTAACTCTCCACAAGTTTCGCGTAGTTCTAGTCCAGTTACTGTTGATTGGCAAAAGGATTTGCTGCGCATGTCAAAGACACGTTACGTCCAGTTGAACTGTGTGCGTTCCGAGGTAAGGGCCAGCTACGACTTGATGAAATTATTGAGATTGCAACAACTACAAAGGCAACGACTGCAAATACAGCGCGAAAGTGTAGAAATGACAGCCGACATTAAACGTTTAAGCTTAAGATGTATAACCAAAGAACAACTATTAAGAAAACCACGTACCACTTCGATAAATTCATCAATTTCTTCGTCTGCATCAACTGCCTCACAGTATCATTCCATGGGTCGCACTCTTAGTCTTCTGCTGGCCGAACAGCAGCAAATTGATCCTCACCAACTGCTTCGGGCTCAACAGCTACAAAAGCAATTGGAATCACTAAAAAGTAAACAGAGACTGCTGCTAAGTGCTCAGGAAACCTTTTCTAAACGTATTACCCATCTTAGGCAACAATTAAACGCTGCTACTACGTCACGACAGCATTTGCAAACTTGGTTGACATCACGTCGACGTCATCTACACTACGACAATTTGGAATTAGAAAGTTCCACAGTTCAGCAATTGGAACGTCGTCATCGCAGACGTTCAATTACCCAACATGTAGAACGTATAATGTCCTCGTTGTGTTTGGAATTCAGGGACATTTATCCAATTGCCCGTAATCGCTATGGCTTCTATACAATCTGTGGTGTACCCTTTCCTACAATGGATGGCTACGTTTTGGACTCTTTTAATGCCCGAAGTGTGCATATATCAGAGAATATTACGCCAATGGCTTTGAGTGCTTCACTGGGTTATGTGGCCCACTTAGTAGAAATGATTTCAGTCGTTCTAAATCGGCCTTTAAGGTAAGTTTGTTTGCAATTATTTTCTAATAGAGTTTTGTAATTAAGATTTCTTTTGTTTTTCTACAGAAATCCAATTATACATGAAGGTTCAAGAACACGTATTATGGATGTTATCAAAGATATACCCTCGTATACATCAAGAGAGTACGTTACAATACAAATTCTTATCAAAAGTATTATCAATTTTTTTTATTGACTTTACAGATTTCCGCTCTACAGTCGATCCACAATACCAACAAAGCCAGTCAAGTATGCAGTTAATTTGTTAAATCAAAATATTGCTCAATTGTGTTTTGATATAACCGGAATACGTTGTGATATGCGTGCCACTATTGACAATTTACTAAATATATTTGCAACATTTATTCAAATCGAACAAAACAAACAAATACGAACTTTGGCTATAAAGCGTTTAACTATAGCTGAAATGAATAATTCTATTGAAGTTGATGGCTCTCATCAGCTGCACCATCAACATCTTCATCAGCAAAATCATAATCATCAGGAGCATAGAGATAGTTACCATGATCAGCAGGATTTGCCTAATCAAATGTCAACTAAGAATGGTGAACAAGATTTCTCCCTATCGAAGTCGCATTCGTCGGTCGATATGAATCATATGATGCCACCAACAACACTGATGCATCACCATCATCATAATGTGCCTGTATTTACGTTAACAGCCGATAAGCTGTTACATGCATCACGTATAAGTTCACACCCAATCGACATACAAGATCGATCAGTACTTATAACCACAAATCAACAACGGTAAGTATTATTTTTATAGTACTTGCTTTTTTCTATGTATGTATGAACATAATTGGAATTTTTCTTTGTTTAGAAATTGTCGTTCTGTTGGCTCTTATACGGATAGCGAGGAAGAGGTTTGCCACTCGGCACCGATTCAGTGTTTTTCTAATTCAGACTCTAACTTGACATCATTACAAAGTGGTGGGCATTATCATGTTTAAAGATTTCTTAATGTGATATTGTATTTTATTTTATTTCTTTTTAAGTTTATTATTTTCGAAGAAAAATGCTTCATTCTTTTATGTTATTTAATAATAGTAACATACAAAAGTACATTTGTAATATAATACTACTATATTTATATTGTGAATTTTAATCAAAACTAACTAATATACAAATACTTGTTTGTGTTTATAGCCAATTTAATAAAATAACTATAACATTTAATACAACTCGGAAAATTGCATATTTAATGGAGAACGAGTGAAAGTGAAATATATTTTGAATCTATAGAATATTTCGATATACCGAAAAAGTATTTATTGCGGAAGTAGTTTTCGATATATACCCCAGAGTTCAAGGTCCATGCGGCAATTTAGAAAATTGATTATTAATATAGTGTTACAAATTCGTGCATTCGGCACATGATTGCTTTGAAAACTTGAATTTTAAATGACAAACATCCTTAAGTGAATTGTCATTAAATATTCGGATTTTATATGACTTCTGTTCCAACTCAGACCGTCTCATTCTTAAAGTGGTTTCATTCCGAAAAAATTGTTCGGTTTACTTTTTCTATAGAAGAAAAAACGGAATTAATTCCAATTCCGAACGCAATTAAATTCTGTGACATGGCTGTTTATTCATTTATGAAAAGCATGTGATCAGAAGAATCATTATAGGATATTCAACTTCAGAGCTAAACCTATTTAAATTCGATTAGAGGACATACGCCTCGGTTCTATATTCCACTACGTAGTGAAACTGAAATCCACATAGACAATTTCACGGTGTTCTAGAAAACCAGTGAAACTTATTCTACAATAAACCAAACTGGAAATTATATTTTACTTTTCAAGTTATTTCCACTTAAAGTAGAACACAAACTTATTGAAAATTTCACATCCACTTCATTTTACAAATGCAAACTGAATTCATAACCAGGGCCGCCAGATGAATTTCGGAAAAATAAAGTCACTATTTTTTATTTAAACGAAAACATAAAACTTAAGGTTAATATACATAAATTTTAACTTTTTAAATAAGAAATCACAAAAAATATAATGCTGAACACAACTTGTGTGATATTTTTATAATGCCTTAGTCCGCTTTTACACTCTTTGACTTTTTGGATGAGAAGGGAAAAGAAAACAAAAGGGATACAAACTTGACGGTACCAGTCAATTTTCTTATTTCCTTACGAAATAATTTTCTTACGAAAATTTAATTGACGTGTGTAAATGAAATGGCAAGTTGAAAAGAGAATTGAACAAAAACTGGTCAGCTAAAACTGAAGAGCGTGAAACAAGACTTACAGTATTTTATAAATAAATATCTGAATTTTGCATATTTTATTAATTCAGATTAAATTACAATGTCAAAACAATTTAAAGCATTTAAAATTGCTTTTTATGTTTACAGGTAAAAAAGTAATTCTACTATCCTGACTCAATATTATTTGGAATTATTATACTTAAACTTAACAATTGCTAACAATTAAGAAAACTATTATTACGTAGTTTTGTTTTTGAAATATGTCTTAATATTTATGATATTAAATGAGAAAGAAAAATAGTTATTGTCTCAAAAAAAAAAAAAATTGGTAACAAAAACAATAATAAAACAAATGACAACATTTCAATAGCTCAGAAAATCGTCACTTTCAATGAAAAAATCCTCATCGTCACTGCTATTTTTGAAACGAAAAATCGTAAAATCTGGCAACTATGTTTACAACTTCTATCTGTGGTTTTCATTAATTGAAAACCTTTATTTATTGTTGCCACCATGGTCACCTTAATCAACTAAAATATCTTGGCAACTCTTAAAAATACTAGCAAACTGCTAAACAAAACAAAATAATAAAAAAAACAAAAACAAATCGAAAAAGAAAGAAATTAAAAATTTCTACAAATTGTATAAGAAATCATTAAAACATCAAAAAGGATGCAAGTGAAATCTGTAATAAGGTCTTTAGGTCGTTATAATTACTTTATTACCCAACGATTTGTCACTCAAACGCAAAGTGACAGTGGAGGACAGCAACACCAACAAATACCTACACGCGTCCTTAAAAGGAGAGATAAGGATGAAAGTAGCAAATCGAAATTAAAAATGCAAGGATGGCAAATACACAGTTACGGCGATGTGGACGAATTGCTATTAACCGACAAATTAAAAGTGCCCCAGCTGAAGCAGGCCAACGAATGTCTGGTTAGAGTAACTACAACTACAGTCAATCCCATAGATGTGGCCATGTTAAGTAATAATTTAAATACAGTACAAGCAAAACAAATTCTACACAATTTTATTTTTAGATGGTTATGGTGCCACAACACTGAATACCATGCGTTGTCAGGGCAATTCCATAGAATTCCCCTTGACTTTGGGTCGGGAATTTTGTGGTATTTTGGTGCAGAAGGGCATGAATGTCGATATACCCTTGGGTCAAAGAGTATGGGGTGTGGTACCGGTACATAATACAAATGGAGCACATGCTGAGTATGTAGCAGTAACGAATCATTGTGTAGGTTTTATAATATAAATACTGATAATTCTTATTTGCCAAAATTGATTTCTTATAGCTTTCTCCAGCTCCCAAAAACTTAAGCGATGAAGAAGCAGCCTCAGTTTTATATGCCGGACTTACAGCTTGGTCCGGTCTCTATGTAACAGCCAATATAGGCGGTGTCTGCGGTGCTCTCACGGCCGATGGAGGAGGTAGCCAAAAACGTATTTTAGTTTTAGGCGGTTCAGGCAGTGTTGGTTCTCTGGCCATACAAATGCTTAAGGCACAGGGTATTCAAGTTTTGGCAACGTGCAGCGAGAATGCCAAAGAACTTGTAAAATCTTTGGGTACTGATATTGTTATCGATTATAATAATTCAGAGGAAATGGCTAAATTATGTGCTTTTGCTCCTTATGATGTGGTACTTGATTGCAGTGGCCAGGGACCACAAGGTGCTGAACTGTTAAACTTTAACTACAAACAATATGTTACATTTTCATCACCTCTATTGAAAAATATCGATAGTTCCGGCTTGGGTTTGGGGATATTGAAAAATGTACGCAGTATTTTAGAAACAAATTTAAAATCGGTTGCCAAACAAAATGGTTTGGTTAAATGGGGTTTCTTTTCTCCTGCTGCTCAGGGTATTGAATTTTTAAAGAAATTGGCGGAACGTGAAAAGGTATAAAAGATTTTTATTTGTTTATAAATAAAATATATGTATGTATAATAAAATATAAGTATGTAGATATATGTATGTATGTATATGAATTTAAAATTTTTCAATTTCATGTTTTTTTTAGATTATGCCCTTAGTAGACAGCAGTTTTGAATTCGAACAGTTGCCGGCAGCATTTGAAAAGGTTCGCAATGGCCACTTACGCGGAAAAGTTGTGGTTAATATTAATTAATTTTATGTTTGTATAATTAATGATTTGTTATGCTTATTATTTATTTCAAAGTAATATAAAAAAGCCTTACTAGGCCAAAAATTAAATATATATTTTCTAAATAAAACATAAAGGGTCCGCCAAATAATTTTTTTTTGATAATGCTATAAAAAAACTACTGAATATTTTTCTCAAATTTATTTTTTTATTTCAAAGTACAATCCTTCCGGTTAATAATGGAAAATAATTATATATATACTCCTTATATATACTCCTCTTCAATTTTTGTGAACAAAAATTCGTTCAACATGGGCCGATAACGATCGCCATTGACTGTAACGGCCACTCCTTGCTCATTTTCGAAGAAAAATGGCCCAATTATGTCTCTGGACCAAAATCACCACCAAACAGTGACTCGTTTTGGGTGCATCGGCTTTTCAATGTATGCGTGCGGGTTTTCTGTGCCCCAAATGCGACAATTTTGCTTGTTTGCATACCCGCTTCTCTTCTTCCAAAATCCGTACGCAATTTTCGCACACATTCTGCAACATTATTTTTCAAAGTAATGTCGCAATATTTCCCAGCGTTGTTCAAGCGTGTACACCCCATATTCGTTCAGCGGAAGGATAAAACTAATTATCTGTCAAATCACACATGAGCTAAGTGTTACCATTCACGAAATAAGCACTAGTTAAAAAAACGTTAGATGGCTGACCCGTTATAAACCTAAATTAAAGTAAATATATAAATACATAATTTCATACATACATTTCACTAAATATCTCCCAACGAAATGAATACTTAAACATAAATTGTTTAATTAAGATAAAATGTCCTATTAAATAAACCATGTTTGTGATATAATATAATGTCGAATAAAAGTATAGTACAAAAAGTACTATATCTGATATACCTACCTATAGTTATGTAACCAATAGACCCATAAAAACGTAATTTTTTCTATGTTTTCAGAAGATATACATACCTATAAAACCTAATAAAATCGTTGCGCCTAAAAGACCTAGAAACGTATATGTTTGAATTTATACTAATAATTCCCAATAAATTCGTATTGATGATGTTTAAAATATCAATGCAATTTCTTGCATGTTTTTTTCATAAATTGATAATAATGTCAAAATAATCATTAAAATTTTGTCTCTTAACTATCCCATTAAGGAATTTATAGAATTAATTCTTAATAGAATAAACAAAATATATCTTAATATAAAGTACCTACAAAATAATAGAACAAATAAAAACTTTTGTGTTCAAATTATGTTTTAAATATGTAATCATAAATAAATGAAATGAAAAAAATCCTGTTACAAAATAACTTGATAGAGATAAAGGATGAATTAATTTTTATTCAATTCAAATCTATTACAAATAGTATATTACAATATTTTCAATTAATTTTATAAATGATTAATAATAAAACAAATAGAAATTGAACGAAGAAAAATATTTTTATATTTTTAACCATTCAAGGTTGAATGAAGTTTGTTATCAATTAATTCATAAAATAAAAGCAAAAACAAATGAATTAATTTTATTGCTAATGGTTTTATGGAATGAAATAATTACATTTTTAATTTTAGTGGATTCAACTTAAATTTCGAAGCTCTGAATTTCGTAATATAAAATATTAAATTTAATCAAATTCTCTGTAGTATATAATAAGTTCTTACGACATATTTTGTAATCGCCTGACGTTAATCGTTAATCTGATGTAAATAATTCACCTCTATTTAACCGAATTGTTATCATTAATAATTACATATTAGTTTATTTACCGTGCACCATAGGCACCAATAATAAGTTCATTAACAAAACATTATTATTTTTGCAAAAAGGAAATTTTCTGCTAGTCCTACAGTCTAATAAGACTGCAGAAATGTTTTTACTAACTATTGAACAGACATATTTTCCTTATGGAAAAATACACACACACAAAAGTTAATACGAAGTTGTTTGTTATGCTTATCGCTGCTAATCATTACCAGACTCTTTAATAGGCTGATGATTTTCAAAGTTGCTCAGTTATTCATATGTATGTATGTACAATGTAAAAAGAAGAAATATCCCAGCATACCATTCTAGGAGCGCTCCGAAAAAGGAGTCAGAAAAGAGTCCAATAAAAGAGCAGTTTAGGAGCGAAAGAAAAATCCACTTAATTATGTGTGTACCAAAGCGTTGTTGTCCTGTTATTTGTGCTTGAACAAAAAAAAAACATACCTGTACCACACAAGAATGATAAAAACAAGATTACACAGAGCCTAAAAAACCTCATAAAATACTCTTTTCTGACAATATCTAAGATAAGGCCACCAGATTTTGAAAAAGAAAAAAGATACATTAAGAAAAAATAGTAAAAAATTTATTTCTATTCATTTTTTTAGATATTGTTTAGATATTATTTTGAAAAGCGAAAGTTCAGTCAGTGCACGACACGACGTTTGTGAAGTAAAATTTGTTTTATTTTTCAAAGGTGACGATTCTCATTCTACTTAGAAACTCTAAGCTCAATAAAAACAAATATTGATCATGCATTTAAAATTAACGATGGCAAAAGATGACTGAGTATGAAAAAGATGACTGAAAGAGGACACAAATTTTATAGATGACAGCGAATTAAAATAGATGATTGCCTTCCAAAATAGAGGACGTATGGTCACCTTATATAGGAGCTCTTTCAGAGCCCAAAAACCCCTCATAAAAGACTCTTTTCTGCCATTATCTAAGAGCTCTTTCTGACGGACCATTTTCGAATGTAATGACCCTCTTTTCTGAAGGTTTTCGGAGCAATTATGATTGTTTTTGGGCTCATAAAGAGCGTTAACGCTCCGAAAAAGGTGTCAGAAAAGACTCTTTTCTTACTCATATGGCTTGCTGGGAAGTTTTTTTATATATTTTCCCATATGACAGATTAATTGATATGTTTAACGCATTTGTGTTGGTTTTTATATTCTAAAAATTATTAGTTTTGAGATTGGCCCTCAAAATTTGTAATTATTTACAAAACGGATTTCGACGAAATTTCAACTTTACTTTGCATACAACTTACATAGCGCCGCGCCACCTAAAAGTATAGTACATATAGTATATACTATACACCTAATTCTGTTTTTACACGGTTTGAAAATAATCAAGTTTTCATTAAACACGAATTACGATTCTTTTGGGCTTAAATTTATTTTGGTTAAATATAATTTTTATCACAAATACATTTCCCTTTTTGTGGATACAAGCAAATTTACTGGTTATATCAATTGTAAATAGCTCAAATTTAAGGGAACTCCCTTTTAGTGCATACAATCAAATGTCATACATTTTTTAAGCTAAGACTGCATATCTTTTTTTTTAATAGCTATGCTTGTGCTAAACCACATTGCATGTACATACATACATATAAATATGAATGTGATTTAATATTATAAACCTGATTAATTGTTCTTAAAAAAATAGATTTTAGAGATAATTATTAGAGGTGGTTAATTCACCTATTTTGCATATGATCAATGTCTTTTTTAATACGGGGTTTTCAAGAACCAATTACTGTGTAAAAACAGAATTAGGTGTACATATGTATGTATATACTATTTTTTTATTACTATGTAATATTTTTTTATGCTGGCCGCGAAGGCTTAATATTACAAAATAACTGAATACATAATACAAAAACAAAATGAAATACTTTTTAACATATACATACATACATATATTTTTACATACATTTTACATACATATACTCGTACATATATTTTAAAAATATTTATAATGACGTTATCTTCAACCGATTTTTATAAAATATTATTTGTATTAATGGAAATAAAATACGTATTTTTTAAAAATATAAATATGTATGTTTATAAGTATGTGCTGGAAAACGAATGGTTTATAAACGATCGATTTTAATTAGTGTGATGAATTTCGTTTGATTTGATTTATTCACCTGGGTTCTACATTTGTAAAATGAAGTGGAAGTGAAATTTTCAATAAGTTTGTGTTCTACTTTAAGTGGAAATGACTTGAAAAGTAAAATATAATTTCCAGTTTGGTTCATTGTAGAATAAGTTTCTAGAACACCTTGAAATTGTCTATGTGGAATTAAAAACGATTTCAGTTTCACTCCGTAGAACTGAGGCGATTATGACCAATATGCTAGATAAATTAAATAAAAACGAAAGAAGTAACATTATCAAAACTTTTTTGTTTTCAAAAGCGATTTCCATCCACAGATAAAGTAAAAATATCATTAAACCAAAGCAAAAAAAGGAAAGGAAAACAAATATAAAGTAAGAAAAGTTTGTAACATAAAATTGGTATTTAATTTAAAAGTTATAGGTAGGTATATAACTTTTATATAACTTAATACAAAAGTTTAAAAATGTTAAAACGCCTAAAAATTAATTACTACAGGGTTTTTAACGCCAACACAAACTGGGATTTCGCAAATACACAGGGCTTTTAAAAAGTTTCAGAAAATTTCTAACACTATAACGCAGTGACTGAATAGGTGGAAATACTTTTATTTTATTTAAGTAAATACTAACATATAAGAACTTTAAATTCCAAAACCCGAGAGCATATTTGTATAGTTGCTAGTTATACCCTGCACCACCATAGATGTGATTAGAACTGGTGGAAATCGGTCATTATTTCACCTGGTCCCATACAAATGTCCTCCCGAAATTGGGATTTACCGATCATAAATGTTTGAATTATGCAATACCGAAAATATGTCACTTACCAAATTTTATCAAAATTGCGACCTGTACTCTGAGCACAAGCTTTACATGGACAGCCAGCCTCCAGACGGGCGGACGGACATCGTTAAATCGACTCAGAAAGTGATTCTGAGTCTATCGGTATACTTTAAGGTGGGTGTGGGACCAATATTTCTGGGCGTTACAAACATATGCACAAATCCAATATACACTATGGTGGTGTAGGGTATAAAAATGCATAAGAGAGCAAATAATACAAACTTGCGATTTAAAAATTAAATTACATTTAGGTATTATCAATTTCTATAACACGAATGCGAAAATTTTAAAAAAAATATTAAAATGATTTTGCTATAGCAACATTTAAAATGGACAAATCAAAGACAAATAGGTACAACAACAACAAAAAAGAAATGCACTTATCGATAATTTCAGCTAATACAAAAACTAATTTATAATTTATAACAATTTAAAATAATCAAATCTTTATTATTATTTTCTACATGAATACATTTGTATGTACATACATACATACATATATGTATATGAGAGTGTATGAGCAGCACTATCTATAATTTCTTGATTTAATTTTTTAAATAATAGGACTTATTATTATTTTTTGCTACCTTCTTGCGTGATCATACCTATTAATCTATACAAAAATAAATTAAAGCAAAAAAAAACAGAAAGAAAGAATAATAAACAATTTATTATGAGCATGGGCAAGTTGTTATTAGTATGTACTTATAAACCCACATCTCACCATCGTACCACACTACATACATTTGTATACATTGTATGTATATATGTACATATGTGTATATACATAATCGTATCTACATATGCACATGTGTCATGTACGAGTACTTGAATATCATGCAATGTTCATTCATTCCACGTGTGTTCTCTAAGAGAAATAATGTTTTTTTTAAGTTTGACTTCCCCTGACGACCATCTGATATTTAACGATTAGATCAAAAGTTCAACGGCATATTCTTTTGTTGTTGTATTTTTTTTAAGTACTACTTCTTTATTTTTACTTTTTATTTAGTTTTTTACCAGTTGACATGCAAATAAACAAAAAGAAACAATCATTATCGTCGAAAGGAAATTTCTTTATAGTCTACTTTATATACAATACATACTCATATACATATGCATGTACATACATAAATAAATAAACAATTGGTACTATTAGGTATGAATGTATCAATGTTTTGAATTTAAATTTAAAGTGGCTTCTTTGGTGGTTAATTTTAGTTTGAGATATTGGATCGGACTTTTTATTTATTTTTATTTTTCTGTACGAAAAAATATTCGATTCCCTGAAAAAAAATCGATTTATTTGATAGCAACTGTCATAAATTTTGAATAATAAATAAACCACTTATAAATTGTTTGTTTGAATTCTAAATAGAAACAATATCAAGGTGAATTTAAATGCTAGGTGATAGCGTAGCGCCAGCTGATTATTCATGGTGAATTTGAAAATGTCAAAAACTTATATAAAAAAAAAACTTTTTGACAGTGACGAAAGTTTTTCATATAGAAAAATGCCTGTTGTTCTTGCCTTGTTGTAATTGTTGTAGCAATGCGGTCACCTGGTATTTAATTTCACCATGAACAATATCCTATTTATATGTACATAGATACTTTACCACGCAGACGAATATTACAACTCTTAAGGTACGGTCACACTTGGCAAATATTTACACAAAATAGCGTAACCACTTACTTTAGCACAAATTTGTTTGACGTTGTTTACTCTTACAAGAGTTTTGCAAGATCAAATACAGTAATTTCCCGGTTTAACGTATACTCAATTTAACGTATTCGCGATTTAACGAACAGTCATATTCTTTATTGAGTACCTTATATTACGAACAAAAAAATGGATTAAGGGAAAAATTTATTTGTATGTAAAGAAATTTTTCGCCTACCAAAATCAAAATTTATACGTACAAAGTCATTTTTTAGTTTTGTTTGAACTAATTATTTAATTGAATGTAATATGAACTAATTATTATTTTTTTTTTGTTTTTGTTATGAATTAGAATAAATAAACATGATTTTTTATTTAATAAAACATATTTAAAAAACTGCCGGATTTAACGAATTTTTCGATATAACGAATGGGCCTGACAATATATAATTCGTTAAACCGGGAAACCACTGTATCATCAAATAAAATAGAACTAAACATTTGTTGTGTCTTGTTCTAAATAAACGAAGTTTTTGTAAAATATATTTAATATATTTTATTTAGTGGTTACGTCTTTTTCGGCAAATATTTGCTAAGTGTGATCTAAAATATTATTGACATTAAATATTGAGTACCAATGCAATACTATAAATACAAAAATAACGGCTCTTACAGAAATTATATACTGGTGATAGAACACAGACTTATAACTCTAAATTAAAAATACCCAAATTACTAAAACAACTTTTCACATTACATTACCGAAAAACAAAACGACAATGGTATGGAAGAATTAATTCCTAATTCAATTATCAACAACAAATTAAATTCAATCTCTTAAACATTCTATTAAATAAATCATTATTAATTAGTTCTTATTACTTCAAACGTATTGATTTCAACAAAAAGAATTTATTCTTTATAGAATAGTTGGTTAATACCATTAGCAAATAGTAAAATACTGTTACGTTTTTACCTTTTAAAAACGTCAATTTATTTCCCTTAAATAAAACGGATTGCTTTTAATTGCAAAATAATAGCGTCAAGTAGTTTAAAGAAAATATAACGAGTCTTTATTTATTTTTATTATTTATTATTTAAATAAACACTCTGTCTCTTACTACTCTTTTACAGTTTACTTTAACATAGACTTAAAATAGAGTTAATTCAATTAAGTTTCAACAATTCGATTTGAATTAATAACAAGTAAGAGTGCTATATTCGGCTGTGCCGAATCTTAAATACCCTTCACCTAAGCGTAATAAGAAATACAGAAACTACACTAGACTAGAATATCCTAATTCTGTGTTTTCTATTCAGTGTTAGTGCAAATTTTATTAGTATTTGATATATTGTTTGAAACACAATTTTACGACCAACATAATTTATGTTAAATATTTTGAAATGTTATCTAATTTTTACCATTTTTAATTGATTTAATTACCAATTCTTACCATAACTTTCAGAGTCTGTCTGATGTTCATAATAATCTTCAGTGTAATTTAACAAACAGAGTATAAAAAACAAACAGAGTATAAAAAAGGGGTACAATTCGATTTTAGTGATTTTGCTCAAAAAAAAAAAAAAAAACAAAATGAAATAGGGCTTTTAGAGGAGATACCAGCAAAAAAAAAATTTATTGGCGGTCACGCCTATCTTCGAAGGGGCGGGCCCGTAAAGTTGAAAATATATAGGCCTATATCTCGGGAACTACTGGGTGCTTGATAATTTGTAATACACTAAATGAAAGGTATTAAAAATACCTTTCCAACGATATATATCATGATTATAAAATATAGACCGAATATGGGTTAAATCCGAAAAAAATATTTTTTGACCTGAATTTATTTGTTTTTTGGAAATGGTTCTTATATGGCAGCTATGACAAATTATGGGCCGATCTTCTTAAATTTTGGAACAGTTATTTTCATGTAATGAGGATATTTCACGTCGAATTTCAACATAATAACGCTATATTTAAGATATATATTAGTATTAAAGTGGATTTCGAGAGTGGACCTTATGTGGGGGATATAGTCAAATATGGACCGATATTCTCAAAATCCAGCAGTTAGATTTAGGCATGTATGTAAATGATCCGTGTAAAATTTTGGATTGGTACCCTTATTTATAAGCGATTTATGAGTATTAAAGTGATTTTCCGAAGAGGGCTTTATATGGGGCATACAGTTAAAAATAGACCGAAATTAACAAAATTTTGTGAAATGATTTTTGTATATATTAAAATGATCTGTGCAAAGTTTTGAGTCGGTACCGATATTTATACAATATATATAGGGAAAAATCTCTTTTTCAGATGTGGTCCTTGTATGGGAGCTATGACCAGTTCTGGGCCGACTACCATAAAATTTAGTACAAAAATTTATTTGCCTATAAAGAGTATTTATGTCAAATTTTAGCCGTTTAACATTATTTATATCTGTTTTATACGTATTTAAATGAATTTTGGAAGTGGACTTTATATGGGGTCTATGGTCAAACATGGACCGAACTAAAAAAAATTTCGTTTTGCGATTTCTTTTTGCACAAAACTTATTTTTGCTGAATTTTGTCGTGATATTCCAATTTTATAGGCATTTATGTATAATTGAGCAATATTTCGGGAAGATTTTTGTATGGGGGCTATGACCAATTTTGGGCCGACCACCATAAAATTTAGTACAACAATTTATTTGTCTATAAAGAGTCTTTATGTCAAATTTTAGCCGTTTAACATTATTTATATCTGTTTTATACGTATTTAAATGAATTTTGGAAGTGGACTTTATATGGGGTCTATGGTCAAACATGGACCGAACTAAAAAAAATTTCGTTCTGCGATTTCTGTTTGTGTAAAACTTATTTTAGCTGAATTTTGTCTTGATATCCCTATTTTATAGGCATTTATTTATCATTAAGCCATATTTCGGGAATATATATATTTGTATGGGGGCTATGAGAAATCATGGACCGATTCTTACTATTTTCCGCACACTTTCTTCTTTTGTCATACAAACAACGTATACAAAATTTCATAGTATTATCTCCAATATATTTCAAAATATTGCAATAAAATGGACGAAAAATATCAAATTTTTATAGAGGTGGTCTCACATATTGGTTCATAACTCTGGTTGACCTAAACCGATTTTGCTGATTTTAAATAGCAAACTTCTCGAAAGCACTTCTGACAGAATTATTGAAGGTTTGGATCCCGAGAATATCTGGGGACTTCAAAAAACTGATTTCAACAGACAGACAGACAGACAGACAGACAGACAGACAGACAGACAGACAGACAGACAGACGGACATCGCTTAATCGACTTCGCTATCTATAAGGATCCAGAATATATATACTTTATAGGGTCGGAAAATTTTTTTGTGGAAATTACACACGGAATGACAAACTTATATATACCCTTCTCACGATGGTGAAGGGTATAAAAATGTAAACATTTAAAGGTTGAGGGATATATTTTTATAAATTAATTCAACAATAAATTAAACTAATTAAATATTATATGACAATAATGCAGAGGTTCGACTGCTAATGAAGTGGTTCGGTTTACATGTTAGGATGTTCATTTTAATGTCTGCATTGAACCAATACAACTTCGATGAATTGAATACGGTAAAATCATTAATTGTTTTTTTTTCTTCTATTTTAAAAGATTTTCAAAAAAGTCTCAAGTACATACAATGAATTTTAATAACAAAATTAAACAAAAATATATTTAATTTTATATGTATTGTAAACTAATATAACAAAACTTTAAATTGTAATCTAGAAATAATGGCAAAGTAAAGGGTTATTTTTTAGCAACTTTATATTTTGGCAAAACTGTTTTTGAAAGCTAAGCTGTACTTAAACATGTTCAGTTTGGTCTATAATTTAACCATGAATCGATTTACAAACGACCAACGCTTGCAGATAACTAAATTTCATTCTCGGTTAAGATCATCCAATCATTTATCGGATAATTGTGTTCAGCGTCGAAGGGCAGCCAGAAGCATTGCAAGAACTGCCAATACATTCCAACAAATTCACTGTTTGATGTGGATTTTGGGTGGCATCATTGGCCGTACTTTTTCAAAAACCGTCGTCTGCAGAAACGATACTGTGAATGGCGAGCACTACCGTTCGATACAACAAGACGATTCCACATGCCACATAGCACCCGAAGCAATGGTGAATAGTTTATTTCACGTTTGGGGCCGCATATATTGTGCGATTTAACATCTTTAGACTATTTTTTGTGGGGCTATGTTAAGGCTGATATCTATAGGGGCAATACTGCAACGGTTAAATTTATTCGTGGTTATCTCGATTTCTAGCTAAATTAATACACACTTAATCAGCTCTTAATATATAAATAATTTTTATTTCCTTTAAAAAATTGCTTTCTACGTACGTACCCATTAACAATTATAATAAAATTATTTTAAAACTTAAGACGGACTTAATGTCTGACCGGCTCACATACGAATAGACTAAAATTACTATATTATGTATGTATGTAATATGTATATTGAAACAATTTAATTTTATTTCTATTTATTTTAAAAGCCAAAGTCATGATTTAATTTCAATTAATATGAATTACATTCCAATCAAGGTAAAAGAAATGTATAGTGACAAAATTAAAAAAAAATTAATTATTTATAGTGTACTATTGTGAAATAACACACTTCATGTGACGCCGCAAATGTTTAGTACATCGCAAATCCGTTGATGTTTTTAAATTGCATTTCATATAAATTCAGAAATTTTCGAATTTTCATGTAGGAGTTTTGGCGCAAAATCAGAAGACCATTAGAATCTATAGTTTATATGGAATGAGGCAAATTTAATGTTTTAATGTTCATTACAAAAGGACCATCCCAATAAAGAAAATCCATGTTTAACCTTTTACACTCTCTTCAATGACTTTTGATATGCTCTCACTCTTGCGACCTACAAAAGTATCTGGATCCTATTCTAAAAACAACTAATCAACTTTTTACTTTGCACTTATTAAATTGCATTTTTTTATCTGTTCCACAGTATTCTTTGCAAAGACTATGCACTTTTTTGCAAAGCAGTTTGCGAACAAGAGTATTGTAAATCCATCGAAAATTTAGATAACAAGGTTGGCTAACGATTCGTCATTTTCTGTTAATTAGGTAGGTAGAGTTCAATAAACTCAATTATAGAAATAAAAAATGTGTAATATGTATACAATTGACATAAATAAATAATTGAAATAAAGAAAATAATAGAGCATGTAAACAATTAATTTAACACATTTATTAATATGTACACACTTAACAATAGCATTTTTAATGAGTTCTTAATATATAAATAATTTTTATTTCCTTCAAAAAATTGCTTTCTACGTACGTATCCATTAACAATTGTAATAAAATTATTTTAAAACTTAAGGCGACTAAGTTCGTTGTGAGTCTGACCGGCTCACATACGAAAAAGACTTTGCACCCTTTTTGCAAAGCCTCTTCAAGCTTTCATTCGTTGTGGCCCGCATATCAACATTACATTCAATGAGTGATTTCCATGTTGGTCCACATATCCTTCCTCGTGTAATGTAGGCGCTTCAATTTTAAGGATTGTAGCATCCACGCAACCACACACACAAGAGAATCCAACTTTTCTGCATTACCACTCAGGTCATCGGGCCACCCCATTGTGTTTTAAAACAAAACGTCTATTATTAGGTCGACAACCCTATAATTATATTTAAAACTAGCTGACCTTCGGTATTTACTAATTTTTTGTATTTCATATAGAATTAAAAATTAAGACAGAAAAAGTAAAATAAAAAATAACAAAAATTTGTATCAATTTATTGCTTAAAAAGCATGGTGTAACTATACAAGGTGAGTGCAAATCGACAATAATTACAACACAAAACAGAAACAACAGGCATTTTGTTTGTGTAAAATAATGTACTACTGTCAAAAATACTTGAAAAAGTATTACTTTTGACATAAGTAAATTGTAAACAAAGTCAGTCAGCTGGGCTACTGCACTCACCTTGTGCTTAAAAAGTTTCTTCAAAATTCGATTATTATTATATGCAACAACAATTGAAACAATTGTTAATTAAAAAACAAACAAAAAATCATATTAAAGCTTGATGGTAAACAATGTTTTTTGTTCTTCTATTTGGGGCAGAAAATGAATAGTCCTGACGGTGTATCGACTCCCGAGCACGCAACCGTTGGAAAAATATTGGGATTCTAGATTTAACCCACACATTTTTAAAGATTGTCCTTGAGATTTATTTTTTGTCATTGCGAATGCAAGGCGAACTGGAAATTGGACGCGTTTAAAAATAAATTGTAGATCACTTGGTTTCATAGGTGAGAAGTGAAAAGGAGGCTTTGGTGTCAGTTCTTCAAAAAATTTCTCTTTCTAAGAAAAATGAGAAGTGAAAATGAGGCAGTAAAATTTAGTTCTTTGAGTTTTTATAAAATTGTCTCATACATACTTAAAAAAATTAAAAGTGAAAAGGAGGCTTTGGTGCCAGTTTTTCAAGTTTCTTCAAAAAATGTCTCTTATTAAGAAAAAATGAGCAGTGAAAAGGAGTCAATATATTAAAAACTTAAAATTTCCGAGTTTTACCAGGAATTTTAAAATTTTTTTTACAAACCATCTCCTGAAAATTTTGAATAGAATAAAAAAAATCAGCCAAATCGCTACAGCCGTTTTTACGTGATGCCATTACATACATGGACCATTTCATTTTTATATACATACATGTATATAGATAAAATAAACTTGGATTTGATTGAATCCAAGTCCCGAAAAAATTATTTGGTCTTGTTTCTTGTTAAACTCGCATGATGCTGCGTCGAACAAAAACTTAACTTTTTGAAAGCTTAACTAATTATAACAATATAAATTTGTAAGCCAATCGTTTTCCTTGAGAGTTTTTGACAAGAGTTTGTTTGACATTACGCGGCCTTTATAATGTGGCTTGTTACTTGCCATTGGCTGTGAGATATTGTGTTGCTGTTTTGACTTGTCTTCCACTTTTCCTGTATTGTTTGGAGATTTACTCGGGCACATCTGCCACAAATATTTTAAAACTATGACGATGTTTCAATAGGGTAATTCGATATATTTACGGTCTAACTGTTCGGGAACATGTTTCCGAACACCAGAAACTAATTTTAGGGTGTAAATTTGACCAATATGTATATAAATATGAGGAAAATCTTATTTTTTTATAAGACAGTTAAATATGGAAATCCATCATTCATCGCATCCATCGTATTGCGTGACTATATCGAAATTATGGAATTCAATGATTCCGTATGAGGATCGCAGATTTCCACACAGTTTATCAAATTATAATCTCATTTTCTTGTCAAATTTATAAATGAATATTGAATTAATATTTTTCTCTCTATTTCGAGCTGTCTATGGACATTTAAACAGGCAAAATTATTAGGAGGCCATTATTTGTAATAAAAAAACAACTTTATTTTTTAAATTGTGCTTTGTTTGTATGTTTTATTATGTTTTAACAATCATTTTCCTGCAATTATACATTATTTATAGGTTTTGTGCAAATATTAGGGACTCTCTTCATTATTATTATTTTAATCTTAACTTTTTTTTATATTTTCTTTTAATTTAAAATTATTGTTATATATCTAAATAATTGTATTAATATTATTGAATTGTTAGTAGTACTGCTAATTTTGGTCCCATGGGCTTGCGGCATATTTTTGAAATAAATAAAAATAAAATAAAAAAAAAATATTACTGAGTTCTAAAACATTAACCCCTTTATTCATAAAACTTGTCAAAGGTTTATAACAAAATTTGCTTTATAAGCCTGTTATAAACCCTTGATAAGTTTTTATGAATTAGACTGTAAATATTGTATTGTATTGTAAATATTGTATTATGTTAATTCCATATACATACATATACATATAAGTGGCCTTAGCGCCAAAAAGGCATTGCAGAGGCGACATGATAATTAACATTATAAAAACTTTGCATACTGTTTCCTTTTGCCTTTCAATACAAGGCTGCTTTTAGAAAGTCATTTTGCGTAAGTTGTTTTATAATTAACGTTGAGGACTCACCCCATATCTGACAACATGCATGATTCAGTATTTTTATTGTAGATCGTACGACAATTTAAATTTTTATAAAATATGTACGACCCTTTTATAATAATTTAATAAATAAATTATATTACTTGGTATGACGGCATATCGTGCTGTGCAACAAAATGACATTGGTTTAAAAGTTATTCTTGAAAATTAACAAAGCGGATCACACCTTCTCAAACCGTCAAACATACATACATATATGAGAGTGTATTTTAAAGAGAGAGTGTAGACAAGCATGTAATGTCACCTATTCTTTTATTTCTTCTTAAAGGAATTTTTTAAAAAATAAACAAAAGTTCTTAATAAACACATTAATTAAATTTAAAATTTTATTACACAAAAATTTAAATGCAACATAGGTCGTAATGCAATAACACCACAATAAAGTTTTACTAACGACGTCTGGAACGAGAACGACGACTACCGCGTCTACGTCGACGAGCTCTAGATACTCTTCTTCTCGAACGGCCATGCGGTATCATATTTGGTGGGACAGTGCGTGTACGCCTGGGTTGCATTACAAAACTTTCCGATTCATTAGTTGGCGCTAAAGCAGCCTTTTGAGCGCTCTAATTTTTAAAAGAAAAATTTTAACTTTTTACGAATTAACTACAAAAATATTTACCATTTTAAAAGGCACGCGCACTAGATCATCCGTTAATGTTATAACACCCAAGCTTTGACCAACATCTAAAGCATTTTCTATGGCCTTTTGAACATTTCCATAGCGACGTTTCAGGTTTTCTGAGGACAAAACGTCATTAATATCTTCACAAAGATTTTCATAAGTATCGCCTAAAAATGGAAAACCAAATGTACATACATACATATGTATGTATGTAAGTTATTATAAGTGACTGTTTTATAAGAAACTAAATCAGCAAAAAAAACTTACATAATTTAGGCTTTTGACAAAGGCTTTCTAAAATACAAGGTAACAAAACAGAATTTGTATGGTCCATTGTTTACTGAAATTTGTTTTCTTGTTAATGCCACAAATTTTTCCACAACAATTAATAATTTTACGAGTCTCAAAAAAATTATGTACAATTGATTAATACACAAAACTCAAATGTATGTATGTATGTATTTTGATGAATGTGTTTTTTTTTAATGTTTTCAAAGTGTATTTTTTAAAGTAGATTATCAAGAAGGAAACTTCAATATGTTGCGATAGTCAGATGAATATGAGCGAAGTCTAAAATTTACCAGACCAATAAAAAATGATTAAGTTCTGTCTAGACTATGGTCTATGATTACATAAATATGAGATTCTGTAGAAATTGTTTCCAAAAGTGTTTTAACTTTTTAATCTGATAAAAGTAGAACTCAAATCAATGTAATATGGTATTGACGAAATTAATGTTTTCAAAAATTTGAGCTGCTTATATAATTATCAACAAATACTGAACCTTTGAAATCTTGTAAACATCGTCCAATGTCGAAATATCAAGGGCAAATGTAAAAAGACACATGATATGTGACTGAAATTAATTCATAAAGATATTAAGACCTCTTTTTATTTGTTTTTTTTTTCACAGATCACGGGTGACAGGTGTCTTGCTGTTTAACATTTCATCATGGAAAGGATCACACCGCAACAAAATATTCAGCTAAAAATCAGCGTTCTTTGAGAAATGTGTAAAATAAGCAATGGCTTTATTAGAAAATCATTTTGCTGAGCAGCTAAGCTTGCGGTCAGCATCTACCAACTGGCCGCTAGATACCAGGTAGCAATGCTGAGAAAAGTCGAGAGTAGGAAAATTAATGCCTTTGATAAACCACCTCAGCGTGCATTTCAATGAAATTGGTTTCAAAAAGTAAATGTCAAAGATAAATAATATAATAATAAATATTCCTACATCCAGTTCTAATTGAATCACCCTATATGCATACAATAATGAGCATACCAATAGCCCATATATAATAGCTACATTGTACTTTGCTGACCCACTACAGCAGTTGTTTAAAATAATGGTGGCATCATATTTTTCCCACTTTATTTCTCATCTTTATAAATACCTTCTATTTCAAACTTCCAATCCTATCTATTATTTTGCAGATGATAGCAACGTTTGACATAGACCAAACCCTTCGGAGATTGGGGAAATGAGACAAAATATGAATGATACGCTGAGCCAAGATCTTAAGACAATTTCATAATGGGGTTGTGCGCACAGAGTCGATTTTAACGCACGTAAGACTCAATGTTGTATATTAACGCACAACAGATCATGTTGATTCATCTGGGGCCAAATTACCGCATTCGATATCGAGTAAAATTGATCGTAATTTTCTTATTTGAGATTATGGCATTAGATATCGAGCAAGAAATTTAGTACATTTTATCATAATTTCGATATCGAAATTATTTTTCGATACGATAGCTCATTCGATCACGAATGCGGTAATTTGGCCCCTGTTTATATAGGCGGTGTAAATTTTAAGGCATAAAACGCTATTGACGGTCTAGGCATAAGAATCCAGTGTGATATCCGCTGGACCAAACACATTTTTCAAGTATCAAAAGAAGCGTTCAAGTGCCCTGGTTTTTTAAAACGGTGTAGAAAATACATCACTCCATCTGATCTCCTTACTATTTACATTACTTATATTCAAATCGAATGGAATACAACTCTCATGTATTGGCCGGTGCTTCGAAGTCTATTTTGAAGTTACTCGAACGCGTACAAGAGAGGGCGAAGATGTTAATCGGAGACAGTAGGCTATCCAACTCTATTGATTCATTGGAGCATCGTCGCAATGTGGGTTGTGTTTCACTGTTCTATCGACACTATAATGGAATTTGTTCTGCTGAAATTAGGAAAATTGTTCCTGAAACACGTAGTTTTTTACGTAATACACGTTCGTCAGTCAGGACCCACCCACTATAGGGGAAATTCGTTCTTTAGCCATACTGTCCGTATTATTCCCTGCCACTTTCAATATAGGAAAATTCAAATCAAATGTTCACAACACTACTCCCTCTATTCTCCCTCCCATAACCTATTTTCCTAGTTCCAACACAATGCATCGCATAAGTAGGGGTCGTCCCATGAGTGCTGGTCTACATTACTAGAAACGCGCATTTTTTTTCTTCAAATTTTAAACTTTTCTAAATATTAGTGACAAAGTTAGTTTTTTGTTAGTTTCAAAAATGGGCAAAAACAAGTCATGTACTACATAAATGAGACAGTGCAATGTTACTAAAATTAAAAACTTTTAATGTCGGCTATTGCACAAAAGTTTTATTACAAAGAAGTTTGCAACCCCTGCTATGAAATCTAGGACACAAAAGACCACTTTAGCAAAAGATGGAGTTATTTGTAGAGCCAGTAAAAACAATCCATTTTTATCTTCGCGCGAAATAAAGGCTGAAATTGGATATCAAATAAGCTCAGAAATTTACCCACGGACAATAAGAAGACGCTTAAATGAGTCAGGATTTCGTGGGTGTATTGCACAAAAAAACCTCATGTCTCACAAGCAGCGTTGTCAACTTGGTGCGTTTCGCACCAGTTTTGGTGCGAAAAATTCTTTAGTTGGTGCGTGATGCGCTTTTTTTTAAATTTTGGTGCGCTTTTTAATTTTTGGTGGCACCAAAGCAAATTCAACACAACTTTTTGTTTCAGTGTGAGAAAAAATCTTTCTACAATAAAATACACCTGGGGCCAAATTACCGCATTCGATATCGAGTAAAATTTATCGTAATTTTCTTATTTGAGATTATGGCATTAGATATCGAACAAGAACTTTAGTACATTTTATCATAATTTCGATATCGAAATAATTTTTCGATGTGATAGCTCATTCGATCACGAATGCGGTAATTTGGCCCCTGTTTGAGAACCATTTCTTTCAACACTGCAAAATTTTCTTTGTGTATTTCGGTGCGTTTTTTAATTTTTTTTGAAAATGTGATGAAATCTTTATTTTTACTAATTTTTAATTGCAGTTTTCTAATAATTCATAACTCATGAAATCTATACGATGAAAAAATGTATTTTAAATACGAATGTATGATAAATGAAATCAAATTCTTCAAAAATCTTTGTTTGAAAATCAAATTAACATTTTAAAGATGTAAATAAAAATTCTTGTATAACCTGATGGTTTGGTCTACTGAACTGTAGACGAAGAACCAGGGTTAGAGTACCAGTGGAATCCTAACAAATTTTATTGGAAAAAATCAAATAGAAGTACTTTAACTAGAAAACAAAAATATATAAAAAAAATACCAAATATGTACTGAAATTAGCTTTTTTACCAATTAGTACTTTAGTTCCGAATATCATATTGTGAGTTAAATTTTGAGTGGTTAAATGCTTATTTTATCTTTATTAGCTCATTTGTTAAAAAAAGTCTTTTACTATTATTATTTTTACTAATAATCGTTGATAAAAAGCTTTTAATAGAATTTATGATATAAAAAATTTCAAATTAATTCAATAAATATTAGCAACAAAAACGAAATTCTTAACTTGGTGCGTTTTTTTTTGTAAATGGTGGGTTTTTTCTCCATTTTGGTGCGTTTTGAAATTTCAAAGTTGACAACGCTGTGTATAAACTTTACAATTGCTCTCTTTATTTGATATATGAAATTTAACAACAACAAGAAAACATTAGCTGAATACCAAGGCATATTGAATACGGTAGTACTTGCACTGCTATGCAAAAATCTATTCACAATATTCATTCAGTAAATATGCGTTGCTATTTTATATCAATTAAAAATATGTTTGGGTTTGAAAAATTTGGAAATGTACCAAATGAGCCACAGTTTTGAATTGTACCAAAAAAAGTACATTTGTACCAACTTTATCAACCCTGTTGTATAATAATGTTTAATAATTTGTAACGGCAAGCCGTCTTTTTGTATTCTCTTTCATTAATTTTACAGATGTTGTTTCAGTGCTGCCAGTATTTTTTTTAGAGCTTATCCCCAATTTTTGATTTGTCATAAAATTTTTATTTTATTAATATGGTCCAGAGAAGACATAGAGGCATGGTGAAATTAAATACTAGGTGACAGCATTGCTACAACAATTACAACAAGGCAAGAACAACAGGCATTTTTGTTTGTGTAAAAACTTTCGTCACTGTCAAAAAGTTTTTTTTTATATAAACTTTGACTATTTGTAAACAACTTTTTGACATTTTCAATTTCACCATGAATAATCAGCTGGCGCTATGCTGTCACCTAGTATAAATTCACCTTGAATAGAGGTATGTTTTGCTGTGAAAATGGCAATCTTAATATCCATAACTTTGGATTCTGTTGTGACTGGGATAGTACCTAAATGAATTGAAAAAAAACATTAACATAATTTTATGACTGAATTGAAAAAAAATATTTCTTACAATAATTCTCTAAAGTATTTCTTGCATAAAAAGATTCGAAGTTATTTTTGTGTTTGACCGTTTCACCGTGTCTCTTGATATCCTTTTTTGTGATTTTAAAGATCACAAGAATAAGAATAATTTGTTGGAAGAAACACATTTTAGCCACCCTAAAATAAAACATGTTAAAAACCTTTAAAAATATACTCGTATATGTATATTTCTACCCTTTTGCTCAATCTTCGCCTTCATAAGAAGCATTACGATTTTTTTAATAAAATTAAACGGTTAAAAAAATATACCTACCTTTTTTTAATATTTGCATAGTTCTTCTTTATTAGAAACCATCCACTATAACACATATTTTTAGCATTCCCACGACAGCCGGTTCTACGCACCGGAATGACCCGATATCACTCGGCCAAGGGCTGTCAACTCAGCAATTACTGCTGTTACAACAACAACAACAACAACACATATTTTTAGCATTCCCACGACAGCCGGTTCTACGCACCGGAATGAACCGATATCACTCGGCCAAGGGCTGTCAACTCAGCAATTACTGCTGTTACAACAACAACAACAACACACATTTTTAGACTTGCCAGACGCACATTTTTTAGCTCAAAAATCATTCTCGTTACTATCAGTTATAAAAAAAATTCTCCAAAAAATCCCCTAAATTTGTATTGTCATCCCCAACAAATCCCCGGATACCCAATATGAAATTTTTATCCCAAATCACGAAAAAAAAATCCTCAATTTGGGGATAAATCCCCTAAGTTGACAACGCTGTGTTGTTTATATATTATGTTCTCTTACGTACATAGTTTTTTTCCATACACTTTTTCCGCTCTCTGACTCAGACTGTACGTGTTTCAATTCCACATGTCACAGTCAAGTACAACAAAACTTTTAGTAGTACGACACACACACACTTATAAACTTTCATGTCGCCTGATGTGTGCTTTTATATCGGGGCGGTTTTTGTTGTTGTTTTTGCTATTGTTATATACACATTTCCTTTTCATTTAACATCATCACATCATCTGTTATTGCAGTTCTTTATTATTATTATTATTATTATTGTATACATTTTCGTTTTTGACTTTTCTCGTATTCTGCTTCTTCTTGTTCAGCGTATTGACACGACAACGTTCTGTTCCAAATAGATTTTCAGACCAATTTTATAGTGGGTTAAATGTGCGCTAACATTAGCTGTTTTAAATTAGTCTTCATTGACAGTTCAAAACGAATAGACGTTCAAAATTTGAGGATCTATCTAAACTTCTTAAAATCGCTATTCATATTTTGAAGCTGAAGTTTTATGAGGACTACCTAATTGCAAATTTAAACTAACAATAAACAGTAACGGCATTTTATTTAAAACCGCTACAAAAAAAAACAAAATAAATAAGTGTTAAACAAATTTAAAAAAATAATAAAAAAAAACAAATCAAGTGAAAAAATAAAATCACAAAAGAGACTCTTGAAAACTAAACAATTTAAAATAAATAAAAAGAAAGAACATTTCACAATCAATATTTTCTTGAAATTTACAAACAAAGCGCCATAGATTGGAATCTTGTTGAAGTTTAATTTGTTAAATTAACTGAACCTTGTGCTTTACTTTACTGGACCTACGGTATTGCACTCTTTAGTTAGTTTTCCTGCTTAATACTAAAGCAACCCCAACAAATACGATAATACAGCAACTAAAAAGACTTAAAAGGACAACAGCAAGAACAAGACAAGAAAAAGCTACTTGAATTTTATAAAAGTCGCCTGATTTTAAGGTATGTATTCATATATGAAAATGTGTTTCACACTCACACACATTCATTCATATCGTCGTTGTGAATGCAATAGGCTGTATGTCACAAAGTTATACTTTTGCAGGAGAGACAAAAAACTGAATAGGTACCTATTTCTGAGAAAAATTAAAACATACTGAACATTCGTCATATTGCAATAGCGCGCAAAAGCTCTCTTCTAATTTCCAGAACGGCATAAGATAAATTGCGGTTATAGGAGCCCCAAGTTTGGTTACAACACTACAATAAAACCAAATTCTATATTTTTTGACATACAGCCTTTTGCATTCACCCTGACGATATACAAGTAAATGTGTGTGTTTATGTATTTCTGTGTGTATGCCTTTGCATTTGTAGGTCCTTTGAGGAAAACATCTGATATTATGACATTTAGGTGTGTCCTTGCAAAAACAACCATTTCAGTTGCTTAAAAAACGGTAATTATCAATGTAAGCAAACCTGGTGTAAAAGTAAATATTTGCAAAGAACTCCTTCCACTAATTTTACCATTATTTTTTAGTTTGTTTTATAAAACAAAATATTGTTTTATTTTACATGTTGTAGGTATATACATACATATATAGTAATTGTATAGGTACATATGTACCTATTTCCATTTACAATAAATATATTTTTGGTCGAGTAATCGATATAACTGTACATAATTGATAGTGAAATGGTATGGAAGGAAGAGGAATAGAAGAGACGTCTAAATGTTTTATCCACTAATTTAAGTCAAAATAGGGAAAAATCGTTTTATGCTTCTTGGTTTAAAACAATGTAGGTACGACAATCAATTTTAATAGTTTTAAACCATTTAAAATTAGTATTTTTATCTTAATAGTTTGTACATAGATACATATGTACATAGATACATATGTACATACATACATATGTAGGTATTTAAATAGATTAAATTACAATACAATATTTTGTTTACGTTGTACCTATCCTGCTTTATTTATTTAACAAAATCTGTGTTTTTAACATAATTTGAAGCATTTGCTCTTATGATCGATCTTTTAAAGTTTTAAAGATTGTGAAAATTTATGTACCTACCTATGCAAAACTGAAACCAGATTTTAATCGAAAACTACTTTTTTAATTTTGCTCCAACATTTTTTCAAATTTTAATTTTAAAGTAATTAAAATTTGTTAAAATTGAATAAAAATCTTAACACTTATGATTTCATATTTTACTGAAAATATTAGCTATTTAATAGGTATACCTATCTATATTTAAAAGATTACTTATAATTAGTCATACTCAAGAAATACGTTCAGTTAGTTTCTTATTCAGTAATTTTTTTAAATAAATAAAAATTAATTATCTTAATCAGTTAAAGTTTTAAATTGAGCACACTTGAAAAACTCGTGTGCCTGTTATACCCCCAGCTAAGTCGAACCTCTACAGTGGGCTTAATTGACTGAGTAACCAGGAATGCTATATGTATAGGTATATAAATTAAAAATACATACAAAGTGCATGTTGTCGTAACATTGCTAAAAATGTTTCTTGAAAATCCATGATTTCAGCAATGGATTACAAAATTTTTCTATGTTATGGATTTCATTCTTTATGTTTTCTAATCATGCAATTCATAATAAAACTGATTTGTTGTAAAAATGTCTTACAATTTTTAAATAAAATCAATAGGTCTGTTTTGATACTTTTTAAATTAACAGTGTTTATTAACAAATTATATTTTCTTTCCTGTAAATTCTAAATTATATAACAACAGAACAATTTTTTATATAAATAACTAATTATTTCGTAAACTACCTATTTATAAATTTAATAAACATATTACTCGTATGTTGCCTCTCTTCTTTCAAACTACATACATATGTACCTACCAAATTAGAATAAAAAAATTAAGCAACAATTATAAATCATGCTAAAATCTGATGAAATCTTATCAGTGGTTTTTTTATTTTTCATTATTTTGAATGGCATTTGACTGTTTTATTGCTACATAACATATTTTTCTTGTATTTACTAGCAACTTTTAAGGTTTCTTCTTATGGCGGTCTTTCTAATAGCTTTATTTTTTATTATTATTTATAGGACTTCCTGAACAAAACTATTTAATATCAATTAAATAAAATGGATTCCTTATAAATGTCTATAATTAATTCATTGGTTTCTTTGCGCAGTGTCTGTCAGCAATATTGTTAAATTAATTTATCTGTTAACTTTTACTTAACAGTTTAATCAATAGGTACTAATCGAATACTCGTCACATTCAATATGTATTCAAAATTTGACCAACACTATATGTATGAATTAAATAAAGATGGCGTGGTTTTAAATAATGATGCTTAAAGAGAAATTGAAAAAAGTATTTCAAAATATTTTACTTTTAAATTTTTAAAATGATTACACACAGTAAATAAGCCACCAACCAGCAAGCCATTGAACTTTTATTTATTTATTTTTTTTTTTTGCCATAACAACTAAATTTTTTAAAAGAGTTTACGAAGATGGCAATAGTAAAAACTATGAAAATTAAAAAGAGAATACAAAAATTGTTTTAATATTAACAATGGCTTTAAAACAATTGCCATAAAATGATAAATTTAAACTGTAAACAACGACGATTATACAAACCAAAGTGGTTTGCTATTATCTATAAAAATTTCATCTAAGACAAGTTTAACAAATGAGAACATTGGTCACAAGCATTTTATTTTGCAGCTATATGAATATAAATCTTAAATCGTAACAGGAAAGTTTAAGAATCATACAACAACAAAATTTATATTTTTATTCTTCAATAATTTTAATCAGTTAAAAAGAATGCAAATCTAAAAATTTACAAGACTAAGAATACAATACTCTTAGTACCTAATTTAATTACATACTCGTATGTATATGTACATACATATGTAAGTAAGTGAACTATTAACATATTAATCAGGTATATTTGCACCTATTAGGTATTATTACTTTTATCAATTTTGAAACTGTTGCTATTCTTCACTTAACATTTAATAAAGTACATATTACTTAATCTGTAAGACACGCATCTCCTATATAGTCGCCAATTTTGCTATTTTGCTATTTGCAATGGTTGCTATTAAATATTGCAAGAATTCTTAAAAATTTCTCTACCGAAAGCAGCAACAAATCGCCCACAATATTCATATCTACATATGTTTTTGATTTAGAATACTATCGCCTCATCAGATTATTGTTAATTTTTTTTGCATTTATATTTTAAAATCATACGACTTTTTATTTTTTTGCGCTAAAATAATATAAACTTGTACTCAAACTTAAATAATGCTCTCTGTATTTCCTACAAAGTTCTCTTTAGAAGTTGAATTCTCGAAAATAAACAAACATTTTTATTTAGAAATTTGCAAAAAAAAAAAATCTAGAAACAAATGTGTATCTTTACATATGTATGTACATATGTATAGAGTAGTGTTGCTACTGGCTTGAATACAAAAAAAAACCGCAAACAAAATATTGCATACATACATAGATACATAATATGTATGTATAAATTGTGTGATCGTATGATTTGTGTCAATCATATACTTATCACATACTTATTTATGTATGTATTTTTTTTTGTAGGTACCTATAAACAAAACAGAAAAAAATAGAAACTTGATTTTATAATTTTATTGGTCCTCATACCTATAGTGTTATTACATTTCTTAATTTCCATGTTAATGTTAAAGTTTAATTAATTTATGTAAATTAAACAAACATATGTATGTAAGTACTTAATGTCAAATATTTACTCAAAAAAGCGCAACCACTTGTTTTAGCACAAATTTGTTTGACGTTGTTTACTCTTACAAAAGTTTTGCAAGATCAAACAGCAATAAATGGAATACGACTAAATATTTGTCCTAAATAAACGAAGTGTTTTTTAATAAGTAAACGAGTTCAAAAATATTTTATTTAGTGGTTACGTCTTTTTCGGCAAATATTTACTTGTTTGTTTTTAATTGTAATTAATTAATGTATTTGAACTTTAACAACAAATTGTCGTGCGTTATGTGTCATATTATAATAAAAATCAAGAAACATTCAATTTATAATGGAATTACATATTTTCCTTTTTATTGTAGGTAGGTGCATAAATATTGTAGTTGACTATACAAGTCTTTAATGCCGTTTGGTAATTCCTTAAATATGTATGAATGTATGTATGTATTATAAAAACGAAAGATATGTTTGTATTTTATTAACTAACTTTTTTGTTCTATTTTTTTGCTTTCCATGACGTAATTTCATATTGCTTGATATGCCGGCAAAGAAACGCCAAACAATAATTCTAAACGTGTTTCCCTGAGTAATTTCATTGCTATATGTATGTACATATGTATGTAGCCTATATTCAAAGCGGTGATGGTAAATTAAATGCTGTTTTCAGTTAAACATTAGATTAGAAAATTTAAAATTTTAAACATGGCGAATGTTTAAATTAAGCATGTAAGAGAAATATTGAACAACTATTTATTTATATTAGTAATATTCCCATTAAATTAGTTTAAATTAACAATTGGCAATTTGATTTAGTGGTTCATATTCGTTAGTCGGTTGAAAACACATTTTCGAAAATCTCAAATAACTTACAAAAAACACTATTTAAACGATATCAATACATACTGCAAAGAATTTTAAAAAATGTCTGAACTCCAAAAAACCGAATATTTGTCCCATGGTGTAACTGTACAAGGTGAGTGCAGTAGCACAGCTGACTGACTTTGTTTACAATTTACTTATGTCAAAATTAATACTTTTTCAAGTGTTTTTGACAGTATACTAATACCCCGACTTGCGTCGTTAATTGGGACTGACCAAACGGGACGCAATGCGAAACAACGCAAATCGAATCACTTTTCTCCATATATTTGTATGGATTTTTCGTTAATTCGTTCCAGAAGAAAATTTGTAGAAAAGTTGAAAATGTTTACTATAAATAAAGGTATATTTTTTAAAATTTATTGCAACAAAAAGATAACGTTAAGTAAAAAATAAATTAAAGCCAATTCATACATGTAAAAAATCAACATAAACATATATTTGTGTTTGACCAAAACAAGTAAAAAGGGAAATCCTCTTTCTATGCACAGAATGTAATAGAAAACAACGCAAAACGAAACATTAACGACGCAATTCGAAGCCACGCAACTTTTTTTCTGATGACGCAAATCGAATCAACGCAAATCGGGTCGACGCAAATCGAGGTATTAGTGTACATATTTTACACAAAAAAATGCCTGTTGTTTGTGTATTGTGTTGTATTTGTTGCCGATTTGCACTCACCTTGTATATTTACACCATGATTTTCCCTTTTTAACAAAATTCGACTTGTGTCAGGAAGACTCCCCAGAAAACTTTGTATTATTTACAATGTATGTATAATACACGATCTATTCGAAATGCTTTCTTAGTTATGGCTATTGAAATCGATCCAAAATAAACAAATTTTTATCGAAATTTACTGGTTTTTTTTCATATTTTGATTATTGCATTACATAGTAATTTGAAGAATACTTTTAATTACACTATGCGACAGTCAAAATCGGGATGGGATGAAACCAACGGGAAATGCTATTTTTGAAAAATTTGTTTGTTAATACTCGCAAGAGGAATAATTCACATTTAATTAATAAGAAAAGTTAAATATACATATAATCGGGATGGGATGAAACCAACGGGAAATGCTATTTTTGAAAAATTTGTTTGTTAATACTCGCAAGAGGAATAATTCACATTTAATTAATAAGAAAAGTTAAATATGTATACATATAGAGTTTGAAAATAAAACACTATTAGACACAGAATGCTGATGACGGCTTTAGCGGGCCAGAAAATGCATTACATTTTGCTAGTGTCTCTTTGAATATTTTTGTATGTTTTTACATTTATGCTTTCCAACGGAAGGCTATGTAAAACATATAACAGAAATATTCAAAAATAAATGTAGTGTACACAATTTATTTTCAAATAAATTGTATATTTAACTTGAAGTGAACTTCGATTAAAATTTTTGAAAAATTCATACATTTATTTATAACTGCGAAACTGTTGCTTATGTAACCAAACGTTGTATGAACAGATTAAAGGAATTGTAATTCCTAAATTTGCTTCAGCAAAATCGCTCTAGTGGTTCTCGAGTTATGTCAAAAAAAGACCACCAAAGGTGACAATTTTCCCTATATGATAGTTACTAACTTCAAATCGATATACTGTATCTCGATTCCTAGACGTGACTCAGCAAAACGCCGGGACACGTATAACTTCTTTTTTTACCGATATAACATTTCCCGTTGGTTTCATCCCATCCCGATCACTGACCCCTACCATTTTTCTCACAGTGTTATTTGCCGCACATAAAATTGCCACCCCGGACTCATTAAGTGTTTTATTAAATATTTCATAGGTATTGCGTGTTCAGCTGCAGAATAATGTAGAAGAATTTTAATTTTGAAAACATTTGAAAGTGAATGAAGAATACATTAATTGCAAATTTAATTAAAACGTCAGGAAAAGTTTTTTTAAATATTAAAATTAAAATATTATTAGGTAGGTACCTATAAACAAATAGAAAAAATTTGTAAATAGTATGTATGTATGTAGGTATAACAGCAAAGTTTTTTTAGTTCATAACGCTCTCTTCCTCAACTGTCTCTCTCTCTTTACCTAGCTCTTCTCATTTAATTTGTTTACATTAATAATAGTAATAATTATTAGTTGGCATAAATAAATAACTGTTTAAACAAGAGGTTGCATTATTTTAAACAAAACCAAAAAACTACACACATTTATAGGTACTTATAAAATTATTATTATTTACATATGTATGTATGCACATATGTATGAATGTACATATGTATGAATGTACATATTCGTGTGTATATAGGTACATATTTGTATTTTTTAATCATACGAGGAGTTTCTTTTCCATTGCTCACATTGAACTTGAAAATATTTTTAATCACGCCACCTTATCTCTCACTATTTTGATTTTTTGCAAGAGAAATTAGCAAACAGCAAATGCAAAAAAGTAACTGTATAAATATAGAATTATCAAAAGTGTGTGAGTTTTGTTTAAACGGTGGTGATCTTCAGTTTAATTATATGAGCAATTGGTAACATACAGATGTTAAAATTTTGATTTGTATAGGTACATATGTATGTAGGTATAATTTTTTTAAAAATATTAGCCTTATCGTCAAGTACATATGTACATACATACATATGTAGGTACAAATGTTTGTATGAATGTGCCCATGGTGAAATTATGTACTTACAAGGTGACAGCATGCTACAACAATTACAACAAGGAAAGAACAACAGGCATTTTTGTTTGTGTAATACATACTTTCGTTACTATCAAAAACATCTGGCATAAAATAAAGAAAACAAACTTACAAACATGGATAAAAACAGAACAAACAAGTAAGAAGGTATAGTCGGTCAAGCCCGGCCATATAATACCCTACACCCAATATATATATATATGTATGTATAAAACAGTTTTTCAGAAATGGGCGTTATGGGAGATATAACCTATTATGGACCGATCATTAAAAAATTTAGTGTCGTCATGATTTCTGTGAATATAAATATTTTATGTGATAAACTTTATCTCATACATACATCTAAAAGATTTATGAAGGTTAACCCTGCAGTACTAATGTTAGTCATTTTCACTAACACTGTTTTTATTTTTGCTGCTATGGAAATATCTCATTGTTTTTTTTTTTTTTTTTGTAATCTTAGTTAATGGTACGCTCTTGCTTTGAACGGTCACCTTGCTGCAGTAAGTAATAGGTATGTACTATTTTTGAGATTTTGAAGTCATGTTAGTCAAAATGACTAACAATTAGCATCTGTGTAACTTTTACCTCTACATATTAAGTACATATTTTTTGTTTTTTACGTTTATTGCAGAGTATAAAATGAGTTTCAAAACAGGATTAAGTGATTATTTTATCGCGAAATTTTTAGAATATTCCGACAACAGTGAATTAGATGAAACTGTATTAAGTGTGGCAAAAGTATCTATGGAGAACATAAAATTCAGATATGCCAGAGTTGTTCCTAAAAATTTATAGTCTTTTAAATGAGTTATTATTTAAGTTTTTATCGCCTATGCTCTATATTCCACTACGAACTGAAACTAAATCTTTTTCAATTTCACATGGACAATTTCACGGCGTTCTAAAAAACGTGGTGAAACTTTTACACTACGATGAACGAAACTAAAAGTGATATTTTACTTTTCAAATCATTTTCACAAACTTTACAACACAAAACTAATGAAAATTTCACTTCCATTTCATTTTACAAATGTAGAACCCAGGTGTATATATGGCTTTAATGAAGTTTTGTTATTGTTTTTTTTTGTTTACCTCATACTATGTATGTACGTATCTCATATAACATATTCTGGACACTGTAATATTGGAGCATTTCACAAATGTAGACAAAACTCTAAAAAATATTTTTTTTTGCCTTTTCAGTATTATTTGACATGTTTTCTTATATTACCAATGAATTTAAAATTTTTTGTTTTTTATTTTCTTACTTTTATTTTTCATTAAAAATTTTGTGTTTGCGAAAGTTTCCTAGAAGAGCACCTTTACTAAAATAAAAATTGAATTATTTTTGAAAACTCATATTATTGTTTTTTTAGACACTGGACGAAATAACTTATCAAATTAAAAAAATATCAAAATTATTTAGTGTGAAGGTAACAAAAAAATCGGAGTTATATCCATGTTAGCCGATTTGACTAACAATTAGTATTAATGTAGAAAAAAATTATGTTAGTATTCTAGGGTTAAAGTGAATTAATGAGAGGGTCTTATATGGTAGTTTCGATAATTATGGACCGATCACAATAAAATTGTATCGTGTTGTTTGTATACATATGAAATATATTTATGTTAAATATTATTTGGACACCAACATTTTTGAGAGAGTTATGCTCTTTAAAGTGATTTTCGGAAATGGGCCTTATATGGGAGCTACGACTAATTATGGACCGATCTGTACAAAATTTGTAGATGTGATTTGGCTTCATTTACCACTTATTTGTGGTGAAATTTGTTTGGTTACTTGCATAATTCAAACATTTACGATCGGTAAAACCTTAATTTCGGGAGGACATTTGTATTGGGGCCAGGTGAAATAATGGACCGATTTCCACCAGTTTCAATCCCATCTGTCCCACCTTGGGTGGGTGTTGGACCAATCTTCTGGGCGTTACAAACATCAGCACAAATCCAATATACCCTGTCCACTATGGTGGTGTAGGGTATAAAAAAAACTAACAAACTAAAAACTAAAACAACTCAACAAACAAACACACTATTTAATACAAAATAGTTCTTTAAAACTTTTAAACTATTTTACGCAGATAAAACGGCGACAAAAACTCACTTTTTCAAATACAAAATAATTTTTTAACATTTTAATATAAACTTTGACTATTTATAAACAAGTTTTTGACATTTTCATGATATCACCATGAATAGAGCAAAAAATAATCAGCTGGCGCTATGCTGTCACCTTGTAAAGTAATTTCACCATGAATGTGCCTACATATAACTTAAATATTGGTTTAAACGTAGCCTATTACACAAAATTGTTTATTGATAACGTATGATCAAAGACTATAAATATGTATATATATTTATATATAGTCTTTGGTATGATATTTATCCATATTGGTTGTTGCAAATATTGACTTATTTTCATTGAAATTTTTCCCATAAAGTAAAATAAAACAAGATAAATGTTTTATAGTTTTGAGGAAAACATATTTATATAAAAAAAATTAAATGTATAAAGAAAAGTATACAGTGACTCTCAAAACTCTTGGTACCCCTTAGTTACTTTTTGAACACTTATTATAAAACAAAATGTTTGGGTCAATTAAATAAAATAACTGAAGGATTTTATTTGTTCATCTCTTATTTATAATAAAAAAGCATAAAAAAAAATCATTTCTTATAAAAAAATTATATAAAAACAATATGTTTTAAAAATTCTAAGCTATTCTGCATTTTGGTGTAAATTATTTTTTAAAATATTTAAATAATATTTAAATGTGGGTTATAATCGATGAAATTACGACTAAAGAGGTTTATTTAAATATTTTAAAATCAACTTATATATTTAAAGTTTAATGGTTTAATGGTTGATTCAGAATAAAAAATGTCGGCTATTCATTATTACACAAAGCCATTCCCATTTATTTTAGCTTTACTCAAAGACTTTTATTAAAATAGAATTGATTCATGAATTAATTCAATACAAAAATAATTCAACCTTTAAATGGTCAATTAAAATTTAATACGAATTGAATACAAATATTTCTTCTTCATTCAATTTGTTTTGAATTAATTATTTGTAATACTTAAGCTATTAATTAAAGAAACATTTTACAAAACTATTTTGTAATGGATTTAAACTAAAGAAAATTTTAGTGATTTAATAAGGTATTAATTCTAATACAGAATGAGTTCAATATGTTTGAATGAATATCTTGAATTAATTCTTTAATAGAATAAATAAATGGTTGACATAAAACTAAATTTAATTTTGAAAATTGAATTAAGAATTCTTTCGAAACTTTAGAAGTTCAAAATACTTTTGGATGTACAGTTAGGGACTTAAGTTTTCGTACATACCCAAAATTTCATATTTTCGTTAATTAAAGAGTAGGTACCAGAAAAGAAATTTAAATCAAAAAATTCAATTCTATTTTAATTACTAAACGAATAAACAGTAAAAAAACTCGTTCCAAAAAATCAATGCCTTTATTTAAATGTGTTCGAAGTCTTCAATTATATTTTATAGGGTTTTCTGGAATTCGGCTTGCATTCCCTTCATCCCTTTGAAAAGTTCTTGGATGAATTTTTTATCCATAGAATTTTTGATTCTTTTTGGCGCTAAAATTCTAAGATTTTTTGCCACGTCTTCTTAAAATAAGACTAACATCTCGCCTGAAGAGTTTCTTTGGGGTCCTGATCTTGGCTTATTTTCTACAGAGCCAGTTTTTTTAACTTTTTTAAAATGCTCTGAACTGCAGCAAAAGGTTTGTTAAAATGTTTATTGATTGCGCGGTAAGATTTTTCTTTTTTGTGTTCTTGAATAGCAAGATTTTTTACATCGACACTAACTTCCAAGAATGATAAAATAAAGATTACGCCATGCGCATGATTTCCCGTTATGTGACGTAGATGGGCCATTCTAAGGGTTACCAATAATGTTTCATGTGTTAGAATTAAAATTTCTTGCGAAAAATGTGTGTTTTATGTGGTAGTTGGCAACCTTGCAATTGAAATCTCTGAGAGTTCTAAAATAAAATCTGTTTAAAAAAGAAAAACAAACAAAACAAAAAACAACAAAAATATAAACATGAAGAGTGCAGTGAGCAAATGCAAGCAAAAAATGAGTAAAAAAAACAAGTGAGAAAAAATTAGCCAATAGAAACACAGAATGTGTGACGTCACATGGCCTAAATGCGCAGAACATTTTAAAATTTTACGCGCGTTGGCGTAATCTTTATTTTATCATTCTTGCTAACTTCTATACGCGTGCTAAGTCCGCTTTCACACTCTTCAATTCTGACTCGTCAAGGTAAGTATTTTTGGTTGGGAAGGGAAAAGAGAATAAAAGGGTACAAGTTGACGGTACTAGTTAATTTTCTTATATCCTTTTGTTTTTTTTTTTGTCAAATTTACTGTTATTTTTAAAGAAAATAAAAGTTTTTGCTTTGAAAGAGTAATTGAAATATACATATGTATGTACATAGGTATGTATGTATACCTACTTTAGGTTTGACTATGGTTAACGAAATTTCTATTATGCACAATACTTATTACATTTAAAATCTTACTTTTTTCAACTGTAGAGTATTTCAAAGTCGTATTTAATGAGCCACTCAATAGTTAATTTGTTTTATTTTCTGCACACATGAAATGCTTTGCAAATAACTGTGTAAAAAGACACTCACATGCAAGCAAAAACAAAATGTACCGGCATCGTTTACAAACTAAAAATCATGCCATACAACTGCTACTACAGTCAGAGACTAAAGTTTAAATACACCTCAAAAATTGATTGTTTAAAGAAAAGTAAACGTTTCAGGAAAACTTAAAGTATACAGTTTTATTTAGTTTTATAAATAAAAAAATACAATAACAAAAAAAAAAGACTTCAGTACTAACATAACCGTAATTCTTAAAAATACGATAAAATTCACTAGACAAAAGTTTAAATACATCTTGCAAAACAAAGAACTCTCTTTCATTTCTCAAAAACAAAGTACAATTATATTTTATGTTTCGGTGAAATTATGTTCTTACAAGCCAGAACTTGTTATTAGTACTCTTTTTATTGACAGCATTGCAAGTTTTGTCGAAAATTATGGGCAAAGGTAAATAAATTGAGTCCAGCATTAAACATTTAATAATAAAACGTTTCAACGAAGGAAAATCCTATCAGGAAATAGGAAAATTATTAAATGTATCATTTAAAAGTATCCAAAATATAATTAGAAAATATAAGGAAAATGGCTCCGTAGCAAATATTCCAAGAAGCGGTCGTTCAAAAAAACTTACCAATCGTGATATTCACCACACCGTAAAAGAAGTAAAAAAGAATCCAAGAATAAGTGCAGCAAAACTTCCAGATGATATCGCTAATAACTATAACAAAAATGTTCATCCAAGAACTGTTCGAAGAGCATTGCGAGAAAATGGATATAAAAGCCGAGTTCCCCGAAAAAGGCCACTAATAAGTGAAAAAACAGAAAACTTAGACTGGAGTTTGGACATAAGTACAGAAACAAAGACGCTGAGTTTTGGAAAAGAGTTCTTTTTACAGACGAGAGCAAATTTAATTTATTTGGAAGCGATGGCCGTGCAAAGGTCTGGCGCAAGCCAAACACTGCCCTTCAAACCCAAAATTTGGTTCCTACGGTAAAACACGGTGGTGCCAATGTAATAGTTTGGCGAGCGATTGAAGCAGCGTGGGTTGAAAATTTGGAGTTTATTGATGGGATCATGAATCAACATACTTAAAAGAGTATATTGGAAAGCAATTTGCAAGCATCCGTCGACATCTTTGGCCTTGGATCCCGTTTGATCTTTCAACAGGATAACGATCCCAAGCACACCGCACTTTCTGTGAAAGAGTGGCTGCTTTATTCTGATCCCAGACAGCTCCATAGCCAACGTCAATCGCCAGACTTAAACCCAATTGATCACGTTTGGGATATAATGAAGCGCAAATTATTGGCAACTTCAATAACGAGCAAAAAGTCGCTTAAAAAAGCTCTTAAAAGAATCTGGTCAGAAATACCGCCTTCTGAAACAGAAAACTTGGTACTTTCTATGCCATGCCGCTTGCAGACAGTTATTGATAGCCATGGCGGTCCAAAAAGTATTGAAATGTTTTCTTTTTTAATTTATCTAAAAAAAATTTATTAACATTCCAAGATGTATTTAAACTTTTGTCGAGTGAATTTTATAGTATTTTTAAGAATTACCGTTATGTTCGTAATGAGGTCTATATTTTTTGTTATTTTATTTTGTTATTTATAAAATTAAATAAAACTGTATACTTTAAGTTTTCCTGAAACTTTTACTTTTCTTTAAACAATCAATTTTTGAGGTGTATTTAAACTTTAGTCTTTGACTGTACATAAACAAAACATACAACAATAGCTTTACAAACCAACATAATATCCGCACTCTTTCTTTCATATCTAAATGTACGTTCAAATAATACATACACTTATGTACATATATACATACATCCATCCATTCGTACAAACATATGTATGTTCATATAAAGAAAGCCATAACATAGAAGTTAGCCCAAAAATCACCTGATTTTCACAATGTATACTAACGTTTCAATTCCGGCGACTTCATATAAAACAAAATCAGAAAAATACAACAACATAACAACTCTGTCCACAATAAAAGTAGAGAGAAAAGAAAGAGAAGAAACAAAACAAACTGAACTTAAAGTATTAAGAGCAACTAATAATAAATTTCACTAAACTAACTACAAAAGAGAAAAAAAGCTTTTAAGTTAAACAGTGCTACCATGATGTAATTACATATGTATATTGTGTATGGTGATCAGGAATGGAACAATGTCAGAATTATTTCATTACTCAACAAAGAGAAAATTATCTTTTATCTTTTTCCTTCTCAATTGAAAAATACTTGACTTGACAGTCAGAACTGATGAGTGTGAAACAGGACTTTGTTGAGTAATGAAATAATTCTGACATTGTTCCACTCCTGATCACCATACACAATATACATATGTAATTACATCATGGTAGCACTGTTTAACTTAAAAGCTTTTTTCCATTTTCATTCAAAAATACTTGCCTTGACGAGTCAGAATTGAAGAGTGGGAAAGCGGACTTAGATAAAAGATAATTTTCTCTTTCCTTCTCATTGAAAAAATACTTGACTTGACAGTCAGAACTGATGAGTGTGAAACAGGTCAAACAATAAGTCCGCTTTCCCACTCTTCAATTCTGACTCGTCAAGGCAAGTATTTTTGAATGCAAATGGAAAAGAGAATAAAAGGGGGTACAAGCTTTTGTTTTTTTTTTTTTCTTTCATGCATGTTGATTTGTATTAAAAAGTACGAAAATTGAATTAACGTGTGCGAATGAAATGGCAAGTTCAAAAGAGAATCGAACGACAACTGGTCAGCTAAAACTGAAGAGTGTGAAACAGGACTAAATATGTAAATGTCAAAAAATTAATTTACAGATACACACTCTCTAGAACATTTTTATAATAAACTAGCTAAACCCGGTGTGCTTTGCTACCCCCCCCCCCCCCTCGTCATAAAATAAAACGTATTTATATAGTTACAAACATTTATTTATTTAATTTTAATGTATTTATTGCAATGCTTTAGGCGAGACCAGGCCCCTTTGTCCACTTACATAGTCAGAATTTATTATTTCGTAAGAATATCCTGTTGTGAAAATTTAATGACGATCGGTCCAGTAGTTAAGACTATATTACGATGTTTAATTTTCCTAAAAAGGGGCGTGGTACCACTCACTTTTCTCCTGGTACGTATTCCTAATTATGCCAATACCATATGTACCAAATATCACCGACGAACGTCAAAAAATACCCAAAATATGGCGGGTTAAATTTGTGGGTTATATGGGCGGTGCCACCCCCGTTTGTACAATCAAAACTTCATATAGCCTATTATTCCTTCCAGTGTCACAGTAACATGCTGTAAAAATTTCAGGCAGATTGGTCCAAGGGTTTGGCCTCATATTAAGCACAAACATACAGACACACATTCATTTATATATATATAGATTAAAAGCAATATAATTTAAGGTGAAATGGGGCGAAAAATGGGGATTTGGTAATAAAAAATGTATGTAGTTAAAAAGTATATAAAACTTTAGGTAAATACATATTACAAAAAAAGTATTTTGTATAGCAAACATTGTTAGTGGTATAAGTAAGTATCTGAATTAAAAAAAGGGGGCTATGAAGTAGGCGTAGTTCATAGTTATATGGCGACGTTAACAGTATTAAGAGCAATATACTACCAAACAAAAAAAATACGTTGGAATGAACAAATTTGTATAGAGAATAAAACTTTAAAAAATTTGGCGTGAAAAGGGGCGTGAAAGGGGCGTGGCTTAAGAAATCTTTATATTTACCTCGCCTGGAGTATATAATGTGTATACAATTTGAAGTAAATCTGTTAAAAACTATATGGGAGCAATTACATAATTTTTAAAAAGTGGGCGTAAAAATGGGCGTGGTCAAAAAAGTACCCTATTAATCATACCAAAGTCCCAGTTAAATGCTGTGAAAATTTCAAAAATATCGGTCCAGAGGTTTGGTCTCCAATTACAATATTTTAAAAAAGTGGGCGTAAAATTGGGCGTGGTAAAAAAAAAGTACCCTATTATTCCTTCCAGAGTCACAGTAACATGCTGTGAAAATTTCATCAAAATCGGCTCAGCCGTTTTGGAGTCTATACGTTACATACATACATACATTCAATTTTATATATATAGATTACTAGCTGAACCCGGTGTGCTTTGCTACCCCCCCCCCCCACCCCTCGTCTTAAATAAAATAAAACGTATTTACATATTTACAAACATTTATTTATTTAATTTTAATGTATTTATTGCAATGCTTTAGGCGAGACCATGCCCCTTTGTCCACTTACATAGTCAAGAATTTATTATTTCGTAAGAATATCCTATTGTGAAAATTTAATGACGATCGGTCCAGTAGTTAAGACTATATTACGATTTTTAATTTTCCTAAAAAGGGGCGTGGTCCCAACCACTTTTCTCTTGGTACGTATTCCTAATTATGCCAATTCCATATGTACCACACATCATTGACGTAGGTCAAAAACTGCCCAAAATATGGCGATTTAAATTTGTGGGTTATATGGACGGTGCCACCCCCGTTTGTACAATCAAAACTTCATATAGCCTATTATTCCTTCCAGGGTCACAGTAACATGCTGTGAAAATTTCATCAAAATCGGTTCAGCCGTTTTGGAGTCCATACGTTACATACATACATACATACATACATACATACATTGAATTTTATATATGTATATAGATGAAAAATAAAAAAAAAAAAATTAATAACTTATTAGCTTTCTTTTATTCATTCCAGCTTTCTTTCAAACTGTTGAAATCCGAGAATAAGATTAATTCTTTACAAACTGTTCACCAAACGCAACAACATTCAGCCAATAGCCAAAATAACGTTAATTCATCATCATCGCCATCTCTGCAAAAATCTGGTAACAAAGGCAAATCTGCAAATCGTCGTAAAAAAAGACGTAATAAACAGCAACGAAATTCTACGCCAACGCAACAGGATCTCCTACAACAACAACAAAACGACGAAACTGATCAGATAGTAGTGGTAGTTAAAGAGACAGCAAACAGCAAAACATCTCTATTATCATCTACTACTGCATTCAACGTAACCAATTCAAATTCAAATAATTCAAACGACGGTACTGATCATCTAATCAACAATATGCCTGCCCGTTTTGCTGATGATGTTATACACGAAAGCGCCCATGATATACAGGGACGTTTTAACTCGCATTCGAGTGGCACCATGCCTGCCAGTGATATTGCTATTACTGGTTTTTCTGGCCGTCTACCCGAAAGTTCCAACATCGATGAGTTCAAGAAGAATCTCTTCGAAGGTGTTGACATGGTAAATGATGATCCCAGAAGATGGGAAAAAGGTTTGTACGGTTTGCCCGATCGTATTGGTAAAATCAAGGATGAAGATTTGGAACATTTCGATCAGCAATTCTTTAGTGTACATCAAAAGCAAGCCGAATGCATGGACCCCCAAATGAGAATGTTATTAGAGTGTACTTATGAGGCTATTATTGATTCCGGTGTTAATCCTTCGGAAATCAGAGGTTCCCGTACTGGTGTATACATTGGTGTTTCAGCTTCCGAAACCGAACAATATTGGACAGCCGACCAAGATCGTGTAAATGGTTACGGTTTGACCGGTTGTGCCAGAGCTATGTTTGCCAATCGTGTTTCCTACACTTTTGACTTCAAAGGACCTAGTTACAGTGTGGACACGGCTTGTTCCAGTTCTTTGTATGCCTTGGAACAGGCCTTCTCCGACATGCAAGATGGCAAATGTGATTCTGCTGTCGTTGCTGGTTTGGGTGTAATTTTGAAACCAACTATGTCTTTGCAATTCAAGCGTCTTAACATGTTGAGTCCCGATGGTATGTGCAAAGCATTCGATGAGTCTGGAAATGGCTACGTAAGATCCGACGGTTGTGTGGTCATCTTTTTGCAAAAGACCAGCCAATCCAAGCGTGTGTATGCCACCGTCTTGAATGTTCGTACCAACACTGACGGTTACAAGGAACAAGGCATTACTTATCCCGACGGAAAAATGCAAAACCGTTTGATTAGAGAAACCTATGAAGAAATTAACTTGGATCCCAACGATGTGGTCTATGTTGAAGCTCACGGCACTGGTACTAAAGTAGGTGACCCTCAAGAAGTCAACTCCATTACTGACTTCTTCTGCAAGAATCGTCAAACTCCTTTGCTCATTGGCTCAGTCAAATCGAATATGGGTCACTCGGAACCCGCTTCAGGTGTTTGTTCAATTGCCAAAGTTTTGATTGCCATGGAAGAAGGTGTTATTCCTGCCAATTTGCATTACAAAAGTCCAAATCCTGATCTATATGGTTTAGTGGATGGCCGCTTAAAGGTAGTTGACAAAAATCTTCCTTGGAAAGGTGGTATAGTTGGTATCAACTCATTCGGATTTGGCGGTGCCAACGCCCACGTTATTTTGAAGTCCAATCCTAAGCCCAAGGCTATTACCCCTACCGTAGGACCACCAAAAATGGTCGTTTGTTCCGGTCGTACTTTTGATGCTGTTCAAGAGCTTTTGGAAGATGCTACAGCCCACAGAGATGACGATGAATACTTGGCTTTGATCAACGACATCCACTCTAAGAACATTCCTCTCCACTACTATCGTGGCTATTGCGTAATGGACACCAAGGGTTCCTTGCAACGTGAGGTCGTGGAGTTCAATGATGAGAATCGTCCCATTTGGTACATTTATTCCGGCATGGGCAGTCAATGGGCCAGTATGGCTAAAGATCTTATGCAATTTGAAGTTTTTGCCAATTCTATTCATAGATGCGCTGAGGCTTTGAGACCAGAAGGCATTGACTTGGTCGATGTTTTAACGAGATCTACTGAACAAAGTTTCGACAACATTTTGAACTCCTTCATTTCAATCGCTGCCATGCAGATTGCTTTGACCGATCTTTTAACTTCACTCAATATTAAACCTGATGGCATTGTGGGCCATTCCGTAGGTGAATTGGGTTGTGCTTATGCCGATGGCTGCTTTACACCCGAACAAACTGTTTTAGCTGCTTACTGGAGAGGCAAAAGCATTCAAGATACCAAATTGCCCCCCGGCAAAATGGCTGCTATTGGTTTAGAATGGGAAGAAGCTCACAAACGTATGCCCGCTGATTGTTTCCCTGTTTGTCACAACAGTGGCGATAACTGCACCATTTCTGGGCCTGAAGGATCAATTGACGCTTTGGTAGCCCAACTTTCCTCAGAAGGTATCTTTGCTAAGGCCGTCAAATCATCTGGTTACGCATTCCACAGCAAATATATCGCTGATGCCGGACCAAAATTGCGCAAGAGCTTGGAGAAAATCATTCCCAATGCCAAGAACCGTACTAGCAAATGGATTAGTACCAGTATTCCCGAATCCGCATGGAATACACCAGTAGCTAAACAATCATCGGCTGCTTATCACGTTAATAATTTACTTTCGCCTGTTTTGTTCTACGAGGCTTTACAACATATCCCCCAGAACGCAATTGCTATTGAGATTGCTCCCACCGGTTTATTGCAAGCCATTCTCAAGAGAGCTTTGGGGCCCGAAGCAACCAATGTCAGTTTGGTGAAGCGTGGTCACGAGAACAATGTTGAATTTTTGTTGATGAACATTGGTAAAGTTTATGCTGCCGGTGCTCAACCTCAGGTATTGACTTTGTTTAAACCCATTTCATATCCCGTGGGCCGTGGTACCCCTATGTTGAACTCTAAGGTTGGCTGGGATCATTCTCAAAAATGGATTGTTCCCAAATATGGTAAAGAAACCACTTCAGGCGAAACCATCATCGAAATTAATTTGGGCAAAGAAGAAGACACCTTTTTGGCTGGACACACTATTGATGGCAGAATTTTGTTCCCTGCTACTGGTTACATGACCTTAGCCTGGATGACCTTTGCCAAGATGAAGGGTATGGAACATGAAAAATGTCCCGTTGTTATGGAAAATATCGTATTCCACAGAGCTACCATCCTAAACAAAGAAGGTGTGGTCAAATTCGGTCTTAACTTCTTTGATGGCACTGGCAACTTTGAAATTTGCGAAGGTGGCAGTTTAGCTGTCTCCGGTAAAATTTCCATTCCCGAAGATATTCAAAGAGAAGAATTGCCATTAAACGCTGTGACAGCCAGTAATTTGGGCAAAGAATTGAACAGTAATGATGTGTACAAGGAGTTGAGACTTCGTGGCTACGATTACTCTGGCATTTTTAGAGGCATTGTTAAATCTGATACGGTAGCCAATGCCGGCCAATTGCAGTGGGTAGGAAACTGGATCAGCTTCATGGACACTATGCTTCAATTCAGTATCTTAAGCAAAAACTTGAGAGAATTGTACTTGCCTACTCGTATTGAGAAGGCCGTCCTTAACCCGGCTAAACATTTGGAAGAAATGTCGAAACTGTCCCAAGAATATCTAACACAGAACGGTGTACCAGTATATATGTATAGCGATATTAATGTCATCAAGAGTGGTGGTGTCGAGATGAGAGGATTGAAAGCCTCCTTGGCCTCAAAGAGGCCTGGAACCCAAAATCCTCCTACCTTGGAACGTTACACTTTCATACCCAATGTAAACCACGCAGAATTACACGAAAACTCGGAAAAATCCCGCTTGCAAGCTTTGACAGTGGCTCTTCACACAATCATTGAAAACTCTCAAGGCGCCATTAAAATCAAGGGTGTTGAATTGGCTAATGGCCGCAATCCCGATGTCCTTATGGCTGCAAAATTGTTACAAATCATTGAAGGAGAGCCTACTATTACCGCTGATATCGCTGTTGCCACCTATAACAACAATGAAGAGACCATTGCCTCAACTTTAGGCGCCGAATCAGGTGTACGCATTATATCTAAAAATATTCTTGAAGAACCGGTAGAGCAGAACTGTCATTTCCTTTATGCTTTGGATGTTTTGTCGAGACCTGATACTATGATTTTGGAAAACGGCATAGCCACCATTAAAGATAATGGTTTCCTCATCTTTGAAGAGTCTACCTCATCGTACGGCAAGTCTGGCCGTGCATTGTTGAACAAATCTGGTTTAATCGTTGTGACTGAACAAGTTATTGGAGGCTCCAGAGTTTTGGTAATGGCACGCAAACCTGTTGACTTGAAGCAAAGAGAAGCTGTCGTAGTCCAAGTCACTGAAACCAACTTCAACTGGTTGGGTGACCTTAAAGAAGCTTTGGCTAAGGCTGCTGAAATTGAACGTTACGTCTATGTTGTTTGCCAAGGAGAAGAACTATTCGGTGCTATTGGTTTTATGAACTGCATTAAAAATGAAAATGGTGGAAAATTTGCACGCTTGGTCTTTATTCAAGATAGGAAGGCTGAGAAATTCTCGCTCACCAGTAAATTGTATTCAGAACAATTGTCCAAGGATCTTATTACTAACGTTTTGAAGAATTCCACTTTTGGCACATTCCGTCATTTGAAGTTGGAAACTGATGTGGCCACTTTGCAAGTTGAGCATGCTTATGTCAATGCCCTGACAAAGGGTGATCTTGCTTCTCTAAAATGGATTGAAGCCCCGCAAATTAATCCTGGGTTGTTGGATGATAAGTCGGAATTGTGCACTGTTTACTATGCTCCCATTAACTTCCGCGACGTCATGCTATCCTCAGGAAAACTTTCAGCCGATGCTTTGCCCGGTGATTTGGCTCAACAGGACTGTGTCTTGGGTTTGGAATTTGCTGGTCGCGATTCTAAGGGACGCAGAATTATGGCTATGGTACCTGCCAAATCAATGGCTACAACCTGCGTGGCCTCAAAGAACATGATGTGGGAGATACCAGACAACTGGACTATGGAAGAAGCTTCAACTGTACCCTGTGTTTATGCCACCGTATACTACGCTTTGTTGGTTCGTGGTCAAATGAAGAAGGGAGAAAAGATCTTGATTCACGCCGGTTCTGGTGGTGTGGGTCAATCTGCCATTTCCATTGCCTTGCATCATGGCTTGACTGTCTTCACCACCGTTGGCAGCATGGAAAAGAGGGAATTTCTGAAGAAACGTTTCCCCCAACTGAAGGACAACCATATTGGCAACTCTCGTGACTGCTCATTCGAACAAATGGTTATGCGCGAAACCCAAGGTCGTGGTGTAGATTTGGTATTGAATTCGTTGGCCGAAGAAAAACTTCAAGCTTCAGTACGCTGCTTGGGCTTGAATGGCCGTTTCTTGGAAATCGGTAAATTCGATTTGAGCAATAATTCTCCCTTGGGAATGTCTGTGTTCCTCAAGAACACCTCATTCCATGGTATTCTTTTGGACAGTGTCATGGAAGGTGAAGAGGCCATGCAAAACCAAGTTGTATCTTTGGTAGCTGAAGGCATTAAGTCAGGTGCCGTTAGACCTTTGCCCACTTCAGTTTTCAACGAACACCAAATTGAGTCCGCCTTCCGTTTTATGGCTTCTGGAAAACACATAGGCAAAGTCGTTGTAAAGGTCAGAGATGAAGAAGATGGCCGTAAAACTCTTAAATCCACAGCCCGTTTGGTTAATGCCATACCTCGTACCTACATGCACCCCGAAAAGAGCTACATCATCGTTGGTGGTTTGGGAGGTTTTGGTCTAGAACTCACCAACTGGTTGGTTACCAGAGGAGCCAAATATCTAGTACTTACGTCCAGATCCGGCGTTAAGACTGGCTATCAATCACTTATGATCAGAAGATGGCAAGAAAGGGGTGTCAAGGTGTTGGTAGACACCAGTGACGTAACCAGTGCCAAGGGCTGCCAACAATTGCTAGAAAATTCCAACAAATTGGCTTTAGTAGGCGGTATTTTCAATTTGGCTGCTGTACTAAGAGATGCCCTTCTCGAAGATCAAACCGTTAAAGATTTCCAAACTGTTTGCGAATCAAAGGTACAAGGCACCAAATATTTGGATCAATTCTCAAGATCAATGTGCTCCGAACTTGACTACTTTGTATGCTTCTCAAGTGTGTCATGCGGTCGTGGTAATATTGGACAAACTAATTACGGTCTTGCCAACTCTGCCATGGAGCGAATTTGTGAATTGAGACAGGCCAGCGGATTCCCTGGATTAGCCATACAATGGGGCGCTATTGGTGACACTGGTTTGGTTATTGAAAATCTTGGCGACAACGATACAGTTATTGGAGGAACTTTGCCTCAAAGAATGACCTCATGCCTACAAACGATTGACTTCTTCCTGCAACAGCCCCACCCTGTCTTGGCCTCTATGGTAGTAGCCGAGAAACGCAAGTCCGACCAAGCTGGAGGTGTCAGTTTAATTGCCTGTGTTGCCAACATTCTTGGCTTAAGAGACACCAAGAACGTACAAGATTCAGCTTCATTGGCAGATTTGGGTATGGATTCTTTAATGGGTGCCGAAATCAAACAAACTCTTGAGCGCAACTTTGACATCGTAATGTCTGCCCAAGAAATCAGACAGTTAACATTTGGTCAATTGAAAGAACTCAGTGGTGGTGCAGAAGGCAACGAAGCTACCACCTCACCTGCCCCTCCAGTTCACAGAACACCCAGCCCAAGTCCATTCGGAGATGGTACCCAGGTGGTATTCACCACAGAACTTATGCCCACTCAAGCTATCGTACGCCTACAATCTGCTGCTCCTGCCGACTCCAAAAAACGTCCTCTCTTCGTGGTTTCCCCCATTGAAGGTTTTGCCGATGCTCTCAAGCAGTTGGCCTCCCGCTTGGATTGCCCGGTCTATGGTCTGCAGTGTACTGCTGAAGCCAATCTCGATTCTATTGACACCTTGGCAGATTTCTATTTGAAACAAATACGCACTGTCCAACGTAAGGGTCCCTATGCCATTGCCGGCTACTCTTTCGGTGCTCTGGTGGCCTTCGTCATGGTGCTCCACTTAGAAAACCTGAAGGAAGACACTCGTCTAGTTATGTTAGATGGTGCTCCTAAGTATGTCAATTGGTACACCACCAACTTCAAACAACGCTTGAATACTTCTGATGATCAAAATGAAGCATACGGTTTGGCTTACTTCGGTATGGTTGTGGCCAATATCGATTACAGCTTGGTAGCCAAGGTGTTGCTGAATATACCAACATGGGAGACCAAGGTAACTAAATGTGCAGAAATCGTTGCTGCCGAAATTAACCAGCCAACAGATTTGGTAAGTTTAATTTTAAATTTATTAAAATCTTTGCCCGTTCATCAGTAAGAAAGCTTTAATTCGAATTAACAAAATTCTTTGTTATTATTATTACAGATTATACAAGCTGCTACATCATTCTACAAGAAATTGTTGGCTGCCGATAGATATGTAACCTCCACCAAAGTATCGTGCGATGTTACTCTAGTCAAACCCACTGAAAACTATGCCAAATTAGAAAAAGACTATGGTCTTAATGAGGTAAATTTCGCTACATTATTTGTCCATAACAAGTAAGCAATTACTAATCTAATGCTATGTATTTTCACTTTTCAGGTCTGTCAGAAATCTGTGAATGTTTTGACCGTTGAAGGCAATCACCGTACGTTCTTGGTGGAAGAAAAATCATTGCAAAAGATAGAGAGCATATTGAATAATATCGTCAATTAAACACAAAAAGCCAACAAAGCAGAGAAATTTTTCTTTAACCTCAAACTTAACAATTGTAATTTTTATTAGGAAAACAAACAAACGCACATTTCATTTCATTCATTTTCTCGTTCATTTAAGGCATAAACCAAATTTTAGAATATTTGCATTCCACACATAATAATAATTATGGGTAATTTGCAAATTGTTAATAAAATTAAACATCACATACATATATAATTATAATATTGTTAAAGGAATCGTTCATCTTATCAACAAAAAACAAACAACAAACAAAAAAAATGCACATTAAATGTTCATTTTTTTATAAAGTTTTTGGCACTTAAAATAATAATATATTTTACTTAGTTGAGTAAGTCTACTTCTTTCTAAACTTTTTGTAACTTGTTATCTACTCCGATGAACTCTTGTTTAGGTTGTGCTTCATGTAGGTCCAACTTTTGATTACAACTTAAACGACAAGTCATCGCTGATATCTTTAAAAATCTATTGTTTTTTCATTAATTTGTTCATATACCGCTTTCTTGGTATACAAACATTTACAAACACATTCCTTAAACAATCTAACCACCAACCAAACAAATAATTTATTATACGTTTAATAATTATAAGTTTTTTTTATGATCTACCAAATAATTTAAATTTAAATATCGTTTTGTGATTACTTTTAGTTGATTTTTTTATATTTTAATAGTTTCTCAAAAATTCTTACTAATTTTAAGTTTTTTTTTCTTTACTTGATTCGTATAATATTATATTTTCCACATTTTTGATAGTTTTGTAGAAATATAATTTAATTAAAATGCAAACCCAAATTTTAACGTAAAAATAACATAGTAAATGTATATGTATGTATATTTAGATATTTTGCACTAAACATTTTTAAATTGATATTATTATTATATATTGCGAAAATTATTCAAATAAGTGGATATATACTATATACGTTAATGTATGTAAAGAAATAATATTCAAAAATGAATTTATTATTACAAAAAAAAAAAAAACAAATAAAAAAGAAACTAAACAAAGAATTAATTATAAATGTATACATACTATATATTTATAGAGATAAAAATAAAGGAAATTAAAAAAAAAACATGAAAACGTTTTTTCAATTCAATTTAGTTTATTTCATTTGTAATTTGGAAATCTTATTGTTCAATTAATAAATTACACATTTCCACTCTATACTTTATTGTAACACGAACAATTGACAAAGTGATGTTCTGCAAAGTAAAAAGAGTCAATCGTTTTACGGAACACCAAAATATGTGAATACGTTTTAAAAATTAAATCGTTACTCGAATTTGAATTAATACATTTAAATATGCTCTAAAAAGGTAGATTTTCAATGAAAAAAAAATCTTTGAATTTCTCAATTAAAAAACGGATTTAGTTCAGTTACAGCATTTCTTGTATAGTAAAATAGAATAGAAATTTTATTATATGAAATAAGCATTAATTATATCCTACACCATAAAGGGTAGGGTATATTGGATTAGTGCTAATGTTTGTAAAGCCCATAAATATTGGTAAATTATTGGTATACCGATCGACTCGGAATCATTTCCTGAATCGATTGAGCCTTGTGCGCTCAAAAAAATCTTGTACATGATATTTTTCGGCCCAAGGACGGTGAGGATAGAAATTGGTTGAAATCGGTCCATTATTTCACCTAGACCTCATACAATTGTCCTCCAAAAATACAGGCATGTTCTGAAATCACGGTGATTTTAAATCACGAACGATTTTGAAATCACGGGAGGAATATTTTGGTGTTCTGAAAATCACGAGATTTTTAATTTTTAGTAGTGATTTTGATTGTTCTAAATCACGAGCTAACAGCTGATTTTCTTTGCGTTGAATACTAAAAAGTAAAAGTAAATCACGAAAAATGTATACAAATCTAAAAAAATGGTCCGCAAAATATACAACGTCTTACTAAATTTGTAAATTTTAAGTTTTTTCTGTGTAAAATAGTTTTATTTCAAAAACAAATAAAGGACAAATGATTTTAAGAGTATGTGATAATTTTATTACAAGAGTTCAATGAAAAATGCTTAAAAAACTCTTAAGTGATTTGAAATCATTAGGCTGTTAGATGACCGGTTTTAAATCACGAGATTTCAATAATTTTTGTGCACAGAACACCTTTTCAGTGATTTCAAATCACTTTACGAAAAAGTGATTTTCAGAACATACCTGATAGGGGTTTTTCGGTCATAACTGATTTATGCACGTATCCAAACAAATAAGTTCCGTACATGAAGCCTAATCAAATTTTTTGTGCAAATCGGTCCATAATTGACCATAGCTCCCATATAATGTCCACTAATTTTATAACGGTTGGTCCTTAATTAGGCATCAATCAAGATAAAATTTAACATTTAAATTTATTTGGATGATTGGTCCATAATAGGTCATAGCTCCCATATACTGGGTGTAGGGTATTATATGGCCGGGCTTAACCGATTGTACTTTCTTACTTGTGTTGTTTTAAATTTGATTTATAAAAAAAGAAGTGGAGTTTTTAATGTTTTCTTTTAAAAGGCGTTGTCTTATATAGCGCTTATTTATGAACCTACATATTTAAAAGTATTTTTGATTAATATGTGTCTCTATAATTTGAATTATTTGTAAAATATTACTTTGATTAACAAAATTTTTGGAAAAAAACCTATTCCCAGTTTATCACATATTTAATTCAAAATTTAAAAACTAATTATTTTACATCCCTGCCAGAAGTAACAAATTTTTAAAGCTCTTTCATGTAAAAAGTTTTACAATAGTAATAACAATTTCAAATATATGGCAACCTGAATATTATTGCACAATCCTAAAAATATGCAGTACTTTTAGAATATAAATAAAACATCCCAAAGTACTCTAATTAAACAAATTTTAAACTTTAGGTTTTAAACAAGCGAATAACATTTAGCTGAGTCCTAAAATGCGAAAAGCATTACTATATAGATAAGATTAAAATGTATTCATATTAATTTTAATAATATATTTATGACACAATTTGCTCAAGACTTAAATTAACTTAAAATTTTATAAAATTTGAAAAACTAAATAAAATCTATGCTTACTTATTAATACTCTCTTTTCTGTTAATAAAACCACCTTGTTTTAATTTAAAAATCTGTTTGTTTAACATTATATTATTTTATTTTATTGATAACAGTTTTACTTATTTGATTTTAAATCAATTATGCATTATTTTTTTTATTTAGTATTGTTTGTATTTTAATATAGTAATCTATAATTGATTATTTATATTCTTGTTGTTATCGACCAACAAAAAGTGGATTTTACAAGTTTTGTTTTTGCGAAAAAAAAACAAATTGTAAATAAAACAAAAACAATAAAACTGAATCTAGACGGAAATTGCTTTCAACAAAACATTAAAATAATAAATGCCACTTGAGGCAATATTCAAGTTGCAATTTTATATTTCTTTGATGGCACTTCTTATAAATTCTTTTAAACTACATATATTTTTTTAAGTTCCTTGTTTTATGTTCTCATAAAACAACATTGAAAGTTAGACTTTCTTGTCAAATAGGTATCTAGACAGAGTAAGAGTCTGAGATTATCATATTATTACAATTATAATTTTTTATCATGTAAGGTAAAAATTGTTTATTTAGGGCAGTGATATAACCGTTTTCCATAACATTTAGATATTCTACGGACCCATATGTTTTTTATTTTTTATTTTTTTTATTTATTTATTATTATATATTCATATGTGGTATGAATATATCAAGCAAATTCGCAATAATGAAAAACGAACATGACAATGTTAAAATTATTAAGAAATAAAATTTTCGAACTTTTAAGCAACCAAATAACTTAGGGATATGTTTATGCAAGAGGAATAAATTTGAGGTTATGAAATAAATTGTCTGTCGAATGATAAAATTGTAGAATTTCGAGAATGTGCTGTCATCCATCATTTTACATTTATTTAGTGCAAACTTGGGGCTTTAAAAGCCTGTAGTGCTCTACACTTGTGAAAAACAAATTTTAATTGTGAAAATTTACTATGTAAAAAAAATTGTATCACTTCGTAAACAGCTTTTCTTCATAACCGGGCTCCGTAAATGGGCTTAATAAATAACAAATTTTTTGTGACCACAATTAGCTAATGTTGACATCAGTAATATTTGATTTCGAAAAGAAGCCTAATATACACCTACAAATTTTGTGCAGATCGGTCCATAATTGACCATAGCACCCATATAAGACCGAAAACCACTTTAAAAAGCATAACACTCTTAAAAATGTTGGTATCCAAATAATATTCAGCACAAATGTGTTTTATATATACAAAAATCATTCGGCCCAATTTTTTGATATAAGTCCCACTTCCGAAAATCACTTTTACGACCATAAATTTTTTAAAATTGTTGGTATTCAAAAAATTCAACACAATTAAATTTCACATCTACAGAAATCATGATTCCTAATTTTATAACGGTGCGTCATAATTAGTTGTAGCTCCCTTATAAGATTCCCTTCGAAAATCACTTTAACATGTTTGAATCTTATTATATCAAGATAAAATTTAAACCAAAAAATAACAGGTCCCTCTCATATAGCGGTCCTTCAGATATGGCCATTTCTGAATAACATTTACTGGGTGTAGAGTACCAGTAAATTATGAAAAACTGGATTAACGTAAACAAAATACCTATAACTTTTGCTCTAGAAGATGACTTTACTCGCTGCATAGACGAGATAAGTGAAGCTTTTTTATAAAATGCGACGTTCTCTGTTTTACATTTGTATCAATAAAACATCATTTCATAAAAAATGTGTTTTTGAAACAATTTACTTTAGCATTAATAAAATATATCGCGTATACTTCCAAGAACATTTTATACAATTTCCAAAAAAATGATTTTTCAACAAAAAAAAAAAAAATTCTGGGTTGTGGAATCCCACTGTGAAATTAAAGAAGTCTAATTAGTTATTTTTTTAATTTTTACTTTCAGATATTTGATGGGTTGTGATTAGACGGGAAATCCGGGGAATTTAAATTGTTATGATTTCCCGTTTCCCGGGATTTTTTTGCGGGATCCCGAAAAATACAAAAACTGGCAACTCGCTCCTTATACTTAAAAAAAGAGTTAAAATTTGTTGAAGGAAGCGGTCGGTCAAAGAACTCAAAATATTGAACGAGTTTTTTCAGTAAAGCGGGCAATTTGTAAATAAAATCAGAAATAGACTTTCTGACAACTCAATAAACGCTTTGAGTGTGTTAAAAAGTTATTTCCTAAGCCGTTAAAATTTTAGTATAGTTATTTAAAATATATTATATATTTATGAATTAAATTTTAAATGTTTTGATCTCATATCTTGAGTACATACCTAAATTTGTTTTTTTTTACTATTTTTTTATGAATTAAATTGTTATGTTTATGTTTCTTTTTTATCTAGTATCTAGATCATAATAATAAGAAATTTACATTTAAAAGCGTAATGTAATAATTCAAGTTCCTCTTTCAATTAAAACTAATTTTTGTAGTATTTAAGTATTTTTTTACCTTGTTTTTTCCCTCACGTTTTTAACTAAAAGATTTTTCATAAATAAAGACAAATTTACGTTTTAGTTTTTCTATGGAGCGGGATCCCGGGATTAAAAAAAATTTCCCGATTTCCAGGGAAGCGAAAAACTGCTGGGAAAAAACTCTAGTTGTGATGAAAACACGATTATGTCAGAAATCTAAGTTCATGTCCAAATGCCAAAAATTTGTTTTATTATGGATTGAGTAAATGGTCAATCAATCAAAAAACCCATACAATGATTAAAATTGAGTACATCTTTTATTACTATATAGGTATGTAGTACATAAGCGTGCAAAGTTTAAAAAATTAAATCTTTTTGTTCTAGGTAATTACTGATAAGATGTGAACGAACTGAATAATGTAATGTAAAAATCTATATAAAATATTTAATAACAAAACGACATATAATTAAAAAGTAAATGCAACATTCATATAATTAGAGAAAATTTGAATGTGAAATAGTTTTAATAGCTTAAGTAAATAATAACTAATAGCTTAAAGGGTTAATTGATGATATTTTGTAGTATCATTAATAAAAATGTATATAAACAATGAAACAAATAAACACTTAAAATCATTACAGCTAATATATATAGTAACTGAAATAATTTGTAATTTAGTTAGTCTCATTATCAATATTTAACTAAAAAATAAAGAGCTAATTTATAAATTTACATATTTACAGATGCACATGCCTATACTCGTACATGTGTAAAAGTTCAAAATTATTAAACAAAAACATTAAAATTGTGTAACATTTTTATATACAAACAAATTTTATTAAATTTTTATGTTAGGTTGTTTTAATTATTAATTATTTAGTGCAATGCGCTGTTTAATAAAAGCCAAAATAAAATTTATAATAAACAATTTTTAATTAATTACTATGTTTTCGAGATTTTGTTTTTCTCTTGGTTTTAATGTAGAATTGTATATTTTTATACTCTTCACCTTCATGAGAAGGGTATATATAAGTTTGTCATTCCGTTTGTAATTTCCACAATATAATTTTCCGACCCTATAAAGTATATATATACTGGATCCTTATAGATAGCGGAGTCTATGAAGCCATGTCCGTCTGTCTGTTTGTTGAAATCAATTTTCTGAAGTCCCCAGATATATGCGGGATCTAAATCTTTAATAATTCTGCCAGACATGCTTTCGAGAAGTTTGCTATTTAAAATCAGCAAAATCCGTCCATAAATAACGGAGATATGAGCAAAAATCCGACACAACCTCTGAAAATTTCATCAAAAAAACTATCAAACAAAGTGTATTAATATACATATATACATATATATGTATATATATGTATGTATGTATATAATATAATTATGCATCCACAACAAAGGTGAAGGGTATATAAAATTCGGCATAGCCGAATATAGCACTCTTACTTGTTTTTTTTTTAATTTTATGCATATTCCAATTATTCCACAAAGTAAGTAGAGGTGTAACGAGAAGGAAGATAATCACATTTTATATTTATCTCTTTCTGTCAGAACTGCCCTTTGTTTATATTTTTGCAGCGTGTAACGATTTACTTTGACCCAAAATAAATTAGATACCAAAAAGCCCTAGGAAATTTATTTTGGCTGTTTTAAATGTCAAAATTGTTATTCTCGGAAGTGGACGTTGTATAGGAGTCCATGGCCAATAATGAACTTATTTTCACAAAAGCCAATAGTATATTTTTTACATAGGTACATACTTATAACTGAAATGTGTAAAATTTCAGTACGATATGAATGTTTATGTAGGAAGTAGTCCTCACAAGAGAGCTATGACCTATTATGAACCGCTCAGCATGAAATTATGTGCGACGATTTTTATGATTTATATTTATATGTACGAGTACATATGTACCCCAAATACATCCTTTGGTTTTTATGGTTTAATTTGTTTTGTCTACAAAAAAAACTCTCTAATATTTATAAATACATACATATACATACACATGTATGTACGTAGCTCATTAGACTTCATAATAATTAATAACATTTAGAGCCACAATAAAACTCATTCAAATCCAATAAATGTTTTATTTACTTTTATTTTTTGCTAACGATCCGTATCCATAATCATTCTCATACAATACACACGCTTGATTTCATTACTTTGTACACTCAAAAGGTTTATAAAACTAATTTTCGTCTACATAATGCTTTCATCAAGCAGTTATGAATTAAAACAAGTAAGAGTGCTATATTCGGCTATGCCGAATCTTATATACCCTTCACATTTGTTGTGGATGCATAATTATATTATGCATAATTATGTCGATAAACACGCCATCTGTTGATGAATTTGTTTGTAACAATATTAATACACTTTGTTTGATCAACGCCATCTGTTGATAAAATTATTCGTAACAATATTAATACATTTAGTTTTTTGATGAAATTTTCAGAGGTTGTCTCGGATTTTTGCTCATATCTCCGTTATTTATGGACGGATTTTGCTGATTTTAAATAGCAAACTTCTCGAAAGCATGTCTGACAGAATTATTAAAGATTTGGATCCCGAAGATATCTGGGGACTTCAGAAAATTGATTTCAACAAACAGACAGACGGACATGGCTTAATAGACTCCGCTATCTATAAGGATTCAGTATATATATACTTTATAGGGTCGGAAAATTATATTGTGGGAATTACAAACGGAATGACAAACTTATATATACCCTTCTCATGAAGGTGAAGGGTATAAAAATAATAAATAAATATATTTTGGTATAAATTATTTAGAATTGTTTATTCAAACATAAAAAAGTCAATATGGTTTCAATTAAATACTTAAAGTGCCTCATTATTACATGTTTTGAAAAGACAGCAGGCAAGCACACACAGTAGGTGCTAATCAGGCCAATAATAGTTGAAATTTTACAGACAATTTCATGTCAATAACTTGTGATTTTGTCTAAATTTTCTGTTGATTTTTTAAATAAAATATATATGTACAAATAAATAAAAAAAACATGTGTTTGTTAAACTGATTAGTGAACAAAAATCTGAAAATGTATGTATGTTTATATATATGAAAATCGAATAAAATGGTATCGCTGCAAAGTAAAACTTTTCTTAACCCATAGCATACAAATTATTTAAATTGAATTCGAAATATGGAGAGAAATATATATAGTTAGTTGTAAGTTTTTTTTTAAATTTTTATTTGGAGTATGTTTCCATTATGTTTTAAAAATGATATCGGTCAAGTGGTCAACACATATAACCGTTTTTCGAATCAGTAATTTCTAAATAAATATACCGATTTTTATAGAACTTCCCATGGTCATAGAATAAGTATAGACAAGTTGAATATCAAAGGGGGGGTTTCAAGACCCCAAAGTGGTGGATCTCGCATATTTGCTAAATTTAAAACGATCTATGTTTTAAATTTTTTGATTCTATCCGAAAGTTTTTTTAGTTGTTGTTGTTGTAACAGCAGTAATTGTTGAGTTGACAGCCCTTGGCCGAGTGATGTCGGGTCATTCCGGTGCGTAGAACCGGCTGTCGTGGGAATGTTTTTAGCCATTTTTGTTACTGCGTGGATCAGAGTCCTTTAAATTTTCACCTCACAAAATTTGCAACATAAATAAATTGTTTTCGAAAAGTTTACAAGGCAATATTTTCAAAGTGGGGTGAATTGTTTTGTAACTCTTTATTTGGTATAATAAACTATTTTTTATTATAAAAAATTTTTTTCGGAAATGTTGTTCAATATTATACAGTTAAAGATGGGTTATTGTTATTTTTAGGCGTTCAAAATTAAAACAGTTTATAAAATATTTATGGGAAATTAAGATTTGCTTATTATTATAACTACAAATTTTCATAAATATAAACACATTTAAATATCACTATAATAATAAAAGTCCAATGAAAACATTAATAGAAAAGTTAGTTTAATACTAAATAAATTATATACTTTAGAATTTTAAATCAATACCAAATTTTGTTTTATTAATTTTAAACGCGGTTAATGGTTTTCCATATTTGCCATAATCACCTAAAAAATGCAACCCAGATGACTCAAAACTAAGAAATAACACAACTGTGATTTTCGAAATTCAACAACAATAAATTGTGGAATTTATTTGATCACTATGAGAGTAAAATAGTAGTAATACTCGCCTTAAGCATTAACTAGATTTTTTTAGTACAATAATGTATATCATCATTATTATGATGAAAATATAAAAATAATACAATTTGTCAAACAAGAAAGTAGATAGTCATTTAGTTATTTGTACTTTTTTTAAATATACTACTTTGAAATGGAAAATATTTTTTGTTATTGACGTGATATAAAATATGAGATAATATTGAAATAAAGATAAATGTTAAATAATTTAGACAGAACACAGAAGTGATGGAAAAACAAATACACAACATATATTAAAAAATAAAATACAAAAAAAAGAAGAATGATAAAAGCAAAAGTGTGCAATAAAATATGAAAATATGATTATAAATTTGATATCACTCATACGCTCCCCTAAACGAATAAAACTCAGTGCAAAGAGAAAGGGTGTGAGTGAGCGAGAGAGAAAGAGAGAGTGTGACAAAGTGAGCGCGCTAACTACAATCTCGTAGAGGTATAAGAATAAAGAACAGGGGTGTTGGATTAAAATTTTATTGATGTTAGAGAATGATTTAAATATGTGTTTTATGTTAGTTATTTATAGGTTTATTTTACTTTCTGTTTACTTCTACAACGAAAAAGATATAATAAAAGTATTAGTTCAAATAGCACTAAGCTAGATAAATATAAAATGTTAATGCCCTTATTCATAAAAAATTAAAGTAGACTTCAAATATACTTTAAGAAAATTTTATTTTTTTACTTTATTTTTTATGAATACGGCAGAAACCCCCTTATTCATAAAAACTTACAACAGGTTTATAACAGGGTTATAAAGCATATTTCCATACAAAATTTGTTTTATAAACCTCTTATAAACCTGTTGTAAGTTTTTATGAATAAGGGCATAAGACTTTAAATAAAAAGAAGTTCAAACAAAAAACGGTTACATGATGCAATACTATTTTTTCAAATTGCAAGTGGTACTTCTAATGTTTTAAGATATGTATAACAACATCCTTTTAAAAACTTTTTGCGAATTTAATTGTGAACATTTAATAATTTTCTACGCGGATTAACTAAGTGCTTCCTTGAACACTGTTAGACTTTTGGTGGAAAATATTGAGTCACCCAATGACTTCAGGTCGAATTTCTAAAGTTGCATCAACATCATTTACAATCTGTGATGTTCCAAAACACATACTCGATGTGGTTTGTAATATTTTTGAAATGAAACGAGAACTTTGAGGATAAGCTCCTGTATTCTTGCTGGCAATCCTCTTTGAGAAATTCCAGAGTGTTGACCATGACTTAAAAAAACCTTAAGAGAGAAGCCTGAAGTGAAAATTTTGTTTCTTATAGTAACCGTTCCATGATTAATTGCACCAAAAGCGTTCTACGGCGTCTAGATTTATATAGTATATTTGAAATTCAACAATAAATATTAACGAGTGAAACACTTCGTAGTTTGCAGTTAAACCGTTTTTATGAAAATAAAGTATAAGTTGGATTTTTAAGGTTAGTAAATATTATTCACTAGGCTCGTCTACAGTGGGCAAAATTTGGACAAATACCGAAACGTAGATTATATTATATTAACTTAAATCAGATGTCCTATGCTCAAGAGAGAGATATCCAGGCCTAAAAACGACTCCAACTCCTAACTGTTAGAAATGAAAACACTAGATGAATGTAGTCAACAATGCGAGGGACAACTAAAAACGAGCTTTAACATGACACATACAATTAAGACAATTAAATTAATTCGAAAACTAACAGTAATTTTTCAAACATTGGTTTTGTTACGGATCAGACCGAAAAAACGGGTTCATTTTAAAATTAATGTGTTTTGGTTAAAATTGCAAAATAATATATTATAAATATTGAAACATGTACATATGTACCTATGTATGTATTTGAGGAATTCAGAAATGCTTTCTTCAGTTAAAAAAGTAAACAAATATTTTTCAGGTCAAAATATACTCTCATTAACATTAGGGCGGAATTCAGTTTGATATCTAATCTTACGTTATGATAATTTGTATTATTTCGGTAACGGTATTTCGACGTTAACAGCATTTTAGCTAATTACAACAGGTAAAAGTATCATTTCGGTCTAACTTGAAATTTAATAAAATTTACAAAAAATTAAAAATAAGATGACCAACGCGCTATTTAGTTATATACTAAATTCAAGGAATGTCAATAACCTCAATTATTTTCAATAACTTAACATTAGTTTTAGAATTGTAATGAGTTATTTCGGTAACGGTATATTAAAGGTAACGGTTTGTTAGCGTTAACGGCAGCCAACATTGTTCTAAACACATCTATTATTAATAAATAGTTTACACATTAAAAATAATGGCATAACTCTTAGAGCTTTTTAATACAAGTTCAGATACACTGTAATAGTGAAACTACCTACATATATTAAAAGTAAAAGTAAATTTTAAACAATCGGACAGGTTACAAAATTTGATGAAGTTTAAACTTTTTTAGCACATCATATTGTCCTGTATTCCAAAACCACTGGTCATTTACAACAATGGAATGGTAAAATATTACCTGAATATAAACTAAATTATATTTTTCTTTTCGCTGAGTGTGTGAAAAATCCAGCAAAATGTAACAGCAGTATTATTTTAATCTCTTTAATATTTTATTGAGTGATTTTTTTACAACCCACACGTCTGCCATAAAAACACAAGCAAAACAAAATGTTTGTCTGTGATAAGATTGAGTTCTGTTCCCTTACGATGGATGTTCAAAATCTCAATAAAACACTAACACCAATACAATTATCATCAAAACAACGCGCGAACACGGTGCTGCCACTGACATGAATTCTAAGTAAAAATAACGATTTTATTTTCAGTTCAACTTTTTTTTTTCTTTTTTGTTTTTTGCAGTAACATTTCTACTCGTATATACTAGTTAGTGGATGACGATTATCGTGCGAGCTCAGACACAAACTTTAAGTCTAATACTAACCAAGTAAAGTATTTAATATAATGTGAGAGTCGATCGGATGCTTAGATATTCTGGTGACTGACCAACGGAACGAACGCATTATCAATCGAGTTTTTCCTGCAACAGGTTGTTGTATTCGCGTAACAAAGAATTCCGAAAAAAATAATTATTACAAAAACAAAAAATATAAAGAAAAATTGAAAATGAAAACAAACTTGAACTCAAAACGTTTGAGTTAAATTTTAGTGAAAACAGAAAAAATCTTTTGCTACTTTGTAAAATCAGTTACAAATTACATTTGCAATACAAATGAACGAGTTAGTACACGATTTCTGATTTAGGCACTTAACGGAAAAAACACATAGATATCCTTTCAAATACTTCCGGTTTATAATTTTTCGTGTAATTTTTTCAAAACAACTTCACAATTGAAAAAATAAACTGAAATTAAAAGTCTATCTCACGCATTTTTTTATGAATATATTTTTTTTATGTATTTTTTAATAACTACACAGTGCTGTTTCTGTGACAGTTTACAAAAAAAAAATAGAAAAAAAAATAAAAAAATTATAAAACTAAAAAAAGAAATCACAAGCTGTGCTAAAACAATAACTAAATATCTGTGTCATTCCACTACCGCTAGTAACTATCACCACAGCAATCTGTCATTCACTCACTAACTCATTTTCATACAGTCCCTTCTTGTGTTTTTGTTTCTATAAATGTACGAGTATGTATATTTGTTACATTCGATCGTCATCATCACCAGAAATATAATGATAATAGCTATTCGAATCGTGTGTAAATGATGATGATTATTTATATTTAATCGCTAAAAATGTGCTAAAATTTACAGAAAAAAAGAAAGAAAAATATTTATATTATTATAACAATTGTTTTGTTTATTAAACACATGCTGTTCAACTTTCAAGTAGATAATCTATTGTTATCATTATCACCATCATTCACATCGAAATCCTCAATCTTGGCTTTGTCAATCTTTTTGTTGTCTACAAAAGTGGAATATTTTTGTTCTTAATCATTCATTCGTTCTTCCTTTCTTTCTTTCTTTCATTCTTTATTTTTTCCTTTGGTTACAGGCAGTTTTATTTTTTTATTTCTTGCTTTTCGAAAATTCAATATAAAAAAATAATAAAATTTATGAACAAAATATTTCATTGTATAAAAATATAACGCTCTAAAAACTAAAACTGCGCCAGTATTTAAATCAATTTAGTGCACAATTTGATTTTAATGAGATCTTTCTTTCTTTCCATGAACAATGAAAATTCACACATTTATTGTTAAACACTTATTGTGAATTTAACTTCTATTGTTTGTACGTAACAAAACGCCAAAAACGTGATCAGAAATTTGTTTGTGAAAGAAGAGAAAGAAAACGATATAGAATATATTTGGACTGTGTAGTTGTACGCGATATTTGCAATTGGAATAATCTACAAAGGAAGGTAAAATATTTATTATATCTAAATCTATAGATCGTCTAAGCGCCCATAAATTCATAAAAATAGTTTTAAGTTACATCCTGACAATAGGATTTAATAAAATTTACAATGACAAATCTCTGCTCTGGGCATTTGAAGTTTCCACAATAGTTTTAATAATAAATTAATATCTCTAAAGCTAGTAACAGACAGTTGAAAATAATCTGGAAAAATAAATTTACGGACCAAAAACACTAATAATGTATTATATTATTTCTCTGACAATAATGCCATTGTTAGATGTGCGAAGTTTATGTATCTTTTTTTTTTTTTTGTAAAGAGAAGTAACACTCAGGCAATATGCCTATATATAATTGCGTTACTTTCTTTGGAAAGGGGATAGATTGAAGAAGTAAAGATGATGAAAGTAGAAGAAAGCTTTATATCACAACTCTGCAATTGCGCATTATGTTTGTTTTAGTGCAGCATTGCAGCGCCTCTGGTGGTGAGTAGGCGCATTAATGTTAAAGCTTGATTTTGTAGCCTTTATTTAATTATTTTACTTCAGTGGCGTTTGAATGATATACCACCGAAGAAGGGCGCTGTGATAAATATTAGTTATGGTAGGATAGAAAAACTAATAATTATCAGAAACTGATTTTGTTTGAATGGCAGCGGCTGGGAATCGAACCCGGGCTACAAATACCAACTCATGCTTAATGATCAAATGCGCTAACCAATTAAGCCCCAAAGTTCAAACGGTTGTTAGGCATTTTCTAAAAACTTCACTGACAAAATTGTAATATCTGACAACCGTCTACACATACTCGTATGTATGTAACTTAATACATAACTTAGTACATGTATTTTTACAGTAACACAGAAACATCAAAAGATATTGAAAAAGGTAACGGTAACGTTAATTTGGATTATTACGGTAACAGTGAATTAGCGATAATGGTATTTCGGTTTATTTCGGTAACGGCACTTTAACTATTAATTTCGATCTGATTTGAATTATTAATAAAATTTACAAACCTTAAACAAACCCAAAGTTAAGAAAATTGTTTTTTTTAGAACATTAATAAGTTTGCTTTAAAAAATTAATAAAACTCAATTTGTTTTGAGACAAATATAAATTTAATTTATGTATGAAATATTCATCTGGCATTCGACTTTGGACTGTTCTCGTGCGAACCATCTCATGAATGGTTTAGTTAATATTCTCCATATTTAACTGGATCTTTAAAAGTCGTAAAACAGATCGGATTATTCTAAAAATAATGACAGACTAATCACAGATAGCCACTTATCAAACTTAGAAAAAATTAATTTTGAAATCTTGTATGGCCTTAGCAAGCCAAAGATTGTTCAAACACACAAAATGCCTCTGTAGTTCTCACCATGCGTAATTTTTTACAGTCAAATCTTCTTCACTTTTTCACTTAAATTAATCCACAGTTTAGGAGCCACAGAATCGAGTTAGAAAACCTTTCACAATATTTACATACTTTGCTATAAAGTGAAAAATTTATCCAATGGAAATACTGCAGAAAGACAGTCTCTGTCAAAATAAGCTATTATTTATTATTTTTATTTATGAGAGATTCATTGTAGATAGTTCTAGTTATAAAACTTTATATGAAAGAAAACTTAAACATGACATTAGTATAAGACAGTATAAATTATCATTTTTTAGACAATCTGTGACAGATCTCAAAACTACCCCAAACAAAATTTCACTTTTTTGGATTGTGAGAAATCCAAAATAACCACATTGTCACAATTAAAATACTAATCTGAAATACTTCACCACATACGAGTACACAAACATTTCAACTCATTATTTTGGGGGGCAATTTACCCCCAACCTCCTATAAAAAGGCTTTACTTGGATATCACTAAAACTAGTTAAAGTTAATAATTAAATTCGCCGTAACCGTTAGTAGTAAACGGAATATGCTCATGCAAATGTTTCACTTCTGTCTTGTAGCTGACCAGTTTTTGCCATTTCATTTACACGCGTATCGTCAATTTTCGCGCTTTTTACCATCAAGTTTCTACTTTTTCATGCAAATCAACATGCTAACACCTTTACGTAGAATAAGACGGAGAAAATAAAACGAAATAAGAAACCTGACTATTACCGTCAAGTTTGTAATTCTTTTATTCTCTATTCCCTTCTCACCCAAGTGAATACATTTTATATCACGTAGTAAATAATTCTCATTCGTCTATTTCTAAGTACTTCCTCACTCATTGAAAAGTTATTGAAAAAAAAAGTTATGAAAATGTTATTCAGTGATTCCCAAGATTTTTTGTTGAGAAATTAAGAGTCTAGGGAGAACTGTTTGTGAGACCTTATTAATTAGATTAGATCTGCAGAAGAACTTTTATAACTTTTTAATAAATATAAATTCTATTCTCAAAAAGAGAACAAAAAAGGACTTATATATGTACCATATACTATATCAACAAATCAAATCTTCAAAATTTGTATATGTACCTAAAAATAGTGTGTTTATTAAAATTTATTTAAGCATTTACTTTGCCGGAAAATAAATTACTTGACATAATTATGTAAACTTGATGCAACATGTAAAAAACTTCCATTTTAAATATCTAAAATACTAAATAAAAGCAATATTCCTGGCATCGTATTCAAAAGACCTTGACCTATCGCAATATACTATAAAAACTCTATAAAAAATACTAAAATAAAACAAATGTACGTATCAAGTTAAGAATTCAAAAGTCAACGCACTTTTTTATCACAAATAAAATCACAAAATTAGCCATCAAATACAGTGGTGGATGATATGGCAGGCTAATTTGTCGTACTTCAGACGAACTAAGTGGTTTATGAAAAATACAGAGCAAAAAAAAAAACAAAAAACTCTTCAATGTGTCAGTTGTGAGCGTTTGATAACTGCTCATTTCGACAAAATGAAAAATTAGCTTAATATGTACGTGGATATTTTGTTTCGTTTTTCGAAGAGAAAGACGATCAATTTAAAACTCAGGAATAATCTTGCCTTGACTTTAGCCAGCCAGGCGCACATTCAATTTACACTAAAATATGTACATATGTATGTATGTATGTAGATACATATTCCGATTTTGTTTCGTTTTTGGTATTATGTCTTGTAATTTTTGTTTATTTTTTTTAAATTTTATTTATGTCACTGTTAATTTATTTATGTGCGTTTAATACCCATACATACATATGTATGTATGTACATATCAATGTTATGTTCCTCTCTTGTTTAGGAACGCACTTTTTAAGTCGTTGATCAAATGAGCGAATGTGAATAATTGATTTAAATGGACTTGTCTCAGGCATTAGTTTTGTACTAGATGTTTAACTTTAAGCAAGGAAATATTTTAAATTAGTCCATAAAAACTCTGGCGAAACTTATGTACTCGTATGTTAAGTATTTTAGCGCCCTTTTATATTATGTAGGTTTAGTGTCAAGAATTGTTTTAATTTTATATAACTATACACGAGGATGGTTTTATAAGTAATTTAAATTATTTGAAATACATATTTAGTTATGGAAAATTTCTCACCTTAAGTTTAATTATCATGAATGAAATGTTTATTAGGCTGACGCATTACTTGTAAAAAAGTGGAATTTAACCTTTAATTACCCACCTAACAATGACTTTGATTTCCTGCAGTAATTTGTTATTCAAACATTTTTGTTTATACAAAATTAATTTATATTAAATCGAATTTTGATCTGATAACCGATTAAATAGTTACATACCCAGCAAAAACTACACTAACAAATTAAGTTAAAAAGCAATAGGAAATTGTATTCCATACTACTTACAAATCTACTACAAAAAGTACTTAGTTTTGTTCGCGATGTCCTCAAAAGTAATTCGTTATAATTTTGCTACTTTTAACCAAACAAATAATAATTTATGTTTATACTTAAAATTGTTATAAAAATATGTATGTAGTTGTAAATTGATTGCAACAAAATGTTATAGAATAAATAAACAAACTTAACAAATAATGTTTATAATCATATAATAATTTCTTAGAAATTTTTAAATATATAATTATTAGTGTATAAAGTTAAGAATTAATGAAATGAATTGTAAGTGAAGTGTTTGCTGGGTAAGGAATTTTTAATTTTTTTTTCTAATCACAAATACGTAATTCTAAAAAAATATTCCATGGTTCCTTATCATTCGTGAATCTTCAAAAATGGAAAAAGGGTTTTCAAGCAATGTTTTGGTAACGGCGCCATCCCAGTCCCAAATCGATTGCACTTGTCGTCGCAAGCTATTCTAACAGTTAATTATTATTTAACCCACGTACGTAGTATGTGTGTACTCGTATATGTGTAGTTTGCTGTCAACACGTACTAATTTTAAATTTATATGACATTTCTGAACAAATTAAGTATCTGCTGCAATAATAGTATTAGTCGTCGTATTGCTATTACTCGTATAGCATTGTGGTGGTGGGTGATTTGTTGCTTTTAATTAGATCAATGTTAAATTATTACAGATTTTAAACACTGACCAGCGCCACTAGACATGTAAAAGAAAGGCTAACCATAGACAAAAAAAATACAAATTATAAAATCCAACAAAAGTTCACAACACCAGTAAAATAAAAAAACCAACGTTTTTAATTAATGCAAAATTAATTTACGTTAATTTCTAGAGGATGTTGATGATTTAAAGCAAAACAAACGTCACATTAGACAATAGTTATGAGTAGCACACTACATATTACCTACATATTTAATTATTTGTACAGATTTTGTAATAAAGATATGTTCTCGAATACTATTTCGAATTTTACAATAATTTTATTAAAGTCAATTGTAATTATTTTTTTTTTTTAAATTTAGAATGTATTATTTCCTGAATATGAAATATTAGAAAAATCTAAAATTGGCAGACATACATAAAAAAGAGTGTTACGATCTCATCTTTCAGTTGGGCCTTTATTAAGTTATATCAAATAAAAAATTCATTTCAGTTTATAACATCGATATAGAAACTTCTTAAACTACTAGTACAGTAATTTTATAATATTTGTCTTATATATACACGGTCGAGTGGGTAAAACCATAATATGGTCATGATATCTGATATGTTCAAAAATAATAACTTGAGATTGACCTGGAATCATACATATGTTTAGGCTCAAACATAATATAATTGGTTCAAAAATAATTGATTGGCCTTTATAATATGATTGATATCAACCATAATACGAAACCTATTCATAACATGCATTTGCATTTGATACAAATCTCGAAATCCCGAAATATATAAAAAAAAACTCAGGATTTTTTGGGATTAATAAATCCCGAAAACTAGTATTTGTTTACAAAGTCATCAACAAAAATTAAAATTTTACAAAGTAGCTCGAAGAAATAAAGGTGAAAGAATAAAAATTAATTTTGGATTACCAAACTCGAACTTACTACATTTTTTATGTGTCTACGGTTTTTGGAGTTTGGAAATTCCTATATAAAAAGCTTTAATTGATGTAAATGCTCAACAGATGAAAAATTTGTTTTACTTAAACAAATACCTGTCATTTTAAAGTTAAAGTAACAGACAAGGCCCTTTCTCGCAGTGATATCAATCAATTATGCATCAATTATGCTCAAAGAGATATAAAAAATTATTTGGTGAAATATCTCCTTAAAAGAAGCCAAGAAAAAGGATGATTTACTCAAAATTTTTAAATTTTTTGAAAAAAAAAAGCTCAAAATTGAAAAGTGACATTGATAATGAGATAGAAATGTTTGTTATTAGAAATGAATTAAAAACGTTGATTGAAATAATGAATGAAATTGAAATATGTAAAAGCCCCCCACAAACGATGTAAACGATATTTTTTGTCAGCGTCATATATTGGTAACAAAACTTAATCAAGATTCTTTTTACTATAGATATCATAATATTTTTAAGAAGCTTTATCGATCGATAATATTCTGATGCTGTTAAATTAATATAGAAATTAAAGGCGAAATAACATACATACATATGTATTATTTTTGTTAATCTATTCAATATAATGTTAGTATGTTTTTTATTTCTTTATAGTTTATAAACTTTTAATCAATTTAAAAATTAAACGGAAAATATTTGTTTTCAAACATATTTATATTTAACATAAGTAGCTTTTTTGAAATATGTAAATAGATTTTATTATTAATAAACCAATTTGAAACAAAAATTTCGAAATTCCGGTTTACATTTATAAAATCCCGAATCCCGAGATTTTAAAAACCAGTCCCGTTTGGCATTCATAATAATAATATTATAGTTTGTATGGAATAATAATATTGTTGGACAAAATCATTATTTGGTTGTGCTCGTTGAACAATGATGTATTTATGTGCGTGAAATTCTCATACACATTTTGATCTCTTGTCGAAATGAGCGTATGTTAATAATTAATTGAGTTGAATGGATTTGTGTCACTGTTCTAAATGTTTATCTTTAAGCAAGGATATGCATATTAAAAATTAGTCATAATTTGATTGTGCTACTTTTATTGTATAATATGATCGTTGAATAATAATATGATCATATTATGATTACCATAGAATAGTTATAACAAGGCATTAAATTATGGTTAAGTATAATCACATTATTATGTTATTATTGCAACTGTAACAGCCCAATCAAAATGTCATGTCTTTCTATTATGGTCACCACAACCATGTTTTTTTTTTGCGTGCAGTCAAATATTTTTCTTAAAATTTTGATTTTTCAACTTTGAGCTTGAATAACTTATTAGCATACATAGTTATTTATTAGTTTTTGTCGCTGCTTTCGCTATTATGTATTTAAAAATTGTGTTACTTTGCATCATTAATTTCAAAGCAAGTCTTTTACAATCTCCAGCTAGCCTTCACTAATTGAAAACGTCTCTAGAAACTGTTATATGTAAAAACAAAACAACCCTGGTCACTTATATGGAATTAGTATGAAATTAGTTTAGTTAACCTGCTGCTTACTAACCTTTGTTCAAAATTATTATAAAATGTATGTATAGGTATGTAAGTATAAATGCAGAAATGCAAAAATATGTTTGAAAAATAATAACTACAAACTCAGCAAGACTTCCTCGAATCGAATGCAATGTTGTTTTCGTGCTTTTATTTTTCACATTGGCATTGTGCACGACAGCCAACCAGACCGCCATCCAACCAAGAAACTTGTTGCATTAAAATATGCGCAATGAAATTGTTCATAGTTAGCGACAGTAATGGTGCACATGTTCATATTTACCTTTTAAAAACTTTCAGTAATTTGTTTTTTATTACATAGGTATTTTGTTTAATGATTTTTACTATAAATTTGTTTCATAGCAATACTACAAAATCAAAACCATTAAACCAAGAGAAATGTCCACAAATGTTTAAATACACTTACATACTTGCATGCAAACACAGGTATAAATATATACATACATATGTGTATATTTTAATGCATGTGTTTTTTATCCATCTGGCTGTCTGTATATCTCTATCTATCTGTCTTTTGTCGTATATATCATTTAATGTGTGATTTGTCACTGTTAACTGCATTACCGACATTTAGATTTATGGTTTAAATCGGCGGTCAACGGAACATACACAAATACACATACAGTCATACAGTGATGGTCATATAATTAAAGCATTTATCAGAACAGTAACACATTCATTTTATTTTTAATTTATAAAACGATGACCAAAAAGAGCCTGGCTGCTTTTATTCAAAATGGTATTATCAGCCATGTCACAGAATTTAATTCCGTTCGGAAGTTGAATTAATTCCGTATTTTGCTTCTATAGAAAAAGTAAAATGAACAATTTTTTCGCAATGAAAAATTAAAAGTGGTTTCATTCCGAAAAAAAATTTTGTTTTGCTTTTTCTATTGAAGCAAAAAACGGAATTAATTCCACTTCCGAACGGAATTAAATTCTGTGACATGACGTGCCAAAAAAAAACACCCCCCACAATTACATTAAAGTCTTTTGGATGATGAATACTTTGGATGATGCTGCCATACATAACTTTTTCCATCAGATCCTCAGCGACAAAACTTTGATTCATCACTCCAAAGTACGTTTTCCCAAAAACTTTCGTTTTTTTTTAATTTTCTTTTACAAAGTCTAGCCTAGCATTTATATTTTTTCGAAAGAAAAGTTTGTGTGGTGCGATGCTGTCACAAAGAGAAACTTCATTAAGTCTTTGCGATGACTGCACTTCAACCTGTATTTGCCTGGAAATTTTAAATGGATCAAGTGAGATTATTTTTGTAATTTGATCCTCTCTTTTGTTTGTTTTTCTCTGTTTGGGTGCTCTAGGAACATTTGTAGTTATCCCATATGTATTTAAATGATTGATGGCGTTGTATATATTCCTTTTTATCTGAAGCAACCAAGCAAATTAGAAATATGTTATAAGGTTTTACTAGAGGTTTTTAGGTTATTAATAAGTTTTCTTTCTTCTTCGGAAAAAGTTGATGCTTTACCTATACCTAACAATGTAAAACTTTCAATTTTGCATTAAAACACTTTTTTATTACTTACCGACAATATTTTTGGGCAACAATTTGAAAATATGTTATTACTAACTTAATATTAAGACAAAGTTGAAAATGTTTTCATTATGTGTCCATGCCACAAAACGTATTACCGTAAAATAACGCATTATTTTACAAAATAAATTGATGATAGAGAGAAACAATTGAGGAATTAAGAGCGAAAAATATAAAACATAAAATTATTGTGGAAAAGTACCTTTAAAATTGCAATATAAACATTTAAAGTTTTAAATTGAGTGAGATTAGAATTGTTTTAATTATATGACCACCGCTGTACATACAACTGCAAAAACATTATTTATCTTTTTATCATAATATTGCATATTTATTTGTTTAATATATACAGAACTTTACTATCAGTTCATAAAATGTGCTCTCCCAAGAATCCCTTTAAAATCCATAAATCTTATTTTTTTAGATGAAATTCCACCAAAACATATAATGCTTGTTGCATATGTACATACATAGAAATCATGGTACAGTATTTTATTTTATAATTTTTTTTAGACGAATTTTAAATTTAATGCAGAATTTTAATCGATCGAGGGGGGGAATGTTCAAAAAGTTTTAATGTTGTATAGTACATTTGGATACATGTAGACTTTGTACAGATCCCCGAACTGCATTCACCAATATTTTCATACTCTAGTCTTAATATATTCAAAGTGTTACACTAATGATTTTCTTTAAGACATTTATTTCATTCCCAAGACTACACATTGTATCAACATATTCCGAACAAAATTCAGATTCCGACATTAAAGAAAGGTTGGCAACACTTAATGCTTTCACCTGCGATTGCCGTTACTGCTAAAATAATTATGTATACATAATAATTTTAAATAATGAAATTACAATTCTTTTTTTCCTTAACTGAAGTTGTTGAAGTCTAAAGCTTAAATATAATAAATACGAACTTTGCCTTTAAATTTTAGAAATCTATTGATTTTTAAGATTTTAAAAACATCACATTTTACATTGATTAATAAATTCCAAATATGTATTTTCGATAAATAAATAAAATAATTTTGCCAAAACTAATTAATAACTTGTAATTACAAAGATATCACTGTGATGCTCTATATAATCAGGTTAGTGTTTTCAATTACAGAAATTATGAATAACAAAAGAAAAACAAATTTTTGAACACACTTAAACTTATTTACTTTGTATTTCTGACTTTCTTTGCCATTTAATAAACGTCATCAAAGAAATTAAATTAAATTATCTTCACAACAATTGGATGCAAGCGAATAGAAAAGCAACAAAAAAGCACTGTATGTTGTATATATAAATAAGTACGATATAATTGGTTGGTTGTTGTCTGTAATAAACCAAATCCTTATGCAATAGATACTAAAAAATGCTTAGAAACCAATTAGCAAATTAGGGGGAGGGGGAAAGCTTTGTAAATTAAAAAGTTTCGTAATTTCCATATAGCAGCACAGTGGGATGACTTTAAACGAAATTGTTAAAAATATTGTCACGTTTAGTTTCTACACACACTATTTCTCACACTACATAGACAGATAAGTGAATTTTTAAGGTCTTAGAGTACGTTTAAAGACACATTTAGTTAAAAAAAAAAAAATTCTTGTAAAGGTTATCTAATTGTCTACAAGCAATTATATATGACAAGTAACCCACTGTGTTTGTTTGTGTCTTTACGTTTTTGTTATTGTACAAATACTTAATCCAATAAAAAAATATTATAATTATTTGTACATATGTACATAGGAGTATTTATATATACATAATATAATAGATAAATAAAAGACTGACATTTGCATTTGATAAGAATTTCTTATACAATAACAACTGGGATTTACAGATTCTTGTTTTTGTTATTATGATTATAATTATTATTATATTACATACAATAATTAAAATAATGTTTCTTGTTTGTACTCTTAATAATAATTACTTTTAACTGCCACTTTACAAATTATATCAGTCTTAAATAAACAATTTGAAGAAATTTGAAATAACAAAGCATTATAAAATAACAATTAAAATATTTTTAAATTCCAAATCTCTTTTATTGCTTAAGCCTCATTTGTAGGGTGACAACACTGTTCATTGTTTATGAATACTTTCAGTTGTGTTATTAATTTTGTAATCAATAAGCAACAAGTGTCAACTAATAATTGTAATGTGTATTTATTTTGTTTTGCATATAATTAACAGAGAACGAACGTTTATTGAAACTGTAAATAATTGTTTGGATTATGCACATTATTTTCAATGGCAAATATTTCCATGTAAATTAAGAAATTGCGTTTATTTTTATACATATTATAGAAATAGTTATCTGTTTATTAGGGGTGGGATAGTGAACGGATTATTCTATGGGGTTTGGCAAAAAAATGCATAAGTCAAAAAATTTTTGGGGAGGGGGTTATGGAGGTAAATGGCCCCTCATCGGGGTCAAAAGTAGGATAAAACGAGACAAAATCCACTTAAAGCTTCATAACTGTCCCTGAGTCGCACTTACAGGGTTCAAATGTGAGACCGACCCTCACTAATATTTCCCCTCCTACATTTTTTATGAACCCACCTACCCCCTATCTGCCTTCCTTAAGGGGTTCCCATACAAAATATTATTTTTTATAAAATTAGCTCCCACCGCCCTAACTAGCCCCAGATTGCTTCTAGAGGAGTAAAATGTATGACCGACTTCAATATTTTTGTTACCTCAACATTTTTTCAGAACATACCTATCCTCCATCTTCAGTCAATAGGGTGTTCCCCATACAAAAATTATAATAAAAAATTTTTATATATTTTTGTAATTTAATAACGTTTACGAGTATTATGTATAATGATAATTAAGTTAAATCGTTTTTATTATGCGAAGAATATTTTTTCCTATTTCCAGCGGCAATTTGAAGCAAAAACATTTTTTCTTCCTCGTTACGGCACATATGTTGTTATTGTTCTATTAATTTTACTCCTCTTTCGGCAGCGTCATTGACAACATGTAATTTACGCAATATTTCTAGCTGGTAATCTTTGCGTTCTTCCCTGATTTCTGGATCGGTAACTATAAAGTCCAATGATAATCCAAAGCGTACAAAAAAATCATTATTCGTTAGTTCTTCCTTTATTTGTCTTGACTCCACGGTAATTCTTTTTATATCTTTAAATCCAAAAATATAGGCTGGACGATCTTGAATGCCACTGCTGTCGCAATCGTCTATCGCCCTCTTCTTCCAACGCGTTCACGTCGTCTTCTTCTTTGCGTCTTCGCTTTTTTTTATACGTATCATTCTTAAATGCACGAATTACGTTCGCCATTTTACGTTTGGTGTCGTAAAGGACATTTTTATCAAATAATGCTAGCGAGACAGCTTCTCCGCTGAGATACCAAAGATGTCCAGAAAATCTTTTTCACGATCTTTGCGACACAACATCATCAATCAAAGCAGAATCAGCAATCGCTTTTAAGAAATTAAAGTCATTATTTGGTGCTGTGATTGCACTTGTGCTGTTAAATCAAGCTTTTACGTAAAGTATTACCATGAAAACGGTAATATCGCGAAGTCCACTTAAGAACTCAACGGCCTTACGGGTTGCTTGATTGATTTGACGCATTTCAAAGTGATATGCATTTTCTCCATATGGAAAAATAATAGGATACTGAAGCGCGTCATATGAGCGATGCATTTCAGTGGGCGAGGCCATGCCCCTTTGTCAACTTATATAATCAAGAATTTATTCTTTCGTAAGAATATCCTATTGTGAAAATTTAATGACGATCGGTCCAGTAGTTAAGACTATATTACGATTTTTAATTTTCCTAAAAAGGGGCGTGTCCCCACCTACTTTTCTCCTGGTACGTATTCCTAATTATGCCAATACCATATGTACCACATATCATTGACGTAGGTCAAAAAATTCCCAAAATATAGCGATTTAAATTTTTGGGTTATATGGGCGGTGCTACCCCCGTTTGTACAATCAATACTTCATATAGCCTATTATTCCTTCCAGACTCACAGTAACATGCTGTGAAAATTTCATCAAAATCGGCGCAGCAGTTTTGGAGTCCATACGTTACATACATACATACATTCATTTATATATATAGATTATCGAATGATGTAAATATCTTCGGAGCTACACAACCAATTTAAGAGTTTGATATCTCGTTTTTAAAACCATAACACCGGCTTTCAAAAAAAATAAAATGAAATATAAAAAAGCTAAAAAATGTATATATCTTTAGTAATGCAATATGAAGAATGGATTTTTCCATGCCCCTCCGCCTGCCGACCGAAAATCAAAAATCAGAGTTCACAGTGTCCCTCGCCTGAATATTCTGAAGATTCCCTGAAAATTTCATCAAAATCGGCCCAGCCGTTTTGGAGTCCATACGTTACATACATACATACATCGATGTCTTCCGATTTGGATGGTTAGTACTATTGGATAGTAGGCCAGACACAAATTTTCAGCTCTATCAGTCCAGAAGTGCCGGAGTTAGAGGGGGTCAAAGTTGGAAATTTTGGTCAATCTTGTTCATACAGGGTTTTTTTAAATGATTGTAACTTGTTACCTATTGGTCCTAGCAAAAATTGGCCAAAGGACTGTAGATAGCTATTTCTTCAATCATTTTAAAATTATTTTTTTTTTAATTTAAAAAAATTTTTTTTAATTTTTTTTTAAATATTTTTAATTAATTTTTTTTTCAATTTGGGCCTTTTTCAAAAGAAAGCTTATACAATTTACTTTAAGGCCTTTATAATCGCTTAATGGGATGCGAGTGGGATATCTATTAAAAAAATTATTTTTTAACTCAAGAATAGGATTTTTCAATATTTGGCACATGTATCATTTTCATTTTTCCCCATTATTTTATTTTTTTTTTTCAAAAGAAACTTTAGATTATTTCCTTTAAGAGCTTTGTGGTCACTTAATGGGATGCAAGTGGGGTATCTATAAAAAAAATTTCCAACTCAAAGAAGAAAGTGTTTCAATTTGTACCATATGCACTATTTTAATTTCTTTTTTATTTATTACTTATAATACTAAATAAGAATAATAATAATAAATAATTTAATAAAATGAATATATAAATAAAAATGATACATGTGCCAAATATTGAAAAATCCTATTCTTGAGTTAAAAAATAATTTTTTGGATAGATATCCCACTCGCATCCCATTAAGCGATTATAAAGGCCTTAAAGTAAATTGTATAAGCTTTCTTTTGAGAAAAAAAGGATCCAAATTGAAAAAAAATCAAATAAAAAATATTTAAAAAAAAAATTAAAAAAAATTAAAAAAAATATTTTTGAAACGATTGAAGAAATAGCTATCCACAGTCCTTTGTACAATTTTTGCTAGGACCAATAGGTAAAAAGTTACAATCATTTAAAACTTTGACCGCCTCTAACTCCGGTCTCTGGCCTACTATCCAATAGTACTAGTGCTGGCAAAGTATTGAGTAATGGGTACCGAGTATCGAGTATTTGCCTTTTTTTGGATACTCAATACTCAAAACTAGTTACTCGATACTTTCTGAGTTGTATTTTTAAGCAAGTCGAGTGGGTAAAATAGTGCATAAAAATACATCGCTGTATAAAAAGACAACAATGTTCATTAATTTTCGAAATAATTTATTTTAATTATTTCTTAAGTTGTTGTTAACGTTGAATTAAAAGTTAGCTTTATATTTATTTTTGATTTAATAATAAAGGACATACAAAACCAATAATAGTTGAAGATCTATTTTTATTTTTTAAAGAAACTACTTCAATTTGCAGATAAAAACTATGCGTTACAATTTCAAAAAAATCCGTTAAAAGTATCGAGTAGTATTGAGTACCCAAATGAAAAGTATTGAATAATATTGAGTAACGGAAAGTAGTAGAATTCGCCAGCACTAAATAGTACTACCTTGGTGCAAATTTCATGCAAATCGGAAGACATCGATTTTTAAAATTGGGTCACTTGACGTGAAATTCACCATATATAGGATATTTAAACAAAATTTGGAAATATTTTTGACACATTTTACTAATCTATAACAGAACTTACTTGATCTATGGCTCAGTTTAATTGTCAATTAAAAAATAATTTTGTTCTCCTTTTAATTGTTCATTGTTTGCGCAAACTTTCTCTAGTAAACTCGTTAACCGTTTTTTTCAGCTAAAACCTTATTCAAAACCGGTTTAAAAAGCCGGTTTTTTCACCTTATTCTACCAAATTAAAACTAATTATCCACTACAAATTTTAACAAAATTTCTCTTTAATTAATTAATTAAAATGTTTATTTACAGAACGTCATCAAACGTATAACAACTAAGAACGTCTCCAAATATCTTTAAAGAATTATTTATTAAGACCTTTTTTAACCGAGGACATGGATTAAAAATTCCAAGGAAAATTTTCAATAGAAACACTTTGCCCTAAATCTCTTACTTTTCCCTCTCACAACATCGCCAACAAACATAACGATAAATGTGCAGTAATTGGAGAATTTTGTGAAAAAATTGTTTAAAATCTATTTAAAGATTTACAAAACTAATTAAACAATAACAATTATAAACAGACAAGTAAATAACACAAACACTATAGAGGGATACAATAATTTACAAGCAAATCAACATACACAAAAAACAAACAAATAGCTACAACTAAAATAATAATAATAAATAATTATCACATCAGCAAGAGCATCATAAACATTTAAAACTAACCTCTGTCTACACACTAAATATTTGAAAACAGAAAAAATATATATATTGAGAGAAAGGGAAACGGAAACCCTTAAACATCATGTTGGATGTATTAAGGGGGAAGGCACCTTGACATTTTGTTATTTTACATATCGAAAGCAAGCGGTTTCTGTTCCAGAGGGTGATAGAGGAGGGATTCTATTAAGCTAACAATTTTGGTAATGGTTTTAATTGTGTTATTACGATTATTGAAACAAATACACAACTAAATGTAATGTCTATACATAATATAGATTTAATGTCTATACATAACTAAAATAAATATTTAGAGATTACGCGTAAAATAAATGTTTAATTTTCGAGAAAATCTATTCTAATTAAAAATAATAATAAAATACGAAACAGAAATTGTCAAATAATACTCCAGCAACTGCCTTTTATCAAAGATTTACAAATAAAAGCATATAAAAAATCAAGGAGTCTCAAACCCAAGCATTATCACTATCACTCACTATGATGCTTACTAGTGATGCGACACATTCAAATCTATCTACAGGACAATGTCTTACAAGCTGCCACAAATCTCAACATCATCAACAGCATTCGTTAACTCATCCTCTACAGAATGCACCTGCCACAACGACCTCCACAAAGAAACCTCGAAGTCTACACGATATGCTACTCGAAACATTAGACTGCATACTATCATGTCTAATTGTAGCACCCTGTGTCATTGCCTATTGGCGTGGCACTTGGGAATTAATCGGTGTTTTAATCTTCCCCAAGAGTGTACCCCTGTCTGCGCTCTGTTCATTTCTTATCGGAGGTCTGGGTCACATGATGTTTACGCTGACACAGCGTTTCTTCATAGAACATATACATCCGGACAAACACCGTCTTACCTTCTACGTTATCTCACGTTGTTACACATTCGTCTTTGGCATTGTGTGTGTGAACATGTGGAGAGGGTCATGGGTACTGTGTGATTGGCTGACCAGTGCCGATTCGTTAATTATCATTTGCATAGTAACACTGGTGGCCCTGTTGTTTCTAATTGCTACACGTACCGTACGAAATTTGGCAGCTGCCCCCTATTCCGTAATTATGGATCATAAAAGCGATTATTTTGAAGTGGAAACAATGTTTAAAGTAGGGGTAAGTCGGTGGTACATTTAATTTGTATTTAAAATGGATTATATTAAAGGTGGATATAAGCTCTTTAGTGACGAATACAAATTGAAAGCAAATTTTATATTATTATTCTCGATTCTATTAAATAGATTTGAGGAGTCAGAATAATCTCAGTTCTTCATTACATTTCCTAAATCAAATAAAATTTTATGTGAAAACCATTCCATTATTCCACTCATTAACAATTTATTTTGAATTAATTCACAGTCTTTATTCCTTAATATTTCATTCTTTCAAGAATTCATTCCATAAAGTCATAATTTAAATTAAGCTGATTACCTTTTATACATCAGGGTGAGGGGAAGATAAGACATTTACACACTTGATTGTACTAGCAATTCTCTTAAGCTTTGTATAGACGGTTGTCAGATCTTACAGCGTTGTCTGTGTGAACTTAAAATTTTTATCTTCCAACGTTGTAAGAAAAAGCATTGACAATTGAAAAGCATTGCTAACAATTTGTACTAATTGCTAGCACATTGCTAGATCTGACAACATTGTATGATCTGATAACCGTCTATACATAGCTTTATTCATATAACATATGTGTTTACAAATGTGTGCATACTCTCAAAAAAATACAAGCGATTTAAGTAATAAGAATTGTGCTGTGTGAACACCGAAAAAAATTGGACAAATAATGATTCAAAAATATATTCAAAACAATAGCTTTAAAAAGTTTATTGAATCATTCATTCAATTCAAATTTATTACAAACTAGCTTCGCTCGGTATTTACTAATGTTTTGTATTTCATAGAATAAGATGTATTCACAACACCTGCCTGTTCTTATTTATTTGCAAATTAAATATCTAAATATGTGCAGCATACTTTAGGGTTTTTTTTAAATAAAAGTTGACTGGACTCACAAACCATCTCCTGAGAATTTCGAATCGAATAAAAAAAATCAACCAAATCGCTCCAGCCGTTCTCACGTGATGCCATTACATACATGGACTATTTCATTTTTATATTACAAATATACTTTAGAAAATCTTTAATTTAGAATTTAATAAATTTTCTATTCAATATATATTTCAATGTATCTGAAGAATTTGTTTTGTTGGGAATGGTTTTGTAGAAGAAATCGTTTATAATTTTTAATTCTGAATTAAGATTTTAATGAATTAAGCCCAAATTGAATTGAAAGTTCGAGACTCATTCTTTTTGAAAATCAGTCTTTTCAATTGATTTAATTATATTTGATTGATTAAATATATTAGCAAAATATGAAGAAGATAGTGATCACCTGTAAATATACATAGTATGTATGTATGAAAAACATGTTTTAATTAAAAATAGATGTTGCGTAATGTTAATGAAAAAGGCAATTACACTTCTAATCATAAAAATTATTTTTAAAAAAGATCTAAACACATATTCAACACAGTGTTGATTACATCAAAATAAAGGATGTCTTCTAGTTTCACAAAATTAAATCTTTTATTCACCTAAAATAACAGTTTAAAGCCAATAACAATAATTTGAAACAAATCACAATTACTTTAAAAAAGTCACAATAGTTTATAACAAATCACAATAGTTTAACAAGCAAACTAATTTTAAACGAATTTCAAATTAAATAGGGGTTTCATCAGCCCGGTTTGTATGTAATGGATACATTGTTTTCGGTATTTGTTATTGGTTCACTAGTGGTCATAGCTTGGAGAGGACTCTGGGGCATAATGGACCTGACGCTGTTTCCCGGAGACAGAACGAAATCAGCTTGGGGATCTTTGGCAAGTATTAAAAGGAATTAAATACTTTGTAATTCAAGCACTAAAGTCAAACCCTTATTATAGATCATGGGTTACATAGCAGTATTCTTTACGTTTATTTTGCAACCATTAGTGCATTGGGTATGCAAACGCATCGATGGTCTAATGAAATTAGTATTTTGCGATGTTTATTATTTTGCTGAATTTTTTGGAGCTGTCAATGCCTGGCGTGGAATATGGAATCTCTTGGATGTATATTTATATCCAGGTGAGTGAACATTAATAATTGAATAATTCTGTTTAATGGCGATAAAATCAAATTTCAGATAATCCAATTTTGAGTTACTGGTTAACACATCTAATACCATTTCTTATATTGGCCGCCTTAAAATGTTCCAATTCCATATTGGTACGTGGTGTGTACATAGATGCCGATGGCCCTGGTGACGAATGCGTCGACATACCTATTAACTATGTGAAATTACACTTTAAAAGAGAACGAAATAAAATGAGGAGCTCTAACCAAATATACTCTCAATCGAAGCCTAATCTCATAATCAAATCGCCACATAACAAGGAGGCGCAATGTGCGCTAATTGAAAAGCCAACGAAACCGGAAATTAAAATACAATCTGGAATGGATGCCACTCAATTGGTTTAACCATAACTGAACTGACTGAGTTATCAAAATAAACAAAAAAACATTTTTTTTTAATTTATAGACATGTTGTATGTATTTCAGAAATACTTAAAAATTTAGGAAAATAACAAAATTTGTTATTTTGTCTTTTAGAACATTAGAACAAAAGTGCTTTTTAAATGTTTTGTTTAAACTAATATTATTTCGATTATTATAATATTGAAAAGTATAGATTAGCAAATAGTTATGTAAAATTGTACAAAAACAAGAATTAATTTTAACAATTTCTAACTAAGTGTAATTAAGCATGTTTAAGTTAAAAACATTCCTCGTCTTTAATCAATGAGTCAAGCTAAATTATTATCGGGTAATGTTATCAGCCAATTAATTGACAAATATCCAACCAGTACGAGCACAATGTTACTAAGCAAATGTAATTCAAAATTTTTAATTTTCTTTAAGAATCATAAAAAGACCAAACATTATACGATCAAATATGCAGTGAAATTTAACAAATTTGCTTTTCAATTTTGATTCAACCCATTAAACATTTTCGACTAAAAGTTTAACGTTGTAAGGACATAGTTTTTAAAATAATTTTAGATTAAATCTATTCTACCTAGGTATAAGAAATGAAAACCAAGAGATTATTTTTAACTCATATCGCATAAATTATACATAAATGAAATTAACAATGAATGTCCTTATTACTGCAGCTCTTTTAAATGTCAGGTTTTTCATTATTTGTTACTCATTGTATTTTATATTTTACGTTTTTATTATACATTCCTCGTTTTAAAAAATATTATATAGTTGATATTAATTATATGTATGTATGTATTAATGTATTCTCTCATTATTATTATTAATATTATTATGTCTGTAAGTACGATTTTTTAGCAAAATTTAAACAAATTAAAAGAAAAAAACAATATACAAATCGAAAATAAAAATAAATTTGTCAAAATACAAAAAAAAAACACATCGGGAAATGTTTGTTGTTGTTGTCTATAAATAGTTATTGTTTGATTGTTTGTTTGTTTTGCATCATCATGCCAAATAAAATGACGCCTTTTCGTTTAATTGAATACTATCTACAAATACGAGTAAATATTTTGTAATGCAAAAAAAATACTAAAGCTATGTACAGACGGTTGTCAGATCATACAATGTTATCAGATCTAGCAATGTGCTAGCAATGTACTGACATTGAAAAATTGTTAGCAAAAGGTAAATTGTAAATGCTTTTTCTTACAACGTTGGAAGGCAAAAATTTTGAGTTCACACGGTTGTTAGACATTTTCTGAACATTTTTCGGACAACGCTGTAAGATCTGACAACCGTTTATACAAAGCTTAAATCTTTGTTAGACAGAAATCTTTATGACAGAAATAGCCTTTATGTGCTTACAGACATGTGTATGTATGTATGTATGTAAAGCATTTTTCTTTAAACAAATAATTTAGCAGAAATACAGTGATGTTATTAGGAAAATAAACAAACTAAAAATTGCTAACAAATCATTTTGATTTCAATAGGAATATCAATAGATAGTTATAGTTACTGTTGATTTATGGAATCATTTCACAAAACTACACGATTATCGTACTTTGTTTAACATGTCCGACCATTTTGTAAGAACTACATATATACAGTAGCTCCAAGCGAAGCACGTACAGCAAGTTTTTTTCTATATTTCTCTTATTTGTAGGATAATTTTAATAGATACAACAAAAGTTTATTAGTGACATTAATAGCGAAAGAAATACTTTATTTGAATCAAATATAAAATTAACTTAAAACCGTTGGAATAACATGTTTTTTTTTTTGTTGTCAACGAGATAACTCCAGAATTTTTCGATTGGGTTAAAGTTGGGACTCTGTTCTGTGATGGTGCCTCAATAACATACGTACAGTTATTCAACTACCATAAGCTCATATTATAAGCCGGATCATGGCTTGGTAGTTGATGTCAAGACCCATCTTTTCCTGGAATACTGGCAAATGTTATTGTTAAATGTTCAACTTATCAATCTGCACCATTATCCCTTCAATAAAGCCAGCTGCCGAAAAAGACCCCAATCCATTAGCGAACCTTTACTGAATGTTTTAGATTTTTTGATATTAGCTTTTCATTAGCTATTTTATTGTTCTAAATCTTTTTCCCAAACATTATTTGTTTTACTAATATTTTTGGTATTGATATCGGCCTTGTAGGATCCAAATTATAGACCAAAGTTTTAGATAACCTCGAAATTCATAAAACGAAAATTTGTTGGCATTAATCCCTATTTGACCATTGGCACCATATAAAGACCACTTCTTAAAATTACTTAATTGTGCATTAATCTCTTAAAAAAATCACTATCAAATGAAAATTCATACCTACAAAAAAACGTCGTACCCAATCGTATGGCGATCGGTCGATATTTAACCATATACTCGATATAAAATCCACTTCCGAATACTACTTAACTGCTCATAAGCATAACATCAAGTTTAAATTCAACAAATAATCCACATACAAAAACTATAAATCTCATTTCAAATTTTAAATTTGAATGAATTTAATTTAAAATTGATTAATATTTTGTTTAGAATTAATATGATATCTAATATATTATGTACTCGTACTATATAATTTTTGTCAACTCTTCTCAATAATGTAAAAAGGACGCTGAGTCATTATAATTGCTAAAGAATTATTTTAATTGTATTAAATTTTTTGAATGAACGAAACAAAATGTTTCATAATGATCGGCCTATAATTGGTTATAACTCTCTTATGAGGACTACTTCGGAAAACTCATAAACCTACATAAATATCCATATTGAATCGAAATTTTACACAGAACAGATATAAGTATGTAAAAATTATACTATTGGCTTTCGTGAAAGTTAGTCTATAATTGGTTAGTCCATAGCTTCCATACAAAGTTCACTTCCGAGAATAGCCACAGAGAAGACAAAATCATTTTCCTAGACCTATTGGTACCTAATTTTATTGGAATCGTTTATAACTCGATAAGTACTGCCTTTTTTGAGAAAAAATGGTCAATCTATAATCACTTCTACATTGGAATCACAATCGATTTTTTTATAGAAATTTGTATCAAAACTTTAATCGTTTATAATTTTGAAAAAAATAATATCAACCTGTGATAACTTCGACATTTGATTAAAAATTGATTTTTCTTAGAAATGTATACCAAAACTTAAATCGTTTATAACTCGGTAATATTATGTTTTCTTTTTTTTATTGTGAAAAAAGGAATCCAAGCAAAACCACTTCTTTGAGGCCGAACTGAGCATAATATATGGCCTTATTAAAAATAATCGATGCTTTTCAAATGCATTATTAATTTTCGAAAACTAATTAATGTTTATAGCATGTTTAGCTCATTTGAAAGTGCCTGAAGCTCCTCTAATGTTGTGGACTAAATTAAACTTATTTTTACATATTGAGCTGACGAAATGTTATTGCCTGGACAGTTTTTACACGATGCTTAAATATTTTTTTATAAGTTTTTGTATTCTATTTTACAAAGTTTCGGTTTTGATATCCGACCATATTTCGAATAAATACAAACTAAATACTGGCATCAGGCCGATTTTTGGTCACTCCGAAAGCGAATATTCGATAGGACTCTTAAAATTATGTACGAACGATTTGTACAGGATGTCATCATAACCTTTTAAAACACAAGATGTCAAAGTCTACCACTTCTGTTTTGCAAAACATTGTAAATCTGGTAACTTGGACGAATTTCACTGAATTTTACTTTGCAACAAAGTATATAGGAATATATTTCCCTAAGCTACATACATATGTGCATACATATGTCTTATAACTGAAATTTAAAAATATCTTTTACGCGAATATCATCGGTAAAAGTTGTCAAAAAAACTTTATAAAAATATCTTCTTATTTCTAATAAAGTGCAATATTTTAAACCGCATAATCGTAAAAAATAATCAAAGTCAAAATAAAATTTTTTTGTATCATCAAAACAAAATTCTTAGGGGAACAGTGTGACACTAAGGAAACTGTTGAATATGAAAAGATATGCAGAAATAATGTAGTTCAAAATATCCAATTGCATTGCATTTACTTGCGATTGCACTAAACAAATTATTTTATGCATACTTTAAAATGTAGATAATTGTGTAGGCACCGTTCAGGAATAATAAATATGCTTTTCACATTTTTTATGTTATTGAAATATTTTATTCAAAATATACTTGTGTTGTTTTGGCGCCAAGTTGTTTATGAAATGAATATTCTAGATTTATTTCACTATTTAAATGAAAACATATTAGAGAAATTATTTTTACAATAGATAAATTGTTATTCTGTCTCATAAATAATATCATGTGTGAATTGTGTTAACCCTTTTTAAAGCGAATGTCTAAATTTAAATATATATGTATGTCTATGACTCTTTTGAAAAAGTGAGGTTAAAGTATATGAGAATTCTCTTATATTATATATAAAGTAATAATAGTAAATATTGCAATAAAATTAAGAGATTTGCATAACGCTTTTTTTATTACTGTATTAATAATATTATCGATAAAATAAAAGATACTCACTTAATTTAAAATTTATTTTTCATAATCACTTCTATTCATTCCCCATGACCCTATTAAGTGTTAAAATAGTTTTTTTTTATAAAAACGTGAAATTAATGAAAAACCAACTGCAGAAGAAAAAAATAATCACAACTATAACAAATAAATAACAAATAAATGAAAAAAATCTCTAAACAGACATGTGGTTGTTTTGATGAACTATAATACAAATCAATCGAGGACAATTTCAACTGCATTTTCAATTTAAATTTTGAATGAAAATAATTTTCTACACGTTTCAAGAGTTGGCGCAACTAACAAACAAATTTACTTAAGGGAAATCTCAAACTAATTGAATTGTTCATTTCAGTTTAATTTTAAAGAGCAAAGTATTTAGAATAGAATATACAATTGTCTTTCGCCTTTGATTAGCATTAGCAATTTTGTACAATTACGAAATAGAAAAATTATAAAAAAATATATCTATAATCGTATCAAGAAGATAAATAAAAGTTATTACTATTACAGATTTTAAAATAGAATATTAATGGAATTCATTTATAATATGTTTAACAGTGCTTGCTAACAGATTTTTATATATGTACATACATATAAATTCTTTAAGCAATAATAATTAATAACAACAAGTATTTACATAATAAGTAAAGGTTAAACATTTGCAACTAATTAAGTGAATAATTTTATTGCCACAATGAATGGTATTCCAGATATACGACAGCTAATAACAGTCGAATTTGAAGTGTACGGTCATGTGCAGGGTAAGTTTTGCGAAATAAATGCAAGTCACAACATAAATTAGGGGCAAATTTATAAAAAAAATTTGATTTTTCCCAAGCAAACTTACGTTGAAGAAATAAAATAATTGGAAAAGGCAAGAAATTTTCTAAATAAAGAAAAATAAGAAAATATAAGCTACAAATATTAAAAAATTAAAAAAAACGCATAATACAAAAAGATTTTTAAGACTTCATGTTTGACAGATCGCTTCTCGGCCTTATGGCTAAGATCAAAGTGTAGTATCTGTTCTTATTAGCTTAACATCTGATAGATCCTCCATCGGAGGACAACAAATGTTAAACTGATTTTTGGAAATAGACGGAATGTTTAGGGGCTTGGTCCACTTCTGTCAAAGGTTGGCCTGGTATTGCAGTGCCGCCGGGATTTCGACCCATCTTAAATTTATTCTTTACGGCCCTTTGTTCCAACTTGGAACCATAGGAATCAATATATATATATATATATATATATATATGTTTGACAGAAACTGATATAAAAATGGCTTCAAAATATATCTGTATATATGTAGTAACGCAGTGAACGACATCCGTATAAAATTTAATTATTATTTTTTTAAATATGTATGTCTTTATCATTAATTGCAAATATAACAGGAAAATAATTTTTTTTTTAAATAAAAATTTAATATGATTAATTTTAAATATACATATACATATTTAAATTTCGGAATGGTTTTTGTTAAATTTTTAACATGTTTAATTTGCATCTATTATAAAGACATTCTAGCTATATTTGAAGGTTTACTTGGTTGGCCTTAATCAAGATACAATCAGTGATCTAAAATTTGTTGCACTGTGTAATTGCTTAAAAAAACAAGTGCCGAAACTTATACACCATTCACAAATGTAAACATTTTTTTTCGCGAAATTGGCAAATTGTGGTTACAAATTTCTTAGCCCTGTATATATTACCAGATAGGCCTTTCATTCGACTATATACCGAAACTAAGTTCGAAATGTACTTGTAATGGGGTACTCAGTAATAGAGATATAGGCAAAAATAGGTAAAAAAAAAATCAAGGTAGTCATTGTTTTTTACTTTTTTACTTTTATCTCAGCTATTTGGGGACCGAATTTTCAGTTCAATTTTCCATGATACCATACCTAATATATTTAAGTACCAATCGTGTTTGTGAGTTATTTAGGGTCTTTGAAAAATTGATTTCATCAGACCGTCATTGATACATCGAATCCGCCAATAATAAGGATCTAGAATATATGTATGTATACACTGTATAGAGTCGAAAATTAAAAAGGTATAATAAATATATTTAATATACCTATCAGTGGTAAAGAAATAGCATGCAGTATTTAATCGATATCTACTCATAATGATATCCGAGAGAACTTTGTATAAAATCCTCTCTGCACTAATAAGCAGGGCACCCAAAAATATGCAATCTCATATTTTTTGCTTTGTGTCTAATAACCAGTTATACGATTAATTATTTGTACATTTCATACAATTTTATGAATTTTTACATGGATTTGTTGGTATATATTTATGTATATTTTGTTCTTTACAGCATATTTTGCACTTAACTGCATATTTTTGTTGCATATTTTAGTCTTTACAGGATATTTTGGTTTTTACAGCATATTTTGCTCATAACAGCATATTTTCTTTTTTATTTCATAAATTTTTTTTATATAATTTTTAGTTTCTATATTTAATTATTTTTTAAAATCCAATACTAATAATTAGTAATATCCATAATTGAGCTTAATTTCCCTTAAAATATTATTAGTAGACAATAAAATTTCATATGTAAACAAATTTTTTATGTATTTAGGTGCTTTAAAAGATCAGGAAATTAATAGATTAAGACCGTAAAAATTATTTTCAAATAATTAATAAAAAGTTATAAACTTGTGTTCTTTCCCAACATTTGTAAAATTTAAATACTTATCAATACATTTAAAATATACTTTAATATAAATATTTTGATACCAATGAGCATTTTGAGTTTTAACTTCATTAATAACCAATTAAATTTATATATTTTTATAAATCTTTGAATTTGAAACAAAAAAACTGACTAGTTTTGAGTGCATATTTCTTATATTTTAGCTGCATTTTATATGTATGCGCTTTTTTAGCATATTTTTTGTTGCCCTGCTAATAAATAATCACTAAATGAAAACAAGTTCAACCGTAATAGTTCAGACTGTTGCAGTTGCAATTAGTGAGGCAACCAACACCAACAATTATTGATTTAAAAGAAATTTCGTTGGTGTAAATGTGGTGATATTGTGATATTTTTGATCAGATTTCATGTTTCTAAATACGTTCGTTTAAAAAATTTTTTTCTCAGACGTACCTTGAATTATGAAAACTTAATACTGGTTTTCTGAGCAACGGTAACTTTGGTTCTCTGACAGAAATACCACATCTCTTTTATTATCGCTTGTATTTCAGGACTCAATCTGATCGAATCTATAGAATAGTTCAATATATCTCTTATTAGTTTGGAAAATTATTCTTAACTACTTTTAAGAACTAATGGCAAAAATTGGCCTTGAAACTTCTGACAATTTCAAACAAATCATTGATTTCAACACCAAACTAGTTGGTGTACTATAAGCATGCGCTCTGGAATTAATACAGGGGGTTATTTTGCAACTCGTTTCGAAAAGAAAATCAATTGCTTTAGAATCAAAATACACAATAACCCCCTAGAATTTCTTGGAAAGGCTTACAAAATAAAGTTAGTGTAAAGTTTTATTTCAGTCTATCATTCAGCACCATTTACTTTCACTTATTAAATAAACTGCTGCATAAAAATTAGAAATATTAAGGTGTAGTTAAAAATTCTGACTTCTTAAAAATTGCCATATAGTTAATTTATATTTATTTAAATTTATATCACTTTTACCGACTGTTTTTTTTTTCAACACTATTTTGCGTTTATTTTTACTTCTTGTATAGAAAATTCTTGAATTTTTCTAAATTTAAATTAGATTTAAATTGCATTTATCGCATGTGTATCTACAATTTATTTTTCTGAATAAAATGCAATTCAGTGGCGTTTATTTGCCAGCATATGCATGTATGTATGTATGTAAAATGCGTGGCGTTTATTTGGTTGAATGTAATAAAAAAAACCCCATGAATTGGTTGAAACAACAAACTACCTTGACTTTTTTCATTAATCCAATGAATGTACAACAATATATGCAGTATATGTTATAATATATGGAAAATCTGTTTAAGTAACATTTTTGATTTCGATTTTGTTTCCTTTTTTCAGAATTAAAGTAAATTACAGAATACATATGTATATAAAATCTGCCCTCAATTATGTTATCTTTTTAATGTGTATATATTTCTATATACAAATATATATGTGACACGGCCTATAAAAAGGTGGCTTATGACTCAAAAAAAAAATTTTTCCACATTTTTTTTTTTGGTTTCGATAGTTTTTGAGACGCTCATTCACGTGGTGAAAACTAGAAAGTCCTAACTTGCTTAGAAGTGTACTAAAAATGTAGAGAAAGAAGAGCACAAATGAAAGAAAAACAGAATTTTATTGAAAATCCAGCTGTGTCTCGCAATTTCTTTTTTGAGTCATAAGCCACCTTTTCATAGGCCGGGTCACACACATATGTATATGGAATTATATTGACTTTTGAATAAAATGTAATAATTTTTGGCTGCCAACATTAAAGAAATATCCCAAAATCCAAAGTTAACAAGAGATAAACAAAATTTTTCATAAAAAAAAACATTTATACAATTGATTTAATAAAAATATTATTTTATATTTTTACTTTCAGGTTGCTATTTCACCAAATTCACACGTGACTTGTGCACCAAAGCTGGCATTACGGGATGGGTAAAGAATTCCAAAAATGGCACCATTGTAGGCAAAATGCAAGGACCAAAAGATGAAGTTGATAAAATGTAATGTTTTCTAAATGCTAATTTTGTTAAAATCAAAATAACATCAAATAATTATGCTTAACTTTCGCAGGATTGATTGGTTGTCGACAAAAGGTTCTCCGGGTTGTGAAATTGAAAAATGTGATTTACGAAATATGGGTACATTAAATCGTTTAGATTATAAGACATTCGATATTAGATTTTAATATACTTTTCAGCTTAGTTTATTATTACATACATACATAGATAAATAGATATCATAGGCCATAAGAACGATTGATTTAACTTTTGAAAAATTTAATTTTGATTTGTATATTATTATTTTTGAAACTAAATAAAAATAAAGTCATGGAAAATGTACACAAAAAGTAAAAGCTTTACGAAAATTGTTATGGTTTTAATAATTAGAAAGATATAGTTATTACCACCAAATTGCAGTGAAACAATATAAAAAAACTATTGTAAATAAAAAGTCAATACAAAAAATCCCCATATTCTCTAAATCAAGTGAATTACAAAGATTTTCTACAAATCGCACGATTTTGTACTTACATTGAAATAGGTGCACTAGAAACGAGTAAATCATGTGAATTCTATTTACAGAATACCAAAATATATGAAAAAAAAGATACTTGGAAACAGAACAGGGAGGTTTTAAGTTTAATTAACTTTACTTCCTTAGTAATTTCCTCTTTTATATTATTTAATAAAAGTTATTTGACTTACCTATGTATGTTTTTACTTTTGCGCCACCCTGTACTTTTCGACTTCTATACTTGTAATAAAGCTAGTTATCGGACTTATAAACCGATTTACAGACACAATTTTGTATGCCTTCGAGGGGTTTCCTTATATTTTAGCCATTTATAAACCAATTCTGATCAATACCAATATCAAAATTCATATGAAGATATGTACATATGTATATGTTTTACAGATAATTTTTTTTCAAGCGATATCAATACCTAAGTAATTCAACCTTGCAACCATAATGAAGCGTATAAAAAAGTATGTATCAGCTACAGTGTGTAAAAGTAACAAATAAGAAATAAAATACAACCCACCTGCTGTTGATTAGTAATGTCTTGAAATATTTGAGTCCTGTGTAAAATGATGAGTAATGAGGCAAATTATGAGTTTTGAATAAAATGATGAGTCTTGAGTTAAATGATTAGTCGTGACCTTAAGTCCAATGTTGGTTACTTTCAAAAACTTCAAAAATAAGTTTAGCAAAGAATTTAACACAATAATTTTTTCGTATGGAACTTTTTATATTTGTTTTTCGTTCATTTAGTTTATACTGTTAAATATTAATTAAACTAGCACTTTTACATGGCTAAATGCTTACATCGACAAATAATTTAGCAAGATTGGAAGCGACCATTAGCCTTCATGCGTTCGAATGACTTTTGGGCATCGTATGTTCTAAAATGTATCAAAAAATATATTTTAGCATTACTTAATGATTTAATAATGATAAATATTCATTTACTTGTAGAAATCAGCATAGGCTTGCTTTTTTGGGTCGTTGACCAAGAGCTTGAAAGCAATTGTAATACAAGCAGTCAAGCCAATAGCAATAGCCAATTGACGTTTTGTTTGCATGTTATGCAAACCACGCATAACAGGAGCAGATCCAGCAGCAGGAGCAGGTGTGGATGTCATTTTAATGCGGCTCAAAGGACTACTGTAAAGAAAAAAAATACGAGTTGACTGATTGTAAGGTTACGTAATTATTTTTTCGAGTTGCTAATCTCAAAAATTTGACAAAGGCACAGAATATAAAGAATACAATAAAAAGAGTTTTACAAATTTAACAAATGTAGAAACATTTTTTTTAAATAAAATTACATTTAATTTATTTTTAACGTTAAACTTGTAGAAAAATTGTTCAATACCTTTCAGTGGAATACGCAACAAAATTTCTCGTTTCGAAATGTCACAATTATGGTGCAACTATACAAGATGAGTGCAAATCGACAACAAATACAACACAAAACAGAAACAACAGGCATTTTGTTTGTGTAAAATAATGTACTACAGTCAAAAATACTTGAAAAAGTATTACTTTTGACATAAGTAAATTGTAAACAAAGTCAGTCAGCTGGGCTACTGCACTCACCTTGTATAGTTGCACCATGGTCACAATTATATTCGATATCGAAATTGATTTTGTGCTGTGTTTAGTAAATATAAATTTTATGTTGCCACATCATTTTTTTATTTCATTTATTCAGTTATTGAATCCTAGCCAAAACGACCATAATCAACTTTAATCATACTATTTATAAATAGGAACACTAAACTTATACTTAAAAGAACAATTTCTTATTCGCACATGAACAACTAACTCTTGTCATTTTAGAAAATTTCAAAGAAATGTATGAATTTGAATATAAACACGTTTCCCCCAAAAAATTGTGTGTGAAATTCTGGCGACGATTTGTCATGTGTGCACAAATCGAAGGCTTTTCAAGACGTGGGATAACATATGCTTTCAATAAAAAAAGTTAAAAAAGCTATATTTACACATAGGGGAGTTAGAAAAACAAAATACTTACAATGCATTCTAACCACATGGATTTTTGACAATTACGTCTCGTCGCTAAAAAATATAGACTTAATTTTCCAAACAATTTTTGAAGTTTTTTTTCGAAAGCAACATTTATATTCCCTTAGTATACGTAAAATTAGAACTATGTAGTTTGACATAGTAGCACTTTTGTAAAATATGTCCATATCTTCATGATTGTATAATTATTACTGAAGGTATTGAAGATTTGAAGTGTGTAGTCAAGTAATATCCAAAATTTGTTATTGATTAAAAGATGTTTAACATTCGCGTTTATATGTAAAGTTATACTTTTCTAAAGTAACTTTCCGTTACTTATTTATTTTTTATTTTATTTGTTGTTTTTGTTCGGCTACAGGTCGTTGAATAAATAAAAACTTTTGATTTTTTTTTTAATATTTTTATTATTGTTCCCAATATTTCAATTAGCGTCGCTAATCATCTTCGGGGGTATTTAAAAATAATAAATAACATAAAAAATGTTCTTTTTTACACTTGTTGTCCCTCTGTATGGATTTTTGTTCATTTATAAAATATAAAATAATTTTAATTAAATTTCAAAAATTTGGGAAATTTGACCTTTTTAAAAACAGCATAAAATATAAACATTAAAATAACTTTTCATCTAAAAAAGTATTTATAATAAATTTAGAATATTATTAATTGAAAAAGCAATTTTGTTTAAATTCAACATATTGTAAATACATATAAATTTACATTTATTATTAATTACTTACTGAACACACCCTGAATAACTAATTGCATTATATGAAACTGAACACATCTTCTTAATTATATAAAATGGCTACACTACATTGGAAAGCAATACTACTATTTCTTTTTATTCTAGTATATAGTATACAGTGCTGTTTCACTCTAACACATTGAAAATATCATTAAAATCACAAATAATTATAAAAAATGAGAAATCGTGCAAGTCGCGAAGTGGAAGTCAAATGCAAATGGCGGTTGTTATTGTTCGTGGTCGAAAATTTTTACAACACGAATTTTTTTTACAAATTTGATCTAGAATATACAATTTAATTGTAATAAATTTTTGCAAATCTTAAAATATAATTTCTTAATAACACGTGTGTATAAAAATTCAATTGAAAAGTGTCAATATAAACAGTGAAAATTTCGGTAAAAAATTGGTCTTGCAAGAGAAGAAAAAAATTGTCAATCATATTTTTTCTAGCCCCTTGCTACTAATACAACAACAACAAGTAAAGAAAAAAGTTGATACTTCGTATGGTTCGTTTTCTACGCCTGTGAATATTTTTTGGTCGCGCTGCTTGATCTCCAAATATGCTTCTTGTGTTGTGTTAGGCCTCCTCTAGTTACCAAAAAGAATAATAAATACAAAAATCGTGAAAAGTTACAAATAAACTAATAAACTGGTCATTACTGCAAATATTTGACATGAAGTCTTCAAGATGTTAAGATAAAAAGTTTGGATAAGTGTTTACAAAGGAGATAAATAACATGGTTAAATCCTTCAACATATTAAGTTTCTGTTAAGTTAAGAATAAAAAATAATAATACAATCTAAGTTATAAAAATATCGAATTCATAAGTTCATATTAAAAAACTACTCGTTAAGAATGGTGCAAAAAATTCCACTTATAAAGTAGTCATTAGTGTTTTGACAATTTGTTGATGAAACAAATAAAAATCGTGAGAGAAGAAAAACTAATACTACTACTTGGAAAGAAACTCCCCAAACAAAACGTAACGCAACAACAGCAAAAGAATAATATAAAAATAAAAAGGAGAATATCACATCACGTCTTTTTTAAAATGCAGCTCTGCATAAGTGACAAAAGTGGCAGGTATATCAGAAACGTAACGTAACGTGATATATGCCATGATTTTGTTTATTGTTTTGAAAAGAAATTTTTGTTAATAAAAAAAAAGAATAATACACATATAATTAAACAAAAACATTTTAAAACGTATAGAGTTGCCATACTGTAAAAAGAAGCTTTGTTTAAAAATTCAACAAATGTGCACATTAAAAATATTAATATTACATTGTTTGCTACCACCGCTAAGTGCTTCAAATGTTTTATTACGAAAATGGCAAAATTGTGGTCATAGATTTAAAATATTTAATTATTACTATAATTTGTGTTAAAATATTAATATCTTGAATTAATGATTGTGAAAAAACAGTAGCAGAAATAATCGTAAACAAATGAAAGTTTTAATTTTTTGTATGTATGAATTTCTTCGCGCGATTTCTGCTAATTTAGGAATTAGTGAATACTCGCTTATTTTTTATAATAATTAAAATAAATTCATAAAGAAAACCAGACAGCTCCCCGTCAAGTGTGATTGGAGTCGTGTGATGATATGCGACTTAAACAGGTGAGTTGGATATGTAAAATTTTTAATTTTTTTTATTCTATAAGACAGCGATTATTGTATGACAATTGTCTTTTACGATTGGAACATTTGCTAAGCACAAACAATTTTATTTTATTCCTTAATTGATTAGATATTCTAAAATATCTTGCTTTTTAAATAAGAGGATTGCCAAGTATATAAAATACTAGAAATAATAGTATCGTAGAACAAAGGGTTTTGGTACAGCTAAATTCCTTGTTAAGAAAGTACATAATTAAATTGTTTTCAAACATGAGGTATAACAAAGTGATCTTATTTAGAAACCTGTTTACATTTGTAAACAATTCATATCATTTAAAGATGTTTAAATCAGCATATGCAATAAGTTTAATCATTGTAATATCTACGTAAGATAATATAAAAAATCCACCTTTGGGCGAATGAAATTGTTTTTGTTTTTTCTTGCATCCCAAATACCGGCATTACTTTTCTAACATCTGTGAAACCACAATTAATATAAAAAAAACAGTTAAACAAATTTAAGAAGCTAAGGGTTGCAAATGTAAGCAACAAATGTATATAAACAAAATATATGTACATAAATAAAATATAATTTGTAATCAGTACAAAATAAAATCACTTAACCTTTAAATTTTAATTATTCAAATGTAGGAAACTCTTATTTCGAGTTTATTTTCTATACCAGATTTCACTCGCTACTCGTTAATTTCACCACTTTTTGTTTTATTTTTTTAACCAAAAGTCAACGAGTACATCAAAATGGCGGCCAGATATTTAATGTAACTTTTTTGTAAAATTTACTAAAACATAATAAATACAATTTATTTAATTAATTGATAAATCGTAAAACGGTATTTTACCAAATTTTGTTTAATATGCATTAGGATTTAGATAAAATTTTCCAATCGCTATTTTCTGCAATCATATATTGTACTCTTTCTTTCCTATACAATTTGTTTGTGTATTATGTGATGTACTGGAATGCTAAACGAGTGTGTGTTAGTGTAATGAAAAAGAAAAACCAGAAGTGTCAAAAAACTTGTATTTTTTCATTATTAATTTATTAAATCTTAATTTATTATTTAAAATTGGTAAACTTCAAATAATATCATATATCGAATATTAATGGTAATTATAATAAAATTAATAAGTTAAATGAAATATATTCCCTGCTAGAAACAAAGTGCTTGAGTAATAAAATAATTTTTTCAACTCGATACTTTTTAGGGGGAGCTGCCACATTTTTAGTTACCGTATCAGAGCTTTGCCATATGTTAATTATTTATTTTTGGGAATAATTTAAGAGTAAAACAAAGTTCCAAAATTAAAATAATTTTTCGAGTAATTCTTGTTAATTAGCTATTAGGAATTTAATTTTGAGATGCCTACAAGTTGCATGTGTTTTTTTTTACAAATCAGATTTTAGAATGATTTTTTGGTGTAACAATATACATACATACCATATATTGTTGTATTGTGTTAAATTTCACATAATAAATACTTAGCACTTACATATACATATGTATATTATTATCGATATCAAGAAGCACAATATTGTTTAACAACAGTTTGTTTATTAAATAAGCTTTGGAAATAATAGTTTGGCAAGTAAATTTTTAATTAAGCTTTCCGGTGGTACATTCCTAACTAGCTAAAATCATAAATACCACCTAAAACAATTATTCGACCTAATTTAAAATATGTACCTACATAGATATAAACGAAACCTACAATAGGATAAATCAAAATTGTTGTTCTTAGTAGCAAGCCTGGCTGTCTAATACATATTATAAAGCATATTATAAGGAAATAAATAAGTAAATGCAGTTTTACATAATAATGTCTCCCTTAACATAAGGTTTTTTAACGAACGAATGTATTTAAAAGCCGGCTTCAATTTCTGTATAAGGTCTAATTTAAAAAAGGTCGAGAAAAGCATTTTAACTCATTAATTTTCGAATATGTAAACATATAACACCAGCATGGCCAAAAAATAATCAATTCGCTGCTGTTTAGTGTTGTAAAATTTAGCATTTTGTGTAACTTTCTTTAAAAAAGCAAACATAGTGATTCAAATTGTGATATTATTATTACAGCAGATTGAACCGTGTATGCGGATAACAGTGCAGATCCCTAAGGATGCGGCGCAAAGGTTACGCCAATTGGCTACCGAGAGTAATCCTACTCTACGGGCCCTTGGTATACGCTCCGTACAACTAGAGGGAGATTCTCAGATATCACTCAATCTTGGTGGCCAACAGATTGATGTTAAAGTATCAGGTATTTTCCGTAAACAAAAAAAGAAACAATTGTATGTTTTTTATATTAATAAATTTATGCTTTTATAGACATTTCTTCTGTTGTTAGCCATGAGACGTCCGGTACGTCTATTAGTGGTATTGGAAGAGGAGGAGTTGGAATCGGAGGCGGAGATGGTTGCAATACAGATATAAGTGATTTATCACAATTACTCAATGTGGGAAATCTTGGTGGTCCTAGTACGAGTAGTGCTTTTGTGAAATTGCCTCAAGCTCAGTTGCAGCAACAATCGCCTTCACTACATCAACAACAGCAGCAGCAACAGCAACGTGGAAATATGCCTCCAAGTTTAAATTTTGGTTCAAATGTTGGTGTTGGTGGCATGGATGGTGGAGCAATGTCTCTACACCAACAGCAAATGTTGCAACAACAACGTCGTAATATGATGCTTGGGGGTCCTAGTACCAGTAATGCTGCTGTTAAACATCAGCCGCAAAATACCTTTAATACCGTACTAGGTGCACAGCAAAGTCTACAACAACAACAACAGCAGCAACAACATCAACTTCAACAACCTGTATTTAAGTCACCGAATACAGTTTGTCCCATGGATGGCAAAGTGCCTGTACCACCTCTCCCAGTAGGAGCCGGAAATACTGCAAATTCACGAGAATTTCCTTTTGAAAGCATGCGTCAAGCTCGTGTTTTGCAGGGTCGTGATAATTCCCTTAATACAGTTGGCTCATCATCGTCAACTATACCAACTCCTGGTGGAATACCTTTGGCAGCTGGTAAACCAGCTACTGCAGGTTTACCAGGCACCGGCGGTATTCCACACCAGCTTATGGGTGCATTGGGCCCACCACCTAATGTCGCACTTAAAGTGATAAAAAATCCTCAAAGTGGTGAAATGATTACTACAACTGTTTCTACAGCTTCTGGTAAATCACAGTTTCTACAGCCACCTCCTCCACCTTATCCGGGTGTTGGTACATTAAACTCTCCCGCCTCCCAAAATTCTCCTGCTTTAGCGAAGCCAATATCAAACTACTTGCAATCACGAGTAGTGCCTTCCTCAACACCAACAGCATCACCAACTGGAATTACCGGCTCTAACAACAGCAGCAATAATATAGCGATGTCTTCACCTCTTTTGGTAAATTTGCTGCAAAATGACAGTAATTCGGTGACAAATCAACATGGCAATCAAGTGAAATCATCGCCGTTGCCTTCTTCACAACATCAACAACAACAACAGCAGCAACAGTCTCATCAGCAGCCGCAGCAACATCATCAACAACAACTGCCGCTCATGCATCAACAGCAACAGTCTCCCATGATGGCGGCGATGAGTCCTCAGCAACAAATCATGAATTCTCCACTGAGAACCACAACACCGAATTGCGAATTTATGATGCAACAACATTCAAGTCAGGTGCAGCAACAAATTCTCTCGGCACCTGGCACCCCAGAAAATGTTCTAAGTGTGCCTTCTTCTCCTACTGCGTCAACGAATGCCATGCGTTCTATGCCACCAGGTTCGCAACAAATTATGTTAAGTCCAAGCAATAGCAATATATACGCCCAGCAACAGCAGCAGCAACAACGTTTTCAACAACAGCAACAAATTTCACCACAGCAAGCTGCAATGTTGCGTCAACAACGTCAACAGCAGTTACAGACAGTTAATCAGCTACAAAATCAGCAACGTTTCATACCGCAGCAGCAGCAGCAACAACAACAGCAAAGCTTACAGCAAACAATGGGTGTTAATGCAATGTTAGGAAACCAACAGCAACAAATGAGGCAGTTGCGAGTTGGATCAGGTGGTAATGCCGTTGGAGTTTTACCGCATCAAACTCCACCATCTCCCTTGCAGCAACAACAGTTACAGCAACACCAACAGCGTATTATTGGACAACAGCAACAATATATGTCGGTCAATGCTGGCAACATGTCACCAGCAGCTGCCCATTCACCCGCCTCCAGCCATCATTCGATGCATAGTCCCCACATGGCATCTCAACATTCACACCAGCAACAAATACTTTCGCCTTCTACAACACCAGCACAGTCTCCTCTTACAGCGTCTCAACATCTAACGCAACAATTGCTACCCCCACCAACACCACAATCCCCCTCAACAACAGGTCTTACGCACAATGCTTCTTCCTCCATTCACATAGTACCTTCTTCACCGTCTACGCCAAGTATGAATCTACCGCCACCACCAGATTACAACCAAGCGGCTGCCTCCTCAAGATGGCCGGCGTCATTAAATAAACCAATGGATTCGGCAACAAAGTCAAGTTTTCAAGAGTTCACTCGCTATCAGATGCAATATAATTTGCAACAGCAACAAAGCCAACAACAACAGCAACAAATTATCTCCGAAATTGCAAATTCATTGCCAGGCGCAACAACCAACAATAACAACAACAACCACCACAATATGCAATCATCGACAACAATAGCTGGTGGTAGTGGTAGTTGTAGTGGTGGAGGAGTGGGAGTGACAAACATAAATCCAACATCCATAAACTCTGTGTCAGGCATAAGTGCTACCAGTCAAGGTGTAGATGCTGCCATAGATTCCCAATCTGTCGATGATCTAACAGACCCCTTGATAACATTATCTGATTTGGACGCTTTAACGACAAATGATTTAGATGCTTTGTTGCCTACCTTAAGCTGTGATATTGATTCATCCCTTAGTTTGGATGACAAAAATGAATTGGAATCCCTGCTGCAAGATGCGAAAGATCTTGACTTGGATCTTATTGAGGGTATGGATATCGACGAAACAGCGGTTGCAGCTTCATCACTATTAGCGGGAGATGTACAGCTGCAACCAAATGTTCCCCTAACAATGGATCCAATGCAATCGCAGCAGCAAGCACAGCAATATCAGCAAAATTTGCAGCAGCAGTTAATACAACAGCAAAGCCAACAACATCTTCAGCAGCAGCAACAACAAAGGCAATTGCAAATGTCACAAAGTCACATTATGCATCAGCAACAATCTCAGCATATTTTGCAGCAACGTTTGCAACAACAGCAGCAACATCACATAAACCAACAAAATCTTGTGCCTCAAAATCCGCAACAACAACAATTTCATATGACATCAAGTCATCAACAGCAACAATTTATAATAAACAAACAGCAACAGCAATCGCATTCAAATATACTTTCTACACCTGTCTCTATCTCCTCAGCAGCCAGCAATACTCAGACAGCACCTCCTCTTCCTTCATCGCAGCCGAAGCAGTTTCTTATTAATCCTCTAACCGGTGAACTAGAACCCAGCCCAAGTGATGACAGCGAAACGGAAGCTGAGCAAGAAACTCTTCAATCATCATCTAATTCCGCCCATCATAACATCTCAAACGCTACTAATACCTCCCAAGGAACAAATTATACCCCGAATAATAGCACAAATAGCATTTATGATTTGTTACCCAATGCATCAGCGCATTTCTCCGAAGATTCCAATTCCAACTCGTGCAGCACTGCCATATCAAAATTGTCGGCTGGAGAACAAAACAATTTCGGCTCTTCAACACCCCATTTACTTGGAGCAGGTTCGGATACCGAACGTTCCAGAGACTCCTTAATATCGAATAAGTCACAAAAGAATAGAAAATCGAAAGCAAATGTGACGTCAGCCGCAAATTTGAATATAAATGCAAGTGTTGTTAGCAGTAAACCTGGCGATATGGGTTCTCCCAGATCAAACTCATCCTCTCCATCGGTCGGTGCTATGATGGCCGGCGGTAGTACTTCAAACAAAAAGTCCAAAACCAACTTATTAAGGGAAAAACTGCAGCAGGGTCTGAGAGAGAAGAAAACCAAGGAGGCAGCCAACGCAGGTGTGGTCAAACCAAAAAGGGAAAGAGCCAAAGGTGGTAGTAAATCGAAAGCAGCTTTAGCTGCTGCCGCCGCGGCAGCTCAATCACAAACACAGAGTCTTACTCAAAGTAAACATAATAGTGCAATAGCAAGTCATTTATCGTCTGTTAACACGGCTACAAGCATAAATGTTACCAATACGATGATGAATTCAGTGGATACCAGAACGTCTGCAACTGTTGGAGCAAATGTGGCGGCAACTGAAAAAATCAAATTACGCCTGAAATTGGGAAAATCTGAGCCCGTTTCACCGGCTTACAAAGTTGATGTGACGTTTAGCTCGGAAAATGTGCAACAATCTCAACTAAATGCTCAACAATTGGCAAGCAGCGTAATGCAGCAACAACAACAGCAACTGCATCAACAAAACCAACACCACACGACATCATCTCACTTTCAACAAAGTTCTAATCTAAATACACCTCTGCAAAAGCAACACTCCCTACAACAAATACAACAGCAATTAACACACCAACAACAATCATCGATGAACCCGCCACAATATCAACAACCATCCTCATCGGCAACATCATCAGCTGCAGCTGGCGTAAACACCGCATCTGGGGCGGCAGGAAACTCTTCTCCCGCCACAGATGAGCCAAGAGTTCCTCCATTACACATTAGTTTACGTGGAGGAAAAAATTCTATTGTTATAAAAAATTCCCGAAAAGAACGCAAGAAAACGCAGAATGCGGCGGCAATGGACAATGATTCTTTGGACAACATCAGCAAAACAAAATCGCATCTCAAACGTACTCACCTTATTACAGATAATATGACTGTCAGTGCAACAACAGGTGATGTAACCTTGGATGAACAAAGTGCAACAGAAGCCAAAAAGTCTAAACTGGGACTAAATGCAACAAAAACTCCTACAACTCAAAAAAATGGCATGCCAAACATCTCTGCGGACAACAAGTTGGCTACTACATCATCAACAACAACCACTTTAGTTGCAGGAAAAAATGGTCTAACCATAAGTGCAACAACAATGAACAATGCTACCATGGATGCTAATAAAACTAACCAATCTCTGTTGATGGATACACAAAGTTTGGGTTCAACAAATTTGGGCACGGTCACCCACCTTCCCCCCCAGCAATTGCTACAACCCTCCACCCAGCAGCAATTGGCCAAAATTACTTCTTTGCCAAATAGCATCACCCTAAGCACCATAACGAACCCCAATACGGGCGGCGGTAGTAGCGGAGTCGGATCGAATTCAAATAGTTTGCAAGTGAAACATAATCTGAAGACAACAGCCACTATTACACCGATACAGGGAAAACCTCTTACAAAAAACCATAAGCCACCGTCGTATATAACGGCGGTTCAACAATTACACTTGCAAAAACAGCAACAACAACAGCAATTAGCCGCTTTAGCCGAAAAACAAACACAGCAGCAAATGATAGCAGCAGCGGTAACAATGCTACCAAGTGCTACGACCCTCAAAAGAGTCGAAATAACAAAAGTTGAGCGAAAAGATGCCATGGGTAATGTAGAGCATGTTCTGATCAAATCGAATGAGCCAGTCACAACCACCTCAACAACAACAATTAAGGCCAACACTCACATTACAAATACTACAACCACCACTATAACAGGGTCAACAGCACCTTCATCACTGGTGACCACAAATGCAAAGACAAACAATAATGTGATGGAAAGCAGTGCAGGCAAAACGGACAATCTAGCTTCAACTAAACAAAATATCATTAATCATCCCATAAGTACTTCTTCAACCACAACAGCGGCAACGGTGACCACAACAACGCCTGCCTCAATAGCATCGACAAATGCTGCTACCGCAAACTTAAACTACAGTCAATCAACACTAGTAACTACTTTGCGCAACTCTCCTGCCAGCACGGGAGGAGGTACGCCAGCCCATGCGAATAGTGCGGGAGGAGAAGATAGTGGCATCGAATCTATGGATGCATTATCAGAAAAGTCACCACACCAGCTTACAACCAGCAGTCCACAATCCCTGCAACCTCAAATCACCTCTGACAAACCGCCCCAACAAATACTAGCTAAAGGTCCAGCGACTGAAACTCTAAAGACAAGTGAGGAAGTGGCAACGCAACTAACATTGGCCGACGACGAAATCGAAAAGGCCTTGGCTAAAATGGAGGGTTTTACAGATGATGACGACAATAATATATTGGTTGGCGAGAGTTTAAAAGAAAATGATGTCTCAGGCTCCAATGAACTATTGCAACAGAAAATCAATGGAGATCACTCCATCTTCGATGAGGATCTTATGAAGCCAAAAGACAACAAACTGGTTTACAACAACATACATCATCACCACCATCATCATCACCATCTTGACGAGGATGATGATGACGATGAGGATCTTATTAAAAATCTCACTGCCAGTATTATTGAAGAACATGAAGCGGGCGAAAAGGCAGCCAAAGAGAAATTAGAAAATGAACGAAGGGAAAAAGAAAAATTAAATCTTAAAGAAATTGAAGAAGAGCAAAAGCAACGGGCGGTAAGCAAACTAAAAATAAGAGACATAAAAAACGAAGATTTTGAAGAAAAAATTACCAACACCACAACAATTATAAAAAAAGATGACTCTATCAAAATCGAAATCAATTTTAACAATAATAATGATAAAGAACAAACCATTGATACAAAGAAAATTCCCCTAGAATCTCTTAACAAAGTTGAAGAAAACAAGGAATCCAAAACCGAGCTACAAAAAGACGTTTTAATCAATAAACAAAACGAAAATGTTAACTCAAATCTAGCAACGCCTATATCGATAGAAATACCGCAGGCTACGGATATGGATTCGCCACGCATAAGAACAAGAGCCAGCAGTCGTTTGGATAGCCCTATGGATGTTGTAAAATCAAGTCCATCTATGGACAACAACCCCCCAAACACACAAACATCTCTCCTTTCAAATAAGCATGTTATTTCAACCAGATCTTCAAGTCATACCCATGATCGAGTCAGTCTAAGTCCAAAACTGCTTCAAACTACTTTGTCTTCTAGCAGTACAAATACCAACATCACCACCATCAACACTAACACTAGCCAAACGCAGCCATTACAAAATCATCTTAAACGAAAACGTCAAGAATCTGAAGGTGGTAGTAGTAACAGTGGAGTTAGCGACAATGATCCAAAAAGATCACGTAGTGGTAGTACAAATGGCAGCAGTGCTGTCACCATATTAAACCATAACGAAACAACAAATAACAAAAAACCCGATGATGGAGGAGTTGTAAAAAATACCACTGCTACAACAAAGAAGATTGAAGAATCCTCTGATTCAGATGAACCTCTAATAGAGGTAGCTGGAAAGGTCAGAAACTCTAAAGCAGCAGCTGCTGGCAGCATTGATAATAGTTCATCATCATCTCCTAATATAATTTCTTCTACATCAACATCATTGAACACAACAATTGTTGAAAATGCATCGGAAAAAGTAACACGTAATAGTCGATCACATCAACAACAAAACAGTAAGTACTACCTACTGTTAATTATTAATCATTAATACTAAGATTTAATATTCATTTTAAATTTGATTTTTATTTTATTTAGAAACATCTGCAAATATGTTGTCTACAGCTGTTGAAAATGAAACAAGTTTGAATTCAGTGACTTCTAACGTTGCTAAAGTTCCGAAAATAAATATTAATCATGCTGGTCAAACGAACAGTCATACAAATATTTCGACTGCTGCTGGTTTCAATAACTCATCTATTTTAACATCGAATTTAACAACAACAGCATCAGGAACACCAACATCAAATTCATCGGCTTCTTCAACGCCATCCCATGCTACACGCGGAACAAGCCATGGTTCTGCTGTAACTACAGGTGCAGCAACTCATGCCGCATCAACGAATCACACGACCAATGTTAACAACAACGCCAATAGTCCAAGTGATGAGAAAATCGGTACCCGACGAAGTGTTCGAGCTTCGGCGGCAGCAAATAAAATGATTTACACCAGAGGCATCCATAATAACGCCAATAATAGTAATAATGGCAGCAATAGTAGTGAAACACCTGGAAAAATGACCGGCAAATCGGGCACATTAAATTCTAGTTCTGAGAGCGTTGCAGAGGCTAGAAGAAAAACACGCAGTGCGGGTAAATATACTTTTTTAATATACATATCTATCACCTCTATCGTGAAGAAAAATTCCTCATGAAATTTGTTCCCTTTTCACATTTTTCCTATTAAAATTCAATGTTATAAAAATAAAAGGGATCAAATTTCATGTGGAATTTTTATTCACGATATGGTTGTATATAATTGTAATTTCCATAATTTTGGAAAAAAAACCAACATTTTTACAAAATAACATCTTTACAAATTTAATTCTTATATAAAAATCATAACGCTCTAACATGTATTTACAATTTCAGTTGTAGGCGAAGCTGTTTTAACTGAAGGTCGTCGCAGAAGAGGCTCCAGAGACTATAAGTGACCATTGCCTTGCGACTCGGCTACAGGTTCTGAGGATAAATTCGAATTTTATATTTTTCAAGATGACGAGGACGATGATGAAGAACATTCCCAAGATTTAAAAGCAATAAACACAGATCCAAATATGGCCGAGGCGCAGGATAATCAGTATAAAACAATAATTCGTAAACATTTATATAATGACGACGAGGATGATGTTAACGATGTAGAAATGTCAAATAAAGAACAGCAAAACATTGAGACAAAAGAAAACTATAATAATTATCAAGGTATCATCCCGTTTGGTGATGAGCCCGTAGATGATTTGTTGGCTTTGACCAATGATGATGCTACAGCAGTTGAAACTGCTAATTTGTTGCTGTCCGAACATCAGCCGAATTTCGTGGACTTTGATGAGTTCAATATATGTCTTAACAATATTCTTAACGATGACGTTGACTCACAACTACAGTTATCGCCATCGGTTGTAATATCCAACACTCTAACAACGGCCGATGTTGATGAATTGTTCAAGGTAAATATTGATATAAAAAATAAAAGCCCAAAACAAATGCCAACAACAACTTTGAATGAAAAAAACGTTTGTAGTATCAATAGTAGTAGTAGTAGTAGAAGTAGCAACAGCAGCAGCAGCAGTAGTAGTAAAAGTAGTTTACAACAGTATCACCAACATCACCATCAGCATCATAATAATGATGACGATGACGATGACAATGACCTCTTAAATATGGTTCAGTTTGATGATCATATGGACTTTACATTCTCATCTGAATTAGAAAATAATACCACCAGCACCGCTACCACTCATCTAACATCTATAAGTAATGCTAATTATAAAATTAATACAATTAGTACCCGGCGTAGTTTACCTCCTCACGGTAACAACTATGTCGTAGGCAAAAACAATGCCCACAATAATATTGATAATGATGATGATTTAGATATAGATATGATGGTGGACCCAATAAGTATACAATCAACATGTAATCCAACTGCTACTGTATCAGCTTCGCTGACCACTACCGCTACCGCTACCACCAGTCATATGAATACTGATGAAGACGACAATGAAACACCACAAGAAACAGCCTTAAATAATGTCATTAAACGCAATAGTCATAGTATTGTAAATATATTTCAATAATATAAAAAACACTCATACCATAAAATGATGATACTTTTCCTTTTTTTAAAACTAAAATTTCAAACAAAACAAAAAGAAAACAAACAAATAATAAAAATACAAAAATGGAGCACTCACTTAATTTTATTAACTAACTAATGCAGCAGTAGTGTCCAAGCAAAGTATACTTCAATTGTAAGGCCTTTAAGGCAAACTTTCCTTTTGTTTCGCAAAAAACAAAAAAAAAAAAAATTTTGATTTTCATTTCTAGTCAATTTATGTTGTTAAATATAAAAAGCTCTTAAAGTTATGAGGAAAATATAAACTTTACATTTTTTGTTTCCTGTTTTTTTTTTCTTATGATTAAGCTGCATTTCCTTAAAACATTATTTTGTAATTATTTGATATGTGTGTATATATACTAAATTTAAAAGAAATATAACAAATGCTGTCTTAATTAACAAACAATAGAAGAAATACAGACATTTTGTAAGTTGATCAAAGAGATAATTTATGAACAATAATTCACTTCACAATGAAACATTCAAAACTACGTATAACGTTTTTATTTCGAATAAAAATATTGACTTTTTCAAGGCAGTGTTAGTATTGCATATGTTTTTCGAGAAACCAAGTGCAAAACATGCAACATTTTTTCTTTTACTTTTGGCATATTTAGACAAGAATTTATTAAGGTTATGATAACTATTTTTAGAAGATCATTGTAATGAAATTTTAAGTCAACATTTAACAGTAAAAGAAAACCTTCTCAATTTCGAATACATACATGCACATTTAACCCGGGGTTTACACATGCAAGTAACAGTTCAAAAAACTTAATACACTCACATTTTTTCACTTGCAGAGCTACTCGAGTTTTTCGAATATGTTTTCGTATATAATACATAACCAGCACTCGCATGCAAGTACCTTCATGTGTAAAGGCAGGGTAAGAGATAAATTTCATATTACACGATTTTATTGACTGCTGTTTTAATAATAATTAATAGCGATTATAATTGTTGTTGTTGTGTATTTTTAATTCGAAAGCAAACATTTTCGAAATAAAAAGTATGTTATCTATAAAGCATACTAATTCGAACGAATTTTTTTTTCGAAATTAGTTGCAAAATAACCCCCTAGAACTAGGTGCGAATGATATGGAATCATTATTGTAAATCCAAAATTTTATAGCGTTTTATGAGTATAATGCTATTGGACTGCTGTGAATAAAAGACCATATTCGCAGTTAATTCTAAACACCCGCTAATATTTATTTTAGAAAATCTTCGTAAAGGCGGAAATAACGGAAATTCAGATTATTTCACTTACACAGTTTTAGACAGTAAGAGATATTTGAGAGAGAATTTACGCATATATATGTATTTATAAAACATTTTATGCCATTACTTTTTGTGGTTGTAGTAAATTGATAATTTGTATTAAATAACTCCTGGTAGCAGAAAATTTGGTGTGCACTTAATAGATAATGAATTTCTTAACACAAGTCTAAAAGTTAAATGTTTCACAGAATTTAAATCGTCTTAGTTTATTTTATACTTGAATTGTATTTTGCTATATTTCTTGTTGTTTACTTTTTTATACATTTTCTCTCACTGTAAGGCTCTAAGTACAAAATATTTAAAATTTTAACATAAATATTTTTAATAAATTCGTTTGTGTGTCTCAGTCTCTCAGTTTTACGGTGAATTTTAGTTTAATTTTTTTTATTGATTTCAATAAAAATAACTAAATTGATTTATTAATAAATAGTTTCTGACAATCTAAATCTTTGTTTCAAATAGTGCGACATTCTAAATTCTAAATCATGTAACAAGGCAACATTTTTTCTAGAAAATTAAACATTATTTTATTTGAATTTTTTTTAGATGTACTTACATAGAATTATGAAAGTGATCTCATGACAAAAAAATGTTTCAATTGTTTTTGAAATATTGGCAAAAAAGTATTTCACAAAAAAAATGTATTTTTATAATACAAATTGCTTAAAAAAAACTCAAGAGACCCAGGTATATATACCTATATATTTTCTTGCCTTTAGGTGAATGACAGAAGAGAAAAAAGAACAGTTGAAACCTTTTAAATGTATCTTTCATATCAGTTTAATAAAATAGATTGAAGAAAAATTCATTACAATTTTTCATATTTGAAAATTTCCATAAACATATAAATTTGCTAAATACAAGCGATTTGTCGTTTAAGTATAAGAAATAGCAACTGAATTCACTGAAAGATTGCAGAGTTATTTGTTGTTTTTCTAAAAAAAAGTCTTTTTTAATATAAAAATATAAATTTACAGCTTGAACAGAATATGAAAATTCCTTTAAATTTGCACAAAATCTATGCAAGTTTTGTGCAGTTGTATACTTTACAATTTTTATTTAGTTTAGCAATTTTTTTTTTCTATATTAAATAATTTGTACTTGAGCCTGTTAAACGAATTGTTGTACATAATTAATAAAAAAATCTAATAGCAACACTTAATATAAAAGGCACATGAAATATGAAATAGTATGTATACATAGCCAATAAACTAATAAATAAACATATATATATATATATTAAAAATATATAAAATAAGAGATATCATATAAAAAGACTATAGAAGGACTCAGATTTTTTATATGATATCATATGATATGATATAGTAAAAAGAATGCAATAAATTGTGAATAAGATTTTCAATAAAAAACAAACAAACTAATGTACATACAAACAAAAACAATGTATAAAACATAAATAATAAAAATACTATTTTTGCTAAGTATTTATAAAACAAAATATGTTATGTAATCAATATTAAAAACAAACAGAAATATAAAAAAAATATTTTTGCAAAACATAACATAATCATTTTTATAAAAAAGCCCTCCATTTCCTTGTAATTTCTAATTAGATTTTCTTTTGTTTGTATCAAATAATTCAAAAAACACATTACTTTACGGCTTTTATTTCTAAATATGAATTAGTAAAAACAAAACAAAAAGATACATTTATATATTTATATTACAAAAAAAAAAACACTACAACAATAAAATTAAATAGTAATAATATTAATAAGATATAACATTTATAAGCAATTAGGTTGTAAGCTTTAAATAATAATTATAAAACCCCAAACCCTTAAATATTATAATAATAATCTACTTTATACAAAACAAAAAAAAAATATAACAATATATATTTAAAAAAAATAAATAAATAGTAATATTTAATGGAAAAACAAAGTGTCTTAACAGAAATTGTAGTATTAGTTTATCTCGTATATCTATTATATTAATTTATATTATTATTATAATTATTAAACTTATAAAACCGATTAAAAAGCAAAAAAAAAATAAAAAAATAAAAAATTACCACAAATAATTCACATAATAAGAATTAATTAATTATCGTTATTATTTAATTTACTGTCTAATAACAAAACAAAAAACAAAATATATCCATAAAAAAAGAAAAAAAGTATGCATGAAATACAATTTTAATTATATTATTATTATTATTATTATTAATTCTACAATTATTACAATATTGTAATTGTATATCCTTTATTACTATTAATATATATACTTTCTATTGTTTTTTTTTTATTATTATTATTTTATTTTAATTTCATTAAAAAATGCAACAAAAATAAACAAAAAAAATCCCTGAATATAAATGCATAAAGCAGTAAAAAGGAAAATGTTTCATAAACAATAAAAAATATCAAAAAATATTAAAATTAAATTTTTCATTCACTATCATGTTCTATCGATGTTATCAACTGAAATGCTGTAATAACTAAATTGTAAGTACGTGCTAATTTTAATGGTGGGTTGTTAAGATTTGATTAAATCATTAAAAGCAGATACATACATATACATATGCTTATTATTGCAAATGTTTGGTTATAGAATGGAATAAAATGTCAGTGGTTCTTAATGGCTGTTTATTATTACGAAATCTGAAAATAACCCGGGCAATATATTTAAGTAACCTATGAGCATTCCTCGAGTACCACTGCTGTATCAACTGAAAGTTTTTTTTCGTCAGGGAATACGTAACTTTCTCAACTTAATAATTTTGAAATCTTTTAAATTTCTTAAATTTTTCAGAAGTCGAAGAGTGTGACCACCAAGTAAATCAAAATTTATTTAACATTGGCACTTAATTAAAAATACAACTAAAAATAGTTGTCAGTTGTTGGGTAAAGTTTAGTTCTCCCTAAAACTAAAAAAATATACACATAAGATTGCAATCACACCAATTTAAAGTTGAAATGTCCTTAAAAATTCTATATGGATACTGCTATCATGTAGGCACAAAGCAATGACTTTTAGAACCGGAAAATTTCGGCAGACATTTTTAAGAAACTTTCGAATAAATGGTTTTTTTAGAAATTTATATGATAATTGATGGGATCTTAAAAAGTAGGGTCTTAAAGAGTAATCAACTTTTTGAATTTCTTCATAAACTATTTGAGAAATCATGTACACACACACCTCTTATAAATAATTGGTCAGCATCATTATTACATAATTAGTATCTTCTGTGTTTGATGAACGTATTAATAGAACTTCATTCGGATGTTGCCTATAAGAACATGAGTTTTCAAACATGTGCCAACAGTTGTGTTCACAATGTGTCAAAGTGTGTTGTCACAAGCAATCTCCAATAATGAACTACATCACTGCAATTGTTATAAGTTTTCTTACTGCGCTACTACTATTAACAATGACTAAAGCTGATCGTAAGAGGGTTAAATCTTATAGTGACAATCGTTCTCCAAGAAGTAGAGTTGATGAGAGAAGAGGACCGGGAAGAGGTTTTCCTAATTGGCCCGGCAATGACGAGGATTATATAGTAGAAAATTGGCGGCGTAAATGTGAGAAATATAACATTGTGAACTCGGTTAAAAGTTATATCACTGGAGGTCTGAAAGCAGAAATGAATATGTTTCCATATTTGGTGGGTCTACTAATGTCTCAACCACCGAGAGTATACCAGTGTGGAGGTTCTTTGATAACAGAACGTTATGTTTTGACAGCAGCGCATTGTTTGTACAGGTAAATAAAAGTGCTACAGAATTTGCTTAAATGGTGGCTAAATTAATTGTTTATTTTTAAAAGAACTGTTGAGGCTCGCGTATATTTGGGCTCTTACATATATGCAAATGCTAAAACGGCTGCCTCCGTATACAATGTTACTAAACGTGATTTTATCATACACGAACGTTATGGACGCCAGGGGTTTAATGATGACATTGCTTTGATTCATCTAGAAAAGCCGGCCTTACTGTCGGATAAAGTGAGATTAATTACTTTAGCTCCTAGTTACATGACCCAAATATTTTTGCAAGGAGAAGTTGTTACAGCTGCAGGATGGGGTCGTATTAGCGACAATAACACCAACTTAAATGTACAACTTTATTATACAGACACACGCATTATAGGATATGAAAAGTGTATGTGTTATTATTTACCCGGTTTGGTAAATAGTCGATCACATGTGTGTGCCGATGGAACTGGAGGTCGTGGCAGTTGTGATGGTGATTCGGGTGGACCTTTAGTGTATCAACACAAAGATATGGATTATCAGGTGGGAGTAACATCGTTTGGTAGTGCGGGCGGCTGTGAAATTGGTTTCCCTACGGTTTATTCCAGGATAACAAACTATTTGAGCTGGATTTCCAGAAAAACCGGTTTAAAAGTACAATAAATAGTAAACACAATTGATTTTATTTGCAAATTTTTCCATGTTTTTATTGTTTATTTTTTTTTTTTATAAAATTTTACATAAATTCTTACAAAGAACATTTTTGTATAAAATTTCTTAACCAATTAGTTTTTAAATACATAAAATTATAGACATTTTTAGAAGACCAACGAAATTTGGTCCAATTTTTTGTGTATGCTGCTTAGAAATAATAAAACAAATTACAAAATAATAATTTTGTAGCCAATGATGTGTTCAACTGAAAAAGTATATTGAATTAAGGACATTGCGTAAATCGAAATCTCCTTTTTGAGGCATTTGGCATAGAACTCGATTTAAATGACGTTTCGAAAGATCTTCGTTGGAATCATCATGAGAAAAATCACTGAAAATATTCAAAATTAAATTAAAAAATGATGGCTAAATTTGTGTTTGATTACCTTTCTCTGAAGCTGTATTTCTGTTTAAGGAACTGAGATAAATCTTCTAAAATGGCTTGAGAATGCAAGGCTACAAATTGTTCACGGCATACTTTGTTTAGCTGGGGCACAGTGCAGGCGTGTGTCCAAAAGCAATCGTGCACTGAAACAAAGGTTAAGCCCTCACGTTCACAGTGCAGCGAAGTCAACATCATGTGTGATGAATCCAGCGAGTGTATAAAGTTGGGAGGGAAGGCATTCTTCTGTTTCATAACATTGGGTTTCTCATACATATCAGTGGGCATTGCTTCAGATACTCGTCCATTTGAGTTTTGGGTATGTTTAAATTCATGTCTATTGTAGGGCTGTACAACCGGTAAGCCCAAAGGTGTTACCCATTCAACATTCTTACCACATACACCCGATATGAGGCGGGCACATTCCGTAAACCAATCTTGTATTTCTCGTGTAGAGGAGAACATCTCACCCAGACTTTCAAAAGTTTTAGTGGTCAAGTAGGTGGAGGCAGGCCAGACCCAATCTTTGGGGAAATCATCAATGTCTTTCAGTTGACGAGAAATTTGTAATCTGGCTCCATATCTAGTCACTCCGTAAACAGTAGTCATGACCGTTTGTTTGATTACTTTACGTCTAATAAAACCATCTAGCGCCTGTGCTACATGAAGACCATTTTCAGCATCTAGTTTACGTGTCTTTTCTACTAACGCCGCCACTGCACTGTAAACATCTTGGGGTATTGGAGATGGTGCTAAATTTACACTTATGGCACCTGCTTTATCGCGACCCAATGCAGCATAATGCTGTAGACCATTGCAGGAGCCATCTTGGTGTATGGGAAAACGACTTAAATACTCTTCGGGATTGGGCGATCTATAGACTTTAGCTATCTCCATGCAGCAAGCTAGTGTCTGCCAAGGTTCATCGGATTTTGTCCACCATTTGCGCCCAGTAAGTGGTTTATCAGCCGAATCTAATATGTCGGGCAGGGTTTCTTCGGCATGCAACAGGCGTTCTCTAACAGAGTCGCGTTTCTTAAGACCAGTGAGATTAATGCAATGTAATTTTAACCAACTGAAACCGTCCACGCCTAAAGGTTGAGGCTGATCGAAAATAAGCATAGAGCGCGCCAGATCCGAGCCTAAATGATTGAGATGGGGCGGCACTGGATAAACGCGACCTCTGAAATCCATATTATGGGGCAGCCAGAAAACTTTATCGCGATACTATTTAAAAAAAAAATTTTTGTTAATAATAATTTTAGACTAGAAAATAATTGTTTAAACTTACATGGTTTGCCAGAGATAGCCGATATAAAGTATCACACCATAAACTGTACATTTCAGCTTGCTTGCGTCTGTGACCCATTTTTTCTTTAAATAATTTAGCGCGGTCTGCATTCGTTATTGTGGTATCTTTTTCAGGTATGGAAGGTAGGGCTGGCAAAGAATTGGGAGGCTGTGGTACATCCAATTTATCATTGCCGCCATTTTGGAAAACCTCGATGATTACATCTAAAATCTAGAAAATAGAATATAAGGAAAATGTTACTAAATTTAATAACTTTAAGGAAACATTGTCAACTTACATCTGTATTAACTCGCCAGGGAACACTGGCCAACTGGTTTAGAGAGTCTAAGGCAGGATAAATATTTTGCGAAGGTATGGAGTTAATACGTTCCCATTGTTGTATGGCCTAAAAAATACAATTAAGTTAAATATATACAAACTATAAATATTTTGTATAAATATGTCTTAAATAAATTTGTTGTTCAAAAATGGTTTGGTTATGTTACTTTTGTTGCATACAAATTGATGGTGACAAAACCTGTCTTGGATGAAATTAAATTCACCCCTATCGTAAATAAAAATTCCACATGAAATTTGTTCACTTTTCACATTTTTCCTATTAAAATAAAAGGGAACATATTTCATGTGGAATTTTTATTTCCGATCACCCCTGATTGTGAATATTTTATAGATGAAACATTTTTTTTATAAAAAAAAAAAAAAAACTTACTTGGTGAGGTAACCTAATTAAGTCAGACTTATTTAAAAGATAACCACCATTATGAGGAGTACTCCATGGTTGGGGAGGACACAGCATAGGTACTAGATTCGAATCAAAAGTTAAAGTTTGTTGACGAGATGCTCGCAATAGTCTGTAAAATTAAAAACAATAGGAAATTAAAAATATACTCTAAATTTTTACTCTGTTTAAACCACATACCGGGCCAATACAGGATGAGTTTTTACTTCTTCCTTTACCATTCTGCCCTGATTACGGAATAGCGTATAAAAGGCTGGTAGTAAATTTTGTTGTTTAGTTTTTTGTTTTTGTCGCATTACAAACGCATCTATTTTAATGTCTCGCATTAATATATTGTAAAGAAAACGTCCCACTCCCGTCAAAACATTTGAGGGCCAAGCCACTTCCCTTATATCCATACTGGGGCCAGATTTGCGTTCTTTATGTACTAAACGTTGCCAGATTTGTCGTGTGTTATCACTGGTATTAGCGTGATCCCAAACATCGCAGTAAGCACTGTAAATATCGCCGATTTTCTCTAAGGTACCATTTTTCTTTTTCTGCTCAATTTGATAGCTGACAAAATGAAATAATTAAAATAACATTGTAATTGTATACGCAAAGAAAGCTAGCTACTAACCGTTGTTGAACTTTTTGACCCAACTCTTTGTACAATTGACCCACTGTGGGACTAAACGTTTCAGATCCTTCAGCCTGTTTATAAATTTCTTTTATTAAAATGTCCGCATATTCCGAACTATCCAATGTTTTTAAGTACGTGTAGTAATTCATATAACCCTGTGGTTTATAGCGAATTTGAGCTTTTAAGGTATTCAAATCTCTAACAATTGCATTGGCAATTTGTGAACGCCATTGTGTTTCTAACTCCTTAAGTTTTACACGCTGAAATAAGAAAATAAAAATTTTAGACAAAAAATGACAAAATTTCAGGAATAGGTATGTACATACCATATTAATTAAATCTACTTACACAATGTTCAGCATTTGTGAATTCTTTAGATTTCTCTATAGACTTGATCGTTATACAACCATCTAACTCAATTTCCAATTGTTTTCTGGCCATTTCCTCCAGCTGTTCTTTATTGTAACCCAATTTGGAATTCATAATCTCTGAGCCATCAATTTTATCTTTTGTAACATTTCCCTCCAATACATTCTCCTCGGCAGGCAACACTTTTTCATTCAAATTATTCAGCAGGTGATTCTTATATTCCAAAACTGGTGGTGTATAAATCGGTTTAAAGTCGGGCAGTACTCGTTGTATCGCATCTAGTGCAATATCACGCTGATCGCCAATAAATTTTGATTTATCCATTATTTGATTTAGTGTTAAGCCCATTTCTTCAGCATTTTTCATGTACATTTGTATCTTAACGGTATTTTTAGCAGACGCTTCTAAACGTCCCAAGCACTCAAAGATGGCCGCAAAAGTTTGTTCATTAAATCTCAAGCCGTCTTCTTCAATCAGAGTGAAAATATCACGAAAACGTTCGAACGATCCCTTTTCGGCATAGCCATGCAACAAAATGTTATACAAATCTATGGTAATTAAATTATTTGTTGTACTATGCTTTTGGGCTCTTTGACGATAAGTTAGCAGAGTTGATAGGGCGCGATTTTGTAGACCCACCGAAACACAAACATTTAAATACGTGGTAAGATTTAAGCGTAAGGCTCTTTCTTTGGCTAAACGTTCTTGCTGTTCATTGTGATGGATTTTAGATTTAAATCTTAAATAGAAAACATACATTTTACAATAGATATTTAAATTTTTGAAGAGAATGAAGTAAATGTACCTAGGTTTTGATTTTTCTGTAACTATGGCTATTTTTTGGTGACGATCATCTATGATATCAGGTGATACGAAGGGTTCAGGCGAGTATAAGGGATCTACCATATCTTCATCTAAGCCATGTTTTGAAGCAATCATACTAAAATACATTATTTTATTAAAGATTTTGTTTTGGTGATTTTTTGTAAATTGAAAGTTTTTTAATGAAGTCTGCATTTTCTTAACAAAACATGAACTTACCTGAAGGCATCATTTTCAATTTGATCATGCTCCAGACTCTCAATTATATCTCGAAAATTGTTAAAACTTTTGATAATCTGTTGTATTTGTTGGGGATTACTTAAGATTTGTTTTGAAATAAGTTCCTCATCTTTGCCAAAGAAAATAATTGGTTTATCATCATAACTGCCGGTTTCCAAAATACTACTATCCAATGCTTCCATATTGATTTTTTGATATTCAACGGGCTGTAGCAACTTTTTAATCGATTTTACTGAATTCGTTTTAGTTTTTTTTCTTGTTTTCAGTTTTTTATTTTCTATTTTCTTTATAATTTCCTGTTTGGTTTTGGTAATAAAATCCTGCAACTTTTTGGCTTTCAAACGTTCAACACGAGATTTACGATCTTTGGCGGCAGTATCAGTAACTAGAAATAGGGAATAAATACATTAAAAACATAAATTTTATAAAATATAATATTAAACCATATATCTACTAACCTTCTAAAAGTTCCACATATTTAGCATAGTGGGATTTTTTTACTTTTTTAATCTTTTTCAATTGAACCTCAGGATTTGTTGACGTTGTAGATTGTGAACGAGCACTCAATATTAAGGCAGTTGTATCATCTAATTAACAAATTAAATAATTATAACGTCATGTATTATGAAAACATCTATATATAGTACTCACCTCTACCTACTGTTTGTGTGTCTATCTCAATAAATCCTTGACATTGAACTGCGGGTTTCTTTAATTGGAAATTTTGCATGTTTTGCTGTAGATGGCAGTACACGGCCTTTTGGTGATCATTGTTTACGATTTGATATCTAGCCGGTTGCAGCAAAATTGCATTTGCATCTTGTCTACCAACAATTCCACCACCACTACCGATGTCTCTAAGACCCACCACATGTTTTCTATGCCCATACACAGCTAAACGACAATTTTCTATGGCTACTCGATTGATCGTTAATAAACGATACATTTTCTCATTAACTTATTAACAAATTCATTAATTTCTACTTAATTTTTAATACTATTTGTTTATTTTTATTGATCTAATTTACTTTATTCGCTTGCATAACCGTTAAATCGTAGTGCAGAATTTCCAAAAACTTCAAGAAAAACATTGCGCAGTTTGACAATCACATGGCAATAACAATCCTGAAGTTGGTTGCAATTAACAACATAAAATTTAGTGTGGTAATTATTTACAGCGTGTTTTTGATATGGCAATGATGTTAGTGCTACTGAAACCATAGCTTAAGACACTGAAACGTTAGTTAACAATGGATTTAAATATAGAGACAAATATAACTTTTTTGTTTTGCGAAATATAGCTACGTAGTTATAATGATAATAAAAAATTTGGGTTGTAACAGTTAGTACTAGAATGTTTAGTTTAAAATCCAAATAAATCAAGAAAAGATATTCATTGTTTAATATATCATGGGCGCATAGTGCTAATACAAAGTTATTATAGCGGCTATTATAAAATTGTATTTTACTATTGAAAACGATATTATAATTTCAAAGAATTTAATTCCAATATAATAAAAATATAAACCACAAAGATTTGGAAAAGAACAAAAAAAATATATAAACAATTTTTAATGCAGATTATATTATAATCATTGTTCGAAATTACGATAGGGAAAACATTTTTGGGATAAGAAATTTCTATCACCTGGTTGATATCGTTAGGCTTATTGGAATAATACAATTTTATTAATACAAAGATAAATAATTAATTTCAATTATCAATAACAATTTTGTTTACAATTGTTAATTTAAAAAAAGTAAAACTAGGAAGTCAACGAAACAGACTGACTATTTCAAATAATTTCGGTAACGGTATTATAGATATATACATACTATGTATATAATATTTTATTTGCAACGATAATCGACATGAAACATAGTTTAGCGATAATGTTAGCTAGTGGTAACGGTAGCGCTAACCAACATTTTTCTCTATTAAGAAAAATATTATAATATATAAGCAATTTGAATTAATTTTCCACCAATGTGTCTGAGACATTTTCAGACCTCGAACCAGAAATTTTATTAAAATTTTTCTTAATTTCCATATTCCACATTAAATTAGATTTCAAACATATTGTTCCAATAAGCCTGATTCTTTTCTGTGGAAAACATTTGTTTTATTCTTACACATATGTATTTTCTTCAATTTTAAAACAATTAATTAATATTATTTTGTGTTTTATTGTTTGTTTAAATATAACATAAGTATACATACATACATATTGTATATCTTAAGACTGATTTAGAAAAAAATATTCCAGTATATATTTCCTTGTAAGATGTGAAATCTATTTTACCTAATCACTTATGTACAAGTTGTTTTTAATGGCTTCAAGACATGCATATAATGGCAATTAATCATTTCTCTTTTTTATTTTATTTTTCATTAAATGGATGTTCGTTTAATGTTTGTATGTATTTGCATATTGTTAATAGAATGAAATTACTTATTTAATTCGAATAATGATGGTCCCTGGGTTTAAGTTTATACAAACATTAAGAACATGTGCAGCTACTTCAATTGGGTAGTTGGAAGCGATTGTAAAGAAAAGAGGGAAGTAAATGTAGTTTCACACTTGAAATTTTATTACATTTTTTATGAGTTTTTCTCAAAAGATTGAAATTGAAGAAAATAAATGTTAATTGTAACATAAACAATCAATTAATGCATTTGGGCATGTCACAGTTGGCAATTGCAAGTTAGAAAAAAGAATTGATTCCATGTTTTTTTTTATTCTCCTAAAATGTTCTCTATGTTTTCGGTAACTGTTTATAATAAACTAGCGGACCCGGCGAACTTTGCCTCGCCCCAATTTTAGGCCTTCAGACAAACTTTAGAGTAATAATATAATACAACAGGAATAATTTCACACAAAATTTCGTACAAAAAATTCAATTTTCCAATTTTTCCCATTTTCCGACTTTTGCGAAGAGATTTTCCAATTTTCCGCGTTTCGCATTTCGCATTTTTCATGATTTACACTAAGAAATTTCTATTTTTTTAGTTGGAAAGTCATTAAGTCAAAAACTCGATTTTCCAATTTTCCGACTTTTCCGGAGGGATTTTCCAAAATTTTCTTCCGTAAGAACCTTCTCCTCGAAAATACGAACAACTGACAAAAAGTTTTATAGAAATCGGCCCAGCCGTTCTCATTTGATGAATTACTATACATTTTTACACCATTTTTATATATATAGATTAATTTTTAATGAAAATTTAAATTTATTAAACATATATTGTGTTTAATATTTGTTATCTCGTTTATTCATTCTTACAAAAAACGCCAAACACAAAATTCTTTAAAAAATTTCGGTTGGCTCGATCAAACTGTTCTCTATGCAGACAATTAATAAATAATTTAAAGAAATTCTATTACAAAATTTTATAGTAAAAATTTGTATGCATCTTTTTAAAACATGCACATTTATATTCATTATTTATAGCACTTTAATGCGCATTTCTCTGCTCTACATGCATTTTCTTTCTCTTTGAAATAAAGAAACAAATATTGAAAACTCCCACACTGCTTTCATTGTTTGTTCTTAATTTCTGTTTGAAAACAATGATAGTGCCGGCTAAATATGTATATCGTATGCCCGAATAGTCTTGCTCTTAAATCTATTTTGTAAATATTAATTAGTACTCTTGCTCAAATGCACGAAGGGACACATTTCACTGTTCTACTCCAGCTACGAGTACACCAGCAAAAGATCTTTTAAAAAGCAAAGACACTACTAAATGAACATTATTCGTATTCTAGATTTGCTTTCGTTGAGTTATTGATAAGAAAACGGAAAAAGTGAAAATAAAACGTTGAAAACCCCAAACCAAATTAAGCAAAGTTTAAATATACGAAAAAAATATATTTCAATTAAAAATCACCATTATTATTAAAAAAAAAAATCACAATAAAGAACAAACAAGAACAAATAAGAAAATAGTGATCATAAACATTTATTATTATTAATATATGATTTTGTTCAAATAAAAATTATTGTTGTAAGTATTAAATAATAGAAAATTGTTATAATAGAAAAAATTATCGCTTTGTAGTCGTATTTGATAATTGTAAATCTCATTTAGTAATTTTTTCCACAACGTTTTTTTATTTCGCAAAAAAATAATAAGTGTTTATTGTTTTGTTTAACTATTGCTTTGATGAAAATACATCATCATTTATCAACCTTTTGGCCTATTTTTATAATATATTTAAAATAATATTCTAAAATCATTGATAAGTTCCTTTTTTAATAAATCAGGTTAGTGTTACTGTTTCAGAATTGTTATAGAACTCATAGATTTAAGTGAATATGTTCATAATAATTGATAAACGTTTGGTTTGGTTTGGATTGGAATGAAATTAGAAACAATATTGGAGAATTACTTGTTTTGTTTAAAATCACTTTCAAGAAATATAGTACATACATATATTATTTATAAATTGTCACATTTTTAATTCATAACGCTGAGTATTTATATGTACACATGTATGTATTTAAATAATAGATTAAATATTAACTGTGTATGTATTACAAAATAAAATTTAATTCTTTGCAAGTGAATTAATAGTAGTGCAAAATATGTATATGTATATAAGGTATATAATATATTAATATATAAATATATTAATATTATTAATATACCTTATATATACTATGTTTATTTATATTATATATTTGGAAGTGGGAAAGCCATATTATAGCTGAAACTACATAGGATGACCCGATTTGTAATACATACATACATACAATTGTTTTTGTGTTTGATCACATTAAATTAGTTAAATGGATTGATCAAGTTTTGTTTTCAACTTAACTTTTTCAATGATCAAAATAATTTATCACATTTCTTATCTGTCAATTAAGCTAAATTATTTCTTCTTGATATTAACGGTATTTCAGCATTCTATAGTAGGCTCTAATCTTACAACTAAACATAAATACAGAAAAAAAAATCGTTGTAATAATGCCAAAAACTGTGTTAAATCAATATTTATACCCTACACTATTTATATCCTATAGTGGGGAGGGTATATTGGATTTGTGCCCACCTTAAAGTATACCGGTCAACTCAGAATCACTTTCTGGAGGAGGGTATATTGGATTTGTGCCCACCTTAAAGTATACCGGTCAACTCAGAATCACTTTCTGAGTCGATTTAACGATGTCCGACCGTGTGTATGGCTGTCCATGTAAAGCTTGAGTACATGTCGCAATTTTGAAGATATTTCGATAAAATTTGGTACATGATATTTTTTCAGACCAAGGATGGATGGGATTGAAACTGGTGGAAATCGGTCCTGGCCCCAATACAAATGTCCTCCCGAAATTGGGGTTTACCGATCATAAATGCTTGAGTTTTGCAAGTATCTAAACAAATTTCATCAAAAACGAGTGGTAAATGAAGCCAAATCACTTTTACAAATTTTGTGCAGATCGGTCCATAATTACTCCCATATAAGGTCCACTTCCGAAAATCACTTTAAAGAGCATGAATCTATCAAAAATTTTGGTATCCAAATAATATTGAACCCAAATATATTTCATTCAAATAATACGGTATAATTTTATTCTGATCGGTCCATAATTAGTCGTAGCTCTCATATAAGGCCCACTTTCGAAATTCACTTTAACGATCATAAATTTCTTAAAAATGTTGGTATTCAAATAAAATTTGACACAAATAAGTTTCTTATATACAGGAATAATGACACCTAATTTTATAATGGTCGGTCGAAACTCCTACATAAGACCCTCTCCGTAATTCACATTAACCTCCATAAATCGTTTAAAAGTATTTACATATGTCGAGATAAAGTTTAACACATATAATATTTATATTCACAGAAATCATGACACTAAATTTTTGGATGATCGGTGCACAATAGGTTATATCTCCCATATAACGCCCATTTCTGAAAAACTGTTTTATACATATACTGGGTGTAGGGTATTATATGGTCGGGCTTGACCGACTATACTTTCTTACTTGTTTTCAACTATGATTTTGCTTAATAGGCGTTTCATGGTAAATCAATATAATTTTAGAATAGACCAAAAATAACATTTCTTCACTTTAAAACAACTAGAAACTATGTTGAAATAACATTGCGACCCATGTGATTCTCATGTTGAAATAATTGTGCGATCCAGTTGAATCAACATTGTTTAGTGTTTAATCAACATGAATTTCATATTGAATCAATACGATTTAAATATTAAATTAACTATTAATACCTTTAAATCAACATGATAGTCGAGTTAAAATAAAACGTTTTCATGTTGTTATTTAATAAAATTCACATAATGAAGTAAAAAATGTGCTCTAGGTTTAAGTGATCCATAAAGTTCTACAAATATTTTGTTATGTTCAGAAAATAAGAACTTAAGCATATCTAAATTATCGTCTCTAAATTTGTTTCTTAATAGGTTATTCAAAATTTACACTAGAGCAATTAATAACTTCGTTTTTGGGACTAATCCTCTAATAATAAAAAGTATGAAATCTGTTAATGTCCACAATTCCTGAGCATTCTTTTTTAAATTAAATTTTTAAAGCGCTTTCTGTAATAAATATTTCCCACCTCGACTTTATCATATAGGAACATTCTTCTACGACTAGTAAAGATGTCTAAAGAAAACATTTTAAAGTGTATTAACGATATTAACGTATTACAAATGTCATATATGCACACCCCTTCGTAAAGGTCATGCATAAGATCCAATGATATATTTTGTGTGACATGAAAAGCTTCATTAAAAATAAAATTTTCTCTCACGCCGGTTTCTTTAAAATTGGCTACTGAAAGGTCGACGTTATAATTTTTGATTTCATAGTGAAATATTAATTTCAACAACGCTCACGACGACAAATTCTACAAAAAATTTTTGATTTAAATGATTTTACAAATGACAATATTGAATTCAGTCCAAAATCAAACCCATAGTAACATATACATATATTCGTTGCTTTTTCTCTAATGTTGTTATTTCGATTCCTTCATCTTCTAAAGGTACGGTCACACTTGGCAAATATTTGCCAAAAAAGACGTAAAAAAACTTTTCTTATTTAGGCCAAAGAACAACAAACATTTAGTTTTAATTTATTTGTCAACAAAAATGCCAACAATGCATTGAAGTACTTGTCTGTATTACTTTCCCTAATTTTTCTCCAATCCAATTAGGTAAAATTTTAAATTTTATAGTCTCTATTTTTTAACATAATCAGAAGTTTAAGATTAACCTGGAAATGCCATAACTAAATTTAATGTCAAATATATGTATATAGTAGTAAACAGTTTAAAGATGATTGTTAACATTTTTATTTAAAATCTGGGAATTAAATTATGTATGCATGTATGTATGTTTTTTTTTAAAGACGTAGTGATAGCACACTATCATCTAGTGGTCCTACACAGGAACCACCACCCCGAGACCGCTCCCGCATTACTTCGAGGTGGAGTTCGTTTACTGCTAAGCAGTTGTCATCCTTGTCCTAATCCCCCGTCCAACATACATTTGTATGAGATTAGGGGTTCGGCACATGTGTTTGTTGGCATTTAGATTTCTCTATCATTATCTCCTGCATGAAATTGCCTTAGTCTGTGCAGTTTTTCATTCAGAGTAAGGCATGTGTCAATTACTTCATTGTGAGTGAAAGTGGCTCCTGGTTCTTTTTTTCTGTTTCGGGGAAAAGTGTGGTCACTATGGTGTATGCCCAATTAGGATTTGTTATACCTGGTATTTTATGTATGTATGTATGTAAATGCAATTTAATTAGTTGCAATAAACATTTTAAATTTGCAGTTTTAATAAATCGTTACAAAATCTGGCAAAAAATTTGTGTGAGAAACTTGTATATGTATTCCAGAACCAGAAATGCAAGCGCATACACATGTACATTGTACATTTTTAAGCTACATATGTATATATAAATATTGTTAAATATTTATAAAATTCACTGCCAATTATTATGTACGAGTATGTACATATAGGTATAAATATTTATATCAATTTAATAATAATAATAACAAGTCTTTGTTAAAACAACAGCCAGCCATCTGACGAAAGTACGTAAGATGTAAAATATTACATTATATGGATGTGGTTGATATATTAATTTTCATTTAAGAAAAATATATTTTAAAACAAAAAATAATAACATTTGTTTATAAATATTGAACAATTTAAAATAAACAATGAAATGGTTGGAAAAAGAAGGCACAAACCACATGCACACAAAGTCATAAATTATATTTATAATGAACTGGGTCGATCTTTTTGTTATAAAAATGCAATTTTCAAAAAACGTTTGTTTCTTATTAAATACATTATGTACATACATACATACATATGCACATAACATTAATTATACATACATACATATGTATGTTTAGTTATTTAAAATTGTTTATGTCATGTGCTCCACATACATAAATAAATTTATTTTCAATATTCTACTTTTTAGAAATAAAATTTTGGATATCATTCACACCAGCACGCAAGTACTAAAATGTAAGTACACTAGAGCCCCGACTTGCGTCGTCCCGATTTGCGTCGTTTCGATTTGCGTCGCTTTTTAAAAACTGGAAAAATTCGATTTGCGTCGTTGCAATTTCAACTTGCGTCGGTCCGAGTTGCGTCGTTTTGACCCCAATTTGCGTCGGTTCGATTTGCGACGTTTTGTTTCCATTTGCGTCGTTTCTATTTCCATTTGCGTCACTAAAAACGGTTAAATTTTTTTACTGCAGCATTGTGGATTACCATTTTTAGCATTTGTAGTGCCTGATTTAGCATCTTTCCTGTCTTTTAGCATTTTTACAAGTTCTGGCAACACTAATACACCTGTACTTTAAGAAGTTTTCAAATTGTGTGAAATAAGGGGAATTCCCTTTTCTTTGTTACATAAGTGGTGCTAAGAACCACTGGCTGGTTGTGGTAAAAATTTAGTGTGTGATTCGCCAGAGTACATTCAGGACGTACAAAATGAGTCAAAGTAAAAGAAAAGTAATAACTTTGGAATTAAAATTGGACGTAATAAAATGTTTTAAATCAGGAGAAAAGGCTGTTAATATAGGAAAAACTCTTGGACTAGCACCTACAACAGTAAGAACAATTTACAACAGAGACAGTGACAAAATAAATCAATTGGCTGAAATTGTCACACCACTCCAATCTAAACAAGATACTATAGCAAGAAATTCCTTATTAGTTAAGATGGAGTCCCTTCTTTCAATTTGGATACATGATCAAAATAAAAATGTATTTATATATGTATTTATCAAAAATACATGCTTTGTTTTGAATATTTTCCCCAATAAATCAAATTTCAGTGCATTTATATAGAAAAAGGTGATTCAATTTGCGTCGTTTCGATTTGCGTCACATTTCTTCCGCCCCATTAACGACGCAAGTCGGGGCTCTAGTGTATGTATGTACATACCTATATTACAAATTATTTTCTAAAATGATTGAGTTAGTTTAGTAGTAGTCTATGGTCGATTATTTGTAAAAAAAAAACAATCAATTGCAATTTTACATGATTTCAATAATAAATAAATGTGTGTATTTTTTTGTTTTGTATTATTATTTTAGTAACGCGCAATTGATGACGAATTGAATACAGCGAAGAAAGGAAGGCATCACTTAAAATCTCAAGCCAAAAATATCCGTTCAACGTCATTATCGACATCTAATTTTACAGGCCCGTTCAACAATGAAACAAATTATACGAATACTATTTTTAACCTTAATTGGCTTCAGTTTAGTGGAATTAACGCCAGCTCAAGTCACGTAAGTTGCATAAAAAGAAACAAAAGAATCATAATTTGAAGAACTCTATAAATCGGAAATTGATATTTTTATAATTTACATACATACATACATATGTATGTTTACAAAAATGGATTAAAGTTTATGGTAAACAACGTTGGCTTGTGATAATGTCCATTTACTGTAAGCTAATATTTTAGCTTGCAATAAATTAATTTTTATGCAAATATTTAAATTTCTTGAAGTTCTATTATTGATTGAAATGCTTTTTTTATATTGCAGCATATTATCTAATTGAAATTGTTCATTAATTAAAATTAAAACTGCATAAAAAGTTTAGTTCAGTAACATTTATTTGTTTTCGCGTTTTTCCCATCTCTTCTTTTGCTAGCAGTAACAAAATGGAATGCGCCCGAAATAAATGGTACACTCATCAAATGCAAACATTTTACAATAAAATATAATTGCTCGGATTTGAGTTCTTATATTTAAAACTGGTTTCTTCTTATAAAATTTCATAATCTATGTTTTCGTTAAAATTTTCCCGAATTCTGCCCAAATTACGATTTTACACCTAATCCGAAATTGAATATATTAATATTTCAGAGAAATCTTAACTATATGTAGAAAGTTGAGAGAACTCTTTGAGTTTAACGTTTTGTATTGATTTATAGAAAAGTTAACTCGTTTCTAATACAAATTGTTTATTTTTTTTAATCATTTACTAAATTAAAAATTTGATTTAGAATAAAATGTATTCTTTAATTACATTGAAAACAAAAAGTTGGGCACCCATGCCAAATATTTGACGTAAAATACTTAAGCACTAAATAAAATATATTTTTTAACAATTTATTTATTTCGAAAACATTATTTAATTAAAACAAATCACAACAAATATTTAATATTATTTTATTTGATGCTGTTTAATCGTACAAATCACTTGTAAAAGTAAACAACGTCAAACAAATTTCTTTGTAAATATGTTTTATTTATATTTTTCTTGTTCTACTCATCCAGGATTTTAAAGGCACCCAACTGCTTGTGTTTTATATAACTAGAATATTGCATTATTTCGAAAAAATTCTGTCTGCGTGACCAACAATTTTTCGATTATTTTCAAAAATAGTATTCTTGATTATTCGAACTATTAGCCTAAATAAAATCTTTTCTCTTAAATTTAAAAATATTAGTTCATTTTCTTCTCTAATTAATGTAATTTTCATTCATTCGCACTCCTTGAACAACCAACTCGTATTTAAAAGAAGTCAATGCCGTCATAAGTAGATGAAAATGAATTCAATTACTTTTCAAATTTCCCACTGCTTTACACTCATTATTATTTAATTATTATTAGGGCAATATCTATTTACTGAGAACTTTTCTTTTAATTACAATTTGTATAAGATCTCTGTTTTTATTAAACTATTTTTCAAATTCTTTTATGAATACGTTGCCGGCCAAAGCCTAAAATAAGTATTTATAACAATACTATTTATTAACAATTGAAATGCATAATGAAACTATTGATTTTAATAAATAAACTTTTTACAATTGATTCTTTTCTGTAGAACTTTTACATAAATTATACATTGTATAGATACTTATGTATACAGTGCTAGCTAGGAAAGACTACTACAATTCAAGTGGCACATTCATTACATCATAGCGCCGCCTTGTTCTGTTTTTATTTTTTTCTTCGTTTTCTACTAATGATGCAAAGGGCATGAACAAGATCAACAGACAAATGGACAGACAGACGGAAAGACAGACAGACAGCAAAATAGAAATTGAATATAATAAAATATGAAAAACGACTGAGTTGCATGCTGAAGAAAGCAGCTTTTTATTTTAGTCCAAACAAATTGATAGATGGCGGTCTTTGTTTTAGAATTAGGGGAGAGAATTGACAAAGGCAAACAAATGATTTTAAGTAGATTTTCAAGTTAAATTCTATACATATAAATATGTATATACGAGTATATCTATATATGCATACATATATATTTACATATGTATATCAATGTGCGGAAATAAGATCTCTTTTTTCTGCTGACATTTTCTTTACAATAATTTATCAAACTTGAAGTTTTTAGTTTTTATTATTGAACTTATTTTTTGTCTTTAGTTTTGTAAATAATAATCCATCAAGCATCTTAATGCATTTTTTTCTCAATCTACCAGCAGCAGAAAAATATGGGGTCAACTTTCTAAAGAAATTTTATTTTAAAAATTAAAAATGCAGTCTAATTCCTAGAAGTTTTTTTCTTATAAAATAAAAGAAGAGGAGGCCTACTATAGTATATTTATTTACGTGTGGAGGGAGGGTTTTATCGTGTTTGTCATCTTTGTATTTATTTATAGAAAATATTGTTCAAATTAATATTGGTATGTACATACATACTTGTATGTAAATGATGACGATACTTGTATGCAAATGATGACAATGACTATGTTGCAGTATGGCGGTGGTATGGCACTTTAACGGAGTGTTGACATGCAAATTGATGTAAAATCATTAAGGAACAAGTTATGTACTTGAGTCTGCATATGTATATACATACATATGTATGTACATATTTATATGTATAAATCTCTTAATTATATGATATGTGTATTAAAAAATTATAATTATGGAAATGATTTTGTGGAGTAACTTTTTAAGTAGTAAAATTATAATTAGGGTCTGGTCAGATCGAAATTTCAGCTTGAAATTTAGGAATAATATACTGGCTTGTTCAATCTTTAAACTACACTGAAATATATACATATGTATTTATTTAAATAATATTCAAAATTTATGTACATAATACATAAATGATATAACTGACCAAAACAATAAATCTTTAGAGATTAATACTAATTATTGAAGAATGTTAATGTTTTATTTTATCTTCTTTCTTTTCTTTGTCTTGTCTAAATTTTCTATAGTCTTGCTGATATTCGGGGAACTCTTCAATCTCTTATTTATTCCTACAATCAGTTAGACAATAAATTAGAAAGACATGAACATCGTGAACGAGCCTTGGGTGAATTGTTGAAAAAAGGTATGATGGCTTTGCAGAAGGGCCAAAAAAATTTAGAACCTATAAATGGCATTTTCTCGCGTTTGGATGAACGTGTCAGTCAAATAGAAACAATGTTAATAGCGGTAAATATTAAATTTATTACAAAACAAAAATAATATAATTATAACTTGTTTTCCTGTAGCAAGAAGAAAAATACAATATACAAACCGAAAAACTGGGTGAAGTTTTAGAACGCATCTTCAAATGGATGCAAGAGAATGACGAATGCTATAAACGGCCACCAGTAACACCGAGTGCAGCTCTATTGGCTGCCCCCAAATCAGCAGAGCCTGCGATACCACCAACATTTGTCAAGGATCAAGAAGAAATTAACAAAAAACTTATAACACATATGACAGCTCTATCGCAAAATGTTGACAAACTATTGGACGTTTCGCACAACATACTGGAGCATACTGAAGTGGCATTTAAGACAAGTCCTGTTACCCAAGAACAATTATCGAAAATTGAAGATCGTTTGGTTAGTTACAGCATGACTACACCAGCACCACCTCTAACGTCAGCAGTCATTGTGCAACCAAATAATACTGTATTCGAAAATAAAGTCTTCAAAATGTTTGAAGAGGTCAATACTGGTTTGGCTAATCTTAAGGATATACCCCAACCAGAAATGGGTCTACTATTGGCTGACAAAGAATTTATACAAAATTTAAATAATGAAACCCTCAGTGCAATAGAAAATGCTAAAGCAAAAATACTAGAAGCCTCAGAAACGGGTGAGTAGTTGCAATAGTAATGAATTATTGTTGTCTCTTAAATTCTTATCTCTCAAATTCTTAATCGGTGAATGATTAAAAACATTTTTTTATTCAATTAAATACTAATTTGTTTTTCATTGAGTAATGAAAACAATGATTTACAATGAATGCCAAATTTATAGATTATTTTATGATTAATATGTACATATGTATGTATTTGTATGTATGTGATAATTACCTGCATCAAAAAGTTCAGTATATAGGTATGTACGAGTATGTAGGCAAGTATATTGAAATAAGCGAATGCAGTTAAATTATTTTATTTACAATTACATGGTAAAACGAATTGCAAGCTGCTGATATTTTCAAGATTAGGTCTTGAAAACATAAACAATGTGACTAAAATATAATAAACTTAATAATTTAAGATACATACATATGTATGTACATACATATAAAATCATTTATAAAAATTATTCTGAAACCATTTACAGGTTCTTAATTTCATTTACATTGTTTTAAATTAAATATAAATTTATTCTAATATTCTCAGCATTTGCTCTGTCGACTAAATGTGGATAAAATCTAAAATATAAACTGAATTTACTATAAAAAATTCCTTTTTATATTATTTATACTGTCCTATAATTTAAAATATTAACTTAAACAAATAAACATTTTGTTGCATAACTAACAAAGTTCTTTTTCATATCCCTCTTCCAGCTGTTACAAAAACTTCCACTGCAGTTGAAAATCAAGGCAAGTCTCTGGCAACAAATATAGAAAGCGTCGAAAAGAATGTCATAGATTCTGCTGAAGTGTTGGACAAATTCTACACTGAAATGAACAATAGCTACACTAAATTCAACGAAGGCCTGGAAATATTTAATAAATTCAATAATATTCTAATGACTAATTCTGAATATGTTTTGGATACTCAACGCAAGGTAGAATTCGGTACAGTGCAAATTGTACAAAAATTAACCGATAATTTGGAAAAACAAAAAAATGAACTATTCGAAATAATGAAGGAGCGTTTCGATAATGTTGACGAAATGATGATGACCAATCAAATTAAAACAATGCAGAATTTCTCAGCACTCATTGAATCGGAAATCACACAAGTATGGCATCAAATATCAATAATGCATGAAGAGCTTGGCGATACTAAAGATCTGCTAAAGTCAGTGGACGCACGCAATGAACTGGCCGTCAACAGCACTTTTGATAGTGTTAATATAATGGGTCTTAAAGTGACAGACATCAAGGATCGTATGCTAGATATGGATTCTAATTTAAATTATCTATTGGGTAAATTGTCGATCATTTCGCAAGAGTTTAATAACATTAAGAAGGGCTTGGGTGAATCCTTGGAAGAATTGCATAAAACATTCGAAGAAATTCGAAACAAAATGCCACAAATAGCTGCCGAACAACCAAATTTGGGACAATATGAGACGGAATTAAATTTGTTATCGAAACGTAATATATTAACATAAATCGAAATGAATTGCTAAAATTAATTTATAAATATATATTAAAATTTAAATGAATATTAACAAATACGTATGTATGTACGTATATGTTGTAGCGTTATAGTAGTTTAAAGAATGGCAAAATTATGAAAATTTATCTTAATAGTTTTTAAGTTTTGATATTGTTTTGCCTAAATTAATATTATTAACTAAATATGTACGAGTATTTTAATGCAATTGCTTTAAATGTACTTTATTTTTTATTTATGTATATCTGTATTAATTTACAAAGAGCAGTGCCAAAAAATAAATAAATAAAATTTAAACAAAACAGTTTAATAACATTAAGAAGGGCTTGGGTGAATCCTTGGAAGAATTGCATAAAACATTCGAAGAAATTCGAAACAAAATGCCACAAATAGCTGCTCGCTATTTTTACCATTTTTTAGATATTTATAAAATTTCTACAAAAAATGCAGCTTTTATAGCGATCATGGCGGTGTAGGAACATACATAAATATTACGTGAATGATTTGTAAAAATAACTTACGATGACAGAAGTAGAGTTGTGACTTGTTTTCTCTTTCAACCAAGAACTTTTTAAAACTTAGTATTCGCCATTACAAGGTACTTACGTAAATAATTTTACATTGATGCATAAATCATTGCGGCAGCGATCCACAAGTTTTTGCATTTGAAAACAAAATATTAATTTGCTTGAAAACTGTATGTCATCACCGGTAACCACTTGCTTTTAAAACAAGTCTTATACTCGGCTGTGCCGCACACTGTGTCCACTGCGGCAATAAATCAATTTGGACTTGCTCTCCGATTTTGATGATTTTTGCACAGATGGTTAAAAACTATCTAAAGGTCATGTGAAAATTTCATGCAAAAATCTCAAATGTGATAGTTTTCTATGTCATATTCAAAAGCTTGTTACTTATAAACTATACACCGAATGTACCTTATAAGTATTTTTTCACTTAAAATAGACATTAAGCATTATGTAAATTAAAAAAAAAATTTTTTTGTTGTCTACTTTCGTCGACATTTTATGTGTACCGCTTAAAGTACAACTAGAAACATTAGCTTGTGCCTTAGCTTATGTTAAGAACAATTATTATTTTTATTTTTGAACTGTTAATTTTAAATCATGGCTCAAAATATAGGAAATATTTTTTTAAAGATTAAAAATTTTTAAATCATTGATATTTCTTTTATTTCGGCTCGAGTTCATTAAATTTAATTTTTCATTAAATTATTTTTACTGAAGGTAGGAATTGTTACATGAAAATTACTATTCGAATCCTAAGCCAAGAAAAATTATCAATAAATTTTAATACATAGTAATTTCGCGAAAAATAAACATTCTGGTTACAAATTTACAGAAGATATGGCATTTTTTAAATTTCATTTGTATGGGAGGTGGGCGTGAAAATGGGCGGATTAAGTTCATATTTTCAGGAGCTCATTGTAAAATTATAATATTAATGTTTTATGAAAATTGAGTTGATATATTTAAAATCATGGAAGTTATGCCACATTTTCTATTTATGTTGTATGGGAGATGGGCGTAAAAGTGGGCGTATTTTTGTAAAAAAAAATAAAATAAATGTGTGCAAAATTTTATGAAGCTCTGCAATCTCCTTGATTTATGGCCATTAAATACTTAATACTTATCTACCCACCACCAATATGGGAATGTGGGGCTATGGTTAAATATGGACCGATTATCATGAAATTGGTACGTTGAATTATATGTATACATGAATTAATTGTGTTGAATTTCGACTTGTTAGTAATTCTTATAAGAGATTTATGCGCATTTAAGTGAATTTCGGAAATGGACTTTATATGAGGCAATGTCAAAAAAATGGACCGATGCAAACAAGATTTCTTGTTGCATGAAACTTTGTTTTCTGAATTTTGTATGAATATTGCTTATCTATAGACATTTATGTACCATAAATCCATATTCTGCGAAGACATTTGTATGGGGACTATTAGAAGTCGTGGGCCGATTATTACCATTTTCAATAGGACTTGTTCTATAATAAAAATAAAGTGTGCAAAATTTCATGATATTATCTACATTATATTTGAAGAAAATTGCAAAAAACATTTTCAAAATATCGAGGTTTTCTAAAATTTTGGACTACAACTAGGATCCTACTGGGCCGATTCTGCTGATTATGGGATAGATGTAGGGTATTCGATGGTACAGATATAATGCAATGTTTTAAATGTCAAGGATATAACCATAAATCGTCGGACTGCAAAAATGAAGATGTATGCCACAAATGCCATGGAAACCACAGAAGTAAAGACTGTAATAAGGAAACAATAATAAAATGTGTAAACTGCATAAAAGAAAATAAAAGATTAAATTTAGGTCTTGATGAAAATCACGTCACTGGTAGCCGGGCGTGTCCGGTATATCAGAATAAACTGAATCTAAAAAAGAGAAGGATAGGTTTATCCGCCTAACAAACAAAGCAGATACATGGGTTATATACAAACATACAAGGCTTAACAAATAACTTCAACCAATTGGAAATTATAGCAGAAACAGATAAACCTGATTTTATAATACTAACAGAAACACATCAAACTACAGAAATAGACGAAAATGAAATTGAACTAAAACAATACGACCATTATAGCACATTGTCAAACTCATCAAAAACTGGTGGAATAATAATATATTTTAAAAAACATTGGAAGATTGATAAACTAAAAGACAATATTAAAAGACTCGAAATATTGGATTAGCGCATATATGGCAAAATATAAAAAAATATCAATTATAATTATAGCAGTATATAGATCACCAAGTAGTTCAAAGTCAGAATTTTGTGATATATTTAAAGATTTTATAGAAGAAATGTGCGAAACGAAATGTGATATTTTAATAGCTGGAGATTTTAATATTGACTGGAATAACGATTTCTATACGGGGAAATTAAAAAGTATACTTAATGATAATTGTCTCAAACATGTAATGAACGAATTTACTAGAATAACACAAAATTCAAAAACCTTAATAGACTATATTATAACAAACAGTGAAATGATTTCAGCAAAGGGAAATATAAATAATAAAATATCTGATCACGAATCTATAGACATTTTTATTGAGTGCGAATGTATAGATCGAGACAATAAAACTAAAGAAATAAACATTTTTAAATATAATAAGGAAAGATTCAAAAACGAAATAAATGCAATATTGAAATATGATGAACAAAAAGGATTAAACGATAATGTCAACAACTTTGATAGTGTTTTTGAAAATACAATACGAAGATTTAGTGTGAAAACAAAAATAAATGAACATAGAAATAACAAATGGTTTAACAACAATCTTAGAACGCTAAAAAGGGAAAAAGATTTTTAAATATCAAATTGCAATAACTGAAAACACAAATGAAGCGTGGAATAACTATAAAACAATAAGAAATACATATAAAACTAGAATTGAAAATGAAAAAAATAAATACATAAATAACAAAATAAATAACGCAAATGACCAAAAAGAAATGTGGAGCAAAATAAAAGAACTAGTACTAAGAAAATCCAGAAATGTGATAAAAACTGTGATAATAGATAATGTAGAATATAAAGATAATTTTCAAATAGCTGAACATTTAAATAAATATTTCGTTAATAGTATTAAGGAAATTAGAAATTCCATTATTTATGTGCAATATGAAAACAAAATACCTGTGATAGATTTAAAATTTAAATTCCGTGCAATATCTTTAGAAGAACTTAAAATTATATGTAAGAATATTAAGAAAAAACCTGACTATAATAAAATAACAAGCAATTTAATATTAGACAATTGGAACATTACCGGCACTATTATGCTGAATATTATAAACAATTCACTAGAAACGGGAATATTTCCCAATAACTGGAAAGAATCTATGATTACCCCCCATTGAAAAAGTTAAAAAAACAATCAAATGTGAAGAATATCGTCCAATAAATACGTTGAAAACTTTCGAAAAAATCATTGAAAAGATTGTTAAGAATCAATTGGAAAACTATATGGAACAACACAAACTACTCTCGAAATATCAGTCAGGCTTCAGAAGAAAGTATTCATGTGAAACAGCAGTCAACTATGTAATAAATAGGTGGAAATTCATGAAGAAAAATAATAAAATATTGGCGATATTCCTGGATTTTAAAAGAGCATTCGAAACAATAGACAGGGACATTCTATTACAAAAACTATATAAATACGGAATTCAGGACAATGAGTTAAAATGGTTTGAGTCATATCTAACTAATCGCAGGCAATATACAAGGGTTAATGGGAAATTATCAAATGCTACCGAAAATAATTTTGGAGTACCACAGGGCTCAATTCTAGGTGCGCTTTTATTTATTATATATATTAATGATATGGAAAAAGTTTTGGAAAAATGCGAAATTGTTTTATATGCAGACGATACGCTGATTTTCACAGAAGCGGCAACGGAAGAAATATGTTATAATAACTTAACGAATGATATGGACAATATAAATAAATGGTTAAAAATTAACAAATTAAAATTAAACGAAAATAAGACTAAAATAATGGAAATAAATATGAACACTAACTTAACGTTTAAAATAAATTATGTAACAATAGAAAAAGTAAATAATATAAAATATCTGGGTTTTCTAATAGACAAAGACTTAAAATTAAAAGAACATATTGAATATATATGTAAAAAAATTGGAAAAAAAATCGGTTTTTTCAAACGTATAAGAAATAAAATATCAGTTATAACGGCAATAAATATTTATAATGTAATGATCAAACCGCATTTTGAATTTGGATCAACTGTGTTGTATACATGCTGCACAGAACAGCAAATAACAAGATTACAAAAGCTGCAGAATAAAGCCATGCGCTCTATACTTAAATACAATCGATTTACCCCAATAGAACATATGTTAGATACACTTAAATGGCTTAATATACAACAAAGACTAGAGCTAAACACAATTAATTTTATTCAAAAAATGAAAATGGGAGATGCACCTGATTATTTAATTGAACAAATAAGGTACATAGGAGAGGTTCAACCATATAGCCTAAGGAACGCTCAAGATTTCAGATTACAGCGAGCAGATAACAACACGATGAAAAGATCTCTCTTTTATAAGGGATTAAATCTCTACAACATGATGCCTAATAATATTAAAAATGAAATAAATCCAAATGTATTTAGAAGAAAAACTGTATTTTTTATAAGAAATATTTAATTTAAACCAGAGTTTATAGATTTAAACTGTAAAACGAACATGAAATGTTATATAAAAGTATTTTAAATACTACTAATAAATAAATAAATAAATAAAATATCAATACCAAACATTTCTACGACCAATATTTCGATGTGTTACAAACGGAATGACAAACTTAATAATCTTTTTGGTAGTGAGTATAAAAAGATCGAAACTATTGGTATACTATATATGGCTAGTGACAGCTACGGAAATGACAGAAAGTTTTATTTTTAATTCCTAAACATTTACTGTGCTGCTGCAGATTTCAACATACTTTCATATTAAAACAATAAATTTTCATTTCGGCATAATTTAACTTAACAATTAATTTTGTTATTTTTATTTTACGAAATTGTGTGTTTTAATTTTATTTTTATTACAATTTGCTAACTTAAATATTGAACTTAACTTAAGTCATTTGTTATAGTGAATAAATCTTATCTTAAAAAAAACTCACATTTATAAACTCCTTTATATATGTACATATCATCAATAATATAGAATCATATAGTTTAAAAAAGCATGAAGAAAACCTTAAAACCCGGCATATTTCCTTCCGGACATCATTTAATAAACGAGATATTACAAATATTTAGAATATTAACTATTTGCCCCATCTTTGTTCAACGCGCGAGTATCTATATAGTATTTGAGCAAAGGTTTTGACGTCAAAATTTTGGCCATTGGTATGTTGGTGGAATTCAGTGAAACGGGTGTACCATGGTAACATACCAAATGTACATACGTTTTCATTAAATATAATACTTAATTCAGGTTCTGTTAAGTTCCCAAGATGATGCGCAAGTTCCTGGCTAAGACGTTCCGTAAGTGATGTTCTATCTTTCAAGAGATTTTGAATTTCTGGAGTGTGTCTTTGTTTAAAGAGATCTCTACATATTTGTGCTATAAGCGAGCGGTTATACTGTGGTTGGATTTCATAGATCTAAAATAAATAAATAAATAAAAATAAATAAACGTTTAGAAAATGTCCAAAAAACATAATTTTTCTAAAATGTTGAACATATTAAAATTACTAAAAAAAATTATTTGAAATACATAGTTAACGGCATCTTTAATCTAATTTATTTGTTCGTTAACAGATTCGGAGCAATTTACTACATCTATTTTAAAACCCTTAAAGACCCGGATTCTTTTCAGGCATCCAAAAAGACCAGCTATTTGGATCCAAGTGAGCTGTGCGTTGTACGGTCACCTACTTAACCTAACGGCAGGCATAGTTAATTCGGTTTACTTCTGTAAATGTATGTATTACCATTTAGTAAAAAAGTCAACATAGGTATATATTAAAAAATTCTTTCTTTTTGGTATGCAGAAATACATAATGAATATCTAACGAATTTAAAATGCATAATAATTTCCTTTATTCAATTTTGCTCTAATTATAAGTACAGAATCTGTACTACGGATAATAGATAACTTTTAATATTACTAAGAGAAAAATTTGTTTAATACCTAATCTCTATTAAAACTAAGAAATTCTTATCATTGAGGGCAATCAATTTAATACTAAAGTTCAATTCAACTACAGAATCAACGCTATCAGAAATAGTTATGGAAAAATGTTGCCAGACTTGCAACATGTGTTAATACCTCAAATATATAAAAATGAATCATAATGTTAGTAACTCAGTAGAGTACAAAATGTGTTAATTTCCCGATTCTTAAACAAATTACGATAATATCAACAAAACAATATATTTTTCATAATTATCTTTAATAACGAAATCAGTTTTTGGCTTATTGATATGATTAACACTGCATGTGAAAGTAAATGCCATGTTAAGCACGATACGAAAACTACAATACAAATAAAATATATTTTACCTCTATAGATGTTTTTTTCAATTTAGATGAGTTGGGCAAACAGCCATTTGTTATTGTGGACTTAGACGGTTTACTGATTCCATTCACACCATTCATTTTATGTTTAACGACATTCGAGGTTTCATCTTTGCAAACATACCAAACGGAGTGATGTGTATCTACGTTTTTTCGTTTCCAGCCTTTAGGGCAATCCAACTTTTCCAAAATAGTTAATTTCGTTTTATTTTTGGGATTCGTGTAGCGTGTATCATAATAACTGATGCAATTTATATTCATGTGTAGAGCATAGGAAAATATACGCGTTAGTAATTCATCGTTTACTTGTGTGTTCTCTGGACCAATAATAAGATTTAAATGTTTTGGTATTTTGCTTAAATGTTTTTTACATTTTTGCAGAAAATCGTATTCATTCTGTTCTCGTTGTGCTTGCGAACGGCAGAGATCATATGACCATGCCGTAAAAGCAATTATACGTAAACGCAACCACAAACAAAACTCATACAGAGAGACAAGGTTGTGCAGCAACTGCCACAGAAATTTATAGATGCAAGTTGTAAGTTTCTCCATGTGCAAGTATTTTGTGATTAATAAAATTGCCGGAATGTTGCTGTCTTTCTTAAGGATTTCTCAAATTTGCAAAGTTATTCAGATCAGTTCTTAATAGTTCACTTAACCCTAGATAAAGTACAATATAAAAAAAATTACATTGATATTTTTAATAGTTTATGGGAAACACATTACTTACTTGTCAACCGTATTAATGGGCTTTAGTATCGACATCTATTTTATAATATCTAACATTTTCATTTATACTTTCTGTGTTAATTTCTTATCAATTTAACAAAATTTAAACACCGAATATTGCATTTAGCACCTTTTTTTTAACAATTACTTTTTTCTCTTTTTTTCCCCGGCTGTATCTCTATTTTTACTATAAATGTCAACAAGTATGACAGATGAGTAAAAGCACACGTCAATGCCAGTAATGTTAATTTAGCTATTTTCTCGCGAAATTTTGCGGTTTTAATACCAATTTAGCGGGGGGAAAAGTATTTTAGCTACACTAGGAAATCTACAGTATACATATGTATGCAAAATTGTGAAAAAAGTTTCTTTATGTGAATTTCATTTAAATGCAAATTTTGTAAATATCATTTAATGTAGATAATCCTTGAAAAATAATTATTATGTATATATAGTTTCCATTTTACATTACCGATAATGAAGGTATTTTTATAAATTTTACAGCTTTTTTTTATGAAAATTATCTTTCTTTGTCACGCATTTAGGGGACTTTGAATAAGAAGAGAATTTCAAACACTTTTCAGCAGCGTTGTTTTACTTTCTACTTTTGAACGCGGTGCACGCGTCACAGCTGACATTGACAAATGCAAAGCAAATTTATTTTAAAGATGATGTCACCAGAAAAAATGACAGTTGAAATAACATTTTTTATATGAGTTTGACAAACAAACCGACAAAAAACTTCATATAAAAAAAAATCAGCTGGACATACGGCATCACCTCCAAAAGTACATACATATAAAAAAATACTAGAAATATCTCTATATTTATTGAACGTGTAGCAGTGCCCTATGACACCAAAGCATTTTTTCTTGTCGATTTTAAAACCAATTCTGACAATATTGGTTTCTATGACACCCCTGAATATTGGCAGATACATTTCATATGTTTTTCACAAAATTAACAAAATGAACTTCTGCAACATCTTTTCATTAAAATTTCATGTGATTTTTTTTAACATGTATTTCGACAGCATTTCACTTGAAATTTTGAACAGATACTAACTAGGCTTAATAGTAAAAATACTCATATATGCTATTCGGAAATGACAACACTGGTAACAAGCATAATATTACATTGGATCACCCTGTTTGATTTTTTGGCTACAGGTTGACTCAAATATTTTTTGGCATTCTTAAGTTATGCTGTAGAAACTTTCTTTAAAAAAGCACATTGTCTACTTTTAGGATGACAAATTTTCAATGACCTTGAAAATTTTGAAATGACGGATTTTGTGGTGAATTTCTAAAAACTCACCACGAATTTTTATACTCACCACGATTTTTTATACTCACCATGATTTTTTACTCACCACGATATTTTCACATTTATTTTTACTCACTACACGAGCAAAAAAAAATTTTCCTTTTTAACTAGCCCCCACCCACACCACACACCTTTTTTTTCTTCTTCTCTTTTTCCTCATCATGCACTTCTAAATATAAATAATTTTTTCTTCCGTCGGTCGTCGTCGTTGTTTGTGTGTGTTGGTTGGTAGCTTGCTGTGGCCGTTGAAATTCTTAGAAGAAAACCGGGTTCGTTATATAATCTAACTTTAAAATAAAAATAATTTTTTCGTTTGGTAAATAGCGTTGTCAACAGTGTTGTCAACTTTGAGATTTTAAAATGGAGAAAAAAACGCGCCATTTGAAAAAAATTGCACCAACTTTAGATTTTTTTTATTTAAAGCACATGAACAAAAACAAGCTTGACATCAAATTGAAAATTTTATGCATGATAAAGAGAACTTTAAATATTTCTTTAATAAACATTCTTTTTTTTATACTTTCAGTTAAGCTTTAGTTTTGTAAAATCTTCACATATGACAAACCAAAGTACGTCATTGTGGCCTGTAAAATTGATTGTAAAAAAATTTTGCAGTATTAATATACGTACGTACTTCTCTGAATATACGTATTTTTTGTCAAAGATTTTTTTCACACTGAAACAAAAAGTTGTTTGAATTTGTTTTGGTGCCACCAAAAATTAAAAAGCGCACCAAAATTTAACAAAAAGCGCACCGCGCACCAACTAAAGAATTTTTCGCACCAAAAATGGTGCGAAACGCACCAAGTTGACAACGCTGCTTGTCAGTGCATTAATAACAATAATGCCAAGTTTATGTTTACTTTCAGCTGTCCGGAAACATTTATTGTTATACGAAAAATTTGGCACAACTTTTGCTGAATTTTCTGAATAAGAAGAAGCTGAATTACATTTTTTGCACAGTTGTTGGTTTCTTGTTCGACGAATCGTTTGCAGTATTTTAAAATTGTTTTTAATCCACTTAATTTTGGGAAAATCATTATAAATTGTCACAGGAAAAGCATAAATTTCCTGCCTGACGGTTAATAAATTAAGGTAAGTTGTATTAAAATTATTTTCGTTATAATGCAAAAAAAAAAATCAACAAGAAAAAGTGCATTATGCGGAATGGAAAAAAAGTGAAAAATGTATTGAGAAAAGCTGTAAATAGGAAAAGCCGGCTTTTTTTGGTTAAAAGGGGGAGTTCGATGCATTAAAAATTTATGGGTGGTGGCTGTTTGTTGGTACCTTTAAATATTAATAATAATATTGACAGACTGTGCGTCGTTTAATAAACGAGAGGCTACAATATTATTAAATAAGCACGAAAAAAATTAAAATATAGATAAAATAAGAATTATGAATACATAATCATCCGCAAATAAACGAGTATATTATATACATACTATGTACGTACATATGAATGTATGTAGGTGGTTGGATGTGTTTTTTTTTTGCTGTTCTCTAAATGAACTTTCCTTGTACAATGTTTCTAATTGGATGCCAACTAACGGATGTTAACGGATTTGAGACAGCTGTTCATTCTTGCGTTGTAACAATATATAGATTTTTTTTGTTCCACTTTTAATTCTTGCTTCATTGCAAACAATCTCACACTTTTTCTATAAATTTAAATGCGTATGTAAGTAGGTACCTATTTGTGGTAAGTTTCTTAACTTTATTTTTTGTTGTTATATGATAATAAGCCTATTTATCAGTTTCTGCTGTTTTAGTAGTGCTGTTTAGTAGTTGTGACTCATACAATTATTATTGTTTTTATTTATTTTTTTTGTTATGATGCGGTTTACTATTTTTAGATTACATAAATATTTAGCTTTGAAAATGCTAATTTGTCAATAATGAACTGGATTTTTGACCCTTCTACATATTATACCTACAGGGTGGGCCAACTTGGACTGACTGATTTGAAATGCTTATAACTTTTGCATTTTTAATTTAATACTCAATTGAACATCTCCAGAACATCGCTACGACGTATTCTAAAAGTTGATCTGAAGATGTTTCCATATAAAATTCAATTGGCCCAAGAATTATTGCCGAGGGATGCACCACAACGGCTACAATATGCCAATAGAGTTCAAATCATTCAGTCAAACTTGGCCCACCCTGTACTTTATTTATATCTATTATTATTTTGTATTAATTAACAATGTAATGCAGGGCTATTTATACATAATTAAAAAAATAATTTTTAAATTTAATTTTTATTAAAATATTTAATTGTAGTTGATAATGCCACAAATTTGCCACGGGAAATTTTAAAGAAATTCATTAAAAGCTGTAAATCTCAAAGATAAAAACCGCAATGTTAATAGTCAATAGGACACTGTTAATCATTTTTTTAATCTATATCGAAGAACATACATAGATCTTTGTATTGATCAAAGCATGTTAAAGATCAAAGGACAATTAATAATTTTAACATTTGTTCAGAAATTATTACGAAATGTTCATAGTATTGAATGCTGATCTAGCTTTTGGTTTAACTTCAAACTTTAAAGAAGTTAGATATAAAATATGTAGGGTTTTTGTCACTATTTTTTTAGTGACATTGGTCACAAAAAATTATCAAATAGGGTTTTTAGAGGTAATATGTAACAGTAAAACAAAATTTTTTCTCGGCCAAACCTATTTTCGAGCCTATGGGCGCTTCTTCAACGTTGAAGAAGCTGCAGGGTGTCTGCTAATTTATAACACATAAAATTAAAGATATTCAAAATACCTTTTCAACGATATACATATCGGGGTTTTTTTAAAATTGGTCCTAGGACCAATAGGTGAAAATGGGCCAAAATGTCCAACTTTGACCCCCTCTATCTCCGGCACTTCTTGACTAATAGAGCTGAAAATTTGACTCTGGCCTACTATCCAATAGTATTAACCTTGGTGCAAATTCGGAAGAAATTCGTTTTTAAAATTGTGTCAAGACGTGAAATTCACCATATATACATATGTACATGTATACATATGTAGGTACTATAAATAAATTACACAATCTGCCGCATATTCAATTTATCAATTAAAAGTATCAGTTTTTTATTTATTAAATGTTCGCTATCCCACTACTGTGTGTTGTTATTTCAGTTTTATAACATTTGTAAAATATGGAATTAAATACAAAGAAGTAAAATAAAAATATCTATTTTTATTAGGTATACGAATGCAAAAAAATATAATAATACAAATGTATGTACCTACAGACAGACAATTATATACAGAATTTAAACAAAATAATACAATTGCTGTTATTAATGTACATTAGGTTGTCCCAAAAAAAATAAAAATTTGGATTTTCTCGGAAGATCTTTCCTAATTTGGATACTCATTAGGTAAAGTTTTTTTGAGAATTTTATCAGATTTTTCAGAAGTGCTTTAGAGGTCGCGCAAACTGATTTTGTACCAAAAATCTAGCGTTTTTGACTTTTATTGAATTATTATTGAAAATTGCTAAAACAATCGATATTTTTCGGCTTCTGAGTAAATATTCTTAAAGAATATTTTCCGATCTTTAATTTTATGTGCATAAATAATAAGATTCCTCAGGGATTTTCCACATTTTGATACATTATATAACAGTTTTTCGTAAATTTTTAGCAAATATGAAAAAAAATGCTTTATAACTTTTAAAATTTGTATGAAGACTAAAAAAACTAATGATGCAGTTTAAAAGATTATGAAGTTTTAAATAAATTAGCGAAAAAAAAATGAATTTTCTCTCACCGTTCTCGAGTTATACCCTTTTAAAGCTTTGTACACATTGTATGAAATGTATAATACTATAAGGTGTGAAGTAGGTTTGCATCATACAATTGTTTCAAAAGTCTAAGGTCATTGAGAGGAGCGTATCGGGGACATTGGCATAGGTACCAATTTTTAATATATACTCTTAAAATAAATGAGGTAAACTCCAGCAAGGCATCAATTTTTGAATTTTGAATGAAAGGTTGTAGCTGGTTTCGAAAAATGCATATTTTTAGAGAGTATATAATTTTCATCATCTAGCGAGCTCGGTTAATGGCTCCAGGAGATTTTATGGTTGGATAGGGCTCAGGTCTATCACCCAAAAAAATAAGGCTCAGTTGCAGCATTTCTTTATAATCTTCCCTTGGTTGCATATTCTCTAGCTGCCCTTTTACAAAAATAATTAGATCTTTTCGTATGAACTCCGGAATAATTTTTCCAACAATTTCGTGGTTTATACAATCCGAAAATTTTTTTTATCAATGGAATCCCACCTTCCCTGAAGAGTGACGAAAATTTTAATTTGTGGGGATGTAATTTGATCCTCAATATTAAGGGCCTTCAACGCTGATCCAGCAACTAGTTCCATCATATGATGGCGGCATGCCAAAAATATCAGGTCTTTTTTTAATTTTGCCCACATACCACACATTCCTTGTATTCGACAAAGGCATATCTATTTTAAAAAAATATTACCCAATATTTCTTGGACTACTTTATGACAATTTCAACTTACCGGAGCAATAAAACTTCAGATTTTATATATATAGTGACTGCTAATTACTGCGAGAGGGCTCTAGCATAAAAGCTTTTATATTGTTTTTTTTTTGGTAATTTATTTACATTTTCTAAATCCAATTATTTAAAGTTTAAAGCAATGCAAACCTAGTACACACCTTATAGTATTATACATTTCATACAATGTGTACAAAGCTTTAAAAGGGTATAACTCGAGAACGGTGAGAGAAAATTCATTTTTTTCGCTAATTTATTTAAAACTTCATAATCTTTTAAACTGCATCATTAGTTTTTTTAGTCTTCATACAAATTTTAAAAGTTATAAAGCATTTTTTTTCATATTTGCTAAAAATTTACGAAAAACTGTTATATAATGTATCAAAATGTGGAAAATCCCTGACGAATCTTATTATTTATGCACATAAAATTAAAGATCAGAAAATTTTCTTTAATAATATTGACTCAAAAGCTGAAGAAATATCTATTTTTTTACCAATTTTCAACCAAAATTCAAAAAAAGCCCAAAAAGGTCGATTTTTGGTACAAAATCAATTTGCGCGACCTCTAAACCACCTCCGAAAAATCGGAAAAAAATCTCAAAAATTCTTAGCCTTATGAGTATTCAAATTAAGAATGATCCCCAAATTTTTTTTTGGAATGGGACACCCTAATGTACATACGAGTATATTTTCCTATAATTTTTACACTCAATTTATAATTTTTCATACTTAAATATTAAAGATAAGCAATATTAAATATGGGAAAAATCTAAAATTAAGAAATATATTTGTAATTTTTGAATGGAGAATTTTATTTTAATAAAAGAGAGTATGCCCAAAAGCTTTTACAAATATTGGGGCATAGTTGTATGTACTATGTAGTTAATAAACATTATTAACATTAAATGAATTCCATTGGTTTTCTACCATCGTTCGCTGTTATGTCAAATGCATTTATATACCACGTCTAAACAAGTTTCCTTATAAAAATAACGCTGTTACCTGAAACAAACATGAGACTGTTTCAGCAATTTTAATTGATTGTATAAATGAAAATATAAATATACCTTTTTGGTTTATACTATCAACATGTATAAACATACGTACGTATAAATTTGTGTACATTCACGTATGACATTAAGAATATCATTAGACTGGTTTCATTTGTTTTAAAGAAAGAGTTCATTGTTTATAACTTTAATGAAAGTGCATAAATATGTACATATGTATGTAGTTTTTTATAATAAAAATTCTAAACAAATTTGTTTTAGAGTTAACTGTTAAGAAAATATGTTCGTTTATTGGGTTATTGGGTTTTATTGCAAAATAATAAAAATATAATTTATTATCAAATTTGTAATTATTTCGTTTTGCACTTTTTATAAAATTTTCGAAAAATTCCAAACCGTCAGATTGTTTTCCGATTGTTCATAAAATTCTTTAAAAGTTTATTTTTAAATCCACACTAATATCATATATACAAACGCACTTGTTGTATGAATGTCCATTTATTTATACCATGGTTATTTGATGAATGAACAAAATGTTTTTTTGTCTGCTTCGTTTGATGTGGGGAATTAATTGATTGTCATCAATTATGTACGGACATCGATAAAACAAATGTTTGAGAATATTTTATGTGCATATTGCTTTTGCAATTTCATCAGCTTATTTTTGTTTTATATAAATTATATTATAAATGTGTTTTGTGTTTCTCGTATATTTTTTAACTTATTATTTGCGATTTTTTTTTGCATTTTTGTATTTTAAATTCACATAATATTAATTGATTGCTTGTTTCATAAGTTATTCGTTCGATAAATAGCAAAGCCAGGATCAGTAAAACAAAAATATGAAATACGAGGGTGGGGGGGGGGGGGTAGCGAAACACACCGGGTTTAGCTAGTACATACATACATACATCCTATTTTATATATATAAATTAAAATAGGTGTGGTCATACCAATCTTCCGGACTCATGCACAATAACTTAGCCGAAGATCATCACATGACCAAGTGCATATTTTACAATTCTATAAACATACAAAGATTAATATTTTGTGATGGGTTGTGAAAGTGGGCGTGGCACATAAAATTTTTATTTTTACCTCGCCTTCAGTAAGATGTGGACACAATTTGTATGAAGTAAATCTGTTAAAACCCATGCAGAAGCAATTAATCAATTAAAAAAAGTGGGCGTTAGAGTAGGCGTTAGAGTAGGCGTAGTCGTACCAATTCAGAAACCTTCCCGGTCGCATGCACAACAACTTTGCCGAAGATTATCACATGATGAGAAGCATAGTTTGCGAGAATAGAATAGTAAAAATGAATTCCAAAAAGTACCAATATAAGTGTACTGAAATTTGGCCCTTTTTACACCTTTATATTTGATTTATGGGTTCTTTTTTGTGTGAATGGAAGAATATGTCATCCTTTTTTTATTTTTAAATTGAATAAATAATATCAAATGTCCTTTTTTCCCATTTTTGTCTCTTTTTTGTCACCCGTGAAAAAATAATTTTCAAAAAAGTACCTATTAATCAACCGTAATACGTACTATTTGAAAATAATAGTTCATGGAATTTTTAGTGAGAAAATACATTTTGATAAAAAAGTACCAAAAAAGAATACAATTTTTAGGCCATAGGAATTCGAATTTCAAAAAAGTACCAAAAAGATTTCTAGTCTTTATTGATCTGAGCATTTAATATAGTATTTCTGTGTTTATTTATGTAGGAGATATACATGTTAACGGAGCGTTCTACTGGGACTATTTTTACCACATATTCTCACTTGAATTTTGAATTTCAAAAAAGTACCAGACACCTGTCGGCTCTTTTTTTGATTAAAGGCGGACGCATTTAAAATATTATTTCTAAGTTTATTTGTTTTGGTACTGGTTTTACCCGTTTTTGCCCCATTTGTCCCCCTTAACGACCGAATTTCGAAAAATCCCTTCTTAGTGGATCTACATATTGTAAAAGGAACCCATTACCCGAATTTCAAGTTTCTAGCTTTAGCGGTCTGGGCTGTGCGATGATGAATGAATCAGTCAGTCAGTCACGTTACTCTTTTAGAAAATAGACCAAATATACAGGTATGTGATGAATTACTTTTCTAAGTAAGTGAAATTTATTAAAAATAAGAATAATTCTCAAGAAGATGTCTTGATCGAATTTTTTTTTTTTTTTATTTATTTTTAGTAGTATTTTATTAATACTTTTGAAAATTACATAACATTTATTATCTTTACATAAATTTAGCTCTGCTATATATTAAAATTTTTAATAAAGGATGATAATTTTTTTCTAAATGTATACTTATTAGATTCATTTTTCACATCATTTGGTATCTTGTTGTAAATGCTTAGTCCTTTATAAAATAGCGATCTTTGCATCGCGCTGGTGTCCGCATGTTGTATTCTGAAATCACAAGCATTCCTCAGGTTATATGGTTGAACCTCCCCAACATATTTTATTTGTTCTATCAAATATTCAGGAGCATCTCCACTTTTTATTTTTTGAATAAAGTTTATTGTATTTAGTGCTAATCTTTTGTGTATTTTAAGCCATTTTAAATCACTCAGCATACATGTTACAGAAGCAAATCTGTTTAGTTTTAATATTGCACGCATTGATTTGTTTTGCAAATTCTGTAGTCTTGTTATTTGTGTATATGTACAGCATGTGAATAAAACTGTTGATCCATACTCGAAATGTGGTTTAATAATTGTATTATAAATGTTTATTGCCGTAATTTTAGATAAGCTGTTTCTTATTCGTTTAAGAAATCCGATTTTTTCCCCTAATTTTTTACATATGTATTCAATGTGTTCTTTAAATTTTAAGTCTTTGTCAATAATAAAGCCCAGATATTTAATCGTGTTAACTTTTTCTATTGTTATATTATTTATTTTTAATGTTATATTTGAATTCATATTTATTTCCATTAATTTGGTTTTACTTTCATTTAATTTTAACTTGTTCATTTTTAGCCATTTGTTAATATTATTCATATCACGTGAAAGATTTTCGTAGCAAATATTTTCTGTTTCTCCTTCCGTAAAAATTAATGTATCATCTGCATACAAAATAATTTCACAATTCTCCAATACCTTTTCCATATCATTTATGTATATAATAAATAAGAGTGCTCCTAATATTGAGCCTTGTGGTACTCCATAGTCATTTTCTATTGCACTTGATTCCACATTATTAACTCTAGTAATTTGCATTCTATTGGTTAAGTATGATTGAAACCATTTCAATTCTTTGTCCTTAATTCCATACCTGAATAATTTTTTTATTAAAATTTCTCTATCTATTGTTTCGAAAGCCCTTTTGAAATCAAGAAAAATCGCCAATATTTTGCTGCTCCTCCTCTTATTTTTCCACCTGTTTATTGTGTAGTTCAATGCTGTTTCACATGAATAATTTTTTCTGAAACCAGATTGGTATTTCGATAAAAGTTTATTTTGTTCTAGATAGTTATCAAGTTGATTTTTTACTACTTTTTCCATAACTTTTTCAAATGTGTTTAGAATGTTTATTGGGCGATATTCTTCGCAAATATTAGTATTCTTTACTTTTTCAATTGGGGTAATTAAAGATTCCTTCCAATTTTCTGGGAAAACTCCTGTTTCTAGGAATTTATTTATAATTCGGAGTAAAATATTGCCAGTTCTGTCCCAGTTATCTAATATTATATTGCTTGATATTTTCTTATAGTCAGGTTTTTTTTTTATATTTTTACATATAATTTCTAATTCTAATAACGATATTGCACGAAATTCAAATTTAAAATTTATCACAGGTATTTTATTTTCATATTTCACGTTGTCAATGGAGTTTCTTATATCAGATATACTATTTATGAAATAATTATTAAAATTATTGGCTATATCTAAGTTGTCCTTATATTCTATTTGGTTAAATATCACAGTTTTTATCACATTTCTGTTTGTCTTTATAACTAATTCTTTTATTTTATTCCACATTTCTTTTTGATTGCTTGTGTTATTTATTTTATTATTTATGTATTTATGTTTTTCATTTTCAATTTTAACTTTATATTTGTTTCTAATTGATTTATAATTATTCCATGCTCCATTAACAAATTTCGTGCAGTGCTCATACTAGAGTCATGGCTTAAACCAGTCCTAGTCGCATCAACGGCTTTAATGTTCATTTTATAGTCGCAGATCTGAAATTAAAAGTAAAAGTTACTATATTTTGTGTCTATAATTTGCTTATAATGATAACATTTATGCTATAGTATCCCTTTCTGTTGAAAAATAAGTGTTCTTCACCAATTGGCCTCTTAATTGCGACATGAATAAATTTAGGCCATATTAGCTTAACAAAAACAACAATCAAAATGTTTTATATTTCTAATTATTGTTTAATATTAATTATTGTTTGTTTATTTAATAATTATTTTTTTTATTTATTAAGATTATGAAAAAATTTTTGAAATTTATAAAATTATAAAATTTTTATCCTGAAGAAGCTGCTTAAAGAGTAGCGAAATATTGAAATAAAATGTAAATTTTTTATAAAAAGAAGACCTAAAGGTTAAATAATTACCAAAATCTTAAAAATGTTTTATTTTACAAAAATATTTTTAAGAATATGTATATTTTTTTGCTGAAGAATACAATACATACATATGTACATATACAATACATACATATACATATGTATGTATGATTCGGCACAGTCAAATATAGCAATTTTAGTTGTTTTGGAATCCGTAAACAACCCTTTATTGTAAAAAAATCCAATGACTAATTTTGTTTAAATCTTTTGATATGCAGATCAGTTCAGAAATATGTATTGTGTTTTATTTTAATTCATTTTCGGTATAATAAAGAATGAGTAATAAACAATTTAACGGCATTGCTTATATAAGAAACATTAACAAATAATACATTCATTTATAACTGTCGACCTATAATTTAAAAAAGATGTAAGTGTATAATTCTTATAACATATAAGAATTATATGCAAAATCACACTTTATTAATAAGTTTAATTAATCATCGGATGATTTGTAATCTAAACATGTTTCTTGCTCCTTAAAAGTGCCGCACTAAACCTTATAGACCAACCACCTGTCTTTCATTCTTTTGCTTTTTATTTTGCTAGGTGGTATTTGAACCCTTATTTTGAAATAAACAGTAAACTTGAAATTTTTGGTGTGGTAAATGTGATTATGATGATGGTGCTGATATTAATAGTTTAATGCTTTTTAATACTCTTCAAATAAAAAAAATTAAAATGTGTGGTGGTGGTTTGTTGGGGCATTTATGATTGTCTATTTTATTTTATTTATTAAGCTTTTTGTTTGTTTTTTTTTTATAATTCGTTGTTGTTGTTGTGGGGTTCGGTTGGCTACTAATGTCTGTCCAATTTGCGTGTTGCTGTTGGTGTTGTTTATAAGAGGAATTATAACGTACGCATAAATGTTTGTTTGTATATGAGGATTGAAGCATTTCTTTTTTTTTTTTGGAATTTAAGTCTTTTTCCTGTATTACGTATGATTGGATAGTGAGTGTTGGAATTGTTTGTTTGTATGTACGTGGCTAAATGCCTGCCTGCCGTTTATTTATTATAAACATTTCGTTTTTATTTCAATAAAATGCTAGAAAATTTTAGTTTTTTGGCAAATAAAAATATTTAGTGTTTTTTTAAACGTTCATTCGTACATACGTATGTATAGTTTGCGCTCGATTACGCGGTTTTATTTGCGTTAGGTGTGGTTTTAGTGTTTGTGCTAATATATATGTACATATGTATTTGTTAAAGAAATTTTTAAGAAAAACTCATGTTTTCCCTTAAATTATTTGAAGGATGAAATATTATAACTAAAAATAATACAGTTTATTTTAACAACAAAAATAACAATAAAAATTAAAAAAAAACAAATAATAATAATTTAAGTTTAACAAAATTTTAACTGCCAGTGGGAAATATAACTTGCTTGCTGATATTTTTAACTACGAGCCCTATTTTAATAAAGCCTGATACAATAAATGTTCACAAAGGATCAACATTAATAGTTTAACTTGTGCCATGCAATCCTTTGACCCCTTTTATTACTTTCCCAACATTTTAGTTGAAGACAAGTTTGAAACTTTTAAAAATTGCAAATTAAATGCACTGAACTCACATTTAATGATTGCACTTATTTCATTTATTGGTTTTCTTGCTCCTTAAAGTTAAGAGAGTAATGTTTAAGGCGCAGACTCCATTACGTTTTAATAGTGTGTTTAGTACATTACATCTTTTTTTTAATATGTGTCATAAAGGTAACAAATCTTACTAAGATGCCTTATATGATGAACAAATTACTTATTGTTTTAAACTTCATTACATATGTCAATTTCAACTTTATCACTTTCTCTTCTCACCTACAAAACAAGCCAGCCAGTCAGTCAGCCGGTCGGTGTTAGCAAACTTACTCACAACGCCCAACTTTGCCTACTCTAATGCCGGTATAAGCTTTTATGAATTGGAGAGAGTATGTATGAATATGTGTGTTTGTGTGTGTGTGTGCGAAACCCCACCACCATCATCACAACTACAATCTCTGTCAGCAGCAGCATCTTTGCTTGAAATCTAATGTGCGAATACAAAAAGAAATACATGCTTTTTCCATTTATTTCAAATATACTTGTGCTTCATTTCATTTTAAACGTTTGTATTAAACAAGTTTTATTTTCTATAACAATATACACGCCGCTGTTAAATAAACAATATTTGTTGTTTTTTATTTTTGCTTTTTACCTCCAACCACATTGTGTTTTACAAAGTTTCTTATTACATTTGTAACGTGAATGAAGTGTTTAATAATGTATATAATAAATTATATTGAAATTAATTTACATGTACATAGTACATAGAGTGTGCATGTAATTCGATCAAGTGGTATTTGTAATAAAGTTTACAAACGTTTAATAAAAAAAAACATAAAAAGATATATTGAATTAAAGTCGCGAAAATTAGTGAAATTAACTTCGTTAAAAAGCCAAAACCTTCACACTTCAAAATTGACATAAATAACTTAGTTGAAGAATTGGAAAATGAATTGAAAACTTCTACACACTCCAGTTAATAAATGCAAATATATAATCATATATTCTTTTCATTCAAAACAACTTGAAATATTTATCTATATTTTCTGTTTACCTAAAATATTTATAAATTCAATTTTCAGATATTTGGCTTGTTTAAAAAATATTTATTATTTTTATTATTGCATATTTCTGTATTAAAATCATGTTCATGGGCATTTGTGAAAAATCTGAATAAAAATTATATCCTCCTGCATTGCTTGTGTTCTCTCTTACATACTACTAACTCTTGTGCTTAGGTCATTCCAACAAAACTTGTTAAATTTATATGCAGTTGTTTGTTAAATGTTTAATTGTTGTACATTTAAAAAAAGCGCAACTAGTCGTAAATATTTTCGTTTCGTTTATTTTATTGTGCGGATTTTTCTGTTTCATTACAATTGGAAAATATAAAAAAATATTTGGTACCTATGTTTGAAAAAGATTTTCTTTATTAAATTGCACAGACAAATAAAAGAGAAATTGCATAAATCATCAAGTGTGAACGCGTGTGTAAAAAATGTACATGCTAGAGAGTTTTCGTATTTTTTATTTTAATAATAAAAACATTGTAGAAAAATTAAATTATCAAGTTCAGAGGCTTGAAAAAATTTTAAAATTGTGTTTAAATTTAATGTATTTTGTAATATAATATGTATACGTAAATGTTAAAGTGGCAGCTGATCCGTTTTATATAATTCAAAACTATTTCTCCAAAATTACTGCAAAACTGAAAATACTAATGATATTATTAAGGTTGCCTTTTAAGAAAACATTTCTTGCCAATATATGAATTGAATAATAATTTGAAAATAATCAAAAATATACCGAAATTTACTTTTCGTAGTAAACTATCCTTGTAATTATAGGATGTTTAGTAAAAATGCTACAGTTTGCAAGACCACAACAACAATATATGTGAAACTGTGATTTACTACACTTTACCAAATTAAACATTTTGCCACTAAATTGAAAATAATATAAAGTAAGCCTGTTTCCCAATTTTCACTTATAAAAAATCATTCTTGCCACATGTTGTCCTCTTGGTTAATGTTTCTGGTATTACGAACTCTCGACTTATGGAGCTGTCGTTTATATTAAATAATTAGATTATAAAACTTTTTTAATTTTACTTCTCACAGATCAGAATTTGAATTAACTATAATATTGAGTAGTTTTTTTTTGAATTTCTTTTGTACCGTTTATGAAATAAAGAAACAAATTAAAATGTTTTGTAATTATAAACTTAAATTGTTTAAAATAAAAAGTTTTTTCGAGCTCGAGGCCAAGCCGTATTCATTATAATCTTCTATAAAAATCGTTTTATATTAGCCATAAAACGAAAGCTGAAAAAGATAGCAAGACTAACTAACTAATACCAAAAAATAAATTACGACTTTCAATCGAAAGACATTGTTAGAATAACAAAAAATACAAAGATCGATCCAAAGTCTAAAAATTCCATTTTCTAGACACTTTAATAATACAAGAACGCTCAAATGAGCTGCACCTGATCCCAGGAATAGTAATCTGAGAGAGAATTTCCTGTAAAATAACATAATCTTAGTTCTGACTTAGTTCTCACTTTTTATAAATTTAATTCTTTCTTGGACTGACAAACTTTTAAGAACAAAGAAAACAACTGGACATCGCAACATATTTATCTGGACTAAGTAAAACATTAAATTTCATATACTATACATTAACAACCAATCCAATTTACGCTCAAATTACAATTATCAATTTACATATTTGCAAAAAATTCTCCGTTTAGAAGTTAGTGTGCAATTATTTTTACTAGCTACGTATGAGCTATAGAAGAAGTAAAATTAAAGCGGTTTACCACTATATAATTAAATTTGTATTAATCCCAACTTTTGGGCGTGTTATGCTATAGAGTTCAGTTTCCGTCGTCTACCACGTGAAGTTTAATAATTATTATGTATGTACGATATTTTTGTTGAATTCACTTTATTTTCACCCGGTTGTTTTTGTCTGCCTTTTCTACATTGTACATATTTTCTGTTTCTTTTGTTGTCCCGGCTTGACCTAGTTTCATGTACATTCATATATGTATGTATTATATTCTATTCGCACAGTGAGAGTTGTATCCCATCAAGGATGTTTCTGTTCTCTGTATTGTGTGAGTCAAGTGTTGAATATACAAAATACACATGTATGTTTAGGTATTTAATAAAAATGTAACTGGTAGTATCAGTCAGTTATACTTCAACCACTTGACTTCAATACTGTGAATTTTCTTTAAACATTTGTAATTTTGTTTTTAATAATATCTTTAAAGGATGTGTTGCTGTTTAAAAATTTGCAACAATTTAGTTGAATTATTAAAGTGTAGTTAAAATCTTTCAAAAAAAAATATTACATTTTTAATGTTAATAAATTAAAAAGTAAACAACGAAAATGTGCCCGTCTTAGGAAGCACAAAGAAAAGTAATGCATTTTGTATCTATCTATATGTACATATAAGTATGTACAAAAGTTATGTATGTATAGAAAAAGTATGTAACCAAACAAGTGAATATTAAATGCGGAAATAGTAAATTTGGTCAAACATTAAATTTATTTTTTTCTTTTCGCAATTATTCTTGCTAGAATTTCTTTTAATTTATTCATACATACATATACCTACATAAATATTTATTTAAAACTTAAAACTTCAAGTCATGCTTGCCTGAGTTTTATTGTATGGCAGGCAGAAAAACCTTGTACTCACTCGTACACTAAAGTAGTTGTTTAAAGAAAACCGTTAATCTTTGTTAAACTATGAATACTACTGTGTGTGATTATTCATTACCTAGTCAGTATATTAAAGTAATGTAATCTTTAATCTGTTTAATCTTTAAACAGTAGTTCTTATATATTTTAGTTAAGATCTCAAAACTCATTGATGTTATATTTTACTGTGAAACAGTTTCATTTTAAAAATTGATTTTGTAAAGAAACATATTTATTGTAATATAATACTTGGATTGTACATTTTTTATAATACAGAATAAAGGTTCTTCAAAACTCAAAGCCGCGGCGGCCGTCTGCACGATATCTTGTTCCATACATAACCTAATTCTGTCTACTTTACGATATAATAAAGTTTCACGATTTTTTTTTAAATATCTGTTATATTTAAAATTTAAAAATTGCGTTCTAGTTAGGACACCCTTTACTTTAATGAAAATCAAAATATTTAGGCTGACATATTTTTTATTACATCAAATAAACTGCGTTAAATTTATTGCTTTCCCAAAAAGACTGTAAAGAAATATGGGTGTTCCTGAAATAAGATGAATTAAAATCACAACTACCTCTAAATTCGCAATTATTTTTTTTATAACATTTGACTTATATTGACTCTGCCTTTACTTCTTAGACCTAATAATAAGTATTGTGAATATTAAAACAAAAATAAAAACTATTTGATTTCAATTAAGGACAAATGGACTTAAATTTAGCGGGTCGTATATGAGCTCTACGAAGCCTTTACGTTAAAATATTCAAGTGAACTGTCTACAGGCGGGTTTGGGTTACGTTGTGATTTTTGTACATATTTCTCTCGAATTTTTTTTAACCAATGGGACTTTAAGGTCTTCGTGGATGTTATCATTCCTTATGTAACACGAAGTTCCCGTCATGGACCAAATAATCTGAGATTGGGCCTTATTATTTGAAAGCTGTTCCCTATAGTTGGATTCCTTATGTTTAAATTGGTTCCAAAATGATATACAAGGTGACTTTACAGTCAATTAATCGATCTTTTGTCTATCTTTATATTCTTTAATATTGGATTAATGAGATCATATTTGTGTTTTTCAAAATTCAGCCAAATAGAAATCAAATTTCTAACTGATACACTTGAAATTAATTAAAACATTTTGAATTGGTTGCACTTTCTGGCAGCTGTCGAAAAGTTGTTATGTATTTCTTAGTTTATGTTTGAGTGCAAGCAATGTACATATGTATACTATTATAAAAGTTTCACTTTATAAAAGCGAAGCTACACACCCTTACCTCACGCTTTGATTTTCAGAATTGACCTGATTACAGTTTCGCATGTTAATCATATATAATTTTTTAATCTCAATTCAAAGAATTTTTTGAGTGTGTTAAAGTGTCATTCCAAACAAAGTCAATACAATTCTAATGAATAAAAAGAAGGCCTTTTGTCTTTACATTTCCTTTTTTGTAACTTTGCCACAAACAAACTTCTTATATTAATTAATTTTTTTCTATCAAATATAGATAAAGAAAAACGAAATCTTTTAAAGTCTTATAACATATTATAGTAGTTAAAGTTAAACAACAAATAAACAAAAAAAAGAAAAAGCAAAAAAAATGTTTTCGTGTTGTCGCGCAAATCCTAAGAATTCCAAAAAATCGAAAAAACAAAACGAAGATACCGCGAAAGAACAACAACAGCAACAAGAAATAAGTCAGCAAAATGATGCATCGACAAAAAGTGATAATAAAAAGCTTATAATACCAACGATTACCATAGAAAACGGTAAAACAACGACAGATAATGTTTCAAATAACGAACAACAACAGCAACAAACCCAACAAATCGGTATTAACACCGTAGTAGCATGTCTCAATAACGAAATAGATAAATTAAGTGAAAATGTAACGACAGCTATTGCAACAACGGAAGCAATTGAAAAATCCCTAAAGGAAACGGAAACCGTCGATGCACAAACAACAACGACTGTGACAGCGATTGCAGTTGAAGAAGAAGCAGCTATGGCCGTTACTACTACGACAGCGGAAACAAATGGTATTGTTTTTTTTTTCTGTTTACTATATAATTTCACAATATTTTTTTATCTTTTCGTCTTTATCTTCTAAATTGTATATGTGTACTTTAATTGAAAATTGGCAAACATTAAGATAGAAGAAGTAGTAAATGTTTAAGAAAATTTATTTAAAACATGCATAGATTGCAAGGCCTTTCTTTAACCAACATTTAGGACCTTGTAAATCTTTCTTTTATACATATTCATTGTAGTTTTATTTATGTTGTCTTGATTTAATTTTCTTTTGATCTCTTGATTTAAATCCTGTGATTTTTTTCAAGCAATTACCAACGCTTGTTTAACTTAACTTTGCAGTTGACAGTGACAATATATCGCTACCAAATGATGTGGAAATTATTTGTTGCAAAACATTGACAAATACAAATAATTGCTTACAAAACAATAGCGATGAAGTAGAAACGATAACAAATGATGCTGTCACGCCAACACACTCTCCTGAAACACATATAAACGACGAAAATAATACTAGTCAAACAAATGGTAGAGCGGAATCTCCATCAACAACAACAACAACTCAATCTAGTATCAGCCGATGTGATGCAAATGCAAATACAAATACGAACATCAACACCGCCAACAATGGAAAACCTAAATCGTGTCTTTCACGTCATAATTCAACACATACATCGATTAAGAAACGTGTCAACATTAGTGTACACACCGAGATAATTGAACCTGATCCTTTGTTATCAATTCTAGTACCCATAACATCGTCCGTTGGTGACGAAGAAGATGATGTTTTCTCTGATTCAGTGCCACCACCAAAGCGGGAAAGCATGTGTGCTCCCTATTTAGAACGTGATATTAATAATGACGATATGGTTTCAGAAGCATTAGCATATTCTCATGGTTTGCCCGAATGGTTTAACAATGAACGGATTAATGATGTGTAATATAAATTATGTTATTTTTTATGTTCTCCCTCTCCTCTGTTTGAATATTAATTTTGATTGTACTTGTATTTCCATTTCGTTTCGTTTACCTACATATATACCTATGAACCTATTCATTTTAAATGTTTGCGTAAGACATGAAAAAATCCTGGGAGGCCTTAACTCAATTTATATGAAAATGGAAATTATTCTGTTCTTTAATAAAATATTGGTGGTTTTTATCATTTATAAAGATATAAATGATAATTGATTATAAAGATATAAATTATAAAATGATGATTTTTATCTAACAAGATATAAAAATAAAACAAAAAAATGTTTTGGAATACATATATACATATATATTCATGTAGTTAGAAACTACAGTAATAATTTGTGTCTAATAAAACGTTTTTTATAGCCATATAAAAACTGCTGCTTGAAACATATTAAGTATACTACGAATGGTATGAATAATAGTTTTATAAATATTAAATTCCATGTAACTCAACAAACATATATTATTAATATTATTCTACTTTTACAGTAAGTACACAAAAAATATGTTTTTATATTTTCTAGAAGTGCTACAAATTTAATATTCAACTCAAAATAATTCTTATAAAAAATTCAGGAATTATTCTTCAAAAATGTCTTAACTTTAAGAATTTGTTCACAATTCTTGTCCATAATATTGATATAATAATCTGTTTAGAATTCTTGCTACTATACAAATGCATTTATAATTTTTCTCGTTTACACTTATTTGCACATTTAGGCTGTATTTGTATAATCACAATGAAAAGTAATAGTTTATATGGAAAACAAAGACAATATTATGGTATCCATTTGAATAATCGAACAATTTCTTACGAATAATTATTCGAAGAATTTCAAAGTGACCAATTTCGAATAACGAATAATTCGATTGAGTTTGTATGGAATAATCGAATAAAACAAATAAATATTGTTGTGTTAATTTATCATTTCTTTTTAGAATTTTTCATAATTTTATAATTAAAAATAGTAACAATTCCGTTTCAAATTTACATGCAATATACGAGATGTTTAATAAACATATATTTGTGTATATAAATTAAATTATTATTTATTAATTAAACATTATTTTTGATGACATTTTTGAATTTGAAAAAAATCTAGAAAAAACAACAATATGCAATTACGAGTATATTAACAATTTTTAATATAAACGAAATTTAAATGATGTTTTTCAGTCACTATAAATGAATACAAATATAAAGGAAAAATTTGCTATTTAGTAAAAAAAAATAGTGAACGAGTTTGGAAATTGTAGAATCAACATATGGCGGCAAAATATTAGAAAAATCTAAATTATGTATTAATTACGCTCTTTTTGATGGCTTAAAAGAAAGTGTTGATATTTATGGGATGAAAAATGTCAAATATATTTAGTAAGAAACTGTTGAAAACACGATGATATTACTAAAACTCATTGAAAATTCATTGAATTGAAGTGCCTAGAATATACAGGAATACGCAATAAATTATAGAAAAGGAATCATATTGTATTATCCTTATAACGTAACCTAAAATGGTGGTGAATGAGATGTTGAATATGTTGAAATAGACAAAGAACGTAATTATTAAACTGTATATAAGTGATATTATAAAATATGGCTTTACTTTATATACGACTTGATGAAGGAAAAAGATTTTCATTTTACTTTATTTAAATTATTTTATTTTAAATATTTTTATATATTCGAACAAGTTAAAATCTATTATTCGAATTATTCGTTTTAATCGAACAAAAGAAAAATCTAATAATTTGGATACCCTGGACAATATCAAATATTTGTTTTCTATATTATTTATAAAAATTAACTCAACTCCAGAATTTGTAGGTTGAGAAACAATAAGCTTTGTATGGAAAAGAAACACCAATTTTTGATTTTTTGTTTTCCATATAAAATATTACTTGACTGGGATTTAGACAATTAGCTTTGTAATGTCTTTGAAAATCATAAATGTCAGCGGATTAAATCTGCATGTTGTACAATAATATTATCACAGTCATCATCTTTCATTGACTAAAAGAAAAAGTTAGCTCTGGTCTTAAATTTCCCAATGGAAATACTAGTCAAACAGTATTAAACCTCTTCATGTTTGTTTTACTTCTTTTGTTTTTAAATCCTCTTTATATTAATTAAAAATTTAAGTCTAAGACTAAATGTAATAAACTGAATTTGTAGAGGTTGTATTGAACCACCGGTTACACCTGTTGGACGCGATGAGCTAGAATTAAAACGTCAACGTATTTATAAAGATTTACTATGTGCAGCACAAGCTGCCGTCAAACATAATGCACGTTTTGAACCGATTGTAATTGCTAACGCCGCAGATACAACGTCAACAATAACATCAGCACAATATGAACGCTGGGGAGGTGATTGATTATTTTATATATAAAATGTTTCATTCTTTATGAATGTTTTTATTTTTCCATTAATTTTCGTTGATTTGTTTTTTTGCATAGAAAATAAACAAAATTTTATTTCTTATGGTTTGGCAAGGGCACAATGATTCGAATAATAAAAAAATATATTTGGATTTCACTTTTTTCCCCAGTTACAATTAAAAAAAAAGTATTTTGCTTAATTAGTTTTATTACAAATTAGTTTTGAATAGTTTGCAATTTGGGATCATTTACTTATTCATTCAATTGTTTGATTTTTTTTTAATATTTTTATACAGAAAATGTAGTCATCACTGTTGTTTCCATTAATTAATTAATTTAAATCTCACCTTTTATTGCTATGAATCATTTTCAATTATTTGCATGCTTTTTTTTTTTTTTTTTTTTTTTTTTTTTTTTTTTGCTGTAGTCACAAAAGTAAAATTTTTTTTATCTTATCGGCAATTGTATTTAGTTGTTATTTAATAAATTTAAACTTTTTTCCTCCTAATACATAATATATTGAGTGTATATATGTCTATTATCTTTAAATTTTTTTGTATGCGTTTGGGTGGCGCCCCGGGTGGTTTAGATTTACAATTCGGTCCAATTGGACAAAGGGGCGTGGTACCTCCGATACAAACCACAAATTAAAAATTATTATTTCTGCTCCTGATAACGGTATTTGAACAAAATTTGGTACGTTGGTTTGGTGTGCAATTTTTAAGTGCTGCTGCAAATATAGGCGGGAACATCTTTGGTGGAAGTAGGTAATGCCACGCTCCTTTTCAAAAATGGCGCTGGTGGCCTTTTCTATTATATTAGACCGATTGGCATGAAACCTTTCCAATAAAAATAAAATTTGAAGGCAAAGCAACGTTTGCCGGGTCAGCTAGTATATACTACCCTAACCATTAGAGGTTCATAACACTTATTGAAATATCAAAATCGAGTTTTAAATCGTTCCAACTCCCACAAAAAGTTTCCAAATTGATTCAAATTATTATTATTGTTATTTTATTGCTTAAAATATTTTTTTTTACTAAAAATAACCACACCTGCCTTTTAACTTACAAAATTGTTTTGGGAGAAAGCTCTAGAAAAAAATAACGGAACTTTCCAAAAGTTACGAAATTTTTTTGGTCAATTTTAAAAAATACTTTATTCAAGGGATTTTTAAAAGCATGCTGTATAAAAAGGAAATTATTATATAATCTTGAATTCAGTGATGCATTTTATAGTCTTATTGATGCAAAGTATTGAACAGAAAGTTTCAAAAAATATCGTCAAAAATAAATTTTTAACAGAATTTTAAAAACAGAGTTCTAAAAATTTTATATGTACGGTACGAACCTCTAATGGTTAGGGTAGTATATGTATGTGTTATTAGGGTTTTGGTTTATTTGTGTTACTGTAATCTCTAGAGTATAATAATTTTGAGCAAAACAATTTTTTGTGTGTGTGGATTATAAAATGTTTATTATATTTGTTCAAATTTTGGCGTTTAATTCAAACTTATAATCATGGTGTAAACTATACAAGGTGAGTGCAGTAGCACAGCTGACTGACTGACTTTGTTTACAATTTACTTATGTCAAAAGTAAAACTTTCTCAAGTGTTTTTGACAGTAGTACATTATTTTACACAAACAAAATATTTCTGTTTTGTGTTGTATTTGTTGCCGATTTGCACTCACCTTGTATAGTTACACCATGCTTATAATCTTTAGTATATATACAGAAAATGTATTTTTCTGGTTTTCATTCCTTTGCAATAAAATTACAAAGAATACATTGAAAAGTATTTTATTTTAGTATTTTTGTTTGTTTCGTCTTCGGATTTTTTTTCGTATTAAAGTTATTCGAAAAATTTAGCTAGTAGCCAATAGATAAAAACCGTTTAAGTTATTTCATCCCCTTCACCAAGGGAGTGTTCAATGCTATTCCTTGTGGATTTGCGACCCCATAAAGGATATATATTATTGTTATAGATAGCGATATAGCGTCTTTTGAAATAGAATTTCCGAAGCTCACAAAAAAACTCACAAATATTGTTGATGCATCAATATATTAAAAATCAGAAAAATCGGTCTGAGATATAAGAAAAAAAAAACACTACCTTTTTGGGCTATTTTGCCTATATCTCGATTATATAGACATTTTACTTGAACAATATGAATATCAAATGAAAATCAAAGACGTATATAAAGATAGATCGACAACAAATGAATTTCAACATAAAAAATTTTACTTTGGATGGTATTATTGATTCCCAACCGAAAGGAAAAATAAGCGGAAAGAAATATCGATCGAAATGTAAAATGTAATCATTCATTCCTGTGGCATGCCGCAATACTGTCTGTGTAGAGATGATATCGCAAAAAAGGAAAAAATACCGCAGCAACAGAATGAATAATTTCAAATTATGCTTTCGCACAAAAAAATTCTTTCCGCAATCGCGAAACGGAATGAATAATTCGACCCTTTGTCTTTGTTTTTGAACGATTTTCCTCTCGATAATTTTGCTTGCAGCTGTTTATAACTGGCTGATTTATAACTGATAATAATATATTTATTCAATTTATATCAAGTTGTATACAACAGATCAGCTAATTACACTGTGCTAGAATTTGACACTTTTTTTTTGTGACAAACGGGGCACCTTGCGGGTTAACCTAATTCGGGTACGCTGAATCCAGTGGTGCTAACCGTTTTTTTAGGTTAGCTCGTTTTTTCGAAATATACCGTTATTTCGAAAATGGAGGAGGTTGCACAACATATATTCGCGTAACTCAAAAACAGTTTAGTTTATTGAATAAACTAAAAAAACCGAAATTCCGCAATGAAATTTTCTTTAAGTAAGGTTAAACTTTTTTCCAATATGCGCAGTCGTTGTAGAAGCATAATTTTTTTTTTACCAAAAAAAAATAGTTTTTTTTAGCAAAATTTCAAAAATTTTGTTTTTTAAAACGGCATAAAAAATTGGAAAACGCAGCTGTGCTTCTAATTTTTTCTGCAGGTATAGCAAACGAAGTTCCAAACAAAACAAGACATAAATAATTAAAATCTGTCTACAACTTTTGATTTTATTCACAAACGATGAAATATATAATAACCAGACGAAACTTCAAAAATTAAAACATTTATTTTTGTTGTTAATTAAAGTTTAAGTTTTTATTTACAAATTTATTCTTCTTCCTCCTGCAGATTCCAACAAATATCCCGTAATAGCGAATCAAGTTGTTTGCCACTATACCAGTGTTCGAGTCTGGCTGTTACTTGGTGAAATCTCTCGCCATGTTCATCAGACTCGGCTGGTGATTGTTCATTAAATTTTTCTGCATGACAATGCAAAAAATGTATTTTCAATGACATTTTGACGTTTAAGTTTTTAAATGCGGTTAGCATATCTCCAATTAAAATTCGCCAATTTTCAGACCGATGATTTCCTAATACATTTTCTATTACTGATTTCACAGAATTCCAGCCCAATAGCTCCATATCATGCAATGCAAGTTCAAATTGTTGGTCCTTCATTAGACGACGAATGTCCGGTCCATTAAGAATTCCTGCAAAATAAAAACATTATGATATGAAATATAAATCTAATTTAATAAAGTAGCTAGAGTTCATACCTTATTTTACTTTCATGCCGCTTAATCGTGGAAAAATTCGGCGCAATTCGGTAAAAGCAATTCCATCTGGGTTCAATGCTTTTATAAAATTTTTTACAATACCCAGTTTGATGTGGAGTGGAGGAAGCAAAATCTTTTCCATATTTCCAATTTCGTTAGAATGTGGCAGCGGAAATTGAGCATATATTGTTGCAGTGTAAGATATAGAACCACTTTTTCTTCTGTTCATGCCGGCTGTATGATTTATGCACGCATAACCCTCATCTTCAACATGGAGTATGGGATCTCTCCAAATCATTGGAACACCAAATTGCATGGCATCTCCATTTTTTCCACTTATTTAAATGGTAAATGCACTTTGTACACACTATTGATGGTGACCAACTCTTGCCACATATGACACTTAAAGAAAAATATGTTTCATACAAGTTAATTGTTTCAGTAGTCATTTTACGGCGACTTGTAGACAGATTTTAATTATTTATGTCTTGTTTTGTTTGGAACTTCGTTTGCTATACCTGCAGAAAAAATTAGAAGCACAGCTGCGTTTTCCAATTTTTTATGCCGTTTTAAAAAACAAAATTTTTGAAATTTTGCTAAAAAAAACTATTTTTTTTTGGTAAAAAAAAATTATGCTTCTACAACGACTGCGCATATTGGAAAAAAGTTTAACCTTACTTAAAGAAATTTCGGTTTTTTTAGTTTATTCAATAAACTAAACCGTTTTTGAGTTACGCGAATATATGTTGTGCAACCCCCTCCATTTTCGAAATAACGGTATATTTCGAAAAAACGAGCTAACCTAAAAAAACGGTTAGCACCACTGGATTCAGCGTACCCGAATTAGGTTAACCCGCCAGGTGCCCCGTTTGTCACATTTTTCAACTAGCACGTTATTAATTTGCCGTAAAAAAATGTATCCATCTTTCAAACTTTGTTTTACATTTACATTACATTTGTTTTTTTAAATCAAAAAACAGAGTAAGGAAAAATAAAATTATTTAAGAGTCTGAAAAAGTAAAATTATTAAAAATAAATAAATTGTGTGTTTGTTTTGGTTGAAAAAAAAAATGTGAAAAAACGAAACAAATGGAATTAATGTTGTTTATATTTCAATTCGCCTTGATTTTGATATTTCACATACATACACCAAAAATAAAATGCCTGTTGTTTTTTAAGTGTTGTATTTGTTGCCGTGTCGCACACAGTGGCCGTGTAGTGTATTTAATGGCCATAAATCAAGGAGGTTGCGGAGCTTAATGAAAATTTGCACACATTTATTTCAACATTTTTAAGAATTTTAATTTTTTTTTAAATACGCCCACTTTTACGCCCACCTCCCATACAACTTAAATAGAAAATGTAGCATAACTTCCATGATTTTAAATATATCAACTCAATTTTCATAAAACGTTAAAATTATAATTGTAGAATGAGCTCCTGAAAATATGAACTTAATCCGCCCATTTTTACGCCCACCTCCCATACAAATGATATTTCAAAAATGCCATATCTTCTGTAAATTTGTAACTAGAATGTTAAATTTTGCCAAAAATGCATATAACATCTAATAAATGCTGTTTTGAAAATATGAAGAAAATCAGCCCACTGTAACACCCACCCTCCATACAACTCCAATACAAAAATTTTCTCAGTTTCACTCTACGTAAACAATGTACCGATATTGCTTTGATAAACACTTTTGTGTACATTTGTTTTTATAATCGCGACTCAAATTTAAATTTTTTCTATATAACACAAATGCAATGAAATTTTCGTATTTTTCGCTCCCAAATGGGCACCGGCTACGTGTACAAGTAGCAAAAAAAGAAAGAATGCGCTGTTGTTTTTGTACGCGTAAAATAACGCAGGTTTTTTTTAGTCTGTTAGCTGAGACTCAGCTTTAATTTGGTATAGGACTCCATGTGTCGCACTGCTTCGCACACAACTAAAAGTCTAACGGAAAATCATAAATGTTTATTTTTTTGGCTCAAAATATATTGTCAAAGGATTTATTATTTTTAAATTTAAATTTTTTTTTTTTAATTTACCCCCTGGCCCACGATGTCGAACGAAACGATCGCTTAGATAAGACTTAAGACACAAACTTGATTGTGGAATAAACAATCTTGATTGAGTAAAAATAGATCCGATAAAAAGTTTGTGTCTTAAGTCTTATCTAAGCGATCGTTATCGTTCGACATCGTGGGCCAGGGGGTTATATAATGCTTAATGTCTATTTTAAGTGAAAAAATATTTATAAGGTACATTCGGTGTATAGTTTATAAGTAACAAGCTTTTGAAAATGACAGAAAACTATCACATTTGAGACTTGTTCACATACTTCAACTTTTAGATAGTTTTTAACTATCTGTGCAAAAATCATAAAAATCAGAGAGCAGGTCCAAATTGATTTATTGCCGCAGTGGGCACAGGGTGTGTCGCATACACCTTATTAATACACCATGATTTGTAATTTAAAATTTGAATACTCATTAAATGCAAATACTTAATTTAAAAAAAATCAAGAATCAATTAAAAAAAGAATAAACTCCTTGTGATAGTTATTCAATTTATCAAGTTTTTTTAAATTTCGAATTTGATTGCTCATGAATGAAATGCGAATTATATTATTTTTTTTTATTTCACTTATTATTGCACTCTGTAATAAAATGTTTGTTAATGTAAATTTAGAATTGAAACCGATAAGGGAACTGCAAAGTTACTTGATTCCACAAATATTAGAAAAATTATTTTTGTTTTTATAGACAATAATTTCATTATCATGGCTAGCTAAATTAGCTATTATTAAAATTTGCTTTAAAGAACAGTTTTAGATATTTGTTTTAAACAAAAAAAAACAAAAACAAAAAACATTTCCAGAACAAATAAAACTTATTTTTAAAATAGCTTTTCTAAAAAGCTTTTTTTTTATCACTCGACACTATTGGCAAAATAAAATTTTAAAACTATCGAAGTTATTTAGTTGAAAACAAAATTTGTTGCAAATAAACGTAATATTTTTTTTTTAATTTTTATTCAAATTAGATTGCATTACATTTTAAATACGATTCAAGTGTTTTTCTATTCCCATATAAAGTAATTGTGGTGATGACACAATATCGATAACTACTCGTAAAGTCGTTTGTATTTAATTTTGTACATACATGTGTCATTTCTTAGTAAAACTTTTAAATAATCTCTTCCTACCATATGAGTTATAATTATTTCGAAAAACTTTAACTACCGGCGCATATAAATCTTACACGGACACCATCATACTTCAACGAGAATATATAAGTGGTGTTTTAAGCGATACTAGATTATTTAAATTTTTTTTTGTTTTTATTTTTTAAATTATTTATCAGTGTTTTTTCGTCATCTACTGTTTGTTGTTATTTTTGTCAACAATATTACTACCAAAAAAATAAATACAGTAATAATAAAAAAATGTTTTAATCATGTACATTATTGTACTATATATGTATGTATGTGTACTCGTACTTGTATTTTTAGCCATAATTATTACTGGCTGTGACTGAATGACGAACAGACTGGCAAGTGCGGCAAAATACATAGAGAAATATTTAACAAAAAAAAAAAGAAGCAAACAATAACAATGTACAAAGTACATACATATATATATCTCGTACATATACATATATCTTTGTACATACATATGTATTTATTTATAATATAATACAATTATTATATTTGTATTCTGTGTAAAACTATACATATATAGACAATAATAATGAATCAGCCGTAGCGTTAACATATTATGAACGAGATTTTTTTAAATATTTTTCAACTTACAACTTTTAAAAAGTAACTTATTACTTACTTTTATTTATTTACAATTACAGTGAATTGGTGTTTCAATAAAATCAATAAAAATCTATTTTTTTTTTTTTTTTCAAAAAAGATTTTAAACTAAATTGGCCATAGAACGTTTCGCTTGTTCTAAGGCATTAAAAATTAATGGGTCAAACACTTAGTGCATGTTGTGGTCGTACTTTAATTATAAATGATATAAAAAATTGTCAAAATCCAGGTAAACTTTAAAATTAATCAAGTGATTTGTGGAATTTTTATACATATTAGTGTGCAAATATATGTACATATTGTGTACAAATATCCACCACCCCCACCCTAGCTTAAATAGACGTTACTGTAAAACGAATAAATTTTAAAAATTAATATTTTTAACATCTCTTAATAAATTTCATTATTTGCCAAATATTTATGTTTTTCTTAGAAAATTTGTTTGTTTTGTGAAGAAAGTGCTGCGTTCTAAATTTGAATGAAAATTTGTATGTGGGTGTAAGAAATTGTTACGATCGTCATTTTGTTTTATTAGTTTTTTTTTGTTTTCATGGTGGCTATTGTCCAAAATTTAAATAAGAAAGTTGTATGTGAAAGCATCCCAATAAATATTTAAATTTTTATAACAATTACTACTAGAGTTTTATTTGAATTCTTATTTAATTTTGAAACCCTGTGAAAATTTAATTTTTATTTTGAATTTAAATATACATATGTTTTAACCACAAGACACTTAATAATTGGATAAACTAGTAAATAGTTTACCGTCAGTCTACAATAAAATACAAATAGTATTTTTCGTCTGGTTTATTTATTTTATAAACTCTTATCCTCTAACTTTCAGTTTTCATAGTCTTTCTTTTCAAAATTTGGCTTTTAGTAAATGTTCTTCGTGGTTTATTTGCAAGGTTAGCAAATAGTGTTGGCGCAATGGCAAATTTGTGCTAAAACAGATAAAATATTAAAAAAAATTCATATTTAATCAGGTATGTGATGGAAAACGATAACGATAACGAGTGAGTTTTTGAAGACCATTTTAAAGTGTTTCTAATTAAATTTTTAAAATTTTTGTTTTAAGATTCTCTTTAATAGCAAATTATCTTTATATTTTGTGGGATAAAACTGTTTTAATACAGAAATATTACGAAAAAAAATTAACTTCTAAAACTCACTCGTTATCGTTTTCCATCACATACCTGAATACATGGTGAAATTAAATACCAGGTGACCGCATTGCTACAACAATTACAACAAGGCAAGAACAACAGGCATTTTTCTATATGAAAAACTTTCGTCACTGTCAAAAAGTTTTTTTTTTATATAACTTTTTGACATTTTCAAATTCACCATGAATAATCAGCTGGCGCTACGCTATCACCTAGTATTTAAATTCACCTTGCCTGAATATTTGTTTTAATTTTTGAAATGACAATTATATTATATTTTTAATCTGGGGGGTTACTCTCTATTGCTATGCGAAAGCAAATTCGATGCGATAAGCGTACAAATTGATACTCTTACGCATCGAATTTGCTTTTGCATCGCAATAGAGATTAACCCCCCAGATTAAAAAATATTTTTTTTCCCAAAATGAAGCTTATTAAATTTTTTTTTCAAACTACATTTTTTGTAATTTTGCATTAACATTTTCAATTACTAGAAAATATTTTCTTAAAATAAATAAGTATTCTATGATTGTTAAATTGTATTAAGTAAAATGAAATATTGTTTCTAAAAATACAAATTGTTTTATCTTCATGATCATGAGTTGACATTTTGTAATGGACGACATATAAATTGCAAACTCAATTTTATGTTTACATATTGTTAAGCTAGATTTACACGATTGAAATTTTCTTCAAAATTGCTCTTCAAAATGCTTCAAACTCTTTCGTGCATATATATTTATTTCTCTGGTTTACATTTTTTTTCACACTCTAAATAAATTTAATATTTTTATCTTTCTATTACCATGGAAATATTCTTCGTGTTTATTATAAATACTCGTAAATAGTATTATCACATCAATTAGCATGTGTTGTTGTTACATTAACTTTTAATACTTTTGCAATTGCACTTTTTCTATAAAACTTGTTGATTTTATTTTTGCACTACGATTATGATTAAATGTACTATCTAGCGATATATAATCTATGTATTTATCGTTTTATTTTTTATGAAACTATACTAATGTAATTTTTGTTTATATCTATAGATTGTGATCCTGATTTGAAACCTTCCGTTGCGGAAAATCTTGAACATTTGGTTAATCGCCTAGAGAAACTTGTAGAACGTTTAGAACGCTCTATTAGTGCTCGCGAATTGGAAATAGCTAATCGTACATTCGATACTGTATTGGAAAAGAAGCGTGCTAGTTTCGATTTAGAGACCACTGAGTTGCCGCCAGTGCCCGTTGAAAATTTGTCGGTATCCGAGCAAACGGTAAAGCTTAATCAGCGCATTGAACGTATTGAGGAGTCACTGGGCAAGATCAACGAACGTCATAGTCTGAGCAGTCACAGTGATAGTTTGATACACAATCAGCACAATCAGCTGCCAAAAGACAATAGTCTTGAAGATATTCCTACTGTATTAGACGATTTTTCATCTCTACCGCCACCACCTCCACCACTAGAACTCAATATGAGTGTTTTGGGTTTTCAAGATATTATGGCCGGTCCTTTGAGCCAATATTTAGATTTGTCGGCTAAAATTGGCGGTGATGTGGCCAAACATGCTGAGTTTGTTAAAAAGGCTTTTGAGTAAGCGTTTATTATACAACATTTATTATTTGCTTAGAATTATTTAATGCATATTGTTTTGCAGCGCCCAACTTCAGTATGTGACTTTGGCCACTCAATGTTCTCAACCCAATCAAAGCAAGCAAATGGAATTGTTGAAACCCACATCAGATCAAATTACAGCCATACAAGACTTCCGTGAAAAGAATCGTGCTTCTCAATTTTTTAATCATTTGTCGGCAATTAGTGAAAGTATCCCAGCTTTAGGTTGGGTGTGTGTGGTAAGTTTATCTTCTTGAGTTCCGTGCCAATATAAAATACCTATTTAACATTTATGTCGGCCTTTTTAATTTTAGTCCCCTACACCTGGACCACATGTTAAGGAAATGAATGACGCCGGTCAGTTTTATACCAATCGTGTATTGAAGGAATGGAAGGAAAAGGATGCCAAACATGTTGAATGGGCTCGTGCCTGGGTACAGACCTTGACTGAATTGCAACAATACATCAAACAATACCATACCACTGGCTTAGTATGGTCTGGTAAGGGAGCTGCACCAGCAAGCGGTGCTGCACCACCACCACCACCCATGGGTGGCTGTCCTCCTCCACCCCCACCACCAACATTCGATATGTCCAACATGAATTTGGGTGAAGGTCCCGATGAGCGTAGTGCTTTGTTTGCGGAAATCAATCAAGGCGAAAATATCACTAAAAGTAAGTTCATTAAATCGTAAACAATTTAACAAATTAATAATTATTTTATTTCCAATGTAATTAAAAACTTTTATTTACATTTTTTCCCGACGTTTCGTAGATGTTTTGTCTACTTTTTCAAGGGATCGTCTATTTAAAAATAAAATAAAAACTTAATTTAGTTACAATCAAAAACATAACTTCAACAACTTACATAAATTAGTATTTTAATCACATTTATAATTAATCAACGTACAACCAAATAGCATAAAACATATAAGTTTACAGTAAAAATACATATAACCACGTCTTAAAATTAATATCACAGTAGAGGTTTAATTTAGCACCGCTCTATAGCTCGAATTGATGTTTGCTGTATCTTATTTTAAATTCATTGTTTTGTTTATGTGCTGTTGTATTCTCAAATTCTCTTTTTCTCATTTCTTTCTTTATCTAAAATTTCTACATTTTCAAAGTCAGCTGTGTGGCCAGTACCTATCATATGTTTAGAATCTAAACTTTAGATAATGCTGTTGTTTCTTTTCCCTTTTTTATGTCATTTTTGTGTTCTCCAATTCTTGTTTCCAAATTTCTTTTTGTTGTACCGATCAGTGTTGCCAGTGAAATTTCGAGAAAGATACATTTTAGTTTCCAAAAAGATACATTTTTAAAAAAATTTCAAAATTCATTTTAAAACATTTATTAACATAACATTTTTATTTCATATTTTATGAATATTGTAAAGAAAATGATATATTAATTAATTTTTATATTTATTTAAGTCATAAATATTAGGTATGTAATTTTTAAAAATACAATAAGCAAACTTTAAAATTATCTTTGGATGTTATCAAAACAAATTCATTTTTGTAAAAATTAATATACGAGTTAAGTCGTTTGTATTGATTTGTTTTAAAACTTCAATATAAAATGATTGGCAATTTTGATTTATATTAGCGTAGCAAGCGAAGTATGAACTAAAACACCTGAATAAATTTTTTCAATTGGTAAAAAATAATTTGGATTTGAAAATTCTATTTTCAAAGCATCTGTTGCCTTTACATAATTAAATTCTAAATACATAGTTGCTAGCAATTCTTTTAATTAATTTTCAACTTCAGATTGCAAAAGGTGTAGACGAGGCTTTTCCGCTTGGAATATTAGATTAAAATCGTTTAAAAGTTCCAAAGTGTATGACATAAATTCCAAATAAATTTTTGTAATGTCATTACTCAAAAAAAATATTTTATATTTGTACATTTTTCGTACAGATTCAAAAGATACGAAAAATGTCAGGATTATACATGGTACCTGAAGTCATCAAAAGATACGAAAAATGTATCTTTCGTATCCTAATGGCAACACTGGTACCGATGTATATGAGTTGACAGTCATTTGATTTCTCTTTACATTTAATTTTATAAACAACATTGCCTTGTTGTTGTTTGTCCACTGGTGTTTTTGTTTTTGTAAAAATGCTGTTAATTGTTCTGTTTGGTTTATAGGCAAAGCGAGAGTCATTTGATTTTATTGTATTTCTTATACCTAGTAGTTTGAAAGTCACAAAAGTAATAAAAATTTTATTAAAAATAATTGAAAACTATTTAAACAAAAAAATCATAGGTAAATTGATAATACAATAAATATAAAAGTTTTTTTTAATAAACAAGTATAGAAAATATTTTGTTTTTATCCAACATCCCCTCCCTCTCAACATAATATTTTGGTAATGAGGTTTCTAAACGACGATAAAGGTAACGGTTTGGTAAGAAAATCAGCTAACTGTTACTTTTCTTTAAAATTTTTGATATGATGGTATTTAACATCTATGTGCTTCGTTCTAGCACTGAACTTTGATGATGTTATTATTTTGATACAACTCTGATTGTCTTCATACATTGGAATGGGTTGGTAATTGTAATGTTCATATCGTCAATTAATTGTAACAGCCACATAAGCTCTTGACCAGCATAAGATGCTGCAATAAATTCTGCTTCGGTTGATGATAAAGCGATTGTTGATTGTTTCTTTGATGACCAAGAAACTAAATTGCATCCTAATAAAATTACGTATACACTAGTTGACTTGCGATCTCCATCACCTGCCCAATTTGCATCAGTGAAGCATTGAATATTTAAATTTGTATTGCATTTTAAAATAATTTTACTGTTTATTGTTGTTTGCAAGTAGCGAACGATTTTCTTTGCAGCTTCCCAGTCACATTTGCGAGGTGATTCTACTCTTCTACATAAAATGGAAACCGCTGCTGCTATATCCAGTCTTGTTGTAATAGAAAAATGTAATAACATACCAAGAATGGATCTGTATTTTTCATTATTTGGGAGTAAATTTTCTTTAGCGTTAATTTTTACAAATTCAGGATCCTTTGGTATATAACTTGGTTTAGCATCTTCTAGTTCACTTTCAATTATCAGCTTTTTAATTTTCTCCTGTTGATGTAATAAAAAATCTCCATCAGAATTCTTTTCAAATTGAATTCCTTAGTATGATGAAACGATACCCAAATCTTTAATTTCAAAATGATTATTTAATTCTTTATAAATTTTTAAAGTTTCATTATTATTTTTACTGCATACTAAAATATCATCTACAGTATTATCTTTAATTTGTTTTATATACAAATATGTATCTGCTTTGCTTCTGGTAAAACCAATTTTAATTAAAACTTCATTGAGTTTATCATACCAACATTTTGCAGCTTTTTTTAAACCATAGATAGATTTATGCAATTTACAAACTAAATTCGCATTATCTTCTTAAATGAAATCTTCGGGTTGTTCCATATAAATTTCTTCTTGTATGCTCCCATTTAAGAAAGCTGACTTTACATCAAAATGTTTTACTGCGTACTTTTTCACTGCACTGACTGCCAATAGAGTTTTAGAAGTAACGAATTTACCAACAGGTGCGAAGGTTTCATCATAATCTTCCCCAAAAGATTGGGTGTAACCTTTGGCCACCAAGCGAGCTTTATACTTTGGCTTATTTACGTTATCACTTTTGAGTTGGAAAACCCATTTACATCCGACGATTTTCTTGTCAGGAGGTAACTTTGATAATGCCCAAGTTTTATTCTCTATAAGAGATCGATATTCTTTACTTGTTGCATTTAACCACAGTTCTCGTTCAGGGTTTTCCATTTTTATCATTCCATCCCAAGATTTAGGCACAATATACTTATTTAAAGTTTGTACTAAAAACAATTCATTTAATTGTTCAGACCAATTTATAGAAGGTTTATCTTTTAATCGTTCAGATCGACGAAGCTGAGATTCTGCTGTCTGTGGAAAAATAATATTTTCAATTGATTGATCTTCAGATCTATTAAGTTGAGGCCCTGTTGTCTGTGGAAAACCGGCTTCTTGATTTGGTCCTTGTGTCTCTACTGCATTAGAGTTTACTATATTGTAATTATTTTCATCTTTCTCATGTACAATAATATTAATTGGAATCCTTTCTTCTTTATGATTATCCTTGGCTTCTTTCGGAATTAAAAACTGTTCTTCGAACTTTACGTCTTTACTAATTATAATTTTATTAGAATATTTTCTCAGTATTCTATAACCTTTCACATTTTCTTCGTATCCCACCAAAATTCCCTCAATAGAAACGTGATCAAGTTTCTGTCTTTTACACTTTGGTATTTGAACAAATGCTTTACTTCCATATACCCTAATATGATTTAAATTTGGCTTTCTACCAAACCAAAGTTCAAATGGAGTTGAATTTACAGATTTACTGGGTAGACGATTTTGAATATAATTCGCAGCCATTACGCATTCAGCCCAGAAGTTCTTTGGAAGATTTGTTTCATTCAGCATTGCACGTACCATCTCAACCAAACTTCGGTTCTTGCGTTCAGCCACGCCATTTTGTTCAGGACAGTAAAGCACAGTTATTTGCAAAATAATACCAGAATTTTTAAGGAATAATTTCATGTCGCTATTTATATATTCTCCTCCATTATCTCATCGCAATATTTTAACAAACTCTTTAAATTTAGAAAATACTTCGCTCTTCCTTTCTAATGCATATAACTTTGTGTATCGAGAATAATCATCAATGAATGAACAAAAATATCTCTAACCACTTTGAGAATTAACTTGGAAAGGGCCACAAACATCGGAATGGATTATATTTAACAGTTCTGTAGAACGACTTGAGCTTTCTTTCGGAAACGGAACTTTAGATAATTTAGACTTGGCGCAATTATCACAAAAATCACTGTCATTACATTTTTCTATATGTAATTCATTACAAAATTGGTTTAACTTCTTTATGTCAACAATATTTTTATTTTTATGTGCTCTTGTTGGATCTTCTCTTATAGATTTGTAGGTATTTTTATCAGCCAATAAGTCATACATTTTCTCTTTATATTCGTCTTTGTACATAATAACCGTTTTTCTTTACCCTTATCAGCTTGTGTGACAATATAATTTTTCTGTTTCTTAAGGAAGATCTTAGTTTCCCTAAAGGCAGCAAGTATAAATTTTTCTCTTTCAGAATTATGAATTTGCCTTTTAAAAGCGCTAATTTTATTTGCTAATTTTGCTCTAGCTTTATATTAATTATATATTATATTAATAATTATATTGTTTCGTTTCTTGTTTTTAGACTTGAAAAAAGTTACCGCAGACATGCAAACCCATAAAAATCCAACTTTACGCACCGGCCCCGCTCCCTTCAAAGCACCCACACAATTCGGTTCGTCCAGCCAAACAACAGTTTCTCTTGTTAAGGATCCAGTCTTTGCCCGCGATGGCAAGAAATGGTTGATTGAATACCAGAAAAACAACAACAGTTTGTTGGTTGATAATGCTGAAATGAACAATGTGGTCTACATGTTCAAGTGTGAAGGTTCCGTTTTGACCGTAAAGGGCAAAGTCAACAACATTGTTTTGGACTCTTGCAAGAAGTGCTCTTTAGTGTTCGACTCTGTGGTGGCCTCAGTTGAATTTGTCAATTGTCAATCAGTTCAGATGCAAGTATTGGGTTTCGTTCCCACCATCATTATTGACAAAACCGATGGTTGTCAAATGTATTTGTCCAAGGAATCGATGGGCGTTGAAGTTGTTAGCTCTAAATCATCGGAAATGAATGTTATGTTGCCTGAAGACAGTGGAGATTACGTATGTTTAAAATATATACATATATAATATATATCACTCATATACGAACCATTTTGTTAAAATCAATTGTTCTCTTTTTATTTACAGACTGAGTTGGCCGTGCCCGAACAATTTAAGACCACTATTGCCGGCAAAACTTTAAAAACTGTCTGTGTTGACAGTCTTGGATAAGCAGTTTTAGTCGGCGGCATCCGCCTGCTTCAAACCAGCATATCTTTTTAACTTAAAACAAACAAAAAACATTAACTGCAACCCCCAAATTAAAAATGCCAATCAATCAAAACAAAAACTATATTTGCTATTTCTAACCATAATCATCATTAACAATTTAACAACAACATAAAACAATTGAGAAATTAAACTTTTTGATAAAAAAAAAAACTTTTAAACATGTGTACCCTATAATAATAATATAAAGCAAATTTGTTCTACGAAATAAATTACAAAAAAAATAAAAAACATTTGCATTAACAATTGTTTAATATTTATTTGTATAATTATAAAGTTTTGATTAAATGTTCATTTATTTTCTGTTATTTATTATACCTTTTATTTTTGTATTACACTTTCAACACTTATGTATTATTAAATTTTATTTCTTTTTTTTAAATGCTTATTTGTACTTTTTAAGTTTGCTAAAATAAACAAACAAATTCAAAAACGAATAATTTTCTCTTGGAATGGATCGTGTAATTATAACCTTGGCTATTGATCGTTAATTTGTTTAATAAAAAAATATATTTCATATTTAATTTATGATTATTAAATTGCTAAACGATAATAACGACATTACAAAATTAGGAATATTTAATTGACAAATGTTTGTTCATAAAATCGCACGATTTACTCGAAAGTAAAACGGGTAAAGCCTCAGTTAGCCAACTGTAACGGAATGTTGTGTAATGACGTAAAAATGTAAGGAAATTCTATTTCTTACAGATTCATACATTACGGTGTTGCGTTACTTTACATCTCCATAACCATTTGCATTACTTACGCATAACAATATTCATCACCTGTTTCTTACTGTGGCAGTTAAATTCCGTTAAAGTCGGCTAACTGAGGCTCAAATCTTATACAGGGGGGTTACTGCGTATTTCGATTCGAAAAGAAAATCATTCGAATTTGTATACTTTTTACATTGTATTTCGAAAGCTTTTGCTTTCGAATCGAAATACGCAGTAACCCCCCAGGCATGTGATGGAAATCGAAAGCGAAATCGTTACTCTTATTCAATTTACAAAATGCAGAATTTTACAGAACTAGACAGATTAGTTCCTTTATTAATTTTGTTGTTTTTCATAATAAAATAGAAGTATTTGGTCATAATAGAGAAAGTCAAGAGCTACTGCACCAAACTTAGTCAACAATTTAAATTAAAGTTTTAAGGGACGTGAGTAGTGTTCTTCGATATGTTTAGATTTTTCTCAATGACACCTAAATCAATCATTTTTAAATTGAAAAGACAATTAGATCCTCATCTAAAGAATGCGTTTTAAATCAAACCTTCATTATAACCCTTAAAATTCCCAGAACAGCCGGTACTATACATGGTTATATGTCTAACGTTCTGATACAAATGAAATAAACACTAATTTCAAAAATCAAGATTATTAAGTGCATTTTTAATGTATATTTTTTTTATTTATTTATAAAATATTATATTTAATTTAAAACATATGTATGTATTTAAGCATTTGATACATATGCACATTCCCTTATCTTTACATCATTTGAAGAAATTTCTTAAAGAACAACAAATACTTTCCTTAGTTCGTACTAACATACACAATAATTACTGCTTTTCGTGCTTGTTGTCATTTCAATATCTTATTAAAATATTTAAATTTTCTTATATTCGATACGTTCTACCTTGACTTCATCGCCAATTAATTGATAAACATAAGTTACAACCGTCGAACTTTGTATGTCCATCAATACGAATGATGGCACAACATTGGTATCTAAGGGATTGAAAGCACCCGTAGCTGAGCCGGGATTTATATAGAATTTATTGCCATGTTCGTAGGCTTCAAATTTATGAGTGTGTCCAGTTATTAAAATATCCACATCCAACTGACGTTGGACTAAGGCCAAGGCTTCGGGATCTCCTCTCGGCACCACCTGGTGGCCGTGGCACAGACCAATGCGAAATTGGCCTACAGTCACTACCTTTTGTTCCGGATACGAGAGATTGTCGTCGAAGTCACCGCGTACAATGTGAACATCGTTGGCTAATGTTTTCAGATAATCATGAGACTCTTTCGTGCATAAATTGCCTGTAACCAAGATATGATGAATACGTCCGGGTACCAGTAGTTTCTTGAATTTAGCTGGCAAACTACTGCAACGGTGGGGTATATGCAAATCACCCAATACTAAGACAAGCATTATGGCGAGGTGTAGGAATGTCTTTTCAAATCTTTGCAATAAGTATTAAATATAAGAAACGCCCAATTTTTAGTTTCTAAAATAAAAATTAATGCAATAACTGCAATTTCCTCTGACGTTTATTTTTTCTTTTCTAATGATAAATACTGGGGTATGTTTAGTGTTACGAATGTAATATATCATTTTACTATTGTGTTAACAATTCAAAGTGAGTGTTTGACAAAATGTAATAGATGATATAATATGATTTTCTTTAATTTGAAACAAAATTTCTATTGCTGGCGCTTATTTCTAATTTCCCATCACATCAAATCGTAGTATCTAGAAAGGTCACTTCATAAAATTTTCTAACTTTAAACCATCTAAACACATTAAACCACAAATATCGGGGAATTAATAAAACAATCGCTACATTAACGTACTTTTTATCAAGAAGAAGCACAAGCAAACACAAACAAAATAAACATGGATAAGCCGGCTGCGGATAGTGAAGGTATTTTTATAATTTTAATTAAAATCAGCATAAAACTTAAGATGTTTTATCTTTTACAGATCTTAATAGTGTAAGTTTGTTGGTAATAGTGGTGGACACAAATCCTTCACAACGTATAGTGCGCCAGAATCCCGAAAACTTGTCACAATGTCTCGATGCCATAGTTGCGTTTGGTAATGCACATTTAATGCAAAAGGCTCAAAATAAATTGGCGGTAATATCGTGTCATCATCATGCAACGTAAGTTCTTTTCAGAGAATGAATTCCAGACATTTATGATTATTATTTTTATTATTTTGCAGCGATTTTCTATACCCCATGCCCGTAAAACAATTGGAAGTTCGTCAGGTGGATGGGCAATATGAGGCATTTAGTTTAGTGGAGAAAACCGTTAAGCAACGTCTAAGTCACATTATAACAAATGCTCCTAAGATTAGCCAATCCACTGAAAGCCTGTTAGCTGGAAGCATGTCCATGGCTTTGTGTTATATATCTAGAGTGAGTATTTTTTAGTTGGCAACAGTTTATTTTTTAGAATTTTATTTGTATTGTGTCTTTAGATCCAACGTAATAGTGCTGCAGGGGTAAAAATCCATTCTCGAATTTTAGTGCTGACGGGAAGCAACGAATGTGCTTCCCAATACATGACCTATATGAATGTCTTCTTTACTGCTCAAAAACTGGGTATAGTTCTTGATGTTTGTGCCCTAGATAAATCTTTGAGTTTACTGCAGCAGGGCTGCGATATTACTGGTGGTCAATATTTACGCTTGACCCAATTGGAGGGTTTGCTACAATATCTCTTATGGGTATTTTTACCGGATCCCCAAATGAGACAAAAATTAGTATTACCGCCGCCCACAAAAGTAGATTATAGAGCTGCCTGCTTTTGTCATAGAGAGTTAATAGATATTGGCTATGTTTGTTCCGTGTGTTTATCAAGTAAGAGTATTTAAAGGAGTTTTAGATAGGTAATAATTGATATGAAAATCCTTTTCTCCTTTTAGTTTTCTGCAAGTTCAGTCCGATTTGCACTACCTGTCAGTAAGTATTGAACAACTATTTTAAGTGAATAGGTTCAAATTATGTATATTCTCAGTCCTGAGTAGTCTGATTTGAAGATTTTAAAAAATTACGAGATAGAGTTCATATGCTAAACATTTGTTTTTGAAAATTTTTTTAATATCATAAAATATTTTCATTTTTAATTTTAGCACTGTTTTTAAAGTTCCTGGGCCACTGCCTACAAAACCCAAAAAGAAGAAAAAGGTCTAAACATAACTTTTTTGAAAACTTGAATTTTTATTAAAAAGCTAAACGGCAATCTTATAAACTACAATAATTAACAAAACCATAATATTAAAAAGCAGCACTTTTAATTTTATCATTCATTTCGAGTTATTTTACTAAAATACATGGGCCCAAAATTGGCTGGTAAATACGGCAGTACCATTTGCCCATATTTTAAACTTCTTGGATATTCAAATTTATAGATATCACTGAACAAAGTTACAATATTACTTAAATCTTTAATAGTACATGTTAAGCCGTGTTCGTGAAATACTTTTTGCAAAGCCATATGAACAACGCCATCATTTTGTACGGGTGATAGGGAGCATGTGGAATAAACTAAACTTCCTCCCGGTTTCAACAAACGCAAACAATTCTCCAAAATACCCGCCTGTAGTTCGGGTATCCTTAATCTTTCCTTAATGCGTGTCGGCTTGAAGATATTATTGTCGGTTTCCGTAAGAGAGTGACGATCTGTGGTGCAGGGGACATCTACCAAGATTTTATCATAAGAACCATACTCATCTAAATTACGAGCATCAGATTGGTTTAGTACTAAACGTTGACCTTCCCAGCGTTCATCATAATCGAATAAATATTCTTTCATAACTTTGCGAACACGATTTACACGCGATTCCATTACATCGTTACACACCAACTGTTCGGGATGTAAAGTTTGTAGCATTAATAAAGATTTACCACCAGGAGCTGCACATGCATCAAGTACACGTTCACCTAGTTTTACATCTAATATCAATGGTGGTAATATGGAAGCACCATCAAGTAAATAATGAGAAAGTACACCTGCAATTGAAATTGGTAAGTGAGACGTCATTTTATCAATAATATTAAATGAATGTTAAACACACAGGTTAATTAAGTTTTGTTTTCAATAAAAGCAAAAAATGAGAAAATTAAATATATGTAAGTCGGGCAGGACATGTTTTCAAATGACTATTTCAATCCACATTTTTTGTTTTACTATTTCAAACTATTTACATTGATATTTTCCCTACCTGTTAAACATTTATTTGGCCGTCTAAATTCCGAACAGTTTCCCATTTCATACGTGTATAAAGACAAGTGTTCCGGAAATACGAAATTAGTTTCAGGTTCTATGTTCAAAGGAAAATCCGCGGTCGTTTGGTAATATCTATAATGTTCTGATTCTGGTATCCAGTCTTCCATGCCTTTTATTTTTGTCGCCGGCACAAATTCGTACAGACCTCCCGTACTAACACCAGGATCTACCATACGTTTTTCATCGATACAGACATCATGCACCAAAACGGGATTTACACTAGGATTATCATCTTCCGCCTCAGGTTCTTTTTCACTTGAACCTCTTCTATACTCTATGTCATCGGGCAGTTGACTTTCATTTTCTGGATACAAAGACTGTATTTCTTTTTGCTTTTGTCTTCTGGTAATCGAATCCATTTTGTCGCCTAATTCGTAAATATTTTTGTGGAACCCAATCGTTTCTTCACCTTCTAAACGCTCCTTGGCCAAGTTCACTAAAGATTTAACATTTATAGCACCTGAAAAGTTTTAATATTTATAAAAGTTACTTTGACAGATATTTAATCTTCAATTACCATCCATTTCCAATCGACTGCAAGTCTTTTCTGTATCACCAAAATTATTAACCATGGCCATATATTTGTGTTCGGTCAACAATGCTGCTCTCATATTTTTCCACCTAATACCAAATACAGACCCATAGAAATCGTCGAAATTCTCAAGAGCTCTATCGGTGTTTGTCTTTTTTCTTTGTTGTATGGACCAACGAGTTTTGCCACTTTTCCATCGCTGTTGTATTGACCAGAAATTGCGTGATTTTAACATTTTAATTTAATGTTACTAATATCTCAAAAAATTCGATTACGCTACACGTTCTATATAACCGGCACTTTGTTTTGTTTGAACAGCTGTCGGACAAAAGTCATATGTTTTTGCTTAATTGTAATAGATTACGTGGCACAACCCAATTGGAAAATTATAAGTTCAGGATTATCATAATTTCCACATATCGATTTTTAAGTGATTACAAAAAACGCAGTACATACTACAAAGTGGCAGTCGTTTTAAGTTTTCATCGAATTTTCGATATAAAAATTGACAATTTTCTTTAAAAACGTAGTATTTACAAAGTTACAGCCGATTTTAAATATAATCGATTTATATAGTAAATCCAAGGGATCGCAGATTAAGCTAATTTTCCCATAAAACGCAGTATTTACAAATTTACAGCCGAAATAAAATATGATCGAATTATTGATAGGAAAATCGATTTTGTATATAGAAAATTCAATTGATCAGAGATTAAGGTTATTTGCCCTTAAAACGCAGTATTTACAAAGATACATCCGATTTAAAATATGATCGAATTTTTGATATAAAAATCGATTTATATTGAATTTCAAAGTGCTCAGAGATTAACCTTATTTCCTTTAAAACGTAGTATTTACAAAGTTACAGCCGATTTAAAATACATTTGCATTTTTGATATAAAAATTGATTTATATAGAAAATATAAGTGTTCACAGATTAAGCTTTTTATATAAAGAATTCGTATTTTGATATAAAACTCGATTTATGTATATTAAAAATCCAAGTGATCTGTGATTAAAATAATTTTCCCTAAAGATTGCAGTATTTACAACTCAATGATGATCACAAAAGGTGTCAAATTGATTGAATAAAAAGAAGTTTCAGTTTTTTTTATAATTTTTCATCCTATACATATTTGTATAAATACTCTAAATATTTATAACATACAATAGAGACACTTATTTATTTATATTATTCGTATATTGTTGTTGTACATCTAAAATAATAATTATCAATTAATTTATGTAGTTAAAAGCGCTATCAGACGAGATGTATTTTACATATGTACTGTCAAATTTTCCATCTGTAAAAGTTGTACAAATCATGTGATACATATGAAACTTTGCATGTGTAAAATACATGTGTAAATACATATCGCTGGTCTCATGTAGAAAGCCCCTAACTCGCTATTTTTTCGAAATTAATTTTTTTTGCGATTCCAATGCATTTAACGCAAATACACCTCCTCACAAAAATTTATTGCAATAGTGTAAAAAATAACACTTTTATAAGCATTTGTAAAAAAAAGTTACATGTTGAATATTACAGTTTCTATTATGTTTTTACCTTCTCCTGTAAAGCTTCAAATATGCGAGTTAGGGCCTTTCTACATGAGACCATCGATATGTAATTTTTTCGATTAGGACACGCTCTATTTTCCTGTGACAAACATAAACAAAACGGCTGGTTTGTTTTGAAACAAAATTTTTTAAAAAAATATATTGTAAAGAAAAATAAAAGAAAATGGACAATGAACATGGAAAAGTAAGTATTTTTCGATTTTTAATAAATTAAATTATGTTTATTACATTTATTGCAGTTAGATTGGCCAAAAGAAGCAATTCTTGAAATTTATACAATTTAAAAAGTCAGCTTTTCTTTACATTTTTAGGTTATGTCATATGGAAAAACATAAGCAGGGGCCAAATTACCGCATTCGAGATCGAATGAGCTATCGTATCAAAAAATGTTTTCGATAGCGAAATTATGATAAAATGTACTAAAATTCTTGCTTGATATCGAATGCCATAATCTCAAAAAAGAAAATTGCGATCAATTTTACTCGATATCAAATGCGGTAATTTGGCCCCAGGTGTGATAGCAAAAATTATGAATCGTATGTAAAACGGAAATTTTGACATACATACGGAATTACATATGGGTAAAAGTGACAGTACATATGTACATATGTAAAATACATCCCGTCTGATAGCACCTTAATAAGTAATGTCATGTAAGTCTACTTAAATAGATTTTTATCACTCAATAGTAAAATTGAGGATGATAATGCAAATGGGTTTTGCTTTTGTTTGTATGTAAGTACAAAGGCGGCGGAGGTAGTTATGTTTATACATATGGTGAATTTCACGTCAAGTGACCCAATGTTAAAAATCGATTTGGATGAAATTTGCACCAAGGTTAGTACTATTGGATAGTAGGCCAGACACAAATTTTCAGCTCTATCAGTCTAGAAGTGCCGGAGTTAGAGGGGGTCACAGTTGGGAATTTTGGTAAATTTTGGTCATACAGGGTTTTTTTAAAATGAGTGTAACTTTTCACCTATTGGTCCTAGCAAAAATTGTTCAAAGGACTTTATTTTTTTTTAAATATTTTTTTTTAAATTTTTTTTTCAATTTGGGCCCTTTTTTTCTTAAAAGAAAGCTTATACAATTTACTTTAAGGTCTTTATAATCTCTTAATGGGATGCGAGTGGGATATCTATAAAAAAAAAATATTTGTTATCTCAAGAATAGGATTTTTCAATATTTGGCACATGTACATTTTCATTTATATATTAATTTTAATAAATTATTTATTATTATTATTATTCTTATTTAGTATTATAAGTAATAAATAGAAAAAAATTAAAATAGTGCATATGGTACAAATTGAAACACTTTCTTATTTGAGTTGCAAATTTTTTTATAGATACCTCACTTGCATTCTATTAAGTGACCACAAAGCTCGTAAAGGAAATGGTTTCTTTTGAGGAAAAATAAAAAAAATGGCGGAAAATGAAAATGATACATGTGCCAAATATTGAAGAATTAAAAAAAAAATTTTTTAAAAAAAAATATTTTTGAAATGATTGAAGAAATAGCTATCTAAAGTCCTTTGGACAATTTTTGCTAGGACCAATAGGTGAAAAGTTACACTCATTTTAAAAAAACCCTGTATGACCAAAATTGACCAAAATTTCCAACTTTGACCCCCTCTAACTCCGGCACTTCTAGACTGATAGAGCTGAAAATTTGTGTCTGGCCTACTATTCAATAGTACTAACCTTGGTGAAAATTTCATCCAAATCGGAAGACATCGATTTTTAAAATTGGGTCACTTGACGTGAAATTCACCATATGTATAATAAATTCAGAGGTAGTTTAACATTCATAAAAGTATACAGTGAGAAAAACAATTAAAAATACTTGTATGTTTTCAGTTATAGAATGTAAAAAAATAAGAAGAAAAAGTACAAAAGTAAAACAAGGAACTTAAAACTTATATAATTTATACAGTTAATTTAAACTTATAGGTATTATAATTTTAAATCCTTAAAAGGATGTAATTGTACATTTGTTGCTTGCGTTTTAAGTTTAAGAATCATTAGTTTTAATCAAGCTTTTCAAAGGAGTATTTTCATCTTGCTGTGCTTGTTCTGGATCTGATTTTTGGGGCATTTTGTTCCAAGGCTGCTCTTCGCCCGAGCCAAAGATTACAAATGCCAAAAACTCGATAATGAATAAGACAATGGTTACGAAGAAAATAATACGCCAGGCGCCAATGGTTTGCTAAAATAATGAAAAATGGAAATTTAACAATAAATGTAAATCTTTTTACTGAGAAGATTTTAAGACTTGCATTTCCTTTGGTAATGAAACCCACAAACAAGGGCACAATAATACCGGGCAAAGTTGCAGCGGTATTGGTTATGGCTACCAGAGTACCGGCATAGTTGGGAGCAATATCGATGTGATTGGAGAGGAAACCAGAGAACATACCACCCATAGCAATGATGCCAATTGTCATAATAATGACAGCGGCAGTGTGCTTGCAGCCGATGTAACATAAACTCAGTAGACAAATGGCCGGAATGATGGTGCATATGGACGTGGCAGTTTTACGAGCAATGGTGGTAGTAATTTTTTCTGAAATTAGATTTTTTTTTAAATTAATATTAATGAATATTTTATTGGTTATGTTGTAATGTTATAAACTTACGTTTGGCTTTGAGTGTATCTAAAGATTTGCCCAAAATAATACTGAAGATCAACATAGGGAAGTAGGGTAAAGCACTGGCGACAGCATTGCTGGAGACATTAAAGGCCAACACCTGTTTCATGTAGAAGGGAATCTCAATGAGGAACATGTACCAACCCCAGTTGTTACAGCAATGCGCAATTAAAATGGCCCAAAATGGAACTGATGTCAACACCTTCTTCCATGGCACTGGTGGATGTTCTTCCTTAACAGGAGTGTGTTCAGTTTCTAGGCCCAAGGAGGAGTTAATCATTTGTCTTTCCTCAATACTGATAAATCTTTGTTTATTGGGATTGTCTTGTACCAAAATTGCCCATAAGAACATCCAAATACAACTTAGACCACCCATGACATAGAAGACAGATTCCCAACCGTAAGTACCAGACAAGACACCAGCCAACAGTATAGAAATAGCCGTGCCAAACGATGTACCCACATAAATAATGGTGGACATGACAGATCTTTCATTGGGTGGAGACCAGGCGGCAATCATACAGTGCATAGCTGGGAAAGTGGCGCCACCACCGATACCCTCGAGCACACGCATTATAATCAAACCCACATAATGCAATTCGGTCATAATCGGTGTCAATAAAGTACAAACGACATTAATAGCCACGGAAAAGCACATGACCCATTTGGCGGAGAAGTTTTCAGCTACACGAGCACTGGGCATTTGTGAAACCAAGTAACCCCAGAAATAGCAACTGAGCAATGTACCCTGCAAAGGTTCACTCCAGGTAAAGGGACCATCCTGAAAGAAAAAAAGAAAAATAATTTATCATTTACAATTTAAACTAAACTTAATACATATATATGTACATATGTAGATAAGGTTAAGTTGTGCATATTGTTCTAAGAATTGTTAATTATTATTTTCAAATAATATTTTTCTACAAATAGTAATCTATACATATATATAAAACAGGATGTGTGTATGTATGTAAGGTATGGACTCCACAACGGCTGGGCCGATTTTGATGAAATTTTCAGGGAATCTTCAGAATATTTAAGCGGGTGAAGTCTGGTGTTTGATTTTTGGTCTGTGGGCGGAGGGGAGTGGCAAAATCCAATTTTCATATTTGCACCACCAATGACATATACATTTTTTTTGCTTTTTTTTATTTTATTTTATTTTTTGAAAGCCATTGTCATGTTTTTCAAAACTCTTAAATTGGTTATGTAGTACCGAAGATATTTACAAAAAACCTATGTTAATAATGATCCAATATCAAAATTTTAAAACTTTTGAAATTTTGCTTTCAAAAAGCAAATTTTTCGGTTTATTTACAAAATATTTACACCATTCGATAACACAAGATATTCCGCCCTTACTAAGGTGCAGCATTGTACAATAAGTTAAAAATAATATTGTATTATCAATCGATGATAAAAAAAACTTTATGTACTTTTGCATTTTGTGCACATTTTTGAGCTTTCACACGCTGATAAAAAATAACGGTACATTCAAACAAATTGCTCGAAGCGCTTGATTTTCAAGATCACTGTCCGCAGATGAGCTAAACGCATGCTTGAAAGTTTCATATTTTTGGAGCCGAGTCAAGAAAATCACGCTGTCGACGAACATGCGTGTGCATTTGTTGAAAGACCCGTCTGCCCAAACATTCTTAAAACAACTTTTGGACATCGAAAATGGAAAAATTTCGTTCCCGCCTAACTTCTGTCAAATGCAAATGAATATTCAAGCGTTGTCGACAAGGTATTCCCAAGCTCAATGAGCAAATTCAATTGAAACTGCCCGGCAAATTAATCAAATACAAATCGATCGACACAGTAATGGATGAAGAACAAGCCGGCAATTATCCCACTGAATTCATTGGAACCACCCGGAATGCCACTGCTAATGTGCTCACATTAAAGGTTGAATCACCGGTAATTCTTATCCGCAACTTAAACGCACCAAAGTTATGCAATGGAACCAGATTAACCATAAAAAACTGCTCATCAAATTTAATCGAGGCAACAATCATCGGTGGCAGATTCAAAGCCGAAGACGTACTTATTCCACGAATTCCGATGATTTCCAACGATTTACCATTCCAATTCAAGCGGCTCTAATTCCCTTTGCGTCTTGCCTTTGCTATTACCATCAATAAAGCATAAGGCCAATCATTGACTATTGCTGGCTTAATTTTAAAAATTCATGTTTTTCACACGGCCAGTTGTATGTGGCTTGCTCCCTAGTTGGCACGCCAAAAAATCTGTACGTTTTTAAACCAAATAAAAAAAAAAAACAAAAAACATTTTCTATCCGCTGGGCTTAAAATGAAGTAATAAATAAATATAATTTGCAATTTGCCTTAAATACATGCTTTTCTTTTTTGATTGAGCCCATATCTTCACCATATGTAAGTATTCTGCAAAAAAAACTTTATGATATATATTCCATGCATTTGTATTTAAAGGCCGTAAATTTCGTTAAAAGCTTAATTTAAATCGTGTGGTAATACAACACTAATGTTTTCTTAGGGCCAGCAACGCGGACTGGGTCAGCTAGTTTCATTCTAAAAAACAAATAAAAATTAATAAATACATATGTATGTATGTATGTATATTGTTGAATTTTAAATTAAAATTAAAAAAAAAAACATATTAAACCAAGAAGTAAACAAAAGCTAAAACAATACACGTGTTTTAAAGGATGTCTTCTAGAACTTCTGACGTCACGTTACACGTTAAATTACCAAAAACACAATCAGAAATTTTGCGTTTTATGCAATATTACATATGTATACATATGTATGTATTTCGTTTGGGTTAAAAGAAAAGTAAAAAATTAGCTTCAAGTAGAAACAAACAGTCGTAATTTAACTCTGGGTGGAGAAAGAATCAGGCCCTCCTTGTTTCGCTGCCTTCGAGAGTCTTGCGACTCACTCGCATTGGTTAATGTTTGGCGCCGTATAACTGTACCGCGTTACAGTTTCTCGAAGTTTGCATTAAATAAATAGTTGAAATTTCGTGATTATAAACATCATGCAATTTAACCCAAAAGGTTTTTCCCGTTTTTTAGCTTATAAAATTTACGTTATTTTAATACCCATCACATTAACGAATTGAGTTAACAGAGATTGTCAGATAGGGAAGAATTAAGGTTTAAAAAAAAATTTATAAAAATTGAAATAGGTTGAATTTTAAAAAACGGGAAAAACCATTTGGGTTAAATTGCATGATGTTTATAATCAAGAAATTTCAACAATTTATTTAAGTAAATTCTATGAAAAAATAAAAAAAAACACTAAAATTTTCTCTGAAATTTTCAAAATTTTTGAATTAAAAAAAGAAAATGTTTTTTAATTTTTGATAACCCATTGAATGCGCCTCTCAAAGACCTTTCATATGATGCCAAATTTACATATAGCTCCTTTGGAAGAAATGTGAAAAAAATCAAAAAGCCTCTAAAAAGGGCATTTTTATCCTTTGATCCAGCTCACCAAATATTGACCCCAGGACAAAAAAATTGAGAAACGTAGATTTAAAATGAATCAAATTTTCATATTAGTCAGGAACATCGATACCTTATTTTTTCTTCATACAAACGGGGCCACCCTAATGTACATATATCAGGCCAATTAAGTCCTCCTATTAAGGAGGTAACTTAAATAAATACAAATACAAGTAGAAACAAAATTTATTTTAAAATGTTAATGCGATTTTTGAACGTTGTTGTCTTTTTAATACAATTAAAAATTTTTTTTTAAAAATATAAAAATTCGTACTTAGATTTAAACATTTATCCAGAATCTTTTTCATCTAATAAAAATTTTAGATTGTATTCAAATTATTTTTATCTTGCACTCACCTCTATTTCTGTGGTTGCATTTGCGTTACCGCCTGGTGCTTCACAAATTTCATACTCCGAAGTCGCTGAGCTAGCATTTTCACCGTGATCTCCACCATGAGAGCCATGGCCGACAGCAGTGTGATTTAACATGGCAACCATTGCAACACTAAGATTTACTTTCAAGCCATAAATAATGGCCATACCTATTGAACCCAAAATGGCCAAAATATAACGTGCTGGTAGACATTCTGTTAAAAGAAAGTGAAAAGGGTAAATAAATCATTAATAAAGTCTAGATTTAAGGATGGGTATATTAAGTTTGTAGTTTAGGGGCTTGGCCATGTTAATATCCTGCTGTCAAATGTGTGTTTCGTTATTACAGTCAATAGGACACGGCTACTAACAGCATGTGCTGCAAATATTGTAAATTAATACGATTTTGAAATGTGTATAAACTAGGATAAGTTTAAAATATGAAGTTTTTAGTATGATTTTGAAATTCGTTCTATGAATAAATAAATAGATAATTGTCGACCAGACTACTTACAAATCTACTAAGAAAAATATTTTTGTTCGCGATGTCCTCAACAGTAATTCGTTATAATTTTGGTACTTTTAACCTCAAAATTAAGTAGTTTTAGACTGATTACAACAAAATGTTATAGAATAAACAAACAAACTTAAGAAATTTTAAGGAAACTTATTGCTTAATGATACTAATAATGAATTATAGTCGTATAATAACTTCTTTAAATCTATTTATTTGAAGTAAATTTTTTATTTTTTTATTATATATATTATAAAGTAATTCTTTAATATATAATTAGTAATAAAAAAAGTGGCGAATGAAGCTACGAAGAAGTAATGAATTCTAGAAGTCATTAAAATTAAGAATGAATGTGCAGTTTTTGCTAGGAAGTTAAATTAACTTAAATTTGAAATAAAAGTTATATAAATTTTTTAACTAATTTTGAATTTGAAATATGTATGAATTAAGGTACGGTGACAAATAATTGACGGGAGAAACGTAACTACCTACTAAATTAAGTTGTTTTTTTTTTTGTTTATTTAGAAAACGTCTTTAACTAAGGACAAATCGTTATAGAAGTTTAGTTTAGTTTTGTTTTCTTAAATAATTTTTGATCTTACAAAACACTTATAACCAGGGGCCAAATTACCGCATTCGTGATCGAATGAGCTATCGTATCGAAAAATGATTTCGATATCGAAATTATGATAAAATGTATTAAATTTCTTGCTCGATATCGAATGCCATAATCTCAAATAAGAAAATTACGATAAATTTTACTAGATATCGAATTCGGTAATTTGGCCCCAGGGTTTAATATTTAGTAAAACATTTTTGTACCACTTCCATATTTATATGCAGAAATACTAAAAATATACAAACTATTGAACAACGAAATATATGCACAAGCTTAATGGTAGAAATATTTCTAGTAGTTATTCTAAATATATTTTGCCATACAAAATATTTCTAGTAGCAACCAGAACACAAAATAAAATTTTTTCATTTGCAATATACCCTGAAGGAAACCTGGGGACAATTGTCGCCAAGTCACCACTTTTATCTACTATTTTGGTAACGGTTTGGCGACATTGTCAACAGCATTGTAACGCCCATAAATATTGGTCCAACAGCCACCTTAAAGTTTACCGATCGACTAAGAATCACTTTCTAAATCGATTTAACGATGTCCGTCCGCCCGTCCGTCCGTCTGGCTGGATCCTGAATAAACATAATTAGCATAACAACCAACCATACAACTCTTGTAAATAACGCTATTGAGATGAAATTCAACCAATATAATCCTAAAATACATAGAAATCACATTAGTGGATACTGGATTTAGAAGCTATCGGTCCATGACTGGTCCATTTCTTCTATGCCACCCATAAATATTTTGTAAATAATGTTATTGAGATCAAATTCAAACAAAAAAGCCTCATCTTATATCTTATCCTTTTTTATACTCTGTTTCTTAGCTTGTTGTGAATATGGAAAAAGTTCTTTTAATTTTATAAATTGTTAAAATACACTCAAGATTATTATGGAAATCAGACAAACTCTTTAAATTACAGTAAGAGTCGGTAATTACATCAATTATAAATGGTTGAAATTAGATAAAATTTCAAAATGTTTAACATAAATTATGTTGGTCGTAAAATTGTCTTTCAAACAATATATAAAATACTAATAAAATTTGCACTAAGACTGAAGAGAAAACATAGAATAAGAATATTCTAGTCCTATAACCAGTGTAGTTTTTCTATTTCTTAGTACGTTTAGGTGGAGGGTATTTAAGATTTGGCACAGCCGAATATTTCACTCGAACTTGTTTGAGATCGATTCGTTTAAAATGGGAACAAAGATTTTTTTAATTAAACCTAACCTTCGTCTAGACAAAACAAAAAAATCTTTTTTTTGGGGAAAAAATCTTAAAATCTGTTTTCGGTTAAAAAATCTTAAAAAATAAGATAAAATCTTAGTTCTGGCAGCGCTGCTCCCCACTATGGTGGTGTAGGGTATAAAAACGAAATTGTAAGAAGTTGCAAATGTTAAAAACGTTAACTCTCTGCTTATAACATTAAACATCGTCAAACAAATATATATGTGATACAAATAGTGGTTACCCTTTTTTGAGTAAATATTTACTATGTCTGATCGAACCCTTAGTAATATGTGAAAACCACACAAATCGGTTTACAACTTAAGTTGTTTTAAAAATAAAATAAAATATTTAAATATTTGCAAGTGTGGCTGCTTTATTTTTAAAATTCATATAAAATAATGTGGTTATTTAAAAATGTTTTAATGATGTCAACGATTTTTTTTTGTTTTAATTAAATTTTTATTATACATTATGATAAAATGAATATAAATGTTTCGTCTCAGCGCCAGATTGGCTTTATAGAGGCTTGTTGGCAAAAAAACTTACAATATAAAAATTAAATTAAAAAATAATAGATAATAAAAAATAAATTTAATTTATGTAAATTAAATATAACTTAGAATCTAAATAAAATTTGAGCAATTATATATTAGAAGCTCATCAACAGTTTAAAGTAAAGCTTTTTACAGAAGATTTAAATTGTGAAAGTCTTGATACGCATTTAATATTAGTGGACAAGTTATTATATTCTCTACAACCAGAGTGTTTCACTGTTGTTTCACTTGGATTTTGTGAAAATTGTATTGTATGGTGGCCAATGCTATTAAGACATTTAAATACGTAAATTAACAATTGTAATTTGTAAAGCCCGTAAATTGGTAAAAAGTAGGGAATACATCTCTGTACAAAGTAATAGTTGAAAAACGAATATGTAAATTTGCTACATTCTTTAAAGCTTTATTTTGTATTCTTTGCAACGATTTAAATTCTGTAGTTTTTTTTAAACCATAATGCATAGTAAGATAATTGCATTGACTTTGAACTAGAGATTGAAAAATTAAAGACTTCGTATTTTTATCAAACTTATTTTTAAATTTGTATAAAAAGCCCAGTGCAGGAATAATTTTTGATTTAAGATTCTTAATATGTTGATCTTAAATAAGGTTTCTCTGAATACAAATACCCAGATATTAAACAGATAAAACTTCTTGAATTTCTTTACACAAAAATGCTAAATTCATTATTAAAACCAGAGTGTGGTTTGCATCTTGTAAGTCTTGTTTTATTATGATTTATTTATTTATTCAGTAATAAAAAGCCAATTAGGCCAAAATAATATTACATAGTAATACAATAAACCTAAGTATAAAAGCAAGGTTAAATATTAAATAAATTTCATGTTACAATACTATCAAATGGGCTCCCCAGCCGTGATAAAAAAAAGTGTAGATAAGTATGTCAAGCTTTAATAAAGAAAAAGAGACAAATGAAATACGGTCCAGTTAGGGAAAGAACCACATTAATAGAAGAGATCACAAAGGGTCTTAAAAATATTACAAAAGTTTTACTTTGAAAACATTATTAGAATGCGTAAAAATTCGCAATCTAATGGCAGACTATTCCAATAGCTTTAGATTTAAACAAAGTTTATTTAATCGAATATATTCTATATAAGGTTTTAATGCAATTTCATGCTTATAATGATAAAAAAAAAACACTAATGTAATCAGCATAAATGAACATTTTACCCGTTAACTCCAGATTTTTCAAGTCATTTATGTAAATTGAAAACAACAACGGACCTAAAACACTTCCCTGAGGAACTCCATGAACAACAGTTTCTAAAGTATTACACTTATCATTAACCAGAACAAATTGTCTTCTATCATTTAAATAGCTCTGCATTAGCAAAAGCTCATTTCCGCAGAAACCATAATATTTCAAATAGATTTCGTTCAAATAAATAAATTTACATATTTGAAATTTCAAGAAAATTTTGTTTGTGTCTAGCTCTCTTCTCCTGTTATTATATAATTTTTCAATTCAAATTTATAAGCAAGAACATGAAACATAAATAGACTTGATACCTGGTAACAAAAAGAAAATAAGTAAATTTCTATCGTTTATTTTTAGCAGTCGTATTGTCGTGGGTCAGTTATCAATCACGTCGTTGGCCTGAAGACGATATTTTATTGTGTAGAATTTGACGTTATTGATTTAGTATAGCATGTAAACAATAATAGTGTGTATGAATAGTAATATTTTAATATGTTTTGGTGGGGAGTATTTCCTTGAAAATGTGTTTTTTTTATAAGCAAGTAATTTGTTTTTACGAATACGAGTATAGGGCGAGGGATTTATAATCGAAATCATTATAATGAATATCAATATTGTTTGTTATTGGTAATAATTGATATGTTGGTGACAAAATTTAATCAATTAGTAAAACGCGCCTGCATAAATTTAAAACAGTCTGCGTAATACTTTATTTTATCTAAGAAATTTTTTTTATACTCTTATTAAAGTCTACCTTTTTATAAAGGGTGTCGCAACTAGAACGCAATTTTTAAATTTGGCGCCATTCGAAGTGTCATTGTTTGACATTTGAACAATAGTTATTGTTTGCTAGTATAAGGTACGAGGTTAGTAAAAATGGAGCGCTACACGAATGAACAACGCATTCTCATTGTGAAATTGTTTTACCAAAATGGTTAGTTTGCCATGAGAATACCAAGTAATAGTTAAACAATAGTTAGTATTTTAGTTTACCAATGGTTAACTAATGACCGAGAATTCGGTCATTAAAGTGATGCTCGGAAGTGGGCCTTATATGGGATCTACGACTAATTATGGACAAGAAAATTTTACCTTATTGTTTGTATACATATGAAATATATTTGTGTTTTTTGAGAGAGTTATGCTCTTTAAAGTGATTTTCGGAAGTGGGCCTTATATGGGAGCTACGACTAATTATGGAGTGATCTGCACAAAATTTATAGATGTGATTTGGCTTCATTTACCACGCATTTGTTATGAAATTTGTAAACCCGAATTTCGGGAGGACATTTGTATGGGGGACAGGTGAAATAATGAACCAATTTCTACCAGTTTCAATACCATCCATCCTTGGGCCGAAAAAATATCACGTACCAAATTTTATCGAAATCCAGACGGACGGGCGGACGTACATCGTTAAATCGATTCAGAAAGTGATTCTGAGTTGATCGGTATACTTTAAGGTGACCAATATTTCTTGGCGTTACAAACATCAGCACAAATCCAATATACTCTCCCCACTATGATGGTGTAGGGTATTAAAAACCACTGATACGTATTTTTAACAAAACCATGATTTTCAAAATAAATTTGCACAATTTGAAAGCGTTGTTCAGGCGTCAGGCTATTAATGTTGAAACGTCAAACCAAACCACAAAGTATACAGAGGTGTTACGAGACGCATTTTGTTTACATTTTTGCAAAATATAACATTAAGCGACACAGTTTAACACACAATAAATTAGGTTCCAAAAAGTAATACATACGAATAGTATTACCAAATGTCACATTTAATGTTTTGTATGCCTTGTAAATAGTGGTTGGTTGGAATATGAATTGTATGACATTTATTTCTTATTTATAGCAGTGTATTTGTTGTTGTGTACGGCCCACAGTTAAACTTATGTTTTGCGGTTTAACGCTGCTAGAAAAAAAGGTTTACACTAACAAACCTTAGCAAAATTACATGATATACAAAACTTGATATTATTTTATGAGGAGGGTATATTGGATTTGTGCTGATGTTTGTAATGTCGAAAAGTATTAGTCTTACTCCCACCTTAAAGTATACCGATCGACTCAGAATCGTTTTTAAGTTTTAAACACTTATAAAACATTTAAGATAAAATTTAACGCAAATAGAAGTCATGTCACTACGTTTTTGAATTATCGATCCATAATAGGTCACACACATATACTGGGTGCAGGGTATTATTTGCGCGGGCTTGACCAACTATAATTTCTTACTTGTTTTTTATGTAAATAGTTTCAAAAATTTCGTGATCTCTTTGTTTTTATTACAAAAACCAAAGCATAAGATAACAAAAACGAACATAAATTTAAAAAACTGAAATTTTCGTATTTCGATTTCCTAACAAGTTCATCAATAACAATTCAATCGCTTCATTTTTTTCAACTAAAGTCCCTTATAGTAATCAAAAAACGAGTGGAAATCTAGAACATATGTATGTATGTATGTATGTATGTACATATATGGCTGCTTAAGAACAACAGAAAGTAAACAAATTCCAAAATAAATTTTTACAGAACAAGTTTTTTGCTGCAATTTCATATAAATATTTATTTATTCTTGGATATGGCAATCATTGACTTCTAAACGACCTTTAACAATTTACCACACTACTCTGTAGGAAATTAATATTTGAAATCTGTGTTTTTTTTTTGGTTTGTTTGGAATTTCAATAATGAAATTTTTGCGAAATAAATGGAAAATACGGAAAAACTATAAACGAAATCTTAGAAATATAAATTATATAGAATACACACACAGCCGGAAAATATTATAAAGAAGCTATCTCTTCTCTCTGTTTCTCTTTTCATGTTCTTAAACTTTTTTCTAACGGTATAGAAAAAACAACTCCTACAGGATTAAGTGGTTTTATGAGACAGTATGTATTGTATGTAGAATTGACCTTTAAAATACGACTTAAGGTCGTACGCGTGTAATATAATTATGCATTAGATATTTATTATAGCACACACATTTTATATTGTTTGGGTGGATACACAACCACTTTTTTCAGTTAAAATTTAAATGTTCTTTTCATTTATTCGTTACATGTTAAACATCAAAGCACTTTTTGGCAGCCGTTATTTTATTGTACGTTTAGATGTTTGTTACTATTCCTTTAAAATGTTGAAACAAAAGCGGTTTGTTTAGTACTTACTGCCTAAAATGCTACCCTTAGCTGGTACTTCTTCTGCCATATTTGTAAATTAAATTTTTATTTTTTTTTTACACTTTTGTTGCTATAGTTTAATTTATAAAAATTAAAACAAAGATATTTTATTAATTTTTAATAAAACAAAACACTTCCGTTGTTTTGTTTTAACAATTTTTTGAAGCGCGTTCACTCATTCACGTTTATCGGAAAACGTTTTCCGTTCGACAACAATCTTCACCAACTGTGTAATAACAACTACCACTGAAGTCTGGATAACTTTCTGCTTTTTGTTTGTTTCATTTGCCCCATTGGCCGTTCAAGTGCCACAGTGTGTTTTTATACCACATTTAAAAATCATTTTACATAAATGTGTTAAATGCATGACAATTTTACTGTTATTAACATTCGTTCTCTTAGGTTCTGTTTATTTGCTTGTGCACACGCTCTTAACTGTTAAATACCAATTGTTTTGCTTTTCTTTAATTTTTTTTATTTTATTAAGTTTGACTGACGTCAGGTTTTGTGTGAGTAAATTTAAACAAAAGTGACAAAAAGGTTGTTATATTTTGTTTGTTTAAATGCAATATTCTAATTAAATTTTGTTTTTTATTGTCACTGTTTTTTGTTATCGCTTACAAATCGCCACATTATATAGAATAATATTAAAATATGTATAATGGAAATTTGTAGTTTTTTTTTTTTAATAAAATTTTTATTATTTTTGGTTTTAATAATTTTATAAACAAACAGTGAAATATGGTAACTTACTCAACAGGCATGGAAAATCGCGTCTTATTATACTTGTTGAGTTTCTTTGTTTAAATCATGAATAAATACATACTGGCCAAAATTATATCAGTTGAAAAGGATTAACTCAAATGTGGAATTTAGAACTGTGTTAAAGTTTGTGATATCATTACAAATTATATTTAAAATGTATGCAGTAGGGTAGGGGGTTTATATTACATACATATTTTCTATTTTAGATGCTTACAAGAAGGTCTAAAATTATTCTCCGTCTAAAAACGAAATGATGAATGAAAATTTCTGTTCTGTTATATTAAGAATTTAATTAACTCAATAGATATTTAAATATGTATAATGAAAGCATGAATGCTTTAAAATTGGGCGGGTGTACTTTGGATAAAATTCTTTCAAACTGTGGGCGACGAACATATTTTTTTGTTTCGTCCGAAAATAATACTCTTTTCCATTCTTTTTTATTTTTCTTACATGTAACGTTTTGTTTTCTACTCAAAAAATTTGAAAAAAAAACCATCGTGTAACTATACAAGGTGAGTGCAAATCAGAAACAAATATAACACTAAACAGAAACAACGGGCATTTGTTTGTGTAAAATAATGTACTACTGTCAAAAACACTTGAAAAAGTATTACTTTTGACATAAGTAAATTGTAAACAAAGTCAGTCAGCTGTGCTACTGCATCACTCACCTTGTATGGTTACACCATGAAAAAAACCATAGAAACTAGAGTTGCCTTAGATAATAACAACTTTCATGTCAGTTGCTCAAGTTTGGTTGCTGTACATAATCGACCCACTAGTTAGAACTTTATGTTACTCATTTAATTACTAATTAATGTTCTGAAACTACGGAAATACTTTAAAGCAATACATTAAAAAAACACACAATTGTGCGAAAAACAATTTGATAAATATTTTCGCTAATGTTATGATGTTTATTTGCCTTTTCGACTAACATATGATCAGTTTTAAAATATGATACAATTTATAAATATTTGAAACATTCCAGAGTTTAAAAAAAAATTTAACAAATAGTTTTGGCAAATATCTATGAATACAAACATACTTATGTATGCATATAATTAGAGGCATGCTTTTCATGTTTGACTTACATACATACATAGTGCGACCAACTGGCCCGAAAAATCCAGGACATGGCCCGGTTTTGGAACTAATGTCCCGGTGACATCCCCCGGATGGCCCGGATTTTTATTTTGAATTTAATTAGATAAAAAATATGTGGACTTGAACAACAAAACAGTCTATTTCATTGAATTTTGGCACAATTCTCTTAAATGATTCTTTTTAAATCATGTGTCTATGCATATCCCCAGCAAGCCATATGAGTCCGAAAAGAGTCTTTATGACACCTTTTCCGGAGCGTTCATGCTCTTTATGAGCCCAAAAAACAATAATTATTGCTCAGAAAACCTTCATAAAAGAGGGTCATTACATTCGAAAATGGTCCGTCAGAAAGAGCTCTTAGATAATGTCAGAAAAGAGTCTTTTATGAGGGTTTTTTTTTTGGGCTCTGAAAGAGCTCTAGATAATGCCAAAAAATAGTCTTTTATGAGGGTTTTTGGGCTCAGAAAGAGTTCTGACATCATGTCAAAAAAGAGTCATTGCAATTTTAAATATGTACAACAAATTTAAAGGTCGTATTTATTATTTTTTTTTAATTATTTTTACTTAAACAAAAAGGGACTCGCTGTGCACAGAATTGGAAAGATGTAAAATGTAGAAATTACCCCAGACAAAATTAGCGAATGGAATAAAAATAATCCTCCTACTAAGCCACGTTCTACTAAACCACATCAACGTTGGGTGGAATGTTTCAAACATTTTCAAAGTAAGAATGTACCATACACTCGCTTCGCGCGAATCATTGAACTTATATTTTGTTTGCCAGCAACATCTTTAAGTGTAGAGCGTATATTTTCGTTGAGCGCAAAATTATGGACAAAAGAAAAATCGCAACTCAAGCTAGATACTTTGAAACATATGCTATTTCTCAAATATAATTTAAAGTACGAATACGTTGAATTTTACAATTTTTTTAAAGAATTCCCAACATTGCTGAAGCAAATTTCATCACAGGATAAATACGATTTTAAACAAAAAGCGACTGAAAATTAAATTCAAATTACTTATAACATTATAATTGTCTAAATTTAACTTGAATAATAAAGTTTTTTCCCATAAAAAAGGCAAGGTTTTAAGTTTGAATGTTCCGGATTTTAGTACTTTTTTCGAAAAATGTCCCGGTTTCGCTCAAAATTGATGTAGTCACAGTATACATACATAGTATATGCAGGTATACTTCATTGGTGTTTAACGTAAATGAAGCGTACTTAAAACTCGTTGTTTTCATTTTCGTTTAAGTACATACGAGTATATTTTTTATGACGTAAAAAAAAGAATAGACAAAAAGTAAGTTAAGTCCCAATTTACACAAAGCAATTCTTTAAGCTAAGGAAGATAAGACGAGTTTGATTGTACTAGCAATTCGTGATACTCTTTTTTTTGTGTTACATATGTATGTGTATACAAATGTGTGTATATTCTCAAATTAAAATACGAGCGATTTAAGCAATAAGAATTGTGCTGTGTGAACACCAAAGAAATAAATTAAGGAAACAATTTTATCAATTTTTTCTATAAAAATTGCTTCGTGTAAATTGTAATGTAAATCCAACAGACAATTTAATATCTACGCATTATTATTTTTACATTAAAAATAATGAAATGAAACAAAAACTTGTTTGGAAATAAATATGTATGTTCTAACCTTTTGTGCAAAAAAATTGTTACCACCAAAAATTTTACACTTCGAACAATTACACTTTTATGAGAGTAACTTTAAAGACAAATATTTGAAGAGCAAAGAAAAATTATTACACTAGACAGATTTACCCTTGATGTTGGCACATTTGTCAAAATAATCAAATACATTTACCAATTTAAATGTAATACCACAACTTTAGCATTTAACCTTAATTTTATAAAAACAAAACCAAATTTCTTATTTGTTTAACTTGTTTACAAAAATTTTAAAAATTAATTTTATTTTTAACATATTTCAATATTTCTACATACATACATATATGTATTAAGATTTATTCAAAACATGTCTCTCGAAGATTACATAAGTACATACATATGTACCTAGATACGAGTACTCGTGTAAATTTATTTATAAACAAAATAATAATAAACAACTAAAGGTATGGTCACACATGGCAAATATTTACTCAAAAAAGCGTAACCACTTGTTTTAGCGCAAATTTGTTTCACTTTGTTTACTCTTACAATAGTTTTGCAAGATCAAACAGAGTCAAATAAAATAAAACTAAATATTTGTTGTTTTTTTTTTCTTAAACATATGAGTTTAAATATATGTTATTTAGTGGTTACGTCTTTTTCAAGTAAAGTGTGCCAAGTGTGACCGTACCTTAATAAATAGTACATATTTTTATGAACTTATTTCAATTATGCCATCAATCTGTGTTTACGCATGCGTCGCTCCACAGCAAACAAATACGTTCGTTTTCTTGCACACGCGCACATCTTGTGTGAAAGAGAAGCCCGATGGCAAAGCTAAACAAAACAAACCAAACCCACAACAACATATTGTTTTGTTTAGGTTACTTGTACTCAATGCGTACAAGTAAGTATTCGATACTATTCTTATAAAAAAATTCAATATGATAAAACTATGTTTACTTTTTATTGAAAAACATAAAATTTTAGTTCAATGTACATATGTTGTAAAAAGAAAGGTCAATGCACTTTCAGGCCATGCAATGAGTGAGAGAGAGTTGATAGGATTATGAATTTGTTATACGAGTACATACATCGGTGACTGCTTTTGAATTTTGAATGCTATTGCTGTTGTCGGTTCTATAGAACAATATTCTTTATTTTGGTTCTGTTCCAATTAACCGGTTGTTTGTTTATCTGATTGATTGTATTATACAAGTTCTAACGCAACATAGATATTTGTTATTATGTTTTGGTTCATATTAGTAATAATGGTATGAAATGTTAATAATCGATTTTCGGTTATTCGATCAACCATTTTCATTCAACTCGATTATTATAATCGATTAATCGAACATAAAAGTCGATTTTTTGGTCGATTACGAATTTTTTTTATAATTTTTTTTTCTTAAACTAAAAAATCAAAAATGTTTACAACTTGTTTTTTGTTGAAAAAAATAAAACATGTAATTTTATTCAATTGTTTTATTTTAAAAAGGCGCACTTGTTTTACATATTCCTGTTTAATAAATTTTATTTTTTAAATCTTATGAGATTTTTTCAGATGCGCTGATAAGGTAGTTGTGCTGCCACAAAAAGCTAACTCCTTCTTGCAAATGCAGCACTTTGCCTTTTTCCATTATACATTTTTTAAAATATTGCCGTGGTTTGACGTGGCTTGGTGCCATTTTTTTCACTTTTAATCACTGTTAACTAAATTTTACTTTTATTTTTTTGCACACCGACTTCCAAAAAAACAGCGCTTTTAGTTTTACAGGCTGATTTTTGGATTAATCGACACCAAAAGTCGATTTCAGTATAAAGTTGGTAGTGTAAAATCGACCACAAAATAATCGATTTTTGAAGGCAATAATCGATTAATGACAATAATCGAAGTCGATTTACCATTCACTAGTTCATATGTACATATATGAATCATTCTCAAAGACCTGGGCCAAAATAAGCATAGCTGCCGATAAATAAGAAATCATAAATTTCACAAAAATATACATACAATTCATTGGAATAAAATAAATTAAAAATTTAATGGATGACATTCGTTTCTCTATGGTTTCCTTCCCCACATGAGTTATTAATTTTAGATTACTGTTTATTTTTATTGCCATCTCAATACCAATAATAATACAATGTATGATCAAATTGTTTGGATGTTTTAATAAAACGCGTGCGTATCCCATTTTTCTTTTTTATTTCTTAATATTTGTATATACAATTCAATTGAAAAAGTGTTGATTAGTTGGCATAAACAAGAGGGGAGACCACTCTATCAATTGTTCAATTCAATTAGAAAACAAAATAGTATCAAAAGATATTTGAGCTCATTCAAAGCGAATACATTTTCTTAAATGAGACAATACCTACACATTTTTTTATTTATTGCTCTTTATTTAGCTACAAATTAATCAACAGCCATCATATTTAATTGATCAACTACTATATACTTTCAAAATTTCTTCATTTAGGAAAAATTGTTATAAACAATAATAGAAGAAAAGGGGGAAATAAATGAATTAGTTTTAATTTGTTTTGCAAAAGAATCTCAATTTGAATTACATTTATACATTGGTTTATTATTAAGTTTGCTGTGCTCTTAATGTTTTTAATTCTTTAAATGGATCTCTTTATTTTACTCTTTGCTTAACATTTTGAAATACATTGCTAAAATATGAATGGATCAATTTGTTTATATTAACTGTTACACAGATTTTCGCTTTTGTTTAATTTGACATTGTGAAATGTTAAATGACGTTGATGATGTTCCACAATGCACGTACAAATTTATATGTATGTACATACATCAATGATGACGAAATTTTACAATCATTTAATGCAAAGCTAAAGAGCTTTCTTTCTCTTTTTATAAATTTCATAATTTGTGTTTGTAGTTTCATTTTTTACAATTAAATAAAGAACAAATGTTAGAAATTAAACTAAATTGAAAATAATTAATGTGTTAATAAACTTTTTAAATAGTTTATTAAATATTTTTTATTATTTATTTAATAAATCAACGAACGAAAACTGAATAACACTTAATAAAGACACTGTAAGTGTAACAGAAATACTTTTCAGAATATGTATGTATAAAAGAAACTGCCAAACAGGTCAATAAATTATCTCCAAAAAATATATCAAACTTACCTTTATAGTAAGTACTCTATAGGCTTCACTATCCGAAATATGTCAAAATATATGTTATTTACTGTTATAATAACCGTTACGATTTGGCATCTAGAATTGAAAACAGACAGCACTGACACTGGTTCTGATAAATCTTTACATAAAAAATTAAGGTGATTGTAATCAAAAATTCAAAATAATTCATTCTTAATTAACTATACATTTTTAAAATCGTAATTCATAATTTATTACTTATTAATTTATTAGCTTAGTTCGAACGTATTCAATTAATTCCTTTTAGAATTATTTGCATTATCAATTAATTAAACAACGAATGAATTCTATTCTAATAGACAGAAGACGACCAAAAACTTTCGCTTTTTTGTCTTCGGTCATATTGCTAAATATATTAAAAACTAGCTGTACCTTGCGCGCTTTGCTGCGCTACCAATTAAAATAAATTTGAAAGAAAGACATTACACAAATATTCAATTCAGTTTATAATCAACGTGCACAAATTTCTAAGACTATGGCTATTATAGTACTGTAGATATATGATATTAAATATTTACTTTGTATGGGAGCTGCCACTCTCACCCATTTTTTCCCCTGATTATTCAAATCAGTAACACATGGGATACTGCAATGTTTCAAAACTCTTGCTATTACAATAGTCAATATATATGATGTTATTCAATTTATGTGGGAGGGGCCACGCCCACTTGAAATATATATAGCCGAAACCCTAATTTGGACCTTTCAAATGAAACCGGTTTGGGCCAAATCGGTTGGATAGTCTATAGAGGACAAACATACAAACATTGTATTTTATATAGATAAAACACGATAAATCAAATTGTTCTGGAGTTATGCTAAAATATGTATTGCAACCATATTTCATTCAAACAATGTAATTAATAGATTTAAATCCTCTTTATCAAATGTATTTAAATCAGTTAGATTTCATGAACTTTGTTAATATTCGTGTTGTTTACACGCAAACAAGTTCGTACCCCAAAGACTTTGACGGCAGACAATTTTGAGCACAAATTGTTAAGCTGCAAACACATCTGGACTAGAGCTTCGAATTAATTCAATTAAAGATTAAATCACTAACATTTTAATTCAGAATTAAAACAAAATATCATCGATTCATTTCATAAGCCCTTTCTCAATAAACCAAATTCTCAATCTTCATTCAAAGCCTTTTATATGAAAATAATTTATTCATTACTAATTTAATTCATAACGATATTGATTCAACTTTTAAATGGTTAAATTTGTGTTAAGTCAAATATTTCAAATTGTTAATTCAACAATAAATGAATGTATAACAAAATTCATTCAATCTTTGAATGATCTTTGGCTAAATTTTTGTTAATTTAAATATATTGTAAATTTAATTGTTTGTTTTGATCTTAATCCATTACAAAATTAATTATAAAAAATTCTAATGTTTGGTTTTCACTATGTCATTTTTGTTGTCAAATTGTCCAAACTGTTGGCAATTGTATGCAAACAGGTTGTCATATGGCGTCATCTATATTTGCAATCATGATTGAATTCGTCAAGTCCCCGTTTACACAGTCGAACATTTGGAAAAAAAACATCTGGAATTCTCTTTTGTTTTTTCATTCGCGGTCACACTGTCAAACAATGTTGTCAGACACATTTCATTATTATTTGCTTTTTTAACATTCTCTTATTCGTGCTGTGTAATAATTTGTAGTAAATTCCATCAAAGAAAATGTCAACAAAGCATGTTCACCGAGTACCGAGAACACAAAATTGATTCTCTCTTCCCCACCCGTAATTTTCTACCAAGCTAAATGTTTTTCTTCCAAATGTTCGACGGGGACATACACGGCGAACTCTGAAATACATTAAGTTCTTACGCCGGCGAACGACGAACAAACAATACAGGCTGACCATGTTCCATTTTAGATTTTAATGTTTTAGTAAATATATGTTATTTTTACTTTAATTATTGTTTAATTTTTACCTTATATAATTTAAAATAAATATACAAAATAGTTAACTATAAAAATTGTTTTTACCTGTATTTTTGCTAATATATATTTTTTATATATTTAGTTTAAATATGGTCACACTATCTATCGTCGTTATAGTACCAATTGTCGTGTTGGTGAAATTCGTCGTTCGCCCCAGTTGTGTTCCTAGCATAAAGTTTCATAAAAATATCTCTAAAAGTTCAAGAGCTAGAGAGAATTAATTTAAAAATCTAAGCTTTCGACGTCGTCATCGTCGTTTGTGATTATCAGTCATAATGCAATGAGAATTTTAGAGGGGGGTTATAAAAACGCAATTTTTGTTTAGTTTTTTTTTTTTGTAGTTTGTTTTTATTGAAAACGTAATTTCTTAAATAAGGCAAAAAGAAAGTACCATTTGAATTATTAAATTGCTTCCCAGCAATTGAATTTCAAAAGAAAAGTTGAAAAAAAAAACTAAAAAATCATTTTAAATACACAATATAAAAATCAGTAAATTTTAATTAAGAAATAAATTTGAATATTTGTGAAATCATAGCGATAGTATATTTACCTATACATTTTCTGCTGTTTGATTTTTAAACTGCCAATTTTTTTTATAATAATATTTTTCGCTATTTGTTTGACAAAATATTAATTATTTATTTATAATATTATGTTGGACACATGTAAAGTACAATTAAAGTACTTTAAGAAGTGTGTATTTTTGATGTAATGTAATTTAATTTACTATGTTTATGTCATTGTGTATGTATGCGATATATGTATAATGGTTTTGGGAATTCGCAACTAATTTGAAATATTTTTAGTTTTTTTTTTTATTATAATTTGTTTCTCTTGTTAATATTTGCGAAAAAAAAATGGTTTGAGTTTTTGTTTTAAATAAATATTTTAAGTAAATAATTGTTTTGTTTTAAAATGTATGTATATTTTTATGTATATGTATGTATATATGTATAGTACTGTATAATATAATAATTTTTTTATTTAAATAAATTTCGAAAAAACAGTCATGTTTAAGTTTTCTTTATATATATATATATATATATAATTTGTTTTTGTTAATTTCTTTTTGCATAAATATTTCTGTTAAAATATAATGCGATGAGCCACTTAATTTTCTTAATTTTTTTTTTTGTTCATTTTAATGAATAACAATAATCATAAATTTTACATAAATACATAAAATGATATATTTTTGTAATAATATTTTTATATGTATGTATATTTTTGTTTTAATATTTTTTAATTTGTTCAATTGTTGATTGAGTTTATAATAATTTACAATATTTATGTTTTTAACATGCATGAGGGTGTTTTTTTTTATTATTTATTTTTGTTGAAAATAAATTAAATATTTATATTCTTTAGTAGATATTTTTGTTATAAATGCCAAATATGTATTTTAATAAAATTGTACATATTTTCATTTTAAGATTGCATCAGAACTGTTAGGAAATTAGTAAATTAATTTGAAGATTTTTTATTACAAAAAATGTAATTTGAAAAAATCATGCTTTCTGAAAGTTTTATTGTAAAAGAAAAAAAATATTGAAAACTAATATTTTCCATAAAAAAAAAGATTTTTTTCATATAAAATTCTCAGTTTCTAAAATGGCATATACTATTTTAGGTAGAAAGTTTTTGAAGGAAATTCGATCAGACATTTTCCCCAGCAACATTGTTATATACATATGTATGTAAAATGTTTGTGATCTTTCAAAAATTGTTAATATATGATTTCTAATCTAAGAGGTTTACAGTTTACAGGTCATTTCTTGTGGTGCTTCAATTCAAAAATAAGTTTCATAATATTCGAATACAACTTTAAAATGACTTTCAGGAATTTAGTTCCTGGCGGCGACTGACAGCTTTTGCCTGCTCAAAATCTTGACTGGCAGTCAGATTTTGTATTCCTGACGTTTTACGATAACGTCGAAAACGTGCCAACGCCACCAATGATAAGTGATAGCCATGATTATCGATTTTTTGTGAGTTTAAATTGAACGATCTTGGCACAATATATCACAATTTGACTCAAAATTTGACAATTGATACAATTTTTAATTATTTCAATTATTCTTTAAAACTTTTAGAAGAAGACTTTATTTAAAAAAAAATTCCAAAACTCCAAAATTTGAATAATAAATAGGTGCAGATTCCCAATTAGACATCGGTTTTCCTAACGTGATTCTTAATAAATTATTGAAAAAATGTAAAGTCGATAAAATGCAAAAAAAAAAAAAATTAAAATACAAAAAAGCAAAAGTTCGCCAGTTCAACAAATTTAAGAACCAATATAAATTTAAATAAATTATCATTCACATTCGTTAGACCGAAAATTAATTAATTAAATTATATATAATTTTAACTAAAATGGTCAAATTATCAAATAAAAATGCTTGTTTTAGCCGGTAGCTATTTAATTCAATAAGTATATTTCTTCTCCAAACATATAATTTAACAATGAAACTGAAATGGTTTGTGAAATAAACACATGTTTGTGGTAACCTATAGTTAGTACCAATTTTAACTCAAACATTTCAAATTATTTGTGCTAGCTTTAAAGAATTTATTATTTATTTATTGTAATGGAGAATTTTTAAAATTAACATCTATAGTTAATTGGGATCTCTATTAGGCCAAACTGTTTTAAGCGTTATTTAAACTGAGATTAATTATTTAAACCATAAACAATCATAACAATAGATAATCAGCCTTATTATGAGTGTAATTTTCTTTTTACGAAAACGACTCTTTCGTAATAGATTAAACACAAAATTAAATTTGTTTCTTTAATCTATTACGAAACAGTCGTTGTCGTAAAAAGAAAACGACACTCATAATAAGGCTGAATAATATTAGTAGCACTTAACCAATGTTCTGAAAAAATCTTATAATTTTATTAAAAATTTATTAGTTTAACAGCAATTTATTAACTGTTAGTTTACCCCAAACAAACCTCTTAATTCGGAAAAATATAAGTTAAAAAATATAATCCTTGTTAAATTTAACTTTTACAGTCAATTCTTATAAAACTTATAATGGATTTAAACTTTAAAAGAAAACTTTAATTATTTAATTAAATAAATAAATTCAATACGTTTGCAGTGATTAAGACATATGTACGTAATATTAACAAATAAATTAAATTAAATTAAATAGGTCTTAAAGTGGTTAAATATTGATTACTAAAGTCCGTATATATTTAACTCAAACCTAAATGAGTTTTTGTTATTACTAATAATACGATTTTTTTTTAGTTGTTAATAAATTTATGTTGACTCTTTTGAAATTTGTTAAATAATTTGTTTAAAAAATCTTAATTTGTATTTAATAAATTAAAATCTCTAACAGTTAAGATACAAATGTCTAGAATTTTATGTAGTAGTGTAAAATATGATATATGTATGTATATTTTTGTTCAAATTACATAAACGCCTTTAGCGCTATAAGCCGCAAAAAGTCTTAGGCCCATTATTACAATAGTTAAAGGTATGATGTTATCGGACAGATAAGAAGTATTTGGTTATTATAAGTCTACTTTAATTTAAAACCGCCCGATAAGCTAAAGGGAAGATCATCTTGCCTTTAAATTTTATAGTGAGGTTTATGTATTTGAAGTTGCCATATGTTCTGAAAAAAATGACAACTTCATGAAAAATAAATTAATTTTAATTTTGTTTTGCCAATAAATAATTTGATAAACAAAAATGGAAAGCAGACGTTTGATTTATATTTTTTTTTTTTTTCACAAACAAATATTTTCACAAACACAAAAAATTTAGTGTTTCTTGTCAGTAATTTGTCAAAAGTAATCGGTTTTTAACTGGTATTGCCATATTTTAGAAAAAAAAATATTTTATTTTACAAAGAAGTTTTAATAACGAAAGTTTTAAAAATCACTTTATTCCTTACTTTAATTAAAGTTACCTTTTATTATTAAGCATATTAAATGCAAGTTGTAATAATGGCCCTTAGAGTGCATTACAAAAATGTGACAAGATTAAAAAAAGTTTTTGAGAAAAATTTCAAGAAAACAACGAAAATTACAAAAAAAGCTTTATAAGTTCTTACAGCATCAATACGATAACGATTACTCATACAAGTCCTAAATAATTTTTCCGAAAATCCCATTTATCTATCAGACTGCTTGGCTTTACATGTTCTAAGTATTAATTAATTATTTATATGTATCTTAAGTAGATACATATTTATGTATTTAGTTAACATTTTCAGATAGTTTTTATATTTCATTACCATACAAATATATTTAAGTTTAATTATGTTGTATAGTTTAATAATTAAATAAATAGTGTTTATTTATTTAGATTTGTTTGTATATTTTCTTTCTATGTATATTGATATATTTTACATAAATGCATTTACATCAATTGCACGTTAAATACAAATATATTTTCTATAAACATATTTTATCATCAAAATTTGTGACACAAAAACATATTTCAAAAATAAAATAATAGCAGAAAAAATGTAAACTTAAATAAAAATACTTTCTGGGGGCTAATCGTTTTTAGTTAGATAGTTTTGTACTAAATATGTATATAAATACATGTTTAGTGTAGTGGTAATTAGTAATTAGTTTTGGTATGGTATCTTACAAATTTATTTACTATTACTATTTCTGCTTTAGTTTTTCATACTTTTTGTATAAACGACAATTTCTTTTTTAAGGTAAGAGTATTTTTATCCATAATTAAATAGCTGAAATTGACGTTTATATTTTATTTTGTAATTGTGTGCAACTTTAAAAGAATGATTCTGGCTTGTAGGGTATTGAAGACTTAGCAATGGATCGTTTCTTTTTGGCCACCATAAAACGTTTGTTGTTATAACCTAAACAAATAAAATAAACATAAATAGTAGGCGAGTTTCCTATTAAGTGTTATTTTTTTCTATATCAACTTACGATTTCCATTTGTATTTAAGGGGAAACCATCACTATATTTATTTTCTCTTTGAACATCCCTGGGCATTTCATATTTGCTCATTGCTTCCATGTTTACGGGCATACCATAATAGTCCACCATCGATTGGGGTTCAAACCAGCCATTATTGTTGTAATCTAAACTCTCATCTGTTTGAGGCATTGCTGGATAATCGTAAACATTGCTGGCGGTATTATAGTTATTATTCAGGCCATATGTTTTGGGCACATAGTTCTCTGAGGGATAAGTGTAGCCAGCATCGGCATCTGTATCTTTGCGAGCACGTTCACCGGCTTCTACGAGAGCTACCAAGGCTAACATATCGGCAGGGGTTAATTTTGTATCGCGTTTCAATCTAAATATAAATAAGAATATTTTGTTAATGATAAATTGTTGACAAGTTGTCAAAACGATTTTAGTTCATCGCCATTTATCTCTTAATTAATTGAAGGTTAGTGAAATTAGATGAAAAACACATTATCAAATAATGGAGTAAAAGTTTATTAAATGTTTCAAATGCGAATTTATTTATGAACTTTGTCCACTAACATGTAGCGTTGATAAATAATAAGAATTTATTTTATTATCTATTTCTTTTTTTATTCCGCTGTGTAATAGAAGACGTTCGACACTGAAAAAGAAAACAAGCAACCTTAAATTTTAAAAGAAAAATATAAGAAATTTTAACTAACTTTGCAAAACTCTTTGGTGAATTTGTTTGTTCATTCGTAATGCATTAAAAAGTACCAACTTCAAAGAAATTTAATTGCAAACAACTTTTGTACAGTGTTACTTGCCATGTCACAGAGCTTCAGTTCATATGAATGTGAAAACCGAAACGTACTTTAATCTTATTTTTTTTTATTTTCAATACATTTTTAAAATAAAAAAAATCTCTAACAAACTAAATGTAACTATGTACATAAATAACATTGTTTTGTTTTTTATTAATTTCATTTAAAAATAAAAGTTACTAAAATAAACTTTTGTTCGAAAAATTTACATTTTTGTAATTTAAATGTAAATTTCCCACTTTACAGCAACAACATTTTTCTATTCTTAACATCGAGTTGTCATCACTTCTGTATGACATTGCCAGTTAAAAGTTTCAAACGTTTTAAACTAACGAACAAAGATAAATTAATAAAATTGTATAATTTTCTTTTAGATTGATTACATTTTTATGTTTTTACAAAAAATTTTGAGAAATGTTTGGCTTCTGACTTTCATTTTATTTACGAAAATGTTGCGCTTTTTAGCCGGTATATTTATCTTTTTAATTTGATCATGGAAATTAAAACATTTTACGAATAACATTCAAACATTCATTTGATAAAGTTGGCATATTAATCAACTTTCGTACAAAACCTGTATATACGAGTATATACATATGTACATATATGTACATAATCTACTTATTTGAAATTAATTTAAATTTGACTTAGTCGTAAATATTTCATAATTAAATTAGTTCTAATTTTATTGCTCTGGAAAATTGTTGCTTAATTAATATTTATTAATTTCCTCTTCCTTTACTCACACTACACCCTTCTTTTTGTATACATTTAGCTTAATAATTATACTGTCTTTTAAAGTAACAAATTGCAATTCTTAGTAAATATGAAGAAAGGTTTTTACCCATTTAAACAAATAATCGGTTGTGTTAATTATGTCAAGTAAAAGAAACTGACAGTTTAGAATAACAAGATAAATGTTTTTTTCATGAATTTTATCAATTTAAAATTTTAATAATTTCCCACAATTACTTGACTTACATATGTTTAACAAAGAACAACTATTTTTTAATTACTTGTTTCATGTTTTTTAAAACCCGATAGTTCTTCATTTAAGTCCTTCACAACATCTTATTTATATATGTATATTTATTCAAATTTACCTCATATCGGGGAATTTCCTGGCCAATTGATTAAAGATCTTGTAAGCTCTCTTGTTGCGCTCGGTATCCAAACCAGAGCTGTAGTAACGGCCACTGTTATAGGGTAAGGGCACTGTATCCAAATAAGATTCGGAATTCAAAATGTTTTGTAAATTATCATAAGCTTTGTTTTTGTATGAGGAAGCTGTATATAGCAAAATAATAACAATGTAATTAAATAAAATCGATTAATATTAATAAAACACTTACCCTTTGAAACGGGAGCATAATCATCAATATCAGTATAAACAACATTGCCGGGATCCAATTCATCACCCCAAGTACCTTGAGGGACGTCATTGCTAACAGCTGGTAGGCTATCGAAACTACCATAAGGATTGTAATAACCACCAGCTGAATTGTAAACGCCGCTATTAAAATCGTTATTAACACCGGCGATATTACCCCAACCCAAACTGACCGGTGAGGAGGAGGAGGAACTGCGATAAGGAAATTGTTGGGCACTTATACCGCGTTTGTTAATGGCTGACGAGGCTTGTTCATCGTCTACCTCATCAGCATATAGTTGATGTTGTTTCCTTAATTGTTCCAATTCATGTTGATTGGCTGCCACAGCAGCGGCCTCTACTGCAGCTGCAGTTAGACCGGCTGCAATGGCCGAACTGATCAGATCATTATTTTTTTCCATAGCATTATTATTGAAATTTAATTCATTTGCATCTTGTCTTTGCTGTTGATGCTGTTGTAGCTGAGGCATGATTGATTTGGATTTTGGAGGAGCTGTATAGGAAGCTGGTACAATTTCGGGACTTGATTTTTTGTTCATAATAGCGGCGGGTGAGTTGTTATTGTTGAGGTGTGCATCATTTTGGTTGCCACCACTGGAACGTTTAACTAGGGGGTAGAGAGAAAAAGGAGCAATTACTTAGATTTGTAGTAAAATTTAATTTAGTACTTTGTACTAGAATTTTTGAATTGAGTTTGGTAAAAGTAATAAATTACACTAACTGCAAATATATATATGTCGGGTTTTCATCCATTTTAATTGATTTTATTATTTTAAATCAAACTTCAAATTATTTAAATTGATTTGATATATTATTTTATTATTTTCAAAAAATTAAACGAGGCAGTCCCAACTCGTCACTCTCGATTGCTTTTTCTTTCTAATCTATTTTTCAGCCGTGACAGTTGATTCCACCCAAGCTTGACATAAAAGTCCACGCTTGCCGTTTTATAACAAACACATAAACAGCCAGTACTACGACACGGCCATCCTGTCAATTTGCACGTCCTCGTGCAATTAATCTGAAACAAAAAAAAAAAAACAAAATCCCATACAGCATCTAACTTTACCACTCGGCCAATTCTGACCAAAATAAAGCTTTCAGTAACATAACATCATTTTCTTATCAAATATCCATTACGATTTTAAATTATAAAACAGTAAAACAACCATTCAATAGATTCAAAAAAATCCACATTGTTCAGTTTAGTAATTTCACTCCAATTACTCATAAACAATATCACTTCTATCCAGTGACATTATAAAAACAGCAACCTCTATCCGGTTACTAATCTCAACAATCACTTCCATCCAGTGATACTGCCTCCATCCAGCACAACCAATTAATACCACCTCTATCCGGTGATACTAATTCCCAATTCACACCATTGCTTCTATCCAGCAATGCAATCACCATCAACCACAACAATGCGTATTACATTTTCACATTTTTATTTACATTAATCATACATCACCTTGAATTCTGCCCATGTCATTCCCGGATAGGATACTTGAGCCAGCCAGATAGATGCTTGTCCTTTCAGAGCTCGACCAAGAATATTCATCAAGGATGGTTTTGGTAACTGATCCGAGACACACATGTTTGCCATTGACAACCAGGCACGAGCGTCAGCATTTCCATCATCTGGGTTAAATTCCGGTAAATACGTATCAACTCTGGAGGATGGTTTAAGCGCTTCCACAAGAGCTGAAAAGTTACGATTTTGCTGCTCAAACATTGTTTGCCATTTTGCTTCTTCCGAGCCGGGAACTTGCTTTGAATTTTGTAGGCTGTTTTGAGTATATCCCACTTCTGATGTCGGGTTTTCATCCATTTTAATTGATTTTATTATTTTAAATCAAACTTCAAATTATTTAAATTGATTTGATATATTATTTTATTATTTTCAAAAAATTAAACGAGGCAGTCCCAACTCGTCACTCTCGATTGCTTTTTCTTTCTAATCTATTTTTCAGCCGTGACAGTTGATTCCACCCAAGCTTGACATAAAAGTCCACGCTTGCCGTTTTATAACAAACACATAAACAGCCAGTACTACGACATATATATAGTGAATTAATTTCATTTTCCGAATTAAAAGATTAATCATTGGATTAATAAGGAAATTTGAAATGCATTTTCACAATCAGCCTTATTATGAGTGTGGTTTTCTTTTTACGACAACGACTATTTCTTTCGTAATAGATTAAAGATAAAATTAAATTTGTTTCTTTAATCTATTACGAAACAGTCGTTGTCGTAAAAAGAAAACCACACTCATAATAAGGCTGATTAGCAATACAGCAATTTCTCTGAGAAGCGGAATTGTTATTCAATAGAATTTCCCGGCATAAATTTATAATAAAATAGTTTAGGTAATTTCCGGATATTTGTTAGCGATTAGGGATTGCTTTGCGTTTGCAAACGTAAAACATTAAAAAATACTCTTATACTCAATTTGGTAGAACAAATTGTTTGTCTCAAAAAATATACAAATTTATAACTATGGTACAATTTCGAAAATAAGTTACACTTTTTACTGAATCTTACTTTGTTTTTTTTTACCCAAAATAAAGCCGTATTAAAGCCAAAATTGTCTACACTTTTATCCTTAAAGGCATACATTGTAAATACTTATGTACTTATGTATGTCTTCGTATACTTTATGTTATTTACTTTATAATTCAATAACCACTATTTCGAATAGGATCCTGTGGTTTTCTAAACCCAAGTACTACGCACTAGTCTTACAAAACAGCGTTTGCTTCATTTCCACCCAACCAATGCGAATCAAGTGTCTAATGCCTTAAAGATATTTTCCAACATTAAGTGAAGCAATGCCAACAGTTACAAAGCGTGTGTAGGAATGTAAAAAAAAACGTGCCTATTATTGTGTGAGTTTTTTTTTCTTATTTGACTTTAATCGAATATTTTGTAAAATGTTTTTAGCACAAACGTGTTAATTGCATAAATTCAATACGAGAGTTGCTATTAGGTTTCTATACTTTTGTTATGGCTGTTAAGTGCCCCTAGTTTGTATGTAAAACTTAAACGCCTATGAGCCCCTTTTGCACTCACTATTTAATACAATTAAGTCATGAAATAGGGGAAGGGGAGGAATAGCAACTTGTTTCCATATTTTCATTTCTTTGAGAAAATAAAAACTGTTGCTCGCTGTTGTTGTCATTGCTGCTGCTGTCACTGTTCAAACACTTGTTGTTCATAGCTTGTATCATTTGTGTGCATGTTGTTTTATTGACTCGTTACTTTCATTCAAGTGTTAGATAGAGTGACTTTATGCATTGACGTAATTGGTGTTGCTGCGCAGTTTTTGTGCTTTTTTTTTTTTCTTTTTTTGTTATTTTATATATCCTTGAGAGCCTTGTTATTTCTTTTTTCTACACGTACAATTCATTCATGTTTATGCAACATTGTTTGTCACTTTCTAAACACTTGTTGGTTGTCATGGTTAACCCAATAAACATTTTGAGGTGAAATTGAAATATTTGTTTGGAATATTTATATCACGAGTAATATCTTTTTAGTTTGCTCTTGACATATTATTTTCAGTTTATAAAGAGGGTTAATATAAAACCTTGGAATATCGGCTGTACAGTTTAGAAGAAGACTTTTTAATATTGATTTTAATTACTGATTAAACAGTTATAACCTGCTGACCTGTATATGCGTTAGGGTATCCAAATTATTCAATTTTTCATTTGTACGAATAATAAGTTAAGAGAATAAGAGATTTTAAACTGTTCAAATAATTATATCACATATGCAAAATTAATCGAGTTATTTGAATAATTACAAATTTTTAAATAAAGTCAAATGAAATTTTTTCCTTAATCAATCTTTAATATTATCACTTATATACATTTTTTTCTATTTCAACATTATCATCATAAATGTTATCCACAATATATCTACCTTTCTTCTACATCTTTTTCTAGCATTTCTGGATGCTACAACCGGCAGCCCCGGTACCAGAATCGGATGCGATCGGCTAATCACCGGTTCATCTTAAATTCTACTGATTACAGAAACCGCAACGAATAGAAACCAAAATGATCCCCAACTGTTGACGACTTTTAGCTTTAAATCAAGGACACGATTCGGAACATGGAATATTAGAACGCTTCTGGAACCATCAAGATTGGCCCAAATTTGCAAGGAATTCAGGAACTTTAACCTTCTCTTCCTTGGTTTATGTGAAACAAGGTGGCCCGATAACGGCACAATAACAACCGACGGTGACTTGACCTTTTTATATTCTGGCAAGCCAAGTGGTCTCCCTCGATCGAACGGCGTAGGATTCCTTCTTTCTAGAGAGGCCAAGAGCGCCCTAATGGCATGGAAACCTCATTCCGATAGGATTATATCCATCCGTCTGCATACCCGGGCTCGCAACATCACATGCATTCAATGCTATGCCCCTACTGAAATCTCAGATCCCAATGACAAGGAAAACTTCTACAGCCTCCTGGAAAAGGTAATGAAAGACACACCTACTGGTGATATTTTACTTCTTACCGGTGATTTCAACGCTCAAGTAGGTTCAGTTAACACGAATATTGAATCCGTTATGGGAACTCATGGACTGGGGCAAATGAACGAGAACGGCAAATTATTTACCGGAATATGTGCAACCAGTAATCTTACAATCGGTGGTACTATTTTTCCTCACAGGGATGTGCATAAAATAACTTGGGTTTCCCCTGACCACAGAACAGAAACCCAAATCGACCACATTGCGATAAGCAAGAAGTGGCGGGGTTCATTACTAGATGTGCGCAATAGACGTGGGGCAGATGGAGCGTCAGATCACCATTTACTTGTAGGAGAGTTACGATTAAGGACATCTGCAATCCGACGACTAACAACACGGTCTTTGCCAAGACGATACGATGTATCCAAATTAAAATCCTCAAATATTCTCAGAAGTTACGTTGGCTCCCTAACGACTTGCTATGAAGATATCCCGAACAGCAATAGAGGCCAATGGAATGCTATAAAAAGCATTTTCACAGACAGTGCGAAGCAACATCTTGGTCATCCTCCACCTAAGCGTAGAACATGGATCTCAGACGCTACCTGGCAACTTATTGAAGATAGAAGACAACTTAAAGGTTCCATTAACGTTGCCCGAACAAGATCTGCTAAATCTAACCTACAGGCACAGTATACCAGCCTTGATCGCCAGGTAAAACGAAGTGCGCGGCGAGACAAGCGGGTTTGGGTGGAAAATATGGCCATAGAAGCACAGTCAGCTGCCGATACACATCGAAGCAGGGATTTGTACAAAATTGCAAAACAGATATCAGGGTACTCCCGTTCAACCACACATCCGCTTAAGGATCCGATGGGAGGAACTGCCTCGTCCACGGAGCGGCAACTGGCAATATGGTCCGACTATTATGCCGGCATACTGTCAATTCCGCAACCTACAACTATCTGGCAATGTCACTGTACTTCACACCAAATCAGACTCGACATAAATACATTTTGTCAAGACGAAACTGAGATCGTCATTGCAATCCGTGCACTGAAGAATGGCAAGGCACCAGGCGTAGACAACATTAACCCCGAACTGCTTAAGGCTGATCCGACTCTTAGCGCTAAAATAATCTACCCTATTATCAGAGACTTCTGGACATCACACTCTCTTCCTGCTGAACTAAGTGAAGGAGTGATAATAAAATTACCCAAGAAAGGAGATTTAACAGAGTGTAGAAATTGGCGGGGTATAACTCTTTTAACCATGATTAATAAGGTTTTAGCGATTATACTCCATGCTAGACTGGCATCATCAATTTCAGCAGATCTTCGAAATGAGCAAGCTGGTTTCAGACCACACCGATCTTGCACCGACCATATAAATAGTCTACGGATCATAGTGGAACAGTCGGTGGAATGGAGATCTCCACTATACCTGATATTTATCGATTTCGCCAAAGCATTTGATACGATCCATCATCAGGCAATTTGGCACGCACTTCGATGCAAGGGAGTTCCACCTGTGCTAATCGACTTAATCAAAGCTCTGTATGGCAACTCAACATGTCGAGTACTGCATGAACGCATGTTAAGCAATCCGATTGGTATAAGCACTGGGGTACGACAGGGATGTATCCTATCTCCTCTGTTATTCAATATTGTATTGGACTCAATTATGCAGCAAGCAACCCGAATAAGAAGAGGCATTACATGGGGCATGAATGGTCGATTGGAAGACCTTGATTATGCTGATGATATTTGCCTGCTCGCACACAACTTTACCGACATGTCAGCCAAATTGGACCAGATACATCAGCTAGCATCGGGTGTTGGTCTTCACATTAATTTTGACAAAACTAAGGCTCTACGTATCAATTCGACTAATCTCTCCAAGTTTCGAGTAAACAACATAGAACTCAAAGATGTCCAATCGTTTTGCTATCTAGGAAGTGTCATATCAACAACAGGCGGCTCACGTGATGATATTGCATCTCGCATAAGGAAAGCAAAACAGAGTTTTGGTGCATTACAAAGAGTATGGAAGTCACCACAAATACATACAAAAACCAAGCTTCGCCTTTTCTCCTCTAATGTTCGCTCTATCCTGCTATATGGATGCGAGTCCTGGAACGCTACTGCAAGTGATATCCAATCCCTGCAAGTATTTGTTAATCGTTGCTTGCGAAAAATTTTGCGAATATTTTGGCCGAACGTAGTCTCCAACAGAGACCTCTGGCAAAGAACAGGTGAAATACCGATTCGCATAGAAATTGCAAAGAGGAAATGGAGCTGGGTTGGCCATATTCTGAGAAGACCCCATGATGATATACCAAAGATGGCAATTGACTGGAACCCTCATGGCAGCAGAAGAAGAGGTAGACCAGCTAACACCTGGAGAAGGCAACTAGAATCCGAGATTAGCGAAACAGGAAGAACATGGTCTGAGATCAGGCTAATCGCACAGGACAGATCCCAATGGAAGAATTTTGTTACGGCCCTTTGTTCCAACTTGGAACCATAGGAATCTTCTACATCTCATTCACCACCATTTTAGGTTACGTTCTAAGGTTGACAGTGGTCCATTATGGTTTTCCCGTATATTCTAGGTATCTCCATTCGATAAATTAATATGTTTTAGTAATATAATCGTGTTTTCAAAAAATTCTTACTATATTTGACATATTGTTCATCCCATAAGTATTTTGTTTGCAATTATCTTCAATATTTTCTTTTAAGCTATTAATAAGGGGCAAATATATAGCGTAATTAATACATAATTTAGATTTTGATATATGTATCTCAATAAGCAATATTTCGCCACCATAAGTTGACTCTACAATTTCCAAACTCATTCACTATTTTTTTTTTAAATATAAAATATTTCTTTTTGGAATTAACATTTACATATTTGTATAAGGAACTTTTACAGCACATATTTATATTTATTGAAAAACATTATTTAACTTTCGTTTAAATATATTAAAAATTGATAATAAAACTTTATATTGTACCTACATACAGTTTTTCATAGATTTTTAGATGTTTGATCATCAAAAATGCCATCATCAAAAAATAAAACTTAATAAATATATAATAATAAATTAATCTACATATACACACAAATTTTAAAAAAATTCTAAAAAGATAAATTATTATAATAAGAAATTAACAACATTAAGTAACAAATATATCTATTCATTTTATTCAATTATTCTTCATAAAATTAATTAATCATTGGTAAGAAATTGTTCGATTATTCAAACGAATGTATGTATACCCCCTAATATGTATCGTATGCAGAAAGAGCAATTCTTCCTATTAAAGCCAGTCATAAGAAGACTTTCTAACTATTCTAAAATTTCTATTATCACGTTTTAATAATTGCATTAATATTTAATTTAACAAATAAAATTATTACACAAATTATCCCTTAGAATGCATTCGTGATATAATCGTAAAATTTCTCTGTTCCCTCTTCGTCTCTGATCACGTAACTAACTAAATGTTACTTGTTGTTTACATACAAATGTTAAATGTTTACTGTTTCTCCCTTTTTTTATTAAATCAATAAATAAATATTATTCTTATTTTCGTACGTTTTTCTTGAGTGAATTCAATGAAATAAATAATTAACTACGCATTTGATTTGATTTCTTAAGTTTGTTAGATGTTGGTCTGGTGGTTGGAAGAAGGTTTCCTTCTATTTCATGATAAATTAAAGAATTAGCGTTTTTATTACGTTGTTCCCCCATTTTAATGGATTTTTTTTTTCAATTACTTGTAGGATTTTTCTGAAATCTTTCTAATTTATTTGTTCAGTTTATTATTTTAATTGGATTTTAATATTCTTCATATCCCTGCTAGTTTAGAAATCTGTGGATGGGCGTAAGCGTGTAATTATCCTGAATGTGGGTGCATACAGAAAATGCATTCTTTTTTAAAACATTACTAACGATGTAAGAATCTGGCAGAGTGGCTGTGTTGTTTTTCTACTGTAATAAGTATTTCAACATGTCTTGTATTAGCTACTTGAGGGTTGTAAAAGTACTTGTGCTTACATTTTTAAGTCATTTAATTACCATTATTTGTTGGTTTGTACAATCGTTTTCTTATTTATGTTTAGTTCTTTCTTGTCCAAGATTATGTGTGTGTTTTTATAGTATGAAAAAAAATATATGAATTATATTTATTTTTTATGGTTGGTTTATTGATGCTTATTGGAATTAGTCCTGGTTAAGGTTGTTGCTGAGCAACAATTTATTAAATGAGAAAAAGAAAAACAAATACGTGTAATTATTACGATTATTATTAATTTTACGACTATAACGTACTTAGATGTCTGGCATTAATTGGCTGGTTGATAAGATTATTTATCATTTAGCTAGTTAGTTGGTTATGCATACCAACATACCTATGCACATAAATATCATAAATATGTATGATTCTAAAATAATATTTAAACAATAGTTTAATAGTCTAATTACAGCTTTAATCATTTGGATTGCTTTTATGGACTAAATGCTATTTGTATTGATTGTGTGATGATTTTCTGCATATTTTAATTTTGTGTTTTATCAACTCCTCAATTCTTAAAATTTGTCCTTAATGATTTCTTTAAGTAAAATTACATAATTTTTGCTTCATCATTTTCATTTTACTATAATGATTAATTACACAATTAAATCTTTTTGATAGTTTTTCACTCAAAGTAAATGTAATTAAAATTTTCATTATTAAAATTACAAAAATTTAATGCCGAACAAATATTTAACTTTCCATCTCTGGAAAGTTTAATATTTTATTTCTAAAATCTTTATAACTAAAATTCGCAAATCGAAAATATCGAATTATTATATAATCGAATTATATTCGTAAATTAAATCCACTAACGAAAAAAATCAGTCTGTTTTTTATATGTATAGGGGAGAGTTTAACATTTTTTCCGACCCTTAACCGAGTTTTTCACATGGCAACCTTGTTTTCTAGCAACGTTAACAACTTTTGCTAGTTTTTTTCAGTCGTCGACCGAATGTACTTGGGTTAACAAGTTTTCGCAGTGCCATTGTAAGTTTTTTTATTTTTTTTTTGTAAGAGTGTAAGAAGTATTCAGTATTCTTTCGAGAAAGAAATTTATTGCAGTTCAAAATTCATTTCAAACAAAATTAAGTTAATTTATTTGATATTTATATAAAAAAAATATTTATTATAAATTTCCGTGAAATGGCATGCCAGTTCAGGTTTGAACAAAGGGGCACCTTTGAACATGTTAATTTATCAAACGAAGTACCAAACATTGTTGATTCTCTCTTATTTTCTGAAAATGACGAATCCAATGCTGATCATGATGCTTTAAAGGAAAATGTAATGTCACCTGAAATCGCAAGGTATTTTCCGTCTTAATAATATAAAACTTATTTTTGATCTGAATTTTTTTCATTTTTTAATTGTTAATGTTTTTCTTAATAAATAAATCGAATTTATTATATATATAAAAAATATAACTGTTTGGACATAAGCGCTACAAAAAAAATTGCCGTTCAAAACTGCCCCAGCCTAGTTCAAAGCTGCCCCGTATGGGGGGCACATTTGAACACAATGACTTTATTCATTAAAAAAATAAAAAAAAAAATATAAATCGAACTAAAAATAAGTTACTTGTAGACTTAAGCTAAAGTTTATTTCCACATATATTAGTTAAATTATGTAAAAAGTCAATAATTCGAAAATATAAATTTGTATGTGGCTTGAAAGCAAAAAGTGTGCTAAGGTGCCCCCTCTCCCCTACTAGCTGACCGCCCCGGCTTCGCTCGGTACATATTTACTAATGATTTGTATTTCATATAGAATGAAAAGGAGGCTTTGGTGTCAGTTCTTCAAGTTTCTTAAAAAATTTTCTCTTATTAAGAAAAATGAGAAGTGAAAATGAGGCAGTAAAATTTTGTTCTTTGAGTTTTCATAAAATTGTCTCATACTTAAAAAATGAGAAGTGAAAAGGAGGCTTTGGTGCCAGTTCTTCAAAGATGTCTCTTATTAAGAAAAATGAGAAGTGAAAAGGAGGCAATATATTAAAAACTTAAAATTTCCAAGTTCTACCCGGAATTTTTTAATTTTTTTTACAAGCCATCTCCTGAGAATTTCGAATCGAATAAAAAAAAATCAGCTAAATAGCTCCAGCCGTTCTCACGTGATGCCATTACATAGATATAAATATGTACATAAGTATATGTATTAGCGACTAATAAATCCCAAATAATAGTAAAAGATCCAATAAAGTATAATTGTTTTTATCTGCTTTTACAAAACATATTCACTTAACGTAAATTAATGCTTCTTTTATTTGGATTTGGGATTACCAAACATGAACGCACTACAGTTTTTGAAATTGGAAATTTTTATAAAAAAGCTTTAATTGATATGAAAGCTCAACAGATAAGAGATGAAGAGTGAAGAATGTGTTTTACTTTTAGTTGCCAAGCCAAGAAAAATTATCAATAAAAAAAATTTTTAATAATAATTTTCATGTAACAATTCCTACCTTCAGTAAAAATAATTTAATAAAAAATTAAATTTAATGAAGTCGAGCCGAAATAAAAGTAATATCAATGATTCAAATAAACTATAATAAAAAGTTATTACGTTTTTAAATTATCAATGGTTTATAAAGTTTTATTTATAAAATAAAAAAAATATTCTTTATAAACTTGTAATAAATTTAAAAGTAATAGCTATAAATGCAAAAAATATTCGCTTTCAAACATATTCATACACATATAATATAAGTTACTGTTTAAAATAAATAGGTTTTATTATTAATAGACCTATTTGTTTTAAGAAAAAACAAAAATCTCGAAAAATCCCGGTAATTGCAAATCCAATAGCGCTTTGCATCAGCGATGCCAATTTAGCCCTTTTCGGGGTAGATTTAGTCCGATTTTTGTCACTCAAAACGCGAAAAAAAGAAAATTGGATGTTGTTTTATATGTATTTTTTCGATTTAGACCATTTTTCAAAAATGTTTACGCGTTTTGAGTCTCAAAAGTTGATATCACTGCTTGGCATTCCTAATGTGAATACTCATTTACTCAACATTTTAACAATTCCATTATTATTAAACACTTTTTGTACAATCAATATTTCTTTCTTTCCTTTTTTTGAAATTTGTCTTGCACAAATTTATTTCATAAAGGACAACTTTATTATGACTCCTATTGTTGTTAGTGCTTTTCCTTGCTATTCAATTTTTTCTAAGCTATTAACAACTACAGCAATTGTGTGTTCTTAAAACGGAAATTGTTTTCCAGCTATTACTTGTCTTTGATATACATTAATGAAGTTAAGTTTTAGCAACTTTTGCTGTAGTTGTTTCAAGGGATTTCTTGCATTTGGTTTTCCTAATGGAAACTTTTACATTGCGTTTAGAAGTCGTCTCATTTACTACATGTTGTAGTCTATTTTGTTCGTTTTAGCAAGTATTTTAAAGGACTTCCTGTAATTTACAGTTGAGTGTCGTATGCTTTTTGTCTATAATAATTCAATTGATTAGCATAGTCATCATTAATAGCGGCAACGTGAAAGGAAAATATTTTCAACGAAAAAATGGAAGTAGGATAGTCCAGAAGTAGTCCATAACAATAACCTTGATAAAGGAAAGATTACAGGCAAATTTTAAAATATGAAAAATTCCAATTTTTATTTTTTTTGATTTTAATAAAAATTTTAAAACATTCTACAAATTCTGACCTAGATTTCATTTTTAAAATAGAATTGTAAAATTTTTGATGTTTTGTGTTTGTTTCCCATAAAAACTTTTACTTTGCGTGCTGATTTGGGCACATAAGCCCTAAATTTATTATTTTCTCAGATAATTTCATTTAAGTTATTTTGTAACACTGTGTAATTCATACATACATATGTCCTTCATATTTAACTTTAGCAAAATATTAATACAATAATAAAGAAATAATATAATTTTGTTGGTTTACTGAATAACAAAAAAAAAAAAACAGAAATGAAAATGATAAAATAAACGCGTTTAATTCAATTAACAATGACACAAGCCAGATCCTGTGGCTTTATATTTTAATAATAAAATTCACTTACAATAATAAAAACAAAATTTTAAACAATAAGCTTAATCAAGTAAGTAATAGCAGATATTCTTAATTATATCATTCTCTATAAAAGTCACAAACAATAAGCAAAAATAAAATTTCCGAAATATTTGAGAAATATGCACAAATTATTAAAAACGCTTTTATCTTTATTAGCTTTTTTTCTTCAAATAATATCGATTGTTTGTGAAAAAGTCCTGGGCATGACAAAACTTTCCACAGCCATGACGTATTATATGAAACGCACACAACTTGTTGTCGAGTGCTTTTCCCCCAAAAATACTCATAGAAGATTACACAAAGCATTTTTTTATTATGAAATAATGATAAATACAAACCAATATAGGTACCATATGGCCGTTAACAATATATGTACATAATTACAAATAGATAATAAAAATCCATATTTATGTTCGACAATTAAAATTAATATAATACAAAGCACACACTGAAGCCGTTGGAAAAATATACATAAATTTGAATCATTTTTGCTTTGCATTAAGATTGTTTTCATTTATTGGTCATAATGGAATGTTTGTAATTAAAGTTATTAAACTGAATTTTTTAAAAATTATACAATTTGCTTTAAAAATTCGAATAAAATACCCAAAAATATCTTAAAAATTATTTTTTTCATTCAACACTGCAAATTTTTTTTTGTGTATTTCGGTGCGTTTTTTAATTTTTTCGAAAATGTGATGAAATTTTTATTTTTACTACGATGAAAAAATGTATTTTAAATACGAATGTATGATAAATGAAATCAAATGCTTCAAAAATCTTTGCTTGAAAATCAAATTAACATTTTTAACATGTAAATAAAAATTCTTGTATAACCTGATGGTTTGGTCTACTGAACTGTAGACGAACAACAAATTTTATTGGAAAAGATCAAACAGAAGTACTTTAACTAGAAAACAAAAATATATAAAAAAGTACCAAATATGTACTGAAATTAGATTTTTTACCAATTAGTACTTTAGTTCCGACTAACATATTGTGAGTTAAATTTTGAGTGGTTAAATGCTTATTTTATCTTTATTAGCTCATTTATTAAAAAAAAGGCTTTTACTATTATTACTTTTACTAATAACACAGTGCAACAACCAAAATCCGAATGGGATGAGACCAAATACAAATGATAGCTGGCATTGTCCATAACAAAACCTCCAAGGGATTTTTTTTGGTTCAGTGCTAGATTTTTTTTTATAAGCATTTGAAATTTGTGATTTTGGAACCCTGGCTAACGAGAAAAACTCATTACAATTTTGATAAAATAATGGCTATATATTTTTACTATCCGGGAGAAATGTGATATATTATGTTTATGGGGTCGGGGAATCCATTTTTGATATTATGTTTTACCTAAAACTAACGCTAGGTGGCGCTGTCAAACAATTTGCGTCATTATTTGTAGACTTTCATAGAAAAAAAGGTGCATATGCTTTCTTGAGGCTGAATAATCAATTTTTGTTGTTGGATTTATTTTAAAATATAATTATAATGATTTTACAAAGTACATTTTATTATTGCCAGTACGTTTCTTTAAAAAAAAATGCTGTTTTCATGGAAAAAATTAGTTTTTATTGGAATTACCTATTTTCTATTACAAAAAAAAAAAAACGTTTTATTTCAAAGTATTATATTTTTATAAAAATGTACATATGTTACTTTATTTATCTTTTAAAATTTGCAAAGAAAAAAAAATATAAAATCGGTTCATTAATTTATTTCGTTTGAAAATACAAGTTTTCTAATTTTACAGGTATGTTTAATGGTCCAGACATTAGAAGATTGATGAAAAATAGTGATTTTGATAATTCGTTAAATCAAAATGAGTTAATTGCATGGAATGCAATTAAGGACGTTATTGGAAATGTTCTTGGTAGAAAACGAGAAGCAGACAGTTCACAAAGAGTAAAACGTCTCTTACAGGCCTTTGAGGAACTAGGAGTAAACATGTCCTTAAAAATTCATTTCCTCCATCAACATATGGATTGGTTTGAAAACCAACTTTCAACTGAATCAGATGAGCAAGGTGAACGTTTTCATCAAGTGGCTTTAACAATGGAAACCAGGTATAGAGGAAAAAAAACTAGACGCTATGTTAGGTGATTTATGCTGGTGGTTAAAGAGAACTACAGATGAAGACAATAGTGACGAAGAGCAAGAACTAGATATATACACAGATCCACAACCCTCTACTTCTTCACACAATACAAACTGACAGTGATAGTAATGTAGATCTAATATGATATAATAGATATAATAAGTTATAATTCATTTTAATAAAACATTTTTTGTGATAGAAAATAGGTACATAATTCCAATAAAAACTAATTTTTTCCATGAAAACAGCATTTTTTTAAAGAAACGTACTGGCAATAATAAAATGTACTTTGTAAAATCATTATAATTATATTTTAAAATAAATCCAATAACAAAAATTGATTATTCAGCCTCAAGAAAGCATATGCACCGTTTTTTCTATGAAAGTCTACAAATAATGACGCAAATTGTTTGACAGCGCCACCTAGCGTTAGTTTTAGGTAAAACATAATATCAAAAATGGATTCCCCGACCCCATAAACATAAATATATCACATTTCTCCCGGATAGTAAAAATATATAGCCATTATTTTATCAAAATTGTAATGAGTTTTTCTCGTTACCCAGGGTTCCAAAATCACAAATTTCAAATGCTTGTAAAAAAAATTCTAGCACTGAACTAAAAAAATCCCTTGGAGGTTTTGTTATGGACAATGCCAGCTATCATTCGTATTTGGTCTCATCCCATTCGGATTCCAAAAGTTTGATTTTGTGTCACAGTGTAATCGTTGATAAAAAGTTTTTTATAGAATTTATGTTATTAAAAAATTTCAAATTAATTCAATAAATATTTGAAACAAACACGAAATTCTTAACTTGGTGCGTTTTTTTGTAAATGGTGCGTTTTGAAATTTCAAAGTTGACAACGCTGCATACGAGACATCAGGTCGTATACTTCACAAAAAATTTAAATTTATTAATATTTCACATACGTCACCTTTAAGTATGCAACAAAATATAAGAATATTTGCAATGAATATTTACTTCATTTTTTACCCATATTTTAAGAAATTACATAAGGATAAGACTTCTAGTAATATAATAATTCTAATAATTCCTAATAATATGACATTTTTAAATTAACATATTTGAATTTTATTTTTAATATCAAATTTTACAATTGAATTTTGTTAACATACATATTTTACAAACTAAATCATGTGTTTATGTTGTCGTGCTTAAATATTTTTGATATATGTATGTATATAAATGGCCTACAGCTAAATCGAAATAAAATAAAGCAAAAAATAGGGAAAATAAAAAATAAAAAAAACAAGGCTATTTACTTTAATAAATTAAATACAAACAAAGCGAAAATAACTTTTACTGACAAAAGACAAATAAAAGAATATACTACGAATTTTGTTTATGTGTACAGTTTTTCCTACGCAATATCAATGTAAAAAATATTTAGAGAAAAAATTGTGCTTACAAAAACTTGTCTCAAGTCTCATCAAAATACCTAAGTGATATTATAAAGAATACTTTTTTTCTTTAGGTTTAATTTTTGCACAATAAGTTTTGAGGAGTACTGTCTCCTTCATTGGAAAGGTTCTGAAAGTTTCAAGCCAATTATGTTGTTTGTAACGTAATTTGTAATCTACAGTAAATTGATGTATGCTTTTTTGTCTATAATAAATCAATTGATTATGAAATATTTCATATGTCAGAAATTGTGTTGTTCAACGGTAGGTACGCTAACGCGTTTTTATTCTAAATTATCATGCTTGGAACACTAGTTTTGAGCAGCAGTAGAGGATCTTTTTTAATTATCAGTTTGATATTTTTAAAATTTTCAAAATAAAAATTTTTCTTCTCAACTACATACATATGTATGTATACATTCTTCAAAAATCTCTGATAGAATGATGTGTAAACTGCATAATGTCAACGAGTATGAAAAACACTTAAAAATATTTAAAAACTGAGCGATAAATTCTTAAAATTTTGGATTTTATGAAAAAGAAACCTAATAATATGGACTTTCTCGTGTATTTTGTGTATAGGACTGAATTTATTAACAATGACGGCCTGCTGCTTTTCTATTGTAAATATTTTATAAATATTTATGTATATATGGGTTTTAGTCAGCGTTACTTGTAAGAACAATATTCTCTTTACTTATTTCATATTTAATTAATTAATCCTAATATCCCTCAATAAGAGTGTTCACTGTGACTGTGCTTAAGCTTTAATTCAAATTTTACCCTGTTTCTGCCAACAACTTGTTGATATGCTTTTTCATCATTATTATACACAAATAAGTAAGTACAAATGTGTGTATTTGTTTGATTAGTTAATCTCTCTATTATTCTCATATAATGCTAAATTACACTAATACACATGTCTGTTGTTGGTGTTTTCTACTCTAAATCATTTTCATAAACAAATTATAATACTGTACTAAATAAGAGTCTGTACACATACATATGTATGTGTGTAAGTATATAAAAGTACTAATATAGTTAAATGAAAACATATGTTAAATTTTGTGCACACATTGCACAAACATAGATAAGTGCAATTTGCTTATACTCTCTCTCCCACTCATATTCATTGTATTTGTAAACATGTTTTTTTTTTTGCAGAAATATACTGTGCTTATTATGTTGTCATTATTGTAAGTTATTCAATTTACACTCATTGAAATATAAAGTAGATTTCCTTTGATATTAATATTAAACAAATGTTTGTGTTTTAGTCCTTTTTGTATTTATCTAGTGTTTGTTTTTATAGTTCAGAAATGATGAGAATAAAAAAACTACAATGCATTGACGTAAATTCAAATTATTATTATTGTTATTATTATTACTCTCAATGTTGTTTTAGTAAAAAGATAAATAAAAACAGGTAATATTTTTTCTGACTCATAATTTGTTGTACTATTTGTGTACATTGCATATTTGCTTTATTTAATTTCTCTTATTCTTACTCTCCCTCTCTTCCGCTTAAGCTTTGTTTCTTTTTTTTTTTTGGTTATCCTTTGTGATTATCTTTTTCTGTTTTTAGTAAACGAAAATAAAAAGCTTTATATATTTTGTTTGTTACAATAATTTGTATACGAGTATAATACTTTTGTTACTTTTTCTTATTGTTTTTATTTTTGTAGGCGCCTGTATGCTGTTGTCTATTTTTAACCAAAAATAAGCTTTTTCTTGTCTAGTTTCCTAGTAATACTTGCATTACAAGTAAGTGGTAAGGTGCATTATTTTATAAAGTTAAACTTTGTTCCACCCACCTCTAAAACTCCCACGATTTTTAGTATGAATCATTTTTTTTAAATTCTTATAAAAATTCTTATAGATTAAATAGTATAAAAATATTAAGCATAACTTTATATTTTTAAACACTTAATTTTTGAAAACCTTTTTTTCTTAAGAAAACACCTATTTATGTTTAGATGTCAATTATTTAATATTAGTAGTAATTATTGCGTAATTATTCGTGATAAATGGTGGCAAATAGCCGTGGTAATTGAAGTTGCGGCTCTATTTTCTGTTTTAACCCTAACAATAAACCATATTCCAGGAACATTGTCGAATAATTTTGAAACCAATTTATGGCTTTTCGTTTTACAAAATTAAAAATAACAGAAAATATTTAAAATATAAAATTCATGCAACTCAGGATATAACAAGTCCTTTAAACGAATTGCCGTTTACTTTTAAACAAATTTGCAATTTATATAACAAATATTTATTGTCTATATTCAACAAAATACATTTTAACCCAAAAACTTTTAAATTTGTAAATAATTTTGCACATATATCCTCTTAAACTTCTATATTTGAGTATGTCACACGTCAATTAATTTTTAAAAGAAAAAAAAAACGTAACTAAACATTTTAATTTGTTCGAGAGAAAAACCTACACAAAAAAAGAGATGAATATGACATTCTTATACTTTTCCAAAAACTAGTTATAACTAATTACAATAAATATAACACATCATACGAGGTCTAATCAAAAAATAACCGTTATTTTAAAATTTCGTGAGTTACGTATGTTCGATGTTCGCATTTTTTTTCTGTTATGTTGGTACACATGTCTGTTGGTAATATCAGCCATTTTGGATTGTCAGTTTGTTTTTGATCAAAGAAACTGTATTAAGTTTTGTGTAAAAAATGAAATTAAATGCGCAAGGACATTTGAAATGTTGAGTGTGGCGTTTGGCGAGTCTACTATGAGCAGAGCAAGTTCAATTGTGGTATAACCGGTTTAAGGAAGGCCGAGAAGATGTCAATGACGAGGTCGCCCAACCGATGAAAACATTGAAGCAGTGAAGAAAATAATTTTGGTTAATCGTCAAATCACTATCAGAGAGGTTGCTGATGATGTTGGCATATCGTTCGGCTCATGCAAAGCAATTTTTACGGATGTTTGAGGCATGAAACGTGCGGCTGCGAAGATTGTTCCAAAATTGCTAAATTTTGAGCAAAAACAACGTCGCATGGACATCGCTCAGGAACTGTTGAACATCGTCAACGACTATCCTCAAAAAGGTCATAACTGGTGACGAATCATGGGTGTATGGCTATGACATTGAAACCAAAGCCCAATCATGCTAATGGAAACGTCCAGCAGAGCCAAGACCGAAAAAAGCACGTCAAGTTCAGTCAAATGTGAAGGTTTTGCTCACTGTTTTCTTCGACTGCAATGGCGTGTTGCATCATGAATTCTTGCAACAAGGTCGTACGGTCAATAAGGAATACTACCTTAAAGTTATGCGCCGTTTGCGCGAAGCAATTCAGAAATGCACCGAATTGTGGAAAAACCAATCATGTATTTTGCACCATGATAACGCACCAGCTCACACATCGAAGCTTGTGCGTGAGTTTTTGGCCAAAAACAAAACCGTTAGCATGCCTCAACCACCGTATTCACCGGACTTGGGCCCCGCTGACTTTTTCCTCTTCCCAAAACTGAAGACACCGATGGAAGGAAAGCGTTTTACTACGATTGAGGAGATAAAAGAAAAATCGAAACAGGAGCTGTTGACGATACCAAAAAGCGCGTTTCAGAAGTGTTTCGAGGATTGAAAAAAACGTTGGCACAAGTGTATTATATCTGAGGGAGATTACTTTGAAGGGGACAAGATAGTTGTTGATGAATAAATAAATACTTTTTGAAAAAATTTAAAATAACGTGTATTTTTTGATCAGACCTCGCATGTACCTAAACACATTTATATGAAATGAAAATGTTTAAGACAGACAGAGAGGATAAAAAACAACAAAAAACCAGTTACATACAATTAAAAATCCAAACAAAGTACAGTAAAGTTACTCTAAAAATGTAACAGTAAATAAAAGACACTCACAATTTTAAGTAACGGAATAGAGAACTTAATAACAACACATAATAATAACAAATAAATAAAAATGACCGTACACTCAAATACATATGTAAGCTACATGTAAACATTCTCATGCGATTCAATGTACTTACATGCATATGTAATACACATGGTTTAAGTATTAACTTTGTTTTGTTTTCTGCTGATTTTACACTTCATACTCTGCCCTACACTTCATCTCTTTATTCTCAACATGTTTCTTCTTCCTGTTAAGGTATACGTTCTTTGTGTATGTACTTTTATGTTAGGTAGAGAAATTGTGTAGGTCGTTACATTAACAAAAAGTAAACACCAACTACATACAACACATACTCGAGCATGTATCAAATGAGTGAGCTGTGAGTGTGTGTGTTTTATATGTTGTTGTTCGCTTGTTTTGCAAGAACAAAACGAATGTGAAAGCTTTTATCCTACTGCAAGATGTTGAACTCAAACTAGTTTTTTTAATTTCGCTTTTTTATGAATCCTGAATACCGAATGAGTGTGGTTAACTTTAACCCTAGAACACGCATGAAAGAAAAACTAAAACATTTGTAAAATATTAATAAACGCATTTAAAATAATAATAATAAAATTAGACCATTTAAACACTAGAAAAAGCCAAAATAAGCTATTAGGTACAAACGTATCTCGTAGAAAAGTTGGGTATGCATAGTACGGTTAAGGGATAAAGAAATATTCTTGCTAAAATCAGCTGCAGCTTAGCTTATTTGTCTTAATTTTCTGTTATATAATCTTAAAAAACTACAATTGATTAAAATTAAAGAAAAGTTAAGTAAAATCATAGAATCAATAGTTTTCAATTGCTAAAAATTTATTATGTGCTTCAGTTCTCACAATTAGAAATAAACTTCAAGAAGTTGGATTACAAGTCTACAGTCAGAGGAAGGCACCTTTATTAAGTAAACAGAATTTTAAAAATAAGTTGTGTTTTGCTAACGCTCTCTCCGGTTACGGATTAAAAATTAGTTTGGTATCGAAAATATATTAAAGTTGTGCTTTAATATATTTTCCTCACATAATCTTAAAGTTGTGCTTTAATATATTTTCCTCACATAATCTAATGTTAACTGATCATATTTACAAATATATTTGTATTATAAATACATATGTATATATTTATAAAAATGCACTTCTTTGTCTTGTCTTACCTATTAATATTTCACGTAATATTTTAAAATATTTAGTTTAATTTTGTAAGAAAATATTCAGTAGTTTTTTTATAGCATTTTCAAAAAAAAAGGTATTTAGCGGACCCTTTAGAATACACTTCCATTTCTTTCTATTGCAATACAAATTAACAAATTCCATATTACAACCAAAAAAATCGCTCCAATGACCACACACTTCACGTAAAAAAAAAAAATAAAGAGATCCATTTTGCAAATTGTTTATCTTGTTATTTGCATGATTCCTTTTGACCAAAACTCTAAAAACATTTTTGTTCTGGTATAGTAAAGTGGAACCATCAAAGAAAACTATGTATATAAAATAATGACTTTTATTCTTTAAAAAATAGTCCAGTTTTTATTGGTTTTCTAGAACTACAAGTAGTGAGTGAGTGAAGGAAGAATGAATATGTAAGAAAACATTGTTGATTTTGAATAACCCAAGCAAAGTTTCATTTAATCAGCAGCAAGAGTGTGTCTTTTTTTAGCTGAATTCTATTTTTAGAATTCATTCATTTGCTAACTATATGATATACGATGATAATGTATACATATGTATGTATATACAGTTACACTTATATATATATTTAAACCTATACCAATATAAATACATACATATATACATATGTATGTATAAGTATATAAAATACACATTATTGTTCAAATGTATTGTGTACATACAAATTCCTATATAATATAGATTTTGTATACTGCTGGTATTACGTTGCTTTTATTTCCAATCTAGTGACGTATTTGAAATTTGTTAGTTGTATAAATACCTATACATACACTGACTGTTTGATAACAAATACATTTACAAAGATTATTTTATACAGGCTGCAGTTTATGTTAGAAATTTTAGAAATTTCTATATAAACTTACAAGCTTATGGTTCTAATATTAAAAGTATCGAAGTTTTGTAATTAATACTGAATGGGAATATTAATTCTTTTTCAATTGTAAGAGTTCTGCAAGGTGTGTGAGTAATATTTATGAAATTATTAAAATTTTTTTGAATTTTTCCATTAAATTATAAAAATTTGGTTTCAGATTTGCTTTATTTCAGAATTTATTAGATACTTTTCTCTAGTAAACAAATAAAATTTTTGTTCCAGTACCAGAAAATCCTCTTAAAATTTCAATATATATATTTTTTGTTAATTCTGATTTATAGCTGGCATACCAAAAAATTAATAAATAATAAATCATTAAAATTCATTATGTTTCCTCAAGTACTTAAAAATTATAATTTAATGAATATTTCATTGCAAAACCACGTTATAAGTTTAAAAGGTCAACTAAAATTCCTTGGAAAATGCATACAAATATTGTTATACAAGTTTACCACAAAAATTTCAACATTTTTACAAGTTTTTTTTAACAATGTTGTGGTCATTGTAATTATTTATATGATTGCGGTAACCATAATAAGGTTAAGTTACGATTCAGATGATTACTACAATCATATATGCGATTGTAGTAACTATATCTATATTTGTGGCAATCATGTTTATGATAATCTATTTATCATAATTTGTTGCTCTTTTATAATGATAGAAAACAATATAATATAGTATAATTTTTCATCATAAAACTGATTACTATAAACATTACATAATTGCTATAATCATATATATAATTGCTGTACTCATATGAATCGTAACTTAATCATATTATGGCTGCCGAAATCATATAAATAATTACAGTGACCATAATATTAAAAAAATGTGTAAAAATATTGAAATAGTTATGGTAAACATCATTTCTAAGAAATATATATTTATTTAAACTACTTAACGCTACAAAAACAATTTACGTTTAAGGATTTCTTACAGAAAATATAAATTCATATTCATCATATGCTCCCTAACAAAAATTAACAATAACAAATATATTCCAAGCATATTTGAATATAAAATATTGAATATAGTCGTAAATGAGCTACATAATTTAAATTTTGAATAAATGACTTTTAATAACATTTTTGTAATGTCTTGCATAGATAATCTAGCGTAAAATATAAAACAACACAGTTTAAAAAACCTTCTTCAAAAACATACATTTTTATTAAAAAAAAAAAAAATAAAGTATATTCTTGACAGTTGTGCTCGAGTTTGTGTTCTGTTATCATTAAAATGGAGTCAATACCACTCAAAAAGTATCAACCAACCAACCGAGCATAAATGGCAGCAGTAACGCCAACGCAATCAACAAATTTTCTTTTACATGTTGATTTTCAAAACTACAACCAAGCAATACATTTATTTTATCCAGCCTACCCCTACTGGCTGGCTGGCTGAATGACTGACTGGAAGTGTGACTAACTGACTCTCTGAATGACTGACTTTGACTTTAGGTGTTTAACTGTTTAACTGTTTATTAACGATAAGTATGTGTGTTTTTGAATACATAAATAAATATATACATACATATTTTATTTTTAGTTTGTATATTTTTCTTTACCATATTTTGTATTTTTTTTTTAAATACAGCCATGTTTGGTTGACACATTCATATACCTTCTTAATTGTATGAGTGTACGTACTGGTATGTTAATAGAAAGTTTTTTTAAATAAACAAATCCGAGATTTAGACATACATTCATCGCAAATAATAGATTTCCCAGAATTGTATACATACATATGTAAACAGTATGCAAAATAATATTTTCATTAAAATTTTAAGTACAAATTCTGAGTTTTAAAAAGTTATTTATTCTAGACTTACATACATACATATATTCTAATTGTTTTTGAGCATCAAAGAAATTTTAAATATGTAGTGAAATCGCAGAAACGTGAACATCCAGTAACATGAGCTACCCAAAAACATGAACATTTTTTTTTTTCATTAACTACTCTAAAACGTGAACATAGGCTGAGGCTCTAAAACGTGAACTTTTTATGGAACGTTTAAATAAAATTTTGTAAGCTTATTCAAAATGTTTGGAATTCCCTGCCTAAGAATTTCGTAGTTTATTTGTTGTAAAAAACGTTTGTTGCATGATAACTTGCTTCTTTTGTAGTTGCTCCTTTTCAATAAAAACTAAATAAACAAATTTATAATTATCGCAGTTTAAATTCAGCTAACCTATATTTTTGATGAATTCATTAACATAATTTAGAAATTAGTATCTTAGAAATCCTTTTGCAAACCATAGTAGGTATGGCAGGAACGTACAAAATCTAGCATCAAAACATGTTTCATAGGTGAAAAATAACGTATGTACATTAGGGTGGCCCCGTTTGTATGGAGAAAAAATAAGGTATCGATGTTCCCGACTAATATGAAAATTTGATTCATTTTAAACTACGTTTCCCAACTTTTTTGTCCTGGGGTCAATATTTGGTGAGCTGGATCAAAGAATAAAAATGTCCTTTTTAGAGGGTTTTTTTAATTTTTTTCACATTTCTTCCAAAGGAACTATATGCAAATTTGGCATCATATGAAAGGTCTTTGAGAGGCGCATGCAATGGATTATCAAAAATTAATTCAAAATTTTTTAATTCAAAAATTTTGAAAATTTCAGACAAAATTTTAGTGTTTTTTTTTTATTTTTTCATAGAATTTACTTAAATAAATTGTTGAAACTTCTTGATTATAAACACCATGCAATTTAACCCAAATGGTTTTCCCCCGTTTATTTAGATATTTTAATGAGTAATTGTAGATATTTTAATGAGTAATTTTCTAATATAAAAGATTGCTACATTTATAAATTTCAGTTTTTTTTTTGAATTTTTTTTTTTCTAATTTACATATTGTGTAGCTAAAATTCTTTTTCTTTTACAGTTTTATGGTTACTGTAATAAATATAATTATAAGCAATTCACCGAGCGACGATTTAAAATCCACTGTAAGCGGGTATGTAGGACTTTTTCTATTTAAAAATTACTTCACCCTTTAAAAATGTTATTGTTATAAATTGTTATCCTTTTGTTATTTATAATGAGTAGATAGAGAGGGAGGGAGAGTGATGAACCTCATAAAAATTCCAAAACGTATTTATGAACATGCAAATTAAATGTAAAGTAAAATATTGTTTATTTCTTCTTTTAGTTATTATTTGCTTTTCTAGTCTATTTAAAATATTTATTCAAATTTGTTATTTTTAACAGCACATACCAGCACAAGTAGCAACAACAACATTCAACTGTAACGAATTTTATCTACCCTACCATTATCAAAATTTTGCATTGAATAAAAGGCTGATACATTTATCTATATATATCAAAGTGATTGTGTGTCTGTATGTATGTATGTATGTATGTTTATTATTATTAGTTTGGGATCTATAGACGGCTGAACCGATTTGCTTGAACTTTACACAGTATATTTCTGTATGTCTGGAAGGAGCTATAGGCTACTTTTTTTTAAATTTAAGGTGAGCGTGGTACCTCCCATACAAAGTTAATTTTAAAAATCCAATACTTGGGAAACTATAATAGCTATAGTACTCGAATTTTGCATGAGCAATTCCATTGTTTGTTTAAATATTTGCGGAAAAAATGAGAGTAGTAGCGAGAGAGGGTGTGGCACCTCCCATATGATGATAATTAAAAAAATATCAAATATATGGTATACAATAAGATATATGGTACGGTTATTCTACCATCAATATTAATATTTAGGACAAGAAAGGGCGGACTATCAATAGTGGGCGTGGCACCCGCCATAGATATGATGAGGGAAAGCTATATCAGCTATCAATATTAATTTTTAGGACACCAATGCGCTGACTAGCAACAATATTAAGTAAATGTTAAAATTTGTATACATTTGAAACCCTTATCTATATATAAAAGTGAATGTTTGTTTGCTTGTTTGTATATTGTAAATCATAATAAGATAATCAGGGGTGTATTAGAAACCAATATTGTCAGAATTGGTCTTAAAACCGACAAGAAAAAATGCTTTGGTGTCATAGGGCACTGCTACACGTTCAATAAATATCATGATGCTAGAAATATCTCAATATATATTGATACCAAACCATTTTTTCTTGTCGGTTTTAAAACCAATTCTGATAATATTGGTTTCTATGACACCCCTGAATATAATAAGAATTAATTTAAAAGGAAAACTGTAGATTTTAATAACTTAATAATTATATTTATTTAACTCTAAACTTTTTATTTCACTACGATACGGGTAGCGAAGCACACCGGGTTTTAGCTAGTATAGTATAAAAATGTAAATTTTATGTTAATTAGTATTTTGTTTGCTGGGCGATATAAACGATTTGAATTTATAATACGATATATATGAAGAATAAGACTGAAAATTATCAAGTTTTATGATATGTTTATTTTCAGTTCATAAAAAATAGGAATCATAAGAATAAGGAGATATTTCAAAATTAAAATTGTATTGAATAGAAATGCTTTTATTCGTTTTTGGTTCTGCTAAAAGTTGTTAAAAAAAATGCAAGACCTAGCATGATTTCAAGTCCATACAATTGAAATAAGATGAGCAAATCATGTAATTTTTTGCTTGTATTGTTTTTATTGTTTTCATTTTGAATTCCTTTTTTTTCTAAAAAAAAAACACGAGAACTGTACAATTTAATCACCAGTTTAATATGTTAAAAAGGAAAATAACAAGTTGCCTATGGTCACTCTTAATTTGAATGAAGGATGTAAAAAATGTTTTATGCAGATTATTTATATTTACGACACTGCTGTGTATCAAGCATTAAGTTGTTATGGCAGTTATTTTTAAATTCGTCAGCTGTTGATGTTGAATAATATGATTGTCCTTTATTTAATATCCGAATTGAAAGAAAACTCTAAGAATTCAACAATATTTTAGGAGAAGTTTTTTAATGGTAGGTTGTGTATAATTTTTAAAGAAATAATTTTAGCTGGTATTAGGAATACAAAAGTAAACATATGAATAGCAGCTAGAGGAGAACATAACTTAACAACAAGATGACAATGTGGTATTTGCAATATTTAAAATTTTAAAAGAAAATGTTTCTACACAATTTTAAGATCTAATACATATTTTGTTTGTTAAAAAACTGTTTAACATTTCTACATAAATTTTTCTTTAGATATTTATTTTATTCTGTAAATTATTCATTTCAAGGTAAATTTTCTCTTTAAGTATTTATTAAATACCATTATTATTTATTAACATTTTGTTTTCTTCTTTCAACAATATTTATTGGTCTGTGGTGCGGTGTGTGTCTTTTAGTTTATTTTTGTGGATTTGTTTTAAACTTTGACCTTTTAGTAATAATCTTTTCATGTTGCTTCAAATTAAAAATGTATCTCTAGTTAACTTTTATCATAACAAATTTGCACATTACATTGTATGTATATGGATGTAGTAAATCTCGAAAGAAAAACGATTCGTTTTACAGAACAACAAAATATGTAAATTCGTTTTTAAAACTAAATCGTTACTCAAATTCTATTTACCAAATAAAACCATTATCCTATTCTACAGAAAACTATCATCCTGTTAAACGTTATTTTTTATAGGTAGCCTAACTATCTGTATAGTATTTTCTGCAGAAAAGCTATATCTGGATAATCTTTTCTGTATTCAAAAAAAATTGTGTATACAAACACTTTTCAACTTCAAACAATTATTTCTGTATAAAAACATTATCCGGGTCAATTTTTCTATAAAAATTTGTATACGAAAAAAATTCTTTGAAAAACATTTATACAAACACACTTTTCTATGAAAAAACTTTATCTGAATTATATTTTCTACTGAAAAACTTTACGCGAACAAATAAATATTTTTATGAAAAATTTTATATACTTTTTATAAAAAAAAAACTTTTTTAATAAAAAAACTTAATCTAAACAAATTTGTATACAGAAAACTTATTCGAACAAATACTTGTATATAAAAACTTTATTCCCACACAATTTTTGTGTATAGAAAAACTTAATCGCAACAAAATTTTTAATAAAAAACTTTGTTCAAACAAAATCTTTATCCGAACAAAGTTTTCATAAAAAAATTGTATCCGAAAAAATATTTACATAAAATAACGGGGTTTTCAGTTCAAACTTTATCTGTTAATTGTTTTGTATAAAAACATTATAAGCACAAATATGCTGACAATGTACAAAGAGACTTTAACAAATATACATATGTATTTATCCTTTTTGTCAAATTGATAAGATTTCGTCAGAACTCTTTGTTCAACCTTCAAATTCTACTAAGTTGAAAAACCCGTAAACAAATGCAAATGTGCAATAAATTTATTATTAAATATTTCAAAAAAATAAAGTGAATAGACTTGTTACAATCCGCTTGAAATAACAACAACAGCATAAATATTTAAAATCTATTAATAATGTCAAATGGGACCAGCTGCTTATTTACAACTTTGAAAGAATGAATGCAACATATGGTTTCCATGCTTACTTCCGAAATATTTTTGAATATGTACATTCAAATGAATCATTTAAAACCAAAATTCACTTACCTTTGGTCATAACATTGTTATTGTTGTTGCTGTTATAATTATTATTGGAATTTTGATGATTTTGCTGAGCATTTGAGGCCAATTCGGAGTTTTGTACCAAAACAGATGTTGGCACTGAAGCAACAGTTGCAATTAAGGCCAACCACAAAAATAGTTTAAAACTATTTGTTGATCGTAAATAAAAGAATAATTTCATTTTGTCTCAGTTCTTCTGCTAATTTAGCTTTAAAGTTCACTTATAAATTTAGTTTATTTATTATAATAATAAATATAATTTTACACACAAAAAATTGCACTTGAATAATTTCACTTTTTGTTTAAAAATTCATTTGATTTCAAATAAGAAAACTTTAGTAGATTTTTCTATTGATTCTTTGGTTTTTAGTTACAATTTCCAAGATATGTTTACAGCACCAGAGTCCTGAATGAACTGCTAAAATATTTAACAAAGCAACAGTTTTTATTGTGTTTTTGGCCTCAATTTCTAGTTCACTTTTGCTGTTCTTGTTGTTATTGTCGGTATTCATTCAACAGCCAGCAGTGAAAAAAAAACATTGAAGAATAATAACAAAAACAGAATCCGAGAAAAAGTGTAAAAATTAACAACAACAAACCAAATTTACGTAGGGGGCAAGACAACCCCGGGCTTGGTCCAATAATGTAAGTGTTGCTCTTGCAAACACAGACACTCTATGTATTTGTTTTGTCATACTCATCTCTAATGGTTATCGCGGTGTTGTTTGTTGTTGTTTTTACTGCCGTATTTCCCATGTTTATTCAACTCCTGTTACAAATACACTTGCACTCAACTTTCATTCATAGCCCAGTCAATATTACCGTTAAAAAGTGTGGCTATATTGGCGGTTATTCTCAGAAAATATATAACATTTACCCCCTGGCCCACGATGTCGAACGATAACGTTCGCTTAGATAAGAATTAAGACACAAACTTGATTGTGGAATAAACAAACTTGATTGAGTAAAAAATAGATATGATAAAAAGTTTGTGTCTTAAGTCTTATCTAAGCGAACGTTATCGTTCGACATCGTGGGCCAGGGGGTTAAAAAAAGAAAAGGATTATTCAAAAATAATCTATTTTATAGCTAAACTTTATCCGCATAAATGTAAAAAAATTACATACAATAAACATCCTAATAGAATGTTGTGTAGAAAAAGATTAACCAAGTAATTTCTTACATAGCAAAACTTTATTCGAGTTAATGCTTTCTACCTATTTTAGTTTATTCTTCTATAGAAAAACTTTATTCGAGTTAATAATTCGTCGGTAAAATAAATATGTACATATGTATATCCAAATAAATTCTTCTAAAACTGAAACAAATTTATCCGAGTAACATTTCTATGGAAAAACATTATTGGGATAAAACTTTTCTATGGTTAAACTTTATATAGAAATTCGTTTTCAGAAATACTTTATCTTAATGAGTTAGTTTTCTATTTTTTAATAATATGGTAATTTTTGAGAATAATTATTTTTAATAATTTTACCGCTTTTTTAAATGTAAAACGTAATCAACTTTGTCTGCACCATCAGCAGTTTTAAAGGCAGCAATAGCATCACATTGAATGTATGATAGAAAAACCTGCATAGTTCTCTCTTGTGTCTTATCTACGTCATTGATACTAAAAATCAGCGTATGGTTGAGCATGTGGCTGTTAACCGCAACTTTTATTCCATCATAGAGGCAATGTGAGGTTACGTCTTTGCCAGCTTAAATGAAAAATAAAAAATAACCCATTTCAGAGAGTTTTTTAGGGATTTATTTTCATAACTGTCATGCGTAGTAACAGTGCATGTGAAGTCAACAAAAAAATAAAAGAAACTAAAAAGCTTTTCTTTTATTTTTATTAAAGCGGTTGCAGTCTAGGTTGTTTTGAAATTAGCATTATCACATCGTATCGATACACTCAACGAAATCCTTAAATTAAAATGTAATGGGTGGTATTATTAATTCCGCACGGAAAGGAAAACTAAGCGGAAAGAAATATCGATCAATATATAAATGTAATTATTCATTCCTGCGGCATGCCGCAATACTGTCTATGTAGAGATGATACCGCAAATCGAAAAAATAGCGCAGCAACGGAATGAATAATTTCAAATTATGCTTCCGCACAAAAAACTTGTTTCCGCAATCGCGGAACGGAATGATTAATTCGACCCAATATGTTGTACAAAATCTACTTTTTGATATTTTCCTTCTTCGAATAAAGTGTTTATTTAATGTAATGTTTTATTTAAATGAAACATGTTTTTATTTTTGTTTTATATGCATTTTTATCTACAATTAATTGTTTAGATTTTCACATGAATTTTTTAATATTTATTTAGTTTGTATAGGTATATGTAGATGTATCTAAGAAATTTTTGTTTACTGTTAAGATTTTAAATGAATGTATGTATATGGTTATGTGTCTGTATGTCTACCTATCAACAAATTTCAATTGATTTCATAAACTTAAATTTATTTGCAATTATGTCAATAATACAATATGTTTTTTTTTTCTTTTGAAATGTTGCCCGTTTCGGCATATTCTTTACATACATAAATGTATGTATATGGTGTGGTTTAAGTAAAAACCTTTCGGCATAATTTTACCATATGTGTTTCATTATATGGAAATTTGTTAATAATTGTATGTTTTCCAATGGTATTTTGTATTAATAAATATATTTAATAGTAGCGTGTAAATTCTTTTGAATATTATGATAGCATCTTACAAATATTAAAATAAATTTAAATACTAAGAAAAAGTTGAAATAAAATATTAAAGCAATAATAAAGTTATTTGGAAGAACTTGGCCAAATGAATTGAAATAATCACTAATGTTTCAAATAAAAATACAAAGCAATATTTCTAAAGTTAAAAATATTTACATAGACTTTATACGATTATTGATTTACATAGAGAAACTCTATCGAGATAAAGATTTCCATATACTTTATCCAGATAAAGTTTTTCTATATGGAAAACTTTAAGCAAATAAGTGTTTTTAAATATTTAAAAAAACATTAATTGATTAAAATTTTCACTCTGTTGTAAATAAATCTTCAAATTTCGTCAACATTTTTAAGTTTAAAATCTGATAAAAATATGTTGATCACTTAAGATATTTATATTGTTATTATTATGGTAATTTTTGGTGTTAAATATAAATAAACTGTGTAGTACCTAAAATGTAGTGTGTGTATATATCGACAGTTCAATTCCAAACCATGCTATGTCGACTTAGCATGTTTTTAATTTTTTTTGCGTTTTTTAATTTAGATTTTTTCAACTTAAATTCTGTAAAATTTTGGTTGTGATTGGCTAGTCCAATCAATAGTTATAAACAATAAAGTTCTACCTCATATGGTTTTTTAGATATTGCCTGTAAACCTTAGGAGCTTTTCCTGCAAAACTCACTTTTTCGACTTAACATGTTTTGGAATTGAGCTGTCGATATGAGGTTTTGTATAAACAACGCCTGATAGTTAAAGCTTATGGGTCGATTATGTATATCAACCAAACTGGAATTGTTATTATGTAAGGCAACTTTCGTTTTTAATCTTTTTTTCGAATTTTCTAGTAGAAAACAGACATTTACATATATGCTAAAAATATAAATCATTTAACAACAAAATTACTAACATTTAAAATTGACCACATAAAATAAAATCAAAGCAACCATGCCATGTTCGGCATGAAGTTAACAGTTGCCATCTGTACTATGTTCTTGGTAACTGTCAACTCTACTGAGGTTCGGTTGCCATCCGTAATCGACCAATTAATCACTTTTAAAATTTTTTTTCTTACAAAAAAAAAAAAAATGCATCTTTGATTTAAAATTTGATAAATAATCCGGTATAAGAGTGTACAAATATTTAATCAGGCATGTGATGGAAATCGAAAACGAATCAGTTTTGGAAATACATACATTAAAATGCATTTAGTCTAATTTTTAACATTTTTGTTTTAAGATTCTCTTTAGTAGCCCAATATCATTATATTTTATGTGATAAAAGTTTTTCAATACAGAAATATTACGAAAAAATTGACTTCTAAAACTCATTAGTTTTCGATTTCCATCACATGCTTGAATAAATAGTTACAACATTTCTAATTGTAATCAATAAAAACTAAATTTGAGGATTGAAACTAAAAAAAAACCCAGATACAAAACATAAACATTTAAATAACGCCAAAACAAACCAATTAAAAAGCTTCTCACACATATTTTCTACAAAAAATTGTTTAATTTTGACTTAAAAGTGAAATAATTATTATAATATAAACAAACATATTAGCAACTTACAATTAAATAAATTAAAAAATCAAATTAGCTAGTTAAAACATAATTTGGAAATGATGGAGAAAAAATAGTCTTTAAGATGATTAATATTAAAAAACGCAAACGTTTATATTAAGTACTTCCTGGTGGTCGTTGGTTTAAAGTTTAACCTCCTTATTCAATAACTATTATTAAATTTAACAAACATTTATTAAGGCAAATTTTATGTACAAATCTGTCATAATAAACGTTTGTTAAATTTAATAATCGTTTTTGAATAACAAAAAAATATAACATTTACTTTTAAATGAATATGATGTCACCAACTTAAATTTATGTTTAAGTTAATTAGATTATGCATCACCATCTATTGTGATTGTAATTATAAAATAAGCAAATTGGGTTTCTTGCGCTAACGTTTTTCATTTATTCTAAATTCTACGTATAATTACACAACAATTACGTTAATTTAGAAGCATCCAATGTCTGAACAATATGCTTAGATACTATAGCTGTAGCTTCGCTAGCGTTTGGTATTAGAAAACGATCCATATCGGTTATAAGCAGGCCATCTCCATCGGGAAATCCATATTTGAATGTTATTAAATCGCGATGCCTTTTCTTGGCGGTAATTTTAACTATACTCGCCAACGGCCGTCGTACTATAATCTGGGCCTGTCCTTTGCCCAACTCACGCAAGACAATTAAGTGTGTTGGCGTTATAATCAAATGCGAGTCATACATATAACCATTGATGTGCACCTCTTGGCATTTAAAGGCGTTCATAATGTCGGGAGATTTCAAATAGTTATTTAAGGTTACAATTTCTTTAGCATCACTGGGCAATTTTGTTGCTGCATTTGCTGGAGAATCCCTATTTTCATCTTGTATGTTATGGCCGCCTTCCAAATCACCATCATGCTCGTCATCAATACTAAATACTGGAGCCACATTACGATAACGTTTGCCATTTCTATCGGATGCAGAGACGTGGCGTTGTTGTACAGCTCCTTGATTTCCGGTCTCTCCGGTGGCTGTTGTGGCACTAGCACCATTTGTAGGATTGACAATAATGTCCAATAGTTTACCTCTAACTTCAGCTGATTTCAATTTCATAACCTGCGAGAAACGATTAAAGAAGTCCGACGAAGATCCTTGTTTGCTGGCGGAGTCTCTTTTCGCTTGACCCGCCTTGGACCTCATTTGTACACCGTGAATTTCTGTGGAGCTACTCTTACTGCATACCATACATTTTTTAGGATCATGATCCTCCAGACAGTCAGCCATATGTTCACCAAAATAGTCGTGTATAGCATTGTAGCCACCACTCAGGAGAGACACATATTGTGTGTTCTTTTGTAGAAATGAGGCTACAACCATGTGTGTGTACTGATCCTCTTCGACACGGCCACTACCCATAAAACACAAATGTTCTCCGCCTGCATTTGAATTGGCTTCTATTGATTGACGTTGAGCGGAGAGCAAACCTTGGACGGCTGTAGCAAAGGCTACAGGTTCTTGCAGCATTAAATTACAATCTAAATGAAACGCTGTAGATAGATGGCCGGCATTGTATTGATCTGCTGGTCGACAGTCGACTAGGAAAAAGCGCACAGCATCTGGTGATGTCAATTCAATTGATGAATTTTCAACCAACTCATAAACAGAAACAGGAAGACAAAGTGCCTGAAATATATTGAATAATGAAAAGTTTTCAAATATTTAATAAGCATACATATTTAGCTGATTTTAGCAAACGTCTGCCTGACATTGCAATATGGAACCAAACTCACCTGAGAAACTAGACACGGTTCCTCTTCGATCCTTTTTTCATTTTGTTTGCCATACAGAGCCTTTAGAAAATCGGTTTTAAAAGAACTGGGTGTTTTCATAGAATAATATTGAGCCAATGAGCAAAAATCTACCACATCATCGGTATCCAAAGCGCAAGGCATATTAGACAAAAATTGAATAATACTTTCTTTGGGTGCGTCTTTCATGGCCAGAATTTGATCACGTCCATTGATCAAAATAATTAAACCCAAGAAAAATACTAAAAATGGATCTGCATGTTGGAAATAGAAATCCCACATTGAAAGAATTACTGACAAACCACAACTAGAGGCAAATATGCACTGGAACCACTGTTGGGAGTACAAGTCTGGAGAAATCTTTTTAGTATCCAACATGGTGCACAATTCTGGATCATGATATAGTATGAGTAAACGAAAGACATGGAATACATTGCCTTTTGGTTTGCAGCCCTTGGGTATATAGGTGTCACGTATGGCTTCGAACAGATTGTAGGTATCTGAACGGTTAAGTTTTAATGACAATAATGGCAGTAGCAATTCAATCCAGCCATTTTCCGTTTGATATTGTAGATTACGATTTTTGCAATAGAATGTCAATATTGATTCTAAATCCGATAAAACCGAGACTTTATCCTCGTCATCATTGCCTATACGTTCCACCATTCTTTGGCAATCTTCGCGTAGTTTGTTTTGAAAGGGCAAGTCGTAGATCTCATTGAACAATGACATTTGGTCACTTTTATGTCGTACATCCAGACAGACTTGCCACACATCCGGCCTTAGGGCCTCTGGTATGGCTTTACCCTGGCAAATCGCATATATGTCATTGACATTGCAGTCGTCCAATAAAGCAGACTCTAATTCTATGAGCCTACAAAAAGAGAGGAACGCAAAAAAGTTTAAAAATGACTCATGATTGGCAAAGTTAATATCTAAGGTATTTCTAAAAATTCATTAAATTATTTATTATCTTTACTAAAATACCAACACAGAAACTAGAAAATAAAGATAAGAAATTACCAAATTGCATATTTGTTTCTATGTTTTATCTACATAATATTGAACAACTTACCACAAATTGTCATCCATTTTTTACCAGCAATCTATGCAATGTGTTAAGTTTTTTTATAGAACTACAAAATAAACGCTCTAAAATTTTAACAATATTAGTCAAATTTAATTATCAAATTGCCAAAAACATTGAAAAAATTTCTTAGAATTTTCTTATTTGACTTCGTTTTTTTCTATTTGTTTTTTGTCTTTTTTCTTATAAGAATAATAAGTTGACGTAAACTGCTAATTGTCAAAATTACAATTTGATTATGGCAACTCCTGCATAGCTGCCAGATTTGACGATTTTTTGTTTCAAAAATAGCAAAGTGACGATTTGACGATTTTTTCATTGAAAGTGACGATATTCTAATTAATAAAATTTTCTATAATTTTTTTTGTTTTATTAATGTTTTGTTACAAAATTCTCTCTTTTTTAAGACAACAACCATTTTTCTCATTTTATATCATAAATATTAAGAAGAACATGATATATTTAAAAAACAAAACTGAGTAATAGTATTGTTTTCTTTATTATTGACAATTGTTAATTAAGTTAAGTATAATAATTCCAAATAATAGTAGAAATTACTTATTTATCTGCAAATATAAAAAGCAGTTTTAAATGCTAAATTCCATGAACTAAAATGTGTAAAGGAAATAATTTCTGAATTTCAACGGGGAAATTCTACAAAAACTTCTATTTAAAAAAAAACGTCGAAAGAATATTCAGCCAAATAAATTTAAATAAGAAAAATGCGGAAATATTTGAACATAAATACCTGTATATAATGGATGAATTGATTCTAACTCAAAATTTTATTTAAAATGGTTTTGACATTTTAATATAGCCTGAATTAATAAAATATGCTAAATTCAGATATTTGTTTATAAAATACTGTAAGTCTTGTTTCATACTCTTCAGTTTTAGCTGACCAATTTTTGTTCAATGCACTTTTGAACTTGCCATTTCATAAACACACGTCAATTCAATTTTCGTACCTTTAATGCAAATCAACATACATGAAAAAAACAAAAAAAAAAATTGACTAGTACCGCCAAGTTTGTATCCCTTTTGTTCTCTTTTCCCTTCTCATTAAAAAAATTGTAATTTCTTAATATAAAAATATTACACAAGTTGTGTTTAAACCATTATATATTTTGTCAGTTCTTTATTAAAAGGTTAAAATTTATGAATTTGATATGTATTATAAGGAGACTATATATATTTTTATATTTCGTTTAAATAAAAATTTCAAAATATTATTAGAAATAGTGGATTTTTCACGATTATTGAAATTCGAAACGTTTGTTTTTTTCTCTTTTATCGGGATTTTGACTATTTTTCCGAAATTCATCTGGCAGCCCTGCGTTCATGTTATTAGTTACTGGTGAATGCTAGTTAAAAACAAAAAAATACCAGAGATGAAGAAAAATATCAGCGTTGTCAACTTGGTGCGTTTCGCATCATTTTTGGTGCTTTTTTACATTTTGGGTGCGAAAAATTCTTTAGTTGGTGCGCGGTGCGCTTTTTTTTTATTTTGGTGCGTTTTGAAAAAATTTCAAAGTTGTCGACGCTGGTCATCTCTAAAGTTCGCTATGTGGTGGAAGGAAGAAAAGAGAAGAAGAAAGAAAAAAAACAATAAACATGATGTGGGGGGGGGGCTAGCTAGTTAAAAAAGGTAGTGTAAATTCTAGGCGAAAAATATTTTATTGCTCGTGTGGTGAAAGAATTTTAAAAATGTGGTGAGTAAAAAATCGTGGTGAGTTTTTGGAAATTCACCACAAATACCTTTATTCCAAATTTTTCAAGGTCATTGAAAATTTGTCATCCTAAAAGTACTCAATGTGCTTTTTTAAAGAAAGTTTCTACAGCATAACTTAAGGAAGTCAAAAAATATTTGAGTCAACCTGTAGCCAAAAAATCAAACAAGGTGATCCAATGTAATATTATGCTTGTTACCAGTGTTGTCAATTCCGAATAGCATATATGAGTATTTTTACTATTAAGCCTAGTTAGTATCTGTTCAAAATTTCAAGTGGAATGCTGTCAAAATACATGTTAAAAAAAAATCACTTGAAATTTTCATGAAAAGATGTTGCAGAAGTAGTACTCTGTTCATTTTGTGAAAACATTTTCTTACGTGAGTATATACATACCACCCACCATCTTTATCTTGCATATACTAAAATTAATAGCCTGTTCGCCGATCTCGAACGTTAACGTTCGCTTAGATAAGACTTAAGACACAAACTTTTTATCGTATCTATTTTTTTTACTCAATCAAGTTTGTTTATTCCACAATCAAGTTTATGTCTTAAGTCTTATCTAAGCGAACGTTAACGTTCGAGATCGGCGAACAGGCTATAATATTTTTTTTTGTAGAAAAATATCTTAATGAAATAAGAGCAAGTGTTTCAAAGGTGCTGATGTAATGACAACATTGGTAGATATGGCTAAACAACAAAATTGGAAATAACGTCAATTAATCGTTAATCTCTTCTTAAAAAGTTAAAAAAATTTGTTTAGTTTATTTTTTATTTTTGTTAAGTTTTTTATTTTTTATAAAAACACTGAACTGTTGAAGACTGTTATAATATTATATTTTTTATGTGAAATTATTTCAATAAACTTTTATTAAATAAAAAAGAAAATCTAAATTTTCAAATTGCGCGTTTTTTTCTCCATGTTGGTGCGTTTTGAAATTTCAAAGTTGACAACGCTGAAAATAATTTGGTGGTGTTTATGTGTGTTATGTTTTTCTTTACGAGTGAATATTTTGGTCATGTTTTAGATTCTTGTAAAAATTTCTGTTTGCCAAATATTTTCAAGTAATTTGTAAATGAAAGTGATATTTTATGTTTATTAAACGATAAATAGTGTTTTATTGTAGAAAAACTTGTGTTTGTTGTAAAAACTTGTCTGCCGCGTTTCTTCCGTATAATAAAAATTTGCATAAATTATAATATACCTATTTGCACAAGTCGTTTTTTAATTAACTTAAAACGTGATATTTTATACTTTAAAAACAATGTAAGTATTTTTTTATATTTGTAAGCATATTGTAAAATTTCCAGTAACTTTCCCTTTGAGTTTATTTGCATCATTTAAAGTGAATTTTTGTTTTGTAGCATTTTTTTTGCATCATTTATATTGTACATACATTACTTTTTTAGTTATTTACATGGGGGCCTTTTTTTAAAGCTTCTGTTATGGTTGCCAGAACCACGCATGCCTTCAGATGAATCGCACCAATTCGTTCTGGTATGTTGGCCCTCATTGATGTAGTAAAAATCAATTTCATTAGCTTTTCAAAGTGTGTAAGGTTTTTGTGTAAATATGTGTATATGTACATACATGTGTAGCTGGACCTTTTACACTATAGTTAAGCTTAATGTAGCATTTACATCTTAAGATCTTGTTTGCAACTTGGTTGGGAGAAAAAGCTGGGGGGTTATTGTGTATTTCGATTCGCAAGCAAAAGCTTTCGAAATACAATGTAAAAAGTATACAATTTCGAAAGATTTTCTTTTCGAAATACACAATAACCCCCTGCCTGCACATATATGTACATATTGGTGATGTACAGCAGCGTACAATTAATTAAGGACAGTACAATTCAATTTTTAAATAGTTATATTAAAGGTAATAAAGAGTATCCCAACTAGAACGCAATTTTTAAATTTGGTGCCATTCGAAGTGTCATTGTTTGACATTTGAACAATTGTTATTGTTTGCTAGTAGAAGGTACGAGGTTAGTAAAAATGGAGCGCTACACGAATGAACAACGCATTCTCATTGTGAAATTGTTTTACCAAAATGGTATTGGAGAGACAACATGAAAATGCTGATTTTGCCGATAAAATCATCTTCAGTGACGAGGCCCATTTCCATCTTGATGGCTTCGTTAATAGGCAGAATTGTCGCATTTGGGGTGAGGAAAATCCTCGAGTGATTCACGAGAAGCAAATTCATCCTCAACGTGTCACTGTGTGGTGTGGTTTTTGGGCTGGAGGAATCATTGGACCTTTTTTTTATGAAAATGAGGCAGGTCAAGCGCAAACAGTCAATGGTGTTCGGTATCGTGACCCAGTTTTTTCTTGCCTAGAATTGAATAAATGAATATAGAGGTCAAGTAGTTTCAACAAGACGGCGCCACATGTCATACAGCCAGAGAAACAATTCAATTGCTGCATCAGTCAGGTCGTGTTATTTCGAGTTTTGGAGACCAGAATTGGCCGCCTAGATCGTGCGATTTAACACCTTTAGATTTTTTTCTTTGGGGTTTTTTGAAGTCGATGGTTTACGCGAATAAGCCGACGACGACTCAAGCCTTAAAAGAGGAAATTGGACGCTGCATTAATGAAATACCGCAGCATTTATGCAAAAAGGTCATTGAAAAGTTCATTAAAAGATCGCGTGTGTGCCAGCAAAGCCGCGGCGGCCATCTCCACGATATCTTGTTCCATACATAACCTCATTCTGTCTACTTTACGATATAATAAAGTTTCACGATTTTTTTTTAAATATGTATCTGTTTTATTTAAAATTTAAAAATTGCGTTCTAGTTGGGACACCCTTTATTTGTTACATAAAACGCTAAAATTTAAATTTAAAATTTAATTTTTTTGTGGTGTTTTTTATAATTTGTGAAATAAATTAACCCTAGGATGTCTGACTTCCTGGGCAGTGGTAAGTGACTCCACTGGGCCTGGCGAGGCCCTATTCTCCCCTTTTCAGCTTTTTTCCCCTTATAATCTTTTAATTGATTGCTGGGATTGTAGAAGTCTTGTACCACACTAATTGTTAATGCGTGGCTCAGACTTGAGCGTGGGGTGGGGGTGAGTGTAAATGATGCCTTAAAAAACTCACATTTTTGCAACTTAACGTCAATCAGAAGATCAACTGTGTTGAATGTGGATCAGCTGTCACTAATTTTCCATATGGGCTTCATGAGTCCCAGTAGGTACACTACCACATTTTTACATAAAGAGACAAGGTTGTTCTACGAAATCAATAGTAACAATATTTTACTAAATTCATTGTGTTCAGAAGGCACTAGCGGTAGTTGACATAAACTATTTCTTCGCTCAGAGCAAAGGTAAAAACTTGGCGACTACTCAAAATCAAAATGGGCCTCGAAAAGCCCATTTGAACATCCTAGGGTTAATACTTGCTCAACATGGGTAAAAGCAAATCCTATGATGTCAGCACTTGAAAGTTTATTATACAAATGCATCAGAATGAAAACGCTTATCAAATACTCAAAAAATCCGTATAACGGCAGTTCGTGAAGATGAACTGATTGTACGCGAGTTTAAAAAATCCGCATAAATTAGCAAATGAATTTCGAATTGCAGTCTTCAGCCAAAATGAGGGAAAACACTTTGTGGATACAGTAAAACGTCGATTAAGAGAAGTTGGACTATTGTCTGAACGTAACCGAAAGAATGACTCGATATCGCAAAGAACTACCTCCATTGGACGGATGTAAAATGGAAAAGAGTCCTGATCTCACCTGGTTGAGAGCTTATGGCAAGTTGTAAAAACCAAAATAAGCTATGGAAAAATAAGCAATTTAAATTACCTATATCTTTGCCGAAACAATAAAAATGAGAAGCCATCCTAAGTAGTGTATGTAAAAATTTAGTGAACTCTATGCCTCGCAGATGTCAAGCTATGGATTGCAACAAAATATTGTTTTATTTTTAAATAAATACTTTGTTTTTGCAAAATTTGTGGTATGTCTTTAAATATATTAGAAAATATAACTCACGAATTCATTAATAATAAATAATTTGACACAATATGCAGATATTTTTTAGGAGTAAGAGTTAAATTGACTCAACTACGACACAATTTGAATATATAAATCCTTGTGTATTCCTTAATTAGTTGCACGTAGCTGTATATTTTTATTTGAAATAATATTATAGGTTTAATTACATGCACATTGAACTAAACTATATCCAGACACGTTTAAAGGGGCCATTATAAATTTAATTTTGTACCTCTTCAGTATTTATAAGACACTTAAAATTTTAGCATTTCCATAACTATAATAATATTGTAATTCCGTTTGTAATTTCTACAGTATTCAGTATTTGCAATAAGCTTTCAGAACATACCAGATAAAGTAAGAATATTTTTGTTGGCTCACAAAAGTAAAAAAATATGTTATAATGTCATCAGAGCCTACATATCAGACATTTAATATCAAACACCCTCCGACTCATATGTAAGTTCATACATCCACCCATTGCACAATTTAACCGTGACCAACATTAAATTGGTTTCGAAGAGCAACCTAGCTAAATCCAAGTACACAAACAAATGTACAACTAAATTGTATATATTGGTATAAACATACATCCATACATACATATATGTATATTATAATAAGAACAGCAACACCTATACATATATAAATCTATGTATGCAACTAACAACTGTTCCATTCACACACGTATAATGCAACAATTGTTGTTTTATTTAAATATGTATTTAAAAACACTTTATTGATTTTCTATTTTAAATGCACATTTTGAGTGCATTAACGTACATACGAACAAACATTTAAATGAAAAAATGCGCCTGCGTTACACTTTTAAAAGTTGTGCCGCTATACATGATACTCTTAATAAAAATCAATCTTTATTATCTATTAACGATTTTGATTGAATTTCTGAAAAAAAATTTCATTTGTAAATTTGTAGTTCGAAAATATTGATTTTTTTAACTTGAGTTCAAGGAAGTGTATTTATACATATTTCTTTTATGAATGTTTATTCTCATCTTTCAATAGCTCACTTTTAAATGTCTCCTTTGCTTATCATCTTTGCCCACTTGCATATTTATTTTTTATTTTTATACCCACCACCAAAAAGATGGGTATACATATTAAGTTTCTCATTTCGTTTGTAACACATCGAAATAATGGTCGTAGAACCAAACAAGCCAAAAAAAATACCAAACAATCTTTGATCCACCAAAATGTTTGGTATTGAAAATAAGCAAAATCGGTCCAGTAGGATCCCACTTACAGATCAAAGTTTCAGACTCCCTCGATATTTTTCAGATATTTTTTGCTTTTTTCTTCATAGAAATATTTTCCCGGAATATGGCTTTATGGTACATAAATGTTTATAGAAAAACCGTATCCATACAAAATTCTGCAATAATAAGTTTCATGCAAAGTGAAATCTCAAAACGATATTTTGTTTGCATCGGTCCATATTTTGTCATAGCCCTATATACAGCCATGTTACAGAATTTAATTCCGTTCGGAAGTGGAATTAATTCCGTTTTTTACTTCTATAGAAAAAGCAAAACGAAAACTTTTTTCGGAATGAAACCACTATCAATTTGCTATGTGGAATTGTAATTTTAAGCATTTCTAGGTTTAATTCCGAAAAAATTGTTCGTTTTACTTTTTCTATAGAAGCAAAAAAAACGGAATTAAATTCTGTGACATGGCTGATAAAGTCCACTTCCGAAAATCACTTAAATCTCTTATAAAAATCACTGTCAATTTAAAATTAAACACGCATAATCCAAATATAAATTTAAATTGTGGTATTTGACCTTAGCCCCCATATAAAGTCTACTTCCGGAAATCACTTAAATCTTATAAGAATCAGCAGCAAGTTTAAATTCGACACAAATAGTCATAGAAATATTCATACCCAATTTAATGATGATCGGTCCATATTTGACCGTAGTCCCCATATAAAGTTCATTTCGAATAATCACTTATATGCATATAAATCCCTAATAAAAATCATTACTAATTTTAAATTCAACACAAATAATTCGCATAAACATATGTATACATCGTCGTACAGAATTTCATGATAATTGACCCGTTGTTGTTGTAACATCAGTGTTTGGCCGAGTGCTCTCGGGTCATTCCGGTGCGTAGAACCGGCTGTCGTGGCAATGATTGGCCTGTAATAGGTCATAGTTTTCTTATGAGGATTACTTCCGAAAACTCATTAACCTACAAAACATCCATATCGAACAGAAATTTTATACAGATCAGTTATAAGTATGTAAAAATTATACTTTTGACTTTTGGCGAATATAAACTCTTACTTGCTAATGTTGACATTTGCAAATCTCATAATATACCTACATACAAACGAACTTTTACCTTTTCAAGTGCCATTTAAATTAAACAATTTTAAATATACATACTTAAATATTCTACAAACATGCATTCACTGAATGCAATTATTAAATAATACTACATATATGACTTAACAAACAGTGTTTTTCTTTTAAATTTTTAGTTAAAAAAATAATTTAAAATGAAAAATCGTCCATCTACTTCCAATATTGTTTCGGAATGGGAAGATAGCGTCCATTTCGATGCTGATGATCCAGATTTCTGTAATATTAATCATAATGAATCCAATGTTTTAAACAACATTTCTGTTGTGGAAAGTGTTACTTCAACTACTAACATTTTAATGCCGCAGCCGCCTATATTAGATTCTATATCGTCGAGTGCTTCGTTTAATTTTAAGGGTAAGTTTAATTTTTGTTTTTAATTATACATTAAGATATTTGTAAACTATATTTTTTCACAAATAACATTTCAACCTTATTTTATTTGCAATTTTTTTTAAAAATTTTTTTGAACTGATATTGATTATTAAAAGCTTTTTTGGAAAAAGATTTTTTAAAATACATATTTTTAAAAAAGTTTTTTATAATGCTCTTTTTTAAAAATAGCTTAATATGGATTTCAGCAGATATAGCTTTTGGTAAATTAGTTATTAAAAGCTTATTTTTAAAGAAATTTTTTAAAAAATCGTATTTTGTCAAAAAAAAAATTCTTTTGAAAAAGTCTTTCGATCTCTTATGTAAAATAAACTTTTTGTATTAACTAAATGTCCTTTTGGCAAAGAACGTGTTCTTGTGAAAATGTTAGACATTTTTTATGAAAAAGCATTTTTTTTGTCTCTAAACTTAACGCGCAACTTCTGTCTTTCGGTTTAAACCGATTTTATTGGGATTCTTTCTTATTATATTAGTATCATTTGACTGTTATAGGAATCAATTTGACTGTTATAATATAAAAAATTATAAACTTAATACTTTTTATATTTCATTCTGTTTTTGAAATTCACACACATCAACATTTATTTCTATACGATACCATACGCGTGTTCAAGTGTGTGAATTTTAAAAAGTTTCAATTATTGTTTACCTGGTATTGTAAATTCACAAAAAAATACGCAGCAATTATAAGAAGCAATTATATGGCTTTTAAATAAATAGGTCATCGTCCACTGTCCCCTACTAAAAGGTGTCAATTACAACAAATACAAGGTGTCTTACAAAAAAAACCCTAATTCAGCGGAAAAACTATACGATATAACTTGAAGTTTGTGTTTTTAAATTTAGAAGAAAAAACATTCCATTGTTATGCTAAAAGTTTAAGCAAAATTGTTAGCAATTTTTTATGACTTAAATTATAAAATCTTAAATTTATTCAATGAGTTTATATTTACCAAATATACATATGTACATACTTAATTAAGCTGTGATAATTAACTTCTATTTTAAATACATTTCATCTGAGCTTAAGCAAATATGTATGTTTTTAGCTTAAAATAAAACTACATTGTGAAGTACTCGTATAGTTAGACAGTCATTGACGTCAAATTTGTTTCAAATAAATAAATATGCATGAGTTTTAAAATAAAACAACTTGTACAAACAAAATTATGTATTTATTTCACTTTCTTTAAGTGTTTTAAATGCAAAAATTAAGTAATTGTAAATATTTTGTTTTATATATAACAGCTTAAACAATTTTTAAACAAAGGCAGAAATATAAATAAATAAATGCATACAAATATAAGCATGTATTTTTGAGAAATATTTATATGTATTGACTTTGTTTGACTTTGCCGTTTAGAATTTGAAACATTACTTGGAAGTATATTTTGCTGTTTAAGCCTAAAAATATGCCATAAATTATCTACTTTATTATTTGTATATTGGTGTGGTAATAATTTGAACATTATTGGTGTCTAAATCAAATTTACATTTAGTTTTTTTTACAATTTCCAATTATTCTTTGATTATCTTGAGCTTGATCAATATTTACCTCATATAACTAAATCTTAAAGTTCTTCCATATCTTTAAAGTTTTTTAGTTTTCACTGATTAGAAATTTTTTTTGCTACAATTTAAATATAAATTAATTGTTAAATAATTTAAAGTGGTACACAGTGGCATTTCGGCGGAAAAAATAGGGGAAAACCCCTATTTTTTCCAATTTCAAAATTTTAATGATTTGGTTTTGTAAAGAAATATTTGGATAAGAAAAATTCAACAAGCTTTTTTATGAAAAGTGAAATTTTGTAGTTAAAAAAACTAACAGAAGTCAACGGAATTTATTCAATGAAATTAGATTAAAATTATTGTCCAAATAAAGAACTTTTTGTGTGTGTAAGTTTATAGCTATGCCCTGCAAATAATATTGGACTACGTGATCCATTTTAGATGATATGGACTACTCACCTCATGGTCCAATGTAATGCAGTCATGGACCATGTCATAGTTAAACAAGAGTTTGTAGTTAAACGACATGGTTTCGTGTTAACACGATTGCATATTGATTGCATATATGAAATTGGAAAAGTAAACTAATTATTATAATTTATCAAAAATGATACAAAAAATATTAACTTTTCACTTTTTGATGGAAAAAAACTTTATGTGCTTTGCCTTGCTTATCCCTCTAACTATAAACAAATTAAAGGTCCGAGTCTGTACTTTCAATTAAGGAAAAAAAACCGCCAAATACCGTCCCTTTTAGTAACATCGATTTCAACTTCAAAAGTCACTTCCAATATTTCATACAAATGGTCAATAAGACAAAAAATTGGGTATACTTTCAGGCTTTCGGGAATTAAAGCCTGAAACGATTTATAAGTGAAACATTATTTTTGTTTACGAATATGTAGGCGTAACGAAATTGAATGACATTTCAATCGAAATAAAAACATATAGTTTTCACGGCTTAAAATACATATACATATTAAATTTCATTCATATACTTATATAGTTCATATTAATATGACAAATTTAAATTATATGCGTCGGACACTGCGAAACTGTTCGTACAAAAATATAGTTGGTTTTATATGCCTATTACTGTGCACAAAGTACTAATGCATGGTAAGAATATAATGGATGCTGCCGTATTACCAATAGGAATGCGTTCAGAGGAAGCCAGAAACAAAGAAGTATCGATTGATGTTTTCAAAAAAGTGTGATCGAATTTCCACAAATACTGATGTATTCAACAGACTTCTTATAACTTCGGATCCTTAGATAAGTAGCATAAGGCGTCATTCGAACAAAATTTCCTTAGAACTAGATCCAATTGTTAAAGATATGGTGCTTGAATAATATTACAAATAAAAACTAACACAATTTTTCGCCTGTCACATATTCAATTAAAACATTGTATATCAAGCTGAAAGGTATAAACAACCTCATTTGGCGTCTCAATATTGGCAACACCATTTTTTTCATTAAAAGCATTAAAAAGGGTTCATAACTGTATTTTATATGTATCAATTTGTTTCAATGACTTAGGTTTTACACACTTTAACTTGGCATACTTGACTAGAAAAGCGGCATGCATTTGTGCGATATTTTCGGTGTATTTGAAGGCTAATATCTTTCGCGGAGGCTTGTTGGCGATATTCTCTTCTTTTGTATGGAGACAACACATGTTTAACTTTTGAATAAAAAATAAAATTTTTTAACTTATATGAAATTTTCATATGATTCTAGACAGGGAAGAAAAACACCTAAAATCTACAACTTTCAATGGGCGTAAAATCTAAAGTAGGCGTGACATTCGCAATATGTTTATTTTTTTTTTTTTTCATAAGGAGAACTCAATTAAGAAGTGTCGAATTTCAAGTCCATAGGTCCAAAAATAAAAATTTTGGCAAGTGCAGTTATATGGGAGGTGGGTATGGCAGTGGGCGGTTTTCTAAGATTTTTTCAAAATTTCTTAATTTAGCAGAGAGAAGTGTTTCTGCAAAATTTCATTGCTGTACGACCACTCCTTCTATTTTTTTCCAAGAAATGTATGGGGCGGTGTCACTGTGTGGTGCTGCAGTTTGTATATGAAATTAAACAATTTAGGCCTTGTAAATCATAATGTTCAAATAATGTTTTATTGTATATTTTCAAAAATTTTTCCACCTTTATAAGAAAACAATAGATAAATAATAATAAAAGTAATAATTTTCTAATTTTCTAAGACTTTCTATATAAAATTTAATATTCCCACTTAACCTTCTGTCAAATATAATCGTTTTAAAATTTATATACTCTTGATTGTATTTTCTGTTGTTAATCCTTTTAAATTAGCCATTTACAGTTCGGTTATTTCCAAAACCTTTCTAAGTTTAAAGTTTTATTTGATTATTTTACAATATGTTATAAATACACTTACCTCACATGCATTCCTTTTGTATAATTATCAGGGCTTTTTGTTTGTCATTATTTTTCAGCCAAATAACTACATATATTTACTATTTGTTTAAAAAAAAGTGACCGTACGTATTTAAAATTCATAAATATTTATTGCTGTAGCTATAAATTTAGACTTAACAATTCTTAAAGTATGTACTTACTTATATGAAAATCAAAAATTAGCAAAATCATTTCCCTTGTTTTAATTTTCAATATTTTTTATTATCTTTATCATGTTTTAATAATGCCTAATCTCATGATTAAATTTTATAGCACTACAATGTTTTTTCCATGATTTTTATCTAACTTTATTAATTTAATATTTCGGTATTTAAAAGTACTACGTTAATTTGTTTGTTATTAAATTGGTAATAATCTGTGTATATTTGTGAATGAAATTATGATTGATCGATCATGTTGTGTAAGCACTGATAGTGGGGGCGCGCGAGTTCATCTTCTTCTGGCCTTGCATTGTGTGTCTGAATGAACGAATGAATTTTATCAGAAAAGGAAGACTGAAATTTAACAGACAACAATTTAAAATGCAAATAAATACAGATTGCTAGTTTAATGTAAAATAATAGTATTTTTGCATTAGAGTAAAAAAAAGCTTATAATATTATAATATTTTTTTTCATAATTTCTACTTAATTAAGCAATTATTATTACAGAACAATATTATTAGCAATTTGATATGAATAAATTGAAAGTATTTACTTATAAATAAAACATTAAAATATAAAGTTCCAAAACAACTTTCAGAGCTATGTTATATGACAAACAATTGCATTTGTAAGATTTTGCAGCTAAAATGCATCGAATAGCTCCAAAGGACAGTTTAAATTTTTAGATACTTTCAGAATAGCACAAATATCGCAATTTGTAATGCAATCATTTGACAAGATATAATTTATTACATTTAATTATGAAATTAATTAATACGTTTCACTAATTTTGCCTTTATTAGATTTGGAAAAACAAATCCAAACATACTCATGCATGGCTTCCGTTGGGATAAATTACATTTTATCTTTTAATAAATCGTATAATCATCACAACCACAAATTAAAAGCAAATTTTACATTTTTGACGAAAACAAAATTGAGACAATATTAAAAACGCAAATAACTTAATGTGATTAGTATGTAATTGACGTCAAACTACAACAATTAATTATTTTTATTTATTGATAAATTCTTTAATTTAATACAAATTACCAAAACATTAGCTTTAACAAAAAATTCCTTGACGAGTTCATATTGCGTAGAAACCACTCTAAAATTGTACACCTTGATGGGGTCAATTAAGTTTGATTTCAAAATATTTTCTATCCTACAAATGCAATTTATCTACTGGTTTCTTTGTTGTATACAAATATTTACAATTTTTGTGCAGAATTTGTTGTTTAAGTTTTTTTTCTGAATACGCAGAATTGTTTTATAACTTGATTTATCCAAAATCAGATAAACAATGTCGTGTAGAGTTATCATGAAATTCAGGGTATTCTTGTTTTTATTTTTGCAAAAACAGCCTAATATTTGTTTTTTTTTTAATATAAATTTACACGTAATTTTAGTGTTTTGTTTTTGTTTTGGATTTTTTCAAACAAATACAAAAATAATGCGTCATTTTATAAATCACAGAGATAATTCTACTAATTTTTATTATTGCCCTGTAACATTCCAGAGCTGATGAAATTTTTAATAAACTTTTAATAACATGCTCATGTTTTCTGTTACTAACTAATGTAACAAACTGTTTATCAATTGTTTTGTATAGTAGAATCAACAATATATTATTAATATAATTTTAATTACCCATTTAATTACGTGTGATTTTTGCCTCATTATTTAATAAACAAAAATATTTATTGAAAATAAATTCATAGAATTTTTGATAAACATATTGTATATTTTTTTCTCACTGCACTATTTATAATTCATGATGTCAATTTAAAAAATCTCTCTTTTCCTGGCAAATTCGTTAGTTTGTATAAACAACATCATGATTTCCCGGCAAAAATTTGAAAAATGTATCCCATAAATGTCATCGTTTATTTTGCGTTTCTTGTAAAGTGGGCGTCTAATATAATTTTGAGGGAGGAATTAATTGTAGGTGAATTTTTACAATATTCAGACTTTAATGATGGTGATGAATATCCTAATTTAGTCAGCATACTATTTGGATTCTTTGCTCATAGTAGACAGGTTTTTATTAATAATTTTGAACGTCATTTCTTCAATTAGAATCAGAACATGTCTTTTGCAAAATAAATATAAATCTGTGATTGTATGATTTCTCATATAGTAAAACATTTTTACTGTAATTTGATTTTTTTTTATTGATTTTTCTCTTTTCATTATTTTCTAAGTCAACATTCAAAAACAATAAAATATGCAGTATTTGACAAATATACGACGCATTTTAGATGTGAAAATCCGCTTTCACACTCTTCAATTCTGACTCGTCAAGGCAAGTATTTTTGGATGAGAAGGGAAAAGAGAATAAAAGGGGTACAAACTTGATGGTACTAGTGTTTTTTTCTTTCATGCATGTTGATTGGCATTAAAAAGTACGAACATTGAATTGACGTGTGTGAATAAAATGGCAAGTTCAAAAGAGAATTGAACAAAAACTGATCAGCTAAAACTGAAGAGTGTGAAACAAAACAAAAGCTAACGAATGCGTCTTAATATCTTTGTTTATTTTCTTCTTCTCGTTCTCTATTATTTTAATTTCCCATATTGAAAAGAGAATGATGCCAACACAATACATATTGCAAAAAAGCTAAGCATTTATAGGATGACAATTGCAGGACAATTTGCAACATACACTGAGCATTTGCATTGAAAACTAACTAATTAGAGTACCAATGCAGCAATTATTTTTTTTTTTACTAAAGCAACCTTTCGATTTATCGCTGCGTATAAACTTTCATTGCTTTCTACGATTCTTGCTTTTGTTCCCTTCAATAATGTCAAACGGCTCACATAACTTGACACATTATTCAAACAGTTTTTTATTATAATTTTTTCATTGCATACAATAATGAATTCTAATATTACAAAGACGGTATTGAATTAATTAAATGCAGCCAGTAATTATGCACATTATATTTAAACCATTTGTGTATTCAATGTCTTGGAAAGAATTTCAAATTTAATTTGTATGTGTAAATCAAAATGGAATGTTTATACACAAATGGAATATTCTTTAAATTTATGCACATCATTAATTGCACTTTATATAAATATGTATAGTAAAAAATTATAATTTTAACAAAACATTTTTATTGGAAACCAGATAACAATTGTCTTATCTTACTCCAAAGGTGTGCATACATATATCTGAAAATTTTTATACAAAAAAAACAACAATTCAGTTAAAGACATTGGACACACACTACCAATTATCAATTGTTTCTGCAATGATTTGCAATTAATCCGTCAATACTTTATCTATTCTTAGTACTAAATAACAACAGTAGTGGATGGTATATCTGAAATTGTATGGCCCCATTCTCCAGGACAAATAGCAGTAAACAAGTGATTGTATGAATAGTTTATTGATAAATCTAAAAGTGTTACAATTGGAATTTGCATTTTACACTCCATTTTTTAATCGTTTCCACATTAAATTGTCATTTAATATGCAAAAGTTGTATTTATGTACTTAATGACACCATCTCAGCTCAGCTCAGCTCCGTTCATACTTTTCGCTTTTGTTTTCTTCCATCTGTCTATTTGTCGGTACCACGTAAATTCCACTCGTACAAGTAATATTTATTAAAAGCTGTATTTTCCGCATAGAATGGTTTGGAAAGTAGATAACTAAAAACATTTTATAAAAAAATTAAAAAATTTATTTCACTTTTTTTTACAATACAAAATAATTAATATGTACATACTGAAAAAAGAAAAAGTAAATAAATATACATTTGCAGGTAGTAACCCTACAATATGCAGTAATCAATGTACATACATATTTCTTTATTAACACTTAATGTTAACTAAATAAATAATAAAAGCTACAAATTATTGACAAATAAAAGAAAATAATTAAAAACACCTGTCAATTTGCACTTTCGTGGGTGATGGTTTTGTTGACAACAACAACAAATCCCTTATCCTCTCCAAAATGAATGGAAAATTGTACCACAAAATAAACAAACATTTATTTAACTTAATTTCATATACATATTATTAAATTATAATAGCAACTAATTCATAAACAAACATTTAACCCATTTGAAATCGAAGAAGTTAAGTTTGGCGTACATGATACACCTGTTTTTAAATATTTCATTTATACCTCCTAATCTAATCTAATAATTAAAAGATTTAGAAAAGTGTTTGTTTATAAATGCGTGTGTGTCTGTTATCTACATCTTCTCCATCTTCCAAATATACATATTGTAAATAATTGTGTCGTCACTGCCTACGCTTTTCATTAGGGAAACTCTGATTTTTCAGAATTGGGTATTAACGGGATTTGGTAAAAATAATCCAGGGAATTCCGATTTTGTTTATTATTATTGTTTTTTTTTTAATAATTTGCATTAAAATGAATATTCTAAAACTTGTAGAAATCAAACATATGTAGCTTGTGGAAAAAAAAAAACTAGAAATGTCATTTATGTTCATGTTCTACTGGTTTTTTTAGAAAACAAAAAAATTTTATGATGAGTGGTAATATTTTGTAGTATTAGAATTTTTCAAGTCAAAATAATTATGAACCATTTTGTTGTGTGGGAATATACTGATAAAAGATTAATGTTTATAACAAATTTTTTGTAGTGATTTAGAATCTTTACTTGCTTACTTTTCCTAGCAATTTACGATAAAATTTTATCTATTTTTATCTGCTGAAGCTGCTTTTGCAACTAAATATTTATAAAGTTTTAGAATGGGTAAATTATGAGTGTAGTTATGGGCGTACAGGTATTGTTTACTAAACAATATTTAACCAACATGTCACATGATCATTATCAGATATAAAAGAAATCGCGTGAATGTCGCAAACTTTTTTTTTTTTTTTTTTTTGACAAAAACCGATCTATCAAAAAGCAAATAATAATAATTGTACTCATCGTTAATAATAAAATGTACAAAACGTATAGAAAAACATGTGAATTAAATTAAAAAAAAGAGCAGTAAACTAATAATTATTATACCTATAATACGTTTTCCATTTCGACAATATCTCTGTGCTTCAGTGGTTTTTTGATCAATATTTATTTTCAAAAACTATATAAACAAATCATCATTCCAAATATGAAAAAACCATGCTAATGGTACAAAAAATGTAATAAGGCCAATTGAAAATGGCAAAATAGGATTTTATCAAATTACGACAGCAGGTAGCAATAATAAAAAATTATGATTATTAGTGGAATTTAACATAAATTAAATGTCATTGATTATGAGCTTACTTTTCTTTGTCATCTTTAAAACAATGTTAACAAACAGCTGTTGTTCCTTATTTATTTTCTTCTTAGCTTTCACTTTCGCCATTTAATTTCCCCAGATTGGAAAAGAGAGAGGTGATACTAATTCCCTAAAGCATTTTGAATGTTGTAATGATGTGAAAATTGCAATCCTGTGTATTTTTTTTGTATGAGTGCAAAAATAATCTACATTTTGTGTTTGGTGCAACACTGCCTTAAAAGTCCAGCAGATTACTTTGCAAGTTGTGCAAGTTTTTTGTAATTGCTCCATTACTATTAAAAAAAAAATAAAAAAACATTTTCGTTTATTGTAAAAAAAATAATACTCGCAAGAGGAAAAATTCTCATATAGTCATTTTCGTTTATATTATCCACAATTAAAATTGATTGACTTTATATTATATTACATACTTCCAAAGGAACTATTTACTATTTATTGCCACTATATACTAGACACATTTAGCTCGATTTTTGTGATTCCAACAGATGAAGTTAGACGGTCCCACCATATACATATATAAATTAAAGGTGTGTTTCTACAAATTCCATACATTATTTATACTGATAAGAACTCTAAAAGTATTTTATCAAAATGAACAATTTAATTATTTGCTTAATTGAAATATTGTCTCAAATTCTCTTATAATAACACTTAAAACACCAACATTTTGATTAATTATATATAATTGTATCGGTGTGTCTGATAATTCTAAAACACCTTAAAAAGAAACCCTCCTTTTGTCATATAAACAACATGAAATACAGCTGGAGATATCTACGCGTCTCACTTGACATTGTAATCAAGAAAATCTTTACCTTTTAAGGAACTGTTTTACAAAACTTATCGAAGCGTTACAAATGAAATGTCTCATCAATAAAAACCCACAGTTAATTATCTTTCTACTGGGCGATTATATGGCGATTATACAAAATTCAAAACGTTGAATCTTATTAAATTGTTCTGCTTATAACTAGTATGTAGGTACAATAATAATAATTTCTTTTTTACTTCCAATTACACGAAAATAATTGCGATCATCATGTGTAGTATGTATTTAGTAGAGAATTAATCATTTAAATTTAAATATCATGTGTTTTTGTTTTGTTTTCATATCAAAAAATTGTTTGTTTTGTTGTTTATATTTAACATGTGATATGAACGAATTTCCTCACGTGTCTCTCCATTCTAGTCATCTTAACTAAATTATGTATTATTATTGTTATTTTTAATTAATTCATTTATAATGACACAGGTCCGTCCGTGTATTCATAAATAAAACAACGCAAAATTATTAATATACATACATATGTATGTACATATGTATATGTATGTATATTCGAACATACAAATTTATTATTATGATGGATTGTTGGTTTTCATGGACGAAATATTGTATGTATGTATTATGTACTTTTGTTTATATTAATGAATATGTTTTTATAACAATTAATTTCATTTTAAAGCTAATAACATTGCCAATTTATGGCGAGTTGTCAGTAGGTACATACAATATTGCGTATCACATGCGGTGCAGTGATGCCTTTCAGAACAAACTCCTTTTTATTTACGTATTATTACAATATAATTTATTTAACTTTTCTAATATTTATTAAACAAATCTTTACCAATGACAAACATCTGTGAAAATGACATCAATAAATAAATATTTAAAGATATTTTTTTTAACAAAAAACTTCCAGACAACTGTTCTCCGCTAATTCGAAGATAGTGTAAATTTTTTAAATAAATATTACTATAAACTAAAATTCTCAAATTCAAAACTAAAAATGCTGTTGATATAATTTAAATACAATGAAAAAGAATTGAAAATACAAAATAATTAAAACTTCCACACACCACAAAATACTAGTTTTAACCAACGTATACCGCTAAAAATTCATTGGTTTGAAGAAAAATAAAATGAATGAATAAATTGTACAAAGAATACATACATACATATTCATTTGTGTGAGTATTTTAATAAATTAATATGTGTACATACCCTGCCAGCAATTGGAAGTTTCTTTCATCGTCCATCGTCAAAGGCGTTACGTCTTACTCACTTCCAGACGTTAATTGGAAGATAACAATAACAATTTACATTGCAGTCGTCTTTTAATCATCCAGACGACGTTTGGAAGATTGTTTGTTGTTTACAACACCAGCCGAAAATGACATGTCCCGTTATAAAAGAAATGAAAAGAATGCAAAAAAGAAGTTTTCGACATCATCGAAATTAGTTTTATTTTGTCATTTACTGTGGTCGGTCAGTGGTAAAGTGTGGTTTCGATTTGTTATTGTTGTAGTTTTTACATATTGGTCTGTAAAGGCAAAGAAAAATCAAAAGCAAAAGAGAGGCGAATAAAATAACTTCTGGAAGTTACGCTGAAGTGACTTCTTGAAGTTACGCTGAAGTGACTTCTTGAAGTTACGCTGAAGTGACTCCTGGAAGTTACTTCCGCGGGGTACAACTTCTCAATACGGAAGACGCTTCTACGATCAGAAAATGGTATCGCAGAAGATGAGTTTCAACTTCTTAGCGTCACTTCTGAGTCACTTCCGCAATAGAAAATGTTGGCAGGGTACATACATATGGTATGTATTTGCTTGAGAGTGTCTTTTAAACTTTACTTAAATTTGCGTACAAGGGAACTAATATTGTAAAGCCCCAACAAATCTCAAAACAGTTGTCTCTTTCACATAAAAAATAAAGAAAGAAAATATGGAGTATTTTTGTATAAATAACATTAAAGAAAGAAATTGTATGTATATACATACATACATACATATATATATAATATATGTATGTATATACGATTATGTATATATTTCTTGATATCAAAATACAAATGTTGATACTCATACAAAAACAGTGTCAAAATAATAAATTCTGACAAATCTCTTCTGGGTATTGTAAAATTAAACAAACATACAATCGCATAGCTGACTGAGACAACAGCTAAGGCGATAAAAACTGGACTGATCTGAAACTAAATTCACGAGAAAATTAGCATAAATTTGCTAAACACAACACTCGTCACTTGTCGTTACAAATTAAATTATACAATTTTATTGTACTGCTACAGAAACAAATTAACCAAACAAAAGAAATAAACAACAAAAAAAAATACAAATTGTTTTATTTAAAATTGCAAAGAATAACAGTCATTGATTTGTAATTCCCCCAGTTGCCGACACAACGCAATTCTGATCACAAGTTCTCATCATCTGTTCCACATTCATGATTTATCGGGTTTGTGGCAAAGTAATTAAACACGTTTCAATATAATGTGATTTTATAATCTATTGAAACTAAAATAATTCTTAACGATCCGTACTATAAATAAAATATGAGAGACAATTATTTTATTGTTTTTTTTTTCTATTTTTAATTTATTAATAAGAATTCAACAGCCTCTTATTTATATTACTGAATGAATTTGTTTTATAAAAAAAAACTATTAAATCAATAAAAATACTATACACACTACTGTAAACGAGGGTGAAAACAAAAGTATTCAAATACTATTAAAACTATAAGAGCAAAGCATGTGCCAATCTCATGATAATTCATTAAAATGTGCTCAATAGGTATAGGAATCTATACGAAATCTATATTCAGGAACAGTTTTCTTAAATACTCGTATTTTTATAAAAAAAAAAAAAACAAGTAAGAGTGCTATATTCGGCTTTGCCGAATCTTATATACGCTTTACCTTTGTTGTGGATGCATAATTATATTATGCATAATTATGTCGATAAACATCTGTTGATGAGTTTGTTCGTAACAATATTAATACACTTTGTGTGATCAACACCATCTGTTGATGAAATTAATTGTAACAATATTAATACACTTAGTTTTTTGATGAAATTTTCAGAGGTTGTCTCGGATTTTTGCTCATATCTCCGTTATTTATGGACGGATTTTGCTGATTTTAAATAGCAAACTTCTCGGAAGCATGTCTGATAGAATTATTGAAGATTTGGATCCCGAAGATATCTGGGGACTTCAGAAAACTGCTTTCAACAGACAGACGGACATGGCTTAATAGACTCCGCTATCTATAAAGATCCAGAATACATATATATACTTTATAGGGTCGGAAAATTATATTGTGTGGAAATTACAAACGGAATGACAAACTTATATACATATACCCTTCTCATGAGGGTGAAGGGTATAAAAAGTAACCGTAAATATTTATTTATAAATGATCAGATGTTTAAAATTTGTAAATATGTGTTTGTTTCATTAATATTCGAAAACTTATAGACATACATACATATTACTAATTATATAAAAAAAGTAAATAAATACGACACACTTTTTAACTTTTTTGGCAAAGAAAATAAATAATTATAAATGTTAGATCACACTTTCAGTGCTACCCTCGAATATATATGTATATTTATGTTTGTATGAGCAAACCTGCAATTATTGCAATTATTTTTTAAATTACATGCACAAATTATTAAACTATATATACCTTAAAATAATAGATAATCACAACCACTTTTCATGTCAACCCACTGTGCCATATTGATATCAGTTGATGTTTCCACAACAGCAATGTTTCACACAAATCAAATTATTATAATCACAGTTTGTTGTGTAATTTAAATGTAGTGGCTGTGTCATGGTTTTCAAGTCTACTTTAGAAATTTACATTTTAAATAAATTCTAAGCACACACACATTAGCAAAAACAAAAAGCAAACTGAAAAAAATCGTTAGAATTGTGTATTTAAGCATTAAAAAGTAGTTTGTGCGCTATGTTTCGCTTCACACTTCCCCTTATTGTGCTTGAAAATAGAATAGTTAACGGTTGTGTACATGCTACACACAGTATTTGCAGATTAATTAATTGATAGAGCACACTAATTGAGTTTTTCGTTTGTAGCGAAAGCAACAATGTAACATTAAAGATGGATTTTGGAAACGGAATTTTGTTTCAACTATTTAAGTGAGTAGAGGGAGAAAAGTTTGCAGAAAGTGATTTTCGGCATTTCTGCCTGTCGCTGTAAATATATGTAAGTAGGTAGGTATTTACATATTGCATCAATGCAACAAATTTAAAGTTTAGCGTTCAAAAAAGCAAATTTGTCATCACAGCTTGCGTCGTTTTGTTGACAGTGACAGTATATTTTTATGTTGATGGCAAAAATAGCTATTAATTCATTAATTTGCGATTAATTCTGTTTTCACTTTAGATTCTTTTTTTCTCCACTCATTGTTCATTGTTAAAATTTAATAAAAAATGTTCCAGGAAATATTCTAACCTAATTCCATGTTTCTTATATAATTCCTAAAGCAAGACCTCCTGTTTTGGAAGCACTTGCGAGTGACATTAACATTCATATGTATGTATGTATGTATATGTACATACATATATCAATAATATTTTTAGCTGACTTTGATTTTTTTCGTTGTTGTTATGCTAGAGTTGGTGGCACTAACATATTAAATTTAGTCTGCGCGTGTCAAAAATGTTTACAAGTGGAACATTTATTATTAATATTTTTTTTTTGTTTCACACTGATTTCATATAAACTTTATTATATATACATACATAGCCGGACTTATATAAAGAAATGCATGATCATGTGTCGTCTGTCATAAGAGTAATATATACAAAATTAGTTAAAAAAAAATAAATATTAAAATTGAAAATCTTAACATAATATATGCGCCTTTCAGAATACGAAAAAATAAGATTAGAAACAATGTGTTGAATTTCAATATACATACTATGTACATACAGTGGTTGCCATATAATTAAAAACGATGCTTTGATATAATAAGATCGCTGTGTAGCTTTTTTAAAGACCTACATATACTGTAAATTGTTTTTACCGCTATTCAATGAGTAAACAATCAACATTGTTGTTGATGAACAACACGTTGAGTTCTAAGTTAAATTAAAAAAATATAAAAATATTTTCACAATTGTTTTTTTCTTTGCTGGCCACGTAATTAGAAACGCGCATTTTTTTTTTCTTCAACTTTTAAACTTTTCTAAATATTAGTGACAAAGTGAGCATAATTTGTTAAACAATAGATTATTGATACGGTTTAGTTTCGAAAATGGGCAAAAATAAGCCATGTACTCCAGAAATGAGACGGTTAATTGTGCAGTGTTACCAAAATGAAAAACTTTCAATGTCGGCTATTGCACAAAAATGTTCTTGTTCAAAAAAATGGTATTTGGTGCAATTCACTTGTACAAAAATACAAAGGAGTTTGTAACCCCAGCTAGGAAACCTAGGACACGAAAGATCACATTAGCAGAAGATAAAGTTATTTGTAAAGCCATTAAAAATACATTTTTATCTTCGTGCAAAATAAAGGCTGAAATGGGACAGCAAATAAGCGCAGAATTATCTACACGGACAATAAGAAGACGCCTAAATGTGTCAGAACTTCGTGGGTGCATTGCAAAAAAAAAATGTCATGTCTCGAAAAAAAATATCATGAAGTGGTTGCGGTTTGCAAGAGAAATGCTCATAGAAGATCCACGTTACTGGAATAGAGTTCTGTGGAGAGACAAATCTAAGTTTAACTTGTTCCAATCTGATTGAAAATCGTATATTAGACGTCCTCCAAATAAAGCCTTAGACCCATGTACACTGTTAACACAAAGTAAAACATGGTGGTGGGTTTATTATGGTCTGGGGAGCCTTTTCTTGGCGTGGTGTGGGTCCAATTGCACGAGTTCAGGGAATAATAGATCAGCATCAATATAAAAACATTTTGGAAATTGTAATTGAACCGTATTGCTTTGAGAATATGCCCCGTCCAATACATTTTCCGGCATGATAATGACCCAAAGCACACTTCACGGTTAGTGAAGTGTTGGTGTTTGGATCAAAATATTGATGTTTTTGACTGGCCACCCCAAAGTCAAAATCAAGAAAAAAATTCTTAAATCAAGTACGTGCTGAGATCATTTTGACAACAAATATGATTAAATCGCGCTTAAATATTTTGTACTCGTTTCAAGTAAAACCGTACTTACAGTACTATTGACCCCTATCTGGCTTGATTCAAGTACGGATTACTTGATTCTTTTTTTGAGTGTGCAAACATGCCAGCGTTTAAATTAAGAGTTTACCAAAAAGGCTGGCGAATGTTGTCAAAAACAAGGGTTATCCAACAAAATATTAAAGGATAAGTCCGTTTTGTTAAACCTCAATAAGGTTTTTTGCATCTATTTTTTTAGTTTTTAATTATGTGACCAATTTGATATTGCGTTTTTTTTGTGTTTAAGTTAATTTTCCTTAAAATAGTATTGATGCTGTGAATATTTTTTATTTTAAGCTTAATATTTTTTTACTTTACTATTTCTAGTTATTAGTTTTAATATGTTGAACTAAATTTTTGAAATATATGAACAAATGTATGTATATGCTGTTTTCAGCATTCAGTTTCTAATTATATCGCCACCACTGCACATACATATATTTTTTTTTATCAATATAAAAATCAATTTTAATATGGAATTATAAGCTATGCTCTAGATCCTTTAATATTGCTATAAATTGGAAATAAACAATAATCTGCGATCATTTATACTTCCCATCAAATATCGATTTTTTATTTTTTTTAAAAGTACATTAATTTTTTTTTAATATACTCGTATAATTAACAAACACAAACTGCGAAGCTTTTGGCTTATCTGCAGAAAACACCCAGAGTCTTTGGCGGGAATCGAACCCGCAACCCTGATAGTCTAGCACACTATCGCCTAGTCTATCGCGGCATACACATTTTCAAACTATGTATACTCATTTTTTACTACGTTTTAATTGAAATTTAATTAAAATGGCCTATACTATATATGTACACACATCCATACAATGATATTTTATCAGTATTTTTCATCACTAGCAGACCAAAAGAAACATCATAAATTTATATTCGCAGACTTAATAAAATAAATACGATTATAAACAAAAAATAAATATTTAAGTATTAAGCAAATGAACTTTTGTAAACAAACAGTAATTCTGTAAGGTGAAATTGAAATAAGTTTTTTTTTAAAAAGATCGGGTAATTTTTAAATTTTATATTTATTCATATTCATTTATTTGTTGGTCCAATCTTTACTGGGTCTGTAGTATGTATTGTGGGTAAATATTTATTTAAAAGTGATATAATAAAACAAAAGTTCATTGAATTTAGTCAAGTTCAAATAATGTAAAAATTCAACAATAATTCCTTAATTAAATAAAAAAAAATAATATTACATTATTACAAATTTCTGTGAACTAGCTATTATATTGTACATGTTCCAGGGAAATCTGTGTTTAGCTATTTACCTTTTTCTAAGTTAAGATAACAACTTAGAAGTGTATTTTCCCCGCAATATTTATCATATTCTAAAGAAACGTGCCAGAGCTGTTAATGTGAATTTTTTAAGTTATTTATAAAATTATTTTATTTGTTGATATCTATAAATAGTTTTTTGCCATAATTGCATTAATTGCTTTTAAATGCTCCCTTAAGAAATATCTATCACCACCAACAATTTAACACTGTAAACCACTTTGTTATAATGAATGGAAAATATTGGAATTTATGTTTTATTTTTTTCATAGCGGCTAGCAAACAAACATTAAAATTATCACCTAATTCGACATAGTAAACAGCATTTTAAGAGAAAAAATTCCTATGAACAACGTGATTTCATATAATTTTGACGAATTTATTTGTACTTTTTATTTTTCACAAAAATCTTGGATGATTTTTATTTGATTTGCAAATTTATATGTTGGATTTTTTATATTTCAACAATAATATCATTTTTTTATTTTATAATCTAAGGTTCAAATTAAACACCACGTGCTAAAAGAAAATCAACTGAGATTTAACAATTTAGTATATAGATCTAGGAAATTTGGAAAGTTAATTCTTATCAACCTATTAAATAAAAAGTTTTGTGACGCCTGGTGTCTTCACAGAATGTGCTGAATCTTGAATGAACTCGATGCGCACAATCATTTAAAATAGCGCTGGTCATATCTGAGCACGTGCTTTAAGATTGCACAATCTTGGTGTCGTGCAGAGCGAAATAGCTCCTTAATAGACGTTGTAAATGTACATATGTAAAGGGTGTCCCAACTAGAACGCAATTTTTAAATTTTAAATAAAACAGATATATAAAGAAAATCGTGAAACTTTATTATATCGTAAAGTAGACAGAATGAGGTTATGTATGGAACTCTATTGATTTAGTGGAGCATCGTCGCAATGTGGGTTGTGTTTCACTGTTCTATCGATACTATAATGGAATGTGTTCTGCTGAAATTAGAGAACTTGTTTCTGAAACACGCAGTTTTTTACGTAATACACGTTCTTCAGTCAGGGCTCATCCTTTTGTGGTCGACTGGATAGTGGATCGCACAACACACTACAGGGAAAATTCGTTCTTTAGCCGTACTGTCCGTATGTGGAACAAACTCCCAGCAGAAGTATTCCCTGCCACTTTCAATATAGGAAAATTCAAGTCAAATGTTCACAAACACTACTCCCGCTACCCTCCCTCCCATAACCTATTTTCCTAGTTCCAACACAATGCATTGCATAAGTAGGGGTCATCCCCTGAGTGCTGGTCCAAGAAAAAAAAAAGAAAATATATCGTGCAGACGGCCGCCGCGGTTTTGCTGGCACACACGCGATCTTTTAATGAAATTTTTAATGACCTTTTTGCATAAATGCTGCGCTATTTCATTAATGTATCGTCCAATTTCCTCTTTTAAGGCTTGAGTCGTCGTCGGCATATTCGCGTATACCATAGACTTCAAAAAAACCCAAAGAAAAAAATTTCTTCAATTCTAGGCAAGAAAAAACTGGTTATCATTTCACTATACCGATCACCATTGACACCATTGCGTTCTAGTTGGGACACCCTTTATGTGTTTTATTGTCAAACATGGTAATTTAAGTCTAGGGCTGCACAATACATCCGTATTGCATTAAGCTTCGCTAACAATAATAATACAGATACAAAGATGTCTGACAAAAAAATAAAGGTCGAAAATTATTTAAAAATCGTCGTCTGTCTAATGGCACATAGCGTTATGCTTAGTTTAGGTAAATTTGGTCCGTAGAAAATCTATGACAAGAAATGACTGTAGCAGTGTTACTGAATAAAGTAACAAACATTGCAAGACAATTTCTACAATTTTTAATTTAACACTGCATACAAATATTTCAAAACATAAGAAGTAGCCTTTATAAGTATTTATGAATTCACCTTTTGCAAAAACTAACTTTTATTATTTCTGCCGCCTAAAACATTACTGCTCCGATATGGCTTTATTATTTCGATTTCTTTGTTCTTAAATGACGCGAGATTCAAGTTCTTAAATGACTATCGAAACGTTTTCGGATGATTTTTGATTTATTGAAAGTCATCGTACATATACATACATACATATGTACATACATGCATAGATCTCTAAACAAAAATAACTTGTTTTTATTATCGAAACTAAATTAATATTAAACTAATCGAATTATTATTTAAATAGACGTAGACCAATTGGAAATTCAAATGATTATTATAATTGTGTATGTATTTTTTATAGTTTAGTTCATTATTTGTTATATTATTTAAATAGTGACTGGCAGTGTTTTGTACCCATTGACATTTATAGCCACCAACCACGAAGATTTCTAATCAAATATGAATTTTAAATAAAATATAAATAATAACAAAAATCTAATTATAGACTTTTTTGAGGTGTTCGCCATAAAGAAAAACTTTTTTTTAATATAAACAAATATTAAAGATATTTATATATGTATATACAGTGGGGAGCAAAACTGTCCGGATGTTTTGCATTAAGGAAGTAAGGTAATGAAAATAATACAAATATAGGTATATTATCATATACGTATATCTATTTTGTTATTTAATTTAACCTTATTCTAAATTATAAAGCACAAAAACTCACATAAATTGCTTAAAAAAAAATATAAAAACAAATTAAAAAAAAAAATATAAAAACAAATTAAAAAAAAAAATTCACTATTTGGACACTTTTGCACAGTAAAAGAAATAAACATTATCACGATATTGCTCTGTTAAAATGTAATTGTATTTGATCCGTTGGTTTTTTTTTTTTTTTTTTTTTTTTTTTTTTTTTTTTGCGATCTCGTTATCAAACTTTTATTGCTCTATTTGTGCATTATTGTTTAACCTGTGAAGTGATTAACTTGATTTTTAAATAAAAAATTAAAAGATCTTTAAAAATGAGAAAAACGCCAACTGATATTGAAAACAATGTGATAAATAATAACCAAGGGGGTCGACCAAGACTGCTTTCTGATGGTGATGCGCGGCAGATTGAACGTTTGCTGCATAATAAGGACGTCAAGACCCCGAAAAATGCTGCAAAAAGTATTGGTAAGGATGTCAAATCCTGTACGGTTAAACGCGCATTAAATAGAATTGATTTAGTAGCCAGTGTGAAAAAGAAAAAGCCAGCACTTTTTGATAGAAATGTGAAAAAACGCCTTCATTTCTGTAAAACCCACAAAAATTGGGCAGTAAATGACTGGAAACGGGTTATTTGGAGCGACGAAATGAAAGTCAACCGATACCAGTCTTATGGAAAAGAATGAGCGCATACAAAAGCACCATCCTTAATGAAAAACATCCGGAGAGTTTTCCTTCCCACTGTAGCTGTATAGTATTTTAATCGTTTTGTTGATAACTTGAAAAACATTAAAACAAATTGCAAAATATGTATTAATTTCTTGTTTAGCAACCATTTAACGAAAAATCACAAGAAATCCATGAAAATAAAAAGTTGAATTAACAAATATAGCAACAAAATTGCATGTATGTACATATGCACATAAATGTAGTACGGATATTATTTTGTTGTGAAAGGCTTATTGATATAAAAGAAAAAAAAAAGCGAAACAAAAATCTTGATGGGAATTTATTAAAAACTGTGGTTCATAAAAACTTAAAAAAAAAAATACAACAAAAAAATAAATATAAAAAACCATTAAAAGAACCAAAATACTGACGTAGCGTCTGTAAATTCCCCAATAAATAAATATAAAAAATAATAATGGCTGACTATACTACAAATTTATACGATATATAGTATTTGTATTGCAGTCCGCTTTTTGCTTTTGTTTTGTAATAAACAAATGAAAAATTGTTTATTTGACATTATATTGAATTGAAAGTACAGGGACCTCGCCAAGCAACACAAATAATAATTAAAAAAAAAAAAAAAAAAAACAAATTTAAAACAACACCCAAACAGCATGTTGTACAAATTTAAAATGTCAAATTTTGACAGTTAAATTGACCTTATTTTCGAATAAATTTATGCATTCTATGTTTTCGCCTTTAGATTTTGATGGCTTTATAAATCAGATGACTATGTTTCGTAGCTACAGAAGGACAGATTATACAGTAGAAAGTTAATTTAAAAGTGTGTACATTAAAAAATAACACAAAGATTTGTTTTGTGATTGGAGGTAAAGTTGAGGGACTGACTACTTTAAAAAATGGTACGTTTGTAAATATTGTATTACAACGTTGGAAAAAATCATATTGGACAACACTGCTCTACGTCAAACGTTATTTTATTATTGCAAATGGTTGGCAGTGATACCCCACTTTGTCTTTCACTAATACATTCCTACTCATCTCGTTCTCGTTCCAACCCAGCAAGCCATTTGAGTCCGAAAAGAGTCTTTTCTGACACCTTCTTCGGAGCGTTAACGCTCTTTATGAGCCCAAAAAACAATCATAATTGCTCCGAAAACCTTTAGAAAAGAGGGTCATTACATTCGAAAATGGTCCGTCTGAAAGAGCTCTTAGATAATGTCAGAAAAGAGTATTTTATGAGGGTTTTTTGGGCTCTGAAAGAGGTCTTAGATAATGTCAGAAAAGAATCTTTTCTGAGGTTTTTTTTTGGGCTCTGTGTAATCTTGTTTTTATTATATTATAACAGGAACGGTGCCCCGATAGACTAGGCGATAGTGTGCCGGACTATCAGTCAGATGGTTGCGGGTTCGATTCCCGCCAAAGACTCTGGGTGTTTTCTGCAGACAAGCCAAAAGCTTCGCAGTTTGTGTTTGTTTAAAAAAAAAATAAAAAAAAAACATAATTAAGTGGAATTTCTGAGTCCTACTGCGTGCCGACTCAGGACAGTAACAAGCAAATTTTTCTTTCGCTCCGAAAATGCTTTTTAGTTGGACTCTTTTCTGACTCCTTTTTCGGAGCGTTCCGAAAATGCTCTTTTGTTGGAGTCCTTTCTGACTCCTTTTTCGGAGCACTCCTAGAATGGTATGCTTGGAATTGTGTGTTTCAAGTTACTGTCAAGAAAACAGCTGATTAGGGCGATTCTATTCTGACGAGTGCAGCAGTTAGACATTTTCTATATATGTACTATTGTTATCTATTTACAAGAATTTATATGAAACGGCCAAATAGCCACGAGAGAGCTTAAAAGTGCATGACGGGTGCAATCAAATTGGCCAACTTTCATAAGATCATATCGAGCCATAGCCGCCGAAAAAATGTATCCCACAAACTCAAAATTTTACTGGGGAAGGTTTTTTTTAAATAAAATCAGTCTGAATAAAGCCATTATTTTAAAATTTATAAAGTAAATATTGTTTTGTGTAATACATTTAATTTTAATAATTTTAAATGATGTTGAACTATCGATTTCGATAAAAAAAACAACAATCGATTATGGTGTGGGATACATTATTTTGGCGGTAATGGCTCGATATGTACCACAAACACACAAAACTCTGTTAATTTTTAAACTTTTATTGTATTATTCTTTTTTATTGTGAAAGATGAGATATCAGACGATGATTATCAAATCAAACATCGTAGAGAAATATATTCCAGTAATAAGAAATTTACTCTTTAAGCCATGACGGGTGCAACATGAATGAATTTTCTGTTCGTGCCAAATCTAGGAATCTTAATGCTTCGAAGTGCACAACAAATTTATATTTAAGCCTACATCTAAACAAATTATATTATTATAAAATATAGATATTTTACTTTAAATTTGCATCAAAAAAAGTATCAAATGGTGTGATGTGAAAATTTATGTTAAAAGTTGTCTAGAATAGAATTTGAATACATATGTGTTAAAAATTTGAAAGCAAACTTGAACGTGTAACTGTAGCGTTGCTTTTCAATAGAAAAAGCTGCGAATTGTTACATCAGCGATGCTCATTTGCAAAGCATTTATACCAAGTTTTGATCAGAAACTAGACTTTCCAAAAATTTTAGTTATGAGAATTTGCCACTTCGAGTGTTAAAAAGACCTTGTGACATTTGAAAATATCCCACAATATCCACTAAATTTTAACTTTTATGGTTAAAGCATACATTTGTCGATTCTGTTTTCAATATTTTCAATCACATTTTGGCAAAATGAGGATCTATTTTGTTTATCTAGTCACGGATTTTGAGCTTTAAGACTTGTGATTGGCTATGTCTAAACTAGTGCTGGCAAATTCTACTACTTTCCATTACTCAATAATATTCAATACTTTTCATTTGGGTACTCAATACTACTCGATACTTTTAACGGATTTTTTGAAATTGTAACGCTTAGTTTTTATCTGCAAATTGAAGTAGTTTCTTCAAAAAATAAAAATAAATCTTCAACTATTGTTGGTTTGTATGTCTTTTATCATTAAATCAAAAATAAATGTAAAGCTAACTTTTAATTCAACGTTAACAACAACTTAAGAAATAATATTTGGTTTAATTTTGTAGCTTACAGATTGTTGTCTTTTTATACAGTGATGCATTTTTATGCACTATTTTGATTAAAAATACAATTCAGAAAGTATCGAGTAACTACTTCTGAGTATTGAGTATCCCAAAAAAAAGGGCAAATACTCGATACTCGGTACCCACTTTGCCAGCACTAGTATAAACTCTATATTTAACATAGACTAGCAAATAATAATCCAGTGATGTTAAATTGCATGACCGGGGTCAATAAACACGTGAATTTCATATTTGGTGCATAATAAATTAATTTTTTCGGTGTCTGTGTGACATTTGAATGTTTCTGTTTAGTTGTTAATATCTCTCGATAGCGTGATCCATTCACCCCTCTAGACCACACCACCCAGTGATATATTCTGCATGCAAATTTTCTCATCAATTGCTCATTGATTTTTCAATTTAATTGACCAAATTTTTATTAGCAATCTCAGAAGGACGATTACATTGAGCAATGAATTTTATTTCGAGAAATTCAAGTAGTTTTCTAGTGAAATAGAATGTATTGTATCGATTAAAGCTTCTGCTATTGATATGCCACAAGTCAACAATGTCAACTAGTTCATTTTATTCCAATACATATGCTGTTGTTGGAAACAAAACTTCTTGTTGAAACCCCCCTTTAATAACTGTTTTAGATTATAGAAATATACAATTTTAATTAATTTGCAGAAATTCCACTTTTTGATTATCTGTGAATAAAAAACCTCTATTAGATTAGCCACTTTTGATATTTTTGATTATGTAGTACTGAATGTTTGATTTATTTCTGATTAAATTCATTTATATTTTATTTAATACCAGAATAAAAATAAATCAGTCAGTATTCTTTGTTTAAAATATTTGAAGAGTTTATTTCCTATCTCGTTAAAGGCAAACATATAAATTCCATCTATTCTTAATAATGACAAAATAAATAATAATACAAACAATAAAGTAAATGTTCGTTTAAGTGTTGCACATACCAAGCCGTACTTAAATTTTATATATTTTTTTTTTTCTTAAATCAAAAGTGACTTTTTAACAAAAGTAAATAAACAAAAGAAACTCAAAACAAACAAAAAACGTACGAGTGCTTACACACATACTACTGATCATAATAATAGTTTAATAAATTGTAGAAAACGAATTAGTTAAACACTCTACTTTTACAATTTAAACATTTTACTTCATTTTAAGTTTGATACATTCATTTCATGAACAAATTTAAAGTATAATAGTGTCAAATTTATGTTGACAGTTTTTCGGAACTTTTTGAGTTGTTACAAGCTCTCTGCTTGAATTAATACATATTCTGTTTACTGCATTTAGGGGTATTTAACTTTAACATTTCTGTCCTGTTTGTTTAAAAAAAAGTGTTAAAGTGTAACGTCATTTGCGAAGGTTAAAATAATTTATGCACACAACAATATCATTTCAGACAAAAATATAAAGAAAAGTCTCAGCTCTTCACAGAGTTTGTATGTTGGGGGAAAAACTTGCATTAATTAAGTTAATATTGATTTATTTATACTACTGCTATTTTTTTCTTCTTAATTTCCATTTAATTTATTTGCAAATGTACCATTTTTAGTAATCAATTAAATTCCAATAATGAAGAATTGTTTATAAATATGTGGCATAAGCATGTATGTAGTATGTATGTATGTACAAATTCGAAGAGAGAGGCAAAAGGCAATCAAAAGAAAATTATAAATATTGTATACAGTGCAATAAAAAAGTACATATTGTAACACTACAAGAACTATTATTAACATAGGGATAATTAACTAGATTAGAAATTTAGTTATTTTAAAAATAAAATTTTTTTTTATTAAAGATTATTTTTTAAGCTTCTTTCTTATTCATGAAAACAGATCGCTTCGACAAATAACTAAATAAAATTTTTATAAATACAACCCGAGAACAAATTCTTTAAACATACATAGTACCTACATACATATGTATGTAAAAACCCATTTTTATTATTTTTTTTTTTTTTTTTGTTCTTTTTTATTTAAACATTTTTATAGTACATACATATGTATTACATATGTTTAAAATTATTTTAAACTACTGTACATTCTATAAGCAATTTATTTGTACAAACATATACATATGTATGTATGTATGTGATTGTCAGTATACGACAAAATTAAATTGTATGCTAGTTATGAACACGATAAAAAAATTTAACTGCGTAGTTTTTCATCAGTTTTTCCTGATTGTAAAAATCACTCAGAAAAAGTTAAATGTATGATAGATGGATGGTACGTAATAAAACTAACGTCATTTGCAAGTGATGTTCGTGAAACAAATTTTTACATTTAATTAATTTATCTAATAAATAAAACACAAATATTGCGACGTTAAAAAGGGAGACTTTAGTGAAGTATAATTGATGTTTACACAATTATAAAGTAACGTAGTTAGGCTGTTGTGTTTTAAGTAAAACAAAACAAAATAAAACAAAAAAATTTAAGAAAATTATTAAAATGTTTATTGCATTGGAACGGTTAAGGTTTGACACTTATAAATGATATATGATATCGAACAGATGTCCACCATGACCATAGGTTATTTATATAGTCTTTATCTTTAAAAAAAAACCCCTCCACAAGCAATAAACCAGTGATGTTAAATCACATGATTAGAGCGACTAAATTTCGTAAACTTATGTTTGTAATAAATTCATTGTTTTGTTGGCTTGTGGAAAGTATTAATTTATGAAAATATTATTTGCAAAAATACTCGACTTAAAGGTTTACAAACCATAACTAGACAAACATAATACCATAGTAGTGTAAGAAATTTAGTTGCTAAAATCTCTCTATATATTTTCGAAAAAATTTACAAATCACGCCAACAGACCACCATACAGTAGCACGTCGAGCATTTAAAGGCTGCAATTTAGCTTATTGACGCATTGAAACAAATGAATAAGTACAAAGTGGAGCAAAAGTAATCCTCCTATCAGAAAATGCTATAAATTTTGCGATGTCCCTAATGTCAGTTCTGTTTTGACATTTGTGTAGTAAACACATGCGAAATACACGTTAATAAACAATGTTACGCTACACTGCTCCAGAACGCGGAATATTGACGTTAGGGGCCTCGCAAAATTTATAGCATTTTCTGATAGGAGGATTACTTTTGCGCCACCTTGTATATTTGAGTCCTATAACCAGTGTAGTTTTTGTATTTCTTATTATATTTAGGTGGAAAATATTCAAGATTCGGCACAGCCGAATATTGCACTTTATCTTGTTATTTTTTGTAAATGATTTTTAATAATTTAAGCCAGGCCGGAATTATAGTTCTCATTAAAATACTCTTACCGAAAAAATGCAAATACCGTAACCGCTACTAAATCACCGTTATCGTCATCTTTTTACCATTTTGAATCTGTAATTAATCTTGATAGATGGAAGAGTTTTGCATTGTAGTCAATTTTGATCTAAATCTTTATTGCAGAAAACTTTGTATCGACATTTTTAATTTGAATTTTAAACAATTCTTTATTAAAATTACAATGTAACTGTTTACACAATTTACAGCAATTTAATATTTCTTTCAATAAAGGTCAACAAAAATTATTTACAAAAAATACGAAACTTGCTTAATTTAAGTGCGTGTAAAGGTTAAATTTATATACATAGGTAGGTAGAACCAAGTTATTGTAAATATTACGTACTAGAAGATCTATAAACACATTAATTAAATTAAAAAGTTGTGCTGATGTTAATTATATGATGACAATATTTACACAATTTACTACGTAAGTGCAACAAGTACAATGTGTGATGGTGCATGGGTGGCAATAGCTACTAATATCATTGAATGGTAATGGAATTTTAGCCGCAAATACATTGACCAACCAACCTTTACTTCAAAGTTTATTTGTTTGTGTTGAGCTGTGTGTAGTGTTTTTTTTCTCTTTTGATATTTACAACGAAAATATACGTCATAATAATGTAGAAAAAAAGAATAAACAACAACTTATTCCTTAAAATAGCTGCTGCTGTACATATTCTCACTTTTGTATAAAACGTTCGCATTCAAAGTGATAATTATGTATTAATTTGTTTGTTAAGAGTTTATTGACGTAATTTTGCTCATTACATTGTTATTAAAAAAAAAACAAACAAACAAACAAAATATTGCATACAAATAACATTAAATAAAAGGATTGGTAGGGCAATAATAATAACAAAAAAAGTTCCTACAACAGTTCTTACATAGACGTGTGACGTGTGTCAATTTACAATGCAAAAGTAACAATAATGTTTACATACTTACATATAGGTATGTACTACTAAGTATTTCCAGCAATTTGCAATACATACTTCTCTTTTTATCGACTGTTTTTTTTTTTTTTCATTTAAATTATAAGACCGGAAGTCATCAAAACAAATACATTCTTTGAAACAGCAGTTATGTAATTATTTACATATTTAGTTTCCTAAATTTTAGAGGTAGTTGTACCTACTTACTAAACATTTATTTAAAATAACAACAAGGTCATTGTATTTTATTTGTTGTTGTGATTCTTTTATGTGTCATTCATCTGTCAAATGAATGTCATTTGTTTAACAAAAAGAATTTGTTTTCAAAATCCACATATTTATACCCATAAATTCATAAAGGCACCACACATAGAAAAATATTTGTATGCATGAGTATTGATTTTGAATACCGTTACGTTGAATAATACATATGTATGTGTTTTAGTATATATAATAAAAAGAGAGAATATCAGTTGTGTACATGCCACTTAAATAAATTTAACTAATTGTGATTTATTAGGAAAGTATGTATGTATGTACATTAGTGCTGGCAAATTCTACTACTTTCCATTAATCAATAATATTCAATACTTTTCATTTGGGTACTCAATACTACTCGATACTTTTAACGGATTTTTTGAAATTGTAACGCTTAGTTTTTATCTGCAAATTGAAGTAGTTTCTTCAAAAAAATAAAAATAGATCTTCAACTATTATTGGTTTTGTATGTCTTTTATTATTAAATCATAAATAAATGTAAGGCTAACATTTAATTCAACGTTAACAACAACTTATGAAATAATAGACAGCTTTATTTCGGCAGTGGGATTAATTTTGTAGCTTACAGATTGTTGTCTTTTTATACAGTGATGTATTTTTATGCACTATTTTACCCACTCAACTTGATTTAAAATACAACTCAGAAAGTATAGTGTAACTACTTTTGAGTATTGAGTATCCAAAAAAAAGGGCAAATACTCGATATTCGGTACCCATTACTCAATACTTTGCCAGCACTAATGTACATACATATCGTTGGTCTCATGTAGAAAGGCCCTAACTCGCTATTTTTTCGAAATTTGTTTTTTTTTGCGACTCCAATGCATTTACGCAAATACACCTCCTCACAAAAATTTATTGCAATAGTGTAAAAAATAACGCTTTTATAAGCAGTTGTACAAAAAAAGTTACATGTTGAATATTACAGTTTCTATTATGATTTTACCTTCTCCTGTAAAGTTTCAAATATGCGAGTTAGGGCCTTTCTGCATGAGACCATCGATATAAATATGTCAAAATAATTATAATTAGTTTTATTTTTAAATCATTTACTTGAGATCTAGATACGACTTTAACAAAACACAATTCATATTCAATTCACTTCACGATTTTGTTTGTGTCGTACGTTGTTATTAAATGTTGGGGATTTACTATTATTTTTGAATTATTAACAGAAGTTTTAAAACTATTAAAAAAAAAACTAGATTTAAAATTATGTTTAAGTCTTTTGATTAGCGTTTCTTAGTATTTGTGTGGGATTTTTTATATGCAATTTATATACATACTATACATAACTAATCGATACACAAAGCAATTTTTATTGAAAAGATTGATACAATTTTTTCCTTGAAATTTCTTCGATGTTTACACAGCACAATAGTTTGGTCGGGTTTCACACACACACAGCACGAACGTTTACGAAACAAAAAAAAAAGAGGAAAAAACAAAAAAATTCACACGGTTGCATACCAGCATCAACAAAGGCAGGTTGTCGTCGCTTTGTTTGATAAATTATGATTAAATTTTATGAAATAGGTACACTGGTAAAATATTCAAACAGCACATTAAAATACAACTTATATATATATATATATGTATATTATATTTCTATTTTAAATAATTGATTTAAAATTAAATAGATTTTATTTAATAATATTTATTTTATTAATTTAAAATTTTTAATTAAATAAATTTGTTTCTTAAAATTATATAATTTTAATATATTAAATTTTTGATTTTTAATAAATACATTTTTTGATTTTCATTCAGTATGTGGGATATTGGTTGGGAAAATTCATTTTTATTTTCATTAAATAATTTTAACACACATAACCTCTGAAAACCAATTAATTATAATATTTTTAAACTTATTTTTAAGATAACATACTATGTGAAAAGAACTTACGTACCTGTTTTCTTAAAGAAAAAAAAAAAAAAACATAAGTTAACATTTAACATACTTATATAAGCAAAAATAGTAAAACAATCCAACAACGCAAACAAAAGAAAACAAATGCATTTCTCCATGCGTATATTTACCAATACACTCTCACTTTTGTTAAACACAACTAAACATTCTCATTTCTCTTTTTGACCACCACTGGTATACACACATTTGTATACACATATATATGTGTGTACATATGTAATACAAATAAGAGAGTAACACGAATTGCTAGTATAATCAAGTGTGTACTCTTCTTATGTTCCGCTCACTCCGATGCCTATTTGGTTAGCTAGTATTATAGATACATCTTTAAAGATAATTTGTCTTTCCTAGTAACTTTTAAAGTTTTTTTCTTCTATATATGCAATAGGCAGCAACCATACATAGCAGGCACTTGAATTCTATGGTACTTTACGTGAACTAAGTTTGTTCCAATTCTGATATTCCGAATTCAATTTATTTCGCCGTGAAAAAGTGGGAAAATATTCCAAAAGCGTTTGTTTGTTCAACAAATATCGACACTATATATATTATAGTTCTACTTGCATACAATTTATATTGCTATTGTTAATGATATTTTGTAAATATTGTAAATTTTATAACATGTAAATATATTTTTAAGGTGTCCTAAAGTAAAAACGCTAAATTGTGGACTCCACAAGTCTAGTCAAAATATGGCCGAATATCGTAACTTTTATAAAGGGAAAACCTAGATTATGGAATTTTGTCCTAAAGTAACAAAGCTGAATTGCGGACCTTATAGGGTCAAATCTAGTCAAAATATAGGCGAATGCCAAAACTTTTATTAAGGGAAAATATAGATTATGGAATTTTTGAGGTGTAACAAATTTTTAATTTATTTAGTAGAATATAAAAATTTATATTTTGAAATACATATATTCAAGAACGCGGAAAAAAGCAAAAAAAATCTATATATATAAAAGTAATTGTGTGTCTGTATGTATGTTTATTATTATTATTTTGGGATCTATAGACGTCTAAACGGCTGAACCGATTTGCTTGAAATTTTCACAGTATATTTCTGTATGTCTGGAAGGAGCTATAGGTTACATTTTTTCTGAAATTTTAAGTGGGCGTGGTACCTCCCATACAGAGTTAATATGATGATAATTAAAAAAAAATCAAATATATGGTATACAATAAGATATATGGTACGGGTATTCTACCATCAATATTAATATTTAGGACAAGAATGGGCGGACTATCAATAGTGGGCGTGGCAATTATATTTATTTAACTCTAAACTTTTTATTTCATTACGATACGGGTAGCGAAGCACACCGGGTTAGTGTTATATAAAAGTAAATGGATTGTTTTATTTTTGTATTAGGCCGATTTTTAGCCTAATCCGGTTCCATTTAAATCGATCTTTAAAAGTACTAACACGAGACATTAGACGACCCGGAAATCCGTGCATCGGAAAACCACTAATATGCTTCGCGTGCTATTGGAATCACATGTAACAATTCATTAATTTATAGCAATAAAAACTAATTTATTTTGAATTTATGAAATCAATGCATAGTTCAGCCCAAATCGGGTTATCCAATAAAAAATATTATTCCAAGTTTGGAGTGTATTATATATCTGTTCACTTCCCAAATTTAAAAAAAAAAAACTTATACATAGTTACCGCCTTTGTAAAACCTTTAACATCTTCCGATATGAAGCTGCATTTTGGTACAACTTGTATTGACTTTATTATAAATGAGATAGAAATTAAAGGCATAATACAAATTGTGATCCCACTTGATCAACTAAAAGTTTCTTGATAAAACATTCTTTCAGAAAAGTCTCTTTTTATTTGTTCTTAAATCAAAATATGAAACTCTTGAATAATCTGGCTTCAAATCAAATGCTTCCATCAATAGGAATTTTCCATTGTCAGGTAAAGAAGTAATTTAAATTTATCAGAATCTATGTTAATTTTAAAATAACAATAACTATGTTTTACCTGTTAATAAAACACATTCTAAAAATAGATATGGATGGCATTTATGTATGTATGTATATTTTTATAAACAAAATTTAAATAACGGACAAAAGGCTCGTGTTGATCCATAATCTCGACGAAATAAAACAATATATTCTCACCATAAAAGTTAGTGCGAATATGTAAATACTATTGTCTGCCATAAAAACGATTATAAAGAGAAAAATAAAAGATGCAAATAAAAATAACTTTTGAAAATAATGAATTTCTTCAACAACAAATCCATTCATCCAAAAATAGACACCATTCAAAATAATGTTCACGTGATCTTGATGTCACTGACGTAGCTGAAGCCTTTCGTTATTTACTTAAACCAAAAAAAAATACTAAATAGATAAAAAAAAAAATATATTTTTCTTGGCAACGTAACACAAAATACAAATTAATTAATGTTTTGCCTTTAGTGCGAACATGTATATTATTATTATTATTTTAAAAGAAAACATCAACACAAAAATACAGAGATATCAACAGACGATTTATTTTTTGATAAATTCCTATAATCACTACTTTATGACATTTCACTAATGCTAGGCATATGTATGTACGAGTATGTATATTTAAATAAAATGTTTGAATATTTTTCATGCACACCCTTTTTTAAATTTATTTTGCCACAACAATGTATGGACCAGTGTATTTTCTGTGTCAAAATTTTGATGGATTCATCATCGTTTTTTTAATGAATAGGAAATTTGTTTTTTTAGTTTGCCAGTGTCTTGGTAGTTAGCGGTGAACAGAATCACTTGTTTGCAAATGTTGATGTTGTTCAAATATTTTCCCTTCGACTTAATTGATTTTAATTGAAAATTATTGACAAAAAAGCGTAAATAAATTAAAGCGAATACTGGTAGTAGTAGTAATAGCAATGTTAGATAGTTGTCAATCGACTGTTAAAAGTATATTAATAATTTATTTTTAACTCCTTAATGTACATTTTTACTATTTATTTGCCAAAAAAAAAAGTATACAATTTGAGAGAATAATAATTAAAAGAATTCTTTCCAAGTTTGAAAAGCCTAATGGACTTATTTTATTGTTTTTTAAACAAATAATGTAAAGAAAGTTACAATTATTTACCGAAAACACTTAGCAAAAGCCAGCTGTTCAAATCCTAAAATCCTAATCCTAAAAGTTAAAAATTACAAAAAAAAAAAAAAAAAAAAAAAAAAACAGTTCAGTACTTGTATGACGTCACTGTCAACCATTTACATTAAAATCGTTTAACATATAGCAGTGATGCAATAAAATAATATTAAAGTTACCAGCGAACGCGGTTTTTTTATTCGTGCACTATTTAGTACGATCTCAGTAACTCAACATAATGTTTAACTAACTTAATTTTTTAACAATTCATGTTAATGGTGTATAAATATTTGTTATCAATCAACTTCCTTTTTAAAGTGTTATTTTTATGTTTATTTTGTTTTTTTAGCAAAAAAAAAATATTTCCATATTTTGACAAAGTACTCGAATAATTATAATAATAATTATTATAGCGAATTAGCAGGGATGTTAAAACGATGTATTTAATATTAATAATATTAGTTAGATAAATAAAAAAAAATACATTATTTATCTTGTTAAAAGAAGAACAAATTAATATGTATTGTTACTTATTGTACGATTATGTAGTTTGAAATAAATCTATTTAAATATCAACAAAGAAGTGGAAAAATCAACAGATAAAAGTTCAATATTATTTATCTATTTCCACAAGGAGTATAATGCATTTTGGCATCATGTTAATTAAATAAATATTTTTAGAAATTCACACGCTGCCAAACACTACTTATTATTTATTAAGTAAATATTTACAAACATAAATTTTCATTATAAATTATGAACTCAAATTATTATTGCTAATGCACATTGTATTGTACATACATATGCATGTGCATACATACATATATTTTATTTTGTAAATAATATTAACATGAATTTAACATGAAGGAAATTTCCATTGATGATTGTTTTGATTTTTAATGCAATGAGTTGTTTAATAATAATTGTTCTTATTTTTTACGGTTGTACGTGCGTACGTACCATTTGTGTGTGACAGATATGTATGTAAAGGGTGTCCCAACTAGAACGCAACTTTTAAATTTGGCGCCATTCAAAGTGTCATTGTTTCGACCAGGTCAATCGACCGAAAATGTCGCAGCTGTACTTGATGATGTCGCACAAACTCCATCCACCTCAATTCGACACCGAGCTCAGCAAATTGGTGTCTCCAAATCCACTATGCAGCGAATTTTGACGAAAGATTTGCATCTTCATGCATACAAAGTTCAATTGACGCAGAAACTGAAGCCAGCTGACCATGGACAGCGAAGGGAGTTCGTTAATTGGGTATTGGAGAGACAACATGAAAATGCTGATTTTGCCGATAAAATCATCTTCAGTGACGAGGCCCATTTCCATCTTGATGGCTTCGTCAATAGGCAGAATTGTCGCATTTGGGGTGAGGAAAATCCTAGAGTGATTCACGAGAAGCAAATGCATCCTCAACGTGTCACTTTGTGGTGTGGTTTTTAGGCTGGAGAAATCATTGGACTTTTTTTATGAAAATGAGGCAGGTCAAGCGCAAACAGTCAATGGTGTTCGGTATCGTGACCCAGTTTTTTCTTGCCTAGAATTGAATAAATGAATGTAGAGGGCATGTAGTTTCAACAAGACGGCGCCACATGTCATACAGCCAGAGAAACAATTCAATTGCTGCACCAGTCGTGTTATTTCGCGTTTTGGAGACCAGAATTGGCCGCCTAGATTGTGCGATTTAACACCTTTAGATTTTTTTCTTTGGGGTTTTTTGAAGGCGATGGATTACGCGAATAAGCCGACGACTCAAGCCTTAAAAGAGGAAAATGGACGCTGCATTAATGAAATACCGCAGCATTTATGCAAAAAGGTCATTGAAAATTTCATTAAAAGATCGCGTGTGTGCCAGCAAAGCCGCGCCGGCCATCTGCACAATATCTTGTTCCATACATAACCTTATTCTGTCTACTTTACGATATAATAAAGTTTCACGATTTTTTTTTTAAATATGTATCTGTTTTATTTAAAATTTAAAAATTGCGTTCTAGTTGGGAGACCCTTTATATGTATTATCTGAAATCTGAAATTTATAATAATAGCAACAATAACATTTATTTATGATACACTTACATAATTTTATCATACCAGTATTAAATTGTACTTTAATTTTTTAAACGTTTCTGATTTAGGCAAAGTTTTCTATAGATTAGATTTTCACTAAATTGTTGTTGTTTTAATTTAAAGTTAAACCCGTTTGACTACTTGCAATGCAGATATGAAAGTTGGTAGATAATTAAAGTGTTGTCAAGTGTCTGTTATGCTAAAAAAAGGATATAATTATTAAGCTCAATGATTTAAACAGCTCAATGTAGATTACATATTGACAACGCTGTTCAATTAACACGCGTTATTATTTGTTGGTATTAATTTGCTATTTGGAAATTTTCTTATTAATAAACTTTTTGTGTTTAAAATTTTTCCATTTTATTTCTTAAAGAAAAGAATACGTGATAACACTCAAATGAATGTGTTATTTTTTAAACCTTCTTTTTTATTAAAAATGTTTATTTGCATTTTTTAGTGCGTACTGTCTGTCTATGGCGCGTCGTCGCTTCCGATCTTAACATATTCAATTATTCAGCAATTACCATACATTATTAAGTTTAAGTTTCTTTTACATATTTATATTCTTCTTTGAGATGTGAAATAATGATTATAAATTTGTCTAAGCAACTAATAGCAGACAATACGTATTTTAATACGCTATAATGTGCAAATATCCAAGTGCTCTCTATTCGAAGGTGAGACGAATTTAAGGCACTGCTTTTGGGGTAGCAATGTGGGTAACAATTCCTTATTTATTTAAATTTTTACATTTGTATGGTTTCTTTCAAAAATTAAGCTCAATAAAATTTAAGATTTTATCGTTTTTCATTAATCATTTCATTTTTCAATCGGATTTTACTGAATTGCCAAAAAAAATATTATTTATCAGAGATCCACAACGAATTTAATAGAACTTGGCAAGAGTAAGTATGAATGAGGAATTTATGCTTTAAATTAACTTATCAGTTTACATTCAAACGAAGTTCGAACGTATTTTTAAAACATAATTATTAAAAGAAACTACTCTTACTTTCTTCTTATGGAAATTTTCCATTATTTTCTAAATATGATAACAAAGCGGGTAAAGTTTCATATTATGTAGATTGTTGAAAAATTATAAATAATTTTCTTTTAACTTCTCAAAATATATGTTTATGCATTTTATCTGTAAAATACTGTTATCAGCATATAGATTTTAAATATTTAAATGGAATTACGAAGAATATTTTTTTTTTAATGTTACAAACTCATTAAAAGTAATTTATATGCTCCTAAAATTATAGCGATTGTTATTTATGAAAAGTAGTATTTTAAGTACGTCATTTTACTGTTGACATTATTGATTAAATAATTAACGCACGCAAATCCAAAGAAAATACAAACTACTAAACCCAGAGATTTGCATTTGTAAATATTTATGAAATTATAAATACCCTACTACACATTTCAGGGCATTGTTGAAAGAAACCATAAGAATGATTTTTGAAACATTATCATCGCAAATTTTAGATGTGTAAAATTAAAACTGATGACTATGATTTGATTTAGCCACTCAAAAGAACCTAAATAAAAAAAAGAATTCTACTAAACGTTTGGATGTTGAGAGGAAATTATCTAATCAACCATGCATTCGCCTTTGTTTCAGGGTAAATTAATATTGTTTACTTGTTTGACAGTGTTACAAGACAACACTTTTACTAATTTTACTGTAAATTGTTTGCTATTTGTAGCTTGATTTTATATTAATATGTATATTCAACTGTTTAGTTGAACTGAAAAATTATATACATATTATTGAACTTTCATTGAATTGTATTCCATTAAATAAAATAATTGAAATTTTGTGGAATAATTTTGAAAATTTGGTTGAATATGGTTTCAACATTTTTACGTAATTGTTACGTTAATTGTTTAACCCCAATACTTTAAAAACCTGACCTGTTTTTATAGAACGTGTATGGAAATATTGCAAAATCAAAAAAATATAGAACACAATTTAAGTGCACAAGGTGATATTAAACATAATATGTGGCCTTAAATGAATAGTTTAATTAGCTTTAAAGAGTTGCCAGGTAGAGTTTTGAATTAACTTCTTTTTTTATTTTCATTAATATAAATATGTTAAACAAATTATATTTGATTTTCTTAAATCGAAATAACAATTAACACTCAAATAATTTATTTTAATGACGAAAATTCCGCTGAAATCATATTTAAAATTATACCCTTTTAGTAAATAAACAGTAATATTTTCAGATACAATAACAACAAGTCAACAAATTTTAAGCATTTTCAGAAGTTTACAATTGCCATATACAAGTACGATTTGTATGAACTTGAACTAAAAAAGGCTCTAGCCAGTTCTCATGTATAAAAAAAAAACTCTTTTAGGAATTTCTGAGGACATGAAGGTTTGATGTGGTAATTTAAAATGTGTGCCAACTATTTGTTTCGGGTTGTTGTAATAACGTGTGACATCACTGTCAATCATTTGTCAACCTCAGGTCAAATGTAAAACAGTGATGCCAAATATGCTTTTTGAACACTTGGACTTTAATTATATTGCAGTAAAGTTATATTACTGTTTTTAAATTCAGAATATGATCGCCCTTAAATTAGTAGCATTTACAGTATATAATCTGAGAAAATCTATGGTTATATTAATCACCCCTATCGTGAATAAAAATTCCACGTGAAATTTGTTCACTTTTCACATTTTTCCTATTTAAATTCAATCACCCCTATCGTGAATAAAAACTCCACGTGAAATTTGTTCACTTTTATTTTTTTAACATTGAATTTAAATAGGAAAATGTGAAAAGTGAACAAATTTCACATGGAATTTTTATTCACGTTAGGGGTGAATGTTAAAAAATAAAAGGGAACAAATTTCATGTGGAATTTTTATTCACGATAGGGGTGAATATAAAAAAAAAAAACTTAAAAGAAAAATATAATAATTTCATATTTCTAGTAACGTTTTAGTTATAACACACATTAGCTGAAATGTACAACTCATTAAAACAATTAGAATTTCATAAATGTGCAGTCACTTTATTTCTTGTTAGGAAACAAACTTAACTAATCTATGAGCAATATTCGTGCCTATGTAATCATATCTCGTGTTGTTTATTTTTTAAGCTTTAAATATAATATAAAATAATACTAGTGTACTAATAACCTAGTACAACAAATTAAAAATTAATATCACGCCCTTCGAAATTTAATTTAATTATTTTGCCAGCAACAGTTTCAATTATCACACCACAAAAAATAGAAGAGGCGTGTTCATTTAGATTTAAGGCATTATTTGCTGCCAAAAAAATGTCACAAACATAGGAGACTAAATTCTTAATGAATTAAAAATACTTAAAGCAACTGATCTAATATGTATAATTTGGTAATATTCGTAATATTATTATATAAATCAAAAGTATGTCTTGTGATATTTCTTTTGAAATGATAAAATAGTTACGTTCAGAATAAGCAAATATATGATGAATTAAGTGGGACACCAAAAAATAAAAAGGTTTATTGCAAAAACAAATTCTTATGTTTAATAGAACACACTTCTTGACTTTGTTTACTATACAACAAAATTATGTATGGTTTATTAGTCTCATTTCAAATACATACATCATACATACATATGTATTTGAACAATCTGAACGCATGGTAATTAAATTCGCACGACACTTTAACACATTTTTATACAGCCATGTCACAGAATTTAATTCCGTTTAATTCCGTAGTTTGCTTCTATAGAAAAAGTAAAACGAACAATTTTTTCGTAATGAAAACTAGAAATGCTTAAAATTACAATTCCACATAGCAAATTAAAAGTGGTTTCATTCCGTAAAATTTTTTCATTTCACTTTTTTATAGAAGCAAAATTCGGAATTAATTCCACTTACGAACGGAATTAAATTCTGTGACATGGCTGATAGTATAGAAACAAAATAATGCAAATCATTAACGTTATTTCTTTATATTTTTTAAAATTTTCCATTTTCTTTTTAAATTATTTAAGAGAGTGAGAGCTGAAGAGTGATTTTTTGTTTGTAATTGAGAGATTGTGTGAAATGTATCTGAAGAATTTCATCATAATCATCTGTCGGCAGTTTTTCTTTTTTTCGTTATCATTTAAATTTGTTGTTGTTTTGTAAATATGTATTTTTAAAAACAAGTTATTTTTCACAATGAACTAATTTTGTATCATTTTGCAGAAATAATTGACCAGCAGACATAAGAACAAACTTATGCATAAAATGAAGATTTTTAATTAAAAATTGCTAATATACATATGTACATAAAGTAGTAGTTAAATTAAGCATTTTGTCAAGTTAAATTCATTTTATTAAAGGAAAATACAAAAATCCTATTCTATAACGCTTTTTGTACTTTACTCTTGACAATGTTAATTGGCGTTTCATTTTTAATGAAATTATTATTTAGCCAAGTTGTTTTTCCGTTTAAAATTTGTAATTCTTCTTATCGACCATTAATGATAAAACAAATCGGTAACTACTAAATACACTAAGGAAATTTCTGTTAAATTACAAAAAATTGATTGCACAAAACTGGTTTATTCGATTTTGAGATTGGAAGAAACTATAGTTTGAACTATATAATTATTTAATTAAATAGTATACAATGTCAGAGGGTTCAGTTTTTTCAGAGAAAATTTAAATAAAACTGATTTAATAACAACTTTTTCTCATGTACTCCCTTCTTATATATGTACATTAGGGTGGCCCCGTTTGTATGGAGACAATTTCAACTATTTATTTAAGTAAATTCTATGAAAAAATAAAAAAAACACTAAAATTTTCTCTGAAATTTTCAAAATTTTTGAATTTAATTTTTTTTGTTTTAATTTTTGATAACCCATTAAATGCGCCTCTCAAAGACCTTTCATATGATACCAAATTTACATATAGTTCCCTTGGGGAAAATGTGAAAAAAATCAAAAAACTTCTAAAAAGGACCTTTTTATCCTTTGATCCAGCTCACCAAATATTGACACCAGAACAAAAAAAAATTGAGAAACGTAGTCTTAAAATGAATCAAATTTTCATATTAGTCGGGAACATCCGCAACTTTGTTTTGGGGCCACCCTAATGTACATACATACATATTTTTAGAAAATGTCATTCGTATTAAGAGTGATTGTAAGTTGGAACTTTTGTTAAATAGATTATATTAAATAATCTCGTATAATATTGAAAATATCATAAATAAAAACGTTCTTAAGTTTTTGTATTTACAAACAAAAATGTTTTAAGATAAGCTAAATTTCACCCTAAATTTGGTATTATTTTTTTTTATAAAACAATGTGATTTTGTTGTTAAACAAAATCTATTAAATGCTGACCCATTGTTGCCAGATGAAATGTCTTAAAAATAAATCCATTTCAGGCTTAAAATTATATCAATAAAAGATATATCAAAGAATATCGCGAATATATATGTATGTAGGTAATAATACAATAGTAAATTGTAATGAAACCGAATGTATGATTTTTAAGCAAGTCAAAGAACTATTGGATTTAATAACGGAAAATGATATAGAACCAGTCAGTGTTGGTCTTCCTGTGTTCGTGGAATATTCTAAAAATATATCCAAAGTATTAGAAGAGGATATCTAAATATTCTTACTTAAATTGATTGATAAAAGATTGTGTTTGCTAAAATCAGTTGGTATCGTCTTTTAAAAAGTATTTTGAGCAAGAAAAAAAATTGTTGTGTAAGTTGATTTCATTCAGTTTTTCAAAAGACCTATTCACAAACGGGGGCATGGAGCCTAAAGCTGTAAAAAAAAGGATGTCAGCTCAATTTTTAACATTTTATTATTTGACGGCTAATTTCCTTCAGAATCTCAAATTTGCTCAAGCTATACAAATGACATATTTAAATCGTTTTTTGGTCCTCGTAATGAAAATATGTTAGTCTTATAAGCGAGACTTTAAAATAATCTACAACTAGTAATTTTTTCCGTCTTAAAATTTATCTTTGACCTCAATAAGTGTCGCATTGGCATTGTCCAAACTATCTAACATTCAGCATAAAATTTTTAGACCCAGAGATATAAAATTCCGATCCGCACACTCTACAATCAAACGTCTTAAAATGGCTGCCAGTGTATATATCTCTAGAAGAAAAGAAACTACATAAATACTACACAACTAGTTATAGAACTGATTTATTTGGGAAGGAAACGTTTCTGGTAGACATCTGTCTATTTTAGACACTTCTAATACTCACGTCAAAGGGCATCATAATAATCTTAATATTAAACTAAAAATCGTAACAAATCAACAAATCTGGCAGCAGAGAATAAAAACAGCCAGACAGATCACAATTTTTTTCTTTTTTCTTCTTTTTTTATAAAAAAGTAACTATTTCCGTTCCCTCTAAAATAAGAGCAGGTATCATATTTTTCTTTTTTTCTTTTTAAACTAAACGAACAAGCAATTCAAAAGGTAAACGCACACACACACGATTAACATTTGTTTGCATTTACATTTACAGTTGTTGTAAATTGTTTTTTTAATTTTTTCGTTTGTTTTATTTTTAAGAATTCAAACCTGCATGGATTAGTATGTATACATGTTGGCTGGTTGGGTTACCTGCCTGTTATATTGCATTATAAATTGATTTGGGGTGACAACTGGCGGCACACAGTGGCACCGTCCCATACATTTCTTGGAAAAAAAATAGAAGGAGTGGTCGTACAGCAATGAAATTTTGCAGAAACACTTCTCTGGGCTAAATTAAGAAATTTTGAAAAAATCTTGGAAAACCGCCCACTGCCACACCCACCTCCCATATAACTGCACTTGCCAAAATTTTTATTTTTGGACCTATGGACTTAAAATTCGACACTTCTTAATTGAGTTCTCCTTATGAAAAAAAATTAAACATATTGCGAATGACACGCCTACTTTAGATTTTACGCCCATTGAAAGTTGTAGATTTTAGGTGTTTTTCTTCCCTGTCTAGAATCATATGAAAATTTCATATAAGTTAAAAAATGTTAATTTTTATTCAACAGTAAAACATGTGTTGCTCCATACAAAAGAAGAGAATAATATCCCCAACAACCCTCCGCGAAAGGTATTAGCCTTCAAATACACCGAAAATATCACACAAATGCATGCCGCTTTTCTAAGTCATTGCAACAAATTGATATAAAATATAGTTAATAACCATTTTGAATGCTTTTTAATGAAATGGTTTTGCCAATATTGAGACGCCAAATAAGGTTATTTATACCTTCCAGCTTGATAAAAATCCAATATAATACACAATGTTTTAATTGAATATGTAACCGGCGAAAACTTGTGTTAGTTTTTTATTTGTAATATTGTTCAAGCACCATATCTTTAACAATGGGATCTAGTTCTAAGGAAATTTTGTTCGAATGACGCCTTATGCTACTTATGTAAGGATCCGAAGTTATAAGAAGTCTGTTGAATACATCAGTATACATCTCAATAATTTTATTCTATTTTCTTCGACCTTTTTAATGATTTTTATTATTATTATTTATGTATTATTATTCAAAATGTTACTATATTTCTGTTAAAATTATTTACTGTTCAATGTTATTATCGAAAATTTAAAATTATTTTTCTGTAAAACATATTTTCAATTTTGTCTACCCCTTTCAAACTTATATCAAAAAAATTTTTACACATAGAAAATTTGTTATAATATTAAAATAACTCCTGAAGAAGATTTCCAAAGGAAATCGAAATATTGAGATAATTATATATAAAAATAAAAAATCTTTTATAAAAAACAAAAAAGTGACCTCAAGCTTAACAATTATTTAATAAAAATCACACTTTCTCGAAAACATCAATCGATACTTCTTGTAATCTTCGTTTATGGCTTCCTCGACTTCCTCTGAAAGCATTCCTATTGGTAATACGGCAGCATCATTATATCTTTACCATGCATTAGTATTTTGTGCACAGTAACAGGCATATACAAGCAGCTATATTTTTGTACGAACAGTTTCGCAGTGTCCGACGCATATAATTTAAATTTGTCATATTAATATGAACTATGTATATAAGTATACATATGAATGAAATTTAATATATTTAAGTTTTTATTTCGATTGAAATGTCATTCAATTTCGTTACGCCTACATATTCGTAAACAAAAATAATGTTTCACTTATAAATCGTTTCAGGCTTTAATTCCCGAAAGCCTGAAATTATACCCAATTTTTGTCTTATTAACCATTTGTATGAAATATTGGAAGTGACTTTTGAAATTAAAATCGATGTTACTAAAAGGGACGGTAATTGGCGGTTTTTTTTTCTTAATTGAAAGTAACAGACTTGGACCTTTTATTATACCCTTCACCATCGTGAGAAGGGTATATATAAGTTTGTCATTCCGTGTGAAATTTCCACAATATAATTTTCCGACCCTATAAAGTATATATATTCTGGATCCTTATAGATAGCGAAGTCGATTAAGCCATGTCCGTCTGTCTGTCTGTCTGGATGTTGAAATCAGTTTTGTGAAGTCCCAAGATATGTTCGGGATCCAAACCTTCAATAATTCTGTCAGAAGTGCTTTCGAGAAGTTTGCTATTTAAAATCAGCAAAATCGGTTTAGGTTAACCAGAGTTATGAACCAATATGTGAGACCACCTCCATAAAAAATTGATATTTTTCGTCCATTTTATTGCAATATTTTGAAATATATTGCAGATAATACCATGATATTTTGTATACGTTGTTTGTACTATAAAAGAAGAAAGTGTGCGGAAAAAAGTAAAAATCGGTCCATGATTTCTCATAGCCCCCATACAAATATATATATTCCCGAAATATGGCTTAATGATAAATAAATGCCTATAAAATTGGAATATCAAGACAAAATTCAGCAAAAATAAGTTTTATACAAAAAGAAATCACAAACCGAAATTTTTTTTTAGTTCGTGAAATAATTTGTCATACCTGTTTCTGTATTTCTTATTGCGCTTAGGTGAAGGGTATTTAAGATTCGGCACAGCCGAATATAGCACTCTTACTTGTTTTTTTATAGTTTTTTTCCATCAAAAAGTGAAAAGTTTTTTAGTATAATTTTTGATAAATTATAATAATTAGTTCACTTTTCCAGTTTCAATAATTCTTTTTTTTTTTTTATAAAAAAGTAAGTGCTATATTTTCACTAAAAAATAAAACAAAAGCCATAGCTATAAACTTACACACACAAAAAGTTCTTTATTTGGACAATAATTTTAATCTAATTCATTGAATAAATTTCCGTTGACTTCTGTTAGTTTTTTTTAACTACAAAATTTCACTTAAGAGAAAAGTTTTATTTAGGCTAATAGTTCGAATAATCAAGAATACTATTGTAGAGTACTGGAACAATTGGCAAATTGGAATGCATTTTCTACCCGGCCAAGGGCGTCATCAGCAATCTTTATTGTCCACTATCACTCTGTAAATATCATCTATTTAACTCACCATATTTCTTTTTAACGTGTTGTGAGTTAGAACGAAATTTACGTACGTTTACAATGTGTGTGTATTCTTTATTAGTATGTATTTCACTTTTCATAAAAAATCTTGTTGAATTTTTCTTATCCAAATACTTCTTTACAAAACCAAATCATTAAAATTTTAAAATTGGAAAGTTGAAAACCCCTATTTTTTCCGTCAAAGTGCCATAGTGCGGCATAATGTTGTTGCTGTTGCTATTGTTGTATTTTTTGTTGTTCATTTATACATGTACAGTATGTATAGTAGGTATACCAAATTTGTTGTTATTTTGTCTTGTCATACGATGACTTTCTTTACTTATCTCTTGTCTGTACATATGTACGTAGGTAGATGTTCACCAGTGTTGCCATTTTAGCACTTTCAGTGCTAGATTTAGCATTTTGTTTCTCGAAAATGCATTGAAATTTTAAAAATTAATCTAAATGCTTTTTAGCATAATTTGCTTGATAAAAAAAAAACATTTTTTCTCGAAAAAATTTTTACTATTTTACTACAAGAAATACTTTTGGAGAAATAAAAAATAACTTTTACTCATTATTCAACTAAATTTCTTTCGGCGTGGTAAGTAAATGAACATGGAAATTTTTGAATTAATATATGAAATGTAATCTATTAAAACAAGTTGTTATGAACAAAATTAGAAAAAACTATAATTTATATTTGTAACATTTGAAATAAAAATTGTATTGTTACATTGAAAAAATTTAGCACTTATTTTTAGTTTTTTAAGTTTTAGCATATTTTGAAACTCATTTTCTGGCAACACTGATGTTCACAACATCATAAAAACGTATTAGTTGGTATGTATGAGTAGGTGAGCAACAGAGTTGTCAATATCAATAATATTATTCAATTTAAAATTTCATATTTTTGTTTTGTTACATTTAAATATAATTTTTCTACTCAATATAAAATAAAAATAAAAAAATGATTGATAAATTTTTAAATTTTTTGTAAATCGTGCTAATATTTACATATGTACATACATATAATTGGCAACACTTAAGTTGCCTAAAGAGTATATACTGCAAAGAATAAATGTATCCAGCGTTGAAATATACATACAGTCTGTTTTGAAGAAAACTTTTTATTTAAAAAAAGACTTTTTTTAGGTATATAAAACTTAAAATCGTTTATGAAATCTTTTATTTTATCAATCGAAACCAATAATAAATTTTGCGAAAAATCAAAACGGAATATCCCACGCCATTTCCTGTCAGTTTTTTAAATATAACTCATAGTTCCTGAATTCAAAAAAAAAAACTACTTTTTGCCTATCAAAGACCGTGCACGAAAAAAAAAGGAAAAACTTGACATTGGCAACACTGCATGTATCTCAAATCTATCTCACTAATACACTTGAAAAAGGTTTATATATTATATTTCTTTTAATTTCTGTTTTTGTTGATTGTATTTTATTTAACAACAGAAGGCAATATAACAATAACAACAACAAAGTGGTACCAACCATGGTGAAATTATATACCCGGTGACAGCATAGCGCCTGACCATTTGTCAAGTTTTCACTTTTTTTGCAAGTTTTTTGAGATGCCAAAGTTTTAAATTTATCGGGTAAAAAATAAGTTTTTGAAAAAATATAAATATGGTGAATTTCAAGTAAAGTAAAAATCGATGTCTTCCGATTTGGATGAAATTTGCACCAATGTTAGTACTATTCTATAGTATGCCAGACATAAATTTACAACTCTATCAGTCAATAACTGCCGGAGTTAGAGGGGGTCAAAGTTGGACATTTTGGTCATACAGGGTTTTTTTAAAATGAGTGTAACTTTTCACCTATTGGTCCCAGCAAAAATTGTCCTAAGGACTTTAGATAGCCTTTTCTTCAATCATCCCAAAAAATTAAGCTTTATGGGTCGATTATGTAAAGCACCAAACTGGAGTTGGGTTGCCAATAGGCAACTAGGTACTATGATTATAGTACCTACAGATACATATGATACCTTAAATTAAAGCTTAATGTCTTGGCTATTTATATTAATAAAGTAAACACTTATATAGACTTTCTTTTAATTTTTTTAGATATAAAAAAAAAATTCGGGTCAAAAATATTCTTTTCGGATTTAACCCATAGTCGGTCCATATTTTTATAATCATGATATATATCGTTGGAAAGGTATTTTTGATACCTTTAATTTAATATATATATATTCTCAACTTTAAGGGCCCGCCTCCTCGAAAATAGGCGTGACCGCCAACAAATTTTTTATTGCTGTCATCTCCTCTAAAAGCCCTATTGATGATTTTTTTTTTTTTTTTGAATAAAGTCACTAAAACCGACTTGTTCCATGTTTTTTATTATATGTTATGTGTTTGATTTTAAAGTTTTTATATTTTTATATAATATTAATTCCAAATGTAGTATTCATATTCATGGTGAAATTCTTGTTATGTATCATGAAAATGTCAAAAACTTGTTTACAAATGGTCAAAAATGGTTAAAAAGTTAAAAAATTATTTTGTATTTGAAAAAGTGAGTTTTTGTCGCCGTTTTAAATAGTTTAAAAGTGTTAAAGAACTATTTCATATTAAATAGTGTGTTTGTTTTTTGAGTTCTTTTACTAAAAGTGTTAGTTTTTTATTCACTATTGTTTTCTGTTTTTATCCATGTTTGTATGTTTGTTTTTGTTTGTTTTCTTTATTTTATGCCAGATGTTTTTGACAGTAACAAAAGTTAATGTTACAAAAATGCCTGTTGTTATTGCCTTGTTGTAATTGTTGTAGCAATGCTGTCACCTGGTATATAATTTCACCATGGTACCAACATTAAATACAAATAAAATACACGATGAGAGACTGAAAAAAGTATTTCCCTCTCTATACAAATTCTCCATACCCATACTACATACAAATTGTAAATTGAATGTAAAACGCTCATAAAAGTGGATGTGTCGCCTTGTACATTTTCAGTTTATTGAATTTAGTCGTGGCTGTCAGAACTCCTCCAAAAAAAGGGAAAAATATACGGAATACGGAACAGCAAACCTAATACTAAATAAAATTACAAACTTAAAACTACCAAAATAAAAACTAAAATTATATGCTTAGAAACCTGAAAAAGTCGTTGGTCTTTTAGCAACTCTGTTCGGTGCTTAATTTATATTGTGAATACTGAAATAAAAACAAAATTCAAACAAGAAAATTACAAATTTTCAACAAGTGTCTATAAAAAGTATTTTTTTTGCATAGTTTATTGAAAAATTTAATGCAAAATAATAATTTATTGCAAACAAAAATTAAAAACAAAGATTTTAAAAATTTCAAATTTTTGAAAAAATTTAAAAAATCTAAAACTTGAACGTACAAAAAAAAAACAACAAACAAAATTTGTTCAAATTAAATTGACATTTTATTTAACTTGGAAAAATAAGCTGAAAATCTTTTTGCGATTTTAAATTTCATAAAGAAAACTATTAAAAAGTAAGTTGTAATAGAGATTAAAATAAAATTTAAATTACAAGATTGCTACAAGTATTTTTATAAATTATTTTCTTATCAAGGCCATTTGTCTAGTCAGGCTATTTTTATATAAATTTTCTATTTGTCATATTTTACAACAATTACAAGTAGAGAATCATGTTTAAGGTTTACATTTTAATAAATAATAAAATATTGCTAGAAAAATACACTTCTATCGTACAATTTATATAATTTTTTTTAATTATACTTTTTTAGATTTTATTGAATATTTTAAAATCGATTTAGTTTTTTTTTTCTTGTTTTAAAAATATCATTAAGTACATAGGTAGTAATTCATAAATATTGTGCGGGTACAATTTTATTTTTCAAGAATTTGATTTTTATAAATAGTATAATTTTTATATAATATTTGTATTTTTTAGAATATGTCTTTCTTTAACCCTTTAGGCTTGAAAATGTTAGGTCAATGTTTTAAATTATTACGTTTTTATATCATTCAGTGCTAAACGTGTCAGAATGCATAAATTACTTTTGTTGTAGTATTTCAAAAATTCTTGAAATTTGTTTTACATTTTGATCGGATTTTTTTTTTTTTTTTGTTCCCATTTTACACAAACTTGAATATTACCAAGATTCACCAGATTTGAGTTGACTCAACTTTATATTGCTTTGGCATAATTAATTGAACATTTTGTATAAAATTTTTACACAATTTCAAAAAATATTTCCAACCATTTTCGTAACGAAACAAGTCACTTTCTAAATGAAAATGTTTCCCCTTGATTATAATCATGTCAGGAATGTGAGGTTGTAAATTGTCATCTGTTTTTTATTTTCATTACTAGTTATTTTTAATTGAGTATTTTATAGTTGTTATGTATTTAATTTCTATTTTTATACACTTACAAAATATACATACATGCATTGAGATGTAAAAAAAAATTTATTTTTACGTCACTTTTTTCTGACTGAATTTAGTTTTATGATTTTTTTAAAGATGCCATGCTAGCACACAAGTAAACAAAACACTGAGTGCATTCTCTTTAATTATGGAGAGGAGGCAGACAGAGAAATTGTACATATTCTGTACAATTATGTACAATGTACATAAACATGCAATACAAGTTGCCAATGTTCTTTGGAAAAACTAGTTATTAAAACTTGGTATATCGGCAACCCTGTGCTATTGTATTTGTAAACATTGCAGCCATATTCAACTGGTTGCACGATGTTTATCATTCAATACAAAAAAAATGTAGCTGCAATTAAAAAACAAGTAAGAGTGCTATATTCGGCTATGCCGAATCTTATATACCCTTCGCCATTGTTGTGGATGCATAATTATATTATATACATACATAATATGTATGTATATAATAATGTATTACATATGCAATACAAGTTGCCAATGTTCTTTGGAAAAACTAGTTATTATGTATATAATATACATATGTATGTATATTATATTAATACACTTTGTTTGATAGTTTTTTTGATAAAATTTTCAGAGGTTGTCTCGGATTTTTGCTCATATCTCCGTTATTTATGGACGGATTTTGCTGATTTTAAATAGCAAACTTCTCGAAAGCATGTCTGACAGAATTATTGAAGATTTGGATCCCGAAGATATCTGGGGACTTCAGAAAATTGATTTCAACACACAGACAGACGTACATGGCTTAATAGACTCCGCTATCTATAAGGATCCAGAATACATATATATACTTTATAGGGTCGGAAAATTATATTGTGGAAATTACAAACGAAATGACGAACTAATATACCTATACCCTTCTCAAGGTGAAGGGTATAATAATATCTGGTTTTACCCACATAAATAAATAAATAAATACAACACATGTTTTAAGTATAGGAAAAAATATTTAACAACTAAAAATTTCCAAAGTTTTTACTAGTATACATACATATTCTGGTTTTTTCTTAATTATAAAAATCTGTACTGTAACAGTAACAAAGATATAATGCGGGTTTTACCAAAAGTTTTTAGAAAACCGCACATGCTAATTAAACGTTTTTTTTTTTCATATTTAAAGAAATCTAAGATTTGTATCAAAAATACATACATACATATGTACATATGTACAAAATTATCATATACCAAGAATTGCAAACAGATTAATTGTTATTATTTTCAATAAATACGTTTAAATACAATATTCCCAAAACTTATTTCAATACCATTTTTTGTTTTGCAAATTTTCTTTTTAAACATTTTTAACTGGCTTTTTAATTCTTCGCTTTTGTTTCTCTTAATCAAAAAGTAACATTCATTTCTTTTTATTATTATGTATTTCCTATTTATAAAATAAATAAAAAGTTATTAAACTGGAGGTTAAATTAACCTTATAAAAACATCTATTGTTTATTTTAACACAAACCAGTTCAGTTGGAGCTCTAATCTAATGATTCATTATTATAATACATATGTACATATCGACTGCTCAATTCCAAAACATGCTAAGTCTAAAAAGTGAGTTTTGCAGGAAAAGCTCCTAAAGTTTACAGGCGATATCTAAAAAACCATATGAGGTAGAACTTTGTTGTTTATAACTATTGATTGGACTAGCCAATCACAACCAAAACTTGACAGAATTTAAGTTGAAAAAATCTAAATTCAAAAACGCAAAAAAATTAAAAACATGCTAAGTCGACATAGCATGGTTTGGAATTGAACTGTCGATATGTATGTATGTATATGAAATTAAAAACATGGCGAAAATTAATAAATTTTAACAGCAAGAAGAAAAAAAATTAAATAAAATAACACAAAGCAAAAGATTTTTTTTGTATGGATTTTCTGCATATTTAAATATTTAAATTATAAAAAAAAATAATATTCATAAGGCGAAAGGTCTAGACAATGTATTTAGAAATAAGCTAAGCAAAAACAAAAGACAGTTGAAATCTCTATTTAAAATATGACTGTGTTACAACGAATTTAAGCGTTTCCTTGAATAGTGTGAGTCAAATGTTACTTTTCATTTGACGTGATTCATTTAAACAAAAAAAAAAAACACGAATGTTTGTAAACACAAAACATTAAGCTTAAGTTTCAATAACTAAAATGTCAACTTTATTTAAAAAAAAAAATATTCAATTCTTACTTATGTATAAAAAGCCATAGTTCTTATTCAAAAATGTTTAATTTCTTCTTTGTTTTACCACAACTTTAAAAAAATACTACCTTCGTGTGACCTAAATAATAAATAATTTGCACTTTTCTTTACGATTTATTTTATGATACAAATTACCATTTAAAAAAATGTTAAATGTTAACAAAGCCAATTAATTGAGATTTAATCTAAACCAATTATAATTTAAAAAATAGCCCAGCATTTGTATTTAATTTACTTTATTTGTCAAATTCACTTCGGTTGTTTACTAACTTTCAAATACCTACCTACACACATAACATAATAATGCATTTTATCATATTTGAAACTTTACAGGAGAAGGTAAAAACATAATAGAAACTGTAATATTCAACATGTAACTTTGTACAACTGCTTATAAAAGCGTTAATTTTTACACTATTGCAATAAATTTTTGTGACGAGGTGTATTTGCGTTAAATGCATTGGAATCGCAAAAAAAAAACAAATTTCAAAAAAAATAGCGAGTTAGGGCCTTTCTACATCAGACCACCGATATACATATTTTCGAAACCACATTTTTCTAATAAATTCTTTTTATTCGTATATGTGGCAGTATTGGTAAATTTGAAACGCAATTAATTAATTAGCAAACAAAAATAAACAAAATAAATTTAATGACATTTTTGAAAAAAAAAAAAAATAATAATAATAAGAAAATTAAACGGAAATCACTAAAAAATTGTAGGCCAAACTCGTAATAAGTGCAACCAACACAAACATAAGAAACTCTTTTTAAATTGAAATCAACTTTAAGGCTTAAACTTCTATTAGTTTGCTAATTTAATTAATATATTTACTAATTTTTTTATGGTTTTTCTTTTTAATTTTTAGTACCATCAACCACAATGTCTATGGCTAGTGTACATGGTCCTCAATTCACTGATATTTGCAGTTCATTGGGGTAAGTACAGCCTATAAACAGAATTTAACAAATATGTATATGTACAATCCCTAGAACTTTATATTTTAAAACGGAAGTAACTTTAAAATAACTTCTTTGGCACTTTACAAGTGAAACATTCATTTGTGCCTTAACCCAAATTAATTTCAATTAATTATGTATTTAAAATTTGTCTTGACTCAATAATAATAAATAGAAAACTTACAAATTTAAATTTAAAGTAAATTCCTAACAAAAGTACCTAGATTATATATGAATGATTTTAAACTTTGGATTTCCCCACGTTCTTTTTTCCTAGCAAACTGATAAGATTAATATACATATTTTTGCACTCGATTCATTGACTGATTTTTGTTACGTACGTATTGTACAGTACGATTTATTGTTGTACTTGATAATAAATTTATTAAGTGTAAATTTTCTTCACATTTATTTACGTCACATGTTTCTTTAGTAGTAAATCATATTAAGTTTCCCGATTTCAAACAGTTATATTTATATAGTACATATTAATATTTTAATACTAAATTTTGAATAATGTTCAAATAATTTATGATTTTTTGTATTTGTTTTAATTTTAGTCGCAGCAGTATCAGCATGTCGTCATCATTGTCTGATTTAGTTGGCAGCCCTTTGGAAATTTCAGTAGATAATGTTTTAACTATTGAAGAATTGAGACAACATATTGGTTCTTGTTTCACCTGTGGTGTATCATGGACTGATGATCATGTCTCTTTGGATTGCAGTGAATGCGGTAGCTACAGTATTGAACGTCCCTGCCCTCTGTGTGACGGCCAATGTGGTGTACAATGGAAACGTGATTTTACAATGGTAAGTACTTATTTCATATTAAGTCTGAAAATAAAAACTATAACTAACATTATTTTCTTTATTTACAGTCGCATGCTTGCGGTAAAGCACGTTGGTTGGGTGTCTGTCCCAGTTATCCTGAAGCAGCCATGCATTTTAACCAACCTACATCTAATACTGCTACCATTACCAATGCCTCCGCTTCCTGTGCAGCAGCAGCCGCCACGCAAATGCGTTTAGCAACCGAATTGTGTGCCCGTCTGGAGCAGTTATCAGCCTCCTCATCAAATCATGTATAATTCCTCAACAACGCCATTAAATCTAAACATCCAAAATATTAAATCCATCAACCACCACAACACTACATACAATTACTATTGCCACCAGCAATAAGTAATTGTTATTCCTTCCTAATGATTTTCATGATGCCCCGCTCTCACACTCACACCACAAGTTAATATTTTGAAATTGTGTTTGGTGTTTTTAGTTTTTAATTTTTAAATTTTTAATTTTTAAGCGTCCCCTTCATTATTAAGGCTAGTTTTAAGTTAAAATATTTGCTACAATTAAAAAAAAGCAACAACAAACAAAATTTGTATAAGGAAAGAAATTGAAATACGTTTTCAGTTACCAGAGACATAAATTGGTTTGCGCAACTGGACTAACAAAGGTTAAACCAAAATTTAAAAAAAAAAAATCTTCAAATCATTTTAAACAAATTTCTGTAGAAAATTTTTGAAAATTTTTTGTAACACTATTAAGTTTAGTTTAAAAGTTTGTTAATTCACCTTGTGGACCAGGCCATATTTAATTTGTCTCAATTTGACTGAGCTATTTTTAAACGAAATTTATTATATAAGTAAAAACAACCAACAAAAAAGACTATTGCTTTAAAACTAAAATTGTATGATATTAATATGGATTATAATTACATATACAAAATATATATTGTTATGTATATCCTTGTACTTTATTTTATAGTATAATTAATACTTACAAGAACAGAAAACAGAGAAAAAATCTTAGCTTAACTAAAAGATGTTATTTTAAACATACATACAATTAATAATATGTTTTGTTAAAAGTAGATTTGTTTTTAAAAAGAAACATCTAACATCAAATCATGCTCAAACTATTAAAGAAATAAATTTTGTTTTCAATTGTACTTAAACATAGTTAAAAAAAGAATAACAAAACATTTATTTTTTTTGTCAAATTTGTTTAAAATAGATCTTTGTTTAATCTTCATGAAAGCTCAAAAATATTTGTTTATTACATTGGTTTTCTGTGAAAATCAGATGTTTTATATTGATTTTAAATACACATATTTAAATAAATGTAATTATCTAGAATATAATTTGAGTTTTTCGAAACAATTTTTTAAACATTTTTTATTAAGATTATTTTTTTTATTAATAAAATTTCTTATTTCAAATATAAAATGTTATCTTTGATTTTGGTAAATTTAATAGATGTAAATACAAAGGAAGAAACTAGACTTTGTTTCCATCTTTTTTAAGACATCGGAAAGAGTAATTGATACCCTCATATAAATCATACCAAGGTGTATTTTGAGAAGTGGTAAGAAAAATACAGTTTTATTTGAGTCGGTCTAATGTATAAAATTAGCAGGGCGGTTATTGTGTATTTCGATTCGAAAGCAAAAGCTTTCAAAATACAATGTAAATAGTATACAAAATCGAACGATTTTCATGGAGGTTAGGAGCAATATTGGACTAATTTTAACCAAATTCAATATGCCTTGTCCTTAGGGCAATAAATATAAAGAAGTGTGTTTTTTATGTATAGTGGATGGGTGGGTGTTAAAACAATATTTTTGGATGTTACAAACATCTACACAAACTCAATATAGCCTTCCCACTGTGGTAATAATAATACTAAGTAGTCTGTTCAAAAACTGACAATAAAACTTAAAAATAAATTAAATTAATTATGAAACTAATAAGACTCATATTCCTGGTAATAGTAATCTTAAAAAACTGCAAATCCTGGGAATATTGTCAAACTGATATACAAAGTAAATTATGCGAAGCAGGACAAACCCATTTGATTTGTGATGCCAAAAACTCTATAACAAATGTAGGTATTGTTTGGTATTAATTATGATGACATTGTTATTTATCACTTAAGAATTTTAGCCATCATATATATCTAGGGATTTTTTGGCCCATGTGCCATTAACAAGCAAAGTTAAGGAAGCTTTTATCAATTGGCATAATTATTACCGTAATCATACAGCTGGTGGATGGGCCAAAAATAGTTTAAAAAATATATATTTTCCCAAGGCCGTTCGTATGCGCGAATTACTATGGGACAATGAATTGAGTTTTTTATCACATTTTCGCACAAAACTGGTAAATGCAGGAGAAGCAACATGTCGCGGCACCCAACGTTTTCCACATGTAGCACAAAATATGGTAATCGCATTTAGTTTTAAAGTTATGATAGAGTTTTTCGTTAATGTATTATTTATTATTCATGGAAAAGGTAGTTAAACCCTTAAATGAATACAAGCCTGTATTAGAAATTATAACGTTATCACTGAGGGAAATGTTTGATAAGAAGAATAATATAGAAAATCCCATTAAAATGCAAGAGCATGGGTATGTTTACGTAAATATTTATTTAATTGAATATAAAATTGATTATTATACATTCTTTAACGAGATATGAAGTTGCAAAGCAATTTACAACTATTATAAATGATGGTGTTTCACGTGTGGGCTGTGCTGTAGCTTTAGGTGCTGATTGTATGGATAAGTATGATATATAATTAAAAGATTTGTAATTTGTATGCGTATAATAAACAATTTAAGCAGAGCAAAGGCATACACATTTTGTTATTATACAGCCTGTTCCTATGACTTCGATAAAAGGGGAGGAGTTATTTATAAAATAGGAAAACCAACTGGTCGGTGTTCTCGATGGGGTGTTGGAAGAAGTAAAACATATATTAATTTATGTGCAAACTCAGGTGAAATATTTCCATCGGACGACTGAAATTATTTATAATTATTATGTTTTTTATTTGCTTCAAGAAAGAAATTATAAAATTATTATGTTTAATAAATTTTCTCAATCATGGGTTTAATGTCGTCTATTAGAAATTTATACAAAATAAAGAACTCGTAAATCAGTTATGAATACAACAATTTGTATCATTTAAAATGTGCTAATCTGCAAATGTCATGTAATCTCGTTCAGAGACTCGCATCATTATTAATAAATATATAAATAACCCCCTTTAGATGATTCCTCCTCCGTAGTCCTTATTTTTAAGTTAATGATTAAATTTCAATATTTTCTATTCTTTAAAATAATCATTTCCAGGATAGTGATAAAAAAGAAAATATATAAACATTTCAAAACTAATAATTTTCTGACCACAGAAAATATCTAATTAATCATTTTATTGTGCTGTTTAATTAAATTTTGGTTAAGCGTATAATTAAGCTTCTTTTTAATATTTAGATTGAGAACCACAACAAAATAATTTACGCTTTCGTTTCAAGGGCCAAGAATTATGAATATCGATGTTAGAATTGAGTTCTAGAATTAATAACGAAATACATTTATACAACAATAATAGAGTAAATCACTTGTAACTAACCTTGTGGTACAAATTCTTGAATTTCTCTCAACAATGCTGAGATTTGCTGGGTATCCAAAATAATGCTTGATAGTTCTTCCAAAGTGAAATCTGGTGTTATCTGTTTGCACAGTAAAATTTCACTAATAACATTTCCAAGATTAGAAGGACCGGCTCTCTTTTCTTATGATGATTAAAATTATTATTAAATATGGTGATTGGAAAGTTTGTTAATTTAAATAGAATTTACCAAAGTATTCGTCCATCTCCATTGGTAAAACTTGGGTAAGACGGTAACTTTTAGTTAGTTCGCGTAAAAATAGTTGCAACAAATGAAACAATAATACCAAGTAATGATGATTATCATATGCGTGGTTTTCAATGGAACTACTTTTATACAAGGGCATCAACAGTTGTGCGGTAAATTGGCATTCTTCGAGAAGGGTACATCTCAATTTCCGTATTTTTTCACGCAACTCAGGACCGTCTTTTTCTTGGCCCAAAGTTATTAACATTTCACGAAACACTGCTAAATGACTATTAATACTATTCAAACACTAAAAGATTAAAGTGGTTGTAAGACTACCAAATTTAAAAGGTATAATATTATGTATACGTTACTTGTTGAATACTTTTTGTTGGTGTTATGATATTTTGAAAATGTACTGACAATCGATGTGCCACAATTGTTGATTTCTTAATCACTGTGTCTTTATTCCCATTTATTTGCAAATGTATGTTATTAAACATGCTTTAGGACAAACTCAAAAAATGTTCAAGATTTCCAAAAAATAAGATATTAATGTGTTGGTATTCTTCTGAAAACTTGATATTAACTGCAACATAAAGTGCAGTGTTAAAATAACCCTATATAGAAATGGTTATGTACATGCCATTATATTTACATATAGTATTATTCGTACATACATAACTAATTTGTGTCAACATTAAAATTGCTTCTTTAGAAAAATTTCAATGAAATGTAAACAATTTTGAATACAAAGTTGTGACAATTTATTTCGCTACGTGTTTACGATAAGAACTGTGTACCCAATAGACCAAAACCCTTTAGAAAAATATTATAATAAAGCTTGTGAGCATAAACCTTAAGCTTTAAAAAGACTTGAGAAACTATAGAAAAACGCTTTTAAATTATTGTAGAAGAATCAAAAAGAAACTTTCGTGATAATAGTACTGAAATAATTATTTAATAAGCTTATATTCACAACTTTAGAAAAAGCTTCTCCAAATAAAATTTTATTAAACTAAATAAAGATAAGCTTATACCTACAATTGTAGAATAAGCTTATTCCAATAATTGTAGAATTAGCTTATGCCTACAATTTAGAATAAGCTTATTTCAACAATTGTAGAATTTGATTATGCTTGCAAATAATAAAACTCGGAGCTTTGGCTACCGACGACAAGTCTTTCTCCTTAAAAAAATAAATAAAAAAAACTTTTAATGGCATTCATAGTTAAAAAAGGAACGATCACGTTCGCTTAGATAAGACTTAAGACACAACTTTTTTATCGTATCTATTTTTTCACTCAATCAAGTTTGTTTATTCCACAATCAAGTTTGTGTCTTAAGTCCTATCTAAGCGAACGTTATCGTTCGACATCGTGAGCCAGGGGGTAACTTTTTCCAAAAAAAAAATCAAAACTTTTTGGATAAACAAAACATTTTTCCAAACATAATTTTTTATTTTAAATAAAATTTAACAATGACAAAATATGAAAAGCATGTTTAGAATATATTTATTATATACTATGTTTAAAAACATATTGTGAAGGATAATAGTTTCTCAAACATGATTAAAAAAAACTTTAGTATTTTTTTTAAAAAAAGCTTCTTCTAAAGTACTATTATACTTTTATACTATATACATACATATTTATAATTTGTATTCAAACCAAATCCACAATTACATATTATAGGTTATATTTATACATATATATATATATACAGTATGTACAAAAACCGAAAAGAAATTTCATATTATTATACACAAGATTTTCTATAGAAAAACATTGTTAAATACAAGGTTTTCTATAGAAATATAAAGACAATTTTAGTTTGATAACACAACAAAATATTTACATATTCAAGAACTTATTTTTTTTGTTTATGGACAATTTCACGTCAAGTGACTCAACTCTTAAAATCGATGTCTTCCGATTTGGATGAAATTTGCACCAAGCTTAGTACTATTGGATAGTAGGTAGGTAGGTAGGTAGGAAGGCCGGTGTGAGTCGCCTCACACACTCACCCAGAGACCAATACGATCCATTGCGATGCCTTAAGAAGAAATTTTAGTATATAGAGTGAAAAGAAAGTGAAGACAGGAGAGTAATATTATAGTATAGAGAGAGAAGAGAAAATAGAAGATAGAAAAGAGAAGAAAGAGACCTGACCAACTCCTTACTCGGACATATGTCCTCCATTTGTGCGACTCGCACCCAGTCATCTAACGCGTAGCCAGGTCATTCCCATTACGAATCCTATTAGACTCTCCAGCCCACAGCTAGAGACATCACCTAATTCGCCTAAGAATCTATTGCCCAGCCATCTCATCCTACTGCCCTGCAGCCTGGGACAGTGGCACAGAATGTGCTCAACTGTCTCCAGCTCATCCGGGTCCTCGCATTATCTGCACATATCCGATAATTCGGATCCCATTCTCACCGCCATCCTGCCAATCATGCAGTGGCCCGTGATAATGCCTATCATGGTCCTAACGCAGATCCTATTCCTGCCCAGCAGCAATTCCGAATCGGACTTTCCAAGCACCGGCCACAGTGTCCGTGACACTTGGCAGTCCGTCCGGCTTCCCCAGGCTTGATTGGTTGCACTTAGTACCCACTATCTAATTCTTCCATAGTAGAAGCCTATTGGAAGCCCCACTGCCTCCATACGGTTGTTACCTACTGTGCCCGCGCCCATTCTTGATTGAAGAAATAGCTATCTAAAGTCCTTTGGACAATTTTTGCTAGGACCAATAGGTGAAAAGTTACACTCATTTTAAGAAAACCCTGTATGACCAAAATATCCAACTTTGACCCCCTCTCTAACTCCGGCAGTTATTGATAGAGCTGAAAATTTGTGTCTGGCCTACTATCCAATAGTACTAACCTTGGTGCAAATTCCATCCAAATCGGAAGACATCGATTTTAAAAGTTGGGTCACTTGACGTGAAATTGCCTTATATATGTAGCAACACTGAATCTCTCACTAAATCATCCCTGTTTGAACAACGCCGATGACTTTTTTGTAACTATACGACTTTGATTTTATATTTATATTTGTTGCCATCAAAACAAGTGAAAATCAACTTGATAATTTTTCAGTTACACTCTTTTTTTTTATAAAAAATTTACAAGGATTGTAAGAATTTTAAAACAAATCTGTCAATAAAACTAACTAGTCAATTAATATCAGAAATTCATTAAAATATAAGTGATTTTTCTATTAGAGTTTAAGTGCAATTGGAAAAAGTTACAGGAACCGCATCAAGGACATCAGCAGCGCATAAACGTACAGATACGACAGACAAAGTATTTATTGGTTGTTAAGAGTGTGGGTGGCACCAAACCAGCACGAGTATTGGCAAGTAACGAAGAAACACTTTTGGAGAAGGGGACTCATTCAATATAAGTACATAGAAAGTAATGAAAACAAACAGCAACTAAGTAACGTCACATTAAGTCAAGTGTTTAATAAAAATAATAGAATCTTTGACAAAGAAAAACACATTTCTGCTAAACTCGAAAGGAAAAATAGTAAACAATAAAAAAAAGAATTCTAAATCACAAGTGCCGTCATAAAATATTTTTTCTTGGCACTAAAGTTAAACAATTCAATAAATTTTGTTTGGCCTGACTTTAATAGCAGGGTTGTGGAAATAATAAAAAAAAGTTTATTTTTCGACCTTAAACTTCGTTTTTCTGAATATCAATAAAACCGTCGAGGATTTCAATTTGAATTTTTGCCAGAATGAGAATACATTTTCGTGAACAGTATGGTACCAGAGGTGAAGAAATACTCTATGTTACACCAGCCGGTGAGTGTGTTTTGTTTTTTAATTTACCATGTAAAGCATTTCATTAAGAATAAATTATAAAATGTTGTAGAACAAAAATCAATTGTACGAGTACCCTTGAGGAGTGACAACAAAGCAGCTATACATGAAAAATTTATTCTATACCGTGTATTCCAGCAAATATTCCTACCCAAAGGTTATCCGGACAGTGTGAGTGACGACTATGCCGCCTATCAAATTTGGGACACAGTGCAGGCCTTTTGTAGCACTATATGTGGTATGTATTTTGAGATAAGAATAATTAAACACATTTTTATTTATTAAAGAAATTCTTATGTTTAAATTCAATGAGGGGTCGACACTCATATAATCTAGGGGCAACGCATTTGAACAAATCCATTTAATTAACCAATATGGAATGTTTGTATCGATCACAGACTCCAGCACGGAATTTTAAGAAATTGTAGATTAAATTTCAAATATTTAATTCCGTTTTTATTTATCTGGCAAGGCTTTGGGTTTTCTTTCTCAATTTCGGATTAGTGATTAAAATAAAAAAAAAATAGATACAAAAAACAAGTAAGAAAGTATAGTAGGTCAAGCCCGATCATATAATACCTTACACCCAGTATATGTATAAATAGTAGAAATGGGCGTTATATGGAAGATAGTGTCATGATGTCTGTGAATATAAATATTATATGTATGTGTTAAACTTTTACTCGATATAAATACTTTTAAAAGGTTTATATAGCTTAAATTGAGAGGGTCTGATATAGGAGTTTTGACTAATTATGGACCGATCATTATAAAATTAGGTGTCATTATTTCTGTATATAAGAAACTTATTTGTGTCGAAATTTTATTTTGATACCAACATTTTTAAGAAATTTATGATCGTTAATGTGAATTTCGAAAGTGGGCTTTATATGGGAGCTACGACTAATTATGGACCGATCATAATAAAATTATAACGTATTATTTGTATACATCTATATATATAAAAGTGAATGTGTGTCGTTATGTTTATTATTATTAGTTTGAAGTCTATAGACGGCTAAACGGCTGAACCGATTTGCTTGAAATTTTCACAGTATATTTCTGTATGTCTAGAAGGAGCTATAGGCTACTTTTTTTTGGAAATTTTAAGTGGGCGTGGTACCTCCCATACAAAGTTAATTTTAAAAATCACCGATTTGCTTGAAATTTTCACAGTATATTTCTGTATGTCTGGAAGGAGCTATAGGCTACTTTTTTTTTTTGGAAATTTTAAGTGGGCGTGGTACCTCCCATACAAAGTTAATTTTAAAAAATACGGGTAGCGAAGCACACCGGGTTTTAGCTAGTATGAAATATATTTGGGTTCAATATTATTTGTATTACCAACATATTTGAGAGAGTTAAGCTAGATTTACACGATTGAAATTTTCTTCAAAACTGCTCTTCAAAATGCTTCAAACTCGTGTAAACAGCAAAATTTCTTCAAAATTGCTTTATTTTATAACTATTAATAACTATTAAATAAATAAATTTTGAAGAATTTTTGCTGTTTACACGAGTTTGAAGCATTTTGAAGGAAATTTCAATCGTGTAAATCTAGCTTTATGCTCTTTAAAGTGATTTTCGGAAGTGGGCCTTATATGAGACCTACGAGTAATTATGGACCGATCTGCACAAAATTTGTTGATGTGATTTGGCTTCATTTACCACTCATTTGTGACGAAATTTGTTTGGATACTTGCATAATTCAAACATTTATGATCGGTAAATCCCATTTTCATGAGGACATTTGTATGGGGGACAGGTAAAATAATGGACCGAATTCCACCAGTTTCAATCTCATTCATCCTTGGGCCGAAAAAATATAACGTACCAAATTTTATCGAAATATCTTCAAAATTGCGACCTCTACTCTGCGCACAAGCTTTACATGGACAGCCAGCCAGACGGAGGGACGGACATCGTTAAATCAACTCAGAAAGTGATTATAGTCGATCAGTATACTTTAAGGTGGGTGTTGAGCCAATATTTCTGGGCTTTACAAACATCAGCACAAATTTAATATACCCTCCCCACTATGATGGTGTAGTGTATAAATAGTAGTAAATTAAATATCAATAATTATTTGATTTGTTAAAAGAAAAAAACTTTTTTATATTTATTTACATTTTTGAAGATTCTGTTATTGAACTTCTGTTCAATGATATTTTTGCAATATAACTTTGTTTTTATATAAAGTATTCGAATAATGAATGTGTAATAAATATATTCTCATCACTATCCCAAGTATATACATATTTTATTTATCATTACTTTGTAAACATTTTAATACCTTTGTATCAACTTTTTCATTACAGGTACACTTTGTACACACGCTATACTAAAAGGACTTGGGGTTGGCAACGAGAACATAAATGCCTACTCTGCTACAGTCACATGGATATTAAAAGAAGGCAGTGGACACTTAGGACGTATAGTATTCTCCTGGTGGAAGGGTGCCCAATTAGATATAGATAGTAAAAAGTGGCGTTTAAGAGCAGATTTTCTTAACGATTTGGCCATGGGCGTAGAAATTTATGTGCTTCCCAAGTATGTACATTTCGGCACACAAATCTTATGTGGCACAACAGTTTTAAAAGCAATAGTAGGAGTTGCAGGTAAACAAAAAAAAAGTATGGTTAAAAATTCGAACAAACTTTTATATGTTTAAAGGTGGAGCAACTAGAGCAGCTTTAACACAACATCAGGCTGTGCGTGGTAATCTGGCCGATGTGAATGCAAAAGACAGTTCGCAGGAAACTTGTGTAAATCTTATAGCTTCATTTTTGGGTTTATATTTGTTGACTGTGATCAAGACACCAGGGTATGTGAAAATAGCTTTCAAAGCAAATAATTGAAATTATTTTAATTCCTACTCTTACATACAGTGTACTTTATTGTGTTTTTTCTGTGGTTATCTTATTACATTTATATGCAAATTTGAAAGCTATTAAAGCCATTTGTTTAAAGACTTTCAATGAATCTCGTTATTTAATTGCTTTAGAAGAGTTCTTTAGATCTGGGCGTATGCTGTCACCACAACAAGTAAATACTTTAATAAATTGTTATCAACATAATAATAATCTGCTATATTTTGTTAGGTGAACAAATTAGAAAGAGTTACTTTGGGCCAAACTGTATCCGTGTCGCTAAATATACGTTTGGGTTTATCCATTAAACACTTGATAGATGAATATCAACAAAGTCATATAATTGACAATATCGTTTCGTCGTTTGATCCACATGAACATTTTATCATTGCTGAAAGTAAAAAGTTTCTGGGAGTGTATTTTCACTTTGATTCAATGCCTCAGGATGTTTTGAAGGCATATTTCTTCGCCGTGTCCTATTTACAAGATCGCAATCAAATTAAGGAAAAATACTGGGAAGTACAAAGTAAATGGCAGGAGTTTTATAATTTGGCGCAACAAGAAGGTAAGATGTTATAATTTTTCGTATAAATGAAGAATTTTATAAAATATTCTGTGTAAAACACACGTTTTTAGAGTAAAAAGACATGACATTGTAGTATTACAAATTTTTGTTTTCCAAAAAATTAGGTTGGGTCACCTCGCAACATTTACTAATGGTTGACGAATATCGTTTGAATTGGAACGCTTAGAGCTATCATGATTACTAATAGTAAGTATGTCAACTATCAAACTAATTGATTTTAAGCATAAAACCAAACGATTTTATTTACATATAAAATAAAACAACATTTTTATACTCTTCACCTTCATGAGAAGGGTATATGTATATAAGTTTGTCATTCCGTTTGTAATTTCCACAATATAATTTTCCGATCCTATAAAGTATATATATTCTGGATCCTTATAGATAGCGGAGTCTATTAAGCCATGTCCGTCTGTGTGTCTGTTGAAATCAATTTTCTGATTTCCCCAGATATCTTCGGGATCCAAATCTTCAATTATTCTGTCAGACATGCTTTCGAGAAGTTTGCTATTTAAAATAAGCAAAATCCGTCCATAAATAACGGAGATATGAGCAAAAATCCGAGACAACCTCTGAAAATTTCATCAAAAAAGCCAAGTGTATTAATATTGTTACGAATAATTTCATCAACAGATGGCGTTGATCAAACAAAGTGTATTAATATTGTTACGAACAAATTCATCAACAGATGGCGTGTTTAGCGACATAATTATGCCTAATTACACAACAAAGGTGAAGGGTATATAAGATTCGGCTTAGCCGAATATAGCACTCTTACTTGTTTAGCATAAAATTATATATTTTATAAATGTACTTAGCTTGAAATGTATTGATTTATTGCAGTACTTGTCTGATTTATAGGTTTCAGTCAGAAATACAATAAATTAACCAAAAAATTAGTTTAATGTTTTTGCATACAGGGGTGCATGACCAGGGTACCCACCCGGGTACCTTAGTGCAAATTACCTAATATTTCAAAGAAAAAACGTTTGTTTTATTTTTATTTTGTTTCATAATGTTTATTGATGTGTAAAATATGAAATGTAATTGTTGCTTAGTTGAATTATTTATATTTTATTCATTTTAACTTATTTCTAATATTTGATGTCTTATGCATTAAACACATTCACCACAGCAGGATCCAAATTACCGCATTCGTGATCGAATGAGCTATCGTATCGAAAAATGATTTCGATATCGAAATTATGATAAAATGTACTAAATTTCTTGCTCGGTATCGTATGCCATAATCTCAAATTAGAAAATTACGATCAATTTTACTCGATATCGAATGCGGTAATTTGGCCCCAGGCTACCGACTACAATGTGTCAAGAATAAAATACACATGTTTATATGAAAACGATTATTTTCACAACGGCATGGTAAAATGACTGCAGATTGTTTTCCATGCTACTTTTGTCGTTAAACTAATTACTATTTTTCAACAAAAACTGTTGACAATATTTCAAAGCATGTTAAGCAAAGTAGCGTGTAGAAATACTTTATTTTGGTATGTAACTGTAAAAGAAAATTACAAAACTTAAATGTTAAAATATATATATGGGGACATGTGAATTGTTGTATGAAGTACCCTCCATCTATTGGCCAAAATGCCAAAAGCATTTTCAATATGCACTTTCGCCTTAGATAACATTGTGTTGAATTTATCTTTACCTTGCGATAAGCTATGCCCAGGAAATGGTCGGCTTAAATTCTCTTTTAATGGAAATGCGTTATCACCGACAAAATAGTACGAAAAATTTATAGAAGTTCCAGGCAAGTTGGCATTGCGAGGAACTTCCAAAGTGTTTGTTAACAATTTCCTTCCAAATTCACTTCGAGCCAGTACACCACCATCACTCTGGCTTCCTTAAGCTCCGACGTCAACGTATGTAAACACGTAGTTAGCATCACAAGCTCCCAATAAAACGATGCTAAACGTTTTTTTATAGTTGTAATATAACGAACCATTAGTCACTGTCATTCGTGTTGCCTTAAAAAAATGTTCTTCGTCCTTGTTTTTTAATTGTTGAACACATGTTCTGTAAAAACCTTCATCTCGAGTAAGATTCACCGGGCGAACCCACTATCTTCAGTTACTTTTTGTTCTTAAAGTATTCTTAAAGCTTCACATACTGCGTTTGTTATATGAGATATTTTATTAATAGCTGTTATAAAATTTACAAAATTAGCTTGAGACATTTTTAGAAACACACGCACAAAGGTAATGATTTTAATATTTAATAAAAGTTTTATAGAATCTCAAATTAATAAATATTCAAGCTCGAGGTCATTGTTGCTGATATCGTCATGGAAAAATTACTGGACACTTGTATGGAAAACTTGACGCAAAAACCCAGATTTGTAGTAGAAGCGGTCGTAGAAGTAGATGGTTGCTCGGTATAGGTTACCGTCTCTACTGGTCTTCCCAAAAAGCTCTCAATTGCTGTTTTGGTGGCGTGTTACTTGGCGATTGGTTACTCTTTCTTCTATTATTGGCGCACACAAATCTTCAGCAAGTTTACGCAAAAAGCGTTTTCTCCGTGTTGTTTCATATGGAACAGTTGTGTTATTCTCATAAAATATAGTGTATGTCGCGAAAGCACTAACATCGAGCATATTGTACAAAAACGACAAAGGCCACCTTTTTTGTGTATCTCTGTGTGGTATATTCCCGAAGCGTCTGGTCCATAACATCCACGCCACCTTTCGTTTTGTTATAAAAATTTATGATTTCTGGTTTGCCGTTTTCTTTTACAGTTGCATCATCATGCCTAGCCGACAACATTATTACGGAATTTGTTTTTCTCTGTTTGAATGTAACCATAGTCACCTTCTCGTGGAAACCAAATTTGCTTGTCCTAATGGTCCACCTCTTTTCGTCTTTCATTTCTGTTGGTATATAGGCTTTGTTTCGCCGCAGTGTTCCAACAATGCTAAGTTTGACGGATATCAGCTGATTTGCCAGTGGCAGCGTCGTAAAAAAAATTGTCCATGGTGATATTACGTCCGCTACCGTGGTACTCTTTCGCCTACACCAATTTCGCTAACACTGGATATGAATTTTTAGCATCGCATATCCACCATACCTTGATACCGTATTTCGCAGGCTTCGATGGAATATACTGGGTAAATTTTGTTCTGCCGTGGTACGGATACAATTGTTCGTCGATTGTTAAATTTTCTGTAGGCACATAATATTTTGCGAGATTGGCGTTCAACATTATCCAAATATCTCGTATTGAAGCAGCTTTGTCTGTGCGCTGCCTCTCGTTTCTTGTTCTCGCGCCATCAAAACGTATAAAACGAATAAGATCCCAGAAGCGGTTTAATCCCATTGTTGCGCGGAATAGAGGATGAGACAATTGCGTCCATAAGTCCCTTGCATTTTCATCATTTGAATGATTTGCGTCTGCCATTATCAGCATTCCAATGAATGCGTATATTTCTGCCACTGTCGATCCCTCCACTTCAATTGACCCTTTGTTGGGTTTGCTGCATTGTAGGCATCATAAGTTGAATTGGATATTTTTGTTTTTTTTTTTTTTTTGAATTGGAATTTTTGGAATTGCTTTTACATTATCATAAACCTAGAGGGTGACTGACACAACTATTTTTGTGATGGTGAACACAATTTTGAGCAAAGTCGTATGTTTTTGTTGTGAAACCTTCAAATATTTAATATTTTAAAAACAAATATGCAAAACATAATATAGGTAATATGCAGTATTTTCAGCAAGATCCATTATTACTTTTTTTGTTTATTAATTGTATTTTATTGTTTTAAATTTGTCAGTCTGTTTATGATTTGGTTTTTACTGTTTGTTTATTTTTAACTAAAATGAGTAATTTTTATCTTGAGGTACATATTTTAACTTTTGGCAACATTTAAACTTTCATACAACATTTGAAAAACATATGTAAAAATGTCGTTGGTGTTGTACAAAATATTTATATAGATATCGCCAACAACATTTGTACAACTATTGTATATTCAGATGACGTACAACTCCTACGACACTACAACATCACTTTTGAATTTAACAAATATGTATATTAAGATTTTGAGTACGGGAACGATTTTTTGTAAAACCTGCAAATCCGGCAAATACTGAAACAAATCTTATTATTAATAGATGTTATTTCAAAATAGTTTATTAGTTATTAATTCATAGCTAAAATTATTAACATTACAATTACTTAAGCCCCACATTGTACAATTTGTGAAAAAGAACGATTTTTTTATTTATTTAGTACCCGTTTGTTTGAAATCGTAATTCGAAATTATTGTCTTTTTTGAATTGGTTAACGCAATAGCCCTCATTGTTTATAAATTTTTATTGATTTTTATTTTGAATAAAATTAATGTAAAAGATTATAAAAACTTGTTGCGTTAAAAACAAAAATTGTAATTTAAAATACGGTTTAAAATCTTTTTAATAATCTCAGAAAATATTCTATTTTTTTAATTAATCTCAGAAATTTTCCAAAATTTATTGCATAATCTCAATTGTTAGCTTTTATTTGTTGAATTAACTTTTATCGATTTTATTAAACTTATAACTTTTACATTCCATAATTTTAAAAAATTTCTTAGTTGTATTAACAGCTCAGTAAAAATATAATATAATACATAAAAACATATCTATTCAATAAAATATAGTTAAATGTATAGTGTGTATTTTAAAGTTTAGTTTAGTTTTAATTGTTAAGGAGTTTCTTTTCTTATGTTCAATTTTCTATAAAAACTTCCAATTTGTATGCAACATTTCTGCCTTAAAAATTGTGTAAACTGTATAGAGTATTGAATGGCAATTTATTGAAAAGACTCACTTATTAAATCCCTATCTATTGAGTAAAAAATTTTCGAATTAAAAAAAGTAAATCGATTTTAAGAGCAATATATATATTAAGAAATCATGTAGAAATTAAATTTAAGCTTTCAATAAAATTAAAATTTAACATACATACATATGTAGAAGGACATCTATTTAATTAAAATCCATATTTTTAAAGGTATAAATATACATATTAACTACATACTTACTTACATACATATACTATAAACATTTTCATACAATCTGCTATATAAACGTTATTGGAATAATGTTTTAAAATTAACTATTTTCTTACATCCCTTTACAAATCAAGAAAATATCTTGAAATAAAATAATATTACCACAAATTTACACATTAAATAATAATATAAATATTAATAGTTATTTATGTTAATTATCCTAACATCATAAAAAAATTACTTAATACTAACATCACATACTCAAACATTTAAGTAATTCAATGCAAAGGATAAAATTCTCTCAAGTTAAAGTATGTAAATATTTTTAACAAATACATTATGGTACCAATGAAAAAAAAACACAAATAAAACATTTATCTCACAGTATTTTAAAAACCATTAATATTTACACAATGAGTAATTTATTAATTGCTTATGCCACCAAAGTAATCTTGTTTTATTTCCTTCGTAGTTAATACGTATTTTGTGTTAGCTATTAACTATTTTATATAAGTATGATTAAGTTTAGTAATATACAATCACAAATTATGACACCGAATTATAAAAATAATTTTGTTGAAATTATGTTTTAAGCTTCTAGAAAATATGCGTAGTAGAGCTATGTTGGTTCAATTAAAATCACAATTATAAGTGCTTCCAATTATTATATTTAAGTTTTAGCTTTTTGTTTAGATTTTCCAAAGCATAAATTTAATTATGTAGCGAAAATCACCTATCCGATACTCATGTGACAAAATTTTGTGACCCAATTTTATGTGAAAAATCTGGAACACTAAATTAAAGCTTAACGTACGTATTGGGTATATTTAAATATTTACTTAAATGTATGTATGTATCTACAGTGGTAGACATATAATTAGAAACGATGCTTTGATATAATAAGAGCGCTATGTAGCTTCTTTAAAGACCTATACTGTAAATTGTTTTTGCCGTTATTCAATGAGTAAACAATCAACATTGTTGTTGACGCACAACACGTTGAGTTCTAAAGTTGGATTCACCCATTTGTTCTTAACAAAAAATTTTTCCGGAAAAATTTTTTTACTGAGAGTTTTTAGCAGCACGATTCACCCAATTTGAACGATTTTTCTGAAAAATCAAAGCTGCCATATGTCAACAAAATCTATTAGTTTTATTAGTGCGGCCATTGATTTATTTTGCTTTGGGTTTTAAGTGTCAAAATACAAATATTAAGTTATTTTAAAGTATGTATGTATTGTGTATTCAAAATCACGGATATAAATTTAAAATTAATGAAAAAAGAAAGTTGCTTTTGCATTGTTATTTGTATGAAAAATGCAACCTATTGGCAACTCAATTCATTTTTGTTCAAAAAATATTTAATTAAACCCATGGTGCAAATATACAAGGTGAGTGCAAATCTACAACAAATACAACACAAAACAGAAATAACAGGCATTTTGTTTGTGTAAAATAATGTACTACTGTCAAAAATACTTGAAAAAGTATTACTTTTGACATAAGTAAATTGTAAACAAAGTCAGTCAGCTGGGCTACTGCACTCACCTTGTTTAGTTGCACCATGATTAAAATAATTCAAGTTCGTAGAAAATATTTTCTCTCTCAAAAAGAGAGACGTCAAACTTCATATAAAAAAAATTGTTCGAGCAAAATTTTTGTTAAGAACGAATGGGTGAATCCATGGTGAAATTAAATACAAGGTGACAGCATTGCTACAACAATTACAACAAGGCAAGAACAACAGGCATTTTTGTTTGTGTAAAAACTTTCGTCACTGTCAAAAACATCTTTTTTATATAAACTTTGACTATTTGTAAACAACTTTTTGACATTTTCAATTTCACCATGAATAATCAGCTGGCGCTATGCTGTCACCTTGTATTTAAATTCACCTTGGGTGAATCCAAGGCCCCAAAAAAAACCTCATGTCTCAAACAAAATTTCATGAAACGGTTGAGGTTTGCGAGAGAAATGCTCAAAAAAATCCACGTTACTGAAATAGAGTTCTCTGATGAATCTAAGTTTAACTTGTTCCAATCTGATGGAAAAGCGTATGTTATACGTCCTCTAAATAAAGCCTTAGACCCCAGGTACATTGTTAAAACAGTGAAACACGATAGTGGCTCTATTATGGTCTGCGGTGCCTTTTCTTGGCGTGGAGTAGGTCCAATTGCACGAGTTCAGGGAATATTGGATCAGCATCAATATAAAAACATTTTGGATATTGTAATGGAAATGTATTGCTTTGAGAATATGCCCGTCAATACATTTTCCAGCATGATAATGTCTCAAAGCACACTTCACAGTTAGTGAAGTGTTGGTGTTTGGATCAAAGTATTGATGTTTTTGACTGGCCACCCCAAAGTCCTGTTATTAACCCAATTAAAAACTTATGGTCAATTGTAAAAAGAGACTTAAAGGACTTTTGTCTAAATAATGATTAATTGTTTCAGTTGGTACAACAAAGCTAGAAAAACATATCTCTGTAAACATAAATTAAGAATTTACCAAAAAGACTGTCGAATGTTGTCAAAAACAAGGATTATCCAACAAAATTTTAAAGGACAAGTACGATTTGTTAAACCTCACTAAGGTTTTTTGCAAATATTTTTTTAGTTTCTAATTATGTGATCAATTTGATATTGCGTGTTTTTGGTGTTTAAGTTAATTTTCCCTTAAATAGTATTGATCTGTGGATTTTTTTTTATTTCAAACTTAATAATAATTTGTTACTTTACTATTTCTAGTTATTATTTTGAATATATTGTACTAAATTTTTAAAATATTAAAATATATGCTGAAAAGTCGTTTCTAGTTATAAGTCCACCACTGTATATATTTATTACAAGATTGAAATTATTTTATACCAAGGATCGTTTAAAACTAAAGTTCATCCAAATTTCGTTGGATAGGTCTGCAAATTAATTAGATATATACACAAAAAATTTTACTTAATTTGACTTAAATTATAAAAGTTTTACATTAATTGTTACAACACTAGTTTAACCTTGTATTTGTATATTCATTTACCAATTTATTTTAGTTTTGCTTTTTACCAGCTTCGGTTTCATTGATATCAGAAACAAATTAGCACATTTTTTATGTATGTACATACTACATTGATATTTATTGAGCATATTTAAGTAATCACAACCATATAATAAAACTTTATAATATACTTATTAACATACACAAAAATCAATAAAATTGTACAAACATTTTACTAAAACATAAACACACCAATGTTTTAATGCAAATATTTAGGCTCATAAGAATATATTAGGTCAACTTTCAAATAATAGATAAGACATTTTTAAATTCATTCACCCGTTTACTAATAAAGAAATTATAGATTTTTAAAACTTTTACATCAATCATTTACTGTAAAATTAATACATACATATTTACCAGCCGGCAAAATAGATGTTTATGTTTGTTTTCAATTTTTATGTATGTTTGACGATTTTTGTTCATAGAATGTTTAGAATGGGATCCAGTTTAAAATAAATTTGATCCGATAAGAACCAAATATTTATTCAAGATTATACACACATTCTTGGATCAATTCTAAACAATTGCGTTCGGCCTATTATTTTCAGAAATCGCTTCATACTTTATCAATTTTATTTCATCATTAGTAACTAAAATAACCTAGTTTTATTAGAACAGCCCATGGGCTTACACCTCCTAACCTTACAATAAATAAAATTGAAATTGCAATTTTTGATTGAAATATTTTTAGAAAAAAAAAATTTCCGAATGAAAAGTTCTAAATATAACTCACCCACTTAATTGTTATTATAATTGTTGAAATCACCACCACTATATATATTTTATACAGTATTATTTTGAATTGACTTTACACAAAACAATTTATCACAACAAATTCCACTCCAAAATAATGTTTCAGAATATCAATTCACACTAAATATATAAATTAAAACTTGGCAATAAAAATAACGGTACTTCTAGCGTGGTGCAAAATCACACTTCATTGTTTGTAACCCTGACGGCGGCACAAAAAAATTAACGCCGTCATTTCTCAAAGAGCTAACTAACATTGACGTTTTAATTTGACATATTCTAGGTGGTTTGTTATCGTTATCGTCGTTGTTGGTGTTTTTATTATGTAGTTTTGTGTTTGTTTTGGTTGAAAAAATGCTTGGATCCAAAAGATTTTTTTAGTAATACAAAAAATCTAAATTCAAGTTGTGTTTGTAAACCGCGATTGCATATTGTAGATAAAATGTTTAAAGAATTACACAATCGTATAAATAATATTTAAAAAAATAACTAAAAATGGCCAGTACATTGAGTGAAACATCTGAGTGCAAAAGTGATATGACACATATGAGTAGCTGCAGCATATCTGAAAAGCAATGTAATCACTTAAAATATTTCAAAGAATTTCTACGTGACTTGACGAAAGATGCTGTGACTAATGAAGGCAGCAGTGAAATAGACAGAGAAAGTGTAAATGTATCTTGTAACGGTGGTAGTGGCGGTGTAGAATTACGACCTTTTATACTAACGCGTTCTAATAATGAGAGCTATGCTGTGTCTAAAAATGAATTGACCGCCGAAGTAATAATGGGTATATGGCAATGGCTCATGCAGAAAAGATGTCCGGAACACTTTGTAATTGGTGTAGCACGATTCGCAGGGGAAGAAATTGACAAGGAACTTAAAAACAAAAAGGTACAAGAAGATTTAAAGTCCACAGGAAAACAAGGCGAAGACACATCGGACAAAATAATGCTAGATTTGCTAAAGCTACAAAAATATATCCAACAACAATTAGAAAAGATTATTTTACGATTATGTGATAATTCGAAAGAAGAATATTTAAAGAATTTTGCAGTTTGCGGTAGAGAAACTTCATTAAAATGTGATGTGTCTGAAGTAAACACCTATACGCCATATGTAGAAGCACATGTTAAAAATAAACCCCGTAAAATGGAAGATCGGTATATATGTTTACCTCAATTTAGCCGGATATATCAACTTGAAGAATCACTAAGTTTTTATGGCGTTTTTGATGGCCATTCTGGGTCTCTGGCTGCCACATATGCTACTAATCAAATTCCCTACCTTGTCGCTCAACAATTGCAATATGTGCGTAATTCATGCGCTCCAGATACTGATTGCTATAGAGATGCTTTGGAAACGAGTTTTTTGCAAGTGGACCATAATTACGGTCAGAAGCATCTAGGCAGTGGGACAACAGCAGTATGCGCACTTTTATTAAAGGACGAAGTTGAACATTTCAAACATTTATACGTGGCTTGGGTGGGTGATTCGAGATGCCTTTTAGTTTCACCAACAGTGCACTTACAGTTAGTAAAACCACATAAACCGGACTCGGCGGATGAAAAGAAACGCATAGAATCGGCAGAAACTGGAGGCTCGGTAATATTTGTTCAGGGCCAATGGCGCGTTAATGGTATAATCAATGTATCGCGTTCTATAGGCGATTATACTGTAAAGGCAGTTATAGCTGAACCTGATATTGTGGATGTACCATTGCAACCTTCTCACGACTTTCTTCTATTAGGTTCCGATGGTCTTTGCGATCATGTAAGTGAAAAGGAAATAGTCGATTGTGTATACAAGTCTATATCCGACGATGAGCAATGTTTGGATGATATACCCAAGCATCTGATTGAGTTGGCCAAACAAGGTGATTCGCAAGACAACATTACTGTCGTTTTGGTTTTGCTCAAAGAGCGTCAACAAATTAAAGAACACTTTATAAAAAGTTCAAATAAATCCTCGTAATACCTACCAATCAATATCGAACAATCATCATTTCTTAAAGTAATAAATTAAATCATATTTACATAGTTATATAGTTACGAAAAATATATAATACACAATCCCCAAAAAAAAAATCGGATGACTTTTGACAAAACAAATAATTGTAAAAATAACAATTGTTATTTTTCACGTTTTTATAATTTGCGAGTTATAGAGTGTATGTAATTGATATATAAATGCCATTTTTACACTGATAGATTTAGCTTTTAAATAGGTTAAAAAGCAATAATATTTTATTATTTAACATATGTATGTTAAATGCATTTTGGCACATTTTAAATGAGCTTTGATAATTATTAGTTATATGTTATAATGACGAAAAGATTTTAGATTCATATTCTAACTTTTTGCAAATAATACATGTAAGATATTTGATTGAAGTTGTTTTGCCAAAAGTCCACGCCTTTTAAATATACATGTAACGATCCATTGATTTTTCATGAAGAAAGTTCTTAAAGTCCACACAAAAAGATATGTCGAATATTTTTTACATTAACAATGCTAAAATATTGAACTTTAAAATTCTGTGTAATACATTAAAAATTAAAAGAAATATGATTTAAAATTTAGAATTATTAGGTATGTGCGATGTAAATATTATTTTCGTTTTCTATTCCGTTTAAACTTAAATTTACATCACATATGAAATTGGTATAAAATTACGAAAACTTTGGCTTTCTATAACCTGGCATTTTATTTGTTAATAAAAAACATTCTCACTTCTGTAGGATAAACGCAAGTATAAAAAATTAATTTAGCTTCAAAATACTGTGCCTAAAAATAAAATATATAATTGTGCAAGAAAATATATATGTATGTAAGTATGTATTATTAACAACAATAATTAGTTTTATAAAGCGTCATATTTAATAATATATAAAAGAAAATATCTGTTGTTTAATACTATTTCAGTACTTAGTTTGATATACATACATAGTTATTTGATGTTTTAAGTGCAATTGATTTTGTAATAACAAAATTTATATAAAGTTTACAAAAAACCTTCATAAATTGTAAATAATTTAAAAAATATATTTCTTTCATTAATAGAAACTGTCAACGAAGACAAATCAATTATAGTAATTGTATGTACAGTGTACTATAAAGTACCTACATGATGATTAATGTTCAAATATATTGTTTTATTTTAAATTTTTGATTAATAGTAAGATTTTAAATTATTGCAAACATCTATTGTACTATTGTTAATGATTTTATTTAGTTACAAAATATTTTAGCACGTTGCTTAAGAACAAAAAAAAAAACATACATAGAGCAAGTTGTAATTTTCAACAGACTGGTTACAAAGTTGGTAAAATAAAATTATGTTCGATTTAGTAGTGCCAGTAATAAATAAACCTTCATTCATCCCTCCGTATTCTCCAATAGAATAATACTAATAAATACTATACATAATTAATAAACAATATGCACCTTAATTATATACACTAAGACACCTTTTTTTGTACCAAACACAAATACATATTTATTTATATACCTACTACTATATAATAACTCTAATATTTATGTATGTAATTCCAATAACAAAAAATAAACAAGAGATTTTTTTTACAAAAACAAATAGGTATGACTTTTATTTAAACTTATATTCAATTTCTTATACATTCTGGTGTATAATAAAGAAAAAAGTAATTTATTTCGTTAACTCTAACCCTCCGGCAAACATTTTACCTCATAGACTCCGGGAGGGGGTCACCGGTGACCCGTGTGTATTTTGTATGGCGTTGAGTGCATCGTTTTTAATCTCTCTCTCCATTCTCATTCTTGTTTTTTGAATTAAGTGCGTGGGTGATTTTATTCTCTCTGTTGCGGCAAAATGATTGTCGACTTCAATCATTTAAGTATCTGCGTTTCCTTTTATATAACATATTAACTACATTACCTATATATTTTTTTTTATCTTTAATTCTTATGTATATATTACATATGTTAAACACAATTATTGGAAAAAGGAATAACGGTTAAGTACCAAAGTACACGTAGCCAATTTTATCTTGAAGTTTCTTCTTAATTAAATTTGTACAGTAAACTTACTTGTTTTTAAGAGTTGGCAGAATAAAACAAAATAATTTTAAAGCGCTTCTCGCTGTTTAATTAAAAATTAAAATAAAAGCAAAATTGAACTTAATAAAGTGTTTTATTTTAAAAAACTAAATAATAGTGAGGCACTCTTAAAACTTGTTGAGTTTTGCCTGTAACATTTCTTTAAAATTATTTTTGATTAAAAAACTCCAACAGAAGCGATAATGGCTGGAGACAATAATTGTAAAAAGTGTAGTGAGAAAGATACAGATGAGATGGTACAATGCGACACCTGCGACCAATGGTACCACTTTGGGTGTGTTGAAGTGGATAGTAACGTGGCCAACGTAAGTTGGAGTTGTGAATTCTGTAAAGCTACATCATCCCTTGCACTTGCCGGCCATGTTACTCGCACGTCCACACCAACCAATACCAAAGTTAATATACAACGATCGTCAACCGAGATGCAAGGATTAAATCAACAAGCTTATGTTACGCTGCCGTCATCAAGTGCAAATCTGGTTCTGCAAGCATCTTCATCTCAAGGTTTAGGAAATATTATACCACCTCTACCTCTGGCAATAGGTACAACACCACCGCAATCTGCCCCTCTGTCAATGGCACCACTACATTCGATTTACTCTGCTCCTATAATGTCATACCTACCACCATCTTCATGGCCAAACGCTTATTACCCATTTATTCCTGCGTCCGTGCCACCAAACTTACAGCCAAATCATTTTAAACCCACTACTTCTTCAAATTTTCAAAGCCAAACAACGCATGTAGCACAAAACAGAATCGTTGATGATATTACTAGGCAAAGAAATTTAGAACTAAAACAGCTCGAAGAAGAAATGCAGGTCAAGCGGCAGTACTTAAATGAGAAATACAAAATATTATCGCAAACGAGTGAATCATCGACACCAAATTTGCCGATGCCAACGCCAAATTCTGGGCTAGCAGTGACAGCTTCAGTAAACATTGGACCTACATCAGCACAATTGGCTGCGAGACAGTCTTTTCCAAAACAACTTCCAATCTTTAACGGCGATCCCGATGAATGGCCACTTTTTATAAGCAGTTTTGAAAATAGCACATCTTTAGCAGGCTACACAGACGCTGAAAACTTAATGAGGCTGCAATCATCACTTAAAGGTAAAGCTCGTGAAATTGTTAAAAATAAATTACTAGTGCCACACATGGTTCCTGATATTATACGGACACTTCGCATGTGTTTTGGAAGACCAGAACACATTCTAGAGCGCGCAATTTCTAATGCCAGAAACTTTCCACCAATTAAAGATAAATTAGAGACTTTAATCGAATTTGCAATGTGTGTTCGCAACATATGTGCCACAATGGAAGGGTGTCAAATGGATTCTCATTTGAATAATCCGCTATTGGTTAAAGAATTAGTGGACAAACTTCCTAACCACCATAAATTGAACTGGGCAATGTTTCCTAAGGACTTCAGCGTCCCTAACGTTAAGCTTTTTAGCGACTGGCTATACAGTATGGCAGAAGCAGCAAGTAGCGTGACACCTTTGTTTGGAAAGACTGGTGCATCAGTAAATACGCACAACCGTGAAGAGCCCCATGAGAATAACAACACAGTGAGTACCTCATGTTTCGTATGCAATGATGGTAATCATAAAGTAGTCCAGTGTGATGTATTTAAAAATGTGTCTCTCAATCGAAAGTGGGAATATGTGAAAACCAAAAATTTGTGTCGTCAATGCTTGGGGAGACATAGACGCAAATGCGACTTCAATAAAGAATGTGGTATAGACGGTTGTAAGTATAAACATAACCCGTTGCTGCATAAAAAAGTTTGCGTTGAGCAAAACAGTGACATAAATTCTTCTAATCAACAAGACTCAGTATTAAATGCGCACAGCAACAGCTATGATGAATCTCAACCATTATTTAGAATAATACCGGTAAATATACATTCATTAAATAAAATTAAAAAAGCTTACGCTTTTCTAGACGAAGGTTCGGCAGTAACCCTCATTGAAAAAAGTGTTTTTGACGAACTAGGCCTTGAAGGCAAGAGTGACCCCCTTTGTCTTAGATGGACCGGCGACACAACACGTCAAGAAAGTGACTCTGTAAAAACCGACATTACAATATCGAGCGTGACCAACAACAAAAAATTCCAGCTGAACGGTGTTCATACGGTAAGCAATTTGGGCCTTTCATCACAGACGATCGATGTAAGAAAAATGTGTAAAATATTCCCGTATTTGGCGCACCTACCAATACAATCGTATGAAAACGTTACTCCTGTAATTTTAATCGGAGCCGATAACTGGAGTCTGGCTATTCCCCTTAAGATACGTGAGGGGCTGTGGAACCAACCTATCGCGTCCAAGACCAGACTAGGTTGGACGTTGCAGGGCTCTAGGAGTAAGGACACCAAGGAATATCGTATGAATATACACACGTGTGACTGTCAGCAAAAATACAACGACCTTCATAATATGGTAAAAGAATTCTTCTGTGTAGAATCATGTAAAGAAAAACAGCTGCTTTCCCATGATGACAAGCGAGCTGTGGCGATTTTGGAAAACACAACCAAAAAAGTCAACGATCACTATGAGGTTGGTTTACTATGGCGCAACCCAAACGTGCGATTGCCTGACAGCTATAATACAGCTTTAAATCGTTTGCAGTGTCTTCAAAACAAATTTAAGAAGAATCCATCCTTAAAAACAACTGTACAAAATCAAATTGACAATCTTGTGTTAAAAGGTTATGCCAAAAAACTTACTCCAAAGGAGATAGAGACGTATCATGACAAAACGTGGTACTTGCCAATATTCGTGGTCTGCAACCCTAATAAACCAGGTAAAGTCAGGCTAGTTTGGGACGCGGCGGCGAAATCCAACGGCGTTTCGCTAAACGACTTCATGATATCTGGGCCAGATCTTCTAAAGCCTTTAACGGAAATCCTCCTCAAATTTCGTATTAGAAAAATTGCTATATGCGGTGATATTTCGGAGATGTTTCATAGGGTGAACGTAATAGAAAGCGATATGCATGCGCAGCGATTCCTGTGGTACGATGAAAACGCTAATGACGCACAACCAACTGTTTTTGTAATGCGGGCGTTAACCTTTGGCATCAGTTGTGCTCCTTGTATTGCTCACTACGTACGTAACAAAAATGCAGATATATTCAAAGACAGATATCCTCGTGCGGTTGAAGCCATACAACATAATCACTACGTCGATGATTTTATTGACAGCGCTCCAGATGAATTACAAGCCATAGAATTAGCGATGCAAGTAAAAGAAATTCACGAAGCAGGTGGATTTAAGATGCATAACTGGACATCAAATTCAGAAATGGTCTTAAAGCAGTTAAACAACAACAACCTACCTGAGATGAAAATGCAAGACTGGGGCTCAACTACAAAAATATTAGGCTTGTATTGGGATCCAAATAATGATGAGTTTAGATATATTTGCAGATTTGTAAGGCTAAAACGAGATGTTCTTAATGCGTGCCTAATACCTACCAAACGGGAAACGCTTCAAGTGTTGATGTCTATATTTGACCCCCTGGGATTTGTATCCTGCTTTACCATAGGCTTAAAAATACTAATTCAAGAAATATGGCGATCTGGTATAGCATGGGACGACGAGTTGACAGACGATTTGAATAAGAACTGGTGCAAATGGAAAACATTTATTACAAAAATAACGGCCATTAGAATTCCTCGATGCTACTCTTCAGTAATGGAAACCGCTGAGGATGTTCAACTGCACACCTTCGTTGATGCCGGCGAAAGTGCTTACGCTGCCGTATGTTATCTACGTATTAAGAAAAATGACGTCATAACGCTCTCGCTAGTTGCTGCTAAGAGCAAAGTAGCTCCACTGAAGCCGTTATCAGTTCCAAGGCTCGAATTGCAGGCTGCCCTTCTTGGTACAAGACTAGCAAAAAAAGTACAGCAAGTGCCTCAAGTAAAAATCAACTCTCAGTTTTGGTGGAGTGATTCGAAGACTATTTTGAAATGGCTACAAATGGACCCTAAAAGGTTCCATCAATTCGTGATGCATCGTGTGGGTGAGATTCTCGAGTCTACAAACGTTCAGCAGTGGAAATGGGTTCCGTCAAAACAAAATCCAGCTGACCTCGCTACGAAGGTACCGATGGCCTCTAATACGCAGATGTGGTTTGATGGACCAGAATTTTTACGCGCTGATGCAACTGACTGGCCTCACTGTGATGATTTTGAAACACTTGATTCATCAGAAATAAAACACTGCAGTTTGGTGATTGAAAACATACACATCGTAAAACTTAATATTGAATATTTTTCAAAGTGGAGACGGTTATACCGGGCCGTGGCAACCTTTCTCCTGTACTGTCAACGACTAAGGGAATTTGCGCGACACAAAATGATCGAAAAGTATACAGAGGTCGACTTCACCATAATTGAAATGGCTCAGATGTTCTTGTTTAAATATGCACAGAATAGCGAATATGGAAAAGAAATATTTTGCTTGGCACAAGGTAAGGTTATACCTAAAAACAGTAAACTAATTTCCCTAAATATATACCTAGATAAAAGCGGTGTTATCAGAAGCCATGGAAGAGCAGAATTCCTTAATAATCATGAAGATGTAATCGTTTTGCCTACTAATCACTATGTGACATTTTTATTGATTCGCCATTTTCACGAAAAATTCCGTCATCAGTGTCACGAAACGGCGCTTAATGAAATAAGATCTCATTACTATATATCGAAGCTAAGAGTTTTATTTCGAAAAGTGCGAAGAATGTGCCAGTGGTGCAAAATTACCCGTGCCGCACCCCAAGTACCACAAATGGCTGCGTTGCCGGCAGCAAGGTTAGCAGCATTCGAACGACCTTTCACTTATGTGGGTGTGGATTATTTCGGCCCCATAAACGTAACAGTTGGCAGAAGATGTGAGAAGAGATGGGGTGTCATTTTTACTTGTCTGACAGTACGTGCAGTACATATAGAGATTGCCCATAGTTTGGACACCAGCTCTTGCATGATGGCGATTAGAAATTTTATTTCAAGACGTGGTACACCTAAAGAAATTTATTCCGACAATGGATCTAATTTTAAAGCTGCGGAAAAGATCTTGTGCTGTCAATTTAAAAACGTAAATTTACCTACAATCCATACAGCCTTCGATCAAATTAAGTGGAAGTTTAACCCACCTGCAGCACCGCACATGGGCGGTGCTTGGGAGAGGTTGGTGAAATCTATTAAAACCGTCATTTACAACACTTGCCCAACAACGAAATTTACCGACGAAAGTTTAAAAAATGCTTTGTGTGAAGCTGAGTTTATAATAAATTGTCGCCCATTAACTTTTGTTTCTATTGAGAGCAGCGATGATGAAGCACTCACGCCCAACCACCTACTAATTGGCTCATCAGATGGCTACAAACCAATTGCAAACGAAGATGTGGACCTCCGACAAAGATGGTACAAAACGCAAGAGTTTGCTGATCAGTTTTGGCGAAGGTGGCTAAAAGAATATGTACCCATTATCTCACGACGGAGTAAATGGTTCACCAAACAACCACCTATTAAAACAGGAGATGTAGTCATTGTTGTCGACCCGGAACTACCCAGAAATATTTGGCCCAAAGGAATTGTGATTGATACTGTAGTAGCAAAAGATGGCCAAGTTCGCAGGGCAAGAATCAGGACCAAGAGTGGCATTCTACAGAGACCAGTGGCAAAATTAGCAGTTTTGGATGTGTCTGGTCCCTCTGAAGGTAAACTCAACCTCTCGACCTCGTTTACGGAGGAGGGAATTGTTGCGGCAAAATGATTGTCGACTTCAATCATTTAAGTATCTGCGTTTCCTTTTATATAACATATTAACTACATTACCTATATATTTTTTTTTATCTTTAATTCTTATGTATATATTACATATGTTAAACACAATTATTGGAAAAAGGAATAACGGTTAAGTACCAAAGTACACGTAGCCAATTTTATCTTGAAGTTTCTTCTTAATTAAATTTGTACAGTAAACTTACTTGTTTTTAAGAGTTGGCAGAATAAAACAAAATAATTTTAAAGCGCTTCTCGCTGTTTAATTAAAAATTAAAATAAAAGCAAAATTGAACTTAATAAAGTGTTTTATTTTAAAAAACTAAATAATAGTGAGGCACTCTTAAAACTTGTTGAGTTTTGCCTGTAACACTCTCTCTCCATTCTTATTCTTGACTAGACTAGAAAAGAAAGTGATAAAGCTGCCCCAATAAGTGACGTTTGGGAAATGCTTATGAAAAATTTTAAAGAAAACTATTATCCAGACGCGAACGTCACTATTGATGGGCAGTTGTTCCCGTTCAAAGGTCGGGCAGGTTTTATTCAGTACATCCCATCAAAACCAGCCAAATATGGGATCAAGATTTTCTGGGTATGCAACACAGCTGATGGATATCCACTTTTTGGAACTATTTATTTGGGTCGTCAACCTGGTACTGAGAGACAAACTAACGTTGGGCAAAACATAGTTCTGAAGTTAGTAAATGCATACAAACAGTCAGGGTTGTACGTAACAACGGATAATTTCTTTACATCTTTACCGTTGGCCAACCAGTTAAAAACCCGAGGCATGAGTATCGTTGGAACCCTTCGTTCGAATAAGCCGTATATTCCCAGAGAATTAAAGCCTAACCGTACCGATGATATTGGAACACATCGATATGCGATATGTTGTCACAAAGAAAAATAAATCAGTTTATTTGCTTTCGACCATGCACGTGTGACTAATGAAAATGGAAAAGAAGAGATGAACCACTATTACAACAAGCCAAAAGGTGGTGTTGACGTTATGGATCAAGTACACAACGAAACGCAAAACAAATCGTTGGCCGTTGGCTTTATTTTTCAATATGTTAGATGTAGCTGCATTAGCAGCATTTTGTGTTTTCAGTAAACTGAATCCGGAGAAGTCTAAAAGGCGATCTTCTAGACGCTATTTCTTGACTCAGCTTGGAAAAGATTTGGCAACAGCTAACATGGAAAAGAGAGCAAATGATCAAATGGTTATAAGAAAAACTAATTATAGAGCTGCTCTTGAGCTTATGCTCGGAATAACTATACAATTTGTTCCTACAGTTCCAGTTGCCGAAAACGTTCCTGTAGTTGGACCAGCAACACCAGAGCCTGAGATGAAAACAAAAGATGGTCGTTGCTATATTTGCATTTTCAATGATCCGAAATCGGACCGGAAATGTCGTACAAAATGCTCAAATTGCAAACGCACAATGTGTGCCACCCATACCAAGAGCTTGCCACCGCTCTGTACTGGCCCAAATTGTTGAATTTGTATGGCATTCTATTAGCGGGCCACCAGCCAATTTTTAATTTTGGTCCAAATTCTTGAATTTCCATAAAAAAAATTTCAACTAATTTTGTATTTATATCCATCCAATTTTGTATTTATATCTTTTTTTTTTATTACAACCTATAATTTTCTATATTTAATAATAAAATATAAAAAAAAATACAAAATAGAAATAAAAACTATGTTCTTATTTATTATTTTCATATAAAATGTATGGTGGCCATTACGGGTCACCGGTGACCCGCTCCCGGAGGGTGAGGGGTATTGGACTTTGGAGCACTCCAGCCCGGAGTCCAAAAACGTAAGTAGCCTAAATCCAGCGAAAAACGCTTTAAAATATGCTCTTGATAGCTATCCTAAAATTTGAACACTGGAAAAAAATTTTCTTCGGAGATATTTGACTTCAAAGGTAAAATGGGTCACCGGTGACCCCCTCCCGGAGGGTTAGGGTTAATTATTAATTAATAAAATTATTTATTGACTGCCTGGAGGTGGAGGTGGTGGCGATGTATACTGTTGATAGTGGAGATTATGATGTGGATGACCGTGTAGTGTAGGAGGTCGTATACTAAACGTATTTGTCATTAGCTGAGGTGCATGTTGGTGTAACATGGGCGGCGCACCATATTGTGTTGGTTGAGATGGCGGAGGATATGACATGTTGTGCACAGGAGGCATAGCATACATAGGCAAATTTGAGGGATAAGCTTGGGACTGTTGTGGTTGATTATGTGCTGGAGGCATGCCATAATTCACAGCAGGTTGATTTGGATAAGATTGTGGATAGTAATTGGAATGCCAGGAATTACGATGATGACTGGGATTTGGAGTGCGTTGTTGGTTGTTTTGTGGTGCATTGTAACGCGTTCTTGTGTTGGCATTAAAATGACCTGCTGAGCCACCTCTATTGTTATTTCTTTGTTCACTGTAACGAATTCTTTGTTGTGTATTAGAATGTTGCGACCTATTTGAACTAATATTATCTGCCTCGTCCATTGTTCTGGATTTTTTAGTGGGATCATCGTTGTCTACAGGTCTGTCTTTGTTGCGCAGCTGACGTCTGGCCAACTGTTCTTGTTCATCATCGGAGTAGTCCAGAAACCTTGGTGGAGGTTCCATATCATTTTCCCATGAGGCATCAGAACCTTTTAGTTTCATTAAACTGGATAAAATCACATATTGTGTGTATTGCGTCTTAGGAGCTACATAAACTACATCGCCGACGTTAATTTCTTTCTCTTTAATTTGTTTGTTCGAGTTAAAACGTACACAGTACATAGGATCGGCAACTTGGCCCAACACATCAAATACTTCACCCAAAACTTTTTGTCCTTTTTCCAAAAATATCACTGTTTCTAAATCTAATAAAATTGCATTTGGCAAAGCACTAACTAGTACTAATTGATCAACAACTGAGTGAATTTTACCGAACTCTATGCATTGATCTTCAGGTACTGTTATTTGCAAATCTTGAATGGGTGGTAAATCTTCTAACAACATTTCACCTTTTACCTTAAGTTTTGTTATATGCTTTTTTTTGCCAATATTACCGTCCTCATCTTCCTCGTCGTCATCATCGACGACTTCCATACGCTTCTCAATCGTTTTACGCAGCACACTCAGATATTCAACATCGGACGAATCACTGCTATCACCACTATCGGAATCGATTTCAACGACTTGGTTTCGATATTCTTGGCCAGCTATTGGAACTTCTATTACCGAATCGGTATCAGAAATCTTACCTTCATTATCGGAATCATATTGTGCTAATAAACCGAGACCGCTTGTAATCCCTGTATTTGAAGATTCCAAAGTGTTCGTTGTGGGTTCATCTGTGTTTTCAGAATCCTCTATTTCTGGTGATGGTGCATTTTCATTGTTTGTCTCCATTTTGTTAGACTCCAAGTTGACATCAATAAGGAATTCGTTTTGGTTTTTATTTTCTGTTGTCTCGCAGTTTGAATCTTGCGTAGATATTGGCTTTTCTTCATTGAGCGATTTATTTTGTGCACATTCTTCAATATTGCTACTCTCCATAGTTTCATCATTAGGATTTTCAGCTTTCCTAGGACCTACTAGTTCCACACTCAATATTTCTAAAGTTTCTCTTGGTGTTGCACAACATGTTACTTCTGCCTTTGATTTTTCCTTTTCTAATTCATTGCCTACATTTTCCGTAATATAATAAATTTCTATATAATAATTCTGAATTAATATAAATATTACTTAGGTATTTAAATAAACTTACCTTTATCTTGCGTAGATATTGGCTTTTCTTCATTGAGCGATTTATTTTGTGCACATTCTTCAATATTGCTACTCTCCATAGTTTCATCGTTAGGATTTTCAGCTTTCCTAGGACCTACTAGTTCCACACTCAATATTTCTAAAGTTTCTCTTGGTGTTGCACAACATGTTACTTCTGCCTTTGATTTTTCCTTTTCTTCAGTGCCTACATTTTCCGTAATATAATAAATTTCTATATAATAATTCTGAATTAATATAAATATTACTTAGGTATTTAAATAAACTTACCTTTATCTTGCGTAGATATTGGCTTTTCTTCATTGAGCGATTTATTTTGTGCACATTCTTCAATATTGCTACTCTCCATAGTTTCATCGTTAGGATTTTCAGCTTTCCTAGGACCTACTAGTTCCACACTCAATATTTCTAAAGTTTCTCTTGGTGTTGCACAACATGTTACTTCTGCCTTTGATTTTTCCTTTTCTAATTCATTGCCTACATTTTCCGTAATATAATAAATTTCTATATAATAATTCTGAATTAATATAAATATTACTTAGGTATTTAAATAAACTTACCTTTATCTTCAACCACATTGGTGTTCGGTGCTATGTTTTTTTTCACAGACTCTATAGATTGTTGATTTTGTTCTTCTGGAGATATTAATTCTTTTATGACGGTCTCAGTTTCCATTTTTAAAACTTATTATTTAATATTATACTTATTTCAATAAAAACAAATTGTAAAAATACCATAAGCAATATCGTACTCCTAAAATCCAAACAAAAACAACGTGCTTTGCTCGTGGTGCTATTCAGTGTTAATAATTTGTAGCAAAATAAGCACCAAATTCGTAAAAAAAATCACTAGCGTTCACCAAGAATCAGCGTTGCCACCGGCTGAACCAAAAATTACACAGCCTCATGCCAAAAATAGTTCAAAATCAAATGAAATAGTGCAAAAGAATTTTAGGGATAAACATTTTTTATTTTATTATTTTTTTAAACATAACATTTAAAATGGAAAACGATCATTTTTTGTACTATACATTATGTTTCTATTTAAATACATGTGTATGTAAATAACGATTACAAAACAAAAATATAACAAATTCATTCATTAATTCATTCATTTTCAATACTTTTAAGAATAGATATCGCTCCTTTATCTCAACATAGTCATATCTCAAAAACCAAAATTTTATTTGTTCAAATTTTTAAAACTTTAAACGCATTTTGCCAAGTTAATTTTTTTTGAGATATGACTATGGTGCAATAAAGGAGCGATATCTATTCTTAAAAGTATTGAAAATGAATGAACAAAATGAATGAATTTGTTATATTTTTGTTTTGTTAATCGTTATTTACATACAGAAAATTAACTTTTCCAACTCTTTTTTTATCATTTCAATAGTAGGCTCAAAATTTGCACCACCATTTTTTTCAACGCCTTCTTTTGTAAAAAGAATCGATCAACAGTGTTGGTTAACAAGTTATTTCTGCTATCAATTATTAAGTTTAATTTAATAATAATCCTTTCAACAGAAAAATTTGAGAATTGTAAAATCAAAAGAAATTTTATTATAATTTTTAAATTTGGGAAAAGAATATCGCCAGCGCAGTTTTTTAGTTGAAAAATTTTAGACCAGTATTTTTCAACACCTACTTCATCGTAAGGATTAAGTTCCTTGTGATCTAAAAGTGCATGTTCACGTCATTTATTTTCTAATTTTTGGTAATCCAGCATAACAAGTGGAAATCGAGTTTTGAAAATTACCAAGGATTTTAATTTTAATGACTGTGCAAAATTGCACAAAAAATTTATAGTGCACAAGTGCAAGAAATTTTAAATAGTGCAGATTTTGCACTATAGTGCAGAAAGTGGCAACGCTGCCAAGAATTAAAAAAAGAGCTGCCATATTTCTAATTTTATACTTTTTTTCTCGCCGTCGTCTTTTTATAGTACTCTAACTTGCAACTGTGGTTTTCGGCTTGTTGTATGTGGCTGTCAACGTGAACAGCTGTACACTTTTTTAATGTAATAAATACAAAAACACAATACAAATTGCATGTATTAAATAATTTAGACAAATTTATATTGATAAAAATATATTAAATAAAAAAATGTCAGAAACATTGGAACAACAAACTGACGAAAGAGAAGCTTTACAGTCGATTTATGAAGGTGATGAATACTTTAAGGAAATCAACAGCACAACATTTCAATACAAGGTACTATCCACAAATATTACAAAAAATTAACTAAAAATATTCATTCAATATGTTTTTAATTATTAGTACGGCGAGGAAAATAATTATAAATCATTTTTGGTAGAGATACAATGGGGTGAAAATTATCCAAATGAATTACCCACTATAAATATGGATACATTTTATAACAGAAATATGTAAGTGAATCAAAACTTCAAATATTTTATGCTTCTTACGTTTACTGTTTTTCACATTCAACTTACTAGTGTGGCGCCAGTGAAGCTTGCAATTCTGGCAGCACTGAAGGAAGAAGCCGAACAATGGCTAGGTTGTGGTATGACATACACTCTGTTTGAATGTTTGAAGGAACGTATAGATGAGCTAACGGTAGAACAACCGGAACATGCAGCCATTCAGTCTATAGATTTAGATAAGGTAGGAGTAAGTGCAATACAAATATCAGATAACACGGAGACGGCCAAAAAGGAGCCGAAGAAGGAACAGCTAACTAAATCCCAGAAACGAAGGCAATGGGAGAGAGCCGATCACAAGGGAGATCGTCCCAGAGGCTGGGATTGGGTGGATATTGTAAAACATTTGTCACAGACTGGCTATAAAGAAGAGCATGCGGCAAAGAACTCTACTCCACTCTTGCAACCATTAAATAGCTGAACATTTGTTTAAAAACCAATAATAGAAATATCTGAGACTCCGTTTTTATTGCCTCGAACTTTATTTACGATATTTTTTGTTAATAAACTTTGTTGATAACTAATGGAATTAAATTGTTTATCGAGTTTTAGTAAATTTTCCTTTTTGCTTAAATTTTATAGTTACATATAATATCCTAATGAATACCTACTTTTTATGCCACACATTACGCTTATGACTATTTCATGGTTTACGAACAATCTATCTATGTATATATATATATACCTATATAAAAATTAATGTATGTATGTATGTAACGTATGGACTTCAAAACGGCTGAGCCGATTTTGATGAAATTTTCACAGCATGTTACTGTGGCTCTGGAAGGAATAATAGGCTATATGAAGATTGGATTGTACAAACGGGGGTGGCACCTCCCATATAACCCAAAAAATTAAATCGCCATATTTTGGGCATTTTTTGACCTACGTCAATGATATGTGGTACATATGGTATTGGCATAATTAGGAATACGTACCAGGAGAAAAGTGGGTGGGACCGCGTCCCTTTTTAGGAAAATTAAAAATCGTAATATAGTCTTAACTACTGGACCGATCATCATTAAATTTTCACAATAGGATATTCTTACGAAAAAATAAATTCTTGACTATGTAAGGGGACAAAGGGGCATGGCCTCGCCCACTGAAATGCATCGCTCATATGACGCGCTTCAGTATCCTATTTTCCATATGGAGAAGATGGATATCACTTTGAAATGCGTCAAATCAATCAAGCAACCCGTAAGGCCGTTAATTATCCTGTTCAGTTCTTAAATTCACTCGATGTGCCAGGCTTTCCACCACAATGACCGCAATGACACTCGACTTGCAGTAAAAAAAATGAGAAATAATTTAGTAGAAGCGACCATTATAACAGGTACAGATGTACTTTTGCTACGCATTCCAATGCTACCAACAGATTTACCATTCGATTTTAAAAAATGTTTTCCTGTTCGGTTAGCGCTTAAGATGACTGTTAACAAAGCTCAATGTTAATATCCCGTGTATATGTGTATGCTCGTAATGGGCAAACTAAACCTAAAGCATTGCAATAAATACATTAAAATTAAATAAATAAATGTTTGTAAATATATAAATACATTTTATTTTAGAACGAGGGGGAGAGGTAACGAAGCACACCGGGGTTAGCTAGTTTTTCAATAAAACAAAACCAGGTAACGCATTTTTATAGAACAAGTAAAAGATTATATTCGGCTGTGTCGAATATTATACCTACTATTAAATTACCTATTATGGAGATTTATGCCCATTAAAGTAATTTTATATGCGGGCTATGGTCAAATATGGACCCATCATCATGAAATTTGGTACAACAATTTAAATGTATTTATATTCTGATTATGCTTGTCAAATTTTAACTTGATAGTAATTTTTATAAGGGATTTTACGCATTTAAATGATTTTCGGAAATGGAACATATTTGACCATAACCCCCTTAGGTCAAATATGGACCGATTATTATGAAATGTAATAAGACGATTTAAATATATATACGGATTACTTGTGTAGAATTTCGACTTATTAGTGGTTTTTATAAGAGATTTATGAGAATTTGATTGATTTTCGGAAGTAGGCTTTAAATGGAGACTACGGTCAAATATGGACCGATCACCATCATATTGAGATGCACGATTTTTATATATACATATATATGGACTATTTGTATTGAATTTAAACTAATAAGGGATTTATGCTTATTGACGTGATTTTCGGAACTGGACTTTATTTGGTACAAAAATTTAAATGTATTTATGTATATGCTAAATTTCAACTTGATAGTCATTTTGATAAGAGATTTATTTATGCAAAATTATATTGGGGCTACGGTCAAATACGGACCGATTATTATGAAATGTAATAAGACGATTTAAATGTAAATACGGATTACTTGTGTAGAATATCGACTTCTTAGTGGTTTTTATAAGAAATTGCAAATTTTATTGATTTTCGGAACTAGGCTTTATAAGGGGCTACGGTCAAATATGCACCGATCATCATCATATTAATATGGACGATTTGTATATATATATGAACTATTTCAGTTGAATTTAAGCTTGATAGTGGTTTCTATAAGGGATTTATGCGCATTTAAGTGATTTTTTGAAGTGGAATTTATATGTGGACTACGGTCAAATATGAACCAATCAACATGAAATTTGGTACGACGGTTTAAATGTATATTTTGATTATGCTTGTCGAATTTCAATTTGATAGGCATTTTTACAAGAGATTATGTTCATTTAAGTGATTTTCGGAAGTGGTCGTTGTATGGGGCTATGTCAAAATTATGGACCGATGCAAACAAAATATTATTTTGAGATTTCACTTTGCATGAAACTTTTGTTTAAATATGACTTTTCTATAGACATTTGTGTACAATAAAGCCATATTCAGGGAAGACATTTGTATGAGGGCTATGATAAATCGTGAACCGATTCCTGCCATTTTCAACAGGACTTGTCCTTCTATAATAAAAATAAAGTGTGCAAAATATCATGATATTTTTATGTGATTATATTTGAATAAAACAGCAAAAAATTTCGAATCTGAAACTTCGTAAATATTGCCCATTGGCAATACCAAATATTTCGGTGGATCAAAGAATGGTTGGTAAAAATTTCATTGTTCTATGTTTTTTTTTCGAAGCTCTATCGTGCCAACAATATGCGAACAGAAATTTAAAAAAAACTGTGATCATGTAGTTAAAAAATGATTTTTTGAATTAATTAAATTTCGTTTTCCTATTTTATATTCGTTGTATTTATTAATTGTTATAATTTTTCACGCTTATTGATTGTTTTACAGCAAAGAATTTAAATTTCTCCTACACTGTTGTAATATTTTGCATAAAACACAATAAAAATTTTCAGTGTAGGTGTTATTGTTATTAGTCACAGAACAGAACAGTCTCTTCAAAGTACATATTTATTTTTTAATTTTACGCTAGACAAATATATTTTTATGCCTCATTTGTGGAAATAACTGAATATATGTATATTTGTATAAAACTAAGTCGCACTAACATTAAATGTGGAATGTTTCCATTTAATTAATTTAGTCAAATATTAGCTTAATGTGAAATATTATTCAAATAAAATAACGAGTAATAACAATTGAGAATTAGCACACCTTCCCCTGTGTTTCCGATAACTAGTATGGCTATCGTTTAGACAAACAAGGTCAACAAGAAGCTCGAATAAGTCTAAGCTTTCAATGAAGACAACAACAGCACAACGATGCCTCATATGTAAACAAACGTAAATACAATTTTGTTTCTTTCTATAGGAATCGAAATTCACGTGAAAGGTAGATAATGTTTATGTTATATTTCTTTTTTCAATTCATAACATGACTTCATTTAAATTGTTTCTACTAAGTAAATATTTATTATGTTTAGAAATAATGTTTTCCGTTAAAACAAAAAAGCTGACAAGTGATTAAACAAAAAAACCTTATGGAAGAAGTGTTTAAATTATGCGAAATATTCAGTAGTATTGAATCGACCATATCTACGATAATGTACTTATACAAAAGAAATATTTGAAAAATATGCATATTACATACATATCGTAAAAATTTAAAGCAAAAATATTAATGAAACTAATTGAATAATAAAAAAAAACTTAAATTAAATGTTTTTTTCGTGATAATCTTTAAATTAATCAAATTTAGTCAAAACAAAAATTAAATTATGGGCAATAAAGTGTCTTCGTTGGTTGAAAACAGAAATATTGATTTGAAATGCTGCAATTGTTTGAAAGACATGTGTTTTCAAGAAATTTCTGAATCTCCCATACGTATGATCAATTATAAAAAAGATGAAAGAGGTGAGATACAAACATACAAATAAGTTTTTTTTTATTTATGAACTGATTCACGCAATTACTTTTAAAACACCAAAATATTTAGTTGAGGTTTAAAAGGTCATGATAAAAACAAGTTTTGGTAATAACCCAAATGCATACCAATGATCTTTAAAGATTTTTAATAAATTTAATTACAGCTTAATTAACTTATAAAAAAACATTACCATAGTTTTTTTAAATGCATTTATTTCAATAATTTTCATTAATATTGAATCAATGAATAATAGATTTAAATCGTAATAGAACTCATTTAAATCTAATCCTAATTTTATAGAAAATTATTAAAGAAAAATTATCTAATGCTAATTTGTATAATTTGGTTCTTCAGTTGTAACAAAAATTTGTTTTGTTTGCTTAACTCTTGTTTTGTTGCAATATTTCTGAATTTAATTTAGCAATTCTGCCTGATTTTTCAACACCAAACTAATCATGATCTACACAATGCCTCTCTGCCAAAAAAGTTCTATATTCGAATATTTTTAAGCTTTACTTTAAGTATTTGTATAAGCATACTAGCTAAACCCGGTGTGCTTTGCTACCCCCCCCCCCCTCGTCATAAAACAAAAAAACGTATTTATATATTTACAAACATTAATTTATTTAATTTTAATGTATTTATTGCAATGCTTTAGGCGAGACCATGCCCCTTTGTCCACTTACATAGCCAAGAATTTATTATTTCGTAAGAATATTCTGTTGTGAAAATTTAATGACGATCGGTCCAGTAGTTAAGACTATATTACGATGTTTAATTTTTCTAAAAAGGGGCGTGGTCCCACTCACTTTTCTCCTGGTACGTATTCCTAATTATGCCCCAATACCATATGTACCAAATATCACCGACGTACGTCAAAAAATGCCCAAAATATGGCGGGTTAAATTTGTGGGTTATATGGGCGGTGCCACCCCCGTTTGTACAATCAAAACTTCATATAGCCTATTATTCCTTCCAGAGTCACAGTAACATGCTGTAAAAATTTCAGGCAGATTGGTCCAAGGGTTTGGCCTCCTATTAAGCACAAACATACAGACACACATTCATTTATATATATATAGATTAAAAGCAATATAATTTAAGGTGAAATGGGGCGAAAAATGGGGATTTGGTAATAAAAAAATATATGTAGTTAAAAAGTATATAAAACTTTAGGTAAATACATATTACAAAAAAAGTATTTTGTATAGCAAACATTGTTAGTGGTATACGAAAGTATCTGAATTAAAAAAGGGGGCGATGAAGTAGGCGTGGTTCATAGTTATATGGCGACGTTAACAGTATTAAGAGCAATATACTACCAAATAAAAAAAATACGTTGGAATGAACAAATTTGTATAGAGAACAAAAAGTATAAAACTTTCAAAAATTTGGCGTGAAAAGGGGTGTGAAAGGGGCGTGGCTTAAGAAATCTTTATTTTTACCTCGCCTGGAGTATATAATGTGTATACAATTTGAAGTAAATCTGTTAAAAACTATATGGGAGCAATTACATAATTTTTAAAAAGTGGGCGTAAAAATGGGCATGGCCAAAAAAAAGTACCCTATTAATCATACCAGAGTCCCAGTTAAATGCTGTGAAAATTTCAAAAATATCGGTCCAAAGGTTTGGTCTTCAATTACAATATTTTAAGAAAGTAGGCGTAAAAGTGGGCGTGGTAAAAAAAAGTACCCTATTATTTCTTCCATAGTCACAGTAACATGCTGTGAAAATTTCATCAAAATCGGCTCAGCCGTTTTGGAGTCTATACGTTACATACATACATACATACATACATACATACATACATTGAATTTTATATATATAGATGTACAGCGCCGGCAAAAATAATAGTACTTCGATCATTTATTTGATATCTGATCATACTACATTTTTAAATATATTTTATGAACGGACGAGAGTAAAATCATTTTATTTGGTAGAAAAGGTTCTCGTTCTTATTGTTACGTTTTTACCTTTTTAAAAACGGTAGGTACTGAAATACAATTTCGTAACAATATGTTAGACCTCCCCCAAATGCAGAATACTAAATAATGTTATGCTTCCCTATGCAATGCCATTGATTTGGGTCTTCCAACAAGACAACGACCCAAAACATGCAAGCAAAGAAGCACGTCAGTGGTTCATTGACAACAATATTGAGGTCATGGAGTGGCCAGCGCAATCACCTGACTTAAACCCAATAGAGAAACTTTGGGCTAACGTAAAGAAAAGTGTATTTCAAATAAAACCAACTAAAATTGAGTATCTTTGGGTTGTAGTGAAGGAGTCGTGGGCGAAAATATCTAAAGAAAGATGTGAAAACTTAATTAATTCCATGCCGAAACGCTGCGCCGCCGTTATTGCCAACAAAGGCCATGCAACAAAATATTAATATCAGCTTCATTTTATTTGTTTTTATTTTATTTATTTCAAATATAGTTTAATTTTTTAAAATCTATAATGAACTAGCTGACCCGGCAAACGTTGCTTTGCCTTCAAATTTTATTTTTATTGGAAAGGTTTCATGCCAATCGGTCTATTATAATAAGAAAGGCCACCAGTGCCATTTTTGAAACGGGGCGTGGCATTACCTACTTGCACGCCCCTTTGTACAATCCCGCCCATATTTGCAGCAGCACTTAAAAAATGCACACCAAACCGACGTACCAAATTTTGTTCAAATACCGTTATCAGGAGCAGAAATAATAGATTTTTAATTTGTGGTTTGTATGGGAGGTACCACGCCCCTTTGTACAATCCCGCCCATATTTGCAGCAGCACTTAAAAAATGCACACCAAACCGACGTACCAAATTTTGTTCAAATACCGTTATCAGGTGCAGAAATAATAGATTTTTAATTTGTGGTTTGTATGGGAGGTACCACGCCCCTTTGTACAATCCCGCCCATATTTGCAGCAGCACTTAAAAAATGCACACCAAACCGACGTACCAAATTTTGTTCAAATACCGTTATCAGGAGCAAAAATAATAGGTTTTTAATTTGTACTTTGTATGGGAGGTACCACGCCCCTTTGTCCAATTGGACCGAATTGTAAATCTAAACCACCCGGGCGCCACCCAAACGCATACAAAAAAATTTATGCAAATCGGTCCAGCCGTGTAGGAGGAGTTCAGTCACAACACACGTACAGTAGAATTATATATATAAAGACAGCGCTATTTTTACAGTCCAAATTTTGATACTTCACCTGAAATTGTAAATTTGTCACGGGAATAACTAGGAAATTAAATAGAAGAAAAAATCATATGTACAGTCGAATCTGCCCTCAGTGCTATTTTTTACCGCAGCTGTATACTTCATGTGTAAAATACATATGTATGTATGTACATTAGAGTGGCCCCAAAATAAAGTTGCGGATGTTGCCGACTAATATGAAAATTTGATTCATTTTAAGACTACGTTTCTCAATTTTTTTTGTCCTGGGGTCAATATTTGGTTAGCTGGATCAAAGGATAAAACGGTCCTTTTGAGAGGTTTTTTGTTTTTTTTCACATTTCTTCTAAAGAACCTATATGTAAAATGAAAAGTCTTTGAGAGGCGCATTCAATGGGTTATCAAAAATCAAAAAAACATTTTTTTTACTTCAAAAGTTTTGAAAATTTCAGACAAAATTTTAGTGTTTTTTTATTCATAGAATAGTTGAAATTTCTTGCTTATAAACATCATGCAATTTAACCCAAACGGTTATTCCCGTTTTTAGCTTATAAAATTTACGTTATTTTAATACCCATTACATTAACGAGTTGAGTTTAAAAAAAAATTAATAAAAATTAAATTAGGTAGAATTTTAAAAAACGGGAAAACCCATTTGGGTTAAATTGCATGATGTTTATAATCAAGAAATTTCAACTATTTATTTAAGTAAATTCTATGAAAAAATAAAAAAAATAAAATTTTGTCTGAAATTTTAAAAATTTTTGAATTTAAAATTTTTTTTTTTAATTTTTGATAACCCATTGAATGCGCCTCTCAAAGACCTTTCATATGATACCAAATTTACATACAGTTCCTTTGGAAGCAATGTGAAAAAAAATCAAAAAACCTCTAAAAAGGACATTTTTATCCTTTGATCCAGCTCACCAAATATTGACCCCAGGACAAAAAAATTAAGAAACGTAGTCTTAAAATGAATCAAATTTTCATATTAGTCATACAAACGGGGCCACCCTAATGTACATATATTGTTTTTTAATTCTAAATAATAAAAGAAATTAAAACACCTGTATTAATAACAAAAACATTTTAGACAAATTATTTTTAATGCGCGCTTATAACAATGGAACGATTTGAAAACGAAAACAGGTATTTCTTATTAAACATTTTAAAAATTGTTAACAAAAATATTTTAGAAACTTTTGCGTTGTCTACACAATGGAATATTAATAGAATATTAAGAGCAATTCGAACGCATACCAAATATTAAAAAAAAAATCTGAGTCGATCAGAAAAATTAATGCTTTTTAAGCAAACTATAATCCTGTCTACAAGATTCATAACTAATAATTCAAGCCGTCCGAATTATGTTTACTCTTAAGTTAAAAAAAAACTTTATGATGTTTTTTATGACATTTTTTAATGTGTCAAATTCTACCTACATATCTTTAAAAATTTTAAACAATAACTTACTAAAATGATTCCTAATGATACGGATGAATGTCAAAAATGGCTTATGGCTAAATTTTTAACAAGAGAATTTACTTTTATTATTGTTATCAAAATCAAAGAAATAATTACATATTTAACTTGTTAACATGTTTACGCATGTAGTTTGTATGTTAGCTAAACTTGAAATTGTTTCTATGTTAATTAAGTTAGTTTTGTCAACATTTCAATGACACACATTTTTGCACATTTAACAGTTTTTTGGATTCCAATAACAAATGTCTATGCAAGGAACAGAATAATAATAATAATCATATAAAATCCAAGTAGTTTTGAGAACTTGAATATGTCGTCATACACGCTGGAATTTCCAACGCGAAATGATCTAAAATTGTTCGTGTTTTATTACATTTAAAGTGACGAATTTTAAGTAGTGAATAATTTGTCATCCCTTTCAACATGTCAACAATTTATTCGCCGAAATAAATGATTAACTAACTACTCAGAAAATTGTATATTTTTAACACTATTTGAATTGTTTTAATGTTGGGTTTGCTTTTTGTACATGACATACGTACATATTCACTACGTAATTTTAAACGATGACGCCATCAATTTGTTTTAAATCATACAGATTTCTATTAATTGACCAATGCTGTCTGTTGCTGCGGGATTTAGAATTTTATTGATGAAGGTCATCTGCCTTTTTAAATGATTTCGTGTATTTCTGAGTAGGGAAATTCATGTAAAAATTTTATTTCTTTAAATGTTTTTGTTAATAGAAATTAATTTTTGTACTCCATTTAACTTTAACATTAATTGCTGAGTACGGCTCCCACTATATTAAAAGCGCAATGTTTTTTTTAACGTACATTTAATTACAGTTATTATAGTGAGAAATACGAATATGTAAACTTATATGCGAGTAAATAACAATGTTAAATTTATTTAATTTTTAAATAAAACAAACATGTGGGAGTTGTTTGACTTTGGCAAATAACAAAATGCAAAAAATTCCAGATAATTTATGCAATTTATATAGTTTAATGCTATTATTATATAACTTTTGTAGTCAGATGTAAAATATATATTTGGCAGCATCGATTTTTTATACATAGTTTAATTACAAAAATTAAATACTGAATATCTATTAGAGAATAGTTACTGTTTTATGTCAAACACTTTCAAAATATTTGATTTCACATATTTTTACAACCAATTTATTTTTAATTTATTTTCATATCAAAATTAAGGCCATTGATTTCAAATTCAATTATAAAAATTAAAGATATAAAACTTTACCTTACACATGCTTTACAGTATTAAATTTTAAAAGCTCTTAAGTTACGAAAATATCATTACCGAAATAATATAAAATACCATTATCACTTCAAACGTTGTTCTGAAAATCATTTTCCGTTACGAAAATTTAAATTTTTTTTCCATAAGTGAGTTTTTTTAAAAACTTGAAAAATTTAAATACCTATAATAAAATTTATTAATAATTTGATTCAATAATAGCAAATACCGTTAGAAGTCAAAGTTAGTGTTACTATTACGTTGTAACAATTTTGAACCTTGGTATAAATACTAAAATATAAATTAGATAACATCCCTAAAGACCAGTAACACTATAACCTATAGTTCTACTTTTACCACAAAATGTGCTTATATCGATTTTACAAAACGTATATAGGGCAAATTAGTCAATAATAGTTTTGCTTGATCCTATATCACTAGTTAGCTGGGTGTGAGAAAAATGCTAAGGCACAAACTGATTCTAGAAAATTAAGCATGCACCACATATTTTTGTCCAATTTGGTTAAAATATCAAAATATTATAATTCAAATTACCTCCAAGTTATACTAGGATTATTTGTAATCTGCTAAATAATTTTCAAAATTAATTTCAGAAAAGAGCAATAAACAGGACGGCACATAAAGAGGGATTTGAGGAAATAAGTATTTTGGTAGCACCTTACGATAATTTCTTCACCTTTTTAATGTAATCAAACATTTACTATTATACGATTTATAATAACATGTATGTATGTAATTTACAGGCTTCATTAACATAAAGTTAAACAAAAAATTAATTTTAATTACGCTGTCTGTTGTGAGAAACCCTGTATTATATTGATAACATCTCTTCTTATTTTAAAGAGTATACAACAAACAGACTTGATTGTTTGATTGAGTAGTAGTACCCTTTTGCTAGTGTTTCTTTTCTTATATTCTTATTAGCCAGAAAAAAGTTTTCTCTCTCTATTAGTTGTTTTTGTTTTGGAACACCCTCAAATATTGAGGGAAACAAAGTTTTCAGTTAATAAGTACGATCGCAATAGAGTGGAACTTAAGCGGAATATTGTTTATTGCGTAAAAATTATTGTTATTAAACTAGTTTTGAATAAAATATATAATAAGTTGCCAAACAAATTAAACAAATCTAAAACACTAAATTAAAAAATAAATAATAAAATTATATAAAATAAAAAATTACAAAAGTTATATAAATATGGCAACTTGGTATTCGAATTATTTGCCCACTTGGGTTAACCGTTGGTGGCAACCACCTCGTCCTTTAAATCCTTATAGAAGTATACGTCCTGACTCAGAAAGTAAGAATGTTTTGCTAAAGTGTTTATTATTATTATTATTATTTGTTTTTAACAAGGTCGTTACTAAAACAAAAAACTATATAAGCCCACATAAGTACAATACATATCTTTGATCACCTACATACATACATACATACGAATACATATGTATGTATTTATCTACGTATTACGTACATACTCGTACATATGTGTATTAGATAGAATTCGCGTTTTTGGGGTTTGTGACTTCATCTATTCTTTAATAATTTGATATTTATTATGTGTCAATATTTACTTTCTTGTTATCTTTTTCTTGTCAAACAAGTTTAAAAAATGTACATGTTTTTTTTAAGCATTAGTACTTTTTTTAATTAATATTTTTTTTTAATTCTTGAAAAAATATGTTCACAATATTTTAATTTAAATGGTTATAAAATAATACTTTATGAATAAAAAAGTATTTGTTTTACAAAGTACATACAATATACAAATGTAGACATATTTTTAAGAAAATACTAATTATTTAAATGACTTTGTTAAAACAACTGAAAATGTTAATATACAAATAATAAAGTCATAAGCAGTTTCTACCAAAATTGCATTAAAAAGCAATTACTGGATTTGTGTTTTTAAAATAAGTGATACATACCACAGTAATTTTTCAAGATTTTGGAAGGAGTAGTAATTTTAAACGTGCTAAAGTAGTGCATATACAACCCAACCTCCTAAATTTCGGTGTATTACTTGCTTTGAGAAATTTTTCTTTAAAATACTTAATTTAAACATAATCTAAAATATTCCTTTTTTTAATTTGATTAAACAAAAAGTTAATAATTTTTAACTTTAATAGAACAAATGCAAACATTTATTGTCTTCATGCAATGAAAATAGTTGAGTATCACTGATTAATGATTCATCAAGCTCTTAAGTTCCGCGTCCTTCTATTTTTTATTTAGTATGGATTTTATCTTTTAATTGTCTTGTGTTTTTTTTGGCAGAACAAACTAATTTTCCCACGCTTACAAATTTCGTTCAATATATAGTCAATGATTTTGGTTATAAATATTATTATAATTACAAATACATAGTGATTTATTTTGTAAAATTCTGAAAATATATTCATAGAAACTATTTTAATTCCAATATATATTTACGAAAATTTTTCAATTAGCGAAATGTTACCCATAGTTTAAAATATTTAAACACAGTTAAAAATAATGTTTTGTATGAAAAAATACAAGAATAATGAATAAAGGACTAGCCCACATTAACAGGTTACCGCTAACTATAGGTCTTAATATTTAGCAATTACATAATTATTTATTTTGGTTTAATTTTAAACTAAGAATTTTTCAATTTAACACTAGACTGGCCACTAAATATTAAAAATCAACAACTAAAACTAGTTGTGTGTATTAAAATTTAAGTATTTCAATAAAAACATTGATATTTCCCATATATTTCGATTTTTCAAACTTTAAGTCTTGGGCGGCAGGCTCAAACGTTCTCCGATCGCTACCAAATTTTAATGCTAAGCATTTGGTATCAAAAGGAAACTTTTTCCGCCCAGCAATCGGAAATCGAAGGAATTTTCTATAAATAAGGGCCAGTCTATTTACCACCTATAATTAGTAATAACTTTAAGTTTTTATTTAATAGTTTCTTTTTATAAGCAATAAGGTCACTTGAATTTTATATAAAAATATTTAATTTATTTATATATATTTATTTCCAATATTTCGCTATCACATCTTCAGGGATAATACAAGTTTTGAATTATAATAAAATAATAATTGAAGTATGAAATTACATTAACATCACACTGTTACAATTTAGATCATTATCCAGATTTTTAAAATACTACTATATTAAATACAGAAACAAATTATAAAAGACGATTTATGTTAGAAATGTTACAGATTATTAATGTACCGATAGAAAAGAGAATTAATTTTAAAACAGATACAGACAATGTAGCTCAAAATTACAGACATTTAATTTATAAGAATAAGTTTAGAAACTAAAAATATTACATATAGAATTTTTCATTTATTATTCCATACAAGTTTTTTATATATATATCATAATTGTATATCATAATTGTAAACTTTTCATTTTCTGTTAAAAAATTTTTTCAATTTCATACTTCAATTATTATTTTATTATAATTCAAAACTTGTATTATCCCTGAAGAAGCTATCCATTGTGATAGCGAAATATTGGAAATAAATATATATAAATAAATTAAATATTTTTATATAAAATTCAAGTGACCTTATTGCTTATAAAAAGAAACTATTAAATATTGAAAAAGGTCAAATAAACGAACTAAATAATTTAAGTTTTTATCTTTATTGATAAGAAGTTAACAGGTCTTAACAATTTAGTTTTCTTGGGTTATTTCTCTCTTTTTTTGTCATGAATTATCTCTTAGGATTCCTTTAATTACTTTGATATTCGGAATGGGAGCTATGTAATTTTAATATATATTATAGTTAGTGTTAAAATGCTTAAGAAATTTATCTCCGTTAAAGTGATTTACGAAAAAGGAGCTATTTTTAATTATGGACCTGATCTTACACAACTTTACAGTAAGGTTTCGGTACATATACAATAGAACTAATTTAAATTTGTCTAATCTAAATTTTATATTCATTGCGATACAATAAAAACATTTCTAAGTCCTTTTCAGGAAGAAAAATTATTTTCCTTTACCAATGGAAAAACAAGTAAGAAAGTATAGTCGGTTAAGCCCGACCATATAAAAATTTACTGGCATGATGTCTGTGAATATAAATATTATATGTGTTAAACTTTATCTCGATATAAATACTTTTAATATATTTATGGAGCCTTATATGGGAGCTACAACTAATTATGGACCGATCATAATAAAATTGTACCGTATTATTTTTATACATATGAAATATATTTGCTTTTAATATTATTCGGTTACCAACATATTTGCTCTTTAAAGTGATTTTCGGAAGTGGGCCTTATATGGGACCAATGTGTGGGTGGGTCAATTTTAAACCAATCTGCACAAAATTTGTAGATGTAATTTGGCTTCATTTGCCACTCATTTGTGATGAAATTTGTTTGGATACTTGCATAATTCAAATTTTTATGATAGGTATACTTTAAGGTAGGTGTTGCACCAATATTTCTGGGCGTTACAAACATCAGCACAAATCCAATATAAAAACTTAGGGTATAATATACCACGATGGAAACGATACTCGTATGGTGTTAAAATGAGTTCGGGCGCAAAATCGAACACCGATTTTTATGCATTTTTTAATAAAAAATTGTTATTTTATTCTTATTTGACCTTTATTTTTATAATGACTTTTTTAATTATTTAAGCTTGAGGTCTTTATATTAATAAAATATTATATTTATTATTTTCAATATTTCGCTAACCTTTGGTTAGCATCGTCAGGAAATTAATTAACAAATTTATTAAAAATAAATTATTTAAATTTATTAAAAATATTAAAAATAAATTAAATAATTTATTTTTAATAAATTTGTTAATTAATTTCCTGACGATGCTAACCAAAGGTTAGCGAAATATTGAAAATAATAAATATAATATTTTATTAATATAAAGACCTCAAGCTTAAATAATTAAAAAAGTCATTAATAAAAAATTCTTTTGGTTCAAACGAAATTTCTTTTATGGCAGCAATTCCACCTTTCTAAGTCAATGCGTCGGACATCGTTGTTCATGCATTTTGACTCAAAAATTATTAGTGGTTTCATCTTTAAGCATTTGTATAGGCCTTATGGTATTTGAACCTGGTTTATTAAATATCAAACATTTATGATCAACATTCATCATCCATCTCGAACATATCTTTTAACAGGCCGACGGACAGACTTCCATAAGTAAATCGTCTTAGAATATTGTATGGATATTATTGATGATAGATATAAAATCACTATTTTTACCATAAAACCGATTTTAATGTTTCTTATAATGTACTTAGAGTGAAGTACAATCTGTACTTTTAATTCAAAATAACAACGAAAAGTAAACGAAATTGAACGGAAGTAATTTGCTGCAGTTTTTTTTAATTAAACTAACACAACCCAGGTTCGAATCCCAAGCCAAGAAAAATTATCAATAAATTTTAATAATAATTTGCATGTAACAATTCCTACCTTCAGTAAAAATAATTTAATGAAAATTATATTTAATGAACTCGAGCCTAAATAAAGAAAAAATCACATGAACACACGCCACAATTAGTTGGAAAAGAAAACCATTTCAAATTATTAATATTTTTGTTTTGTTATGTAAGAATTTGGTTCTAGTTCTTTAAAAATAATAAATAAATTTGCCTTACAATGGAAACTATGCAGTTCTTAATTTGATGACTTAATGCTCTAATTTCTCTTTACGTTTTTTTTTTTGTTGCAAAAACCAATCAATGAACATTTTCGACAGATTCATACATACATATATATATTTATAACTGTATATACAAAATAATATTAATACAAGTAAGAGTTCTATATTCGGCTGTGCCGAATCTTAAATACCCTCCACCTAAACGTAATAAGAAATACAAAAAATACACTGGTTATAGGACTTGAATATCCTTATTCTGTATTTTCTATTCAGTCTTAGTGCAAATTTTATTAGTATTTGATATATTGTTTGAAACACAATTTTATGCCCAACAAAATTTATGTTAAATATTTTGAAATTTTGTCTAATTTTCACCATTTTTAATTGATTTAATTACCAATTCTTACCATAAATTGCATGGTATTATCTGTAATATATTTCAAAATATTGCAATAAAATGGACAAAAAATATCAAATTTTTATGGAAGTGGTCTCACATATTGGTCCATAACTCTGGTTGGCCTAAACCGATTTTGCTGATTTTAAATAGCAAACTTCTCGAAAGCACTTCTGACAGGATTATTGAAGATTTGGAGCCCGAAGATATCTGGGAACTTCAGAAAATTGATTTCAACAGACAGACAGACGGACAGACAGACAGACGGACATGGCTTAATCGACTCCGCTATCTATAAGGATCCAGAATATATATACTTTATAGGGTCGGAAAATTATATTGTGGAAATTACACACGGAATGACAAACTTATATATACCCTTCTCATGAAGGTGAAGGGTATAAAAATATTATTAATACAAGCGTGAATGATACAGTAACATTCCCTATATCTACATATTGAAAATGTTTGATTGAAGTTCAAACTACTTGAACTACATACATTGTACATAAATATACTCGTAAATTCATAATAAAAAACAGAATATATCTTTTATACAAGGTGGCGCAAAAGTAATTCTTCTATCAGAAAATGCTATAAATTTTGCGAGGCCCCTAATGTCAGTTCTGTTTTGACATTTGTGTAGTAAACACATGCGAAATACACGTTAATAAACAATGTTACGCTACACTGCTCCAGAACGCGGAATATTGCTGACAGAACTGACATTAGGGGCCTCGCAAAATTTATAGCATTTTCTGATAGGAGGATTACTTTTTCGCCACCTTGTATTTATAGGCATTTGATAATTTGTTCTAATTAAATCACAATACCAAATTTGTATGTTATATTTAATCGTGCAATTAGTTAATAGTACTTACATATCTACATAGTATGTAATTTGATTTAAAATGTATAACACAGAAAGAACAGTTTGTTTAAATGATTAAACATTTTACACACTATAATACACTATATTTATGATTCGAATACTTAACAATTAATAAACAAAAATAGAATTTGCATCCGTAAAGCATGATGTCATCATTTAACAAACTTGTATTTTTTCAAATAAATATTCCTATGAATATACAAATTTTGTATTGTAGAATTTGTTTATTTAAAAAATACAAGTAAAAATACAATAAACAAATTAAAATAAATTTTGGTAATAATTTTCGAATTAAAGTGATCGATTTTCAATAAAAGCATTAGTATAACGAACAGATATTTTAAATAATAATAATTTTAAAGTAGATAACGGATTTTGGATGTTGCATTAAAATGTTATTGTTTATAACAAATACAAAAATTATTTAGCTTTATATTCATTTGTATACGTATTCTATATAATACTAGCTAAACCCGGTGTGCTTCGCTACCCCCTCGCATAACGCGCAAAGATATACACATTAAATTTCTTATGTGCACCCTCCACACAGACCCCAATCACCCCTGAAAATTTCATTGAAATCGGGCAAACCGTCTAGGAGGAGTATGCGAACAGGAAGTTTTGCCACTTAATTTTATATATATAGATATATTTTATACATGTACATATGTATATTCTTAATAAAAAATTCTCCAAATATTTATGTACATATGTACGAGTATATAAAAACACACATATGTAAATCAAAATTTGTGTCCATATCTGTCAATACATAATTGTAATGCATGTCAGCAACACCCATTGATATGATTTGAATGAATTTTACACATTTACAAATGATTATACGAATCTTAAGGGGATTAGAAAAGAAAACGTTATATCGAATAATTCGTTACAATGAAGTTCGTTATATCGAGTTGAAGTTGCACTTTTATTTGTTATAACGAGGTAATAAAAAATGTTGTATGTATATTAATCATCATCTGCTTACCATGTTATAGCAAACGATTTCCGCTTATAAATCAAAACACATTTGAAGGAAAACACTGTATTTTGTAATTTTAAAATTCAAAAATAGTATTGTGTTTAATTCAGAGGTGATCAAAATTTAAATGCTTATGTATTGGTGAGAAAATGAGACAAATTTAAAGGTACAGTAAAACGAAAAAGTAAACGATCGATTTTTATAAAATAGTAAACGTAAAAAATTGTTTCGGTTTAAAAAATATTAAAAAATTATTTCGCTTCGCAAAATATTGAGTTCCGTTCGTATTTTTAACTCATATTTTGTAACTTCAACTTTAAAGGGGGCGTTAAAAAGATCAAGAAATGGTTCAAGGGCATCAAAATCTTTAAACCTATCTTGAAAATTAAAAACGGGTTTCCCATTGACCTTTAAATGTTTTATAACACAAAAGGCATTGAGAATTACCAAATGCATTTTTGATTACAAAAAATTCTCGTAATGGTACCATACTTTTTTAACGTACTGTTTTAAAAAAACATTCAAAGCATCCGCTAAGCATGTGTACCATTTGCCTTGTGAAAGACAACTGAATTAAAAGAGCATAACAAAGTAGTGGGTTGGGCCAATAAGCAATTGTTCTATGAAATGATCACCTCTGGTTTAATTCAAAAATAGTTTACATTTATAAAATAATAAGTCTGAGCCAGTGATTAACTAGCTCGATTGCAACAACAATTGCTGCAACAAGCGTACAAGCTCTTTGCAACAATAAATTTTTCTTCGAATATTTCAGCCGTTAGTCTAATGTATGATGCTGTCGACTAGGAATGTAGGTTTGCTGGATGCGTTGTCATTGCAAACACAATAATTTTGGGTATATCTGTTTCATATAATTAGGATTAATTGATGGAAATCGTTATGAAAAGGTTGTAAGTTGACAAAATTCCTTAAATAGAGGTAAATAATTCTTTCTAATTCGTTAGTCTGCAGTGAATGAAAATTTGTTATAACGAAGCTATTGACAAATGTATTTGTAATAGAGAGGTTTATTTTGTATTAAATCTTATGGAGCGTTGTAGAGGATTTCAAAAAATTCGTTAAATCGAGGAATACGCTATAGTGAGAGTCGTTATATCGAGGTTTGACTGTATGTATAAAATTTGTGTCGTGGTATTTTAAGCTTGTAAACAAATTTATAACCACTAAAAAAAATAAGTATGGAAATGCTATTTAATGAAAAATTTTTATTTTAGATAATTCAAGTGATGCTGTTTTAAAAGTAGTCACTGTGGAACTACATCGTGAAGACAATCATGACGAACATCACACAGATCATTTTTATGCCGCTAAGGATGCACTAATTGTGAGACGTGGTGAACCGTTCAGAATCACTTTGAATTTTAATCGCCCCTTCAGTCCCAGCCGTGATGCCATAAGTTTTATTTTTACAGTGGCGGATGAGAAAAGAGCCAGTCCCGGTCATGGTACTTTAATAGGTATAGTACCCAGAGACGGAATTGATGTCTTAGGTGATCCTCTGGAATGGGGAGCCGGTATAGAGGTACATGAGGGAAGCTCTTTGACGGTGCTTATCAAACCGGCTGTTACATGTCCGGTAACGGAATGGAAATTAGATATTGATACCAAACTGCTGGGAGATGGATCAAAGTCGTTTACCGTGCCAGTGCCAATTTATGTGCTTTTTAATCCCTGGTGTCCCGATGACCAAGTTTATCTCGCTGATCGCGATGAGCGTAAAGAATATGTAATGCATGATACCACACTTATTTGGCGTGGTTCTTATAATCGCCTAAGGCCTTCTGTGTGGAAAATTGGACAGTTTGAACGACATGTTTTGGAGTGTTCTTTAAAATTATTGGGTACTGTGGGACGTGTACCAGCAGCTTATAGAGGAGATCCAGTGCGTGTGGCCAGAGCTTTATCGGCAGCAGTAAATTCCGTAGACGATGATGGTGTTATTTTAGGAAATTGGACTGAAGACTTTTCCGATGGTATTGCTCCCACAAAATGGATGGGTTCTGCGGAGATCTTGCAAGAATTTTATAAAACACAAAAACCAGTCAAATATGGCCAATGCTGGAACTTCTCTGGTGTTTTAACTACTATAGCACGTGCTCTCGGTATTCCCTCCCGTATTATAACCTGCTATTCATCTGCCCATGATACACAAGCTTCATTGACTGTGGACATATTTATTGATCAAAGTAACAAAAAAATGGATGCTGAAACTACTGATTCGATTTGGAACTATCATGTTTGGAATGAAGTCTGGATGTCCCGACCCGACTTGGGAGTAGGACAAAATGGCATAAGCTATGATGGTTGGCAAGTTGTAGATGCCACACCACAAGAAGCTTCCGATAACATGTACAGAGTCGGTCCTGCATCTGTGGCGGCTGTTAAAGATGGCGAAATCTTACGACCTTTTGATTGTAGTTTCGTGTTTTCTGAAGTGAATGCCGATAAGGTGTATTGGCGTTATAATGGCCCCTTCCAACCCATCAAAATGTTGCGCAAAGACACGTTGGCCATAGGGCATTTAATAAGTACTAAGGCTGTACTAAAATGGGAACGTGAAGATATTACAAGTTCATATAAATTCGAAGAGAAAACTGATGAAGAACGCAATATTATGCTGAAAGCGCTAAAACAATCTCGTCACGCTTTTAGTCGCTATTATTTGAATGATAGTTTTAACGAAGTAGCATTCGATATGCAATTAAAAGATGACATTAAAATTGGTGAAAGTTTTACGATTGTAGTCAGTATAACAAATAAATCGAAAGAAAACCCACATACGGCTACCGGTCAATTGAACTGTGATACGGTTTTCTATACAGGTATTAATAACGAAGAAGTCAAATCAATGGGTTTTGAGGTGGAAATTCAACCAGGAGAAACTGAATATGTTCGCATGGAGGTAGAGTTCGAGGAATATTTCAAGAAACTAACAACACAGGTAATAACAATACCAATAACTAAGTTATTTTTAAATTTTCCGAAAAATTTCACAAAAACCATAACTGATTACATAGTATTGAATTTAAAAAATTTAATATTGTTTTCTCTATTTAATAGGCATCTTTCAATATTTCGTGCTCTGCTATAGTCAAAAACACTGAATATGAATACTATGCTCAAGATGATTTCCGTGTACGTAAACCAGATATTAAATTCACTTTCCAAGGTGACATTGTATCCCAACATCCAGTGGATGTTATAGTGCGTTTAACCAATCCATTGCCTATACCTGTCAAAAAGGGAATATTTTATATAGAAGGTCCTGGTATAGAAAAAGCCTTAAGATTCAAGGTAAGCTATAATATTGTACAAAACTTTTAAAATTCCTAAAAAAATCTTTTTATTTTATTAATTCGGCTTGAGGTCTCTTATTAAAAATATAAAAAAATTATTTATTTATTCCTTGTAAAGATTGCCGAAATTCCAGTAGGTGGCACAGCTGCATCTACTTTTAAATACGTACCGCCCTATGCTGGACGAGGTACTATGCTGGCGAAATTCTCATCAAAGGAATTGGATGATGTGGACGGCTTTATGCATTACGAAATTCAACCTAAGCCAGAGGATGTAATTAACAGTGATCATAGACGTTCTAGCAATAATATAATTAGAAGAAGAACCGATGTTATACCTTAAACAAATATTTGTCTTTACTTGCCATATTCGTTTTTCCAGGGATAATTTAATTTTAGTAGTAGTAATTATATAGTTGTATATTAAGTTGTAATACAAAAAACTCGAATTAGTAGTAATATTTAAAATCGAATAATAAGATCCCCCTTAATAAATTTATCTCCAAGTATTTGTTGTTTAAAGTTGGTCTTTTCCGATTTAATATTTAAATTGTTTAATAATATTTTTTACACACAAAAGAACATTTTTATTAAGCAAAATAAAAAATAAAGTCACAAAAAACTGAATATTTAAATAAGATTTTTAATATCTCAAAACTAATTTGCAATATCAAAAATTAATCCATGCCAAGAGCGAATGCTGGCTTATTGGAGGTTTTTAAATAATAAATTCCTTCTGCTGTTTTGGGTACACGATCTCCCATTAGTATCTTGGAGCCGGTACAATTTTCACCTTTAATATCAATCAGTGATGTACAAGGAGTTGCATAAAATCCTTTTTCACTATTAATCGATTCGGCGTAATATTCATATGATCTGCCATGGCTACAACCAGCTAAATTTGGTTTTTAACTAAACTTTAATAAAAATTTCAAACATTTAATGAATTCTAGACTTACTAAAGATTTGATTGATTTCGGTACAACCGGGTTGTGGGGGATGGCCGCCATTGGGATAGAAATCTGCATGACCAATGGGATTTTTAAAGCCCAAAAAGCCAGCACAGCTGTGTATAACATCAACAAATTTGGCATCTGTGCGATCTAAATGGTTTTCGGGACCAATGCAATCTTCAAAAGCTGGACGAGCTGGATCCAAACCTGTTCAAAAATAACAAAAATATTAGTAAACATTTTGTGGTATTTTTTAGAAATCTATACAAATTACCTGTAATTCTGCCCACACGATATTTTGTATATGAACCGGCATAACCCATAATATGTGAACCCAAACTATGACCTATAAGATGAATACGCATAGGGTCTGCTTCTTTCTCCTCTACCAGTAAATCTATAAGTTTGGCTACAGCGCGTCCAACTTGTACAGTATAACGGGCCGGTCTCAAATAATAAATGTTATCAGCTTGATCTCTCCAATTTATAGCTTAAAAATATAATCCCATGTTCTAAGTAATTCCATCAAAATATATACATTTTACTCTCTTACCAAATACATTAATGTGGCCTTTTTGCATATAGGCCCCTCTTATAGATTGTATAGAATTACTTTGAGTGCTAGATTTCCAGCCATGTACTAATATTTTTGTATCCAATTTGGGATTAAATTTCTCGGCCATTTCCTCCCAAGTATCACGTTTTGCTCGTAAATGTAAAAAGGATTCATTGTTGTCTAATGTAACGGTGTTTACCAATGGCGTATCGGGATTTGAACTAAAATTTTTAATCACAACACATTTTAATTCTAAACTTAGGATTTATTGCTTATAATTCTTACCTGCCATAATATTCAAATTGTATTAATTTTGGTATTTCCTTGCGATTATCCTCCGGTGGTGGTTCTACTAAATAAGCCACTTGTGGCTTACCATCTCCATCTGGCATATAAATCCAGGTATCATTATAATCTTCTTCATTTAGTTCCACTTGAGCGCGTATACCCACTTAGATATATCATGAAAAAAAGAAATTTATAGATAATTTACTTTAAATGCTAGAGCTCTACATAATAGTATAATATGAGTATTACACAGCTGCATCACCGGTTTTACAAAATTTAATAATGTTGAAACTCCTCCAATTAGCCACTGGATCAATACGAATGTCGAAGATAATTCATTGCGACAGGGACTGAAGATATTACACAAGCAGTGGGCTGATGTAATGCCAGCCATTTTTTGTATTATTTATTTATTTAGGATATAATATGTGTGTAAAAATTTTTGGCTATTACCACTTGAAATTCCTAAATATATGCATACATAGTTTAATTTAAATGGACTTTTCAAATGATTTTTTATGAAACTATTATTGTTATATGAAAGTAGTTCTAACTTGTGTTAGTTAATTAGTTGTAGTTTATGTTACTTATAATATCGGCCAAAAATTCCCAAATCTGTGCCCGTTTCCGTATTTCAATCGTAAAGATTCTAAACAAGTTCGGTGTTGATAATATAAATACAATGCGCCTGTTGGCTAATATTGACATGCCCGTTTTTTGTAAAATGGCACCCACATTAAAGAGTCAAGGGGCTCTTTGAACCTACTTATAAAAAATGTACATATGTAGATACCCAGCATCATCTCTAGACTCACAATAGAAAGGAGAGGTAACATCCAACCTCTATAACACAGGGCAACAGCGAAAATATGCTCGAATAACCACTATATGCATTTGATGTATCATGGGTACCTTAGTACAAAAATTGTAAGATTTTTAAATTCTATGGGTAGATTTTTTTTTTTAATTTTTTTGTAAAATTGCATTTTTTTTAGACGCTTTTTCACATTATTAGTGATAACTCAAAAACGGCTAATCGGATATTATTCAAATATAATCAGAAAAATTAAGATTTGCATAGCCTTTAATCCGTCTATATCTTTTGCTTTAATCGGATCAACAGTTTCGGAGTTATAATAAAAAATGTAAGAAAAAAATATATTTTTTACGTAAAAATGGCAAAAATTTTTGTTTTAAAAAAATCATGAAAAATAGAAAACGGCAAAAAATGTTCAGATTCATTATTCTATTACAAAGCCAAAAATAATAGCAAGAAAACGAGATATCGATCATAAAAATCGACTGATTATTTTCGAATTTATTCACAATTAAGTAAATTCGCTTATTTTCACAAAATTTTAGTTTTTTGCTTGATATACTTACGTATAGAGCGGTTTTTCAAATGTATGAAAAAAAAAATTTTTCCAATTTCATGTCGGATTATTATGAGATTTGGTGACAAACTTTCACCCGCAAAATTTTAGTCGAATTTGGACAAGGTTAACACGTGGCGTTTGAATGGAAAAAAATTGAAAAATTTTGAGTTTTTGCAAAATTAAAGCTATTTATTCCCCCTTTTGCAAAAAAGTGGATTCTGATTCTTAGTGCAAACACAATGAGATTTGCAATAAGCTACATATCTTTAAAATCAGTTAAACAGTTTTCCAGTTATTACAATTTGCCCTGGCCATTACATGTACTTGAGGACTTGCCGAAGACAATTTACAAAAACATTTTACTTGGTTTAAAATTGTTTACGATTTTATCTTTTTTTTTCTACTTGTAAACAATAAAATATAAAATTTCATTAAAATTGACTGATATCTTCCTATTACACAACGCAACAAAATAAAAAAAATAGATGCTTTTAAAACTACTATACAATATCCAAGTTCTGTTGAAGTGTTTTGGATGAATAAGAAATGTATGGCAAAAGAAGTACGCGAAATACTGTTTTGGGCAAAATATTACTGTGGAAATACAGTACTAAATGTAGAAAATTATTTGGAACAGATCTTTATGGCATTTTTATGATTTTCAGAATTAAAAAAAGTAAATAATAAAGGAAAAGTTTTTTAATTTTTACGATTTCAGTAGAAATCTGATAAACGATGAAATGCTCTATGCATAATGCATAATGGAAATAAATTTCACTCCTTGCCAATCGCACATTCAACCAAAGTGAAAGAAGAATACTCTGTAATTACATTGGTCATGAAGAAGATAAAGTATAGTGAACATAACTGGGTAATTTGTGTTGATTTTAAGATGGTAAATTTCCTATTAGGTCAACAAAGTGGCTATACCAAATACCCTTGTTTTTTATGTTTATGGGACAGCAGAGCCAAGTCAGAACACTGGAAGAGAAAACAGTGGCCTTATAGGGAAACACTGAATCCAGGTATGCCAAATGTTATAAATGTACCTCTGGTGCCCCGAGATCGTATCATATTACCCCCTCTTCACATTAAATTTGGTCTGATGAAACAATTTGTTAAAGCACTTAACAAAGATGGTGAATGTTTCAAGTATATTTCAAGGAAATTTCCAAATTTGAGTATGGAAAAGCTGAGAGCAGGAATATTTACCGGCCCACAAATTCGCAAATTGGTCAAAGATACCGATTTTCTCAGTTCAATGTCAGAAATTGAGAAAAATGCATGGGATTCGTTTGTATGGGTTATTCAAAATTTCTTAGGAAATAACAAGGATGATGATTATGTTGCGCACGTTGAAGAGATGTTAACTCACTTCCAGAATCTTGGATGCAACATGAGCGTCAAAGTGCATTACCTTCACAGTCACCTAGATCGTTTTCCTGAAAATCTAGCAGACTTCAGTGAGGAACAGGGCGAACGATTTCATCAAGATATTCGGACAATGGAGGAACGATACCAGGGTCGCTGGGATGCGCACATGATGGCAGATTTTTGCTGGAGTATTCAGAGTAATACTTCGTTATTCAATAATAGAAAATCTCATAAAAGAAAATTCCACAGTTTGTAGTTTATAATATTTATTTTCTTATTTTATATGTTGTAATAAATTTAAATATAGGTTATTCACGGTTTGTTGCTTAATTTACTTAATTGTGAATAAATTCGAAAATAATCAGTCGATTTTTATGGTCGATATCTCGTTTTGTTGCTATTATTTTTGGCTTTGTAATAGAATAATGAATCTGAACATTTTTTGCCGTTTTCTATTTTTCATGATTTTTTTAAAACAAAAATTTTTGCCATTTTTACGTAAAAAATATATTTTTTTCTTACATTTTTTATTATAACTCCGAAACTGTTGATCCGATTAAAGCAAAAGATATAGACGGATTAAAGGCTATGCAAATCTTAATTTTTCTGATTATATTTGAATAATATCCGATTAGCCGTTTTTGAGTTATCACTAATAATGTGAAAAAGCGTCTAAAAAAATGCAATTTTACAAAAAAATTTTTAAAAAAAAAATCTATCCATAGAATTTAAAAATTTTACCATTTTTGTACAAAGGTAGTCATGATACATCAAAATTGTATAGTGGTTTTAAAAGCATATGAAATTTTTTTTATTTTGTTACGTTGTGTAATCTAAATCCCGCAATTATTTATATTCCAGTAAAAAAACAACTCGTTTTTCACCAAGTCCATAGACATGACCCTTGGAATACCCAGGGTAATTCCATGAGATCACTTATAACTGGAAGAAATTGTTCTTTAATAAGGAGCACAAAATTGAAAAAATTGACACATTTTGCTACACTATACAAAAAGTCTAGGTAAATAAAAAGCTGATGAATTTAAGACGAAAAAAATACTTGAAGAGGGTTTTTATTCATAATAATATTGTACCCGAAATTGTCGAATATACTATATGTAAGTATAAGCTCATAAATGTACACATTTATTAAAATTCCATTTAACCATTTAAAAACATGTTTTCAATAATTCAACATTATGAAAAAAACATCATTGGTTAACAAAAAGTTAAACTATTGTCTCAAAAACTGGGAGTTAAATATTTTAAATGTAGTTTTTTTACAATTTTTGGTTCTTATTATTTAATTTAAAGTTTTTAAAACTATTTTAAAATCACATTATTATATTTATTTATTTTGAACTGTAAGTTTCTTTATAAAGTATACCACTATTCTATATATGAACCGTATAAAAATGTCTACGAATTTAACTCTATTCACCACTTTCTTTTTAAATACTTCTTGCTGTATTGAATGTCGTTGAAATAATGTTCTGTAATATTTTAAAATATGGCAAAACAACCTTAAAGCTTTTCATTTCTCTTTTTGACATACTACATACTTTTATATACATTTCATATTTATTATTGGATTATTAAATCCTTTTTTGCAACTTTATACATATGTACATATGTATGTACATACTATCTATATAAGACTTCCATAACTGTAAGAAACTTGTTTTTAATAATGATTAATATTTCACTTAGCATTTATAGTGATTAATGATACAATTTTAATGTTAATGTAATTGGGTCAATATTATACTTAAGGATTACGCATAAAGAACTAAAATTGCGTATTTAATATCATTTAACAAAAAACAACGATTGACTTTATGTTAAGATAAGATTATTTAATCCCAATGTCCCTATAATAAAGCTTGAGTAACTTTATTATTAAGTATTTAAATTTTATTTCCATAAATTCCAATGACTGTATTTACCATTTAAAACTATCGCCAATAGTAGCAGCTTACATGTATTTTTTGCAATTTTACACATTTTTAATAGGTTTTTAAAAATTTTTAATTTTATTAGATTTTCTTACACTTAGATTAATTTATTTGTTCTATTTTTCTACTGTCGCCAACTAGTATTGTCAAAAACTCTTTTAGCACTAACTTATATTTGAAATAAGTGAATTCTTTAATATATTAACATTTTTATTGTTTTTTAAATAGCAACAACTTATCATTAAACTTGAACAATTTTGTTACAATACTCGTAGTAGGGTGCCAAATTATGCAACTTGGGTACAATGCAATATGTGGATTGTTGATAACATGTAACTGTTATTGAATGGTCGGTCCCACTGTGAAATAGGCTAAGAAAACTTTACTATTACGAAATTGTACTTAATAAGATTTGGGTCGCCGCTAACTAATGCAATACACACAAGAAACATTGGTTAACAAGAATTTATTATTTTCTAATTTAGTTTAGTTATTTATCATGAAAATAAATTAAAGGTAACTTAATTAAAGGCGTATTTTTGTAAAATGAAGAGCAAATCGAAAAAATATTCTGAAAACAAAAAATTTTATCGTTTTTATTTCACAAATTTAAATCATAAATTAGATTAAATTCTAACCAATGTTGGTCCATTCCATTCTTCTTTTTGGAATAAACCTTAAAAAAAGGTTACAGGTGTTAAATACTTATTAACTTAAGAATGTATAACGAATATATTACCACAAATTAAATTGACGTTGTTTACTTTTACAAGTGTTTTGTCAATTAATAAAAATATTTATACAGATATCTACATGTGTATGTACGTATGTACATATGTATGTCTAAGAAAAATAAGTTTTTCAAATATTAGCAAGAATGTCAGAAATAAAACATTAAACTCCTGCACAGGTCGCACAAAAGACGTCACGGCAATCCTTTTAGCTAATAATTCAAGCTGTCAAAATTTAAAAAAAGTTATTGTAAAGTAACAGTGGGACAATTTAAAATTGTTGATAATAGTTTTTTGTTTTATACATTAATTTATTAAATTTCCTTTTTCTTGTATTAATATTCAGAGAAATTTTGGCATTAGGTGAGTGACCTTATTCTAAAGTACATACATACATATGTATTTTTATTTCTTCCGCTCCTTCGATTTATTTTGCTTCCGTAATATGTATATGTTTGCAAATATCCAGTTGCCAGTAACAACTTACATATGTATATCCATTTAACTTTATGAAAATGACATCGCATAATGGAAACGCTTAAACCATTAACGATTTTGATGCCTTACTTAGATCACCTTTGGTTAGGAGATTAACACATGAGCAGGTCATGTTCTCTAAAGGATTAGCAGCAATGATAGGATTTGTATTTTTTATTTTCCAAGCCGTCATACTGCTGGTTTTCCAGCTTAATTTCGCCATTTTCTTTTAGTAGTACGTCTTCTTTGATGACAGGTTTGATATGCTTAAGTATAGTATCTTAAAATATAAAATTAATAATAAACACATTACCCAAAGCTTCCTTTGTGCTTCATCTTTGGGGAAACTGTAATAGGTTACAGATTTTCCACAAGCTAAAAAATATATATTTTTTATTTTATATTACGTTTGTCACCCAACAAAGTATATCAGCCTAATCATGAATAAAAATTCCGCGGGAGTTTTTTTCCCTTTTCTCATTTTTCCTATTTAAATTCAATGTTAAAAAAATAAAAAGGGAAAAAACTCTCGCGGAATTTCTTATTCATGATAGGGCTGTATATGAATTTTCTTGATCCTTATGAAATTCTAAGACGATTGAGCTATGTCCGTTTGTCTGTCTGAGTTTTATGGGGGTCGGCCCATAATTGGTCATAGCTCCCATATAAAGACCACATCCGAAAAAGCCATTAAGCCGTATATATCTTATAAATATCGGTACCGGTCATTCCACAAAATTTTGTGAATTTCGGTCCAAAATTGACCGTATCCTCATATAAAGCCCTCATCCGAAAATCACTTCAATACTCATAAATCTCCTATAAAGAACGGTATCAATCCAAAATTTTACACTGATCATTTAAATATATGCCAAAATCAAACTGCTGAATTTTGAGAATATCAGTCCATATTTGACTATATCCCCTATGTAAGATCCACTTCCGAAATTCACTTTAATACTAATATGTATCTTAAATATACCGTTATTACGTTAAATTTCGAAATTTAAGAAGATGACAAATCATAGCTGCCTTATAAGGACCATTTCCGAAAAACAATTTAACCCACAAAAATGTCTAATAAATATCGATATCGAACCAACTTTTATACATATAGGAAATTTTAATCCAGAAATCACACTAATATCGGTTATGATAAAAACAAGATTACACAGAGCCCATAAAACCCCTCATAAACGACTCTTTTCTGACATTATCTAAGAGCTCTTTCAGAGCCCCAAAAAACCCTCATAAAAGATTTTTTTCTGACATTATCTAATAGTGCATTTACACTTGCAATTTTCAAACTAGTTTATGATCATAAGCTATTTTCATAAACCATACCGTTTACATCAGCATTTTTGACAGTTAAGTGGTTTATCTTTGACAAGTCATAAAACAGCTGACTTTAATATTAAAAATTTAATAAAAATATGGACGTTGATATGAAAAAAAAAATTTTTTTTAGTTTGTGTTTTTCATCCAGGATGAATAAAATTCAATTACAGTTTCTTTTTTTACAGAAAATTTTTTTTTTATTTTTGAGCAAATGTCAAATGTGTCCAGCGTTGCCAGAAAAGTGTTGAAAAAAAAGAGTTGCATTAGCAGAAACTGGTTGTTTGTAACTAGTTTATCTCAAAAGCTAGTTACAAAACCTGTTTTTGATTTGTATGGATAAACAAGTTTCTCAAACTAGTTTATCACCATAAACAACTTATAACTAGTTTATGGCGTAGGTGTAAATGCACTATAAGAGCTCTTTCTGACGGACCATTTTCGAATGTAATGACCCTCCTTTCTGAAGGTTTTCGGAGCAATTATGATTGTTTTTTGGGCTCATAAAGAGCGTTAATGCTTCGAAAAAGGTTTCAGAAAATACTCTTTTCGGACGGACTTGCTGGGAAGCTACAGCACCGTCTAATTATGCTACTGGATTGTGTTTCAAACAATATATGTATAAAATAAAATAAAAAATAATAATAAAATTTGCACTAAAACTGACTAGAAAATAAAGAATAAGGATATTCTAGTCCTAAGAGGTGAAATTGAAATCTGGAAGCCCGGTTGATATATATATTATATGTTTGAGCGTAGCGTTAAATTTGAAAAGTTTCGTCAGTACCATGGTGTAAATATACAAGGTGAGTGCAGTAGCACAGCTGACTGACTTTGTGTGTTTTTGACAGTAGTATATTATTTTAACAAACAAAATGCTTGTTGTTTCAGTTTTGTATTGTATTTGTTGTCAATTTGCACTCACCTTGTATAGTTGCACCATGGAGTACTTTTTAATACAACTATTTTTAAAACGACCCTATAAATACAACACTGCGTGTGAAGCATCATTTTATAAACAAGTAATATAGTGCGTCATTCTAAGGGAATTTGTGAAATAAAGTTTAATAATTATTGTTGAAACAATAGAAATCATCGCTAATCAATCTCTTGAGGAACAATTTTATAGATTGTGTGGTTAATCAAATTAAAAAGAAAACATGTCTGGCACATCTCAAAAGTACAGAAATTTCGTTGCAGAGCCAATGAGCGACAAGCCAGTCACAGATCTGGCGGGAATAGGAGAAACTTTGGGTGGACGTTTAATAGAAGCTGGCTTCGATAAAGTAAGTTTATAATATAAGAAATTGATCGTAGAATATTTAATTGACATAATTTGATTATTCGGCACAATTGATAAATAGTTACTGTTTGTATATGCTCATTAATTTAATGAGGTTGTAGTGTTGTAGTTCCATATGTATCTTGACACTTGATGAATTTTTTTGACAGTGACTCTAAAACTGTAAATAATAATGTTTAAATTCTAACCGTGCTTTTGCTTCTAATTCTTTTAGGCTTATACAGTGTTGGGCCAATATTTAGTCTTGAAAAAAGATGAAGAACTTTTTAAGGAATGGATGAAAGATACCTGTAATGCCAGTTCTAAACAAGCTTCTGATTGCTACAACTGTCTCAATGATTGGTGTGAAGAGTTCTTGTAAATGATTTCTGAATTTTTTATTTCTTGTCCTTAAAAAAATTTAAAAAATGGTTTCAGTATAAATGTTGCAATTACAAACTAATTTTTTTTTTACAGTCCAATAATTTCATATGTTAACATAGAAAACTTGTAGTTTATAAAAGTATTTAAGGTTTTATTAATAAAGCAAAAAAAAACAGTGTAACTGACTTCGAGTAACGTATTTAAAAGTAGTTTACATATCTATAATTTCTTTGTCCGTGAAATTAAAAATAATCCTAAGACAAGAGCCACAGAATTACAAAGTTTTCAAATTTATCATTTGCAAAAACGTACGTTTCTGTCAATTCCGTCCGCAATGTGTTATCATGGTCGTGTTCCAATTAAGAAACCATACATTAGTAAACTGAACAAGAAAAAGCGGCTAGATTTTGCTACAGCATATAAAAGTGAAAGTATGAAGTTCTGGAATCGTGTCATCTTTACAGATGAAAGCCAATTTTACCACATATGGAAGTGATGGAAGGTACAAAATATGGAGAAAAGCGAGTGAAGAATTCAAAGAAAAAAACATGTACATTCAAACATGGAGGAGGGAGGGTCCATACTTATGTACTCGTATGGGGTTGTATGAATGCTGGTGGCACTGGAGCATTACATATTACACTCATGCAAAATTAGGTACCACAAAGTGTATATTAATATTTTAAAAAATCATCTCCAGTCCAGCGTATAAAAAATGGGTCTTCCGATATACATACATATTTACACAATAATAATGACCCGAAACATACAGCCTACAATACCAAGACCTGGAATAACCCCTCAATCACCAGACATAAACCCGATCGAAAATCTATGGGATCATTTAGAGAAAAAAGTTAGAGAAAGGGAAATTCGGAACAAAAATGATTTGATTTGTGCTCTTCGGGAAGATAAAACTTCAACTGATGTTACTCAAAATCTCGTAAATTCCATTCCCAGGATCACAAACTAAATATTATTAGTTGTATACTTAGAGTCTTAAGGGTCGGAAAAAATGTTAAACTGAGATTTTATCAACATAGTTCAAAGGTGTCATGCGCATTAAGATGGGGATAATTCACGAGTTAATTTGAATTAAGACTGCTAATGTTAATTAACTGTGTCGTCTGTCTACGCTATAAGAAGGTAATTAGCAGAATACCTATTTTAGGGGACATGAAAATTACAATTAAATTTTGCAGCTATTTGGTGTTTTTTCCCCTTTTTTTGCAATAGAGATCAATAAAAGTGTTTGCTTTATATTTATGTAGATAAAGATGTTTTCTTGGGAGCCATTTCGTTACAAATCTACATATCAACAGCTCCAAGGCATGCTAAGTCGAAAAAGTAAGTTTTGCAGGAAAAGCTCCTAAAGTTTACAGGCGATTCTAAACAACCATATGAGGTATAGAACTTTGTTGTATAACTATTTATTGATTGGACAACCAAAATTTGACAGAATTTTTAAGTTGAAAAAAATCTAAATTCAAAAACGCAAAAAGAATTAAAAACATGCTAAGTCGACATAGCATAGTTTGGAATTGAACTGTCGATATATGTATGTATGTAACAATTTAAATTTGATTAAATTCACCACTTTTTTGAAAACTTCTGTTTCTATAATTTTAAGAATAAATAAATGAAAAAAAATTGAAGTTTGTGCCTGAATGAAATTTTTACAAAATTGTATAAAAAGGTACTTTGCAAGGTGAATTTAAATACTAGGTGATAGCGTAGCGCCAGCTGATTATTCATGGTGAATTTGAAAATGCCAAAAAGTTATATAAAAAAAAAACTTTTTGACAGTGACGAAAGTTTTTCATATAGAAAAATGCCTGTTGTTCTTGCCTTGTTGTAATTGTTGTAGCAATGCGGTCACCTGGTATTTAATTTCACCATGGTACTTTGGGTAAATAAACGAATTTCAACTAGCAAATGTCAGTGATGGGAAATTTTTTTTTTTTTGAGGTTTATTACCCGTATTCCGTATTTAAGTGAAACGTGTTGTTTTGTTAAAAAAAAAAGCGCACCGCGCACCAACTACGGAATTTTTCGCACAAAAAAAATTAAAAAAGCACCAACTTGACAACACTGCTGGTTATTCAAAAATTATAAACTGCTGTCTGGTCGAGCCAAAGTTTAAGGGCCACTGAAGTTAATTTGATCGTTGGTATTGCCATAACAAACCACTACACACACAACCGTACCGTACACACGAACAAACAAAAACAATGATGTATTTATAGATTTACATCGAAATAATGAAATTCCCATATTCTTTTTTTTTAAAGTTTGCTATATATACAACGAACCCGGTTTTCTTCTAAGAATCTTCGAGAAACTCCCAACAACAACAACACATGACCGACGAAGATGATGGATGAAAGGATATGTGGAGGAAGAAAAACAAAAAAAAGGTGTTGTTGGGGGGGAGTGTTGTAGTGGAAAAAAATTTTTTTTGCTCGTGTAGAGGTGAATTTAAAAATGTGGTGAATAAAAATATTCGTGGTGAGTAAAAAATATCGTGGTGAGTAAAAATCGTGGGGAGTATAAAAAATTGTGGTGAGTAAAAAAAATCGTGGTGAGTATAAAAATCGTGGTGAGTTTTTAGAAATTCACCACAAATTCCGTTATTCCAAATTGTTCAAGGTCATTGAAAATTTGTCATCCTAAAAGTAGGCAATGTGCTTTTTTTAAAGAAAATTTCTACAGCATAACTTAAGGATGTCAAAGCCATTTTTAACTCTAAAGCTTTCACCTCATTCCTTTTTTAATTAGTTCGTTCGACACGAGCAAAAAAAATTTTTTTCCACTACAACACTCCCCCCCAACAACACCTTTTTTTTGTTTTTCTTCCTCCACTCTTCATTCATTTCATCCATCATCTTTCATCATCGTCGGTCATGTGTTGGTTGTTGGGAGTCATTCGAAGATTCTTAGAAGAAAACCGGGTTCGTTGTATATATAGCAAACTTTAAAAAAAAAAGAATATGGGAATTTTATTATTTCGATGTAAATCTATAAATACATTTTTGGTGTTTTATGTTTGTTCGTGTGTACGGTACGGTAGAGAAAATGTGTGGTAGAATGTTGTGTGTGTTATGGGTTCATTCCAAAAATTTTCTTTTATTTAGTACTTATTTTGTACAACTATGGTATGTCAAACCCATTCATTTTTTCGTGTGTGTGTGTGTGAAATGAAGAAAATTTTTCTGCTCTCGGGTAAATAATTTTTCAATATTTTTTTGTTAAAGAAAAAGTATTAAAATTTGTAAAAAATATTGAATAAAAATAAAGCATGTACTGTAATATAAATAAACAATAAAATTTGCGCAAAAATTTCATGTACAATTCCGTCAAAATTTGCAACAAAAACCTAAAAAAAGAAAATTTGTATGAGCGAGTGAGTGAGTGTGTGTGTCAGCAGAATAAAAAAAGTAAAGTGAAGAAGTACGACGACGTAGACAGGAAGAACAAGCAAGAATCATGCCAAAATTAAATTGAAATATTAAAAATTGTGTAATAGATCTAACTGACGGCATAATTTTAATATTCAAATGAAAATTCTTTTGTTTAATTTATTTTTGTTACTATTTTTTATTTTAATTTTTGAGAATTTCTCTTTCAAAAATATGGCAACACTTTAAAGTGCAGCCATTGAGAAAAATATTAATTGACAAAAGAAACAATAAAAGCATTGCCATTTGTCTATAAATGAAGAAAAGAAAAAGAAACGTAATATGTACCAGAAAATTAAATTAAGCTAAATTTTGTTTAAAAACAGTGAAAAATAAGTCTTCAATTTTTAAAATGTGTTTTATAATTATAAATAGAATTAAAAAATTATAAAAAGTATCTATAAAATACATTAAAAAGGACATAAGAACATAAAAACATTTAACCCTTAATTTTTTTTTAATTTCTCTTTTGTTCTTGAAAGAATATTTTTCTACAACTGGCTCATTCGATTAGTAATAAAATTGAATACTTTTATATATATTAATTTTTGAAGCTATTGTTAAATTGTAAGCGTATGTGTTTGTTAGTGCAAAAATAAGTGAAAGCTTCTATAAATGTTTGCAAATTTTTAATTTATATTTTTAAGTTAGTCGAAGAGCGTGTATAAAAAATTGTAATTTTAATGTGTGTGCGAGTGTTTGAGTAAGTTTTTGGATGAGTGTAGGTTTTATGTGACAAGTTTAAATGCAAGATCTGCTGCCTGTGGTGACATTCATTTGATGATAGTTGATATTAAAAACAAGAAAAATTGACAAGATTTCCAAAAGAAAAAGTAGTTGTGTGTTTTATAAAAATACCAGTTAATGGATGCATAACTAAAAAAAATAATTTGTGTTATGTATCCTGTATATTTGTATCCCACACAACTGTAAAAAATGATTTGCTTTTCAGCAGGACCAAAAATACATAATTAATACTTTCTATAAAAAAAAAATTTAACTGCATAAATATAATAAAACTAAATAGAAAATATTTTTCAATTCAAAATAAAACAACAATAGTAAAAGATAAAACTCAGCAACTTAACAAGCAATAAGTGCATGAAATAAAAATAAACAAAGAAGAAATATCAACAACGCCAATTAAAAATAGATATAAAAATAAAACAAACAAAACAATCATTTGGAGTGTTAGACAAAATATACAAACATAAATACCTATACGAATTATTTTTTATTTGTTGTCAAATTTACAAAAAGAAAAAAGTCATCCTATAAAGAAAAAGTAAATCAAGAAATAAAAAATACCACAGAACAGCAAATAAGTAATTTACACAAATGGGTACTAATTCAGGAGCCACGACTGGCATTAATAATAAACCGGTTGGCAGTGGCACAGGTGCCGGTGGTGGCAGTGTCATTGGCACTGGCTTGGGCGGTTCTGTGGGTCTCGGTGGAAGTGGCGGAGGTGGTGGTGGCATTGGTAACGCTGCTAATAACAGTTTAGGCCCCAATTCTGGCCTTGGTTTAGTTGGTGGTAACAATGTCTCCAACACCGGAGGACTAGGAGGAGTTGGTTCTACCGGCAATACCGATGATGGCAATGGTGGCACGTCAATTGCAAACAATCAACAAGCCACACCACAATACACAATACCCGGCATTTTACATTTTATACAACATGAGTGGTCACGTTTCGAACTGGAGCGTTCTCAGTGGGATGTAGATCGTGCTGAATTACAGGTTAGTGCGAATATGTTTTCATGAAAACAAGACAAATCAAATAAAACTAGTAGTTACGACTTGTACGTACATATACCTATATGTATGTAGGTATATTTGTATATCTCTAACTTAAACATAACAAACTCTTTTTTGTAAATTTTGTTTGGTTGAGTTCTTCCATTAGGATGTTCAATTTAATTATTTTTACTTCACTGACGCTATGATACAAACATGATATGTATGTAAATACATATATACTCGTACATTTTCGTGTAATTAAACAAAGGATTTATTGTTTGGTTCCTAAAATAGAACTAACCCTGAATTTCATAATTACAAATACATACATAGGTATATGTATGAACATATTATATAATAGTGTTTTTTTTTACTGATTTACTTGTTATACAGAGGTAGCAGACAGCCACTTTAACAAAAGAAAATAAAAAAATAATTTTTTAAGAATTTTAGAATACAACTTTGGAAAAAATATTTCGGAAAGACGTCCAGGAATCCCCATTCCCAAATATAAAAATTAACCATACCAAGTAAAATTTGAATTAAGTGGCAAAACCTTCGTAGTAGTTCAAACAATTTTGAAAATTTGAGTTATTTGTATTATTTATTGTGAATATGAGAAGGGTATATATAAGTTTGTTATTCCGTGTGTAATTTCCACAATAAAATTTTCCGACCCTATAAAGTATATATATTCTGGATCCTTATAGCAGAATCGATTAAGCCATGCCCGTCTGTCTGTTGAAATCAGTCTTTTGAAGTCCCCAGATATATTCGGGATCCAAATCTTTAATGTCAGAAATGCTTTCGAGAAGTTTGCTATTTAAAATAAGCAAAATCGGTTTAGGTCAACCAGAGTTGTGGACCAATATGTGAGACAACCTCAATAAAAATTTGATATTTTTTGTACATTTTATTGCAATATTGCAAATTTGAAATATATTGCAGATAATACCATGAAATTTTGTATACGTTGTTTGTATGATAAAAGAAGAAGGTGTGCGGAAAATAGTAAGAATCGGTCCATGATTTCTCATAGCCCCCATACAAATATATATATTCCCGAAATATGGCTTAATGATAAATAAATGCCTATAAAATTGAAATATCAAGACAAAGTTCAGCAAAAATAAGTTTTATACAAAAAGAAATCGCAAAACGAATTTTTTTTAGTTCGGTGCATGTTTGACCATAGACCCCATCCATATAAAGTCCACTCCAAAATGAATGAATATATTATTTATTTATTAGTAGTATATTTAAATACTTTTATAATGTTTTTTACATTTTTTAACAAACTACATTTTTAATTTTGGTTTAAATTGTTATTTTTTACAAATGATACAATTTTTCTTCTAAATATGTTTGAATTTAATTCATTCTTAATATTATTTGGCATTGTATTAAAGAGAGTCAGTCCTTTATAAAATAGTGATCGTTGCATGGTGTTGTTATCCGCTCGTTGAATTCTAAAGTCTGAGTTGCAGATAATACCATGAAATTTTGTATACGTTGTTTGTATGATAAAAGAAGAAAGTGTGCGGAAAATAGTAAGAATCGGTCCATGATTTCTCGTTGAATTCTAAAGTCTGAGTTGCAGATAATACCATGAAATTTTGTATACGTTGTTTGTATGATAAAAGAAGAAAGTGTGCGGAAAATAGTAAGAATCGGTCCATGATTTCTCATAGCCCCCATACAAATATATATATTCCCGAAATATGGCTTAATGATAAATAAATGCCTATAAAATTGAAATATCAAGACAAAGTTCAGCAAAAATAAGTTTTATACAAAAAGAAATCGCAATTTAATAATTTGTACACTTAAATGCGTATAAAACAGATATGAATAATGTTAAATGGCTAAAATTTGACATAAATACTCTTTATAGACAAATAAATTGTTTTACTAAATTTTATGGTGGTCGGCCCAGAACTGGTCGTAGCTCCCATACAAGGACCACATCTGAAAAAGATATTTTTCCCTATATATATTGTATAAATATCGGTACCGTCTCAAAACTTTGCACAGCTCATTTACATATATACAAAAATCATCCCACAAAATTTTGTGAATTTCGGTCTATTTTTAACCGTATGCCCCATATAAAGCCCTCTTCCGAAAATCACTTTAATACTCATAAATCTATTATAAATAAGGGTACCAATTCAAAATTCTACACGGATGATTTACATACATGCCTAAATCAAACTGCTGGATTTTGAGAATATCGGTCCTTATTTGACTATATCCCCCACATAAGAACCACTACCGAAATCTACGTTAATACTAATATATATCTTTAATATACCGTTATTATGTTGAAATTCGACGTGAAATATCCTCATATGCCTGAAAATAAGTGTTCCAAAATTTAAAAAGAATATAAAAAATTTGTAATAGCTGTCATATAAGAACCATTTCCTTTTATTTAATGTATTACAAATTATCAGACACCCAGTAGTTCCCGAGATATAGGCCTATATATTTTCAATTTTACGGGCCCGCCCCCTCGAAAATAGTCGTGACCGCCAACAAATTTTTTTTGTTGGTATCTCCTCTAAAAGCCCTATTTAATTTTTTTTTTTTTTTTTAGCAAAATCACTAAAACTGAATTGTACCCCTTTTTTATACTCTGTTAAGTTACACTCAAGATTATTATGAACATCAGACAAACTCTGTAAATTATGGTAAGAGTTTGTAATTAAATCAATTAAAAATGGTGAAAATTAGACAAAATTTCAAAATATTTAACATAAATTATGGTGGTCGTAAAATTGTCTTTCAAACAATATATCAAATACTAATAAAATTTGCACTAAGACTGAATAGAAAACACAGAATAAGGATATTCTAGTCCTATAAACAGTGTAGTTTTTGTATTTCTTATTACGTTTAGGTGGAGGGTATTTAAGATTCGGCACAGCCGAATATAGCATTCTTACTTGTTTTATTCTATTATATTTAAAAGCAAGCTGAAATATATGAGATATTGCTCCTTAAGTGATATAATTTTGGGTAAATAATTTTGCTTATATCAAATGGACCGACACATTAAAATACTCGAATATATATACATATAATAATAACCAAAATTTGTATCCTAACTATCCAAAATATATACTATAGAAATAAAAGATATTTTATACATTTCAAAATAATAGTTTTTTTTTCAGCTTATACAATTTCTTATCAATAGCACATCAGACATGAATAGGTAAACTGAATCAATAAGTACAAAGAAAAATGTGTATATTTATAAAATTTTAAAGAAAACATTATGACATTTAAGGTGCGACTGGAATGTTCCGCAGAGAACTGAAATACTAATAAAACATTTAAGTATATAGACGTATCCCAACCTCTTAACTAAATGAACATTGTCACGCGACATACGTAAATGTTACTTACTAAGAGTACTACAAGCAAGTGTGAACATGGTATTACATTTCTTCTACTATTTTCGAATAAATGGCATGACAGCAGCAAGCAAGCCAATTAAAAGCAAAAAAAGTCCCTAAACAGTAGGTTTCAATGCATTTAAGTAATACATAGAAAGAAACTAACAAATTCGTATTTATTTTAATATTATATTTAGATTTTTTACGACTTGAAGAGTTTTCTTTTCTGTTATGCTTATTGAAATGTTTTTATTTAATTGATTTTTCTTTGGATTTTGTATTTTTGAATTGTTTTTAACAAACTGTGATTATGTGTGGACTTCTTGGCAAATACAATAAGTAATTAGAGTTGTTAAAATGTTTTTTTCTTAAATATTTAAATAATACCATAATATAGCTTCTTTAAAAGCTTCTGAAAAACATTCTATTATTTTATACTTTGTTAGATAATTTCTTAACAAGTAATATGTACGTCATTTACACTAATTAGTTCTCACAAAAACCTTGACTTTAAAAATTTGAATTAAATTAAAACTCGATTTAAATGCTATATTCGGTAGTCTCAAATTCCATTGATACATAAGACTTCGGTCCAAAAAATTTGAATTTGTTTATATATTTTCAAATTTTGCTGGTATATATACATAGTTTGTTTTTCTCTGATGTATATTTTTATTTTTGTAAATGGTGTAATGCTAAATATTTCGTTTCAGTAGATACGGGTTTTGTTTTTGTAATCTATGAAAACTTTTGGAGAAATTTGAAAAATTGTTATTAACATCAATGGGAGCAGTAGTAATAGAAACCCCAGTATATGAAAAACAAGTTCCATTAATATACATATGTTCATAAATTTGGAATTGATTTAATATTTATTAGCAATTGAATTTATTGCTTGTGTTAAACTGCAATAATTCGCCACTACTTTTTGCTTAATTTGAAAAAAATTTTTTTGAACTTTTCTCTATACAAAAATTGTAATTCATAGCACATAAATACGTAGGAATTTATTTATTAAAAAACACAAGAAATCACATTAAAAAACTATGTGAAATAAAAATTCAAGAGAATGTACAATATTCTCTACACATGCACATTCCCCATCAAACAAAACAACATGTTTGAAATTATTGTTTACATTTCCTTAAAAAAATTATAACACTTTATTTAAACAAAACACTATAAAAGTTGTAGCAAACTACCGTCCGTGACAATGAGCACACTTCCAAAATCAGGCGATAACAACAGTTGCACCTAAACATCATCGCCCAACATCTGCACAGCATGTAAGAAAACACAGACCATGCCACCATACAACTGGCTTAACAAAATAATGAATGAATGAATAAATAAATGAACAAAAATTATACAAACAATGATATTAGAATGTGAGAGAAAAAAACATGTATATAAAAATGTGTATATAAGTTGTATGTACATATATACATACATACATACGAGTACATGCAGACATATGTACATGGGTACGTAGTTGGGGCTTATATAAATATTTTGATATTTCATATGTAAATATTTCAAATTTAGCTATAAAATGTTTAATACAACAAAATCTTCATTAATATTTCACAAATGAAAATGACATTTTCAATTAGACTACACAAATATTTCAATAATAAAAACTGGGAATCGTTGAAAGAAAAAAGGTCTATGCAAAATCAACGAAGAAAAATAAAAATAAAATTATATTTTTAATTATGAGGTAGGCGTGTATAACAAAGTGTTAAAATGTTAAAAATTTCAAAAGTTTTTTATTTTAATTGCAATCATGTTTTTTTGTAATTACATTTTTTATTGTGTGAGCTTCTCTAGCATGTGTTTAAAGCGTGCTTTGAATTTTTTATATTAATATCCTATTTTAATTATTTATGTTTATGAATTTTTATTTGAAAAGTTATTTTTACTATTAACACTAAACAGTAGTACGATTTACATCATTTGATGCTAATGTTTGCAACAGCTTCCATATAAAAACTATAGATTACCTATTGTTATACACAACCAAATTCGGTCGTAACTAACATTAAACAATTTAAGGAAACAAAACCATGCTAATACAATAAATATTGGCACTTAACCAGTGTCTTTTTAATTTTTTCCATTTAAAGTTGTATTTTTTTTTTGTTCTTGCAAGTGGTGGTACATATTTTCTGCCAATACACCATCAGGGGTGTCATAGAAACCAATATTGTCAGAATTGGTTTTAAAACCGACAAGAAAAAATGCTTTGGTGTCATATTGTCAGAATTGGTTTTAAAACCGACAAGAAAAAATGCTTTGGTGTCATAGGGCACTGCTATCAGATTAATTATTTATATTCATATTAATTTGTGGAATGGTCTTGCAAAATTATCACGTTAAAGATTAGATAGAGGTACATATTTAATTAGCATATTTAAAGAAAACTCACTGGTCTGACTTGTATTAGTTTGCGGCATATTTTTATTGTTGTATAGGTTTTTTAAGTTGTATAGACTTGTTTGTCCCGAATATCTTAAGGTGCGGTCACACATGGCAAATATTTACTCAAAAAAAGCGTAACCACTATTTTTAGAACAAATTTGTTTGAAAATGTTTAATCTTACAAAAGTCTTGTGAGATCAAACATCATCAAATAAAATAAAACTAAACTTCTATTGTCAGTTGGCCCTAATAAAATAAGTTTTTAAAATAAGCACAAGAATTAAAACAAATTTTAATTAGTGGTTACGTCTTTTTCGTCAAATATTTGCCATGTGTGACTGTACCTTTAGTAGAATTAATATAACTATTTGATATGGTTTCAAATCTTTACATGATATTTCTATATATTTAACTAGATTTTACATAAGTATGTATTAAAAATTTACCAAAGTATATATTTAAATATCTAATTTAAATTTATCTTTACAGGCTCGAATTGCCATGTTGTTGGGTGAACGAAAGTGTTTGGAAAGTCTTAAATCGGATTTGACACGCCGCATTAAGATGTTAGAATATGCTTTAAGACAGGAACGTGCTAAATTTTATCGCTTAAAATACGGCACGGATCCTCCACAATTAAATGAATTGAAGCCATCGGCTGACGACTCATCACTGGGTGGGGAGGTGGCACCAGACTCCGAAGTTCCCTACAGTTCAGTATCAAATACCACTTGGCGCCAGGGTAGACAAATGTTACGTCAATATTTAGCTGAAATCGGCTATACCGATAACATAATTGATGTCCGCTCAAATCGTGTACGCTCGATTTTGGGGCTAAATAACAATGCCGAACAAGAAGAAAATGTTAGTCCTAATATCAATGGAAATGAGAACAATAAAAGAGCCTCAGAGTCAGAGGGTATGTATTTTTTTTTTATTTATTATTATTAGTAGTATTTTAAATACTTTTATAATGCTTTTTACATTTTTTACAAACTACATCTTTTAACTTTGGTTTACACTGTTAGTTTTTACAAATGATGCAATTGTTCTTCTAAATAAGTTTAAATTTAATTCATTTTTAATATTATTTGGCATTGTATTAAAGAGAGTCAGTCCTTTATAAAATAGTGATCGTTGCATGGTGTTGTTATCCGCTCGTTGAATTCTAAAGTCTGAGGCGTTTCTTATGCTATATGGTTGTACTTCACCCACGTATCTTAGTTGCTCAACCAAATATTCAGTAGCATTTCCTACTTTCATCTTTTGAATAAAGTTGATTGTGTTTAATTCCAGTCTTTGTTTTATGTTTAACCATTTTAGCGTATATAACATATTTTGTATTGATGTATATCGATAACATTTAAGTATTGAACGCATAGCTTTATTTTGTAATTTCTGCAGTCTTGATAATTGCTGATCTGAACAGCATGTGTATAGCACAGTATTATATATATTTACTGCTGTTATAATAGATATTTTGTTTCTTAAACGTTTGAAAAATCCAATTTTTTTACATATGGGCAAATCCTGCGAGACGAACGTGACATTCGTACGCGTTTTCGGACTAAAATATACACATTTTTTGATCTTTAAAAACCCATACCTTAAAATTTTGGATAGTGTTTAGTGGGATTTAAGTGTACTTTCAAAAGGCAAAAAACATAATTTTTTAACATGTATTTGTTGCGAAATAATTGATTACAAAGTATCGTGACGCACGTTACAAAAAGTGGAAGTAACTTTGAAACCTAAAATAAAAATTACTATAAGAGAAATCTAAAATAACTTAATTGAACCCAAAACATTTTCTCGTTTTTTATCAAAAGCCGTGAACCCATCGTTACGCACGTTACGTGACGCACGTTACATTTTTTCTATAAATTTTCATTCTTTTTGCATTTTTCAAACGTTCTATTTGTGTTAAACTTTTACTAGATTGTAGATATTTTTTCCGATAAATTCGAGCACGCTCAGGAGACGTAATAATATTGTTAATTATAAATCAAAGGCAATTTTTTGAACACCTTTATAATATTGTTAATCATAAATCAAAACAATTGCATCAAATTAAAATAACGGTCGCAAATACATATACACTAGAGCCCCGATTTGCGTCTATCTTATTTGCGTCATTTCGATTTGCGTCGCTTTTCTAAATGTGGTTTAATCCGCTTTGCGTCGTTTTGATTCCGATTTGCGTCGACTTTAAAATTTTGTGTCAATACATTTGTATAGAAAAAAATTGATTCGATTTGCGTCGCATTTCCCCGATCCCTATTAACGACGCAAATCGGGGCTCTAGTGTATATGTACCAACAAAGTTAACGAAATTGTTATTGATTTGCTATTTGGTATCTATAACAAAGATCAATGCAACAACACTTTTGCCTATAGGCTAAGAATAGAGATAAGAAGCAAAGAAAACAATTGCAAAAATAATTCAGACAGCGCTAAAAAGCGCCAAAAATATTACTTAAAAAGGTGTTTTTTTATTAATAAGAAACAGTGATGCCAACTCTAGCGCTAGATCAACTGTTCCAAAATGGTGGTCCGCGGATCCCCAGGTGTCTGTACGGGTATTCCAGAGGTCCGCGAAGAGTTTCAAAAAATTAAAGCAAAGGTTTTTAATGTAATTTTTGGGATAACTCAAACCGTGACGCACGTTAAAGAAGCTAATACGCTACATTTTTTTTTATTTAAAATTTAAATTTTTTAATTATTTAACTGATTGTTCGACCTTTTTATTAATTAAACAATTTTATTTTTCGAGATTAAGGTCGAAAAATAAAATTTTTAATTTTTTATTTAATTAAAAGCAGCACATGAACTTGATTTAAAATTATAGACGACTAGCAAAAAAAAATTCATTCTACTCACAATATAAAAAAAATCTTATTTTCCGTGACGCACGTAACAACGCATGGAATTGTCATTTCATACCTAATTTCAATATTTTCAAAAATGTTTTTTTTTTACTAAAACTCGAGAATAGAATGAATAAAAATATGGTTTTCAATTGGGTCATCTATATTAACACTAAAGTAATGATATGAACACCTAAAAATTTTATTTTTTTGTATAACATTAAGAGATCTGAGGTAGGGTAGGATTTGGCAAGCGTCTTTGTATTAATGATCATGATAATAATTTTCTTTGTATATACAAAATCAGATATCTCGTCTAATGTTCCATTAAAAAAATACAGTTGGATCAATTTCAAAAATTTTTGGTTGGTGGACTGTTTCTGGGATTTGCCCATATATATTCAATATGATCTTTGAATTTTATGTCTTTATTTATAAGAAAACCCAGATATTTTATATTGTTCACTTTTTCTATTATTACATTATTAATTTTAAATGTTATATTAGTGTTCATATTTATTTCCATTATTTTTGTTTTGTTTTCGTTTAACTTTAGTTTATTCATTTTAAACCATATTTATATAATTTGTTTAATAGTATATTCCTATCTATTGTTTCAAATGCTCTTTTAAAGTTCAAAAAACTTGCCATTATTTTATTAGTTTTCTTCATAAATTTCCATCTGTTTATTATGTAATTAACTGCTGTCTCACATGAATGTTTTTTTCTAAAACCTGATTGATATTTTGATAAAAGCTTATTTTGTTCTAAATAATTTTCTAATTGATTTTTTACAATTTTTTCAATAATTTTTTCAAATGTCTTAAGTGTGTTTGTTGGTCGAAACTCTTCGCATTTTTAATGTTTTTAATTTGTTCTATAGGTGTTATCATTGATTCTTTCCAGTTGTTAGGGAAAACTCCCGTTTCTAAAGATTTGTTTAAATTATTTGGCATAATATTGCCGATAATATCCCAGTTATCTAATATTAAATTGTTGGTTATTTTTTTTAGTCAAGTGTTTTATTGATGTTCTATTTTAAGTTCTTGTAAAGAAATTGCACGTAATTTAAATTTTAGATCTATATATCTAAATCTATAGATTTGTATGAAAATTTTTTCTAAAAGCATACTTCAAGTCTACTTTATTTTTTATAAATACGGCAGTAAGTCTTTCTCCAGCTATTACTTTTGGATATGTTTCATTGTTAATTTTTAATTTTGCATTACATATACATACATATATAGTTTTATTATATCGTTTAGTTTCAAAAATTTTTATTAGCTCTATTTCACTACTTTTTATTATTTCATTTTGTTTTTTCAATAATTCTTTTTCGGACATTTTAAAATTTAAATCTGTAATTATTTTTGCATCTCAACTTCCTTTGGAATTTTTATTTCATAATTTTCACTAATTTCATTTTGTACTGCTTCTTTAATTTTTTCACGTTCCTCTGTATTTTCACTTTGAATCACTAATGTTCCATTTTTTCTGTTTTCAATATACGTTATTAATTTTATTCTATTTTCTTCCACCTTTTTAATAATTTTTATTAAATAATTTTTAAGCTTGAGGTCACTTTTTTGTTTTTTATAAAAGATTTTTTATTTTTATATATAATTAACTCGATATTTCGATTTCCTTTGGAAATCTTCTTTAGGAGTTTTTTAATTTATTTTAATTAAAATAATTTTAATCTTTTATAAAAAACAAAAAAGTGACCTCAGCTTAAAAATTATTTAATAAAAATATTCGTTATTTTAAAATGTATAGGATCTACTTTTTTGTTTAGTTCAGATTTAGTTTTTTCAATACTTTGTTTTTCTTTGGGCTTTATAATTAATGGGATATTTTTAGAAATATCTGGCATCACCAAATTACTTGTCAATGTTTGCGCATATGATATTTTTTTACCGTTGTTTTCTTTAATAACTTTCTTTAGTTCACTTTATATTGTTTTTTTTTTCAATATTCTCATATCTTTTTTTTATTTTCAACTTCGTTTACATTTCCATATAGGCTTTTTAGTTCTTAACAGCGTTGCCACTTTCTGCACTATAGTGCAAAATCTGCACTATATAAAATTTCTTGCACTGTGTTTGCACTATAAATTTTTTGTGTAATTTTACACTTTTTAACTACACTGAAGTGGCAGTTCTGTTTTTTATTTTTCATTTTACAGCGCTGCTGTGAAAATATATTAGTTATATAAAAGCAGATTATTTAAATAACAACGATTAGTTTTTTATTGATTTATATTGGTGTAACTGTACAAAATACTATTTCACACTGTTCTTTTTTACAACAAACTGTAATGTATAACGATTTCAGAAACTTCTATATTGAAGTAATTACACAAATTAAAAAAAGATTCAAGTTTAATGTTGATCTTTATAGCTTCATTGGTATAGTTGACCCAAAATTTGCACAGTCATTAAAATTAAAGTCCTTGGTAATTTTTAAAACTCGATTTCCATTTGTTAAGCTGGATTACCAAGAATTAGACAATAAATGACGTGAACGTGCACTTTTAGATCACAAGGAACTTAATATTTACGATGAATTAGGTGCTGAAAAATACTGGTCTAAAATTTTTCAACTAAAAAACTGCGCTGGCGATATTCTTTTCCCAAATTTAAAAATTATAATAAAATTTCTCTTGATTTTACAATTCTCAAATGCTTCTGTTGAAAGGATTTTTAGTAAATTAAACTTAATAAAAACTGATACCAGAAATAACTTGTCAACCAATACGGTTGATCGATTCTTTTTACAAAAGAAGGCGTTGAAAAAAATGGTGGTGCAAATTTTGTACCTACTATTGAAATGATAAAAAAGAATTGGAAAAGTTAATTTTCTGTACATGCTTATCGCTCCTTTATTGCAACATAATCATATCTCAAAAAAAATTAACTTGGCAAAATGCGTTTAAAGTTTTAAAAATTTGAACAAGTAAAATTTTGGTTTTTGAGATATGACTATGTTGAGATAAAGGAGCGATATCTATTCTTAAAAGTATTGAAAATACATAGATATTTACATAAATATGTAAGTTACTTTTTTTAAATTAATGAATGAATTTGTTATATTTTTGTTTTGTTAATCGTTATTTACATACACATGTATTTAAATATAAACATACAGGTATGTGATGGAAATCGAAAACGAAAACGAGTTAGTTTTTGAAGTCCATTTTAAAGTATTTCTAAACAAATTTTTAAAATTTTTGTTTTAAGATTCTCTTTAACAGCAAAAAAAAAAATGCTTTGGTGTCATAGGGCACTGCTACACGTTCAATAAATTTCTAGTATCACCATATTTATTGAACGTGTAGCAGTGCCCTATGACACCAAAGCATTTTTTCTTCAATAAATTTCTAGTATCACCATATTTATTGAACGTGTAGCAGTGCCCTATGACCAGAGCTCCGAAATCTTCGCTCGAATTCGAGTAGAGAGTGAAACTCGCTCGAATTCGAGCGCGAGTACTCCTGCGAGTGAAAAAAAAAATCGAGTATACTCTATTTTTCTATGCCACTCGAATAAGAGCGCATATGCTTCGCTCGATTTCGAGTGCGAGTAAAATACACTCGAAATCGAGCAGATTATACTCTTGCCGAGTACTCTTTCAGTCTTTCTCATACAGTGGAAAATAGAAACTGTTCGTTTTTGCCAATTTGTGTGTGCGTGTGTGTGTGTGTAGTAGCAAGTATAGACTATGGTGGGGAAAGGTGACTGACGAGGGAGGACTGGGAGGTCGAGAAGAGAAAAGCAGCAGAATGTATTGTTAGGGACCGGTGGTTTTTGTGTACAAAAATGCTCGCGAAGAAAATATTTTCGTGTTTCATTATTTATGTCTTTATTGTTCATTATAATATAGAAAATATAAGTAAACTTTTAAAAATATAATACAACTTTTATTATAAAACCAACTAATTGCTCCGCACACGCGCACTGTATGAGAAAGACTGAAAAAGTAACAAAAACCACACGCACACACAAGTCAGCAAAGACAAACAGTTTCTATTTTTCCACTCGATTTCACTCTTAAGAGTAAACTCTCACTCTATTTCGAAGATTTTTACTCCCACTCTTAATTTTTAAAAAGGAGTACTCGCGAGTACTCCCACCTAAAACAAACGAGTGGAGAGTAAACTTTTTGTAACACTCGTACTCTTCGAGTACTCTTCTTCGCGAGTGTTTTTCACTCGCGAGTAAAATCGAGTAAATCTGAGCTATGCCTATGACACCAAAGCATTTTTTTTGTCGGTTTTAAAACCAATTCTGACAATATTGGTTTCTATGACACTCCTGAATAAAATAAAAAATGTTTATCCTTAAAATTTGTTTGCACCATTTCATTTGATTTTGAACTATTTTTGGCATGAGTCTGTGTAATTTTTGGTTAAGCCGGTGGCAACGCTGCTTCTTGTAAATTTTTTTCACATAGTTTTTGAATATTGTCTATTTTTCTAAATCTTTCATCATAACCAGCGTTGTCAACTTGGTGCGTTTCGCACCAATTTTGGTGCTTTTTTAAATTTTTGGTGCGAAAAATTCTTAAGTTGGTGCGCGGTGTGCTTTTTTTTAAATTTAGGTGCACTTTTTCATTTTTCGTGACACCAAAGCAAATTCAACACAACTTTTAGTTTCAGTGTGAGAAAAAATCTTTCTACAATAAAATACACCTGTACCATTTCACTCAACACTGTAAAATTTTTTTTGTGTACTTCGGTACGTTTTTTAATTTTTTCGAAAATGTGACCGGTAATTTTCGTTCATTTATCCAAGACTGATTCGTTCATTCAATTCGTTCAATCGTTCACTTCAAACGAATGAAGACAACCCTTATTGAATGTGATTTTCTTCTTGTCTTTTGATAAACACAGCTGAACGAAATTGATCCGTACACTATTGAACGAAACCCGTTCAGATAAATGACCGGCTCATTCCGTTCAATGAAGTGATCCGTTCATTTTAACCCGTTCGTTCATGAACGACACAGCTCTAATTTTTAATTGCAGTTTTTTAATAACTCATAACTCATGAAATCTATACGATGAAAAAATGTATTTTAAATACGAATGTATGATAAATGAAATCACATTCTTCAAAAATCTTTGTTTGAAAATCAAATTAACATTTTAAACATGTAAATAAAAATTCTTGTATAACCTGATGGTTTGGTCTACTGAACTGTAGACGAACAACCAGGGTTAGAGTACCAGTGGAATCCTAACAAATTTTATTGGAAAAAATCAATTAGAAGTACTTTAACTAGAAAACAAAAATATATAAAAAAAGTACCAAATATGTACTGAAATTAGCTTTTTTACCAATTAGTACTTTAGTTCCGAATATCATATTGTGAGTTAAGTTTTGAGTGGTGAAATGCTTATTTTATCTTCATTTATTAAAAAAAAGACTTTTACTTTTACTAATAATCGTTGATAAAGTTTTTTATAGAATTTATGATATTAAAAAATTTTAAATTAATTCAATAAATGTTTGAAACAAAAACGAAATTCTTAACTTGGTGCGTTTTTTGTAAATGGTGCGCTTTTTTCTCCATTTTGGTGCGTTTTGAAATTTCAAAGTTGACAACGCTGATCATAACGTTTTTCTATAGCTTCCAATAGCTTTTTAATATCATTTTCGTTTTGTTTAAGTGAGCTTTCGAATTCATTTTTGTATTCTAATAGTGCAATTTTATTTCTATCAACACCATCTTGGATTTCTCTTAGTACCAGATCTACATTTTGAATACATATATTGCATACAATCTCCACAAATAAATCGAACAAAATTATCTTCATCCATTATATTTGCCGTATACTGATCAATTCCAGCGCACTTTTTTGTAAAATATACACCTTATCATATACATACACCATTACATCTTTCGCCATATTAGTTTGTTTTTAGCAAATATTTTATTACTTATTATATCACACTTTATATTTATTATATTCTTATGTATGTTTTTATAGTCACTGTCTATCATTGATTTTTATTTTTTTATTACATAATTAATTAATTTTATAGAGCTTCAATTTTTAATTCTACCAATAAGACTTCTCCTTATCTATAATTTCGTCCCTGATATCTGATTTTATACAGTAATAAGAAATACTCAAAATAATTTTAAGTTTAAATGAAATACATATATTTATTGTCTTATTGTTTCAATATTAAGGGCGTCGAACACCTGCAAAAAAGGTTCAACAAACAAATGATTCGATTATACTAGATACTGAAGCTGCTGTAATGGCCAATTTTGAGTTTTTAGGACCCACAGAAATGTCAGATGATGATGAAATTTCCGATGATTTGGAAATGGTGACTGGCGACAATGATGAAACTGACATTAAAACACAGAAACGCATAAAATCTGGCAAAGATATGCTAAGTGAAGGTAAATAAATGAGTGTAATTTTTACTCCAACATTGAGTTTATTTTATTTTTATTATTTAAACTCATTATTATTTTGCTCCTACTTTCCTGCTTTATAAACAATACATATATTTAACTTAATCCGTGTTTTTCTTGCAAACTTTTCTGATTTATTATTATTTTATTTATCAGGTCGGCAATAGCCATTACGCCAATTGCTAATCTTATTATCTTGTATAAGCAAATTTTAACTTCTTTTGAGTAAATGTTTTTTATCATTGCAATATAAAGTGTATTCATTTTCATGTTTCCTTTACAATTTCCTTTTTACTTACTATTTATCCTGTAGACAGTTCTAACTTCTATTCAGTCTTAATTTGCTTAATAAAATATACATAATTGTATACTGTTATTATGTTACATACTATTTTATTTATTTTTTAATAATTTTATAAAAAGATCTGGGTGCCGAGTTGGGAGAGCAGCTGCTCAATGATATAAATCTTATAACAGAAGGTGCTTATTATGTTATTGATGTAGTTTATGTTAAATCTTTTCTCTTACTTAAAACAGCTTATATTTAATATACAACTGCACTTTTTTCGTTCGTTTAATATGTTAACAACGGCGCCCTCAGAATGAGGGAGAAAATAATATAAATTTAAATAATTGATATCACTACATTTCATAACTTTATATCCCTAGCTCTGTTGCGTCGGTGTTAAATGAGATATTTAATATTTTATTTATTTTCAAATTACTTTGTAGAATACAAATTCTAAGATATTTTATAATTTTGCACAATTTTTAACCAGCTTTTTTTTAGAAAAATTGGAATTTTAAACTATCTTGGCTTTTTAGACAATTTTTTGTTTTTATGACATACATACATACATAGAATATTTAATATATGTATGTATATCAACTATTTTTTTCGTTAATTTACATTGTAAACTAATATTTGTGTTTTTAACTCTATTCCCAACTATTACTTCTTCTTAATGGAAACATTTCAATTGACAAAAATGATCATCCAAAATTGTAATCATTGATATCATGCACCAACCCAACTACCTTAATTTCCCCTTGACCTGCATCATCAAGGATATTCATCATCGAATGTTGAACAAACCAATAATACTGTTAATACAGCCGCTTCGGCTGTCGCTCGTCGTAACCTCATAACAGCTGTTACCGCCGGAGGTGACGAAGATGTCGATGCCTCTTTAGGCTTGGGAGAGTTGGCACAATTGACTGTCAATAATGATTCTGAGGGTTCGTACGATTCGAATGCAAAAGATGGCACTGCCGGTGGGGCTGGTTATCGCAAGACATGGAATGCCAAATACACATTACGTTCTCATTTCGATGGAGTGCGCTCATTGATTTTTCACCCAGAAGAGCCGGTACTTATAACAGCCTCAGAGGACCATACGTTAAAACTATGGAATCTACAGAAAACGGTGCAAGCCAAAAAATCAGCTAGTCTCGATGTTGAGCCCTTGTATACATTTAGAGCTCACACTGGGCCCGTTCTCTGCTTGGGCATGTCAACCACTGGAGACACTTGCTATTCCGGCGGTTTGGATGGCAACATTGAGTGTTGGCAATTGCCGTCTCCCAACATTGATCCATACGATTGTTATGATCCCAGTGTACATTCGGGAACTTTAGAGGGCCATAGTGATGCTGTCTGGGGTCTTGCTACCATGCACAGTAACATTGTATCATGCTCAGCCGATAGCACCGTTAAACTTTGGTCACCTTATACCAAGGAACCACTGCTTCGCACTTATACAGCTTCAGAGGCTGAAGGCGCCCCTTCGTCTGTTGACTTTGTGCGCAATGAGGTCGATCACATTGTGGTGGCCTACAACAGTGCCCACTGTATTATATATGACACCGAGACCGGAAAGCAGATTATCAAGCTGGAAGCCGCTCAAGAGATGTCCGGCAACACGGGGAAATTCATAAACAAAGTGATCTCACATCCAACGTTGCCTATAACGATCACTGCTCACGAGGATCGTCATATACGTTTCTGGGACAATACTTCAGGGACATTGGTGCATTCGATGGTCGCTCATTTGGAACCGGTCACATCACTGGCGGTCGATGCCCATGGTCTGTACTTGTTATCGGGCTCTCACGATTGTTCAATACGCCTGTGGAATCTAGACAATAAGACGTGCGTGCAGGAAATCACAGCGCACCGCAAGAAATTCGACGAGAGCATATTCGATGTCGCGTTTCATGCTACCAAACCCTATATAGCTAGCGCGGGTGCCGATGGCTTAGCGAAAGTCTTTGTCTAGATGGCAAAACCAATAAAAACAACAACGATTACGTAAGATAATAATGAGTTGAAATTGTAATTGATTCATAACGACAATTTCAAAATGCCGTTATTTTTGTTAGAGTAGAGAGGTTATAAAAGGCAGCCATTAAACAAACAAAATATATTTATATTTAAAACAAACAAACAAATATTTATTTATATCTCGACATGTAGTAGGTAAAAGTAAGAAACGTCTTGAGGTATTTTCAAACGTGGCTACAACTTTTTATCCTACTGACAAACTAACCACCAACACATCAACACCGACGAGACAGAAATTAAAACTGAATTTTATCATTACTATTACGTTTTACAACTCCCCATAAATTTGTTTATTTGTCGTTTGGAAATACCTATGATAACAACCAGTAACAACTTACGAACGAATGTCGACTTTTCATTTATTATAACAAAACAATAAAACAAATTAAGAATCATTTAAAGAAACTTAGCTTATATTGTCGAATCCCTCTCTTTTAACATTTATTATATTATATGTTATACAAAAATAAAATTAAATCACAAAAATTATAAAAAAATAAACAAAAAATAATAATAAATAATAAAATTTAATTACTATGCATACATAAAAACACACATTACATTTATATACCTAAAAAATATTAAATAAAAAAAATAAATATAACTAAAAAAATCAAATAATTATGCACATATGTCCCCTAAAAACAAATAAACATTAGATCGATGACATGATAAAAAATGGGAATTCTTAGAGTTAAAATATTTACCATTTCATCAGAAATATCATTTTACAAAATAAAAATAAACTACAATACATTTGCATATTAATACACATCTACAACTTAAAATAACAACAGCAACTAATTCAACTAAAAAATACATATTTAAAACTAAAATTCAATATAAATTACAAAAACTCTAATTTTTAGATTTTAAAATATGAATATTTTTTAAAGAATCTTTTAATTTTTTAACTAAAAAGAAAACTTTATTTTCTAAAACAATTTTTGTGCTGTTTTTAATTTGCAATGTGTCAAGCGTGATATTTGTCACACCATTTTGTTTTTATGATGTGATTAGCATTATTCTTTTCTTCAAAATGGCGTTACGAAAACAATATAAAAAACAACAACAACCAAATAAAAAAGCGATTCAAGATTATATCCTTTACAAATTATTTCATTATTGATTGCACAATATTTTCCTTTACAAATTTGTATGTTGTTAATTTGTTTCATACAAAATCCGAAATGTAAAATAATACATAGTTTTTTTGTTTAGAATCCACAACAAAGTATTTAAAGATTACATATTTTCTCAACAATATATTTTATTAATGATTCCACGATCAATTTTGAGATTTCATAAGCATGTCATCATATTTCAGATGCCACAATAATTTTTATATGGACAATTGTCCAAAGTGAGGTGAAGTGATTTACAAAAAATGTCGTTTTGCATGTTTGAAACTAATTGTAGTCATGAATATGTACTACGATTTATTTTCTTGATGATTGATTGTATATTTTGATTCGAAATACATATACATATGTATACATAAGTATATACTTTTCTGACCCATACGAAGTAGTAAAATAACAGCAGTTTTTATGTTTTTATTGAAAATCTATAAAATAAATTTTGTTTCATAAACTTTTAATAAATTGTAAACTCTTACTAAATGCATAATAAAGTTTTCTTTTTATTGTGTAAAATTTATTATTTTAATTTTTCTCAATAAAATTTAACAGACCATTTATTATTAAACCTAGTACATAAACAATATAAAATGAACAAATATAAATAATTTCCATATTAATATCATTACAGTTTTAAACCATAGCGAATTCCATACAAACATACATATACATATAAAATATTAAAAATCACAAAACATAATATTTAAAAATATAAACATCATAAATAAAATATATTTGGGTAGAATTGAATGAATAAAAAATATTGCACTATAATAAATAAACAAAACATTTATATATACCGTTTATGATTTTCAATATTTCTTTCTTATACTAAATAAATGAGAGAGAAATATTCAAAATAAATTATGCATAACTTTTTTAACATAAAATTACATAACTTGTTTTTGCACGGCAAAAAAAAACTAAATTAAATATATATATATATATATACATATATCAAGAAGGAATAATAAAATACTGTAAAAAATTATATAGAACATATAGTAGTCGTTTCACTATAAGTCTCAAAAGTAGTTTTTAATTTAAAACACTAAAACAAAATAAAAATTATGTTTAGAAAAGTGGGCAGTAGAATCTAGCGGTTTTCATTTAGATAATAGAAACTTGAAAGGGTTTATTTTACCTAGACCAGACTTTCTACTTTATAATCCAACATACATACATAGGTGCATACTAAACATTACTAAAATTTAATAAATGATCTTGATTTTGCAGAATTTTCTCTATTTTTCAAAGTATGTAAAAAGCTGATTTCTATAATTATTTTACTGGTTGTCAAAATAATAGACTGCAAAATTTATGTATCAAAAGTAAATGCTGTCAAAAACTTTACTTTAAAAATTTTTATGAGATTAAAACAATTCAATTAAAATGTTTGTAATATGTTCGCTTCGAAAATATGCCTTTCTAGTCGTCATATACTATGGGCCAGATAATTCGGAATATAAGAAAAACTATAAACATACATATATGCCGATGTTCGATGTTCAATCTTGAATTATATCCAAGTTTTTTGAACTACAGTTTTAAATAAAAGGCATCAAAAAATTTGCTCGAATTAATAAAATCAAAATTTAATGGTGTTCTCTCAATCAAATTACAAAAAGCTATAATAAAAGAACTGAAAAATATATTGTATGTGGTTCCCCGATATCTGGAAATTCACACTTATCGCACATCAAATACAAACTGAGACAGATCAGGAATCGATACGCTAGTTCTTATTTCTGTAGTTTTTTCATAATATCTCCGACTAACTTGTTGGGCCATTTTCTAACCCCTCTTAAAATGTTATACCCAATAAGCACTTTTGTATTTTATTGGACTTGTGAAATTAACTGTTGTAATTTATGGCGCCTAATAAGATTCTCTTGTTCATGACCATTTAAAATTAATAAAATCACCCAGCCAAATCAAAGCAGAAAATGTATGTTTGTCACTCAGCTAGAAACTTTTATGCATAAAAATTATTATAAGGTAAAGTGTGCATCAGCTCAATAGCAAGCTAATTTATTTCATTTTTTAATAAGAAAAAAAGCGAAAACTTTATTGAATTACAAATGGCTTAATATTAAACATAAAAAACACGCTATTGGAAAATTTTATAATTTACATTATTAAGTTACTGTTATTTTAATTAAAACTCATATTTAAAAACTTCTTTTAATATTGATTATAATGTTTGAAACATTTTTGCAATTAAAATAAACAAAACAAAATAATTAGTACTTTTATATACGAATGTACATTTTTTATTTTTATTTAATTTATCAAAAGTATAATTTAATTAATAAAACAAGAAAGTTTATTGCATAAACAAAAAATATATATTAAAATTTTTAAGTTATAATTTCATATACAAAATATTGATAATGATAATAATAATAAGAAAAATAAATATAATAAAATAAAAAAATTATATATAAAATCCCCAAAATTAAATAGTTCTTTTAATTTATTTGTTTTTTTAACATTACTTTCATCAAACTTATACAATATAAAGCAATTTAAAAAATGCCTCTACTATAAATTTATGCGTAGTCCTTTTTAGTAAACAGTTTTGAAAAAAAAAACGTAAAAAATAAAATGATTAACCAGCTTATTATACAGAAAAGAAACACCACTTAAAAATTTTTTGTAGATACTATTAAAAGAAGAAGAACCATAATACCACAATTCATACGATATGAAATATAAACAACCATAATAATATTAAATCCTTTTGATTTTTTATATACATGTAATAAAACAAAAATATATAAAATAACGAAACAATTAAATAATACCTAATTTAGTGTTATAAGAATATTAGAAAAACACACATAAATAAATTAAAAAATGATGAACAAAAAACTTCAACAAAATAAAATATAAGAAAAAACATATACATACATACATTTACTCATGTTCATACATATGTAAACGGTCGTTACATGCATGAAAAATATGTAAAATTTTCAAAATAATAAAATAAATAACCAACCATCTAAACTAATAATAAGTAGTTACAAGAAGAAGGTAATAAAAACCAAACATTTTCTAATGGAAAATAACTTTAAACCGATAAATAAACAAACCAAGAAAAAAATCCGATTTATGAAATAAACATTTTGAAACCAACAAGAACTGTGTGCTGTAAAGAATTTATTTCCAAAGGTATGCCATTTATTTATTTAACTACTTTTTTAAAAAAGTAGTAGATTATACATATATAAAAATCATCGGCGTAGCTAGGCATTTTTCCTGGGGGGGTCTCTAGCCCTTTACGGTAAAAAAAATTGTGCTTTTTTATTTTTATTAAAAAAAATAAAGAGTATTAAACATTTTTATAATACATATAACATTAAATTAAAGTTTAAGACTAAATAAACAAAAAAAATTAAAGTATATTTCAGGTTTTTATCATCACATTGTCAATTAAAAAAATAAATTCAGTCATTTCATTAACATTAAAAAAATAAAGTAAAACACTTAAACTAATTTGTATTAATAATAAAAGTAATAAAAAATATAATTAATAAAAATAGTTAGTTTCAGTCGAAGATTAGTTTCCTATTTTGTTTACAAAATATATTAAGAATATCTTCTGCCAAAATTTGCAATAAAAGAATAAAAATTCTGGGGGTGGCTAAATTTTTTCTGGGAGGGGATTAGCCACCCCCAGACCGGGCTATCTACGCCGATGATAAAAATGAAATGGTCCATGTATATAATGGCACGTGAGAACGGCTGATTTTTTTTAGTCTATTCAAAATTTTCAGGGGATGGTTTTTTGTTTTTTAATTAATAATTGTTTTAATTGTTGTTGCATATAATAATAATCGAATTTTGAAGAAACTTTTTAAGCAATAAATTGATACACATTTTTGTTATTTTTTCTTTTACAGAAATTTTTGGGTCTTAATTTTTAATTCTCTATGAAATACAAACCAGTAGTAAATATGTATGTATGTACATATCGAGCGAAGCCGTGGCGGGGCGGTCAGCTAGTTTATTATAATTTTCGCATGTTAAACTTAACCTCAACTCTGTTCATTATATGTACATAGTACATAAATAATTGTTAGAAAGTTGTAAAAATCTATTACGGTAAAAAAGTGTCAAGTCCTATTACTTTCACGTAAAGGTATGAAAACGTAAAGGTATAAAAATTTCCTCGAGATATACACAAAATGTACAAGTTAATTTTTCTCCGGTTTTTAAAAAAAATTAGTGCATATCTTGAGGAAATTTTTGAAATTCATAAATTCAAAAAAAAAAAAACATTTTGATGTACATAAATTACCCAAAAATTAACGAAACGAAATTAAAAATGTATTTATAAATATTTTATTTCCAGAAAACATTAATGCAATCAAGCGACTTAAATTTAATTTCATATACAACTCTTTTTTGTACAGATAACAACATATTAAAATGTATTAAGTATCATTGTAATTCAACTGAACCACGATTTTTTATTGACTGAATTCCATTTGGCAACGTTCATTAATATTGAACTAACACACTGGTCCTTGTCACGATTTTGGCCATAGTAGTCGACAAATTCACCATCAGGATTTACTAAATACATAATAATGGTATGATCGACAATATAATCATCATCTTGACCACGGGGACCGGCAGAGAAATATACTCTAAATGCTTTGCAAACATTGCTTATTTGTTCCACAGTACCGGTAAGACCCAGCAATTTGGGTGAAAACTCCTTGACATATTTAGCCACGACTTCTTTTGTGTCACGTTCTGGATCGACTGTAATGAATATGGGTTGAACTTCCAATTTCTGTTTAGAGTTTTCTAAAAATTAAATAGAAGTGTAAATAAATATACAGAAATCTGTAGCAATTTGCTTACCAATTTCATCAACCACTGCAGCCATTTTTTCCAATTCATCGGGGCATATATCGGGACAGTGAGTAAATCCGAAATATATTAATAACCACTTGCCCAAAAAGTCTTCCGACTTTCTCAGACTACCTTGGACATCTATCAACTCCCAGCGTCCACCAATAGCTGCTTTGCCCAACTGACGTTTACGTTCCTTTATAATAGCTTCTTCTTTCTCGTGTTTAACGTACAGCATAAAGGCTAGACCAACAGCACCCAGTCCACCTATCGCAGCAAAACTTTTCCATGAAATTGGTCCTTTTCCCTTTACGGGATCTGTTACCGCAAAGCGACATTGTTGCACCGTTAAATTTTGTGTCTTATTAAAACTTCCTTGACGGCCAGCAAGTTGATTGCGGCAATTTATGAAAAATCTTTGCAAGTTGCGAGACATCTTACTATTTAATTCAAAAGTCACTTTTTTCGTATTAATCACAAATTTTACGTAAATGCTTTAAAAGTGATTGAACTCATCCGGCTGGTCCCCTAATATTGCTCTAGAAATCGACTTTTGAACAATCGATGTTTTGTAATAACAAAGTATAGTTGCCGGATGGTTCAAAAATTATTTCACTCCAATAACATAACGAAACAACACATTTACTTTTATTTTTGTGTATTGTCATTTATAGATTTCGATTATGCGGTCAACCAAAAATATGTTAAATTTTAAAATCAGTAGCGAATGTATTCGAAACAAATGAAAAATGGAATTTGAAATTGCTACATAGAGTAAGTAGTAAGCTATATAAAGTAAGTAATAAAGTAGAGAACATTATGTTCGTTTATTTGTTTGAGGTACTGTACATTTTGTTTTAAATGTTGTCAGTACTGCTAACGAACACGAACGCTCCTTTTTGACAGTTCACTCTCAGTGAATGGAATTTGCAAATAAATTTTTTAATAAAAAGTGACTAAAACCACCACAAAATGGTAAATATTTATAAAAAATATTGTGCAATATAAAACTTCTATATTTTAAAAGGAAATAAATATAAGAAACCAGTGATTTAGTGTGTAAATTTGCAAAATTTTGTATTGGCTGTTTTGTACTACATAACCTAACAAATGCTACAGTGAATTCTTTATGGAGTTTTCAATAAATTAAAAACATGTTTTCTTTTTTATGTGACGTTTTTAGAGACCTTTAATGCTTCAGGGACATGAACGTTCCATTACTCAAATCAAATATAACCGCGAAGGTGATTTGTTGTTCTCATGTTCAAAAGATCAAAAACCTAATGTCTGGTGGTCCGTTAACGGTGAACGTCTAGGTACTTATGATGGACATCAAGGTGCCGTGTGGTGTTTGGATGTAGATTGGACTACCTCAAAATTGATAACTGGTTCGGGTGATATGACAACAAAAATTTGGGATGTTGAACATGGTGCAGTTATTGCTTCTTTGACTGCAAAGTCTTCTGTGCGTACCTGTAATTTCAGTTATTCGGGCAACCAAGCTGCATACTCCACAGATAAGGCTATGGGTCAAAACTCCGAGCTATTTATTATAGATGTGCGCACAGCTGACGCTAGCTTAGCTGACCAAAACCCTATTTTACGGATTCCCATGTTGCAATCTAAAATCACTTCCATGTTGTGGGGTCCTTTAGATGAAACTATTATAACTGGTAAGGTTATATACATACTATATACTAATATTATCGTCTATTGGAAGTTAACTATTTTTCTATTACAGGTCATGATAATGGTCAGATTTCTATCTGGGATATTCGCAAGGGCCGTGAAGTTAATTCCGTAAATGATCATACTGCTGGTATCAACGACATGCAAATGTATAAGGATGGTACCATGTTCGTCACCGCTTCCAAAGATACATCTGCTAAGTTATTTGACTCTGAATCTTTGATGTGCCTCAAGACTTACAAGACTGAACGTCCTGTTAATTCAGCGGCAATAAGCCCTATTTTAGATCATGTTGTTTTGGGCGGTGGTCAAGATGCTATGGAAGTAACAACCACATCCACGAAGGCCGGTAAATTTGATTCTCGTTTCTTTCATTTGATATATGAGGAAGAGTTCGCTCGTCTTAAGGGTCATTTCGGTCCTATTAACAGTTTGGCTTTCCATCCAGATGGTAAAAGTTACGCCTCTGGCGGTGAAGATGGTTTTGTGCGTGTAAATACATTCGATAGTACATATTATGAGCCTCTATTTTAAGAAGACCAACCATTGGCGTTTTTTTTTTATTACTTGTGAAACCCAGAAGAGCACCACAATTTATCCATAATTTATATATAAAAACAAAAATATTTCAATCTTCATCTTGTAAAAAAGTCAGAAAAAAGTATTAAACTGACTGACTGGCAACTTTGCACTCTTGAACATTATGTTTGCGAATAAAATCAATAATCAAATATATGCAAGAACACGAAGAAAAGTATGTTCAATTGTGTGAATTAATTATTTAAATAAGAGGTGGTAAGTTTTAAAATATTACTTTGGCAATAATTGTATAATATAGTAAATAAAAAGAAAAAAGTGTCCTGTAAAAGAATTTACATAGTAGTCTATAAAAAAGTTGCAAAATAACCTGCTAAAATATGTATTTGCATGTGCATGGTTTAAAATGATTCTAATAATATTCAGAAATATTTTTCACTTTTCTGCCCTTGATTTGGTTTGAGAAACTAAAATTGATATTTAACACATTTATTGATCCATATTTATATCATTTTATAATATTACATTGTTAGTATATGGTCCACAGACTATTAAATGGAAACTAATATTTTAATAGAAAGGAGGCACTATCGTTTACCAAAGGTACATTGTATCAGCTGGAAACGAGTAAGATCCTTATTTAGAAAAAATATTTTTTCTCTTTCTTAATCATCACCGGTTGACCAGACATTGCGGCTATTTGACCGGGCGTAGGTGCGCATCCTGGTGGTGGTGGCGGTATACTAATAGCTCCATTGGCTGTAGTCCTTACTTTGGCACCTTTGGCTAAATATAAAACATTTTCTGTTGCCATTTTTGGAATGCCTGATTGTTGTGATGGGTTTGTTGTATTGTAAAAGATTTGCTGTTGTTGAATATGTGTTTGGTAGGGATTGGCATAACCATAGGATGATGATGGACCAGGTGCTGGATAAGTTGGTGGTGGTAAGAATGCTTGCTGCTGTTGGTATGGAGTAGGATTAGAATATGTATATTGATGGGGTGTAGTTCCAGCAGCGCCATTCATTTTTAAAGATTCTTCATAAGAAGGAGGTGGTGGTCCTCTCTGGATTAAAAACAAAAATATTTAGTAGACATACCTACATATATGTAAGGACATAAATATCAGTTTTTATACCTGAAAGTCATCAGGAGCAGATGTGGCTGTAGAAGGATAAGATTGTGGTTTATTTAAAAAAAAAGATTTTTATTCTGAAAATAGTTATACTACAGCAAATATTAACTTACCAGAGTTCTTAGACATATTTACTTTAATTATAGTGAAACGACGTTTATATTATAAAGATTAATATATGTATGTTAGACATGTATTATTGATTTGATGTTTACTTGCCAATGTGACTATGTGCATTTTTAGTATTTGCAAATAAATGTTTATATTTCTTATTATAGTTTATTTGACCTTTTTCATTAATATTCCAATAATTGTTTAAGCTTAAGGTCTATTTTAAATAACATCTTTATTCTCTGTTTATATTTCGATTTGAATATTAGGCTTCCTTGATTTTTACTAATAACATATAGATATAATGCATTTAGCTTATAACGGCTGACGTAGATATTACTCATTTTAGCTATGTATCCACGATCGTCAGATATTACAACGTTGTCATATCTAGCAATGTACTGACATTGAAAAATGTTTAGCAAAAGGTAAATTGTCAGTTTAGACGACTGTAAGAAAACTAACAATTTTATTTGCACACAAGTGTCACACAATGAATTTATCTGTCAACCAAAATTGTCAGTTTACACGGTTGTCAGATTATTGTGTGGCATTGTCAAATTTATTTATTTTTTTCTTTGACTTTTTTAAAAAAATTTATTAATGCACATTTTAATTTAATTCTTTAATTTTCTTCCACTTTTTTCACAAATTTTATCAATGCACACTTGTTTGTTTATTATTTATGTATATACAGAGTTGCATTTAGAAATAATTTCTATGACAATGCTGCCATTGGCAGATGCATAAGCTTTGCACATATGACAATGAAAAGTTTTTGACAATGACAAAATTGTGTGTTTACACGATTGTTAGATGTCTGACAATATTTCTGTCTGTCAATGTACTGAAAATGCTTTTTCTTACAACGTTGGAAGGCAAAAATTTTAAATTTACACGGTTAGACATTTTCTGAACATTTTTCGGACAACGTTGTAATAATTGACGATCGTGGACACATAGCTTTTGTTTTGACATTTCCATGGTGCAACTCTACAAGGTGAGTGCAAATCGACAACAAGTACAACACAAAACAGAAACAAGAGGCATTTTGTTTGTGTAAAATAATGTACTACTGTCAAAAATACTTGAAAATGTATTAGTTTTGACATCAGTAAATTGTAAACAAAGTCAGTTAGCTGGGCTACTGCACTCACCTTGTATACTTGCACCATGGGCATTTCTGTTATTTAGTTGTTCTTGCCAAACAAAGAATCATAAAATAAACGACTCAATCCCGTTAAGAGTTGTATTTGATTGCGAAAGGAATAAATTTATTCAGATACTTGGAAATAATTTGTTGAACTTAACAAATCGGACCTGTTAACAGGGTTAAAAACTTCAGCCGATTGGCAAAAAAATATTTTTGGAAGGTTTGAAATCTCAGCTATTAAAGATAAATAACGAATTTGTGAAAAGCGCATAAATTTTTTGTGTTACCCGTTTTATTATCAATTGGAAAGCGTAGATAATTTTAACGAATTTTAAAAATTGTATTTGTCTTAAATAATTTTTAAAATTCTAAAAATATTTAAAAAATTTTTAATCGAAGTTGCCTTCAAGTTAAATATACAAATTATTTGAAAATAAATTGTATACACTACATTTATTTTTGAATATTTCTGTTAGATGTTCTACATAGCTTTCCGTTGGAAAGCATAAATGCAAAATTATACAAAAATATTCAAAGACACTAGCAAAATGTAATGCATTTTCTGGCCTGCTAAAGCCGTCTTCAGCATTCTTTGTGTCATAGTGTTTCATTTTCAAACCTTGCATATTTAACTTTTTTTATTCATTAATTAAATGAGAATTATTCCTCTTGCGAGTATAAATTGTAAAATTTAAAAAATTTTTAATCGAAGTTGCCTTCAAGTTAAATATACAAATTATTTGAAAATAAATTGTATACACTACATTTATTTTTGAATATTTGAATATATGTAGTGTAAGAGGAATAATTCTCATTTAATTAATGAATAAAAAAGTTAAATATGCAAGGTTTGAAAATGAAACACTATGACACAAAGAATGCTGATGACGGCTTTAGCAGGCCAGAAAATGCATTACATTTTGCTAGTGTCTTTGAATATTTTTGTATAATTTTGCATTTATGCTTTCCAACGGAAAGCTATGTAGAACATCTAACAGAAATATTCAAAAATAAATGTAGTGTATACAATTTATTTTCAAATAATTTGTATATTTAACTTGAAGGCAACTTCGATTAAAAATTTTTTAAATTTTTTTAAATTTTACAATTTATACTCGCAAGAGGAATAATTCTCATTTAATTCTAAAAATATAATTTATAATTAGGTTTTTGGAAATAAAATGTTTTTGGTGTTTGTAAAATATGTACCTACATACATATTTATTTTTTAAAATACATTATTTATATTACTTAAAAATATTACTCATTTTAAAAATTTTAGGCGGCTTCTATTTCATCCAAAAATTTGCGACATTTTTTCTTTAAAACTTTTACGGCCTCAACAAATATAACATCCGGTTTCAGAGCTCCTACAGACTCAACAGAAAATATGTAATGATCACGAATTCTTGACATTTCGACTGAGTCTGCTAATTCAGGATAGCGATAGACGTTGCGACTACACGTATCATAACGTGCATTTTTAACATAAGCTCGGTCATTTTCATCAATACCTATAACGTCAGGTGAGAAACACTTCTGCAACAAAATGGCATCCTTTCCATAAACCTCCCGCTTAATTTTAATCTCTGGCAAAAGGCGATAAAAAGCGGTGGCAACTGGTGAAAATTTAGCGTGATCTTTGCCAATACCCTTAACTGCCACCAACTTCAAATCAAATTCATGACCTGGTCTCATTTGTGAAATCAAAATATCGTCTTGTATACAACCCACATCAGATTCTGAATACAATTGTGCTTGCTTGCCTCTGGGAAGCCATTTTATTTGTCCGGAATACACTTTATGATTCTTGTAGATAGTGTCGAAGTTGGAAGAATCTTTAACGTCCTTGCGTCGTGTACACTTTACTTTCAATTCGAATTCTAATGTGTCCAGTTCTGTGCCCTGTTCATTGTCTTCGCTGCGATATTCGAATAAACGCGGATCTGCTTTGATCGGTATCAAACCGATACGATGAGCCAAAACTTCATCCTGTATTATGGAGGTATTGTTGTACATAAAAATCTTTTCAAAGGCCATGCTAGGAACTTCGCTTAACATTAAACGCCTAAAAGCATTAGCAATGGCAGGATGTACACCAATCATATCAAATTCTAGTTCGTTATTTTCATATCTAAAATAAATTTAAAACTTTTATAAAAAAACATTTATTTGATGTTGAAAGTTGTTTTCTTTATACCTGACAATAACAATTTTCATTTTCTTCTTAAATGTTTCAATGTCCACGGGATCGTCGGCCAAGCCATAGTCTTGCGGATCCTGCTTTAGCTTATGTTCGTCCATATACAATTTTGGCTTTTCTTGACCCATATTTGATAATTTTATATTTTATTTATGGTATAAAACAGTAAAATTTTCTGCAGCTTCGTTTTATTTATACTTTGCGGTTTTATTTGCACGTGCAGACAAAATGTAAGTAAACATTGAACAAACACCAGGGTTCTTAAATGACACTACGTGACGTACTATAAAGCAGTGATGCCAACTTACCCCTTTTCGGACTAGATTTAGCCCGATTTTAGTCACTCAAAACGCGAAAATAGAAAATTGGCCCTAAACTAAAAAACGCCTAAATCTAGCACGTTTTAGAATAATCTTTTAGCCCGTTATTACTTTTTGCTCGATATGGCTACATTTTAGTTTTTTCTCTTTGCACCCTTTTACAGTTGTAAAATTGAACGGTTGACATTTTTCTCATTCCGCTTTGAACTTGCCTAAACCTTTTAGAGTTGCGAAATTAATAGACAGAAATTTTTTGTTTGTTTTTTTGTTCTTCTATGTTGATTGTTGTAGAAATTTTTATTATAAAAACGCATTGAAAATAAAAGAAATTAAAAAACATATTCAAACAACTGTTAATTATAAAGCTTTTGTTATCAATAAATCTATTTGGTTAATAAATTTAATTATTTTTGCAATACGCGCGTTAAAGTGAGAAAAATGATGTGAAGCAACAACATGAAAAATGCGAATGGTGGAAACTGTAAACGAAAAATGTCTTAAAATGTCCAGTACAGTAGAGCTCTACCGCACACTCTTCCTCTTCAATACATCGCCTACAAACTTCGTCTGTCTCACAGACTACAGTCTGTCTGTCTTTCAATTTCTCAACTGTAAAAGGGGACTTTCTTCCTTTAATCTAATAATATAGAAATAATGTTATTGGTTCCTTAAACCATAGATTAATCTGTTATATCTGTGCCTTAAACTGTCCAGTTTTGTCATACACATATTGACATATCCTCACTCAAACCCAGAAGTTGAGAGGAGTTTTAGTGTCATGAATAGAGCTGCAAAACAATCGATAGTACTATCGATAGTATCGATAGTTTTATTTTTTACTGACTATCGATAATTTTCTTTTACTATCGATACTATCGAAGTAATACGAAGTCGATTAAATGTAGCCAACGTTAATTTCTTGCCAAATTATTTTACGCAGGTTTTTAGCCGCCTGATAATTTTTATTGTATCGTTTTAATTTGCCATAATTTCAGACCGTAGAAGTTGCTTAAAACCAAAAACTGTTGATAAACTTTTATTTATCAACAAAAATTATTGGGTATCTGACAGAGCTGTAAAAGAATGAATATGTATCCAAGTTTTGTTTTGTTTTTTTGTTATTTAGCATTCAATTTTAAAAATTTAAAAAAAAAAATGATCTCACTTAATTAATTTAATGTTGAATTATTAATTAATTTTAATTATTATATTTGTTTAAAACTAAAAAAAAAACATTTTGAAGTAAGCGCTTATGTTTTTTATATACATAGTTTTTATGTTTTTTATATACTTTTTATGTTTTTATACCTACCATTCAATTGAAATAAAATTTTTGTTACAAAAATCAACAATTTATTTCCAAAACAAGTTTTTTGAGTTATGACATTGTTTAAATAAATGAGCAATGTGTTAAGCTAGATTTACACGATTGAAATTTTCTTCAAAATGCTTCAAACTCGTGTAAACAGCAAAATTTCTTCAAAATTTATTTATTTAATAACAATTAAATAAATAAATAAATTTTCAAAATGCTTCAAACTCGTGTAAACAGCAAAAATTTTGCTGCTTGAAGAAAATTTCAATCGTGTAAATCTAGCTTTAGTAATCTAGGCTGTTTTCATAAACGCAGTATGCAATCCAACATTTCATTGCATAGAGTTCATAATAGCATTTAGAATATAATTTAAAAACTTTTATCACATAAAATATAAAGATATTGCACTATTAAAGAGAATCTTAAAACAAACATTTTTAAATTATATTCTAAATGCTATTATGAACTCTATGCAATGAAATGTTGCATTACATACTGCGTTTATGAAAACAGCCTTTATTTCAATTGAATTATTGTGATATTGCAGTCTTGTTACTGCACTTAAGAATATCCGATAGTATCGATAGTATCGATAGTTTTTACTAAAACTATCGAAACTATCGATGGTGCCGACTATCGATAGTTTTGCAGCTCTAGTCATGAATTTAGTCAAAAATAAAATTAGAAACAAAATGGCGCATATTCAGAAATCGTAACTAAAGTCGAAACTTATTAAACAGAAACTAAAAAATAGTTCACAAATAGTTAAAGATCTTATTCACAAATCATAACTAATTTAGCAACTACTTTCAGCTGTTAAAAGAAATGCAACACTGCATTTAGTAGATTTTTGTTGACGAAAAACACATCTCTAGTTTGTTTTCTTTTTTTTTGTGATTTTTTATGATCAAAATGGACACAATTAGCAAAGAAAATAAGAAAAGTTTATTATTATTGTAAGAAAAAAATATGTATTTATTGCTTTGTGTATTTTAGAGACTCAAATTGGTCGCCAGATGAAAAAACTACATTTAAAGAATTGGTGGCCAAATATGTTAACATCATCGACGACAAGAAATAAAATCAATCAGCTGTTCTTTAAATGTATTTGTTAGTTGACATTTAGTTACAGCTTTACCCATAATTAAGTTGTAACTTTTCGTGCTGAAAGTAATCAACTCAGAATAACTTAAGTTGGTACTTAAAAAAGTTTAAACTTAGTTATCATTTCTGAATATGCGCCAATGTCATTAAATACGTGTAACAGTTTAATACACATTAAATGTTACCTAAAAAGACATAGGGCCATAATGTACGATGTTCAAACCACAAAATACCTGACGAAATGTGCTCAAAAATTAATTCGAATGAAACATACATATAAAAAATCTAAATATTTTATTGATAGTGGACTTATGGACTGAAAATTATGATGAACAAGAAGTCGAAATTTTGTTCAGTAACGTAAGTAATGTATTTAATCTACGTATGTACCTTATTTATTAAAATGAAATATGAAATGTAATTGAAATATGTATCTCATGGTAGTAATTTTTTTCTAATAAATAAATATTTTTGTTGTTTTGATTTTTAAAAGAAACATTTTATAATTTAGCCCCTTTTAGCACTTTATCGAAAATTTTGACAGGACGGCTAATTTCTCGAAAGTGACATTCCTGGCTTGTGATAGCCCTAGTTGGGGGCTATTGAAAACCACTTGAAAATGCGTAAACCGCTCAATTTGAGAGTTTTACAAAGCAACAATCTTTTTGCAAAATTTAAAAAAAAAAATTATTTTGATATGGAATGCCCCATAATGGGCTAATTTCTCGAAAGTGACATTCCTAGATTTTGATAGCCCTAGTTGGGGGCTATTGAAAACCGCTTACAAAATGCGTAAACCGCTCAATTTGAACGAGTTATTCAACAACTTTTTTCAATTTTTTTATTTTGATATGGAATACCCTATAATCGGCTAATTTCTCGAAAGTAACATTCCTGGATTTTAATAGCCCTAGATGGGGGCTATTGAAATCCGCTTTCAAAATGCGTAAACCGCTCAATTTGAAATATTTACAGAGCAACAACCTTTTTTACATATTAATAGTTTATATAGTTTCCTATATGCAGGCTTTCAAGGTCATTAATTTAATGTAAATAAAACACTTAAACCTTTTTTACATTTTTTTTACTCTAAAATGGAATGCCCTTAAACGCCTAATTTTTCGAAAGTGACAGTTGTGAATTACAATAGCCCTCGTTACAGGCTTTTGAAATCCGCTTTCAAAAACCGCTAAAATAACTGGAAATATTAAAATGAAACTTGATATTTAAGGTTTGATTTGAAACCTTATTTTTTTTAAAAATACTAAAATTTATAACGTGGGCACCACAAAATTAGGTTCTGAGTAGATTCTCTGTCCGTGGTTCTTTAAAATTCGTTAAAAATTTACTTGTTGGTAATAAGCGAAACTTTGCTATATTTTTGTCTTTGTTTTTTTTACATTTTTTGTTGTGGTTTTACATGCACGTGTATTTTTTATATGATTCCAACAACAACATATATACATGCACGTGGCATATGAAAAAAATTTTGCTGTTGCGGTTGATTTTGCACTGTATATTTCTTCACATTGCTCTATTTTTAAGTGAAAAACCATCTGACATCGGCTGTTTTTTATAGCAGAAATTTTGTGGCGGCAAAAATTATTTGAAATTTTAATAAATATAATTTATAAATAGTAAAACAAAAATACAAAAAAAACAAACTATACAAATTTATTATTGAAAATGGAGGGAAGTACATATGTTTTTTTTTATTGCAATTTTTATTTTATTTTTATGTTGTTCCAGTTTGACTAGTGCAAAGAAGCGGTTCTACAGTTGATCGAAATGTGCCAAGAGAAGGAATGCTTGTATAACCCGCGGAATAAGTTTTACCATATCAGCTGTTTTAAGATTTTTTTTATAGGTTATGTCAAATGTAATTGACATACCAACATTTGAACATGTAAATTATAAACCGTATGTGAAACTCAAATTTTGACATACACATGAAAACACATGTGGATAGAAAAGTGACATTCCACATGACAAATACACACAATGTGAACACAGCTTAAATTATAAACCGTATGTGAAACTTAAATTTTGACATTCACATGAAAACACATGTGGATAGACAAGTGACATTCCACATGACAAATACACACAATGTGAACACAGCTTTACTTGTTGTGCTGCTGCACAAGCGACCAGTAATATTTGTTTATTCATTTTTATTTAACGATTAAGATTCAACACAGAATTTTAAATATTTTAATTTTTATTTATTTTCGATTTAAATTCACAAAAAAGCAAAACATATGTGTTTTGTTTACAAAAGTACATTAGCTACACGTAAAATTTTCCGTATGAAATAATTAATGTCGCTCAACTTTTTTAAAAAGTTAACCCTGCCTTTCTTTACACATGCAAGTACTTGCATGCGAGTGCTGTGTACGTATTATAGAAAACTTATTTGAAAAACTCGACTAGCTCTGCAAGTGAAAAAAATGTGAGTGGATTAGTATAAAATGTGAGTGTAGTGAGTTTTTCGAACTGTTGCATGTGTAAACCCCGGGTAAAAAAGAAATTAATTACATCTGGTACAAAAAACAAATTTGTTTAGTTTATTTTTTATTTTTGTTAAGTTTTTTATTTTTTATAAAAACACTGAATGAACTTTTGAAGACCGTTATTAATATTATATTTTTTATGTGAAATTTTTCAATAAACTTTTATTAAATAAAAAAGAAAATCTAAATTTGGTGCTATTTTTTTTGCCAATGGCGCGTTTTTCTCCATGTTGGTGCGTTTTGAAATTTTAAAGTTGACAACGCTGGTGTTTATGGCAAAATAAAATTACCACAGATTGTAATTCAAAGTTATTCTTTTAATAAATTCTAGTTTATGTAGCAAATAGTTTAACTTAGTAAATAAAATTGAAAATTTATAATGTCTAAACGTTTTCAACCCATGAAAGAATTTGGACGTTCTATGAAAAAACCAAAACTGGACATTAGTATCAGCAGTAGAAGTACTTCGAATGTAACATCAAGACCTACGTCTTCTAAAGCATCAATAGTGCCAAATGTGTCACCAATTAAAAGTATAACCAATGATTTCTGGGATGATGATGACGACGACGTTATCTTACTGGCCACACAAGTGGCTGAAGCAGCAGTCGCTGCCGAAAAGGACTTTAATCAAACAAAGCAACAGCAGTATAATGTAATGAATCTTACAGAAAGCGAAATAACGTTTTCAGAATTTGCCAATGCAGCTACTACAAGTACACAACGGCAATCCACTAGTGAAATACCAGCTACAGATATTTTATCACAAATGTTTGAAGATGACGATGACGATTTTGAACTGTTGGCCGCTGTGCAAATAACCGATCCGGTGGTATTTAAAAAGCCTGCACCACCGTCAACAACACCATTACCTAGTGCTACGACACAAAAACTCAAACCCAAAGTTACTCAACAGTCTTCAGAGGATGCTATGGAATTTGTATTATCTCAAAATACTGGGCCAGAGTCAACATTACCCTCCAGTCAAAGTGCTGCTCGCAGGCAATTGGCATCAGAGAGACAAATAAAATTTCTAATGGAAAAGGTAGATGTTTTAAAAAAAGAAAACTCCAAGTTAAGCAACGATCTGACAGAGGCGAAGACAAAAATTTTTTCGAAAGAAGGAGAAGCATCATTGCTGCGCGATGAGCTACGTCATTTAAAACAACAGGCTCAAACATTAAAAATGGAAAAGTTTTTAAGCGCGCAAAATGCTCAAAACGAATGTCAGTCAAAAATGGATGAATTAACTAAGGCAGTAAAGGCCAAAGAGGCCGAGGTTCGTATGAAAGAAATGGAATGTTCTTTAGTTAAAATGCGATATGAAGATGACACACAACGGTTACAACAAAGTATATGTGATGAGTCTATCAGACAAGTGCACATAAAACAAAGGCGGAAAGATCCACGTGCTGCCACGTTCTCGTCAACAAAACAACAGCGTCGTCTGGCAAAATGTCTTATGAGAATGCCAAGTTTGGATGTTTGTACAACGTTAGCAACTAAATTGGAAGAATGTACCCTTAGCCAAATTCATCCCTTGATATATGAGCATTCATTGGACAAGGGGAGTTCCAAAAAGCAAAGAAGTTTATTCCAACTTGAATTGGAAAACATACAAACAAAACTGGCCCAGCTACAACTCTTAGGAGTAGAAAAATTGCCAGATAAATTCTCAAAATCTTGCTTAGACTCTGTAAGCAAAGTAATGCCCGAATTTTGGTCTTATATTCATAGTTTAGAGTTTCCCAAGAATCGTCGTATACATCCCTATCACGATTACTCTCTTACTAATACGAAATCTCCGCCAAGAGGTGATGATTATGTACGTTGTTTACAAGAACCCGCTGAATTATACGACGATGAACGATGTTTATGTTTAAGACGTTACATTGCTGCTTTGTCCATTATTTGTCAAAAAGTGCCAGAATTAACTTGGTCGCTATTGCAACACAAACATGGTGAATACTATCTTCTGCATATTGTGACAGACTCGGTATCGAAACTGGGATTTGCCCGTGAAATTTGCGAACACTTTGGGGTGTTGGAGGCTCTAGCTGTTTGGTTAAACAGCTTGCTGCTTCACGTATCAACGACAACGCCTGTAAACTGTTTAGAAATGTTGGTTGATCTCTTGAAATCTTTGGTGTTTTCTCGCCCTAGCGCCTGGATTTTCCGAGAAATATCAATTGGTCTAAGGCAATGTTGTAGATTGCCCAGTGCTTTGGAATTGTTGTGTGTTAATAGCCCCGTATCTACATTTGTGGCAGATCGAGTGCGTTCCATATATAGATTTTCTAATGAATCGTGTTTGATACAGGCAAGTAATTGACATGCTTGTAATTACTGGCACATTTAAGATTTTGCTAAATTTGTTCTTTTTTAGGTTTACTGTGGTCTACTAGAAATTGCATTTCCATTGAGTACGCATCTACATTTACAGCATTTTAAACTTCTCGTTGTAATATGTTTAAATCATGTTCGTTTCGTATATCAGTGCTTTCAAAGGCCACCAACATTTTTACAAAAACTGTTGCCTCTATATGATGACGACGAAGAAGAGGGTAATAATGAAAGACGGAATGATGTTTCTAATAATACTGGCAACAAGAAAATGGATTTTGAAACAACTGATCAGAAATCAACAATAAATTTGGCAACTAAATCGAATACCACGTCATCTTCAACAATAACAGCAGGTAACGATAATACCACAGATTTAAATCCAAGATGCGAATGTTATGTGAAATTATGCCTTAGTGTAGTAACACTGATCTTTCAACTTCTTAGACAATGGTTACTGAACAAAAAGGATCATTGTAAGTAGATTTGATTTGTTTGTCTTTACAAGTTTAATTAATTTGTTTGATTTTAGGTACTTTGCAGGTAGCTGAAATTTCACGCTTATCAGTGCAACTATTGCATGTCATATTTTGTGACAACTATTTGACTTCTTTATTTAGAGAGTCTGAGGAAACGACAAAACATTATCTCTGCTTAATCATTAAATGGTGGTCAGATAATTCAAAAAATCTACAATTTAATGACATTAATAGTAAGTTTGTTTAATTTCTGTCTGATGCGTTAAATAATTATTTTCTTCATTTTCAGTGAAATTTTTGCAAAAACTACAAAATTCTCATGTCTTGCCTAAGGACATAACAGCCGAAACAAACTACCATAATCTGAATATTGATTTGTCCGAGTGGCAAAAATGTAGTAATAATGACAATGTAAGCCATATAAAACCACCCAATAATGCCGATGAAGCTGACAACTACGCCAGTAAATTAAATTTAATTCAAGATGCTTCAAATCAAAAAAAGTTTTTTGAAGGTCTTAAAGGCTTTGCCTTTAATTTTCAGTGATTTTGTGTGTACCTATACATATATAATATGATAATTGTTATTTTGTTAAATGATATTTAGTTTTATTTTTATAATATGTAATATGTCTTTAATAAAAAAAATATTAAATTGATAAAAAATAGTTTTTTTTTATAATGAAGTAAAAATTAATTTTTTATTTTGCAATATGTATTTTTATTTAATTTAAATACCAGGGCGCACAGTAAACAATGAAGAGTATTAATAATTTTTTTTGGATTTTATTGTTAAATCCCTGAAGTATGCTTTGAATTTCTATTATAAATAAAAAACAGTATAAAAACCGTTTAAATGAATAAAAAGCCTGGAGGTATGTTTTTATTTGTTTTAATATAAACAACATTTGCAAGTTTGTAAAAAAGGGTTTTTATTGCTGTACGCTATAAAAGTATAAAATTTATGTACGTGTGTTTGTATAAATTTTGAATAAATATGATGATGAGAATGATGTGTTTTTTTATGTTTTTTTTAAGTGAGTGTATAATTATTATATGTATGACTACAAACATTTGCAAAATTTTTTATATTTAAATTTGGTGTTTAATTTTTGGTTTCAAAAAGTTTTAAAGCACATATTTAGCAAAAATAAAAAAGAATCTGGATATATATAAACTTCAGTTAGCTGACGTTTAAAACTGAAATATGTGGATTTGAATATAAGTAGAGATTAACGTTAACAAGTATGTGCTTTAAAATGTAAGTACTTTTTTCTAAATATTAATTATGTATGTATATATATTATGTTAAATATATTAAGTTTTTGTAAAATAAATATTATTTACTGTTTAGCTAATAAGATGAATTACTTGAAATAATCAGAAACACTACAAAATATATATGTAGTACAAATTAACAAATTCCAATATACGAACAGACATGAAAGGGAAAGGAAGAACCAATTAAAAGTATAACCAATGATTTCTGGGATGATGATGACGACGACGTTATCTTACTGGCCACACAAGTGGCTGAAGCAGCAGTCGCTGCCGAAAAGGACTTTAATCAAACAAAGCAACAGCAGTATAATGTAATGAATCTTACAGAAAGCGAAATAACGTTTTCAGAATTTGCCAATGCAGCTACTACAAGTACACAACGGCAATCCACTAGTGAAATACCAGCTACAGATATTTTATCACAAATGTTTGAAGATGACGATGACGATTTTGAACTGTTGGCCGCTGTGCAAATAACCGATCCGGTGGTATTTAAAAAGCCTGCACCACCGTCAACAACACCATTACCTAGTGCTACGACACAAAAACTCAAACCCAAAGTTACTCAACAGTCTTCAGAGGATGCTATGGAATTTGTATTATCTCAAAATACTGGGCCAGAGTCAACATTACCCTCCAGTCAAAGTGCTGCTCGCAGGCAATTGGCATCAGAGAGACAAATAAAATTTCTAATGGAAAAGGTAGATGTTTTAAAAAAAGAAAACTCCAAGTTAAGCAACGATCTGACAGAGGCGAAGACAAAAATTTTTTCGAAAGAAGGAGAAGCATCATTGCTGCGCGATGAGCTACGTCATTTAAAACAACAGGCTCAAACATTAAAAATGGAAAAGTTTTTAAGCGCGCAAAATGCTCAAAACGAATGTCAGTCAAAAATGGATGAATTAACTAAGGCAGTAAAGGCCAAAGAGGCCGAGGTTCGTATGAAAGAAATGGAATGTTCTTTAGTTAAAATGCGATATGAAGATGACACACAACGGTTACAACAAAGTATATGTGATGAGTCTATCAGACAAGTGCACATAAAACAAAGGCGGAAAGATCCACGTGCTGCCACGTTCTCGTCAACAAAACAACAGCGTCGTCTGGCAAAATGTCTTATGAGAATGCCAAGTTTGGATGTTTGTACAACGTTAGCAACTAAATTGGAAGAATGTACCCTTAGCCAAATTCATCCCTTGATATATGAGCATTCATTGGACAAGGGGAGTTCCAAAAAGCAAAGAAGTTTATTCCAACTTGAATTGGAAAACATACAAACAAAACTGGCCCAGCTACAACTCTTAGGAGTAGAAAAATTGCCAGATAAATTCTCAAAATCTTGCTTAGACTCTGTAAGCAAAGTAATGCCCGAATTTTGGTCTTATATTCATAGTTTAGAGTTTCCCAAGAATCGTCGTATACATCCCTATCACGATTACTCTCTTACTAATACGAAATCTCCGCCAAGAGGTGATGATTATGTACGTTGTTTACAAGAACCCGCTGAATTATACGACGATGAACGATGTTTATGTTTAAGACGTTACATTGCTGCTTTGTCCATTATTTGTCAAAAAGTGCCAGAATTAACTTGGTCGCTATTGCAACACAAACATGGTGAATACTATCTTCTGCATATTGTGACAGACTCGGTATCGAAACTGGGATTTGCCCGTGAAATTTGCGAACACTTTGGGGTGTTGGAGGCTCTAGCTGTTTGGTTAAACAGCTTGCTGCTTCACGTATCAACGACAACGCCTGTAAACTGTTTAGAAATGTTGGTTGATCTCTTGAAATCTTTGGTGTTTTCTCGCCCTAGCGCCTGGATTTTCCGAGAAATATCAATTGGTCTAAGGCAATGTTGTAGATTGCCCAGTGCTTTGGAATTGTTGTGTGTTAATAGCCCCGTATCTACATTTGTGGCAGATCGAGTGCGTTCCATATATAGATTTTCTAATGAATCGTGTTTGATACAGGCAAGTAATTGACATGCTTTTAATTACTGGCACATTTAAGATTTTGCTAAATTTGTTCTTTTTTAGGTTTACTGTGGTCTACTAGAAATTGCATTTCCATTGAGTACGCATCTACATTTACAGCATTTTAAACTTCTCGTTGTAATATGTTTAAATCATGTTCGTTTCGTATATCAGTGCTTTCAAAGGCCACCAACATTTTTACAAAAACTGTTGCCTCTATATGATGACGACGAAGAAGAGGGTAATAATGAAAGACGGAATGATGTTTCTAATAATACTGGCAACAAGAAAATGGATTTTGAAACAACTGATCAGAAATCAACAATAAATTTGGCAACTAAATCGAATACCACGTCATCTTCAACAATAACAGCAGGTAACGATAATACCACAGATTTAAATCCAAGATGCGAATGTTATGTGAAATTATGCCTTAGTGTAGTAACACTGATCTTTCAACTTCTTAGACAATGGTTACTGAACAAAAAGGATCATTGTAAGTAGATTTGATTTGTTTGTCTTTACAAGTTTAATTAATTTGTTTGATTTTAGGTACTTTGCAGGTAGCTGAAATTTCACGCTTATCAGTGCAACTATTGCATGTCATATTTTGTGACAACTATTTGACTTCTTTATTTAGAGAGTCTGAGGAAACGACAAAACATTATCTCTGCTTAATCATTAAATGGTGGTCAGATAATTCAAAAAATCTACAATTTAATGACATTAATAGTAAGTTTGTTTAATTTCTGTCTGATGCGTTAAATAATTATTTTCTTCATTTTCAGTGAAATTTTTGCAAAAACTACAAAATTCTCATGTCTTGCCTAAGGACATAACAGCCGAAACAAACTACCATAATCTGAATATTGATTTGTCCGAGTGGCAAAAATGTAGTAATAATGACAATGTAAGCCATATAAAACCACCCAATAATGCCGATGAAGCTGACAACTACGCCAGTAAATTAAATTTAATTCAAGATGCTTCAAATCAAAAAAAGTTTTTTGAAGGTCTTAAAGGCTTTGCCTTTAATTTTCAGTGATTTTGTGTGTACCTATACATATATAATATGATAATTGTTATTTTGTTAAATGATATTTAGTTTTATTTTTATAATATGTAATATGTCTTTAATAAAAAAAATATTAAATTGATAAAAAATAGTTTTTTTTTATAATGAAGTAAAAATTAATTTTTTATTTTGCAATATGTATTTTTATTTAATTTAAATACCAGGGCGCACAGTAAACAATGAAGAGTATTAATAATTTTTTTTGGATTTTATTGTTAAATCCCTGAAGTATGCTTTGAATTTCTATTATAAATAAAAAACAGTATAAAAACCGTTTAAATGAATAAAAAGCCTGGAGGTATGTTTTTATTTGTTTTAATATAAACAACATTTGCAAGTTTGTAAAAAAGGGTTTTTATTGCTGTACGCTATAAAAGTATAAAATTTATGTACGTGTGTTTGTATAAATTTTGAATAAATATGATGATGAGAATGATGTGTTTTTTTATGTTTTTTTTAAGTGAGTGTATAATTATTATATGTATGACTACAAACATTTGCAAAATTTTTTATATTTAAATTTGGTGTTTAATTTTTGGTTTCAAAAAGTTTTAAAGCACATATTTAGCAAAAATAAAAAAGAATCTGGATATATATAAACTTCAGTTAGCTGACGTTTAAAACTGAAATATGTGGATTTGAATATAAGTAGAGATTAACGTTAACAAGTATGTGCTTTAAAATGTAAGTACTTTTTTCTAAATATTAATTATGTATGTATATATATTATGTTAAATATATTAAGTTTTTGTAAAATAAATATTATTTACTGTTTAGCTAATAAGATGAATTACTTGAAATAATCAGAAACACTACAAAATATATATGTAGTACAAATTAACAAATTCCAATATACGAACAGACATGAAAGGGAAAGGAAGAAAAAAATATTGGATTATAGATAGAAGAAAAGCTTAAAAATATTGAAGCAAAAAACAAAAGTAGTAGTAATACTTATGGGTACATAAATGCATTTTTGAAATTAATTACCATTTTAAAGGTGTACTACGATTACTTGCGGCGTTTGCTCTGTAAATAATTAATAAAATTCAAAATCAGTTGTTAAAAAATAAAAACTATTAACTTACTTTACTACACCCTGCGCCTGCGTGGGTGTTAATGTTATTAACGGTGTCAAACGTTCTACAAAACGTTCATTGTTACGCTCCAATTCACGCTGATAGTCTTTTTGGTCGGATAAGATTAAGTTTCGATTTTTTTTAAGAGCATCAGCACATCGCTTTGAAAATTCTCTGAAACATAAACGTAGTTTATTTTGATTTTTAGTTGGTATGGTCAAGCCATCCGAAAGATTGGAGAGAAAGACTGCTGCCATTTCCATGGGTCCCTGATTGACCGTGGTACCAATGCAGCCTTGTAGAACCATTTGCAAGATTTTCGGATCGGCCGGTTCTTGGTTGGTGGCCGCTGCCAATTCCAATGTTTTCTTCTGTATGTCTTCGATCGCCACCTCAATGGGATCTAAAATTATTTGTTGGCGATTTATGACCAGTATACGGGTCTTGACGTAAGGGAAATGATTGGCTGTGGTCAGAATTGTCTTGCGCTTACATTGTTCGTGCAAGTCACCATGGGCTTTACCCGACTTAGTGAATGGGGTGGCAAAAATAAAACGTTCTAGAATTTTTAATTTTAAAATTAACTGAACTAAACCGATATGATTGTAATTAATTGCATAAACTTACTTATGTTGAAGTTTCTTTCGAAATAGGTTTCTCTGTGCCGAAGCTCATAATTTTCAAAATAGGGCTCTACATATGTTATTTGTATGTAAGCCTTGTCGGGATCTAAGCTATTAACGTCAACACTATTAGAGTCTTTAATGATGTGAACCGAGTCGGGACCAAAACGATCTGCATAGAAGTTCTAAAAAAATTTATAAATCAATGAAAAATTAGAAAAAAATTTAGTAGTATTGAAAAAGTTGAATTTGAAAAAAAAAATAGAAATTTTTTTGAAAATTTTTTTTTTCACATTCGTAAAGTTTTAAATTAGATCACTCAATAATAAATTTGAACTTACTTGCAGGCGACTAAATATTTCCGGCAATTTTGTGAGAGTCGGTTCCTTGTAGATAAATTCTTGTTGATCTAAGTCGCCAAATTTGGCGCCATAAAAACCGACTCTGAAATATGTTCCAAAGACACGCTTGCCCTGAAGTTGTGCGATACGATTAAAGGCTTCTTGTAGTTTACCATGTATTTTACTCAATTTCTGGAAATCTCTATTGGCCTCGCAAATGGGTACGAGTATTTTATAAACTTCATTCATGGCCTCGTACATACCAGCTATTTGGAACGAGTTGGATCCCTCTTCCAGCAGTACTTTCAAGCCGGATTCAGTGAAATGATTACCCAGGCATATACCATCTTCGCCAGGACTTAGAACATCATCTGATACCGCCGATTCCAGTAGTGAGTTGGGAGTGACTTTCTGAAAACTAACAGCACCCACTGGTAGATGGGGTTGCGATTCTAACATACTTAGGTATTCGGCCACCAGTGCAGCTGAATGAACAAAACACATGGCCGCTTCGGTGTGATTGGCACGCTCCTTGTGCTTCTTAGCCATGTTCTCCAACCAAGTTAGACGTAAGTCGGGATTATTTTGATAACCTTTGGCGATGCGATGCATGAGATCCAGCAACATTTCCGGGTCCTCTTGATACTCTTTCATTTTTACCGTATCCGAGAGTATCATGTGAAGATTAAATAAAAGATCTTGTACCTGTTCGGGGAATGAAGTGTCCTGCAGATCTGTATCGGATTCGGCATAAACTAGAATAGTTTTAAGGGCACGACGCAAAGATTGTTCGCTGAATGATGAACTAGTGCCCACTAGAGATGATAAAGACATGGTTACTTGCATTTTAACGCGTGCGAAATTCTAGAATATTAAGAAAATATTTAAGTGATTCAGAGACAATCAGATAGCGTTCAAGAATTACTATAATCTGACAAATATATACAGCCCAATCATGAATAAAAATTCCGCGGGAGTTTTTTCCCTTTTTATTTTTTTAACATTGAATTTGAATAGGAAAAATGGGAAAAGGGAAAAAAACTCCCGCGGAATTTTTATTCATGATTGGGCCGATAGACTTCATTGTACTTTCCCCGGGAATATTATGTACTTACATTACCAATTTCAAAATTTTGCCTCATTAGCAGATACAAGGAAGCCGCTGCTTGCGATCTTATACCGGGTAATTGCGAACCACAATGTTTTAGCAACAGCAAACACAAGTCGGCACATATATCCGTTTCCTCATCAAACAATAGATTGGGAAACTTAAAGATCAAAGATCTTTGAGAGGAAAAAAGGTTTTTTAGTGCCATAGTACTTTGATTACGCGACAAAGCATGCAGCAATACTTTCAAAACTGTACCCAAGAGATTGTGATGCATTTCTGAATTTGTAGCCACTTGTACGATGATTTCCAAACAGTCTAAAATCACCAAAGTGATTTCGGTGGCCAATGAGCCCTCAATATAATAACTCAATTCTAATTCCGGATCACTTTTTGTAATGGTATCATAAAATTGGGCTCTGTAGGGCATTTGATCTTTGCGCCAGCGGAATTTCTCTGTAGAGTTGCGATCTTTACGGCGATTAATCAAATCGTAACGGGCCGAGTTGGTACCACGTATACATTCCTCTAGTTTTTCTTTTAGATCTGTGGGTTTACGGAAACTTTGTGTGTTACGTTTTAATACTGGCAAACGTTTTTGACCCTTATATTCGAAGCAAGGTATACAAGTATTCAACACCTGCAACATTTGATGCACTCTATGAGGTGACAGTCCCAAAGTCCATCTATACAAAGCAGTTCTCTCGAGATTTTTCAGTATCCAAGTGCAACAAGCCAGAAGATGACGTGTATTTTCACTACTCAGCGGAGATTTATTCTTTACATGATCGTTCATGTAGGCATAAGATCTTGAACCCGATATGGCATAGGCTACTTCGGGACTTATAGTTGTAGTAGCGATGGTAGTATGAGGCCCCTGGTAATCGTCCAATAGACCCATACTATGTAAGCGATCATTAGAATCTGTTAAATATTGATGTAATTGAGGTATAGCGTCCATTACTATGCCTAGCAATGGGAGATACAAAGAGGCCACGCGAGCTCTAGCTTCACTGTCACTGTAGCGGGGATCCAAATCATGAGATGTCATCAAATTGCGTATGCATCGTATAGCTTTGCCATGCAGTTGAGGGTTGCTGGAAAATGGAGAACATGTTTATGAAATTATTATAATTACAAGTAAAATATATTTATATCATTATATAAATATAATTATAAGAAAAATTTCTTTGAAAGTCTTCTGATATGATTATAAAACATAAACTAAAACACTTCCAACGGTTTCTTTATGGTCGCTCCTATTGTCAAGAATTTAATTTTTTAAAAATTACTTACGGTACTTCCAAGACTGTGGCTAAATCACTTAAAACCAAACCAACTAGAAAATGTTGCTGTCTGAATTCAATACTTAAATCTGCATGTAATGCTCTTTCAATGGAACCCTGCAAGCAAATAAAAAGTGATTTTTAAAAATCAAAATATTTTAAAAATTTTATAGCTAGAAGCTAGAAAGCTGCAAAAGTAAAAATATATGTAGATTCAATAAAAATTTTGTTCCCAATTTCAAAAATAATGGAAAATATTTTTTGATAATTTTTAGTTGGGCTCGAGTTCATTAAATTTAATTATCATTAAATTTCAGGTAGTTTTTATTACTATGTAATATATTTTTTATTTCGGCCTAGAAGGCTTAATATTACAAATAAATGAATAAAAAAAAAATAAAATAAATTATTATTTTTACTGAAGGTACGAATTGTTTTTTACAAAATTTTTTACATGATAATTTTTCTTGGCTGAGCTGGGGATCGATCGAACCTGGGTTGAATTTACACGTTTCAAGAAAAATTATCAATAAATTTTAATAAGATTTCATGTTGTAAAAAACAATTCCTACCTTCAGTATAAATAATAATTTAATGAAAATTAAATTTAATGAACTCGAGCCCAACTAAAAATTATCAAAAAATTTAAAAATTAACAGTTCAAATAAAAATAATAATTGTTCATAATGGAAAATAGTTTAATATTTGATTCGAGTTACTTACGTATGACGTCCCACTAGTGTTTGAGTTAGTACTTGGCGTGGGACTACAGGGGGCAGACTTTGTTGTATACGGAGTACCAAAGGGTAAATTTAGGGCTACATAGTGCTCGTGACTGCATACAATGCGCAGAAAATCTATTTTATAATTCATTAAATCCGGTATGGAGGCGTTTTTGGATATTAAGACTTTGTAATATGTTTTTATTAAACCAAATATAAAGCCTCTGTCCATTACACTGAACAAGTCAAATATAAAAAAACTTAGGCTGGCATTAAGGCATTGTGCCAATTTGGGTTCGTTACTGTGATAACCCACCACCTTGGTGGTAACCAAGTGAACAAGTGTAGATATATCATCCGTGTACTGATGGGGGAATCTTTGTTTTCGAGGTGCTTGCAGCGAACGCGTAAAATCCAAATGTTCTATCATCGATTTTGCAATGAGTTCAAATAGAAACCATGAATTGCTCATGGCCAAATCAGCAGCACGCCCACTAGCTACTACCCAGTGCAGGGCTAGTTCTTCATGCAATAAACGTATCTGGCCATCTCGACCCACAAATGTTGGCGACATTTCCATGGTCACTTCTTTGCGGTCCAAACTGCGCCCAGCTACTACATTATCGTAGATGCTATAAGTATCGGATGAAGAAGAGGACGTATGCATTTCTTCGGCATTGCTGCGGCTACAGGTTATGCGCCTTTTGCCACTAAAAGGATGAGGAATCTTGCTTTGAAATTGCACATAAGTGGACAGTAAAGATTGACGACCGTATTGATCCACTATTAGGTCATCACTTAAAATCTGATATAAAAAAATAATAAATTTTTTAGAGATCGTAAAATAATTTTAAGTTAAAAAAAAAATAACTCACCGATAAATTAGCTGATACCAAGCACAACACTTCAAATACCGTGGAACCCAGCGAAAGCGTTTGTCCACCAATTTTATAAGTCGTTACCAACAGCTCTATTAGTTTATCCAATACCAAATGTAAATTCTTAACCAGAGGTTCACGTTCAGCATTTGCAATTTCCAGTAAACATTTCTTCATTTCAGCTTCCATGTTGCCTTCACCTATGCGAGGTGGTATCTTTCGGGAATTTAAATATTCGCACATTAAAAAGAACCGATCCAAATTTGGATCCAAAGTGTGCACTGATGTTACTGCCTCTACGATAATCGAAAAGACGGGGCGATGATTGTCTAACCATTTAGTACCTGGTAGATGGACATTTGGCGGTATAAACGAATAATTTTCAGGCGGAGTTTCTACCATAACAGGTAGTTGAAATTCTCCAACTTTAAGTTTGCCGTCCTCCAATAAAGGCAACCAGGTATAACCCACCGGTGTTTCGACGGAAGGTTGCAAGTCTTGTGGTTTCTTTTGACACGATACATGATATATGGTAAAGAAAAGGTGATGATTTTGTTTAAGATGAGCTGGTAGAGCAAATTTAATTTCATCATAGAAGGTTGGGCATTTATTGTGATAATTGACGGCAGTGAAAGCTTCGTTAGAGTACTCAGGGCATGACGATTTTCCAAAAATAGCACTAATGGCATCCTTTTGTGTTTCTCCTGCCATGAGTTGTACCCTTACGGCAATATTGCGAGCAGATCCAGCTCTAGAAGAAAAATTAAGTTCCTTTGGTGAGACAAACAAGAGATTACGATAAGTGTAGTGAGGATTGTAAATAGCAGTGGGAGGTATCTCTAGAATCTCTTTCACTGGTCTAGTATTGTCCTCTACATATGGCTCAACTTTGGCCAGTTCCGGTGTTAAAGCATTTTTAACATCCTCAGAACAGGGTGAAATTTCTAATTTTATAGACCCTGGTATGCATTTGTATTTTTTCATGGCCGAACTAGGTCTCTTTAGTTCCATTAGGAATTTATATAGATCTTCATCTTTCATTTTATCCGTTTCTTGTTTAAAAAAACTGGATATAGTTATAGTAATTGGTCGGAAAGACTCTACTACATTGGCAAAATCATCAGGGGACCAAGACCTTCGTTTTTCTTTACGTTCCAAAGAACCCCTACGGGTTAAAGTGCCGCTCATATCATTGGCTTTACGTCTGAGTTGGTCAAAGCTACTAGTAGATGATTTGCGATCTAAGCTATTTGAACTGGCTGCTGATCCTAACGAACCACCAGTTTCCCGGTCTTGATTGGTGGCCGAACCAACAGCTCCACTTTCTTTTCCGCCTTCAAAACTATCACCATTGAAAATGTTGGTCAAATATATACCCGTCCAAGCAAACGGCATGCGGTACTTGCCTAATCTTTCACAGAAGTCAGATGCATTTTGTTTGGCCTTATCTCGGCATTTATCTTTATCATCTTTAATGTATGGCTCGACCGAGTCCTTAATATCACCTTGGAGTACCTTTTCTAAACGTATCACCAGAAACAAATCGTTGCTGGGATAACTTATTTCGAAAATACCTGCTCTACTCTGAGTACTTTCGTCTGCACAGCGCACATGCGTATGTAACATGCGCTTTAAGGTGTCGGAATTCATGTCAAAATAAAAGTTTTCCGAAATTTTTTTCTTCTCTTTGGCATCATATATGGCCATAGAGGCAAATATTGGTTCTACCTCTAATTCCAGTCTTAATTGCAAACATTTTATAAAAATTCGATGACCCATATGTTCCATGGGTAATTCAGCCGACAATCTGCGTTCAATTATATCTTCGGCTTCTGCTTCGGGATAAAGAGAGAAAAGAGCTTCTTGTCTATCCTCCAGTCTCTTTGAATCGTTTGTTTGATCAATATGTTCGGGGGGTACATCATCTAATAAATTCGGTATTAAGGGATCGTTTACAGAACGTCTTAGGTCAAAACTTGCCCAAGAACCACGTGGCGTTAAGGTATCAGTACAGGAGCTTACCGATGACAAACTGGCTATAGATTGTCTGGAGCTGGGTGTGCAACTGTTACTTTGATCGGTGAAAGACGACTCATCGAATGAGGAAAAATCTTTATCAACTTCAAATTCTTGCTGATAGGCTGAAGGGCTAATAGTACCTCTGTCAATACGTTCACGAGTACAACAAGAACTGGAATAATGACGTTGGGCGTATTCGACAACTTTCCAAGGACGCGTATAACAATTTACACACTCTTGTACGTGCTGGGGAAGTTCAGCACTAAAATAAATTAGTTTAGAACATTTTATTACTAGAAACTTTAAATAAATTAAATTTTTACAACATACAAATTTTCCTTTGGCACAATATGTTCTATTGTTCTTATTTTACGTGGTATAGTTTTGACGGTAACATCTCCTGGCGGAAAATCGAGTATATTCTTTAGAGGATCACGATTGATAGTGTTTATATGAGAATTTAAAAACTCTTCATAATCCAAAGGCTCAACGGGTTCAGTTAAAGAAAGCTGGAAAATGTAATAATTTATAAGACACACCTTGACCATAATAGGTACCTTATGGCATACATACTCGAAAATATGTATGCCAAATACTTACAGTCGAAGAGCACATCGAAGAGTCTGTAGTTTTCGTTTGCATATGACAATTGACCACATTTTTACGCACATCACTGGCATGAGTCCTATAAATAAGTAAGGAATTCATTCATAATTTTTCAATATCTTTTTTAATCATGTAGCAGCCTCGCCCTTTTGCTAATTAGGTATAAAATTTAATTTTCTTGCACTTTTTCCAGTCTTACCTAGACAACTTTTGCGCAAAAGTGCGCTGCGTTAGTGACATTTTGTTTCTAATATTAAATTTTTTATTTATTATTTTTGTTTATTTTCACTTAAAAAATATAGTATTTTTTCATACTTTTCGTATAAAATTGTTTGTGTATTTATGGCAGACAGAAAAAAGATGGCTGCTAATTTTTTTGTGTCACTTTTGACATTTCCATAGTGCAACTATACAAGGTGAGTGCAAATCGACAACAAATACAACACAAAACAGAAACAACAGGCATTTTATTTGTGTAAAATAATGTACTACTGTCAAAAATACTTGAAAATGTATTAGTTTTGACATAAGTAAATTGTAAACAAAGTTCCTCAGCTGGCCTACTGCACTCACCTTGTATATTTGCACCATGAAGACAGCTGTTTGATAAATGTCAACAGTGTTTCTTTCTGCTCAATACAAAAATGTTGAGACCATCATGTGCATAGCAATCAGAGTTACCCCCGGCGGGAAATAACAAATTTTCATGTGATTGTTAATATGCTATATAATATAGCGTAGTACAAAACAATACATTTTTATATAAAATTAAATTTCGTCCTTTTCAAACATGTTCCAGTTACTCCTTCATTATTGTGTTTGGTTTATTGTATTATTGCTGTAAGATTTTGTAAAATAATAAATTATTCATATTTCTTAAAAGTAAGATACATGTAAAAATCTTTGTTATTTAAATTAGTGTTAGGTTAATTCGCTTATGTATTAGATAATATTACATTAAACATGTTTTTAATTTCATAAGAACGTTAAAAACTGATATCTTTGTATTTTCAACTCAAAATTTTGAATTCTTAATAAATTTAAAATTGATTAAGTATTTTATCGGAAATATATAATCACTGAGGAAGCCATAAAGCGGAATCTCTGTTGTGAGAAAACTGTAATTTGTTTTTTTTCGAGTTTCTGATCTATTAGAATTTCTTTGAATCTCTCTATAATCTTTTGCCTGTATTCCCTAAAATATTTTATTCCCCATATTTTTTTATCAATCTAAGTATATATGTATATAAAAATGAAATGGTCCTTGTATGTAATGGTATCACGTAAGAACGGCTGCATTTTTCGATTCGAAAATCTCAGTAAATGGTTTGTAAAGAAAAAAAAAAAAAATTCAAAAATTCCGGGCAAAACTCGGATTTTTTTTTAAGTCCAGTCAAAAAAGCCCCCTAAAGTGCTGTACAAAATTAGATATTTTATTTGCAAATAACTAAGAACAGGCAGGTTGTGAATACATCTTATTCTATATCTATATATATAAAAATTAAATGGGATCACGTGAAAATGGCTTGATTTTTTTTATTTTTATTCTATTCAAAATTTTCAGGAAATGGTTTGTAAAAAAAAAATTAAAAAATATACATAAAAATAGACTTACAAGTGTTAATAATTATTCAAATTGTAGCACGTGTATTTATTGTAGCTATTATTATGTATTTTATTTTCATTAGTTTGATTCTAGTTCTTTGTTCACGGATATTGTGCGATTTCATACCACTTATTCAAAATTTTATTATTCTTATTGTCCCAGTTTTAATATTTACATTCACTTTTTTGTGTGTGGATGTTACTGTTTTTTTTAATAATAAATAAACTTATTAAGCATCACAAGAACAACAACAAAAATCAACATAAAAAATTAATTTAAACAATAAATTAAAAAAGATCGTCGTCACAAACTACATATGAATGTGAAGCATCATCGATCGATTGTATCGGCCGTTTTTCTGTTTTCAGTGATCGTGTTTTGTCAATTTTACTGACTTTATATAATTGTATTGTTTTTGTTGTTTTTTGTCTTCAAGGTTAAGGCAAACTGGTCCCATCTCTCTCCCCAACGCCTTGATATCTCTATTTTATCCTCTCTCTTACTCTCTATAAATGTTCGATATCAATATCATCGATTAAAAAAAACAGCTATCAATGCTCATAAAAGCACAAATGTCTGCTGGCCGCTTGGACTGATACATTTTGTTTAATAAATATTTCCATATTAAAAATATATTAAATGAAATAATAAATTTTGCTGTTGAGGATATTTAACAATGAATTATACAAGCACTTTTAATACTCATTAACATCATTTTCCATCAAATCACAACTTTTTAAGTGTCTAAATTCTGTTTTATTTTTTTACTCTATTCAATACTATAAAAATATTTGTATTAATAATTATTTATTCCTTTCACTTGTCATTATGATATAGATATATACAAGTATTAAGCCTCAGTTAGCCGACTGTAACGGAATGTAGTGTAATGACGTAAAAATGTTAGGAAATTCTATTCCTTAAAGATTCATGCTCTTATTCATAAAACTTACAACAGGTTTATAAAAGGTTTATAAAACAAATATTGTATGGAAATTTGCTTTATAAACCTGTTGTAAGTTTTTATGAATAAGGGGGTCATACATTACGGTGTTGCGTTACTTTACATCTCCATAACTATTTGCATTACTTTACACATAACAATATCAGAAAGTAACTGTTGCAGTTACATTCCATTACAGTCGGCTAACTGAGGCTTTAGAGTGTGTCTGAAGTTATAAAGAAAAATATTTTGTATTTGTGGAGATCCCACCATAAGTCACGTTTACTCCCACTGTACTTATTTGTTGAATATATTGTTTAAAATTAGACGAAATTGCCAATGTGTCACAATTATTTTCATATTAAACGAAAAACTAGATTTATCTTATTTATGTATTTATAAAAATAGTTTTAAGAAGTTTAACATTTTTTTAGCACTGAACAATAGGGTGTTCCAAAAATAGATTTGAACTTAGTGGCTCTCAAGGAATAAAATAAAATAAATAATACAGGTGTGAAAACTAATAAAAATTACATTTTTCGTCTTCTATTAAACTTGTACGAGAGCTTAGCTAATTTTCGAAGCACTTTTTCTACTCCAACCAAAACATTACGGTTTTTATGTAAGAAGTCATTGGATCCAAAATCAGATTGTTATGATGGATGGTTTTCTAATTTGTGTTTAATATTGTCAAAGAATCACTTGCTTAAGTTGATTCAAGAAATCTCGTTTTGACAGAGAAGGATCTGAGCTTGGCACCTTTTTATTTTTAAGGGAGTCCCGGATCGCAATTTAATTTTTTCATATATTTTTTAATTAAATGACACAGATTTATTGCCGTTTAAAACAGAAAATCGTTGACGAAACTCTCGTCTTTTTTTTAATAAATATATTGAAAACAATTATTTTAAATTAAAAGGAATTGAGACTTTTTGGACATATTTAATTAGAAGATAATAAAGTAAGACGTTTAAACATAGAATCATTATTAAGTTCACTCAGATTTACCTTAGTCAGTCCTCTCAAATCGTTTAATATATGTATGTATATAAATTATTGAACTTCATTTAGTAATACAATATACCCAAGAATGAACAGATTTTTTTTATTAAATTAAGAATCCCAATTTTGGTGCACTTTTATTCTGTATATGTTAAAATTTATTCCGTTTTGAACTAATACTATACAACCATCATAGAGCAAAAATCGGAATATAAAACCTTTGCATTTTCAATTTAAAAATAACTTTATTTGATTTTAATAATATGTATAATAATGATTTTATGATCATTCAACCATTTATGATTATGATTTTATGTAATTTTGAAACATATAGGTATATATAGGAACAAATAAGGAAATAAATAACTAATTGAAACGAGTTTGAAATTTCAATCTTTCTATTTTAAAAAATTGGCAAAAAGACGTTAGAATACTGGGGAAATTAAAGACATGAGAAACGTATGTCTACCAATCACGAAATAAACAAAACTAATATTGTCCAGCTTTGACAGAATATATGAAAATGACGAGGGAAAGCAATTGTTTAATAAATTATAACTACTATAAAAAAATTAAATTAATATTTTTAAGATACAAACGATTAATGAAGATCCAAAAAAAAACCAATAAAAATATATATGCGATTTAAAAGTTTGTGGAAATTTTTCAATACCGCATGTGTCTTAAGTCTTTCGTTAATGATAGAACAGAATAGAAGCGTGAGAAAGAACAAAACAAAGAAATTATATAATATGTATGCATTAAATTGTGTCAAAATATATAATTAATAAATATATTATTTCAATTTCATTATTAATAAAATGCAGCAGCGTTCAAATTTTTGTTCTTTTATGATTTTTTTTTTTGTTAATTTTCTTGATTAGTTACGTTTGTCTTTGTTTTTTTAGTTGTTGTTATTGTATTAGAGTGTCTCTTCAATATAATCAAGTATTTTTAAATCCGACTGGCACAACCTAGCACCAGCACCACAACCACCACCAACAAAACAAGGCAACAACAAATTCTAACATATTAAACTGAAGATAACTAAGCATTTAAAAAGATCTTCTTTTCTGTGTGTTTTTTTATATATTTATTTACATTTAATAAAAATTTAGAATGTTCAATTTGTTATCGTTTTATTCAGTTGTTGCTGTTGTTTTTTGGTTCTTGTCTTTTGGTGTTTAAACATAAATTTAAAAACTCAGCATGTGACGTGTAAAGAAACTTTATTAAAAAGTAGTTTTTTGTCTTTTTATTTTTGTGCTGATAACGATTGATTGAATTGTCTTTAATGATTTTGAAGAACTATTAATGATTCAAGATGTATAGGAAAAATCCTTTTAAAGTTCATTCACATTTGAACGTTACAAAAAAGAATAAATAAATTTACATTTTTTACATTCGCCTAAATAAATTAATGATTTAAATGGTCAACGATTAAGTTTATGTTGAATATAAATTTCCAATGCATAGACTTATCTAGACAACTCAATAAATATGCGAAAGGGAAAAAGTGTATGTATGTTAACTCATCTTTATACATATTAATTGCAAAACTAAAATCATTCTGACTTTTATTGATTAAGAATTCTACATTCATTCACTAAATATTTATTTATTTCTTACCTAGAAATACAACTATTAATTAATCCATAGGGTATTTTCTTAACGTATATTTTATTAGTCATGTTATCAGAATTTTCATTTATTTTATTTATTTGTTATTAATAATTAAAAATTCAATAAGATTTTTATAAATATCTACATATATACATACTATCTATTTTAAATTAAAAAATTATGCATAAGCAAAAAATATACACAATATACTATATTTTGTAGACGTCAACATTTTTTAAACTCGAATATATTTTAAACATTGTGGCGGAAGTTTGTTTGCAATAATAATTTGCATTTTGTTTAATTTACGCATGATTTGCAAATTTAACAAACGAAAAAATCCCAATTTTCACAGATAACTGAATAATTAATAAAAATATAAATGTATACGTATACAGTTATAATAAGAAAAGATTTATAAAAAAAACAAATAGACCATTCTTTAATTTTAAAAAGGTTTAAAGTTTTGTTTTTTTTTTGGTTTATGCTTTGTTGTTTAAGTTTTAAATATTATTTCTGTATAATTTTAATGATTAAACCAACATCCATCTGTGTTATTTAGTTTTTAGTGATTTTTTCAAACGAATTCTGTTTGAAAATTAACCCATCGAACATTAAAGTGATTCTGATTTCCGTTTATGATTTTTAAAAACTAGTAGTAGTTCTAGAACTAGTATAATTAAAAGAATTGATGCCACAAAAGCTTATTGAAACTGTTCTTCTTTTATTCAACACATATGTAAATGTTATCAAACTAAAATATTTTCGATCTACTACCTACATTTTTAGAAAATCTTCTATAGCTTTTTTGTTATTCCGTTGCTATTATATTGTTCGGCACTGTAGATGCCTTCAAAAAGTTGATTTTAACAGACATATAAAGTACCAAACAGTGGAAAGTCCCAAATGAACTTATAATTCGATAAACACTTATTTTGTAATGTCACGTTCATGTACCTAAAACAACGTTTCTTATCTGGGGTTGTTGTAACCAGATAACTTAATGAAATGTTACTGCTTACTATATTCACAACAAATATTTTATTTTGATGTTCAAATTATGTCACGTTCGCTATCGTACAAGTTTGTTTTTTCAAAAAAAAATGTGAGCCGTTAAGGAGGATAGTAACAATGCGTCACTTAAAAACATTTAAATAAGATTTACTAAAGTATAAAGAATATTTTGCAAAAGCTGATAATGAGCTGCTCAAAAGTTGTCTCCTGTATCGATCTATCAAAACTTTTTGGGCCATAACAACAAGTGAAATTAAAATAAATGCAGACATTTTATAACTATAATACTAATATTAACACTGTAAAATAAATAAAACAAATAAGAAAGTATAGTCGGTCATATATGGGAGTTTCGACTTATTATGGACCGATCATAATAAAATTGTACCGTATTATATTTAGATATATGAATATATTTTCGTTCGATATTATTTGGATATCAACATTTTTGAGAGAGTTATGCTCTTTAACCCTCCGTCTTACACATGTTTTGTTTTTCACATTCGTTACACATGAGTCTAGCCAGACCCACTTGGATTTTCAATACACTTTGTCAAAAACAAGGTATTTTTTTAAATTAAATATTGAAAATATAAACATATCTAATAATTTTTAAATAAAATATCAATAAGTGTATATAAATATTTATTGAATTTATTTATTATGCACAGATGAACATCAATTCCGTGTTATAAGTAATAATAAAGAGGTTTAATAAATTTAAAGTATGTGCCCTATAGGCTTTGTAAGCAACTAAAACAAGTGTAATCTATTTTGAAATGTTGCTGACATACTGGAGTTGTACACTTTGAACAAAAAAATCGTGTTTTTCGGTAAATTTTTTCATTTTCCTGTGCGCAGTGTTTGCAATATCTTTTCTTTTGTAGAGTGTCAGCACCGCTACTGCTAGTCATTACTGGTGTAACCTAAAATAGTCAGGAAAAAAGTTGAATTTAATATTAAAACTTAATATAATATCCACATAAATATAATATAATATCCAATAATAAATAAAATCTTGTGTTTTAGTAAAACTTACGTGTATTGGTCTTCCTAAAAATGATTCCATGGCTGAACGAGTACTAAATTGTTTGATTATATGAATATTATTCATTCTATTTTCTATATTTGAGATAACTAAGTTGTTTGACAATTTACAAAGAAAATCGCGTCTAGCACCGTTGTTTTTCAAGTTATCGCCTTCCTTGCAAATACAATAAGTAGCCAGTGCCATAATGTCCAACATATTGCAAAAAAAAGCAAAAGTCCATCTTTTTGTAGATCGTTTTGTCGTAAAATGCGAAACCATTTGGTCCATACAATCGACTCCGCATTTGTTTGCATTGTAAAACAAAATCGCTTCAGGTTTCATCGCTTCACCTTCACAGTGTTTAGAATAGTGGACAGTTGAAAGCAAATTGACACATTTATTTTTTTTAGGGACATAACTACAGATTGAAATCAAATCTTCATGGAATCCAAACAATGACGAGAGAATAGGACGGGAAGATAGCTTTTTCATTTCGTTAGGAACGCAAGTTTTATTGGACCGAATGGTACCAACGAATGCGAGTCCAAGCTTGGTAAGACTCTTTACGCCATCTAATGTTGTAAAAAAGTTATCTGCCACAATTGTGCGGCCACTATTACAGTACGGTTTTGAGAGTTGAAGCATAATATTTTCGCCTTGGTTTACAGCACGTTCCTGTCCTTCTTGTCTTCCAGTGTATAATATTCCTTGCAGTGGATATTTTGTCTTCACATCACAAGCCCACCATATTTTTATGCCGTACTTGGCTGGCTTCGACGGTATATACTGGGTAAATTTAGTTTTTCTGCGATAGGGAAATAACTGCTCATCAATTGTAATGGTGTCATGTGGACTATAGTTCTTTGAAAGGTTTTCATTCAAAAAATTCCATACATCTCGTATTGGTGCTGCTTTGTCTTCACGAAGTCGATATTCGCGTGATGTGCCATCGTCAAACCGAATATAACGCGTCAGTGTAATGAATCGGTGATAGGACATCGCAGCCCTGAATATAGGTAAGTTGTCTGAACGCCACAAAACTTCCGCCTTTTGATCATTGTTGTGTGAGGCACCACCTGTCACCAAAATTCCAATGAAAGCATCTAATTCACTCGCGGTCAAGTCTTTCCAAACTTTCGGTTTTTTATCAGTATTGGCATTATTCCATTTTTCGATTTCTTTTTTTCCATACCGATTTGTTTCAGTTATGATTATAAATGCAATATTTGGTGTGAAAAATCTCTTGAAGACCTCAATTGGAATAAACCCTTGTTCTTTCGGGCCAGCTCGAAAACGCATTACGTTATGTTGACACAAGCGTACACGAGCATTTGGTTCGTTCTTATTCCACTTTGTTCCGTCCTTGCCATAGAAATATTCATTTTCTTGGCAAGTTTGTGCCAGCAGCTCTTCTTCTTCGCCCTCAGAATCATATTCCTCGTTGAGTTCAATAGTCCCGTCATTTTCAATGTCGGATGCATCATTATCATCCGGAACGTAATCTTCATCATCGGTCTCTTCACCTGCAAACGGTTCAATTTCATCGCCTTCCTCAGCAGCTCGTTCATATTCTAGGTCGTCCGCTAAAGCCTCAGCTATTCGCATGTAAAATTCGGCATCTGGACATCTGGAGCGTCTCGAATTAAGTAGCGATTCCAATTTATTATTCATTTTATAAAGAATACACAACAATTATAAAATCACTTGTCAAATAACTTTGTATTTACTTATAAACGTGTTGAATAACCGCACTATAAACGTATAATGTGATCTAACTAAAAAGCTTCATCAACCGCTACTGATGTATTTGAATACGTTAAAAGGGGAATCACGAAACTTAAATTTCATCAGCGCATACATTCAGCAGAGGTGGTAAAATGCGTAGCTAAGCTGCATTTATTTGTGACTTTAGTATCAAATAGGGTTTTTCACTTTTTTTCGTATTGAATTCTAGATGGAGCCGCTTATTTGGGTATTTTATTTCATTTTTCAAACTTAAAACAAGATGGAGCTATTTGTTTGGGTGTTTTTGCTGATTTAGTTGAATACTAATAATAATGGAAATAAAAAAATTAAAAAATATATCACATTCCATACAAAAGTTTTATAGGTCTGGCCAGACCGCATGTGTTACAAATGTGATGTGTGCAACTAAATATTCAAACAAATGTCCTTCTATATCCTTTACAGGATTTATTGCTTTTTGCTATAAAAGCCAACTAAATTTTAGGAGGGTACCTGAAATTTCAAGTTTCTAGCTAAGTGTTAGATGTGCTAAAACAGCATTTCAAATTCAAAAAAGTCTGGCCAGACCCATGCGTAAGACGAAGGGTTAAAGTGATTTTCGGAAGTGGGCCTTATATGGGAGCTACGAGTAATTATGATTCATCATAATTCGATCATAATAAAATTGGACCGTATTATTTGTATATATATGAAATATCTTTGCGTTAAATATTATTTGGATACCAACATCTTTGAGAGAGTTATTCTCTTTAAAGTGCTTTTCGGAAGTGGGCCTTATATGGGAGCTACAAGTAATTATGGACCGATCTGCGCAAAATTTGTAGATGTAATTTGGCTTCATTTACCACTCATTTGTGATGAAATTTGTTTGGATACTTGCATAATTCAAACATTTATGATCGGTAAATCCCAATTTCGAAAGGACATTTGTATGGGCGCCAGGTGAAATAATGGACCGATTTCCACCAGTTTCAATCCCATCCATCATTGGGCCGAAAAATATCACATACCAAATTTTATCGAAATATCTTCAAAATTGCGACCTGTACTCTGCGCACTAGCTTTATATGGACATCCAGCCAGACGGACGGACATCGTTAAATCGACTCAGAGCTTCTCATAATTAGTAACAAATGTGTATATTTCAAACAAAAATTACTGATGAACGAAAAAGAAAAACTTCCAATACTGTTAATATTTATTTTGCTGTACATTATGTTTGTTGGGTTCATAAACAAAAATCTTTGTTTTATTATGTTTCAAGTCAAAAAGTCAAATGTTTATATTAGTCAAATTTTCATATTATTCATCACGATAGAACGTGACAAAGCGTTTTGTTTGTTGTAGTTTATTTTCATGAGAATAAATTTCGCAATTTTCGTTAGCAATAACAAGTAAATATTGTTAAATTTTAGGAATTATCTACAAAAAATAATAAATTAATTAATTATAATTTGATTGAACGTAAATAATTAGTTTGGTGTATTTTTAAGGTTTTTCAAAATGTAAATGAATAGTTTTAGTCAGATTGGAAGGTTTGAATGGGTGTATTCAAAACTTCAATGTATTTTGCGGCTTTTATGACTACTTCTAATTGAAGTATATTTGGCTAGTAAAGGAGTTTGTTATTTGATAATTTTTACAAATTTGGTTGACATTCGAATCCTGTGGCCGTATGATTCCGCCAAGTATTGTATATATGTATATCCTTACTTAGTTTTATAAAGCTGCATAGTTTACATTTTTTTGAGACTCGTATTGACAAGTCAACAATTCGTTCAATCTTGTCTCCACATGAATTCGTATTGTTTGGACAACTCTTGTAGATGTTATTATATGTTCTTGTTCAAACAACGTTTTCACAACATTTGTTAGCACAAGTACATATGTCCGCCATTAAATGTAATTTTCATATAAAAATACCGCCATTTAAAAATTTACAAATTATGAACTTGAACAGCCACACGTTTACGCCACAAAGCAGAACATCAACAAATATGTGTCCGTTAATCTGGTTGGGTATGGTTGTATTTATTTAATTTTATAAATTTATCATATTATTATTGTAACAACAAAAATGTACTATAATTTTTGTTAGTTTAAACGAATTTGTATGAATGCTGGTGAAATAAAGTTAATCAGGTATGTGATGGAAAACGATAACGATAACGAGAGAGTTTTAGAAGTTAATTTTTTCGTAATATTTCTGTATTAAAACAGTTTTATCCCACAAAATATAAAGATAATTTGCTATTAAAAAGAATCTTAAAACAAAAATTTTAAAAATTTAATTAGAAATACTTTAAAATGGACTTCAAAAACTCACTCGTTATCGTTATCGTTTTTCATCACATACCTGAATACGTTACGTATTGGGGTAAATACTGTTTCTCGTCCAAGTTGGACAAATATTTTATTGATTTTTGAGTTATTTTCTTTATTTATGTTTGGTATACATAGTTATTATTATTCATAATCATCAAACTTTAATGATTTCTCTGACTTTGATACATATACGAAATTATACACGGGTATTATCTTTAACAACTTGACTAATTTTGAACAATAATGCACGAAATACCAAAAAATAAATAAATAAAAATAATAGTGTGTATTAATTATTTGAATTTAAAATTTATTCATGTTCGCATACGTATTGGAATAGTTAAGCGGAAGCACTTTAATGTGTTAAAATGATTTATTTTCAAACAAAATGGCAATTGGCTGAATATTAGCTATTGTTTTAAAAAATGTTTGAAATTTTTTGAGGTTTCGAAAAAATAAAATACCTATCAAATACTTAATTTAATCTGAATACTCGTATTTGTATTATAACTATTAATTTGTGTAGATAAAGGAAAATGTTTTATTTAAAATGAATGATTTCAAAGATTCGTGGCTTTAAAAAGGCTGTATTAAAAGTCTAAATAAATAATATATTAAGTCATATAAAAAACCATTTACACAACAATTAAAATATTTTGAAAATAAAACACAGTACTCGTAACCACTGATGGCAAACATGGTACAATTGTACTTTTTTGATACATTTTAAACACAGTTGGTACCGTGGTACTACCACAAGTCATATGGTACAATTTCAAAATACTGTTGCATAAAAATTTGGTATTTCAGATGAAACTAAAATATCAGCCATGTCACAGAATTTAATTCCGTTCGGAAGTGGAATTATTTCCATATTTTGCTTCATTCCGAACAAATTTTTCGTTTTACCTTTTCTATAGAAGCCAAAAATGGAATTAATTCCACTTCCGAACTGAATTAAATTCTGTGACATGGCTGTATATTATATAAGTTACAATTTGTCTAATAGTGCAAGCAAAAGAGATTTTATTAAATTTCATGAACATTTTGGAACTGATATCAATTTGATCTTTAAATATGCATCTATAAGATGATTATTACGACAATAAATTTTTGGTTGAATTATCGAACAATATGAGTCTTTGACATATTCATTTGAGGCTGAATTCAAAAACTAAAGCTTAAAATGTAGTAAATCAGGATTTCAAAATCGATAGAAGTTAATTCTTCTATTTCTTTTATTCTTACAATAATAATTCTAGTTATTTTGGAAATATATATATTTACCAAGCTTGACTCGATACTTCATAAATAAGAATATATTTAGATAATCGCGACAATTAACGCAATAATGTTGCTATAAGATATATCGAATTTTCGATAAAGTAAATTTGTGGTAAAGTTTTATGATTATTTAACAAATATTAAAAATGGTACCATGGAGGTTTAAAAAGTATATTTTATTTATATAGTTGGTACGAAAAACAAAAACCCATTTTCCATCACTGCTCGTAACTACCTACTACAATAAGAGCGAGTGAGCGAGCGAGAGGGTTAAACAAAACAAAATCGGCTTTTCAAGATCAAGGTTAATTGTTTTAAATAAACACCTTTTTAAATTGCCATACCTTAGAGAGCTCAGATTTGTACTACAAACTGTAGTTGAATATATTTTAAATAACTTCAATGTCCATCAAGTGGAACAAAGAATATTTGAAGATGTTTTGTTAAGTTACAAGTAAACCAACCTACAATCTAAAATAGAATTGTTTTATGCTCAAATTATATTCTCAAATTTTTGTATTGTATTGTATTGTATTATTATGCAGAAAAATGTGAAATAAAATTTGCTTTAAATAAACACTAAATTAAAAAACAAAGACCATTGTTGGTCAGTATAAAACGTAATATCGAAAATTGAAAATAAAGTTAAGCATTTCCAAATTTAAAGAGCAAAAGCATGGCAGCAATCATTATCACAGGCAACTTGACCAAATGCAAGTTTATTGTAATCAATCATGTATATGATTGGTGCAGTCATTTTGATCATTAACTAGTTTTTTTATACTTGGCATCATTCATTGAGTAAAATCTAATGTCAACTATTGTTTAAATTGATTTAGTTTAAAACACCTACACTTGGTGTTAAAAGTAAATAAGAAACTATTTTCAAAATAATATTACTCTAAACAGCTATTCAACATTTAATCGACATACAAAATATAAATGTATGAATGCATTCAAACATTATCTGAAAATAACAAAATGTCTATGATGTAAACTTTATTTTTAAGATTTTGTTTTTTTTAGAGAAAGAGAGAAGAGATGGATTGAAAAAGAATATTAAATATATTGAAAAACTATTTAAAATAAACATAACTAATACAAATAAAATTTACACTTTACATACATAAAGCGCGCTATATTTATTAACATTAATCCCTGATAAAACAGGCAAAACGAAAATCAGCTTTTCAGGATTTTCCATACACAGAATTATATTAGACAATCGTTCAAAACTTAAGAAAAAAGAAGCTATTCTAAAAGCTTAATACTATAGCTAAGGAGCAAAAGGTAAACACATGCAACAAAGAGATAACTGCTCGAACGAAATGTCAAACCACTCAAAACTATCCAAATTCAATTTTTATATAGGTAAATATGTTTTCAAATCGGCCACAAATGTTCAGTATGTACCTATTGAATTGTCTGAAACAAAAGAAAAAAGTTTAGGAATCTTCGTTTAATGGTTCTTCTTGTGCGAACAAAACGATGACGCATCAAGATATGTATGGTGTATGATTAAAACGGCATACACTACCACAAATTGTTGTTTAATGAACGTCTAATCTTGAATCATGAACTATGTCATGTCCATGTCTTAGCCAGCAGTCGGGAAGTTGTTCGGGTATAGTATCAATCAAAATTTAAAATGAATTGTAGTGGTTTTAAACCGTTAATAGACGTGCTAGTGTAAGTCCATTAAACTCAACGTATATTTTTAGTTTTGTTATTCATTTTTTGTGGATACTTTTGTACGAGTACTCTCGTAAACGACTAAAGTTAATAACTACACTATACAATAATTTACTTTTTGCTGTTGTTATTGTTGTTGTTGTTTACAAAAATTTACATTGTTTTTATTGCCACATCCGTATACGAAGATCTAATAAAGATCTTTAACAAAATACATCTTTGTTTTTTTTCTGCTGCTGTTGCTGATGTTGCTGATGATGATGTTTTATAAAGAATTATAAGTACAATATTTTAACGATTGGTTACACATGTATGTATTTATGAAAAAGATTTATAATTTTGATACACAATTGTTTGCACACCTTTTTTACAAAAAAAAAAAAAAAAAAGCAAACATAAAACAACAACTGTGTACAAGTATAATTACAAAAATCTACTGATTCATGTACATTTGTAAAAAGCTGTTAAAGAAACAAAAAAATAAATAAAAACGTTTATTGGTTTAGGAGGAGTTTTTATGCATAAATACAAAATTTCTATTGTATTGTTGTGTATTTAAGGTGTAAAATAGTGTTAATTACATGTTGTATTGTATAATGTTTATGGAATCATATACATATAATATTGTTCGCACGAGTGAAATATCTATTAAAAATATGATCATTTATAATTGTGAGCCATTAAAATGATGTGTTCAATAAAAAGTTGATGATTTTTAAAAAACATCTTTTCAATTTTCTAGTTTCAGGTTGAGATTTATGTTTGGGAGCTTACATTTTCAGAATATGGAGTATGGTAAAAGTTTGAGTGACACGATGAATGATTTTTTTTTATAGATTACCACCCTCTCCCAGTCTCTTTCCCAAGCAACATCGTGTTTATTTAATTGGTATGTGATAATTATCAAGATTTTACACAAATCAATTTCAGTTCGTAGTGATATTTTATAACAAAATACAATACCAATGTATAGAAATAGAAATTATATGAAAAAAGTACAAAAAAAAAAAACTAGATAAAACGTTGGCTCTGTGTCTAATGGCCCAAAAGGAAAAAAATAACGAAAAAAGGCCCAAACTTTGAAGTCACATTTCATTATGAAATTTAGACCTATTTTTTATAATTTTTCCAAAGGTTATGAAAAATTATCCTAAGGTTAAAATGAAAGGTGGCCCAAATGTTGGGACCATTTTTCATAGCGAACAGTACAAAAACAGAATTTGTTGGGCTCTTTATATACCCTAAACAACCATAGTGGGGAGGGTATATTGGATTTGTGCTGATGTTTGTAACGTCCATAAATATTATCAAAAAACCCACCTTAAAATATACCGATCGACTCAGAATCACTTTCTGAGGCGATTTAACGATGGCCATCCGTCCGTCCGTCTGGTTGTATTTCCGTATTTTGCTTTTTCTATAAAAGCAAAATACGGAATTTATTCCACTTCCGAACGGAATTAATTTCTGTGACATGGCTGATAATTTAAGATTAAGATTACAGAAACATTTCTTTGGTATAACATTTTTTGAGAAAAAACATTTGGATGAATAAATAGTTTCATGAAAGAAAACAAGAAATTGTTTGTAAAATATATTCCCGAAATTAGCTCCTTGTCTATATCTATGCACATGAAAGAGATTAACAATTATTAGAAGAACTAAAGTAAATTTTATAGGTTTTAAATTACCAATAGTTTGCTTGCTTTTCAGCCTGCATAAACCACTAATACATTTGGCTGTTACCACTAAGGCACTTTTGCACTAGAAAGCCCACTGTTGCTTTCCAAGTTTGAATTTAATAAAAGACAACTTTTATGAGCGACAAAGTAATTTTATTTATTTAATATTTTTTATTATTAAAAAAAATTACAAATGAACCGCTTTAAAATAATTTGTTTTTTACTTGTACAAACTTCAATATTAAAAAGAACCTAAAACTTCTCTTGCTTCCCTGTTAAAGTAAATGACAAAAATGTAAAATTTCGTTATTAAGCAATATCACAATAAGTAAGAAGGAATGAATATAGCATACACATAATTCCAAAAAGTGAGTTTTGCAGGAAAAGCTCCTAAAGTTTACACGCGATATCTAAAAAACCATATTAGGTAGACCTTTGTTGTTTATAACTATTGATTGGACTAGCCAATCACAACCAAAATTTGACAGAATTTAAGTTGAAAAAATCTAAATTCAAAAACGCAAAAAAATTAAAAACATGCTAAGTCGACATAGCATGGTTTGGAATTGAACTGTCGATATAAATATGTAATTATTTACTACATATATGTAAGTACGTGAGTATGTTTATAATTTGAGTGAAAATAAAGAGTTAAAGTAAATAGGAAAATAGAAGGTTTTTTAACCTTAGGGTGGCGGCGGTAACACCCACATTACGCAAATTTTTAATTGGTTTATTCAACATTTATACTAGTATACTACTATTAACTTTATAATACTTTTTCTTTTTTTTTTGAAAGTTTTAATTAAACCATGAAGGAAGACAATGAGAAGAACGGCCATTATTATTGTTTAATAAATGTCCTTCAGTTATTTATGTTCGCAGATTTTTTTCCATAGTCATTTTGCTTTGTTAACTATTGTTAGATTTTCAATCATTAAATGCTGTTAACTTGGTTCCTAATTTTCTCACAAAATTTAAATTTGTTTTGTGAAGGCTCGTCTTTTAGTTTCACAAGAAAAGAAATAAAACGTTTTTGTATATTTTCTGTTTGTTTTGCAGCATTTCAAAACCTCTTCTTTTTGTTTTCAAGATGTTAAATAATAGGTATTATTTTAATTAATTTAATATGCCTTTCTAAAAAACATACAAAAAAACCAACACTCAAATATAGCATCGAATGGATTGTATACTGAAACAAAATTATACAGACAACCAGATAATTGAACAAAAAAAAAAAACCCATTTGTTAACAGTTAAAACAGCGCTTAATAAAGGTCGCTATAAAATTCTATTCCGAAGTAAAATAATGATTTGAAAACATATATTTTACTTTACACAATACAAGTTTTAGGGGGTCTAGGAATTTAAATTTTTATATGTAAATATTTTCGTTGATTTTGTTTAATTAAATTCTTTAGACTTCATATAAATAACTAAATATTTTTCTTATCTTGCATACTAAGAAATAAACCAAAAAATTTGCATAATAAATGAAAGAATCTTTTAATGTTTTGTTGGAGTTGAGTAAAAACCGGAAGTTATTTAATTAACATAAATATTTAAATACGAAAAAAAGATGGTTCAACCAATACTGACACTTCCGTTAATCATTTTGTTTTTTCAAGTTATATATACTCGTACATTTTTTTTTGTCTTGTTTGCGTGATTTTTCAAAAATAATATTGAAAGTAAATTAATTTATAACATCATGTTCATCATCTGCTAATTTTCCATTAAATTCAACATCAGCAAGGTCATTACTACCCATATCATTGCGTTTTAAACAAAAGATTGTGGTTTCTATAGGATTGGGTCGAATTATAAATGCCTTTCACCATAAGGGCTTATTAATTGTAAACACATTTGTTTGTAGCACTAGCGAAGACCACAACAACGTTTGTAGGTTGATTAGATTTTTGTTTATGTTTAGAAATAATGCAAATAATAATGGATTTTTAACGAGTATGGAAACGCGAATTTGAAAATTCAACAAGTAAATGGCATATGATATAGATAATATATACCAGTATAAACAATCTTAAAATACATATATATTTACAAATATATGAGTGGATTTTTAAATTCTTTATCCTTATTCAACTTTTCTATGATTACTTACATATACTATACATATATTCCACTATATACTAACATTAAAACAATGTTTAACAACAAATTAAATAAAACTATTTGCTTGTTTGTTCATTAAACAAAAAGAAAAAAGCAAAACACTTTCTTACGTATTCAAATTCCTTGAAATTCAAATATTCAAGTTATTTGTTTATGATTTAATACAATAAACAAAACACAATTGTGTGTAGTTGTGACAGAAACGTCAACTTGACTTTATAGTAATAATGATAATAATGAGATGAATGTGAAATAAATTGTGCAATGTCAGCAAAAAAAGCAACAACGTACAAGTTTCGAGATCTTTAGCTGTCAAACAATAATAAAAATTGGATTTTATCATCAAAGCGATTTATTTGAAAAGTGTTTGGAAATACCATTTCTTAAATGTAATCCAGATGAACAGCATATTATTTGTCATATGTTGTTTAATTATTTGTATACCCTACACCACCATAGTGGGGAGGGTATATTGGATTTGTGCTTAAAGTATACCGATCGACTCAGAATCACTTTCTGAGGCGATTTAACGATGTCCGTCCGTCCGTCTGGCTGGCTGTCCATGTAAAGCTTGTACGCAGAATACAGATCGCAATTTTAAAGATATTTCGATAAAATTTGGTACATGATATTTTTCGGCCCAAGGACGAATGGGATTTAAACTGGTGGAAGTCGGTCTATTATTTCACCTGGCCGCCATACAAATGTCCTTTCGAAATAGGGGTTTACCGATCATAAATGTTTAAATTATGCAAGTACCCACACAAATTTCACCACAAATGAGCGGCAAACAAATCTGTAGCTTAATTGGTTAGCGCATTTGATCATTAAGCATGAGTTGGTATTTGTAATCCGGGTTCGATTCCCAGCCGCTGCCACTCAAACAACATCAATTTCTGATAATTATAGTTTTCTTTCTATCCATCATCACAGTGGTGGTATAGCATTTAAACGCCACCGAAGTAAAATAATTAAATAAAGGCTATAAAATTTCAAGCTTTAAAAATAATGTGTCTACTTACCACCAGAGGCGCTGCAATGCTGCACTAAAACAAACATAATGAGCAATTGCAGAGTTGTGATATAAAGTTTTCTTCTAAGGTGGTGAACTTTACTTTTTCAATCTATCCCCTTTCCAAACAAAGTAACGCAATTATATATAGGCATATTAATTGCCTGAGTGTTACTTCTCTTAAAAAAAAAAAAAATTACATCTACAAATTTTGTGCAGATTGATCCATAATTGATCATAGCTCCCATATAAGGCCCACTTCCGAAAATTACTATAAAGAGCACAATTCTCGTAAAAATCTAGGATCCAAATAATATTGAACACAAATATGTTTCATATATATACAAATAATATGGCACAATTTTATGGTGAGAGATTAAAATTTAGTCGTAGCTCCCATATAAGGCCTACTTCGGAAAATCACTTTAACGACTTTAATCTCTAGAAAATTTTGGTATCCAAATAAAATTCAACACATATAATTTTCGTATACATATACAGAAATAAGGACACCTAATTTTATAATGATCGGTCCATACTTAGTCAAATCTCCTATATAAGACTTTTCCGCAATTCCTCCATAAATTTTTTAAACGTATTTATATAGTTTAACAAGCATAATATTTATGTTCAAAGAAGTCATGGCACTAAATTTTTGGATGGCCATATAGCGGCCATTTCTGAAAAACTGTTGTATACTGGGTGTATGTCAAACCCGACTATACTTTCTTACTTGTTTACTTTCGGTTTAATTTAGGCGACCAGGTTGTTAAGACGGTACTGTCAAAATATAATGCAGCGATCAATTTATTTGCTGTATTACTTTTATGCAAAGTCAAGATCAATAAAAAAAATTTTATGTATTAAGTTAGAAGCAAGTCGGCTGGCTCGTTTTTGCATTAAACTCTTTAATTCTTTTGCAAAAAGTCGTTTAGTCGAATGTTGATTTATATAGAACCGTTTTTAAATTTATGCTTCCATTAATATTAATTTTGCGAAGTCATAGGAACTTGTTGCTAGTGTCAAGCAACATGCTGCTAGAGTTAAGTCACATGTTGGTAGACTTTAACAACATGCTGATAATTTAAAAACCACGTAACTGTGTTACATCTGGGATATTTCTCAAATATATTTTGACCAAGGAAAATGTTTGAGAGAAAGTGCGTTACCTTCTTGTAGATGCACTGCTTAATATTTAATACGCTCCAATACAGCTAAAGAAATTTAATGTGGGAACGAATTTTTTATGACAAAAAATGCTTAACAGTATTCCCGCATTTTGAAAATACAATAGAAAGTGCGCCCACGGACTTTATACAAAAATTTAAATTCTTTTTCACAAAATTTTCTAAAAGCACAGTTAAATTCTCGTTCTTAACTGGCAAACTACAGTTAAATTCTCGTTTTTAGCTGGTAAGTAAATTTAATATTTCTTTTTTTAGTATTTCATTTCAAGAGAATGAAAAAAAATAACAAATAACCACATTATTTATTAATTTGTTTTAAAGTGCACTTGTTTGACCACATCATATGATGATATACGATTAACGGTGACAAACCATACAACATCATACAACAACTCCGAATACATCAGACGAAACTACACATGCAAAAACGATAATAATAAAATACAAGTTCAAACAGGCAGACGAACCGACAGACAAAACGACCGACAAACTGAACGATCGCTACAAATGACATATACTACTTAAGATCAAAAATAATATTGATTTAAGAAAAAATCTGCAATACAAAGAAAAAAAAAATCGATCGCATGTATTGTATAAAATTACTGTTTCTAATTTAACACGATTTCTGACATTTGCTAGTAAATTCAATGTTTTAAGTTTCAGACAAAACGTAAATAAAGAATCAGACAACAACCATTTGCACTCCTTGGTTAATGAAAATGATCAAGCTAGCACTTATTTATATGAATGATAAATTTTGAAAAATGCATTGAACTCATCTTATGGCATCTGTATTCTCACTAAAGGTGCTATCAGACGGGATGTATTTTACATATGTACTGTCAAATTTTCCATCTGTAAAAGTTGTACATATCGTGTGATACATATGAAACTATGCATGTGCAAAATACATGTGGAAATACATATGTAATTTTTTCGATTATGTTTGTCACAGGAAAATAGAGCGTGTTCCTGTGACAAACATAAACAAAACAGCTGTTTTGTTTTGAAACAAAATTGTTTGAAAAAATATATTGTAAAAAAATTAAAGAAAATTAATTTTTAATAAATTAAATTATATTTATTATATTTATTGCAGTTAGATTGGCCAAAAGAAGCAATTATTGAAATTTATACATGTTAAAAAGTCAGCTTTTGTTTACATTTATAGGTTATGTCATACGGAGAAACATAAGCAGGTGTGATAGCAAAAATTATGAATCGTATGTAAAATGGAAATTTTGACATACATACGGAATAACATATGGGTAAGAAAAGTGACAGTACATATGTAAACTACATCCCGTCTGATAGCACCTTAAGGTAAGGAGCAAGAAGAATTTAACGGAGACAGAGAGAAATTGAAATGTGTTTTTATTTTATATCACAAGAGAACATTTTAGGATAGTGGTTCAGAGAAACAGAAAAGAAAATAACGGAAACAATCAAGATGAGTGATTTATAATGAAAGGTCAGGTTATAACTTTTATTTTCGAACTTAAAGTTTAGAAAATTCTTAAATTTTAGAACAAAATAAAAAAAATACTTAATTAGAAAAACGTAAATTCACTAAAAACTCGAAAAATTAAATCAAAATCCACAATTTTGCAAAAAAAAAAAAAAAATAAATCATAAATTAAAAAAAAAAAAAAAATAAAAATTCATTAAGACCACAATTGAAATTTAAAAAAATGTTCGTATAGTAAGTAAATAAAAGAGAAAGAATGTTAAGATTTATTACGATCAACGATATTTGAAATAGTTTGTCTCTCACCAAGGCATTAAAAAACAACAAAAAACTATAAAGGTCATACCAAACCATGCAAACAAAAAATCATTTTATAACAGTTATTTCCAATGATTTATTTTTTAAAATATTTTGTGTTTTAATCATATGGGGCGAATAATTTTCGGTCTCTGATAGTTAGTAATAAAATATTTAAAAAAAACGTTAAAAATAATAAACAAAAAAAAAACGTGGTTTTGATGTGCTACTGACGGTCACAATGACTCTTGAACTTTACAAAATGATTACAATGGCCGCGACTTGTGTACCAGTTTGAATCTTGACCACATTTATAAACAAATTATAGCTGCTGATGCGCTATGTTGCTTGGTGGTGTTTTTTTCTTGTTCAGCTTGAGCACATTTTTTTTTTTTTTTGATAATTTGTAACTGAAATTTAAAACAAGTTTCTTTATTTAAATTTATGGTGAATTTTAATATTTCAAAAATTTTAATTTACAATTTTATTTTTGTTGATAATGTTTTTTAGCTGTATATGAAGATTTGTTGAAGAATTTATAGGAGCAAAAGCATTTAAAGTTAATTAAAGGTACAATTAAAGAATAAGTTCCAATTTATTGAAAAGACTGATACAATTTTTTCCTTGAAATTTCCTCGGTGCTCACACAGCACAATCGTATTATGTACAATCAAGTGTGTACTCGTCTTATCTTCCCCTCATCCCTTAACTTAAAGAATTACTTCGTGTAAATTGGGACTAATAATTTGGAGAATTGCAAAAAAGTTGACGACTATTTTGTTGTTGATGTGTCTGTTGTCAAATATTTGTTTGGAAACATTTTTAAACTACTGCCAGATCATTTACCTATTTTGTAAACACTTGCCAAAAATAAACTTCATGAATAATTTTATTTATTACACACATACATATCTTTTTTTTTTTTTTTGTAATTAACACCTCTTTTAATAATTATTTTTTATTATTTTTCTAAATTAATGATTGATTATACAATGACGAAATGTTTAATGCATTAAATTTTGCGGGGATGGATGACGTTAATGCTAATTTGTAACATTCTTAATACAAGTATTGCTTATATACAAAATATTGTATATTTACATGTACATACATCCTATTATTATTTATGTAATTCATTTATATTTAAATATTCATTTATACATTTATGTATAATAAAATGAATTTGTTTATTTTGAGAAGTTTTTAAATTATTTTATAAATTAATAAACATTTTAAATGTAAATTTCTTTCTTAATGTTTAAACAAATTTATTGTTGCGGATTTTTTTCTTTTCAAAGCTGGTTTTCGTTAAATTTAATACAAGGTGGCGCAAAAGAAATCCTCCTATCAGAAAATGCTATAAATTTTGCAAGGCCCCTAATGTCAGTTCTGTCTGCAATATTCCGCGTTCTGGAGCAGTTTAGCGTAACATTGTTTATTAACGTGTATTTCGCATGTGTTTACTACACGAATGTCAAAACAGAACTGACATTAGGGGCCTCGCAAAATTTATAGCATTTTCTGATAGGAGGATTACTTTTGCGCCACCTTGTATATACAAAAATCCAATAAACGAGATTGGACACAGATTTCAAACTGTTAAAAGTTAACTGTGACAGTATTTTAAATTGATGCAGTATTTTAGCAATAATTGTTATTTATTTCTATAATTTCTGAAGACGTGTAGTAGTTGAGTATAAAATTCAAAACAAATTTTAAATAAATTCGAAAATTAACAAGAACTCTGGGTATGTCAATAAAATGAAATCTTAAATTTATCTTGTAAATTACAAGAGATAATCTATAACACTGTGAGACAAATGGTAGGGGTCAGTGATCGGGATGGGATGAAACCAACGGGAAATGTTATATCGGTAAAAAAGAAGTTATACGTGTCCCGTCGTTTTGCTGGGTCACGTCTAGCAATCGAGATATATCGGTTTGAAGTTAGTAACTATCATATAGGGGAAATTGTCACCTTTGGTGGTCTTTTTTTTTGACATAACTCGAGAACCACTAGTCAAATTTTGCTGAAACAACATTTCCCGTTGGTTTCATATAAACTTCATATAAAAAAAATTGTTTAAACAAAATTTTTGTTAAGAACGAATGGGTGAATCCACCTTAATAATGTAATATTTCATTATTATTTATAAATGTTGGCAGACATCCGATCTTTTCATAAAATTTTGAATTTCATTTTGATCATTTTCGAAAAATACAGGCCGATAATGACGACTGACCCCAACCGCACTATACAGTCACTTTCATTTGATGTATGATGGTTCTTTTAAGACTGTTTGTAGGTAATTAAAAATTAATGATGATTTCGCTTGTTTTTAACTAATTAAAATCCGTTATTTCTACCAAAAAAGACAATAGATGACAGCACAATTCCTGACATTTCATCAATTAACAGTCAAATTACTTTTTAACCTTAAATTTGCCCCTCCCTTTTTATATAGAACTATATTTCGTATTTTGCCCACTTTGAGGCTTTGTGACCCCACAATTTTGTTTGTAACAGTAGAGGCTAAACTAATAGCCCTTGGCCTAGTGAACTAGTGTCATTCCGGTGCGTAGAACCGACTATCGTAGAGTTATGTTGGTTTTTTCCTGAACATTTCTTCGACTATTCACTACACATAATAACTGCCCAGGATCTACCAAAATCCTTAATTATATCGTCTACTATACAACGATGAAACTGTTTTAAAAAAGAAAGTATGTTTTATATAGTAATTAAATATGTCATACTCCTTAATATACATATTGGGAGAAGAAATAATAAAGAAACATTATAATAATTTTTATAGACACACTCCTTAATTATAAGCAATTTAACACTGTCTGCTTCACAAAATTCATGCAATGATTTTTTTATTGTTTTCTTAACTGAAGATTAATCTCTTTCAAATTTTTTTTCTAAAGATCAAAAACAAATTTTATATTTTACGATTTTAAATTAATAACAGGTACAGAAATAAAATAAAAGTAATAAAATAAACAAAAAAGTAATCATCCGTTAAGTGATGAATCGTTCTAGTTAAACAAATTTTTTAAAAATTCTTCTTTCAATTATCAGACAAATAAAATCGATTTTTATATACACATCTACAAAACATATAACTTTTTTTTATTGAACGTAATACCAGAATTATGAAATTGTTTTGAAAATCGAAATTTAATGAAAAACAAAAAAGAAATATTTCAAGACAAAAAAGCATTTTTATATTCAAAATGTGCATTGAATTTTTTTAAATTTTAATAGAACTTTATTTTTTATTTTATAATTGAAATATATGTATGTATATATATTTTTTTAAACTAAATTGTATAGCAGATGACTTTGTTTTTTGTATGTTTTGTGTTTCAACGTATAACCTATTACTAGAAACATGCCGTGCATTACAATATCTGTGCTTAATAATAATGATGTTGATGATGACGTACGTCTTTGGGTCTGACATCTTTATATTGCATAAAAAACAAACAAACAAAAAAACAAAAACAAAACTAGCATGTGAATTGTATGCAAATATGTACTGCGATATGTGTTTATTATTTCTCATACAAAATATAAAACTAACATGGCATACAAGCAGAAGAGTTAGTTCATTTATTTATTATAAAAAAATTATAAAAAAAAAAATAAATAAAGTAAGAAAAATGCAACAAAAAAAAATAAATAAAACGAGAAATAAAAATAAAAAAATGACACAAGAATCATTAACAAACATTTTATAGACACTTAAAGGGTTTCGAATGCAACGCTATGTTGTTGTAAAATCCATATATAAATATACAACAACATGTACATACATATAGTCTATACTTAGTACATACTTATTTACTACCAAATGCGCTTACTAATAATTAAATGTTTGTTACTGTCTTGACAAATAATGTTAAAAAAAAACTACAAACATTTTACTTTACACTAAACACTCTCATAACTGCTATACTCGTAATTACTAGGTTATTCTATTTAGACAGAAATGAAACTTTTTTTTATTATCATGTAACTTCATAACTTGTATAAAATGACTTTTAGATTTTGTAGTTATGTACGTCCCTTATACACTCAGAACTATTTAGAGTGTGCTAGTTATCCACAGAACTAGTTTCTCGTTATGGCTTAATTTACTTATACATTTGGTTTAATTTCTGCTTAAAAATTTAAAATAATGAATATAGCTTATGTTTTTTTTCTGAATGTAAATTATGTATAACTAGTTGACCGCCCCGGCTTCGCTCGGTATTTACTAATGATTTGTATTTCATATAGAATTCAAAATTAAAACACAACAATTTCAGATTCGAAAGCACTGGTAATTTACATATGTACATATATTAAAGTTTTCACTTTTGATATTATCAAACACGACAGAACAAACACATATATCATTAGGAACTTTCTAAAGTTTAGGCGTAGGTTAAAAACAAATTGAGTAGTGAAAAGGTGGCAGTGTTGTTAGCTCTGCAGTAAAAATTTTAGTTCATTGAATTTGGCTAAAATTTTCTCATACTTAAAAAAATGAGAAGGAGGCTTTGGTGTCGGTTCTTAAAGTTTCTTCAAAAAATGTCTCTTATTAAGAAAAATGAGAAGTGAAAAATTAAAAACTTAAAATTTCCGAGTTTTACTAGGAATTTTAAAATTTTTTTTTACAAACCAATTAACTATTAATAACTATTAAATAAATAAATTTTGAAGAATTTTTGCTTTTTACACGAGTTTGAAGCATTTTGAAGAAAATTTCATTCGTGTAAATGTAGCTTTATGTTGGTAGCAGTGATTTGCAATTGTTGTTACAGTACTGTACTATAGTACAAAAGAGAATATTATCTTCCTAAACTAAGTTTTAAATGTACTTTCATATAAAATATAAATAATAAGCAATAAAAAAACTAAAATAATTGTGTCTTGATTTGAAATAATGTTTCAACAGGTACCACTGATACTATCATAATATGATAAATAGTAAAAATAAAATGATATTATTTTAACATATTATGATAAAATACTATCATAATATGATTATTATATATTATAATATGATTACTTTAGATTATAATATGATTAATTTAGATCATAATATGATTATAATATGATTACTTTAGATCATAATATGATAACTTCATATCATACTATGATTACTTTAGATCATAATATGGTTACTTTAGATCATAATATGATTACTTTAGATCATAATATGATTACTTTAGATTATAATATGATTACTTTAGATCATAATATGATTATAATATGATTACTTTAGATCATAATATGATAACTTCATATCATACTATGATTACTTTAGATCATAATATGGTTACTTTAGATCATAATATGATTACTTTAGATCATAATATGATTACTTTAGATTATAATATGATTACTTTAGATCATATTATGATTACTTTAGAACATAATATGATTACTTTAAACTATAATATGATAACCTTGGGTCATAATTTGATCACGTATGACAATTTTATGATTATATTAGGTTATAATATGATGTTATAATAGATATCAAATAATGATTAACAAGAAAATATTATGATGAAATATTACGATCATAATTAATCATAATATGATATTTCATGGCATTTATATTCATCATAATATGTTTTGACTACAATTATAATTCTTATCATAACATGTTGCTCTTAGATTATGTTTACCACAACTATGTTTTTTCTTTGCGTGTATGAAAAGTCATAAAAACATATTTTTTTTACAACTTTCGTTGAAATTTCGAAAATATTTTTATTAGATTTCTTCTTATAGTTACAATATTTCAATTCGTTCTGATGATCCAATTTGTTGCCAATCGAATGATTCCATTATATAAATAGATTTTTTTTTCAAACACTATTTTTACTCTCTGTGTGAAAAACAGAATTTTTGCATTTAAAACTTTGTCTTAATACCGAATATATTACAATTTCTGCCGAATATTACAACTTCTAAGGATATTCATATTAAGAGTAAATATAATTCCGATTTGAAAAAGTTATCTTTTGATACAAATTTTCATGTAGATTTAACTCTTTGAAATTAGATAAAATTTTGACAGATTAAAAGTCTACGGAGACCACTTAATCGAAAAACAGTTTTTTGGTTTTATTTAGTATTGAAAATAAATTATTTTTTATTACTTCTGGGAATGAAAAAAGTACGGGGAATTTTGAAGCTTAGTCTTGCATATACACTAACTTTGTCTAGATATTTATAGAGGATTTTTTAATTTATTTCTCATTTTATTCAAAGTTTTTAAAGTGGGGTTATAAATAATTTTTTTGAAAAAAAAAAAAAAAATCCAAACGTATAATGTCGGGTTTTACATCATTTTAAATACATACCTTAAATTATATATAAATCTAGTCCATATATACAGAATTTATAGGTAGAATCTGTGATATTCACAAAAATGTTTCCAAACGACCACTTGAAAGTAGGCGTCACCGATAAACATTTATTAGAAGTGAATTTTTTAACGCGATTTCTAAAATTCCAATAGAACTGTTCTTTAAGGTTTTCAAAAAAATAAAAAACTTTTTCATAAAAAAATATTTTTTAACAAAACAGTTTTATCATTATTTTCGATTTATCTAACACTACTCGTTTGTCTACAATAGCGATTTAAAAATGTTAGACCAATTATTATACTTTCAATTAATTTCATTGTGAAAGACTTAAAAATATCACCATCTACCGCAATAGTATTTTAAAATGTTCTCAATTCAAAATAGAAAATTTTTAAATAAACATCAAAAGAAAATCCAGAAAGTTATAAGATTTTTGGAATTTACAAATTAGGTGTAAAGCAGAAAGTTCCCAGGTGAACACTTATATATTACTTTTAAGAAAGAAGTTAGCTTCCCAAACATAACAGATATAATGTCATCAATGATAAAACAATTTATTAAAAGCGTAAAAACATTTGTCCGATCTGAAATAAAAGATTACCATTATTAACATTTATTAAAAGTAGGATGAATAATGGTGAATTGACTCCCTCGTCTCTCTACATACAATTGATTAGAAAAAAAGTTTCATTACATAAAACAATCGAATAAAATAATCATAAGTTGGCATCACATATGTAACTACTTGCCAATTAATCTTTAACTTAAGTTAAGAATGACAAACGACTTCTCCATCAAACTTTTTTGACATCCTTATCTGTAGATGTTATTAAATCATTAGCTATGAGTTGTCTACTTAGGATTAATAATTAACATACAGTCTATAAAATCTTTTGAAAGATACTACTAGAAATATTTGGATTTAACGATTATGTATATTTGTGATAAACTTAGCAAATTAAAATTCTTAATTGATTATAGAAACTTATGTTGTTTTTAGTGGGAGGGGTGTTTTGAATTCTTTTTTTTATGCTGTTTATATATAAATTTATAAAATATAATATATTTGCATACTCATATATATTATTAGTAGATACAATAGACAATTTATTTATTTGAAAAAAAATGTTTAAATAAATTATAAAAATTGAATATTCATTTTATGACAATTTAATGTTAAAAATGAACAAAATTCAGATACAACTAATAAATATTAATATATTCATTTTTAGTACTGATAGTAGTTGTTGGTTGCTTATTCTTCTTTAAATTATGATTATTTAAATTATTTGTTGGTTTGTTTTTTTTTTCTTAAACGACTTGATAATATTCTATGAAATTAAAAACAAACAAAAAACTAAAACATTATAAAATATTTTTATTAAGAAAATAATTATTTAGTTAGTTTTAATAGTGACTTTTAAATGTGTCATTTGTTTTTAATTATTTCATACTTGAATATTAAGAATCTTTTTTAAGATTTTTGTTGCTTGTGGTTTGTTTTTAAAGAAATCATCGTTATTATTAAGATTATTGATCTTAAACTAAGATCATGCTAATGATATAAACAATTATATTGTAAAAAAAAAACACACTCATACACACATATTTTTACAACTCACAAGCGCTTACATATATACTTACATTTACTTATACATACATACATTTAATACAAATAAACAAAAGCAATATTTAAGTTAAACTAAAGAAGATGATATTATAGTGGGTTTTTTTCCACAACCATCTTTAATATAAAACAACAACAACATAAAAACACAAAACTGAAAATATAAAAAAAAACAAATAAAAATAAAACACTAACAACAACATCATGTGCATGCTCTTAACTTGTTTTAGACAAGTATGTGTGTTAACTTTTTCTGCTTAAGTATGAGTAACAATATAAGTGGCTATAAAATACTTTGCGCCTCGCAATTGATTTTTGTTTTCGTTCGCCAGTTTTAGCGTTTGGTTGTTACTACCAAACCCGGTCATTTACAAATAAATAGCAAAAATCCGACTAATTTTACCCAGAGTGTGTTTAAGTGAAATAAAGCCCAAGGTAAGAAGCAAAAGGAGCTAATAACCTCCCACAAACTCAGAAACTCACGATAAAGGATAACAACCAGTTGTATATTAAAAAAGAGTGCTTTATTATATATTACCCAACACAAAACAACTTTAATGGATTATTATGGATTACCTTGATTTTAACAAAACCAAACAAAAATTCAATACAATCTAAAATTTATTTAAAAGAAAACGATTTTTTAAAGAACTGTTGTATTAAACCAGAAACAAATAGTGTTGTAATTTACCCAAAAAAAAAAGTGTACAAAAAAACTTTTATAAACTTTTATTTATGGACACAAAAACAACGATAAAAAGAAGAAATAAGAAAAATATCTCACAGAATTAATGAAAATTTATTAATGTGACAAACAAGTTTGTTGCTTAAATCTTTTGTATTTTCTTTGTATTTTACGCTGTTACTTATGTATGTTTGTGTTTGTTGGTTGTGAGACTGTGTGTTTAATTTTGTTTTTGTTGATTTCATATTTTGTATAATAATTTACAATTTTTATCTAGAAAAAAAGACAAACAAAAATGAAAATAAAATACGGTTCTTGAAAAATATGTGTCAATTATGCAGCAATAATGAAAACAGCATAACAACAACGAAAAAAGATATTGTGCAACATTAATAATTTAATGCTAAATAAGAGATGATGACATAATATTATATGACAAACATAAATTGCAAGTTTACAATTGAATATTTGATTTGGTGGGAACTGAAGATGGTAATGTAATGGTTCATTAATGTAATAGTTATTTTGTGTGCTAAAAATGAAATGCGCAGGAAGAGTAAGATTTTGTTTGGTAATTCGTAACGAATTTTATTTTTTTTTTATTTATATATCATTAAAAGATAATTACAAATTATAATCTAATGTTTTTAAGACATGGCCATGGCTACAGGTCCTTAGCCTCTATATATCGTATAATTATTTTTTCGTAACAAATTATTCCTTGTTCCATATTTCAAAATCAATTTAAATTATTTCTTAACCATTCGAGACCCAGAATTTATTGCGTTTAATTTCTTAGTATTTCAAATGTATTGAATATATTTCTTTTAGAGTTAATTGCTTATTGATTCATTCAAGTTGATAACATTTATTTACTGATTCAATTCAAATTTGTTACAAATCATGCTGCTTCGTCTGTTTTTATGGGTGGTGTAAATATTAAGGAATCAGACGCTCTTGACGTTCTAGGCATGAGAATCCAGTGTGATGTCCGCTGGACCAAACACATTTTTCAAGTGTCAAAAGAAGCGCTCAAGTGCCTTAGTTTTTTAAAACGGCGTAGAAAATACTTCACTCCACCTGATCTTCTTACTATTTACACCACCTATATTCGACCGAAAATGGAATACAACTCTCATGTATGGGCCGGTGTTAAAAGTCTATTTTGGAGATACTTGAACGCGTACAGGAGAGGGCAAAGATGCTTATCGGTGACAGTAGGGTATCCAACTCTATTGACTCATTGGAGCATCGTCGCAATGTGGGTTGTGTTTCACTGTTCTATCGATACTATAATGGAATGTGTTCAGCTGAAATCATGGAATTTGTTCCTTCAACACGTAGAATTTTACGTAATACACGTTCTTCAGTCAGGGCTCACCCATTTGTGGTCGACTGGACAGTGGATCGCACAACACACTACAGGGAAAATTCGTTCTTTAGCCGTACTGTCCGTATGTGGAATAAACTACCAGCAGAAGTATTCCCTGCCACTTTTAATATAGGAAAATTCAAGTCAAATGTTCACAAACATAACCTATTTTCCCAGTTCCAACACAATGCATTGCATAAATAGGTTTTAGATAAAGTTTTTCAATTCATTTTGTAAATGAACAACAAATTAATAAATAAGAAGGACAAATATTTTCATATTTCTTATTATAGTTTATTTGAACTTTTTTATTATTATTAATATTTTAGTAATTGTTCGCCTGAAATATTGAAAATAAAATTTTAAAATTAAAATAAAACAAGTAAGAGTGCTATATTCGGCTGTGCCGAATCTTAAATACCCTTCACCTAAGCGTAATAAGAAATACAGAAACTACACTCACTGGTTATAGGACTAGCATATCCTAATTCTGTGTTTTCTATTCAGTCTTAGTGCAAATTTTATTAGTATTTGATATATTGTTTGAAAGACAATTTTACGACCAACATAATTAATGTTAAATATTTTCAAATGTTGTCTAATTTTTACCATTTTGAATTGATTTAATTACCAATTCTTACCATAATTTACAGAGTCTGTCTGATGTTCATAATAATCTTCAGTGTAATTTAACAAACAGAGTATAAAAAAGGGGTACAATTCGGTTTTAGTGATTTTGCTCAAAAAAAAAAAAAAAAAAAACAAAATGAAATAGGGCTTTTAGAGGAGATACCAGAAAAAAAAAATTTTGTTGGCGGTCACGCCTATTTTCGAGGGGGCGGGCTCGTAAAGTTGAATATATATAGGCCTATATCTCGGGAACTACTGGGTGCTTGATAATTTGTGATACACTAAATAAAAGGTATTAAAAATACCTTTCCAACGATATATATCATGATTATAAAATATGGACCGAATATGGGTTAAATCCGAAAAAAATATTTTTTGACCCGAATTTATTTGTTTTTTGGAAATGGTTCTATATGGCAGCTATGACAAATTATGGGCCGATCTTCTTAAATTTGGAACAGTTATTTTCATGCATATGAGGATATTTCACGTCGAATTTCAACATAATAACGCTATATTTAAGATATATATTAGTATTAACGTGGATTTCGAGAGTGGACCATATATGGGGGATATAGTCAAATATGGACCGATATTCTCAAAATCCAGCAGTTTGATTTAGGCATGCATGTAAATGATCCGTGTAAAATTTTGGGTTGGTACCCTTATTTATAAGCGATTTATGAGTATTAAAGTGATTTTCGGAAGAGGGCTTTATATGGGGCATACGGTTAAAAATAGACCGAAATTCACAAAATTTTGTGGGATGATTTTTGTATATATTAAAATGATCTGTGCAAAGTTTTGAGTCGGCACCGATATTTATACAATATATATAGGGAAAAATATCTTTTTCAGATGTGGTCCTTGTATGGGAGGTATGACCAGTTCTGAGCCCACTACCATAAAATTTAGTACAATAATTTATTTGCCTATAAAGAGTATTTATGTCAAATTTTAGCCGTTTAACATTATTTATATCTGTTTTATGCGTATTTAAGTGAATTTTGGAAGTGGACTTTATATGGGGTCTATGGTCAAACATGGACCGAACTAAAAAAAATTCGTTTTGCGATTTCTTTTTGCACAGAACTTAGTTTTGCTGAATTTTGTCTTGATATTCCAATTTTATAGGCATTTATGTATAATTGAGCAATATTTCGGGAAGATTTTTGTATGGGGGCTATGACCAATTTTGGGCCGACCACCATGAAATTTAGTACAACAATTTATTTGTCTATAAAGAGTCTTTATGCCAAATGTTAGCCGTTTAGCATTATTCATATCTGTTTTATACGTATTTAAATGAATTTTGGAAGTGGACTTTATATGGGGTCTATGGTCAAACATGGACCGAACTAAAAAAAATTTCGTTTTGCGATTTCTGTTTGTGTAAAACTTATTTTAGCTGAATTTTGTCTTGATATCCCTATTTTATAGGCATTTATTTATCATTAAGCCATATTTCGGGAATATATATATTTGTATGGGGGCTATGAGAAATCATGGACCGATTCTTACTATTTTCCGCACACTTTCTTCTTTTGTCATACAAACAACGTATACAAAATTTCATAGTATTATCTCCAATATATTTCAAAATATTGCAATAAAATGGACGAAAAATATCAAATTTTTATAGAGGTGGTCTCACATATTGGTTCATAACTCTGGTTGACCTAAACCGATTTTGCTGATTTTAAATAGCAAACTTCTCGAAAGCACTTCTGACAGAATTATTGAAGGTTTGGATCCCGAGAATATCTGGGGACTTCAAAAAACTGATTTCAACAGACAGACAGACAGACAGACAGACTGACAGACAGACAGACAGACAGACGGACATGGCTTAATCGACTTCGCTATCTATAAGGATCCAGAATATATATACTTTATAGGGTCGGAAAATTTTTTTGTGGAAATTACACACGGAATGACAAACTTATATATACCCTTCTCACGATGGTGAATGGTATAAAAAGACCTTAAGATTGAACAATTACTAAAATATTAATAAAAATATTTTCATTTAATTTTAATATGATGGAATTAGGTAAAACTATTAAAATTTTTTAATGAATATTATTACGAAATAATTTTAATATGAATTAATTGCACAACCAGTGAATTCTATTTCTTTTCAAATAAAATTCGTTGAATGAAGCTAAATAATTTGTTTTTTTTTTATGACAAGTTTAATGGAATGAATTGCTGAAAGTTTTTGTATTTCGAATTTAAATTTAAAAATATACTTTATTTTAGAAAAACAATAACTTTTAGTACAAAACAGCATACTAAAATATAAAGTACTAAAAATATTATTTAGTACTAAACGTTTTTTTTTTACCTAAAAGTACTAAAAAGTGCATTAGTATTAAAAAATACTTTAAATTTTTTTGACACCTAAAAATAATTTTAGTACCAAAAAGTACTTTTAGTACAAGAAAATAAATAAAATATTCTTTAATATGCTTCCATTTTCAATTGAAATTAAAAGTGTGACGGAATTTCAAATATTTTATATTCAGAAAACGTCCACTGGCCCGAAAATATGTACATCAAATGCTGAAATGATAAAATTTTGGTATTTAATAACCAATTTAGTTTTATATTATAAAACTACATTTATGGAATTTCACAACATGTTTGAAATATTTACATATTTGAAAATAGTTTTTGTTTAAAATTAACAAGTACTAATTGTCAGTTCCTCTATGTCAAATAAAAACTGAGTTGAAATTTGTTTTTGGAAATAAATCACAATTTTGAAAATCTTGGGGATTTTTCTATAAAATTTCTTCAAACTCACTTTTTATTCTACTTCAAACTGCTACTCTATAATGTGCGAACTTTATATCTTCATCAAGACTCTTAACATCAACGACCTTTTCATCTGATGTTATTTAAACTTGTAATCAAAAAAGGCTGTAAATTTAAAATTTGTTTACGAATAAACAGGTACACATTTATTCGAGTCGTTTCAATGTGAAAAATAGGGCCACACATCTAAACCTTTTCAAAAATCTGACAAGATTTTTCTAAAAAAAGAATATTTTTAGTTTACTTTCTAAAAGAAGACATTCTCAATTATGAAATTCGAAACCGATTATTTCGAACTATATTAAAGTTATGTCCAAATTTCCAAATTGAAATAAAAAAATATCGAACATTTCAAATCCTTGGTTAATTCAAATTTTACCATATTCACACATTAAATAAAATGTTATAAATAATTGAAATCCCCATCAAACATCACGCCAATGAACTAATCACAATGTCACTGTCAATTCGAATAAACGTTGAATAATAATTGAAAACCATATACATAAATAAATGAATTTCTAGAAATATGTTTTTTTTTTTGTAGTGACCATTCAAAAGTGATTAACACAATTAAACCCCAACCAACACGCATGAAAAAAGCCTAAACCACAAATATTTTAGCAAACAAAGCCTTAAAACAAAAAAAAAAAACAATTTATAATAATAAAATAATAAAAGTAATTAACGAAGCAAAAAAAAATATGGAATTTAAACATAAAAATGTGTTAAAAACTTATAGATGGTCATAAAAACCGATTGACAGAGTGATAGACGCAGAGACAGACAGGTTTCTCCCCTAATTTGTAAATTGTTTTGTTTGTTTTAAACAAAACAATATTTTTTAAAAAACTCAAAACAAAATAGCGATATTATTATATTGCAATAAATTTATTTATGCTTTATTATTAACATTAAAATTTTGTCAGTTTGTAAACTACATAAACTACAATTTCGGAGCTTATAATTTATCATGATACATAATTGTTTCAACATGTGTATTAAACTATAATGATGTTGATAACAACTTAGGAGAATTGTTTTTTGTTAAATAAATTAGTAGACATTTTTCATTAAAGATTTTTTAAATGGAATTTTTCTAATTCTTGTAAAGATGCTAATTTTAGTAACTTTTAACAGTTTATTTATTAACATTTCTTGTTTTTGAAATTTATTTTAATGAAATAATTTAGTTTTTTATGTATATATAAAAATGTATATGTTTTATTGTAAACAATTTCACTGACCTTTAGTTGCATTTTGATTAGAACTTTTATAATTTGTTTACTTTCAATTAGAAATATTTTAGTACTTTTTTTTGGAAAGATTTCGGTTTAATCTTAAAAACATAAATTTAAAAAAATTATAAAAAATTAAAAAAATATAATTTGCCTGGACATTTGAAACATTCACATATAGTACTAAAAATGATTCTTTTTGAAAAAAATTTATTACTAAAAATTGTGTTTTTTCTTTTGGTTATAAAACTAGTTTTTGTTTTAGCTATAAATATATATTTATACAAAAAATGTACTGAAAAGTTGTTTTGTACTAAAAAGTTTTTTGTAAAAAAAAACAGATTTCTGTACAAAAAACATTTTTTGTTTTAAAAACAGCTTTTTTGTACTAAAATTTTTTTTTGTGCTAAAAATATTGATTTGTTACTAAAATTTATTTTTTACTTAAAATAGTATAAAAAATAGTCCTTAATACTGATGATTTTTCATTTCAAAAATTATTACAGACGGAAATTATAATTTAATAATTGTTGTTGTGTAAAACTTTTGTTTAAAAAAAACTTGACACCATTTTTGAAACTTGGCTACCTATCAAAAGGAAGAACAACTTTAAAACAAAAGTTTTACCCCCTTATTCAAAAACGATTATTAAATTTAACAAACGTTTATTATGACAGATTTGCATATAAAATTTACCTTAATAAACGTTTGTTAAATATAATAATCGTTTTTGAATAAGGAGGTTAGATTTCTAAAATATTACTTTGATAAATGGATGCTGAATCAATGCTTGACACAAAAGACTTAAACAACAAACGTTTATTTGAAAACATTTGTCTGTTCTAAACAAACATAAACATTTCTGTAATTTATAGTTAAAAAATAATTAAAAGAAAAAGAAAAGAAATAACAACCGTATAAAATGCAAATGAGCTATTTTTTTATGACAACTGAAGATTTACAAGCCCACTTAGTGAAACTGTTTGGCTGGCCTTTGGTTGATCGGCCGGTCATGTCACTCAAGCGACTCTATCTAAAACTTTTTTTGAATGAATTGTTTTTACATAAAAAGGGTGTTAATAAAAAGGCAACAACTTTAGCAGTCATGTGTATTTAAACAGTGATTAACAACTTATTGTTGCTATTTAGTTGCCAGTTTAAACGTGATGATAATGACGTCCATAAATGATAATTATGTTATTGCTTGCTGCTGCTAATGATATTAATGGAATCTGATAAGCCCCACTTTTACACACTTGAAAAATATATAAGAAAAATATCTTTCTTACATACTTATTAAAAATGCAGTGTGCGTGATAATGGCGTGTATACGCATTGGAATCACTTTTAAATACAATTTATATGGATGGTTTGGCATGGTATGCCATGTTGTTGCCATGATTTGGCATGATGGTGTATATGTATATTTCCATTTACAAACACACAAAAAAGACAACAAACTTAAAATAGCTTTTGTAGAGGTTTTTATGTCAAGGATGCTTTTTTATATTAAAAAAAAATGTACAATCAACCAAACATATAACCGGTTAAATTGTATTTACAATATATTGCCAATACATCGACACAAACTATTACAGATACTACACGCTTAGGGTGCTAATACACGAGAAGAAGCTCCGGCGCTTGTTTGATTATTGTAGCATTTTACATGCTACACACACACATATACTCATATACATATACACGTACATATATAGATAGTATTCTTATACAAAACATTAACTGAAATTTACATGCTCCTCTTTATATACAAACATATACATACATGCATATGTATGTAATTATGTGTGTGTGTAAGTGTGCACATCACCTTTTGCCATAAATTAAACATGTGTGTTTGTGTGTTAACTGAGAAGAATTTTAATTTTACATTTCAGACAAATTGATAGACAATGACACCTCAATGACCTTTAAAAAAATTTTAAACTTAAATATTGAAATTGAAGACTGTGTTGTTGTATTGTGTTTTTTTCCAATAATTGGAGGGCATTGATGTGAATTTAATTGAAATTTTGAGGGGTACATACTTTTACTTTTTTTTTTTTACTTAGTGCGAAATACATACGAAATACATTGTAATATAAAGGTACTGATTAAAATTTAATAATGATATAATGGTTTCTATAACTTTTGAATACGTTTTTTGAAACTAAATTGAAATTGTACATTTTGAAATATTCATACAGTTTAGGTAAAAAAAAATTATTACGAAACAAAATTACATTCATTCCATTTTCAAAGTTCAAAACTATTTACAAACATATTTAGTTAGGAAAAGCTTAATAAAGAAAAGCATTGAATTCTAGTAAATCGTTTAAAAATCCCTCCCCTTATCCATGTTAATCCATATAAAGGCAAACTTAAAATATCTCACTTTTGAAAATTACCACAATTCAACTAAATAATAACTAATTCTTAATTAATTCTCTATTTTTAGATGAAAGTCACCTTGGTTTTAGCTGCATTCTGTGTGGCAGCAACATATGCTGAACCTGCCATTAGTCAAGCCAGAACTACTACCACCACCTCCACTAAACCCGGCAGATTTTTGTCACTGCCCGTGCCCGCCAAATGTGCCAGCCGTAAGTATTTATATTTATTATATTTTAAATTATTTCTTTATTTCTTACTTTCTGTCCAGTCAAAGAATAAATACGTGTAATTATTTCAATTTTCCTTAAATGGAAAACGTTATGACCAACTTTGACTCTTGCTTGGCAGTTGGCATTTGTAATTTCTATCGGAAATAGTAGTCACTTTTATTTTTAAATATAAATTAGATTTCACATGAACATGAGCTTAACATGTTCATGTACATACATATGTACATGTCATCGACGACACACAGTGCAGTGGAGTGGAGTGCACTGTGAAATGAAATAGAAAATTGCAAAATTCATGACCAATAACAAAAAAAAAGTGAAATTAAATACCAGTAAATAAATAATAAAAACTAAAAAAGCAATAACTGACAATTGAAAGCGAAAATTTAATTAAAAAATTTTGATAAAATATTAAGAAATTTTAGGCTGGGTTTGTTAAGTTTAGTTGTTTTTTTAAACACATACTTTCATTAGAAAAAAGGTTTCACAAGGTCGTTAATAGTGTGTTGAAATTTTTATTTGAACTTTTTAAACTTTTGGCATATTTCCTTAGCAAAAATCTTTTGCAAAACTTATAACTGTCAGCAATGAGTATCTTTACTATTATTATTATTAGCGCACAATGTTTTACAATAACGAAGATTCAAACAGAGTTTTTTTTTTGTTGGTTTTCTTATTGTTATTAAAGCTATTGTTTCCAATGGAAAAATACCAGCTAACTAACATTAGTTGGTTTTTTCCAAACTGCAAAATATCTGTAGAAATAAAGTGCAGTTGGTTTATTTGTAAAACATTATTACAATCTCCTTTTTTTCTTTCTTTACAATACACAATTTTACACCGGCAACGAAATTATTTGCAAGATTTTAAAGAAAGAAAATCGTGCGTTGTAAAAAAAGCTAAAATTGTTTGTAGGCTTAAGTTTTATGCAAAAATATCTTAATTTCTCAAGATTTTCTATAAAAAATGTATGAAATGCTCAAGCTATTTCTATGTCTCTATTTCTATAGAGACATAGGAAAATCTATGTTTCTAAATCTATAGAAAATTCATATGAATAGCTTAAGCTATTTCTATAGCAACTTTTGCATAAATTTTTTTATGCAATTCTAAATTTTCAAGTCTAAACTTTCACTAGTTTGGCTTTTTATTAAAAATCTGTCTTTTGTATAAGCTTTCTTAAAAAAAAATAAATTAATGCTAGAATTACTTCCATAATTAAACTTATATGGCTTCATCTCCATTTGTGATCTAAATTAGTCAACAAAACAGTGAGTTAGCGCGTACATCCGCCATTGTAATTAAAAAGATTAACAAATGTTATTAACTTTATTTGATCTTTGCATCAGAAAATGCCTTTTTTATATTTAATTAGTTTTGTTAGATCTAATACACAACAAAAAACACACTAAAAGTAATAATTAACAAAAAAAAAAGAAAAAACAACAACTTCTCATCTCACTACACATTGACTTGAGCACATTTCTAAACACGTTTTCAGATCATTTGGGAATATTGAATTTTAAAACTGAATGTACGGAATAAATTGTAGCTAATGTCTAATTTATTTCTATTCAAATACAAGTTATTTTAACAGAAGAAGATCAAATTTTATTATTATTTTTTAGCAATTACTTACAAATCTAATTAGTTGCCTTAAAATAATTCTATTTTTATAGCAGATAAATTAGCATAAATTAAATTAAATAAATGCTTTTGTTTTTAGCCGTAATAAAAAGTTAAACATTATTAAACTGTTATAGATTAAGTTGTTGTCGTTTTTGTGGCTTGTTGTCGGGTGTTTTTTTTTATAAATCTTAAATGTTGCGTAAAAAAGTTTCAAGTCAAAAAATTAAAATAAAAAAAAAACTGTTTAAACAAAATAATAAAAATGTATTTGTTAGTTAAATTGGTTTAACTAACTACCGTTATTAACTGGTTTGTATTAAACAAGATTGTTTTTTGTATTTTATTTTGTGTGTTCTTTTTTTTTGGTTTTGATACCATTTAAAGTCATTTTGAATTCATTTAAATTATAACGTTTTTTTTTCTGGTTTTGGTTCCAGTTTAAATGCGTAATAATAAATAGAAACAAGAATAAACAATTTTGTGTAGATTTTAAAGTCATTTGATTAGTTTGGAAGAAAGACACTGTAAGAGATTTGAATAGAATTTGTTGATGCATTGAACTATGATTAAATTTTCGTTAAAAATGTAAAGTAATCTTAATCTGCTAAAGCGTATCTAAAGGAAATTATTATTTTTTTTAGAAATCTTTTTTTTTAAGTTTCCTAAAGAAAATTTTCTTTGATTTAAATGTTTCTAAAGAAATCTTTCGTTTGCTTAAAGTAACTTTTGAAATATCTCTTTTTCTGGTTGATTGTCCTATAGAATGTTTTTTTTATAACGTTTGTGTTATCATAAGCTTTGCTATAGAAATCTCCAGCTAGCTTAAGTTTTTTTTCTATAGAAATTTCCCACTTACCTAAGCTTTCCTATAGAAAATATCTCGCTAGCTTAAACTTTCCTATAGAAATCTCTCGCTAGCTTAAGCTTCCCTATAGAAATATCTCACTTACCTAAGCTTTCCAATAGAAATCTCTCGCTAGCTTAAGGTTTCCTATAGAAATATCTCGCTAGCTTAAGCATTCCTATAGAAATCTCTCACTTACCTAAGTGAGAAAAGAATAAGAGTATCTCGCTAGCTTAGGCTTTCCTATAGAAAAATCTCGCTAGCTTAAGCTTCCTAATAGAAATATCCCACTTACCTAAGCTTTCCAATAGAAATCTCCAGCTAGCTTAAGCTTCTCTATAGAAATATCTCGCTAGCTTAAGCATTCCTATTGACATTTCCCACTTACCTAAGTGAGAAAAGAATAAGAATATTTCGCTAGCTTAAACTTTCCTATAGAAATCTAACGTTACCTTAAGCTTTTCTGTAGAAATCTCTCTTTAGCAACAGCTTCGCTATAGAAATCGCCAGCTAGCTTAAGTTTTTATATAGAAATCTATCACTTATCTAAGCTTTCCTAAAGATATATCTCACTTACCTAAGCTTTCCAATAGAAATCTCTCGCTAGCTTAAGCTTCCCTATAGAAAAATCTCGCTAGCTTAAGCTTTCCTATAGAAATATCTCACTTACCTAAGCTTTCCTATAGAAATCTCTTGCTAGCTTAAGCTTTCCTATAAAAATAAATGAAGCCGTGATTTTATATTAATTATATATTCACCTCCTAATATCATTTACAATTTTGCATAAATTAAATTTTTTATGTCTTTAGAATGTCTAGTTGAAACCAAATCTATAAATAAAAAATTTTTATAGTTAATTTATGCAAATTTCTTTCATTAATTGCTGATAATTTTATTTAGACAAAGATATTTAAAACCAGAACTTTAAAACAACAATTAATATTCCAGTTTAGATAATTTTGAAACCACAATTAATACATAAACTTTAAGTACACTGTCGTAAATTATAAAATTTCAGCTAAAAGAATTAATTTCCTAAATATTTAATTTATAAATTTTAAAATATTCGTTTCATTTAATCTTTTATTTAATAAAAAAATAAACACGATTATCAGGTTCCAAGTCATAAATCTATGATTTCAAAATCTTTCAAATCTTACTCAGTAATAACTTTTTATTTTGTTTGTTGAAATTCTAAAACCTTTTATTGTTGAACTTTAGTTTACCGGTGCGCGTAGTAAAGTTTCAAAAATAAAAAAAATCTCACCATGTTTGGGTCTTTAAACTTGTGTTGCATTTAATATACGACGAATTCATCTTTAAGGCAATTAAAGTTGCTTAACGTTTGTTAATAGCTTTGCAAAGCACACACCAAAGCCACATAACAAACAAAACCATAAAATGAGCAGGCAAGCATCTGTATTCTATGCATTTAACCTCTTAGATTCATATAATTTTTATTGAATTTTGTGAATTTTTTTAATTTTTTTTTTTTTTACAAAAAGTACTTCCATTAAATGCATATAAAAATACATATGCACTTGCCTTGACCCAAATTAAGCACAAGATCATGCTAATGAATTTAAGAGAAAAAGATTATAATGACTTTTTTTATAAAAAAAAAAACAAACAAAAAAATAATCGTTGTATAGTATTTAAAGTTGAAAATATATGTAAGTATGCATGTATATTTATAAAGGGGTTAACAAAGTGCATTGGCTTTGTTTTTTTTTATTTATTTATAAACTTTGAAGTAATTCCATAAAAATAATAATGCTAATTTTAGATAATTAAATTGAAATTATGTTTTGGTTTTTAACATAAAAGAATAATTAATAATTTCCTATTAAAGTCTTGGCTAGTTTTTTGTTTAACTTTTAAAATCAGGTTAATAGGTAACTAAGCTATTTGCTTTAAACGTTATACAATATATCTGTCTCTATCTACATACATACATATTTATAATTATGTTATGAGTTTACCAGAGTCATTATGAATGAAATATGTATTTAATAGTGGCTCATTGAAAAAAAAAAACAACAACAACAAATATGTTTGTATTAAAACCAACAAATGCATAGATGAATGGGTTGTATGTATAGATTGTTAATAATGTTGACAGATTAGCTAGCTAGACTGGCGGGCAAATAATAGACAAACAAATGTACATTCCATCAGCTTAAAACGCGTGCTATTTGCACATTTTTATGAGAAAACCTATAAAAAACCTGCTGAGGGGGACTTACAATTGTTGCAACAGGCCACAAAATACCAAAAACAATGAAGTTGTTGTTTTGATGTATGAATTGAAATATGTATTAATGACGGATGGTATTTATGTCATTGTCTTAAATGTGATAATCTATTAAAATACTTTTGTGGGAAATAGGTAAATGTAATAAAAAAAAAAAAAAAAACGAAAATCTTTTACGGAAATCGTTAGATTTAGCATTTGTAGAGCAATTTATCACTGACTTAAGCTTCTGTACAGGAATCTCTCGCAGGCTTTTTTTAAACTTTTCTACACATATAAATATTTCGCCAGCTAAAGTCTTCCTATAAGAAGATTGTCTTTCCTATAGGAAGACTTTAGCTGGCGAAATATTTATATAAAAGCCTTAATATGTGTAGAAATATTTCGCCAGCTAAAGCTATCCCATAAAAAATGCTCGCCAGCTTTAGATACAGCTATGTATGTACAGTGCAACTTCGACAATCCGGACACATATAGTTTTAGGGTCGATCGGATTAACGAGGTTTCCGGACTATAGTAGGTGAAAATATTGAAATAATCTAAGTGAATTTAATTGTATGTACATACATGCATTGTACATACTATGATTTATTAAAAAACCATAAACTATTATATTTAATTACATATTATATTAAATAATTAAAATAAGTAATTGTAGGTATTCGAAATAAATTGTTTTATCTTCTCCTTATTTTTTTTAATGTCGCAAATCGTTGATTTAGGAACATGGAAATTTTCGGCAACCTGCCTAATAGTTTTTTCCTCATCACGACTTTGTAAAATATCACACTTTTCCTTTAAGGTTAGTGTTTTATGTTTGCGTTTATTATTTAAAAACATGACACTTAAAATGGAATTAGACTAACACGCTTGCGAAAGAATGGACCGAAACTGAAGTAATGATAGTGCAAAATGTAAATCAAAGTATGAATAACAAAACATGCGAGTAAAAAACGAGAAACCCCCGAATTTTAATATTTATTCATGCATAAAAAAAATTTATCCGGATTGTAGAAGTAAATTTAAATTGTCCGAAATGTAGAAGCGTCCGAATTAGTGGAGTGACCGGACTGGCGCATGTCCGGACTGTCGAAGTTGTACTGTATATTAATATTTTTAGCCAGATTAAGCTTTCCTATAGAAATCTCTTTTCTCTTAAAGATTTTCGAAAAATCTTCTGCTAACTAAAGCTTTCTTGTAGAAATCTTTTACCAGCTTCTAACTTAAGCTTTTCTATGGAAATCAGTTGACCGCAATTACAATCACAAAAACCACAAAAATTATACGCCAAAGGGGGTGATGTTTGTAATACCAAACTCATTTATGTATCTAGCAATGTTTATAGGTTGAGGTTGCTTATTACATTTGCAACATATTGTTGTTGATGCAGTTTTGCTGCAATTGCACATAAGAAAAATGCAACGAAGAAGAAAACAAAAACGAAAAAAAAACACCAAGCAAATATATTTGTACATTTTGTATGATATTTGTATGAAAAGTATTACCTGTTGTAGACGGTTGATTATTGCATCCCATGATTTAATGAAATGGAAGCTGCTAACCAACTGTAAAAACGAGTTTGTGGCAGTGTATTTTAATACACACACAAAAAATAATTATTATTACATCCATTCACATAGATATGTGCTTATGTACACATGAAGAAAGAAAATGTTTATATTTTGCAAACTGTGTAAATTTAAACGAAAAAGTTTGTGTCTTTATATTAAAGGCCCGTAAAGGAAACAAAGAAATTATTGTGGAAGTGCAAAAATCAACAAAAATTACAGCACCTTCAAAAGAAATAAAAAATGAACTTTAAAAGCCCTACAGTTTAAGAGTTATTTTTAAAACTATGCTATACACTAAAACAAATAATAGCACAGCACAAAATAAGTAAGATACTAGAAACGTGATGTGTTTGATAATGATAATAATGATGTTGCGCAAGTTGTCTTTGTTCAAAGCTATTTCTTAAGATATTTAAGCATTTAAGCAACAGCAACAACAAACAACTAAATGAAATTGTTAAGTCATGAATGAAAACGAAATTGGCAAATTTGTAACTACAAGGTGGCGCAAAAGTAATCCTCCTATCAGAAAATGCTATAAATTTTGCGAGGCCCCTAATGTCAGTTCTGTCAGCAATATTCCGCGTTCTGGAGCAGTATAGCGTAACATTGTTTATTAACGTGTATTTCGCATGTGTTTACTACACAAATGTCAAAACAGAACTGACATTAGGGGCCTCGCAAAATTTATAGCAATTTCTGATAGGAGGATTACTTTTGCGCCACTTTGTATGTATGTATGTATGTAGTTTGGACACAAACAATAAACACGAACTGACACACAAATGCTAACGAAAATAAAGATAAAATGCTAATTACATTTCTCTTGCTCTCTTTTTTTGCAGGTCCCAAGGAATTCTCTTACCGTGGCAAGAACATGTTCTTGAGTTCTCACGTTCCCGCTTTAGCCAACAAGAAAGTAGATTGGTTAGATGGTCGTAACTTGTGCCGTGAATACTGTATGGACTTGGTTGCCTTGGAAACCCAAGAAAAAAATAATCTAATCTTCCGTGTTATCCAACAAAACGATGTTCCTTACATCTGGACTGCCGGTCGTATCTGCGATTTCAACGGTTGTGAAAACCGTCCCGATTTGGAACCCAAGAACGTTTATGGTTGGTTCTGGTCTGCATCTCGCGAGAAGATCCAAGCCACCAACCGCATTCCTCAAGGCTGGGGCTACAATCCTTGGTCTCAAACCGGCCACAAGAAGCGTCCTCAACCCGATAACGCCGAATACGACATCAATCAAACCAAGGAACAATGTTTGTCTGTCTTGAACAATGTCTACAATGACGGTATCGCCTGGCACGATGTTGCCTGTTATCATGAGAAACCCTTCATCTGCGAGGATAACGATGAGTTGTTACGTTATGTTGCTGCTACCAATCCTGGTATTCGTCTTTAAATTTATTACCTACTATAAGGAGGAGACGTTTATTTTTATTTTATTTTTTGTTTTTATTTTTTATTTTATAAAGAAAACAAAATAGACTTTAGAATTTACAAAAAACAAAGAAAACCACAAAACATTTTTTACTATTTTTTAAAAAAAACAAAACATTTTCTCTCACTATTTTTTCTATTCTATTGCGAAATTCTTTTCAATTCAACTGCCACTTTATAGAAAAAATATGAGTTAAAACGATTTACGAAGCTCTATGTTCTACATAATTTTTGTATTATATGCAAAACTTCTTTATTTGTTGTAAAATATTTATTAGTTCAATACTGTATAGAAGAAACAAAACGATAAATACTATATATGTATTTCATTCAGATTTAACTATTTTTATCCAAACAAGAAATCGTCTTTTTTATCTACTAATTTGTAACTGTTTGAAATTAAAAAAAAATATTAAAAAAACTACAAAAAAAAATCAATAAATTTTAAAAAAAACTATAATGTGTTTTATTTAAATAAAATTGTAGGTCGGTCAACAGATAGCTTCAATGTGAATCAAAAACGGAAATTTTTGACAAAATCTATTACAGACCCAGCCAACAATCGTAAAATGTTTTTAAGAAAACATTTATTTATAATTGTGTCCGTTTGAGTGCTTATGTAAATGTTTAATAAATAACTACACTTATCAGCTAATAAATAATACACTATTAGGCTACTTCTAAGTAACACTGATGTGGTAGTCATTGAAAAGTAGTAATTCGGTAAATGTACGCCATTAAGCTTTTATTGGTTGTGCCCCTGTTATTAAAGAAAAATATAATTTTTGTTGGTAAAAAAAATCGATTTGAGGATCACTAGTAAACATTCGCTGCATAACAATTTCATATCTCCAGAGTTATAGATGCAACAAGATCGAAATTTAACAACAATAAAACCGTTCAACACTTAAAATAAACTTTTATCTCTACTACCGTAATACATCTACTAGGTATGATGCCTTCTTATATTAGCCTATGTTCTATATTCCACTACAAAGTGAAACTGAATTCGTTTTCAACTCCACATAGACAATTTCACGACGTTCTACAAAACGAGTAAAACTTTTAGTATACGATGAACCAAACTAAAAGTGATATTGTACTTTTAAAATCATTTTCACAAAATTTAGAACACAAACTTAATGAATATTTCACTTCCACACTTTATTTTACAAATGTAGAACCCAGGTGATTATCTTCGACAAAGTGGTTAGTTAGTATTAGGAGAACATTGGTAAAAATTAGTTTCCAATTTCTATATATTTTTCAAATACTTCTCTTAATAACTGTACTGTCAACAAAATATCTCATTCGAAAATTATTTAAGATTTTTACCACTTTCTAGCGAGTTTCGAGGTAATGTACGGCATTTTTTTCGTCATAAATAATTGGCATCACTGAATCTACTTAATCACCCCTATCATGAATAAAAATTCCCCATGAAATTTGTTTCCTTTTCACATTTTCAATGTTAAAAAAATAAAAGTGACTTGGTGACAAATGGGTACATTGTGATACCCTTTAACGATAAAAAAGATGTCTATGTTATCTAACATGAAGTTAATTTGAAGCACTGATATCTTATATGCACGTAGTAAAATTGTCGACACAGGCACTTTGTAATAGGTCAGTCAGTCAGCAGCCCTAGACAATGACAAACTAAATGCTCCAATATTCCGTTTGCTACTTCTAGCTCAAACAGGCCAATAACACATTACTTATAATTACAAATTCTTTCCAGCAGGGTTCTGGTACCTACACAACCTTTTGGTAGTGGCTGAGCGGTAGTTGCACCAATTACCACCGCACTCACAAGTATAGTTCGGCGGTTTGTCTTGCAAGCCTATCAGAAACCTCGTTGTTCAATATTCTAGTGTACTAGTATCCAACAATCTTATTTTACCGTCTATTAGTCATGTATCAGTTTGGTTTTGACTCTGCGTCTCTTCAGAACCGCACTATTTTTACTAAAGGCCATGACATTGACATCATGGGACGAACATTGCGAGATGTCACTGCTGCCTTTGCTAGTATAGAGAAGGAATCATTAAAAATGGGTTTGGCAGTAAATGAAGATAAGACCAAGTTGATGGTTTCAACGAACAGAGAATCCACTAGATTAGCTAAATCTGTGAGAGTTGATAACTACAAATTCGAGGTAGTAGATGAATTTATATACCACGGTTCCGCCATAAATAAAACAAACGACATCAGTTTGGAAATAAAACAAAGAATTGTACTTGGCAATGGATGCTATTTTGGGCTAAGCACACAATTTAAGAGCAAGACCCTCTCTCGACAGACAAAGCTTAAACTCTACATGACGCTTATCGTACCTGTGTTAATATATGGCGCAGAGGCATGGCTGCTTACTCAACAAGATGATGTGTTCGAGAGAAAAATTCTTCGCAAGATATATGGACCAATCTGCGTAAGTGGAGAATATCGATATCGTACGAACCGAGAGCTGTATGAACTGTACGCCGACATTTATATAGTAAAAGGTGTCAAAATACAAAGACTTCGTTGGCATATATACACCATCTTTCCATTTTCAATCTGCCTCATATACATAATTAACGTCATTTATTTATTGTTTTAGGTGAAATATCACTCATGGTGTAACGCATAAAAATGGCTTTAATAAAAAGTCCACAACATTATGTTTATACGATGTATTTCCACACAATAATTGGTAAATTCACATACCCTTTTTTACCCTTGCGAATATGGAAACTTGCGCACAGCTTTAACAACCATACAATTCATTTGGATAAAGTACAAAATGCTAAATGATAGCGTATTGTATTCCCAGAAATTATTTTACAGATTGTAAAAAAATATTTAAAAAAAAAAACTCCAGGTTTTGAGTAATACATAATTATTGAGTACAAAAATTGAGTACATTAATGGCTTAACATAATTGATAGCACCATTAACAATTAGTTTAGTTAGTAGAATGACATAGTTACATACATATATTTTATGCAATCATTGTCGACAATTCGACAGCTGTTGACACAATACCACTTCTCGATTCATTGATACACACGGTTAAAAAACATCTCGGGACGAGTATGTTTTTTTTATAATTTAAATTTAGTTCTCCCTGAGATTTTTTTAGGATTTTATAATTTGCATGTGTAATGAAATAAATCATTCTTACCTTGCAAGTTATGCTTAATTAATTTTCGTATATTTTGCTTTATGCGTTTCAGAGGGAGATTTTGACCGCCGTCGAGGTTTAGGCCTAGATAATGAACTGCTAAAACGCGTTTTTTTCTGAGATCTTTGATTTTCTGTTGGTATAGCTTTTTTTCTATGGTGGGAAGAATGTGGACTGTTTGATCTTGATTTTTTTGATGTTTCATCGTGACTAGAATTTGATGTTGATTTTTTGGTATATTTGTTAGTGCGTGAATTTGGACTTTTAGATCTGGAACGTCTGTGTAGTGTAGTTTTGTACCGTTGTGAACTAGATGGATAATTTTTTTTACTTTCTAAGTGATTGTATTTTGTTTTAAAGTCATTTTTTTTGTTTGTTGGGTTATATGCAGATTTAATTTCAATTTCAGGAGTTTCAGACCAACGCCAATTACGGGATTGTTGACTTTGATTTCTGCGAAAATCTGGGGTGTTCATTCTACAAATCAATACGAAATTAAGCATTAGATTTTAAAATAAACTTTTCTCTTAAATTAAATTAATTTCAAAATTGTACCTCGCTATTGGTGTTTGACAACATGGTGAAATAAATTTTTCTGGATATCTCTCCGGATTATCTATGTGCCTGTTGTATTGATTGCCCTTATTTTTTATTAAGTGGAAAAAGTTACATTTGTTACCCTTCGGACATTTGCGACCTAACGATAAACCTTTAAGAAAACCACAAAACAAAAGTTAATTTAAAAAAAGTAAAATTATTAAAATTTAACAAGTAATTTAAAAGAGGATTTATTAAAATGGATATAAAGCACATACCACAAACTCCAGAACGCCATTGAATTATGTTGGAAAATTCAACATTCATGCGTTTCAAGGCATAATAACGACTTTGAAGATTTATAAATGCTTTCAAGGCGGATCTAGAAATTTTTCTGTTATTTATTTTCTTTCACAATTATTATTTTACGCAATAACTTACCTTTTGTCTTCATACTCTACAAAAACATGACCCCTTAAATGAGCACGCACATTTCGCGTTGTACGAAAGTTGATAATAGTACCAAACTGTTCCAAAACTGGCCAAACGTCGTCACAGAATTCATCATATGCTTCACGTAAATCGCGTTCACTCAATTCTAATTCACTATCAGACTTGGAATATTCTCCATGTTCTTGTTGCTCCAGCAGAGGATGGTGAAAGAAATGCCTTATTAGAATTATTTTAGACAAATAAGGTCTTTTGTGATTGAAGGAACAGAGGGGGCCATAACCACAACAATTAGTTTTATCAAAGAATTCACATGATATCTCTCCGGGTCTGGATTCCATACTACGTTCTAATATTGAAGGAGTTTTCATTCTATAGTTATCCACGTATTCCCTCATACTTCGCATGATATTATCTAGTTCTTTAGCCTCTTTTTGCGCCTGTAATTTTATCTCTTCACGTTTTTTCTGGCGCTGTTCTTGTAGCTTAATGAATTCCTCTTCCTGCTTTAATCTTTCTGCTATTCTTTTTGATTCCTCCTGCCTAAATAGCTCTTGTGCCATCAGTTCCCGGCGCAGCCATAGCTCTTCTTCTTCTTGGCGTTGCTTTTCTTGCACCAACAATAGTTCACGTTCGATTTCCTCTTGATGTCGCACCCAAGATTCGTATAACGGATCTTTGTGTTTTTCCATTTCAGCTTATAGGAAAAATCGATAAGTACATATACCTATTACAAAGATCGTTTTAGTCAGAATTTTAAGCTTACCTTCTTCCAAATCTTTGTCTCTTTGTTGTGCCATCGTTTGTCTTTTGTGTTTCCTTTGCAACTTTTTTACCAATTTGCGCCAGGATCTAATATAATAAAATAAATTGTATTCAATATGTAAAAATACTGTTTATAATTTTCACCTTTTATCGATTTTTTTGTCCATACATTTAAAAAAATTCCGATCTTTCTATTAGCCAGTTTCTTTAAGTTACTTCGCTTCTACTTGTTATTAGTATCACTGCAGAAGATTTTTTTGACCATAAATAATTGAAAAGCTATATCCAATTGGGTCCAGACAGAACACAAGACTTTTTTATTTAAATCACAAACTAACATCAGTGTGTATATGAATTTATTTTTTTATTTTCCAGCTGTGTGGTTACGGAGTTGCCAAGTGCAATAAATAAAATTATTATTTGCCAATAATTACCATTTGAATACTGCCTTATCTTACTTAGAGTTGTTAACGGCATTTATTTGACTATGGCAGGGGTGTTTTGAAATACGAAATAAAGCTGAAATAATTTTTCAAAAGGGATTTTATATTAGTTTTATATGATAATATGTACTTACATATATGTATACTTATATCAAAAATACTATTTTATTTCTGGTAAAATAAATACAAATTTAAGCAAAATATTTAGGTACAGCAGTTTTAAAATTTAATTGAATTTTCAAAATAATTACTTACTTTTTATGGAGCATAAAGTGATCATTGGAAAATCTTATTTTCTCCAAAAAATATTTAAAAAGTTTTAAAATTGGAATACATTTTTAGTATAAAAAATAAATTTTTGATGAAAAATTCAAGTGATCATAGTTGATGGTTTGTTTCTTAATTTTAAACAAATATTTTAATCATTTTATTTGTGTGTATATATAATTATTTTAATTCTTTTTTTATACCACATTTAATTAATAAATAAAATCTTATGTTTTTTTACATTATGACAAGAAAGATATATAAATACTACATTTTAGAACAAACAAGGATTGTCTTTATTGCTTTCAACTGAATAATACGCCTGAATAATTACAAATGGTTTCCTATTGTAGTCAAATTTAAATACATAATTTTATTCCAAGAATTACATAATATTATCTCAAGTCCCACCATTAGTAAATACTGCCTTATCATAAAACTGTGTTATCTTTCAATCTTTTCATGTGGTATCACCAGCATTGTCAACTTTGAAATTTCAAAATGCACCAACATGGAGAAAAATACACACCATTTGAAAAAAATCGCACCAAATTTAGATTTTCTTTTTATACCCTTCATATATTTATAGTCTTTGGCATTATGTTTGTCGAACGTACAGATCTTTCTAACATTTCCGGACAGAATTGATCAATATAAATCAATATACACTCTAGAAAGAATCCATTCCAAAAAATCATTTCAATACAATATGCCTACAATATGACTTTTTGAATGAAAATCTTTTCTTGTTCAGAATAATGATGACTTGAATACTGAAAAAAACAGCAAAACTCAAAAAAGCGTACGTTAAAACTGCACATCTTTAATTTGGAATTTTATTTTTAATATTTGCTTTTGATATATGTATTTAAATATATCAAAAATCGAAATGTAAAATTATAGCAATATTAAAATTTGTTCATTGCAAAAAGTTGTGGGCCATATTTACATATAAACATTTTGTGAAATTTTTACTTTTTTTAATTTTAAATTTGGACCGAAAAAGTGCAAAATTTAATTACTGTGGTAAATATCATTGCGATCGGATAAGTCAAATACAACTGCTTTCCGTTTTTTAGATGGAACCTCTCATACTAAAGTTTGAAATTTTGTATAATTATAATTCAATATTTATAATAACAAATTCATTACCCCTTTAGACGCTTAAGAGTCTCCTCAAAATAAACATTGCATATAACGCTAACAGTCAGTGAAAGAAACTTAAGATATTAACATCGGACAACACTGTATTAAACATTAAGTAAATTGTTTGTTAATATAATTTTAAGAAAATTGTTACAATTATAATAATTATGTTTTTTAGATTATATTTCTTCCCTGAAGATGATCAACAAAGTTGGTCGAAATATTGGAAATAAATAAAATATAATAAAAATTAAAAACGAACAAGAGTTTTTATATTTTTAATAAAAGGGACCTCAAGCCGAACTAATAAAATAGAAAGATTTTTAACATTGCATATAACATAATTTTTTAAAACAGATTTCTTTGAAATAACCATTTGGCCAAAATGGTTCCAAGCGCAAGATGCTGCAGAATATTTCTCATTAAGTACAATTTTGGTTTTTTCCTTTATTTCTCTTTTAGCTATTAATATTTTTTCGTATTCACGAATGTCACTATCAATTTCATTTATCTCTGCCAGGCCGGAGTCAGATTCTGGGTTAAATTCATTCCTATTGCCTGAATTTTGGAAGAAAATTGTAATTTTTTGATTTTCCATTCTTTTATTTTGTATGCTTCTATGAAAAATAATGTACAATTGAAAAAGTTACCCATATTCACAAAAACAAAAACAGTACAATTGAAATAGTTACCACATTCAGAAAAATAAATGAAGATACTGGGGCCAAATTACCGCATTCGATATCGAGTAAAATTGATCGTAATTTTCTTATTTGAGATTATGGCATTCGCTATCGAGCAAGAAATTTAGTACATTTTATCATAATTTCGATATCGAAATCATTTTTCGATACGATAGCTCATTCGATCACGAATGCGCTAATTTGGGCCCTGGTATTATTACCATAATGTAAAATAAAAATTGTACTCAAATGTTTAAAACGGCGACTTGTTTTAAGCCGACTTGAGCCGAAAAATGTTTTTACGGCTACTACATTTTGTCGGCGGCTCGACTCAGCCGGATGTCAGCCGATTGGCGCAGGTCTCTGGAACAAACCCAATTGAAATCGGTCCATTAGATCATATAAATATCCTCCCGACAAAGTACTTGCCATAAATGTCTGTAATATATAGGAATCTTTTAAAAATTCTGCACAAATAAGTTTTATGTGAAATTAAATCACATTTCAAAATTGTGTTCTAATATGTAATATAACCTCCAATTTTGAAAATTAATTAAATGTTCGCACAACCCTTTTATGCATATAAAGCCAACTAACGAAAATTACTAAAATAAATATACATTTTGTACAGGGTGATCAAATTTGAGGTCATAAAATTAAATTTGCTTAAAACACTATTTTTGTGACAAAATCAGTTTTATTGATTCCAATGTAAAGTAGAAATATGGGAACTAATAAATAAAATTTTCGTATAACAAAAAGGCACATTTATTACTCTTTATTATTGTTTTAACAATTTTTGGCACACTTTACAATAAAAAAAAACGCATTTGATCTAAACACAAATTTACGATACACAATTTGTAGCGTTTTGATTAGCGTCCAAGTGATGAGTGGTGCGAAATTGGACCAATATGATTAGATAACAAGTAGCAGCACCAGTAATCTGTAATATATGTACATAACCATGTAAACCAAAACTATAAACAAACAATTATAGATACATCTACTCTAAAAAACTTACCGTAAATATCAAAGTACGATCCAAATTAAATAGTTCTGCTGCCGTAAATCTTACACGACGATGTTGTAACTGCAATGACAGACGTAACAAACGATCTCGTATTTCCGGATCATCAGTTATGTTCAGTGTCTTGTGAACAATGGCGGCACATTTAGAACTCTCTTTAATGGTTTTACTGCTGCCCTCTACAATAACGATAATTATAATGACATACCACAGCATTTGGGCAAAGAAGAAGGCGAAAAATTCATCGGCCTCGAAAACTTCCACACAATTTGGATTTAGCATTACTTCCAGTATATAAAAATCATCAAATAATATGAAAAGAAATGATATGGCTATTATGGCCAGTAGAGGATATGTAAAGTATTCCTCTATGGTATTGCAAATATCACAAAGAAGATTGTGTATATTGGTAACTTGTTTTAGGGAAAATTCCGGATTTTGCCTAATAATTGAAGTGACACTATAACGTTTACTGGCCATTACAGAGATACCTATATTAGCTGTCCGTCTACGAGGTACACTGCGATTAATCCGTACTATCGAATGTAGGGGCGAGAGTTCCATGGCATTGCTGTCTTCGATGTGAGAATCTAGAATATCCTGAAGAATCTGAAATAATGAAGTTGCAAATAAAGGTTATCATGTATGTATGATATCATTATTGAAGCATATATGCTATACAAAGAATGTCCAAAAGTTATGAAAATAATTTGGAATATCCTATTGACATTTGAACTGTTAAACTGCCTTTACGATTTATTAAAACATAACATAAAAAATTAACAATTTGCTCTCGTAATCAAAAAATTACGATTTGACTAAAACATACTTTTTTTTCATTCGTTTAAAATCACTTTTATGGACATATTATTTTTTGCTAGTTGATAGATGAGTAGTATAGTTAATAAAAGCAATTCGTAGTCGTGGAATAGCTCAAAATATGATGACCCATTTATTTCTTTATCCAATCTATTTCAAAATTAAGTTTAGTGCTTCCGGTTATCGTTAGACAGGTAGTCAATAAAATACTTTTCAATGATATTCCGAAAATTACAAGTCCCTGCCTTTTTATTTCCTAATGTTAGAGCTTTTAGCACTTTCTGATTTTTCACCCACCTGCAGCTTCTTGTTTAGCTTATTGTTTTCGTGTACATTTGAATAAATAAAGACTCGTTATATTTACTTTAATGTGCTTGACGCTTTTATTTTTCAATTAAAAGAAATCTGGTTTATTTAAAGGTAATAAACCACCATTTTTAAAAGGTAGAAAACGTAAAAATATATTAACAAATAATCTGTCAATATCTTTAGTAATGTATTTATTATGTCTAGTGATGTTTTGGAGTTGTATGCGCGTATTGGTTTCAACATTAGCTATATTGATGAAGTTGAGGTGCCGGCTTTTAATTTTGTTTTCAATTTTCCACAATATCATTTTTATATGTCCATTCATCGGTTGTAACCAATATATGTAATCCCACAGATAAATCTATTTAAAATGTTCTGAGTTAGACGAATCTCACTTAATTTTACAATGTATTTTTTTTTGTTATTATTAAGAAGATATAACGAAATATGACTGGAATCAATCACGAATCTTATCAACAAGCCATATAAACAAAATAATAATACGTAACACGTTTTTGGACATTCTTAAAGGCTCAGTTAGCCGACTGTAATGGAATGTAACTGCAACAGTAAGAAACAGCTGATGGATATTGTTATGTGTAAAGTAATGCAAATGGTTATGGAGATGTAAAGTAACGCAACACCGTAATGTATGAATCTGTAAGAAATAGAATTTTCTTACATTTTTACGTCATTACACAACATTCCGTTACAGTCGGCTAACTGAGGCTTAATTATGACTTTTTGTTTACACCATTCTTACCTCGTTCATCATATTAAATCGACTCTTCGCCAAATGTGTGGTACACAAAAACTTAAATACCATGATGCTGATGTTGATGTGCGGCAGCGCAAACGTTGTAAACACCACAAACGAAGGCGTTATCTGAGCCGATCTTAGCAGCATATAACTGACACACAGATAAATAACATTGAACAACAGCATACCAAAGGATATTACAAAGGAATAGCATAGAACTTTTCGATAATTCAATTTCATGCCCAATCTTACAAAAATCTCGTCAACGACCAAATTATTCTGTATAATATTTATCAATTTATCACGTTTCACAATGGCAAAACCGAATATCGTCAGCATGGCTATAATCCCCGTTAACGAGAGTGTAGCATCGCCCAGTTTGGTTATGTTCGTTTGAAAGAAATAACCAATAATAGAGCCACCTTCACGTCGCGACAGAAAAAAACACAACAGGAAGAACAGGAAATGGGCAATGCCGGCGACAAAGGACAAGGCCGAAATACGAACTTCCTTTTGGGATTTCAAATGGAAAGGGGCCAAACCAATTATGGAAATGTAGGTTAGTGGTCTTAACGATTGAAATATATTGTCGGCCTGTGAGAAACGTTCCCAGATTTTAAAACCCATTGCTTGGTTCGTTAATGATTTATTGGCAAAAAACTAAAACAAAAATATTAGCACTTTTGTTTTCAATGGAAATTAATTATTAATAATATTTCACGTCCGTTTTAGAAGGCCACTTATTGATAACTGAATCCTTGCATTGTGTGTAATACTATCAAATGTCGCTTTAGTTAACATGTATGTGTTTTTGTTGTAATTTATAGCTATTAATTGTCATTATGCACATAGAAACTAAGTATATACTCGTACATAGATATAGACATACCTATACATACGAGTATGTACATATGTACACTAGAACTAGTAGGTAAGAGAGCTACCTACGGTGGCTTTTTTATTGTTGTTCAACAAAAAACCAAGAACAGAAATGAATGAAAGTTAATTCTATTTGCAAAAAGGACCTCATGGTATAAAGTACGTATGATGAAAACATGACACCCCTCTACTTTTTATGTAGAGCAAATAAAATGTTTACCGTAGACAACTAGATAAATATTGTAATACAGATGTCGATATATTGAGCAAGCGTTCTGTCATAAAGCGCAGCCGTTGATTTCTATTATGGTTTGATTGTTTGGGCTGTTTTGTTAATGTTTACAATCAATTATCTTCAACAATTCTAACAATTATTTAATTGCAAACCAACAAAATGAACAAAGCTACACTTAGAAAATTATTGCATTGTTATAAAAGTATTAGAAAACAATTACGAGTAGTTATCAAAGTCATGAATATTTTTAAAGTATTAATTTAAAAATATTGTCCAAAGAAACTTTGGGCACAAAAAAATATATATTGAAAATTATAAGTAGAATGTAATAGATTAATTAATAATCGCTAAAATATAAGAAATAATACACTTTTTAGTACCTACTCGTCACAAATTCCGAATAAGTTAAGTTATTGAAAAAACGAAGATACTAATTAAAACTTAGAATTATATACTCACTTATCCTACAACCGTCCTGGAGACCACTTGAATTTAATAAAAACCCAATTAAACCAAATTCAAATTAATTGCAATTTAATAAAAGAAAAACAACTCGTTAACTCCCTTTTCTTTTATTCCCCATAAACCCATAATTATAGTTATTTTGTATGCGTAATTATAATCCCAAATCTCTTTATATCATCTCTGCCTCTTTTACAAGATTTGGGAAAAAATATATCATTATATTCAAATATTGATTTATTCTCAGGCCAGAATCTGAAACCTATTAAAACAACCTAAATATATCTGAATATTTTTAGAATATAATTGTTATACAAAATTTAAGAAGTTTGCATTTGCATTTCCATGTATTTCTGTGTGTATTACTTACTTAATTGACTTCATTCCCTTATAGCCGAAATATATGTATTTATGTAGTATCACATCAAAAATATATGTACGCATTTTATTTGCTTCAGCCGTATTCAATTTCCATTGTTGTTTCTTGTTTTTACATTTCTGTGTATTTCTACAATATTTGTTTCTATTGTCATACACTTAGAGAAATATTTTTTTAAAAGTGTAAAATGCATAAAATTTTTGCTTAAGTATGCTGATATATATTTTAGAGATTTGAAAGAAATTACATCTCGATTATTTGTTATCTCAAAAATACCGTTATAAAAATAATATAAAATACCGTTACCGCTAAAGGTGTAAATAAAAATGTTTTGAAATCTAGAGGAATTAAAATATGTATAATTAAAATATCAATCAATTTTTGATTTTTATAAATTATATGAAACATTTATTTCAGGATGAAATTACCGTTATCGATATCAAACAGCAAATACCACTAGTGTTAAACTACTGTTACTGTTTTGTCGATAACTTATAACCGTTTGCAATCGATTGTTTACCTTGAGAAAAAATTTTTGTTCAATATGAATTAAAAATGTCGTTATTTTCAAATGTTAAATTCCGTTAAAAGTATTGAGTTTTATTGTGTACAAAAATGAAAAAAAAATGTGTAATCCAAAGTAGTAGAATTGCTATATTCTCGAATAGAAACTATTATTGATCTGTAATGAAATTGTAATTTATTATTTCGACAGATCGACGACTTCTTTCTGTAAATGTTTGACTAAATAAAAACGGATGTTAGTCGTAACTGTTTTCAGACATTTCATTTATTGTCTTTATGCCTTTTTCGGTGGTATATTCAGAAATAAAGCCAGGCACACAGTTCAAACTGGATTTTAGCTTTATTAGTTTCTAAATAAGCAGATAGCGTTATTTTTTAGTGGCATACAATTAAATAGAACAGTAAACTCGAAATCCCTAAAAACCTGAAACTTCAGCCTTCACTTATAAAATTTTCTTATTTAGACAACGGTGTCACTGCAACAAGTGCATGGGGTTATATAAAAGTTGTTCAATATATTGCAACGAAATTATATGCCAATTTAAATTTATCGGTTTGTAGCGGTTGCTATCAACATACATACATACATCTATACATTAATATTGTTGATAACACGCAGTATGGCAACATTAAGTTTCAACGGCCATAGAAAGGAACTTTCGCCGCCGGAAATTACTTAAATACATATTAGAACAAATAAGGCCACTCAAAGTTCTCAAACTGTAATTAAAAAAAAAAAAAACAGATGATACCATTTAATTAATAGGTAAACCTTAAATGAATGCGTTGATGTTTTTTTAATTTTTAAAAACATTTATCAACCCCATTTTTACAATGTCTAGTTATTTGTTAATTTAAAGTTATACAGACAGTTTTTATACAAAATTTATTTTCATAGACGGTGTAACTTTGGGTTAATATATAACCGGACATCCTTAGTCAAAGTTAATTTAAGTTTAGTATACATTTTTCGATACAAAATTCCCATTTTAAACTTTCTAAAATTTGATTGATCGTTTTCGAATATTAAGATCAAATTTTAGCTTGATTTGTTTCTGAAGGCATGGTCGCATTTGGCAAATATTTACTAAAAAAAGCGTAACCACTTTTTTTAGAACAAATTTATTTGTCGTTATTTACTCTTACAAAAGTTTTGCACGATCAAACAGCATCAAATAAAATAAGACTAAATATTTGTTGTGTTTTGTCCTAAATAAACGAACTTTGTTTAACAGTTAAATAAATGAGCTTTAAACTATTCTTTTTAGTGGTTACGTCTTTTTCAGCAAATATTTGCCAAGTGTGAATATTTAGTTTAATATAAGTAAAACTTGAACTCTTGTTCTTTCATTTTATACAACAATAATATCTTTATATTAAGCAATTCTAATAATTATAATTAATTTTCAATTAATTATAAAAACCACATATTGCATCATTGATAATTACATACATACATACATATATATGCATATTTAACATATGTAGGTTCCCTGCAGTTCATGGAAATAGTTTTGTGATGACATTAGTTATTCATCAACTTGTAAGGCTTTTGACGAACATCTTCTTGGGAATCAGAAATACTATAGCCTTATTTGTTGTCGGTAAAAGGTAATAATTGACACGAACTGGAATCCTTTGAGCAGGAAAATTTCTTAATAATATAAAACTATTATAATATATACAATACAACAAAGTTAGTGATTGCTAATTTTTAAATTGCAGAGCTCCTTTTACTGCAGTTAAATAAATTGACTCATGTGCCCAGTTTCATATTAATAAGTTTGTATTAAAACATTTGTATACCCTACACCATCATAGTGGGAAAGGTATATTGGATTTGTGCTGATGTTTGTAACGCCCAGAAATATTGGTCCAACACCACCCTTTAAGTATACCAATCGACTCAGAATAACTTTCTGAGTCGATTTAACGATGTCCGTCCATCCGTCCGTCCGTTTGGCTGGCTGGCTGGCTGTCCATGTAAAGCTTGTGCGCAGAGTACAGGTCGCAATTTAGAAGATATTTCGATAAAATTTGGTATGTGATATTTTTTCGGCCCAATGATGGAAGGGATTAAAACTGGTAGAAATCGGTCCATTATTTCACCTGGCCCCCATATAAATGTACTCCCGAAATTGGGGTTTACCGATCATAAATATTTGAATTATGGAAGTATCCAAACAAATTTCATCACAAATGAGTGGTAAATGAAGCCAAATCACATCTACAAATTTTGTGCAGATCGGTGTATAACTACTTGTAGCTCCCATATAAGGCCCACTTCCGAAAATCAATTTAAAGAGCATAACTCTCTCAAAAATGTTGGTATCCAAATAATATTTAACGCAAATATATTTCATATGTATACAAATAATACGGTACAATTTTATTATGATCGGTCCATAATTAGTCATAGCTCCCATATAAGGCCCACTTTCGAAATTCACTTTAAAGATCATAAATTTCTTAAAAATTTTGGTATTCAAATAAAATTTGACACAAATAAGTTTCTTTCTTATATACAGAAATAATGACACCTAATTTTATAATTGTTGGCCCATAATTAGTCGAAACTCCCATAGAAGACCCTCTTCGTAATTCAATTTATGCTCCATAAATCTTTTAAATGTATTTATTACAACGAGATAAAGTTTAACATATATAATACTTATATTCACAGACATCATGACTCTAAATCTTTGGATGATTGGTTCACAATAGGTTATATCTCCCATATAACGACCATTTCTGAAAAACTCTTTTATACATATACTGGGTGTAGGGTATTATATGGTGGGGCTTGATTAATCAATCCATCCAGCCAGTTAAATGTACTCTTTTCACCTTAAATAGTGTTTAATTAAAAATATATTAATTTTTCTATATGACGTAAGAGAAAATGCAATTAAATATTTTTATTACTGAGAAACTATAAGTATGTACGATGTTTATATGTATAATATATTTGATTCTAGATTAAACAATATAAAATACTCACACTCATATTCACTCGTATCTATACATATAGCGTATGTATAGATACAAGTATGTATGTCAAATAACTGTTTACGGTTATTACCACTGTCAGTGTCATCACACTTGTAAACTAGAGACAACAAACTAAAAGAAGGTTTATTATGAGTGTACATACGAGTATGTCATTATTATAATTTCATACTTACTCAAGAGAAAACTTTGGGGAAAAGGGCCTTTTAAAAGGCCTGATATAGAAGACACACAGGATGTAACTGCAGATTACACGGTGCGACAGTCTAAAAAACCTGGGACCCGATATTATTTTTCTTATAGAGCTTATCGAGTAAAACAAGATTCCAATAGTGAAATATGCCGGACACCTCCAAAATCCGGTTTTATGGTTAAAAACCCGATTTTTGTATCTTTGCGCACTTATAAGCCTGTAATTTTGTTGATAATGACTCGTGTTATTGTCGAACAATAACACAATTTGCTATAACACAATTTTCTCGACAAAAGCACCCAAATTTCTCAAATTTTCTTAGATAATATATATATCATTCGAAAGACCTCAGTTTCTTCTTTCCAAATCTAGTAAACAATTTAAAATCGGGTCATTATCAACAAAATTACAGGCGCAAAGGTACAAAAACCGGATTTTTAATCGTAAAACCGGATTTTGGAGGTGTCCGGCATATTTCACTATTGGAATCTTATTTTACTCGACAAGCCCTACAAGAGAAATAATATCCGGTCCCAGGTTTTTCTATTTCATTCAATTTTGTATCACAGTGTTATTATTAAATATTTACAGTTCTGTTACACTGTTAGAATCCTGTTAGAGGTAAACTCTTTGAAAAGGTTCTTTATTATATATTTTGCCATATAAAAGGAGATTAAAATAAATGCATTTTTTGTTATAAAAATCAAAGGCCTTTTAGTAGGCCTTTGCTCAATACTTATGAGTAGAAGAACTTATGTGCTTAATGAAATATATTTCTAAAGTATTTTTATTATTGACATTTACCAGTGTTTGTCTAAATGAAAGTTTATTTATATTTTATTTATTCTTGACACTTATTTGCTGGTATGATGAGTAATAAATCAATTTAATAAGAATGATTTTTTTTTTATAATTTGTAAAAATTCTTGGAAATTATGATTTCAAACCTAATAATAGGAAGGATGATGAACAATTTATTTAAGCAATTACTACCAGTGCCGTGTTAAAGAAATGTTTAACACAAAACATGTTAGAGTATGTTTAGGGTTTGGAATATTCTGCTTTTCAGGCTCATTTTCAAAATAAGTCTTTAATAACATTTTAAATTAGTTTAAAATACATAGTATATATAGTATTTATTCTGTATTTATAAAATCTTTGTGTTTTTAGTTTGTTTTTTACATGTTGTCTTATGCTATTTGAACATAGGTGTATTTCTTTGGATCATAACTTTTTTAATGTTTGATATAATATTTTTTAAAATTATTAAGAATATGTTTAAAGTTATTTAATTGATATAATAGAATATTATGCAAATAATACAATTTGTTTTGTTTAAGAAACATAAATTTTAATAAAAATCTAAGAGTCTTTAAATTATTGGATACGAATAAAGTTTTTTTAGCGGTGTTTTATCTTTTATTACTATTTAAGTAATTGATAGAGCACAAAATCCTGAATGTTATTTAATTTTTTTTAGCCAATTTAAAAACAAATATGCTTACTAAACCAATGTTAACTTTAGTAATCGTTTTTAACCTAAAATTATACTGACAGTTTTCATACAAAAAATATTTTAACAGACAGTACAACTAACTTTAGATTAATAAATAACCAGACATTGTGACTTTAAGCAGTTATTAAAGTTAATATTGTAGATGAAATTTTTTAACGGTTTTCCCTAAAAAATAGAGATTTTGGTAGAATATAGGTTTCGTGGTAAAAATTAGAGTTTTTGAGAAAAAACTGGCTTTTTTTAAATTAAAAAAAACAGTTTTTGAGTAAAAATTGGATTGGTTCTACATTAAAAACCCTTTTATTTGTGAAAAATTAGGTTTTTGTTGAGAAACCAAATTTTTAGTAGAAAATATGTGTTTTTTGCGAAAATTTGGTTAACAAATTCATATTTGATTAAAACATTTATCGATAATATCAATTTTTGTTGAAAATACAGTGGAAAATCAGTTTTTTTTTGGTGAGAATCAGCGCAATCATGAATAAAAATTCCGCGGGAGTTTTTTCCTTTTTTTTTTAACATTGCATTTAAATAGGAAAAATGAGAAAAGGGGAAAAAAACTCCCGCGGAATTTTTATTCATGATTGGGCTGAATATGTTTTGGTTTATATCTCATCTTAATTAATTACACTATAATTGCATATAACTTATGTGACCTTGTGTTGTCTTTTAGCTACCTTTTTTACAAGTTAAATTTTTGTGCGATTCAAAAATTGTTTCGACATCACTCAAGTAAGCTCATTTATTTGTTAGTGATTAAATTTAAAATACAATTTTGAAATATTTCCTTTTTAGTTAAAGGATTGTTTACTGCAACAATAGTAAAACGCTGAAGCAAGATCATGATTAAATTATCGAAATCAGTGGTAAACATTTCTTGTAGATAACTAAAAAAAAAACATTAATATTCTTTTAGAAATTGTTTTTTTTTAAATATGTCTGCCTTACTATACACAAGCAAGCAATAATTACAATCGAAATTTACACTTTAAAATAATATAATATATATTTTAAGTTTGTGTATTATTTGCTGCCACTACAAGTGATGGATCGCAGCCATTTTTTGTGACCGACGGACTGTTAGAGGTGAATTGTAGTAAAATTATCAAATACGTAGTTAAAGCTCCACTTATCTGCAAGTAAATTAAAAAAGAAATTAAAATATTTATTTATTTTAAAAAGAAGTTTAAAACTATTTTAAACACCTACTGTAAAATATAAAGTGCGATCGATATTAAATAAACCAGCTGCTGTAAAATTAATTTTCAAATGCATTAACTGCATGGAAAATTGTTGGAGTTTTTCCTTAACATCTGCACTTTTGGCTCTATTTAACAGGGCGTGAACAATGCCACCAGTTTTTTCGCTCTAGAAATTATAAGAAATCAAACAACATATTTTAAAAGGGAATTATAATTTAATTATTTTCTTGAATATGTAATTACCTTCTTTATAGCTCTATTACTGCCCTCTACAATTGATATTATCGCAATCAAATACAATATCATTTGACACGAAAAGAATGTCACAAATTCCACGGTTTTAAATTTACTTTCTCTTTTGGATTTTCCCAACAGTGTCTCCAGCACATAGTAGGCATCAAATACAATGATTAAGAATGCAATCGAAATAATTGTTAACAATTGATAGGTAAAATATTTATTGGCTGTTGAGGCCGCCTCACATATCAGCTGATGAATTTCCATGGATTCTTGTATAATTTCAGCGGGATTTTTCGAAACGATGGTGTACATGGAAAATGAGTCCAGACATTGGAGAGAACGTTGTTTGTGTGTAATTGTTTTAATGCTGCGTGTATCCCATTGATGACAAAGGTTTTTGAGGACCTAAACGAATAAACGAGAATTTGTTATTAAATATTTTTTGTGAGAAACTACCCAGCTGAAATTATTTTATCGTTATTGCATCCATACAGCATCTCTAAATATTTGGGTTGCTTCTCGAATTTTTGTGCATTCCAAAATACAATTTTGCAAGCAAAATTGTGAGAAGCTGTATGGCAAACTGCTTTAAAGACAAACAGTCTAATTCATAAAAACTTATCAAGGGCTTATTACAGGCTTATAAAGCAAATTTTGTATGGAAATTTGCTTTATAAACCTGTTGTAAGTTTTTATGAATAAGGGGGAAAATATTTAAAGTGTAATAAGAGCGTATGAGTAATATTTAATGTAAAATTGTATTTGATATTGATCATACGTACATACATACATATACTGTGGTTTCCTGGTTTAACGTATACTCAATTTAACGAATTCGTGATTTAACGTATAGTCATATTCTTTCCATTGAGTACCTTATGTTACGAACAAATGAAAATGTCATATATATGACTATATAGTTAAAAAAATAAATGAAATCAAAAGAGAGTCATTGCAATTATGTACATTTGTAGTACAATGTTATAAGAGACGCTTTACGAAAAAAATGGATTAAGAGAAAAATGTATTTGTATGTAAAGAAAATCAAAATTTATACGTTACAAAGTCATTTTTTAGTTTTGTTTGAACTAATTATTTAACTGAATGCGATATGAACTAATTATTTTTTTGTTTTTGTTATGAATTAGAATAAATAAACATGATTTTTTTTTTAATAAAACATATTTAAAAAACTCCGGCAGTTTAACGAATTTTTCGATATAACGAATGGGCCTGACAATATATAATTCGTTAAACTGGGAAACCACTGTATGTATGTATGTATATTGTATGTATATATATGTATATGTATGAAAATACGAAATTATATAGTAGAAAGCCTAAATTTTCGAAATTTAACAACTAAATTTTCTTAACACACCTTTATTGTTTGGCAAATTAGGGCAAGTGTATATCTTTAGCTCGTTGGCAAATATAAACATTTTGTGAAAAATAAAAAAAATTTATAATTTGTGCAAACTTTTTTTAAAAAGCTATAAAACTTAGCTTTTTTTGAACTAAAGTGACTAAAGAAACTTTATAGCAAAATCTTGTTTAATATCGGATACACTGGCTAATCTGATCAGCCAGTTTTTTTTGTGAAACTAATGTTTTAATAAAATTAAAACATGTTAATTCACTAAAATGAGTCACGTTAAAAAAACGTTGTAAAAATGTAAAAATCAAATATAAAAAATTAAAACCACTTAAATAACCTGAAATTGTTTAAAACGTACACATTCATACATGGCGTATGTGATACTTTAACAGCAAACAATTAATCAATATCACTCATACGTCGAAACTGTTTCAAACACGAAAACTAGAAAATGACAGCATCGAAACTAAGTACAACAAACAACCATTACAATAATGAACTTTCATTAACAGTAATAAAACTACATAACATTAAATATTTATTAAACACATATTTAAACTTAATATAGTTAAAAATAATTCCATAATCACCTCATTGACAGCCTTCAAATAATGTGTAATTTTAAAAAGAGACGTAAAAAATAACACCACCACACTACTGATGATAATGTTTTTTTTTTTTTTTTTTTTTTTTTTTTTTTGTTTGCATTTAATTATTTATTGAATCTTCAAAATGAAATGACAATAAGTATTCAAATCTTAATACTAAAAAGAAAATAATAAGCCCAGCCAGTGCTAGACAAAAATTTTTATGATACTAAAAAAATTTTACATCAACTGATCCAGTCATCTATTTTGCGCTTGAGTTAAAGCAAGGGTATCCCTCCTTCTCAACCGATTGTGGCCACTAAAGTTAAGGATGTCTCGTGCAAGGGGGTTTGGATGGTGTTCAAGTTTGCTGACATACTTTGACGCATATTTTGTAAATTCGACTTTTACTAATGGCACGCCTAGATCTTTGTGGATTCGAGAATTTTTAACATACCATGGTGCTGCAGTAATTATACGTAGAATTTTATTTTGACCCCTTTGAATTTTTTCAATGTTGGATGCTGAGGCAGTACCCCATAATTGAATTCCATAGCACCAGATTGGCTTTAGTATTGCATTGTACAACAAAAGTTTGCAATCCAATTTCAATGTAGAGTTTCTGCCGATTAGCCAATTAAGTTGCACTGCTTTTAATCTCATTTGTGTAAGTTTCGCTTCAATATGAGACTTCCAAGTTAAACGGCGGTCGAGGTGAATGCCGAGGTATTTGACTTCATTGTGTTGCGGGATAATTTGATTATTTATTCTGATGAACGAGCAGGTATCTTTTCGCAATGTGAAAGTTATATGAATACATTTCTGTTCGTTAACCCTGATTTTCCAAAGCTCTAGCCAATTCTCTAGTTTATAAACATAATTCTGCAAATTCTGTGATGCAACTTGGTGGTCCTGATGGACGCTGATAAAGGCTGTATCGTCTGCAAAAGTTGACGTATGGATTTTAGGGTCTGACGGCATGTCGGAGGCATATATCAAATATAAAGTAGGACCCAGTATGCTACCCTGTGGCACACCTGATTCAATTGGCTGAGCGGTACTTAAAAAATCACCTTCTTTGATTTTAAATTTGCGACCGTATAAATAACTTTCCATGAGTTTATGGGTGTTAGCAGGCAGAGTTAATTTTATTTTGTGCATTAAACCGTCATGCCAAACTTTGTCGAACGCTTGCGACACATCAATGAAAAGGGCGGAGCAGTATTTTTTGTCTTCAAACGACCCTCTTATCACATTTACCAATCTGTGTGTTTGCTCGATGGTGCTGTGTTTAGCTCTGAAGCCGAATTGATGATTAGGAATACATTCAGTGTCATTCAGAATTGGAGTCAATTTAGTCATTAACAATTTTTCAAACAGTTTTGAAATTGTCGGCAATAGACTAATTGGCCTATATGACTCCACTTTGGTATGGTCCTTCCCTGGCTTAGGAATCATAGTGATCATAGACACCTTCCAATCTGCAGGATAGTATTCTAGGCGTAAAATAGCGTTGAAGATAAAGAGGATAATTCTTCTTGCTACACGAGGTAACTCCACAAGCATTTTATTGCTGATTTTATCCATACCTGGAGCCTTTCTAAGGTTCAGAGTACCAATAGCGTTTTGGACATCACGAAAGTTTAGTCTTAGAGGTACAGGAGGCCTTATAACAAGTGGTGGCAAATCAGATTCGTTATTATTTGAGTTGTTTATAGTAAACACATTTCTCAAATGGTTAACAAATAAAGTCCCCTTCTCGGAATCATTTCTAGCCCAGTCACCAGTCGGATTTCGCAAAGGAGGTTTTCCTCTTACTGGTCTTTTTAAACCTCTTGCCGCCCTCCATAACGAGTAGTCAGATTGTGGGGTACTATCAAGACCTTCCAAGTAAGATCTAAGTGAGGCCGTTCTTTGGGTTTCTAAGAAATGTCTTAGTATATCTCTGCATTCCCGTAGCCTAGCTTTCAGTTCAGGAGACCTGTGAATTTGCCACTCTCTTCTCATTCTTCTTTTTTCTGATAGGAGATGTTCGAGTTCAGAGAAATAAGTTCTGTTTGTCCTATTTCTACATTCAACGTGATAAGTGGAAGCGTGATGCACAGCTCGTCGAAGGTCCTCGGTAAAGTTGCCAATCGACTCATCAATATCGTCGGTAGTTCTCAACACAACATTTTCCGTGCAATGAGAACTTAAATACTTTTTGTATTTTATCCAACTTACTCGGGTCTTAGTCATGTTCATAAATGGAGAACCACACACTTGAGGGAAATGCATTGAAATGATAGTAGGAGAGTGATCTGAGGACAAGTCCAGTGAAGGATCCACTTGCATCCATTCTACAGGGATATTTTTCATTACCCCAAAGTCAATAACATCGGGAATCTTCCGTCGGTCCGTCGGCCAATAGGTGGGATGTCCACTTGAGAGTACATCTAAGCCCATTTTAGCAATGGTGTTGAAGAGTACGCGACCCTTTGGGGTTACCAGACGTGAACCCCAAAATGTGTGTTTGGCGTTAAAGTCACCAGCAACTAAAAATCTAGCTCCAAGGGATTTAAAGAAGTTATGGTATTGGTGTTCTTTTATTGAAAATCGAGGCGGAGAATAAATCGATGATAAAACAAATTTGTATTGACAGAATTCAATGCAAATGTTTGTTGCTTGGAGGTAATCCTCACTTATGTTATTCATTAGATAATGCTTTATTCTGTTCTTTATAAGAATTGCCGAACCTCCACAAGCTCTACCGCGGGGGTCTTTAGTATCGTAGAACTCGTAGCCATTAATTTTGAAGTACCCTGTCGACGTCAAGTGAGTTTCAGCAATCATCATAACATCAATCTGCTTATCCATCAGGAAGTATTCCAGTTCATTTTTATGTTGGCGGAGGCCGTTCGCGTTCCAGAAACAAATTTTTAAATAAATCATTTCTTTAAAATGGCTTGCAAGATAGTGGATTGCATTTTCAGCATTTCCTGCATCATGGATGTCATGGTGGTCGTGAAAGTGTTCATAGTTTGGACAAGTGTCTGCAATGTTGTCTCTAGATTGTTGATATGCGGCTCAGAATATTGGGGTTTAGGTTCCTGCTCCAGACCTGGCAAATTAGATTTAACCACGTTAGCGTAAGAAACTTGTCTAGAACTAGGCGCGTTTACATGACTAGTGGACCGTAATACTTGAGGGAAATTGTCACTCGATGCTAAATTTGGCTGTTGAGGGCGATTAGGCAATACTGACGTCTTGTTGGTTCTTATGCCTTTCAAATGAGTGTAAATTGGACAACCTCTATAATTTGCGGTATGATTACCTCCGCAGTTACTGCATTTTTTGATTTTTGAGTCAGTTCTCGACTTATCGCATTGAGCAGTTGCATGTAGCTCCCCACACGCAACACAAACTGTCGGCAATTTACAATACGCCTTCGTGTGACCAAATTCTTGACAGTTGAGACACTGGACGGGTCCCTGACGCTTATGTGGTTCTTCCACGGTGATTCTACGATGCAGAAGGTACATCAGATTGTAGATGGGATGGGACACATTTTTCTTTAAGACAACATCTCCAGGTTCCAATTCTACCCTGAACATGGGCTGAGGGATCTTTTCACGGTTTCTAATATTCACTACGCTCTTGATTTTGAACCCTTTGTCCATTAAACCGGTTTTTATCTCCGCGGGATCAACACATGGGTCTATACCCTTTAGAACGACTTGGAGTCCTTTTGCGCTTTTGAGCTGGTAGGTATAGAAATCCCTAGTCTCCCTTTCCAGCTGGTTGGACAATTTTCGAAAATCATCTTCCCTATTCACTTGAATCTTTGTCTCGCAGATATTTCCATGTTTCATTGAGGTTACGCTAAACATGTTTTCACCTATTACAGCAACAATTCCTTGTACCAATTTACTGGAAGTCGGCTCTCTCAGATAAATTGGTGGGGGCTTAAACGTCTTCTTCGGAAGTTCTGGCTCATCCGTCTGGAGGAGAGCAAACCTATTTTGATCATTACTCACGGTCTTAGGAGCTTTTGCATTTGATGACACTTGAGCAGACTTCGGGCTCCTCTGTCGCTTGAGAACGGTTATGTACTTATCCATACCTACTTGTTTTTTGGGTTTGACTGCACTATTTGATGAAGATGATGTTTTTACATCTGTTGAAATCACAATATTGGGCGAACAGGAACGACGCCGTTCCACGGCTCTTGCAGTGAGAAAATTCTCCAAAGATTTTTTTATGGATTCTTCCTCAGAGATGCATCTAGTTTTTCTAGTCGAGCTAAGCTCTTTCTCAGAATTACATCTGAGAGGAACACTCATACAGTTTTTATGTGATGTTTAATGTTTATTTTTTTTTTTTTTTATATATTTTAACCTATTACGATTTTTTTTCACTTTTTTGTTTAATTTCAACTTTTTACACTTTTTCACCTATTACGATTTTTTCACCGAAAATTCAGCCGCACTAAAAGTAACACGTCCGAACAGTTCGATGAGACGAGACTGAATGGATGATAATGTGGGGTGAATAAAATGACGAGATTGCAATCCATGACAGATAAACTCCATTATGACCAAAAACCACAAAATTTCCATAAATAATAAAAGAAAAAACGGCCAAGAACATTAGCAATAATGAAGCATTTATTTGCCAAGCACATTTCTCTTGCCGAAATTGTACGCCAATACGCGAAAAATGCAACTCCAAACATTCATATTGTTGCATTAAACTTATCATGGAATTGCGTTCCATTAAACTGAATATTAACACTATCAGTATGGCAATCATGCCATTGAATTTTTGCAACGAATCGGTAAAATTCGAAACGTTTGTGTGATAAAAATGAGCCAACAGCGATTGTTCATTATTCATGCTGCAGATGAACACAAAACTATAGAAAACAATACGCGCCAAAACGCTTAAATAACCAAACACGGAATTTTTCAGATGCCTGTTAGGCTGCAAAGAGAATTGAAATGGTATTATGCCGGTGCAGAAAGCCATAACGTAAAGTACACGATAACAGGCATAAACATCTTTTGGTTTATGTAAATCGTATAAAAATATCCGTATACTTAAGGGTATAATTGAGGTAACACACATCACTTTGCTAGACAGCTAAATGAAAACTAAAAAAAACTTTATTCAATGATTTAATTAGAGCACATACATGTACGAGTATGTATGCATGTATGCAAAGTTAAAGGTTTTATTATCTTTATTCCGTCAATTTTGTTTATGTTCATTGTTGTTAGTAAACAAATTTATGTGTAGTATATTGTCTGTCTGTATGTCCTGATATTATCAAAGTAATTAATTGAATTTAATTATGAAAATTAAAATAGACAAATGTTTGACTGATACGACTGCTATACCCCCAGGAAAAGATTCTACTTTAATAGTTGCTGAGTATGAGACCATAAAAACGTTTTTGTTTTTTCTTCTGTCACGGCTAAGGGGTATTTTAAGTTTAAAAGAAATTTACTTGAAACTACTACTTTAAATAAGTAATTATTAACAATGATTATTATATTCAGGTACACAAAAAGACCGGAGGGAGAGAAAACTATTTTTATTTGTCTCAAAAAGTACAACCTTGATTTGTGCATTTAATCTTCAAAGTCGAATGTAAAAAATGCTGTTACATTTGGTTTTTAATGTTAATAAAATTTCTTTAAGTTGGAGGTCCATACCAAGCGTTTACATGTTTCATGCGTTCTAAGCAACTGTCAAAAAAGTAGAATCAATGTAATCGTATGTTTTAAGTTACACACTTAAATGCGTAGGAAGCGTTGACGCTTGAAACGCGAAAAGTTCGTTTACTTTCTACTTTTGAAAGCGTCACAAGCTTCGAACAGCTGACATTGACAAATGCAAAGCAAATTAATTTTAAAGGTGATGTCACTAAAAAAATGACAGTTGAAATAACATTTTTTATATGAAATTGATAAACAAATCGATAAAAAACTTCACATAAAAACAAAATTAGCTGGGCTTACGGCATCACCTCTGAAAGTACATATATATAAAATACAAATGATTGACGCGAAAAATCTTCACATGTAACTTGAAATACTTGACGCTTAAAACGCTTAGAAATCTATAAACGCATTGACGCTAAAACGCGAGTAGTGAACCTCCAGCTTTAAAATTACATTAAGCGAGGAGTTACTGCGAAAATAAAAAGAAAGAGAGACAGATAGAGAGAGATAAATAAATGTAGAGTATACATATATTTCTCTTTAAAATGGTTTTTGTGCGAAAAATTCTTCAGTCGGCGCGCGGTTCGCTTTTTTTTTTAGTTTCGGTGCGTTTTTTAATTTTTTTCAAAATGTTATGAAATCTTTCTTTTTTCTAATTTTTAATTGCAGTTTTTTTAATAATTCTATACGACGAAAAAGGACCCCAATAAATGCATTTTAAATACGAATGTATGATAAATGAATACATACTATCAAATTCGTCACATGAAGTTTATTGCTAAAAGTGAATAGAGTGAAAATCTTTGTTTAAAAATAAAATTAACATTTTAAACATGGAACTAAAAATTCTTGTATATCCGATGGTTTTAACTGTAGAAGAACAACCAGATTTAGAGTCTCAGTGGAGCCCTAACAAATTTTATTGAAAAAATTCAAATAGAAGAACCTTAAAATAATTAAAAAAAAGTACCAAATATATACCGAAATTAGTCCCTTTTTACCAATTAGTACTTCAGTTCCGAATAGCATATTGTGAGTTAAATTATGCTTATTTTATCTTTATTAGCTCGTTTATTTAACAAAGGCTCTTACTATAATTACTTTTACTATTAATCATTGACCTTTTTTTAAAAAGTTTTGTATAGAATTTATGAAATTAAAAAAAATGTAAAATTCTAAACTTAGTGCGTTTTTTTAAATGGCTCTTTTTTTCTCCATTTTGGTGCGTTTTGAAATTTCAAAGTTGACGCTGCTAATAACACTAATCTGCAGCATGAATCAAATTATGTATCAAACAATAAGGCTTACGCATTGCGCAAAAACTGTTAGAGTAAAATTGAGAGCAAAATTTCTTCTTGTGACGTCACAAGTCAAAAATATTTTTATGTCTGCTTAACTTTTATATAAATTTGAATACTAATAAAAGTTTTAAAATTAAGTGTGCCATTTTTAATTACGATAATATTAAAAAAACATAAATTTAAGTTTTTTCCGTTTTTCAAAAGAAAATAAATTAAAAAACAAACAAAAATATATGTCTATATATACGAGAGTATATAATTTAGAAAACGTTTTTTGATGCATTACATGCATAAAATAAATAATTAAATGTATTATTTTGAAGCAAAAAATGTACGAAAAATTTATTGTTTTTAAATAAGGGAAAAAACCTTATGACGTCATGCGTAGAGATAGAAAATTTTGTTTACATTCTTTGCGCAAGTCTGCAGAACAAATCAGCGTTTTTTTACTTTGGATATTTTGATGTTTTTGTTGCATTCGTTTTTATAATGTTGTAGTTGAATTTTTAAAGAATTCCGATTGCAAAATATCGCCCTTTAAAGTGATAGCGTTTTCTGTATCCAAAAATTAACAACAGAAATTTACCGTCAAATTAAAATGTATCTAAATGTAAAACTTTTAAATGTTAAACTTTTAAAAACTGTAAAATGTTTTCTTTATTTATGCAAATAGTTTATATAATTTATAATTGACAATTAGGCCTATGTGCTTCTTTAATAATTTTTTCGCCCAACCAATAACCACTTTTTTCTATGAAAGTCATAGAAATATGAGCATTATCCTTTGTGATAACTTCGACACAAGGAGATTGCGATAATTAATTATATGAATAGAATATAAATTATATAAATATAAATAAAAATAAAGAATAAATAAAGATTTTAGTAATTAAAGTAATTTTATTTAATTAATTCAAAGCTCTAATATTAACACACCTATAACAACGAAATATTTAAAAGTATTGTCAACTTTTAAATTGAATAGAGTGTAAAATTGAAGTTTATTCAGAAAAGAACTAAAATTATTCATATTACATGCATAATTATATAAATTTATTTCTGCTGAATATTTAAAGTTTTTAATAAATTCAAATCTGCTCTTGCTGCTTTTATTCACTCATTTACTACCTTTTAAAGAATTTGATCATCTTCTTTCAACAATAAGTTCACTTTCTTACACTCACCTTATTCAACAAAGCAAAATGTTGCCAAAAACGCATAACAAACGAAACATTTAAAACCACCACACACAACAGGAATATATGCGGTACAAAAAACGCCACAACCGCTTGAAACGATGGCCATATTTGATTATGAAACAACATCCATAGGCTGCTGGACAAATAGCCCACACAGACAATCGTTACCATGACCAATTTCGAATGTCTAAATTTCATAATATAACGATAATTAAATTCCACGCCTAAATTTAAGAATCTGCTGTCTATAGCAGCCACCGTATGATACATGTTGATCATGTCACGACTTTTACGCAAACTTACGCCAAATAATATTAGCATGCCACTGAGACCGATAAACTTTTGTAAAATATCACCGATTTTGGAAATTTCCGTTTTGAAAAAGAAACCCACTATAGATTCGTCCACTAGAAACGAATGCAAAAAGCAATAGACAAAAAATATTCCCTGCATTACAGTGATGGCATAGCCCAAATGGGATATGACAATTTGACGTTTGCCATGTGCTCCTACAACGCGTAGCGGTGTAAGACCAAATACGAAGGTAATGGCCAGTAGAGTTTTTTCGGCGGCATAAGAATCCTTGGGTTTAAAAAATTCGTGGCAAAACGTTTTCATTTTTATGTCGGTTTGTAAATGAAGAGAGCTAAAGGAAATACTAAAATGTTTTCTAAATATTTGCGGATTTTTATACTGCTTTGTCTTCAATTAGAAGTGTATAAGTTACTTGCGTGAAATAAAATAAACTTATTAATATCAGTTCATGTATTTTTAAAGAGTTTTTTAAAAGAGGGTTGGCTGTGTTTTACTGGTACAATTTTAAACAAATAGCTTGATGCCGGGTAAATGCTTTGCAAACATTCTATTATACTCATGATTAAACGATGTGCTGTGCAATGCTGTGCAAAGTTAAACAAATGCACATAAATAAATTCTTTGTACATCCCTCGTAATATAGAATTTAAAAAAATTTTAAATTACCTTTTGACAGCTTTTACTTTTTAAGTGTAAATGTAAACCAATACAATTATTAAATGTTGAAATAATTGAGTGACACTCGGTAATATGTTTTTGCACATTTCAAGTAGTCTGCCACTAAATCAAACCATCTATTATTAACAATAAATAGTAGTTACTAAAATGCTAACAAATAGAATTACCAGACATTAGTAAATAGTATTTATATATTTTTTTGTGAAATAACTAATTTTAAGTTCGTGTGTAAACGAATTAACACAATAATGTAAATATTAAAAGTCTAATTAACGTATTTATTAGTCTTTGATTAAATATATGTACATAATTAAATAAATCTCAGTATTATCCTAAATCTTTGTCTATGTTTTTTTTTTTAATTATTTAGTCAGATTGAAGGGACTTGTTTGGTCTTTATGAATTGTTTAAGGTACGGTCACACTTGGCTAAATAAAATATTTTTTAACTCGGACAAGACACAACAAATATTTGGTATTTTTTTATTTGACGCTGCTTGATCTAGCAAAACTCTTGTAAGAGTAAACAAAGTTAAAAAAAAATAATAAAACAAGTGGTTACGCTTTTTGAGTAAATATTTGCCATGTGTGACCATACTTTAGAGATAATTTTAAGTTGAATCCATAAATACAGTTCACAATGGCTTTGGTGTAATATCTAAAGATTCTACAACTATCTAAAAAAAGGTACTCATGGGCATTTTCACATCCTTTTTAATTCAGTGTCTATAAGTAGAAAAAGTAAAATCGTTACAATACATACAAGTAGTTTAACAGAAAAACCTTCATTTCAAGGTTCAATTTATAAACTTTTTTGACAGATAAATTTATAGTGTGTAAATTGTGTGACAATGAAATTGTAAGATTTTCTTACAGTCATTTAAACTGACAATTTACCTTTTGCTAACAAATTTTCAATGTCTATGATTTTATTCACACTGAATTCTTTACTCAAAATGTTAAGATATCAAATTAAATTCGATTTTGAAATTTTAATTGAGATTTAATTATTTTTAACCAATATTAAACATGTTTAACAGTTTTTGAGAATTTTTTAGAAATACTTTTTTACAAACATTCAGTTTTCAATAAACATTTTAACTTATTATTAAAGTAATTATACAGTTAACAGAATTAGTTTGGTGAACTATTATTATAAACGTTTTCCAAATGATATAAATAATTTTATAAAATTTAAAATTTAATAAACTAAATTGACATGCAAAATTTGTTTTCTGATACTAGTAGTTACTATTCACCCCTATCGTGAATAAAAATTCCCCATGAAATTTGTTCCCTTTTTACTTTTTTAAAATTCAATTTTAAATTCAATTTTAAAAAAATAAAAGAGAACAAATTTCATGTGGAATTTTTATTCACGATAGGGGTGATTATGAAGAGAGTAGAGTATTAAAAAACCGAAACCGGATACCAACGGTTTTTTTTATTTGAAAACCCGACCAGTTTCGAATATTTTTCATTTTCAATTTATTCGACAATCCGGTTTTTTGGATCGATTAGCTGGTTTTTATAATTAAGAACTTTTTTTAAAAATATCAAATTTGTCTAACTTTTTGTATTTGTTTTGCCTGCTTATAATAGATTTTGACATTATTTTCTTATTTTTGAATCGTGAATCTGCTACTAATTAAAATATGTTGTAGAAACCAACAAACTGAACATAGCCGGTTTGTAAAAATAAAAAGTTTTCGGTTTTAATACCGATTCCAACTGTTAAGGTCCTATTTGCGGCGTATATTAAGAGGTTTTTTCTTTTATAAAGCGTAAAACAAAGTGTCCAAAAAGTCTTCATTTTGGAAATACTTTCGATACTTTATTGTTATGTATTTCATATAAAAGCTATGTATTTTTTTGTTTTTCTTTAATACTATGTTTCTACGGTACATGCTTAGCTCTCTATTCATGCTTCGCACTCCAATTATGAGCGAAACAACTTGCTTCACCATACAAAATTTTAAGAGCGGATCAAGTAGATTTATATATAATCTACTTGCGAAGCACGAAAAATTCCACTCTTCTCTAATTTTTATCGCAAGTTTATCTGCACTAGCTGTAAAAATTTAATATTATTGTAAATAAAGCAAATTATTTTCTTGTTGCTGGAAGTAAAGAAAGTAAATACGTACGAATGTATGTTTTTTTTTCAAATAAGCAACCAACTAATTTCCACTCACTTTTTTGTCCATTAAAAAAAATTATTTTCCACAAATTGTAAATTCTGTTTTTTTTTTAATTCTGTTTGTTTATTAAAAACCACTGTCAAATCGAATCAAGTTTATTAGTCATGTAAACAGCATGATTCATAAACATGATTCAGAAAGCGAAGCAGGTGATTCAAGTCGTCTTAGTATAACTGTTCATTATATGTAAAAATATATCACGAAGACTTGGGTAAAGAAAATTTTAAAATATGCAATTTCTGAAAAAAACCGAAAATCGGCTTTGTTAAACAGTCGGTTTTTTAATACTCTAGAAGAGAGGAACAAGTAATTAAGAACTTCTAAAGTCATTAAATTTTAAAATTCAAGTGAACAGAAATTATATAAATATATTATTTACTATTGTTCTATTCCCAACAGGTGTTTTATTGATATAAGTATATGTTGGGTGCCCCCTAGACTGGACTATAGTGTGCTGGGCTATCAGTCAAAGGCTTGCGGGTTCAATTCTGGGTGCGGGTGTTTTCTGCAGACAAGCCAAAAGGTTTCGAAGTTTCTGTTTGTTAAAAAAAATATCTATAACTTTTTACTAATAAATAACGCCTATATAAAATTCAAATTAATGAAATTATTTAAAGTTTTTTTAAAAAAGCATGGAAATTTAAATGTTTTTATGAATAAGAGCTTAAGTTTTTCTGCGAACTCAAGTAAATATATAGTCTTACATCGATACAATAATGCAGCAATGGAACTACATTCATTAGTATTTTAATATACATAAGTCACTTGTTACCTTGTGCATCATATTGTAACGCATTTCAATCATTTTCGTAAAACACGAAAACATAGCCAAGGCAAACAGTACTACTGTATGTTGCACCACGAACGTAACATGCAACGATGCTGAAGGCATCTCATGCGCCGATTTCAGCAATTGAAGACTGAAAATCGTATAACCCAAATTGGCCGACATCATGCAAAAAATATAAATGTAACTGAAGCGCAAGACTTTGCTGTACATTATCTTTATGCCCACTCCATGCAACTGATCGTCCATGGTCTGCATAATTTCCAAACTCCTTTGTACATAATGTTTGGGAATAATGGCCGTTAGATAAATCACTGTCACACCGATAAAACCACTTAGTATTTGCATAAAGTCGCCGAAATGTGTAATGCGCGAGCGAAAGAAATAACCGGCCACGGTTTCGCAATCATTTACCAAGGTTATAATATAACAAATACTATAGATCACTATATGAACACCGACATTAATGTAACCCCAAGTGGAGTGTTTTAAATATTTCACACCTTTGTCGTTACTTTTTATATAGAACGGCGTTAGACCGTGCCAATAGGTGAGAAAGAGCAGCGGTTGCAGACATTCGTATAGACGTTTAGCGGAAAAAAACCTTCGTATGCGACTACGCACGGTAGTGTCTAGTTGATACGTTTCAGGAGTCTCTTCGTCCATTCTAATGGAAGTCAACGCGTAAACTGAATAATTTTTCAAAATACAATTTGTATGATAAAAAACGAGTACGAGTATGAAACAAACACATAAAGCAAATGTTGTTTTTGTTTTTATGTTTGTTGTTGTTGGGTGTTTTTTTATTGTCCTGTGTCGACTGTCCTTTTGTATTCACAGTCTAATACCTGTTGCAATACGTTGTGGCACAATGCGTGGTTGTTGATGTTTTAATGGCCACCTTGATGGAATACTTTCAACCATCAAACAATTTTCTGAAATATAAGCTCATGTAACTAAATATTGCCAATCGAGATGTATGTTGCTGTTAAACGTTTTCGTTAAATGAACAAATGCAAACAACAAATGAACCGAGTCTCCTATTCACTCGTTTTAGGTTAATTGTTGTCTGCCATTGTGGTAATAGAATTTATTAAAAGTGTAATTAACAGGAGTTGCAATTAAAAAATATGTATATTCCCCCGTAAGAATGATAAATTAGTTTCAAATATATTTGCCGTTATTTTTTCGGGAAAATATTCGTCTATTACGACACATGAGTATGAGTAAGAAAATATTGTTATAACCATAATATAAAGTAATTGTAATTGTATTAAATCTATAAATAAAAATCTCTTTTTAATTTATTAGTTAATGTACATTTGATTATAATGTTTGGCCAAAAATAATAAATTCCCCTTTGGTGAAATTGAATTGATGACAATATTATATATTAATTTGGGCTAATGAATTTGGCTTCATGAATAAATATGTATATTTATTGTTAATTTTTAGACTCTAAAATATTTTCTTACTGCATTTTATACTAACATCCCAAAAGTGTTTTAATATAATTTGGTTTGGCGGAAGTAGCGAGATTTAAAACTCCCACACCTTTTTTAACCCTTCGTCTTACACATGAGTCTCGCCAGGCCTTTTTCAATTTGAAATGCTACTATAATTTATTTAACACTTGAAATTTCAGGTACCATTCTACAATTTAGTTCGCTATAAATATTTAAAAAATAAATCCTGGAAAGGATATAGAAGGACACTTATTAGAATATTTTAGTGCACACAAAACATTTGTAACACATGGGTCCGGTTAGACCCATATACTTTTTGCATTGTAAATGGTATTTTTTATATTTTTCTTGCCGTTTTTAATTATTTTTTGTCCAGTTATCTATTATTATTTATTTATAACTATGAAAGAAGTTAAGATTACTTTAGGTTAAATCGGGGGAAAAATAATAAACATACTAACAAGTAACTCCATCTAGTCAAATTCATAAGTTACAAGTTTTATTGAAACTGTCGTTACACTTTTAACCATCTCTGTTTTATGTTTGTGGTGATGATAATGAAAGTTGTGATTCCCCTTTTAACATACGAATATTTATTTATAATTATAATACATACATATATGTATACATATATACATTTATTATTATTCACGTTTAATTAAAAAACTATAGTTTTGAGTGGGTCTGACTAGACCCATGCGTTACGAATGTAAAAATCAAAACATGTATAAGACGGAGGGTTAAGCATTTTGCTACATCATGTACGATTTAGAAATGTATTAAAGCTTTATTAAATTTTATCCATTTTTTTAATAGTCAAACCTACGATCGTATTTTTTTTAATAGTCAAACTTATCCTAGAATGGTGGTTAATTTTATAGTTAAACTTGTGCTAGAACCGTGGCTCTTTCAATACTCTATTTTCTCCTAGAATCATGGTTCTCTTAATACTAAATTTTAACCTAGAAAGCAACGCATTTTATTTGCATGTTTTTAAACTGTTTTTTTCACACAAATCCTTTTAATTTGTTAGCAACAGTTTTCGTGGTTATAAAATTACAAAATTTTCCTTTTTTTATTTGATCACACAATAGGGAATCGCCCACTAAACAAATTAACATGCAATCCTTACAGTAATACCTTTACATTCTAGTTTAAATAGACTTTATTTTATTTTTTTTCAAAACCACTAAATCCCTTAACAGTTCCCAAAGTATTCCAGCACTTACCTTATTAAGTATCACCAAACGTCGCTCAAAGCTGCGTGCCATAAAACAAAATAAACATATGGCAATTGACAGCACCGAATGTTGCAAAAAGAAGGTGACACAAACACTAAATGATGGTGTGACTTTCATGGATTTTAGCAAACGAAATACACCCGCAAAATAAACACCAATCACAATAGTTTGGAAAATAATCATCACTATGGAATAACGATATATGCGCGAATATTTTACTTTTATGCCAATATTGGCGAAATTCCCATCCAAACTATATAAAATGCGACATACCCTTAGCAGTTTTCGTCTCTGGGTCACGGCCGATATGTAAATAACGGCACCCGTTATTAGGCCATTACAAATCTGCATCGTATCGCCTACATTTGAAATTTTCGTGCGAAAAAAATAACCAACCATGGTTTCGTCCTGCAGCAAAGAGATTATATAACAGCAGCCATAAAGCAGTATATAAACTGCAATGTTTACAAAACCGAAAAATGACATTTGCACATTACTTTCGCCATCTTTATTTTTGATAACACGAAATGGCGTCAAACCGTACAGAAACGTTAAGAAAAACAACGGCTGCAGAGCCTCAAACACTTGATTCGAAATGAAACTTTTGCGAAAACGATCGATTTTATCCGATAAAATGTGTGAAAACATTTTAGTTAATAAATAGTATTTATTAATTATAAATAAATAATAATTTAATTTTCTTTATTTATTTAGGTTCAAATATTTAAAATTTTAAATTGTCCAGAGTATGGTCCTTTGCTAGAGAGTACTTAAATACTACTAAAATAAAATTATTGCGAAATATTTTGCTAATACATATATGATTTTCCGCCATATCCATTTCATGTGATTAATACATATACTTCGGTACATACAGTGGCTGTTCTAAAACAGAACTTTAAATTATTAAATCTTATTAGAGAAAAAATTGATTATAGAAGAGTAAAGTAGTATTTTTTGCTAAATAACATGTTATTGTTAGTTTTATTTTTTTAGGAATTTATTACTTAATAGCTCTGTTTCATAGCGACAATAACAACAGGATATTAAAAAAATACTTATATGTACATACATATTATAGATACAATCCCAATAAGCACAATTTTTTTGTGAATTCGAATGTTGGAATTGCAGTATGAATCCAAGCTTGAATTACATTTGAAATCCATCCTCTTTCCAGTCTGAAATTCCATGCTTGAATTCAACGGTAAACAGGTTCGGTTCAACTTGAATCATACTGTTATTCAAGGCTGGAATTACACTGTAAATTTTCGACTGTAATTCAATGGTTAATTTTGCTGGATTCGCTATTGAATTCAACTTTGTTTCAACTGTAATTCAACACTGGAACTTGGAAATTGTGACTGGATTTCAAATGTAATTCCACTTGAATTCCAACCAAAATGCTTATTGGGATGTGTAAGTCTGCATATGTATGTATATAATAGTGTCTTTTTATTGTTTTGTAGTTTTGTTTCACAAATAGTAATACATCATAATCAACAATCTTAGCAAAGTTCTCGCAGTTTTGTCAGGCTGAGTCTTGTTCCAAAAACTAGTGCAATTTACATTAAGCTAAGTATAAACGATATGTTGAATCAGCATATTTATGCTGAAAAATTTGTTACAAGTGCTTACATATCGTGTAAACGCAAAATTTTTTCAGCATACAACATTTGCTAAGACTTTGTTAACAATACCAACAAACGTATGTTGGTAATTTTAGCATATTCGTGTAAACAGCATATTATTAGTGTTTGAAAAATTTCCTGCGTATGTTGCAAGATATGTATGTCAATTGTTGAAAAGCGTATGCAAGCTTTTCAGCATATTACAACTTCGTATGCATATGCGCCGCATGCTTAAGCCCAGCCGACGATAGTTATTTTTCTGTAAATACACTTTTGTTGCATATGTACCTACAAACATACACACACAATCATACAAAATAAACAATAAATTATTATAAATGTTTTTCATGTTTTCGTGCATTATTTGCATATTAGTCGATCCTTTGCAGTATTGCTTTTGCGCATCACTGTGTCATGTTTAGTAATTATTGGTGACACCAAAAACAGCAAATTATTAAACTGATGGATATCCATACGTAAGAAATTTTTGTATAAAGATTGTTCTTCCTCTTCCAATTCCTTGTATAATTTTACACAAAAACCTTCTTCCTCTCGTCGTTCTACCCATTTCTTCTGCCAAACTCTGCATCTTTTGGCTTTTAATTCCACTTCATCGTCATCCAAGATCAGCACTGTACAAGCAATAGGTAGACCAATTTCCTCCCAGGTTATCATTTATGTTTTTTGTTTTATTGATATTATTTTTATTATTCAATTTTATTTTAAAAATTACACATAAAATACAGAAGTTGAATAATAATTAAGAAAATGTTGTCAAACTGACTAATTTCACAAACAAATGTTTATACGACTCAGCATGTGTAGCACCACATAAAAATCAACATATCGTATAAACACAAAAAGCGTATGCTAACTCTTATGTTGACATTTCATTTGCTGACATCAAAAAATTTGCTACTTTCAACATATCGTGTAAACGTCTAACATATGACATAGGAATTTGCTGCTAATTTTAATCATATGGCTGTCAGCATATATATATGCTGATTCAACATATCGTCTAAACTTCTCTAAACTCTCTTCATATACTACATCTGGTCCATAAGATATTTGCACACAGAAATATAAAGGTTACGACATTGTTGCGGCAACTGTGCAATGCTTGTCATAAATACATTTACTTTCAATAATAGCATGTCTTCTACAGCAATGTTATAATTGTCACTATATAGTTGGCTTTTTGAACTAGGAAAGTGGGTTATGGGAGGGAGGATAGAGAGAGAGAGAGAGTAGTGTTTGTGAACATTTGATTTGAATTTTCTTATATTCAAAGTGACAGATGTTTATTCCGTATACGGACAGTACGGCTAAAGAACAAATTGTCCGTGTAATGTGTGATCCACTGTCCAGTAGACCATAAATGAATAAGCCTGGACTGAAGAACATGTATTACACAAAAAATTACAAGTTCCCTAATTTCAGTAGAGCAGATTTCATTATAGTATCGATATATAAATACAACCAACATTGCGGCGATAATCCAGTGAATCAATAGAGTTGGATACCCTACTGTCATCTATAAGCACCTTCGCCCTCTCCTGTACTCGGCCGAGTAACTCCAAAATAGACTTAGAAGCAGCGGCCATTTCATGAGGGTTATATTCCATTTTCGTTTGAATATAGGTGGTGTAAATAGTAAGGAGATCAGATGAAGTGAAGTATTTCCCATACATTTTAAAAAAAACCAAGTTACTTGAATGCTTCTTTTGACAGTTGGAAAATGTGTTTAGTCCAGCGAACATTACACTGCGTTCTAATGCCTACAACATCAAGAGCGTCTGATACCGTCCATAAAAACAGATGAAGCAACATGATATATCGTAAGATTGTCACAAGATTTTGTTTAAGTGTATCATTAAAATATTGCCTCATTTCCTCAATCTCCATAGGGCTTGGTCTATGGTTGAATTAATATGAATGGAAAATGTTGATATCGTCTGCAAAAGAATAGATAGGGTTGGAAGTTTGACTATAAGGTCATTATAAAGACAAAAAATAAAGTAGGAGAAAGAACGCAACCTTGCAATATCCCTGATTTAACCTTGAACTCGTCTGATGGCATCAAAAGCAATAAGTTTCTATAAAAGAACACCATGTCAGACTCTGTCGAACGCCTTGAAAATGTCTAGAGCCACCATTTTACTTTCGCCAACACGATGTACATAATTACACCTTTTCCCGATAGGAAGGCTAGTAAGTCTCCCGCAGAGCGTCCTTATTTAAGAAATGCTTAATTATAATTAATTAAATATAATTAGAATAATTTGGTGGATGAATCATCATTCGGTAAAAACGAAAACGAAACTCTAAAATTAAAATCTTTAATATATTTTCAAAATTCATAAAATTTCATAGGCGCCAAATCTGAAATCCCATTCTTAACTCATTAAAAATTAAGCATTATTAATGTACAAATATATTTATTCTGCCCAAAAACTCGTGTACTCGTAAGTTACAAACACTCATATTGACTTATAGTTATAGTTATTGTTTACTTTAAAGGTAGAGTTTGATATTTCGCATTTACACAGTTTTACTACAAATTTCTTAACATTTAAACTAAAAACAAAAAAAAAAAATAAAAAAAACATAATCGATGGCAATAAAAAGAATAACTTAAACCTACTTAGACAGGAAACTTTACGCTTTCATTTAAAGCTATTTGAACTCTTTTCAAACGTATTTTTTTGTAAATGACATAAATTACATGCATTTTTATCTTTAAAAAAAAATAAGTTTTTTGTAAAAAGTACCAAACAATTTTTCACTCTTTATGCTAAAGTGCAACCCAAATTTCACCGCGTAGAAAAAATAAGTTTGTCGTGCCTTAACCGAACAGTGTTACATTATGACTATATTTTATAGTTGCTGTCAAATTATATCATAATATGATCTAATTTAAACATAATTTAATATCCTGTTATATATCATAATCAACTGTAATCACACAATTGGCTGAAACCATAACATGATTGAAGTCATCTACCTTAATCGAAAAATGATTGTGGCTATCATATTGTGGTGCATTCCAGCCATATCGTGATTTCAGCATATGACTATTTTTGTTTATGATTCTTTAAAAAAATCTCATGACCTTATAAAAAATTATAACAATATTTTTTTTAAAGTATTCGTAATTTTTCAAATACTTCGTTCAAATTCAATCATATTACCAAACATATACATATTGCCAATTATATACGACAATTTTATTTATATATATATATTTATCGGAACCATATCGTATTTCCAGGGAAAAAAGTTATCAAATATTTTTGTTCATGTTTTAAATAATTCAGTAACCAAAAGAAAATTCTAATTCTATAGGAACCTTTAATGGGGCTGGACAACTTTCTATGTTGTTCAATAATGTCTGAGTGTGAGTATTAAAATGAAAGTTTCTTCAGTTTATAAGAAATGAAATCAAAAACTAGGAAAATTGCTTTAAACTCATTTTGCTACCGCTTACTTTTGTAAATTAAAACAGAAAATTTATTTTGGTTACATTTTTACTAACCGGAGCTAACTTCAAGTTAAGCTTTTATTTTAGGGGGGTTCGAGAATAGACTTGCTATTCTTGAGTTATGGGAGGGCAAAATAAAACAGTCCAATTTCCGTTTCACTATCTTTCATTCCTCAGTTTGGTAATAATTTAATATACAATATAATTTATATTTATTTTAAGATTGAATACTTTCGTAATTTTAACTGTTATAAAATTTGCAAAAGTTTAAAAGTATTACATCACATTTTAAGTTCTGTTGATTTGAATGCGTTTATTTAAAAAATAATTTAGTCGATAATATAGTATGTGTTGTTGTTTTTGTAACAATTTTACTACTCTTAGGCCCATTATTACAACTTGGCAATAATTAAAAGTATGATGTTATCGGACAGATAAGAAGTATTTGGTTATTACAAGTTTACTTTAATCTAAAACCAACCGATAAGCTAAATGGAAGATCATCTTGCCTTTAAATTTTATAGTGAGGTATGTGGTTGAAGTTGCCATATGTTCTGGAAAAAATGTCAAATTCATGAAAAATAAATTAATTTTAATTTTGTTTTGCCAATAAATAATTTGATAAACAAAAATGGAGAGCAGACGTTTGATTTATATTTTTTTCACAAACAAATGTTTTCACAAACACACAATTTACTGTTTCTTGTCAGTAATTTGTCAAAAGTAATCGGTTTTTCACTGGTATTGCCATATTTTAGAAAAAAAATTATTTTATTTTGCAAGGAAGTTGTAATAACGAAAAATCTTAAAGGTCACTTTATTCCTCACTTTAATTAAAGTTACCTTTTATTATTAAGAACATTAAAGGCAAGTTGTAATAATGGCCCTTAAAAGTTCTTTCATGAGGAAAAACTTTCGGTTGATGCTGTTGTCGCTGGATTGAAAATCTTTGTGTGAGTGAGTCTTGGATCGGGAGCAGTTCAGTAAAATAATTACCACAAACAGTTTTTACATAAATATAATTTTTTGGACCAAAACCCAATGTTTTTTTTAGGCAAGCATTAACTGCTTGAAATATTTACTATTAAGACTGTTTTGTGCAATCAATGTCACTATGATAGAACATTAAAAATTAATAAAACTGTTTTAGAATGTTGTTTAAAAACGATGCGAAAAACAACATAAAATGTTAGAATAATGCTTCAGTTGATAGTGGTGACATTGAAAATGAAGATGATCGCTTACAAAAATGAACTTGAAATTTTAAAAGCAAATTCGTTGCATTACAACTTCAAAGCTAAACATATGAATATGTAATACAATTAACGCATTTTGTTTTTAATTTAAAATGTTTAATGTAAGTAGTTAGTTTAATTTTTTTTAATGACCATAAAAACATAAATTCAATGTAAACACTTGCTAAAATTAATTGACCTTTTTGTTTATATTAAAAACAAATCACACACATTTTATTTAAAAGTGAAGATGTCGCTGTTAGAATCCTGTATATACACGTATGTAGTACTTGATAAGTAAAGGCGATATTTCATAATTTTCATTAATTACACAAACATTCCTTGAGCTGCATTTGATTTGTACAAAACAAATTGAAAAGTTAAGTGGTTTTTAATTAAGTAAATTTAATTTAATAATTGTTATTATGAATGCAAGCATTGCTATTAGCTTTAATAATTTTATGTTTGTTTTTTTTGTTTTGTTTTGTGTAAGAGAATTTCGAAAGATTAAGATTACAGTTGAAAAATCATCAACTTCATTTTAAACGGAAGTAAATATTTTATTATATTTCTTTTATATTTATAGTATTTATATTTGAAATGAAAATAAACACACATTCTGCTGTTTATAAATAAATGACCTAGTTTTCATGTGTTGGACAACACTGCTCGTTTACGTGCTTAAAAAGCGCTAAATGAGAGAAAACAAAAGACTTAAGCAGCAAACGTTAGTAGAGATCTTATTCGTTGATGGATGAGAGTTTGTCTTTCCATTTCTGAGTACTGACAGTTTCTTTTCTGTTTTTTTTTTTGTTTAGTTTCATTTGCAAGATGTTGTGTTTTAAATGTTAATTGCTTAAAGTAAGTTTGCTACATATTTCATAAGGTCTACATTAAAGTATCCAACCAGGTGCCTATACAACAAGCATGAATATTGAAACATTTTCAAGGTCACGCATCTTTTTGTTACTTTAATTCGTAACGGTTGCTCTTTATACCCTACAGTTTAATAAGAAGCAATAAAATTTGTGAATAATTTCACGAATTCTTAAAAAGTTAGAGTAAACGTAAATGATGGAATGATTAGTTAACAGACAATTTTCTTGTTATCCAGAAACATCAAAATTGTTTTTAATTTTTAATTGTAACGGTTTCCCATAATATCATCAATAATTTATATTTCTTAATTTAAATTTTAGAATACATTAGTTGGTAGCGAATTATTCAGTTATTTATTACTTCTCTTATTGAATAACATTTATTTTTCTATACATATATATATAATTAATATCCGTATCTATCAATACAATGTATTAAAATCTATTAAATACAGAGAAACCCCTAAAACTTTGACTCATCATTAACTTTGAAAAAGATAAAAGATGAAGCATTAATAACAGACAAACAATTTAAGGTGTTAAATGACTTTTGACTTCTGTTATTTTATGTTTGTCTAAAAGCAGATGAAAATATCTGAAATTGAATAATAAAATAAATAGTTTAAAGACACAAACTATGTTTTCAAAGCAAATACAATTTTTCTCATAAAAATACAAAAAAAAAAAAAAAATAAGTCAAGTGTCAAGTTTTTTTATCATAATTATAATATTTTCTATATAAAACGCACAACAAAATAGTGGAAAAAAATATTTCTAATAATCTAGTTCAAGTGTAACTATATACAACTGTTTGGTTAAACGTCATGACTATCATCATCATGTAAATGACGTTAGAAAAATTTTAAATTATAGAAACAAAAAAATAATAACACTAAAAGCGAACCATCAGCCACAATCACAACTGAACATATAATATTAAGAAAAGAAACCTTCAATTGAAAGCCAAAATGACCTTAACAAGAAACTACAATATCAATACAATATCAATAACAATAATGAAAATTAAAATAAAAATATTTAAAATTATACATTTCTATGATATTTCTTCCAATAGTCTTTTTTTTTTTGTAATTTCTTTTATAATTCATTTAATAGTTTAGCACCTTATTGCGAAGTGAAAATATGATGTTTCTACCCCGACACTTTAAACAATTACTCACTATATTTACAGCGTGTAATAAATCAATATTTTGCTTGAGGCTTTAAAACTTTGAACAATAAATAATCTTAAGATAACAACCAAATATATAACCAAATTTAGTTTTTTTTTCCATTCAAAAAGTAGTAGGAGGGAATCATTAATTATTGCTCATAAAAATATTATAAATAAAGGCAAATTGCTAAAGAAGATTGTATTGAAACTTAAGCACACAGCTTAATAATTTATTTCGTTAAGTTTTGAGTATTTAAAATGCAAACGGCAATGAATTATATTTATTTACACAAACGAGCACATATCTGAAATTAGACTGACAATCGATTTTACAGCAGTATCTATAACTATTTTTAACTATATAATTAGTGAAAAAAAAGTAATATTATCTAGAAGGAAAAATATGTTATTAAATAATTATAGGAAGAATTCATGTTAAAATGCATCCATCCATGAATTTTTCATTATACCTATAAATTACCGAAGTTATAGATTTTTCAACTACACACTTCAAGAACGAATGTTATTTCTAATTCTTTAATGGCTGCCTTGAAACAACTCTCCATCAACACTTTAAGATTGAGTTCCTATTCAGCAATGCTTAACCGTATTGAAATAATTTGATACGATATTCAAAGTATTGAAAATCCCCCAAATATAGCAGAACAGAGGCTTTTATATTCAAATTGAAATTCTCGTGATTATGAATAATGTTCTCAAATTCAATTAAACATGGTTCAGATTACTTTTATAGATCATGCTATTTGTTCCAATTAAATCGTTAAGGGAAAATAATCTTTTTTCAAAAATTTTTCTAATAGAATTCCATGTTAGTTAGATAAAGTCTAAAGTAGCAAACGATGCTGTAAGACTTATTAATCTTATTTATCTAGAAACTAGTCCCAAACATGAAAATTAAAAAAAAAAATCTCCGATAAAACAACTAATTCTAAAAAGGTTTGCTAGCTCCAACAATTTCTAATAAAAATCATTAATTACTGGTTCCAAATCATTTGAGCTATCTCCATAAATCGTCTCAATGACATGTTCTGAAGACGAAATTTTCACCGATTACAGAACTGTTTCATATAATGTGTACTTGGTCCATAAATTTTCTCTAGAGCTGGTTCTGATGATGACAAATACAAATAGTAATCATTGATTTTTGATTGATTGAAAATAGGTTCTAGAACGCTTTCAAACATTGTGAGCTAATTTCATAACTAGTTCTAAATATATACAATACAATTCATGGATTACAGAACTGGTTCCAGAAATATTTCATATAACCTGTGCTAGTTCTATAAATCTTCTCTACATATAAATCATTGGTCTCAACGTCTAAAAATTGGTAGTAAAGTAAATATTTCATCAATGAGTCCCAATGAATTGGTTATAATTGGAACAAGTGCCACATCAAACATGTTCAAATCATGTTGTGCTTTTCAAATACAAATGCAAAATGGTACGTGTGTCTCGCGTTTTTTTAGGTATTATTAGATTAGATCTGTGGTTGGCATTAAACAAAATGATCTTGAAAAACTAGATTTTTTCAAATACTCGGAAATTTGAACAATTACAATTAGAAACTTAAACAACCATACCAAATTTTAAAATGTTACTAATTGAATAACAAAATTTATAAACTTGCCATTTATAGGTAATTGTGGGTGCGTATTAAAATTAACTTGTACCCCAAAAGTATGTCAATTTGTTGACTTAACTGTAATTGTTTGTGTAATCATAATTTTTTGGTATACTATTATATAATTTAAAATATTTGTTATCATTCAATTTAGTTTTGTTGGTGTCAATAATATTGGCATCATTTAATTGATCAAGTATTCACTTGTCTTATTAATTATTAATGAAAAAAGACTTTTATTTTATTGCTAAATCATTCAAATAACAATTGTTAAACAAAGGTGTACTCAAAAATAACTTATGCCTTGTGGGTCTTATTTAAAGGGGTTTAATAACATAAGAGGATTTTGAATGTCGTCAAGGTAGGTCAAGTGAACTAGCAACATTGTTTAGCAACACTGCTCAACAACATTTGTTAGTATGTTGGTTTTTTTACAACGTGTAAATTGTTTTGTTTATAAATAATTTGTTTATAAGTAATTTAATTTTAATTTATAAATAATATTCTGGTAGTAATAAATCTAGCCGTTGTGTTGATTAACGCACCTACAATTATTACATTTAATTTTTTTTTATTTAAATTTAAATACTTTTCAATTAAATTTTCCTTTTATGAAAAAAAAGAAAAAAAGCGTTGTGAAAGTTTTAATTATAACTTGAATGGTTTTTGGAGAAGGTGGTGGGTGTTGTACTGTAGTAAATGTAGTTGACATTATGCATTTCTTTTAATTACGTTTTGACTATATATATTTTCATATTTCTTAACAAATACAACTTAATTGCATGATATTACTTTATTATTGCTTTTTTTCTCTTTTATATTGTTATTACAATTTTTGCAAACATTAATAATTCATTTACTTAGGAAAATGAACTTTTGTTTTTTGTTGTTGTTGTTTGCTGTAAATTATTTAATTTTTTCTATATAATAAATTGCAAAAACAAAACAAAAAAGGAAATGGAATCATATTAAACATTTAACCATGAAACATGTAATGTGAAGAAAATTTATATGACATGATTTGACAGTAGTGACGAAGAAAATGTATAAAAAAGTATTTGGTTTTCTATAGTTTATAAAGTAATACCGGTAATAGAAACAAAAGTTATTAAAAAACAAAAATATATGAATTTACATTTTGTGCTCCGCTACAATTTTCAGTACAATCAATTGATCGTTCTGTGAATTTGTTTAGAAGAATATGTAGTGTAAATGTAAATGGATTAAAATGGCCACAAGTGTCTCACCAAACATAGTCAAGTAATGCCATGCTCTCTTTAAACATGCACGTCATGACACAAGAAGGCAGTGTGGAAAAAGACTAGAAATATTTAGCATCTTTTTAATAATCTTATTTATATCAACAAAGAAAATTAAGAATTCATTCTGTTTTATTTAAATAAATTACAAAATGGCATCTTACAATTTATTGAATTATAGAATGTTTCTTCATTTTCTAATATTTCTTTGTCTGTATTAAGGTTTTATAGAATCACACTGAAATTGAATTAATTAATTCAAAGCTCTGGATGCAATTTAAAAGATTATAACAAACCGTGTTTTATTTTTTATATTTGCTTATTTTTTTATTACATGCTACTTCAACGCATAAACAATCCATCCCATGTGCCAGCAATTAAAACTTCAAAGACCTTAAAGATCTTCCATTTCAAATTCAAAGTCTGCAGACCAATTTGTACAATTGCCGTTTTATTTCAATTTAATTATGAGAATCATAAATCATTTACCCCCTGGCCCACGATGTCGAACGATAACGTTCGCTTACATAAGACTTAAGACACAAACTGTTTATCGTATCTATTTTTTTACTCAATCAAGTTTGTTTATTCCACAATCAAGTATGTGTCTTAAGTCTTATCTAAGCGAACGTTATCGTTCGACATCGTGGGCCGGGGGGTTAATTTTTAATAGATAATAAATTTATACATGCTTTATAGTTTATAAAGTGTTTATGTTAATTAATAACAATAGTTTGCTTATTCCGCTGCTAAAAGAATAAAATTCAAACTCTGCCGGCTTATTGAAATAAATATTTATGTAAGTGAAACCAATTATAAGCAAACAATCATAAAATACCAAAATAATTTCAAAACCTCTGACCACCACCTTTTTTATACTCCTAAGTATTTTTTTATTTAATAATATAATTTATTATATTAATTATATTAATGTTATTTGAGTTTTTGTTAGAAACACCTTAAGGTTTTTTGAATTAAAAGAAGCTAAATAATAAGTACAGTAATAAGTGTTTTACAAAAAATATGAAAACAAAAATTACAAGTAAATAACAGATATAATTAAATGACGGCGGAACAATTTTGGTGATTTAAACAGCAACACTGAAGGTTATTTTGAACATTAGTATAAAAATTGGTATTAAATGAGAATAACATAGAAAAGTAGGCTTAACTAAAGAGGCATGTACTATTATATCTAAATAATACATGTTTCAAGAACATGAAGTAGTCAGTGCTATGCAAAGATTTTAATGGTGTTTGTCTAAAATAATTCATTGAAACTAAACAAATTAGATCAGTTTTTTGTTTTTCAATGACATACGGGCATTGTTTGTTAAAGCCCTTAAGTTAATGTATCATAAATAACGGTTTTGCTTATGCTAATTACTTTTGACTATCGGTCCAATCATAAATAAAAAATACGCGGTAGTTTTTTCCCTTTTTATTTTTTTTAACATTGAATTTGAATAGGAAAAATTAGAAAAGGGAAAAAACTCCCGCGAAATTTGTATTCATGATTGGGCTGAATATTCTTTAAAAAAGCGCACATTTCTACATATTGTTTTTTATGTACATATATTACAACATATTAACATGTTTTTATATTGTATAAATCATAAATTGGTCATTCTGTTAAAGTGTTTGTTAAAGATTTATTTAGAAAAGTCCACCCAATATACCATTCTAGGAGCGCTCCAAAAAAAAGTCAGAAAAGAGTCCAAATAAATACCATTTTCGGAGCGAAAGAAAAATTAGCTTGTTACTGTCCTGACTCAGGACTCCTGAGTCGGCACGCAATATGACTCAGAAATTCCACTTAATTATGTGTGTACCAAAAACAAAAACAAAAAAACATAGCTGTACCACACAAGAATGAAAACAACAAAATTACACAGAGCCCAAAAAAAACTTATAAAAGACTCTTTTCTGACATTATCTAAGAGTTCTTTTAGAGTCCAAAAACCTCATAAAAGATTATTTTCTGACATTATCTAAGATCTCTATCTGAAACATTCATCAAACAATTCCAAGTCATGCTGTGCTGAACATAACATACGAAGACAATGTAGAGCACGACTCTCGAAATATTAACCATTTTTTTTAATTAATGTACGAGTAATATTAACAAAGAAAAAATAAATAATTTTCATAGGCAATTTTAACTACATATAACTAAATTATGATAACAAATACTTCATAATGTGGTCATGTCAGCTGATAGATTTAAAAAGAATAATATTTTTAGTCACATCAGCAACCATTTTTTTTCCATAACCATATTATGGTTGAGGTGGAATCATAACATGGGTAATACAGCTATACTACATCTATATTATGATAGGCTTAAAAATAATCACATTATGATTAATCTGGAATCATCATATGTGTGTGCTCAATCATTGTATGATCATACCAACTATAATATGATCATATTACCTATATTATGGTTGTGATAGTATCATAATATGGTTAGGCAATCACATTATATTTGTGCTGGTATTACAATATGATCGTTAAATATCACCGAAAATTTAATGATTTTTTATTTTCGTCTTGTAATCAAGCTAAAATCATCACAATCTTTCAAATCGGTCAATTTCCATTATATACACAATTTAAATTTTGCTTTAATTCAAGTCAAATTGGTTAAAACTTTCGAGTTAATTTTTAATCAATGCCTGTTAAAATATTATCTCATACAAAGATTAACTAGACTTCTGGCTAAATTTACAGTCTTTAGTTAGCTAATGGCAAAGGCTTAACTAATGATTCTCAATGCTTAGTTTGCCATAAGAATACCAAGTAATAGTTAAACAATAGTTAGTATTTTAGTTTACAAATGGTTATTTAAAGACCGAGAATTCGGCCATTAGTGAAAATAGAAAAAAAAAAACGTAAAACATAGAGTATTAGAAAAATTACATTGAATAAACGCATAAGATCATCAATGCAATGAGTTACATTATTCCAATGTATTTTTGGATTTATTAGTTTATTTTTTTTTTTTTTTTTTACAACATTCAGAGAGATACCACATTAATATCTCTAGCAACACTAAACATTTTTTTATAGCAACATGTTGCTATACTTCTGACACACTTAATAATACACATACATCATACATACATACATAATTAATTCGTTTTGTGGTTAAAAGCAAATTCTAGAAATTAGTTAAGAAAAATTTGACTTAATTTGTTTCAGAATACAAATGTTCAGTGCCACCATTGTAGATGTACAAAATTAACATTAAAGCCAGCATTGATACTGCTGCTTGCTTGTTTGCCGCTGATGATGATGAACATTTCGATTTGCCTGGCAGCTTGTACTTGTAGTCTCGTATGTAATTTATGGAAACAAGTGTATTTGAATACAAAACAAAATTTTTTCAAAAAAAAAAACATCATTATTTCTAACCAAAAAAAAAACGTCAAATAGAAGTGAAGTGAATCATTTAGCGGTACGAGTTTGTTTATTTAACCAACCAACAAAAATTCAAAATTACAACAATATGAACGAGCACAAAATTCTCAGGCATTGTGTATAAAGATTTTGTTTGTGTTGGTATGAAACTGAACAGGGAGGAAAGAAGATGTCTTCTTTCAAATGCTGCATTAAACCGTAACTATTAAACTCAACTGGCGTCGATTTGTGTTGACTCCATCTCTGGCAACTGATTTACTAGAGGACGTACAATTCACATTTGTAAAGTACGAGCACAGTGTAGTATGTATAGTGGAGAGGAGTTGAACCAAGCCATAGTTTAATCCAACCCAATCAACATTATTGCTTCTTTATTGTCTTTGTAGTTGTTGTTGTTGTTGCTAATGGCTGGTAGCAGTAAGTATGTATGTATGTAATTGAAGAAAAACAACATCACCGTATATTTGCAGTATTTTTTGTTTTGTATCTGGTGATGATGTATGTTTGAACAGTGGGCGTAAAGTATGTGAGATTTGCAAGTAGAACATATAAAAACAAAAATAAGTTTATCTTATTTACATTACTAGCAGCTTACATATTTACAAAAAATTATTGCCAAAAATCCTTTAAAACTTTTTAGATTTCTGGCTCTTCTACTTTTATTCACAATGATGGCTTTAGGAAAATGTTATATGAAATATTTTTGAAGATTCTCAAATAAGTAGTTTTCCCCAATTTGCTCCACGGTGTTTATGTTAACGTTAACGTTAATGTTGTTGATGTTGATGAGATTCAATACATTGAGGTAGTTTTAGTTTAGTGTAGTGGCAAAAATTGTGATTACATTTGTTGTGTATGTATGTGTGTTTTGTTGTTTGTTTTATTTGCCGTTGTTGTTTTTTTATTTATTTTTTTTATTGCTGTTGTTGTTGCTGTTGTTTTTGTTCACTTTATTTAATTTTTACAGTTGTGCTGTTTTTGGGGACAAGCTATTATAAACCATGGTAAGATAGTCTCAACGATCAGTTGGTAAAAGTATATCGTTGCGTACGGATTGTCAAGAGTTTAATAGAGAAATATATCGAATTGAAACTTTAAAACCACAAGTCAAGTTTCATTTTCATTTTGTTTGAAATAAAACTTTAAAAAAAAGTAAACGCATTAAAGCAAGTGTAAGTGTGCAAATAAATTAATTCAAATAATGCTAAAAAATGGCAAACAATATTAAAAAAAACTTCAATTTATGAAAAATATTAATTTAAAATTTTTTTCCAAATCATCCTGCAAACAGGAAGTGTTCCAATTAACATTATTAGTGGTTGTGTTCTTTAGTATTTATGGATTGTTGATGTTTTTGTTGTTATGTGTATTTTAAAAAAAAGTATGAAATAGAATTAATAAATTGTTGTATAATTGGTAAGATTTTCACGAATGTGTTCACGTTTGCTTTAAAGTTTGGATCACGATTTTCGTTATTTTACTTAAGAGTTCATTGAATTTAAAATAGTGTATTTGTCTTTGCTTTACACCATTTTCTTTAGGAATTGAAAAATTGTTATTTGGTTAAAATGTTTGTGAATTTTTTAGTTATTTTCGTAAATATTTTCTTTTATTCAACTTTAATTCTATTATTTTAAGATTTTAATATGTATTTTGATTTTATTATGCATGTTTTTGACTTGGGACATGTTGCCGGCTATTTATTTGTAATAAATAGCAAATTATTATACCTATAGGATAATTATAGCAACGTTTTACTCATTAAAGATAATTTAATATCTAAGAATTGACGTTACCAAAAGAATCGAAAATACCACTAACTCTAAAATATCACATTTTAATTTCTGTAAAATATACTCATAACTTAAATCCGACTAAAATTACCGTTATAATCGTTACCGAAATAATCCAAATTAGCGTTACCGTTATATTTTAACCGTTTGAAATCGGTAGCCAACCTTATATCTGAAGTAAAAGTGCAAAATTAAAAATACAGCTGGGAAATTTTTTTGATTTTGGTGGCAACATGTGTTAAGTTAAATAGTTTAAAATTGATTATTAAAAATATATTGCTAAAAATAATTATTTTCATAGGCTCCGCTAAAGGCTATTCCCTAGAGATTTTTAATATCTCTTTTCCTTGATTTTTTTTTTTTGTGTGGCAATTTCACGTCAAGTGACTTAACCTTTGAAATCGATATCTTACGATTTGGATAAAATTTGCACCAAGGTTTGTACTATTGGATAGTAGGCCAAACAAATGCGAGTGGGATATCTATCGCATCCCATTAAGCGATTATAAAGGCCTTAAAGGAAATTGTATAAGCTTTCTTTTGAGGAAAAACGAGTGCCCAAATTGAAAAAAAATTAAAAAATTTTTTTTTTAAAAATTAAATTTTTTTTTTTTAAATTAAAAAAAAATATTTTTGGAATGATTGAAGAAATAGCTATCTAAAGTCCTTTGGACAATTTTTGCTAGGACCAATAGGTGAAAAGTTACACTTATTTAAAAAAACCCCTCTAACTCCGGCAGTTCTTGACTGATATAGCTGAAAATTTGTGTCTGGAAGACATCGATTTTAAAAATTGGGTCACTTGACGCGAATTTGCCCATATGTATATAATTACAAATGTCTGCATACAAAATTCGGGTTTTCTATTTTCAGTTATTTCTTAGATGAAAATTGAAACTCAGAACGAAATTTTTCCATATCGAGGTATTCAATATTAACTTTACTAACTAACTTTGAGTGTCTTAAAGTACGGTCACACTTGTCATATATTTGCCGAAAAAGACGTAACCATTAAATAAAATATATTTGAACTCGTTTATTTATTAAAAAAAACCTTTCTTATTTAGGCCAAAACACAACAAATATTAAGTTTTAATTTATTTGATGCTGTTTGATCTTGCAAAACTCTTGTAAGAGTCAAAGAAATTTATGCTAAAACAAGCGGTTACTCTTTTTTGAGTAAATGTGACCGTACATTTAGGGAACAGGCCACAAATTAAATAGAAAATGTTACACTTACAGTTGTTTAAACTAAACCGATAGATAAACAAATAATAATAATAATAAATAAACAAATATCAAAACAATTTCACTAATATTTTTTATGAATTTTGTACAACATTTCCTCTATAAATATCTACATTAAATAGAAATCTGGATTTATTCCAAATTCTGCTTCTATAAGTCAATTTTTTGGGAGATTTCTAATCTAATCATTTGTTTTAGTTTTAATGAAATATTTTTAAATTAACATTTAAGAAAAGTTGCACCAAAAATGGCATGTAAAGTACCGCGAATACTAACATTGAACTCTTTCATAAGCGTATTTAATGCGATTTTATTTTAGTTCGCGAATTTAATAAATAAATTTCGGGAGAAAAATGGAATTTATTTGCAAATTATTCGAAAATTTAATTTTATTTTTGTTTGACTTCTGGGATATTGATTTTTTACTTAATTTTTCTAAAATTTTCTCTTATATTTTTTAGTTAAAGAAAATCATGAATCTAATAAAACCTAAATTGTGTCATGTCATGTCACATTTATACCCCCATATAAGCACAATTCACTAGTACTTCTCGCTGTTTATGTGCAACAAAACCATATTAAGCATTTGTTAGAATAGTAAAAAACGTGTCTTGCATTTTTATACTCGTATACCTATGCATATATGTACATACATGTGTTGTTTTTTGCTTGATGAATTTCACTTCTTTTGTTTTTATTATTACTTAAATTATTTTAAATACATATTATGTATGTAAGTATAAGCATATACTTATATATAATTTTACCCTAATACATTAACTTTTTATATATTTTGCCATAAATTCATCTTCGTTACAAGTTTGCAAAGTTAAGCTTGCTATAAAAAATAATTATTGCAAACTATTAGTTACTATGAGCATTTCCATATATGTAATCATGTTTCCAACGCTTACTTCATATAAAAATAATCTTAATTTTCTCTTTATTTATTTTATTTATAGATACGAGTATGTATATGGTTATAATATTTATATTATTTGCATTTAAAATTAAAGATTATTAATTGTTTCTAAATAATAAGAATTTAATGTTGTCAGTGACATATGGGCAATAATATAAAATTTGGTTTTTATAATAATAATTAAGCTGGGTGTTTATAGTTATTAACATACAATACACTTATTAAACAAGTTGTATGAGAAAAACTATTAAAATTTAAAGACGCTCAAAATTAACGATTTGTGAAATAAATTAAACCATGCATGTGTGGTTGAGTAAAATGATAATTGCATTATTTAATAATAAAAAATCACTTGCATAATTTTAAATATTAATTATATTTAGATATAATTGAATTACTAAGTGGCTAAATTACATTTAGCAACATTGTTGCTGCTGATTAAAAATTTACTTTAATAATCATTACATAAGATTAAATCAACAATATGTTCAAATTATTTTAAACATTTCTGCAATCCTTAAACATGGAACCAAAAAAATTCCATAACAGTTTAATCACTTTTAATAAATGTGGCTCTTTTTGTTTGAGAGTAAGTAACAATTTACTTTTAAATTTTTTTTGCACAACAAAATGTTTAAATTTTTAATATAAATCTGAAATCAGAAAGTTTTATTAAGTTAAATAAAATTAAACTCTTTTGGAAGATATTAACAGCAAGATGTTGCTGAAAATTACCACAGCTTGTAAACATTTTGTTGCGGAAACATTTTAAAATTGCCTAATATGAAACTGTTACTTAAGAACCCTTAGAAAGTATAGATACTTTGAACAGAATTCTCAATAAAATAATTGCTGGCTTTTTGTTTTGTAAATTAAAACCAGGAACAAATAACTATGCTTGCAATATGTTGCAAACAAATTTACTTAAACGATGATGAATTGATGATATTTCAAAATAATAAACAATTTAAAGTAAAAATATGGATTTTAAAAAATTGTCTTAATGCAAGTTGTTATCACTGAATTATTAAAATAATGTAACTTAAACAAGCTAATGATTCTAAATATAAAACTAAAGTACATCCTCCACTCCCTACCAATTTTTTAGAAATATATTAACTTGTATTAAGAATATAGCAATTAGATATGTTGCAAGCAACATGTTGCTTAAAATTATAACTAAACATTTTATGAATATTATGCCTTAAAAATATTTAAATTGATTTTCCAGTTTAAAAACAAACTGTTCCAATCACCTGATGACACATTTGTGTAGCTAAACAAGTTGTGCAACACTTGTTTGTTAATGCAAATATTTGTTTAAAACCAATTGTGGTTTAATTTTCTATTCCATCGCCTACTCCCTCCCTCTTTCTCTTCTGGTGGTGTATAGAGGTGCTAATTTTTTTAATATGTTTTCAACAGGTTTAGACGACGAAAAATAATATATGTTTACAGTAGGCGGTCATTGTGGTTTATTTTAAACTAAATTCAATTCAAATTTATTTAAGTTTACATTCGCATTTATTACTTTTAGCTGAAAATGTTTATGGTCAAGTAAAAGTCTTTTTTTCTTTGCACACTTTCGATTATTTTCGCTTTTTATTGAAATTTATCAAGTGTTTTTTTTTCTGTACATTTAATATTTTCTTCTTTGCGAACGTAGATATAATATAAACGCAGACTTTCCCGCCCAAGTTTTGTGTAAAAGCCGTTTTTTTAAGGATCAATTATGTTGTGAGTGTGTCGGAATGGAGAAGTTTCCAGTAGTGGTTGGTTTTATGTTAACTTTGAACAATTTGGTGCCATTGTATGATGATGAAGCTGGCAAAGAAACCAGTACCAAACAATTACCATCATCATAAACATCGTCATCAGTTTGGTGCTGATGTTGTTGTTGAACAACTTGCGATTTCTTCTTTGGAATGTTTTCTGATTTGTTTTTTTTTTTTTTTTTTTGTTTATTGTTTACAAAAACTCATTTGCATTACTATACATGTTAAAAAAGGAATTTTTTGTTAGTAAAAGATATTAAATTTTTTATAGTTTTTGTCTAAAATGGTCAAAAATTTCCTTAATGTTGCAGAGGCTGTGTTGAACAACTTGTTGCTAAAATTATGTTAAAAAATATTATTAATTATTTCATACGAAAAATTTGACGTGTAGCTAATTTACTTTTGTAAACAAAACACATATGTTTTGCTTTTTTTTGAATTTAAATCGAAAATAAATAAAAGTTAAAATATTTAAAACTCTGTGTTGAATCGAAATCGTTAAATAAAAATTAATAAACAAATGAGGAGATGAGAAGCAAAACTCGTTCGTTCCATGTTTACAAAATTTTGGTAAAAAGCTAAAAACTTGCTACAGCTTTGCAAATGAGCCTAATAAGTTCATAGCTACTTATTCACAAATACTAGGATATTTTTTATTAAAACCATAAAATTTACAAAATCAATACTCCTTAACTAAAGAAAAAATAAGTTTTGAAGTTTGGAACGAACAAGTTTTGTATTTTCGAAACAAACGAGTTTCGCAACTTACAATAACCCACCAGTAAAATAAATTATTTAGCTTCACTATATTTTAAAACTAAGGAAACTTTTTAAAAACTTTTTCAGTATGCATTGTCGTTGTCCAAAATCGAAACATAAAATTCCAAGGTTTTCTTTTGTCTCCAATTTTCTTCAAAGTGATTGGACAAAAGGGCTCCAACATTTTTTTCTTTTCAGGTTTAATCGCCACATTTATGGGAAGTAGTTTTCTGTAGGTTCAGGGTCGCAGGAATTCATTATATAATTAATCTCCCCTTGCAAAGTTATCTGACCATTTTAATTAATGATTGTTGCAAAGCACAATAGTTATTTTAATAATTGCGAGTAATAATCTTAACAATTGCAGGAATACATATAATGAAAATTAATACATAAAATTATTTGCAATTTCACCACACACGACGGTACTTTGGCTCACCTCAAACAGGGAACAAACGAGTTTTGCTACGAAATATGCAACGAGACAGTTTTGAGAATGATTGTTTATTGGAACGAAACACTTTTGCTACGAACTGCAATTTTTGGAGTACTAGGCTTTAGATTATGTAAATCTATATGGACTTTAGAGCATGAAACAGATTTATTATCTCACACATATACATATTTCCCATTACCAATTTAATTATAAAATTGAGCTACATCAGCTTAGCAACATTTTATTTTCAATATTAAGCTACTTCCTTAATCTTGCAGAGGCTCTGTTGAGCAACTTGTTGCTAAAATTATGTTAAAAAATATTACATCTTTAGATTATGTAAATTGATATAGATTTTAGAGCATGAAATAGATTTAATATCTCTATATATACATATTTCCTATAACCAATTTAATTAAGAAATTGATCTACATCAGCACAGCAACATTTTATTGTGAAATGTTGCTGGGTTCATATTTTTACTATTAAGATGCTTTAAATGTATTTACTTTATTAAATATTGCCTGCCAAATCATTATTCATGCCTATAATTTTCCAAATGTTTAAAATAATAATTTATTTTTACATTTGTTGTAAAGCTGAATCATTGTGCAAATTTTAATATTCATTGGGAGCTTATAACATTTTTAATGTATGACTTTTAAGTCATGTTTTGAATTATTTAATTTGAAAGAAAAATTGTTGAAAACTATTTAAACAAGCATTAACATAGATTAGCAATTCTCAAGCCTATAAATTAATACAATTAGTGCATATTTGAAAAACTTTACTATGTACCATAAATATAGAATTTTATTGTAGATTTTAAATATAAATTTAAATGTTTATGTTACAGCTAAATCTTTATGGCTGATAGTAAGTTGCAATATAACCTACTTATTCAAAAAGGATTATAAAATTTAACAAACGTTTATTAAGCAAATTTTTATATGCAAATCTGTCATAATAAATGGTTGTTAAATTTAATAATCGTTTTTGAATAAGGGTGTAAATCTTTATTACAATTAGTCACAAACTAATAAACTTAAATTTATTGTTGGAAATAGTAAAATACTTAATATTGCATTATTGAATTTTGTGTTTTTTTTATTCAAACTTATTAAACTTTTAGAGCTTTTCCTGCATTTTATTATTTAAAATTCTACAAATTTGACCATTTCATCAATACAAAGTCTTATCAACATGTTGGGCAACATATTTGAGTTAAAAATAAATAATGTTTGCATATGGTATAGTGAACTGGTCCCGTGATTGGTTCCTCGGGAGTGGATGCGGTTCTGTTTCTTAGATTTTTCTTGTATAGATTTATACAATTTTTTTTTCAAGTAAAATAAAAGACACACAAGCTTAAGGTTGCAATGATACAGAATGTTGCTAGCAACATATTTTTAATAGTGCCGTTAAAATAGAGAAAAGCAAAAATATAGTTTTTTTTACTTGTTTTGTTGGTAATAAAATGTTTACTTGTTTCATATGTTACTAAATAAACATTTATTTATATTATAGCTTTAAATACATTATGGCAGAAAACATAATTTATATGTTTTTAAACATTGCTTTATAAATTAAAGTTTTAAAAAAGTTATTCACAAAAACTACTTATGTACATACAATATACATACAACTAAAGTAATTTTTATTATTATTGTTTTTTGTAGTTTTTTTTTTTTTTTGTCTGTAAGGCATTATTATTTATTGCAGTCACGTTGTTGGTTCACTTTTCGATTCTTTTGAGATAAACAAACTTTTTTAAAAAAATCATTCATGCTTTTAAGCGTTTATTTTTGCTAATTTTTTTCTCTGCAAAAGATGACAGACTTGATGCTTCACGTTTATGCATTTATCAAGTTTCTTTTCTGTGTTTTTTTCTCTTAGTTTTCAATTTGAGTTTTTAAAGATGTGCTGTGTTTTTTTATATTTGTTTGTAAAATATTTTTAAAAGGAAAAGTTTTCACTTACATTTAAAAAACTTCTCGTTTACGGGTATTTTCCAATAATTCTGCAAAAGATTAATAATGATGATTGCTTTTCTTCTTGTTTCTGCTAAAAGACTCGTAACGACTTTTTTGCTGCTGCTATCTGTCTGGCTGAGTCGAGACTGAAATTCAAACGACAAAAGGAGTTGTTGTTGTTTTTGTTGTTGACGGTCTTGTTTGTCTTGTTTACTTAGAAAAGAAAATTATTTTGTTTTTACACTTTTAGTTTAGTCCATATTCATGCCAGCCCAAGTAACCATAAATTATTTACAACTAAATAGTTATTTACCTGTCGGCAATGACGACAACCAATAATGGTCATGTTGCTGCTGATGATCATGATGATGATGATGATGATGATGATGAGGTTTTCCGTAGCTTTTGTTTGTTTGATTGTTTTTTGTTTGTTTTGTATGTTAAATGATGATTTGAGTAAAAGTTACGCACCTTTTATGTACGTTTGAAACATGTGTACGTTGTCTGCATCATTTGATGCGTGCTTGGCCAAATAAATATTTCTCCAGTTGTCAAGCTGTTGCCTTGTCTGTTTCTTCTAAACGTTTAAGCCGGTTAGTGGGTTAGATTTATGAACTCATTATAGTGCTTGTGTTTGTTTGTTTATTTTTCTTCAATTTCATTTCTTTCCATGTTTTTATTTTTAATCAATATTAATTTATTTTTTTTTCAAACATTTTTATTAATTGCATTTAGTTAAGTGTGTTTAGTTGTGGTTACTGTTGTGGCAGTTTAATTAAAGATTGTTTTAATATCCGCTTTGAAACAAATGCTTCCGGTTTACATTTAAAATAATGACATTTAAAGTATTTTCAAAATAATTTATCTGGATTTTAAACATTTTGAAACAACGTTTTATGTTAAAAGTTAAACAAATCTCAAGACTAGAAAATTAGATAATAATAACAATTAAAATAATAGTTAACAAATATCTAACACTTACATTTTAAAAGTAAAAACAACTACAAAGAACTTGCAGAAACGATTTTTATCAAAAGCTCTCTTTATAACAACTGTACGTATTTTGGTTTGACAACATAATCGAGATCTTGGCAACATGTAGAGCTATTTTAAACGAAAGCGACCCAATTGAAATGTTTTAAGTTTAATGTTACAATTTAAGGTTTTTATCTTACAAATATAAAATTAGTTTAAAACAAGTAAGAAAGTATAGTCGGTCAAGCCCGACCATATAATACCCTACATCCAGTATATCAATAAAATAGTTTTTCAGATATGGGCGCTATATGAATATAAATATTATGTGTGTTAAACTTTATCTCGATATAAATACGTTTAAAAGATTTATGGAGGTTAAAGTGATTTACGAAGAGGGTCTTATATGGGAGTTTTGACTATTTATGAACTGACTATTATAAAAATACGTGTCATCCTATTTGTACATTAGAAACATATTTGTGTTCAATATTATTTGGATACCAACATTTTTAAAAGAGTTATGCTATTTTAAGTGATTTTCTTAAGTGGGCCTTATATGGGAGCTACGACTAATTATCGACCAATCTTCACGAAATTTGTAGATGTGATTTAGCTTCATTTATTACTCATTTGTGATGAAATTTGTTTGCATACTTGCATAAATTCTTGCTAGATATCGAATGCCATAATCTCAAATAAGAAAATTACTATCAATTTTACTTGATATCGAATAATTTGGCCCCTGTACTCTGCGCACAAGCTTTACATGGACAGCCAGCCAGACGGACGGACATCGTTGGAACAAATATCAGCACAAATCCAATATACCCTCCCCACTATTGTGGTGTAGGGTATAAGCATGAATAAATTTATTTTACATGATATTATAGAAGCTTTTATTATCCGTAATTCATTATTTTATACATATGTATATGTATGTCTAAATATTTCCCATTTAATGTTGCAAGTTTTTAAAACAAATGCAACTATTATCTTTATTGTTATGTAATTTAAAATTGCTATTATTTCTGCTTATGTCTTATGTATCTAACGAGCACTTACCTATATGCAAACACGTCTACATAATATTTCTAAGATATAATAATATGCAGTTACGTTTCGCTTCAATAATTCCATGTTTTATCTTGTTAACTAAATTAATTATTGATTGTCTATGCAAATTTGTATTAATCAAATTGGAAAAATTACATTATTTTAGTAGACAATGAATTCTAAAGTAATAATTACAGTATGTTTATTGATGTACTTGTGAAATGTTTTTTACTCATGTGCAACCCAATGCTATTACTGTGTTTGCTTACTGGAAGCATTTAATTCATGCCTCCTATATAAGCTATGAAAACATTAATGTTTTTTTTTTAGTTTTGTACATTTTATTTTTATTTACTAAAAAAACACAAATAGTTATTAATAAATTTTGAAGAAATGTTGCTGTTTACACGAGTTTGAAGCATTTTGAAAAGCAATTTTGAAGAACATTTCGATCGTGTAAATCTAGCTTAACATATTGTAAAAAAGTGTTTTGAGCAAAGTTGTATTTCCTTGTAGTAAAAAGCAAGGTGAATTTAAATACTAGGTGACAGCGTAGCGCCAGCTGATTATTCATGGTGAATTTGAAAATGTCAAAAAGTTATATAAAAAAAAAACTTTTTGACAGTGACGAAAGTTTTTCATATAGAAAAATGCCTGTTGTTCTTGCCTTGTTGTAATTGTTGTAGCAATGCTGTCACCTGGTATTTAATTTTACCATGGTAAAAAGTATTGGTTTGTAGGGATTTTTTATTACAACCAGCGTTGCCAAATGTGCAGATTTATCTATTTTTTGCAGTTTTTTGAAGTGCAAAACAGGCTTGCAGATTTTTACTCCAAAAAACAGTTTTTTTAAATCAATGCAGATTTTTCAATTTTATTCGAATAAAACAAAGAATCAATGAATATTATTATTCCCACTCTATGTGGAATTTTGCGGACCAAAGATTTAAAAAAAAAGATTCAATTGCACAAATTTTTAAAAACAAAAGAAATGGAAACTAAATTTAATAAGAATATGTACAACTATGATCTCTATACATATGTATGTGATAATTTAAATGAAGTATTATACGTTATGTTCTTACTGTTAATTTTATATACATATGTATATTTTATATCAAATATAAAAATTATATATTGTTTTCTTTTTTCTTCAATAAATTAAACATATACAAATATGATTTTATTACATACCGCACACATTCTTCAAAAGTGACTCAATTCAAAATTTTATTTTTTCGGGTTTGTATGCTTAAACAACACACAACACACTTGTTTATCTATAAGAAAAAAAGCATTTTGTTACAGTTAACAAGTTCTAAAAAACAGTTAAGTCTTTCTTTATATTTCATTTAGTATAAAGTTGCAATTTAATAGTGATTTATTTTTAGTTGTGTCATATAATAAAAATTTTGAATTAAGTCACTTTTGAAGAATGTGTACGATATTATTTAATTTTGTTTTGAAGGTGCAGATTTTTTTCGAAAAAACCAGATTTTTTTTAGGGAATTGTCAGATTTTGTAAAAATAAATATGGCAACACTGATTATAACTAGCAGTGCAAGTGTTCACTAATAGCGTTTTTTTGTGCACTAATATGTATTTAATCATATCATATTTATGCATTTAACGTTAAACCGATTATTAATGTTAAATGTAATTAGTTTTTCTTTACATTTGTTCAGAAACCCCTAAAATTGTTCTCATATGAGAAAATGGCTAAAAAAAATAGCTAAATAAAATTAAAAATGGCTAAAACAGTGGCTAAGAGCTAAATTCATTATCTTGTGGCTAAAAAGGATTGAAAATGGCTAAATTTAGCCACAAAAGAGCTAAATTGACAACACTGGTGAACACCGAAGAAATTTCAAGGTAATTGTATCAATATTTTCAACGAAAATTGCTACGTATAAATTGGCATTCACTGTCAAAATGACACGACTATCATAATAACAATGACTGTCAAAATGGCAGCAACTTTCCCTAATGTTGCAAATAAGAAATTTTTAACTTTAAACTTGTGTGCCTTAAGATTCGTTTTTAAAAACCTTTTGTGATTTGTGTATATTTTTTTATTCTAATTCTATTCACTAAATTATTTAATATTGAGGTCATGTTGTCAAAATACAAACATATCAAAATTATATTTTCTACTGGTACTAAATTACACAATTACTATATATGTGTATATATATGTATATGTAAATACTCCGCGCTTTGGCTGTGTGTGACTACAATATTTAAGTGTTAATATACAGACATTTGTATTTGCTTAAATTGCAACATATTTTGTATGTCTTTTTGAATTACATTGTTGTCTAAACACTAATTAGTTAAAAAAAAATTAGCAATATAAATATTCATTTAGGATGTGTTAATGACAACTATAAGAAGTGGGCTTCGTTTACCCACAATTTGCACATTAAATAAGTTTGTGCAACAATAATATTGTTTGTATACCACAAAGTTTCTTGAAACAATTTAGCTAACACAACAATATTACCATAATAACCAATTAAATTTAACTACAAAATTTCTTGTTTGAAATTTTAAGACTATTTTGAATACAGACATTTTTAACATAAACTTTTAGTTTAAAAACATTTTGTTTTTAAACAATTTGTCTGTTATGTTAAAAATTGTATTTATAAACAATGATGATTATAAATCTTATTACTATGTTGTATTTCACGTGATAAAATCCATATGTATGTAATGTGTAATTCGTTAAAAACTTCTGCAATTCTTTTATTTCATAAAACCATTCTCAACAAAACAAATTCAAAGCCTTTTATTTGAATAGAATTCATTCATTGTTAAATTAATTCATACTTCATTTGAAGGGTTATATTTTTGTTAAATTCAATTTAAATTTAAAAAACTTATTAAGCCATTTTATTATGAATTTCAGTTAAAAAAATCTTGCATAAATTCTCAAAGAATTTAATTCAATATTTTTGAAGCACTATGGTATTAAGCCTATAAATGTATTCGTAATAAATTTATTAATGAAAATTTAATTAAGAATTATATCTTTTGAACTTTTTTTATAGACATTGTTTATGTTGTGGTGGATGTAAACATGAATTGCATCACATCTATTACTTCGAATGAAGCCCTTCATAGTGAAATTTGTAAATATGTTCAAAAATAATTTGAAACCTATGGTCCTCACAACATGTTGCTTAAGGTACGGTCACATTTGGCAAATATTTAATCAAAAAAGCAAAGCGTAGCCATTAGTTTAACACAAATTTGTTTGACATCGTTTACTCTTGCAAGTGTTTTGCAAGATCAAACAGCATCAAACAAATTAAAACTAAATATTTGTTGTGCTCTGACTTACGCCTAGTACTCTGTTCAAATTTGGGAAATATGTTGAGCAACATTAATTATTTCATGCCGGAAATTTGACGTATAGCTAATGTACTTTTTGCAAACAAAACACACATGTTTTGCTTTTTTAATAATTTAAATCGAAAATAAATAAAAGTTAAAATATTTAAAAATCTGTGTTGAATCAAAATCGTTAAATAAAAATGAATAAACAAATATTACTGGCCGCTTGTGCAGCAGCACAACAAATAGGTAATAGATATTGTTGGTGCGACAGAAGAGCTTTTGGGATGACAGTCAACTGTTATTGAAAATTTCACGTGAAACAATTGCCACTTTAATTATTTGGCTGTGAAAAAATAATGTTGCCAGATACATTTCATATGTTTTTCACAAAATGAACAGAGTACTATTTCTGCAACATTTTTTCATGAAAATTTAATGTCATTTTTTTAACATGTACATTAGAGTGGCCATAGTGGAACTTTTTTTGAAAAGTTAAATTTTTCGCACTGAAAAATATGAGGTTGGGGATAAAAATAATTATACATATTTAAAAATTTTTTTTTTTTAGTTCCGAGTACCTCCGGGTTGAGCCCAAAGTTTTATTGGAACAAGTCGGTTTTAGTACTGCTAAAAAAAAAAAAAAAAAAAAAAAAAATTCATCAAAGAGGGATTTTAGAGGAGATGCCAGCAAAAAAAAAATTGTTGGCGGTCACGCTTATTTTCGAAGGGGCGGGCCCGTAAAGTTGAAAATATGTAGGCCTATATCTCGGGAACTACTGGGTGTCTGATAATTTGTAATACATTAAATAAAAGGTATTAAAAATACCTTTCCAACGATATATATCATGATTATAAAATATGGACCGAATATGGGTTAAATCCGAAAAGAATATTTTTTGACCCGAATTTTTTTTAATATCTAAAAAAATTAAAAAAATGTCTATATAAGTGTTGATTTAGTTTATTAATATAAATAGCCAAGACATTAAGCTTTAATTTAAGGTATCATATGTGTCTGTAGGTAGAATTATAAGATCTGAAAATTAAAAAAAACACATTTTTTAAAAATTTTGTATACAGGATAGGATACCTCCATGGTATACAGAATACCGGCTTCGCATTTTGCAAATTTCCTGTATTGCCGGCCTACGGCCGGGCGGAAGGATTTTCTCCTCTTATTATTATTTATTATATTACCCATTGATCACTAAAAATGTTTTGCTATTAGCGACAACAAGACAAAGTGATCTAACGGTGTATTGATGTTTTTTGAAATGAAATTTTGTGAATAAAAAAACATTGAACATTACTTGATACTTCTGTTGCTTTACTGCATAAATACGGGGTCAATACGATATTCGGATTAAATAAGTTGTTGTTTATTATAAAGAAGTTTTATTATTTGATATATACTAAATTAGTGAAAATATTGCAGTTTTAAAGTAAAAGTGATAAGAGAAACAAGTGGGCAGTGAATAATAAGTAAAGACAAATTAAATAAAATAAAACAATATACAGTTATAATGGCAAGCTCATCTAAGAAACTACGATCCGATAATGATATATTTTTGGTGGGAAAATGCGAAAGTGAACTGAAAGGCGCAAAGTTGCCTAATATGAAACAAGTTCTTCAATTATTTTTTTATAAAACCCGAGTGCAAAAACTCCCAGTGAAGGCAAGTATAAAAAATACAATACATTCTACTCTTGAATTTTGGCAAAAAGCAAATATTCCAACAATGACCGAAATCAACTGCGTGAAAAAGTTTAACTTACTTTATGCCGAATGGAAAAATTTGTCCAAGAACAGATTTGGCAAATATGAAAAATATAGAAACGATGAGAAAGAATTCTGTGAAAAGATCGAAAATTATATATTTGATATCGCAGCTGTGGATGCACTTGAAACTATGACTATTGAAGAAGACAAAGATTTCCTTCTGTTGCAAAGAGAAAAGGGTCGGCCAGGTTGTATGTCAGGCCAGGATTTAAAGCTGTCACGAAAACAAGAACGCAAAGCGAAGCTACTGAAAGCAGCAGAAAAGCGCAAGCGAAAATATCAAGAAGAGTCACAAGAAGTTCAAGGTATTGGTCAATATAATGTCTTTTTTTAATGTTTTTTTTAATTATTGCTTGTTGTTCAAAGATGAGGTTGCGTCTGATACAGATACCTCAGAAAGTATTGTATACAAAGACTTAGAAATGGACAATTCAGCTCCGGAAGTTGATTTTCTGAAGGACCAACATCAAGGAATCCAGGAATCTCGCGGAAAAATCCATTTCGTTGATGATCGAATGTTAGCAAGCATGGATAAATGCCGCATCAGTGATCGCGATGCAATGCATTTAACATCTGCTACAATTATAGCCATATTGCGGAAGTTGCAGGAAATGAAACCTGACTTGAAGGACATAAAAGTGGAAGATTTTGTCTTTAACCGAACATCGTTTCAAACAATGCGAAAAGAATATCGCCGCAGACAAGCGAAACAGATCATAGATGAATTCAAGGTACATATTTAATAATTAAATATAAATAAATATCTTAAGGGTAATTAACATAATATTTAATTTCAACATAGATTCCTGAAGTATTTGTCTTGCATTGGGACGGTAAAATGCTTCCAGATATGAAAGGCAAGGACAAAGTTGATCGATTGGCTCTCGTTATAACCGCAGAGAACGAAGAAAAACTCCTTGGCATTGTATAAACTTGAAGAATCTTGTGGTGAAAATATTGCTGAAGGCATTGAAAAATTCCTACGCAAATGGAAGATTGATAATTTAGTGCAAATTGTGGCTTTTGACACAACATCTACAAACACTGGTATTGAAAAAGGCTCAGCATATTTGCTTGAAAGTAAATTGGGTCGCGATTTACTTTTTCTACCGTGTCGCCATCACATCAGCGAATTGCTTATTAAAGCTGTGTTTGAGTTAAATTTTGGAAAAACATCAGCACCAGAAGTCACTCTCTTTAATCGTTTTTCAAAAAACTGGAAAAATATGAATATCAATACTTTTAAGAGTGGAGTATTGGATGAAGCAGTGCAAAAACACTTAACAGCAGCCGAAATAAACACGCACAAGAACTTTTGCCTTGAGGCATTGAAATCTCATTATGTGCGAGCCGACTATAAGGAGTTGTTACAACTTTCGCTCATTTTTCTTGGTAAGGAAGTACCAAATTTTACGCAATTGCGTTTGCCTGGCGCAACAATTCATGCAAGGTTTATGTCCAAAGCTATATACTGCTATAAGATTTTTTTGCTTCGTGAACAATTCAAGATGACATCCTCCGAACTGAAAGGCATTCGAAACATTTGCATTTTCTTGACGCGTATTTATGTTTCCTATTGGTTCGGATGCGTTAACGCTGTAACTGCACCGCGCCAAGATTTACAATTCATTAAAGACGCTATTTCATATTTCGATCCAAATGTTTCAAATGCCTTATTGTCAAAATTCAAAAACCATTTATGGTATTTATCCGAAGAGGCGGTTGCTCTTGGATTTTTCGATGAAATGATATCAATTGAAGTGAAGCGGAAAATGGTTGAAGCTCTTAGCAATCATGATGACGAAAATCATGATGTTATTCCGAAAAGATTAAACTTAACGCTGGAGCAAGTGAAATCGTTTGAAAATAAGGATGTAAGTTCTTTCGTCACTCCTCGCACCAAGCGTTTTTTCCATCGTTTACAAATCGATGTGAAATTTTTTGAATTGCATCCATCAATTTGGAAGGATCAAGAAGAATATTGCACCGCAAAACGAATATGCCAACACTTAACCGTTGTAAATGACCCGGCAGAAAGAGCAATAAAACTAATTACAGATTTCAATCGGGCATTGACATACGACGAAGAAGATAAGCAGTATTTGCTTCAAGTTGTGGAGCACTACAGAAAAAACTTTTCATCCCACAAAAAATCTTCATTAATATAATATAATCAACAATAAAAAAAATTAAAAAAATCACCCATTTTTTGGAACTTTGGTTTTATGATATTCCGGGCAAGTTTATCCGTAGTTTATCTGTAGACTATTACGGCTCGTTTTAAAGGTAATTATTATATTGATTGAATGAAAATTATTCCTCTTGCGAGTATTAAAAATTTTTTTATAAAAACTTTTTAGTCGAAGCTTACTTCTGTTAAATATAAAAAATTTATTTGAAATTTATTTTTGTATATTTCTGTTATATGTTCAACATTAGAAGAAATATACAAAAATAAATTTCAAATAAATTTTTTATATTTAACAGAAGTAAGCTTCGACTAAAAAGTTTTTATAAAAAGGTAATTATTATATGTATCGAAGAAATTAAGTTGGGAACATAGAGTCAGATTTTGTTGTTATTCAAATATAAACAGGAACAAAAATAGTGATGAATGGGTAATATAATAAAACGAGTACCTCCGGGTTGAGCCCATTGGCCATTGGTCACTCTAATGGAGGTATCCTATCCTGCATACAAAATTTTTAAAAAATGTGTTTTTTTAATTTTCAGATCTTATAATTCTACCTACAGACACATATGATACCTTAAATTAAAGCTTAATGTCTTGGCTATTTATATTAATAAACTAAATCAACACTTATATAGACATTTTTTTTAATTTTTTTAGATATTAAAAAAAATTCGGGTCAAAAAATATTCTTTTCGGATTTAACCCATATTCGGTCCATATTTTATAATCATGATATATATCGTTGGAAAGGTATTTTTAATACCTTTTATTTAATGTATTACAAATTATCAGACACCCAGTAGTTCCCGAGATATAGGCCTACATATTTTCAACTTTACGGGCCCGCCCCCTCGAAAATAAGCGTGACCGTCAACAATTTTTTTTTTTGCTGGCATCTCCTTTAAAATCCCTCTTTGATGAAATTTTTTTTTTTTTTTTTTTTTTTTTAGCAGTACTAAAACCGACTTGTTCCAATAAAACTTTGGGCTCAACCCGGAGGTACTCGGAACTAAAAAAAAAAAAATTTTAAATATGCATAATTATTTTTATCCCCAACCTCATATTTTTCAGTGCGAAAACTTTTGGATTTAACATTTTTTAATTTTTCTATATAACGCTATGGCCAGTCTAATGTACATATCGAGCCATTACCGCCAAAATAATGTATCCCACACCATAATCGATTGTTGTTTTTTTATCGAAATCGATAGTTCAACATCATTTAAAATTATTAAAATTAAGTGTATTACACAAAACAATATTTACATTATAAATTTTAAAATAATGGCTTTATTCAAACTGATTTTATTTAAAAAAAACCTTTCCCTGTAAAATTTTGAGTTTGTGGGATACATTTTTTCGGCGGTTATGGCTCGATATGTATTTTGACAGCATTCCACATGAAATTTTGAACAGAGTACTAGGCTTTAAATAAGAAAAGGTTACATCTTTTCCGGCAAATATTTGTGTGACCGTACCTTTAGTAACATTAAAACATTTGAAACTTTTTGTTAACATTCATAAACAATGAAACTTTAACAATATTTACAATAACTACTTAATTATAATGTACTACATAAATTCAATCAAAATTTAAACAGAAAAAATAAACAATTTTTTTAATGAAAACGTGAAAAAAAGTATAGGCTAAAATAAATAAATACCTATGTATAACGGAAACAGACATGCAGACATACCTACAACAACGCATTCCTAAAGCACATGTACGTACATACATATGTACTTGTAGTTATTATGTATCAGCAATTGCGGGCTATCAATCACAATAAACTCTTATTATGTAATAATATTTTGAACAATAACAAAATGATACTAAAATGTTTTTAAAAGCAAATACGAGTATTTTGTCATCGGCCAACAAAGAAAAAACAAAGACAACCAAACAAAAATATTCGCTCAAACAAAGTTGAGCAACAAGCAATTAGTGCAAATAAATACAATTAAGTAGATGATAGACAAATGCTCTTAAACCACCGACTAAATAAACGGTCTTATACAATATATGTACATACATATGTATATAGTTTTGTTAAATGAAACAATTTTGCACAAAATTTATTTTGAATATTTTTAATAATAGCCAAACTAGTGTAATTAGCATAAAAATGCATTTATACAAACAAATATTTGTTATATTTGTTATATCCCTGCCAACATTTTCTATTGCGGAAGTGACTCAGAAGTGACGCTAAGAAGTTGAAACTCATCTTCTGCGATACCATTTTCTGATCGTAGAAGCGTCTTCCGTATTGAGAAGTTGTACCCCCCGGAAGTAACTTCCAGAAGTCACTTCAGCGTAACTTCAAAAAGTCACTTCAGCGTAACTTCCAGAAGTTATTTTATTCGCCTCTCTTTTGCTTTTGATTTTTGTTTGCCTTTACAGATAATACACTCATATTGACTATGGAATAACAAATATGTAAAAACTACAACAATAACAAATCGAAATCACACTTTACCACTGACCGACCACAGCAAATGACAAAATAAAACTAATTTCGATGATGTCGAAAACTTCTTTTTTGCATTCTTTTCATTTCTTTTATAACGGGACATGTCATTTTCGGCTGGTGTTGTAAACAACAAATAATCTTCCAAACGTCGTCTGGATGATTAAAAGCCGACTGCAATGTAAATTGTTATTGTTATCTTCCAATTAACGTCTGGAAGTGAGTAAGACGTAACGCCTTTGACGATGGACGATGAAAGAAACTTCCAATTGCTGGCAGGGATGTGGGTACATTTGTATGTAGTAATAATATTTTCTTTCTATTAACCATATGCACCTCGTATACTTTAACCCATACCGAACTATGGTTGCGAAAACGCAACACTCACTTTAGGGATGTGTGATTCTCAGTTTGGCTATCTTTTTCTTAAACCCGATATGCAATATGTAAATTTGGTTAAATATCTAAGCAACATGAATTGAGATTTTCCTCAGAAATGATTTTTTCATATTGAAATCAGATCACAAAAAAAAAGGATTTTTCCAACTTTTTTCGATTTTTTATGAATTGTTATAAAATTAGTAATAATATTTAATATATCGACGGACAGCTGTGATAGTATGAAGATTATACATATATACATATATGCATTTATATAAGATTTGGAACCAAAAAACACAACGCCTATTGTCCTGGTACAGGATAATGTGGGTGTTGCGAAAACGCAACGCTAGTCCTAAATAAGGGCTGGCGCCACGCCCAGTGATTCAATTTTGACCAAAAATTTTTTTTCTTAGTAGGACATAAATAAACATTTTCTAAAACTCTCTTCATTGTAACTCGATGGAATCTTAGGGCAGTCCGATATGGGTTAAATATTCATGGATATGGTTACTTAAATGCATCAAATTTTATATTGTATTATTTATACGTTTAACATTGTATGCATAATAAACAAAACTAACCATAAGTAAGTAAAACTAACAAAATATTTACAATTATTTATTGTTTAAACACAATAAATGCAATGAACGAAACCTTGTTAAGAGACCTAGTACTCATACAAACCACAACAATAATTGAGGGTTTGTTTGATAATTTTGTTAAATTATTTTTTTTTTCGTATTTAACAAAAATGTTTATGCTTTGCCAGTTAAACACTTCTTCTTTCATTGTAAGGTATTATGTATAACACTCGTAGTGCCAGTACGAGTACTACACAATTCACTATGCGGAAGACAATGAATGACAAACACTCAAAACAATCATCAAAACAAGAAAACAAAAATCAACTTTCGCCATAAAAAATAATAAACAATTTGGAATTTTTGTGGTTTTTCGAATACTTGTTCGCCGTTTGGTACATAAATGAAAAAAAAAACAAAATAATGACACACTTGCAATATTTATTTACCGAAGATTCACCTCACGACAACCAGCCAGGCACTTGGTAGTGGGTATAATAAACTACATATTTAAAAACAAAAATAATATTAAACAAAACTTTGTCTAAGGTCATGGCACTTACATTTGTACACAACAAAATTTTTAAATTGAATTTTTTTTTTTAATCATTTTAAAAATATTGGTTAAGGGCAAAATTGAATGCAATCACAGTTTCATAAATTATAAATGCTACTATTGGTAGTTTTTTTTTAAACATGCTACATGTATATATGTAGATTCTTTTAGTCCTTATGTGTGCGGCAAAAAAACACCTTCTAATGCGCTGCAAGGTACCTGGGTACCTACATATATGAAAAAACATTTTCGCACTAAATACATTGATGGATCGTAGTTAAGAGATATTTTATATAATTTTTTTAACGGCTTAAGGTTTGCAAGCTACTAACAACTTCAAATAATATACTTGCAATGGTCGCTTTCTCATATAAAACACGTACATGTACCCGGGTACCTTGATGCGCATTAAAGGGCGTTAAAAGTAAATTGGTCTCTCAGGCAAATTACAAAAAAAAAGTCAAGGTGTACGGCTGAAAAAAAAAACTAAATTATTTGAAAGTTAGTAGTTCTCAAAAAGTTTCAGATATACAAGTTATCAATTTCAATGAAAAACCTTTGACTGAAAACGCCAAAGGTACCCCGGTATCTTGGTGCACACATAAGGGTTAAATTAAACGAATGATTAAACGAATTAATGAAACTTGCAGATAAATTAGAACAGCAAAAAATAATTAATTTGGAATGTGATATATTTATTAAAATTTCAATAATTGTATTTCACAAATGCAATTCAATTTAAATATTTATATGTATTGTTATTAATCAATTAATAATGAATATGTATTAATACTCAAAATATTTGATTTATCAATTAATTAATTAACTGATTAATAAATAAATAATTAATTAATTAATTTATCAAACATTTTATTAATCAGGGAGTTTAATTTATCCCACATCCCCACAATGCAATCTTGACTTACAATTACATTATTATCAGGCATTTATGAACCGATTTTGCTGAATTTCATTCTATTTATAAGGATACTTTAGAGGGTCCCAAATGAAGGGGTATAAAATGGTACCTTATTACCTAAATTGTATTGAAATTAGACAATACTTTCTAGTCATTATTCATCTGTTTCTTATTACTTTAAAATTCTGCTTTTAATCTATAAACGTCAATTCAATTATCGTACATTTGAATGCACGAAAGAAAAAACGAAAGGAAATAAGAAAATTTACTAGTACCGTCAAGTTTGTACCTTTTCCCTTTATTCTCTTTTCCCTTCCAATCCAAAACTACTTGCCTTGAAGAGTCAAAGAGTTTCAGACAGATGATAATAATAGAAAAAAATAAGTAAGAAAGTAAAGTCGGTCAAGTATTTGTATATCAGTTTTTCATAAATGGGCGATATATGACAGCTATGATCTATTGTGCAGAAATCATCCAAAAATTTAGTAGACTTCTTTCTGTACATAAAAATATTTTGTGTGTTAAATTTTATCTCGATATAAACACTTTTATACATGTTAAAGTGATTTTCGTAGTGGTTCTTATATGGGAACTTTGACTAATTATTTACCGACAGTTATAAAATTAGGGGCCCGATTATCGTTCACAACACAATATTGTGTTGTCTCGACTACAACACAATATGCATTTTTCATACGATTAAGCCGATAAATGTTGTGAATCGTTATCACAGTTAACAACATACAACATCAAAATACTTAGTGTTGTGAACGATAATCGGGGCCTAGGTGTCATGATATCTGTATATGTTAAACCTATTATTGTGTTGAATTTTATTTGGATTCCTACATTTTTAAGATATTTATGGTCGTTAAAGTGACTTTCGGTAGTGGGAGCTTTGGTCAATTATGCATCGATCATCACAAAATTTGTAAATATGATTAGGCTCATGTAAAACTTATTTGCGGCGAAATTTGTTTGGATACGTGCAGAAATCAAACATTTATGACATTTTCGGGAGAATATTTGCATAGGTGAAATAATCGGCCGATTTCAGCCAATTTCATTCCCAACTGTCCTTGGACCGACCAACTTTTATGAAAATATCTTTAAAATTGCGAACTGTACTCTGCGCACAAGGTTTACATGTACATCCATCGTTAACAACCAGTTTAAGGTGCTTGTTGGACTAATATTTTTGGGCGTAACAAACATGAGCACAACTCCTAAATACCCTCCCCACTTTGGTGGTGTAGGGTATAATTACTGAATATTTATACATACATACATAGATGTTAGCAAATAGGTATAAGGCACCTTATTTGTTCTATTATATAGAATTTAAATTAAATGTATAACAATTTTATCACCACTATTCAGAACTTTGATTTAATTAATGCTTGATTTACTAAAATCTTAATTCAGAATTAAGAGAAATGTCAGCAATTCACTTCATTAAAGCTTTCCCAACAAACAACTGAGTTAATAAATTAATTCATGTTTAATTCAAATCTAATCCAAATTGAGTGAACATATTTTTTCTTCATACAATTTGTTTTTGTTTTTAATCATTTACAAGTGAAAATTAGCTAAAAATCGTGCATTCGAGGTAAAACTTTATTCCTCAATAAATTTCATTAAGCTATTTTGTAATGAATATGAATTGAATTTGAAAAACTTGAATGATACAATAAGGAATTAATTCTATAAAGAAAGAATTTGCAAAATGATTAAAGGAAAATTGAATCAAAATATACACCCCTATCGTGCATAAAAATTCCACATGAAATTTGTTCCCTTTTCATAGTTTTCCTATATAAATTCAATGTTAAAAAAATAAGAGGGAACAAATTTCATGTGGAATTTTTATTCGCGATAGGGGTGAATAATAGTAAACAAAAACGTAACAGATCATAAAGACCCCTCTTATAGAAAATGTCAGAACATTAAACAGTTTCTAACGCAATGAAGTAATAAGCTGAAATTTCCTTTCCTCTAGGGTTGAACATCAAACCTATTTAAAATTTCCATAACTTCTACTATAGATAAGAAAGAAATAAACAAAATTTAATAGCATTTAATAAAACTGGACATTTTGATTTTTATTTCTTTAATATTTTAAAAAAACTATGCTGAATGTTTTTTTCTACATACGAATTTGGGAGAACCAAAACTGAAACGTAATAATACATTCCTCCCGTTGTGTAACGTTTACGTTTTTAAAACGATTTCATATACAATATTTTGGTATTCTGTAAATCGAATTCTCTTTAGAGCTGCTAAACTCAATAGTCGCCCCACTCGATAGTTTCGATAGTCGATAGTGGTCACATTCGATAGTTTCGTCATAAAACTATCGATACTATCGAATTTTAAAAACTGTATGCAAAAACAATTGTTAAATTTAAATTTGCTTAAAGATATATTAAAACCAGCAATCGTTTTTGCATACGGCTGTTAACCTTCGTTCAAAATTAAAGAATATAAACTCATATGTAATTGAACAATTTTCAATCTTCAATTAATACAAAAAATAGAATGGCTAATTTAATGTGAAGGCTAATGAGTGAAAAACGTTTTAAACTTTTCTTAACAATTTACAAAAAACCAAAGCGTCACCAGCAAATTGCAAAAATAAAGAAAAGTCGGTTGGATGCATTGTGTTTTATCCGCCGTTAAAATATTTTAATCCGCTGACGCCTTGCGATATAAGTAGCCAGTTTTGACCATATTTTTCTTGAATATATCACTTACACTAGTTAACACTTGTTGAACTAATTTATTTTATTACCGCCTTATATTGAAAAAAATTTAAAATTTCAATCTTATTGACTAATTAATTTCATATTTAAGTTTTAAAAATATTTATTATAGAGAATACAATCCAGTTTTAATTTACAAAATCGTGCAAGTTACAGAACATTTCACAATTTGGCAATTATGCGTATTTGAAAAACTCTTGTTTTTTAAATCACTCGAAGATTGATTCTTTCATTTCTTAAAAATCCATTTAATTAGGTTTTTTTTTGCTACTAAATTTTACCTAGGTTGCACATTTCAAACACCTACATAAACCCCAACATTTTATTAAACATTTTCATATAATAATTTAAGATCGTTTTCTGACATAGTGACAGCTTGTGGCAAAATAATTAATACAATTTAAGCCTAACAATAAATCCTTTCCTGCATTATTGCAAAGGCATGAGAGTATTACAGCAAAGACTTCCCATTATTATTATTTTTTTTTTAATAAAAAATTTTAAACATTTGATTGCATAATTTACGTGGTGTAATTCGCGTAGTCGAATAAACTTTATACTGTATTTAAAAGTAATATTTTTGTCTTTTTTTTTGAATTGTACATCTGCAAAAAAAAAAGAAGTAAAAAAAGATAAAAAAAATAATTTGTTGTAAAGTTGCATTAAAAGACTTGTTTTATTGTGGTTTTATAAGCCAGCCATTCTCTTCTTCAGTTAAGTTTGTTATTGCCTTTTTGCATTTCATTTCATATAACTTGTAACCGAGAGGCTTGTTTTGCTGGTAACAAAATTTTAGGCTACTTTTAGTTTTTGCAAAAAAAAAAAAATATTTTATTATTATTGTAAAGTTGGCTGGAAGTTATGGTCGTCTTGCATATGTATGTACGAATATGTACGAGTATTTGTTTATTAATTCATTATGAGATTTTTATTGACACTTTAAATTAATTTTAATTAACTTTAATACAGTCAAGGAGTCGTAATTGTAGGCTACAAGATAAATTTGTAAACTTGTTTAGAAACAAAAATTTACAAATTTGATTTTACGACGCCTGAACACTTATTATGGTTTGAAAAATTGGAAAATTAATAAAGATTTGCTGAAACAAATTTGACAAATCAAATTTGGTTAACGTTCCAAGAGCATAATTTTTGGAATATTATTGATGATGTTTAATAACAATGTTGCTTTGGATATTTTTAAATTAAATATAAATACATTTATTCATATTTAGTCATACACACATACATATAAGCAATAATAATAAAATGTATGTAGATTATTTAAAAAAATTTTGAGGGCAAAATTAAAAGGAGTAATTAATACCGCCATTTAAACAATTTGAAATTGAAAGTTAATTTTTATAAATCCGGTTGCACAAATTTAAAAAAAATCATAGATGCGAATAAATTAATTCCTAAACCAATTTTCAATATAAAATTAAATTGTATCTCTTAATTAATTAAGAATGAATTAATTCATAGGCCTAAATTCTTAGTACATCAAACATATTGAGTTCATTCAGTCCTTTGAGAATTCATTCTCTATGGAATAAATTCCTTATTGAACCCTTCAAGTGTTTTTTAATTCAAATCTATTACAAAATATATTCATAAACTTTATTGCATAATTCAGTTTTCCTTCAATTAAAATCTATTCTAGTCTTTAGAAAATGTTTCAGTTCAGATTGTGAATAATGAAGACAAATATTTTCACTCTATTTGAATTAATAAAAATTAAACTATTCAAAGCTTGAATGAATTTTATTATGAAATAATTCAACAATAAGCAAATTCTATTCAAATAAAAGGTAATAGTTTAATGGAATAAATTGCTGACATTTGTTAATTCGAACATTTAAAAACTTTCCTGTAATGAGTTGTCTGTCATACTGTAAACAAATAGTTGTCATTTTAAATTCGGTTAAAGTAACACATGAAGTCCCTTGTCGCAGTCATGGTGCAACTATACAAGGTGAGTGCAGTAGCCCAGCTGAGTGACTTTGTTTACAATTTACTTACGTCAAAAGTAATACTTTTCCAAGTATTTTTGACAGTAGTACATTATTTTACACAAACAAAATGCCTGTTGTTTCTGTTTTGTGTTGTAATTGTTGTCGATTTGCACTCACCTTGTATAGTTGCACCATGGTCGCAGTGATATAAATCTCTGCTTGTGTTGCTCTTTTATTTATGCACAAAGTTACATTTATCAAAAAGTGAGTGCATACGAGGTCTGATCAAAAAATAACCGTTATTTCAAGTTTAAATTTTCGTGAGTTACGTGTGTTCGATTTTCGCATTTTTTTCTGTTATGTTGGTACACATGTTTGTTATATATGTTGCTAATATCAGCCATTTTGGATTGTCAGTTTGTTTTTGACAGATAAAAAGGTTAGTCGTGTTTTGGAGTGCTCTTCGTTATTTTACTATTCGAAAAAATGGATCAAAGAATGTGTATTAAGTTTTGTGTAAAAAATTAAATTAAATGCGCAAGGACATTTTAAATGTTGACTGTGGCGTTTGGCGAGTCTACTATGAGCAGAACACAAGTTCAATTGTGGTATACCCGGTTTAAGGAAGGCCGAGAAGATGTCAATGACGTCAACAACCGCTTAAAACATTGAAGCAGTGAAGAAAATGATTTTGGATAATCGTCGAATCACTATATTGGCATATCGTTCGGCTCATGCCAAGCAATTTTTACGGATGTTTTAGACATGAAACGTGCGGCAACGAATATTGTTCCAAAGCTGGTAAATTTTAAGCAAAAACAACGTCGCATGGACATCGCTCAGGAGCTGTTGAACATCGTCAACGACGATCCAGGTTTCCTCAAAAAGGTCATAACTGGTGACGAATCGTGGGTGTATGGCTATGACATTGAAATCAAAGCCCAATCATCCCAATCGAAACGTCCAGAAGAGCCAAGACTGAAAAAAGCACGTCAAGTTCGGTCAAATGTGAAGGTTTTGCTCACTGTTTTCTTCGACTGCAATGGGTGGTGCATCGTGAATTCTTGCCACAAGGTCGTACGGTCAATAAGTTATGCGCCGTTTGCGCAAAGGAATTCGTCAAAAACGCACAGAATTTTGGAAAACCGTTATCATGCCTCAACCACCGTATTTACCGGACTTGGCCCCCGCTGACTTTTTCCTCTTCCCAAAACTGAAGACACCGTTGAAAGGAAAGCGTTTTGCTACGATTGAGGAGATAAAAGAAAAATCGCAACAGGAGCTGTTGGCGATACCAAAAAGCGCGTTTCAGAATTGTTTCGAGGATTGGAAAAAACGCTGGCATAATTGTATTATATCTGAGGAGGATTGCTTTGAAGGGGACAAGATAGTTATAGAAATAATGAAAGCAATTCAAATATGTAAAAGCACTCTACAGCACCTAATAAAGTATGTTATGATATGGAATCAAATATACATAGAATATGAAATATAATTCTTTTTTTCGGAGGGTGAGAAAAATTTGCTAACAATTTTGCACAACGATGTGTGTGAATGATGTTTTTCGTCAGCTTCATAAATTAGTAACAAGACTAAAGCATGATTCTCTTAACTTTAGATTGCTTTATATTTTTTTAGAAGCTTTTTTAACGTCGAAGGATAATATGTGACCCGGCCTATGAAAAGGTGGCTTATGACTCAAAAAAGAAATTGCGAGACACAGCTGTCAAAGATAAACATTCAACACTGCAATTTTTTTTTTGTGTATTTCGGTGCGTTTTTTAATTTGTTCTAAAATGTGATAAAATCTTTATTTTTACTAATTTTTAATTGCAGTTTTTTAATAATTCATAACTCATGAACTCCATACGATGGAAAAATGTATTTTGAATACGAATGTATGATAAATAAAATCAAATTCTTTAAAAATCTTTGTTTGAAACTCAAATTAACATTTTAAACATGTAAATAAAAATACCAGTGGAATCCTAACAAATTTTATTGGAAAAAATCAAATAGAAGTCATTTTTCGATACGATAGCTCATTCGATTACGAATGCGGTAATTTGGCCCCTGTTTGCCATTCCTAATATAAACACGTGGCTAGTTCTGTATCATTTCCTTTCACTTATTCTCTATAAATGACTTATACACTTAAAAATCGCTCAAAATCGAACAAATATGTATGTATGTATTTAACTAAAGGTACGGTCACATTTGGCAAATATTTGCCGAAAAAGACATAAGCACTAAATAATATTTATTTGAACTCGTTTGTTTATTTAAAAAAAATTTCTTATTTAGGCCAAAGCACAACAAATATTTAGTTTTAATTTATTTGATGCTGTTTAATCTTGCAAATCTCTTGTAAGAGTAAACAACGTCAAACAAATTTGTGCTAAAACAAATGGTTACACTTTTTTGAGTAAATATTTGCCAAATGTGACCGTACCTTAAGATGAGATTTAATTTATCGGTATAAAAGTTTAAAATAAATTTAGTATTAATATTAATATTAATATCGTATATTATTTGTGGTTATCAGATCTTACCAAAGTCATGTAAGATCAAATAAACATTAGCTGAAAATAGTTTGAACGTAAAAAATTCCCATAAATTTGCTATTAAAACAAAAACACACAATTGTTAAAAGCAAACACCTTTTATTTTTTATAGATTTTTTTTAATTATTTTTTTTTTTAGAAGAAAAAAAGAACACACATACCAAGCAGCACTAACTAATAAATTGTTTTACGAGTGGCAATTTTTTTCAACGTTAAACAAATCTAAAAATAATAAAAATGCACAAATGAATGAGTGAATGAATGTATGAATGGCAAATATAAAAGTGGGCTTTTGTAATGAGGTGGCAAATCCGTCTAGTCTGTAAATCTCAAAATCCAACTTAAAACTTTAACAATTATTAAGTTTCGCCTGTTTTAAGCTACTGGTGTGCCTGCCATACAGCACACAACAACTGATGACTGGTGGCAAGTTAGCAAGTTGGCAAGTGTTCTTCTCTGTATCTTTACATCTATCGGTCGATTAGTTTTTTGTAAAAAATACACAGGCTGCATGCAAGTGGCATGTGAGGCATGACTTAGCAGCATTGTCTTCTGTGGCTTCTTCAACATTTGGTTTGTTTTTGTTTTAACACATTCATGGCCATTTAGATGAACGTAAGAATGTCTAAATGACTGACTGGCTGACTGACTAAATGAATGATTGTTTGATTGCCATACTCTTATGAATGATATCTACTTACATACATATGATGTATCTGCTAGATATTGTTAATGTTGACTTACATCCATATATAAGTACATGATAATAAATAATTTTTAGTTTTGTAATGTGTTGCAAGTTATGCATGCAATTTTCTCAAGCGGATTTAAAAATACAAAATGAAACTAACAAAATCTAAAGAAGAACACAAAGAATGATGTACGACTAAGTGTGAAAATAATACATGACACTTGAAAATCTCTCTACAACCAATTATGTGGCATTAAGACTTCGTACGATGTCTTTTGGGTCAAATGAGTGAGTGCGAAAAAATTTGTACATAAATAATTGTTTGCTTAAAGAATAACTTTTCAATTGTTTTAATTAAAGATATATTTTCACATTAACAAAAATAAATTGTTATAGAAAATGTTTAAAAAAACTCTTTAAAAACTTGTATGCTATAAAATTGTTTCTGGTCTAAGTCAAATTATAGTAACACGACATCGCAAACCTATACATACGATATGTATTTATGTAGTTTTTAGCTAATGTTACAACGATCATATTAATCGATATAAACTAACGCTTCCCTCAAACTGAGACTCAAAGCTACCAATAAAAGAGAAGCCAAAAGGTCGAACATGTTTTTAAATTCCAGCTTTAAACAGTATATACAGTTAGAGCCAAAATTTAGTATACAGCACGCTTTTTCAGCTATGAAGCAAAATATTTGTTATTATATTTAATAATTAATTTAAGGTTTAATGTTTGCATATTTTAAAAATTAATTTTAAAGCTAAAGGTCTGCATATTGCGAAAGTGAATTTAATTGCTTAAACACGTTGTACAATAGCCACTCCGTGATAATTCTGGCGGTATATTTTGGGTCGTTGTCTTGCTGAAAGACCCATGGCGTTTCAAAAGACCTTAACTTTTAGCACTTACTTTCACGCAGTCTCCTCTATTCATTTCACTTTCAATGACTACAAGATTACCTGGTCCTGCTGCTGACATACAATCACAAACCATTAAAGACCCACCGCCGTGTTTTATTATAGCACTAATGCTCTGTGGAAGTAGCTCACTATTTTTAGTTCTCCAGGGGCCAAATTACCGCATTCGTGATCGATATCGAATGCCATAACTCAAATAGGAAAATTACGATAAATTTTACTCGATATCGAATGCGGTAATTTGGCCCCAGATCCTTCCTCTTAATTTGAGCGAAAAATGTCAAATTTACTCTCATCGCTAAATATTACATTCATGGTGCTACTATACAAGGTGAGTGCAAATCGGCAACAAATACAACACAAAACAGAAACAACAGGCATTTTGTTTGTGTAAAATAATGTACTACTGTCAAAAATACTTGAAAATGTATTACTTTTGACATAAGTAAATTGTAAAGTCAGTCAGCTGGGCTACTGCACTCACCTTGTATAGTTACACCATGATTACATTATTCCAGAAAGAATGCGGAGAGGTTAAGTAAGCTTTTGCAATGCTTTACGTTTAATACGGTTTCCTGCAGAAGTATGTATACTAGGCAATCTTCCATGAAGTCTATGGTCATTCAGCCGTCTTCTACTGGGTCACCGCGTATCTTAGAAATGTCAACAGCTAGACTTTGGAGGTTGCTTAAACTCTCTGACTATTTTGCGCACCTCATTATCAGTTAGAGAGCGTGGTCGACTGTTATGTTTTGCAATTTTGGTCTTTCCTTCTTTCAATAACTTTTTGAACAGTTGACCGGCTTTTGTACACAATTTTAGCAATATCTGCGAGAGATTTTCCATTGCATCGATGGAGCACTATTAAATCTCTAACCTCCACTGGTAAATCTTTGCCACGTTCCATTAGGCTCCTTATAAAATTATTACGAATTTTATTTATAACTGCATTAAAAAAGTGCTTAATGTACGATCTACTCATAACGGTACTTATATAAAATAGAATCTTAACGTTCTGTATACTAAATATTGACTGCATTTTTAAGAGCATTTTCTCTTTTGTTAGATAAAACTTGAAGCATATCTTTCAGTAAGAGAAAAATAACTGTTTAATAATAGTTAGCCAATCCGAAACATTTTTATATAAATTATTGTTCGCTGTATAGGTACTTAATTACAACGCTGACTGTACTTTAATCTAATTTGGAAACAACATTTAGGATAAATATGCGTTCACATTGATTAAACGTTTAAAGATGTTTCATTTCGTCTCCTGAAATTATAATTTTGCTTTAATAAAGAATTTAGAAATTGTCGAAATTCCTTGATATTGAGAACAAATAAACATTAAACTTTGTTATTTCCCCAAATATTTGAACAATGTGAACATATCTACCCAATAAGCACAATTTTTTTGTGAATTCAAGCTCGAATTACATTTGAAATCCATCCTCTTTCCAGTCTGAAATTCCATGCTTGAATTCAACGGTAAACAGGTTCGGTTCGATTTGAATCATACTGTTATTGAAGGCTGGAATTACACTGTAATTGTTCGACTGTAATTCAATGGTTAATTTTGCTGGATTCGCTATTGAATTCAACTGTGTTTCAACTGTAATTCAACACTGGAACTTGGAAATTGTGACTGGATTTCAAATGTAATTCCACTTGAATTCCAGCCAAAATGCTTATTGGGTACCTATAATGTACATACATACATATGTATATCGATGGTCTCATGTAGAAAGGCCCTAACTCGTATATTTGAAACTTTACAGGAGAAGGTAAAAACATAATAGAAACTGTAATATTCAACATGTAACTTTTTTTGTACAACTGCTTATAAAAGCGTTATTTTTTACACTATTGCAATACATTTTTGTGAGGAGGTGTATTTGCGTTAAATGCATTTGAATCGCAAAAAAACAAATTTCGTAAAAAAAACGAGTTACGGCCTTTCTACATGAGACCAACGATATGTATGTTTACATATTTATTTATGTCATTTTGTATCCAAGTTAACAATTCACTGTCATTTTTTTTACGTAAACTAAATTAAATAAATTTGTTGTAATTCTCACGTTCATGCCGTTTGATTGCATTTTGTTAATATGAGTACTTTTAAATGGACACAACAATACCTGAAATATGTAAATGTAAATTAAATTTATTTTTTGTTTTGTGAAGATTTTGTTTTGTGTTCAATGCAAAAAAAAAACAAGAAACTAAAAACCCCATTAATAATTACAATTACAATTAATTACAATTTGTTTATTCTACAATTTAAGCAAATGAAACTAATGAAGGCAATAAAAGTCATTTAGTAATAAAAAACATATAATTAAATGCAAACATAAGTGTGTATGTTTGTAATTTAAAACATACAAACTTACTACATTTTCCAATCATTGAATACGTTAGAATTAATTTATTTTAATTATATATATTTTTCATAATAAAATCATACACAAACATTTAAAAAAAGTAAACAGTTGTACTAAATACATGTTATACCCTACACCACCATAATGGGAAGAGTATATTGGATTTTTGCTGATGTTTGTAACGCCCAGAAATATTGGTCCCACACCCACCTTAAAGTATACCGATCGACTTAGAATCACTTTCTGAGTCGATTTAACGATGTCCGTCCGTCCGTCCGTCTGGCTGGCTGGCTGGCTGTCCATGTAAAGCTTGTGCGCAGAGTACAGGTCGCAATTTTGAAGATATTTCAATAAAATTTGGTACGTGATATTTTTTCGGCCCAAAGATGGATGGGATTGAAACTGGTGGAAATCGGTCCATTATTTTACCTGGCCCCCATACAAATGTCCTCCCGAAATTAGGGTTTAAAGATTATAAATGTTTGAATTATACAAGTATCCAAATATATTTCACCACAAATGAGTGGTAAATGAAGCCAAATCGCATCTACATATTTTGTGCAGATCGGTTCATAATTTATCATAGCTCCTATATAAGGGCCACTCCCGAAAATCACTTTAAAGAACATAACTCTTTTAAAAATGTCGGTATCCAAATAATATTGAATACAAATATATATTTTATATATATACAAATAACACGGTACAATTTAATGATGATCGGTCCATAATTAGTCATAGCTTCCATTTAGACCCACTTCCGAAAATCACTTTAAATAGCGTAACTCACTTAAAAATGTCGGTATCCAAATAATATTGAACACAAATATGTTTCTTATATATAAAAATAATATGGTACAATTTTATGATGATCGGTCCATAATTAGTCATAGCTCCCATATAAGGCCCACTTCCGAAAATCACTTTAACGACCATAAATTTCTTAAAAATGTTGTTATCTAAATAAAATTCAACACAAATAAGTTTGATATATACAGAAATGATGACACCTAATTATTCGAAACTCCCATATAAAAGACCGTAATTTACTTTAACTTCCATAAATCTTTTAAATGTATTTATTACAACGAGATAAAGTATACCATACATAATATTTCTATTCACTGAAATTGTTGGATGATCGGTCCATTATAGGTTATATCTCCCATATAGCGCCCATTTCTGAAAAACTTTTTATACATATACATACTAGGTGTAGGGTATTATATGGTCGGGCTTGACCGACTATACTTTTTTACTTGTTTTAGTATGTGAAATTGTTAAATGAAAATTTGAAATTTCCCCCAAAACTTGCTGACAAATAATTGAAAAAAAAATTAAAATCTAGAAACTGTTACATATTTTTGATGTTTTGTTGTTTCAACAGTAGTTTTTGTGGCAGTCAAGCGTGTCATTGGGTGCGTCTGGTCATCTGGTTAACACCAGCATTTAAACAAATAAGACCAATGACCGTGCCAACAATAATAACAACATTAGTAAACTCCACCTGTAGTTGAACAGAAGGGTCGGTCTGTGTTTTAATTTTAAGGTGTATTGATAATATTTTGAAACTATTTTCATTTTATTTTAAAATTTCAAACGTAATAGTTGTTGCTTTATTTTCACTAATTTTGTTTATTTTAATTTGTTCTAATTTCAGTTTATTTTATAACAAAATATTGTTTAACTCAAAAAAAAACAAACAAAAAATGGCGGTGCTACGTACCATGTTGTTGTTAGCTTTGGGTGCTACCGTTACTTTGGCTCAAAGACGTTTAGCGTTACCTGATCCTAGAAGTTGTGCCAATCGTAAGTGGTTTTTTTTTATTAAAAAATTTTTAATATACGACCGGAAAACAGTTTCTAAATTTGTATAGGAAACTTTTTTCGCTATTTTCCAGAATTTCAGAATTAAATTATATTTAAATTTATTTCTATTCTTATTTTATAATCTCAGGTGTACGACATGCTTCCTATCGTGATGCTCGTGGTGTTTCCCATTCATACTTCTTCAGTTGGGAACACGCACCCACCCGCAGCTTAGAAGTCGATTGGTTGGATGCCCGCAACATTTGTCGTCGTCATTGTATGGATGCTGTTTCCCTAGAAACTCCACAAGAAAACGAGTTCGTTAAACAACGTATAGCCCGCGGTAATGTGCGTTATATTTGGACTTCTGGTCGCAAGTGTAATTTTGCTGGCTGTGATCGTCCCGATTTGCAACCCCCCAATGAGAACGGTTGGTTCTGGTCTGGTTCAGGTGCTAAAATTGGTCCCACCTCTCAGCGCAACACTGGCGATTGGTCTCACACTGGTGGTTACAATCAAGCTCAACCCGATAATCGTGAAGCTGCCCAGGGTAATGATGAATCTTGTCTTTCAATCTTAAACAACTTCTACAATGATGGTGTTAAATGGCACGACGTTGCCTGTCATCATCTCAAACCATTTGTGTGCGAAGATTCCGATGAACTTTTGAACTTTGTACGCTCACGCAATCCTGGTCTACGTCTGTAAAATATTTGAATTTATTTAGCCGTGTCCATTACCACCACCTCTCTCTCTCTAACTCTCTTCCTCTTCTAACTATTACTGATCTATGGTTAATTGTTATACATACATACATTATTACAAACACAAATTGTGTAGTAAATACAAAAGAAATTACATATGTGTATTTTATAGAAAAATGGAAAAAACAAAAATTTATTTTAAGCTTAAATTTAAAAAAAAAAATCGTTTATTTATAAAAAAAAAAAGAAATTCTGTTATTGTTTTTTTAATCATTATTTGTTTTGTTATACGAAATTCATCTTTGTTGTGAATGGTTTCGATTTCCTTATCTTTTCTATTCAATATTTTATATTTTAAACAAGAAAACTGTATAAAATTGTTGGTTGTCATTAATAGTGAAAAACTGAAATCAGCAGCAAAATTTCATCAACACACATTAATTTTTTGTAATTAATTAAATATTTGTATTATTATTTTGGTTCGAAAATCATTAAACAAAAAAAAACAACTGCATTTATTTAAATAAAGAAAAACAAAATTATAGCAAAATGTGTTAGATATTTATTAAAAGGGGGGCAAAATGAGTGAAAACAAGTTAGAGTGCTATACTCGGCTATGCCGAATTTTTAATCCCCTTCACCTAAACGTAATAAGAAATACAAAAATCACACTGGTTATAGGACTAGTATATCCTAATTCTGTGTTTTCTATTCAGTCTTAGTGCAAATTTTATTAGTATATATTTTATATATTGTTTGAAAGACAATATTACCTGTAATTCACCAATGTGAATGGTCTAATTTTGATCATTTATAATTGATATAATTACCGATTCCTATTGAAATTTACAGAGTTTGTCTCATTTTCATAATAATCTTGTTTAACAATTTATAAAATTAAAAATTAAGACACAGAGTATAAAATTATCTGCAATATATTTAAAAAAAATTGCAATGAAATGGACAAAAAATATTAAATTTTTATGGAGGTTGTCTCACATATTGGTCCATAACTCTGGTTGACCTAAACCGATTTTGCTGATTTTCAATACCAAAGTTACCTGCAAAATAGGAAATATTCTGCTGGAAATTTCGTTTACTTAAGTTGCACAGTTTGGACGTGAGAGTTTTTTACACAGACGGACAGACAGACGGACATGGCTCAATCGACTTAGAACTTCATAAGGATAAAGAAAATATATACTTTGTTGGGTCTCAGATAAATATTAAAAATGTTTCACACGGAATGACAAACGTAATATACCCTCATTCACCACTTGTTATTATAACAGTTCTGCAGTCATCGAATGTTCTTTCGTGTGGAGAAAAATACCAGTTTTTTACAGACTTGAAAATGTTCGACAGGGTCAAAATCGAAACGTTCTGGGGTGATAGTGGTAGTAAGAAGCTTACTCCAACTCTATTAGACTGCTAAATATGTTTTTGTTTCGACTTTTTAAATTTTAAATAAATTAGGTAAATAATCAATTATTTTATTTATTTATTTTTCAATATTTCGCCTACCATCGGTAAGCATCATCAGGAAAATAAAACAATGAGTTACAATCATCAAAAATTAGACCTTTAAAGTTAAACATTTAATATTGCACTGAATGTTTAACTTTAAAGTTCTAATTTTTGATGATTGTAACTCATGGCTTTATTGTAGACAATGCAGAATGATCATACGAAGATTTTGTAGGAAATCGGTTGCCTAGACATAACGTCATTCGTCCTGACTATTCAAAAACCGACCTTTTTGAAAACCGGTTTCAGCTGAAGAAACGGTAATACGGTTTTTCATTATATGCGGTAATATTTAAGTTTTTCTTTATTTTTTGTATGCATCCGTGATATATTTTAACATATAAGTAGATAATGAGCAATTTAAAGGAAAACAAACCAAAAATACTTAATAAGTCTTATTAATCACAATTACTTTTAAACCCTCCTCTGGGTGAGACGGTCCCTGGTGACCTTTTCAATTTTCAAACTTATATTACTTATTAATGGTGCATGGGAAGTACCGCCATATGTATTGTAAAGAAATTTTATTTTTACCAATAGTTTAGTTTCTATTGAGATAAAAAGGTGTTGTGTATTTCGATTCGAAACGTGTTCTTTGAATTTTAGTTACTTTTTGCTTTTTCTAAATAAAAATTAAATTAAATAATTAATTAAAAATTAAACAAAAATTTCATTAATATTCTTTATCGTGTATGTTCTAGCTTCCGACAGATTTTAAAATCACATGAAATTGAATTTTCACATGAAATTGAAATTATATGTTCCCGTTTTCACATTGTTTTTACATATTCGAAGTACTGTTCGAAATAAGTTTGACAAATGTCAAAATAAATTAAATTCTTATAATAAAGTAAATTAAAGTATAAAATTTAAATTTTCATCATTTCTTTTGACTAAAAAGCACTATTTCATAAAGAAAAAGCTGATTCGCTTTGCTTTCACCAAACTATTTTTTAAGTGAAAAGAATACGAATTTTTTAGTTCGTAAGTGAAAACGAGAACATCAAAAAAATGTGAAATCGATCGTTTTCACATTTGATCTTGTGAATTCGAAAGCTAGAACATACACGTATATATGTATAATTGGGCCCCTGTGGAGCTTGTACTTCGTATCAGCCAGCGGAGGCTAAATTCATAATTAAGCTATTCGACAAAAGATGACAAGTATTTCCAAAATAAAGACTTTTTGGAGTTCTCAAATCGTTTCTTAATATATTCTTCATAAAATTAGTTTATATAAGAAAAAAAAACGTCACAAATATGTCCAAATCAGTTGGAATCGTTTCTAGAACTGAAAACTTTTTATTTTTTACAAGTATATTTGTAAGTTCTAACAGCAGATTTGTTACAACAACTGGTTATTATTGACTTTTTAACGATTCCACTGCTGTCGAGAGTTCTTAGCAGAGTGAGACCCAAATCGAACCTGAGAAATACCAGCAAACTTCAATGAAATCAGATTCAGTTTAATTTTTTATTTTTATTTTTAACATTTATTAACGTAAGACATATTTTGACGATTTCTAAATTATCATTATTATTATTTGTATTTAACACAAAAAATATCTATAGTTAGTAACTAATATTTCGATTATTCATTAGATTATAGCGCATACATATAAATATTTGATGAGTTTGAATACTTTGGTAGTTGCGTTTCAAAATTAAAGTTAAAAAAAAAACAAAATATATAGTTTACATATTAAAGTCAAAGTATTAAGATTAAGATTATACAAAATATACAATACAATATATATAATATATATATATAATTACTATGAAAAAATGTGATATTTTATAACAAAGGCATAGATTTTGTTTGTAATATATGTATATAGTATAAATACATATAGATTTAAGAAGACACTTAACAATACAAAGAGACAATAGTTAATCAGTAGATTTAATTCAACTTCATATCAACTAAATGCTTAAACTACAAAAAAACATGTATATAAACCTCCATATTCACAATAACATTTTTATTTTTTTAAAGGTTTATGAAACAAATTTTGTTTAATAAAGCTTTAATAAAAAACCATTACATTGTGAATAAAAGAGCTTTAATTTATTTAAAAACTGAAACATTTTTAGAATTCCAAGTTTTTTATAAAAAAAAATAACAGACTTTAGTTAATAATAGTTTAAGATTGATTTTAAATATAATTTAATAACTACATATTTTAATTATGTATTATTTTATAAGTTTTGATTCGAACTCATTCGGAGACTTTTTGTTTTAGTTTTGGACATTTCTTAAGAATAAAAAGAAACTTAAATAAATGCAAAAATTCAGCTTGAATTAATCGTAAGCATAAGAAAAGCATAAAGTTCATTTAATTTAGTTTTACAAAAAAAATAACAAATAATAATTAAAAACATTAGATTTACATTAGATTACACTGTAAAATAAAGTAAAATCATGCTTACGTTTTCATAGAAACAAATGTAACATTATTATGTAATTAATTAATGTATGTATGTTTGTATGTAGTATTGCATTTAAAAATTAATTGCATTTGTGCTAAGGGTTTTTGTAGGATTTGTAGGGAATTGTGGAGGGGATTTGTTATAGGTTTTGTTTGTTTTTTTTTTTTTTGTAGGTATAATTAATAAATTCAATGTTAAATGTTTGTTCGTATTTCAATGAGTTTGTTTTTAGTAAACTGGAAAACCTAAAATAAAAAAGTTAAAAAAAAATAATTAATAATGCATGATGCAAAAGATTTCAAATAAGATTTTTTAGATTTTCGTATTCATTGATATTTAGATTTAAATACACTCATAAACCCAATTTAACTTTCACACTATGTATGCATAAGTTAGACACATTTTTCTACAATTGCTAGAGCTGTATCTTTAATAAATATTACTACAAATGACTGGCTACTATCGAAATTCAGATTTTAATAAGAAACCAGTTTTTTCTTTCATCAATATAGGATATTTATAGAAAATATTTTAGGAAATATAAAAAAATAACAATGTTTCAAATAAAATTTACAATGCGATGATATTCATTATATAAAATTTCAATGCGAAGACATTTTCTGAAGAAAAGTTCAATCCAATTGTATTTTCTATAGACAATCTACAATAGGAGTGTATTTTCTAAAGCAAAGAAACAATGTTGATATTTTCTTTAGTAAATAACATACATACATATATTCTATAGAAATTGATCAATGCGATCACATGTGCTATTGTAAATTATACTTGTAATGAAATTATCTACAGAAAATTATTAACTCGATGAATATATATTTATAGAAAACGATCAATGACATAATATTTTTTTTTGAAGAAAGTGTTCAACTTGATAATGCTTTCCACAGAAAATCATCAATGCGAAGAAATTTTCTATAAAAAACCATCAATGTGTTCATAATTCCAATTGAAAATAAGCAATGTGATGAAATTTTCGATTGGAAATTAATTACCAGTGCAATTAAATTTGCATAGCAAATTTTCCATTCGAAATGCAATGTTATTTTCTACAGAAAGATTTTATTTCAAAGATTATTTTTTAACAGAATTATAGCTTCAAGAAACCTCTAAAATAAAAGTGCAAATCTTAAAAATTCTTCCATCATATTCTAGAAATATGTATAACTTTACATATAAATAACTATAACTTTTCCAATAGCTTTTGCAGAAAACTTATTTCCAACAAAATAAACTATGTAACTACAGTTAGTTAAAACTATTACACTATTGTTTAGTAATGAATAGATAGGTATAAATTCGTGATTATGCTAAATTGTAAAAAAGTTGTAATTTTTGTTGTTAGTGACATATTGTTAGATACACACACCCACAGAGACACACATAGAGATGATAGATATAACACACAAACTACGTTTGAAAGATATATGTTTTGTATTGTATAGATATAATTTTGGGGTTCGTTTCTTTTTTTTTTGGTTTTTTCTTATTTTGTTTGTCTACTAAGTAGAAGATAGTTAAGGAAGTACGAATAGTTGAAACTTTGACATTAATTTAGGCAGTACTTGAATTGTTTGAAGCTCCACTTATGGCATTAAATAAGGCCATGCTATTGCGTTGTGTATTATTGGTACTGTCATCCAACGGTTGAAAAGGTTCATCGAGCAAATCGCTTAAGGCCTGGCATAGCTTCTGATAGTTTTCCTTTAAAGCATTGTGGTACTCCTTTTGATCGCTGCAAATCATACGGGCATTTAGTTGTAAAGCGGTATGACAAACGCCTATGAAATCTCTGTAAAAATAAATCAGAAAAATAACACAATTATTATACATATGTTACAAATATATAGTCTGTTAAACTAATTTAAATACCTGAAAACATCTTTTAAGTCCTCCACACGATCTACTGAGAAATTACTAACTATTTTGGGATCCAAAAACGCTTGAGCATAAGCCAAGGGGCCAGCATTAACTTGCACTGCTACACTACCTTGCAGTCTAAGCTGTAATTTTTTAACATCGGCTGGTGGTAAAATGGTTTCTTCTAACTCTGATACTTTGGTTTGCATTTCATCTATGGCCACTTCAATGGGACTCAACTCTATTATTTCCCTTGATTTAACAGATATACGTTTTAGCACATAGGGGAAAGAATAGATAGCTGCAATAATAAGTATTTTATTATAGTTATTAGTTTACTTTACTCCGATTTTAACCAAGTCTAGTTATTTTTTAACCTAACTAAGTTATACTGACAGTTAAAATAGTTTTTATATGAAAAAATATTTTCACAGAAAAATAACTAGACTTGGTGAAAATGGGGTTTATGTTTTTAAATACATATGTAGGTGATTGTATGCACATACTTTTTATCACGGTTTTACGTTTCCACTGTTCTTCGACAGCACCTCTGGCAGCTCCTGATTTAGTAAATGGAGTTTCATACATAAATGTATCAACATCATGATTTTGTTCAAACTCATTAAGTCTTTGATCAAGTTCATCTTTGGTAAAGAATGGTATCACATGTGTTACTTGGATGTAGGCCAATTTCGGATCAAGTTCATTTATATTAACCTACGATTTGTAACAAAAATTTGTAAAGAATTGTGTATAGAAAGTTCTTAAGGTGATTATATTTTCTATACAATATTTACTTATAATATAGTACACAGGCTTATTAATAAGGTGTATGCAACAGATCAGCTGATTATTAATTCGCTATGAAATAATGTATCCATCTGTCAAACCTTGTTTTGTTTACATTTGTTGTTTAAAATAAACAAGTAAGAGCGCTATATTCGGCTATGCCGAATCTTATATACTCTTCACCTTTGTTGTGGATGCATATTATATTAATACACTTTGTTTGATAGTTTTTTTGATGAAATTTTCAGAGGTTGTCTCGAATTTTTGCTCATATCTCCGTTATTTATGGACTGATTTTTCTGATTTTAAATAGCAAACTTCTCGAAAGCATGGCGGACAGAATTATTGAAGATTTGGATCCAGAAGATATCTGGGGACTTCAGAAAATTGATTTCAACAGACAGACGGACATGGCTTAATAGAATCCGCTATCTATAAGGATCCAGAATATATATATGTACTTTATAGGGTCGGAAAATTATATTGTGGAAATTACAAACGGAATGACAAACTTATATGTGACCCGGCCTATGAAAAGGTGGCTTTTGCGAGACACAGCTGTTAAAGATAAACAATGCATTTCGTCAGTTTATTAGTAGCAACTTCAAAGGTTTCAATAAGAATAACGACGAAGAAAACTACTTAATACTGCTAAATAAATATTCTTTGTGCAAAACAGCTTTTTTTTTGTAAAATCGTTTTTGTAGCTTTCAATCCTGTTTTTAAATTTTTCAATTCCATTTATTATCTTGATTCTGGATTTTCAATAAAATTTCAAATTCTTTTATATTTAACTAGAAGTAAATCTTCGAATAAGAAAATTTTTATAAAAAGTTTTTACAATAGTACTCGCAAGAGGAAAAATTCTCATTTAGTCAGTTTAAAAAGTTGAATATAAGAGGTTTGAAAATTAACACCAATAGACACAAAGAATGCTGACGAAGGCTTTAGCAGGCCAGAAAATGCATTACATTTTGCTAGTGTCTCTTTGTATATCTCTCTATGATTTTACATTTATGCTTTCCAACGGAAGGCTAATGTGGAATATAACAGAGGTATACAAAAATAAATTTCAAATTCTTTTATATTTAACTAGAAGTAAATCTTCGAATAAGAAAATTTTTATAAAAAGTTTTTACAATAGTACTCGCAAGAGGAAAAATTCTCATTTATTCTGTTTTTCTTTTATTTGTGCTCTTATTTCTCTACATTTTTAGTACACTTCTAAGCAAGTTAAGACTTTCTAGTTTTCACCACGTGAAAAAGCGTCTCACTATCGCAACATATATATCCTTCTCATGAAGGTAAAGGGTATAAAAACGAAGTAACGTAAAATAAAATTATTTAAAAGTATTTTTCCTCTTGCGAGTATTAATTGTAAAAATTTTTTATAAAATTTTTTATTCGAAGGTTAACTAGAAGTAGTTAAACATAAAAATTTATTTGAAATTTATTATAACAGAGATATACAAAAATAAATTTCAAATAAATTTTTTATGTTTAACTAGAAGTAAACCTTCGAATAAAAAATTTTATAAAAACTTATTTAAAAGTCTGAAAAAGTAAAATTAATAAAAAATAAATAAATTGTGTGTTATTTGAGTTGAAAAAAACGATAAAATAAAACGAAACAAATCGAATTATTTTTGTTTATATTTCAATTTGCCAGGATTTTAAACTTTACTTCCAATTAACAAAAACAAAATGCCTTTGCCATATCGCATACACCTTTTTAATACGCCTGGTTTTTAATTTTAAATAACAAATATGTATGCATAAACAAAGAAAAGTTTGACAGATGGATACATTATATTACAGCGAATTAATAATCAGATAACGTGTTGCGGTCAGCGTATATAATATTCTTAATGCTTTGGTAATTTTCTATAAAAAAATATGTTCAAATTTACGATATTTTTTTTTTTGAAAATTTTAAATACGATAATATTTTCTATAGAAAATTTTCAATGCGATGTTATTTTCCATATCAAATCTTCAATGATATTCACCCCTATCGTGAATAAAAATTCCACATGAAATTTGTTCCCTTTTATTTTTTAACATTGAATTTTAATAGGAAAATTGTGAAAAGGGAACAAATTTCATGTGGAATTTTTATTCACGATAGGGGTGATTATCTTTTGAATTTGTGAATTTGTTTTCATCTAGCCTACTTTAATCTGAAATAGAATATATTTTCCAAAAAGAATATTTGAATCTTTCGGAGCAATATTTATTGTTGAAATAGCTAGCAATTTTATTGGCATCACTGGAATGTAAATGACAATTCTGTTTTTCATAATATTTCAAATATTTTCAAATGTTTGAAAAAAACTTACTATTTTTATTAACTCAATTAAATAGCCAATAATCAAATACAAAAAATATCCTATAAGGGTAAAACAAAAACCACAAAAAAACATCTAATAAAACTAATTATGTCTGGTGATCAAGCCCTGCCAAATTCATTGTTGCCATACGAAAAACCCGCAGAAAAAACAGAAATTAAAGACATTTTAAGGAAATCAATAGAACCTAACAATGTAATTGTAAGAGTTAATGGTGTCAAAATACAATCAAGCTTAAATCCAAATGCTTTAGAATTTATACCTTCCTATTTGCAAAATAAGCCACAAATTAAATTAAATGAAGAACTAAGAAAATGTATATTAAGAGATACAATAGATAGAAATCTCACTCAAGAGAGCAGATCAGAAAACCAGCAACATTTTATAAATCAATCTCTTGTTACTAAAAATATTAATAATAATGAAAATAAAGAATTTTCGAAGGATATAAACAAAGTTGAGGAATTGGAGGAAACAGATAAATCCAGCAAAGATAATGAATATCGAGAACAAGAAGCCAATTTAAATGTTGGAAAGCCTAAACTATACATGCTGTTTGCTAGTCCCTCTGAAGTTAAACATACGAGTTCAGAAACAGAAATTTCAGAAGGTGATAGCGAGCCTGGCAACAAAGTAATTGAAAATAAAGATGATGATTTAAATGAGGTAGAGACAAATGATTTAAAAACTGAAGAAAGTGCTTCTTTGAATGCTTATATTCCAAACAATATTAATGATAATATTAATGAAATACTTGAAGTAAATCCAGAGAATGTAAATAAAGCCAATGAAAACCTTCTTTCATGTGTAATAACTTCAACAGATAATACCGATAATGGACACAATATTAAACTACTAGAATCTAAATCTGCGAAACCTCAACTAAATGTACATTTATTAGGTCAGACAAAACGAGAAGTTCAGAATATAAAAGTATCCAATAAAGACAGTATTAAAAAAGCATGTAACTCCAGAGGCCAAAACAATATCAAAATTTCAAAAGAACCAGACCCAAAAACAAAACTTAACTTTAATTCGAAAATAAGAGCGCCGCAGGTATCCAAGGTTGGAACTGTTGAAAATAACAATATATCAACAAAACCTAACAACGAAGTTAAAGAGTGCATAAAATTAAATGCAAACGTAGAAGCGCGAAAAGTAATTAAACTAAAAACACCAACTACGATTGTTCAAAACTGCAAACTAGCAAAAAGTTCAAAAATCCATTTTTTAGCAACAACTACAAATCCTAAAACCCATAATTTAATGGCAAACAAACCTATATTGCCGCCGTTAAAAAAGCCAGTGGTTAACAGTGTAAACAAAATTCCAATATCAAATAGATCTTCCAGTTCCACAGACAAGACTTCGCCATCTACCAAGTAATATACATACCTATAATAACAATTTAAATAAATTTAAATTTCTGTTACAATTTCGACTTCTACCAATTTTAGATCTTCTACACAAGGCAGTAGAATAAAATCTAACGAAAACCCCAAAATAAAAGAGAACGCAACAAAATCACCACGACCTACGGTCTCTTCAAAATTACGCAAAACGGAAACCCAAAAAGTAAGCTGAATTGAAACATATAGACAATTATTATGATCTTAAATATGAAAATATTTGTCAATTTTATTTTTTATCATCTTGTTTGTACAGCGTCGAAATTTATTTTTTGATCTTGATACTATTAAAATGTCGGACTTTTTATTTAAATAAATGTTGAAAGATTATTTGGCGGTAAGATTTTTAAAATGTTTATAAATATTTGAATAAATCGTATATTTCTTCTTATTAAAAATTGTTCTTGAAATTGCAAAATTATTTTTATTTCATATCAAACACCTGCAGCTACACATATTTATTTTAAACTTACCGGTGATGAATCCATTATTAATTTAACAACATCGGCACCAAATTTCTCTTTGTATTGCTTGGCTAAGCGTTCTGAAATCTCACTTAATGAAGTCAATTTGGGTTCCTTATAAACATACTCCACAGCATGATCTTCTTCAAAATACATCTAAAATGCAAAAACAATCGTATCAAATAAAAGGAAACTTAACAAAATTTTATAAAATTCAAAAACTTACCATTCCAAAGAAAACCACACGATAGAATCTGCCCAGCATACGTTTGCCAGAACGATTAACCTCTATTATTTTACTATAAGCTTTGGCCAAATGTTCATAGGATTCCTGTAAGTCATTGTAATTTCTTGTTCTCTCATAAATTGGCAATATTAACTTGTACAATTCTCCCAAACACTCGTAACGTTCGGCTGAATCCAAAAATACGGCACATAGTTTTAATTGTTCTAATAACATTAACTCGGTATATTGAGAGTCTTGGGAACCAGCATCCAATTTGAGACCCTGTTCATCCCGGTTGATATTGCGTGAGATTTTGCTAAAAGCTAAAGAACCCCAATTAATGCTGCCGCCTCCCTTAAGGCGTAAATATTCCGACATCAGGGCGGCTATATGAAGATGACAACAGGCTGCTTCGGAAATGTTACCATTTTGTTCATGATTACGAGCCATTGTCACCAGCCAGGTGTGTCTTAGTTCTGGTGTAGAAGCATAGGAATTGGCCAAAGAATATTGTAATTCTAGCAAACGTTCTGGATCCATATGATGGGCTTGCATTTGAGCAGTGGCCATCAAAACCGTTCGTACTCTACGTGTGAGATCTTTAACCTCAACTGGAAAACCGGTACCCTTCATTGCTTTATCGCTATTCGCATAGCTATTGATAACCGATAAACTCTCTTGGAATCGTGCATTGTTGAGGCCAATTACATTGCCAATCATTTGTGACACTGAAATGATGACTTGTAAATGTACCCTTGTTAAACCTTTACGGCCGCTGAACTCGAAATTACTACGCATTAGTAGGTAAAGAACGGCACAGGATTCATGTCTAATTTGAACTAGACGACTGTCACACGCCTTTAGTAGTTCGTATACCATTTGACCGCACAATATGGCATTGCCTTTAAAGAGAGCTGGCGAAAAGTTGTTGATAAAAGCACGCAGAGCAGCAAACACATGTTTTGATAGATTCTCTGATTGACCCAGTTGCAAAAACTTGAGATAAACACGTGCCAATTTGGGTAATATCAGGCTGTCTATAAGTTTAAGTTTAAATTGTACTGCAAATAGTCCCAAACAATCCAATATAACCATGCCCACTTCTGTAGCTAGATTGGACTCATACAAGGCCTGTTGACTTCTAGTCGTTTCACTTAATAAGTTCTCACGATTGTGTGTAAGATTGAGAGTACCAGTTTCATTTAAATTGGAAGAGTTTTCCAAAGCGGCTGGAGAGGTTCTGGCTGGTAGTGTACTGGCTTTGGCTGCTCTCAAGGCTCGAGCATCTCTGGACTCTTCATTCAAGTGCAGATTTTTCTTACCCACATAACGAAATTGTATAAGACACAATTCCAAAATGGTCATAAAGTTAATGGTCTCGGTTTCATTGCAATTTTGCCACCAACCAATCATTTGTTCTTGTGACAGATGTTTGATGACAAACAAAAAGCCCAAGAGTAGGTCTTTGCTCTCGGCGGCTGAGAATTTGTCACATCTTTGCATGACTGTGGCATGAGTAACGCTAATGGAGCGATTGTGACCATTTCTTAAAGCCACATCCATATTTTCTATATGATTGCCATTGCTATTGGCACCCAATGTGGTATCTTGCGAGTTTTGTGAATCGGACGTTAAAGAGTTGAGAGAAGTATCTGAACAGCCATTTGTAATAACGGGACCAGCAATTGCTGCCAAGTAGTTGGTTTCCTTAAGGTGAACGGAAGCTCTAACAGGACTAGGATGCTCTATGTGTAACGTAGCTCTGTTTTTACCTCTAGGCGTAGAGGTGCTGGAATTCAGAGTGGAGTCTTTGCCAAAGACGTAACTACTGGAGCAAGATAGCCTTTGGGTATAGGAAGCTGAGTCGGCGTATACATGACCATTGGGTGTGGTAACTTCTGAGAGGTCATCGATTCTTTGTATATTGTCCATTACTATACCCAACCAGGGTACATACAACAATGCAATTCTAGACAATTGACCTCTATTTTGATAACGATCATCCAATTCATGTTTGGCCAATAGATTTTTTAATACCATCAAGGCATGTTTTCTAACATTGCCCACTTCATTTAAACTACTTTTTAATTCTTGCAGCAACAAGCCTGACAAGAAGTGTTGCCGACAGAAATCCTCGGTTAGATTAAAATGCTGCATCATTTCGGGAGGACGATTTTTGGGATTCAAAACAAATGGCAAATTGAAGGGCACATAATGTTCATGTTGGCAAATTTCTTGCAGAAAATTAAATTTGAATTCCTGCAAGACACGAGAATCTCCCGGAGAAAATTGTTCCATGTAGTAGCGTATTAATTTGAAAACGAAACCCCGATCCATAAAGGTTAAGGCTCTACGTACAAACTGTGATAATGATTTGTTAAGGTGCTGGGTTTCCACGGGTAAATCTTTGTAGCGAGATATTAGATATGGTATCAATACCTTAATAAGATTCTCCAATCTATCCGGGAATTCTTTGGGAAATCTTTCATTTCTTAACATGCGTATTCTGCCCGTATCCAAAAGGTGCTGTGACATACTTTTAACAATCAAATCGAAAAATATGCCCGAATAACGCATAAATTTATTAACCACCAAAAAGTCGGTATTGTTTGGATGAAGAATTGAGGGCAAGTGTTTGCATAGTTCACCATGGACAGTACGCAAAATCTTTTGTGAAAAGTAGGGAGCATGGAAGACATAGGTTACATAGGAAGTTAATAACTCCTTACGGCCAGCCTCCTCGGTAATCATATGTATGATGTTAATCACCAAACGTATAATGTTTAGACCCACTTCTTCGGATTGTGTGTGCACCAATAAAGTGAACAATTCATTTAATATTGTGGGTAAATAATTGATGAGCGTGGTAATATCAATGGCATGGGCCGCTTTTAAAATTTTACAGGTTTCTGTTTCTGCTGGCATAGCAGAGGTTTTGCCGCCTTCCAATAGACGCTCGGAATGAGCAAAAAAATTATGCAAATGTTGATCGGCCGTGTGTACTGTAGAGTCCATGCGCAGAGCCACACCAAATAGAGGACGCTGGTTATCGATCCATTGGATATCTGGCCCACAATTCTGCTAAAAATAGGGTAGTTTTTGTAGATAGCCGAAAATAGTAGTTGTACAGGGGGAAAATGTGTGTAAAAGTAACAAGAAACGTGTGTATAGAGTGTGATTATGATGAAAAGTCGACAGAGAGACGATGATGATGTTGTGTTGGAAAAATGTATGTTATGTAATTAAAGACCCCATCCATGGAAAATAAAAAGAGATGTTATGTAAGAAAACAAAATTGTTAGAAAACGTTTGCAACAAAAAAAAACAATATCTATGCATACTTATGTGTGTATGTTTATAAAGAAATTAAATTCCCAGTAAAAAATAGGATCATCCAAAGAGTAATCCTGGAGCGCTCCTTTGCGAGTAATGGATTACTCCATAAAACTCCGAAACTCATAGGATTTTTAACACATCATGTCCGCAGACACGAGTACTCCTTTTAAGCTCCTTATGGAGTACTCCCTTTGATCTTGAAAATGATGACAGAGGGAGTAATCGTTTTTGTCTACTAAAAGAGCATAAAGGGAGTAATCGTTTTTGTCTCCTAAAAGAGCATAAAGGGAGTAATCATTTTTGTCTCCTAAAAGAGCATAAATACAAATTTGGTTATTTTTTACAAAAACAAGAAAGCCTCGAAAAATAGCAACGGCGGAAATGAAATTTGCAATCCCGTTTTCTTGAATTTGAGTGGCATCACCGGAAATGAATTGAGGGAATTGAGGAGATTTTTTAACAGCAACGAAAAATAGCAACGAATCCCACTGAATATAGAAAGTTTTCTGTGCAAAAAATTGTCTGATTTTTATCTTTATCCCAGAAACTAGCTCTAAATAGAAAAACAAAACGAAAATATTTTCAGTTATGTCAAAGAAAAAAAACCAAAACGAACTGATACATCCCTCATTGATCCATTTGGAGTATTAAGCGAGGCATAGACAACAAAACAAAAAAAAAGTTATGATAGCTCGCTTATTACTCCAAATGGATGAACAAGTCATTACTCCTTTATTGCTCGATTATGGATTAATCCATATATTTTTTACTGGGTTAGAACTTAAAATTATGATTGTCTGCAACTTGGATTTAATAAAAGTTTTTTAATTAACAAAGGTATATATTTTGTTTTAAATTCAATAAATGTTTAAAACACAAAAAAAAGACAAATTTTTTTTTCATATTTTACTCATATTTCATATAACTTTGTTTTTTAATAGTATACATTTTAAAAACCTGTTAGAAACTGAAAACATTTTATAAAACAAATAATTTCCAACTGGCAACACTTTTTATCTTCATCGTCTTTTACAGTCACTGTTAATTAATTTATTTTGTATGACCCTCAAACTGTGTAGCTTCCAATGAATTCAAAATGTTAAAAAAATTTAACATAAAATGTTATTCGAAACAACAAAAATTATATGAAATGAGTACACACAAACAATGTTAATGCAATAAATGTGATGTTAAGTGAACTAAATTCATATGACTCCGTGGCGCAACGGTAGCGCGTCTGACTCCAGATCAGAAGGTTGCGTGTTCAAATCACGTCGGGGTCAATAAAAGTTTTTTTTTTTTTTTCTTAAATATTTATCTTTTTTTTAATACTTTTCAAAAGTATTAATTATTTAATAAATTATAAGACTCTTTAAAATATTTTTGGTCACACATAAACAGGGGTGTCATAGAAATCAATATTGTCAGAATTTGTTTTAAAACCGACAAGAAAAAATGCTTTGGTGTCTCGTGATACTAGAAATATCTCAATATTTATTGAACGTGTAGCATAGGTTGTCCCAAAAAAAATAAAAATTTGGATTTTCTCGGAAGATCTTTCCTAATTTGGATACTCATTAGGTAAAGTTTTTTTGAGAATTTTATCAGATTTTTCAGAAGTGCTTTAGAGGTCGCGCAAACTGATTTTGTACCAAAAATCGACCTTTTTGGGCTTTTTTTGAATTTTGGTTGAAAATTGGTAAAAAAATTGATATTTCTTCAGCTTTTGAGTCAATATTCTTAAAGAAAATTTTCTGATCTTTAATTTTATGTGCATAAATAATAAGTTTCGTCAGGGATTTTTCACATTTTGATACATTATATAACAGTTTTTCGTAAATTTTTAGCAAATATAAAAAAAAATGCTTTATAACTTTTAAAATTTGTATGAAGACTAAAAAAACTAATGATGCAGTTTAAAAGATTATGAAGTTTTAAATAAATTAGCGAAAAAAAAAAATGAATTTTCTCTCACCGTTCTCGAGTTATACCCTTTTAAAGCTTTGTACACATTGTATGAAATGTATAATACTATAAGGTGTGAAGTAGGTTTGCATCATACAATTTTTTCAAAAGTCTAAGGTTATTGAGAGGAGCGTATCGGGGACATTGGCATAGGTACCAATTTTTAATATATACTCTTAAAATAAATGAGGTAAACTCCAGCAAGGCATCAATTTTTGAATTTTGAATGAAAGGTTGTAGCTGGTTTCGAAAAATGCATATTTTTAGAGAGTATATAATTTTCATCATCCAGCAAGCTCGGTTAATGGCTCCAGGAGATTTTATGGTTGGATAGGGCTCAGGTCTATCACCCAAAAAAATAAGGCTCAGTTGCAGCATTTCTTTATAATCTTCCCTTGGTTGCATATTCTCCAGCTGCCCTTTTACAAAAATAATTAGATCTTTTCGTATGAACTCCGGAATAATTTTTCCAACAATTTCGTGGTTTATACAATCCGAAAATTTTTTTTATCAATGGAATCCCACCTTCCCTGAAGAGTGACGAAAATTTTAATTTGTGGGGATGTAATTTGATCCTCAATATTAAGGGCCTTCAACGCTGATCCAGCAACTAGTTCCATCATATGATGGCGGCATGCCAAAAATATCAGGTCTTTTTTTAATTTTGCCCACATACCACACATTCCTTGTATTCGACAAAGGCATATATATTTTAAAAAAATATTACCCAATATTTCTTGGACTACTTTATGATAATTTCAACTTACCGGAGCAATAAAACTTCAGATTTTATATATATAGTGACTGCTAATTACTGCGAGAGGGCTCTAGCATAAAAGCTTTTATATTGTTTTTTTTTTGGTAATTTATTTACATTTTCTAAATCCAATTATTTAAAGTTTAAAGCAATGCAAACCTAGTTCACACCTTATAGTATTATACATTTCATACAATGTGTACAAAGCTTTAAAAGGGTATAACTCGAGAACGGTGAGAGAAAATTCATTTTTTTTTTCGCTAATTTATTTAAAACTTCATAATCTTTTAAACTGCATCATTAGTTTTTTTAGTCTTCATACAAATTTTAAAAGTTATAAAGCATTTTTTTTCATATTTGCTAAAAATTTACGAAAAACTGTTATATAATGTATCAAAATGTGGAAAATCCCTGACGAAACTTATTATTTATGCACATAAAATTAAAGATCAGAAAATTTTCTTTAAGAATATTGACTCAAAAGCTGAAGAAATATCTATTTTTTACCAATTTTCAACCAAAATTCAAAAAAAGCCCAAAAAGGTCGATTTTTGGTACAAAATCAATTTGCGCGACCTCTAAACCACCTCCGAAAAATCGGAAAAAAATCTCAAAAATTCTTAGCCTTATGAGTATTCAAATTAAGAATGATCCCCAAATTTTTTTTTGGAATGGGACACCCTAGTGTAGCAGTGCCCTATGACACCAAAGCATTTCTTCTTGTCGGTTTTAAAACCAATTCTGCCAGTATTGGTTTCTATGACACCCCTGAAAGTTTCTTTAATTAAAATAAATACATTATTTAGTCTTATCGTTTAATCACTAAATATAGTTCTTAGCGGAAAGTTTTGAATTTTTGAGCAAATATTTGTGAGAAGTGATTTGATTATTATTTTGTGACATGTCATTACTTATTAATGTGTTTGGTAATAACTTAAGTATTCCTTGTGTATTTCATAAAACTGGTACACACGAAAAATTATAACATTTATTTGCAAATAATCAATATAAATCTCATTTTGTTAAGCCTATTAGTAGGAAGGTGGCTTTAATGTCACATTGTCAAAATAACGAGAAAAAATTCCAATGTGTAAGTAATGAAGACTCATAAGAATAGAATATTAAACTATTACACTTGGTAAACTTTGCATCTCACGTTCCAAATGTGTTTTTGATATCTTTAAACATCAGCATATTGAAATAAAATACTTAAAATGCAATCAAATGAACAGGCCACAATTAAATAACTTAAAATTAAACTACCAAAATTGTACTTACTCCTTTGCCCAAGCCCAAGGGCTGAATGCTTAAATATCCAACAGGCAAAGTGGCAGCTACTGCTATGACTTGTTCATCCAAGTTTATTTTACCCTTTTGTAATAACGGCAGCCAGGCATAGCCGATGGGTGTCTCAAATGCAGCATTTGCATCACGTTTTTTACCCAGATTACATGAAACATGATAAAATGAAAATAAAAGATGATGTTCGGGAAAAATTCCCAAAGGTAGACGTAACTTTAATTCTTCATACCACAGAGGTGTGGTGTTGTGATGTAAAACTGGACAGGCAATTTGGGAGACTAGAAAATCTTGACCCGGCCGGCCATAGATGCACTGAAATAAATCAGTATTTAATTACAATTGATGCATATAATTGTTATTACCAGTTTAAGTTATTGGTTTGCTACCTACCTTTAAGGGTTTAGAATTCTCATGATCTGAATCTCTTAATTCTACCACGACCGTTATATTACGGGCACGTGAAAATATCTTTTGACTATCAAATTGTAAATTTAAGGGATATACAAATAAATGATTACAAAATGTCGTAAATGGATGACAATCTCGTTCGGAAGTACTTTGGAATTCTGTTATTTCTAAAGTGGCTGGTTTAGTAGGAGGAAAGGTGAAATTTACCAATGGTACTAATGATTTGGTAAATGAGCCTACAGATATATTCAAAATAAATTAGCATTAAACTTGGAAATACATATGTATATATATATAGACCTACAAATTTAACTTACCTTCTACCTTTTCCACCTCTTCAATTATTAATTTCAATTGACCCGGTATAACCGTGAGTTTGCTTAATTTATCTGGTTTTCGATATTCGGATAATAATTTTATCAACTCTTCGTCTTTGAGTTTATTTACTTCTTGTCGATAGATGTTATTAAATTCAAATTCACCATCGTTTTCCGTATCCAATTCACTACTGTACAGACGAAACAAAGGTTTAGCCGCCCAAGCAAATGGTTGTCTATAATGACCAATATTCTGCGAATAGTTACGTATATTCTTGTGTAGTTTTTGAGCAAATCTGTGATCTCTATTGGCCTTCAAATAAGGTTCGACGGCCTGTACTATATTTCCTTGCAGGATTTTTTCAATCTTAAGCACAAGAAATATGTCCGGATGTGGAGAGGTGACAGAAAATAAAGCCTGTTTCAATTGGGCAAAGTGCTCCTTTGTGCATTTTTGTAGTTCTGCAGAAAGATTTTCTATAAGCGTGCTATAGGCTTGAGAAGTACTTCTGGTGCGTTCATCGTGCACATCTTTTTTGGGAACATTTGAAACTGCCACCGACTGTGGCACTGGGGTAGTGGGTAACATATCACGAACATGCTCATCATTTATATTGAAGTAAAACGATTCTGTAAGCTTGCGACCTGCGCGTACATCATATAGAGCCAGACTAGTTATATAGGGTTCCACCTGACAGACATGGCAGCCATCTGCCGTACTGTGGCTATCAGTTGGACATTGTAGGCGGAATTTTAGACTCTGACAACTCAGGAATATACGTTTACCGAATTGTTCTCTGTACTGATCCACATTATCGGCTGGTGTTGCTTTTGTTGTGGATTGGTAATTGGCAAACAGTCGCCGTCTGTTTTCTCGTCGCGCCTGAGCTATGGATATATCAGTTTCTCGTCCATATTTGATTAATTGCGGATTCATAGATTGATCAAGACCCTTAAGAGTGCCAAAAATTACGGTATTGGGACTTGGGGGAGGTGTTCTTTCCAAAGATGCTACACGTTTATCTTCTTGGATTTTGTTTTGTTGCAATACTGATGAGAGTTTATTCAACCAATCCTTGAGATCATCTTCGTTTTCGGCAGCCAATGTAAAGGATTTATGACCGGCAGTCATGCGTAATTCAAAACAATAGCGACCACGTTTTGGGTTCTGGGTGGAAAATAATAAAGGCAATAATTTTGAGGTATTAGTAAAGGATTTGGAGATAATTTTATAGCAATTTACTATTTTGTTTATCAAAATACATATGTATATTAATATTACATTTACAATTTTCAGCACTTACCTGTACAACTTCAGTACAAAAGTCCATGACTATTGTGGCCTTGGCCTCACCCTGTTTTTCATCCTTATAAAGTTCTAATATATAAGTACCATCAACTTCCTGGCGTAAATAGCAATATCTATAAATGACAAATTCAAAGAAATAAAAACTAAAATTATTAAATAAAAGATTAAAAAAGACCAACCTTCTTTTGAAAGACTTGTTGCCAATATTGGCAAACATACGATCAGAACCAGAATCAGGACCTTTAAATAAATAGCCTTGTTTCGTAATGGAATCAGCCTGAGAACGGGACATCTGCTCATCGATACGATCTTGATCAGCATCGATTTCATACACTTCTTCTTTTAAAACTTCTGAGGGAGTTTTTCTAAAAAATAAAGTTTTTCTTCAATGTTCCCCAAAAAAATATGTTTTTTAAGTATATGACTTACTTTGGCAAATCATGACAGGTGCCACCATATTCATGGTATTTATAATGTATTAAATGATTTTTAGCTCGGTACGTGTACAAAGCCTGCCGCGTAAAACGTGAACATTCGAATTTCGGTTTAGCGGGCGGACCAACACCATTATTTACCAATGTATCACCTACAGTATCTAAATCGTCATCGTCTTCGGGTTGTGCTAGATTACTTGATTTGAGTGTTGATGAGGAGGAAGATATGGATTTACTTGTGCCATTCGTTGACAGTGCAGACTCGTATGATTCTAGTGATGAGGTAGGTGACTTAATTGAATTAAGTTGTGCCGTTGAGGTTTGTGAACATTTGCGTGAAATATTGCCACAATTTTGTTGTTGCTGTATGGAACCATTAGAAGTTGTGGATTGACTACTTAATTGACGTTGTGTCAGACGCGGACTGTTGGAAGCATTGCTGTTTTGTCGTGTTACATTATGTGAACCGTTGGGCGTGGATCCACTATTACCACCATGCAAGGGGCAAACTATCGATTCATTTGGTGGCTCGAAGCGATCTGTTATCGATTTGGATTTTATGCGTAATTTGCGGGGTAAAATTTTTTCCTGCAATGATTAATATTGTTTTTATTAAAAAAATACATACAATCATAAAAGTTCTTTAAAGTTTACTTAAGAAATATGAATTTGACTGGTATTCATAACCATTTATATTTAAGTACTTTTTAACAAATCACATATTCAGCTAATTTTTGTCACTATTTTCGAGTGTTTTAGAAATCAACTGTTTCGCTTTTTCTATTGATATTTATATATATTCTGCTTTGTCTGAACTTTTACTCACCGATACATCATCACTTGGATATATAAGCAATTCTCTTTGGGGATCATTTTGTATTAGAGTTTTGTTTTTGGAGATGAAACTTTCAAAGTCTATTGGTTCCACAACTAAGTGTTTATTCTAAAAGTATAAAAGAAGAAAGCAAACAATTAGTTTAATTAGATTTTATGTAGATCTATAAATAATAATAAAATACATAATAAATAATAAAATACATGTATTGAATCAAACTGTACGAGGTCCGATCAAAAAATAACCGTTATTTTCAAATTTTGTAAGTTACGTATGTTCGATTTTCGCATTTTTTCTGTTATGTTGGTACACTTGTCTGTTATATACATAAGTATGTTGGTAATATCAGCCATTTTGGATTGTCAGTTTGTTTTTGACAGATAAAAAGGTTAGTCGTGTTTTGGTGTGCTCTTTGATTTTTTACTATTCGAAAAAATGGATCAAAGTTTTGTGTAAAAAATGAAATTAAATGCGCAAGGACATTTGAAATGTTGACTGGGAAAAACCATTTGGGTTAAATTGCATGATGTTTATAATCAAGAAATTTCAACTATTTATTTAAGTAAATTCTATGAAAAAATAAAAAAACACTAAAATTTTTGAATTTAAATTTTTTTTTTTTTAATTTTTGATAACCCATTGAATGCGCCTCTCAAATACCTTTCATATGATACCAAATTTACATATTGGGGTAAATGTGAAAAAAAAATCAAAAAACCTCTAAAAAGGAGCTTTTTATCTTTTGACCCCAGGACAAAAAAAAAAATTGAGAAACGTAGTCTTAAAATGAATCAAATTTTCATTTTAGTCGGGAACATGCGCAACTTTATTTTGGGCCCCCCCTAATTCAAATTATTATTCAACTCTAATTATTAAATTTTTCTTTTTCTACTTTTAAATTTTTAATTTAGTGACAACATTTCGGCATTTCGGCATTTCGTTTTTGTATTTCGAAGTTTCACAATTAAGGGTAGTGAACAACCTGATCTCTTGAGAAACAAAGATCGCCCCCCCTAATGTATCATATATAGATTAATGGATTTTGAAATTTTTGCCATTAGACAGTGCAATTTAGGGTCCAAAAACAACCATATAATATTCATCTCATTCAAATATATCCGTTTAAAGTTGTGATTTACTAAAATATTTACGATTAATGTGCGAAAAAGGCCAGAAATTCTTATACTTAAGTCATAAAAGTCATAAAGTCGTTAAACAGGTGGGTCCTGTTAATGACTCCTACAAATAAAATAAAAGAAAACAAGAAATAAACTTTAGGGAGGAGCTAAAGGAAAAGTAAAAATTTCTTTATATTTATTATGGAGTGGTCAAGCAAATGAATGACAAAAAACTTATTAGCAAAAAATTAGATTAACAAACAATTTTACATTGACCGCACAAAAGTAAAGACAGGTATCCCTCGGTTTACGGGGTACTTTATTTGCGCGGTTTCGATATAACGCGATTTAATAATAGTGGCCGTTTTTCTGTATAACGCGCTTTTTTACGCGTTTTTAGTATAACGCGATTTAAAAATAGTGGCAACCCTCAAATTGCGCGCATTTCACCATTATTTTCCAAAAAAGAACAGGTTAAATTTAATTTGCAGTGGAAAAAAACTTTAAAGGTAATAAAAAATAAATTAATTTTGTGGTTTTGTTTAAAATATTATTTATTTCAGAAATGCCACCAGAAAAATCAAATTCAAATCCTAAAAGGAAGGTTGGTTTACGTAGTCTTCTTTACAGGGAGAATCCTCATCCTAAGACAAAACTGCTGCAGAAGAGTTTCCTAATAAATTACTCCAATTAATAATAGATGGCGGTTATCATCCCCAGCAAGTGTTTAATGTTGACGAGACTGTGTTGATTTGGAAAACGATACCAAAACGCTCTTTTGTTTTGGATACAAATTCTAGCGCCGCCGATCACAAAAAGTCTAAAGAAAGCGTAACACTTTTGATGTGTTCTAATGCGTCAGGAGATTTTGTTATGAAACCTTTGTTTTTAAATAAGTTCATGAACCCAAGATGCATGAAACATGTTAATTTTTAACATAATTAATTAATAAGGCGTGGGTGACTTCTAAAATGTTTGAGGACTGGTTCCATAAAATTATATCTACTGAAAAGTACAAATAAAATAAATTTAATTCAAATTATATTATACTAATAAGAATTTTTTCAACACGGATTTTCGGTCCCAAATTTAAGTTTTGTATATAGCTAGTGTTTCAATTTGCGCGGTTTATTATATTTCTGGTCCCAAAACAGAATTTTTGTATTGATGAATAATCTTTTTTTACGCGGTTTTGAATTACGCGATTTTTATTCGGTCCCAACGTACCGCGTAAATCAAGGGATACCTGTACATATACGAGTATATTACAAAATCTAAACACAAATAAAGAAACAAAACAGAAAAACGCCAAAATTTTGTTACATGTTTAAAACAAATTTGGAAAATATGTATTTATTTAGTTGTACATATGTATCTATATATTATAAAATGAATATATATTATATGTATGTATGTATATTCTATTCTGTTTTATACAAATACGTACATATAGATCAAAATGTTTAGTATTGTATAGACGGACTACAATAGTAAACAAATGTATACTAAAAGCGGCCAAGGTTAGTTACAATATGGTGAAATTGTAGTCAGTCAGTAAGCCATATAGAATTTATTTCCAGGGCAATTTTTAAAAACGTATAGTAGTGCTATATAAAATATTCTATTTAAAATTTGTTAACATCACGTACATATATAAACACTGCTATATATTTTAAACCTAAATGGTTTATCTTTAAACAGAAGTTCCATCATAAATCTTGAGAAAACAGGGCATTGAACGTCTTAGGAAAAGAAAATGCTGCTGTACTTATTGTTTGTATTTGTTCGTATCTTTGTTTAACCACTTAAAAGTATTTATCTAGTGATAAATTTATTGAATTTTTGAAATATCTATTGGGAATTTTATTTGTTTTATTATTGGAAATGTTTGTTTGAGTTTATATTTACAATATAAAACATTCATTTGGTAAATATTTTCCACAAAAAAAGAACTCATAAATTACACATGCTTTCAATAATATTGAAGCAAAGAGTTCAGCAGAATATGGACAGACCAATAACGTTAAGTGTTTGTTCAGGCATATTGAAACAAGCATTGTAACAATTTCAATATGATGGATTCCTAATTAACAAAAGAATTTTATGAGTATATTTTAAATGAAAAACTTAATCAATAAAAACACAAAATATTTTAAAATTTTCTTTCTTTTAATATTCTAACTTTTGCCTCTTTCTTAAATAAATAACTCTTAATAATTTAAACAAATTTGATCCAGTCTATTTGTAATCTGCCCAAATACTTTAACAATTTTTATTCAAACATCAAACATTTAAAATACTTATTTATTTATTTGAAATCAAATAAATATGACTATTTAATAGCTGTTCTAAATTCTATTGTATATATTTTTTTTAATAAATTATGTGGTCATAAAAACTATAAATAAAGTCTAATATTCAATGAAAGAAGTTCGATAAGTTTATCGCTCAATAGGCATTACTAATATTCATTTTTCACAGTTCTTTCCGTTTTGCGTTGCATTCTCGTAGAGAATTCCATTAAAAATTCAATTCATAAACACAATTGTAATTTAAAAGGAGAATAGTCATGAAAAGAATTTCAGAAAAACTTTAAAAATAAAACACACTCATGTTGCATGAATGCGTTTTTTTTTTTTTTTTTTTTTTTTGAAAGGGGTTTTCAACAAAAAGTGTTTATTTTTAATTGTGTAACTTTGTACAAAGCTAAAGAAAGCAATAGTAAATTAAGAAAGTCTAGAAAACTTTCCTAAGCTTTTATTTCAATTATAAAATTTTAATTTTGAAAAAATTCTTTGATTTTAAACTATTAACTTCTCTTTTCTTTATTTTTTGCCAAACACTTGTAAATCCCAAATGTTTACATTTTGCTAGCTTAAGAAATGTTTGCTCCAATTTTATAATTTCAAAAATAAATATTGAAAAATGCCTGCCGCCAGCACTATTATTATCATTTAGTAATGCATGTTTGCAAATCTGTACATGTGTGTTTCGGTGAAAATAAAAACTAAAATTTCTTATTCGTTTCGTTTCAAGTTGTTGATTAATAGTATTTAATGCATTTTCTTATAAAAACACTTGTTATTTTTCATGCTTATGCAAAAATAATTAAACAATTTTTGTAAAACTAGTCACGACTGTTTTTTTACACTTGAAAGCAGTTTATAGCTAATATTTAAAACATCAATGTAGAATATATAAAATTGCAAATTTTATAAATTCCACATATTTAAATAAAGTATTAAAATATGCAACTACCAAATCATTAATCATCATAGATGCAATGTGCGAACAGATATTGCAGCATCTATGGCATATTTATCAGTGTTAATGGAGAGCATTTCGTGTAAAAAAATTCTTTGCTAAACAAAATTTTGATCAAAATTGTAACAAAGCTAGGCGAATTAATACTAAAATTTTAGCGAATTCATTCGGGTTTTATATATCGAGTTTGACATTAAAAAAATTGTCTCTTGCTATTGGGAAAGTCAGACATTCTATAAAGCCGCATAAAGCTTATTATCAATTCGCCTTGGTTTAATGTACATATGTCATCTGACAAACTTTTTTTTTATAATAATATTTTTTGTTTATAACAAATTAAATACAGTAAGTGAAAGAGTAAGTAATTTAATCTAATGCATTATTGACATTTCTACTACATTTGTTGTATTTGTTGCTCTTATTAATAACCAGTAGTTATTTACTCAGATTTGTTAGCGTACCTTATCAGCATCTGTCTACTGACTCACAACTGGTTGGCAAATGTGACTGTGATTCAAATATGTTTTTTGTTTAACCGTTTGACCCTTAATAGCTAGTCACAGCATTTACACAATCGAATACCAACTACAAATGGACTGTTAATAGTCAGTTCTTGGTAGTTGACCCGTTATCTTAGAAATGAGTTGTTAAAGTGAAATATAATTAAACTTTCGATCTGTGTACAACTTGGTATAAAAAAGGTCTGTGAACATTTATTGGCTTTTTACAAGAATGCCATCAGAACTTGTAACTAATGTATAAATCCACATTTCATTCAGTCGAATACTAACTTTCTCTTTTTGGTTGACTCTGCTCTAAATTATAATACAATTTTAAAGCTTGCATGGTATTACCAAGGGACATTAATTGACAATTCACTTAGCAATGCTGACTTCAGCTGAATCTAGGGACAACTCAGTCTACACTAGGTAATGACTAGGGAGAAGTCATACATAAAGATATCACATGACTTTTATTTACATTACAAAGGCTATAAACAATTTGATTTGAATAAAAAAATATGCAAATTACAATGAAATATGTAAATAGTCAAAAACGAATAAGTTAGCGAATTTGATGTTCTGAAAATCACAAGATTTAGTGCAATAAACAATAAAATAAGAAATGTGGATTTAATTAATAGAACACAAAAACATGTAAATTTGTTTTAAAAACATATGACATACAGAACAATATGGATAAAATCAGAACAGATAAGTTTTAACATTGACCGGCAAACACATAACTTCATAATTTTGCCTTGAATTAATGTCAACGAGAAACACTGATCTGTATCCAGGCGATTATGTAATAATATTTTTAATCAGGACTCAGTACAGATAGAATTTATTATATTTGTAAATTTATGTTTACACTAACGAAACTATCTGCCACACAGTACGAGGACTATAAAATATTGTGCAACTTATTGTCTATGGTTGCCGATCATGTTTTGATGTTTTGATATTTATTAGAGAAGATTTCTTATTATTTTGGCTTGAGTTCATTTTTAATTAATAACTCAAAGAATACCATTGTAAAGTTATATTTTTTCTAGACAATTGACAAACTGGAATGCATTTTCTACCCTGCCAAGGGCGTCATCAGGAATTTTCATTGTCCACGATCAATCTGTAAACATCATCTATTTAACTCACCGTTTTTTTTTTTTTTTTGAGAAATAGAATTCGAGAATTATCATATTTTTTTTACGTGTTGTGAGTTGGAACGAAATTTACTTACGTTTACAATGTGTGTGTATTCTTCTTTATTATTATTATTACAAATTTTTGTATTACATACTTTAAATTTGTTGTTACTTATTTTGCTGCGTCTACCGTTGGTTGACAATATCAGCGAAGTATGTTGTTGTTGTCAATTCTCCTTTATGGTGGATTTCTGTTTTATTGTAACTATGAAAACACCGGAGATGGGATGAACACTTTTTCTACAACGTGCCTTGTGTAGAGACTACTGTTTTTTTGATATTTTTAAAAATCATTACAAACAAGAAATTTAGACGGATTTAATATACATAATAAATGAGAGCTTTTAAACCAAAATAATTACTTAAGAACTTTTATCGACTTGCAAAAGTACTAAAAAAGTACTATTACAATTTCCAACTAAATATAATATTCAAAAGCCATAAATTTATTAACATTTTCGATTTTTTGCAATAAATTATTTAATTACACTGTGAGACAAATGGTAGGGGTGAGTGATCGGGAAGAGTTCAAACTACCGGGGAATGTATTTTCTTAATACATTTATTTATAACTGCTAAACTGTTGCTTATGTAGCGAAACGTTGTATGAACAGATAAAAGGAATTGTAATTCCTAATATTTTTAGATTTGTTTCAGCAAAATCAGACTAGTGGTTCTTGAGTTATGGCGAAACGCCGGGACACGTATAACTTCTTTTTTACCGATATAACATTTCCCGTTGGTTTCATCACGATTTTGACTGTCGCATAGTGTTATTAATAAACTGCAGCTATGCTCTAAGCACTTTCATTTCAGAAAACTATTTTTTTCAACCTTAATATGTCAATTAAGACTTGTTAATTTATAAAATAAATATTTTTAAATCACATTAACTGCATTAAAATTTTATTGAATAACTAATTACAAATTGGTTACATATGTTGTCTCAAACCGTATGAATTTATACATATGGTCAGTTAATAAATGCAATAGACAAATGTGAAAATAAAACCACATTTAAGACCACTGTCATCTGACTACGCATAAAATGCCAAACATATTTTGTGGCATAATTTGGTCATTGACATTAAAATAGTTTCATGTACTTTATTATTGCACATACTACACTTACAATACACAATAAGTTAAAGTGTTTAAGTAACGTTATGAACATTTTTAATTTGAGTAAGACATTTTACTACATACTTTATTTATAATATTAAATAAATAAAGTAATCTTAATATATACATAATTAAGTTAATTTCATAAACATAGAAACCGTAAATATGCTCCAAAAAGTCAAAATATGCTACTAATATGCTGCCAAAACAATTAAATGCAAATATATGCAATAAAGGGCAAATTCCGGGCAAAAATGCAAAATTTTTCAAATGTTTTGAAACGTATAAATGACTTATGCAGGGCTTGTTAGAAGCATCATTGCAATTTCTTAAAAAATCTAAATCAGCTAAATGCATTTAGGTAATATTTTGAACCATTGAGAAAAAATTACATTCATAATTTTGAACCAAAATCGTTTAATTTAGCCGCAAAATATGTAACGTATTGTAATTTGTAATACTCCAGCTGTAAAATATGTATTCAATACTGATTTTAGTGTTAAACACTTCAATAAACAAAATTCTCAGCGAAAATTAGTTTTACTTGTGAAACAATTTTGCTGTAGACCAAAATGAATACAACTTGATACAGACAGGAACGGTTTTATATGGCTTCAAAGTGGTTCGTTTTTTTTTTGCGATAATAAATTTCCTATTTCTAAACAAATTTACGCTGCAATTAATGTTAATGTTGGCATTTAGTTTACAATAAAACAGCTCATTACCAACAACTTAAAACATTTAAAGTTAAAGTTTTAAAAAATAATAGATATACAAAAAAATGCAGTGCGAAATTTTCATTTTTAATTTTTGCTATTGTTGTAAAAACAGAAAACAAGTAAAAAGAGCACAGAAAAAAATGTTGTCAAGAAAACTTTCCATCATTTAAAATGTATTTGCATGATGGTTGGGCAATTTGGCAAGTGCTAGTTACGACAAGTACACTCTTTTCTATTACTAATTTCTCGGCACTATGCTTGTGTTTGTCTGTTGGTAATTCACATTTTTTATTTTTCCATTTTGATTTTGAAAATGTTGCTGTCGTACCACACGCATTTAGGTTGAGACCATTCAAGCATTTTATAACAATTATTAAAACTCAAAACAACAAACTACAAAGTCATGGTCTAGTTCAGGTTCAGTGTTTTGAGCCACTGCGACGAGTACCAAACACAAACCTGCAAGCAGTTTATTTTACTTCCTTTTTTCAGTTGTATTTTCTTTTTTTTTTTTTATTTTACTCAAAATTGTTAAATTTTCATACAAACATAAAAACTACAATGTCATTCAAAAATAAGCATTTTTTATCAAATTAAAAATTATTTGAAAGCCATTAGAAATATGTATGCAAATTAATGCATCATTTGTAACGTATATCATCTCTATTTGAACAATAAACACTTGTTCATGACAATACTCGTATGTGTAAGAGAGTAGAATGTGTTCATTTTTATATTTTAAAGAGCTGTTACTTCCGGTAATTAAGTATGCGACGTTTTTTTTTTTGTTCTCATACATTTTATGAACCCTTTTTAATGGTTTCATGTTGAAATGATTTACTAATAAGAATGTTTTAAATTTCAACCCTGCTTTTAAAACATGATAAAAGTGATTTTTAATATGGACACAAAAAAGGTTTTGTTGTTTATATTATTATTATTTATTATTCTTTTTTTACGTGTTTATTGTTTCATATTTTTTATTGTTATTTTTTACATATAAACTTACTAATTTTTTGTTTATAAACAATATCAACCAACATATACATATGTATATATATAAACATATACACATGTAGGAATTAATATTTCTACATGCATATTAAATGCGTGCTTAAACGAAGTTAGTTTGAAAGGTACTAGGAAAAGAAATTGCCATATATTTAAAATAACTTTATATAGACAAACATTTAGGTAGAGGAGAGGGGGGCACCTTAGAACACTTTTTGCTTTCAAGCCCCATAAAAATTTATATATTTGAATTATTGACTTTTTACATAATTTAACTAATATATATGGAAATAAACTTTAGCTTAAGCCTACAAGTAACTTATTTTTAGTTCGATTTATATTTTTTTAATGTATGAAGTCATTGTGTTCAAATGTGCCCCCCATACGGGGCAGCTTTGAACTAGGCTGGGGCAGTTTTGAACGGCAATTTTATCTTGTAGCGCTTATGTCCGCTTATGTCCAAAAATAACATAAACAGTTATATAATTCGATTTATTTATTAAGAAAAACATAAACATTAACAATTAAAAAATAAAAAAAAAATCAGATCAAAAATAAGTTTTATATTATTAAGACGATGTCAGGTGGCATTACCTTTAAAGCATCATGATCAGCATTGGATTCGTCATTTTCAGAAAATAAGAGAGAATCAACAATGTTTGGTACTTTGGTTGATAAAATAACATGTTCAAAGGTGCCCCGTTTTCTTTGTTCAAACCTGAACTGAAATGACATTTCACGGAAATTTATAATAAATATTTTTTTTTACAAAAATATCAAATAACTTAACTTAATTTTGTTTGAACTGAATTTTGGACTGCAATAAATTTCTTTCACGAAAGAAAACGATCACTGAATACTTCTTACACTCTTACAAAAAAAAAAAGAAAAAAATTTACAATGGCACTGCGAAAACTTGTTCACCCAACTACATTCGGTCGACAACTGAAAAAATTAGCAAAAGTTGTTAACGTTGCTAGAAAACAAGGTTGCAATGTGAAAAACTCGGTTAAGGGTCGGAAAAAATATTAAATTGAGATTTTCTCAACATAGTTCAAAGGTTCCCCGGGTATAAACGTGCTACTTATGCTTTGAGATCACTACTAAAAAGAAAATGAAAATGGGTAATAATATCGTTTAAAAAAACTATGTCAAGTTGAAAAAAAGCACTACGAAAGAATTGGGCCTATGTTACTACAAACACATGACACATAAAACAGTAAATTTGAAATGAATTGTCAGATGATTTCAGAAAAATTAGAAAAAGCTAAAAAATATCTAACTAACAGATCATGTATAAAGAAAAGTTAAGTAGAACAATTTTTTCTATAGAAAATATTCTGTATAACAGTTTTTTCATAAAAAATATTCTATAAATAGTTTATTATTATTATTATTATTTAATAGATATAAGTAAAAATTGTTATGTACATTTACATAATTTACAATATTTCATTTAGACCAAACAGTATAACAGTTTTTTTCTATAGAAAAAATACTCTTTGTTGTTAGTTCCATGGTGAGTGTGATTTCCCACGTTGAGCGGGTTGTTGTTCGTTCTGTGGTGAGTGTGATTTCCTACGTTGAGCGAATTGTTATAATTTTTTTGGTATGTTATCACTGTGGACAGTGATAGGACAGGATGGCCGAGTTGTAAGATTTCTTGTAATGTTACTTGTTGGGAAACTACTTTGTTAATATGCTTGAGAAAAATCCCTTCTCAGTAGGCTATGACATAGAATACTGCACTAAGTAGCTTGTCGACATGGTTATCATTGATTGTTGTGTCAACTCGTTCCATAGATTTCATCGGGCGTGTCGGCAAGTTACAATAGTATAAAATCTATAAATGTTTTCTATAGAAAATATTCTCTATAACAGTGTTTTTCTATAGAAAATAATATTCTGTATAATAATTTTTTCTATAGAAAATATAATTTATAACTGTTTTTATGGAAAATATTCTGTATAACAGTTTTTTTCTATAGAAAATATTCTATATAAAAGTTTTTTATAGAACATTTTCTGTATAACAGTTTTTTCTATAGAAAGTTTGCTGCATAAAAAATGTTTTCATAGAATAATTGTTGCATAACAAATGTTTCTATAGAAATTTTGATGTATGTATCTACAAATAACAAATTTTCCAAATGTTTTTATTTTTCTGTTTAATAGTCTCTCTATAGACAAATTTGTGTATAAGAATTTTTTGTAAATATAACAGTTTTTTATAATGCAAAATTTTATTTTCCATTCATGATACAGATTTTGCAAGCTTACAGGTCGTTAATAGCATGAGACCTTCTACGCGCTCAAAAAATTAGAATCAGCATCAACACTATTATCATTAAATAGCCAATTAAATTCATCTCCCAGCAGATATGAATGCCTGCCACTTTTTGTGATTAAAATTCATTGAAATACCAAGAAATATGTTCGTGCAAGTTAACTTTACGCCAAATTATCTAAAATCGTAACCAAATTTGTTTATTGAAATAAACATTACCAGAAAATATTAACACTTTTTAAAAAATTAACAAAATACTGTCGGACTCAGAAAGTAAAGAAAAATACATAGCAGTATTTGAAAGGTATACAAAATATGCATCAAAATAGTAGATTTTGTAGAGCCAAAATTTTCAAAAGACTTTTCAAACCGGTCTCGTTTGTACATAATAGTAATTGACATATATTTCCATCACATTATGTGGAAGTAGTCAGTGAGTAGTCAGCCGTTCGTTGTTGTTATTATTGTTGTTGTTGTTGCTGTTTGTTTGTAAACAATAAAAGTGAACTATAAACTATTTCATTCAACTCAATTTCTGTTTATTTGTTTTTGTTGTTTTATTAACTTCCAAACAACAACTTCAGAGAGAAAAAATGTATGACAAAGTTTAATGAACCTTTTTTCGAGTTAAAATATATCTTTTATCTAGTTTAATGTCTCAAATTACATGTTTTATACTAGACGCATGTCTAGTATAAAATGCTCAAGTGCTGATGACAGCCAATGATTAATCATAATGATTTGCTGTCAAGCAATATTGTTAAGGATCTGCAATAGGAAATGCTGCTTTATTAGAAGCATGAAATTGCAAAGAAAGATATAACAATTTTTAATAAATTTGAAAAGTTTATCTATTAAAAAAACGAATGAGATACAAAAAATTAATTTTCCATTTGCCTATTTTTTTAAATATTTGTGCTCCATATTTACATAGATTACATTTTATCTTAAAGAGTTAACATATTGTCAAGCAGTCCAAAAAACACATACTTAAGTATTTACTGAAAAACTATTAACATTAGAAAACATTTTCAAGTAGTATACAATTATGTTTTTATAGACTTTATTTTCCCCTTTTAAAAGCTGCATTTGCCACTCCAGCTCATTCATAGACATTAGTTTATACTGTCTGCAATCAAATGTTTAACATTTAAACTTTTCATCTTTAAATCTTTTAGGGGCGTTTAGATAATATTAAGTTCAACCTTTAAGATAGAAAGTTTTTTTTTTGTTGCAGTTTAAATAAAAATTATACGGCATATCCACAATAGAGATAAAGATTGTATTTAATATATGTCTTCATAAGTAAAACAATATCATACATGAAAAGTTTATCAAATAAAAGTTGTTTTCACAGTGTCTCATCGCTTTTGAAGTAGATAGACACTGCACTTCATGAAAGGTTTTTACATATTACATACAACATACAGAAGCAACATAATTGTGCATGTTGGGGTTAAGCAGAAATTCAAAATTTCATTTACATTTACATACTTTTACTTACCCAGCACAGTATTCGTTTGTATTTACATTTGTCCATAAAATCTGTGGCCAACGGTTGCTGGGAATTGTCAACACTAATGGAATCATAACGTTTTGTACAAAACACTTGTATAAATAATGTTTATCAGGGTGAAGTCTACTTGAAACAGTTTTTTAATTGAAAAATTTACTTGCATATATTTTCTTTAATTTAGGATAAAAAACAAAGAAACATAATTAATATTGTTTTTAACCAGCGGTAGGCACTCATAACGACCAGGGCCCGATTTCCTTGTTAACAATTGAACGTCGATGAAGTAAAAAACATGATCAAATAAAAGCCAAAAATCACAATCAATAGCGGACCAGAATAAATATAAACGTTATTATAGTCCACATTGCATGTCCTATTTATGCCGACCACTGCCAACATTTAAAAGTATTTTTTGTACACTTCACCTGGTGCCCCGATAGACTAGGCGATAGATTGCCGGACTATCAGTCAAAGGGTTGCGGGTTCGATTCCCGTCAAAGACTCTGTGTAGACGAGTCAGACATATGGACATAAGTCACACATTTGTAGACCAGTCAGACATATGTAGACGAGTCAGACATATATAGACCAGTCAGACATATGTAGACGAGTCAGACATATATAGACCAGTCAGACATATGTAAACTAGTCAGAGATTTGGTAGAAAATCTAAGGCATGGCAATGGACCATATTGGTCTCTGGGTGAGGGTGTGAGGTGACTCACACCAGCCTTCCTACCTAACCTAACCTATCTATACCCTTCACCTGCATGAGAAGGGTATATACAAGGTGGCGCAAAAGTAAACTTCCGATGTTTTTTGGCTGTAATTAAAAAAAAAATGAAAAACTTTGATTCTTCTTGTGGATTATTTTTATTTGGTCTTTTAATTTTGTTTACATCAAGTCGAGAATATGATGTCATGTAAATGGCCGCCGCCACAGTTGATTGTCATTTGAGCCCTTTTTATGGCATTTTTGATCACTTTGGCCAAAACTTCCGGCGATAGGTCCTCACATTCTTGACGGATATTGTCTTTAAGCGCTGCAAGAGTCTGAGGCTTGTTGACATAAACCCGCGACTTCAAAGAGCCCCACAAAAAGAAGTCTGGAGCGGTCAAATCAGGCGATCTTGCTGGCCAGTGCAAATCGCCCGGGAAATGCATCCTTCAGCATATCGGTTGTGACACGACATCAAGTTGCGGCAAAAAGAACTCGTTGATCATTGCTCTGTAGCGCTCACCATTCACAGTAACCGTTTGGCCCGCGACGTCTTCGAAGAAAAAAGGTCCGATGACTCCTCCAGCGAAAACAGCACACCATACAGTGACTTTGAGCGGGTGTAATGGCTCTTCGTGGGTTACACGCGAATTTTCAGTGCCCCAGAAGCGTAAATTTTGCTTATTTACTTACCCGCTATGATGGAAATGGGCCTCATCACTCATGATTATTTTTGATGAAAAACCCGACCGATTATTGGTCAAATAAATAGTCAGCAATATTCCGCGTTATGGAGCAGTGTAGCGTAACATTGCTTATTAACGTGTATTTCGAATGTGTTTACTACACAAATGTCAAAACAGAACTGACATTAGGGGCCAATCGCAAAATTTATAGCATTTTCTGATAAGAAGATTACTTTTGCGCCACCTGTTATAAGTTTGTCATTCCGTTTGTAATTTCCCCAAAATAATTTTCCGACCCTATAAAGTATATATATTTTGGATCCTTATAGATAGCGGAGTCTATTAAGCCATGTCCGTCTGTCTGTCTGTCCGTCTGTCTGTCTGTTGAAATCAATTTTCTGAAGTTCCCAGATATCTTCGGGATCCAAATCTTTTCAATAATTCTGTCAGACATGCTTTCGAGAAGTTTGCTATTTAAAATCAGCAAAATCCGTCCATAAATAACGGAGATATGAGCAAAAATCCGAGAAAACCTCTGAAAATTTCATCAATACAGTGGCTTCATAAGCCCAAACGTAAATGTTACCAAAACAATAGGGGCCAAATTACCGCATTAGTGATCGAATGAGCTATCGTATCGAAAAATGATTTCGATATCGAAATTATGATAAAATATACTAAATTTCTTGCTCGATATCGAATGCCATAATCTCAAATAAGAAAATTACGATCAATTTTACTCGATATCGAATGCGGTAATTTGGCACCAGGCCAATTTTGACAGTCTAAACATTTACCTGTGGTTGTTGTAAAACTGTCGTCAGGGTGGAGGGTATTTAAGATGCGGCACAGTCGAATATCGCATTCTGACTTGTTTATATATGTATTTTCCAAACCGTTTCATTTAACAAATCCTCTGCTGCAACATTGTAACCTTTTCAACTCTTTGTGCGCCAACCTTTTAAATATACTCGTTGTTGTATGTATTTTTTTAGTTCAACACCAACTCACTTGCAAACAACTTTACATTGTAAAAATTTTAACTAATTTTCCATACAATCAGTCAGTCATACTAGTCTGTGTTTGTCTGTATTGCATTTATTACCAGTTGCTAGTACTTTTCAAGCCATTACAAACTTGTATAGTGATTTGTATTGTAATGTACGAACGAGTGTATTTATGAGTACTTAGTAATAATAGTAAATTGCTGTCATTTGTATTTAATCAGATTCGCTTTACTTTCAAAATAAACCTACTTAACCACTAGCCTTTTTCAACTCTATACACCTGATATTTTTATCTGTACTCATATTTCAATTTTAAGTAGCCAACTGCTTGACTGTCTACAAGTTGATCTTTTTTTTTCTTTAAGCATTTTAACAAATTAAAAATATGTTAAAATGAAAATTTAGAAATGGCAAGTTTTTCTACTACATTTACCACCAAAGAAGAAGCACACATTGTCATAATTAAAATTCTTAATGTCTTGAAAAATAAAACAACTTTCGCGGCTTAATAAATAAATATGTGTAGTATAAAATACTACATACATACATATACTACAAGCAATTTTACTAAAGGCATCATAAATTGATTAAAAAGAAAAGAATTACGAAAATGTTAAACATTCTGAATTGAACGATTGAATGTTTATGTTGTGTTAATGAAAATTTTTATCAAAAAAGTTTCTGGAATTAAAAATTAAGCTTGTTTCTTGATGAAAATCGAAAACAAATGAGTTTTAGAAGTCAATTTTTTCCTAATATTTCTGTATTGAAAAACTTTTATCACATAAAATATAAAGATACTGAGCTACTAAAAAGAATCTTTAAACAAAAATTTAAAAAATTAGATTATAAATGCATTAAAATGTATTTCCAAAACTGATGCGTTTTCGATTTCGATTTCCATCACATGCCTGAATATCTAGCACAATTGAGGTCGAGATGGAGCAATAGGCTCAAAGCTGACCAACAAATAATTCATTACTAACAAAAATTCCGCCATAATACAATCTGTCCTTATAATTGCATACAGTTTTTATGTTAAGTTCTCTGATTATACTAAAATTCTTAGAAGTTCGATTTTGATCGTTAAGTTTGCACTTGTAACTACGCTTGCCCTTGATTTAATATAACGGAGTGTATTTTTTATTAGCAATTTTACGAGCATACCTACATGACAGTCAGTGCATCAAAGTGATGGGTCAGTCGGTTACTTTTCTGTCTGTCCATCTGACTGTCTGTGAGTCCACAAGTGTATCTGCTAGTTTGTCCGTATGGGTGACATACAAGTAAGTAGATTATTGTTAAAGCGTTTTGTTACACTTGCAAGCAATTAAAAGAAATACATTTCTTTTTATTATTTCAACATTTAAGACATGATTTAAAATAAAAAAATACGAAAAAAATAAACCCTCAAGAATTTCAAGTCACAGCAAATGTAGAAAAGAATAAACGCCATAATAAGCAACAACTAAGAAGTAGTTTTGTATTGAATTAAGAGCCACCACAAAAGGAAATTTGAAATTAAATAAAGTTTCAAATAATTTTTTAATAAACTATGAATTTAAAGATTTTAGTAATTATTTAAGCTTAGGTCTTTTTTATAAAAAAAAATAGCCTGAAGAAGCTACACAAAGAGTAGCCAAATATTAAAATAAAATTTAAATTTTTTATAAAACATAACTAAAGCTTAAATAATTACTAAAATCTTAATAAAAAAAGGTAAAATAAACAATAATAAGAACTATAAAGTTTAGCTACAAAACTAAAGTCTAATTATAAAAATTTATAAAAGTTTAAGCTGATTGATTATTACATACATACATATGTAGGGGAGAGGGGGCACCTTTGAACACTTTTTGCTTTCAAGCCACATAAAAATTTATATATTTGAATTATTGACTTTTTACATAATTTAACTAATATATATGAAAATAATCTTTAGTTTAAGTCTACAAGTAACTTAGTTTTAGTTCGATTTATATTTTTTTTATTTTTTTAATGGATGAAGTCATTGTGTTCAAATGTGCCCTCCATACGGGGCAGCTTTGAACTAGGCTGGGGCAGCTTTGAACGGCAATTTTTTCTTGTAGCGCTTATGTCCAAAAAATAACATAAACAGTTATATTTTATATATATATAATAAATTCGATTTATTTATTAAGAAAAACATAAACATTAACAATTAAAAAATAAAAAAAAATTCAGATCAAAAATAAGTTTTATATTATTAAGACGGAAAAGGCCTTGCGATTTCAGGTGGCATTACATTTTCCTTTAAAGCATCATGATCAGCATTGGATTCGTCATTTTCAGAAAATAAGAGAGAATTAACAGTGTTTGGTACTTCGGTTGATAAATTAACATGTTCAAAGGTGCCCCCTTTTTCTTTGTTCAAACCTGAACTGGAATGCCATTTCATGGAAATTTATAATAAATATTTTTTTTTACAAAAATATCAAATAACTTAACTTAATTTTGTTTGAAATGAATTTTGGACTGCAATAAATCTCATTCACGAAAGAAAACAAACACTGAATACTTCTTATACTCTTACAAAAAGAAATAAAAAAATTTACAATGGCACTGCGAAAACTTGTTCACCCAACTATATTCGGTCGACGACTGAAAAAACTACCAAAAGTTATTGACGTTGCTAGAAAACAAGGTTTCCATATGAAAAACTCGGTTAAGGGTCGGAAAAAATGTTAAACTGAGATTTTATCAACATTGTTCAAAGGTGCCCCCTCTCCCCTACATACATACATATATCTCTGCATAAAAAATATTTTTCACAAATTTCACAAATATTAGTTAATTAATCCATATTATTTTAATGAACTTGTTTAAAGATAAATATAGAAAAAATAAACAAATTATTAATTCATGATCTTTTGTTAGCTAAAAAACAGACATAAACAAAACTTTAGCTCATTTACACCAACTTAATAAATTTTGAAACTTTTCTACAGTTTTCTATTTAAAACAAAAAAAATCTAAACTTGGCTGTATCACTGACATAAACTTGCATGTTATTAATTATGCAAAATTATAAACAATTCATTACTGCTTTTACTCTTATCTTTCTCTTAGCAATTTTACAATAGAAAATTATAGGTTTGAAATTAAATATTAACCGCAAAAAATAGTGCATTATTATTAGTGAATTGTTCGCAAACACAGCTATAAAATTTCATTAGTAATTAAAAAAAAACAATGCTAAAACGAATAAATGTCAAGTTACAATTTATTCAAAAAAAAAAAATTAAATTAAAAGCAATATAATAAAATTAAATTTATTACAGTTTGAAATTCATTTTACAACAATTTTTATTACCACAATATTTTGTAACATAGATTTTTAACCTTTCAATTTGTTTTTTTTTTCTTTTAAACACTTGCAGACTTAAAGATTAAACATTTATATCTAAAATTTCAAATCTCCACACCTTTGGCAACACCAACATCATTGTGTTTGGAGTGGATTGTACCCACTGACATTTTTAGCAACATTATGTACAACAAAACCAACATAAATAAAAACAAAAAACATTACGTCATTTTATTAAAAAGAAACAACATTAAAATTCAAATTCAAACTTGTTTTTTCAGTTACGTGTAAAGTTAAATTCCTGTCTAAAGAGTTTGAAAAATGATAGAATAAACACATAAAATGTAAAGATGATTTTAAAAGAGATATCAACAAGAAATTCAAGACACATTTTATTTTTCATTTGTTAAATGTGCCGCGCAATTATTGTGTTTTATTAGAATTAAATAATTGGAGTTGGACAACAATTGTATGTTAGTAGGTGGTACGCGCGAAATAAATAGTGTACACTTTTAAGATAAACACAGATCTGCATAAATCTATATATGTGAATACATATTTATATGCATATATATACATACATATAGTTTTGAACAAAAACAGATAATATCTATCAGAGCTTCTAATTTAGAATTAAAATGGTACACATTTCAATCGCTTAAACTATTCCAAATTTCAATAATTCTTTATAATAAATGTGAATAGATATCACTGAATATTGATAAAATGTTTAGATAATTTAATTCTAATCTTTACGGGGTCAAAGGTCTATGCTAACAAGATCACAAAAAACCCTTGTACTGAAGCAGATAATTCAACAATAATTTTAATAATAATTTTCATGTAACAATTTCTACCTTCAGTAAAAATAATTTAATGAAAATTAAATTTAATGAACTCGAGCCTAAATAAAGAAATATCAAAGATTTATAATAATGGAACATTTTACAAATTTTCTCCTCAAGTGAATCATATTATAATTTCACCTCAATCATAATATGGTTATGTAAACACATGTTAGCTGGCATGAGCATATTATTGTTGTGACACAATCATATTATGGTTCAGATCAATCATACTACAGTTGAGATCAATCATACTATGGTTATATTATTATGATTATATTATCTAATATGTCATTACTTTATTGAGCATGTTATGATTGTAGCCACATGATCATATTTTAAAGCATTTTTGTTACAATTTCCACAAACATAACATTGTTAATAATCAATCATATTTTCAAGCATACATATAGCAATAATAATGTACATATATATTTAGAAAATAGCAACCAAAACATAATTGGTGAAACCATGTTATTATTGAGATAAAATGTATTTAACAATAAAATTGTTTTACGACAAACATTTATGATTACATAAAATATATATATAGTTGTGACAACCATATATATTTACAACATGTAACTTAAATCTTGCGTACATTTTTTCTGATCATTATTCTATAAATGGACTACATTTAATTGACAATAAGTTAAATGAATTTTATTAAACGCAAGTAAAGATTGTCATTAAATTATGTAAATTTTCATTAAAAAAAAAACAAAACAAATGTCATTTATATGTTACTTTTAGACATCATTAAAGACATTATGCGTAATTTTCTAATAAATTATTAAAGAATTTACATTACGAAATAAATTTCAACATTTAAATGTCAATGCATTAAAATAACTCTCAACATGATTGCAACGCTGATATGTTATGACTAGACAAAGCAAATTAATTGTAAAGAATTATTCATTTAATAAAAGACAGTGAAACTAATAAGACTTCAGACAATCTACAGGAATAAAATAACAATTCACTTGATAAACACGTCAAAAAAAATTACGCATTACAAATAAACAAGTGAACATGTGAAAACTTTGCAACAAATAAATTTGTAACTAACGTCACCAATTAATGGCAATTTTTCCAGACTTTATTTATCAATTATCAAAGTCAAGCCATAAACATACTCGTATGCTCGTAATTGTTTTAAAAGTTTTGTTTTTAGTTTTCTATAAAGACATATGTTAATATGTATGTATCAAGTCCTTGTTAACTAACATACATATAAGTTTGTTTATTTTATGGGTTACTAAAAACTTTATGATGTGAGTCCCCATCATATTTAAAACATGCTCATATCTTGGCTAATTTGTTTAATGTTTGAATTTTCCGCCTTTTATATGTACATATGTATGTATTTGTTTTCATCACTAAATTCAATGATTACTTTTACCCAGAAACGAATATATCTATGTATAAGAGTGAACAACTAATAAACAAATGTAGTTGTTTATCCAAACAAACAACTATCCACACATCATATGCCTACAATTTTATGTGAATATACTGGAACAATCACATTAAGTAAATGTCATTCATTCAAGTATTACGGCAGCATGGTGATGTTGTTCATGTTGGTGATGAGGAGGAAAACAAATAAAAATAGCTCATAAAGATTGCAAAAAATTGTTTGTATTATTAAAATTACATAGTTTATTTGTTAATATGCTGCTCGTCTTTCGTTGTTAGCAACACTAGTTTCTATGGGAAACTTGTTGGCAGGAAGAGATGTTTTCAAAGTGTATATTTTGTTGTTTTGGTTTTGCAGTTAGTTTGAAGTTAGTTTTAAACTTATTGAAAGATTTTGAAAAATTTTTAAAGGCAAATAAATTCTTAAAGAAATTTTACCCAAAATAATAAAAAATTTCTTCTAAATAACATAATCAATTAAGGATGAACTTCGCTCAGGTTCGTATCGTTTACATGTGTCCGATCATGTAAAAAGTGTTTGTTAAGCTATGTATAGACCAGTGCTCGCCAAAGTGGTGGTCCGTGGACCGGTGCCGGTCCGTCAGCCATAAGTCGCCGGTCCGCAAAGGGCGTCTCGCGAAATGGACAACGATTTTTTAAACGATTATATATACATATACGACTATATGTATACTCCACACTTCTAAACATTGTACAATTATCTACATGGTAGTAGCACTGTCCACAATTGAGCCACGACTTGATAAGCTTGTAAATAATAAACAGGCTCACCTTTCGCATTAGTAAACATCGACTTTCGTAACTTTAAATGGAATGACACCTTCCAATAGCACTAATCTAATTTTAATAAAACTTAACGTGCTTATAATATGTCTTATTATTATAACTTTACAGTTGTTACATTTGTGATGTTTTATATTACTGTTTATTGAGGCTAAATACAACTTGTATAATAAAAACAACTTAAATTTGTTAAACATTCATAAATAATCGCTAATTTCTGCTATCATGAAATGGTAATAGGTCATATATAGACACCCGGCTAATAAAGAAATGCATTTAAACAAATTTTAATACATACATACTTGAGGTGATCGTAAACGAAAAATTATCAATAAAAAAGGTACCGGTCCCCGACGTAATAGAAAAATTGCAGCCGGTCCGTCACACTCAAAAGTTTGACGAGCACTGGTATAGACGATTGTCAGATATTACAAAGTTGTTCGAAAAATGATCAGAAAATGTCTAACAACTGCGTGAACTTAAAATTTTTGTCTTCCAACGTTGTAAGAAAAAGCTTTTTCAGTACATTGCAAGATAAAAATATTGTCAGACATCTAACAATCGTGTAAACACAAATTTTTGTCATTGTCATTGTTTTAAGACAATTGTCAAACATTTTTCATTGTCATATGTGCAACGTTTATGCATCTGCCAATGACAGCATTGTTTTAGAAATTATTTCTAAATGCAACTCTGTTTATACATAAATAAACAAACAAGAGTGCATTAATAACATTTTGGAAAAACAATTTCGGTTGACAGATAAATTCATTGTGTGACAATTGTGTGGCAATGAAATTGTTAGTTTTCTTACAGTCGTCTGAACTGACAATTTACCTTTTGCTAACAATTTTTCAATGTCAGTACATTGCTAGATCTGACAACGTTGTAATATCTGGTGACCGTCTATACATAGCTTTATATGTACGTTATTTTTGTAAACAATTGTCAGCTGTCAAACTGACACTGAAAGTATTACCATTGAACAAAACTAAAAGCTGTAGTAAGTTTCAATGAATATTCTGTTTGATATAGAAATTATTATTTCAAAATAAAATCTCGCCTATAATTGAATTTGAATTGTTGTTGCTAAGTAAACATTATAATATAATTAATTAAAATTATTGTTATGTTTTGCAATTCAATTCATTTTGAAGACTTCATGAATTCGGGCCTCAAAGCATACCTACCTACATGTACGTTGTGTGGCATGGAGATATTTTAAAATCTATCTCTTTTATTATGGTTGTTATTTTTTGTTATGGAAATTAACTGACACTAATTTCCAAAACATTAAATTATTCAATAATTTGTATTGTATTTTTTTTTGTGTGTATTTTTTTCGTTTGTTTGTAAAGAATTGCCTTTAACGAATCTCATCAAAATTAATTTATTTATATAGCGTGACTGACTGACTTACTGATCTAACAAATAAATTTTAATGCACCTAAAATCACAATGATTTATTTATTTGTTTGGAGAAAAATACCACTTCTTCTTTCAATCGAATGAATTTAATCACAAATTTATTTTAATTATAAAATATAATGTATGTATGTATGTATGTAGATTATGTAATACAGGTTATAGGAAATAATACATCTATAAATTATAAATTTATAATGTTATTTCAAAACAATTGTGTATATGGTATTTCTATAAGAATCTGCTGATTAAAATGTATATATGTATATGCTTAGTTAAACGTTCTTGTTTATTCCGATTTTATTTAAATATGTTCAATTCCGCATGGCTTTCATATTCTGTTTATATTGTAAGCTTTGATTTTTTCGTTTGTAGTATTAGAATATGACGATTTAAATTCAATATATTTAGTGCATCTCAAATCTCAGTAAAATTAAAAACTTATTTGTGAGTTGGGAGAAAAATACCTACAACAATATTTTTTCTTTATCGACTTAAGGTGAATTCACCCATTTTTTCTTAACAAAAATTTTTCCCATTCGCACGATTTTTTCTGAAAAATCAAAGCTGCCATATGTAAACAAAATCTATTAGTTTTACAAGTGCGGCCATTAACTTATTTTGCATTGGGTTTTAAGTGTCAAAATACAAATATTAAATTATTTTAAAGTACATATGTATTGTGTATTCAAAATCACAGATATAAATTCAAAATGACTGAAAAAAGAAAGTTGCTTTTGCTGACATAAGGCATTGTTATTTGTATGAAAAAATACAACCTATTGGCAACTCAATTCATTTTTGTCCAGAAAAAATATATAAAATTAAACCAATTCAAGTTCGTAAAAAATATTTTCTCTCTCTCAAAAAGAGAGACGTCAAACTTCATATAAAAAAAAATTGTTCGAACAAAATTTTTGTTAAGAACGAATGGGTGGATTCACCTTTATATTATATTGTTATGATCCCATCATTTAGTCAAATTTTCTTGTTTAATTTAATTTCTGTAGCAAATTAAATATGGATTTGTGTGGTTTTTGACTTCTCTTTATTTTATATGCTTTAGTTTTTTCATACAACATAATGACTTAGAATTAATATTTGAAGTACATTTCAAATTTCAGTTAAATTACGACTATGTCTGTTATTCTTTATTGAGTGATTATAAAATTAAAATATATTTTATATGTTTAGATTATTTCGCTCTGAACATATCAATTATTAAAATTATCTTGTTTATTCAGTTCTTGATTTAAACATTTTCTATTTTAATTTTAAATGGAAAACATAATTTTATGGTTTTCTGGTCTTCTGTTTAGTTTGTATGCTTTGATTGTTTCGCTTGTAGCATTAGCGCATAACAACTTCAATTTAAAATTCAATTTTATAATTAAAGTATTTATTATATAGTTTGAAGGTACTTTTAAATAAAAAATTGATTTTTATAGAAATAAGTAAAAAAGATACTTAATGTGGTAAATAAAATGACATAAATTCAATGCATACAATGTTGTGACAAGGACATAAAAAAAATGAAAAATAGTAAAAGTAGTATATATGTATGTATATACATTTAGAAGAATAATATAATACAACCAACAACAAAATAAACAAACTATATACATTAAACTTACAGCTAACAAGAAAAACAGGCTTTCACTTTGAAATGTGTTTTGAAAATCTGACATAAATTCCAAACTATCATACAACGTGGAATATTGTTTTGCGCTAGGTGTTTTAAATATTAAAAAAAAACATGCCACATTTAAAAAGGAAACATAAATGATAAAAGAAAAAAGTAAGGAACGGCTGTTGTTGAGTGACTCAATATTGAATCAAGTGTAAAGAAAAATACAAACAAAACAGAAGTCGTCTCAAGAACTATGCAAAAATTATTATAATAATAATTTGTTATCAAACAAAAAATAACAGGGAAAATAACTGAATTTATAAATGTATACAAAGCCTAAGTATGTGGAAATTAAATTTAAGAAAAATATGAATAAATATTAAATATGCACATACATACATACATATGTATGTATTTTTAAATTAAACATCGACAAATTGAAATAGAACAACAACAAAAATTCAAGAATAATTTAAAACGCCATTAATCACATTGAAAAATTACAACAGAATAGAGATAAACAAACAGTTGAAACTTAATTATACAAACTATTAATTTATTAATAAGACAACAATATGTTTAAGATAATTTAATTTGATTAAATTTTGCATAATAGAGTTTCCACTTTTTATCTTGACCAAAAGAAAATATGAAATTATTTTCTATTTATAGAAACACATGACTCATTCATTCCATTACAAATTATTCAATTCAACATTACCCATTTTTTACTACCAGTATTACGCTGTTTGTTTGTGGGATATTTCATCTGATTTGAATTTGCCGTATGATGATAATGTTTAGCGTTTTTTTACAAACAAAAAAAAAAGAGAATGAAAGATAAAGAGAGAGAAATAGATTAATTTAATGTTAATATGTACTCATAAATATGCAAATGTTATGGTTAATAAAAAATTATTATAATTAATGTCTTTAACAGCAACTACCAGTTACAGCCATACCTAAATACCGACGGAAAACGGAACGTATTTTTACGCTGAGCATTAGCGCTGATACCCCATCCCTAAACAAAAGCGGCAACGTTATGTCAAAACAATAAAAACAGGGTTATCAAACAAATAAATAAAACGACCCTGTTTATTGTAACTGCTGGACATTGTTGTTTTATTTCTCAATGAGTTTGTTGTGGATCCGGTTTCGTCGTTTCAATTTGGGTTCAGGAAATTCCACTCAACGCAACATGCTCTTTTGAAACTTCACAGTGATGTTATAAGGAATCTGAGGGATAAAACTTGCACTGTTGTCATATCATTGGGCATCGAGAAAGCGTTTGATTCCGCTTGGCATAAAGGAATTCTTTTTAAAATGGTGAATCTTGGAATTGATCCCTTCCTGGTTAAAATATTTCAAAGTTATTTCTGTGACCGGAAATTTTATGTCCAAATTAATGAAAATACCTCCGTCTTTGATGATGTGAAAAACGGAGTCCCCCAGGCTAGTGTGCTCGCGCCCTTCCTTTTTAAACTCTTTCTTCATGACTTCCCACACTTAACAGATGACTCAAAGGCAATCCTATATGTTGACGATTGCTTAATATATTCCCATCACGAATCTCCAATCCAGGCCCTTAGTACAGCAGCATACCATTTTGGCATCATAAACAACTTCTACAAAAATGGGGTATTAACATAAACGCGTCAAAATCCGAGGCAATATGCTTGAGGAATGCTTCTGGCAAATGTGCTAGATTCGTGGTCCCACAGAGCAGGCTGCTGCAGCTCTCTCTTGACGGCGTTGATATTTCTTTTAAATCTAGCATAAAATATCTTGGGTTAAATATTGATAAACTAATGAAATTCAACAAACATGGTCGATTAATACTGTCAAAGGCGAAGCGTATTGCCAGTATGTTTGCTAGTTTGATGAACAGTAAATATCTTCATCAGAACACGAAGCTGTTTTTATACAAAGTAGCTATCAGATCTGTTCTCGTATATGCTTTCCCCATCTGGTTTTCTATTTCTCCAGTAGTGGCCAGAGAATTGGAAATATTTGAACGCAAATTATTGAGAAGATGTATTGGTAAAAATTTTCGGAACCATACGAAACGTTACTCTGACAAATACGTGTATGAACAATCAGGTGTTGTTCCATTCTGCAGATACGCCATGGTTCTCCAAAGGAAATTTGTTGATGACCTCGAACTTCATGACAACGCCTTGATGAATGAAATTTTTGAATTTGAGAGAAATATTGAATGGACGGACTCATATTACTTGTCACCCTTGCACGGTTTCTATAGCAAGGCTACTCCTGGTTCCCATAGGGGCTAACTCATAATCTGTGATATTTTTAACTTTATTGGTACGTTATGAAAGCTTTGACTATTTTTATATACATATACTGTGAATTTTCCATTAATATCAATTTTTTATACTTGTACATATCGTTCGATTTATGAACCTTCTGTGATAATTTTAGTTTTAAGTGTTTTTTAGTTTTATGTTATTTTAATTGTTTAACAGACTTTCGCTCTGTTCGTCATTGCAAATGCCGGGAGCAAGCATTGCTCATCCACTTAACTGAACAACATTATGTATAAATTCAACTTCACTATAGCTAGTTCTTCTAAGAATTTTATTGTTATACTGTCGATTTGTATATCAGATTATCTAAAAAAAGAAAAAGAAAGAAGTCTCAATAAAAAAATATTTACTTACTTGTTTTATTTCTCTTTTTATTTTGTTTTGTTTTCTTTTGCAACTAACTTCACTGTGAAACGCCTTGTCAAAATCGGATTTTCCAATAGCAAAGCGTTGCCGTCGCGTTGTTTTGGTCTGCTTCATACAAAATGTATGAGCATGAGAAATTTTGACATTTAAAAAACGCTTTCCGTCGGTATTTAGGGATGGCAGTAACCAAAGTGTTAATGAAAAAGTGCTCACGTTAATATATTATATTTTGGCATGACGTCTAACGTGTATTGCCAAGTCAAAAAAACTAATTATTAAAGTAAATGTGTTTAAAATTGTGTGCAGTATTTTCACTTTTTGTTAATAATTTCACAAATGCACTAAAGAAATTGGAGTAAAAAGTAAAAACTCAAAGTAAAATTATAATTGATGATGTTTAATTTTAATGATTTGCAACTGGGGTTTAATGAGATTAATAAAAAATTAAAAGTAACAAAATGAAACCATACAAAAAGAAACCGTAGGGATGGCTATTAAATAATCCTTGATATATAGCAATAGGTTGTAAATACATCAAATTTACCATCATTTTCGTAAAGTTTGAAGTTCTATAAGTTCTTCAATTTATATTTATTATTTTTAAAACATAATTATGTTACTCTATAGAGCAATAAATTAGAAATGCCTGTAATTTCAAAACTTAAAGGAGTATATTTAGCATTTCTAAAATAATATTTTAATTGAATTGTATATGCTTTGGTTATTTTTTTTTTATTTATTTAATTTTATTGACAAATAAATATTGTTTCAAATTCCAATTTAAAGCCTCAGCACCTTATAGATTTTATTGAAACAATAGCAATTCATTATGAAAATTATATTAACAATATTTAGTTATATATGTATATGTACATATGTATATATTTAAAAACAATTCGTGTATAGAAATAAATATATTATATTAGAAGTGTTTCTATATTATCTAACAAATATATTTTAAGATTTTGTTTAAAAGATGGCATAATGGATATATTTTTCAGTCTAACTGGTAAATTATTGTACTCAATTGGACCAGCAAATGCAAACGTTGCTTGGTTAATTCAATGCGACATCTTGCAATTTGTAAGTTAAATGCTTGTCTTGTTGTTCTACCAGTACGTCTTATATTTGGATAAAATTTGACTGATTTTGGGCTAAATCCTCTTATATACTTAAATATGTACAACAACATTTGCTGTTTATATAAACCCCGAACTGGCAAGATATGTTTAGCATTGTATTTGTATAAGTTGACAGTGGGAAAATGTAGTGGAAGGTTATAAACTATTTTAAACGCCTTGTTTTGAGCTGAGTGTAAGCTTTTAAAGAATTTGTCATACGGCATCCATATATTAATGGCAAGTAAGTTAAATGTGAGTGTACAAGTGCCTGATAAATCATTAATTTTGCATTAGTATTTAGTTTGTTTCTAAACTTATATAAAATTCCAGCAGCCGCTGATATTTTAGAATTAACTGTTGCAATATGCACGTCCCACAGCAAATTGTAACTTAAATTTAGTCCCAGATATTGTACAACCTTTGATTCTGTAATGACTGACCCGTCCACATGAATAACCATTTCTTCCGCATTTCTTTTAAAATGTGGTCTAAATCGTATAAATTTAGTTTTATCTGAATTTAAAACCAATTTATTTAACCGGGCAAACTCCGTTAGTATTGCAGCGTTATATTCTATTACCGTTTGTAGCACCTTCTCATGTTTGTACTTATAAAATATACATACATATATCGTCTGCAAACATTATCAATTTCCCATAAAATGTTATATTTTTCAAGTCGTTAATATATATTTAAAAAAGTAATGCTCCTAGGACACTGCCCTGGGGAACCCCATAATGTACAGGTAACAAGCTGCTCATTGCATCACCAATTTAAACAAATTGAAACCTGTTTATAAGGTAATCATTCAGAAGTAACACTGTTCTATTCTATTCTGTTTTAATTTAAACGTTTTCAATTCCATTTACAAATTTAGTACATTTGTTTTCCTATTCCTATTTGAAGACAATAATTTCCTTCTTTTGTTTTTTAAGTTTTTGGTTTGTATGCTTCATCTTCGTGGCATACTGACACATATAATGCAATTCCATTGGATTTGGCTGAAAACAATTGATTAGCAAATCATTTAATCATGTAGCTGGTATCATAATATAGTTGCAATTGTACAAGATCCCAGGATTTTATACTCAAATCTTTCTTTCAATTATTAAACAACTTTTTAATAAAATAGAAATTTGAATTATAAATTTAAAAACTTTTAAAATTCTAACTTCCATTTCATCCGTATATGTAACGAATAACCATAAGTTTAGACTAGCTAGAATTTTAAGAAACTCGAATTGTTAAAATCATTTTACATTCAATCGTTAGCCTGAAAACAAGCTTTAATTAGAGTTAATATTAAAATATAAAAAATAACAAAATTTAACTTAATAATACTCTAAAATATATTCCATAATAAAAACTAAAACCTAAAATATCAATTCTTTAAATAAATAATCTATTTAAAATTATAAATTTGTTACATTTATTTATACAAACCACACACATAACACATACACATACAAATTTAAGCTCACACAATCATTTACACACACACTCTTTACACAATCCCAATACTCTAAACAAAAACTAATTATCTTCTATTATATTCTACTTCTATGTCTTAAAAACTACCCTCTATATATTGAGAAATATTGGCGGATTTACATTTATTCCTTAACTCAATACAGTCCACTTCTCGTTAAACTCAAAATCCACAAGTTTCTTCAGCAATCATATATTATATGGTTGGGTTCAATTATAATATCGTTAGACAAAATCATGTTATGGTTGTGCCAATATTATAATACGATATTTGGATCATTGGTGCCTATTATGAGCAAAATTAGATTTTCGACTGCGGTCGAAAATGCTTATCGAACGAATTTTCATTTGGTATTATGAACACATTCGATGATAAAACGCTATTGTGAAAATCACTCTTTTTGGGTTATTCACAATAGTACATTTCTATCAGCTGGCGTCATATTTGTTTACAAATTCTTAAAGAAAAATAAATTAAATTTGAAATGACCACCACGGAATTATGGTTTAATAATTCGTCTGATGAATAGAATTAAGCTTCTGTGTAATGCCCTCCCATTTTTTGGCTGGCTGAACTTTAGAGCAAATACATTTTGCCAACAGTGGATATTCTTCCATGAGAGAAACGAGCTTCACCAATTGCTGTTTTCTACTAACGACCTGCAGGATATTAACAAAAGTAATTTACAAGTAGTATTTGGTTGACCAAAACCAAAAAAAAAAAACTTACATTTTAAATAAATTTTGCACAGTTTTATACAGCATCGACAGCAAATTTGTGTTCGATAAAAAATTCGTTGAACAACGAAATTATCGACAGCGATGCCAACTCATAATACAAATTTTATATTCGATAGTCGATTTTCGATAGCCAGCGAATATCGATTGTCAAATGCAGCTCATAATATGATCGCATATGATTATATTATAATATTTTATAATGCTAACCATTAGTATATATTATATAATATAATTTGACAGCAATTCTAAAATCTAATCTATTGTAATAATAATAAAATCTATGGGTGCCCCGATAGACTAGGCGATAGTGTGCCGGACTATCAGTCCGGGTTGCGGGTTCGATTCCTGCCAAAGACTGGGTGTTATCTGCATATAATCCAATATAATCCAAAAAGCTTCGCAGTTTGTGTTTGTTAATTAATCATAATATGACGCTGTTTGATTTTGGTAACCTCAACCATGCTTTTTTTATATTCTTTGTGTTAAAAACAAGAGTTTTGTTTTAATGCGCATGTAAAGATTTAATAATTCTACTTTGTTCTCACAGTGTTTACATATTCAAAAGTAAACACATTTCAGTCTCAGAGCACAATTTTAAACCAACAATCTTTAATTAATCATTAATTTTAAACAATATTATATTAAAAACTAATGTTTGCTATATTTAATTATTTGTTTTAGACATTAAACATAAAACTGCAGGTCAAACTAGTTTAAAAACGAAAATATTAACATTAACCACAATTATATTAAACACTTTTGGAATCAAATAAATAAAATGCCAAACTCAGCTCCAAAGAATGATATTAGAATATCAACAATAAAACTGCAATAATTGCTTGAAAATAAATAAGAGAAATAACAAAATTTGGTAAGAAAAAAAAAGATGAATGAAAATAATTGAAAACCTTGAAATTTTTATAAAGTTTTAATTTTGTTCAGCATGTGTTGAAAGTAGATTTTTAAACAAAACTTAATAACACAAAAAAATATATATAAATAGGTACATATGTATTTCTATAGAACCCTATTGTGAGATGTTTACTGGTCCCCTCACTATACATATCAATTCAAACAAAAACCATTAAAATAAAATTATAGTACTTAGTGCTCGTACTCTTTATGCCGTCATAATAAAAACAAACACTCAACACGTGGTTTGATATAAACACAGATAAAAAGTTGTGAATAAAGAAAGTTTGTACAACACATGCATTTATTTATTTCTTTTTTTTTTTGTTCGCTACCTGTCAGGTAAGACGTATTAACTTAAACAATAAGACTTTTTGTTTGTTTTTAGAATTTTCGCCAACGCAAACAAATGTGGAAAACGTTTAATAACCATACATTTTTGATGGGTTTTCTTTTTTTTCATAACTTATTTGAATCTGTGACATGCCCAAATACAATAGTCAATTTCACTTAAAAATACATAATTAAAAAAACCCACCTCTGATCAAACAATTTTTCTTCTGTGTGTTTTCTGTTTGCTTTTTTAATGAAAATGAATTCGGCTTTTTAAACAAAACAGATGTTATGAACAAATTTGTTATTATTAATATTGTTATTATTATACTTTTGTTTTCATACATAAAATGTGAAGTCTGGTCGCCTGTCATTCAGTCAGCGTCTGCACGTTATTTGTTAAAAAAAAAGAAGAAAAACTCATTGTTTTCATCTTGCGTCATTAAATGTTTTTTTGACCTTGTATTGGAGTGTTTATTTTAGTGTTGTTGTTGATGATGTTTTTGTTTTCTAGCGAATTATTTAAATGCTGATTTAATTAAAATTTATTATCAAATTATTTTCCTATTTTCTTTAAGTAAATTTTATATATTATAAACAAAAGAGTGAACCCTTGTTTTATTGAGAAAACAAAATACTCTTCTTGGTAATTTCGCTTATTCTGTGGTAAAGCTAGATTTACACGATTGAAATTTTCTTCAAAATTTCTCTTCAAAATACTTTAAACTCGTGTAAACATCAAAATTTCTTCAAGATTTATTGATCAAAATTTATTGAACAAAACTTTTGAAGATTTTATTGATGTCGTGTAAATGAGCATCAAAATCGCATCTGGCAATATTGATAACAATAAATAATTTGACAGCATGTTCATTCTTTTGATTCAAAACCATACAATACATATACATACATGTGCTGGTGCTATAATATTGATGTGTTTTCCATCTAATTCAATCGAAATTGGAAAAATTCCACATTTTATTTATACTTTGGGAAATACTCTCCCATTCCTCTTCTGTTGCTGGCATCTATATCAATAGATATTATTTTTGATATGTTTTTTTTTTATTTAATAAATTAGGTTTTACTTTTAAAAATTCATATTTTAACACTTTATATAATGCAGCGCAGACTTCAGGCACAATATAGCATATCGATGATCTTGATCTTTTAAACAAGAACATCAGACTTGGGTAACTGTCCCCAGTCGCTAAAAATCTCAAAGTAATTGCCAGGCGTTCTCCGGGGCATAAACCTTCCCGCATATAAGTATTAGCCTGTTCTATTGATGGGGTGACGAGATTAAGCAAATAATCAAAATTGTCTGGTGACATTCGCACAAAGTTTTTGTATAAGTCAGGATCATTCCTTATTAATCGCTCCCTAAAAGAGACATACCTTCCAAAAAAAGGTCGAACCCTATGTTCCTTTTGTTTTCTTCTTTTTTTTTTGCATTATTATCAGCTACTTCTTCCTCCAATAGTAAAAATGTTGATGCTATGATGATTGTGTCGTCGTCCATATAATAATAAATTATTTCACAAAAAAAGCAAAACAGCTGATCAAAGTCAATATAAAAAGTTTACCAATAGTGTAAATTAGCTTCAACAAATTTTTATCAAATTTTTATCAAAAGATTTTGAAATATATTGAACGAATATTTTGATCAAATTTTTGAAACGTATAAATAGAAAATCAAATTAAATTTTCAAAATTTTGATAAGAGTTCAAAATACCTCCAATCGTGTAAATCTAGCTTAAGAAAATATATTTATGTATGTGATAGCTAACATAATAGCAATTAATATATTTTGTATGAGAAGGTCTTATGTTCTGAAACCATTTTCCGGCAATCATTTGAATAATTATAGCCAATTGGGGGTATTAATGATTCCGCATGGAAAGGAAAACTAAGCGGAAAGAAATATCGATCGATATATAAAATATAATTATTCATTCCTGTGGAATGCCGTAATACCGTCTGCGTAGAGATGATGCCGCAAAAAGGAAAAATACCGCAGCAACGGAATGAATGAATTTCAAATTATGCATCCGCACAAAAAATTTCTTTCCACAATCGCGACACGGAATGAACAATTAGACCCAATATGTTCTTGTAAGCATTTAAAAAAAAGCTGTCTAAATTCAAAACAATTCCAATTTCGAATTGGAAATGTTTTTAAATGTTAAATGTTAAATGTTTTACAATTGTTTAAAGATTGCGCACGAGTTTATTATTATTTCTAATATATGTAGTACTCGTAATTTAACAAAATTTCTTCAGAGAATCACATTCTTAAAATTAAAATTAAAATTAAAGAAGACGAGACTGTTATCTTGTTTTTGAGATACTATCGTTACAAAATCTTTTCTACGGGGGCTTAACGAACCAAAATCCGCCAGAGATCCACTTAAATCCTTAAATCTTGTAAAATTCTAAGACAATCAACATGCGGGGTAAAATATGTACTTGTACATGTTCACAGTAATAATTACAACATTATTACAAATTTTATTAACCATATTATGGTCACTGTAATTATTTATACGATTATTAACAGGATTACAGCAATCATATATGTATATGATTGAAGTTAAGTATATATTTGTGGCAATTATGTTTATGATTAAGGTTATCATAATCTTAGAATGCTAAAATAATATGTGTAGCTATGTCCGTCCATCTTTCCGCCTGTCTATTAATGACACAATGGGATCTAGGGGAATGCAATTTGTATCAAATATTCCCTATCGATTGCAAATGTTTGGTATGTATATAAGCTTCGACACATTATTACTTCTTATAATAAAAAACTTTAATGCCAAATTTTCCCATTATGTTTCAAATTTTACATTTTTATCAGTGTATGTTTATATTTTACGTTATTTATGTTTGGCATAAATGTTTTTGAAAACTCAAAGATAAAAAAAAAAACAAAATTATTTAAAAAAAATTGTTTTGGATATTCCCTCCAAATTATAACGTCCACAAGTACGGATGGTATAATGTGAAAAATAGTTCAAAATTTACTTTAAAATAATAAAACAAACAATAACATAAATAAATTTTAAAATTTACTTAAGATTTCTCAATAAACTGTTTACATTTATAATGAAACAAATTAAAAAGCTATTTAGTAATAACAAAAAGAATATACAAATTAGAAGATTATTAATTAAAACATTTTAGAAATACTTTCGCAATTATTTACCACACAGTTTTTTTAGATCTCAAACTTAAATATTTGGAATATTTAGCAATTTCTTTTAATTTGTGTAAAGTTTATTCAGTAAATTATTATATTTGTGGAATTCAAAATTTCTTAGTTTTTGGTAATCTCAAGGCGTTTTATAGACAAAAAAATCGTTATCTCATTATCTGATAATAATTTCTTTTTGCATCATGTATTTGTCTTATAATAAAATGGTCAAGGTTATTTTGCTGTATCTCTACATGAAATTTATTCTGTTCAGAACAGAAAAAAATTAATTATGTATAGTATATTATTAAAAACTAACATCAAGAGACTTGTATTTCTAGCTATGATTGCAACGACAAACTGCAAACGACAAACGGATACATATTTGTAATTATTCTAAATACAAACAAAATTTTAACCAAAAATATATGCTAAAATGTTGGCAAATGAAAATAAAGTAAACTGTTTTTATCAATATTTTGCAATAAAATTGAATACATTTTCAAGCCACCTTTCAGTCGAAACTTTTATTTATTTAATTCACCTAAAAAATAGTTTCTATTTTTGCCGAATTCTGCCTAGTTTTGCGAAAGAAACTAGATAAGTAACATTTTAAAAAAAGTAAATTTCATGAAATCACCGAAAGATAATACATAACTAAATAATGCCTAATCAAATGTTATCACACTCAAATTTAACTTATGCCCGTTAATATAATAAAATATCCCAATTTGTCGCCTGTCGAGCTAATTGTAATTCATCTGTTCGTGTCAACAATTAATAAACTTATTTGTGTGTACATATGTAAAAATGTGTGTCTTTCTTTCTATTATACCTATTTTTTGTGCTTTGTAAAATTTAATTTTAATGATTTTATTAACATTGGAAAGTTTTATTAAATTCGTTTTTTTTATTCACACAAAAAACCGTGTGCGTTAGACTACGCCAAATAAAATGCTCTTTAAAACGCCGTTCTCGCACACAAATCGCTTACAACTTGTTGATGTTTAAAAATGACAACAATTTGTAATATATGTATTTCTGTTTGTAATATTATGGTTAATAAAACGCAGATGTTAAATAATAAACATAATATAATAGAATTAACTAGTAGCTGATGGCTATTTTAAGCATGATTCAGTTTGTAATAATGTAAAATAGATGTTTGTTGAAAATGTATTTGCTAATTGGACAAAAAATGTCAGAAATCGTGATGTAAGCAAATTACGAAATTACATATATGAATGTTTAAACAGCTTTATGTTTATGGAAAAGTGTCAAAAAATCATAATGTATACTGGGAAAACAGTCAATTGGAATATATTTTGCCAAATATATAAGCTTTTAATAGGCCGTTACTTTTTGTGTTCAAAAATTTAAAACATTTCAGCGTCTGCTCAAAATATTCTTAAACTGACTACACTCTTGATTACTTAGATACAACGTGGTGACAATCAATTCCATTCAAGATAAATTGAGTTATATAACCAATAAATTTTTATAGAAAAACTAATATTTTGAAATTTCACTTTGAAAATGTTTGAGTTCTATGAGGGATTTGTGTTAATTTTGTCAAATTATTCCATTTCATGGAATCACAATCACCCCTATCGGGAATAAAAATTCCACATGAAATTTGTTCCCTTTTATTTTTTTAACATTGAATTTTAATAGGAAAAATGTGAAAAGGGAACAAATTTCATGTGGAATTTTTATATATTTAAACATTTAGTTGTTGATTCATAATGGTTACAGCAGTAAGTAAACATTCCTTTGAATAACAAAAAAAGAACACTTGGCAAATAAAGTAGCATGTATGTACTAGCAATTGACAATCGAATAATAAAAATTGTAAAATATTTGCTTTAGTACAAAGAGTATTTGTTTGTTGTATTTATACTTACAGTAATAAATAAGAAATACTTGAAGTATTTGAAATATTTATTGACTTTATTTATTTTTGATTTCTATATTATTACCAATATTTACAAAACAAAACAACCTTACTAAACCAAACTTATGAAATTTATTTATGATTTATTAATAACAAAAGACTTTAAAACTACCACCATTAGGGAAAAATGTCTCAACTGTATTATTCATTTTCAATTAATATTTTATGTATTTGGAGTTGACCCCTTAAATTGATGTAAAAACTACTATAATTGAACATAATTAAATGTGAGCCCTTATAATTACATGAACGTGACTTAAGTATTAATTGTAAAAAAAATCTAAATTTTGTTAAAACTTAATTATAATTTCTATAAAATCAAATTTTCAATGGCTTTTAATGTTTGAAAAATTTAATTTTCAAATATAATTATTAAGTTGTCAATTTAATTAAATATGTAACCAATTTATCAAAAAAAAACTTATTGTGAATTTACATTTTAAATTGTAAATACATACATATACATATTCAAAACCAATGTCATCAGGGCTGGGCTGTTCTTTTTTAACAAATTTCTTATCAATTTCATTGAAAAGGTCAATATACCGACAACTGAACTTTTGAATATATGTACCTACATATTTTTTATGTTTTTGTTTTACACACACACATTTCCAGCAAAGAAAGCACACAGCAAATGCCAACATTTATAAAATACTGCAAATAAATTTGCTGCAAACTTGTTAAAGGTTGATAAAATGAGACACACCCTTTTTTGTTGAATTGGAATTGCATTAAAAAGGGTTTCGCATGTTTATAAATAAAATAAATGACAAATTTAAAAGCATGCAAATATTTAAGTAAAACTTACCAACACTGCACTCTCTCGAACAACTTGTGATACCGTCTCACGCAATTGTGCAGCCATACCCGGCTTATTAAGGGCCCGGGTAAATTTACGCTCTGCCATTATTTTAACTGGGGGCCGCCAACAGAACAACAGAAAATTATAAAATATTTAAGGGAAGAACAAGCAACTCCTCCCTCTGTTTGTTTTTGTTTTTAAATTTATTTTTAGTTGATTCTCTAGTGCGTATGCAAAAACAAAAATAAACAAACACTATTGCACGCACAAATGTCTCTCAACTCACTCTCAACAATAAAAATGTTTTCAACCCAGTGGGGGAAATGGGAGAGATGCTTAAAAATGTTGTTGTTGCTGTATTGGTTTAGTGGTATTTGTTGTTGTTGCTATTCGAATAACACGTAATAATGAAGTTTTTTAGTAAAAGAACTGCTAAAACAAGGTAAAAAAAATACCACAATGATGATGTTTTTATCGATGCTTATGATTATTAGTGTTGCCATTAAGATGAAATTATGTTTATACAGAACTGGAATTTTTATTTTTTGGAATTAATTAATATGAGTTTTTAAAACTGTAATACCTATAATAATAAACTAATTTATATGTTATATAGGTAGGTATAAAGTTAAAACTATGTAGGTATGTAATTCAATTTTATATCTTTAATTATTATGACCTTGGTCATATTAACCTACTTCTAAAATTTTTTCCAAAAATTTTCAATTTAAAGTTAGAACATATGTTACACATACCACAATAATTGATAAATTGCGCTACCTAAACTGCTAAAAACACTCAAACAAATGAAAAGGTTTAATTGTTTTAAAATGAACTTAATTGTTCTGGAATTTTTGAACTATGTATATTTTTATACAACATTTGTACATAATATGAAATTATATTGTCCTAGGTACTTCAATTAAAGTCTTGTTTGTTATCATGTATTTAAAATCTAAAATATCTTTGATAATAATAATCTGATAACAAAATATGTACATACATATGGCCATAATTTAAAACGACTGAAGTTTGCATTTAAAATACATATTTGTCAAACTTTTGTAAATTATGACTACTACGTATAATATGTACATATGTAAAAAATTATATATAGCCGTGCGAAAGATTTTTTTCTTTAACACGAACTAGGTGGATAAAAATCATTGGAATATAAGAAGTATTAGAAGGGCCTGAAAATTGTCAAATAAAATGTTACCCAAAAAACTTGGCTGCAAAAATGTATGTGCAATATTTTACTTGTATGCTATTAAAACTATTTAAGCATTTTTGACCTTACGGCAAATGTGCGTCAATTAATTCCAAAGACAATGATATTTTATTGTTATTCTAATTTTTAGAAAAAAAGTGAATTTCAGAGACTTGAATAAATAACTTTTTATCTACAAAGTTAAAAACATCTATTTGGCAACACTATTAAAGATAGTGAGTGATGAGTAATCCTTCTTAATTCATTTAGTAGAGAGGTGTAAAATCCTTCCTACAGTCTTTTAGATTTTTGATTTTTTAATATACACTTTTTTATAATATACATATTTTTGAATATGGATTTATTATGAATTTATTATATCTATTCCACTAGGGAATTTATTTATAATTTTTTCTTATAAAGGGTGTTTTTATCGTAGTTTATTAAGTAAGGACCCTTAGCGGCTTTTTTTTTTTTTGTTATACACACTCACTTGTTTTTTTTATTTTGCATATTTTATACATATATGTATTCCATTGCAAAATATTTTTGTTTACATATTCATGGGTTGTTTATAGATTCAATAATCTATTAAGATTTTTTCTCTTAATTAGATTCTATTCATTCACATTCTTTTTAGAAATTCGTGCACAAATTTATTCCATTCCTTTTATACACCTACACACACATAAAATTTATTCTGTTTGCTCCTTCCTTTTTTTCATTTAATAATCGTGCAATATTTCTTTATTTATTAAATTCACTTGTTTCTATTATAAAATCGAAAAATAACACAAATATATTTATTTATTTATTATTTACGTGTATGCAGAAAAACAATAACAACGTTACACAGATTTTATTTATTATATGAAATAGTTACAAATTCATGAATGAAACCAGAATAAAAATAAACACGACCATACACCACAAAATTTAGAAACTGTTTTGCGGACGCGTTAAAATCGACTGAACATTTTTTAAAACAAAAAACACCAAATGTCAAAATAAACAAATAGAAACCGGCGGTGTTGCCAACTTCTTTCAAGAATCCCAATTGAACACCAGGGTTGTTAAAAAGAGTATCTTTATTTATTTTTAACAACAACAACAGATGGCAGCACCTGTTAAAATTACAAAAATAATCTCCAAAAATTCCTATATTCTTTTTTTTTAAAGTTCGTTTAAATACAACGAACCCGGTTATGTTGCAGACAGAGCCAACAGCAAGCACACACACACAGGCCGGCCACAACAGAAATGACGACGAAGGAGACGGATAGTGGAAGAGGAGCGAGAGAGAAGACAGACGACGACCAAGAGCAAAAAAAAAGGGAAAAGAAAAAAAAAGCTCAAAGAAAAATTTTTTTTGCTCATATGTGGTGAATGTTTAAAAAGTGGTGAGTATAAAAATCGTGGTGAGTATAAAATTGTGGTGAGTAAAAAAATCGTGGTGAGTTTTTAAAAATTCACCACAAATACCGTTATTCGAAATTTTTCAAGGTCATTGAAATTTGTCACCCTAAAAGTAGGCAATGGGTGTTGTTTTTTTACAGTTTTACGGGGTGGTTGCTGAATTAGCTAAGTGTCACGAAAAAGTTGGTTTTGTTAATTTCGAAAAAAAAAAACAATCAATATCCGAAACAGCTGTTGAACAGAGTTGCATTTTACAAAAAACTATTGAAAAAGAAAACAACGACAGAAATCATTAAAAAGTATTTTTACTCGCTACTTTTTTTACACATCACTTTGTTCAAATTGTTCTTGGTGGCATACATTCTGTTTTGTGAAATTTTTTCTACAATTAATTGCTGTTAAAATTTATATTTTATATTATAAAACTATTGGCGACAAACATTTTCTTCTTAAAAACGTAAACAAGAAGTTTATCAAGTTTATTATATTATATTAAAATATTAAGTAAATCAAGAAAAACTTGTGGGAGTAAAAGGTAAGATCTACATACGAATTACTGTTATTTGTACTGTTATTTGCACTCGGAAATATTTTTTGCCTGTGGAACAAATATTTCTTAATTTTAATAAATTGCATCTTGTGTGTATTAAAAATGTATTTTACACTTAAATCGCTTTGAATAAATTGTTTGCAACATACAATGTTTTTTAGTTGTTTAGCAAACATGTGGCAGATTTATTTGATTAGTCTGGAAGATCTGGATTGCTTTTTTTTAAAGAAAATATGGCTATTTCGTTAGATTCTATATAAGTATGTAGGTATAGCCTTATAAGAGCAAAACAAATGATCCTGAATTAGCTGGAGAAAAGTGGCATTGGAAGAATACCTATAACATAAAGATGTAAATACTACAAAGACTAAACGGTTTTAGTTAGTGACTTTGCTCTACAAAAAAAAATTCATTAAATAGGGCTTTTAGAGATGACAGCAAAAAAATTTTTGTTGGCGGTCACGCCTATTTTCAAGGGGACGGGCCCTTGAAAGTTGAAAATTAAAAGTATTAAAAATAGCTTTCCAACGATATATATCATGATTATAAAATATGGACCGACTATGGGTTAAATCCGAAAAGAATATTTTTGACCCGATTTTTTTTTAATATCTAAAAAAAGTCTATATAAGTTTTATTTTAGTTTAATAATATAAATAGCCAAGACATTAAGCTTTAATTTAAGGTATCATGTGTGTCTGTAGGTACTATAATCATAGAATTATAAGATCTGAAAAATTAAAAAATACACAGTTTTTCAAAATTTTGTATGCAGAATAGGATTTTTTCCTCTATGGTAGAATACCGGCTTCGCATTGTGCAAATTTCCTGTATTGCCGGCCTACGGCCGCTCGGAAAAAAATTTTCTTCCATGGTATACAGAACACCGGCTTCTCATTGTACAGATTCCCTGTATTGCCGACCTACGGCCGGACGGAAGGATTTTCTGCTCTCTGGTATACAGAACACCGGCTTCGCATAGTACAGATTGTATTGTTTATAGTGGAATGTCAATATTTCTTAAATTCTTCGGATTTATATTAACTACATGGTCATATTATACCTTAAATTAAAGCCTAATTTCTTGACTTGAAAATATTGTAATTTTTACTTACTCATATAGACCTTTTCCCCGGATTTTTTAGATTTTTAAAAAAAATTCCGTTAAAAAAATAATTTTGTGAAATTTAGCAATAGGTAATCCATATAAATAGGTCATGTTACATATCGTTGGAAAGGTCTTTAAAATACCGCCCACTCGTTGTCCAAAGTTCTTTCATTACTTTTGTTCGATTCAGTTGTCGCTGGGTTGACAATATTTGGCTGAGAGGTGCTCGAAGCATAGTTGCCTTCCGAGCATAGATGTAGCACAAATTTATGTGTTTTCTAAAATCAAACAGCCTCAAATAAAATAAAACGAGATCATTCTAATGTACGAGATCATCCAATGTTGCTCAAACAAAACGTCTCCTGTCTAATTTTTTAAAATTTATTTTCGAGTATCTGTCCTATTGATATATTTTATTTTCTTGCTAAACTACATATTTTAAAAAATGAGAGTTGTTCCAAAGTTATCAACGAAATTAATATATATTTCTGCATAGCTTTACTCTATTGACAATTTAAAAAAAATACATACATACAACTTATCCATAAAAATAATAAAAGAGTTTCCATAAATCCTACTCTTTTAAAACACTACCTAAAACTCTTTATTTGAGAAACTGTAGAGGTACAATATATGTATGCATGTTGAACTGGTAAATAAATAAAAGTAAACCAATTTGTCTGTTGCTCAAACAACAGCAGATACTTGAATTAAGAAAACAATATCTTTAAGATACATAATCTCATTATTGTATGACTTCTTCATGCACTGGGATCGGACAGAGAGCCAGAGAAATAAGAATATGATCTTAGGCGCATGAAGAGAGTGCGTTTCGTTTTTCTTTAAATATATTTAAGACTTTGTAAATGTTTTGCCGCATTTACAGAGTTCAGTAGTGAGTTAAACGTTAATGTTAAATGATTGAATAACGCTTAAATATAGTGCGGCAGTATTTGAAGTAGAAAAAACAATCAAAATAAATAAGAAGGAAAAAAAAACAAACTGAACAGATAAAACATTCAAACACTATTTGTATGTTGAAACTTTCGATGTGTTTAAAATATGCGCGAGTGTATGTTTGTGTGTGGTGTCTTTTTTAAAAGAAACTATTTATTGTGATTGTGAGAGAGTGGCCCAGGAATTACTTGAAATTACTTCAACTACAATTTAAGATTCTAATTGAAACTAACTATTCAACACATGGTAAGTACAATTTTTATAAAATATTTCATTTTCTTTAAGTTATAAAAAGGGTAGTATGGTGTTTAGAATTCATTTATTATTAAAATGTACCAGTTTTCTTTTTGTAATATTAAACAAGCTTTAAAAAAACTTTTAATGTGAACTGGCTAGTAGGTTTTTTACTTTGTATTATTTTTTTTTTGGTTCGCCTGTTTTTTTTCCTCTACTTTTTAGTTCGTTTTTCTTTCATATGGTTTCGTGTAATATTTTCTTCAGTTTTCTGAAGTGCATTTTGTATTTCTCTGGAGATCTTCTAAAGTACATAAAAAGAAATATGCCTTTCTTTATTCATGTGGTTTGCATTAATTATGTTTTTTTTTTTAAATTGTTACTGTTGGTGTTGTTGTTAAGAAAATATCAAAAGTATGTACATATGTATATCAAATTCTTTCAGTGAATTGTTTTTGTGGATGTTGTAATTTAAACTATAGTTTTTTAAAATTTGTATTTGTTTGCATTTACTTTTTGGAAACAAAACTGCATTGCTAAGCAGAGCATAAACATTTTACTAAACTCAAGTTCAGTTTTTTGTGATTTTGATGTTGCTATTGTGTCAACAAAGGCTTCCAAGTACTTTAAACTAAGTGGCCATAGTGGTTTTATTTTAGGGCTGGCAACATTTTCCGCTTAATGTTTTGTGTAACATGACGATCATTTCTATCGTTCCAATTACACCTCCTGTACGATAACCATATTAAAAGTTAAGTTTGGATCTTTAGTTCATGAAGAAATTTCATCTTGCACGGATGTATAGGTACAGCTGCGTGCAACTAATAAAGGACAGTAGTATTCAATATTTAAATCGTTATATTAAAGTAATATTTATTAAATAAAACGTTAAAATTTAACACTTATTTTTTTCTTCTTTGTCTTGTTGTTTATAATATGTAAAATAAACTCAATTAAGGACAGTGATAAATTAATAAAACCTTTTCAAATTCTGGTAATTTTTAAACGATTGAATTAATTATGAATACATTCAGTACATGAAAAGTTCTTAAAACTGGCTTAGGTTAGGTCAGCAGGCAGCCATAGTTAGTACAGCTCACTTAGGTCCATTCGTTGGTCCTTTTGTGTTGCTTGAAAAGAGATGAATAGAATAATGGTAATAGATGTTATAGAGACAGATAGAGAGTAGATGTGGACAGGTAGGAGAAGAAAATGTCAAGAGAAGATGTCGGATGCGGAAGGTTTAGAAGAAAAGATGGAGTAAATACTCCAAGCCGCTTAATGGCAAGTAGTCCCCCTGTAATTGAAGGGATTGGGTTTGAAATCATGATGGCCAATTGCTATTCCTAATGAAGTCATTGATTGATACGCTCTAATTTCAAGTCTGATATTTCAGATAGATTACACAGTGATACAAAATTGAATGAAATAGAAAAACCTGGGACCCGATATTATTGTTCTTGTAGGGCTTGTCGAATAAAAGAAGATTCCAATAGTGAAATATGCCGGACACCTCAGTATCCGGTCTCAGGTTTTTCAATTTTGTAAAACTGTGTTGATTAATACAATTTGTATAGAATGTTTAAAAGTTTATTTTCATGAAAAGTTAAATAACTTAGTCAATTACATATCTATTTTTAAACCCAAATATGCGTTGTAATCGTAAATAAACGTACTTTTTGAATAAATTCAATAGCATTATAGTTTATTAATAAAATAATGTATTAAAACTTCACCAAAGTTGAAAATTTTTTGAAAAATCTACAAAATTTGTGTTTGCTCCACAATAACACCAAAATTTCTCAAGTTTTTTTTAAATATCATTCGAAAGATCTCAGTTTCTTCTTTCCAAATCTAGTAAGAAATTGAAAATCGGGTTATTATCAACAAAATTACAGGCTCATAAGTGCGCAAAGATACAAAACCCGGTTTTTTAATCGTAAAACCGGATTTTGGAGGTGTCCGGCATATTTCACTATTGGAATCTTTTTTTACTCGACAAGCCCTACAAGAAAAATAATATCGGGTCCCAGGTTTTTTGGACTGTCGCACCGTGTTATACATTACATTATAATTATATATTCCAGGAATTCAAAATATTGCCCGACCAGGTAATTGATAACCATATGTATAATATAGAGATTTTGATAAAACAACTTAACCGAGGGTATCTGACATATTTCGTACCCAAATCTTCAAATTGTAGTACATTTAAACACTTCGACCTAGACCACTTAAAAATGTTTTGTTTATTCTTAATAAACAATGACATCAGTGTGTCTGGTATAAAATCTGTTTAAAAAATCCTCTTAAACTCTTGTTTATATTTCAGTATATATATACAAATATTTTATCTAAAACAGTATAAAGTATACAATATTTTTGAAAACCTTGTTTATTACGAGTATTATTTTTATATTTGTGTGTTTTTTTTTTTTTTTTTGTCATCCGCCCTGGCTTTTTTTGTGTCTCATTTAATACATGAAATTGTGTCCAAACACTTTAATTGAAACGAACTGAAATAATTGTTGCCATACATATGAACTTATTTAATGTAGTATATGTGTGTTTTTTAGTTTCATTATTTTATAAACAAAAAATTAACAAGATTAAATTTTTTAAAAGATTTAATTAACATTGCATTTTGTTTCTTTTTTTTTAACTATGTAGATATCATTAGCAGTTTTGTTATGTTCATTATGCTATATTTTCTAGTTCATTAAATTTCGCTGATCTCATCTTTATTTTCATGAAAATTTTTTTCGGTTTATTCTCTAAATACATTTTTATTTGGGAATATGAATGCAAATAAAAAAACATGTGTTGGATTCTGTATAATAAACGTTCAAACACATGATATTTCATTTACATTTCAATATATGTAGTAATATTTAAAAGAAAATAAAACCGACAGGAAACATAATAAAACTGTAGACGGTGGTCGTATGTATTAGAATTGCTGTATATACATACAATACATACATATGCATGAAAGAAGATTTGTAAATATGTATGTTTTAAAATATATTCTAATACAAAAAATACAAATAACAAACAAAAGTGTCGGCTAAAAAAACATTCATACGTGTTTTTAGTTGTATGTATTTGTTGTCTACTTGTTTAAATAATTTTTAACTGGAGAGTTTTAGCAATTTTGCAAATATATATTTAATTGTATGTATGTACATATTCATTTCTAGCCACTGTGGGGTGACCATAAGTTGTAATTTTGGAGAAGTTAGCACCGTCCTATTCTATTTTTATATACATATGTATGTACATGTATTTATATATACAGCGCTAGTGAACAAATTAACTTTTCTAAAATAATAAATAATATATCTATGTATAAAAATGAAATGGTCCATGTATGTAATGGCATCACGTGAGAACGGCTGGAGCGAATTGGTTAATTTTTTTTATTCGATTCGAAATTCTCAGGAGATGGTTTGTAAAGAAAAAAAATTCAAAAATTCCCGGTAAAACTCGGAAATTTTAAGTTTTTAATACATATATTGCCTCCTTTTCACTTCTCATTTTTCTTAATCACCCCTATCGTGAATAAAAATTCCACATGAAATTTGTTCCCATTTATTTTTTTAACATTGAATTTGAATAAGAAAAATGTGAAAAGGGAACAAATTTAAATTTTGAAGAAATGTGAAGAACTGACACCAAAGCTTCCTTTTCACTTCTCATTTTTTTAAGTATGAGAAAATTTTAGCAAAACTCAATGAACGAAATTTTACTGCCTCCTCTTCACTTCTCATTTTTCTTAATAAGCGAAATTTTTTGAAATACCAATCATTAGTAAATACCGAGCAAAGCAGGGGCGGTCAGCTAGTATTAAATAAAGGTGTGTTCACATTATGTGTATTTGTCATGTGGACTGTCACTTTTTCACATGTCAAATTTGTACATATAGTCTGAACACCTTCAAACAATATCATGTGTTATTTCTATGTGTGCAATACGCATGACATTTTTTATTTAGAACGAGTTCTATTTTCAAGTGACAAACCATCTGACATCAGCTGTTTTTATAACAAAAATTTTGTGGCGCCAAAAATTAATTGAAATTTTAATAAATATAATTTATAAATAGTAAAACAAAAATACAAATAAAACTATACAAATTTATTATTGAAAATGGAGGGAAAAATTGAAAAGTAGTTAACAAAAGTAAGTACATATGTATTTTTATTGCAATTTTTATAGTTATTTGTATGTTGTTAAAGTATGACTGGTGCAAAGAAGCGGTTCTACAGTTGATCGAAATGTGGCAAGAGAAGGAATACTTGTATAACCCGCGGAATAAGTTTTACCATATCAGCTGTTTTAAGATTTTTTTTTTTTTGATAGGTTATGTCAAATGTAATTGACATACCAACATTTGAACATGTAAATTATAAACCGTATGTGAAACTCAATTTTTGACATACACATGAAAACACATGTGGATAGAAAAGTGACATTCCACATGACAAATACACACAATGTGAACACAGCTTAAAACTTTTTTAAATTCTAAGTTGCAAAAAAGAATTAAATTTTATTTTTTTTTTACTCTGCACATAAACATATGTAGATACTTTTAATTTTTGCAAACTTTATAATTAATTCAAGTCATGAAATCATCAACAATTTATTTCGATTATGAATACGAGAATGGTCCTCTCGTGTTACCAAAGGGATACCACAGTTTCCTTGTTTCCAGTCATTCTAAACTTCGTTATTTGTTCTCAAATATAAACTAGTCGTCATCTGATCCGCTATTTCTTCTGGGTTAGTCCATAAATTCTTTGGACGAAGTAAAGTAGGGTTGGCTAAGCATTACTTCAGCCTGATCTCAGTTGTGCCAGAACTACACTTGTTTTCTACGGTAGGTGTGTCTTTGTGTCTGCTATGTTTGATCACGTTTTTAATGACATCCTTAAGATTTTCCTTCAATACTTCTAAGTACGAAACCAATTGGTATTCGAAGTTGATTTCAGCTGTGTAAGTCTGAAGCTAGTACGACTCTTTTGATGGCATTGCATTAGGAACTGTTTTGTTAATATAATTTTGTGTTTCATTGCTGGGAGAACCTTCGTTTTCTCGTATATGTAGTGTTCCGAGGTTATTTGCATGCAGCCTGTAAAAGTTCTTAAGGCATGTTTTAATATTGAGTCTAATTAAACACTGACCGATCAATCGTCTTGCATGCCAACAAGGTTTGCTTATCCATGTCCCAAGAGCTGGAATATATTACATATCTACATATATTCTTAAGTTATTACAGCTTTGAAATCAAATACATAATTTTTAAATAATGAATACATATTTTAAATTAAATTGCGACAAACTTATCATTAAAAGGAATGAAATAAAATTTGTATGTAAATAATTTTAAATGGCATTGCATTTTATACAAATTTATAATTTACGAAAACACATAACAAATTCCTAAAATACTAAGCTGGCCGCCTCTTCGTTGACTTCACTATTCTTATACATACATACTTAGTTACTTCATTCAATATTCTCAGCAAATTGTAGATTTACTCATTCACTTACTCAAAATTTGATCAACAGATCGAAAATGTAAAAATTGTTTGTATTAGACAACATGTTTTTTGTTTTGTTTGCGGTTTTATAATGTGTATTCTTAATGTGGTCCAGTCTACCTAAAACTGTCATAATTCCTGTTGTGTTGAGCCACATGTTTCCTAGGAACTCTAAAAAATTTTAATTATATATGAAATTTGTATATAGTGTGGTATTTCTGTACTTTGTTTACATTATTTTAATTGTTTATCCAAATGAATAATAAGTTTTTTCTCCAAATGAATGAAAAATGTTATTAAAGGTTTTTTGTCTCAAAGAAATGATTTTTTGTTTATGCGTTCACCAAGATGTAGTAGTGAATCTTCAAAGGGTTAATAATTACCATAGTCATTTTTAACAACACAACTCTGCTTTTTTTCAAGTCTAATGTTGGCACTTAATAAATACACAAAAAATAAAAATACAATGCAAATATTTATTATACAAATGAGATAATATGTATATTCATATATGTACATATGAATGTATATTTTTGTCGTTGATTTTATTTCTCTTCAAATTAATGGTATGTTGTTATGATTACTAAAGTAATTTTCACAATTATAATTAATATAATTTTGAAACTAGCATGAGCTCATTTTTCCATAATTAATTGAAAAAATGCATTTCAATGTCGCTTTTGACAATGTTTTTTTTTTTTTTGGATAAAATATGTTTAATATTAAAAATATGTAATAGAAATGTATTAATAACTTTTTTAATCAGTGAATGAACTCTTATCAAAAGAAATTAAAAAAGTGTAACCAACAGAAAGCCACAGTGTAAAGAAAGGGTCAAGACTAGTGATGTCAAAAAAAAAGAATAATCGATTAATGGATTATATGATTAATCGAAAAGAAAAAATAATTGGTTGCAATTAATTGGAAAGATTTAATCGATTAATCGATATTTTTAGGTAAAATTGAAAATTATCATAAATAAAGAAATTATTATTACTTATTAAAAAAAATCATTTATTTAGCACAGAATTTAAAAATACAAGCTTTGATAGCCGTTTCGTGGTTAATCTGTTCCGTTTTTTGAGTTACTATTGCACCTACTTTAGAAAAAAGCCGCTCTGATAGTACAGATGTACTAATCAAGAAGCAATATTTTTGTGCAAGAGAGTACAGCTTAGGGTAGACCGATTTCATTTCTTCCCATGCGTCTATTACGTTGCGCTTTAATTCTAGTACTGGAGCATTGAGAAAGAAGAATGGTCCATCTTGAGGAAGTGTTGAGTCATTGTTCTTTCTTCTTCGTTTGTGGACTAAAGATTTATGGTGAGCCCATAAATCAAATTCCACTTCACCAACAGAAGACGTTTCACTGCCGCTTCCAATGCTGTCATCTATGTGAGCAATTTCTGCCATTTCATTTCTTAGATGTCTCATGACTGTTGATTCACTTTTCATGATTTTTTTCCGAAATTCATCTGGCAGTTACGAAAAACGCTCAACCATGCGTTTGTTCCTCTTCTCTTTTTCTATTTCTTTTTGTTCCTGGATGTCTATCGATTATTTTTTGGAATAATCGATTAACTCAGTTAATCGATAGAGAATTCGCGATACAATTAAATCGTTAATTAAAGAAAATTAATCGATTATTACTAGTTTTTCGATTAATCGTGCCATCACTAGTCAAGACCAGAAATATTTTACAGACTTTGAAAATATGTATGTACTTAGTTCATTGAGATGGAGATTTTTCTTGGAATTAGCATTGCTTATGTCATTTAATATATATTTGAAAATTTTTTAAATCTTTTAAAGCTCTGACATTTTATTAAATATTCGTTTTTTTCCTGTCTTATATAAAATAAATTTCAATTTCTACTCCTTAATATACATAATTCTATGTTGTTCATATTATTTAATAAATCTTAATTTAAAATATTTAAAAAAAAAATGAAAACATAAATTCTCAAAGATGCTGATAAGAATTTTTATTCATAAATAAAAAAACTGTAAAATGAGTCCACATGTCAGTGTATTTGTTTAAGAAAAACTGATAAAAAATGGTTTAAAACTATAAGGCTTACTTAAAAAAAGCAATGAAATACTAAATGTACATTGTACAATGTATAATATTTTTTATCGCCTTTCATTTCATGCATGTTGTATTTGATATTTTGAGTTTCTTTTCATTCAATTCAACTTGAATGTACATTTTGTATGTGTGTATGCTTTAAGTATATTTTCGAAATTTAATGCTCAGTCTTGGCGAGTATCTGGACGGGTTCGGTTCATAGCGGATTTCGAAAAAAAAACGGATAAACTTTTAAACTCAAAATACATATCGATTGGAGACCCGGTACTGAAAATAATTAATTCAATATCTTAAAATATCAATGTTCATTCATATAATCTTGAAATCATAACAAGATTAGAATTCAATCAATATGAATTCTAAAATAGTGCTTATTACTTTAACTGTTGCTTAGTTATGAAATTTGATTTTTTCTTATTTAAAATCTTACTCGTATTAGTGGTGACTTAGTTTAATAGTGAAAAGGAAACAACTACCAAATATGCTGATAAGAATTTTATTTCTAAAAAAAATGTTTAATCTAACAAATGGCGGAAATCTCTTTTTATGTTTTTGTAAAATGATTACTTTCACTATACGAGTATATTATTAAAAAGAACATAATGAAAATACAGCATTAAAAGGATTTAATTGAATTTTAAAAATAACTGTGCAGAAATTAAAATGAACTTTTATACATGTAAAGCATGAATACAGATCAAAAAATGAACAAAGGAAAATAGTTTACGCAAGAATTAGAATTCAATACAATTATGTTTGTGGAATTTCAATTTAAAAGCAATGAAATTTACTGGAAACGGTAACATTAAATCTAAAGGATCTAATTCTTATAATACTTTATGTAATTTAAAAGCGCAGGAAATCGGCACAATGTCAAAGTATTGCTTTTGCGATTCTAACACTATGTGGTGAAAAATGAATTTTTTTAGTAAAATTTTTTTCAGAGTAAATTTTTTCTTTTTAGAAAAAGTTAGTTTTAAGTTATAAAAAACTGTTTTTAATGAAAATTAATTTTTTATAAAAAAAAATCTTATTTTTGAAAAACCACAGTTTTTTTTTTTTTTTTGATTAAAACTCAGAATTTAAATCGACTCTATATTTTTACATTTGAATAATCTAGAAATTAAAAATGTAATGACAAAACGTACATACAAACCAAATGCTATAAATTGGATAAAAAGTATGTACTAATATTTTCAAAAAAAAAAAAAAAGTAAAAATATTCAGGCATGTGATGGAAATCGAAAACGAATGAGTTTTAGAAGTCAATTTTTTCGTAATATTTCTGTATTGAAAAACTTTTATCAATTAAAATATAAAGATATTGGGCTACTAAAGAGAATCTTAAAACAAAAATTTTAAAAATTAGATTATCAGGCATGTTCTGAAAAACACTGAAAAGGTGTTCTGTGCACAAAAATTATTAAAATATCGTGATTTAAAACCGGTCACCTAACAGCCTAATGATTTCAAATCACTTCGAGTTTTTCAAGCATTTTTCATTGAACTCTTGTAATAAAATTATCACCACAGTCAGTGAAAGAAACTTAAGACATTAACATCGGACAACACTGTATTAAACATTAACTTATATTTCTTCCCTGAAGATGATCAACAAGGTTGGTCGAAATATTGGAAACAAATAAATTATAATAAAAATTAAAAACGAACAAAAGTTTTTATATTTTTATTGAAAGAAACCTCAAGCCGAATTAATAAAATAAAAAGATTTTAATTATCACAAACACTGTGATTTGAAAACAACATTAAAAAGCTTCCGGAGATTTGGCTACCGACAACAAGTCTTTCTCCTTAAAAAAATAAATAAAAAAACCTTTAATGGCATTCATAGTTAAAAAAAGGAAAAAGTTAAAATTTTTCCAAAAAAAAAAAATCAAAACTTTTCGGATAAAGAAAACATTTTTACAAATATAATTTTTTATTTTAAATCAAAATTAACAATGTCTAAATATGACAAGCAGGTTTAATATATTTTTATTGTATACTATTTATTATATACTATTGCTTGGTTTTCACTATGTCATTTTTGGTGTCAAATTGTTCAAATTCTTGGCAATTGTATGAAAACGGGTTGTCATACAATCATGTTTGTCATTGCAATCATGATTGCAAACATAGATGACGCCATATGACAACCCGTTTTCATACAATTGCCAACAATTTGGAAAATTTGACAACAAAAATGACATAGTGAAAACGTAGTGAAAACGCAGCCTATGTTTAAAAACATATTGTGAATGATAATAGTTTCTCAAGCATGGTTAAAAAAAACTGTAGTATTTTTTTTAAAAGCTTCTTCTAAAGTACTATTATACTTTACTTATTTTTTGGTCTGTTGGGATAAAACTAACTATTTTGCACAGAAAAAACTTAAAATTTACAAATTTAGTAAGACTGTATTTTTTGCGGACAATTTTTTAGATTTGTTTACATTTTTCGTGACTTGCTTTTACTTTTTAGTAGTCAACACAAAGAAAATCAGCTGTTAGCTCGTGATTTAGAACAATCAAAATCACTACTAAAAAATAAAAATCTCGTGATTTTCAGACCACCAAAATATTCCTCCCGTGATTTCGAAATCGTTCGTGATTTAAAATCACTGTGATTTCAGAACATGCCTGTAAAAATGCATTAAAATGTATTTCCAAAACTGATTCGATTTCTATCACATGCCTGATTAAAAATAGAGTTGAAAAAGAAATTCTAATTTAAAATACATTTTTAATTTATTTGCCCATAGAAGTTTAAATATAAAAAGTTTCTGACAACCTATTATAACTTGATATCATGAAAAATAATAAAATTTCATTAATATCACAAATCCCAAATTTCTAATTTTAAAAATTTCAAACAACTAAAAACTAGTTTAACTTGAACCAACACGAAATAAGGATAAATAAAAACGTTGATGTTTCTAAGTATTATGTGTTAGCTTGAGAGGAACAGATTTCGAAAAAATTCAGGTTTTTGTAACAAATTTCTTAAATTTATAATTTATTTCTACTTTACCCATATAAACAATTTTTTGTAAACACCAGAAATTTTTTTAATTTACTTATTTTTAAAATATTGCCTTGCCGCCTTCCTTTTTTGTTTATAGGATAGTATTAAAAAACAAACGCATAGTAAAAATTCTTAAATAATAATTACAATTCTAATACGAATTTTTTCCTTATTGGCTTATTGGCATTCTTATTAATATTTTTTCAAAACGCACCATACTTCTTAAAACATATTGATATTTAAGTTTTTTTTTTACATAAATTAATTGTTTTTTTTTTAATAAATATTACTTTTACAGTTCGCCATTCAACTACTGTACACACTAATTTAACAATTATAAACAATTTCACTATAAAACAAGTAAGTTTATATTTGTTAAGTAAACTAAGAACTAAATTAATCTTTATCAATTATTTTGCAGGTGAATTGCAATTGAACTAAAGGAAGATGTTTTAAAAAAGGGAAACAAAAAGATTTTGAAGAAAGTTCAGGTTCTATACCCTGCCGCATAATAAAATACTTATACTTATCAGTACGAACTAAAAGCAAAAAGAAAAAAAAAAAAAATAAACGAAATTAGAGCGTCTTTTGCTCTATAGGGTCTTTATTGTGATTAAGACCGGAAATTTATAAACTAAAGCACAAGAAGAACTCACACACGCACGCACACTAAATAAACTAATACAACACTAACAAACAAACATTCAGACAAGTCAGGGAGAGAAATCATCAAGCTAAAATAGCTTAACAACATGACAAAGTCATGCTGGAGCGGCTCTGTTAGCAGCCGCTTCACGCTTATCTCAACAATATTTGTTGTTGTATTATTAAGTATTTCTTGTTTAGTACGCACAATCGATGCTCAGCAAAAGCATGCTGGTCGACGTGACCGTCCTCGCAATCCTCCTCGTCAATATATAAAAACGCATCCTTGTGAGAGATCCTCCTGTTATCCTGCCACGGGTAATTTGTTGATTGGTCGTGAAAACCGTCTAACAGCATCTTCGACTTGTGGTCTGCATGCGCCGGAACGCTTTTGCATCTTATCCCATTTGCAGGATAAGAAATGTTTCTTGTGTGATACTCGAGATGAGACGCGCAACGATGCCTACAAGAATCATCGTATTGGCCAAATAGTGTACAAAACAAAACCAGGCAGCACTATTCCCACTTGGTGGCAATCGGAGAACGGCAAGGAAGATGTTTCTATACAATTGGATTTGGAAGCAGAGTTTCATTTTACGCATTTAATTATGTCATTCACTACATTCCGCCCGGCTGCTATGTACATTGAACGTTCATTTGATTTCGGTCAGACATGGCATGTATATCGTTATTTTGCCTACGATTGTTCAGACTCTTTCCCTGGTGTACCTACTATATTGCGCAACATCACTGATGTTGTGTGCACCTCTCGTTATTCGAATGTGGAACCCTCACGTAATGGTGAAGTTATTTTCCGTGTGTTACCTCCTAATATCAACGTTACAGATCCCTATGCCGCCCATGTACAAAACATGCTCAAGGTAACAAATCTACGTGTTGTTTTTAAGAAACTCCACAAATTAGGAGACAATTTGCTAGACAATCGTTTGGAAAATGAAGAAAAGTATTATTATGGTATCAACAACATGGTTGTACGAGGTTCATGCTCCTGCTATGGTCATGCTTCGCAATGTTTGCCTCTGGATGGCACCGAAGCTACCGAACCGGATATGGTGCATGGTCGGTGTCAGTGTACCCACAACACCAAGGGTTTCAATTGCGAATCGTGTGAAGATTTCTTCAATGACTTTCCCTGGAAACCTGCTTTTGGCAAACAAACCAATGCCTGTAAAAAGTGCGAATGCAATGATCATGCAGTTAGTTGCCATTTCGATGAAGCTGTATTCGAGCAATCTGGTCGTGTTTCTGGAGGTGTTTGTGACAATTGTATGCATAATACTCAGGGCCAGCACTGTGAAGAGTGTATGCCATTCTTCTATCGTGATCCCGTAGAGGATATACGCAGTCCTTACGTTTGCAAGCCTTGTGATTGTGACCAAATTGGTTCCTTAGATGAAGGTATTTGTGACTCAGTAAATGATCCCGAAAATGGTGCTGAGGCCGGTTCATGCCATTGTAGAACTCACGTTAAGGGGCGCCGTTGTGACACCTGCAAAGATGGATTTTGGAATTTGGTAGCAGAAAACCCTGATGGTTGTGAATCCTGTACATGTAATACTTTAGGTACAGTGGATAATTCTGGTTGTAATATGTATACTGGCGAGTGCACCTGCAAACGTTTGGTTACCGGTAAAGATTGTAATCAGTGTGCTCCTGAAACTTATGGTCTTTCTGAATCAGAAGATGGTTGCACCCACTGTGATTGTGATGTTGGTGGTTCTTACGACAACTTCTGCGATGTTATCACCGGTCAATGTCGTTGCCGGCCTCATATGACAGGTCGCACCTGCTCTCAACCGAAACAGAATTATTTCATACATCAGTTGGTATTAGTTCATGAAGCTGAAGTAGCTAAGCATTGCATTTCGTACTCCAATAATGGCAACTGTACAATGGTGCCCTACCAACCACCGCAGGATCGTATTCCAGATTCTACAGGCATTGGTTTCATTCGTGTACCAGAAAATTCCGAACTCATCATAACAGTTGATGATATTCCACGCTCCATGCCCTATGATGTAGTCATTCGTTATCAATCCACTTCCAGAGGAGATTGGGAAGATGCCTTTATCACTTTAATACGTCCAGATGAAGTTGATCCCGAGGGAGATTGTGCTGCAGCAGTGGCACCTGGTTCCAGTATTTACGAGTCCCGTGTGCCTTTCTACTTACCAGACCGTGAACGTCAAGTTATTGCCTTGCGTGAAGTTTGCTTGGAGGCTGGCAAGGTTTACAAGTTCAAGATACACTTCGAAAGACGCAGACACAATGAAGACAACCCTACTGCCACCATAATGATAGATTCTCTAACATTGATACCACGCATAGAGCTCACTAGCGTGTTCACTGGTACTCCTACAGCCGATTCACGTCGGCAAGAATACTATCAAATGGGTTGCAATCAATCACTGTACGACTTGCGTTACGGTGCATTTGCTGATGAACGCTGCCGTGAATTGGAGAATTATGTTAGTACCATTATCTACGATGGTGCCAGTATGTGTAATTGTAATCCTACAGGATCATTGAGTAAGGAGTGTGAATCAAAGGGAGGTTATTGTCACTGTAAGCCCAATGTTATTGGACGCCAATGTGACCAATGTGCTCCCGGTACTTATGGTTTTGGACCAGAAGGTTGCAAGGCTTGTGACTGCAACAGTATAGGAGCTAAGGACAACAATTGTGACGTTATTACTGGTCAATGCGGTTGTCATCCCAACACCTATGGACGTGAATGTGATCAGTGTCAACCAGGTTTTTGGAACTTCCCTAATTGTCAGGCTTGTGAATGTAATGGTCATGCCCAACAGTGTGACGCTCGTACTGGTCAATGTTTAAGTTGTGCTGATTACACTACTGGTTACGCCTGCGACTCTTGCTTGGATGGTTATTATGGCAATCCCTTCTTGGGCAGTGAAATTGGATGTCGTGCTTGTCGCTGTCCAGATACCATTGCAAGTGGCAATGCCCATGCTGATGGCTGTTCTTTGGATTCCCGTAACAACAATATGATTTGCCACTGTCAAGAAGGTTATGATGGGCCTCGTTGTGATATTTGTGCCGACAACTACTTTGGTGATGCCGAAACACCCGGCGGCTCCTGTGAAAAATGTGATTGTGGTAATAATATTGACATATACGACACTGGTAATTGCGATAGACGTACTGGCAAGTGCATGAAATGTTTGTACGACACCACAGGAGATCATTGTGAACATTGTCGTGACGGCTTCTTTGGAGATGCTTTACAACAAAATTGTGTCCAATGCGATTGTGATTTCTTAGGCACTAACAACACTCTGCAATATTGTAATCGTGTTTCCGGCCAATGTCCTTGCTTGCCCAATGTTGTAGGTTTACGATGTGACGAATGTGCCGTCAACCATTGGAAGATTGCTTCTGGTGAGGGTTGTGAAGCTTGCGAATGTGATCCTATTGGTTCCCTATCTGAACAATGTAACCGCTACGATGGCCAATGTGAATGTACGAAAGGTTTTGGAGGTCGTGCCTGTAATCAATGTCAGTCCAACTTCTGGGGTAATCCAAATAAGAAATGTGAACCTTGTGAGTGCGATGCTTATGGATCAGCAGACTTCCAGTGTGATCGCGAAACTGGACAATGTGTGTGTCATGAGGGAATCGGTGGTTACAAGTGTAATCAATGTGCTCGTGGTTATATTGGAGAATCGCCACATTGCATGCCCTGTGGAGAATGTTTTAACAATTGGGACTTGATCTTAAAGGAACTAGAAGAAGCTACCGTTGAAGCTATACAGAGAGCTAAGGAAATCAAATTGATCGGAGCTACTGGAGCCTACACGTCTGAATTTAACACTCTGGACAAAAAATTACAAAACATAAGAGATTTGCTGCAGAACACCTCGGTTAGCTTAAAGGATATTGATGGTTTGGATAAGGAAGTTGTAGAATTGAGAAACAAATTGAGTAAAGCTAGTCAAAAACTTATTGACACAGAGGGCAGCCTAGAAGACATATACTCTGCTCTTAGTTTGTCTGCTGTAGAATTGGAAGGTTTGCAAACCCAATCCAATTTGGTGAAAAAACTATCACAAGACTTAAAAGAGCATGGCATACAACTGCAAGAATCCAATATTGAGGGCGCTCTCAACTTGACACGTAATGCCTATGAACGTGTTTTGGATTTAGCGAACATTAAAAATGAAGCTGAAGATTTTGCTAGCAACACTGACCGTAATTGTAAGCGTGTCGAAACTTTGGCCAACAAAATGAAAGACGATGTTTCGGCCATTACTGCCAATGATGAGATTATCGATCAATACAACAAAGAATTGTCTTCTTTAACATCGATGATTCCTAATCTAAATAATGAAGTGTGTGGTAGTAAGAGTGATCCTTGTGACAATGTATGCGGTGGTGCCGGCTGTGGTTCATGCGGTGGTCTATCTTGCGAAATTGGAGCACTTACACGCACAGAAAAGGCTCTGAAAGTTGCCAAGGACACTGAACAAGAGATTAAAGAGAAGAAAGATCAAGCCGATCAAACTATACGTGCTCTATTCCAGGCTAAAGTGAATGCCTCGGAAGCCTATCAGAAGGCCAAGAGTGCTCATGAAGATGCCGAACGTTATCTGAACCGTACGGAACTCAATATAAAACGTGGTGAATTTATGATTCAAAACCTTACAGATTTTATGAAAAATCAAACTGCCCTACCAACCGATACTAAAGAATTGTCCCAGAAAACTTTGACATTAGATTTAACCTTAGATCCATTCGAAATCCAAAACCTGGGAGGCAAAATCAACAATGCTGTATCTTCTCTCAAAAATGTAGAATCTATTATTTACAACACTCGTGGTGATTTGGCACGTGTCAATGAGCTACAAGCCAAAGCTAATGCCACCAAAGAACTGGCCAACGAAATATTAACCACTGCCAATACTGTAGTGAAGAACCTTGATGATGCCGATATTTCACAAGAAATCGCTCTTGATGCCATTTTACAAGCCAACAGTAACATTGAATTGGCCGCCAAAGATTTAGATCAAATTGATGCTGAAACTAGCGAAGCTGAAGCTCCAGCTAATGCTACTGCTCAGCATGTTGAAGAATTGGCCAAGAAGGTAAATCGTCTTCAGAAGAATATACTCAAAAATGAACTTGATGCTAAGGATGTCAAAAATGAGGCTGACAAAGTAAAAGAATCGGCTAAAAATGCCCATGCTGATGCTCAAAAACTGCAATATTCATCGTCAGCTGCTAACCAGACTCTCACCGATCGTGCCATACACTCAGAAAATGCTCGCGAGAGAGCAAAACAACTATTGCAAAGAGCTTCCAAACTAACAGTCGATACAAAAGAGAAATTAAGGGAATTAAAACTTATGCAAGATTCCTATAAAGAAAAGAATGAAAAACTACAAAAACTTCAAGATGATTTGCAACCTTTACATGCTGAACTCACAAATCATTTGAAAAACATACAAACGAATGCTGAGCGTTATCGACAGTGTTAGAATTAGATTAAAGACCGATAAAAAATTTAACTAAAACGAGTAGGAGCGCTTAGCAAAAGATATACATACTTAAAGTTTTTTGATTATTTTTCATTTATAAAGTCAAAGTTGCTTTCTCTAAATATATGTATACACGTACGTACGTACATACATACGTATCCTTTCGTTTGAATATTTTCTGTATTTATATCATTACATTTCTTATGTTTACAAACAAAACAAATGCCATATCGAAGAAACAAACTAAATAAAATAGTACATGAATGTCCCTTTCTCTACAGTTTAAGTTAAATAATTACAACTGATTGAAAAACCAATGTTATTAGAAATAGTTCTCTATTTAAGACGACCATAGTTTAATTTTTTTCTTTTAAATGCAATATATTATTTTTATACAATTACAATAAAAATACAAATAAAATAAAATAAATATTTGGATAACAACATACAAGTCCTAATTACTATGTGCCTTTTACAAAATAAATATATGTATAGCAATATTTAACAACTCGAATACGAAATTTAATGTTTTGTCATTTCTTTTTTTTTATTAAGTATAATTCATTACCTTTTTTTATATATATTTGATGTTTAAAGATTAAAAATAAAATTAAAAAAAAATATATAAAATTATTTGGTTTTCCTTTGGTGGTGAGAGAGGGAGAGTTATGAAGGACGGTTGTTTTGTCACGGAGAGCAATTATCTTCTTGAATAAAAGTATTTTTCATAAACAAATACAACACTATTTTGTTGATTTAAATATGTATATAATTAAACAAGGTCTTACTACATACTTCAATTTGTTTTACGCCGAGTTCATTTGCTACGTCCCACAGTGCAAATATCGTTGAAATTAATTTACTTAAACATAAATGCCTTAAAATATGCTATGATTTGTTACAAATAGATACTTTCAAAATGCCTAAAGAAGCGAATAAAACCAAAACAACACCTAAGAAGACAAGTCTAGCTTCCAATACGGAATTGGAAACATTTCTGAAAAATCAACAAAATATCGTAATACGACTTAAAAACGAATTAAAATCTATCATTACTAAGCAACAACTAGCAGATTGTGACACAGCTGAAAAAGACAAGTGTATTCTTGAATTGGAGCAAAGGTAAATAAATACATAGTTAAAATCTCTGTTGAAATCTCTTTTAAAATCAAGCCTTTCACAGCATTAATGAACGTGAAGCTAAAATACTTAAACTCAGCTCTGACTTAGAAGAATTGAAAGAGGAGAATAAACAAATCTTGTTGGAATTTAATTTGTTTAAAGAAAAATACTTTCAACTTGAAATCGACTACGATAAAACTGTGACTCAACAAAAGAAAGAAAATGAAAACTTATTGGAGGAGTTGCGAACACAACAAGCCACCGAAAATCAACAGATACAAGAACTTTCTCTTAATTGTCAGGAATTGCAATACAAATTACAAGATAATATAAACAATTTGGCACAGTTAAATCATCAGCATAAACAAACAGTGCAGAGTTTTGAGCAAATGAAAACTTATCTTGAACGGCAACAAAACGAGTTTGAATTATATAAAAAACAAGTGAATGAAGAAAAGCAACTGGAGGATGAGAGAAATAAAGTATGTTTATCAAATTTATTAAAATAGCTCTAAAACTTTATTAACTTACTTCTTATTTTCATTCTAGCTTGATTTTGACAAATTAAGAGATGAATTAAGAGAAAAAGATGAAATAATCAAGCAATGCATAACAGATAAAAATGTTATGGAAAAAGAGAAAAATGTAATTAATAATGTGGCTACATTAAGTGTAACAACAAGGACTTGAAACATAATATTATTTCTTTTTTAGCTCTAAAACTTTATTAACTTTATTATTTTCATTCTAGCTTGATTTTGACAAATTAAAAGATGAATTAAGAGAAAAAGATGAAATAATCAAGCAAAGCATAACAGATAAAAATGTTATGGAAAAAGAGAAAAATGTAATTAATAATGTGGCTACATTAAGTGTAACAACAATGACTTAAAACATAATATTATTTCTTTTTTTTTAGCTTATAATAGATAGACTTAATAATAAAATATTTCGTATTGAAACAGCCTGTAATCAGCCGACAAAGGTTGTACCACCAATGGTAACTTTGCCTCAAGCAGTGGACAATTCTGATAACAATACCAATTCAGAAGTATGTATTAAAAAAAAATCATTTATATTCTGGTCCAGCTCTAGTCAGATAATAGGTGTTAGGCAGCAATAAAAAAAATATTAAATTATTAAGACATTTTTAATATGAGATCTTTTTTCACTGGCTATAGTTAGCAGAAGGTACTACAGTGGGTGACCAAATTATTAGTTACACTTATTAAGTAAGATTCAACCGCTTTTAATACGTATATAAATTTATTTCTTGTACCAGATATTTTCGTATTTTAATTCTGGTAATGCTGTTAAATATTTTGTGCAGTGTCAACAATGATTGGTGACATTAGAGTGCAGTTGTAGATCATTTTCTGTCATTCTGCTCTGAAGTGTGAAATATGCAATTTTGATTAAATTGATTAGTCTGGCATCACGATGAAGAACTAAAAGAAAATGTTCAAAAATGCATTCAGAGCATGCCAAAAAGGGTGCAAACTGTTATTGATGCCAAAGAAGGTTCTACGAAATATTAAGATTTTTTTTTTTTTTTCAAAAAATTTTGTAATATTTCTTTTCCTCAAATATATATTTTTAAAACAAAAGAGTTTATTTTTAATTGAATTAGAAACACTTAATTTACCTAAAAGAACAAATAAAAGGATAAATTTCCACTATTTTAAAATGTTATACGGCTTCAAACTGAACAATTTTGCATGTTTAACTAATAATTTGGCCACCCACTGTAGGTATTCAAATCCAAAGTATTCGATTTTTCTGTAGTTCAAACAAAACGAATATTTAACAAGTTAAAATGTTTTATTCGAAACTTATATAATTATCTCTTTCCTTCTCATTGAACAATACTTGCCTTGACGAGACAGAATTGAAGAGTGTGAAAGCGGACTTACTCTTTATTACTTCCATATAAAAATTGACTTTTGAGTAATAATTAAAAATAAAAAATATATTTCTTTCTGCAGAGTTCTACTAACAATGTAGCTATATCTAAGCCTCAAGTACGTAAGCCATTGGAAAATATTTCTAATAATGAAAATCAAAAACCTGAACAAAGTCAGCCGCTACGTAATTACAAGTTTAAACGTCCCGTACAACCCACTACTAGTTCTCAGCAGACGAATGTGACTACGAACCTCAATACAAATAATAGAAAACGACGAAATCAACCAGCCAGACTAGCAGCAGCAAAGAATTATAATGAATTTTCGTCATCATCTGACGATGATGATAGTAATTATAATGGTTTCTCGCAGCTTCTTTGGCGTCCAAATAATGAGTGTGTAAGTAAATTTAAAATTGTTTATACTTGCTTTAAACAAAATTCCAGCATTTTATTCTCATTTTGTAAATTTTTATTTTAAATTACTGCTTCCTTTTTACAGTACGTTGCTGATACAGATACCTCCGAAGTTTTTGCCAAATTAAAACGTAACAAAAACTAATGGCAAACTTTAGCAATTGGTTTATTTTTTAAAACTAAAAATAATATTGAATTGTTTAAATTTCTTTGATAAAAATAACTAGTTAAACTTTTACTTTGAAAGATTTGTTGATACAAAACATTTTAAGAGGTTTATTTTATAAAATTTTCAATAATCTTATATTCAAATAAGTTTTAAAGTTTCACTATTTGTGTATAATAATTAAATACATTTACTTGTTGAACATATAATATAAATTTTATAAATTTTTAATCGATTATACCCAATGTTCTGGCTTTGCTCATGTAATCAGTTCTCTGGACATAGCAACCAGTCATTGTTCTGTGCCCAGTATACGAATGACGGCCATGAAAAACACGCCAGTTATCAAATATGACTATTGTGCCTGGCTCCAGTTTCAGACGCCATTGATTGTCCCTGCTTTGTACAATTTCCAAAAATTGACGAACACTTTCATAAAACTCAGACATTTGGTGTTGGGGCAAAGTACTGAATACGGCACGATCATAGATATTCAAACGTAATTGTACAATTTCCTGTGTTGTGGGATCCAGACGTATAATTGGTGCGGAATGTTTATGATGTTGGCCATCTTCTATGTACTCGGCAGGCACATGAACTTTTGTAAGCATTTCAAATGCTTTAGGATAACGTCTTTTCAATTCTAGAGCACAATGTAAACCATCGACAAAAAAGTTTTCACCACCTTCACCATTAACGTGTTCCAGACAGTGGAGAGCTTGTAGGCCGGCGGCATCGCAAAAATATGTATTATCTGTGTGTGAACCAATATACTCTTTGGTGTAGGCAGTATCAGCATGATCGGGTGCATCGGAAAAAGTATACATTTCACCAAAAAATGTTTTCATTACGGGGAACACTCTACGTACGGCCATTTCAGTCATGGTAGTATTTGCTGGCACTTCATCTACAAACACTAGACCATAACGTATCAATGAGGTAACCAAATCCTTGACACATGATTCCTTGGCCACCAAATCGGTAAGTTTAAAACGTAAATGTCTCTCATTTTGTAAAATGATTGGTAAATTCCATTTAGTTTTAGTAGATTGAAAATGATTATTTAATTTACTATTTTCCACTTGCACCAAATATATAAAGTCCATATCGTATTGTGAAACATGGCCATCACTCCCTAGAAAGATGTACATATACATGTATGAATGACGTGTCTATACAAAGTTCAATGAAACCTAAAGTCGCCTTACTTACATATTACTTTCAATAACTTTCCCTCGTTTAAGTAACTAATTTCTTCAGCTTTAACATCCTTAGGTATGTCTAACAGATTATATCTTCTCTGTTTGGTGGCTTCGTTGTAACACTTTTTACATCTGCAATGATCTCTAAGCCAAAATTGATCAATTTGTAAATGTTCGTCTTTAGGAGTATATTTAATTTTGAGCATTTTTCAATGTCTTAATCTTGACTTCTGGCAGTAAACTAATTGTGTGGTACTCTTTCAATAAATATAAAGTAATCTTTAATAGAATATGTACGAATATATACGAGTATATATTTATTATTGTATTTATTAAGAGCGATAAGAAAAATATCATTTCTTTACTTGAACATTTTTCTTCTACAATTATTACTGATAAGACAGATAGATTGGAAAGGAAAATAAAGATGTAGATGTAATTTTAATTTTAACTTGTGCATTTTAATTCTGAAAATTAAAGAAATTAAAAACATAACTTCTTAAGTTATTTCACAGAATTTTTGTTACATATTTGAAAATATTCCTATGTACTATGTATGTAAACAAACTTTCCTGGAATTTATATTGAAATTTTCTTCGTATTACATTCATTTATCTATGTTTTTAGTTATTAGTTTGTCTATATTTTGTTATCAAATTATTTGTAAACAAAATCAATCGGATATAAACTTCGAAATTGGTGTTGTGAATTTCGAATTATATTTTTCAATTAATGCTATTATCTTATAGATATCATATCAGATGTTATAGGACAAGCAATTTTTATACATAAATACGCACATACAGTGTTGAAAATAATAATAAGAACGGCTTTTTTTATTTTCAATTGTGCGTAGCAGAAAAAATTAAAAACGAATAACTTTTTTAATGCTACTGATGATCTTAAGGTGAATACTGGTAAGCTTTCTATGAATCTCTTTATTTGTTATTAGTTAATTTTAATGTACTGGGAAAAACTAATAAGAACGATATTTGATATTTTGTATTTAAGACATTATTAAATTAAATTTTAACATGAAAATAATAGAATCAATATTTAAAACCATTTAGTAAAGAAAAATCAAGGATGTTTTAAAGACTAACCCCCTGGCCCACGATGTCGAACGATAACGTTCGCTTAGATAAGACTTAAGACACAAACTTGATTGTGGAATAAACAAACTTGATTGAGTAAAAATATATACGATAAAAAGTGTGTGTCTTAAGTCTTATCTAAGCGAACGTTATCGTTCGACATCGTGGGCCAGGGGGGAAATATAATAATATTTTCAAATATTGTAAAATTTTCATTCATCAAATATTACTTGTAATTTTTTTTTTTCAGTATCATAAAAAACAAAATCTTTTTATTTGGGCAATAAAATGAAGACATTTACAAAACTAACAACATTTTAAATAAATAAAAAATGTTCATAATTAAATTAAATTTTGATTTCTTCGACCTTTTTTTATTAAAAAAAAATTAAATAAGTTTCTACGAGCTCGAGAATTCCAATATTTCGATATCCATCGGATATCATTATCACGGAATGAGTTACAATTATATTTGTAAGAGACGTATTATTCTCTCCACACTCAATAATGAACTATCTATTTTTTTTCTATTATTTTCAAATTATTGGTTGACTACTAAAATTCTTAATTATCGACAAATTTTCAGAAATCGTAAGTTTCAAATATAAAATTTTTAAATATTGTATTTTGTTAAATTAAAAAAATCTTATTTTTAAAAGAATACAGAGCACAGAAACATTTTCATTAAACACTGTTACAATTCTATAAAGTAGTATATAAAAAACAAGAGTACATATCGTCACCTAAAATGCCCAAAGACGTAACCCTCATTATCATAATTTTACAGGAGAAGCAAAAAACGTTATAAAATGAAAACTGTTTAATTGAAAATCGCGATATGTACATATCAGAGATCAGTTATGAGTACTGTAAAGGTGAGTATACTTGAATCATGACTTATAATTTGTTATACTTATACGTACTCATACTTGTCTCAATATCATCAAACCACTACTCATCTTTAAAGTTTAAAGTACTCATTATATTCATACTTAATCTCATGTATGATGTTGTTTATTTAGACTCTCCTTAACTCAATGTACGTAGACGATAAAAAAATAAGTATGACTCGCATACACTCATGCGAGTGTCGTTTAATTTTACAGTCCGCTTATAAAAATTATATAAAATAATAAATGTTATATTTTCCCCAATATGTTTTCCTATAAACTTATTAAAATTGTGAACTCAATAGTTTGTTTAAAATTTATTAAATAATTATGAATGTTGTAATACAGTATCGAATATCAAGTTTATAAAAAAGTTAGGAAAAAATTTTTAATTTCATTAACAAAAGAAATTTCAAAACATACTACAAAAAATAAGTTACAAGTGAAAAAACAATGAATATATTTTCAACAAAACTTGTATGTTTTTATATTTCTTTTTTACTTATTTTGTATAAATACCTAACGGATTTAGCTGAAACTTTTTTTCAATGACTTAACTGAGTTGAACACTTTATGAGTATGTGAGTATTTTTCTTAAAATGTAAATCTAAATACCGTTGTTTATGAATCAAACATATTGAGAATGGTATGAGCTCGATGTCGGCGTAGTACTCATACTTATATCCACCCGCATTTATAAGTCAACGTTGTTGTGAGTTTGAGTAACTCAGAGTAGTTAAATTTTAATGATGTAAAACCACTTATACTTAAAATGTTATGATTAGTTGTGAATTGTAAAAAAATGATTCATTGCCGATCTCTGGTACATATCATCACCTAAAGTTTGTCGTCTATCTTAAGACAAGATGTGAAGAAATTGCGATTTTCAATTAAACGGTTTATATTTGCTTCTCCTGTAAAATTATGATAATGAGGTTTACGTCTTTGGGCATTTTAGGTGACGATATATAAAAAAAGCAATGTTTGAAACGTATAACGTACATTTAACTAAATATTATATACATTATACTAATATCCATACAAGAGCAATTTCGCCCTTATTTTTAATAGCAACTACAATTTAGTTCATCTCTATAGAAACAGAAATGGGTTTATCAATTTCTTTGGCAAAAACAAAAAAAGCCGCATTAGTTTATTGACTCTCATTTTAACGCTCAAAGAAAGGTAAATTTCATCAAACATTTGTTTGTAACAATCTAACTAAACTAAAAACAAAACGCGCAATAAATACAAAAAACAAAGGCTAAAAAATTACTATAATTTATTTAATTTGAAAAAGAGCTACAACAAGCATTTGTTATCATAAAAGAGCTGAATTGTTGATTTTATAGGTAGTAAAAGTAATTGATTTTAAACATTAAATAATACTACTACTATTAGTTAATAAAGCAAAATAGAAATAAAACATTTCTCTAGACTATTTAAATACTAACACAAAAACTGAATGTAGCATGATGTAGAACGAGTGAGAAAATCTAGACTAAAGAGCAGTGTGACCAGTTTAGCATTTTTGCGATTAAATTTGGCTTATTTTATTTTAATTTAGCTGCAAAGTTTTATATTTAGTTAGCATTTTTTTAAGCCTTTTAAAATTTTAAAAATACTAATTTATTTTCTGTTAAAAAAGCTTGAAAATAAAATAAAGAAAATTATATGAACATATTTCTTATCATAGTTTGACCTTTTTTTATTATTATTTTAGTAATTATTATTTGTGTAGCTTCTTTAAATTTTAAAAAATAAATGAAAAATTTATCAACTGATGAAATTAAAAATCTTGCAAATGACAAATATTAGCTTCATCCCAGCAAGCCATATGAGTCCGAAAAGAGTCTTTTCTGACACCATTTCCGGAGCGTTCATGCTCTTCATGCGCCCAAAAAACACTCATTATTGCTCCGAAAACCTTCAGAAAAGAGGGTCATTACATTCGAAAATGTCCCGTCAGAAAGAGTTCTTAAATAATGTCAGAAAAGAGTCTTTAATGAGGTTTTTTTTGGGCTCAGAAAGAGCTCTTACATCATGTCAAAAAAGAGTCATTACAATTTTAAATACAACAAATTTAAAGGTCGCATTTATTATTTTTTATAATTGTTTTTACTTAAATAAAAAGGGAATTCATTTACAAATAAACTAAATTATAAATGGAAAACAAATTAAATAAATTGTATTTACAGTAAAAAAAAATAAAAAAAAAATGTATTCTTTAAGCAAATTTTTCTTTTGCTCCGAAAATGCTCTTTAGTTGGACTCTTTTCTGACTCCTTTTTCGGATCGCTCCTAGAATGGTATGCTGGGATGTGTGTTGGAAAATCAAAACTCAACTGTAGAATTTTGGATGCAAGTTTGTAAAGACAAGAAAGCTTTGTATGAAAACATCCATTTATCTTTTGTTATGATTATAATGCCATTTAGTAATTCAGAAGTTAAACGTATATTTAGTGAAACAAATGCTATAAAAACCAAGTAAACCCTACCAGTATATGCGCAGTAACATGTTTTTAAAAATGGGCTCTATATGGGATCAAATGATCTATTTTGGACCAATCATTATTAAATCTGTGGCATGACTAAAGTGATTTTCAGAAATAGGTATTATATGGGAACTATGACTAATTATGGATCGATCATCATAAAATTGGTCTGATCAATTTGTGTATTTGTATATGAAACATATTTGTGTTAAATATTATTTGGATATCAAAAATTTTAAGAGAGTTATGCCCGTTAAAGTAATTTTCGGAAGTGGGGCTTGTATGGGAGCTATGACTATTTATGGACCGATCTGCACAAAATTTTGTAGGTGTAATTAGATTTCATATACAACTTATTTGTGGCAAAATTTGTTTGGATAGGTTTATAAATTACACATTTGTGATAAAACCCTATTTCGGGAGCATATTTATATGGGGGCTAAGTGAAATAATGGACTGATTACCATGGAATCTCTCCTTTATATTAGATGTGTATTGAAAATATTAAATATACATATGTTTTCAAATTACAGAAGATTCAGTAAAACTTACAGAACTTTTGTCTAAAAAACTTGTATGAAAATCCCTCAAAAAAATATTTATAAACTGAGTGATCTTCACGGTTGGACTCCTGAAGACAACCTTAATTAGTTTTGTTCTAGAATTCGAAGTTGTATTATTAATACAAAAAGTTAATTTTTTAATCATGTTTGCCTAAAATTGCTAAAAAAAAATTATTTCAGGAAATTTCTTAAAATTTGTTAAATTTCTTAAACACATTTTTTGGCATTTTTAATTTAGCTACTGAAGTGTTTGAGATCTGGTCACCAGTATTGTTATTTTAGCACTTTCAGTGCTAGATTTAGCATTTTGTTTCTCGAAAATGCATTGAAATTTTTAAAAAATTATGCTAAATGCTGTTTAGCATAATTTGTTTGATAAAAAAATTTTTTTCTCGAAAAAATTTTTACTTTTTTACTCCAAAAAATACTTTTGGAGAAATAAAAAACAACTTTTATTAATATTTCAACTAAATTTCTTTCGGTGTTGTAAGTAAATGAACACGGAAATTTTTGAATTAATATATAAAATGTAATCTATTAAAACAAGTCAACAATTGTGATGAACAAAATTAGAAAAAACTATAATTTATATTTGTAACATTTGAAATAAAAATTGTATTGTTACATTGAAAAAATTTAGCAATTTTTTTTTTCTTCTGTAGAACATTTTAGCACTTAGTTTTTCAAGTTTTAGCATATTTTGAAATTCATTTTCTGGCCACACTGCTGGTCACTCTGCTAAAGAGACGTGTGCAGAGAAATGTGCAAAATGGTTTCTCAGCATACAAAATACAATGTACAATACAATATAATTGTGCTAAAATAGAGCACTGAGGCGTATACGTAATGTAATACTAAATACCCCTTACTTATGGTGTTTTCTTTTCTGAAATAAAATGTTACACTTTTATTATGTACATTTTTATAATGTTTACCCCACATTTTAAAGATGTCGCATTTTTAATGGTCAGAATAGAACATAAAATTACAACAGTGTAACACTTTTTTTTCATGTACAGCTGTTTTTGTTTTTTTGTTAAAAAAGAAGAAGCAGATAGCTCCCTGGTAAGATCGCTTGAAATAAGATAATGAATATTTATAAAAAAGACCAATGGCACCTTCCCGACTAATACGCAAATTCTTCTTAAACTATAAAAATTATATATATAAACATACATTACATATATAAAAAGTAGGAGATATTGTCCTATGAAATTTGACATACATCAACTTCAGAGTATTCATTAATTATGTTCTTTACAAAGCCTTTCACTCGCGGTTGTGGATTTCTTTCCATAATCATATAAAATATTTTATCATCATCAGATGCTGAAGATGAATGCAACAAGTCATCCAAAATTTTTTCAGCACATAAAAAAGTAGTAATATTTTCCATTTTGTATATATCTTTTTTGTTTCTTAACACAAATACACATTCATAAATAAATCAAATGTCAGCTGCAGCGATTTCAACTTAGCCCTTTTCGGGCTAGATTTAGCCGGATTTTAGTCACTCAAAACGCGAAAAAAAAGATAATTGGATGTGTTTTTTTTCATTTAGCCCTTTTTTCAAAAATGTTTACGCGTTTTGAGTCCCAAAAGTTGGCATCACTGGTCAGCTGTTTTATCGTGCGATTCTCCCCCTCTAAAAATACAGAGTGTAAAAGGTGCACCATTTTTTAAATTTATAGTGTGACATTTATAGAAAAGAACACACTACACTTTAGCAGTGTTGACATTTCTTCAGAAAAGAACACAAAAAAATTAAAAAAGATGCGAAATGGGAAAAACGTGTAACATTTTTGCCAGAAAAGAAAACGCCATTAGTACATGCTCACTGGCATACTAACTTGTAAAGTCTTATAGTTTTGTAAATATTCTTCTCTGCGTTTTCATGAACCAATAATTACACTATGGGTTGCAAATAAAATATATTATACACTTACATATGTATGTATCAACAATCTGTATTCAGAAAAATTGTGTTGACATAAACAAATTTCAATAAAAAAACAAGTAAGAGTATTTACGTTCGCCAATTATTGTGGATTTTTGTATAAAAACATATATAGTTCACCTAATATGGTTAATTTTATACTTTTATTACTGTAGATAAAAAAGTTTACATATAAACATTTAAATGTTATTGAGAACAAAAGATAATAGTATTTCAAATATTTTTTCGCCGGAAAACGGAAATGAAAAATTGCATTTCCCGAAATTTCCGGCAATTTAATAAATGCTTCACAAATAAGTATTTTGGTTAAGTATTTTATAAAATTGTTAAGAGAAAACAACACATTAATATTGGATGCATATTTTAAGATCAAAGATTAAATAATATTTTATAGAAATAAAAATTAATTTAAGTTTGTCTAGCGAAATTGTTTTAATGTGCTTTTAAAATAACTAATGCATTTAATAACTCATGTTAAATCCGATTTATTATTTTACTGACAAAGTTTCCATCAGTCACATTATTTTTTGTTCGAATTCCATTTGCTTCAATTGTATTTTTTAGGTTATTTTTTATATGTAACTAGCGGACCCGGCGAACTTTGCCTCGCCCCAATTTTAAGCCTTCAGACAAACTTTAGAGTAATAATAGAATACAACAGGAATAATTCAACACAAAATTTCGTAAAAAAAATCAATTTCCAATTTTCCGCAATTTTCCATGTTTTACACCAAGAACTTTCTATTCTTTAATTTGGAAAGTAATTAAAAAATAATTCCACACAAAATTTCATACTAAAACTCGATTTTCAAGATTTCCCATTTTCCGACTTTTGCGAGGAGATTTTCCGCGTTTCACATTTCGCATTTTTCATGATTTACACAAAGAAATTTATATTTTTTGATTTGGAAAGCCATTAAGGAATAATTTCATACAAAATTTCACACAAAAATTCGATTTTCGATTTTTCCAATTTTCGGACTTTCCCGGAAGGATTTTCCAAAATTTTCTTCCGTAAAAACCTTCTCCTCGAAAATACGAACAACTGACAAAAAATTTTACAGAAATCGGCCCAGCCGTTCTCATTTTATGAATTACTATACATTTTTTACACCATTTTTATATATATAGATTTATCAATGACCTCAATGTCGTTCTTTAACTTTATATATTTTGGAAATTGTACGTAGAATTTATAGATAATAGCTGTTCATAAAGAATGTTCATATACCAACTGAAACCTAAATAGTGTTTATAACGTCTACTAATACGATTAGTTGATTAAGATTAGTTGTGTTTGATGAAATTAATTTATATTGTACATACATATTCGTATATTGTGTGTAGAACTTAAAAATGTGGCATTCATCTTTGTTATCACGGTATTTATCATTAGTAAGTTTTTCGAAACTCTCGAATTTTGTGCCAACAAAGCAGTGAAGAAATAAAATTAAATCAGAATTTATTCAAAATATCGAGAATATACGGCCAGACATGAAAGCGTAATATTCCATGATGGCAAGGGCTTCAAAAGACGACAAATTATTTTATTGCTTTGAATAAATTTATATTATACAAATTGTATTTTGTTATATTCAGGTATGTGATGGAAAACGATAACGAGTGAGTTTTAGAAGTTAATTTTTTCGTAATATTTCTGTATTAAAACAGAACAAAAATTTTAAAAATTTAATTAGAAATACTTTAAAATGGACTTCAAAAACTCACTCGTTATCGTTTTCCATCACATACCTGATTGTTACAAAATAAAAGCTAACGGTTGTACACCCAATACATAAACGAAAATTTAAAAAAACGGTAGCAAATTAAAAAAATATTGCATTGTTTGTCGAAAATTTCTAATCTATCGTTGAGTTTAAAATTTTTGGTCCAAAAGCTTCAAACCCTAATTTTGGGTCTGCTCGTTTAGGACCTTTTGTGTTTAAAAACAACGGATGAACAATTTGTTTTATTTTTCTAGCGATTTTGCCAACATTTTTTACAATACTCAACGTTTCTGATCAACAGAGAACAGATGTTTTAATTAATTTATTATGAACATAACCATTCCTTTCCACGTATGAAGGATCTTGCCTTCTGACATAAGTTCCCGACAGAAGCGACAAGACATGCAGGAAAAATACGCTCTAGCTTAACAGTCTGCGGTTTGTCAGGCTGGTCATCAACAGAGAAGATGCTGGATTACATTTGTGTACATATATAAACAAGAATTAATTAGCTTCCCACAACTGCACAGTTGACGAAATGGCGAATCTAGCGGTATTTAATTATTATCTCGGCTGTTTATTATTCGATCTTAGTCAAACTTGCAGGGAAAGTCATTTATATATTTCCAAAATATCGGACAAAACAATTTTTTTTAATATGAAAATTTTTTTATTACAAATACTTACTACTATGGGACATATATTTTAATATTATTTTAATTAAATAATTAATTTGGCTGGGGGCCTCTATTTTGTATGTATTTATATATTTACTTAATTTAAATTATATGTATGTTTTATTCAGGAATTAACTCTGTAATATATTTATGGCCTAATTTAAGGCTTTTTATATTACTTTGAAATAAATAAAAATAAAAATAAAATAAAAAATAATAATGTTATATGTATTATTCAGAGTCTGAGCTACTATTATCTAATATTTCAGAATCTAAATCGGCATCTGAAAGAAGATTTAACATCTCTTTATCCAATATTTTTTTCGTAAACAACAAAGATGCACTTTTAGATAAATAAATAGATGCAACTAATAGTGCGTGCATTAAGTCCTCCATTGAGTGTTTTCGCGAAGTTTTGCAGCCGAAAATTGCGGCAATCCTTGTTTCTTGATTCTAGAGCCTCCTCCGATAACATGAAACACTGTCTATTATGTCTGCGCCATATATATTATATTTTTTTTTGCACGGAACTAGACATGTAAAACCAAGGATATTTTTCGTCCAGCATTAGTTGTGGGATCAACCAATAAGAGTCAGTCAGCCATTCTTTGTTTTCTGTTTCAAAATTTTTAAGAGTTCTGTTACTCGCTTTCCCCTTTTCCACCAGTTTCGTGATAAAATTTCTTAACCTTTTGGCAATTTCTAAGTTTTGTTCCTATCAATTATATTGGTAAATATATGCGACTCCACAGCAGAAAACTTTTTTAAAGGGGCAGACTCTTCGTGCTACACTAAAAAAAGGCTACGCTTGAGAACGGACATTGTTCCTGAAAAAAAAAATTGCATAAAAAACGGGCACAAATGGGAACATGCTTCTGGACACTTGACGATCACAAAGCGCAATACATATTTACAAAAAACTAGACCGAATACCATCGAATTTTAAAAGTTACACTCCACGAAAGTTAAAAAAGTTATTAAAGAAAAAATTTATAAAAAGATTAAATTCTACCACACATTTTGATTAATCATATAAACACAGGTCACAAACATCACAAAATTTATCTAATACATACCTCTAATATCAAATAAATACGCTTCTTTTATTTTAAAAGTAATTAACTTAGTTTTTATACCTAATTTCAGTAAGCTAAGTAAAAAATAATGCTCGTGCTGCATCATATGTTACGTTTAGAAGCTCATAGCTTTTTAATTATCGATTTTACTGTCAAACAGTGAGTACCGATAACCTAATATGTGTGTTAGTCATCGAAAGGAAAAAAAAATAGAGCAATTTAACATTGTTAAATTTGAATTAAACGACGCTAGATCGACCATTTCGTCCACTGTGAACTGTAAGGAATTCCAACCCATAGTGCCAAAGCTAAAATTGTGGTTTTTTGTTCTTTAACACTTAGGTAGAGTACATATGTATATGGAAACACTCAAAATTAAGAGGGAGAATTTGAGTCTAACACTAAATTTGTAGGCAGTGGGTTTTCAAAGGTGTTTAGTATAGTGCACTTGCTCGTATTTATATTGTTGTCATTCAAAATTAAGTAAATAAAAATAATAATACAAAGAAATAACAGAGTATTTTATTTATTTGTATACGATAAACTATATTATTTTTTTATCATTGTATTTTTCTGCGCTCTTTTGAGTTTTTTTTTTTTTTATTTATTTTAACATTCTATGCATTTCTTTCGCAAAATGAGACATATTCAGGAATATATTTTTCAGTTGTTTTTGACAAATTCTCTAAATTAGCAAATAAAAAAATATATGCAGTGCGCTGCAGTGAAAAGAAAAAAATTTAACTAAAAAATAACAAACAAAAAATACATATTCAAGTATTATTACAACAATGAACTTGACAATCAGTGCAAAATATTATTATACATAACAATAAAATAAAGAAAAAACAAATGATTATCAAACATAATTAACAAAAAATAAAAATAATGCTACTAGTGCAATTAAATTTTAACAAAATTTGTTATTAAAATAACTTCTACCATGAAGATCCAAAATCCTTCAACATTTCATGACGTACAAATGTTAAACGTCACTTCAATTGAATTTTTGACAATTTTTAATTATGTTTAACCAATAATATGATGCATACTAACAATAATATTAGCTGTAATACTCATCATACTCAAACGTTATTTAGTCGTTCCCTTAAACGTTCTATTAGTTTTAATGCAGGTAATTATTATGAACAGAATTTCTATTTCATTTTATTTTACCAATTTCCACTATCATTATTTTTTTTATTTCTGCCTTTGTAAGTGTCAATCTTTAGTTTATTTTATTCTCATCATATGGCCGCATAATTTTATTAAATTGTAGTCCCTGTCATTTATCAATTTGCTTTTGTTGGTTCATTATTATATTTTTTTATTCATTTAATTAAATTTGTTTGCCAAAATTTATAATACAAATACAAGTGCGCATTTAGTATATCTTTATTTCTATACAAAAAATAACAATAATAAATAAAAATAAAAATAATAAAAAAAAACATAGAGACGACCTGATTGATGACGTTTTTTACGTAAATGTCTGCCTGAATTGTTGTAGTGATCTTTATCATATGATTCTTTTTGTGTGTTGTGTTTTATTTATTTTATATTACATACATACATATCGCACCCTAAATACAAAAGGGTCACAACTCAAAATACTAAAATTTTCAGGAGAGACAAAAAAGTTCATCGTGCACAAGCAACACACTTATGGTGTTTTCTTTTCTGAAATAAAATATATATATATTTAATCCTTTAATTCCCAGTGGAACATAGGGCCGCAACAAATGTTCGCCATTGTGTTCTATCAGTAGACATAATTTTCATTTCACTCCAAGACACCTCATGCTCGTTCAACTCTTTCTCAATTTGGCGTCTCCAAGTATTTGCAGGTCTGCCAGGTCTTCTGGACCCTTGGGGGTTATATTCAACGGACTGTCGAGTCAAATCATTCACTGGCTTTCTCATTGTGTGTCCAAGCCAATTGTATTTACGGATATTCATGTTTAAAGGAACTTGATTGGTTAAGTTCCACAGGTCCTGATTGGATATTGTGACAGGCCAGAATATCCTAAGGATACGCCTGAGGCATCGGTTTACAAAAGCTTGCATACAAATAAAATATTTTTTTTTTTTTTTTTAACTTAATAATTAACAAACACAAACTGCGAAGCTTTTTTTGGCTTGTCTGCAGAAAACACCCAGAGTCTTTGGCGGGAATCGAACCCGCACCTTTATTATGTACATTTTTATAATGTTTACCCTACATTAGAAAGATGTCGCATTTTTAATGGTCAGAATAGAACATAAAATCACAACAGTGTAACACTTTTTTTGTTAAAAAAGAAGAAGCAGATAGGTGCCTGGTAAGATCGTTTGAAATAAGACAATGATTATCTCTCAAAAAGACCAATGGCACCTTCCCGACTAATACGCAAATTCTTCTTAAACTATAAAAATTATATATACAATGTATAAACATACATTACATATATAAGAAGTAGGAGGTATTGTCCTATGAAATTTGACATACATCAACTTCAGAGTATTCATTAACTACATTCTCTTTAAAGCCTTTCACTCGCGGTTGTGGATTTCTTTCCATAATCATATCCAAAATTTTTTCAGCACATACAAAAGTAGTAATATTTTCCATTTTGTATATATATTTTTTTTTAACACATTAATAAACAAAACAAATGTCAGATGTTTTATCGTGGGATTCTCCCCCTCTAAAAATACAGAGTGCGAAAGGTGCAACTTTTTTTAAATTTATAGTTTGACATTTATGGAAAAGAACACACTACACTTTAGTAGTGTTGACATTTTTTCAGAAAAGAACACAAAGAAATTAAAAAAGGTGCGAAATGGGAAAAACGTGTAACAGTTTTGCCAGAAAAGAAAACGCCATTATATTACGGTTTAAGAACACACTTAAAGTTTTCGAACACTTTGATGTTAAACACGCCATCTGTTGATGAATTTGTTCATAACAATATTAATACACTTTGTGTGATCAACGCCATCTGTTGATGAGTTTGTTCGCAACAATATTAATACACTTAGTTTTTTTGATGAAATTTTCAGAGGTTGTCTCGGAGATTTGCTCATATCTCCGTTATTTATGGACGGATTTTGCTGATTTTAAATAGCAAACTTCGCGAAAGCATGTCTGACTGACATTTTGAAGATATCTGGGGACTTCAGAAAATTGATTTCAACAGACAGACAGACGGACATGGCTTAATAGACTCCGCTATCTATAAGGATCCAGAATATATATACTTTATAGGGTCGGAAAATTATATTGTGGAAATTACAAATTACATATATGTATACACCCTTCTCATGAAGGTGAAGGATATAAAAATAGACAAATGTAACTGTATTTTTCCAGTTAAAGAAGATTGTGATGTGAAAGAAATTTTTGCAGTAGTTAGAGATGTGCACTCTGAATTAATTTATGGAAAAAAGTCAGTTTTGGAAAATTTTGAGTTGTGCCCCTTTTGTATTTAGCGTGCGATATGTATATTTATGAATATTTACATCCATTTGGCACATTTTTTTTACTGTGACCATACTTACAGTTTGTATTGAAACAAATGTAAAATAAAATACGTTTTTATAGTAATAGTTAATTTATAATTAATAGTTAAATCATGTTAAATTAATATGAAATTTCAATATTGTTTTAACATGATAGTAACATAAAAACGTTTTATTTTAACTCGACTATCATGTCGATTTAAAAGTATTATTAGTTAATTCAATATTTAAATTGTATTGATTTAACATAAAAATTCATGTTGATTTAACACCAAACAATATTGATTCAACTGGATTGCACAGTTATTTCAACATGAGAATCACATTAATTCAAAATTCATGCGTCGCAATGTTATTTTAACATGATTTCTAGTTCTTTTGAAGTGGAGAAATGTTATTTTTGGTTTATTTTAAAATCATGTTGATTTAACATGAAACACTTATGAAGCAAAATCATAATTGAAAAATTTTGGTTTTGGATCAACATAAGATTTAAATGCATGAATATAGCAAACGTGAAATTTCTTAAGCATAAAATTGAACAAATCGTGTAAACAACATAAATGTTTTTAAACAAAATTCCCAACAAATCGGCGCCTGTATTATGTTGGTATTGTGTTTGTTGTTCCACATTAGTTTAGCTTACTACTGCTGTTTTAATAACCAGTTGGCGATTAAACAAAATGCGATTATTGTTTCAATCGTTAGAATAATGCAACTATAATTATTGTTTTTTATTTTGTTTGCAGACTTGATCAATATTTTATACAGAGGCGAACAAAATACAAAAAAAAACACATAAGTTCAAGGTCATACAAAAATTGTATTTGAATAAGCAAAAACAAGAAATTGAATTGAAAACACAAACAAAAAATATTGTACTGTATATTGTTTTTAGAAATTAGTGACAGTCAAACTCAGACACTTAAAATGTGCATGTTTAAAAAAAACTTACAATCAAGGGTTCAAAATGAATTAAAACTTGTAACTTTTTCAAAATTGGATTAAAACTTACTTTATAGACAGAACCAGCCACCTATCGAATGATTAATATTGTATTAGATTAAATAAATGTGGCATGAATTGTGAAAATATTTCCATTCTTTTGTTTTTTGGGAATGTAATCGTCGAATGAAGTAATTATTTCAAAGCTCTGCTTGCATTTTATAAAAACAAATTACAGTGAATTGTTTTAAAATAAGAGAATTGTATTTTAAAAATAAAACTGTCATATAAAATTCTTTAACACTTCCTTTAAAGTTCTCAAAAAGTGTTTCAAATCTAGTTTTTTTTTTGCTTTGCTGTATAAGGTTATGATTTCAAAGAAATATTATCAGGCATGTGATGGAAATCGAAAACAAAAACGAATGAGTTTTAGAAGTCAATTTGTTCCTAATATTTCTGTATTGAAAAACTTTTTCACATAAAATATACAGATTTTGAGCTACTAAAAAGAATATTAAAACAAAAATTTTAAAAATTAGATTGTAAATGCATTAAAATGTATTTCCAAAACTGATTCGTTTTCGATTTCCATCACATGCCTGTATTACTTGTTTATTATTACAAATAAAGTTCTGGAAATTTAGTAATACAATTCTAAGAAAATATCAATATAAAGTTCAATTCACCAATACATGTTAGAAGGCTTTAATCCACGGACTTAGTCAGAGTAATTGTACCCAAACAAACCTTATTGTTAAGGTTATTGAGCCAATTAAATGTTTATGTTTGTAATAAATAACACACGTGTGTTTATTTTAATATGTTTGTATATCACATAATAAGAGAAAGTATCACAACAATGTTGTGATTAACCTTAGTGACTTAAGGTCATGCCAGAGTTACAAATATGTAGGTATGAATGTATTTAGCCCATTAAAAGAAATAGGGCAAATTAGAAACATTTTATTTGATTTAGTACACCGTTGGCTAAGTGATTAATATAATTGCTTGAGTTCATTTAAGCATGTAAAATTTTAGTTATATTTAGTTTTTCCCGTTAACAATTTTAATTAGTTTTCGCCATTTTGAAATAACAACATTATGCCCATATACATACATACATACATACATCTATATATATAAAAGTGAATGTGTGTCGTTATGTTTATTATTATTAGTTTGAAGTCTATAGACGGCTAAACGGCTGAACCGATTTGCTTGAAATTTTCACAGTATATTTCTGTATGTCTGGAAGGAGCTATAGGCTACTTTTTTTTGGAAATTTTAAGTGGGCGTGGTACCTCCCATACAAAGTTAATTTTAAAAATCACCGATTTGCTTGAAATTTTCACAGTATATTTCTGTATGTCTGGAAGGAGCTATAGGCTACTTTTTTTTTTGAAATTTTAAGTGGGCGTGGTACCTCCCATACAAAGTTAATTTTAAAAATCACCGATTTGCTTGAAATTTTCACAGTATATTTCTGTATGTCTGGAAGGAGCTATAGGCTACTTTTTTTGGAAATTTTAAGTGGGCGTGGTACCTCCCATACAAAGTTAATTTTAAAAATCACCGATTTGCTTCAAATTTTCACAGTATATTTCTGTATGTCTGGAAGGAGTTAATTTTTAAAAAATACGGGTAGCGAAGCACACCGGGTTTTAGCTAGTACTTAATAAAGTAAATACAATATTTACAAACCTACCTATACCATGAACAGTTTGGTTCTCTATAAGAAACATGCTAATTGTTTATAAAAACATTTGTTAAACAAATTCAAATTGATTAATTTTAATTAATGAAAAACATATGTACGTGTATTTTTAAAAAGGCATAAATAAGCCATAAACTGGAACCACTATTATATCAAATAAATATTCAAAACATTTTAATCGATTAGTTGTAAAATTCGATTTTTTTTTTATTTAAGGTAATAATAAAATTTTAAATTATTTATTCCCGAGAAATTTATTGAATATTTAAACAACAATCAAACAATTTCTATTACTAGAAATGTTGAACTTATATTGGTAAATTGTTCTTTGCCAGATTTATGCCTTGAATGGTACCAATAACAAAATATGTACTTATGTGTATATACCGTGAGCGTCATAAATAAGACAACACCACATATTATTAAAAAACTTAATTATATTAATATAAATTATATTAAATTAGAAAATTATATTGCATTTTTATATACATATGTAAGTACTTATTCAAGTAGAATTGAATTCACAAAAAAAAAGGAACAAAACAAAAGCGCATACAAATTTAATTGATTTATTGTTAAAATATACCAATTTTTACACGTCAAAAAAGTGCGATATTGGACAGAGATATAGCTGTATATATGTATATTTTGATTCGAAACTTTTTACTTTTATATTTTTAACATATAAATTTTTGTTTTCTACTTGATAATTCGTAGAACAGATTAAACACGAAAGTTGCCCATAATAACAACTTGCATGTCAGTTGCGTTGCCTATTGGCAACCCAACTCCAGTTTGGTTGCTATACATAATCGACTCATTAGTATATTAATTTACCAAAAAATTTTTCAAATCGATAAAAATATTGCCTACCTTAGAGCAGTTTAATATTCTCTGTGAATGTTTAGTTCTTAATATCTAAAGACATGTTTTTTATACTAAACTATCAGCGGTGTCAGATTGTGTTGTATGTGATAAATATGATAGATTGGATTAGGTCATCAATCACTAGCTTTTAGTTCTGATCTAATTTCTGAATTGAATTTGACGTGTCGAAACAGAATCATATTGGTAATACTTGATTGCTTGCGTGCAGCAAAATACCACCAAAAATACAATAAAAAGGACTTTTGTTGTAGTACATATTTGTATATATTATATTGAAAATACAATACAACATAGTATTAACCCTATGCTGTTTCTTTATTGGTGAAATAATTAATAAATTCATGTTAAAATTAAAGGAAAAATGGTTTAAAAAAAATTTACCCCCTTATTCATAAAAACTTGTCAAAGGTTTATAACAGGCTTATAAAGCTAATTTTGTATGGATATTTGCTTTATAAGCCTGTTATAAACCCTTGATAAGTTTTTATGAATTAGGACGTTAGTATATAGCGAAAAACAATATGATGGAATTTTCCATAAGTTGAACTAAAATAGTAATTTAGTTTTTTTCCATTTTTTCTATTTCCTAAGGGGTAGGTCAAGTACATTAAACCTTTTAAGTCTTTTGATTTCAGCGCTATCATCTAAAAGATTGATTGATATATTGGAATGATGAATGAGTCTATTTTTTTCTCACTGAACTTGGTAATTTCATTTTTGATTGTTGGAATTTGTAGATCTTTATGTACAGTGGCTCAAAGTTATAATGGGACACGCACATAAGTCAATATTACATTAAGTATTCTTATAAATTTATTAAGCCAAAGAAAAAAGTTAAACTAAATTTAAATTGCTAGTATGATATTTTATTAAAAACATAAAACCGTGTTTTATTGTGGTTCTCAAATTTTTAGAGAGCGCTGTATTCGGCTCCATACGTAAGAACGCCCATCTGACCGGAAAACATTAAATTTACTTCGTCAGTAAATATTACTCTACTCCAGAAAGAAAAATCCTTGTGTTTGTGCTCTATAGTAAAATTTGAGAACCACAATAAAGCACGGTTTGGGGTCAGTTATGGTATGGGGAGCAATTTCATCCGCTGGACCGGGTAACCTTCACATTGTTGGGGGAATTATGGACCACAAATATTATATTAATATTTTACGTAATAATCTTGCTGAAACAGCACAAAAATTTGGCCTAACAAATGATTATTACTTTTACCAAGATAATGACCCTAAACACAAGGTGTATAATGTTAGAACCTGGTTGCTCTATAATTGCCCGCATGTTATTGAAACTCCTCCACAGTCGCCGAATATTAATCCAATAGAGCACGTGTGGAGTCATTTAGATGAAAAATTAAATTATAGCTCTGCAGGAAGAATGGGGAAAAATAACACCTGAGTATTGTCGAAAACTTGTCGCTTAAAGGCAGTGATACAGCAGAAAGGACTTCCAACAAAATACTAAACTTTGTAAATAGAATATAAATTATTTATTTTTGTAAGCATATTTTCATTTGTCCCATTATTACTTTGTACCCAAATTAACATGTTTTTTAATTTTTTTCTTATAATTTTGAATTTTTAATTAAATTAATTTTTTTTATGTTTTTAATAAAATCTCATACTGGCAATTTAAATTTAGTTTAACTTATTTCTTTGGCTTAATAAATTTATAAAAATATTTAGTGTAATATTGACTTACATATGTGTGCGTCCCATTATAACTTTGAGTCACTTGATGTTCTTGTTATGTCTTGATAAACCATGGTGCATTTGTTAATAGTCTGAGAGTTTTTGATTGATACATCTGCAATATCTCAATGTTGGAATTACTAGTTGTTCCCCAAAGTTGAATACCAATCATGAATAAAAATTCCGCGGGAGTTTTTTTCACTTTTCCCATTTTTCCTATTCAAATTCAATGTTAAAAAAATAAAAAGGGAAAAAACTCCCGCGGATTTTTAATTCATGATTGGGCTGCATATGTCCAAATCGGTTTAAGGATTGATTTATATAATAGGATTTTGTTTTCTAAACTTAAGCTTGATCGTGGTCCCAAAAGCCAATACATTTTTCTTGTTTTTATATTAAGTTGTAGTCGTTTTATTTTAACATGTTGGTTGTTTCATGTGAGTCTTCGATCAAGATGAAGGCCTAGGTATTTCAGATTATTGTTTTTTGGTATATTTGTGCCGTTTAAATATACTGGCGAGCAAACGTTTTTCCTTAGTGTAAATGTGACATGAATAGATTTTGTATTACATATTTACTTTTATATTCCATTTTTGTAGCCAATCTTAAAGATAATTCAATTGATTTTGTACCAACTCAGAAGCCATGACTGGCGACTCGTTTGTAGCTAATATTGCAGTATCGTCCGCATACGTATCAAAGATTAATTCGTTCATTGTAGGCATATCTGCTGTAAAAATGGTATACAATACTGGTGTGCTTCCTTGTGGAATACCTGCGTTTATGTCACCAAAATCTGAAAAATTTTCATTGACGCTGACAAAAAACTATCTGTCATGAAGATATGCTCTTAGCACAAAATAAAATGGGGCTGGGATGAGTTTTTTTTTAATTTGTGCAAAAGTCCAATATGCCACATTCTACCATTACGCAAGAAAGGGTTAAGAACTTTTTTCATGATATTACCGAAATTTTTCGATAAAAATTTTCGGGAATTAGGAAAATAATATTCTCCTGTCATAGGATTTTTTCCATTTCATTTCACATATTTGTTGACGTCTGTTTTGCTAAACGTTGTTTTTATAAATTAAATCGATTTTCTTTAGTATAAAAAACACGCGACGTTAATTTATACGCCCCCTAAGTTTTTAAATGCTATTTTGCTACAGAAAAGTTATCATGTAGATAAAACCAACAATTTTCTATACATTGCACAGAGGGTTAAAAAAAACAATTGCTATTTTGTGACAATTTCAAATTTATTGATTTCAATATTTATTCTATCTATGTGTTCTTATATGTTTGTAATTGGAATTAAGTAAATATTTCCTTCAATTTATGTCACGTGTTGCTAAACTAATATGTCTGTTGGATTTGTTGGACAATAAACGAAAAAAATCAATAAAAGCTAATTAATTTATTCGATAAAATAAATGTTTATGTATGTTGAATGTTTTAGTTCCACTACATAAACGAAAAAATTTTTTAAAACAAATATTTTCATGTTAGTCGCACAGTGGGAATTAAAAAAAAATTAAATAAATCCCTCATTTCCACTTTAAAACGGTCCAGAAATAGGTTATTTGTTGAATCTGTTGTTGAACATTTCTTTGGAAAGGCCTTTAAAATTCATATCATTTCGTTAGTTATTGACATATTACGGCTTACTATAAATCGAATCTGTTGCAATATACAAAATATTAAACATTTTCGATTTTAAAAATGAAAGTAGCCGTCGCCGATAAATATTTGTTTCTTAGAGTTACAATATTGAATGGGATTTAAACTTTTTTACTAAAACAGCAGAACTGGTGTTTTGCTTGCAACTAGTCTATTGATTTGGATTATTAAATTGTTAAAGAATTTAATAGAGGCCATATTGGAAGGTTATTGACTGAAAACTTGTTGTTGCTACTTTTACTATTATAACCCGGAATAGAAAGGATATATCAAGGTTGCTGGCAGTATTAACGGGACACTGGACGTTAGGCAAGCACGCAAATCGCCTGGGACTCCCTTTTAACGACCATTGTCGTAGTTGTAAGGATAGGGAAAAAGAGGAAACGATTTTCCACCTTCTCTGCGAATGCCCAGCCCTGAGTGTCAAGAGACATAAATTCATGGGAAACTATACATTGAACAACCTTGGTGAGGTAGTCGGGTCAAAACTCAAATCTCACAGCTACAGGTTGGGTCTAGCAAGACACGACTTTTTGTACACACATATTAGCTACAGTATGTTGTATACGACATTAAATCTGACGAGTGGTGTGGTCTTTTTAAAACGGGGTCCCTTCGACTCTACTTAAGTGTTCACAAGTAGTGAACTACCACGTAAACCAACCAACCAACTTTTACTATTTCTTGTAATATTTGCCGCAGTTCTGTAACCCGAATACGAGAAACTATTTTATTTTTTAAATATTTTGGTGTTCTATAAATCGAACCCAAACGAGTAGAAATCACAAAAAAAAAATAACCAAATTTTAACGATAACGATATTTTTGATTATTACAAAAATAGCATTTGAAAACTAAAGAAATGTCTGCCAACTTTTTTGCAAATTTAAGATGTTATTTATCTAAACATTAGAAAAATCCAATATGTACGAGGTCTGATCAAAAAATAACCGTTATTTTCAAATTTCGTGAGTTACGTATGTTCGATTTTCGCATTTTTTTTTCTGTTATGTTGGTACATATGTATGTCTATTATATACATATGTTGGTAATATCAGCCATTTTGGATTGTCAGTCGTGTTTTGGTGTGCTCTTCAATTGTTTACTATTTGAAAAAATGAATCAAAGAAACTGTATTAAGTTTTGTGTAAAAAATGAAATTAAATGCGCAATGACATTTAAAATGTTGACTGTGGCATTGGCCAGTCTACTATGAGCAGAACACAAGTTCAATTGTGGTATAACCACTTTAAGGAAGGCCGAGAAGATGTCAATGACGATGCTCGTCCTGGTGATGAAAAAATTGAAGCAGTGAAGAAAATGATTTTGGATAATCGTCGAATCACTATCAGAGAGGTTACTGATGATATTGGCATATGTTTTAGGCATGAAACGTGCGGCAGCGAATATTGTTCCCAAACTGGTAAATTTTAAGCAAAAACAAAGTCGCATGGGCATCGCTCAGGGGTTGTTGAACATCGTCAACGACGATCCAGGTTTCCTCAAAAAGGTCATAACTGGTGACGGATCATGGGTGTATGGCTATGACATTGAAACCAAAGCCCAATCATCCCAATCGAAACGTCCAGAAGAGCCAAGACCGAAAAAAGCACTTCAAGTTCGGTTAAATCTGAAGGTTTTGCTCACTGTTTTCTTCTACTGCAATGGCGTGGGTGCATCATGAATTCTTGCCACAAGGTCGTATGATCAATAATTCGTCAGAAACGCACAGAATTATAGAAAAACCAATAATGGATTTTGCACCATGATAACGCACCAGCTCACACATCGATGCTTGTGCGTGAGTTTTTGCCCAAAAACAAAACCGTATTCACCGGACTTGGCCCTTGCTGACTTTTTCCTTTTCCCAAAACTGAAGACACCGTTGAAAGGAAAGCGTTTTGCTACGATTGAGGAGATAAAAGAAAAATCGAAACAGGAGCTGTTGGCGATACCGAAAAGCGCGTTTCAGAAGTGTTTCGAGGATTGGAAAAAACGCTGGCATAAGTGTATTATATCTGAGGGGGATTACTTTGAAGGGCACAAGATAGTTATTGATAAATAAATAAATACTTTTTGAAAATAACGCTTATTTTTTGATTAGACCTGGGGCCAAATTACCGCATTCGATATCGAGTAAAATTTATCGTAATTTTCTTATTTGAGATTATGGCTTTCGATATCGATATCGAAATCATTTTTCGATACGATAGCTCATTCGATCACGAATGCGGTAATTTGCCCCTGGTATATAATTTTATACCATTTTTAATAATAAAAGACGTAATAATATCTATTTAATTATCTCTACGATTTTGCAAAATTATACGGCAAAATTGGTTCGTAAATTTTTATGACAAAAGCAAACTGTTTAAAATTATTTGAATTATTTATATGCAAAATAAACCGTTGTACACCCTGTTTTTATTTGACATTTTCTTTTATTTAAGACATTTATTTGACATTTCTCTTACACGAAACGAATTTTGAGAATTAAAACAAAATGTGCAAAAATCTAAAAATTCACTTTACAGAACAATATATACAAAGCAATGAACAAAATTGTTCGGTTGTAGATACGTACCACAAAGTATACTCTATGGTACGTACGAACGTACACTCTCTAAAATGTGTACGTACTCTTTCTTCTTTTTGCTATACTTTTAGGTACATACTACAGAAAATACCCCTAACTAGAGTAATATTTATTTATTTAATTATTTTTTTATAGTATATTCCATTCGTACGTGGTACGTACAAATCGAACACATGTAAAACGGCTCACACACAATTTGTTTAGTTTCAGTCTTTCCTATACGGTACTAGAGTCAACAAGTTGAAAATATAATAATAAAACAGAAGCCGAAGACAACCACGACAATTGTCTTCGATAGAGAGAGACAGAGAAGAAAATAAAAATATTTATTTATATGTAAATATATAGGAATATAATAAAAATGAAATATTTCAATAAAAAGACAGAAAAATAAACGGTAATAATGATAATATATGCAAACGTAAAGTGTGGCGAACGGAACGAACAATTTGGCCAGTATAACAAACAAAACGAGCGACGAGAACTACTAGCGCAAGCAAACCAAAATAGTTAAATATAGTTTTTGTACATTAAGTGTGTTGTTAAATTTAAATATTATTAATATATTGCATTGCATTATATGTACATATGTATATTTGTACATACATACATATGTATGTTTAAATTAAAAGAGGAAGAAATGCATACATACAAGTCGCACATACTTGCACAATAATTTGTATAAAAATAATCAAAAATTAACAAATGTAAAACCAAAATAAAATGATTAATTTGTGGTGAAATGTTTAAATGTTAAACTATGAAACAAATATTTATAAATAAAAGTTTCGATATCTGAATATTTTATGAATGCGAAAAATTACGCGATACTTGAACGCATTTTTTATATTAAAACAAGATAAAAAAGAATCTTGTGTGAAATTTGTGAACAACAAAAAAAGACAAAAATAAATAGGGGTGAAAATCTTTTCTATAAGAAACAAAAAAAAAACACAAAATTTATATTCTTGGCATGTGAATGCGAAGAATAAAATGAAAACAAGCAATATTTATGAGCTTACAACGACTTTTAATATACGCTGCATTATTTGCTACGTTGTAAATAAAATAATTATATTTTGCAACTCTCTCTCTTTCTCTCTCTAGCATGTTTATTTATAGATTTATTAGAAACAGAATAAATTAATTTTTGAAAACATTTTCAATTAAACGCAAAAAGTTGATTACCTTTAATTGTGCAGATGTTCCACTTTTCACCATTAAACAAATAACTGATTTTTGAAATACAGCTTTGACATAAATAATCAATAATCAAGTAATTTGTGACATGTTGTAATATGTTTGTAAAAGAAATACCTACATATACTATATAGTTATTAACGATTCAATTACATTTTTATCAATATTGTACATGAGTATTGTAATGAGTTTTAAATAGTGTTTAATAATATTGAATTCAGTCTAAAATAGGTGCATACATATATTTATTTAACGAGTTTTTCAATGCAATACTATTTATCATAGAAAACAAACATTTCTAAACATTTTCAAAATAACGTTTGAAATGAAAGCAACAAATTTCATTTCCACTATAATTTAGGAAATTGAAATTTGAACATTGTATTTTAGCGCCCTGCTACACGTTCAATAAATATCGTGGTATGGATTTGGATGGCGATCCATTTTAAAGTATTGATGGATCACGAGCGTATGCTACATGTTCAATATTTATCGCGTCAGTATTTATGTCATTTTTGTGCAGTGCGGGTCGTTTATCAATGTCGCGAGAAAACCAAAAGAAAGCCTGTTTAGCTATTTTGCTTGCTTTTTCATTGAAGAAAAAAGTGGAAAGAAAAATTTGAAGCAAAAGGGTGATTGCAGGATCGGAAAAAATATACGCACTTAAGTTTAATGGACACAATTATTGTTATTTGTCACTCTTTACTGACTGAAAATGCTACACGTTCAATATTTATCACGAGATCTGCGATCTGGATTTCATATTTTAGGCCATTCCTCGATAAGGATCGCGATTCATCAATATTGCATGCTACACGTTCAATAAATATCGTGATGTAGCAGTGCCCTTAGAGTGTATTTTAAACATTAAACCGAAATCGAATTTAATTTTTAAAACGAACTCACTCGAACATACATGATTTTCTTGTTTTCGTAAACTATAGACTTTATTAGAGATATGTACAATTTTGAATGTGATATGAAAAATTCCTTTAGAACACAGAACTGTGTTTTTGCGTATATCTCGGCCATTTATCGATCGATTTGCATGATTATATTCACCCCTATCGTGAATAAAAATTCCACATGAAATTTGTTCCCTTTTATTTTTTTTAACATTGAATTTAAATAGAAAAAATTTGAAAAGGGAACAAATTTCATGTGGAATTTTTATTCACGATAGGGGTGATTAAAGAACTTAATAGAAGTGAGATTGAAATGTTCTGTAAAGCCAATCCGAGTTGCACTTTCCTTTTTTAAGCGAATTCACTTATGTTGGTGTTTTAAATGATTTAAACTTGATAATCAGGATTGGGGTCTTTTATCTTTAAATGATAGATGATTTACTCGTGTTAGTAAACAAACTTGTTTTAATGTACAAAATCGTGTAGAAAAGTACATTTTCAATTATATATTCGTTTTTGTAAATTACTCGTTTTTGAAATCAATCGATTTGCAGACGCTAATAATTTTTAAAATGAATATGTAAAGGGTGTCCCAACTAGAACGCAATTTTTAAATTTTAAATAAAACATATTTAAAAAAAAAATCATGAAACTTTATTATATCGTAAAGTAGACAGAATAAGGTTATGGATGGAACAATATATCATGCATATGGCGGCCGCGGCTTTGCTGGCACACACGCGACCTTTTTGCATAAATGCTGCGGTATTTCATTAATGCATCGACTTCAAAAAACCCCAAAGAAAAAAATCTAAAGGTGTTAAATCGCACGATCTAGGCGGCCAATTTTGGTCTCCAAAACGCGAAATAACACGACTGATGCATTTTCTCTGGCTGTATGACATGTGGCGCCGTCTTGTTCAAAAAAGTTATTTTCATACGAACGTAAAATAAAACTTGTACATCATGTTTATTGTTGAAATAGTATTCACTGTAGGGTATAATTATGGTGCATGTCATAAATTTAACCAAATACTCTACATACACAGCTGAGTTTGCCAATATAATAATAATATTAAAAAGAAGAAAAACATAACACCACGACAAACAGAAGATAAAAAAAACACCAAAAGAAAAAATATAATTTAAAACATTTTCACTTCATAATTTAATTTTTGGGTCACCTCGAATACGAAAAATATAAAAAAGTTAAACACGAGAAAAATACATTTTTCTTGTGTGATAAGTGAAGTGATTTTGTGCAAATCATCTATAATTTTGTGTTGTGTCTTTAATCAACAAATCATTTGTTTACTATTTATAACGTATTTTGTAACATTACAGATAAAACTAAAATAAGTACACACACACACATTAATTAATTAATTAATTAAAACAAACAGTAAAAACAAAAAAAAAAACCTATGACAAAAATCAAGTGACTTAGCAGCTGTTTAAAATAGAACAAAAAAAATAAAATAAATTTTAAAGAAAAGTCATTCCTTTTTAAAAATTATTCGGTTTTAAAAATCCCCCTCAACTTAATTAATTTTATAGGACCAGTTACATATAAACACAAAAACTGAAAAAGCAAAAGGTTATTTAATTTAAAACCTTTAACCTTGTAACGTTCCTTGATTAATCAATCAATCAATCGTCTTTTTATACATATATTCATTTCGTATTGTTTGTTTCGCTACATGGATGACGAGCTTGAGGATAAAGTTTTCTATCAAACATACGTTTCACACATGAAGATCCTATCGAAATTTGCCGTGGGCTTTTCGTCCATTAACTCTCCACTAGCGTACATTTGGAAATTATGTCGTCTCTATGTTTTACGACCAGAAGTGATATTTTGCGGTGTTATACTATTTATTTTACTACTTTATTTACAAGCTGTCGACACATGGTCACGCGGTTTAATCGGCCGCATACAGGCCACTTTAAGTGGCCGTCAAAAATCAAATCGCTTGAAATTACTGGAGGCATCTGGCCAAGGTGATCATCAATCATGGGAGGCATTGCGTGCTCAGAGTTCAGCGTATGCGATACTAGGAAGAAGACCTCGCATGGAAGATCGGTGAGTATTTGCTTGATTATACATATATTTATTTCATTTTTTACACAAAGAGACATACATACATATGTATGTATGTATTATCCATAAATCTCCAGTATGTCTCGATACAATTAAAACTTTTTGTGAGTGTTTAATTTTTCACAGAACGCATTTATTAGAAAACAAATTAAACAGAACAACGCATTTTTCATTCATCGAAAAACAACAAATTGTTCACACAAAAAAAAAACGAAATTTATACAGAACAATTAATTCTCAAAGAAAATCGCCAAAAAATATTGATACAAACTGAATAATAATAGTTTTAAATCAAAACTAAATTTCATTTTGCACTTGCTTCAAGTGCAGACATTATAACACTTGAACAATAAAAGGCAATACATCTAAAAATAATCTAATTGTAATTTAATTTTAAATAACAGAACAACATAAAAAATCAATAGAATGCTACCTATATACATAAAGGGTGTCCCAACTAGAACGCAGTTTTTAAATTTTAAATAAAACACAGATATTTAAAAAGAAAATCGTGAAACTTTATTATATTGTAAAGTAGACAGAATGAGGTTATGTATGCAACAAGATATCGTGCAGATGGCCGCCGCGGCTTTGCTGGCACACACGCGATCTTTTAATGAAATTTTCAATGACCTTTTTGCATAAATGCTGCGGTATTTCATTAATGCAGCGTCCAATTTCCTCTTTTAAGGCTTGAGTCGTCGTCGGCTTATTTGCGTAAACCATCGACTTCAAAAAACCCCAAAGAAAAAAATCTAAAGGTGTTAAATCGAACGATCTAGGCGGCCAATTCTGGGGGTTACTCCGTATTTCGATTCGAAAAGAAAATCATTCGAATTTGTATACTTTTTACATTGTATTTAGAAAGCTTTTGCTTTCGAATCGAAATACGGAGTAACCCCCATGGTCTCCAAAACGCGAAATAACACGACCGGAAAATGACTGACGCATTTTCTCTGGCTGTATGACATGTGGCGCCGTCTTGTTGAAACCATATGCCCTCCACATTCATTTCTTCAATTCTAGGCAAGAAAAAACTGGTTATCATTTCACCATTGCGTTCTAGTTGGGACACCCTTTACATCTATAGACATTAATTTCCGTTTGTAGTTTACATTTACATACATTATTCTATTTATATACATTTAATAATGGCGATCATTAAACAACAACTGTGGCAACTAACTACTTTTAATAATTGTTTAATATATTATATTAATATATACTAAAGTAAGAGTATAAATATATAGTACATAAGTGCCTATGTATGTATCTATATAATATTGAGCAAACAAAACTTGAAACTAAATACTTTAACCCTTAATGACAGCTGCTAAAAAAAAATAAATAAAATATGTCATTGACTATTTATCAATAAGGAGTGAATGCACTTTGTGTTAAATATTTAATTTAAATCTTTTGATACTGTCATTAATGCCAAGTGTTATGTTAATAAATAAACAACAACAATTAGCTAAACAAATTATGACAAATTTCGCTTGAGATTATGTATTATTCAATGAATATTTCGTATAGATCATGGTGTAACTATACAAGGTGAGTGCAGTAGCACAGCTGACTGACTGTTTAATTTTTCACTTATGTTAAAAGTAATTATGTTAAAAGTAATAAAAAAAAAAGTAATACTTTTTCAAGTGTTTTTGACAGTACTCGTAGTACATTATTTTACACAAACAAAATGCCCGTTGTTTCTGTATTGTGTTGTATTTGTTGCCGATTTGCACTCAGCTTGTATAATTACACCATGGTATAGATGTTGCTAAAATATTGTTTTAAAATACAAATTGTCTTTGAGTTGTTTAAAAATTTGCAAAGAAATGTCATGTTATAATCTTATCTCTTTAAATAAATGTCATTTTGTCTAAGGTAATCAATTCAAAATATAATTTAGTACAGGTCGCAATTTGGAAGATATTTCGATAAAATTTGGTACATGATATTTTTTGGACCAAGGACGGACGGTTGGGATTGAAATTGATTGAAAACGGTCCATTATTTCACCTAGCCCCCATACAAATGTCCTCTGAAATAAGAGGTTTGACAGTTATAAATGTTTGATTTATAAACGTATCCAAACAAATTTCACCGCTTATCACACCTACAAATTTTGTGCAGATCGGTACATAATTGATAATCACCATAACAAACATAGCTCTCTTAAAAATGTTCGTATTCAAATAATATTCAACACAAATAAGTTTCATATATACATAAAACACTCGGCCCAATTTTTTCGATGATTGGACCACAATTTGACCATAATGTCAAACTTCCAACCCTATCTATTCTTTTGCAGATGATAGCAACATTTGCCATTCATATTCATTTAACCATAGACCAAACCCTTTGGAGATTGGGGATATGAGACAAAACATGAATGATACGCTGAGCCAAGATCTTTAGACAATCTTGGAATGGGGTTGTGCGAACAGAGTCGATTTTAACGCACATAAGACTCAATGTTGTATATTATAGCAAAAACGCACAACAGATCATGTTGCTTCATCTGTTTTTATGGGCGGTGTAAATATTAAGGAATCAGACGCTCTTGACGTTCCAGACATGAGAATCCAGTGTGATGTCCGCTGGACCAAACACATTTTTCAATTGTCAAATGTGCCTTGGTTTTTTAAAACAGTGTAGAAAATACTTCACTCCACATGATCTCCTTAATATTACACCACCTATATTCGACCGAAAATGGAATACAACTCTCATGTATGGACTTACTCGACCGCATACAGGAGAGGGCGAAGATGATTATCGGTGACAGTAGGGTATCCAACTCTATTGATTCATTGGATCATCGTCGCAATGTGGGCTGTGTTTCACTGTTCTATCGATACTATAATGGAGTGTGTTCTGCTAAAATTAGGGAACTTGTTCCTGAAACACGTAGTTTTTTACGTAATACACGTTCTTTAGTCAGGGTCCATCCATTTGAGGTCGACTGGTCAGTGGATCGCACAACCCACTACAGGGAAAATTCGTTCTTTAGCATGACGTCCCCTACCCTGAGTGTTGGTCCAAAAAAAATGTTTTTACACATATACTGGGTGTGGGTATTATATGATCAGGCTTGACCGACTATACCTTCATACTTGTTTTTTTGGAATTTCGAGTATTGGAGTCAAGTCGTTTCAAGTTATATAAAATTCCAATGTCCAAAGCAAAAGATCGAAAAGTTAATTTTTAAAGCAATTATTAAACTTAAATAAAACGTTATGTTATCTCTTAATATTTTCATTAAATAATTAATTACGAATTATTTTCTTTGTTTTCCAAAACGTATTGATTTCATTAATCATAAAATTAATTCCTTATTAAATCATTAAGCCTTTTTTAATTCAAATCAATTGCAAATATTTTGAGTTTAGACATTGTTTTCAATTTATTTTGTAAATGATTAAAATCACAACAAAACGAAAATAATTCCATTAATTTTGGATTAGATTTGAATTAACAAAAATTTACTATTCAAATCATGGTGTAATTATACAAGCTGAGTGCAAATCGGCAACAAATACAACACAATACAGAAACAACAGGCATTTTGTTTGTGTAAAATAATGTACTACGAGTACTGTCAAAAACACTTGAAAAAGTCTTACTCTTGACATAAGTAAATTGTAAACAAAGTCAGTCAGATGTGCCAGTACTGCACTCATCTTGTATAGTTACACCATGTTTCAAAGGTTGAATTCATTTTATTACGAATTCATAATGGTTAATCTAACAATGAAATTAAGAATAAGGCTAAAGAATTTATTTTGTTGCGAATGTTTTTATGGATATTTTTAATTTCAAATTAAAATTTTAATGAATTAAGGTTAAATTTAATTAATCAATTCTCAGCAATCAACAGCTTAATACCAAAAAAAAAATTTCTTAAATTTCGTTTTTCTACTTTTCTAATTATTTTAACCTACAAACATATTGTAAAACTTAAACATTAGCAAATGATATGCTAAATAACCGTTTATATTAAAGTATTAAACAAAACAAAAAAAAACATATTTTTGGATAAAAAAGTGGAAAAAATAAGAAATAGAAATTTTTTATGATTTTGCGAACAGCTGAAAATGGTAATTTATCAATATTTTCACGAAAAATTTGCACTTTCACAAGACCAAAACCGCCTGAAGGAGCATTTCAATGCTTTTGCAATGTACTAGAGAGTTCTTAACTATTGTCTTGGCTACAATTTTTGTCATAGTATTTTATCGAAAATCTCAATGGTTTGGTTGTTATAGGCCAAAATATTCAAAAAAATATTCAAAAAAAAATGTGACAAAAAGTGGTAAATTGTCTACATTTTTGACTTTTTGACCATGAAAACGAAGTTTTTTCTTTTGAAAATAAGTCAAAATTTCAAATAGTTTACGAAATATGAGCCCAAGAAAATTTGCAAATTTTTCAAAAAAATAAAGTCTGAGAAAAAAAATTTCAAGTCAAAATCGATTTTCACCGTAGACGTAATGGTCTAGGGGACTTTTTTGCTCAGTACAATCCCAAGAATCAGAAACGCGATTCACCCATTAAGATGTTCAAATCGCCACACCCTAATGTAGAATCATTTAAAAACATTCAATGATATTTTACTCTAAACTATTATTTGTATAATTATGGCATTCTTGTAAAATGTAGGTTAACCCTGAAATACTGTCATAAGTGGGCGTGATAATTAAATTTAAATTTATTAATATACTTATTCTATTCTAATGTTTTTGCTAAGAAACAACTAAGGGACTATTAATACATACAAGGTGGCGCAAAAGTAATCCTCCTATCAGAAAATGCTATAAATTTTGCGATTGGCCCCTAATGTCAGTTCTGTCAGCAATATTCCGCGTTCTGGAGCAGTGTAGCGTAACATTGTTTATTAACGTGTATTTCGCATGTGTTTACTACACAAATGTCAAAACAGAACTGACATTAGGGGCCTCGCAAAATTTATAGCAATTTCTGATAGGAGGATTACTTTTGCGCCACCTTGTACATACATACATATGTCTGTATTTAAGTATTTTCACACGCTCATTTACGCATATGTTCGTATATGTACAAAAAAAATAGGCGCGTGACACAAAATATTCCGATAAAAATCATTGTTTTAAATTCGTTTAAAATAAGTTTAAAAACCATTCAAAAATTTACTTTGTTTATTTTTTGTTTTTTTAAATTGGCCAAGAAAATACCTGAGTGCGATATGGTTGTGACATATGTATATGCTATATTGTTTGTATTCATAAATGCTTGTCGCAAACGAATTTATAGTTAAATATATTTAATTTCAATAAATAACTATAATGTTTCCCGATAATACATTGGTTCGTATTATATAATTAGATGATTATCAGTTATATGTTTGTAAAAATTTTAGCTACAGTTTAATTATGACAACTACAAAAAGATATTGTTATATTTATAATCATGTTATGATCACAAATCCTACATAATATAGTTATATATAGTATAGAAAATAATGGTTTAAAAACAATCATATTATGATGAAGCTGTAATCTATTTAACCATAATATGATTGCACTACAACCATGATATGTTTAGATAGTTGAGCTTGAATTGAGGACAATCATATTTTCATTACAAATAAATAATAATAAATTATTACAAGGTATAATATTATGATTTCACATAATAATCACGGGTGTCATAGAAACCAATATTGTCAGAATTGGTTTTAAAACCGACAAGAAAAAATGTTTTGGTGTCATAGGGCACTGCTACACGTTCAATAAATATCGAGATATTTCTAGTATCACGATATTTACACACATTTTTCCTATTAAAATTCAATGTTAAAAAAATAAAAGGGAACAAATTTCATGTGGAATTTTTATTCACGACATTATGTTAATATACGAACCATAATATAAAATGGCAATAGCCATTGAAATATGATGCCATTTGATTATGGTCAATACAAACCATATTTTTTTTGCGTATAAACCCTTTCTATTAAGTATTTATCGTAAGAATATTTTATCTATCAATTATGTACGAGGTCTGATCAAAAAATAAGCGTTATTTTAAATTTTTTAAAAAAGTATTTATTTATTCATCAATAACTATCTTGTGCCCTTCAAAATAATCCCCTCAGGTATAATACACTTATGCCAGCGTTTTTTCCAATCCTCGAAACACTTCTGAAACGCGCTTTTTGGTATCGCCAACAGCTCCTGTTTCGATTTTACTTTTATCTCCTCAATCGTAGCAAAACGCTTTCCTTTCAACGGTGTCTTCAGTTTTGGGAAGAGGAAAAAGTCAGCGGGTGCCAAGTCCGGCGAATACGGTGGGTTGAGGCATGATAACGGTTTTGTGTTTGGCCAAAAACTCACGCACATGCATCGATTTGTGAGCTGGTGCGTTATCATGGTGCAAAATCCATTATTGGTTTTTCTACAATTCTGTGCGTTTCTGATGAATTGCTTCGCGCAAACAGCGCATAACTTCAAAGTAGTATTCCTTATTGATCGTACGACCTTGTGGCAAGAATTCATGATGCACCACGCCATTGCAGTCGAAGAAAACAGTGAGCAAAACCTACACATTTGACCGAACTTGAAGTGCTTTTTTCGGTCTTGGCTTTTCTGGACGTTTCCATTGGGATGATTGGGTTTTGGTGTCAATGTCATAGCCATACACCCATGATTCGTCACCAGTTATGACCTTTTTATAGAAATCTTGATCGTCGTTGACGATGTTCAACAACTCCTGAGCGATGTCCATGCGACGTTGTTTTTGCTTAAAATTTACCAGTTTTGGAACAATATTCGCTGCCGCACGTTTCATGCCTAAAACATCCGTAAAAATTGCTTGGCATGAGCCGAACGATATGCCAACATCATCAGCAACCTCTCTGGATAGTGATTCGACGATTATTCAAAATCATTTTCTTCACTGCTTCAATGTTTTCATCACCAGGACGAGCATCGTCATTGACATCTTCTCGGTCTTCCTTAAACCGGTTATACCACAATTGAACTTGTGTTCTGCTCATAGTAGACTCGCCAAAAGCCACAGTCAACATTTCAAATGTCATTGCGCATTTAGTTTCATTTTTTACACAAAACTTAAGCTATATTTACACGATTGAAATTTTCTTCAAAATCTAGCTTTATACAGTTTCCTTGATCCATTTTTTCGAATAGTAAACAATTGAAGAGCACACCAAAACACGGCTAACCTTTTTATCTGTCAAAAACAAACTGACAATCCAAAATGGCTGATATTACCAACAATACCTAGACACTTCTCAATTGTTATGAGTCGATCGTATTGCGTGACTATATCGAGATTATGGAATTCAATGATTCCGTATGAGGATCGCAGATTTTCACACAGTTTGTCAAATTTCAAGCTCATTTTCTTGTCAAATTTATAAATGAATATTGAGTTAATATTTTTTTCTCTATTTCGAGCTGTCCATGGTACATTCAAACAGGCAAAATTATTAGGAGTGCCATTATTTGTAATAAAAAAAAAAAGAAAAAAAAACTTTATTTTTAAATTGTGCTTTGTTTGTATGTTTTATCATGGGTTAACAATCATTTTCCTGCAATTATACATTATTTATAGGTTTTGTGCAAATATTAGGGACTCTCTTCATTATTATTATTTTAATTTTAACTTCTTTTTAAATTTTCTTCTAACTTAAAATTATTGTTATATATCTAAATAATTGTATTTATATTATTGAATTGTTAGTAGTACTGCTAATTTTGGCCCCATGGGCTTGCGGCATATTTTTGAAATAAATAAATAAATAAAAAAATAAAATATAACAGACATAACGAAATTTGAAAATAACGGTTATTTTTTTGATCAGACCTCGTATGTACATATGTATGTATGTATGTATATTTAAAAAAGAAAAGAAAATACAATTCCAAAGTGAAAATACAGCCATTCTGAAAAAATAACACAACAATACACGTTTATTCAAAAATTAATAGATTTATAAAAAAAAAAAAAAATACGACTATGTTGACTGATGCCAACTGCAATACGAGTATGTGTTGTATTTTTGTTATAACATCATTGAAAAGTGGTACATACTAATATTTATTGTTCTCATTTTCCATGTTATATCTTTGTTAACACCGGAAAGACGTTGTAGTGATTTTCTTTTTCTGACTGATTTTATACAAGTTTTTAAAATTAATTTTAAAATATTTTTTGTGGGTGGGACAAAATCCACTAACTTGCCCTTCTTTCAAAAACATGTACTTTTAAATTTATATTTTTGTATTTATTTTTAAAATTTGTGTATGTATTTGTGAAATATTATAATAATATTATTGTCATGAACATAATATCTATTATATGTATTTAAACATTTTATACAAAACAGAAAATGATCAGGATTATAAATATGAATTAAATGTCGAAAAAAGCGCCACACTTTTTCGTTCTGTTTGATGTGTGACAAAGTAAACAAAATTCATACAAACGGGTTGTATACGCTTGGAAAGTATGCTACAGCATATACAAAACAAAAACTTTAGTTTAGGTTACAAACGCAATAAGTAACATTTCACATATTTTGTAGAAAACACAAAAGCATTTAAAAATATTTCTTTGATTTAATCATGTTTGATTTATAATCATGAGTAATCAGTTTGCTTTGGCGACTTATTGGTTAAAATTAAATTATTAATGGCCGAATTCTCAGTCATTAGTTAACCATTGGTAAACTAAAATACTAACTATTGTTTAACTATTACTTTTTATTCTTATGGCAAACTAAGCATTGCGAATAAAGAATCATTAGTTAAGCATTTGTCATTAGCTAACTAAAGGCTGTGAATTCGGCCATAAATGATTTAACTAATAACTAAATAAATTGACGCTAGTATAAATTTAATAATGTGGTTATACTTAATTCCATTTGACTGATAATAACTTTGACGTAACATAAATATGTATGCAGAATTAGCAAATTGGCATACCACAAAATGGACTTAATACTTTTGCATACAACAGTAAACAGTGTACATATGTATTTTTACTTATGAGGTTTATACGTTTTGTATTAAAGTCTGAATTTTATTTAAAAATTGACTTGGCACGTTTGCTTACTAAGCCAAGCAGAATGAAAAAAGCATATGGCTATTTCTTCGGGTTCATACAAATCGAATTTTCCTCAACTGTGAATTTAGTTTTACAGTATTTGAACATCTGTCATATTATTTAGCAATGCCATCTCTTCTTGATGATTTTTAAAATTTTAGAACCAGGGCTAACTTACAGGGTGACATGCAGTCAAATAAGTACTAAATACAACTGCTTATAAAAGCGTTATTTTTTACACTATTGCAATAAATTTTTGTGAGGAGGTGTATTTGGGTTAAATGCATTGGAATCGCAAAAAAAAAACAAATTTCGAAAAAATAGCGAGTTAGGACCTTTCTATATGAGACCAACGATATGTATGTATATATTTCATGCAATGCAGAATTTTATTTTATTTATTTAGTTTTGTATATTTGTTTTGATATTTTACTTCTGACATTTTAAAGGCTTGACAGTATAAAACAAACTTTGTTCAAAATTTTGTTCACAATTAGACAATTGTATCATATACAATGTACAACATACAACAACACTTGTGAATTGAACAAATGTGTTAAGCATATAAATTTAAACGATATTATTTTAGTAAATATTCCTTTTTTAATTATTTAGTTCGTTTATTTGACCTTTTTCAATGTTTAATAGTTTCTTTTTACAAGCAATAAGGTCACTTGAATTTTATATAAAAATATTTAATTAATTAATTATATAAAATTCAAGTGACCTTATTGCTTGTAAAAAGAAACTATTAAATTCCTTCTTTAAGCTAATCAGGCCTAAACTTTTCCAATGTAATTAAAAACTTTTATTTACATTTTTTTTCTTTTAGATTATTTTGGTTTTTGTTTTGTCAAGATTTCAGATCAACCCATTAAGGGCTATTTCATTTGCCAAATGTTATGGCAAGTCTAATATTACCATTCATATAAAGTAGGGTTTAAAAATTAACGATAAGTATGTAAGTAAATTAAATTTAGAATATCATAAACATTTCTTATAATCCATGTAGTATAAATAAAATATAAGAAAATTAAAAACAAATTTATTATTAAAAATAGAGGAAATTCAGACAGTTTTTTAAACAACAATAAGTATTTAATTGAAAATAACTTCACAAAGAAAATTATAAAACTAAAACAAAAATATACAATGCAATATTAATGCCCGTACTGCAATAAAAAGTTGTTGTTTTACATTTTCATTAAAAATGCATGTATTTTTGTATTATTAAATGCAATAAATTTTGTGTTTATTTATTAGCAACGAATTTAATGTGAATTTTTTTTCCTAAAAATATATTTTACAAAACAAAACAAACAAATTTTCTAGACACACCGCCAACGCTTTGGAAAAACATTTTCATTATACCTACACGTACATACATACATACATACTCGTATGTATGCATATGTATATGTATGTACATATGTATGTACGAGTATACACAACACAACAAAATTCCAAAATTAACTCCAGTCAACTTGTGGTAAACAACAAATAGATCTATAAATGTTTCGCTTAATGTTATTACTTGTTTTTCTTGTTGCCTTTTTGTTTTGTTTAATTTTTAATTATTTCACTCAACCGATAATTTAACAAGTTAGAGAGCTATATACATATATTCGGCTTTGCCGAAACTTAAATACCCTCCACCTACATATAATGAGCAGAGCGGATATTTGCATATAAATGCATATCGCATATGCATTTGCATATTTGATCGTTCGGAGCATATTTGCATTTTATTTTTTTTTTTCGTACATATTTCTGTAATAATATTTAAAAGCGGCTTTGCAAACATGTCGCCTGCACGAATAATCGTTAGCCAAAAACTCGTGTGTGCCATAAAAAGTTAGTTTAGGCTCCCTCACGCCGCCGGGATTCCAACGCACTTTACCGGGAGTAGGCTTACCACACGACCAATGCATTACACGGTGGGGTTCATGGTTCAATGCAGCTCTATACTATTGCAGTAATTTTGACGCTGTTAAAAGAATTATCGAGAGCAATTTTCGAAAGCTATTATTAAAAGCGAACTACTGGCTTTTATAAAATCTAATCTCGCGAGCCTTACGATTGGAATAAAAAAATTTCAATCACCAAATGTAGGGCGTAGAGATAATGTTGAAATAATTCCAGGTATACGGCAACATTTAAATGGATTGGAAAATAAAATTTTTTCTGCAAAGTTTGAAAGAATTTTAAAACGGAACAAAGGTTTTAAAAGTATATTGGATATTTACAATATTTGTTATAAAGCCGAATAAGCTAACGAGCCATACGTTCAAAATCTTTCGCCAGATGTGTTGGAAAGATTTGCGTTTTGTCCTACAACCTCATGTGTCTCTTTATACGGAAATATTAACACCCAGAAGCGATGATCATTCACTTTAGAAAATCTAATAATTTGTGCAATTTGTGAAATTGAAAACGTAAGCTAAGATTGGGTAAGCAAAATAAAATCAAAATACATTTTAAACAAGATTTTTGTGTTGAGATTTATATTTTTTTCATGCATATTTTTTATTTTTTAAAGCATATTTTGTGATTTTTCAAGCATATTATATGCGCATATTTGCTAGTTTTTCGTGCATATAAATATCCGCTCTGATAATGAATTCTGAATTCATATCTTTATTCAGACTTAAAACAAATTTTTTTAGTATTGTATTTATTGATTAAAGAAAAAAAAAACAGTTTTTCATATTTACCACAAGTTAAGAAGTTGAGGTTTCTTTTAGTTGAATTTGATCTCAGTAACTTTATTTACTAGAGTTGTCTATGTATTTTACAAGTTCTTTCTATTATATATTTTACAAGAGTTGTATGGTTGGTTGTTATGCTTGGAGCTATCGCCAATTATTGACTGTCAGCCACAAAATCCAGTAGCATAATTGTAATATAACCGATATTAGTATGAGTTCTGGGGATTACTCTCTATTGCGATGCGAAAGCAAATTCGATGCGTAAGAGTATCAATTTGTACGCTTATCGCACAAATTCTGATCTTTATAAAAGTTGGTCCGATATCGATATTTACTAAACATTGTTTTTCGGAAATGTTCCTTATATGGCTGATATGACAAATTATGGGCAGATTTTCTTAAATTTCGGAGCAGAGAATTTAATGCATATTAGGAGATCTCACGTCGAATTTCAACATAGTAATGATATATTTTATTAAGATACATATTAGTATTAACGTGAATTTCGGAAGCGAATCTTATATGGGTGATATGGTCAAATATGGATTGATATTTTCAAAATGCAGCAGTTTGATTTTGGCAAATATGATCCGTGTAAAATTTTGGACACCGTTATTTATAAGAGATTTAGGAGAATTGAAGTGATTTTTGAAAGAGAGCTTTATATTGTCAAATATGGACCGAAACATATATAAATATATAAAGTTTTGAGTCGATAATGATATTTATAATCTACTAGCGGACCCGGCGAACTTCGCCTCGCCCCAATTTTAAGCCTTCAGACAAACTTTAGAGTAATAATACAACACAAATATTTAAATTTTCAATGAGATTTATTTGAATGGAATCATTAGAGAGTGATTTGATGAACAATGTTTTTCGATTTGTTTTCCGGCGCAAAAACAAACAAACGGTTTCCCAACACGCGAACATACAACGTACAGCTGACCGTGCAAAAAACAGGGAAATTCGAAATTAATCCCACAGACTTCTAGTGATTGGCCTTGCGATTTATTGATTGTCATCTCAAATGCCAATCGAACGGGAAACTGAATCCGCTTGAATTGGAATGGAAGGTCAGTTGGAATAATGGGAATTCGTGGGATAAGGACTTCCTCTCCTTTGAAGTGGCCCTTGATGATTGTCGCCTGAATCACATTGTTCATTAGCTTTTTGCCGGACAACCGCATACCGTTGCACAATTTTGGAGGATTGATTATGATCGATGCCACCTTCAGCTGTAAATTATGCGGCGGAGTTCTTGGTACATCAAGCGAGTTCAAAAATTCCGTCGGGTAGTTGGTCACTTAATTTTCGTCGGTCACGCAGTCAACAGATTTGTACGTATGCATTTGTCCTGCGATTTGACTTTGAATAATTAAGTTTAAGCTATCGACGTCCATATTCCTCGCTGCTAGTATTGCTCGTTCACCAGAAAGCCATTAAGGAACAATTTCACACAAAATTTCGTACAACAAAATCAATTTTCCGACTTGCGGAGAGATTTTCCGCAATTTCCCATGATTTACACTAAGAACTTTCTATTTTTTTTATTTGGAAAGCAACTAAGGAATAATTTCACAGAAAATTGTATACAAAAACTCGATTTTCCCATTTTCATACTTTTGCGAAGAGATTTTCCGCGTTTCGCATTTTTCATGATTTCATGATTTTGAAGTCGATGGTTTACGCGAATAAGCCGACGACGACTCAAGCCCTAAAAAAAGAAATTGGACGCTGCATTAATGAAATACCGCAGCATTTATGCAAAAAGGTCATTGAAAATTTCATTAAAAGATCGCGTGTGTGCCAGCAAAGCCGCGGCGGCCATCTGCACGATATCTTGTTCCATACATAACCTCATTCTGTCTACTTTACGAAATAATAAAGTTTCAAGATTTTTTTTTAAATATCTCTGTTGTATTTAAAATTTAAAAATTGCGTTCTATTTGGGACACCCTTTACATACATAGATATTATCATAACAAATACATATGCATGTAGTTTATTTACTTTGTTTTTGTTTTTTTTTTCATTTCAGATTCATTCTCGAGGAAAATATTAACAATAATACAGGCATTTCATTCTTTGCCGTATTTGATGGTCATGGTGGTGAATTTGCTGCCGACTTTGCCAGAGATATATTGGTTAAAAATATTTATAACAAGGTCATTGAAACAACCAAGTTGTTGAGTGTCCAAAAATTAGAACAGAAACATTTGGCGGCAGCCAATGCAGCCGATATTGATAAAGACTATGTGGAATATGATGCTAGTCCATATTTGAAAAGGAAAGCAAGTCGCAAAGACAATAATAATGATGGTAACAATAAGGAAAATGAACCAGTAATTAGGAGACGTGATAGTTTACGAAAGACCACAAGGTAAGTAACTTACATATTTTGATTCTCTTTATACCCTTCACCTTCATGAGAAGGGTATACATATATAAGTTTGTCATTCCGTTTGTAATTTCCACAATATAATTTTCCGACCCTATAAAGTATATATATTCTGGATCCTTATAGATAGCGGAGTCTATTAAGCCACGTCTGTCTGTTGAATCTTCGGGATCCAAATCTTCAATAATAATAATATAATATATGTACATATGTATGTATATGTATGTACCCAATAGACCAAAACCCTTTAGAAAAATATTATAATAAAGCTTGCGAATATAAGCCTTAAGCTTTAAAAAGACTTGAGAAACTATAGAAAAACATTTTTAAATTATTGTAGAATAATCAAAAAGGAACCCTCGATTCAATTTCAATTTTAGAAAAAGCTTCTTCATATAATATTTTATTAAACTAAATAAAGATAAGCTTATACCTACAATTGTAGAATAAGCTTATTTCAATAATTGTAGAATTAGCGTATGCCTACAATTGTAGAATAAGCTTATTTCAACAATTGTAAAATTTGGGTTGCTTGCAAATAAGAAAACTCGGAGCTTTGGCTACCGACAAGTCTTTCTCCTTAAAAAAATAAATAAAAAATACCTTTCATGGCATTCATAGTTAAAAAGGGAAAAAGTTACCCCCTGGCCCACGACGTCGAACGCTAAAGTTCGTTTAGATAAGACTTAAGACACAAACTTTTTATCGTATCTATTTTTTACTCAATCTAGTTTGTTTATTCCACAATCAAGTTTGGTTTTAATAGGAAAGATTTAATCGATATTTTTAGGTAAAATTGAAAATTATCATAAATAAACAAATTATTATTACTTATTAAAAAAAATCATTTATTTAGCACAGAATTTAAAAATAGGAGCTTTGATGGTTAATCTGTTCCGTTTTTGCGTTACTATTGCACCTACTTTGGAAAAAAGCCGCTCTGATAGTACAGATGTACCAATCAAAAAGCAATATTTTTGTGCAAGAGAGTACAGCTTAGGGTAGACCGATTTCATTTCTTCCCATGCGTCTATTACGTTGCGCTATAATTCTAGTACTGGAGCATTGAAAAAGAAGCTTAGTTCATCTTGAGGAACTGTTAAGTCATTGTTCTTTCTTCTTCGTTTGTGGGCTGAAGATTTATGGTGAGCCCATAAATCAAATTCCACTTCACCAACAGAAGACGTTTCACTGCCGCTCCCAATGATGTCATCTATATGAGCAATTTCTGCCATTTCATTTCTTAGATGTCTCATTTCTGTTGATAAAGCTAAGGGATCTTCAAAATTAATTTTTTTAAATCTTGGGTCTAGCAATGTTGATGCTGCCAGTAGAAATGAATGTTCCATTTCATCAAAGCGACGTTGAAACTGGTTCAAAATGTTTGTTTTTAAGTTACTTGCCATTGGAGATAAACATGCAATTTTCATGATTTGTTGTCAGCCTATAGTGAACAACGACAACGTTTGTAATAATTATAAAGAACAAAATGCGAGAAAAAGGGTCACATAGCTGCCAGATTTTACGATTTATCGTCATTTTGACGATTTTTTTTTTTTTTTCTTTTTTATCGGGATGGATGTTAACGATTTTGTCACGAAAAACGCTCAACCATGCGTTTGTTCCTCTTCTCTTTTTCAATTTTTTTTTGTTCCTGAATGTCTATCGATTATTTTCTGGAATAATCGATTAACTCAATTAATCGAAAGAGAATTCACGATACATTTAAATCGTTAATTAAAGAAAAATAATCGATTATTACTAGTTTTTCGATTAATCGTGCCATCACTTATTATTTCTAAATAATAATGGCATTCAAATTTGCATTCTATATACCCAGCGGGAAAAAGATGCTATAGAGGCCTTCTAGAAAGCCTCCTTTGGCAGTGACAAGGACTTCCAGGCGCATTGCCAAATCGTTTAAATTTTACATGGCGTGTCATTGTTAGTCAAGGCCTTGCCTATTCGCCTACTTGAGAAGGGCAATTGGAATGTCTGTCAAGTTATGCCTCATATAAGACGTTATTAAAGGTCTGCTTTAATTTAATTTTTATTAAATTAAATAATTAATTTTATTAAGGAAAGTAAAATAAGGGGTTTTAAATACTCGTAAAAGAAGGGTTTGAAATTATTTTAATTAATTTAAAAACTCATATAAATATAAAGTACTGCTTCACGTGTACTTTACAACACACATTTTCATTAAATGCTAACTGCCGTATTTATAAAAAATTAAAGTAGACTTCAAATGTACTTTAAGGAAAGTTTTGTCTAAAAGCACACTTCAAGCCTACTTTATTTTTTATAAATACGGCAGTAAATTTAGAGACGCTCTCTTTATTCATTTTTATATCTCGTATAACAAAAAATAATATTTGTTGTTGTAGTGACGATAGTGCATTTCGTTTCGAAAAGAAAATCGTTCGAATTTGTAGACTTTTTACATTGTTTTTCGAAAGCTTTTGCTTTCGAATCGAAATACACAATAACCCACCAGGAATAATTGCAAAACCATTCGTGTTTGCTATTGAAATCATGATCAATTTTGAATGTGTATGAAAGGCCTTCTAGAACACCTTCTGAGAGAAGGCATAGCGGAATGAGTATCGAATCTTTTAGAATGTTTAAACAGGTCTTCTATAAGGCCTGCAAATGGAAGCACTTGCAATTTTTCGCGCTGGATTTTATTCTGAAATATAATATACGAGTACATATCGATAGAGAAGAGATAGAGTAAAAGAGTAAGCAGGATAGTAGTAGGATGAGTGGAGTGTAAGAGGGTGAAAAGTGTGAAAGATGTGAAGGAGAAACGTGTATACCAAAACCTAAAGAGCGCAGATACCCAGATGGATAGATTAGGCTACTGCAGCCATTTACTGCTTCTGATAAAAGCGTCAATATCCTCCAACTTCAAAGCTGAGAATTCAGATAAGTCGTCAAAGGATGGTTGCCCCAGAAGAATGGTACGAGATCCGAGTTTTGCAGGAAAAGCTCCTAAAGTTTACAGGCGATATCTAAAAAACCATATGAGGTAGAACTTTGTTGTTTATAACTATTGATTGGACTAGCCAATCACAACCAAAATTTTACAAAATTTAAATTGAAAAAATCTAAATTCAAAAATGCAAAAAAATTAAAAACTTGGTTTGGAATTGAACTGTCGATATGTACATACATATGAAGGTATGTAGAATACATCTCATTGAAATATTTCATTAACATTGTTCTCTACAATTAAATGTTTAAGATTTCATTTACAAGTGTTTTAAGAAAAACAAAATCTTTTCTTTTTTTTAATAAAAACAATAATAATACAGCACAAAAATGCGCAGCAAATTATAAATCGCTTCTAAGAGAAATAGATTTACAATCTGGACATCACAAACGAAGAATAACAAGAAAAAACCTAAAAACAATTGAAATACAGACGTCATTAAACTGTAATTAAATTTTTTGTTTAACGGAAACGCAATTCATTGCGACTCGATTAAAATGAAATATGTACCTATGTACATAATTCTATGAAAATGACGTAAAATATGTGTTAATCAATAGACGGATTAGATTACCTACATACATATGTAACTGTAAATGCTAATTACCTACTTAATTACTTTTTATTTTATTTAAATTTCAGTGTTACCGACGATTGTACTTCTAAAAAATCGAATGATAGAGATTCCTCAGATGTTTTTACTCTACAATTAAACTCCCTTTTACGTGGTGTAGGCGGCGGTTCTAGCGCTAAGGATAGTTTCTTAAATAACAATAATAATAAAGATTTAACGAAAAACGATGGCAAGGGACCTCAACAGTTTGATGCCAAGTGTTATATTGAAAGTGGCAAAATTAATTTCGGCAAACTAATTACCGATGAAGTTTTAGCGGCCGATTACAAATTGGTGGAGGCAGCCAAAAAAAAGGTTAGTATAGTATTGTTAAAATTAAATATCAGCTCCCACGTTTTTCGTGTGATCTGAATTTTGAATTTCAAATTGTTTGTAATTGAACAAAATTTTAACGATTGTCGTTTTTATTTCAGAGAAATTTTATCTTTACAATATTCAAAGTTTAACTTTGTAAGCTTTGAAAGGATCGTTCATAGAATGAACAATCTAGATTGCTAATATTTATTTTTATTTATATTTTCTAGACCAACATAGCCGGTACCACAGCTTTAATAGCCATTATCCAGGGCAGCCGTTTAATAGTCGCTAACGTTGGCGATTCACGGGGTGTTATGTGCAACTCTAGAGGAATTGCCATACCCCTGTCTTTTGATCATAAACCACAACAGGTATTACAAGAAACATTCTTTTTTAATAAACTAATTTTTATTTCAAGTAAAAAAATAAAAAAAAAATTATAAAAGCGGAATTTTTTCATAGTAAACCAACTTTGCGAACATAGCAAGTTTTGCCAAAATACTTTAATTGAACCAAGTTTTAAGGCTACAAATCACCAACGTCAACATTACAGACATTACAGCGTTTTCTAAAAGACTTTTCAAGAACCTTCTTCCAATACAGTCTCACCGAGATTTTTTTCAGACTCGACAATGTCCAGCTACCTATATATTGTCAAAAATAAAAAGAGCCGTTGATATTACATAACATTTACTATTTTGAAGAAAGTTTTGGGAGGGACTTTTCTAGAATCTTTCTTCTATTTGGGGAATGGTTTCAATTACTTACGTAGTTATTATGGTGGGGTGTCAAACGGACATAAAGCCAAAATTTTGATATGGCCTTAAGTGGCATACCAATTTTAGTGAAATGGAACATAAAGCCATTATGGAGGAGAAAATCCTTCCGCCCGGCAGTAGGCCGTCAATACAATGAATCTGTACTATGCGAAGCCGGTGTTCTGTATACCATGCAGGAGAAAATCTTACCGCCCGGCCATAGGCCGGTAATACAAGAAATTTGTGCAATGCGAAGCCGGTATTCTGTATACCATAGAGGAGAAAATCCTTTTTTTTTTTACATGAAATAGAGTGACATGCAACATTATCAAAAATATGGCTTTTTTGGAAAAAAAATTTATGACGTTAAGTCCCATTCCATTGAGACTTAATGCCATATGCACTTATGGCTCAATGGAATGAGACTTGACGCCATATGACTTTATGTCCCATGGCTTTATGACACCCCACCAGTTATTATACTAGTTGATATTGTTTCAGATTCTGCTGATTCCGTCAATCGTAATTCGTTAGCTTTTTTGTAAATCAAAGCAAAAATTAAGTTATGTTTTTAAGAAATTGAGAAATACTAAAACTTACAAAAGAAATATTCAGGTATGTGATGGAAAACGATAACGAGTGAGTTTTAGAAGTTAATTTTTTCGTAATATTTCTGTATTAAAACAGTTTTATCCCACAAAATATAAAGATAATTTGCTATTAAAGAGAATCTCAAAACAAAAATTTTAAAAATTTAATTAGAAATACTTTAAAATGGCCTTCAAAAACTCACTCGATTAATTTGATTTAGAAAACTGAAAATGTTTTTTTCCGACAAAATGTTTAAACAGAATGTAATTCTTTGATGGGATGAATAAATTACATTACATACATACATATGTACATACTAGGTATTAATTCTTTTTTATTTTATAGGTAAGAGAACGCAAACGGATTCATGATGCTGGTGGCTTTATAGCCTTCAGAGGTGTTTGGCGCGTAGCTGGCATATTGGCTACCTCTAGAGCTTTGGGAGATTATCCCTTAAAAGACAAAAATCTAGTCATAGCTAATCCAGATATTCTAACATTTGATTTAAATGATCACAAGTAAGTTATATTAAGAACATTTCAAAAAAAAGAAGTAAATTTTAATATACATATTAATTATTTCTAACACGCTTAAGGCCTTCATTTTTAATTTTGGCTTCTGATGGTCTCTGGGATACGTTTACCAACGAGGAAGCTTGCAGCTTTATTAAGGAACACATCAGTGAACCAGACTTTGGAGCCAAATCACTGGCCTTGCAATCCTATTATCGTGGCTCCGTAGACAATATTACGGTTTTAGTAATAGCCTTCAAAAATGGTGTATATCGTATTGGTTCAGCCGCCAACAATGCCTCTTCAGCATCATCATCCCTTGGAGCGGCTGTGCCGAATAACTTAAAGAAGGAGCCCGCTAAGTCAGCAGCTTCTGTCATTGCCTCGACCAACTTGAATCGCTCGAACAGTGTTCGTGCTAAATAAACAAGAAATAAAAAACATACTCTTAAAATTAATGATCGTCGAGTTTTTGTTGCAATCTAAAACGCGCACCGCACCTATAAATTGAATTTTGTTATTTTAATCCCGCATACAATTATAATAACAAAAAACAATATCAATATAAAGAAGTGTCCAAAGCGAAAATCAAATTCATTTACATACATACATACATATGTAAAATCTACGCATTTTAATATTTAAGTTAGATTTTGTTTTAAAGTAAAACAAACAAGCAAAATAAATACCCACCACACCCGCCTGCTTCTCATAGAGCGCCTTCATATTTATAAACCCTACACCAACCTCCTTACTCCTTTTCACAACTAATTTCTTTAAGATTTTTGTTTTGTTTTTTTTTTTTTAAATTAATTGTTTAAATTAATTTTTGTTTGTTTCCTATTTTATTCAATCTATATATTTATTATGTACGTTATCTTATTTAATAATGAATGTATTTTTAATTTATTTAAAACACCACCACCTCACAAAACATACATACATGCATACATAATTGTTTCTCGTATACCTATGTATGTTAGTTTTAAACGAGTTTTCTAAATTTATTTCTTTAAACCAAATATTTAAAAAATATGTGTAAAATTTTAATTAACTAAATTTTTACGAAAACAATTAGATAAATTTCAATTGAAATTGTTGAAAATGAAAAAAAAAACAGTTACCAAACGAAAATATACTATTTAAATAATAATTCTATTGAAAGTTTTTTATTACAAGTTGTAACAGTTTTGCATAAAAGGTAAGTTTTTAAACGATCCTGTTGCTTCCGTGAGTTAAGTTTTGTGATTTTCACTTAATAAAATAAGTTTTCCAAATCAACAACAAAATTTAAATATAATTTTTATGATTTTCCTATCGAAAATTAGATTATCAGCTGGATTGAGGCGATTCTGTTAAAAATATTTTCAAATATTCTTGAAAAGATCGGTTTTGGCTTTTAAGCATTAACTCTAGGACGTCTTCAAAATTTATTTATTTTAGAATTTTTGCTGTTTACGCGAGTTTTAAGTCTTCATTTGTAAATTTATTGGTTTAAATCTCCATTTTAGGGGTTCAATTCTATTTTAAGAGGGATTTTCTTATAAACTATAAACGAGGCATATTTAATAATCAGACATTAAATAATTTTGTTAAGTTAGATGTGATGGAAATCGAAAACGAATCACTTTTGGAAATACATTTTAATGCATTTATAATCTAATTTTTAAAATTTTGTTTTAAGATTCTCTTTAGTAGTCCAATATCTTTATATTTTATGTGATAAAAGTTTTTTAATACAGAAATATTACAAAAAAAAATTACTTCTAAAACTCATTCGTTTTCGATTTCCATCACATGCCTGAATATAATAAAAATAATTAATACCACAAATTTTGTTAAAGAAAATTCCTTCATCTTTGCTTAATTTTTAGTTTGTACCATGTCACTTTATATCTAGGCATTATTTGCGTAAACTTTTCGGGCCAAATCTGTATGAAAGCCGGCACTTTCTGTAAATCGAGTCCCTGTTGACAAATGAGGTTTTTGTCACTGCTGTCGTTCGAAATTTATGCGAATACTGAAACTTTTTTAGAAGAAACACATAGGTCATAGAATTTGGAGGGAGAAACTCATAAATAGAATACAAAATCTTATATGTAATTGTAAAATTAATTTTAAACTGTTACCTCCAAAAAACTTTCAAGATAAAAAAAAACAAAATTAATGATGTCCGCAATGTAAAGCACAAAGTACCCTGTGATGTGAAGTATGAAACATGCTCCAAAACCAAAATATTTAATTTTTCTTGGAAATTGATAGTACATTTGAAGTTTCGGATTAGTCCAATTAACCGATTTCATTACCGCATTCGTGTGCCCCTATTGCCGTTCTCAACTCAACTAAGTTTGGTCGTCTGTCAGTCAACCCGACTTTAACTCTACTACATATAAGTTGTGAATGGCAATACCGATTTATGAAAGACGACCAAATTATTAAAAAAGTTGTGAACCGTAATAGGGGCAGTGATTGAATGAGCTATCGTATCGAAAAATTATTCCGATATCGTAATTATGATAAAATGTACTAAATGTCTTGCTCGATATCGAATGCCATAATCTCAAATAAGAAAATTACGATCAATTTTACTTGATATCGAATGCGGTAATTTGGCCCCAGATCTAATGTAATGGACCCCAATTAATTTAAATGATCCGTAATAGGGGCATAAACTATTTTTGCCCTATACCTATATTGTTAAATTTCTAGGCATTCTCAGCATTAACCAATACCAATCCCCAATATAAACTAGTACTTCCAATTATTTTGTAATATTTATAAAAAAAAATCCTATTTTATTGTAAATTAATTTATGCCTTAAAAACTAAAAGAAAATTAATACACAGTCCGTCCCCCAGAAGGGTGGCACAACTACTAATCAATTCAAATAAAAGAATATATAATTTTTAAACTTGTTATTTATTTGTTTATATAATAAACAAATCAGCGCTCAACATAAATACATTTTTCTATATAAATCTTGTTTATCTACTACACTTTTCTTTGCTTAAAAACTCGAATGCGATGATCACCAGGAGCATACAAATGGTAAAACATAAAGATTGCTGTTTGAAGTGGCGGTAGTAGTATAATGCTATAGAACTGTCTGCATTTAATGAGCAGAGACGGAGACTTGCCATACGCGGATGGTATTGTCGGAGTAGCCGGCGAACAAAGTTTGGCCATCAGTGGACCAGGCCAAAGACAAACATTGAGGTTGATCAGCCTTGGAACCGTTGGATACAATGTCGGGGCGGAGTTCTTCGACGGTTTTCTTGCATGCCAAATCCCAGATTTTGATGGATGGACCGTAGGCAACGCACAACCAGTAACGGTTGGGGGAGAAGCACAAGGCATTGATGATGTCATTGTGTTCCAAGGTGTACAAGTTCTTGCCGTCATTCAAGTCCCACAAGAGAGCCTTGGAGTCCTTGCCACCAGATGTGCAGAGAGAACCATCGGGAGAAACGGTAACGGTGTTCAAGTAGCCGTTGTGGCCGTGGTGGTTGTTCTTCAACTTGCAGTTGGCCAAGTTCCAGACCTTGACGGTGCGATCCCAACCGCATGATACAATGATGGGGTTGGAGTGATTGGGGGAGAAGCGTACGCAAGATACCCAATCGGAGTGACCATCTTCTTGAATGGTGAATTTGCATTCAGCCAAAGTGTTCCACAATTTGATGGTCTTGTCCCGAGAACCAGAAACGATTTGACGATTGTCAGCAGAGAAAGCAACAGACAAAACATCCTAAAATTGCAAAATAATAAAAATTAAAAATTGTCACAAATTAGTTGTAAATAACAGAAAAGTTATTGTAAAATAACTAAACAAAAGTTAATTGCAAATTTTCTTAATATAAACACTTACTAGAAACCACTCCTTTATTCAGTTCAAGAGAGTAGTGTTAAATGTGTATAATGGTGAGACAACATTCCGCAAAAACTCTTACAGATGATCAACCAGAAATTCTGCCCCGCATGGGCGACACATTTATTTTATTTTTCTTTACTTGTTGGTATGGAGCCTTTTAAGTATTTTAAACACAAATAATTCTAAACTCCTAACACTCTCCATACCATTTCTATTATTATATTGAATCAATATACCCTGTCACTTTGACCTATTCATAATCAGTTTTCATATAACTAAAACACAATTCCCCACCTTAGTGTGATCTTCGAAACGACGAGTGGTCTTGCCAGCAGCCAAATCCCACAAACGTAAAGTCTTATCCCAGGAACCAGACAAAGCGTAGTTACCGTCAGAGGACAATACTACATCACTGATGAAGTGAGAGTGACCATACAAACGCTTTTGGGGGAAACCGTAGTTGGTATCTTCATCACGGGTCAACTTCCAGACAATCAAGGTCTTGTCTATTATAAAAACAAATATTAATCAGTTTTTGTTAAAGGATTGCTAAGATTAACAAGGATTATATATAATTGTATTTGTGATGCCAAATATTTTTTGTTCAACACTAGATATACATTTTACTTACCACGAGAAGCAGAGATGATGGTATCGGGATCCTTTGGGTTAGTGGCGATTTGGGTAACCCAGCCATTGTGACCCAAAAGGGTACCACGTAATTGTAAAGTTTCAGTCATTCTTTATTTTTTATTAGACTGTGGAGCTCTAACAAACAAACGTCCAACCTCGAAAAGGTTTTGATTAAAAAGAAGGAAATTAAAAATGCAGGGATGTAATTAATTGGATTTGACAATCATAGTAATATCTACTCTACGACAGGTGGCGCAAATGACACCAAATTCTTTACAAAAACTTACAGTGCTGCATTTTAATAAAAAATTCTAAGTAGAAAGAACAACGCTGGTCATCCATCTCTCAAAAAAAAATTCCCATATTTTTTTTTAAAGTTCGCTATATATACACTAATACCCCGATTTGCGTCGACCCGATTTGCGTTGATTCGATTTGCGTCATCAAAATAAAAGTTGCGTGGCTTCGAATTGCGTCATTGATGTTTCGTTTTGCGTCGAAAAAATACATAATTGTGGCTTCGAATTGCGTCGTTAATGTTTCGTTTTGCGTCGTTTTCTATTACATTTTGTGCATAGAAAGAGGATTTCCCTTTTTACTTGTTTTGGTCAAACACAAATATATGTTTATGTTGATGTTTTACATGTATGAATTGACTTTAATTTATTTTTTTTACTTTAATTTATCTTTTTGTTGCACTAAATTTTAAAAAATATACCTATGTATACATTTATTTATAGTGCAAATTTTCAACTTTTCTAAAAATTTTCTTCTGGAACGAATTAAGGAAAAATCCACACAAATATATGGAGAAAAGTGATTCGATTTGCGTTGTTTCGCATTGCGTCCCGTTTGGTCGGTCCCAATTAACGACGCAAGTCGGGGTATTAGTGTACCACAGACTAACATATATACAACGAACCCGGTTTTCTTCTAAGAATTTCCAATGGCCACAGCAACAAACCCGCCAACACACACAAACAACGACGATGATCGACGGAAGAAGAAAAAAAGAAAATTATGTGAGTGCATGTATGATGAGGAAGGTGAAAGAAAAAAAAAAACAAGGTGGGGCTAGCTAGGTATGAAAAAGGTATGAAATTCTAGCGGAAAAATTTTTTTGCTCGTGTAGTGAGTGCATTTAAAAATGTGATGAAAATATTGTGGTGAGTATAAAAAATCGTGGTGAGTAAAAAATCATGGTGAGTAAAAAATCATAGTGAGTTTTTAGAAATTCACCACAAATACCGTTATTCCTAATTTTTCAAGGTCATAGAAAATTTGTCATCCTAAAACTAGGCAATGTGCTTTTTTAAAGAAAGTTTCTACAGCATAACTTAAGGATGTCAAAAAATATTTGAGTCTACCTGTAGCCAAAAAATCCAACAACGTGATCCAGTGTTGTCAATTCCGAATAGAATATATGAGTATTTTTACTATTAAGCCTAGTTCTGTTCAAAATTTCAAGTGGAATGCTGTCAAAATACATGTTAAAAAAAAATCACATGAAATTTAGATGGAGATGTTGCAAAAGTAGTACTCTGTTCATTATGTGAAAAACATATGACATGTATGGGATAAATTCTCTGCATGGCTTATCAAAGTGAGCTGGGTTAAAGGTTTCATCACTTTAGCAAAATAATTAAAGTGGCAATTGTTTCACGTCGAATTTTCAATAACAGTTGACTGTCATCCAAAAGCTCTTCTGTCGCAACAATATCTATTACTTACTTGTTGTGCTGCTGCACAAGCGGCCTGTAATATTTGTTTATTCATTTTTATTTAACGATTTCGATTCAACACAGATTTTTAAATATTTTAACTTTTATTTATTTTCGATTTAAATTCACAAAAAAACAAAACATATGTGTTTTGTTTGCAAGAAATAATTAATGTTGCTCAAGATTTTTCCCAAATTTGAACAACTAGGGTTTATCAAGCAATTATTTCCGTAAAAATATGAGTATAAATAGATGTCATAGTTTGTGGTGGTCAACTTAATCGTTGAACTCTTTTTAAAAAGTTAAAAGTAATAGCCCTAGTTGGGGGCTATTGAAATTCGCTTTCAAAATGCGTAAACGGCTCAATTTGAAAGATTTACAGAGCAACAATCTTTTTTAATATTTTTTTTTTACTCTAAAATGGAATGCCCTATAAACGCCTAATTTTTCAAAAGTGACAGTTGTGAATTTCAATAGCCCTAGCTACAGGCTTTTGAAATCCGTTTTCAAAATACAAAAACCGCTAAAATAACTGGAAATATTCAAATGAAACTTGATATTTTAGGTTTGATTTGATACCTTATTTTTTTTAAAAATAATAAAATTTATAACGTGGGCACTACAAAATTAGGTTCCTAAGTGGATTTTCTGTCCGTGGTTCTTTAAAATTCGTTAAAAATTTAATTGTTGGTAATAAGTTCTGATTCGTCAAGTCAAGTATTTTTCAATGAGAGGAAAGAGAAAATTATTTTTTATCTTCTCATTGAAAAATACTTGACTTGACAGCCAGAACTGATGAGTGTGAAACAGGACTTTGTTTACTTATTTTGTTTGTTTTTATTGTGCACATGGTAAACACGTGCGTAAAAGAAAAAAAGTTGTTGGCATGCGGTTGAAAATAGTTGTTTTTTTCGTGGTTCGCAACAAGATGTAAAATGAAACAAGATCAATGCTTTGTATGCCGAAATATGTTGTTTCAATCATGACTGGGACGCGAACTATAAGCGGATCTGTAATTTTGTTTATCAGAATGAAAAACATAGATTAGTCTGTGGTGAAAAAACTGAGAGCTATAAACCCGATTTTCTCCCAAATAATTTCAATGAGTATTTGCAAATTTTGCTCCTAAAATTTTTTAATAAAATCTACCTTACCATTTTTTTTTTGTTTCAATTGATTGGTATGTACATCATCTATCTACAAACTCAAGAATTATTTTTGTTATTATTTTTCTGTTATTTTATATAATTTATATATAATTTTACTCGCCAATTTAGCTCCACTCTTACTACATTATTATTAAGAGTTGGCAACAATGACATTGATATAAACTTGGCATTCGACTAGATAGCCTTTTAATTTGTCATCGTGTAAAATTATATCTGTGGTGTAAAAGAATTGTCTTTTCATCAGTCTTCGAGAGCAAAACTGCGAAAATTATATTTAATACTAATACAAATTATTTATATATTATAAAATCGAAAGAAAAAACAAAATAATCAATTAAAAAATAATTATAAATATTCAAAACGAAAATTAAAAGAGAAACAACATAAAGTATTTTGTACAATAGTTAACAAGTATTAAGCATTTGCACATAAGTTAAAAAGAGATAAACATAAGAATAAATATAGCATCACTATTTCAATTGCTATAAGAAAAATAGTGAAGCACTCAGTCGTTCGTCGTTTTTTCACCCGTTCGTATCGTTTTCAAGACATTTATCGTGTTTTTTATTCATTAATTTTATACGTTGTTGCTGAAATTTGCATTTTTCTATTTTCTTATCGAAAAATTTGCAAATTTCTTTACAACGCCCATAAATAAAAAGAACGGGATAAAATAAATAAAACTGCATACAATAGCAAGAAAAACTTAAATTGGACTTATAGCCCCAAATTTTTTGGATTATATAAATTTTTCTTTCGCCCCTCTGTGTTAAAAAAGCCGTCAAAATTGAATCGACAAAGATTGACGAGACTTTTTCCTCTACTTCAACTGCAATGGAGGATAAAGCAACAACAAAAGATCTGGATCAATGGATTGAACAATTGAATGAATGCAATCAATTGACAGAAGCACAAGTTAGAACTTTGTGCGAAAAGGTATGTATAGAGCAGAAAATTAAAGTTTTATTCCAAAAAACAATGCAAATAAACAGAAAAAAGGTTCATTAAAATATTTTATCACATGCAAAAAAACTAAAAAAATCTTGTGAACTTTTTTGCAATTATTGAGTGTGTCTAAAAAATATATCGTTCTCATTCTGTTGTGTTATCTTGTTATATGCAAAGGTGTTGAGAAGAAGTTAGTGTCATCTTTGTTTTGGTTTGTGTTTTTTTTTAAGCAAAGTCAGCCATTTTCCAATAAAGTTCCCTATATTGTCATTTAAAAATAATTCAATGTTTTGGTAATTTCCCATAAGAATAACAGAGAAGGCATTATGTGTAAAATTGAAAAAAAAGTATGAGTGCATGTGTTTCTGTGGTACTTGTTTTGTGCTCTCTGATAAAAAGAGAAAAGTTAACGAAAGTATGTTAATTTTTATATAGATGCGTTCATTTTTATTTAAAAATATAGAATAAAAATCAAAATATAAATAAATAAATAAAAAGTTTAATATTTGTTTTATAAAATTTTTTCTAAAAATCATTTTTATAAGATAGATTTAAATATATGTATGTATATGCTATCGTTTGTTTTTTCTTTTAATATTGAGGAACTTTTACTTGTTTTTAACTTGTTAAGAAATGTAAGGTTATGTTTTTAAGTAGCCATTTTCTGAAAATATTTCTGGTCATCTTAAAAATTTTTCTTTTAAATGTAAAAAACAGACGAATTTTGAACATTTCGTTTGCTATTTAAATTTAGTCAGAGTATGTTAAGAAATGTTAATTTTCTTTCGTTGCAGTCTCCGAACAACCTTCAGGTCGTCTGTCTTTCCATTATATTAATCTTGCAGTTTTAATTAAACTGGTTTATGTTGTATTTGTTGTTTTTTTTAAAAAATGAAGAACTGCCTTCAGACCGGTTTTTTGTGTTTATTTTTGTGCTATCCAGACTTTAAAAATTCTTACGTTGCTACTGCATCTTTCTTTTGGTTAAAATGGCACCAGTCTTCTTGTTTTTTATATTCTTACACATAGACTCTATATTATATGTATGTACATACCTATACCTAGTAATGTATTTTCTAAAAACCTGTTTGTAAAATACCTATTCCAGGTAGAAAAATTCGAAATAAATTGCGAAACTACCTTATATTTTATGCTTCTTCAGGTTTAAACCTTTATTTAACTCTATGTAAGAGAGTTTATTTAACTTAAAATGTTTTGTAGGTAGTTCAATAATTTTATTCTATTTTCTTCGACCTTTTTGTATGATTTTTTTTATTAAATAATTTTTAAATTTGAGGTCACTTTTTGTTTTATATAAGATTTTTTTATTTTTTTTTGTAGTTCTTAAAATATTAATTTTAAAAAAACCTAGGAATATATCCATATACATATGTATGTAGATATGTATAGCTATTATGTATTTAAATGTATAAAATAAAGATTTTTGTCTATTTTATCAACTATTTTTAGCTCCATCTTTAAGATGGAAGATGATTTTTCTCAAATATTGTAAAACTCAATCTAAAAATTTACATGAGATTGTTTTGATTGTGTGTGAGATTGTGTTGATTGGATAAATATTATTATTATTATTATGCTATTTTTTGGTTGTACCCAGAGTTTGGAATTTATCTGGAATTTAACAAATAAGTACCTATAATTGTTAAGAAGGTATTTTATAAAATTGTATTATTTTATTTAAGAAAACCAACAAATTAAATGTATACACATTTTACAATAATATGCTACTAAAAAACATAAATTATATTTTATAAAATATGTACATAGGTATTTCACTAAAACTAGTTACAAATATTGACTTTATTAACATATTCATATTGATAGAAGGATGACAAATATTTATTTGACAAAGCTTAATTTTGCAAGTGTTTTCTTAGAGCAAAGAGGATCAAATAAAATAAAACTAAGTAGGTACCTACAGTTATGTGAAAAATAATAGGGACAGTTGTATTCGCCGTCTTTGGTGCTTCCGTATTCATATAAAATGAAAGAATTAGTGATAAAAGAGAGTTGTTTTCGTTTTGATAACAAATTATTTCATTTGTAAAGTGCGCTATTTCTGATGTGAAAAATAATAGGGACAGTTTCTCGTTTTGGTAAAAAGACAATAATAAAAATTAAAAAAAAACTTTTTTGTAAGTGAATGAGTAAAACAAATTCATAGCTTCAAATTAATTGCTAAATAAATTGCATTTTGTAACTTTTTACCAAATATGGGTAGAAGAAGTATGCATTTGCGACCCCGCTAATCGAAATAATATTAAAAATCTAATGGTGTTTTCTTTTCTGAAATAAAATGTTACACCTTTATTGAGAACATTTTTATAATGTTTACCCCACATTTTAAAGATATCGCATTTTTAATGGTCAGAATAGAACATAAAATCACAACAGTGTGACACTTTTTTTCATGTACAGCTGTTTTTTTTTTTTTTGTTAAAAAAGAAGAAGCAGTCAGCTCCCTCGTAAGATAGCTTGAAATAAGACAATTAATATCTCAAAAAGGCCAATGGCACCTTCCCGACTAATACGCAAATTCTTCTTAAACTATAAAAATTATATATATAAACACACATTACATATATAAGAAGTAGGAGATATTGTCCTATGAAATTTGACATACATCAACTTCAGAGTATTCATTAATTACGTTCTCTACAAAGCCTTTCACTCGCGGTTGTGGATTTCTTTCCATAATCATATCAAATATTTCATCATCATCAGATGATGAAGATGAATCCAACAAGTCATCCAAAATTTTTTCAGCACATAAAAAAGTAGTAATATTTTCCATTTTATACATATATTTTTTTTGTTTCTTAACACAAATACACATTCAATAACAAAACAAATGTCAGCTGTTTTATCGTGCGATTCTCCCCCTCTAAAAATACAGAGTGTAAAAGGTGCAACATTTTTTAAATGTATAGTGTGACATTTATAGAAAAGACCACACTACACTTTAACAGTGTTGACATTTTTTCAGAAAAGAACACAAAAAATTAAAAAAGGTGCAAAATGGGAAAAACGTGTAACATTTTTGCCAGAAAAGAAAACGCCATAAATAAAAGCGGAAATTCGTACAGAAAAATTTCAGAAATGCTCGGTATTTCAAAAACGATGGTTGAAAATGCTATTAAATGGATTCCCAAAGATGAAATCCGTATTAGAAAACCAAAAATTAACATAAAAAGTAACATTCTGTGGTCCGATGCAACAAAAGTAGACTTGATTTTTTCTCATTGAGGTGTCCACCATGTAAGAAGACCTATCCACCAAGAATTCAATCCAAAATATATTTTAAATACGGTCAAAAATGGTAGTGGTAGGTAGGCATCATGGTATGGGGACATTCTCTTATTATGGTGTGGGTCCCCTATATCGTATCCAGAATGTAATGAAATCGGCTGATTACACTGAAATTTTGAAAAATACAATGCTGCCGTATGCAAAAGAAAATATGCCACTCAAATGGATTTTCCAGCAGGATAATGACCCAAAGCATACGGCAAAGTTCACAAAGAAGAGGTTCCAGGACAACAAAATCAATGTTTTAGAATGGCCAGCACAGTCCCCTGATTTGAACCCAATAGAAAATTTTTGGAAAGAAGTTGAAAGGGAAATAAGGGGAAAGTGTCCATCAAATTTCGACGAGCTTTGGAATCTTATAAAGGATGTGTGGAATGCAATACCGCTACATGCTCGTCAAAATTTAGTCGACTCAATGCCTAGAAGATGTCTCTACTGTGATGACAGCAAAAACTAATTCATATCAATTCTGCCGAATTAATTAATTTTTTATTAATTAAGTAGCAGTAGAGTTTGACTTTTCATTGTACAAATTCTTTATCAGCTGGGATCCTGATGACACCTCATTAAATACACCTTGATCCTGTACACATATTTTATACAACAGCGCATGAATAAATTATTGGTGCAACAAATATAAACCGCAAGACAGACCTACCTAGAATTGCTTTCCTATATAAATATCTCATAAAAACTAATATTCAAGTTACAAATGAAATGAGCAGCTTTTTTCCAAATCAGCAGCTAATATTATCAATTTGGTGAAGTGTTTACTAATGGAACATTAATTTTTTAAAACATATTAAATTTTTATCACTTAGAGAGGAATTGCGTCCAGCAAAAAAAAAAAACATTTATCGCCCAAGTTTTAACTAAACATTATTTGTATGTAAAAATTACAAAGTTATTTGTTTTTTTTTTTACAATGATGGGGAGGTTGCAGTTTAATTTTTTTTCATTATACCTATGACATTTATAGCATTAATGAAAACCATTGCGAAATATTTATAATTAAGTTTTAACACATGTCTGAAACATATTACATACCTGTGTATGTATGTATGTATATTGTTGTTAAACAACACAATAAATTTTAATAATGAACAGGAGAACGGAAATGTATTTCAATAGACCGAAATGGAAAAGCAAAAAAGTAAAAATTTAATATATTTTTTTTAGCTAAAAGAGGTTGAACAAAATTTTCTAAATATATACCAACATTAAATGTATCAAAATAAATATTTAAAATATTTGCACTGTTTTGCTGACGTATTTATAATAACGGGTGGCGCAAAAGTAATCCTCCTATCAAAAAATGCTATAAATTTTGCGATTGGCTCCTAATGTCAGTTCTGTCAGCAATATTCCGCGTTCTGGAGCAGTGTAGCGTAACATTGTTTATTAACGTGTATTTCGCATGTGTTTACTACACAAATGTCAAAACAGAACTGACATTAGGGGCCTCGCAAAATTTATAGCATTTTCTGATAGGAGGATTACTTTTGCGCCACCCGTTATATGTACTCCAAAATACAGATATGCCCATATCTACATTTTTTGTGTCTACATCGGTGTAGATATTTTTTATGTATTTAAATCAAAACAGACAAGCTTTAGTCATTCTAGATAGTGAATTGAGGTTCTCGTGTTTATAAATATTTAACTAAATTAGATTGAAAAAACGATTATTTTGAATTGATAAAATATGTTTCAATAGATATTTTTCTTAAAAAAAGGAATGAGCCTATTGTTTGATTTTTGTTTGTTTTAAAAGTCTATATCGTTGGTCTCATGTAGAAAGGCCCTAACTCGCTAGTTTTTCGAAATTAGTTTTTTTTTGCGATTCCAATGCATTTAACGCAAATACACCTCCTCACAAAAATTTATTGCAATAGTGTAAAAAATAATGCTTTTATAAGCAGTTGTACAAAAAAAGTTACATGTTAAATATTACAGTTTCTATTATGTTTTTACCTTCTCCTCTAAAGTTTCAAATATGCGAGTTAGGGCCTTTCTACATGAGACCATCGATATGTATGTATATGAGTCAGTCATTTTATGTAGATGTTTTTATTTTTTACCCATTCACTTAAATATTTATCTGGCACCATCATCTCTGAGGCTGCTGTAGTGATGTCTGGTTGAAAAAAGGGGCGATATTCTTAAGTTTTTTTGTTTCTTTTCTTTCTCAAGTGAATTTAACAAAATGTGTTACATACTTCTTGTTTACTCTTTATTTTCTGTTTTAGTAAACAAAAAATAAAACATCATTGAATTTATTGATTTTTTATTATTTTCTTTGCGTTTTGGTAATGTTTTAATAGTTGAAGACAATGTTTGAATTATAATTTTATTTAATTGAAAGATTTAAAAAAATGTTAATTCTATTATTTAATTTATATTTTGTTATGTTGTGCTAAATTATAATATTAAAATTGTGATAACAAAACAGTTGGAAAAAAGAGCATAAAATAAATTATAAACTAACTAAAGAGATAAAATAACTCGGTTACACTCAAGCAGAAACTAGCGAATTAAAAATAAAATAACGAAACACGTACATATAAAGTCTATTAAAAGAGCTTTAGTGTTTAAATTATCATAATGTACGTGTTTTTGTTTTTATTTTTATTTTTCCAGAGTTCATTCATTAAAGCTTGCTTCTTTGCTTTAAAGTTTTATGTTTAAAAAGAGTCAAAATTATTCAAACAAATGTGCAATGACTTTCACGTAATAATTTTCGAAAACGATAATGTTTACAACAAAATTCTTAAGGTACGGTCACATGTGACAAATATTTCCTCAAAAAAGCGTAACCACTTGTTTTAGCACAAATTTGTTTGACGTTGTTTGCTCTTACAAGAGTTTTGCAAGATCAAACAGCATCAAATAAATAAAAACTAAATATTTGTTGTGCTTTGGCCTAAATAAGAAAAGTTTTTTTAAGTAAACAAATGAGTTCAAATAAATGTTATTTAGTGGTTACGTTATTTTCGGCAAATATTTGCCAAATGTGACCGTACCTTTAGACTTAATTTCAAAATAGTACTTCATTTATTATATTTTTTTCTAATATTAATATGTATAGATATATTATATATACATAAGTATGTTCTCAATGTAGTTGATGTTTTGATGACTTGTGCAATTTATAAAAAATCAATGTTTTTAGTTCTTTTGTTTTGTTATTATTGTGCTTATTTGTTTTTATTATGTTGTATTCTCAGATAAATAATTTTTTTTTTATTTTATTCTATCGTTTGTTGTGCCCTGTTTTTGTTTATCTTTATCAATTTATCATTAAGGCGACAGTCTAATCGAGTCTATCTATTTTTATAACAAATGACACACTTAAGATGATGTTGAGAATTGGGAATATTTTGCAAGAGTGTATGTATGTAGGTACTTGGCGAAACAGAAGAGGTAAAATAAAAGTAGGTACTATGTTTACTATTTGGTGCTCCATTTCGTTATATTTTTTAACAGGAATTCATTAATAGACTACATATTTAGTTTTGAAAATTCAATGAAATGTCTGTACTATGGGTTAGATAGAAATTATTGTTGAAATTTGAGTTTTTGTAAAAAATAGTTTGAATTAAAAAGCATTTTACCTATGTATTTAAAATCTTATATTATAGTAAAAAGCATTCGTTGTAAATGGGCAAAAGTACAATTCAATAAAATAAATTGAAACTTTCATATCAAACAAGTTGATTATATTCCAGTTACTAAATACGACACTTCATAAAGCTAGTAGGTACTTGTTATTGTTTGGCATTGAATCAATCAATTTTGTTTCAAATTGTCTGTTCCAGAACTGGCTCCAAAGAAGGTTCTAGATGAACGTTACGAAGCAAACACATTCAAAAAGAAGATGAGGGATTTTATTGTTTATATTTTTATAATTCTTTTTTAAAAGTTTTTAAAGCGATTGTTTCCGAACTGATAAGTAATCTTTAGAACTAGTCTAGAACCAATGTATAACTAGTGCTAAATAATTAGTTTTATTATTATTATTATTATATTATTATTATATATTATATTATTTCATTTAAAGCCTCTATTATCATTAAATTTGCTCATAAAATGGAGTAACGATTTTCATATCAGCAATTGATATGATTATAAATTTAAATAAATCCAATATTTCCTTAAAAATGTATTAAAAATTTAAATAAAAATTAAATTTAAAGTTGGCCCTATTCCATATTTATTAGCATGGTTATGAACAATTCCGTTTGAAAGAGATAATAAATTCGGAATTTTGTAATGAAATGGTCATAGTATAACAACGAGATAATATAATATAATATAGTATAACAAACGAAATAATTGTAAACAATTTTTAACCAAACAATATATTTTATTTATTCTGAGCGTTTTATACTCAAATTTAAATTTTCTACCGGCCAAGTACACGCCCGTTTGATGAATAAGCTAAAGATTTGTGTTTTGATAAGTACAATATATTTGTCATTAGTTTTAACCATTGGACTATTAAAATCAAAGACTACACGATAGAATACTTAGATACTCCATACTACGAATACTCCATACTAATTAGAAATACAGTGAACTCTCGATAATGTGAACTAATTAATGTCGGGGTAGTTCATATTTTCGAATTTGTTCACATTTTCGATTGTGATTTTTTTTATATATATTACTAAGAGTTATTCTTTCCAAAAATCATTTCTGCAAGGAATGAAAATGCAAAGATTACTAAAAAAACTTTTTGTAATTTATTTGGAACACAAAAAGTTTTTAAAAATCCATTTTATAAAGAGTAAATAGGTACGTAGTATGTACATAAAAAACAAACAAAATATTACGACAAAAAAATAAATAAAATTTACAATGAAAAAAAAATAGGTACATACATATATAATTAAATATGGAAATCGGTTATTATTTTGTTTTTTCTTTTGTTCGACCAGCTTAAAAATTTCGACAGCTTCTTTGGCTTTAATGTTGTTTTCAGGCGCTTCAATAAAACAGTCGACATCATCGTCGGACTCTTCAATTAAATTATTTTCATCCAATGGCGTGACGTCCTCACAAGGATTATTGATCCAATCTCTAATGTTTACAACAGTAAATACTTCCTGAGGGCACAATGTCTGTAGAAGATCTGCAGCAGTATTTTCTAAAGATCTAACCTCTGATTGCCACTCTTCTTTTAAAACGCTCAAAGGAACACTAAATTCAGGATCGTCTTCATCATTTACTATAGTCAAAATATTTTTCCAGTTAGATAAAGTTTCTTTACCAACTCATTAAATACCTTTAAAATAATGGCATACTATGGTATTTATTAATTCGGGGATTCCCAACATTAAAAATAAATGCTTCTACAAATTAAAAAATCCCCAAAAATTAAAAAAAAATTGTTCACTATTTAGAGCCATTAAACTTTGTTCAATATTTAGAGCGCCCATATAAAAAACTGAGTGTTCAGTGAACACTGTTCACATTAGTGGATAGTTTATTATATTGGATGTTCACATTACCGCGAGTTCACTGTATGCACAAAAATGTCTTTCCGAACCATAGTGCAATCCAAGTAACTAAAGTACATTCAATCAAATTAGAAGTGACCTTGCATTATGTAAAAAACAGCTACAATAAATAAATAGAATAAATAAAACAAATTTCAAATAAAAAAAATATAAAGATTTAAGTGGGTTTAGATTAAATAATAAAAGTAAATGAAAACTAAATTGACACTATCTGATAAAGGTTTTCATTTTGTTAAGATTACGTATATTCTTATGGGTGTTTCTAATATACATACAATATTATGAATGTATGTATAAAAAACTTGGAAAATAATATTCTAGAAATTGCTAATTCTAGCCTAATACAAGTTTTGCATAAAAAATTTAAAACCAATCCAGGGAAAAACTTAAATTAAAATATTTAAATCTTACTAGGTGCTAATTAGATTGACCGCACTGTTAATATAAGCATAGACTGACAAACATGTTTAATTATTTATGAATTTAAAGAATTATGCATTCGTCTACAAGGACTTTGGTGGATGTTAACCTTGAAATCGATTGAATATTAAAAGAATTTTTAAAACTATATTATTCTCTTGTCTATTACCAATCACTTTTATTTTAAGGGACACACCTGAAAAAAAACATAAATACTTCCTACGCTGAGTTGAAAAAGTAATCTGAATTTTGTTTTCATTTTCATTTCATTTTATACTACATTATGAAAAATATTGCAGTTTATTTCATTAGGTCGTGTTTCATACTCATCAGTTCAGACTGTCAAGTCAAGTATTTTTCAATGAGAAGGAAAAAGATAAAAGATAATTTTCGCTTTCCTTCTCATTGAAAAATACTTGACTTGACCAGTCAGAATTGATGAGTGTGAAACAGGTCTAGGAAATTGTCCTAATGAGTTCAGAAACTTTCATTCATTCATTTAGTTTGCATTTAGTTGCATTTGTTCTAAATATTATAAACAAGAATTACAGAAAGAAACTATAAGTAGTTTGATGACTCATACATCATTCTTAATATAAAATTATTGTTGTTGGAAATATGTATAATAATAATAGATGTAATTAAAGGAAAGACCACTTCTGCTTTCTATTAATGCTTTTAAAACACGAATATGTATAAGGGTATGTACAGAGTGGCAGCTTGTTGCCGAGCCGAGCTGGTTGACGGTTATTGCGAGAATTGTTCATGCGAGAAACAAGTTTGAGTGTTCATAGTGGATGCGAGAATCAGCGCTGATATTTTATTTATTATTTGTGTTTTGTGTACATATGTTTGTGTGCATTTGGGTTTGTTGTTCATTGTTGTTTGTGAATTTGAAGTGAAAAAATATGGATTCGTCAAATGCTGAGTATTTAGCTTCAGCTACTGTTTTAACGTATTTTATCTATTATTATTTATTTGAATTTTTATTTTTTTTGTTGTTTAATTTTTATTTTATTTTTAATTTTTATTTTATTTTTAATTTTTATTTTATTTTTAATTTTTATTTTATTTTTAATTTTTATTTTCCTTTTAATTTTCATTTTCATTTTAATTTTTTGATTGCATGTTTTATTTACTTTTTCTTAAATTTTTGTTTTTTTTATGTTTTTTAAACAAGTTGAAATCACAACAACATTACATAAATAATGTTATCGGCGCTGAAAAACGCTTTGAAACTGTTTTCACGCATTCAATCAGCTTTGCGTTCTGACCAGCTCGGCGCTCACTATGACCGCTTCGCGCTTGTTTGTACTATTTTGTATTTAACCAGTTTTCTCGCATTCTCGTGTCAACCAGCTAGGCTCGGCAACAAGCTGCCACTCTGTACATACATACCCTTACATTAATAAAATAAAAACATAAATATGCTATTTTTGTTCCTGAGTACATATACATATATGTATATACTAAATACAAATACAATTTACTAAAAAGTTTATTTCTGTTTATCTTTTTGTTGTAAGTGTTTCGTTGTTGTCTTATGAGTTTACTTTCCTTGTATGTGGGTTGGATTTTTGCGTAGTGAATAAATAATTTATGAATGAAATACCATAAACGTAACATTAACTGCAACTTTCGGAATAATAGTAGAGAGTGAGAATCAGAGTGTAGTAACTTACCTACATAAGTTTAATGTTAAATGTTAAATGTAACGTGAACAATTCATTCAAAAACAAAATCTAAGCTTAAAAGTATTACGTTTACGACTATTTATAAAAAAATTAATAAAAATACTTTACTTTTCTTTTGGGTATGATGTTATTAATTGGGGTAGACTGGACGCGCTTTAGTTTTGTAAGTTTGGTCTTTGGTGTCATTTTAAATTTTCAAGGTTTCATTAATTCGTCATAATTTGTTGTTTATATGGTTAAGTTAGTATATATAACATACACACACATACATATGTATGTACATATTTCAAGCAGTCTTTTTTTTATTATTCTATTACTTTAGTCTTTTCTGTTTGAAATTATTGCATTTTGTATACATTTAATTAAATGACTCACGTTTATTACGTGCATATACCTATATTAAGGTTTTTATTCTTCATTCATTTGTAGGTATATTTGTTTTGTTAATATGTATTGATAAATATTTTGTGGTTGTTAAGTTCTGTTCTGTTCTCTTCTCTTCGTTCGTTTATAAATTCCTTTTCTGATAGATAAGAATATTTCGCAAAACTTTTAATTTTTAGTGTATTTTTTTTTTTTTGAAATTGGTATGAAAACTCGAACTGTTTCATAAATATTGAATGACGCATTTGTAAATTAGTAAATTATCTAAACTTTCTTTGTTGGAATTGCAAAAAATTATGAAAAAACCAGGTAACGAAAAAAATTGCATAAATTTTTTTTTTATATATTTTAAAAGAAATTGATGATGAATAATGACTTGTTAAATTAAATACTTAATCAGACGATGTATAGTTTGGTTTTTGCATTATTTTTTTTTAATTCGAGATTATATTAACTTGAAACGGCTATTTTGAATATTAGCTATTATAGAGTTTTGTATTTATATGAGATACAGTACTTATATGCAAACTATTAAATGATTAGATGACTAATTTTTTCAATTGAATCGATTATATACGATTTTCCAAAAAAAAAAAAAAAAAAATAAATAAATAAATTCCTGACCTATATTTTATTTTGTTTTCAATATAACAGTCATTTTCACTGCTGACTTGTCTATAAATACTACACGATAAAGATTTATTATAGGGAAACTGTTGTAAGTAATAAAATTGTCTATTTTAAATCAATTATACATTTCAAAACATTTATGTACATTGTTACTCAAAACAAAAATTACTCTCATACACGTTTTAATTTTCTATTGATATTTAGAACTTTTTGCAATTTATTTCTTCTTTGGCAAATGAATTAATATAAAAGTCTTGCATTATATCACCAATCATGACAGATTGCGTCAGAAATGTATTTTTCCTTTCAATTCTCAAGTGCAAATAAACTTTTTTTCTTTTCTTGATATAAAATAGTACTTTTCTCTTATAGATATCTTCTACACTTATAATGACTTTTTAATTTGACAATTGTTGTACAAATACATATGAACAATTAAAATCAAATAATATATGTGGGATTTTCGTATTTTTTACATTGAAAATGTTTATATATAAACGTACATTTTTATTAAAACATCATAATGTTTTTAAATTTATAATTTTGTTATTCAAAATTTCCACAGACAAAATTTTGAAGTTCAATAACCTCGTAACCATGCTGTCAGAAAAGATGTCGTAGTTTTCTATCTCCACTATCACAACGTAATAAAAAAAGACTAAATAGATTGACAGACCACGATAATAAATAAATCGTGAGTTATAAACACACAAAAAATTACACAACTTTGATTAGTGTAACTGAGTAAAAAACAAAATATACATTTAACATGTCTTGTGCTTGCTGCTGTTGTCTAGCTTGACTGCATAAATTGATCACGTGAGTCCAAAAATTGAAAACAACACACAGTGACTTAGCTACATAAGTGGGAGTGTAATTTTAAATTTACATATTGACGCCATTGATACCACTGTAAATGATTGTCTTCGAAGCATGTTGTGTGTTTTTCCACAAGGCAATATAACACAAATTTGAAATGCATGGTATAAATACAGTATTAGCCGAATCTATGTCTTAAACATGACATGAAATCTACAATTAATCGATTTCCGTTGTAAGTATGTACTTACACACAAGCAGTTAGTGTTTGGGAGGAGGTAAAGAGTTTATTTACTTTCTTGAATTGTAAATTATTTGAAAATTATTTATTTATTTGCAGTTATTATGACTATTAACCTTTTTTTGGGTTATTGCTGTCACAAACTTTCTTCAAGTACTATAATATGATTGCATGTTTAATAATTGTTATAGAAAAAGAAAGCACAACAACATCCAAAGATATTATCAAATTGTTGTCTGTTGTTAATTTTCATGCTCAGCAGCCATCATAATTTCATTAAAGATTGTTTATTTACAATGAAAACAATCTATGGAATAATAAAGGTGTTCCATGTCAGAATTTTTCATTTGCAAAAGTGTAAAATTTGCTAAGTTTGTTCTTAAACTTTTACAGCCTTATTCAGAAAAAATTAAAGTAGACTTCAAATGTACTTTTAAGAAAATTTTGTATGAACATTTTGTCTAAAAGCACGCTTCAAACCTACTTTATTTTTTATGATATAAAGGTTAAAATTAACTGCAAAAAATTTGCCATTGGCCAATATATCTGTTATATCATGTCCATAATTTAGAATTTCCACATTTTTAAAAAGTTCTTGTGAACATTAGCAAGTTCTACACAAATAGCTGAATAAACAAATACATTTTTTGCTATTAGCGAATTTTATAAAAATTAGTAAATCAAAAGTGAATATTACGTTTAAACGTCATATTGCATAAGAACACTTCCAAATATAAACAATTACGATTTTTTGATACACTTTTTTTGGACGTTTTGAGTAAAAATTCAAATTAATAAAAAAAAAATTAAAGAAATTTTTGCAAATTTGCATAAATAATCCTCACATTTTGCAAATAAGTAAGTAACTATAGCAAATTGACAAACTATTCCTTTGTTATCTTTTTTGTTTGTTTTCAAAATAACAAAACGCGTTGTAATAAAATACATATCACTAAAAACAACAAACTCGATTGTGCAATTACAAAAAGCGCATTTATTTATTAAACAATTTCCTTGATCAAAGTGTATAAAATGCCGAATTCATTTGTAGTATCAATGAAAAATAAAACTATTTATAAACAATGTTCCTCGCAACCAATTAACTCAATGACCTAAAACCATTTAAATGTAAATAAATCGATTAAACTTAATCTAACCCTTAAACTTATTCCCTCCTCTTTCTTTTGCTCTTCTCTCCCGGTTTATTCTGCACAAACAGAGAACAAATATAAAAAAAATTGAGAAAGATAACAAAAAATTAAAATAAATAAAAACAAAATACACTAGAGCCCCGATTTGCGTCTATCCTATTTGCGTCGTTTCGATTTGCGTCGCTTTTCTAAATGTGGTTTAATCCGCTTTGTGTCGTTTCGATTTGCGTCGCTTTTCTAAATGTGGTTTTATCCGCTTTGTGTCGTTTTAATTCCGATTTGCGTCGACTTTGAAATTTTGTGTCAATACATTTGTATAGAAAAAAATTGATTCGATTTACGTCGTTTGGGTTTGCGTCGCATTTCCCCGGTCCCTATTAACGACGCAAATCGGGGCTCTAGTGTAATGACAAACGCCACCGCCTTGATAGTGATAGAACAGCTCCAAAGCTGACTGATGTAAAAATAAATAGTATGTATGAATTTAGTTAGTTAGTTGTGTGTAAGTTCGTTTAATTACTGATGATTATTTTTAAATTTCTCACAATTAAAAATAAATCATTTGTGTTGGTCCACACTTATTGCTGCTGAACTAGTGGTGTAACAAACACCCATTAAAATGAAGAGAAGGGACACAATTAAATGTAAGTGAAAGAAATTTGGCAATACTCTCGTACATTGTACTCGAACTGACAAATGCAAAGAGAGTAGAGCAGATATGATACAGCAAAGAGCAGCAGAGATAATAAAATTAGATAAATGATAGAGGCGACAAAGACATCATCGGGGCCGTTCGTTTACAAGCATTAAAACAATCCAACAAATATATAAATAATTTAATTGAAAACAAACACAAACATTAAATTATAATAAAGAAGAAGTAGCATCAGACGAGACGTTATTGAATGGTGTAATTTAAACAAAAACACAAGAAACAAACAAAAAATTGTAATGATGATGATGATGTTGATGACACAATAAAAGTCTTCCGTAACTATTTGCCAAAATGTATTTTCCTTTCTATTTCCCACATAATGAGCAAAGATTCAAAGATTCATGCATCAGAAAATAGAAATAGGAAATAGATAATTAAATTTGTGCAAATAAATTATTAATATGAAGTAAATATTTAAAAAAAATGTACATACATACATATTTATGTGAATGGATAAAATCAAAAATGTGGCAATCGGTCAAATTTAATAAAAATTTGTAAAATTTTCTCTGGAAAATGATCGTATTTTCAAAATTTGTATAATTTGCTTTAAGAACATTTTGAATTCTCGTTTTCATTTTACAATTGTTTATAGAAAAATTAATTTTTTTTATCGAATTGTCGAAAACAATTTTATATAGAAAATTAAAAATTTTTACAATTTCTATAGCCATTTTTCAAATTTTAAAACTGATAAAGTTTCCATTTTTCAAATTCTTGAAAATTGTACGAGTTTTGTTAGACATTTTTCGAATTCTCAAAAAAAATTTTTTTCTCAATATTCTATAATTCTCAAAATTAGTAAATTTTCTTATAGAAATTTTTAAAATTTAGAAAGTTTCTTATAGAAAAACATATTTGGCACAATTTATCATTCATTTATTTCTATGGAAAAAATCAATAAGTTTTTATATTAAATATAAACCTACAGGGTTCTTTTAATTTAACCAGTGTAGTGTAGGTAAAAAAAAACTTGTTTTAATTTTTAATCTTACATACAACAAGACTGCGCAATAATTGTATTTATTTATATTTTTCAATATAATAATCCAAAGTCAGCATTTTGTAAAACTAATAAAAAAAATAATAATCTAATAATATAATTTTTATAGCTGTTTATACTTAATATAGGTATATATGTAATTAACACATAATAATCATTCAATTGCGTTTATTTCATTCTAGGCCAAGGAAATACTTTCCAAGGAATCAAATGTTCAAGAAGTTAAATGTCCTGTTACAGTATGTGGCGATGTGCATGGCCAGTTTCACGATCTTATGGAACTATTCCGGATAGGTGGCAAATCTCCAGATACAAATTATTTGTTCATGGGTGATTATGTAGATCGTGGCTACTATTCGGTGGAGACTGTTACATTACTGGTGGCGTTAAAAGTACGCTATCGCGAAAGAATTACCATATTGCGTGGCAATCACGAATCACGACAGATTACACAGGTCTACGGTTTTTACGATGAATGTCTGCGCAAATATGGTAATGCAAATGTTTGGAAATATTTCACCGACTTGTTTGACTATTTACCGTTGACCGCTTTGGTCGATGGCCAAATCTTTTGCTTGCATGGTGGTCTAAGTCCATCTATCGATAGTTTGGATCATATCCGCGCGCTGGATCGCTTACAAGAGGTGCCGCATGAGGGACCCATGTGTGATTTGCTTTGGTCTGATCCCGATGATAGGGGTGGCTGGGGTATTTCACCACGTGGTGCTGGTTACACCTTTGGCCAAGTAAGTTTTATACAGAGCGACATACATATATACACACGAGGTCTGATCAAAAAATAACCGTTATTTTAAAATTTCGTTATGTTGGTACACATGTCTGTTATATACCATGTTGGTAATATCCATTTTGGATTGTCAGTTTGTTTTTGACAGATTTTTTTACTATTCGAAAAAATGGATCAAAGAAACTGTATTAAGTTTTGTGTAAAAAATTAAATTAAATGCGCAATGACATTTGAAATGTTGACTTTGGCATTTGGCGAGTCTACTACACTGTCCGTCACAACTATAACCGCACTATATTGTCCGTTTTGCTTAACGTAAAAAAAAATTTTCATAAATGGTTTACGGTGTATGTTATTGTATTATAACGGTAGTTTTATACAAACAAAGAATTTGTGAGTTACTCTTTGAACTGGCAAATGCACAACAATTAAAACCAATCACGAATTTTGCACCATGATAACGCACCAGCTCACACCAAAACAAAGCCGTTATCATGCCTCAACCACCGTATTCACCGGACTTGGTCCACGCTGACTTTTTCCTCTTTCCAAAACTGAAGACTCCGATGATAGGAAAGCGTTTTGCTACGATTGGGGAGACAAAAGAAAAATCGAAACTAAAAAGCGTGTTTCAGAAGTGTTTCGAGTGTTGGAAAAACGCTGGCATTATATCTGAGGGGCATTACTTTGAAGGGGACAATATAGTTATTGATGAATAAATAAATACTTTTTGAAAAAATTTAAAATAACGGTTATTTATGTTCAGACCTAGTATGTTTTAATTGATTGTTGTTAATAATGATGGTGATATGTTGTTTATTTACAGGATATTTCGGAAACGTTTAACAATACAAATGGTCTAACATTGGTGTCACGTGCCCATCAATTGGTTATGGAGGGCTATAATTGGTGTCATGATCGTAACGTTGTCACAATTTTCTCAGCGCCAAATTACTGTTATCGTTGTGGTAATCAAGCGGCTATTATGGAATTAGACGATTCACTCAAATTTTCATTGTAAGTAAAAATAATAAAAAGATAATGTAAATCATAGTTAGTTACTATGCGGTGGAGACTATTTCATAAATAATGGCGTTTTTTATATTATTAATAGTAGATTTAGATAGATTTATATAATTTTGTGGAGAGGGTTTCTTCTAAATCTGTTAAAATTCGAATATATATATATCCGTCTTAAATTGAATTTAAATTTGAAATTATGTAATTCAAATAAAAAGGTTAACTTTTAAGACAGAATGAGTAAACAAATTTATAAATTATGTTTCTATTTTTGTGAAGTTTTATTATTATTATTATTTTAATTTCTTATCTAATCTGTTTATTACCATTTACGTTCATAATTTATTTATTTCTCACAAATATTTATTTATCAATTAGTGTTTATAAGCATGCATTCTTAAATTACTTTACTAAGCAAAGTTAAGTTTTCTAAAAAATTGTCATAATAAGCTAGATAACAAATAGCGTAAATTGCAGTTAAAGGCTGAATACATTTTCTGTCTATATTTTTATAAATATTACAGAATTCAAAATAGTTTGTTTAAACAATTAGAATTTTATATTTATGATATTTTATTAACATTTTCGAATATTCGAAATTTTTACATTTGTTACAGAATATTTCCAAATATTTGAAATTTGTACAATTTACATGGAAAAACTAATTATATTTTATTTTATTTTTCCAGCCTACAATTCGACCCAGCACCCAGACGTGGAGAACCACATGTTACACGAAGAACACCAGATTATTTCCTTTAAGAGAAATTACCAACAAGATAACATTACAAGAACGTTTACATTTATTACTATATAAAATACTAATGATAATAATAAAACAACAAAAATCATAATGGGAATAATCCAAAATATAAAGCCCAACCAGTAAAAGAACAACCAACAATCAGGAACAACATCGTCGTCGTCGTCATCACCATCAGCAAACACCAACAACAACTAATTGCAACCAGCGGTAGAGATGTATGGATGAATGGATTGATGATGAGAGGTGAGATAGAGTTGGAGAATGAAAGTATAAAAACTAAATGAAAGCAGCATTAAGAAAAAAATTAAAACTAAATAAAAACAAATAATTTATATACAATTAGTTACAACAAAGCTGTAATTTAGAGAAAAAAAAAAAAAAGAAAACAGAACATGAAAAACCATACTTCTAATAAAAATAGAAAAAAATTTAAATTAAAAACAAAAGTAATAATTTTAAACAAAAAAAAAAACTTAAAATAAGCCCCGAACATTTCGTTTTTTTAAATACACACCTCCCTCAGATATACAAACAAAAAGAAAATGATTAAGAGACGGCCATTATTGAAACAATTTGATAAGAAGCCCTAGGCATGCAAAGGAAAGGGAAGAATGGACTACAAACATTTGACAAGTCAGATGGAGAGCGAGACAGAAGAATTAGAAAGCGAAGGAGCCTCTAAATCATTTTTGTCTAATTTAAAGGCTCAACTATTTAAATGAAAAAACTACAAAATAATACAACACAAAAAAACAGTTAATTAAAAATAAAACATTATTTAAAATTAATAAAATATTAAATAAAAAGTTGAAAAAGAAATCACAAAAAATAAATTGCTAAAAAATAGTTTATAATTAATGAAAACAAACAAAAAGGCGAAAGCGAGGCATAAGTAAACACAATTTAAAATTCCTCTAAACTCTCAATATACATTACTTCTTAAATAAAATCTACTTCAAAATAAATTTAAGAAACCCTCCCTCCCCCTTCTCAGCACTTGCAGAACTCTACCAACTAAATCATACAATTCATTCAATCATTCAAAACATTCTCATGCAAACACTCAATCATCAAACACACACTCACACACATACACATTCACATATTCATAAAACAATTTAATAATAAAATGTAAAATTTTTTGAAATGAAAAAATAAAAACAAAAAAATTACTTAAACAAATAAATATTTAGAAAGGTATAAATAATATTTAAATAATCCAGTACACTATGCCACAAAAGTCTACAAATGATTATTTAGCAGACAATTTTATCTATATACTTATTGTATTATTTTTACATATACATACATACATATATTTACATAAATTTAATTGTAAAAAAAAAATATTTAATTTTATGTTTTATTAAGGAAATACATATTTCGTTGAAAATTAAAATCTACAAACATTTTAACTATAATACTAGAAAATATTTTAGTTTATTTTAGTTTTTTTTTTGGGTCCTTAAAGGCTATGTATACCTTCAATTCGAAGTGCAGAAGAGAAATGAATTAAATATTAGCGATTCGAATCAAAACTTATTACATGCAAACAATTTCGAACAGTTTTAAATTTTTGAATTAAATTACAGGTTAATCAGGGGATAATTAACTGAGTAGTTATTTAATTTATAAAGTCTAGTAAAAAGTTTTATAATATTAAATTATTTACGAGCATGAAAGTAGATCTCAATATATATTTAAGTAATAAAATGATTGAATTTTACTTTTAAAAAAGTTTGATAAATTTTTAGCAATATTTAAGCTCTTTTAAATACTACAACAGTTTCATTGAAAGACCCAAAATTAACATAAATATTCAAGATCTTAAAGGACATCCATCAAGTCCTTATAGCCTGTTCGCCGATCTCGAACGTTAACGTTCGCTTAGATAAGACTTAAGACATAAACTTGATTGTGGAATAAACAAACTTGATTGAGTAAAAAAATAGATACGATAAAAAGTTTGTGTCTTAAGTCTTATCGAAGCGAACGTTAACGTTCGAGATCGGCGAACAGGCTATTAATCTTGTTATGACAAAAGATTACGAAGATCAATATTTATATTTTATCAAAACGTCATATTTTACTAGTTTAATTACAAAAGCCTTCATGGAATGCCCCAGCAGATTTTAAATTTTTAATTTGTTTTTAACCGGTTCAAATCCTCTTACTTTCTATTAATTCCGTTTTAAATATTCAATTAACAAAACTAAGAAGAGTGCTAGAGTGAGATCCATAAATTATATAAATTTAATTATTTAATATAAAATTATTTTTTTTTTAAAAAATTGTATAATAAACCAATTATTTATAGTCATTTGTAACCTTTTGTGGCATACTGCGACAAAAAAAAGCAAAAACAAAATAAAAATCAACACACTAAATGCTAAAAACTAATAAGAAACAAAACATAAAACAACAAAATGTGAAAACAATTACAATTTATTATAAAGAGATAAGAAAAAACCAACAAAAGGAAATAATTTATTGCTAAATAATGCGTTTGAAAATATAAAAAATAAAAAAAAATTAATATAAAAACAAAAAAAAAAAAAACAATCACCGAATGACCTTTATTTTCAAAACTTTGTATTATGTATTGTTTTTTTTTTAATCTAATTTAATATACAATTTACACATTTTTTTAAATTTAATTTTTTTTATTCATAAAAAAATATTTTTCTACAAACAAAATACTTTATTTAATTATAATTTTGTGCCATTAAAGCTTTAGCACACGAGAATAAACGATATTTTTCCTGTTAATAAAAAAATATTGAAATTTAAAATTTCAATAAGAAATTTTAGAATATTATTTTGTTTTCACAGAAACCTTTATATAAAAATAAAAGTAAATGTGCTTTTTATGGCACTTGAGTATTTTTTTCAATATTTTTTTAAAATAAATATAATTTTTTATAACTACACACCACCAACCACCATTTCTTTTTAAAACAATTTTTCGTTTTTCAATTTTTCAACACTAATTTTCCTCAACTAAAATCAATTTCCTCGCTTTTGTATTTATTTGGATTTTCTCTTTAAATATGTATTAATTATTGTCTTAAAAATACCAGAAAATTATAAACAAAAAATATATATTTTATATGCGTACTGTACTAAGAATACAAAGAAAATACCACAGCCCTTGCAATACTTTAAAATAAAAGTAAAAGTGTTGTTCTAGGCCGTTTTTATTTAAAATTATATATTCTCTTTTTCTAATTTTTTAAAAACCAAAACTCCAAGTTTAGTAAAAGATGAACAACAACCTCGTTTCGTACATTGAGATGATAATAATAAAAAATAAAGCAAACAAACCTACAAATAATTAAATACACGAAAAAAAACAATCTATAAGTTTCAAAATTATCTCAATGTTTTTATAAAACTAAATCGGCGGCGATCATGGAGATCTTAAGGTTTAATTAGAAGACCAAAGCTGTAACCAACTATTGTACTCAATAAATAAATTTAGAAGAAGTAGCGAGATCATATTATGGTTGAACGCAATCATTATGATCGTCTCTAACCATACCTATACTATGGTTGCGATCAACCGTATTATGATTTCAATGTTACTTTTTTGGGCAACAAATCGTCACCTGAAATGCAAAAGGGCGTAACAACATATTTGAAAATTTTACAGGAGATAAAAAAAACTTTATAAAATCAAAACTATTGAAGTTAGCGTTATGATTTTTTCAGATTAGCATTATAATACGATGATACATTTATTTCTTAAGACAGAATTTACTTTCAACGTTGTTTTTATTAGTTGTGTGGAATGCGCCCTTTTGAATTCAAAAGACCTGAAATCAAAAGGGCGTAACATCACAAATTTTTTTAGAGTTTGAAGGAATAAGAAGTACAAATAGAGATGCTTTTTATATGCATTTAATTTTATTAAGTTTATACATTTTATTAAGTAACTGAAAATTTAAAAACAATATAACATTTCATTAAATAACGGTTAAAAAAATTAAAGATGGAATTCATTGCACATTCACAAAAATTAATGTGGACTTAGTATAAGAATTTTCTATGGTTAGTTTTTATGAATACTGGGTTAATCTTCAAACGGAATGTTGTCATAAAATAAGTGGCAATCTGCAGGTATTAATCTTTTCTGATCTTGAAGGTGTTGCCACTTCTTCTTTGAAATTTTTAATGTCTCTGTATGTAATTGCGAAGGCTGTTCAACGACGAAGTTCCTTTTAGTTCTTTGAGGAAGTTCTCGATATTCATTTTCTATATTAGTTTTGAAATAAATGACAAAAAAATAACAAACGTACCCACCAGCAAGTGAAAATTAATGCCCCTTCACAACTTTTTTAATAATTTGGTCGTCTTTCATAAATCGGTATTGCCATTCACAACTTAAATGTAGTAGAGTTAATGTAGAGTTAAAGTCGGGTTGACTGACAGACGACCAAACTTAGTTGAGTTGAGAACGGCAATAGGGGCATAATATTAACCCTCCGTTGCCACATGCAAGTAAACTTACACTTGCATGTGACAACGGGGGCTAAGAAACCAAAAGAAAACTGAAACGCGCTGCCGTTATTGCCGAACTTACTCGTAAACGTGAAAATTTGGTACGCGCTGAAAAATACCAAAATGAAATTTAAACTGGCAACAAACCATAATTTTAAAATTTTGGTATTTGAATTTCAGACAGAAAATGTTTTGAAATAATATAGAAGAAAGAATTTTATTAATATATATTTTTTTCTAATCTAAAAATATAAATTTTGAAGCGATTTTAAAATTATTAGTTAGGGCAATATCATTTGGTAGGAGACCTGAAGGATATCGTATTTTTTTTTATTATCCAACACAAAAAAAATTTATTTAAATTTAAGAATTTTTACAGTGAACCTTATGACTTAGTGTGGGTTGCGCCCTTTTGATTTAAGAAAAAACAACTTTGTTGTTACGCCCTTTTGCATTTCTTTTATAAAGTCGTTGTTTTTGACATTTGGACTGTAAAAATTTATGAGAACACGTATTTTGATTTGCTTCATCATAATAAATGAAAAAATGCATTTTGAATTTTTTGGTTGTTACGCCCTTTTGCATTTCAGGTGACGAAATACTTCTGCATTACTGATAAGTTCGAAAAAGCCTAGTATTTCTTCTTCTTTAAAGACTGTGGCTAAAAAAGTAATCAAGTTGATGGATCAATATTTTATTATCTGAATGTAACGTAAATAACTAGTAAACAAATTTATTTATCACTGTTCATACATTTCCATTTGCTGCAAGACCTTGTCATAAACATATTTCTTAGCCTCAGTGCCCCAAATAAAGTCCAAATGAGCCCACTTAGGGAAGGGCAACAAATAGTCTAATTTCATATTTGGCAATTGATGGCGTAATTTCAAAACATCGCTAACATCACACATCCAATCGTTGGCACCGTAATACAGCATGACAGGCGCCAAGGCATTATTTAATTCATAAGCGGGTGGAAAAAGTGCTCCATTATATTCATAAGGATTGCGCACAACACTGTAATCAAATTTGCGGAATTGTGCTCCTGGCAGAAATGTATATTCTGATTGACCGAAGCACCGGCCGGCGAAGTGGCCTTAATGTGTTCCAATAAATCCTAAAAACAGACAAGACTTAAGAATTATTATGTATGTATGTATCTCGAAAGTAATCTTACCCTATCCAATTGCTCCGAATCGTAGCCACCAATTAGGAAAATTTCATTGGCACACATTTCCACATACGGCGAGTTAGCCTGACACTTCGCAATGCCCAAATCTTGTTTAAATTTATTCGAGGGCATAAACTCCATGGAACCACAAAGTTCAACAATGGCATTAGGTTGGCCTAGGATGGGTGCAAAGGCTCGAGTTAGTGGACTCTTCATGTTACCCATAAAAGCAGCTGGACCCAACAGATGGGCTGATTTTATCTTGTTATTATATTCTGGCCTTTCGGACATCATGACCAAATACACAGTAGTACCCTGTGAGTGGCCCACGTATTTCAGTTTTGTTTTTCCTGTCATTTTTAATATATAATCAATCATATTGGGTACATCGTAAATGCCAATTTCATCCCAACTGAAATTCCAAAATATTTGCCAAAATGTGGGCCAGTACTTGTGTTTCTTCGAATAGGTGTTGCCACGAGCATTGCCCAGTCAAACATCATAGCCGGCATCGGAGAGTATATAGGCCAAAGCCTTGTTGGGTCCCATTAGCACCCAATCAGACGAAGAGCTTAACATACCGTGCATTAAAAAGACCACTGGTTTTTTACCTTTTGCGTTGTTTAGTTTCGGGGAATAGGGAATACGATGCAAGGTTAGAATATAATAGTCATCGGTGTTAATGACATGACGTTCCATGGGATAGCCATCATCTAAAATGCGTTTACCCTATAGTAAATACATAATTGAAATTTTAAATAATTATAAAGTTTTTAAAATTAATTTCTTTTACACAATCCGAGATGGGCCGTTCGGAAGCCACTACTACTTGACAGTAGCCCAAGGTGACGAGTAATGCTACTGTTAATATTATTTTGCACATTTTCTCACTGCTTTGTTCAAACAATGTTGTACTCGGGTCTTTTATAGGTTTTATTAACCAAAGATTTTTTATGCCTTATTAAGAAATATGCATATTTAAAATATCATTCTGTTTAGTGGAGTAAACATCTCGTCTTGCTCTGGTTTTCGATATACAGTGTATAAACTATACCTATACAAATTCAAATAATTTACTTTTCGAAAGGAGTTATTAAATATCCTCCTTGAATCTGTTGGATTTTCATGATATCAATTCGTATGATTAAAAATTTTCTTAAATTTATAGGTGAATGGTGAATAAAATTCGTTTACAACTTAAGAAATATTAATTTATTTTTAAAATATTCGTGTGACTTTTGATTATGTTTATCAAATCAGTAGCAAACAATTGTATGATTAAAATATTCGATAAGATGTTTTGTTTAAGGATTTGTTCTATAATACATGTAAACCCCCCATATAGGTCTAATACATAAGACGCTATTAAAACACGTAATTAGTTATTAAATTAATATGTTTAATTTATGGCGATAGATTGTACTTTTCAACAACATTGCCTAAGATTTATAATCACCCCTATTCTGACTTTCGATTACGTCTCCGCATTCAGTTTCGCTACGATCGAAAATTGGTATTCCAAACAAAAACTGAATCGAAAGAACAAGAAGAAAACAATGTTTACAAAACCAATTTGTTACTATGAAATGTAGAATAGAAACAAAGAAATGAGCAAGTTTTTAATTAACAAAAGTCACAACAAACAATAAAAATGCGATTAATAAGGAGAAACAATAAAAATAAATTAATACAAAAGACTTGTGAATTAATAATAATAAAAAGATAATCATTTTTGTTTGCAAAATATTTAAGTGCTAATAATCCTGTCAAGCCGGAGGTGGTATTTTTAATTTTTGTATTTGAAGGAGAAATGGAATTCATAGCAGTGGCTTTATTGGTGGAAGAGGAGAACAACGTGACTCAGAACACAGAGGTAAGGCTTGAAAAGCTTGAAAAGAAAATACCTGAACTTCCTCCTTGGATCGTTTATGGTAGCCTCAAGCAATATCCTGTTTTGTTGACTAAACTCGCTAAATGTTGTTTTTGACCTGGAAAAATAAATAGGCTGCTTTACTGTTTCTAGTGACAGTAATTCAAAACTCCTTCGTTCTACCATTACACATTTGTTTTACCATGTTCTTTGTTGCTGCATATCACCTCTTGATTGGCCGTACAACAAAAAATTATATAAATCACTTTTTAAACATTTTATACTTACATTTTATTTTATTTATTTATTCATTTGTTTGTAATATTAAGCCTTCTCGGCCAAAATAAAAATATATTACATAGTAATAAAAAACTACCTGAAATTTTAATTAAATTAAACCATTTTTAAGTTTATAAAAAGAGCAATCGAAAAAATTCCGTTGCTAAAATATAAGCGTAGAAATACGTAACTACGATCGTAATACGGAATACCTACAATCGAAAGAAACGTATCGCAATCAAAACAAGAATCACCATTTCTCATGTTTAATGTTGTTACGTCTTTTTGTTTCAGAAAATCGAATGCCAAAAAGGCGTAACAACCATAACTTAAAAAATATTAACAAAAAATAAAAAAAATCTTAAGAAATAAGTCTGTAGTCGTGTTTTAATCTTTTAAATCTAAATATCTTTAATTCCACAACGTTTTTTGCTTCTCCTATAAAAAAAATAAAAAGTGTATGTGCTTACAGGGGTCCAATTCTAGCATTCGTATAGTTGTGAATTTTTTTATTATTGGGATTCCATATCGAATAAAATATGCAGATATTTATACCTATAATGATGACATTTGATATTGAGAGAGTTTTTACACAAAAGCTAAGAAGCATCCGAAATTTATTTTAATTACGATCTAAGTATTCGAGATACATACATATATGTATATAAAACCATTTCCAAAATCTATATCTATTTATATCAGCCAACCTTAAGGAAAACGTTTTATTTTACAATTCAAAATATTTGTCATTTAAAATTATAGTAAATAGTAATTACATGTGTTAACACATGAAAAAAAAAAACAAAAATAATTTTTTAATACATATGTAGGTACATACCTACATACATATCTAACAATAATATTTCTACATCACAGCTTATACTTATGTAAGCTTCTTACGCACGCTCTCTTATTCTATCCTAGTTGCAACTTCTTAGTTTTTACTGTTTGTTACCAAAACATTTAGTTTACGCGCAATTTTTATACGGTTCGGTTGTTTATTGAGAGTGTCTTAAGAAAAATAATGTTTTTATTAGAAAATATTTGAGAAAGTTATAATATTTTTGCATAATATTATAATTAAAGTGTTTAATAATGTCGGTGTGTAAAAATATCTTTAAAAAGTTTTCTAGAAATACAAGAAAAAAGTGTGTAAAGTTGTTTGAAATTAATTTTTTTGCGAACGCCGGTCGCTGTTTTCCTTTTGTACATTCGTTCGTCAGGTTTATGCAAAGTGTGTTAGTGTTAGTGAGTATTAAAAACAAATGTAAAAATTAAAAAGCACAAGTGCATAGAAAAGTTAAATGTGAAATAAAAGCACAAGTTAATAAAAAAAGCATTTTTGTGTAGAAAAGTTGTGTTTTAAAATAAAGCTTTTGAAGGAAATAAAAAGTAAAATGGAAATAGGTTATCTTTAAATATGTATATGAAATAAATTTAAAAAATGTTTTTAAATAAATCGTTAAAAAATAAATAATAAATAAATAAAGCACATAAATATTGGAAATCTAAACGGAAATATGTAAGTGCATACAAACATCTCTTGTTACCTTTTAAATTGAATAATTTGAATTAAATGAACAATAAAAAGTTCTTTACATTTACCTTTTTTTTTTGAGATTAAAATTATTTACTTTTTATAATAAAAATTTGTAGCTAACATTTTACAGTATGTAAAAACTAAGGGAAAAGTAAGTGACAACTAAATTTAATTATCAGGGCAACCAAAAATGTGTCTAAAAGTGCATGAAAGTGCACTAAAATCGAAAAAAATTAAAATTATAAATACATTCATATGTATGTATTAAAAAAATAAATAAGTAAATAGTGAATAAAGTTCTAAGCCGATAAAATTAAGTTGCATAAACCTCAAAATATTTTTATATGATAGACAACGGTTACATATTGTTTTGTTTGTTTTGTTACCCTTATTGTCTCATATCCCTACCACTTGCCTATTCGCCTATGCCATTCAATTGCAATAATCTGCTAATCTGATTTTTACTCAATAGGTTTTTGAAACAATTTAATTTTTTAACACTTTAGTACCATCTCGAAAATAAGAAAATAAATAATCTTGCTAAAATTTAAAAAATCCTAAACGGAAATAAAATCATATGATTCTCTTTTATTTTGTGAGTACGTAATTATAAACTATAGTTTCATAAAAGCTTTTTTTGTCTTTTGATAGTTTCATTAATAAGGAGAATGTTAAAGTTAAAATATATAAAGTTTGTGCTTAACATAGGAAATAAAGTTCTTGAGAAAGAAATTTGTTAATAATAGATGGCGCTATTATGTTTAAAAAGGGGTTTGCCTTTGCTAAAGTTAAGTAAAATTAAAAATTTTCAAATAGGATATTGTTGCACGTTTTTAGCTTTGAAAAACGGCGGTTCATTTCCTTTAAATAAACCGGATATCAAGAATTATTAGTTTTTTTTATTTGAACTGTTAATTTTAAATCTTTTATATTACTTTATTTAGGCTCGAGTTCATTAAATTTAATTTACATTAAATTATTTTTACTGAAGGGAGGAATTGTTACATGAAAAATTATTATTAAAATTTATTGATAATTTTTTTCTTGGCTTAGGATTCGAACCTGGGTTGTTGGTTGAATTTACATATGTTTCGAGAAACACCACTTTCTCTCATCAGAATTCTTTACGTTCTGACCCTCTGCACCACTGCGGCGCCCGCTAGCCCACAGTCAAACATCAATCCTTTAACCAGTATTACTGGTGGTTCGAAATTTGCTGTAATTATCATTTTTCATTTATTTTACATGTTGTCTCCTTTTTTCCTTCAGTTTTTTCGTATTAATGCCGAGACTTCGTCTCATTAAAAATAATTTAATGTAAATTAAATTTAATGAACTCGAGCCTAAATAAAGTAATATAAAAGATTTAAACCGGTTATCTTTTAATTGCAAATAAAAGCTTTAAGCGATCAAAACAGTCTTTATTTATTGAAATGTACACAAAAACAATTTAAACAAACACTCTTAAATTACCGTTTGAGAACGCTTTGATGTTCACTTAACGATGACTCTCAATAAACTAATTTTGAGTGGCGCTCTTTTTCTATTTACACAATAGCCAGATCTTCTAGTAATTATCGGCGACATCTAGAAAAGAAAATCAAAAGTTATTTTCTATGACCGTTAAAACTTAATGTTGTCATAATTCGTGGCAACAATATTTGAAAAAAGAAACTTCTCCTAATGTAAATGCTGATAAACATGTTGTATGTGGTACCAGCCGTTAAATTTAAATTGACATACAATTCCGTAACAATCACCCCTATCGTGAATAAAAATTCCACATGAAATTTGTTCCTTTTTCACATTTTTCCTATTTAAATTCAATGTTAAAAAATAAAAGGGAACAGATTTCATGTGGAATTTTTATTCACGATAGGGGTGAATATGTTTTAGATTCTCATTTTGTACAACGAAACGACAAACGTTTGAAAATGGTTTATATGTATCGAGATTATTTAAGTCCCTATATATTTCATAAATAAGACTCTTAAAAATAATACAGTGAAAAATTTTCATATTTCTTTAATTAGTGTTCAAACGTTTGTCGTATTTTCTTACAATATGATATTTTAAAATAATATAGCGTTTTATGAAGCTATACTGAATCTTTTTGGACACATTTGTCAATATTTTTAATACTAAGTTTAAAAATTCGATTCGTTTATTTTATTTGATTAATATATCTTGTTTTTTCTCTCTCGAAAATTTACAAAATAATGTAAATTATAATTGAAAAATAAAATTTGTTTCACTAAAATTCGGATCACTAAAATTAATGGAATACTTAAGTCAGGCTCTTATTAGAATAATTTTTAAAAAATAAAGAAACTTGATATTTTTTTTTATCGAAAATTAGTAAGATGACAGTTGAAAATTCAAAATGAGAGACTAACAATCCAAAATGATGTTAAATACCTTGGTATGTGTCTTGACAAGAAACTTAATTTTGGAAAACATATCGCAGAAATATGCAAAAAATCTCTCAAAACGATTAGAGCTTTGTTGCCAATTCTAAGTAAGCGCTCAACTCTTAACGCTAAAAACAAAAATTTAATATTTAAAAGTGTTATTAGACCATCTTTAACATACGCAAGTCCCATTTGGTATAAAGCAGCCAAAACACATCTGAAAAAACTTCAGATAATACAAAACAAATGTCTCAAGATCATAAACAACAAAAACTGGAGATACTCTACGCAACTTCTTCACTTCGAAACGGGTTATGAACTCATCGTTGATTTCATAAAGAGAATAAACAGTAGATATCATGAAACCATAGCAAATTCTCCTTATCAACTGATAAGGGAATGTAGAGAATAGGCTTAAGAGCAACCAAAAATATATATCACCAAGTCGAAAATGATATGTATTGAATTATTATCTTCTGATAATTATATTACATACATATATATTTTCTAGCTATATTTGAAACATATTTTTATCATATAAAGGTTTTCCTATTTTTCCTTTAAATAAAATTATAAAGTAGACAGTAATTATCAACATCAGTCAATAAAATATAATTCGTTGTAGTATTTAGATAAAATCTCGAAAATTTGTAAATAGTATATATAAAGAACCTGTAAATAAAGATGATTTTAAAAATGAAAAAAAAAAAAAAATTTCTATTCAAAAAATTATTCGATTATTTAATTGGGTTAATTTAATCAAGTTTCAATAATAAATCCAGTTTAATGCCTAATCGCTTGGAAAATGTAATACATAAATGTTAAAATATTTTTTATACGCTTCAATAAAAATAAATATTTCATTCGGTTAGTTTAATCTTATTATAATTCGAATAAATGAAAAATAAATTTTTTTGTTTGATTACAAAAATTAATAAGTTCCTGTATCATTTCTGTATTATTATTTCTATGAATAAAATTAACCGATTATTTAAATTGTTTGTATGTAATTCCATAATTTGGTAAACATTAAATATATTATTTTATCTGGAGATTTACTAATATATTTGATATTTTTTATACACAATTCTTTTTTATTCTAGAATTAAAAAAAAAATCGAATTTGTCCGTACCACCTTTTCTTAAACATTTGTTTTTTCGTTTTATAGACATTGTTTTTTTGTAACTATTCTACGGAATTTAAACATTTATAACTACAATAAACTTCTTATTTAACATCTTAAAAATTGGTGTATAGACACGTATAGAAACATAAATACATACATATGGATGTATGTATGTATGTTTGTACATTTATGTATTTATTTAAGAAATACATATAGAATATTATATTGTTATTTCATTTTAGTTTTCTCACTTTCAATATTTTACGTGACTATGTTATATTTTATGTATATTTATAAATGCATCTTAACAAAATTTATACAATGTGGTCACATTAAATATTATTATTCGTATTTAAGTCGATTTTATTAAAGCAGGGCAGCATTTTGAAAATTGCTAAAATATAACTTTTACCGGATTATTTTAATACAACACTAATGGCATTGTAATTAAATTTTACATAAATTGATTTCATATTTATAAAATACACCGAACCTGCTACCTTGGCCACATCCTATAAATATGATATTTGTTGTAGAATGTGTTAATGTTTTATAATTTTATGATTATGACAACGACTATTTTAACGTTCCATATACACTTAGGTAAAGTGCATTATACATATGGTGAATTTCACGTCAAGTGACCCAATTTTAAAAATCGATATCTTCCGATTTGGATGAAATTTGCACCAAGGTTAGTATCATTTTCTTTTTCCCCCATTTTTTAATTTTTTTTTTTCAAAATGGAGTTTTTTTTATTTTTCCTCAAAAGAAACTTTAGACCATTTCCTTTAAGAGCTTTGTGGTCAATTAATGGGATGCAAGTGGGGTATCTATAAAAAAAATTTCCAACTCAAAGAAGAAAGTGTTTCAATTTGTACCATATGCACTATTTTAATTTTTTTTTTCTATTTATTACTTATAATACTAAATAGGAATAATAATAATAATAAATAATTTAATAAAATTAATATATAAATGAAAATGATACATATGCCAAATATTGAAAAATCCTATTCTTGAGTTAAAAAATAATTTTTTTGATAGATATAACACTCGCATCCCATTAAGCGATTATTAAGTCCTTAAAGTAAATTGTATAAGCTTTCTTTTGAGAAAAAAGGGCCCAAATTTTTTTAAAAATTAAAAAAAAATATTTTTGAAATGACTGAAGAAATACCTATCTACAGTCCTTTGGACAATTTTTGTTTGGACCAATAGGAAAAAACTTACACTTATTTAAAAAAAAACCCTGTATGATCAAAATTTACCAAAATGTCTAACTCCGGCATTTCTGGACTGATAGAGCTGAATATGTCTCTGGCCTACTATCCAATAGTACTAACCTTGGTGCAAATTTCATCCAAATTGGAAGACATCGATTTTTAAAATTGGGTCACTTGACGTGAAATTCACCATATGTATAAACTTTTAAAATCTAAAAAACAAAATGTTAATGAAAATATATAACTAAGTAATTTTAAGACAATAATAGCCAAGAGCTAGAGAAGAGCTATCATTTTGATTATGATGCTAATTAATAATTATATTTCTTTTTTATATATCTATAGTTGTTATTTTCCAGCACATTGATATTTTCTTTAAACTTAATGATTGGTAATAACCATAAACTATTATTGTAGAATTTGAAAATGTAATTATTGTGTTTATACTCGTATACGCCATAAATCGTTATAATTAACTCATGTTCATTCGTATACCTTTGCATGTGAAAGTATTACATTAGATCTAATACATATATTAACATACATATGTACAAACGTACAAATTTTGCAAGATAAATGTATGTATTGTTATGTCTACAATATGATTATCTTTAAATCAATGACAATTTTTTTCCGACAAATTTGTGTGAGTTTACAAGTATCAAAACTAATGAATCATAAAGATAAATTGATGGCATAAGGTTAATAAAGACTTAATATTAAAGAAATTAAGGAAACATTTAAACTGATTATATAATTAAAAAAAAAACTTTACAAAGTACTTATTTTTAGTTTAGAAAAGAAAAACTCGAATCTATTCCCTGCCATGCTCAGTCTTGGGGAGGTCCTTTTTCCAACCAAAACAGGCAAAGGATTGTCACACAAAAGTAAATTTTATAAACTGGCTCTTATGAAGAAAAATTCAGATAATATAATAAAATATAAAAGAAATAGGGATATTGTGATGACTTCATGACTGCAGATCAGAGATCGGCAATGAATCGTTTTTTTACGATTCCCAACTACTCATAACATTTTAAGTATAAGTGGTTTTACATCATTGAAATTTAACTACTCTGAGTTACTCAAACTCACAACAACGTTGACTTATAAATGCGGGTGGATATAAGTATGAGTACTACGCCGACATCGAGCTCATACCATTACCAATATGTTTGATTCATAAACAACGGTATTTAGATTTACATTTTAAGAAAAATACTCACATACTCATAAAGTATTCAACTCAGTTAAGTCATTGAAAAAAAGTTTCAGTTTATTCCGTTAGGTATTTATACAAAATAAGTAAAAAATAAATATAAAACCATACAAGTAAGTTTATAGGAAAACATATTGGGGAAAATATAACATTTATTATTTTAAATAATTTTTATAATCGGACTGTAAAAATGAACGAGACTCGCATGAGTGTATGCGAGTCATACTTATTTTTTTATCGTCTACGTACATTGAGTTAAGGAGAGTCTAAATCAGCGAAAGGCAACCTATACTATTACATTTTGCAATTGTATTAGTAATATACTCTCTTCGCTCTCAACACAAATCGGTATTGCCAGAAAACTTTCGTCACTTATCCCCAATTAAGAATTTAAAATCTCCAAAAATATCTATTTTATTATTTGCGAAAAATTAGAAAATCAGTCAGGAGATTGCATTACATCTTCAACATTTATTTCATATGGGCAACATTTTATGCGTATTAAATGTTCAAATGTCCAGCAAAACCTTCTTTTTTACCCAACATTACATTGGCACCATCAGTGCATACAGAGGAAAGCTTACTCTTATCAGTAAAAGAAAGAACTTTTTCATAATAATAATTTAAAGAAAATAAAAAATTCATTTCATATTCATCACACATTTTTAAAAAAGTTGGGAAAAATTTTTTTTCTGGCAATACTGATTTTTAAATTACACAACCTGTCTGTTTGAATGCTCATTAAACTTTGTTTATTTCTCTACAATGCGTGTGCACACGTACGTAAGAGAAGAGTAAATGAAAAACGCGGCGCCCATGTTTTGCCTTTCGCTGGTCTAAATAAACAACATCATACATGAGATTAAGTATGAATATAATGAGTACTTTAAACTTTAAAAATGAAGAGTGGTTTGATGATATTGAGACAAGTATGAGTACGTATAAGTATAACAAATTATAAGTCATGATTCGAGTATACTCACTTTTTCAGTACTCATAACTGATCTCTGCTGCAGATGTTAATCAGTCACTTCTTTACCCTACAAGATATGTATTCTTTATGAAATAAAAGTTTGACTATCGCTTCAAAATGGTTAAAATGTAACGGCAAAGCTTATATTGATTATTTAGAAACCTGGATTTTTGGGCCTTATTTTATAAACAAAATTTAAACAAATGTTTAAACAAATTTCTATGGAAAAAGTTCAAGTTTAAACATTTTTCAAGTATTCTTCATAAAAATGTCTCACATTTGAAAACATTTCGATGCCTCAAATAAGAAAGAATATTTTTGCAATCCAAACAAATACTTCCGAAACCGAAAACTCATAATACCTTGTATTTTCCACAAAATATTATTTTGTCCTTAACACTGTTTTGTGAAAATGAAAAATTGATTGTCGTTATACTCCTATGTTAGTAAGAGCGAACAGTTGTGTGTACAATACATTTTCTTATTTATATACTCGTACATACCAACATACTTATATGAATTTTGTTTTTCTTTAACAATTTTTCATAATTTTCTTAACTAAGACTGGGGAATGTTGCTTTTGTTGTTCTTTGTCTCTTTGCTTGTTTAACAAAGAATGCTGAAATAAATGCGTTTTGTGTTTGACTGTCATGTAAGAAATTTGAATTTTAATGTTGCAATAACTTTATTTTCTACAGTTTTTTTTTCGAAACACTCTCTATAGTTCCTCCTCCATATTTGTGGGAAAAGCTGCTAAGTTTTTATTTTATTTCGAGTTATGACTGTGAAAATCGTTTATCATACAAAAATTATTTATTTGATTTTTTTTTGTGGCGAAAATCATGTATTTTGTTTCTGTTGGTTGCAGGAGTTTGTTACCCATTGAAATTGTACAATTGAGTTTGCTTAAGTTTACATTAGTTGCACATGAGTTGTTTTATATTTTGGCACTTGTAGTTATTTTGCTGTCGTCATACGTAAACGCAATAATGTGACAACTGTTCAGATCCTATAAGAACTCTTATTTAAAAACACAGAACATCACTTAGGTTCCTATGTTTATATTTCTCTATTCACGGTAATTTCTGTTGTTATATTCATATAGTTGTCATTTACATTTTTGCCAGCACATCCTTCATGGCTGTACTGTTTTGTAAACTAATAATTTGGCATAAGTGTTGATGCAGCAAATTTCCTTGATGTCAAATAACTCCCTAAACACAAAAATTTTGTTAAATAATACGATTCATTAGGCGGCTTATTCTGTTCACAGGAACGAATGAGTATTAATTGGGAAATGTCTTTAAATTGTTGTACCGACTGTTTGGCATCTGGCCTTGTTAAAAAGGCATTACGCCCAAATCAGCATCATACAATTTATGCAGAAAGAACTCTATTATCCCGGTATCGAGCACCAATAACAGTTAAAATCACTTCAATATCATCACTTTAGACAGAAAGAAATCGCGATATCAAGCTCTAATAACAGTCACTGCTGAATGAGCATCATTTTCAGCAGCAATATAGTCCAATTTATTTATTTATTTATTATAGCCTTGTTCTGAATACATTTGTTTTTTATTTTTTGACAATCACAAGTGTATTCTCTGAACCCCAAATGAATCCCTATTTTGATAAGTGATAAGAAATGAGGCCGAATAAGCCGTTTACCCCTTTTTATGAAAGCCTTGGAAATGTGCACACGAGGAATGAGAATAGACGTTAAATATAAAAAAATCAGGGACCGGAAATAAGAGTTATTTTTCAATTTTTGAAGAAATAAATCATACATAAATGAACATCGTAGAAAACTTTTAATTACACCATCATGATTCTTAGGCGAAATGCATCCAACATATTGCATGATTTTTAAATTTTTTATTTTTATTTTAACAGTCAAAAATAAGAGTTATTTTTGATTTTTATATTTTTAAATGAAAAATAAAAGTTATTTTTGATTTTTATATTTTTAAATGAAAAATAAAAGTTATTTTTATTTTTATATTTTTATATCAAATAAAAATCAATTCAAACCTCTTATTTGATACCGTATGAATTATAATATGCTGCTTCATTCAAATTTCTATATGAATATAATTTATTATGTGACTTATCCATTATCAGCTATAAAAACATGAATGCATAGAAATAGCTTATAAGTTTTGGCTGCCATTCAAGTCAGTGTTAAGAGGTCGTTTTCAGGTGTTCAATTTTACCATCATAATTGATTTTAAATGTTCCTCAGATAAATTATATCTCAAATCTCCCAATATTAATCTGAATGCTGAAAATGACCTTTCTACACTGACTTGAGTGGCAGGTACAGAATTAAAGCTAATTTTCGAAGCCATGGAAACACAAATTTTTTGTTCTCCCAATATTCCAATAAATTAGCAGAAGTATCGAAACGCTTTTCATTGTAATTGTATATTTCAAAATAAGCTTTGCGGACGCTGTCATTTATTGTCGTAGGAGTATCATCGTCGTCCGAAGACGAATAATTCATCTCCATTGACCTTAAACCGTCTGCTAAAACAGATCGACAGCTTGCAACGGAGCTTTCATCTATTACAAATAAGTTTTCTTCAACAGGTGGCGTACCGCGTACCTATGTCACGAATTTTGAATTGATTTCTATTATTGATATAAAAATATAAAAATCAAAAATAAAAGTTATTTTTCATTTAAAAATATAAAAATCAAAAATAACTTTTATTTTTCATTTAAAATAATAAATATAAAAAATAACTCTTATTTTCTATCTAAAAATATAAAAATCAAAAATAACTCTTATTTCTTGATTTTTTGATAAAAGTCATAACAGTTACGGTCCCTGAAAAAAAATATAAAAATTACACATAGTCTTTCTTTTAGGCCAGTTGATAACACTATGCGACAGTCAAAATCGGGATGGGATGAAACCATCGGGAAATGTTATATCGGTAAAAAAGAAGTTATACGTGTCCCGGCGTTTCGCTGGGTAAGCAACAGTTTGGCAATTATAAATAAATGTATGAAGAAAAAAACTATTTTTTGCCAAAAATAGTGAATTTTTTTTTATTTTTAATTCATAAAAAATCCAAAACGGTAAAAAAGTGTCAAGTCCTATTATTTTTACGTAAAGTCGCATAACCTATGAACAAAATGAGACATAAATCATGAAAATCGATGAACGCGTTTCGCTTTTATTCACAATTAAGTAAAGGTATGAATTTCAAAAATTGGCTTAAGTCGGTTTTAGTGACTTTTTTCAAATCACTATCAAAATTTATTCACTAATAGAATTTTAAATTCTGTTTAATATATAAAAAAAATGGGGCGGTCACGCCTATTTTCGAGTGGGCGGGCCCGTAAAGTTAAAAATATATAGGCCTATATCTCGGGAACTACTGGGTGCCTGATAATTTGTAATACATTAAATAAAAGGTATTAAAAATACCTTTCCAACGATATATATCAGACCACCAGATCACCAAAGGTGACAATTTCCCCTATATGATAGTTACTAACTTCAAATCGATATATCTCGATTCCTTGACGTGAGCCAGCGTATAACTTCTTTTTTACCGATATAACATTTCCCGTTAGTTTCATCCCATCCCGATCACTGACCCCTACCATTTGTCACACAGTGTTATATATCAGACCACAAGAACTTAAAACGTTTTCCATTCACCAAAAACAAAATAAAACTAAAATTAAGTACAACTGTAAATCTATCAATCAACATGAAACATATTCCAAGCAATCGGTTAAAAGAAAATAAACAGTGAAAATCTAAAAACGGCCAGAAAATTGCCATTTTTGGAAAGGATGGTAAGAAAAACTTTTAGATTTATGGTGTTACTGAATACAAAAAATGTATATGAACGCAAAGACATACTGAAACAAACAACACAAACAGCTTACATTGAAAGCAAGTTTAAAACAGAGAGTAAAAGTCAATTGGAAAATAACAGTACAGCAAAACACTACAACTTTAAGTTAATTATTCAACAAGCAAACATTTATGTAATTCTATTATTGTTTGCCTTCCTTATACAGTAATTAAAATCACTCATACGTCATGAAGTTTGCTTTTCTAAATTTCCTCTTTCTTAAATGGCAATATAGTAAATGTACGAGTATTTATGTGTGTGTATACAAACATGCTGTGTGTGTTTGAGTAAAATTATTTAACAAACTTTTCAATTGAATTTTAATGACTTCAATTCTTGTTGCTCTATTTGCTCATACATATTCTTTTTTTCCAGTTTTGTTCTCCTACAATCTGCACGAAAAATGTTTTCCGTTACAATTATTGCTTCATTTCCTGTCCATATTCATTAACTTCCGTCTGCTGCAATAATTTCTTGCATTTATTTCTCTCTACTGTTTTATTTATTTTTCTGTTCACTTCTTTCAATACGTTTCGGTGTTTTTTTTTTGTTTGCTGTGCATATTTTCAGAATTTTTATTTTCATCTTTTTTTCTTTACGGTTTTTTTTTTTAATTTAAGAGGTTTTATTTTACTTTGTGTTGCTATTGTTGTTGTTGTTGCTTTTATTCAGTTTTTTCTTCATTACTATTTTATAATGGCTTTTCCATGTCACCAGGCATAATATATCGCTCTTTTTTTTCTTTGCATACGTTTATATGTATGTACAAATATCTGTATTTACTTACATACATATGTATGTATGTATTTGGTATCGCATTGTATTTGTATTTATATTGTATATAGATTTTTTCCGCGTATGAATATTTTTGCATTCAACTCTGTCTGTTTAATGTTTTACGATTGAACTGAGTCTGTTGATGGCGGTAATGGCTGATGGTGGAAGTAAATGCCACGGTTAGTAGTAGTTAATATTGTTGTAGTTCACAAAAAGGCCAACAACATACGTTTGTATTGTTGAAAATTCTATAAGAATTGTTAAAGGAGAAAAATGTCAAATGGGAAATTTACTATTTCAATTGCACACATACTCATGGTTGTAAATTGTTCAGACATACTATTTATTGCAGTATAGAGTTGTAAATATGTGTACTTATGAAAAGAGGTATTGATTATATTAAAGTTATTTATATATGTACCTACATACTTACTTACATATGTTTGTGTATTGCAAATAAATGTACATATTTGTATATAAACGAGGTTAGACTGAGAAATCATTTAAAACTACAAATAAAACAAACTATGTATTGGATTAACTTGTGTTGATTATACGTTTGTGCTGCTGTTTGTAACTACAAAAGATATTCGTTTAACACCCACCTTAATGAATATCGATCGACATAGGTCGAGTTGATTTAACGAGATCCGCCATATAAAGTAATTTTGAAGATATGTACTCTGTAAAATAAACATTATAAATTAAATATTTTTGAGTGAAAATAATTTAAATCACACAGCACACATCAAAATTCTCCTTGGTTTTTTTAACACAACCATGAGCAGTTTGTGTAAATTAGATTTCCTTTTTCAATGCTCGGTTCGGCATAGACCTTGGACATCAAATAATTCCCTAAAAAGAAAATGCTTTAAAGAAATCACAAAAACGCGAGAGTGCAAAACCAGGAAATGTCTAATGCAGTAATTTAATACTTTTACGGCCTGTATGGTATAACGCACCATCTTGTTGAAATTATATGTCGTCAATATTCATATCATCCTATTTAGGCAGACATACATATGTAATTTTGTCGCGCTATTAAGCGACAAGTATAGACTGTTTGACCAACTTTGTAATTCAAGGATGCCTCCAGCTCAGAGCTGACCACAGCTCAAACTGTGGATGTATTGGTGCTTATTAGTATTAGTGAGTTGACAATCCCAGCATACCATTCTATGAGCGCTCCGAAAAAGGTGTCAGAAAAGAGTCCAGCAAAAGAGAATTTTCGGAGCGAAAGAAAAATTTGCTTGATACTGTTCTGAGTCGGCACGCAGTATGACTCAGAAATTCCACTCATTTATGTATGTACCAAAGCGTTGTTGTCCTGTTATTTGTGCTTTGAACAAAAAAAAAACATACACAGAGCCCAAAAAAACTCATAAAAGACTCTTTTCTGACATTATCTAAGAGCTCTTTCTGACGGACCATTTTCGAATGCAATGACCCTCTTTTCTGAAGGTTTTCGGAGCAATTATGATTGTTTTTTGGGCTCATAAACAGCGTTAACGCTCCGAAAAAGGTGTCAGAAAAGACTCTTTTCGGACTCATATGGCTTGCTGGGATGTTACCCAGCAAACACAAAGATAAGCGTTTGAAACATAATGCTGCATTATATTTCCTTAGGTATATATTTTACGCACATGGAAAAAGTAAAAACAAGATTCAATTAAGAAAAATTAAGATTCAATTAAGAAGTTGAATTGTTTTCAACCAATCTTTAAAATTGTTTTATTATCACAATTGATAGTTCTTTGAAGCGGATTTGTTACACAATGTTAACAAAATTATCCAAACTTTAAATTGATTCGTGCTCACAAAAATCAACTACGTCCAAGCAATAGCAGGGATACAACACCAAGTCCCCATAGGTTAGGCATTGGACTGGACTACTTCCCAGAAGTTATAATGTCGGATTATGCCAGTAACATACCGGAGCGAAGGACAAATTTTGAACCCAACTGTTTTTGAAAACCTAAAACCCCGCATTGAATTACCAGGAGGACATGAAGTTTTAAGCCGCAATGTCGTTCAATCCTCAACACCACGCAGATCAGCCAGACAATGGAAATCTGTAGATAGGTTTAGTCCTTCCAGGAACTAACTAAGAAGAAAAGGTGTTGGCAGCACTTATAGATAATAAACAATATGGTAACTTCGGTTATAAAAGATGAATAGAAGAGAAGAAGTATTAAAGGATATAGAATAGAAGTCACAATATTAATCTTATGACAGTTTCGTAGTAACAAAATGTGTTTTAAATGCGACGACGTTAACATATTCCGCTGCTTTGAACAAATGAACTTAAGTTCTGAAAAAATTCATTATTAGTTTGAAATGAAACACGTGTGTTTGCTGGACAATTATGGCTAAAAAAAATAAGAAAAACAATATGTAGGCATCCGCTAAATGAGAGAGGGTAAGAATACATGTAAATGTTCTCTGCACAATTGTGCTATGAAACGGTCACCACTGCTCCATATCCATAATCATGATACGTTGTGGATGTAATTGTTTTCGGACAATTACTAGTGCACTTGTGCCCATGGGTTCTCTGAAGCCCAAATGTTGTAATTATGATGAAAGAGGACTGTCAGCTATCAAAATCAAATCATCCATGAATTTTGTGACACTCTTTAGAAAAAGTAAGCATAGATAAATATCAAAAAGAGTATAGATCACCAAAATGTATTACTCATATTAGAAATTAGGACATATAACGATTAATCGCAAAACGGTAATGCAGCTTGAAAAAGTCAGATTCCAGAGCAAGCACAAAACTACAGTGGGATGGTTTAATTTCTGCAAGGTAGTTTTCTTTAATCGACAGTAACAATGAAACATTAATTTAAATATTATTAAAACTTAACAGTTTGTTAACAAACAAAATTTTTCAGCTGTTGACAACAATTCTGAAACAGCTCTCGTTTAATTTATACTCGTATACATATGCTTAAGCTTGTATATTTAAAATAAATGTTAATTTAAAAATAACTACAACTAAAAGGATTTTTATTTATTTATGTTATTTAAAAGGAGTTTTATTTTTACCGTATTGCAATAAATTTTGGAAATATTTTATATGAAATGGGATTTCCGTACTTTTTTTAAACGTAAATAAAAGCCCTATTTGATTATTCTTAATAAACCAATTTACAATAAATTCTATTAAACATAAGCTGGTAAATGTGCCAAACAGAGACTATGGAATGTGGACAATATAATGACTAGTTGCCAGTTTCTTAGGAATTGAAAAGAATTAACGCCAGATGAGAACTTGAAATTTAGTTTGTTTCCATGTGCCTTGGAAATTGCAATTACTTGAATTGTTCAAATCGATACATTATAATTTTCAAATACATTTTACAAATAAAACAAACACTTTAAACTATTTGACTTGCTCTAAATTATGGCCAAAATCATGGCAACGCTGTATTGTCTTTGCTTTCTTGATTATTGTGTCTTTAGCTAAGTCGTCAGATATTACAACGTTGTCAGATCTAGCAATGTGCTGGCAATGTACTGACATTAAAAAATTGTTAGCAAAAGGTAAATTGTCAGTTCAGACGACTGTAAGAAAACTAACAATTTCATTGGCACACAATTGTCACACAATGAATTTATCTGTCAACCGAAATTGTTTTTCCAAAATATTAGTAATGCACACTTGGTTGTTTATTTATGTATATACAGAGTTGCATTTAGAAATAATTTCTAAAACAATGATGCCATTGGCAGATGCATAAACTTTGCACATATGACAATGTAAAGTGTTTGACAATTGTCTTAAAACAATGACAATGAAAAAATTTGTGTTTACACGATTGTTAGATGTCTGACAATATTTTTGTCTTGCAATGTACTGAAAATACTTTTTCTTACAACGTTGGAAGACAAAAATTTAAACTTCACACAGTTGTTAGACATTTTCTAAACATTTTTCGGACAACGTTGTAATATCTGACGACCGTCTATACACAGCTTTTGCTAAATGGTTTAGCAAGTAAAATGGAAATTGGCAGTGCCATCAGTAGCACACCTGTTCTGGTCTATTGCTTTGCATTCGTAAATTAAGTCTGAGTTAAATAGCTAGATTATTACACTCAACATTACTTATAGAGAGTCAGCACGAGTCAAAAACTCGCAAGTCTCGTTGAATTTGAACTGAAGATCATCTTTTATTTTGGCTACTTTATTAGCAAGTGATACCAAACAAATGTGATTGTAGAGCAGCTAATACATCAATAGAAATTGGAAGTTTGGAGTGATGACATCATTGGCATAGTTTTTTGTTACTGGCAATGTAATATGGGTAAATGGTAGGTGCTACAGAGCCAACATTACCGACATTATTTGTAATAAAATTTAAGATATAGCCCATCAACCAAAAGATCTTAATACTATGTTTCCACGGTACATGCTTCGCTCTCTATTCATGCTTCACACCCCAATCATGTGCGAAACAACTTGCTTCACCATACAATATTTTAAGAGTGAATCCAGTAGATTCATATTGAATCTACTTGCGAAGCACGAAAAATTGCAATCTTCCCTAATTTTTATCGCAAGTTTATCTGCACTAGCTGTAAAAATTTAATATTATTGTAAACAAAGCAAATTATTTTCTTGTTGCTGAAGTAAAGAAACTAAATACGTACGAATGTATGTTTTTTTTCAACTAAGCTAACTAATTTCCACTCACTTTTTTTGTCCATTAAAAAAAATTATTTTCCACAAATTGCAAATTCTGTTTTTTTTATTCTGTTTGTTTATTAAAGACAACTGACAAATCGAATCAAGTTTATTAGTCATGTAAACAGCAAGATTCATAAACATGATTCAGAAGGCGAAGCAGGTGATTCAAGTCGTCGTGGAAACATAGTATAAGCTCGATATTCGTGTTTTAATGTTTCAATTGGGTGAATTGAGCTACAAATTAAGAACAATAGTTATATTAAATTATTTGAAGAAATCAAAATAAATAAATTCCTCTCCAAGTGATAGACTCTCTGCAGCTGCTCTTTTAAGCAGAATATTTGTATTAATCTGATATTTGCATTTAAACACTTTTTCTTTTCTCATTTTATAATGCATTTTAAATAAAAAAAAACTGTCTCTCTTTCTTATTCAAAATGGTAGCAAAACTAATCTTATTATTTCTCACTTTAAAATATTTCACTATTTAACAGTTTGGTTATCTCGCTGTATTAATCTTCAAGTACAAAGACATTGTGCAGTAGATACTAGATACTACAAGCAAGTGCGAATAGACTAAACCATACGATACTTTTTAACATGCTCAAATATAATCAAAACAACAAAAACAACAATAGAAAGCAAAAAATTCCGAACAAAAACAGGAAACTGTAGCTATTTTGCATGATATCGATTGCCATGTCGTCACATGCATACTAAACAGTATGTTTAGCAAATGAATGGAATCTACTCGACAGAGTCCTTGTACAAGAATGAGTAGGAATGAATGACTGAATGAATGAATAAAATTGTGTAACTTGTATGCATGAGTGTTTTATGAAAAATATAACAACATCCTTACAAATTCACACTTTTTTCCAAGCTAACGAACGGCTGGATGAATGGCTGGTGTTTCATTGAGTTGTGAATTCCAATGATGCTGTAATAGTAGATGAGTGTGTGTGTCTGAAGCTGTACGCATTGTGTCAAAGCAGTCAAGTAACGTGTAGATATGTAGTTAGTTTGAAGATGGAGCAGGAGGTATTAGATGCTGATGTGGTGGTTTTTCTTTAACATATTAGCATAATCTAAACACCAGCAACAGAATATTGTGCTCCGTTGTTGTATAGTGTAGATGTTGTAGTGGTAGCTGTGGCAGTAGCACAAGAATTCCGCTTATACACTCACACACGCACACGCACACACACAATGATGGTGAAACAGCATCTGCTTTTGCTGCTTAATCGCACAGATAATGATGCTTTATCGTTTGTACTTATGCAGAGTTTTATTGTTCCAAAAACTCGTGTGTATGTAGTAAATATCTAAACATACTTACTGTTTATAGCGAATTACATATATAAAAAAACAGTGGGACTGCAAGGAATTATGGTTATAAATAGCTGCTTCCATTTTTCTTAAAGCAAAGATAAGTCTTTTTATATATTTATGACTTTTTTTTTTGAGAAAATAAAAAAGTTTTTTCGAGCTCGAGGTCAATTATTTGTAAAAAATGTATATATTAATTATTAAATTATTTCTTAAGTTAAGTTAGTTCATTATTAAATGTGGGGACGTACGTCTCTTAAAAATATAATTGTAACTCATTCCTTGATAATGAAGGATATCGAAATATTAAAAAGAATAATTTAATAAATAATCAGGTCTATTCGGGCATACGCGCTTCACTTCTTCGTCGTCGAACGGTCATGTTCGACATTTCGTCTTCGACATATTCTAAAATACGAGTGAAGAATTATCGTTTGCAGTAATCGACTTTTTGTAATCTCTTATGAAAAACATAAACATTGAAAACAGCTGTCTAATTAATACACAGACAAATTTAAAAACAAAAATATAATTTAAAAATAAAAATTGGGATGGATTCGATTGCATTTTTAATTAATGCACAACCTGAAAATCCTAGAGGAGTAATTAAAAATTTAAGAAATAACACGCCGGATATATTTAAAATGAATGATGCCAGTTATGTATGTTTATTACAAAATTTAAAATCACCTCTTCTAATACCAAAAGAAGTTTTACGAAAAATTTAACAATCAACAAAGAGGCATTTAAATATATTTTATCTGAATTGGAAGACAAAATCAAACAGCAATCACGGCTTGGATGCTAAAGACCTGTTGACAAGGTGGCAGCAGTCCTTCGTTTCTTCGCTGAAGGAAATTACCAACATGGAGTTGGCAAGGATTGGCATCTTAATATTTCCCAGTCAACTTTTTCAAAACTTCTGTCTGAAGTATTAGTTGCAATTGAAGAGAAATTATGCCATAAATGGATAAGTATCAATATGGATGAGCAGACAAAAGAAGAAGCCCAATTGTACTTCTTTCGAAAATCGTCGATACCAGGCGTAACCATGGTTATTGATGACCACCATGGCTCTGAACTGTTGCGGTGATGTTTGTTTTTTAGACCTGGACAAAGAAACAGAATTAACTTTCATTTACTTACATTTGAAGCATACACTTGTTATTTATTTTTCATTTATTTAGGTATTTTATTTTTACGCGCTAAATCAAGCGTCGAACGAAAATTATGTAGATGTGTGGTGAACAAGTATTTTAGAATGCATACAAAGTGAACAAAAACATATGTATGCTTTTCTGTTTGTTTTCTGGTACTCACATCGCTAACGTATTTTAGAATAACAAAAAGTGAATGAAACGCGTATTTGTGGTGAAAGTGACTTCCCGAATAGACCTGAATATATACATTTTTTTACAAATAATTGGCCTCGAGCTCGAAAAAAGAAAAAACTTTTTTATTTTATTAAAAAAAAAAGTCGAAGAAATCAAAATTTTATTTAATATTTATGACTTTATTAGAACATAAAATAAGAACCCAAATTTCCCAGATCTGGTTGATATGAATGGCTCTGACTATATTCGCCGAGGGTATAGATTATTACTGTTTATCTGCATCTCATCGTTATTTAAAGGAAACCCACTAAGTGGCCCAATCATATCTAGTAAAAATATCGCAAAGACTGTTTATAATGCGATAACAGATTTGTTGATATCTTTAATTTTTTCCTCGTTCTAGTAACACGAACTCCATCGAAGTTACTAAGTTACCAGAATTATACATTCTTAGTATCACCTTGCTACGTCGATTTCAATAAACACACAATTTAAGCAATCCACCTCTTACTACGTGATCTGTTGTCCGGGAATTTGGAAAAACTGGGGTATATAGAACAATTATTTAAAAAATTTCCAATTTTCTATATAGAAATGCAAATGCTGTATTTAAAACTTTTCGTTAATAGAAATGTACTCGTATGCAAATTTTCTCACATAGAAATTTGTGGACATTTTTTTATAAGTATTGAGATTTTTTACATAATGCAAATTACCATTTATATAAAGTTGTGCACATTTTCCTTTATAGAAATTTGTGCAAGTTTAATTTTAAACAAATTTGTGCAAATTTAATTTTAAAAAAATTTGTGCAAATTAAATTTTATAAAAATTTGTGCAAATTTCACTTTATAAAAATTTCCCTACATACAAATTCGTGCAAATTTCAATATAGAATTTACTTATTGTACAAATTCGTAGACATATGTATAGATTTGAGCAAAATTTTCCCAGACTCATGCCCACTGTACATGTGTAAAATATTGCAGGGAACAGGATCTGATTTCGCTTTTCAGTTTTTTTTTTAGCTCTGGATTTAAAAGTTGCTATTTTTTGCTGCAAAAAGCTTGTAAAAAGGGATTTACGTAAGGATTTTTTTTCGTTTACGTTTAGATATGGTTTGTGTTAGATAAGCTTGAATAATAAAACATGTAATGATTTTTATAATTTTCCTTTTTACATTCACTTTTTGCCAACAGAGAAATAAAGAAATTTTGAATAGAACAATTTGAAATTTGTTTATTTGCAACAGCAGCCACCTAGAGAAAGTGATTTGCGTGTGGCGTATGAGTAACACTTAAATATGTATGCTTGTGTGTGTATATGTGTGTATGTTTGAGTGTGTATGTGGTTAACAACAATTAATTTTGTTGTGTCGTTTGTGTTTAATCTCTTGTAGTATGTGTAACTTCCGGAAGTTGTGTCATGTTAAATCATCTCAAATATTCATTGATGCATTAAATTTATTGTGATTTTTTGTGCAACATCCTTGTGCCTCACCCGCAAGCCGGCAGGCAGTCAGGCTTGCATGCAAAATAAACATGGCAGTAGAGTGTTGCACAATATAAACACAATTATTTATTTGCTTGTTCATAATAATTTATATGCATTTAACTGCAATCTCTGTTTTTGTTTAAAAATCCTTTGGCGTTTACAAGTAACTTGAATTATTAAACTAATTATTATAAATTATTTTACTCTAGCTTATGAGATCATGAAAAACAAGGATTTTGTCATTTAATTAAAATCATAATCTTTAATAATAAATATTGAATATATTAAAGTTGTTATGCCTTTGGCGAAAATAAGAATTTGTTAAACTCATTAAAAAGTCATTCAATTAAAATGAAAGCTTTAGGGGCGGATATCTCGCAAATATAGAAATGCTTATAATGGACGAAAGCAACCGAAAGAAACCCTCATTTCATTAAACTCATTATGTAAAAGTATCAAAGCTTAAGTTTGTTTCAAACTTAAAATATATTACAAAAAATTCTAAAATATTAATCAACATTTACCTATAAATACTTGAGGAGAGTGCGTTTACTTATTGGTCATGGTAATAGGCTAGATGATGCCCATTAGGAAATTTTAATGCTAGAGTCTTAAACAAGCAGTAATATTTGACAGGCTACACAAGTTTCTGTAGATATTTTTTATACAAATATTACAAAATTTCGTAGTCATATAAAATGTCAGCGGTGCAAAGTCTAAAATATGATGATGTTGCATGTTTTGTTTTGCTGTTTGACCAAAAGTAAGTTGTTGAAATTTTTCTACTGGGTTTGCATTGTAATCATAGTATTGAAAAAAGCAAAGTTTTCAAATACAATCATCGAACAAACTTCATTAACATATTTGATTTGCCTTTGTATGGAATTCAGAAAAAAGTTTAAGTTTACAAAGATAAAACTGTGCTACATTAAATACATTATTATTTAATGTATTTTCTCTATGAAAACCAAACAATCTTTATACCAGTAGTATAACACCAATAAATTTTCTTTATTTTTTTTTTCTAACCAAGCCCTTACTTACTTATCTTTGGCCAATCTTTATTTTACAAACATAAAATGCCAATACTTTTTCTTTTCTTATACACTTTGAATTTCCATTTACATGTTTAAAATCAAAAGTTGTTCTCAAATAGATGATATTATACTGGTAGATAGATATACTTTGTAAGATGCACAATGACTTATATTAGAAGTAAATTTAAAAACTTTTTCAGGCATTAGTATCATTTTAAACGGAAATTTATGGTTTTTTTGAATAACTTTAGGTCAAGTTCATTCACTTAATTAATGGGTTAATTTCCTCTAATATATAAAAATATAAGGTTCAACAATTATTTAATCACATATCCATCACTTCAAAAGTAGAAGCAAGTGCATATTTATTTTATAGCTTTAATAAAATCCTAAAAAATTAATTCAAATTAAGTCACAACTTAAAGTGAGATGTAAAATTTACCAAAATACTTAACCAGATTTTCAAATTGTCCTGTGCCTTTTGCAGGTATTTGTGTGTATTTTTCTATACAAGATTTTATGCAAATTTCTGTGTATAGAAATTTGCCAAATATAAAAATGTGTCAATTATCGCTCTATAGAAAGAAATTTGTGCAATTCCTATTATATAGAAATTTGAGCAAATTTCCATGTAAAAAAAAAATTGTGTAAAGATATGTCCTAATGTGACAATGCTTTATAGAAATTTGTGCAAATATCCCTGTAAAGAAAATTGTTCAAATTTCCATGTAAAGAAATTTGTGGAAATTTCAATATACAAAAATTTGTGCAAATTTCAATATATAGAAATTAATGGACATTTTCCAAATATAAAAATGTGTCCTACCGTGATATTATTTAAATTTTCTCATGCACAAATTTAAATTTTTGCTCTATACAAAGAAATTTGTGCAATTACTATTATATAGAAATTTGAGTAAATTTCTATGTAAAAAAATTTGTGTAAAAATATGTCTTTATAGAAATTTGTGCAAATGCTATTGTATAAACATTTTTACAAATATCCCTGTAAAGTAAATTGTTCAAATTTCTATGTAAAGAAATTTGTGTAAATTTAAATTAAAAGAAATTTGTGCAAATTTCAATATATAGAAATTAATGCACATTTTCCAAATGTAAAAATGTGTCCTAATGTGACAGTGCTTAATAGAAATTTGTAGAAATACTTTTATATAAAAATTTGTGTAAATTTCCATATAAAGTAATTTGTGCTAATTTCCCTCTATAGAAATTTGTAAAAATATCAATATATAAAAAACAATGCACATTTTCCAAATATAAAATCTTGTCCTAACGTGACAATGATTTATAGAAATTTATACAAATACTTTTATATAAAAATTTGTGCAAATTTCCATGTAAAGAAATTTGTGTAAATTTGAATATGAAGACATTTCTGCAAATTTCTCTCTTTAGAAATTTGTTCAAATTTCAATGTGTAGACATTAATGCAAATTTTCCAAATACAAAAATGTTTCCTAATGTGACAATGCTTTCTAGAAATTTGTGCAAATACTTTTATATACAAATTTGTTCAAATTTCCATGTAAAGAAATTTGTGTGAATTTTAATAGGAAACATTTCTGCAAATTTCTCTCTTTAGAAATTTGTTCAAATTTCAATATGTAGACATTAATGCAAATTTTCCAAATATAAAAATGTGTCCTAATGTGACAATGCGTTCTAGAAACTTGTAGAAATACTTTTATATAAAAATTTGTGCAAATTTCCATGTAAGGATATTTGTGTAAATTTGAATATGAACACATTTCTGCAAATTTTCCAAATATAAAAATGTGTCCTAATGTGACAATGCTTTCTAGAAATTTGTGCAAATACTTTTATATAAAAATTTGTGCAAATTTCCATGTAAAGAAATTTGTGTAAATGTGAATATGAAGACATTTCTGCAAATTTTCCAAATATAAAAATGTGTCCTAATGTGACAATATTTTCTAGAAATTTGTGCAAATACTTTTACATAAAAATTTGTGCAAATTTCCATGTAAAGAAATTTGTGTAAATGTGAATATGAAGACATTTCTGCAAATTTCCCAAATATAAAAATGTGTCCTAATATGACAATATTTTCTAGAAATTTGTGCAAATACTTTTACATAAAAATTTGTGCAAATTTCCATGTAAAGAAATTTGTGTAAATGTGAATATGAAGACATTTCTGCAAATTTTCCAAATATAAAAATGTGTCCTAATGTGACAATATTTTCTAGAAATTTGTGCAAATACTTTTACATAAAAATTTGTGCAAATTTCCATGTAAAGAAATTTGTGTAAATGGGAATATGAAGACATTTCTGCAAATTTTCCAAATATAAAAATGTGTCCTAATGTGACAATATTTTCTAGAAATTTGTGCAAATACTTTTACATAAAAATTTGTGCAAATTTCCATGTAAAGAAATTTGTGTAAATTTGAATATGAAGACATTTCTGCAAATTTCTCTCTTTAGAAATTTGTTCAAATGTGACAATGCTTTCTAGAAATTTGTGCAAATTTCCAGAGATTTCTGAAAAACTTTTAAGTAGAAATTTAAACAAATTTTCATACGGAAATTTTATAAAATTTCTATAGAGATGTAGAAAATTTGCACAAATTTGTATCTAGTAAATTTGAGATAAATTTTAATATTAAAATTTTTTAAAATTTCTGTAAATTTTTCTATAAAATAATTACCATCCTGAAACATGCCATAGTGGCGTCGAACAGTAATGCCATTTTGACACAAATTTCATTTAACTTACGACTCATTAAATTTTCTGTTTTCTTTGCCAAAGTCATAAATTTCAAAGTATAGATATTCCTTCATTCGTTCGTTCTTAATTTTCCACAAAACTCCAATACAAATGAAAATGTAATAAACTTGAAAATGTTGTTGCTTCCTCGTTCATTCTTCATTGTGTCCTTATTTCTGGCATAAGTCTTATGATTTTTATTGTTTGTTTGTGTAACAGTAAAGGAGTTCTTGGCGTAGAGGCGTTTTTCATTATTTTTTTTTTGTAAATTTTTATGGCAAATTATTTATACATCTTTACATAAACATACATAGATTTGTGTAAATTTGTATGGAAGTGTAAGTTGTCTGCAGAAGCAACAGTTTATTTAAGAAATGAAAAGTCAATTTTCTCTACTTCGAGTTTTGATAATTTTCTTTTTATCTGGTTGCTGTTGCTTCCTTCGGTTGCTACTTGTCTTATTTGGTTATGAGCACTTTTATTATCATCATTTAGTACAGCTCGATGAGCATGAAATTTAGAGTCAACAAAAATACATTTTTAAAATATATATTTGTAGTACACAGTAAATCATGTCCATTTGTGTGGTGTCTAATCGGGATTTAAAGGTTTTACACAAATGGTTTTTAATAGGTAAAATATTTCAAATTTTACAGTCAGAAAATTGTAGTACAGAATTCACTAATTGTTAGTGAATAAAATAGTTGTTTTATTAGGATTTTGTCTTAAGTTAATAATAGCAACTAAATAGCTACTTTTGATATTTCATTCATTGTTGGTCCTTCGAACTTTCAACCTTCAGGGGAATATTTAATATAAATTTCTTGCAGTGTCAAATATTCATTTTGTTTTGTTGTTGTTAATAAATATTTGCATTCTTCATTATTCTCTGGATAAAAGAAAGTTTCTCTTTAGACAATTCTATGATTTATTTCATTAAACTTAAATTATTTTTCTGCCACTTGCACAAAAAACAAAACTTTTTGTTTTCTCACTCGCATTTTTTTCTTCTTGTATTTTTTGGTAGTTGAAACTTTTTTTCATTATCATCGTTATTATCATGGTACTAAGTTATGCGTGAGTACGTATGTATGTTCACACAAAAGTACGAGTACATAAATGAGAAACTATCTTTGAGAATATTGTGTGGTTGGTATCTTCTTCTGCGTTTTGCCTTCATCTTTAGTTTATATTTAAACAAAGTTGTAGTACAAAAAATAAATATGTTAAGTTATGAATATGAGTTGTCTATTTGTATTTAAAACTTAAACTTACATACATACATATATAAAAAAACAGCAATATCGAGTATGAGATGAGAAAAGTTTAAAATTAGTTTTGTTGTGCTGAAATAATGACAGTTGAATTCGAAGACCAAGAGAGAAGAAATATATACAGATTTGTTTGGAGGGAGGGATTTGTGCACATTTTATGGAGAAAGTTGTAACTCATTATGTTTGAAGTGAAAAGAAAATTAATCAAAAACTGAAAACAATGTTAAATTTCATTTGAACTTCTTTAATGATTAGTTGTTAAATGGTGTTTAATTTGTATTAAAATAAATGTTGGTTTATTTTCGAAATTACTTGAGAAGTGAAGCGCATAATTAAGTGTTTAAATATAGTCAGAGTGCAATAGTTAACTGATGTTCAAGATGTTGTTGTTGTTTAAATGTATTTGGAATGAACATTTCAAAGGTCACTAGAGTATAAATTTTTCTAACTCAATGCTCAGCTTGCTGTAACTTTTCTAATGTCAAAGGTCATATATACCTTTGAATAGTAATATCTAAACAATTATATTTTATTTTTCGAAATTAAGTTCTAATATTGTTTTTATTTTTATTTTTTGTTTCCCTGAATAATAATAAATAAATAAAAACAATATTAGACCTTAATTTCGAAAAATAAAATATAATTGTTTAATAAATTAAAAGGTCGAACAATCAGTTAAATAATAGTAATATCTAAATTTACAATAAATGAATTGTAAATGTACATTTTGGATTATATGGTTGTGTCCGCCAAATAACTTTTTTTTTTGAAAATGCTATAAAAAAAATTACTGAATATTTTCTCAAATTTCTTTTTTTATTTGAAAGTACAATCCTACGGTTAATAATGGAAAATATGTAATTTCATTCAAATGGCTGCCTCGGCTGGCCATCCAATTTTTAAGCACATTATCGATTGTGTGAAGCTTCACGAATATTGTCTTTTCAAGCGTCAATTGTCGACGTAACACCTATCTTTGATGGCACCCCACAATTAATAGTCCAACGGCATCAAATCGCAGCTCCGAGGTGGCCAAACAATATCAACTCTGCGGCTGATAATGCAATCTTCAGAAACAGGGCGTAAAACATCTAGTGTAGCTTTGGCTGTGTGGCACGTAGCGCCGTCCTGTTGTAACCAAATGTTACCAATATCCTCCTCTTCAATTTTTATGAACAAAAATTCGTTCAACATGGCCCGATAACAATCGCCATTAACTGTAAAGGCCACTCCTAGCTCATTTTCGAAGAAAAATGGCCCAATTATGCCTCTGGACCAAAATCCGCACCAAACAGTGACTCGGCTTTTCAATGTATGCGTGCGGGTTTTCTGTGCCCCAAATGCGACAAATTTGCTTGTCTACATACCCGCCAAGATCAAAATGAGCTTCATCTGAAAAGATGATTTTTTTTGGCAAAATCGGCATCTTCTGTAAGTCGATCACAGGCCCACTTAGCGAAGCGAAAACGCATTGGATAGTCAGTTGGCTTCAACTCCTGAACCAATTGGACTTTGTATGGCGTCACACCAAGGTCTTTATGCAAAATTCGTCTCAATGATGTCTCCGAAATGTTCAATTGTTGAGAACGACGGTGAATTGATGTTGATGGCGCTTCACGCACACTTCCTGCCGCAGCAGAAATATTCTCGAGTGTACGGACTGGTTTTGGCTTTTAACGCTTTGGTTTATCGATGAGGATGCCAGTTTCTTTCACTTTTTTCGCAAGATAATGAACATACGGAGCTGACGGTGCTTATCTTCTTCCAAAATCCGTACGCAATTTTCACACACATTCTGCAACATTGCCATGATTTTCAAAGTAATGTCGCAATATTTCCCAGCGTTGTTCAAGCGTATACACAACCATATTCGTTCAGCGGAAGGATAAAACTATTTATCTCTCAAATCAGACATAAGCTAAGTGTTACCATTCACGAAATAAGCACTAGTTGAAAAAAAAACGTTAGATGGCGGACTCGTTATAAATTTATGTGAATAATTTATAAAATGACCCACCGTAATTTGGATAAGTCCGTAGTTGATGCGCCTTCCGTGATACCTATCGGGTACTCCTGATGATTCTGTCTAGATACATCAGCGAAATTAAATATAATACAGTCTAGATAATTAATCTTCTAAGATTCTGTTATTCTGTTATTTTTTTACAGTTGTATTATACCGCTTCATTCTTCTTTTCTTCCAACTAATTTCTGCAATAGTTGTTACATGGATTTCTGTTCCGATGTACGTTCTATTATACAGAGTATAGTAAACATTTTTTTAAGAATTATAATCGAGTCCTTACCAATTGTTTTATCCTGCATGCAAGGCCTTAGCATTTCTTATATTCTACATGTGTCAATCTAAGTTTCCAATCGAAGAGAAATCAATGCAGCTGTGCTCAGCATTATACATTCAGTCTTCTTATTCCCACGGATGACTTTATTACTCCATTGTGAAGCAATCGCAATCCTATGTTACGTGTCGATGAAGCCTTACATGCAAAGCAATATATCGAAATATAATGATGCGGTTCTCATCTGAGCACGACATGGTTCACGCTGGGAATGTGTGTAATCTAGTAGACAATTCGACTTCACCATGTTCGAAGTTGTAAGCTGCAAGCCTGTTCAACTCGTAGATATAAATGGAGCCAACCTACGTTTTTTAGAACCTCCAACAACAACCATCCAAGCCATATATATAGGCTTGGAAAACGATTGTCGTTTAGTAGTCTGAGAAATACCCGAATATCAAAGAAAATTCCGGTATGCGTACTTCTTTTCATCAGAGTACATTGAGTTTGTATATTCCCAAAGGAAACAGTTTACGTTTCAGTCTTTTCAGCCAAATATCCACAATTTAAAACTTTCAGTGGAATTCATTTAAACATTAATTAAAAGGCTCTTTTAAACAAAATTAGATACATACTCGTACATAAAAGAAAATGTAGAATCTTAAAGTTTTGTAGAGTATACTACAAATATTTAAACTGTTTAAAACCTAAAATGTTTGATCTCGTTGTCATGTCCTTCATCTCGTACATACTTTCTGTTGAACTTTCTTTAAAAGATCAAATATTATTAGTGTATTGTAAACAGTTTGACAAAGCATTGAAATTGTAATGGACTTGTGTGTCAAATATGCAAAATTTGAATAAGAAAAACAAATAGAAAATCCTTTAGGCCTTTTCAAAACACAAACAAAAATCAACAAACAAACGAATCAAAAAACATAAAACATTTTTCAATATCCATTAAGTGTGGGAATTTTAACAAATGTCGAACAAAGAGTGTAATGCAAATAAAATGAAAGCCAAACAAAAATAAAAGAACTGAAAAGAAAATAAAACCAAACATTACTCGCACAACTTCAGCATGTAAATGTTAAGTAAATATGAGAACTTTACTTAGCAAAAAAATAAAAGTTTAAATAAATTTTATAGTTTTGTGTTAGAATCTAAAACTATGCTTAAATAATGATTATTATATGTAGCCTAAAAGTATGCTACTGAATTCTTGGCCTTTACCAACAACTCTTAAATAAATACTCCTAAAAACAACTCACGAACAGTTAACGTTACTTGTTCTGTTGATTTTGAATTAAATTAACTTGCTGAGCTTTGTGAATGGAAAAAGAAAAGAATAATTTACAAAAACGTTAATGAGATAACTTTTACTTTCAGTTTATTTTTGTTAGAATAACGTGCTTACATTTTCAGTAAATGAATGTAAATTTGTTTTTCCTAACATGCGTAATTTATCAATAGACAGCCAACATTCATTTCAGGCACACTGCCACAAGGATAATGATTACACACAATTGTTGTAAACGATGAGGGGATAGAGGAGGTGTGGGTGGGGCACTTTCTTAAGTTTTAAGATCAAATTCTTTAACAAGCCAACGTGATACGTGTTAACGCCTGTGAATTTGTATGTATCAGATAACATTACATACATATGTTACCTCATTAGTGGAAATGAAGCTGATTAGTCAATTAGTTAAACTCAACGTTTTATGAGTCTGTTTTGTTTTCTCTAGTTCTTGTTACTTTTCGTGTTTAACGTGTTTGGAAAAATAGTCAGTTGATTGCTTATTAATATTTTATAGGTTGAAGAAGGTCATTGGAGGTTGAAGACTGCCTTAATGTAGGCATCATCATTTTAGTTATTTGTAGATAAGATATAATGTCCTGGTTTAATTAAGTTTTTTTTTAATTAAAGATCTGTTTACTTTATTAATTCGGCTTAAGGTCTCTTTTATTAAATATATAAAATAATTTTTATTATATTTTATTCGTTTCCAATATTTCGACCAACTTTGTTGATCATCTTCAGGGAAGAAATATAATCTAAACAAGTAAGAGTGCTATATTCAGCTATGCCGAATCTTATATACCCTTCACCTTTGTTGTGGATGCATAATTTTTATTACGGGTTAAGAACACACTTAAAGTTTTCGAACACTTTGTGTGATCAGCGCCATCTGTTGACACTATGTCTTTTTAAACACTTATATTACGGTTTAAGAACACACTTAAAGTTTTCAAACACTTTGTTTGATCAACGCCATCTGTTGATGAACAATATTAATACACTAAGTTTTTTTGATGAAATTTTCAGAGGTTGTCTCGGATTTTTGCTCATATCTCCGTTATTTATGGATGGATTTATCTGATTTTAAATAGCAAACTTCTCGAAAGCATGTCTGACAGAATTAGTGAAGATTTGGATCTCGAAGATATCTGAGGACTTCAGAAAATTGATTTCAACACTCAGACAGACAGACAGACGGACATGGCTTAATAGACTCCGCTATCTATAAGGATCCAGAATATATATACTTTATAGGGTCGGAAAATTATATTGTGGAAATTACAAACCTTCTCATGAAGGTGAAGGGTATAAAAACATGATTATTATAATTGTAACAATTTTCTGTATCTGTCTGTTAAATAAGTTCAATGTCTTGAAAGTAGTCTAAACTTCATTCGTTTTTAAACTTCCAATATTTTGTCATCATTCTTGGTCTCACCTCCATTTTATTAAGAGTTGTGTCTACTAATTCTTCCTGTCTGTAGAAATTGTCCTTAAATTAGAAATATCTACAATCTATTATGCAAAACTTTAAAATATCCATGAACAAATCTTTAGGTATTCTGGTATGTTCTTCGAACATAAATCATTTTTTCTCAATAATCTGAAAAACCGGAATGCTGGGAATTAGTGAAATCACATCAAATGATACTAGTATTTCATCGTTTTCTATTAATGTATTATCCATCTTACTTTTAAATTGTATCGCGTCCTTTATTTTTAATATTGGATTAATCAGAAATGCTAAAAATTAATGATTTAAAACAATTTTATATATGTAGAAAGGTGGGAAATAAGGAAAAACATTTAGACCCCAATTATCGTTCACAACACTAAAATGTTGTGTTGTCTCGACTACAACACAACATGCATTTCTTTAAGGCCTCGCTTACCGTTCACAACACTAAAGGTACGGTCACATTTGACAAATATTTCCTCAAAAAAGCGTAACCACTTGTTTTAGCACAAATTTGTTTGACGTTGTTTGCTCTTACAAGAGTTTTGCAATATCAAACAGCATCAAATAAATTAAAACTAAATATTTGTTGTGCTTTGGCCTAAATAAGAAAAGTTTTTTTAAGTAAACAAATGAGTTCAAATAAATGTTATTTAGTGGTTACGTCATTTTCGGCAAATATTTGCCAAATGTGACCGTACCTTAAGTATTTTGATGTTGTATGTTGTAAACTGCGATTACGATTCACAGCACTTCTCGGCTTAATCGTATGAAAAATGTATGTTGTGTTGTAGTCGAGACAACAGTGCACTAGTTGTGGGTTCCTTGAAAAGCGTTTGAATATTTTATTTCATAAATTTAAAATTTTACTTTTTAGAAGAGTTTCGAAATTTGCAGAGTTTCAAATTTATGTAACCATTGAATAAACGCAAAAACTTAATTTTGAATGATGAATAAAGGCTGCAGAATAAGTGGACCCCCTATTTTCAATCACTGAATTTAAATACATAAACCTTTTCTTAAAACTATAAATGAAAAAAACACATTTACTGCATAATAAACCACACTTATTGTTGATTCTTCGAAACATGCATATTTTTCAAAAGATTTCCTTTAAATATAAAATGCAATAAAAAGCAAAAATCCCAAAAAAAGAAACAGACTAAAATAAATTTGCAAAGATCAACAAAAAAATCAATTGAATGCAGACATTCAGTCATTTATTCAGACTTACACAAACCTACATAAACTAACTAGGCAAAGCAAATTAATTTAACATTTGTCTTGTTAAAAAGAACATCACAGTCAGTTAGTACAACATCACACATGTCCTTATTGTCCTTGTACTTACATGCACACACATTCTGACAGACGCACACTTGTAGAAAGCTCTAAAAATAGAAACAAAAGACTATAAAATAAGATTCCCTCGCTCTCTTTCTCTCTCTCTCTATCTAGTACAACAATTTACTATTTCTTAAAAGTGAAATAAAGAACTTGAAAAGAAAATTGAAAATGGTTAGAAAAACAAGTAAAATATTTCTGTATGCATTTAAGATTTATTTATGCTGCATGGTTTATATAAAGAATTTTAATCACACACATTCTTTTAAACTCAAATATACAGCTGTGAACTCATATGTACAAGTACATGGAATATTGTTTGCACAAGGCTGCATGCAGGACTGAAAGAATGAATGAATATTTTCTTAGACTTAGACTAGACAACAGGTGGCTTATTATAAACCATATACGAGTATGTATGATTTCGTATACAATAGAATCATACTTGTATCTTTTCATACATACAATGCTAACAAAAGTAACATAAAATTGTACGTAATATGTAGCACTAAGTATATGTGTAGTATCCTGTATATCCTGGCATGCAAGCAAGTTTGAGAGTATTTCTTTATATATGTAAAGCAATTGTGAATCATGTTTTCACTAGTAGTTGTTGAACATTCATGCATTTCTTGAGGTTTTTAAATTGTCTGCTTATTATACATTCACATACAGACACAATTATATGCATACTCATACAGTTGCGTTGAAAATAATATAAATTTTAATAAAATTGGTGAACATTCTTGAGAGCAGATTGTGATACAATAATTTTCTTGCATCTGTAGTTGCAACAATTAGAGGAACTTGTCTTTAGCAGAACGTGTAGAATAACTAATCCAACAATTTTATATTATTTCGAGTTCTAAATATAGTTAGGATCTCATTACACTACTAATTATTACTGTAGAGGAGGCAGTGCAGTAAGTTTTAGTTTAGCTTCCTAAATTGTTTTCTAAGTCTTCAGGACAAAAGTTTGCCTTACTATATCACGTTAATTTTTTTTTTTTTGAAAGAGATATAATTGCGTTACTTTCTTTGGAAAGGGGATAGAAAGAAAGTGAAAGTAGAAGAAAGCTTTATATCACAACTCTGCAATTGCGCATTATGTTTGTGTTAGTGCAGCATTGCAGCGCCTCTGGTGGTGAGTAGGCGCATTAATGTTAAAGCTTTGTTTTTAGCCTTTATTTAATTATTTTACTTCGGTGGTGTTTGAATGCTATACCACCGAAGGAGGGCGCTGTGATAAATATTAGTTATGATGGATAGAACGAAAACTAATAATTATCAGAAACTGATGTTGTTTTTAAGTGGCAGCGGCTGGGAATCGAACCCGGGCTATAAATACCAACTCATGCTCAATAATAAAATGCGCTAACCAATTAAGCTACAGTACCCTCTAACTTGTTTGGTTGTATATACATATAATACATATTTTCAAATCCATATTATTCTAAAATTTACCAGCATAGTCAACTTCTAATCAAGCCCAACTTGAGATTAAACTTTATGAATCAAGAGAAGAAGGGGAAAAGTCAATGTTTACTAAAGCAACAAGTGGAAAATGTTTGATGTTGGATTTTTAATTTAATTACAACTGTACACAAACTGCTAATAAAATTGCAATATCACATCAATTACTTTATCTATTTCCTTAATATCTAGAACCAAATTCGTCGGGATTATTTACAGATCTTCCGCATCATTTAATTTGAGCCCAAATAAAGCATATAATCCTGAATTCTCTTTAAATGCAAACAGGACATTTTCTAATATTTGCCTTCAAAAATATGATTTTAAAGGGGAAAAATGATGTTCTGTGATTATCCTATATATTTTGACTGACACACGTGTTTTTCTTAAAAAAAACGGAATTTTTCGAGGAAAATTTTAAATCTTCTGTAACTCACGTTAAAATGCGTTTAAGTGGAAAAATAACGTTGTTTTGTAATCTATTTATAAAATAGACTATACAGGCATGTTCTGAAAATCACTTTTTCGTAAAGTGATTTCAAATCTGTACACAATCTGTTCTGTACACAAAAATTATTGAAATCTCGTGATTTAAAACCGGTCATCTAACAGCCTAATGATTTCAAATCACTTAGAGTTTTTTAAGCATTTTGCATTGAACTCTTGTAATAAAATTATCACATACACTTAAAATCATTTGTTCTTTATTTGTTTTTGAAATAAAACTAAATATTTTACACAGAAAACACTTAAAATTTACAAATTTAGTAAGACGTTGTATTTTTTGCGGACCATTTTTTAGATTTGTTTACATTTTTCGTGATTTACTTTTACTTTTTATTAGTCAACACAAAGAAAATCAGCTGTTAGCTCGTGATTTAGAACAATCAAAATCACCACTAAAAATTAAAAATCTCGTGATTTGCAGAACACCAAAATATTCCTCCCGTGATTTCAAAATCGTTAGTGATTTAAAATCACCGTGATTTCAGAACATGTCTGATAACTGCATTTAAATAGAAAAGCAACGCTATTACATAAAAATAGTAGCGCCGTTCAGTTTTCAGTGCAAATGGCATTGCAAAAGTGCAAATGCAAAACATCGTAGCTTTTTATTGCAATCCAACAACAAAATACACACAATTGCATTTGTCAAAACATTGCGTTCACGCAATACTAAAATGGTGTAGTTTTTTTCGTTACGTGTATTGCGTTTGCAACTCTGACATTTAAACAGCTGACAGATGTAAACACTAATAAAAGAAATAAAATTAAAACAATGTAGCAAACAATTCCACAGAAGACAATTAAAAGGGAAAAACCAAACGACAAGTGGATGCCTGAAGAAATCAAAATAGTTTTCTTCTAAAAATTCAACAATTATTTCTTTGGCACTTTTTCGTGGCATTTTTCAAATACGTTTAGAAATTGTTGTTTATGTAGATCAGCTGTTTTAGTGCATAAATTGCATTAGTATCGTGGAGTACGAAATAAATGGAGTGCTCACAATGAATGTCAAAACATTTGCAAGTGCAAACTTTTGCAATACAAAACGCATCGAACATCGAATACTACTAGTTTGTTTTTGTTAAATAGTAAATAAAATAAATTAATGTTGGTTATTGTAGGATTTCATTTAGAATTTAGTTACTTTTGCACTGTTTTATAAAAAAATCGATTTTTAGTGGGAACTACAAGAGAGCACAGATTAGCCTCCTTTTTTAATTCAGACTATTATTAAAGAATCTTTTTATCATACGTTAAACAAAAACAAAATCTACTTTGACGATCGCAGTCACCAATGTTTACCAGTAGAGCATACGAAAGTGTTGTTGCTTTGCGCTTGCGTGTATAGAGTGAAGTACGACAAAAAACAAATAAGGCAAAGTTGTTTGTGTATTTTGTATTGCTAGTGCTGAGTGCTGAGTGCAAAAGAGCACCAAGAGTATAGGGCTTGGGCACTCCTGATCTAGAACCTATTTTGTATTAAGAATCTATGTTTAAAAATAGATTGATCATAGAACAGTGTGCTATTATTTTTTAAAAAACTGTGCTTATGTTCATGTATGCTTAAGAGTTTGCCTGGGTGAAATAAAAATAAAATACATACATGGTAAATAGTAAAATGAAATTCCTGTGTGTATGTTAGAAAAATATTATTGCCTTTAGTAGTTAAGCTCGAACAAATATTTTTGGAGTTTTTCATTTTTTTGTTTTATAAATTTTGGAATTCTTTGATATATAAAACAGGAGTGTAAGATGAAGAACACACATGACAAACACACACTAAAGTAAATATTATTTTAATAGCTAAAAACGGAATACATTTAAAAATATACAGAAAAACATTAAGTCTTAAATATTCTTAAAAATTTCAAAATTTAGCTTGATCTTGAAATGTAATCAGTTGGACAAATTTTGCTTTCATTTCATTACTTTAAAAGTTTAAACTTAAAATATTTTCGCTGTCATTTGAATGAAGTTAATTGAGAAGAAGTTGTCATTACTTTATATTGTCACTTAATATTTCATGAAATTTCTGTCATCAGTTAATGTCACAGAAATTTAACATTCATAATTACAAATATTTGCAATATTAAATACACAACAAATGTGCGTGTATTTCCATGTTTGTAATAGAATACGTACTGAATCTATAGATACTCGCAAACAGACACATGTGTACAAAATGTCATCAATTATGCGGTGTCAACAATTTAATAAATACAAATATTATCTAAGAGTGTTTGTTTACCTGTTTGTAATACATGTACATGATGATGATGATGATTAAAAATGCATTTGTATGTATGCGTGTATGCATGTATATATATATATATATGTTATGAACACCTGTAAACATTGTCATTGTGTGTGTTTGTCTTTATTTTCATCGGTATCAATGTTTGCGGTTTATAATTACATTCAAATAACTGCAATTCACATATTTTCATAATTTTCCAAGTAAATATTTAATTACACAACTTTTTGCACCATAAAACTGTGGTTTTTAAAAGTGCGAATACACAAACAAATTTAATAACTATTATGCAAAAAATGAATAACAATAACAAGAGAGAGAATTTTTATTAATAAAATATTACGGCATATTAAACAATGTACATACATAAATGTTTATTTAAATATGTATAATATTTTTTAAAAATATTAATATAGATTGAAAAAATTGGTTTAACAACACTGAACAGAAAAAAAGAGTCTAATTTTTAGCTCCAAGATAGCTAATTGACATATTTAAAGGCCTTAGGGGCCAGTTACTCTAAAAGTTTTGAGGGTGTCAGCTAGAGAACTGACATCAAGTGTCGGATCGAAAACCGAAGCTAATCTATTATTCGGCAAAAAAAAAAAATAATTTTTAATTAATTTACTGTTTTATACAAAAAATCGATGTTTGTCAGAAATATATGTGATCACAGATGAGATATTGAAGCTTTAAAATTTTTATGTTTTTTTTTATATGAAATTAGATTTTTCAATTAAAAAGAATCCGGTTTATTTAAAGGAAATAAAGCACAGTTTGTAAAAGGTAAAAACGTAACGTATGTGACCCAACCTATGAAAAGGTGGCTTTGATAGTTTTGATAGTTTTTGAGACGCTCTTTCACGTGGTGAAAGTCATATGTAACTTGCTTAGAATTCTTCTTCGACAAACATTATTCACAAGCGACACACGTCCTACTCGTTCAGCATTGCTTTAAAATCTGAGCGCTTACACGATTTTTTTTCGGTCAGAAACTGGTTTGTGCTTTGCATTGAAAAAAAAACATCGGTCTTTATATACACACATGAACTTATCTCATTTATGCTCTTTTGCCTTTTTTGGTTGCTTTTTGGGCATGACTGTTCATAATGCAAAAGAAAAACTACTAAGAAACTGACGAAATGCATTGTTTATCTTAAACAGCTGTGTCTCGCAATTTCTTTTTTGAGTCATAAGCCACCTTTTCATAGGCCGGGTCACATACTCAAATATGTTTGAACATTCTGCCAGGCAAAAACCTAGCAATAGAATAAAATATAAATCATGAAGTCTATATATATAAAATTAAGTGGCAAAACTTCCTGTTCGCATACTCCTCCTAGACGGTTTGCCCGATTTCAATGAAATTTTCAGGGGTGATTGGGGTCTGTGTGGAGGGTGCACATAAGAAATTTAATGTGTATATCTTTGCGCGTTTTGCGAGGGGGTAGCGAAGCACACCGGGTTTAGCTAGTGTATAATAAAAAACATTTTCAAGTAATTTAAAAGGAACAGAGATTGAGGACCTTTTTTCAAAAAAACGTCGATTGGTGAGTACAGAAGTTGTTTGTATCATGTACAAGATAGTAAAGTTTATGTACTATTTATTATCGTATGATACTATTTGATATTTTGTGTCAATGCTTGATATGAGTGGAAACCATTCCAAGTAGTAACTCATCTCCTCCAAAAAAACGTAATCATTCAACTTTTACTTGTTACCAAACTATACAAAAAAATGGATTTTACATTAATGTGTCCGCTGCTATATTCAATGCTTTCAAAAATACATATTAGCCAGACAGTTGGCATATTATTCAGTATATTTCTAAAATTAATTTTCCTATTTATAAATATTTAAGAACCTATGTATGTGCAGTTAAAAATCATATATGAATTCTTGTCATATGCATTTCATATTCCAGTCTACTGCAATAAAATAAACTAAAAGAATAGAAATAACAGAAAATAAATAAATGAAATCAATTGAAAAAAGTGACATTTATTTGCGCATAAAAATATACCAGCAAAAACTAACAGTCAAACTTCAGTTTAAACAAAACAACGAAAAATATTATATTATAGAGAAAGAAATAAAGACAACAATTTTTAAAACAAGACATGTTTATAAAAACCAGAGACGGAAAATAAAGGATCCACTTGTTTTTGATATGTTATTAGTCAAAAATGGAGAATAAAGGTTAACCCGGCTAAATGTGCTCACTTAACTTTCACGCTCAGAAGACAAACGTGCCCAGCTGTAAAAATAAACAACATCACTGTTCCGGTAGAAAACCATGTCAAGTACTTGGGAATTCATATAGATAGACGTTTGACCTGGTCTCGTCATATTGAAGCGAAAATAACGGCTATGAAACTTAAAGCAGCTCAACTATATTGGCTTCTCGGTCGAAACTCAAACTTGTCTTTAGACAACAAAATTCTCCTATACAAGTCCGTCATAAAACCAATATGGACATATGACATCCAATTATGGGGTACTGCATACGCATCTAACATCCAAAAGCTTCAAAGAAGACAATCTAGAATATAACGACAAATTGTCTGCGCTCCATGGTATATACATACGTACTGATATTATCCACAGAGATCTCAACGTCCCCACTATCCAACTTAATGGCCCACCCTAACTACCTCGGTCGGGGTCTGCTTCAGTTCGAAGGTCACCAGAGGCTAAAAAGAACCGATACTTTGAGCCTAACTAGAAGACATTTTTAAAATTTTATTTAGTGGTTACATTGGTAACAACTAATAAACAACAAGTAGAATTAAGATTTGAATACGTATTGTAAATTTCAAAAAGAAAGATTCAATAATAAAAAATAAGTTAAAAAAAAAAAATTAGTCAACATTTTTTACAGAAAGGAATCTTTAACTCTAAAGATTCCTTGTGATTATACAGCTTTTTGTTGATACGGAAATCTATTTATCAAAAAAAAAAATAAAAATAAATAAAATTTTGATGAGTATATTGAATCATTTTTTTGTTTAATACGAATGTGACTCTTTAATGATTTTTTTATAACTGAAAATAAGTGGTAATTTCTAACATTTGGCTTTGTGGAGGAGTTATCATTGCAAAAAAAAAAAAAAAAGCGTTTTCATATGTGTGTAAACACTATGAACAAAATATGACATCAAACAGACAAGAGCTTTTTAGCTTTTTTTTTGCTCTTGAATAAACAAAAAACCGCACTGACGCAAGGATATTGAAAAATATGTAGAAATAAACTGTACACCATTTTCTAAAAAAAGAAGAAATCAAAGAAATACCAAAAACTAAGAAAACTAGCCATGGATTTTGAATAGTATTTGGTAGCATAACAGCAGGAAAATATCAGTGTTTTTGAACAGTGTTTTACTAACAAAGTTATTACATTTCCTTTAGTTGACATCTAATCGCTTTTAAGCAAAAAATTCTATGATTAATAAACTAACTATATGAGTGAAGAATGTAGACAACTGGCTGAAATATCTTTAATATGTCTGGGGTAAAATATCAGCACATTCCAAAAAATATGATTGTGATGACCATATTTTGATTGGATTTTGTGATTGTTATTAAATTATGTTACTTTGCGTACAAATAATAATGTAAATAATAATAAAATATTATAATATAATCATACGTAACCATAATGTATTATCTTGTTATAATTATTTGTGTATTGTTAATCATATAACAATATGTATATATATATATTTAATCCTTTAATTCCCAGTGGAACATAGGGCCGCAACAAATGTTCTCCATTGTGTTCTATCAGTAGACATAATTTTCAGTTCACTCCAAGACACCTCATGCTCGTTCAACTCTTTCTCAATTTGGCGTCTTCAAGTATTTGCAGGTCTGCCAGGTCTTCTGGACCCTTGGGGGTTATATTCAACGGACTGTCGAGTCAAATCATTCACTGGCTTTCTCATTGTGTGTCCAAGCCAATTGTATTTACGTAATCGGATATTCATGTTTAAAGGAACTTGATTGGTTAAGTTCCACAGGTCCTGATTGGATATTGTGACAGGCCAGAATATCCTAAGTATACGCCTGAGGCATCGGTTTACAAAAGCTTGCATACAACTCATTTCCCGCCTCGAAATATTCCAGGTTTCGCAGCCATACAGAAGCACAGATTTCACGTTGCTATTAAAAACTTTAATTTTGGTGTGATTTGAGATATTTTGCGACCTCCAGAATTTATTAAGCGTGCCATAAGCTTGTTCCGCCTTACACAGTCTATTCTGTATATCTTCTTTGCTGCCCCCGCTTTTTGAAATTATACTCCCCAAATAGCAAAAGTTTTCAACATCGTCAATGGTTTGACCCGAGAGCTGAAAGTTCATAATGCATGAAGAATTTATGCGCATTGACTTAGTTTTGTTGATATTGATTTGTAAGCCCGCTATGGCAGCACGTGTAGCTAAGGCTTGAATCTTGGATTGCATGCTAGAGAAGCGGTGGGATAGTAGACATACGTCATCTGCATAATCAATATCATCTAACCTATCATGAAGACCCCAAGAAATACCATGATGCATATCCATACAATGGTTCATAACTACATCAAGTACTATGTTAAACAGTACATAGTGGAGACAAAACACAGCCTTGACGAACTCCTACGTTTACTTTAATGGGTTTGCTTGCTGAACCCTCATGAAGTATGGAACACACTGCGTTGTTGTATAGCTCCTTAATGAGATTGATTAACTTTTCGGGAACTCCTTTGCATCTTAGAGCTTCCCATATCGCACAGTGTTGTAATGTGTCGAACGCACGCTTGAAGTCAACAAATACTAAGTACAGAGGTGAGCGCCATTCAACCGACTGTTCCACAATTACTCTCAAGCTGTTGATATGATCGATACATGACTTGTTTAGCCTAAAGCCCGCTTGTTCTCGTCTTAGCTGTGTTTCAATAACGGATGAAACAATATGTAATCAATTTTAATCATGTCGCGTTTTGTACCTTAATACATTATGATTCCACCTTAAAAATAATATGATTATGTAACAGCAGGGTTGCTGATATTATCATATTATGTTTGCAGCGAAATAATATTAGGAAAAAGTCAACCATATTATGATTCCAGCTCTATCATAATATGAATATTTTTAAACCTGTTATTAATATAATAGTTTTCTGTAATTATGGCTTAAGCATAGTATAGTTGCCACAAGCATGACTGCCAAGTACTGGCATATTTATAAAGAATAAGTTCTTTAACTGCAAAGTATTCACAACCTAGAAATGGTGTTTAGTTGTAGAAAACAAATAAAGAAATAAATAAATAATATTCATCCATTTCTATTATTGTTTTTTCGGAAAAGATTTTTCTATTTTCTAAACAACAAAAACACTGGTGACCATGAAAAATCCCTTCCATTCTTCATTTTGCCACAATTTTCAATCTGGTTTCTTTTTTGTCGATTGTTCTACTGCACTCACATTTATTGTAGAATATTGAAAACATCTTTCTGGTTTTTGTTTTTTGCCCACTTTTTCATATTTTTGTTGCCTGTTTAGTTGTTGTTTGGATTGTTGTGATGATGATGATTGCTAAATCATTATGGCGTAAAAACGTGTTAAAAGAAAAAGTCAGACGCATTGCAAACGGCCGACTAGTCTTTGTTGTCTTATTCTTATTCATTGAATCTTTTGTAGATGTTTTTTTCTTTTTATTATGGTTTTATTTGGTTGTGGGATTGTGTAATTTTTTTTCTTTTTTCTTTTTTTTGCAACAGAAATACATCTGTGTCTGGCTAAATTATAGTTTTACTCAATCGGGTTAAAGGATTCTTTTTCGTCTTTCTATGCGCTGACATAAAAACTGTTTTACTGGTAAGAATTGAAAACGTGACTTTGATATTAAAGTCCTGCAAATAGTTTCCTTTCTTTCGAGTTGTTTTTTTTTTATTAAATCTAACTGAAAGGATAATGACTTTATGTGAAGAAAATTATTATTTACATTAATATTTTAAAGCAATGCTTAAATTTGTGAAAAAAGAAAGTTGAAGGAGAAAAAGGTTTAATAAAACAATTTTTTACTGAAATAAAACAAAAAGCTATAAAAAAGTTCTCTTACCCCCTGTTTCACGATGTCGAAAGATAACGTTCGCTTAGATAAGACTTAAGACACAAACTTGATTGTGGAATAAACAAACTTGATTGAGTAAAAAATAGATACGATAAAAAGTTTGTGTCTTAAGTCTTATCTAAGCGAACGGTTTCTTTCGACATCGTGAAATAGGCCATTAATTTCTAATAATTGATTTATAAAACAAAATAATTGGTGGTCTATGGCAAGAATTGAAATTTTTATAGCTTTTTGAGGATATTTTAAAATCTAATCTCTATTACTGCACCGTAAGTTATAAATATTCAAAAAGGTTTAATCGACAAAGTTGGTTTAATAAAGAACTATTTACTAACTGACTTTCTTTCAGTCAACAGCAGTCAACTTTTATTATTTTTCTGTTTTTGTTGCAAGTAATTAAAATGTCTTGTATATTTTTATCTGCAATTTATTTGCCAGTTCTTTAGCAAATTCATTATTTTCTTTAACATTTCTCATTTGTTTGTTTATTTGTTTTGTTTGTTTGCACAATAATTTGTGGCAATTTCTGTCTTAACATCTTGCTACGTTTGCAACAAAATTGTGTTGGTTTTTCTTATACTTTTTCTTAGTTATTTGTTATTTATGATCTTCTTAATACAAACTGGGTTTAAATGGAAGTTGATTACTTATTATTACTGTTACTCCAATTGTAAATAAAAAAGAAAGCAATAAAGAAGTGTTTTCTTAAACAAAAAGGTAAGACACACAACAACAACAGCAACAACAGCAGCAATATTAAATCCAACACACAGCAACAGGAACAACAAAGAAGTAGGTTATAATTCCAACTTGAAGGAAATTTACAAAATTTCCTGTTAAGAAAAATATTGTTGTTTAATTTTTGTTCATATCCTTCCTGCTGTATTCTTAATATTTCCAGTAAAAAAAAATAACGAAAGCAAAAAGTAAAACAAAAAAAGAAATTACAACTGCATTTTAATTGCAAAATGAAGGTAAGGTTGACTGACTGAGTGAGAGAACTAACGGAAGAAGGAGCGAACATATGAACACATGTTGTACAATGGAGCGTATGAATGTTGTGAAATTTATACGTTTCTTATGAATTATACGCACGTACGTACCAACAAGCAAGGTTTCTTATACGAGTTGTTGACATTGTCATGTGATGTACTTTGGCTGTTTATTATTTCGATTAAATCTTAGTAATAATTAGTGTGACCACCTCAATTTTGAGCGAAACCGGGACATTTTTCGAAAAAAGTACTAAAATCCGCAACATTCAAACTTAAAACCGAGCCATTTTTTATGGGAAAAAACTTTATTATTCAAGTTAAATTTAGACAACTAATATGTTACAAGTAATTTGAATTTGATTTTCTGTCGCTTTTTGTTTAAAATCGTATTTATCCTGTAATGAAATTTGCTTCAGCAATGTTGGGGATTCTTTAAAAAAATTGTAAAATTCAACGCATTCATACTTTAAATTATATTTGAGAAATTGCATATGTTTCAAAGTATCTAGCTTGAGTTGCGATTTTTCTTTTGTCCATAATTTTGCGATCAACGAAAATATACGCTCTACACTTGCAGATGTTGCTGGCAAACAAAATATAAATTCAATAATTCGCGCGAAGCGAGTGTACGGTACATTGTTACTTTGAAAATGTTTGAAACATTCCACCCAACGTTGATGTGGTTTAGTAAAACGTGGCTTAGTAGGAGGATTATTTTTATTCCATTCGCTAATTTTCTCTGGGGTAATACATTTCAATAGGTAACCAAACTCGTCAAACAACTCTACATTGTTGTCTTCAGGGGGCTAATTCTCGCATTCGTATGCGAATAAATTTTCATTCGAACGTTCGAATCTTTTAACATTTGGGATTCCCTCATTCAATAGCGAATAAAATGTATCGAAATTTCTAATGATGGCATTCGATAACGAATGATCATTCGAACGCAACCTTGCGAGTTTTTACTCGTAAGCAAAGAAGCATTCGAAATATCGTTTTTTTTTAGCAAACAGAAGAAAAAAGAAAATGTAAGTAAAAGAAATTGTTACTTACTTTAAAAAAATATCATAATATTAATAATTTTATTACTTTTAGGTCAAAAATAATTTTACGCATGCTTCCTTTGTGAGTCTAAAACGTCTTTTGAATCTAGAAAAACACATACATATGTATGTACATACATTAATACATATGTGCTTATTTATACTTATTCAATGTTTGTCAATTTTAAGGGGTCGGAGGTGTTTCTTATGTCATTAATGTTTTCAATATCGTCAGAATCAGAAGACGATGAGTAAAAAAACATTTTTAATTTAGAATAATTTCTTTAAAAAATTTTGCTCAAGTAATTTTTGCAGAACCATATGTTTTTTGTTTACATTTTCTTTTATTTTATTCAGTGTTGTAATACGTACTTATTTAAGTTTTTTACAACACTGAAGCAATCAATCGATTCGATTCGTATCGAGTATCATCATTAGAAAATTTTGCAATGTCGAAATAAATTTCGATTCGAAAACAATTTCGATCATGACTGCCAGAATTAGCCCCCAGGTTTTAATCAATTCTTTTCAACCATAAATTTGATAATTTTTTCTACATCTTTCCAATTCGGTGCAGCAGCGAGTCCTTTTTTGTTTAAGTAAAAACAATTAAAAAAGAAAATAATAAATGCGACCTTTAAATTTGTTGTATTTAAAATTGCAATGACTCTTTTTTGACATGATGTAAGAGCTCTTTCAGAGCCCAAAAACCCCTCAAAAAAAAAACTCTTTTCTGACATTATCGAAGAGCTCTTTCTGACGGACCATTTTCGAATGTAATGACCCTCTTTTCTGAAGGTTTTCGGAGCAATTATGATTGTTTTTTTGGGCTCATAGAAATCATGAACGCTCCGGAAAAGGTGTCTGAAAAGACTCTTTTCGGACTTATATGGCTTGCTGGGGATTTGCATAGACACATGATTTTAAAATGAATCATTCAAAAGAATTAATTTCCATTAAAATATGATGCAATTGTGCCAAATTTCAATGAAATAGACTGTTTTGTTGTTCAAGTCCACATATTTTTTATTTAATTAAATTCAAAATAAAAATCCGGGCCATCCGGGGGATGTCACCGGGACACCGGGCAATTGGTTCCAAAACCGGGCCATGTCCTGGATTTTCCGGGCCAGTTGGTCACACTAGTAATAAACGAGGGTTGTAGCAACTGATTTCGGGGTTATAAGATGATTTAAAGAGTTTTGGTTTTTAAATGAATCAAGTTGTGCTAAAAGCTGTTATTAACTAAGCAATTGCATTTTTAGAAATATATAAGGACATTTGATGGATGATAGAATGTAATAATTTAATGAAAATCCAAACCAGCTCTCGTGCATACTGCAATTTGCAGTGGTTGAAGTTATAAATGCCAGACCAATTGATCTGAGGCTGCTTAAAGAGAGTATTTTTTTTATTTATAGATTGTTATTCGAATGGCGTCTAGATAATTGATGTTGTTACCTGAAAGTTTGATAATTAAAAATTAGACGAAAGTGAAGTTGAGTGTTTCTCTATATAGTTGCTGTGATATAATTTTCCAGTGTGGTGTTCTGTCTCAATTTAAATAATACTATCATGAATATACTGAACCAATACGTATTTACTATTTATAGGTGGATAGTGAAATGTTTGCTACATTGGAAGTCAGAGCACTCAATCACATATTAAAATAATTAAGTATGCTTATCGACACTGCCTGGCATTTGAATTTGAATCTTTGGAAATTTCTAATTACATCAACGTAGCTCAATGAATGAGCTTACTTGTAAAAACGATTCAAATTAATAAAAAAAATACAATACAGAATGAGGTTATGTATGGAACAAGATATCGTGCAGATGGCCGCCGCGGCTTTGCTGGCACACACGCGATCTTTCAATGACCTTTTTGTATAAATGCTGCGGTATTTCATTAATGCAGCGTCCAATTTCCTCTCTTAAGGCTTGAGTCGTTGTCGGCTTATTCACGTAAACCATCGACTTTAAAAAACCCCAAAGAAAAAACTCTAAAGGTGTTAAATCGCACGATCTAGGCGGCCAATTCAGGTCTCCAAAACGCGAAATAACACGACCGGAAAATGACTGATGCATTTTCTCTGGCTGTATGACATGTGGCGCCGTCTTGTCAAAACCACATGCCCTCCACATTCATTTCTTCAATTCTTGGCAAGAAAAAACTGGTTATCATTTCACGATACCGAACACCATTGACACCATTGCGTTCCTATAAGAATCATTTTATTCAGAGATAATTGCATGTAACTTTCCCGACGATTTTGTTTTTCATATTGAAAAATTATTATCTTATATCCTGTTCACAGAGAATCAAATATCTATTCGATATACTTTTATTAGTCAGTTACTACTTTCCCAGTGAAGAAAAATATATTTTGTTTTGTATTTATGTTTTTAGAACATTTAGAATTTTTGGTTTAATAAACCTTTTTGAAAAGTTCTTCCATTAGTTCTTTCGCCTACATGATATCATACAAGTCTTGGTGCTAAACGATCTTCATCAGGATTTTTTCAAATAGTAGATATATAGACAAGTAGAATTATCGCTAGACTATAGACAAAGATAACAATATTGCACAAATATTTTTGGAATTGAAATTGAAATAAATCTTTGTAAATATCACACAGAACCTCGTATCCTAATCCAGTTGCAAATATTTTAAGTTGATTCCACTTTTTCTTCATTCCATAAGACCATGAGTATCTTAATAATTAAATAACTTTAGCAAAGAAAATGTTTCGCAGTAACGGGTATCATCAAATTTCATATACACAGCCACACAGTCACATGCACAAACACATACATCTTCATACATTTCAGTGTATGTATTAGTTTTGTGTGTGCTAGCAATTCCTTTGCCAAACACGTTGCAAAGGATTACAGCAGCTAATTATTAACAAGGATTAAATATGTTACGTGTTTATGTATTTTGGCAAAAACTCTCTTTCATTTCACACACAAATACTTTGCTTCACTGTGCACACATACAGTGAAATAAAGTATAGAAAAGAACTCGTTTGCAGCTGCTTTTACCTTTGCTAATACTAAGTACAATGTTGTTTTTGTTTGTTGTTTTCCAGCTCCTGTATTGTGTTTTCATTTGCAATTGTTTTATATTTGTTTCTCTTATATTTTGTACTCCAACGCTTAAAAGCTTTTTTCTGCTTAAGTACAAAGTACAGTGTGGGGAAAATATACAGCAGACTTAATTTCATCTTTTACATCTTTTTACAAATTGGTTTAATATAAATGATTCTGAATGAGTGAATTTCTTGAGAGCATTTAAAAATTTAATACATATTGTATTAATTTTGTTTACAATTTTGCTCGTCACTGTTGCTGCATGCGTATGATTGTGGGGTTTTGTTTATATTTATTTTTTCTTACATGAACATAAATGTATTGGTATCTACATGTACATATATGCCAAAGTTTGAGTGTGTGAGTTTTTCCTACTTACTCGTATATCCTTACAAATAGGTGTGTGTTGGTGTGTTTGTATTTGTTGTTTTCCGTTTATACTTTTTGTTTGTTTAACGTGTAAATTCTGTGGTATGATGATGATCATTGTGTGAGCAGCAGCAGCGTCATGATTTGCCTCGTTATGGTGATGGTGATAATGCTGTTGATGTATTTTAAATCTTTTTTTTTTTCTTTCGCTTTTAACTGCTCGCAACAAGAGTTTTCCAGTGCACGGTCTCGTTGCTGTTGTGTACCATCTCTATCCTGGTTCTAAGTATATTTTTGTTTACTTTTTAAGCTTGTATTTTTTTCTTCCTTTAGTTTATTTAATTCCATATGCTTTAGCTTTCTTTGCTCTCTTTTGTTCAAGTTTTTTTTTTGTTTTTTTTTGTTTTTGTTGTGTGTATGTGTTGTTTTCCTACACTTAATCTCGTTTAATTAAAATGAATAGAAATAATGTAACATTATTATATTGCAGTGCCTGAACATGGGCAGGAACATAGCAGCAGTAACTTCAACAACTAAATGAATTAAAAAAGGATGAAATGCATAAATGAATGTATGAATTTAAAAAAGTGCGTTAAAATAATGTTAAAGGAAGGAAATGTTTAAAGAACGTTCAAAAACCTGAGTGTAGAAGTTGAACTGTAAGTTTAAAAACAAATTTAGTTTAAAGAGCATGAATAATTTATGTTTTAAATTAAATAACCTAGAGTTCATATACTAAATACTTATTGTACTTAAAGAAAAAGCATCTTATGACCTTCATTCTATTGTAATTTAATTATTGTTTTTAGAAAATCTTAAAAATCTTCTGGTGTTAAATATTCACTTTCAATATTAAACATTGCAAATAAATATTAAATGAATTATGGTTACAAGCTGACTTTTGTCTTGGTTAAACCAATATATTTATAGGTAGGGAAGAGGGGGGCACCTTAGAACACTTTTTGCTTTCAAGCCACATACAAATTTATTTTTTTGAATTATTGACTTTTTACATAATTTAACTAATATATATGGAAATAAACTTTAGCTTAAGTCTACAAGTAACTTAGTTTTAGTTCGATTTATATTTTTTATTTTTTTAATGGATGAAGTCATTGTGTTCAAATGTGCCCCCCATACGGGGCAGCTTTGAACTAGGCTGGGGCAGCTTTGAACGGCAATTTTTTCTTGTTCAAAAATAACATAAACAGTCATATTTTTTATATATATAATAAATTCGATTTATTTATTAAGAAAAATATAAACATTTACAATTAAAAAATAAAAAAAATTCAGATCAGAAATAAGTTTTATATTATTAAGATGGAAAAGGCCTTGTGATTTCCTTCAAAGCATCATAATCAGCATTAGATTCGTCATTTTCAGAAAATAAGAGAAAATCAACAATGTTTGGTACTTCGCTTTATAAATTAACATGTTCAAAGGTGCCCCCTTTTTCTTTGTTCAAAAATGAACTGGCATGCCATTTCACGGAAATTTATAATAAATATTTTTTTTTACATAAATATCAAATAACTTAACTTAATTTTGTTTGAAATTAATTTTGGACTGCAATAAATTTCTTTCACGAAAGAAAACGATCACTGAATACTTCTTACACTCTTACAAAAAAAAAAAATATAAAAAAAATTACAATGGCACCGCGAAAACTCGTTCACCCAACTACATTCGATCGACGACTGAAAAAATTAGCAAAAGTTGTTAACGTTGCTAGAAAACAAGGTTGCCATGTGAAAAACTGGGTTAAGGGTCGGAAAAAATGTTAAACTGAGATTTTATCAACATAGTTCAAAGGTGCCCCGGGTATAAGCGTGCCCCCTTCTCCACTACTATAAATGAATGAGCTTGCTTTGGAAGAACGTTTCAAGTTAATACAAATGCAGGGCATCATTATGAAAGTAGCAGTATATCTGCTCAGCGGCGATTATTATAAGGAGCTTCTTGGTTTTTAATATTTATGAATAATAAAAGCCAATACGAGTACCGTTCATAAATCGTTTGTTTACAATTTGCAAATATTTATTCTGGGGCAAATGGCTTGCTGTCGCTGGGTTGACAATCTTTGGACGTATGAGATGTCCTGGGGATTAGATCCAATTGTCATGGAAACGATGGATGTTTATGGTGCTAACTTTGGTCTTTTGACTTCACTTGCCCATATTTTGTTGATTAAAGTGTTGAAACGATTGTCAATGATAAAGGCTTAACAAGTGTTATACGTAGTATTATTTATACTGATTTACAAAATTGCAATTTTAACAATAAAATTTAAATTTTTTCAAACATTTAGATTAATTCTGATTTATAACTGGTTTATCTGATTTTCATTAGCAAACAACTTTGCACAATGATAAATATTCTATTTAAATTTAAATAATATCGGTATAGTATTTTTGAAGTGATAGTGTTTTGCACTAACAAACAGACATACAGACGAACACATATATATCGACTTTGTAAAACATATTTTCACATAAATAGACTTAAGTACTATTTGAAGTATTGCAACATCTAACTTATTTTTTTTATCCTGCTTACACTGGTCTCATTTGTTTAATATTCACCGTACAACAGCATAATTATTTAAAGTTTTGTTAGTCTTTTATTGCCAGTTTTTAGCAAACACATTAATATTTAATAAATTTTAATCCTTTTCTGTTCATGTTCTAAAATATGAGAGTCATGAAAAGCAGTGGCAGCCGTCACAAACATAAATATATTTAACCTATACTTTATTAACAAAATATTTGTTGGTCATTGGTTGTTTGTATATTGTAGTTTTTCTTGTTTTTCCAATGCCAACTGGCCTCCTCATCTTCTGTCGATTTCGCCACAGTTAGTGAGACTCTTTCTTTTTGTGTGTTTTTCCGGTATTTAGCACATAAAAGACAATAATGAGGTTCATAATATAATGCTGTTGATGCTGACGCTGATTATAAATTCAATACTTTGAAAATGGGTACAGAACAAATTACGCATTGTCCATTGTATTTATGATGCCCTGGGGTAACATCTTTTATTTTGTCAGTTGTTGGAGTTGTTTGGTTTGGGTTGGTTTGGAAAATTTTCATGTTATTTACTCTTTGTTGCTCTATTTTTTTTGTGCATACTAAATTATTGTTGTTGGCCAACAAATTAAACATCAAACCGGGGAAAAAAATGTGTGATAAACGTTTGTAATTAGTATGCAGGCTCCAACATTATTGAGTGCTTGAAATACAAAAAAAAAGCAGCGGTATTAGAAACAGCCATATACACGAAAAGAGACAAAACTTTGACATGTTTATTAGAATTTTGCGTTATAAAAAAGGCAACAAATTTATAATGGACAATAATTTAGAAAGAATGCAAAATAGGAGCCATTTTTGATACTATGTGTGAGTAAAAGCATGAAGGGTTTAAATTTGAATATGTTTACAATATTGTAAAGAAACTTTAAATATTTACAATAAAATACTGTTTATAATAGTCATGTTGTTTACTATAATTTAGCATTTGAAGTGTTAGATCTTACAGAAATATCATAAAGAAAACTTAGGCATTTGATATCGATTGAAAATTTTATGTTCGTCATAGTTTAAATGTTTGCAATTACATACCAAATAATGATTAAGATTAAATTTACAAATAAAGCAAATGAGTCTTAATTTTTATAATACGGCCGTGTCGCATCTTAAATACCCTTAAATTAGAATTAGGGAAGAGGGGGGCACCTTAGAACACTTTTTGCTTTCAAGCCACATAAAAATTTATATTTTTGAATTATTGATTTTTAACATAATTTAACTAATATATATGGAAATAAATTTTAGCTTAAGTCCACAAGTAACTTATTTTGAGTTCGGTTTATATTTTTTTTTATTTTTTTAATGGATGAAATACAAATGTGCCCCCATACGGGACAGCTTTGAACTAGGCTGGGGCAGCTTTGAACGGCAATTTTTTCTTGTAGCGCTTATGTCCAAAAATAACATAAACAGTTATATTTTTTAAATATATACAGCCCAATCATGAATAAAAATTCCGAGGGAGTTTTTTCCCTTTTTATTTTTTTTAACATTGAATTTGAATATGAAAAATGAGAAAAGGGAAAAACTCCCGCGGAATTTTTATTCAGATTGGCCTGATAATAAATTCGATTTATTATTAAGAAAAACATAAACATTAACAATTAAAAAATAAAGAAATTCAGTTCAAAAATAAGTTTTATATTATTAAGACATTAAAATAAACTTAAAAATAAAAAATAACTTTTTTTAAATTAAGGTAGGTACGCACAGAAAAATATAATCACAAAATTAATTTATTAGTCTTATTAACCCATTTTAAATTTAGAGAAATCGAAGTCAAAAGTCATCATCGCAGCTGTTCCAGGTTGGTTTACTGGTGTTGGAAGCTTAGCCTTTATTTGTATGCCATTAATAGACCACTTGTCTGCTATATCAGGATAAAAAAACTTGAAGGAACTTAAATTCATCTTTAAAAAGCTGACGTTATATTTGTTGCCATTTTTCTCAGTTGTTTTGTCAACAAATCCCAACGTTTTTACATTGTTTTTATTGGAGCATTCCAATAATATATAGTCTCCTGGGTTTAATTGCTCGTAGCTCAAATCGATGTATTCTTCTTCATGGCACTCTACAGCAGGTTGGTCTTGAGATGAATCATCAGCAAAGTTGAAATCGAGATCTGTATCATCATTCACCGAAAACGAAAAAAATATGTGGGGCACCTTTGAACATGCTCAAATGTGCCCCTTTTTCTTTGTTCAAACCTGAACAGCCATTTCACGGAAATTTATAATAAATATTTTTTTGTTTACATAAATATCAAATAACTTACCTTAATTTTGTTTGAAATTAATTTTGCAATGCAATAAATTTCTTTCAGGAAAGAAAACGATCAAAAAAAATAAAAAAATTTACAATGGTCGACGACTGAAAAAAATAGTAAAAGTTGTTGACGTTGCTAGAAAACAAGGTTGCCATGTGTAAAACTCGCTTAAGGGTCGGAAAAAAATTTAAACTGAGATTTCATCAACATTATTGAAAGGTGCCCCGTGTTGAAACGTGCCCCTCTCCCCTACACAATTGTCTCAACATGATGGGCATTCTCACCGCTACAAGCCTACACACGCGAAGTGTAAAACATTATCGACTTTTGTAGAACTACAACAACATAATTGTATGTATCACTAAACTTGCAAACACATTACAACTATATAATAATGAACAGCAACGATTTTGAACACAGTTTTCATTTAAAATATCTTCTTATTTTCTAGCCTGACTCATATTTTGCTTTATAACTTTTATTCTTTTGATTAAATTTAGCTGATTTTCAATACCAAACTGCCTAGGACAATAATAAACATTTTGAATAATTACCTTACATTGCAGTTTGGTATTTTGGACATAACAGTGTTTTACACACACACAAAACCAATCGAAAATATAAATACTTTGTATATTTCTACCTTTAATATTTCTAAGTGTGACATGCACAATGTAATGTAGTGATGGTGTAGAATATAAAAACTACAATTTCTTTTATATATATTTTTATTTTTTCATATTTACTTGTGGTTCTTTTCTGGCTCTCTAAACGTTCTCAAAGTCATAAATATTTTCCCAGACAAATTGATATTTTAATTGATTTATTCATTGTTAACCAATGGTCATAACGGCAAAGAAAAAACAACGCATAAAATTTATGTTTTGACAACTAAAAATACTATTTCAAATAAAAACACATTCGTTTGACATTGTGGTCGAGACATTTAACTGGCAATGGCTCCATGGCTTCTACTTCTGGGTCCTATGCAAGATTTTTATTCATTTGTTTCCCTTAAAAATTTTGCAAAACAAAATACAAAAATAAAACATATAAAACATGTTTACTAAGTAAGACTAACAAACTCAAACAACAATGCACAATTTCTACTCTAATAGTTTCAAAAAGAGCAACACAGCAAACACAATAATCAATAGTCTTTAGTTTTCAATACATAGAGCTTCCGTTTCCCGCTTTCCGCTTCCCGATTCATTAAATGACAAATTATATTTCTTTCTCTTCTTACAACTTTAGTGTTACTTAAAATTTAATGTTTTCGATGTTTCTTTTTTTTTTTGTATTTTATTTTTTTCCCAAGTTCAAAAACTTTACAATTTTAAGGGAATATAAAAAAGAACAACAACAGTGTATTTTTTCAATGCCTCTAAGTGACGAAAGTGTCGAAAAGTTCTATTTGATTTATGGTTTAAAGTGCATTAAATAAATTTTATTTCATCACATTACAACGAGATTCGCACAAAACTTTTGCTGGCTGGAGAAAGTGAGAAAAGTGTGAGTGGGTTTTTTGTTTGCTTTCTTTCTAAAATTTACAATGTTCGTTGTACTGTACCCAGTACTACAAGTGCTAAAATAGTTTTTAGACAGTTGTGGTTAAGAATTTAGTATTAGACACAACTGAAACTTAATTTTAATATAATTAAATAGAGGTTTTAACAATGTAAAAAATCTGTTTAGGCATAAACGAAAAACAAAATACATAAGAACTAGTTTTTACTACTCAACAATTGTGCGTTTGAAAATGATTGTGTTTATTATTTCTTGAGAGTCTTGAGAATAAATTAAAGATTTTTGCAACAGTCGTAATACAGCTCTGGGTGGAGAAAGAATTCGCGCGTCATTGCCTTTAGTACTTAGACGAGAGTCTTGCGACTAACTGGCATTGGTTAATGTTTGACGTCGTCTAATTGTACCGCGTTCCGGTTCTCGAAGTTTGCTTTGATCACATGCTGTCCTTTCTGTGTTATATAACCTATAAGTTTGTCGTGGTGGAGTACCAAACAAAACTCATTTTGAATCTTGGTATAGATCATTAATCTCAGGAGTTGAGTTCGAGAAGGCCGGTTTCCTATACGAAGGTATAGGTTGGTGGATGTTCCTGGACGAGTCTCCGTTAGGAGATTTTATCAGGCAAAATAAATCCTCCTATTAAGGAGACAAGTTAAAAACCAGTAAGAAAGTATAGTCGGTCAAGCCCGACCATATAATACCCTACAACCAGTATATGTATAAAACAGTTTTTCTGAAATGGGCGTTATATGGAAGATAAAACATATTGTTAACCGTTCATCCAAAAGTTTAGTGTCACGATGTCTATGAATATTAATATTATATGTATTAATCTTTATCTCGATACAAATATGTACTTTTAAAAGATTTATGGGGGTTAAATTGAATTACGGAGATGGTCTTATATGGGAGTTTCGACTAATTACGGACCGACCATTATAAAATTAGGTGTCATCATTTTTGTATATACATATCAAACTTATTTGTGTCAAATTTTATTTGGATACCAAAATTTTTATGAAATTTATGATCGTTAAAGTGAATTTCGAAAGTGGGCCTTATATGGGAGCTACAACTAATTATGGACCGATCATAATAAAATTGTACCGTATTATTTGTATATATATGAAATATATTTGCGTTAAATATTATTTGGATAACAACAATTTTGAGAGAGTTATGCTCTTTTAAGTGATTTTCGGAAGTGGGCTTTATATGGGAGCTACGAGTAATTATGAACCGATCTGCACAAAATTTGTTGATGTGATTTGGCTTCATTTAACACTCATTTGTGATGAAATTTGTTTGCATACTTGCATAATTCAAAGATTTATGATCGGTAAACCCCAATTTCGGGAGGACACTTGTATGGGGTCCAGGTGAAATAATGCACCGATTTCCACCAGTTTCAATTCCGTCCGTCCTTGGGACGAACAAATATCACTTACCAAATTTTATCAAAATATCTTCAAAATTGCGACCAGTACTCTGCGCACAAGCTTTACATGGACAGCCAGCCAGACAGACGGACGGACGGACGGACATCGTTAAATCGACTCAGAAAATGATTCTGAGTTGATCGGTATACTTAAAGGTGGGTGTTGGACCAATATTTCTGGCCGTTACAAACATCAGCACAAATCCAATATAATTTTAAACTATGGTGGTATAGGGTATAATAAAACAAACAAACAAAAATATTTTTGGAAATAAATTGTGTATAAAATACACACAAGTATAATAAAATGCTTAAATAAAGTCGTAGTAAAATCCAATGAATGAAGCGGAAAATTAGTTTCAAATGGATCAAATGGCCATGCCAATTTTTGGACAACAAAACAAAAAGGTACTTTCTCAATTTGTAAATTTTACTGCTTCTTAAGCTCATTTATTCATTAACTAGGTCGCTTAACATCACATTCAATATCTCAGTAGGAAATACAGAAACAGGTCTAGTCATTGGTTCCTCAGGCGTAGGGAACGGTTCTAGTTCTAAAACTTTATATGACAGGGACCAGTAGCTAAACATGATGATGTCTTCACGAAACTTATTCAAACTTGCACGGTTTTATATATGACCAGTATTAGGTCACATAATCGCTAGATTTTTGTTTTAAATTCGGATGTGTGATGTTATTGCTCTGAAAACTTTTAACAATTTTCCAAAAAAAATAATAAAAAATGCATTACTTGTTAAGGAAATATAGAAGAATATATTTGAATGATTTCTAAGAGACTAGTTTTACATTCTAGATGCAGGTGGTTTGCTGTTGCTTTTCTTATCCACAACTGTAAAGTTTCAAAATACTGGTGTACAGTGTTCAATTTAGTGGCAATCAAATGAAATGTATACGCGAAACTTGGCATTGAACTTAAAAATGTCAGACGGAACAGGAAAAAAAACTTAAACAAATGGCATTCAGACAACTTTAGAAACATGCACAGAGAATTCGTTTATTTAAACGAATTAAGATTTGAATTGTATTTAAGAATACTTCAAATTAAATAAAAAAAACTGTATTAGTTCTATTACAAGTGCTAGAATGAGCTAATGCGAGTTACGACTATGACTTTTGTTAGAAATTGTCAACTTCAGAACTGGTTCTAATAAATTTTGGAACCAGTTATTTAATCAAAGATCTATATTTAAAATTGCCAGCCTGGAAATTAGCTTTACGAAACAAACAATTATTCTTAGGAACAGTTCTAGTTGTTCCATCAATCATTTTTGTTTGAAATTGTCACGTTACAGTTCTAGAACTAGTTCTCTTTGTTTGAAATTATTAATTAATAAGGAATTTTTAATTGTTTCTTTTATTTAACCTTTTTAATAATTATATTAATAAAAATATTCCAGTAAAAAACATTCGTGTTTTTTGAAGCACTTAAGAGAAAAAGTGCATAATCGAGCGCTTCAATAAAAGCGCTCTTTTGAAGCAGTAAATGCTTACGAATAAAATATACAAAAAAGATGCTTTTTTAGTGCTGACAACGAAGAAGGTTTTAAAGCGAAAAAACAAAAATTAAATTATAGCCTACAGATTTACGTATAACAACGAAAGTCAAGTACAAAACGAATATCGCGCTTCTTAGTTACTATGAATTTTTCTTAAGCAAATACATTCAGATAGAACTTGTTCTTTGATTGGTGTGCGCGAAGTGACGTAAAACACTTTATTTGCATGTTTGATTAGGCTAAAAGAAGTGCTTATTGTCAGCAGAAAGTAGTCCTCCAAACCGGGAACACCTCATACAAAAATCATGCATCCAATCAGCAGGTTTGAAGCGATTGAATTAGCTAATAAATATAAAATTCAATTGAAATAGTTTTGTACTGCTTCCAAACTAAGTTTGGAACTAATAAGTGATCTATAAAATTAAATTAGAACTAATGTATAACCATTTCGCATTGGTAATTAGTAGCTTAAAGACTCTATACTAATTATTTAGAATAGCAATAGAATTAGAAACTAAAGAAATCTGATTTCATCTCCGTAAATATTCTCTCTATAAAAACGATAAGATGATAATTTTCGTATTTTTGTAAAACAAAAAATAAAAGTTTATTAGATTTCCTAATGAAATATGAGCAAATTAAAAATTGTTTTAGTTTTTTATAGTTGCTTCTTATTTTGGTTTTATCAAATAGATTTTGTTAATTTTCAATACCAAACTATTTAGGACAATGATAAATATTTCAGATAAATTTAATTAGCAAAGCCTTTGAATTTTGGCAGTAAGCGTGTTTTACACACACAAAGGAAATACATGATTATGCCATGGTTGCGGACCACTATAATCTATTCTATGCAACCAGCATCTATTTGCCGCAAACAATATTATGCTTAAATTCATGCAGTAATGTGCAGTAATAATAATAAGATAAAACAAAAATCATTAAAACCACTAGTAGACTTAATTAAAATTCTATAAAAAAAAACTTTTAAATAATTTCTTTAACTTTGATTTAAAGCCTTAATTTTAAGCTTTAGCATTAGCTCTCCACACTATCATTTAGCCGATACTTATGTATATGTTTTTGCTTGTTTCTTGTGTAAAAATTCTGGGAAAAACTTGTTAGAACAATTCTTTATTCATTAGTTAGTTGTTGGACAAAACATACATACATACATATGTATGAAATAAATAAGCAAAAAAATGTTGAGAATAAAACTTTATGCCAATTAAGCCCACATACATGACTACATGTAATTCATTAATGAACCCCATAGTTCATATTGAAACATGTAGAAAGTAATTAATGAAATTTCATATGTGCAAAAAAAAAAATATTACAAAAAAAAATACAACTTTTATTTAGCAATTGGACTAGAAAAGAAATGACCAAAACAACACAGTTGTAAAGAATTAAAAGAAAAGATTTTAATGACACTTTATGACTGCCAGTATGAAGGAAATTAAGACCTCATGTGGTAAAAAAATACTTTTAGTAGACAATTTATTGTCAGCAGAAATAAATTGTCACTTAAAGGGGGTTGGTTGTGTGGCTTCAATATACAACTCAGTAAAACTAAGAAATTTAGATTTTTTGAAAAAAGGTTTTTTTCTACCTTATTTCTATACTGCAAAAACGTTGCAGTAAGTAAATTATTATAGACACACTAGATGGCATTTGCGCGCGTTGCTACGCCACTGATTAAAATTAATTTGAAAGAAAGGCATTACACAAATATTCTAATCATTTTGAGTAATTTTATTGAATTTGTTCATTTTGAAAAAAAGTAGGCGATCGAAAAAAGTATTCTTAGTCATGCCGGAGGCTTAGTTATATCCCTTCCCGGCAGGCGTTGTAATTAATAAAAAAGTGGGTGTTAGAGTAGGCGTGGTCATACCAACTGAGAAATCTTTCCGGACTCCTGCACAACAACTTTGCCAAAGATAATCACATGAGCAAATACATAGTTTACGATTCTATAAAGGACATATATACAAACATTTATTTTTTGAGATGGGGCATGAAAGTGGGCGTGGCACATAACATTTTTATTTTTACCTCGCCTTCAGTAAGATGTGGATACAATTTGTTTGAAGTACATCTGTAAAAAGCCATGCAGAAGCAATTAATCAATTTAAAAAAATGGGCGTTAAAGTAGGCGTTAAAGTAGGCGTTAAAGTAGGCGTTAAAGTAGGCATGGTCCTACCAACTCAGAAATCTTCCCGGGCTCATGCACAACAATTTTGCCGAAGATAATAACCTGATCAGATGCATAGTTTGCGAGAATAGAATAGTAGAAATGAATTTCAAAAAAGTACCAATATAAGTGTACTTAAATTTGGCCCTTTTTACACCTTTATATTTGAGTCGTGAATAGCATGTTCTGGGTTCTTTTTTTGTGTGGATGGAAGAATATTTTATCTTTGTTTTATTTTTAAATTGAATAAATAATATCAAATGCCCGTTTTTACCTCGTTTTTGTACCTTTTTTGTCACCCTTGTAAAAATAATTTTCAAAAATTAATACGTACTATTTGAAAATAATAGTTCGTGGGGTTTTTAGTGAGAAAATACATTTTGATAAAAAAGTACCAAAAAGAATACAATTTTTAGGCCATAGAAATTCGAATTTAAAAAAAATACCAAAAAAAATTTCTAGTCTTTATTGATATGAGCCAGATGCATTTAATATAGTATTTCTATGTTTATTAATGTAGGAGATATACATGTTAACGGAGCGTTCTACGGGGACTATTTCTACCGCAAATGGTCACTTGAATTTCAAATTTCAAAAAAGTACCAGACAGCTGTCGGCTCGTTTTTTGATTAAAGGCGGACGCATTTAAAATATTATTTCTAAGTTTATTTATTTTGGAGATATAGAGGTACTGGTTTTACCCGTTTTTGCCCCATTTGTCCCCCTTAACGACCCAATTTCCAAAAATCCTTTCTTAGTGGATCTACATGTTGTAAAAGTAACGCATTACCAGAATTTCAAGTTTCTAGCTTTAGCGGTTTGGGCTGTTCGATGATGAATGAATCAGTCAGTCAGTCACGTTACTCTTTTATATATATATAGATTAAAATTTGTTTATGAAATCTTAAATAATTGAAACTTAAATAAACTGTATAAACATAAATATAAACAAAATAAAACTTAATTTTTTTTGAATACAAAATAACCAAAATGTCTATAAAATATAAATTTTTTCTAATCCTTAACATATTGTGTCTCATCATCTGCCTCCTGCCGCAACTATACTTGTTAGTTTGGGTTACTTTTTTTTTGCTGCATTTTGGTCTTTGTTCAAAAACTGATAATGATGACAGCAAATTGGCCTTTGTCTGAGTATTTACAATATACTTATGGGCTTGTCTCTGGGTCTATGCAGTCGTTTGTCCTTGTGTTTTTGTGTGAAATGTTTTGTTGCCATTGTTGATCTCTAACAGGCCGAGACAAATAATTTACTATATATTTCCTCAATTTATATGGGGGTGACTGAGCGGTAGTGAATGTGCGTATGTGGTTTTTGTGCTCATGTGGCAATTGTTTAACAAAGACTGAATGAATGAAAGTAAAACCTTTTTCCCTCACTTTTGAACTAATAATAACGAACCTGAACAACAAAAATATGAGGGTATTTTAGTTGATTTTGTGCTTGCTACGTTTTTGGTTTAAGTTCAATCAGATAAAAATGACATATTATGGCAATTTAGTAGTAGTACGAATACAAGTCTTTACTATGATTGTGGCAGGTGGAAAATACTTACCATACATTGATATATTCCAGGCAAGTATCAAGTGTACAATAATGATGTTGTGTTTGTATTAACAAGAAGATTTTAGTTAGATAGGATTTGTCATAAATAAGACTCAAATGGAAATGATATCATACTTAAATAGTATTAGAATGGGAATAATACGCCACTAAAAATGTTTTTCTTTGTTTTATTACTAATTTTCCAAGCTTAAGGTCTTTCTTTTAAATATAAAAACTTTTTAACTTTATTTAAAACCAATATTTCGGCACTTCCTTGAGTGCCTTCGTCAGGGTTTTTTCTTCCTAATTTTACAAATTTTTAACAAATTATAACAAATTAAATAATAACTGACAAATTAAAAAATTTTAAAATTCAAAAAACAAAGAAATATTTTTCAAATGAAAATTGATCTATGTATATGTAAATAAATTATTTTTTTAACTTCCGTTTCTATTTTTATAAATTAAGTGTCTATAATTTTGTGCTACATTTTCAGTGTCTGACTTAAAATTAATTCTCGAAATTGTCGGAACCTTTATAATTTGTAACATTTCTAACATAAATCTACGTTTATAATTATTTTCTGTGTTTAAAACCGTTGTATTTTCAAAATCTGGATAATGGTTTAGATTAGCACAATGAGTTGATAAAGCTGTTTTCTGTGATATATTTCTATATCTTTGATCTGATTTATGTCCTGCTATCCTAGTCTTTAGTTTATTCTTCGTTGTACCTATATATACTTTATTACACTGTCCACTATCATTCCCCTTACATGGTATTTTATAAACAATATTTGACATATCCATTCTCTTTATTTTATCTTTCATTTTAGTAAATAGTTTACCCACTGTGTTAAAAGATTTATGAGCTATTTTGTATATTTTGTTATCATATATATTTGATTTTTCTAATCTTTCTGAAAATTTTGGTATATGGGCATTTCCTGCAAATCGTCAACCAGGATCCAAAAATAAAATGTTGATAATCATCGTGTTTTATTGTTTATGATTATAAAAAAAAGTCAATATTTTTATAATAGAATGGGTTCATATCATATTTCAGCTGTTTTACATGAGGAAATTGGGCTGGAAAATGGAAAATTTTATATTTTGCTTTATGCTATTTATAAACCAATTTTTATATTTAATTATTTTACATGCAAAAATATGTTATTTATGCACTCTTTCTGCAAAATCTCTCCATTACAATCGATTCGTAAGATAAAAGTGTATCGAGGACAAAAAAGTTCGATTAACGGTAAATTTTTACTTTGTTTCTTATCTATGTTTTAATCGTACGTTCGCGACCGAAAATATCATTTTATTTTAATTGCTTTGCATTAACTGTCAACAGGTGTCAGATATTACAAATTTTAATCAAGTTCGGTGTCACTAATTTATAATTAAAAAAAAAAATTCTGGGCAACAATTAATTAAAATCTTTTTTATTTGCAAAATTTCGTACGTTCGCGACCGTAAGTAAATTTTTTTCATAGGCAATGCATTTATTTTCTTAACACGCAAATTTACTTTCGTAGATGGTTAAAATATGTGATAAATCGCAAAACGAAAAACAAAAGCGTTATATCAATAAAATTAAAAGCGATCCACAAAAGCTAAAAATTTTACGCGAAAAAGCTGCTGAGAGGATGCGAAAACGACGCTTAGCATTAACAAAAAATAAAAAGGTTTTAAAACAAATACAAGAAAAAGAACGTGCAAGGTTGAGAGAATACCGACAAAAGAAGAAAAAGAAGACGATCATGAAGCGTATTCGTGTAGACAAACTCTGGGCTGAAAGGGCATTACCAAGTGATTTAAAAAAAAAAAAAAAAAATTTAAGTTATTAAAGGACTATTTCAGAAGTATGTCGAACCGGAAAACGAGCAGAATAAAACATCTACGCAAGTTGAATGGGGCAGGAAGTTAGAAGTAGTGAAAGATATTTACTTGCGTGAAGACGTTAGCGTTCAGTCGGCAGCCAAAAAGGACACCCTCATTGTTGATGGACAAATTGTTGCTAAACGATATATGCTGCTAACTGTATCGGAAGCTTACGAAGTTTATAAAAATGAATCAATTGGAGAATGCGTAAGCAAGACAAAATTCTTTCAGTGTCGACCCAAACATGTTCAACTCTTGACCAAAATGCCGCATAACATGTGCGTATGTATTCATCACGCCAATTTCAGTTTTTTATTAAATAGTTGCACAACAGTTATACAGTCTTTCCCCAAAACCTTCGAAAAGTAGACGATAGAATAACTTTGACTGACTCTATTCCATAAAAACAAAATTATAAATACTGTTAATATTTTATATGAAATAAAATAGTCTATTTCTTGTTATAAGTACTACTACACAATACAAATTAAGTATTACGTATTTTGAATTAAATTAAGTTTTGATTTCTTCGACCTTTTTTTTTCAATAAAATAAAAAAAGTTGTTTCGAGTTTGAGGCCACGTATTTACGTATTTTGTTAAAGAAATTTGAGAATATTTATGGGAAAATGCATGGTGATAATAATAAAAATAACATATGGAAAAATCGTACGTTAGCGACCCGTACGTTCGCGACCGTTACTTAAGGCAATTGAACAAAAACCAATCGAGATCTTTTATTGTGTAAATAATGGATAGAGACCTACATTAATACACTTTTAAAATAAATTAACCACTTTAGAATATTCCGTTCCATTTCGCAGATTTTTAAATTTCACTACTGTCAACCAAAGTTGACTTCTATTTTATGTACGTTCGTGACCACATGTTTATAACTATCATTATGAAAACTTACACTGTATAAAATCTATCTTTTGTATTAAACATAGAGCTACTAAAATGCTATCGAATTGCAAAAAAAAAAATTAGGAAAAGTTTTGTTCTCTATATCTTTTGTACATTAAAAGCGTACGAACATACGTTCGTGACCCGAGGAAATGCCTATATTCATGTTTTTCTTTGGACAAATATTTGTCCCAAATAAATATCTTTGGGCAAATATTCGTCTCAGGAAAATTTCTCTAAATATTACCAAGTTTGGGAGAAATATTGTTACAAATTAATATTCCATAGAAACTTATTTGGTTTAAATGCACTTTTACAGAAAATTATTTAAGACGAATATTCTTCCAAGGAAAATTATTTAGAGAAAAGGTTGTCCATAGACAAATATTTGTCCAGGGAAAATTATTTAGAAAAAAGGTTGTCCATAGACAAAAATTTGTCCCAAATGTTTTTCCATAGAAAAAATTGTTCTCTGGAAATCTATTTGTTTCAGATATTTTTTTATAGAAAGCTATTTCTCTTAAACCTCTTCTACGGAAAACTATTCGACCAAGCTGTTTTTGTATTGAAAATTATTTGTCTGAAACATTTTTACATATATGAAAAACTATTTGTCTCAATTATTCTTCCTTCTATGGCAAACAATTTGTTCTAAATGTTTTCCTTAAAAGAACAAATTTAGCTGCAACATATCGCTGGCTTAACCTGTTAAGGCTCTAAGTCCACTTTTTTAGAAATTGAGATTTTAATGCAGTTGTGTTCAATAAGTAAAAATACATCGATTACAACAAAAAAAAAAAAAAAAAAAAAACAATTGTTGTTGTTTTGTAGTGATGAGTAAAGGCGCTAAGTCCAATTTATAACATCTTTGTGTAATATCTCACTTACATTAAAAATTTAAACTAATATTACTTTTTTATAACAGTAATGAAATAAGACTGAATAATTTTTGTTTTCATTACGTACAAGTATGTATATACAAATATCGAAATTGAAATTACAATAATAATGTTATGCTAACAGCCTGTTTATAGAACGCGACTCGCCCAACTCGCGACTCGACGACCGGTGGACGAGTGAGAAATAAAAAGCGTTTATAGAACGCGAGTCGATTTTGTCGTGCCACTTACGTTAAATCGCGCATATGACAAAGTTGTTTGAAACCCTACTATTGCCAACGTGTTAAAAAATATTTTTTGTTTATATTTCTTCATACAAAATTTAATATTAAATATTAAATATTAAGATGGCAACCCTACTTTTATGAAAAATATCAAATAAACATAAACAAACAAAAAAGTAAAACAAAATTTAAATTTTAATTTAATTTAACGAATACATTCCATAGTAGATTTACTGCTACCAAACTGAGGAGCTCCTATGGCCAAGTGTGGAAATTCCTCCATGCAATCCACCAATTGCCTAAACTGCATTGTTGTAGTTATTTTAATGCTGAAAATTTAACAAATCGAAATAAACTAACAAAAAACATTTATGATATCAATGTGTACTTACTTTTTTTGTTGAAATATCTATTTTGTGTTTACCTTTTTCAATGAAATTGTAATTAAATTTAACGCTCGAACACTATTCTATATTCGTCCAATTTTGACACTTCGGCGACTCTAACCGTCTTGTATATACCAAATAAATTGACAACAGTTACGTTTCTTTAACAAACTTGTCAACAGTCGTGTTCTGTGACCCAAAATAACAAAACCGCTAACATTTCAGCGGTTTTTATCAGCGAGTCGCGTTCTATAAACAGGCTGTAAATTTACAGGATTGAAATTTATTTTAAAATGGCTCTTCAAAATGCTTCAAACTCGTGTAAACAGCAAAAATTCTTCAACATTTATTTATTTAATAGTTATTAATAGTTATTAAATAAATACATTTTGAAGAAATTTTGCGGTTTACACGAGTTTGAGGCAATTTGAAGAGCAATTTTGAAGAAAATTTATTCATATTTTTGAATAAATTCTGTTTCTTTTTTTTACAATAATCACAACAAACTTTAACTTTTTACATATTATGTATTAGCTTCTTAAATAACAACAATAAAAAAGCAACAAAAGTACACTTTCATTGTAGTAAGTAAGAAATATAAGTAGAGACAAGTTTTAAGAAAAATATCTAAGTCCATGAAAACATACAAACTAAGCAACAGAAAAAGCTCTAAGTCCAAAAAAAGCTTTTATCTCGGCAAATACTTATTTTTTCATTTCTCTTTTACGCAAATAAAAAACAAAGAAAAATACAAAAACAAATTGCATTTACAGATTTCAAAAATGTTTATTCAAAAAAAGTTTGATTGTTTTTTGTCTCTCGTGTAATATTGTAAAATATGGACTTAGTGCCTTTACATGTTAAGCCAGCGATATTTTTTCCATTTGATTTGAAAAAAATATTTTTCCATTGCAAATTATGTTGCACAAATATTGCAGTAACATGTTATAGAAAATGTTGCTGCAACATGTTTATATGGTAAAAGTTGCTTCAACATGTATATAAATGTTGCAGAAACATTTTTTTTAAGGGCAAATGTTGGCACAACATGTTTTTTAATAGTAAACGTTACTGCCACATTTCAATATTAAAAATGTTCCAGCAACACTTTTCACAGAAAACCTTTCTTCAAACTAGTTTTTCCATGGCATTTTTTCTACAATCATTTTGAGATAAATAAATATAGAAAGCAATTTTTTTTAAATTTTTTTGCAAAAGTTATTTAATTAAAAACAAATCTAAATCAAATAAATAATTTTAAAGAGAATTATGTTTAAGGGTCTAGAAAAAATTAAAAAAGGAAAGCTTGACATTTAATGTTAATTAAAGTATTAGTTAATGTATCTCCAAATGTTGGTCTAAATTTTCTCAAAATGTTTCAATTGTATACAATTTTATATTTCTAAAGTAAATACTATTTCTAAAGTAATCTATTTTTAAAGAATCTTAATTTTATTTAAAACCTATTTTCCTTTGCCTTAAAGTATGCTTTTATTTTTTTAGTTTTTGTGTCTTTTGAAATTTTTCTTGAACATTTACACACTCACATGAATAATAGTAAATAGCAACGTTTGTATACGTAATATTTATGTTAACACATTATGTGTTTTTCCTTTATTATTGTTGTTTTTGTTGTTGATGTTTTAGTTACTTTTGTATATTATATTTATTTAAGAAAAAAAAAAAGAAATGATAATACAAACATCAAGATAAAGTAAAATGTAAAGAAAAGCTCAGCAAAAAAAAAAAACAACATTAGAGAGGAAAAAATCTTAATCCAATAAAAACATTTGTTTGTTTTTGTTTAAATGTGTATAAGTGTCTGTGTATGTATAAATGTATGTATGTGTGTAAATATAAATATAAACAAAGACATAACACTCATACACTAATGCAAACAAACCAAACAGAAAGGAAAAAAGGTATAAATACTTAAAAAATATGAAATCTTTTTAACTTTAACAAAAAAAAAAAATAAATAAAATATACAATTCTTATACCTACAATGTTGGATATAAACTAAGAAAATTATTACTTTGTGCGAGTGTGTTTGAAGATGTTTGTTAGTCGAGTGTAAATATTATTAAAGTAATGCAGAAAATAAAAATCAGGAAAAAAGTATGAAATTGTTTATTTTTTTTTCTATTGGACTTAACCAACATTTACAGGAATAGATGAGCATGTGTGTGTATGTGTGATTGTACGAGTATGTGGTTTATATAATATTTTATATTATTATTTACTTAAGGTGTAAAACATCTAGTAAGTATTTAAGCTGATTAGAAGTAATTTTTAGTGCAGTATTCTTTTTGTGTTGGTTGTCTTGCCATCGTACTTAAGTAAATTTTGGGGAAAATGTAATAAATCTTTACTTAGCAAACTAACTATGAGTAAAATAAATAAGGAAAATAAATTATGATTATTAAATATTTGATTTTGTTTTATTAGCTTATGAAAAATTATTAAAAACAAACAACATTTAGTTTAAATTATAAAAATTTTGAGTTATATTTGTTTAAAATATTAGAAAATGAAAGTAAAACTATTAATTTTGAAAGTATTTTGTAATTATATTTTTAATGCGTATTTAATATTTTACATAATCCTATATTAAGCTTATTAAACTGATTTGTATACGCAACGAAAATTAAGTTAGACTCATATATTTTATTAAAGAAGTATTTCATTCGTTGTACCAAATAATTTTCTACTTGTTCCAATATTTCTTTCTTTTTTCTTTCTTAATGCTTTAAATAATCATTATCTCTTTGTTTTTTCGTTACAGTAAATATTTTTACATCTTCCTTTCAACCTTAATTGAAGCATTTAACAAGTTGATTGCAAAGATGCATATAAAATGAAAAAAAGAAGAAAATCGTTATCGATATCCATGATATTATACATATAATGTAAGTGCAAACGATTAAAAGTTTAAGCAAACAAATGTTATTGAATCATTTAAAGCAAAATTTACACAAACAAGATGAATGAAAACTTTAAATTTATTTAATGATATTAGAGCAAAAGTTTATGTCGTTTTAAATTATTGATTTATGTTATAATGAAAAAAACATGGCAACATTTCAGTAAGAAGACCTAAAATTAATATTAATAAATTCAACAAAACATAATTTTCTGCTCAATTGTTTACATAGTTTATTAAATTTATTTTCTCCATAAACATGAAGCTGCAACATTTTTTATATAAACATGTTTCTGCATTATATTATCTGTTACTGCAATATATTGTCTGTAAACATGTTACTGCAACATTTTGTATATAAACATGTTACTGCAACATTTTGTATATAAACATTTTACTGTAACATGTTATTTGTAAACATGTTGCTTCAACATATTTGCTGTAAGTATGTACATACTCTATATGTATAACTAAATTGCTGCAACATTTTGTGTATAAATGTGTTGCTTGAACATTGTCTCTATAAATAAGTTGGGGCAACATTTTCTCCATAAACATATGTCAGCAACATTTTGTGTATAAACATGTTGCTTTAACATTTTTCTATAAACATCTTGGTGCAACATTTTTTCTATAAACATATTGCAGCAACATTTGGTATATATAGAAATGTCTTCGTAACATTTTGTATTAAGTAAATAGTTAATATTTAGTGAATGTAATAAAGTTTTAATGAAATCACACAAATAGCTGTGAAAATTTGCCAGTTAGTAACTAAATTTGGAATTTAATGCCATTAATTTATAAATATGTAGCTTTACTTTTACCAAAAAATACATTAAAAATCAATTGCCTGTGCTTTTGAATAATTCATAAGTTTTAAAAACAATGACAAAAAATTAACTCAATAAAGTAATAGTCATAGTCGCATAAACTATAACAAAACAATAACATAAAACTGCATTCCATTATTGGCTCGTTTACAGTCAATACTCTAAGTTACAAAACATGTAATAAAATTCAGTTTATAAAATATTCATGAACTTTGTCGCAATGCTATTTGTACATTGAGAGTTCAAAAAACAAAATACAAAAATCACATACCTTTGCACAGATTTAAATGAAATGTATAATGGATTTTTGTAGTTTTAGCAATTAAATATTTTATAAAAGTTGGAATAAATTGAAAAAAAGTATCATAATAGCAACAATTATAGTTGGAATTAGTTAAAATACTCTGCGTATAAGTGATGTTGTTTTTTTAAAAGGAAACAATTAATATTAATCATACGTACGGGATTATAGAACAGCAGGAGTTGTTCTTGGCATTATTTCAATCATAGTTAATTTATGCCTAATGTTATTATTTTAACTACATTTGTGTTTAATAATTCAATAATAATTCCATGTTCTTTTAATAACATATGGTTTTTACTAGAATCCTTTTAGTTATATTTGGTTTCTTTGCTTCAATTTACTTGAAGAAACTCAATAACACTGTGAAACTAAATTGTTTTTTGCATGAATAAATTAAATTGAAACATCACAATGTTTAATGTTCTTATAAATTAGACTCATGTGCAAAGTAGAAAATGGCAGTTATTGAGATTCACTTGGAATATACGTCTTAAGCTATTTGGTATTGAAAATCGGCCTAGTTGGTTTAGTAGAAAAAAAGTTATGTAGCAAAATGTGGGACAACCTCGAATAAATGAGGTAAGGTATATTTAGCATGTTTAGTATTGTGACAAATATAATTTTCCTTTTAAGTTTATAAAAATGTTCATAATCAGTGAGAATTGTATGCATACAGCTTGTTTACCAGTGTTGTTATTTATTTCTTTACTAATGCCAAGGCATCCTTAAATTTTCTCCTGGTGTTTTGTAGAAAATATTTATTTTTTAGTTAGCTGTTGATGACTTAATTAACACAGCTGAGATATTTTCCTTATTTAGCTATTAGTTTGTATCTCTTTGTTTAAAATGCCGTTTTAAGTGTTTGTTATTTATATCATCCTGTTATCAGGGCTGCCACATGAATTCCGCAAAAAATCGTCAAAATCCCGATAAAAAATAAAAAAATCGTCATTTTGAATTTTAAAAAACGTCAAAAAAATCGGAAACATGAAAAGTCACTATTTCTAATAGTATGTGGAAATTTTTGTTTAAACGAAAACATAAAAATTAAATTTTATTAGTCTCTTGTACAATACATATCAAAATACATAAATTTTAACTTTTTAAATAAGAAATCATACAAAATATAATGTTAAACACAACTTGTATAATATTTTTATAATATCTTAGTCCGCTTTCACACTCTTTTAAATTCTGACTCGTCAAGGCAAGTATTTTTGCATGAGAAGGGAAAAGAGAACAAAAGGGGAACAAACTTCAAGTTACTAGTCAATTTTCTTATTTCCTTTTGTTTTTTCTTTCATGCATGTTGATTTGCATTAAAAAGTACGAAAAGTGAATTGACGTGTGTAAATGAAATGGCAAGTTCAAAAGAAAATTTAACAACAACTGGAGAGCTAAAACTGAAGAGAGTGAAAAAAGACTTACAGTATTTTTGTAAATAAATATCTGAATTTAGCCTATTTTATTAATTCTGGTTAAACAATTTAGTTTATTAAGTTTTAAATAACATTTTGAATATAGAATACAAGTCATCCAGCATATTTAAAATTTATTTGGCTGACTATTCGACGTTTGTTAAAATAGGAGAAGTTTTTGTAGAATTTGCCCGTTGAAATTCGGAAATTGTTTCTTTTAAAAATTTTAGTTCATGGAATTCAGCATTTAAAACTGCTTTTTATGTTTACAGATAAATAAGTAATTTCTACTATTTTTTGAAATTATTATACTTAAACTTAACAATTGTCAATAATTAAGAAAACTTTACTATCATTTAGTTTTGTTTTTGAAATATGTCATGTTCTTCTTAATATTTATGATAATAAATTAGAAAAACAAACAAATGATAGAAAATTTTAATAATTCAGAAAATCGTCACTTTCAATGAAAAAATCGTCAAATCGTCACTTTCGTTAAAATGACGATAAATCGTCAAATCTGGCAGCTATGCCTGTTATACAGACAAATGACCCAATTAATGTGTTTTATTTAGATATATTTCATATAAAAATAAAGTTAATTTCTTAAAGGGTTCATTTATTTTCATTTTGGTTAAACTAGCACACTGTGTGTCAACTGGTCAGTTGATAACAACTTCTGTATGATTTAGCAAACGATCCGAACATTCAGCTTTTAATAAGTATTTTTGTAAGGTTTTTCATATATAGTTGCCTTAGTAAGAGGACAATGGAATAGAATAATTTGTTTTAAGTTTTAGTTTAATTTTTACACAATTTTAAAGTAGGAATTGTCTTATTAAGACAAATGGTGAATTTCACGTCAATTGACCCAATTTTAAAAATCGATGTCTTCCGATTTGGATGAAATTTGCACCAAGGTTAGTACTATTAGTAGGCCAGAGACAAATTATCAGCTCTATCAGTCAAGAACTGCCTGAGTTATAGGGGGTCAAAGTTGGACATTTTGGTCCACTTTGGTCATACAGGGGTTTTTTAAAATGAGTGTAACTTTTCACCTATTGGTCGTAGCAAAAATTGTCCAAAGGACTTTAGATAGCTATTTCTTCAATCATTCTAAAAATATTTTTTTTTAATTTTCCCTTGACGTGAAATTTATAATATATAAAATAAATTTTAACAATATTTATTTCCCCTTCATTTAGCCAAAAACTAAAGCTTTATAACAAACCAAAGATTGCTAAAGAAAATCTAAAGCTCAAAATGACAGGCATAATAATTTAATGAATGAAATTTAAATCCACTATTTTAGTCCTAATAACTTTAATCTTGAAAAGAAAATCTTAAAAAAGGAAAATCCAGCCAAAAAAAAAAACAAAAAAAAACAGCTGTCAACTTTCGCTTTACATTAACTGAACATATTTATTCTCAAACACAAACACACAGTATTATATGCATGTATATGTTTTGTAAGTAAAATAAGTTGTAAGTAAAAACTTTCAGAACTGTGGATTTTTTCTTGTTTTTATTTTTTTTTGTTGTTTTCTGTTCTGAAATGTTTTTATCTTGCAAAACAATACAAATGTAAATGTAGATGTAGGTTATAGAAAGTATAAATGTATAAATGTTTGTATGTTTAACTACTCCCCTCTAATTTAGATGTCATTTTTTCTGACAGCTGCAGGTCTTTTGGCAGTTTTCTCCACTTGTTTGGACAGATTTTGATGCCTAAGGTGTTTTTGGGGATACTTTTGTTTGTTTTTTTTGTACGTTTTTTTTTCTGTTGTTCCGAATGTACACTTTTTTGTTCGTGGCTGTTAGTTCTATATTCTTTGTAAACTTGCTGCTCCTAACAATACTTTTTTTCGTCTTACTAAAGTAAAAAAAGAAAACATCAAGCATACAACATGAAAAGTTTGAAAAAAAGAAACAAATTTCATACTCTGAAACAAGGTTGGAAATGCTAAAGAATAAAGAAAATATGAAATAAATTAAAAGTGACATTTTCCCCAACATTTGTAACATATTTTTCATGCTATTCAAACTAGAAATCATCATCATAAGCCAACCATTGCTGTTAGAGGTTTTTTTTCATTACGCCTTATTATTTGACTGTATTTGTGCTGTTTAGGTCAGAATTTAAAAGGTTTTATGAATGAAATTGTACTTGTATGTAAAAGAACAGCAGAGTAGAGGTAGAAAATTGAAGAATGAAACAAAACGAAAAAAAAAATAAACGAAATTACTTACGTATTCTAAGCTTATTAGATTTTTAAACCTGACAGCGGTATTTTCAGCATAAAGCCTTGTTGAGTTAGGCCGTGCATTGGAAGGAGAAACCGGAATTTCATATAGTTTTAGGCTACACTACTTTTGAAATTTGTAATGGCAGGTTTTTAAGTTGATTTAAAAGTTAGTTACTTTGAAAATTTGAGACTGTGAATGTTTATGTGAGTTTAGGAGTTCTATTTTGAATTTTAATTGCAACATAACCATGTTGTTTTAATGGTTTAATGTACCAATTCTAGGGAACTAATTCTGATCAGCGAGAGTGTACACGACCATGATATATTGCATACAGTAATTGAATTATCAGTAGCATCCAATGCAGGCAGAAAAGGGTTCTCTTCAGATTGTAGCTGCAAATTTAGCAACCTAATTTGCATTTTTTTATATCCGTGCTTAAGATTTGTTTAGAACATTAAGCAAATCGTTTAAATTTTACAAATAACCTAACTTATTGAGCTCCAGCCCAATTAAAAAGAACAAAGATTTGTTTGTATAAATTAGTTTAGTGTAGAGTGCAAATATATAATGTTTAGTAAAATATAAAGCTTACTTTCTAAAAGGAAGATCAAGTAAGTGATATCTTTTCAGTCTTTTTATTTCATCGCTATCATGTAAGAGATTAATGGCAAATAGGTTGGAGTGATTGCTAAGTCTTTGCAAATATCTATCATAGAATTTGGTAATTTCTTCGGCTTAAGTCGGTTTTAGTGACGTTTTTCAAATCACTATCAAAATTTTATTTATCACTAATAGAATTTTAAATTCCGATTAAAATAAAAAAAAAATTGGGGCGCTCACGCCTATTTTCGAGTGGGCGGGGCTCCAATGTTTGTAATATATTTAGCTATTTATATCTTGAAAACTATACCAAATGATAGGTATTTTAAAGACCTTTCCAACATATATAAGATGACCTATTTATATGGACCACCTATTGATAAATTTTGCAAAATTATTTTTTGATCCGAAATTTTTTTTTTAAAAATCTAAAAAATCCGGGAAAAAGTTCGATATGAGTAAGTAGATAAATTACAATATTTTCAAGTCAAGAAACTAAGCTTTAATTTAAAGGATAACATGACCATGTAGGTAATATAAATCCGAAGATATTAAAGAAAGATTATGGCATTTCACCATAAAAAATACAATCTGTACTATGCGAAGCCGTTGTTCTGTATACCATAGAGTAGAAAATTCTTCCGCCCGACCGTAGGTCGGCAATACAGGGAATCTGTACTATGCGAAGCCGGTGTTCTGTATATCATGGAGGAAAAATCCTATCCTACATACAAAATTTTGAAAAATTGTCTTTTTTTTAATTTTACAGATCTTATAATTCTATGATTATAGTACCTACAGACACATATGATACCTTAAATGAAAGCTTAATGTCTTGGCTATTTATATTAATAAACTAAAATAACACTTATATAGAATGTTTTTAATTTTTTTTTAGATATTGAAAAAAAATTCGGGTCCAAAAATATTCTTTTCGGATTTAACCCATATTCAGTCCATATTTTAATAATAATGATCATGATGATCGTTGGAAAGTATTTTTTATACCTTTAATTTAATGTATTACAAATTATCAGACACCTAGTAGTTCCCGAGATATAGGCCTATATATTTTCAAATTTACGGGCCCGCCCCCTCGAAAACAGGCGTGACCGCCAACAAATTTTTTTTGCTGGCATCTTCTCTAAAAACCCTATTTGATGATTTTTTTTGAGCAAAGTCACTAAAACCGACTTGTTCCATTATTCTTAATATTTTAGAATGATATCTTCGGAGAATTTCTATGTTTGAATTACAAGCTGCTCCCCAAAGTTGTTTAAGTTAGGTCCAGACTGGTTTGATTATAGTTTTGTATAATAGTATTTTGTTGTCCAATGTTAAAGTTGATTTGGGTCTTAAAAGCCAAAACATTATTTTTTGATTTAATGTTTAATTGTTGACGTTTTGTTTTTATAAGCTCTGTCCAAGTTAATCTTCTATCTAAGTTAGGAGTGCCCAAGCCCTATACTCTTGGTGCCCTTTTGTATTTGTAAAAACTCTTAGCTATAGGCTGTGTGTTTTGTATACTCATTACAGAACTCAGCACTAGCAATACGAAATACACAAACAACTTTGCCTTATTTGTTTTTTTTTTGTCGTACTTCACTCTATACACGCAACGCAACAACACTTTCATTTGCTCTACTGGTAAACATTGGTGACTGCGATGATCGTCAATGTAGATTTTGTTTTTGTTTAACGTCCCTGCAAATAACGCGACTAGTCCATACATGCATGTAAAGACTAGTCCAAAGAGGAGTAGGAGTACTCCAAAACTACTCCAAATATATGAAAAAAAGGTGGTCCATTTAACATTGCGATGTCCTAGGACTGGACCATATAACCCATCGGAGTAGTCCCAAAACTACTCCATGGAGTACTCACGAGGGTTAGTTTTAAACAACAACAACAACTCCATATGCAATCGTGTTAACACGAAACCATGTCGTTTAACTACAAACTCTTGTTTAACTATGACATGGTCCATGACTGCATTACATTGGACCATGTTGTGAGTAGTCCATATCATCTAAAATGGATCACGTAGTCCAATATTATTTGCAGGGGTATGATACCGTTTAAAAAAGTGTGTTGTTTCTTTGTATGTATTGGCTTTTACAACAAAAAATACTGAATAAAAATTAGTTTTTATTTCAATGTATTGGTGTTTGCTCTTACATAAGCAAGTTTTGGGCACTCCTGATCTAAGCTTTTTGGAAGCTTTAACATATTTGCAAACATTGAACCGAAAAAATCCTTGTACACAATTTTCTTTCTATTTTGATTTATTTGTAGCGAACATTAATATCTAACTTTGCGTATTCTCTTATATAGAACTGACGACCTCGTTTTTTATGCCCTTAAATGTTAAATGTTAAAAAAATTAAATATAAATACTACATTCTTGAGAGGTTTGCATTCAAAAGAATATTCAAACTTAAAAGTCCTCCTTATCTGATTATACTTTAGCGTTAGTTTCCAAAAAAAAAAACAAAAAAACAAACAAACAAACAAACTTTTAATAAAATTTGTAGCATTTTTTTCCAACAATTTTCTTTCATACTTTAAGGGTCAAAAGTAGCAAACAGAAATGAATTATCAAAATATATTTAAAAAATCCTTAGGGGTTATTAAATAATTAACATATTAAAGCGTCACTGCCTTTATTTATGCATGTAAAATAAATTGTTTTAAACAAAAATTTCTGCTGTCTGTCTTGTTATTTTTTTTATCTTTATTTTTAATTTCAATTCCCAGCTTACATGACCTATAAAATTTGTAGTTCCTATTGGTATATGAATATATGTTTATAAAAAAGATAGGCTAAACAAAAAAAACCAAACCAAATAATATACAACATTTGCAATTGGTGCTGCTGCTGATGTTGCAACTGTAATAGGAGCATGGCTGGGTATGAACGGGAAAGAACAATTCAACGTCTGCTTTCCTTGCTAATTGCCAACGAAGCAATACATTTTTGAGCTACATAATTATAATGGTAATGACTGTTTTGTTGGTGTTTCATACAACTGATAAAATGGTTGCTAAATATCATAATGAGATATACAGTGTTGCCATTAGAAAAGCGTCAAGTGTATAGTAAAAACGGGTAAAAAGGGTAAAAAATTACAAAAAAAGGGTAAAAAGCTCAAAAAAAAAAAAAATTTAACAAAAATTTTGGTATCGTGTTGTTTTGCTTTGCAAATAACACCTAAAAAAAAAGATTAACCCCCTGGCCCACGATGTCGAACGATAACGTTCGCTTAGATAAGACTTAAGACACGCACTTTTTATCGCGTCTATTTTTTACTTAATCAAGTTTTTTAATTCCACTATCAAGTTTGTGTCTTAAGTCTTATCTAAGCGAACGTTATCGTTCGACATCGTGGGCCAATGGGCAATAAAACAAAGGCTAAAAAAACAAGAAACTTAGAATATTTTTGAGCATGTTAAAATTTTAAATAAATAATTAATTTTATTATCAATTCAGTTACCAGGAGTAAACAAAAAATTAAAATAAAATAACAATTCATAAAAAACAAAATATAAAGTTTTATAGAAAAACAATTTAATTTTCACAAAACAGATTTAATGAAATATTCAGACCTCTTATAAGTTTGATTTGAATTAATTTTTAAATAAACACTTGAAGGTAATTTGTAATTACAACAACAAACTTTTGGCTGAGTTTAAAGAAAATCGGTATCTGATCTTTGGTTTAAAAAAATTCATTAAACTATACGTTCTTTGGACTTCGGCATTTGAGTAAGGAAAAGAAAGTATACGAATAACAAAGTCAGCTAGTTCATGAAAAGGATTTTTTCCCAAATAATTTTTAAAATTGTAGACTTCAATCCAAAATTCATCAGTTCTTTCAATATTTTTCCATTTTTACAACGTTAGATTCTTTAGGGTAATTTCTATTTTATTTTTTAGAGACGAATCATCAATGAAGTTTTGTATGAAATCAATAATATCCGCTTCGCTATATTTAAAAATATTGTCAACACTAAATAACGATATTTTTGAAGCAATATAAAATTTGCGTCTTAGTTCGAGTACGTGATATTTTGTAAATTCTATTAAATTGTTCAATAATTTTATAATCTCTGCAAGACTTTTCGAAATGATAGCCAAGATAACAAAATTCGTTAACGCTTTCATCTAAATTACCTTCTAGATAATCAAAGTTTCTAATACTTTTAATCAGGTAATACAAATCGCTGTAAAGCTTGACATGGTCCGCATTGACTGACTCGAAAGCTAAATTTACTTTTTGGACTTCTTTCAAAACTGCACCAAAAAAAAAAAAAAAAATAGAAAAAGCGTCAAAAAATACCCTTTTTTAAAAAAGGGTATTTGAAAAAATAAAAGGGTAACGAGACCAAAAAAGCGTCACAAAATACCCGAAAAGCGTCAAAATGGCAACACTGGAGATATATGTACTTAAGCCAAATAATCTCTTATATTTCCCGGATGTTTTTTAAACATTCAATTTATTTATTGCAGATCTTGTGTGATCAGAACAGAGAACAGAATGAAAGCATTCGCTTTCATTGTATATTCACACCATTCGTCACTCGACAACATCAACTATTGATGTTGCCATGTAAATCATACATTGTTTTTGTTGATTGCCTTTTTCGTATTCGTTTTTATAATGCCTGTATATATATATATATATATATCAGAGATGTACACGAGTTGATTCACTTTTTTTCTATATGTATGAACTCACTGTTTTTGTTTTGTTTTCAATCATCAACATGTGCTAATAACATTGCTTGCAGTGTTTGCGCTCTCCTAATTGCTTGTCATTTTCTCAATCACTTTTTAAACGCCGTTAGCAATAACGAATCAAAAATTGTAACTGTGTTTAACAATCAAATGATTCATAAAAGCTCAGATTGCATAGTGCAAAATCAGTGCGTTAATTTTTTTTAAATAAGTTTTCAAGATGAACTCCGAAATAATAAAAAATATTGAAAACGGTGTTTTTCGTATTGTAAAAAATAAACAAAGCAGAAGTAAAATTTGGGATATTTTCTGTCAAATTGAATTTATAAAAACAACAAATACATACATATATTTATCTTTAAATAATAAAATATTGAACATGAAGTATTACATTATTTCTTTTGTTAACCTCTGTAAAATGGCTGAAATTTGTACTTATTTTTTCTATAATTATCATTATTACTATCCCTATAATACTACATATGTTTAAGCACTATCAAATAAAATTAAAAAGAATATGCGATAAATATAGTAAAGTGTATATTTACTCAAAAAGCTCTGCGTATATTCATAACACTCATACTGATTCAATGCTTTTGTGAATGGTAAGAGCTTACAGAATAAGCAAGCAATTATATGCATTTTGTAACAAACCACTTGCTGTGGTGAATCATGCAATGACAGCTTTCGTTTAGTTATGTATAGTGCTAACTCAGTCTTCACTTTTACAAAATAATAAATATGTCATTTGAATGGTATTCATGCACATCTCTGATATATATCAAGCAACGAAATGTAATGATGACACATTAAAAAACAAAAACATTCGTACCATTCGTTCAGTATTCGTTGACCTGTTGGAATAATTAATGTATTTGTGTATAGTTTTGGCCTACTGATATGTTTTTTAGTACTTCAAATCAAGAATGATAAAATAAAGATTACGCTATGCGCATGATTTCCCGTTATGTGACGTAGAAGGGCCATTCCAAGGGTTACCAATAATGCTTCATGTGTTAGAATTAAAATTTCTTGCGAAAAATTTATGTTTTATGTAGTAGTGATGTGATAGTATTCGTTGCTTTTGTGAGTATTAGGTGACATTAATAGAAGACATGCAATGCAATGGATGGTATTCGTCATACTTAATTTTTTTGAATGATGTCATGTATTGCTTTCCTCAAATGATGTAAATTGACAACAATATGCTCACATTTCGTGATTACATTCGAAAACATAAAATTCTGCATTCAAACCGTTCTCTGATACCGCTGCCATAAAACTATTTTTTTTATATAAATTTTCCAAATTCTTAAATGTTTTGCAATTTGTTTAATATTTTAATATTTGCCAGCTTTATAAAAATTCCCAAACATTTTTTAATTAGCTTGTAATTCCTTTACTAAAGGTTTATAGTGAAAATAATGAAAATCTCTAATCACTGATAATTCCCAGCAATTGAAATATAGAGGAACGAAAGTTATGATCATCTGTGATGGCCGATATTTTTCACGAAAAGCTGAATTTCATAAAAAAATTTTCATAATCTATGATCACTGATCTTCATTTTTTTTTTTTTTATTCAACATATTTATTTTATATTGGAAGTAGGTGCCTCAGCGCCACTAGGATATTATAGAGGCAAGCCGATGGCCGATATTTTTTACGAAAAGCCGAATTTCATAAAAATATTTGATAATCTATGATCACTGATCTTCACTTTTTTTTTTTTTTATTCAACATATTTATTTTATGTTGGAGGTGTCTCAGCGCCACTAGGACATTATAGAGGCAAGCTAGCATCTATTTTTACAAAATTTTTTACATATTCATTGATTTTGAATTAAATTATATAAAAATTGAGATGATTCTAACTTAATAGCAATTTGCATAAAAATCCTTGTAATTATTTAACCAGTGAAATTAGGGGGGGGGGGGGGGGAATTATGATCCTAATTTTTTCACCATATACCGATTCGAAAATATCGAATTTGTAGCTAATTTTGCTTTTATCACCCGGTTCCCACTATTCAGTCTGCTGTTTTAAAATATTTAATTGTTTATTTAATACTTGTAGCAACAGTATCATTGATTTCAGCTTCCGTTTCTGAATTTACATACACAAGTAGAGCACACAACGACCACAGTTAATCTACCACCATGTATATATACATTTGCTTTCCTTTTTTATTTTTTATATTATATTTTTATACTAACAAACACAACACACAACAAGTTCCTGGAAAATGTGTTCATTTATATAGAAAACTTAAATAAAATTTTATATTAATCCTGCTTTAAATGAAATCGTATGTGAAAATAATATATGGCATGTTGCAACAACAAATTTTAGGTCATGAAATAATTAAAAAGTAAAAATAGTAAAAGGAGTTGTACAATCAAGACATAAATAAAACTTTAAGAGAAATTATTTATAACACAAAACTAATATTTAATTCCTGGAAATGAGCAAACAAACTGCTGGACGTTTTCAATAATGTTAAAAGAAAAGAATAAAATAAAAACATACATAGATATGCTCTTTTTGGCTGCTGCTTTAATTATTTGCCACCACCTGCAGTCAATACACAAACTCAGCACGTTGATGCTTAAAGCTGCAGTGCAGGAGACGGAAATCGTTAAGCAAACTAAACACATCACATTAGTTGTGCCACTTGAACACTCAATGCAACTCCTTTAAACAATTTTTATGAGTCGTACAAGTTAAAAGAAAAAAATAGATGCAGAAATATGTATAACGAGCAAAAGATTTTCTAAGTAGAAACGACAGATTTAATGTTTGCTAAATTTTACGACTTTTTGACGATGTTCCGCCTGGCTCTCCACCAGACAGAAGACTGTTCTTTTCCTTGTCAGCTATGTTTGCTTGTTTGACTTTCTTTTGCAATAAAATCGTAAATGTTCAGAATTTCTAGTTTCCTCTTCACGTCTTTTCACTTCAAAGTAACTTCTTTTTTACTTATTTCTTTGGCTGTGCTCAAGTACGTGCGGAGTTTTCTACTTATAAAGAATTTCCAACGTTGATTTTGTGCATATTTTCTTTATACATTGATTGTGATAGTGAAACATTTTTTTTTTATGCAAAATGTCATGTAAATAATGGTGGCTACAAACTTACAGTTACAAGTGACTGACTGACTAAACTTACAGTTTGTATTTGTTAATATGGAGAAAAGGAAATAAATTTCTTATAATAAAGTAAAAAATGTAAATCGGGATTTAATTTTATATTTGATGATTCTTTGTGTATAAGAAATTGTTGGCAATTTAATATGTATAAATAAAATACTCGTATGTATATTACTATAAACAATATGTTGGCAAAAGCTAGTTATTATTTAGTAGTTTTAGACATTTTATTAAATAACTTTAATAAATTCCATTTAATTTCAAATGATTGGCCTGTGGCTGTATTTTAAAGAAAAAAATCTTTTGTAAAATGTATAAAACTTTAATGAATTTAATGAAATGGAAATTGAATGAAAATTTGTGTTTATGACAATATTACTAGTATGTCTTTAAAAGTTTATTTCATTTAAATATAATATACATATAGAATTTTTATTTGTTGTTGGGTTTATTGTTGCTCTAAAATCAAAAACTAAGTCAAATTGTCCTTAATGCTATTAACATATGGACAATATAAACTGTATCATAAAATTCTTGACCGTATTTTTATCAGCAAATACTTGCTGCTGTGTGCAGAAGTATCTCCCAGCAAACAATTTGACATCTATCATGATATATATGAAACTGTTGCTTTTGAAACAAAACAGATTATAGCTGTTTTGAATAAATATGTTACTTTGTTTTTGAACACGAATCTTTCATTGCAGCTACTTTGATTGCTTACAGTCTATCCAATTTTTATTGTATATTGCATATTGTATATTGTATATTGTATATTGTATATTGTATATTGTATATTGTATATTGTATATTGTATATTGTATATTGTATATTGTATATTGTATATTGTATATTGTATATTGTATATTGTATATTGTATATTGTATATTGTATATTGTATATTGTATATTGTATATTGTATATTGTATATTGTATATTGTATATTGTATATTGTATATTGTATATTGTATATTGTATATTGTATATTGTATATTGTATATTGTATATTGTATATTGTATATTGTATATTGTATATTGTATATTGTATATTGTATATTGTATATTGTATATTGTATATTGTATATTGTATATTGTATATTGTATATTGTATATTGTATATTGTATATTGTATATTGTATATTGTATATTGTATATTGTATATTGTATATTGTATATTGTATATTGTATATTGTATATTGTATATTGTATATTGTATATTGTATATTGTATATTGTATATTGTATATTGTATATTGTATATTGTATATTGTATATTGTATATTGTATATTGTATATTGTATATTGTATATTGTATATTGTATATTGTATATTGTATATTGTATATTGTATATTGTATATTGTATATTGTATATTGTATATTGTATATTGTATATTGTATATTGTATATTGTATATTGTATATTGTATATTGTATATTGTATATTGTATATTGTATATTGTATATTGTATATTGTATATTGTATATTGTATATTGTATATTGTATATTGTATATTGTATATTGTATATTGTATATTGTATATTGTATATTGTATATGGTATGATACAACTATCTGAATGTGAACAAAAAAATCAACAATGTCTGAATATAAAAATTATAAATATGTAATTGTATGTAAAATTTAAAATTTCACAAAAAATCGAAAATTTTACCAAAAAACTTAAAGTTTAGAAAAATCTTAAATCTTTTTTTTTTTTTAAAGTAAATTTTGTAAAAACTCTAAAAATTTAAACAAACCAGCAATTTTGCAAAAAAATTTAAAATTTTACAAATCATAAATTGAAAAAAAAAAATCAAAATTCATTATTTATAATGATTGAAATCACTATTTTGTATTTTGATCATATGGGACGAGTTGTTTTCGGTCTCTGCTATAATAGAGCAAAATTTTTTATATTAGAAGTCGAGATGATAATAAATTTTAGAATGATATCGGAGTCAATTGTTGAAATATTCAATTAAATACTTGTATTCAAATACTTTGTAAATTATAAATCTTGTAGTCTTTGAAATGATTTGTATTTTAATTCAAATGAAAAAAATAATTTTTCTTTACTTGTTTTAAAACCGTTGAACAATAAATTTGTTTTCTCCATATTTTACCTTAACAAATATCTGTATTTTATCTGGTTATGGGCCCAGACATGGCTGAAGAAATGTTTTCTATAAATTTGTTTGAGGGTCGGAATTTTGATAATTGGAGATTCAGATTGGAAGCAGTTCTAGATGAGCATGGACTATTAAATTTAATAAAACAAGACGTAGAAGAATTGGTAGCTCAAGAAGCCAATGCTACTAAGGTGGAAGAGTTTAAGAGAGGCGACAGGAAGGCTAAATCCATAATCATCAGAAGAATAGCTGATTCTCATTTAGAATATGTTAAGGACTGTAATAGTTCTTATGAAGTTTTGCAGGCGCTTATAAATGTGTTTGCAAAGAAAAGCATTTCAAATCAATTGTTCTTAAGAAAGAAGCTAATAACAATGAAATGTGAAGAATCTGAAAGCTTAAACGAATTTTTCTTAAAATTTGACGGATTGGTAAGGCAATTAATATCGTCTGGTGCAAAAATGGAAAAACTTGACATAATTTGTCATTTGCTTATCACACTGCCGGAAAAATATAATAACGTTGTTACTGCTATTGAAACCTTAAACCCAAATAATCTGGAATTGGATTTCGTCAAAAATCGATTGCTGGAAGAAGAACGTAAGCGAGAAGTTGTAAATAAAATTGATTCAAGTGAAAATGTTGCAATGAAAGCAACTTTCAAATTCAAATGCCATTATTGTGGAAAAGTTGGTCACAAAAAGAAAAACTGTTTCAAGTGGAAAAAGGATCAATCCGGTAAGAATGTGAATTTTACAGACTCTGAAGTAACTTTTATTGCGGATGAAGATTGTTTTGGTGTTGAATCTACTACACGAATGAAATGGATTATAGATTCTGGGGCCAGCGATCACATGTCAAATAATGAACATTGCTTTGATAATTTACAAGTACTTAAGAATCCAGTGATTATTGGTGTTGCCAAGGATGGTGTTTCTATTCAAGCTAATAAAGTCGGAACAGTTCGTGGTATCATAAACATAAAAGGAAAGACTTTAAGAATTGCAATTAAAAACGTATTATTCTGCAAAGATTTAAAATGTAATTTATTTTCTGTTCGTCGAATTGAAGATGAAGGTATGAAGGTCGTGTTTCAGAACAAAAATGCAAAAATATATAAAGGCGAATCTCTGTTGCTTGAAGCTGAAAGAAAAAGCAAACTCTATGAATTCAATATGGAATACCAAAGTGCATCTGTGAACATTGCTGACAAACAAGGTATTGTTGGCTTGTGGCATCATCGTCTAGGTCACCTGAATTTTTCTGACATGAAGAAGCTAAATAAAATTGTGGATGGTATGGATGACTTTGTAGGTGAAAAGTCATTTTGTGAATCATGTGTTTTCGGAAAACAAACACGAAAACCTTTTAAAGTAAATGCCAAAATAAAAACTTCGAGAATTTTGCAACTAATACATAGTGATGTGTGTGGTCCGATGGACACTATTTCTTGGGATGGTAAAAGATACATAGTAACTTTTATAGATGATTTCTCTCATTTTACTTCAGTTTACATGATGTCGAAGAAATCGGAGGTTTTCAATTGTTTTAAAACTTTCAAGTCTATGGTTGAAAATTTACATAATAGTAAAATTGCTGCTTTAAGATGTGACAATGGTGGCGAGTACTCATCTGTTGAATTTAAAGATTTTTGTAAAACGTCTGGAATTTCTATTCAATATACGAATGCATATACCCCTGAACAAAATGGAACATCTGAAAGAATGAATCGTACTTTGATTGTAACCAGATAAAATACAGATATTTGTTAAGGTAAAATATGGAGAAAACAAATTTATTGTTCAACGGTTTTAAAACAAGTAAAGAAAAATTATTTTTTTCATTTGAATTAAAATACAAATCATTTCAAAGACTACAAGATTTATAATTTACAAAGTGTTTGAATACAAGTATTTAATTGAATATTTCAACACCCTTGCCCAATTAAATAAATCCAATATTATTTCTAAAATTTGTAAATGGCAGTTTAGATAGAGATTTTGTAAAGAAATCGGCAATCTGTTCTTTAGTTGGCTTATATAGGATCCATTTCAATTCGTTTACCATATCAAAAGTTTTATCCAAAATAGCGAGAGTAGTTTATACTCTAATACAGGAGTGCCCAAAAGTTGTTTATGTAAGAGCAAACACCAATACATTTAAATAAAACCTAATTTTTATTCTGTATTTTTTGTTGTAAAAGCCAATACATACAAAGAAACAAGACACTTTTTTAAACAGTATCATAAGTTAAACAAAAACAAAATCTACATTGATGATCGCAGTCACCAATGTTTACCAGTAGAGCATACGAAAGTGTTGTTGCTTTGCACTTGCGTGTATAGAGTGAAGTACGACAAAAAAAAAATAAATAAGGCAAAGTTGTTTGTGTATTTCGTATTGCTAGTACTGAGTGCTGTAATGAGTATACAAAACTCACAGCCTATAGCTAAGAGTTTTTACAAATACAAAAGAGCACTAAGAGTATAGGGCTTGGGCACTTCTGCTCTAATACTATATAAATCTCCCGTACTAAAAGAGTTTCCGATTAAGTGGCTTATAGTTTGTATCCTGAAACCTATTTCGGATTGTGCGGAACCTGAAAGATTTTTAACACCATTTGTAGTTTTCCCAATAAAAATCTCGCTTGGTTTCAAACTACACTTTTATGCCCTTTTAAAAATGCTGTAAAAACTCATACGCTAAAGGGGAACGAACCATCTGTTGTTGGCTGTTTGTTTTAGTTTTTAGGTAATAAAACAAAAGTTCGTAATAAATTGTTTTGACTTTTTATTTGCCTTTTTATTATTATAACCTATAATTACATATAAGTTTTTATATGTATGTAAGACTCTTTGCAAGGGCAAAGCGAAGCAATGCCAGTGTTTCAAAGTATAAATGACCATATAAAATGAAAGACGTTGTAGTGTACTTAAGAGAATACTCGTATCTCGCATGTTTTAATAACAAATACACAAACATTCAGACATTGAAAGCTACAACTACTGTTACAATTTATTACCACTTCCTTGAGTAGTCATATTTATGGACACGAAAGTTTCTAAAAAAAGGTATTTAAAGATGCTATTTGCAACTATTACTTGTGTTGTATAGTAAGTAGAGCAACAAAATAACAATAATACCATTTTTATTTAATGTTCTGTGTGGAAGAGAGTAAGTTTGTTTATGTCATGTGTTAATGAATTATTGCCAAAAATGAAATTTAAGAACTGTTTGCCGGAACTAAACGCACTCCTGCAAGTTGGCGCGCAAGTAAAAAGGTTTTTTTGTTTTGTAATTAACACAGCATGTGACTGTGAAAACTAAAGAACTTTTATGTTTCTTTCATTGTTTGCTGTTTTCTTTCGGTTATATTTAATAGTCTTGGTGGTAATTTTCAATAAAATGGCAATGAAAACTGGATTTTCACTCATATTAAGTGTAGTTTATACGTAAATCATAAATGAGCGCAATAAATTTACAGCATGAAAAACATCTCTGGAAAATTTACCGCATAAAATTATTTCATGAAATAATAATGAAAATATTAAATATAAGAGTCTTTAATCTACAGCCTCTAGGTTAAATTCCTGCCTGATCTCTGGAGTCCTTTAGGACGAAATTTAACCTAAAGTTTTCAAACGCTCTTGTTTAAGTATGAAACTATTAACTTTTTTATTACCATTATCTTTATTATAGCTGCAGGGTAATTAAGATTCGTCTCACTCATATAAAATAATTTCACTTCAAATTATATTTGAAGTTATAATAGCAATTGATTTCTATTTTCTTATTTAACAATAAAACCATTAAATAATAGAAGAAAGGTTTCCTTTGTCTTTAAATTAATTTTCTTAAATGATTAGTAATGGGTCGCAAATAAAACACACGCTCTCAGTCAGTCGCATGTTTGAGTATTTGATTTAAAGTCCTTAAAAGTACATTAAACTCACACATATTAATAGGTTACTAACGAAAAATCAATAAATGTAGTATTTGAAAAAAAAAGAAGAAAAATTTCTAGAAAATACAACTGCATTTCCGTTTTTAAGTTGGGCATTTTTGTTTTTGCCATATTTATTTAACCATACGTGGATTATAGGACGATGTTGTGCGAAAAAGAATTATTTAACTACACTGAAACTAATTTGCATAGTTACTGACTTGGAATGAAAAGTTTTTGGACTTAATGCTGCAAGTAGTGTTCAGTACTGAATTTTAGAACATTAAATTCAGTAGAAAAATTATTATTCTTTATATATATTATGAAGTAGAACAAACTAAAAGTCCATTGAATGTTCGATATTTATCAGACATTAAAAACCTTCTGTACTACAAATTATAAAGCGAATCAGTAATCCAATCTACTCCGGAGTAATAACCTGTTGAAAACGGTCAAAGTGTTAATCAAAGTAGCAATTGATTACCAACAAATTCGCACGAATAATGATAATGTATCACCATTACGGGCCAATTAGTTACTCCAGTTTTCCATGGTTGTTAATTGCAGTACTAATTACATAATAGTCTTCCATAATTGTGGTAAAAATTGATGATGTTCTCTAATTGATTCTGTAAAATCGTCAATATATCGAGCCATTACCGCCAAAATAATGTATCCCACACCATAATCGATTAATGTTTTTTATCGAAATCGATAGTTCAACATCATTTAAAATTATTAAAATTAAATGTATTACACAAAACAATATTTACATTATAAATTTTAAAATAATGGCTTTATTCAAACTGATTTTATTTAAAAAAAAACCTTCCCCTGTAAAATTTTGAGTTTGTGGGATACATTTTTTCGGCGGTTATGGCTCGATATATAGTCATTATTATTTCTTCGAGTATGAATTCATTCATTTCTTTAAAAAAATATTGTAAAGACTTTTTTAACTAGAACATTGTTTTTCAAAGAAAATAAAACAAATAATTTACTATTAATAAAATCATTTACATTTTTATTATATTGAAAAATAAAATGAAAATCGAACAGTTATCCATCTGTCGATTTTATTTTTCTAAACATTCTCAAACACATTTTAGAAAGTCTATTTCGTTAGTTCCACAGAAAATAATCCAGTGATGTTAAATCACATGAGCGGGCCGGCCAATTAACAGCTGAGTATCGTGATTATTAGGGGATCCGGAAATTTGGTTTGCAATAAATTGATTGTTTTCGATTCATATCATCAATTACACTGTGCTAGTTGAAAAAGCCCACTAAAATCGTGTACACTGCATCCAGTGGTGCTAACCGTTTTTTAGGTTAGCTCTAGATTACGAGATATAGTGTTATTTAAAAAAATGGAGGAAACTTGAAACTCGAATACTGTTTATTGAAGTAAATAGAAAAATTGAAATTCGGCGATAAAATTATCAAAATTATCTAAATTAAATTAAATGTTGATTTCTTCGACCTTTTTTTTTTTTTTTTGATAAAATAAAAAGTTTTTTCGAGCTCGAGGCCAATTATTTGTAAAAAATGTATATATTATTTATTAAATTATTTCTTCCAATATTTCGATATCCTTCGGATATCATTATCAAGGAATGAGTTACAATTATATTTTTAATTCAATAATGAATGAATGAATAATACGTCTCTTAAAAATATAATTGTAACTCATTCCTTGATAATGATATCCGAAGCATAGCGAAATATTGGTACTTTTTAATTTAAAGTACTCGCAAAAACATAAAATACTGCACAAATATGCAACAGGGGATACATGCATCATTTAAGTACATTATGGCCACCTAAAAGTCTTCTTAAGTTTACTCATGCATTTGACAGACTTTTCGTTCATTTTTCACAGTTGCTTAAGCTAGCTTATGCACATTATGGTTGGGCCTCTACACTGATTGTTAACTTTGCCACCAAAATAAGGCGTAGCAAGTTGAGCTGTAGTAGCAGTCTAAAATATTCAATATATCCGAATCTTTTGCGTACAATAGTACAATACACCATTCCCTGCACATTTTGTATTGTTCCTAGGTACCCACTGATATACCAAATAATAATCCCATATTTCTTACAAGGACTTTAGCACCTGATAACACACAGTTGTAGACAAGCAAGCCCTTATTTTGAATATTTAGCGACATAAAGTTCGGGGAAATATGATTTTACACCAATTATTTGAAACGTTTGACAAGTAAAGGCCCAACCATAATGTGCATAAACTGGCTTAAGCAAGCTTAAGCAACTGTGCGAACACATGTAAAACGTATGTGCAAACCATAATGTACTTAATGAAACTTTTCGTTAAGTTTCATTTGCTTAAGCAAAGTGCCAAAATGAACGCACTTTCCGTACGGAATCATCTGTTTTTTATCACTTTTTTTTATTATTTATTCAACAATTAGCAGTTTTTACTGTTTGCAAATTTTCAATAAAATAAAACATAAAATAAACAAATACAGGGCTGTAATTTTTGGTACTTTATAATTTAAAGTACTTGCAAAAACATAAAATACTGCACAAATATGCAACAAGGGATACATGCATCATGTAAGTACATTATGGCCACCTAAAAGTCTTCTTAAGTTTACTTATGCATTTGACAGACTTTTCGTTCATTTTTCACAGTTGCTTAAGCTAGCTTAAGGTGCTATCAGACGGGATGTATTTTACATATGTACTGTCACTTTTCTTACCCATATGTAATTCCGTATGTATGTCAAAATTTCCATTTTACATACGATTCATAATTTTTGCTATCAGACCTGTTTATGTTTTTCCGTATGACATAACCTATAAATGTAAACAAAAGCTGCCTTTTTAACGTTAATAAATTTCAAGAATTGCTTCTTTTGGCCAATCTAACTGCAATAAATATAATAAACATAATTTAATTTATTAAAAATCGAAAAATTCATTTTCTTTAATTTTTCTTTCCAATATATTCTTTCAAACAATTTTGTTTCAAAACAAATCAGCTGTTTTGTTTATGTTTGTCACAGGAAAATAGAGTGTGTTCTAATCGAAAAAATTACATATGTATTTCCACATGTTTGGGCCTTAACTGTTGAAGAAAGTGAATGAGAACAACGATTTTATAATTATGCCAGGAACTTTTCAATCCCTATTACAGTTACTGTAAATTTTATATAAAAATGGTGTAATGTTTTCAGTCACAATTCCAAATATGTCTTACCATGTCTACAGATAATTATGTTTAACAAATTGCTTAGATTACGGTTATAGCAAAATTCTGTATTGTTTTTTCTCTCTCTGCTTTTGTTAATGCTCATTACTACAATGTTGTTGTTGTTATTGTTGTCCAAGTAGTTGGTTTATTTCTCTTAATGTTGTGACAATTGATTATGTGGTCACATTGTTTTACAGTATGTGTCCATGTATTAGTATGTAAGTGTGTGTTTACAATTAGAATTTGTTGTATCCCTGCAGGAAATGTCAATAGTGAAACAGTACTGAATTGCTATTGACACAGTCACCAGTACTAGTGACTTAGTATACCCCAGACAATGCTAATTACTATAGACATTTAACATGTGCGTGTCATTGAAAATCCACTACTGACATTGGTACTATTGACAAGGTAGTTCTTTTGGGACCACATTGTCTACACTTTTGGTACTTTTCTGAAATAGAAAATAAAAATGCATTTTTTTTTTGCTAATTTTTGGAGTTTTATTAAAAAAAAAAATAAAATACTAAAAAATATTCAATAAAAAATAAATTCGAATACACCCAGAGTCTTTGGCGAGAATCGAACCCGCAACCCTCTGAATGATAGTCCGGCACACTGTCGCCTAGTCTATCGGGGCTCACAATTGAAAAAAGATAATTGTATAATAATAACCATTGTGACAATGCTGCGGACAATGTCGCAAAACCGTCACCAAAATAGTAGACAAAAGTGGTGACTTGGACACACTTGTCCCCAGGTTTCCTTCAGGGATATTGTACATACATACATATACATACATACATACATTGTATCCATGTCTATGTTTATAATCATTTTCATTTGCATGTCCATGTTTATGTCTCTTCCTTTTCTAATCCTCAACACATTCACAGTCAAATATTCAAACATTCTTCAAACTCTTACAACTTGCATGGGTATTTAATATGTATGTATGTATGTAGATGTGTGTGCTGGTATTTTGCCTGGCTGCCTGCATGCTTGAACATGCATGCTTGAATTTTGTTTAGCATTTTTTGGTTAAATAGAAATCCTTGTTGCCGTATTGTGTTCGGTGTCATGTGTTTATGTTTATTTCACTGTTGCTGTACGTTTGAATGTTGTTCGTTTTGTTTAGTATTGTTGCAGTTGTTGCTGTTGCTGTTTGTGCACTACTGCCACAGTTGAATTGTTTGTACAAATAAAACATTGTTGAAATTGTGTTGGTTATATCCTGGTCTGGTCACTTTGTTTGCATTGTGTGTTGCTGGTTTATAATGGTATTTACAATTACATTTGCAGTTGTAATGTTAACAAACAACATAAGCAAGAACAACAACAATAACTGGAACAACAACAACAACAACAAACACAAATATAACAGTAACAGTTAAAATATTGCATTTATTGTAGTTATACAGATTATTATACGTTTTTGGTTTCTGCTTTCCAATGTGGCATTTTATTATAGAGACATTTGTGGCATTTTCATTGTAAACAATATGAATGTTGTTGCTGGTCGGTCGGTCGGTTGGTTGGTTGATTTTGTTTCAATTGCATAATTATGTACGGCATATTGTGGACAATTGAATGTAAATAGAATTAGCAAAAAAAAAAAAAAAGCTACAAAAAAGCAACACTCAAAGTGCCATAAATAAACAAAGATCTATTCATTTACGGATATCTAGTTTGAATTAAATTTTGTCATGGTGGGATTCGAAGGGGTCAGTGCAATCTATGATTGCAAGTTATGTTGAATTGTTCTTAAATTGACCGCTCATAACATGCTATTGAGTTTAACATTTATGGCGTTTTCTTTTCTGGCAAAAATGTTAGACGTTTTTCCCATTTCGTATTTTTTTTTAATTGTTTTGTGTTCTTTTTTGAAAAAATGCCAACACTACTAAAGTGTAGTGTGTTCTTTTCTATAAATGCCACACTATAAAATTAAAAAATGTTGCACCTTTTACACTCTGTATTTTTAGAGGGGGAGAATCGCACGATAAAACAGCTGACATTTGTTTTGTTTATGAATGTGTATTTGTTTAAAAAAACAAAAAAAAAAAAAAATATATACAAAATGGAAAATATTACTACTTTTTTATGTGCTGAAAAAATGTTGGATGACTTGTTGGATTCATCTTCATCATCTAATGATGATGAAATATTTGATATGATTATTGAAAGAAATCCACAACCGTGAGTGAAAGCCTGTGTAGAAAACATAATTAATGAATACTCTGAAATTGATGTATGTACAGTGGGTGGCCAAATTATTAGTTACACATGCAAAATTGTTTAGTTTGAAGCCGTATAACATTTTAAAATATTGGAAATTTATCCTTTTATTTTTTCTTTTAGGTAAATTAAGTGTTTCTAATTCAATTAAAAATAAATTCTTTTGTTTTAAAAATATATATTTGAGGAAAAGAAATATTACAACATTTTTTGAAAAAAAATCTTAATATTTCGTAGAACCTTCTTTGGCATCAATTACAGCTTGCACCCTTTTTGGCATGCTCTGAATGCATTTTTAAACATTTTCTTTTAGTTCTTCATCGTGATGTCAGACTTTAGTCAATTTAATCAAAATTGCATATTTCATACTTCAGAGCAGAATGACAGATAATGATCTACAACTGCACTCTAATGTCACCAATCATTGTTTAATACTGCACAAAATATTTAACAGTATTACCAGAATTAACATACGAAAACATCTGGTACAAGAAATAAATTTATATGCGTTTCAAAAACGGTTCAATCTTAATTAATAAGTGTAACTAATAATTTGGCCACCCACTGTATGTCAAATTTCATAGGACAATGTCTTCTACTTCTTATATATGTATGTACATATGTTTATATAGTTATTTAATTTGTATAGTTAAGTCGGGTAGGTGCCATTGGTTTGCTTTTTCTTAAAAAAAAAACAGCTGTACATGAAAAAAAAGTGTCACAGTGTTGTGATTTTATGTTTTATTCTGATCATTAAAAATGCGACATCTTAAAAAATGTGGCAGGTCAAACAATCGGTCAAGTAAGAACTTGATTTAAGAGGTATTTTAATTATAAGTTAAGGTAATAACATCAATGTTTACATATTAGACAAATTGGCCTCCGATGCCAAAGCAACACACTTGCTCAAACCACAATTTACGTGGACTTTACGTAGTAGTTCCAAGTCCCTAATGATTGTGATTACACCTCTAGTCTTTCATATAGAATTACCATGTTATTCTAAAGTCTGGCAGTTTTTTTTAGTATCTGTAATTCTCCTATTAAAGTGCTTTTCAGACTTGTTTCAAAAACTCGAATAGAAACTAAAGAAAATTATTACCTTTAAAATTTGTAACAAAATTTTTAGTATTGAAAAACAATTGTCATTTACATATTACAGTAATAATAATAAAAATTTACATATTTTGATTATTTGTTTAAATTTGTATGTGTGTGTGTGTATATATGTACATATACACAACAATGACGGAGAAGACAATATTTGTTCTTTACAACAATTGAAAAATTGAATTGAGTTTATAAATGCAATATCAAAATAAAAAAAAAAATATATGTTGGCAAAATTTTACAACCCCCTTAAAATAAACTCCTGCTCCTGCCTAAAGTAGCAAGTTTTATTGTAAAAAAAATTTAAAGTTTTAAAAATGCAAAGACAATTTGACAGGAATGAAAATAATAGACATACAAACGTCTGTCTATGCGATTTTTTACGGAGCTCAGTTTTGTAGCAATAATTTTTGAAAACGCCTTCAAAAGAAAAAAGTGTCTTATTTTAGTGTAGTGTAATAAGTGGTTATTGAGTAACGAGTAACTGATTTCTGAAAGAAACTGGAGTTTTATATTTAAGCATTAAAACTCAAGGAATTGTGATGTTAGTTAAACTTTCTCAAATATTTATTTTTTATTTAATGACATTTTTTTTGCGTGTGAGGTAGGGTTTAAAATGCCTTCGCACTTACAGTTGGTCATCACCAACTACATTGAGTGGTGTATCCACTAATACAATCCCTCCACCTCATCTGGTGAGACTACCTTCCCGGAACCGCTTCCTGCATTACTACGAGAAGGCCCAGAGCGACGTCCTAAAAAGGACCATTTACACTCTCCCATGTTTGGGAACGCAATTTTAAAACCCGTGTCAAGTTATCGGTTCATATTTTTATGTTTCTAAGCTCTTTTGTCACGTTGTATTGCAGAGCATCCAGGTCTCTTTTCTTCGCACGTAATATTAGCTCTATTTATTTTCTTACAACATTCCAGTTCTCCTCGCATTGAAGCATTGGTCTGAAAGGACCAATTTGTTCCATTAATATATTTCTTTCATTATGCCATCGTTTGTTTACTCGCAGTATATACATCCTGGATCGCTTACCTTCCCCACACGGTATAGGCACTTTCTAAAATATCCGTGATTAGAAAGAAACTGAGTCAAAAAATAGTTGACTTCCCCAAAAATCTTTTTAATCCATCTCTCTATGTTGGGGATAAGTCTCGCCGTCTATCTTCCGGTTTTGGCAGCACTCCATCTTTCTTGCCATCGTTGTACTGTCTGAATTCGCAGTTCCTCCATTCAAAATGTTCGCTCACTTGCCAGAAGGTCTATAGGTATCTCGCCACTGATTACAAAAATTGCAACACCAAAGACTGTGCGGTAGGCTGAAGCAACTCTTAATGCCGCCGTTCGTTGTACCGCCTCCATCTTCTTGTGCCTGGTCTTTGTTTTCAATGCGTCTCCCCAAATCACACTACCGTACAGCAGCACCGAATTTGTAGTTGCCATAATTAATCTTCTCTTGCTCTGCGTAGGTCCTCCAATATTTGCCATCAACCTGCTTAACATGCCAGTCACTCTTGCCGCCTTGTTGATCGCATGCTGTATCTGAGCCCAGTGAGTCCACAATCAAGCCTGACTCCCAAGTATTTCAGAGACCTCCGTATTACAAGGGATATATCATCTGCTCTCATAGTTACCTCGAGTGGCATGTGACCTCGTGTCATCAAGATTACCTGGGTCTTATCTCCAGCAAGCTCTAGGCCATGACATTAAAACTGAAGTTTTAGTATCTAAAACAAGTGATGATAAAGAAATGGTCGCAACCATACCACCAAGGGAAACCTAATATGGACTGGATGTAATATGGAAGCTAATGAGGTGTATGAGAATTACTCCAAGAATAAGTTTGACATATGAAGTGACTTTAGAAGTTCCCGATTGAAGAATATTTTTTGCATTATTTAAGCCACAATTTTTCTGAAACGGCTTGGCTTTTATTCCAGCTATCTCTTTCAATTCGTTGTTGATATGCCTATATATATTTACGTTATTTTTATTTTCTTTGGAAAGGGTAAGTTGAAGAAGTAAGGTGAAAGAAGAAAGCTTTTTATATCACAACTCTGCAATTGCGCCTTATGTTTGTTTTTAGTGCAGAATTGCAGCGCCTCTGGTGGTGAGTAGGCGCATTATTTTTGAAGCTTTATTTTATAGCCTTTATTTAATTATTTTACTTCGGTGGCGTTTGAATGCTATACCACCGAAGGAGAGTGCTGTGATAAATATTAGTTCTGATAGATAGAAGAAAACTAACAATTATCAGAAACTGATGTTGTTTGAGTGGCAGCGGCTGGGTATCGAACCCGGGCTATAACTACCAACTCATGCTTAATGATCAAATGAGCTAACCAATTAAGCTACAGCACCTCCTTTTTGATTTCGATTCGATATTATTTCGAATATTAAGATTCTTATTTCTTTCAGAATTCTGTTCCATTGTTCATTATAATAGGGTCCTAACTTAAAACCGATATCTCCCACCAGTGAATTCAAGATTCTTGTAATTCGGGGATTAGCCAATGTAGATTATACAGACAATCTATTAGTTCTGACTGATTCAGCTTAGATTTGTTTTCTGCATTTGTCTCAGGGTATCTCATTCTCCCTCTTTTATCAGCGGTAAACGTGTCAATTCAGATTGTGAATATACCTCCATTCTCAAAGTTTGAAACTAGACCTTTTATTATACCCTACACCACCATAGTGGGGAGGGTATATTGGATTTGTGCTGATGTTTGCAACGCCCAGAAATATTGGTCCAACACCCACCTTAAAGTATAGCGAGCGACTCAGAATCACTTTCTTAGTCGATTTAACGATGTTCGTCTGTCCGTCCGTCTGGTTGGCTGGCTGTCCATGTAAAACTTGTGCGCAGAGTACAGGTCGCAATTTGGAAGATATTTCGATAAAATTTGGTACATAATATTTTTTTGAGCCAAGGATGGATGGGATTGAAACTGGTGGAAATCGGTCAATTATTTCAATTGGCCCACATACAAATGTCCTCCCGAAATTGGGGTTGACCGATCATAAATGTTTAAATTATGCAAGTATCCAAACAGATTTCATCAAAAATGAGTGGTAAATGAAGCCAAATCACATCTACAAATTTTGTGCAGATCGGTTCATAATTAGTCGTAGCTCCCATATAAAGCCCACTTCCGAAAATCACTTTATGCTCCATAAATCTTTTAAAAGTATTTATATCGAGATAAAGTTTAACACATATAATATTTATACTCACAGACATCATGACACTAAAGTTTTGGATGATCGGTCCATAATAGGTCATATCTCCCATATAGGGCACATTTCTGAAAACCTGTTTTATACATATACTGGGTGTAGGGTATAATATGGTCGGGCTTGACCGACTCTACTTTCTTACTTGTTAACGCTAAGATATGTGGACATTTTGTTTTCACATATGAAAGCATTAACCATCGACCTGCGCTAAGTCGTTTAAATTTCCATTGAGATAACCGAAATTAACTTTATTTTGTATAAATACATACAGCTCAGTATACTTTTGCATGTTTTTGCACCACTTATCGAACCACTTCCAACAAATAAACATACATTTTGAAAGTACAAGGTCTTCTTTAGACTTTAGAAACCGTCTTGCTTGAATTTGTGTATCTTAATTTATGGAGAGCCAAATTTTCTACAACACTAAACATCGCGCTAGTAAACTTGCACCCACAAATGTGGTTGCAAATAAAGTCGAAAACTTTCTCCTTTAATATTGACTACTTTGGCAGTAGACTGTTTTTTTTTTGTTCTAGTTAAGACCACATATGTTAATATGAGAAAAATCTTATGTTTTATGTTCTCTCTTTTGATAAATACAAATAAAAAGGGAAACTGTTCATTGAAAATGCATAAATTTCGTTTTATATTTCCTTGACAATGCTTGGCAAAGAAGTTTGTGGCTGTGGCAATATTCCTAGGAAATCAAAGGAGTGTGGGGGTCTCAAAACTCGTAAAAGTTAATGTAAAATATTTAAATCTATAAATTATGCTAAAATATAAAAATCACCATCTAGCAGTAATATGATTTGATGTAATAAATAAAATGGAACAGGCGAAGAAGATTTCCAAGGAAACTTGTGCATATAAGTGCAAATAAAGGAGTTCCTATACAAGAATGTGGTGGTGATGATGATGATAATAAAGATAAAGTTTAACCACCAATCTAAGTAGAAAGAGGAATAAGTTTTTTTTTGTTTTGTTTTTTGGTTATTTAGTGTGGTGAGGAAGTGGAACATGAAAAGGGTGTGAACTTTCACAATTGTGGTTGACAGAAAACTGGAAGACAAGGGGATGAAGAGATGGTCGCAAGAAGAATTAAAATGTAAACAATAAGGAAGTAAATTTGCAAATAATAAATAATAAAATTTAATTCAATTTCAACTCAATTACTTTAATAATGTTTCTTTCAATATTGCTGTATGTATTGTAGAAGAAATTTTACTCTAATTGTTGATTTGTTGAGCTAAATGCGGTAATTTGTTTGTAAACAATTTTCCACCAATTAGTACTTAACTGCAATACAATTAATGATTAAGCAGAAAAATGAAAGAAAATTACAGCAAATAAACACATACAAACCCTACATACAATGTACCCCAGCATACCATTCTAGGAGCGCTCCGAAAATGGAGTCAGAAAAGAGTTTAACAAAAGAGCATTTTCGGAGCGCTCCGAAAAAAGGAGTCAGAAAAGAGTCCAACAAAAGAGCATTTTCGGAGCGAAAGAAAAATTTGCTTGTTACTGTCCTGAGTCTCAGTATGACTCAGAAAATCCACTTAATTATGTGTGTACCAAAGCGTTGTTGTCCTGTTATTTGTGCTTTGAACAAAAAAAAAAAAAACAAACATAGCTGTACCACACAAGAATGATAAAAACAAGATTGCACAGAGCCCAAGAAAAACCTCATAAAAGAATCTTTTCTGACATTATCTAAGAGCTCTTTAAGAGCCCAAAAAAACCCTCATTAAAGACTCTTTTCTGAGATTATCTAAGAGCTCTTTCTGACGGATCATTTTCGAATGTAGTGACCCTCTTTTCTGAAGGTTTTCGGAGCAATAATGATTGTTTCTTGAGCTCATAAAGAGCGTTAACGCGCCGAAAAAGGTGGCAGAAAAGACTCTTTTCGGACTCATATGGCTTGCTGGGACATTACGTGTATACATACATATGTATGTATATGAAATGTGGAAAAAGAGAAAAACTCCTGTTAATGACTTTTCAAACTGAAATCAATGCTTAAATCTGCAAACAATGTAACCAGCAGCAACAATTGTATTTATTGTTTCTATTTATTTTCTGATTTTCCTTTTTAAACATCCAATGAATGAGTTCACATAACACAGGTTCTCTACGGACTTTTCTAATGAATGCGAGTGTAAAAGTTCACTCTACAAGTTCAGAAGGTGGATAATTTGGTAACCTTTTTTTACTTCCTGCTATTCATTTCCTTCCGCTAAATGTTTGTTCGTGAATACCTGTATACATATGTAAGCATATGTGTAAGTGTATTGTAATACTGTAACAAAAGTCAAATGTAGTGTAATTAATATTTATAATGTATATGTTTGCTTACTCTCTGTGTGTGTATGTGTGTATAATGTGCTCACTAATTAACTTGTAATCTTAGATGTCGCGTCTTTTTAACTTGCTTTCTGTGTATTTGTGGCAACAAAGAAAAGTCTAGAGTGAAATTAACATGTGTTAAACAACGACCACATACCACATACTCTTGCATTGTGTCTCTAGAAACTTGAAAATACACTTTATTTACATTCCCTTAAGTGGAGCCGTGCCATAAGAGGATTATAAATGCAAAAGGTTATAAAGTGTATTTTCAAATTAAAGTATCACATTCATAATCTTTGTTTATTTAAAAGTGCTATAATTAATTCTTGGAAAATTATTGCTTAAATTTTATTAACTAAGTAACTGGTTTTTAATAATTTCAATAAACTTAGATAAATCCCTTAATGGCATTTATAGTTTTTGCATTTCGGATAAACTATTGTAAACCTTAAACTAACAATTAAGTTACAGTTCCCAAAGTCTTTGTAGATCTGTTCCAAGTTCAAATTCCTAAAGTTTGGTTATTCAATTGAACAGTAGAATTAAACTATCAAGGATATTTGGCAAGCAATATCCCAACAAGTTTCAAATACAGATATTGTCTGAGGATATCTGGCAAAATTAATTGTATTATTGTAATTTGTAATAATTATTGTACATCTCAAATATTAGTATGCAATAACCGTAGAAAGGTGAGAAATGAAAACAATTAATAAATAGTTCAACAGCTAACTTGAGTTCCTGCAATTGGTTGCTGTTGTTACCGAAAAATATTGTAGAAGATATTAATTAAAAATAAAAGGAAAGTTAAAAATTAATAATTTTTAATTAATTAATAAATTAAAAATTATAGAGTCCGACTGAGTATTAGGGCAAAAATTGGTCAAATAATAAAATTTGGTTTTCGGTCATATTTTGAGCGAATGCCGAAACCGAAACTTTTATAAAGGAAAACCATAGATGATGGAATTTTTAAAGTGAGATACGTTTTTTATATAATTAATAATTAATAAAAGAAAGTTTTTTTTTTAAATTTTCGGTTTGTTTCGGATTATGACGAATATCGTTTTTTTAGTTTCGCTTCGGTTTCGACCTAAAAAAAAGTTTTTGATCGGACTCTTGTCTATTCCTAATTATTTCCAATATAAAGGGTGATTTTTTAGCTATTATCTTTTTGGCAACACTGGTTTAAACAGCTGACGCACGTTTCGTGTTTTGTTGCACTGTCAAACATCTTCAGTGTGGTCTATAATTTATTATCAAAATGCGTGCTCTGTTAGGAAAGTTCATTGTGCTCTTTTTTACCGAAAAATTATGTTCAGCGACGAAGTACGTAAATAAGCAGAATTGTCGATTTTGGAGTGAATATCAGCCAGAAGCATTGCAAGAGCTACCAATGCATCCAGAAAAAGTCACAGTTTGGTGCGGTTTATGGGCTGGTGGCATCATTGGACCGTACTTCTTCAAAGATGATGCGAATCGTAACGTAACTGTGAATGGTGAGCGCTACCGTGAGATGATATGCAACTTTTTTTTTTTTGCCCTAAATGCAACAGCTTGACTTGCATGACATGTGGTTTCAACAAGACGTTGCCACATGCCACACAGCACGCGCAACAATGGACTTATTGAGAGGCGAGTTCGGTGAACAGTTTATTTTACGTTCGGGACCGGTCAATTGGCCGCCTAGATCGTGCGATTTAACGCCTTTAGACTATTTTTTGTGGGGCTATGTTAAAGCTCACTTCTATACAGACAAGCCCGCTTCAATTGACGCATTGGAAGACATCATTGAAGCATTTATTCGTGAGATACCGGCCGAAATGTTGGAAAGAGTATGCCAAAATTGGACTAAGCGGATGGACCATTTGAGGCGCAGTTAAGGTCAACATTTGCATGAAATAATCTTTAAACATTAAATTATATGGACCGTACTATCGATTCAAATAAAGATTTCATGAATTTTTCTTAAGTTTATGTGCTTTTTTTTAAAAAACTTTCCTATAGCTTTTAAAAAGTCACCCTTTACATAGGTGCCAATGCAGTTCTAAAGTGTATAAGATAATGCCGAACGGAAGGAGTGCCATTATCTTCCTTTTTCTAACAACTTTTCAAAAGACGTTATAAAGTGTCTTAGTCGATATTTTTAAGACATCGGTTTATAATAAATAAATTCATTGCCGGCAATCTTAATTTCAAATCTGGTAATCTTATGATCAGGTAGAATTGAATTGATTATATTAAGAATAAAAAAGCGATACATATGTGTTTGCAATTAGAACAGCGATTTTTGCTTTCGATCCGTCAAATGTGTCTGAAAGTGTGCCAAGCTAATCGTGCTAATCGCATTTTGTGAATGTGACTAATTTTTTCGTTGTTATTAAATGGCCTAGTCTTAGTCGTTTAAATTTCAGTGCTCAATGAAAATATCCTGCTGCGCTATGAAGAAGCAACCCATTAATTTATAAAAAAAATTATTGTCAAATATCTCATTCCTTGGTCAGACTCGATGTTGAGATCACACCTGTCAGGAATTTTACTGCAGTCTGTCTACTTGATATTTAATTTGTAATTCTATTGCTGGTAATAAATTAGGGTTAGATGTACGCTTTCGTTAGATATACGAGTGTCTTTCCTAACAGACATCACTAGAAAGCCTACTAGATTTTTTTTTAACAAACCCAAACTGCGAAGCTTTTGGCTTGTCTGCAGAAAACAACCAGAGTCTTTGGCGGGAATCGAACCCGAAACCCTCTGACTGATAGTCCGGCACACTATCGCATAGTCTATCGTATGTTCAAGTTTGTTAATTTGATATGATGAGGTCCTCCAATGAGTTCCTCTTTGACTCATAGAATGTTTAGGTTATAACAGCGGTATTACTCACCAATTTTACAGGCTTCTCATTGACAGCTTACCAGCCATTCTAAGCAATTTACTTCAGGCCATTAATAAGCATCATTAAGATCGTTGATGTCGTCTGCAACTTTAGTTCAATAAACTAACGAATGTTTTGAAGTTGGCAATCAACAACTCCCTCACATTTGACTTTCTTCGTGTGCTTGATTAAACACCGACGAACCGAAAGTGCAGGAATAATTGTGGTTTATTAGACTATCAATGAAATGTGGCAGATAGCAAGATCGAAACTTACACATCGAATTAGAAAGGGGAATATTGCGAAGAAAAACTAATATTCCATGACATTGATCATTTTCTATAACTTGGAACATATCCAGCATTTATTTGCAAGGAAACAAAATATTCTTAAGAAATTCCAAGTTAATCCGTTGTCAGTGTGAATATGGAAATCAAACCCACCAAACTGAATCATGCCAACATTACAAATCCGTAACAATTTTATCATTGTCCATAAACACATTATAGAATTTAGTATCAAATACATTTTGTAAATCTGTTAATGATCTGTTTTTGTTGATTTTTTCTACAACTATAGCATATCATTAGGCGTCAATGTCCTTTTTTCTGTACAAGAGAAATCCAAGAAGTTAACAACAACTATTCAACAACAATATATTTTTTGCTTAAATACCAAATGCAACCAACCATTGTCAAGGATATTTTGTGGTGGCTTTAGCAAACGACCCAAAAAAAAAAACCAACACACAAATATGTAAATTGTTTTTCGTTTCACTAGGAAGCAAGTATTTTAAACAGAAGAACTGAAAACGTTTTTGTTTTCAGTTGAGTTTTTTTTTTTTTTTGCCACATAGACTACAACAGAGACAGTTTTTTTGTTGTTGAGGTTTTTAGTGTTTTTGTTAAAGATTTTAGGAAATGCTAGACATCTGATTATAAATGCAAATCAATGTAAACGAGTACAACAAGATATTGTCTCATAGATACTTGGCTGAAGATGAAAAAGTAAAATAAAATAAAAAAAAACTAAATAAATTATATAAGATTTTTTTTTGTTCAAATCTTTTTAACATGCTTTGTTGTTGTTAAATACTTTAATATTATTTACAATTAAATCTGTATGAACTTGCTTTTGTTGGCTCGTTTTTTGTTGAAATGTTTTCATTTCATATACAAGTTATTCTTATCATTTATTATTGTTTAAATGTTTTACTCGTTTTCTGCATAGAGAAGAGATTTAAGAAAAACAATTTTCTTAGAAACAAACAAATCAAGCCACTCCATGTAGCAACATTAAATATGTTTCAAATACATTCGCAATCACACACACGTTGTACCCTTTACCTACGAAAATTTTGAAAGTTTTTAAAAAACTTTTTAATACAACTTGAGCCATAAAATGCACAGAATGTTTAAAGTTTATTTTCGTTTCTTTGTTTTTGTTTGCGCCAACTCTCCAAAAGGCGCTTCTTGTACCAAGCAACAGAAAATTCTCCGGAGGCATACACATTCACATTCCCACTTTCACATCATCATTATCATTTTCTTCATCATTTTCCACAAAAATTTCATTTATTCGTTGTTCTTAGAAGAAGAAAAAAACAATTCGAAAAATATTAAATAGAAAAAAAAAAATGTTTATGACAATTACAAGTGCATTAAAGTTTGTTGTCGCAAGATGAAGTTTGCTGGAGAAAAAACATTAAGAAATTTCTTTAATACTTTTTAAGTTTTTTCATTTAGTATTCAGGCAAAATTCAATTAGATTTTATAAATTTAATATTTGTGGTAAACAGTCAAACAAATAATTTCAATTGCGGTTTATTATTAAAAACTGTGAAAATGTAGAAAATGACATGAAATGTCTGATGTTGAAAAATGGTTCATTCAGCCAATATTGTAATTTAGAACCGATAAAGAAACCAAGTTGGCTCTACAGAATATGATTGATATACATATTGATATAATGCTTCAGGGCGGTCATCTCTTGAGATATAGCTAATATAAATTATTTAAAGCTAACCAAACGGACACTATGGGTCGAAAAATTATGCTTATGAATCTCTTCGAATGTCCTGCCTTCACAAGGAAACGAATATGATGAGCTCAAGTAACACTGATTCCTGAAGTTAATAGATTTACTGTATTTAATATAGGAATTTGTTATTTTCAATTCTTTATAGTGTATTGCATAAGTTTTATTCAGATTTTGTTTTATATTTATGTAATTTACAGACACACTTTACAATACATTAAAAATTTTTATATTGAAAATTATAAATTCATTTTCAGTGTTTTTCGGTTCATACAATTGCATGTATCATACTCGTATAATTGAGTTATTCGATATACCTTTTAGCTATTGAATTGTTTTATTATTTTTTTATTCTACGTACAATTCCCTTGTTGTTACGAAATGCATTAATGCCGTCAATAGCTTCTGGTGATTGAGCAAGATGTAAAATACTTTTTTTTAATGCCTTATACTCAAGCATATTTATTTGAGGTGGCCAGATGATGGAAACTATTTACAGTTGTCTAGAAAAGTTACCTGGATTATTGGTAGGAAATATATGTATGTAAATATATCACAGATCTAATTTTCTCATTTAACAACTTATTAAAAAAGATCATAATGCGGCCTAATCCAAAACAAACCAATATCACCAATATCAACCTATACCAATATCCAAAACCCCGGTTCAATTCCCAGCTCAGCCAAGAGAAATTATCAAAAATTTTTGTTTTTAAAAAGATTTCATGTAGTAAAACAATTCCTACCTTCAGTAAAAATAATAATTTAATGAAAATTAAATTTAATGCACTCGAGCCTGACTAAAGAAATATATCGAAAATTCAAAATTAAGCATTTTAAGCTATGAAGCAATATATTTCAAAACTGATGCTCATGAAATGTTTGCCTATATTGGTTTTTTTTCGTAGGCAATTTATTTTTCAAATTCACAAATTATAAAAAAATGAGTTGAAACCATGTAAACAATGATTGTCAACTTAAATTTTTTACATTTAATATATTTACTTTTAAAAAAATTAGCGTGACGCTCATGAAATTTTATCGCGCCCTTACAAATGCACATTTTTTTTAATAGCTTTTTTTTCGCTTTTTCACTTTTGTAATAATTAAAGTTTGTACTCTCCTTACGGTATTTACTTTATTTAAATACAAATTGAAAACTAGTAATATTACTTGATTTATAAAAAGGTGACGCTCAATGCAAATTGTGGGGGACAACCTTTCTTTGCAACGCCAAATTCGCACTAATTAAGTTTTGACGACTATAACACATCAAAACACAAGAAAGAAACGCAATAATTCGAAAACTGTTATTAAATGTTGCATACTTACTTTTTTCTTAATTGACAATCGAGTCAATTAAGTAAAAATAAATAACCGTTTTGCATAAATTAAATACAATAATCTCCATTATTTAAATTTGTTGCTTATTAATTTTAATTTCTTGCTTTAAATTTGTCAATTAGTTTATGATTTAAATGTGTTTGGTTATTTTTTTTTGAAGTAAAATTAATAATTTTTATGTTAAGATACATATTTTAACTCTTGGCAACATTTAAACTTTCATTTCATGTACCTGATATAAAAATGTCGTAGGTGTTCTACAAAATATTTATATAGAAACTATTTACCAACAAAATTTGTACAATTATTGTAAGTTTAGACGACGCACAGTGGCGCCATTTGAGTTTTTTCGTTGCAAAAATCATATCTTTTGAACCGAATAAGATAATTGAACAGTTTAAACAGCATATGAGAGATAACTGTTCAGCCTATGAAATGAGCGTTTGGAAAGGGTGCTACGCTTTGTAGGGGCCTACTTATGGGTTATCAAAGTTAAAATTAGTAGAAAAATCAATTTTATGGTAACTAAAAAAAATTATTTTTACATTTTTAGATTGTTTTTATTTTTTTTCTTTAGGGTTTTATGTTTTAAATTATTACCCAACAAATTAAAAAAAAAATATTTTTTTTTTAAAATTTATTTTTTCAATTTTCTGTAAAATATTCATCCATTACCATAAAATTGATTTTTCTACTAATTTTAAAAATTGTGTGTTTTTTTGAAAACCTAAAGTCGGTCAACTTTGAACGGTTATATCTTCTAAACTAAAAATGTGATATTATTAAGAGTGGCATATTTGAAATCGTTGAACAGTTTCCTATAATATGGGTTTATTCAAAACTTCGTCGGCGCTCATGAAAATTTTGATTTTTGCAACCTCGTTTGCTCTACGGGCGCCACTGTGCGACGTACAACTCTTACCTTACTACAACAACATCACTTGTAAATTGCCCTAAATTGAAATAAAATGATCGCCTTTCTTGATTTAAAATTGTTTTGTTTTAATTGCTTTTTTAAACTCCTGTCTAGAAATATCCATTGTCTCAAATTGTTATTTGTGGCAAGTTGGTTATATTTTTCAATTTAAGTGTTACATAGTTTTGCATACATTAAAAGCATTTTTACGTTTATCTATCGCAATGTTTTTCACATGAGCTATTTTGATGGCATATGTTAAATATTTGTTGCTACTTTTGTTGGTGTTATTTTTTATATTTATAGGAAGTATATTCAAATTTCATGTAGTTGGTACAAAATGAACATGACTTTGAATATTTGTTTGTAAAACAACATTATTACTATTTTGCATTTGTGCTGCAAGTATATTAAACTTTATTGCACTCAATAATATGTTAATCAAATAAAAACTTGCAAATGAATAATAAATATTTTGAAATTTTAGCAAACATATTAAGGAGCCCTTAAAATACACCAGTCCTTACAGACTTAACTTGCATACATACATACAGACTCGTAAGTTTGTGGCAAAAATATTTGCAAATTATTTAAAAAACATTTTATTAAGAAAACAATTGCTTGTCTTTATTAACAATTTTCTAACAAAAAGTATACAATTTTGTTACTTTAAATGTCTTGTGTTTATTTGTTTACGAGTATGTACATGTGAACAAACTCTTATATTGGCAAACTTTTGCCATAATTCGATTTTAGCAAAAAAACTAATTCAACTTTAAATACAATAATATTTGTATTAAAAGAGAATGTGTTGGAACCCTGCACTCAATGGAACTAAAAACAGCCACTAGTTAGTTACTCAGCAAACTACTGGCAGGCTTTTTGACTGTCAATGGAATTGTTTCTTTTTTTTTGGTGAGAAATAATTTCCCAATTTTTGTTATTAAAAATTAAGAGATGCAAGTTTCTTTGCATGATTAAATATTCATATGTTGAGTTAATAATGACAATCACAGCCATTAAAGCTGCAGGGTTATGTGACTATGTATGCGTGTGAATGAGTGCAAGTTTTCGTAGTTTTATCTCATCAAATATTGCCAACAATATGCGAAATGACACAATAAACTTGAAACTTTGTTTAGTTTCTTGTTTTTATTTTTTGTTTTTCATAACTTTTTATTACAACTTTAAAGCAGTGCTGGAAATACATGAATTCCTGAAATCAATATGCCACAAATATCAGTAACTGGTGGAAATCTGTTAAGAAGTATAAAACTCAAATGGTTTTCCAGCAAATTGGTTTTGTCATTTTGTTTGGTTGTCCTAAAAATGGCTTTAAAGATGCTTTTCTTTTAGTGTAGTAAAACTTACATACTTTCCAATTCAATATGTTGATATTATTATGAAAAACAAAATCAAGTTAAATTCCAAAAAAAAAAAAAAAAAACTAAGAAATAAAAATGAAGTTTTTACTTCTTGCTAGTGTGAGAGACAATGTTGTGTTTTTCCGTATCCTGTTTATGTTTTTATTGTATTTGAACTTGTTTTTTTATGCAAAAATATTTTTGATTTTATTTCTGCAACACACACATGGAAGTGTCTGATTGACTTTCCACAAACAAGTACTTTACTTTGTTATAAAGGAAATAAAACCAAATAAATTTGGGTTGTTTCAAAAATTTAATCAGCAACAATAACAATAATAATACAAAGTAACAATAACAACATTTAAAAGTTTACAGAAGTTTGCAGGCAACAAGATAGGTGCAGCTATAAAAGAAATAAAATATTTTACAAGCTTTTTGCTTAAATAATTTACTTAATTTTCGTGCTTGTTGGGAACATATTTGTGTACATAAATAAGCTTATTTGTAAAGTTTAAGCAAACAAATTTGGCTAATAAAGAAATTATTAAGAAAAATATTTTAATGTTTGTTAAGAAAAGATTTTGTTTCTTTTTTTTAAATTTAAGTAAACTTAAATTTGTGGGAGTGTCTGTAATTATACTCATATACACAAGTGTGAATTGTGTTGTTGCCTGAATTGTTGTCTTGTATTTTATTTTCCATTTCATACAGACACAAATAATTAGATTTAATAGGGGTCTATAGAAGAATTACGTACAAGAGTGAAAAAAAACAGCAAAGGAGTGTCTGCGTGCATGAAAATGTTAAATCCTAACAAAGTTTTCTATGGTTTAGAAGTGAAACCAACTGTTTAAGAGGTAAAAAATAGATTGAAGCGATAACATTCACAAAGGATTGATTATATACGTAAGTCAAAGAAGCTGAAATATAAATTTGACTTAATAGCAAATAAAATAATAGTATGTAAATGACAGTTTTGTCATACTTGAGGCAGTTCACCGCCTGAAATTTGTATGGGACCACTGGCTTATTGTGTAGAGGCAGCGCTGCCAGAAGTAAGATTTTACCTTATTTTTTAAGATTTTTTAACCGAAAAAAGATTTTTTCCTCAAAAAAAAAGATTTTTTATTTTTTCTAGACGAAGGTTAGGTTCAATTAAAAAAATCTTTTTTGTTCCCATTTGAGAAAATTTCAACTAATCGATCTCAAAAAATGTACAATTTAGTATAAGAAAATGAATTTTTGTTGTTATTTTTTTGGTTAGTGTTCAATAAAATATGAATTGTTTTTATTATTTATAATAAAAAACCACTTATTTCCAAAAATAAGATTTTTTCCTCAAAAATAAGACTTTTTTTTTGCGAAACTAAGATTTTTTGCTGAAAATTTCTGGCAGCTCTGTGTAGAGGTCTTGCATAAACCTTGGCGTCCCTAACTAGCCTGAAGAAAAGGCCACCAGCACCAATAACAGATTTAAGTATTCATCCACACACACCCATTTTACTAAACTCTAAGGATCTATGCACTCATCTTGTTTAAGTGTCGCATCATTTTGTTTAATCTCACTGAAGCATAATTCTGAACGCAAATATGCAATTTGCATTCTTCTGCGTTTAATTCGTGTTGTATTTCAACGCTGAGACATGGGTCTGAAACTAGAGCCATACTAGAGGAATACGAAAAAACAATTTATAAAAAAAGGTACATTCGCTACATTGGCTTCTTGAGCACTTTATATCAGCTGTTTTAATCTAGACTAAGTGCATCTGCGTATAAAGAAATTGTACTGGTTTGATGAAACAAAGCGTAATAAGACCATCGATTTGGTCTTATTAGAATTGATCTTAAGACCGTACCTCTCAATTTGATATTTTACGTTTTTTGTTTTATTTTTTAAAAAATTATTTCATTCAAATGTTTGCCGCTGAAGGTGGTATATTCGTTGTTCAACTATTCTTTCCAGTATTGCTAGACTCCCAAATAACAAGTTTTGAGTTCACATAACCTCAAAGAAAAAAAAAATGGAGTGTAATATCACAACTTCTAGGCGGCCAGTAGATAGGTGCGGACCGCGAAATTAGCCGCTTACTAAAACAAGTAAGAAAGTATAGTCGGTCAAGCCCGACCATATAATACCCTACATCCAGTATATGTATTAAACAGTTTTTCAGAAATGAACGCTATATCACATATTATTATTACCCCCTGGCACACGATGTCGAACGATAACGTTCGCATAGATAAGACTTAAGACACAAACTTTTTATCGTATCTATTTTTTTTACTCAATCAAGTTTGTTTATTCCACAATCAAGTTTGTGTCTTAAGTCTTATCTAAGCGAACGTTATCGTTCGACATCGTGGGCCAGGGAGTTAGTGTCATGATTTCTGTGAATATAAATATTGTGTATGTTAAACTTTATCTCGATATAAATACTTTTAAAAGATTTATGAAGGTTAAAGTTGATTACGGGGAGGGTCTTATTTTGGAGTTTCGACTAATTACGGACCGACCATTATAAATTTAGGTGTCATCATTTCTGTATATTATTTGTGTCGAATTTTTTTTGATTACCAACATTCTTAAGAAATTTATGCTCTTTAAAGTGATTTTCCGAAGTGGGCCTTATATGAGAGCTACGACTAATTATGTACCAATGTGCACAAAATTTGTAGATGTGATTTGGCTTCGCTTATCACTCATTTCTGATGAAATTTTTTTGGTTCCTTGCATAATTCAAACATTTCTGATCGGTAAACCCCAATTTCGGGAGGACTTTTGTATGGGGGCCAAGTAAAATAATGGATCGATTTACACCAGTTTCCATCCCATCCGTCTTTGGGCCGAAAAAATATCACTTACCAAATTTTATCAAAATATCTTCAAAATTGTTACCTGTACTCTGCGCACAAGCTTTACATGGACAGCCAGCCAGGCAGACGGACGGACGGACATCGTTAAATCGATTCAGCAAATGATTCTGATTCGATCGGTATACTTTAAGGTGGGTATTAAACCAATATTTCTGTGCGTTACAAACATCAGCATATATCCAATATACCCTCCCCACTATTGTGGTGTAGGGTATAATTATTGTTTCAAAAGCCATTGTTTATTTCACACATTTCCCACAGAACGCTGATCAGGTTATTCAAGTGTTAATGTAGTAATTATATTTCACATTCAGTATGGTTTTCAATTGCAGCGATCAAACTAGCATCAATCCGAATACCAACTAATTGGAAAAGGTTTTATTCTTGCAGTCTTGTCTTGTAAAGATTTTACTGGTATCTAGTAAGACACTTGGTTGACATGTCAAAATTTAATTAGCTGGTTGGCTTCAGTTAAATTTTATTTTGTTTTCACTTCAAGAAAGCCAAAGATTTTTGTTTTTTATTTTGTCGAGCGTTTTTTGAAAGCCTAGGTTAAGAGTAATTTTGGAAAATATGTTCCCTTTCCCAATTTCGTGAAAAGGATCTAATTTTTAATATGAACAGTATTCATGCCTACTCTTGGGAAATCATTCTGGTTAACTATGATGATGTGCGATTATTTGGGATATTGTAGGATGTAGTACGACCTCAAGACAATTTCGCAAGGAAATTCATACCAGCGAAATAGTTTATCTGATTCTTCTGAGAGGAGTTTACTATCCTTGTCCTTTATTGTGACATATAGTCAGTGTAACAGTGTGCACGTTGAGGGTTCGGTCCCCGCCAAAGACATTATTGATCGGTTTCAGTGCAAATAAAATTATATTGAAATATAATATGTATTTGTATTGTTGCCTACAGTAAATAATAAAAATAAGTTGTTGGTCACATTACTTAGGTTTCTACTCTGGCAAGAATACAAGGATAATATAACTAATAAGACAACATGAATGAACAAGTCGCGACAACTTGAGCTGCAAATAATCCTAATAACATTTTGCGGCAACGGAATTGAATTGATTATAAGTGCAAGAAAGAACCAACAAAGCTGGAAATAAATACAGAGATATAGAAATAAAGAATTAAATAATAAAATATAATAAACTAGCTAAACCCGGTGTGCTTCGCTACCCCCTCGCAAAACGCGCACAGATATACACATTAAATTTCTTATGTGCACCCTCCACACAGACCCCAATCACCCCTGAAAATTTCATTGAAATCGGGCAAACCGTCTAGGAGGAGTATGCGAACAGGAAGTTTTGCCACTTAATTTTATATATATAGATTTAAGGGAAATTACTAAACAATGCAAAAGACTTTCTAGGCTGTATACATTTAAATTGTTTTGAAATGATAAATTTAGTTTTTTCATTTAAAATTTAAGCTTTTTTAACCCTTTTAATTGTTGTTAGTTTTTAAAGCCGAAAACTTACTGTTGTTATAAACAAATATTTTAAGACTTCTGTTTTCATTTAACATGTTCCCATTTATAAAAAGAAACAAAGTTTTAGGAGTTTTGTTTCCACCATTTTTTATTTTATTTGGTTTCCATTCAAATGGGGCATGTGTTTTGTATCATGTTTGTTATTTGTGGTAAAACTAGAAAATTGCATTTTTTTAAATTTTATTTTTTTTTATTTTTTTTCAGTCTTTTTTTGTGCGTCATGACCAGGGGTGCCAGATAATTTTGAAGGAAAATCGGCAACTTTGTCAAAAAAAATCCGCAGTTATCGGCATTTAGATTTAAAAAATCGGCAAATTATCGGCAAATAAAAAAATACTTGTTATAAATGTATAAAATCAAACATTTTTATTAAAAAAATTATATATCACAACAAAAGAAATCAATTCAGCAATCAACGTATTAATGTTATGTTATACAAAGATAAAATTTTATGTCTGAATTTTCATTATTTTTAATTTTTATTTATACATATGTACATACATACATATATAGTAAATATATACTTTAATTAATATGAGATAAGTTCAAGTTTTTTAGTTAAATATTTAAGTAAAAATAATGATGAAATGAAAATTGGTTTTAAATTTTTAAGAATACATGCTTGAGTTTGTCATGTTTAAAATATCTTTCTTAATATCTATATCAAAACAATTTGAATTGTTATATTTTAAAAAATCTTTAGAATAAAGAATACCTTCTAAAGATTCGTTTACAAGGGAACATCGAAATTTAGTTTTATTAAGATTGACCTGACTAAAAATACGTTCAACATTCGCAGAAGAATGTGGAAGCATCATTATTTGTTGAATAAATTTTTCTATCAATGGGAAAGCAGATGTTTTATCGCCACGCTTTTGTCCACAAACTGTTTTCCAAAACGTTGGTAAATTAATTTCAAAATCATCAAAAATGTCCTTAAAATTCAAAAATTTTAGCTCTCTAAATTCAGAGTCCAACATTTGTTTTTCATCTTGATCTACAATGTTTGGAAATTCATTTAGAATTTCCATACATGAGTTATATTTTCCTTCCATAATAAATTGAGGATTAATCATATTTAAAGATTTAAAATTGTTATTTTCACAACTGAAACGTTTTAAAATTTGATTCAAAAGCTCTATATAAAAAATTATACAGTTGTTTTTACTTTTTTAAATTTCGCATTTATTAATTTTCGTTTTTGAAATTAAATCACTTGCATATTTTGCAAATAGTTTTGTTGAAGTATTTAGAGTTACCAAAATAATCAAAATATACAAAGTAACCAAGTTTTTAGAATTAAGTAAAAAATCGGCATTTTTGGAGCAAAAATCGCGAAATCGGCACATTGCTATTTTTAAGGTATAAAATCGGCAAAATGCCGATAAATCGGCAAATCTGGCAGACCTGGTCATGACCCTTTTGTAGCATGTTTGTATTTATGTTTGTGTCTTTTTTTTATACTTGTGCAGGCTTCTAGTTACATACATACATACTTATATATGTATAGGTACATATGGACATATATGATGGTCGTATTTGTGTTTTAGTATTTTTGGTATTTGCAACAAATTCATGTTGCTTTATAGTTGTACATGGTTGCAACCACAAATACCAACCGAAAACAATTGTCATTATTCATTTGAATTTATACAATTTTTATTCATTTCATTTCATACCAGCGCCAGCGCCAGCACCACCATTACCAGACACCAGACACCGTTGTTACATTTTGGCCCTGCGAATACGAATGAATGAACATTCGCAAAAGTTGCTGCAACAAACTAGTTTTGAATACTAAATAAAAATAATACTTTTTTCTCTTCTTCGTATGCGTTTGTTGTTGGCAAATTGAAAACAATAAAAATAATTAATACTAAAATAGTTGTGTGGTGTTGTGAATGTGTATGTGGAAAGCAAGCGTGAGAAAGCCTACGGTTGGACTAAGTAGCCGGAAACAATTTTTGCGAAATTTTCTATTAAGGACGAATTTTTCCGATAAAATTTAATACTTAAGATTATTTTTAGACTAGTACAATTTTTGTTATTTCAGCATAAAGCGGTTTATTTTTCTATTATGACTGGAGTTTAGAATAATATTGATCACATATTAATACTCTACTTAACGATATCTTAATTCACTAGCTTTTTAAATACGTACTTTAGATAGCAGGCACGCACAGACTTAATTTATTAATTAAAGGCCCAACTATAATGTGCATATGCTAGCTTAAGCAAACGTGCGAACACATATAAATTGTATGTGGCCAACTATAATGTACTTAACGAAACTTTTCGTTAAGTTTTTCAACTGTCATTTGCTTAAGCAAAAAGCGAAACTGATCGCACATTCTGTACGGAATCAGCTGTTTGTTGTTGTTTGTTTGTGTTTTGAACAAAATGGAAGAAAATATATTTATTTTAAATTTAATAGAAAATGTGGAAAAATAAGTGCCTTTACAATAAAAGAGGCCCTTTTTATTTTAACAAAAATGTCTTTTTGTCGCGGTTTATTTCTCTGACAGAACAAGAGCGTCTTCTTCTTTTACAGTGTAGTTCACTTGTTTATTTTAATGTGCACAGGCCTTCAAGCGCTAACTTTAATATTTTTATATTATTTAAATTTTTAAGTTTTTTCTCCATTTTTGCAAACACAATACGAAAATTAACAAAACATATGTAAACGTTTATTATTATTTACAATGTAGTGCTGCCACAGCTGTACATTTTAGTACTTTTGCCGATAAATTAAAAAAAGGAAAAATTATGCGTTTCGGGTACGAAGTTTTCTTTTAATTATAAAATAATATAACAATATTTTTGTTAAAATAAAAACATTTTTTTTAAACATAAATGAGCAACTGTGGACAAAAAGTTTCAAAGTCACGTAAGCACATTGTAGCCACTTGAAAGTTAACTCTGAATTGCTTATGCATTTGACAGTCTTTTCGTTAACTTTTGCAATTTGCTTAAGCATGCTTATGCATATTATAGTTGGGCCTTTAGTCTTTACTTTCTGTTCCGTTCCGAATCAGCTGACTTGATTCTGTTAAATAGAAAATGTGTAGAAGTCGTTAGTTGTTTTGTTACTTTTCGTGCCGTTGCGGACGAACCTGTTGAAAACAAAAATTTGCTAAAGCTATGTGTCCACCATTGTCAGATATTACAATGTTGTCCGAAAAATGTTCAGAAAATATCTAACAACCGTGTAAACTTAAAATTTTTGCCTTCCAACGTTGTAAGAAAAAGCATTTTCAGTACATTGGAAGACAAAAATATTGGCAGACATCTAACAATCGTGTAAACACACATTTTGTTATTGTCATTGTTTTAAGACAATTGTCAAACACTCTTCATTGTCATATGTGCAAAGTTTATGCATCTGCCAATGGCAGCATTGTTTTAAAAATTATTTCTGTATATACATAAATAAAGAAACAAGTGTGCATTGATAAAATTTTTGAAAAAAGTAGAAGAAAATTAAATAATTAAATTAAAGTGTGCATTAGGACATAAGCAGATAAAATGGTTCCAATTGCTCTTTTTTGTTCCATGACAATATTTAAAATTTTTAAACACACACAGAGCTGCAAAACGAATTTGACAATGCCACACAACAATCTGACAACCGTGTAAACTGACAATTTCGGTTGACAGATAAATTCATTGTGTGACAATTGTGTGCCAATGAAAGTGTTAGTTTTCTTACAGTCGTCTAAACTGACAATTTATCTTTTGCTAAAAACTGTTCAATGTCAGTACATTGCCAGCACATTGCTAGATTGATAGAGAATTTACAATTTGTGGAAAATATTTCTTTTAATGGACAAACAAACTGAGTGAAAATTAGTTAGCTTATTTGAAAAAAAACATACATTCGTACGTATTCACTTTCTTTACTTCCAGCAACAAGAAAATAATTTGCTTTGTTTAATATTAAATTTTTACAGCTAGTGCAGATAAACTTGCGATAAAAATTAGAGAAGAGTGCAATTTTTCATGCTTCGCAAGTTGATTCAATATGAATCTACTTGATTCGCTCCTAAAATTTTGTATGGTGAAGCAAGTTGTTTCACTAATGATTGGGGTGTGAAGCATGAATAGAGAGCGAAGCATGTACCGTGGAAACATAGTATTAAGTAATTGTAAGTGACAGCTGACATTTGCACAACAAAAAATTTTTGGTTTATTACAAAAAATTTCAATTTCTTTGAATTTAATTAATTGTTTGTATAAAAGTTATAAAAATATAAAAAATTAACGTTGGATGCTGAAAACATCATTACTTTAGTCGAAAGCAATGACATATTGTACAATAAAAAAAACTTTGATTTGTATTTTTTGATTTATTTTCGCGGTATGTGTTGTCTGTTTACCTAAAACTGCTGATACGTTTATACGGCAAAAATAACTACAAAAATTTAACAACATAACGACACGGAACATAACAGCAACAGAAAGTAAAGACTAATGAAGCCTTTAAGCTTATTTAAACAACAAATTGCTATAATTATTGTTATCTAATCCTAAACCTCCTTCCTCCACACATCACCTACTTGCCCCGTTCCATCATTTATAAACTTCCTTTATTGACTAGATCTTCATTATTGTTATTAAGAGTACAACGCCTTAAATTATGTTGTTATTTGTAAACGTAAAATAAAATAATGAACAATTTGTAGGCTCAAAATACAAACTTGCTGCTGCTGTAAATACATAAGTATTGCTCGCTGTTGCTGCTAAATCACCCAAATGAAACCATCCTCTTGTTGGTAACTTTTAATTTCGTAGCATCTCACAAAAAAAAAAAAAAACCTGAAAGGAAAAATACCAGGAAGCAAAGAAAACGACACATTCCTAGGCAGCAATACACCAACAAAAAAATACATAAAGTTTAAGTTTGTAGAAAGACAGCAGCAACCCACTAAATAAAACTGACAATGAATGAAAATGAACATTCTTAAGAGGATGAATTTAATGACAATCAATTAAGTTAATTAAGTGCGTTAAGTAGATCTTTTTTTCGGGTATTTTTTGTTGGTGCTCTCTTTTTTTATTATTAATGAAATAACACAAAAAACGTGTCTGTGCGGAATACAAAAAATTAAGTTTAAAATTTAAGTATTATTCCTGTACCCTACACTACTGTAGGCTTCATATTAAAACAGATATGTCTTATGCAGTTTAAACATAATTTGGTAAATAAATGTTTTTAACGTTAGGGAAAAATAGTAATTGCTTTTCAATGACAACCACATACCGTTTGCATTACTTAGAAGTTGTCGTATAATGACTTGTTTATTATCTGTTTTCTTCGCCATTTGCATAAACACATTCTTGTTTTTACAATTTTTTTTAGGGCCTAACCCATTAATGAGACAACCAAACTTATACTGTCTTATCTTTCAGAACGCACACAATCGGTGTTTGTGAACAATATATGGTCGGATAACCTATCCCTGACTAGGGCAGTGCCTCAGGGTTCTATTCTAGGTCCACTTTTATTTTCGTTTTATGTAAATGATTTGCCAAAACAACTCCCTAAATGTAACATCTACTTATACGCCGATGACGTGCACTTTAACTCACTTTAAGTAGTCCAGTTCTTAATATTGCGTTGGGGATTTCCTACCTAAATGACGACTTAAATAGAATTTAGCTTTGGGCTAGTGCAAACGGTCTCTGTTTGAATCCTCATAAATCTAAATGCATGGTAATAAGTAAAAAAAGCTTAATTCCCTCCATATCTGAGGATATTGTTTTAAATGGTGAGAAAATTTAAATTGTTAATAAAGCTAAAAATCTTGGTATTATTTTCAATGGTAATTTGACCTGGACTGATCAAACCTATGTAAAGTTACAATATTTCACACCCTTAAGAATAAGGGCCTTACTTGCTAAATCATACTTGATTGCTTTCCTGATCTATGGGTGTAAAGTATTTGGAACCTGTGACTCAGTTGGTATGAGAAAATTGAATGTGTTGTTAAATAAGACGGATTAAGACGGTCTGATCATGTTTCCTCTGTTGCTACTAATCTTTATAGAGTATCCTTTGAAAGTTTGCTAAAAATTTGCACTCTTATTTTTTTACATAAAATAATCAACTTTCAAACACCTAAATATATATATTCGATAAAATACGTTTTTTTTCAATCGCCACGAAACCGAAATATTGTAATACCTCGACATAATTTACTTGTATATGAATGGTAGTTTTATGTACATGCCGCTCGTCTTTGGAACAATCTTCCACAAAGCCAACAATTAAACAGCAATGCTAATAGTTTCAAAAAATTTTATTCAACTTTTTTAAATAATAATTTATAATTTTTACTTTTTTTAATTTTAATTTAAATTTTTTTTAACTTTAACTTTATCTCAATATTGTCTCAGTCTTGTTGTACAGGAAATAGAATCAATAAATAAATAAATAATGTCAATAAAGTTAAACTGATATTAAAGTATTAAATTCTTTATAAGTTTATGATAAGTACATGCTTCCAATGGCATCACCGTTTTACAATAGTAATTTGAAAAAAATTTAAAAATTTTAATCGAAGTTGCCTTTTTTTTTTTTTTTTTTTTTTTTTTTTTTTAAATTTTACAATTTATACTCGCAAGAGGAATAATTCTCATTTAATTAGTAGTGATTTGAGTAACAAGTACTTATTATAATAAATGGGGAGTTTCACTTCCTCTACTTGTTTTTTGCCGCTGAATGTTAAAGTGAAACTCCGTATTAACTTTCGTAATATAAGGGTGAAATAACTAGCAGAGTCCGACCCAGTATTCGGTTTCAAATTATTGAAAAAATTGGCCTAATACCAGTATTTGGTATTTATTCGAAATATCTCCAAATACCAATTAGAATGCAGTATCTGACATAACTCTGCTTTGCCGTCCGGAATATCTGTTAAGAGTAGAGACCCTTTAAATACTGTAACTATCAGAATATTGAAAATTTATTTTCCTTAGCCACATTCAACTAAAATGCATTAATGGAAAATCTAACAAACAAAGTATGTTAAGAACACTTTTAGTTTAAGGCACAACAAAGTCGAGCTTGGCTTTCAAAAACGTTCTTATTTCTAAAATGTTGGCTTCCTAATGCTGAGAACACAACTGGGACGAACGACGAATTTTTGGTTGCGAATATACGTCATCAAAAGTAAAACACATTTGTGTGTATGTAAATACTAGAGCTGTGTCGTTCATGAACGAAGGGGTTAAAATGAACGGATCACTTCATTGAACGGAATGAGCCGGTCATTTAACTGAACGGTTTTCGTTCAATAGTGTACGGATCAATTTCGTTCAGCTGATGTTTATCAAAAGACAAGAAGAAAATCACATTCAAAAAGGGTTGTATTCATTCGTTCAAAGTGAACGATTGAACGAATTGAATGAACGAATCAGTCTGGGATAAATGAACGAAAATGACCGGTCACTGAAATGAACGACCGGGCACAACTCTAGTAAATACGCACTATAATGACGTCGGCTGAATTCGTCATACGCGGCGAACTCTGAAATATATTTAAATATTTCTAAATCTTACGCCGGCAAACGACAAACAAACAGTATGGGGTGACCATGTTTCTTTTTAGCTTTCAATGTTTTAGTAAAATAAATTTTTACTTTAATTATTAATTTATTTTTTACTTTCTATAATTTTAAATAAATTTACAAACTAGTTAAATATTAAAATTGTTTTCAACTGTGATTTAGTTAATGTTTATTTTTATATATACATATATATATTTTTTTAATATGGTCACGAAAACAAAAACATTAAGTTATTCGCCTTTATTGTGCTTTAGACGATGAATTTACACAGCGAATTGTCCCAGTTAGTCCCAGTTGTGTTCCTGGCATAAAGTGTTTCTATATAATAGAAACTTTATTGTTTCATCTTGTGATGTTTCTGTTCATTAAATATGAATGGTGTTGGTAGGTGGGAGGGAGTAGGTACAGTTCGTGCTACAGTATTGTTTTTATAGTTGTATATTTTTAACATCAATGTTAAGTGTTTTAATTTATTCATAAGCTTTAGAGGTCTTTAACATATTTTTTTTTGTTTATTTTTCTTGTTTTCTTGGCCTTTTTTATGCTGTATGTATTTTATTATGCTTAATAAAAGAAATTTAATTGCTGCACAAAACAAAAAAACCTTCTTCTTTTGCATAATTTAAATGTTATATTTTTTTTTAGTTTTACTTTTATAATTTTGATTTTTTAATGCTTCTTGCTTGGTTTAAAGAGAGAAAAACTGCAAACAAACGGTAGAATAAACTAGAATAATAAAAATGTATTTTTTTTCTTGTATTTTAATATTTTTTGTTGCCTTGTTTAGTTTACTGTTGCTTTAATCCTTTAGCTTGTTCATTGGCAGTTAGAGCTGAAGAATGTAGCATAATGTGTGTGTGTGTGTGCTTTTGCCTCGAGTGTACATTTTATATAATCACCCACCTTAAAATATAATGAAAGGCACTTGTGAAGTTTTTCATTAAACAAATTGACCATAACTAAGTTAGTGACCCTTTGGATGTGAATAACTTTATTTTGTTACACATTATCTCTGAAGAGATTTAAATAGATTATTTTTTCTTTTTTCAACACGATTAAGGTAGCAGTACCCTACCCTATACATTTATAGAATAATTCTTGAACTGAGGAAGGAGGAGTAGTTTAAATTGAAAAAGTTAATGTAATATTTTATTAAAACAAATATGCAGACAATAATTTTTCTTATACTATTTCATGCTTAGTTATAAAAATATTTATGTTGTTAATAAAAGAAAGTTTTTTCAAACTTATTTATATAAATTATGTTTTACATAGTTTTTTTTTACATGTTTAGTAATTGTTTAAATAAATTACCGGCTGTTTGATCATAATTTACAGCTATGTGCAACTAATTAAGGACACGATACTAATATGTAGGGGAGAGGGGGCACCTTTGAACACTTTTTGCTTTCAAGCCACATAAAAATTTATATTTTTGAATTATTGACTTAACTAATATATATGGAAATAAACCTTAGTTTAAGTCTACAAGTAACTTATTTTTAGTTCGATTTATATTTTTTTTTAATGGATAAAGTCATTGTGTTCAAATGTGCTTCCCATACGGGGCAGCTTTGAACGTCAATTTTTTCTTGTAGCGCTTGTGTCCAAAAATAAAATAAACAGATATATTTTTTATATATACAATAAATTCGATTTATTTATTAAGAAAAACATTAACAATTAAAAAATAAAAAAAAAATCAGATCAAAAATAAGTTTTATATTATTAAAACGGAAAATGCCTTGCGATTTCAAGTGACATTAAATTTTCCTTTCAAGCATCATGATCAGCATTGGATTCGTCATTTTCAGAAAATAAGAGAGAATCAACAATGTTTGGTACTTCGGTTGATAAATTAACATGTTCAAAGGTACCCCAAAGGTACCATTTCACGTAAATTTATAATAAATATTTTTTTTTAAATAAATATTAAATAACTTAACTGAATTTTGTTTGAACTGAATATTGGACTGCAATAAATTTCTTTCACGAAAGAAAACGATCACTGAATACTTCTTACACTCTTACAAAAAAAAAAATAAAAACATTTACAATGGCACTGGGAAAACTTGTTCACCCAACTACATTCGGTCGACGACTGAAAAAACTTGACGTTTCTAGAAAACAAGGTTGGCATGTTAAAAACTCGGTTAAGGGTCGGAAAAAATGTTAAACTGAGATTTTGTCAACATTGTTCAGAGGTACCTCGTTTTCAAACGTGCCCCCTCTTTTTTTCTTTTTCACTATGTCATTTTTATTGTCAAATTGTCCAAATTGTTGGCAATTGTATGAAAACGGGTTGTCATATGGCGTCATCTATGTTTGCAATCATCATTGACATAGTGAAAACCAAGCATTACTATTAGAAAATATTTGCATATTGTGTCAAAGTAATTATTATTTATGAATCTATGAGTCATACATATTTGCAAATAAGATTAATATCAGTTGTGCATATTATTAAGAATACATCAGAAATTTTACAAAAAAAGTATTTATTTAAAAATAAATCAAAATTTTGTTGCAAATCCATTGTTATACACTACATACACAGCACTTGAAATGGCTTCCCAAGATTTCTTTGTTTCGGCAAAGAGATCATTAAAATTGCTTATTTTTAAAGAGCTTACTTTGGTTTTTACAGTTTGCCATAAGTTCTTAATCGGGTTGAGATAGGGACTGCATGAAGGCTAGTCAAGAAGAACAGTAACCGAATTGTTAAATAACGATGGCTTGACGTTATCGTTTCTTGTTGATATATTCATGTTAATAAATCTATCACTGTCTTTAATTTAGTGCGCACGCTTAATTTATTTCACAAATTATAAAAAAGCACTACAAAGAAAAACAAAGCGTTTTATTTTATTAATATTACCTTTCAAATAAATATTTAAATATTGAATACTACTGTCCTTAATTAATTGTACACAGCTTTTAACATATTTAGTAATAATTTAAATAAATTACTGGCTATGTAATCATAATGATCACCCTAGGAAAAGTAAATAGCTGGTAAAATTGATATTTTTGCTGTAAACTAATCATAATTAAATTGAATATAATAGAAAACTTCCTGCTAGCTTCACAAGCATAAACTACACATTTATCTGTGTTAATAAAAAACGTCTGGTATCAGCAACATTTTCTTATTTACTTTTATACTGCATAAAGAAAAGTTAATTTTAATTAAAAACTATTATTTTAAACACGTAAGACTCATAAAAATGTATAAATTTCAATTTATGGTTAATGCAAAGCGATAACACTTAAACAATAACAAACTGAATAGAAATTATTTTTATAACATAAAGTTTATGGGACGAGAACACAAGCAGTCACACAGAAATGCAGCCATCAATTTTTCTTAACAGTTTCAATTAGACAGTTATGGTGAAACTTAAAAAAAGCAACACTTATTAACAGGCAAGCAATAGAGAAAGTGTGTGTGAGAGAGAGAGAGAGAGAGACATACAAAGAGAACAAGATGTTAGTAACAATAAAAATTTAATCAGCATAAAATTTTTATAGCCTACATTTTCATCAAACTGCTAACCGTCATTTAAAAATCGTAAAATATTTAACATAAATTTAACTTTCCATTTTCCATTCTCCAGCCACCAAACACCATCACCCCCGAACATTCAACAATTTCCTGGTGATTCTACAACAGCTGTTAAATTTACTCCTACATATATGTACACTCACACTGTAATACATACCTAATGCATAAGTGTGTGTGTGTGTGTGTGGGTTTGCATAATAAGTACTTATTCCTGCACTAAAATAAAAACAATAATAGAAAAACAAAGAAAAATCCCTTTTTCATCATTTTTATGTTTAAAAATATATTAAAATGTTGAAACAGTAATCACCCAGTTGTTCGTCATACTGTTTAGTTTAGTGAATTTTTCTCTTTTTGTTACAAATATTATAGCAACATTATAATATACTCTTTTATTGAAACTACAACAAACTCCTTTGTCATAAAATATAATAAACAGGGCTGGAAAAACTGAGTACAAGTTCTTTGCATTTTTTTAGAGTCATAAACATAATTTCCACGAGAGTATCTAAATTTTTGAAAGTTGTTAAAAATGAAGACATTTATTTCTAAAATTTTTTTCCCGTTTGTTTTAGTACAAATTTAACGTTGTTTACTCTTACAAGAGTTTTGCAAGATCAAATAGCATCAAATAAAATAAGACTAAATATTTGTTGTGTCTTGTCCTAAATTAACGAATTTTTTTTTAATAAATAAACGAGTTTCAAATTATTTTATTTAGTGGTTACGTCTTTATCTGCAAATATTTGCCAAATGTGACCCTATCTTTACTGCATGTAGCTATAATGTTAGTTGTATTACTGATTCCATGAATTCAATTGCACCCATGGATGCATCATTTTTTACCAACCATAAATGCCTAAACGATTCCATACATTATTTCAAGTTTAAACACCATGCCGTGTGAGGCAATTTCTCATATTCTCCCTAAGGCCTTTAAGTAGGAGTATAAAATACTCAATTCTCCATCTCTGATAGTAAAAGCAGTATATAACCGTAACACAGCAAAAGGGAACAATTTAATAAAGGAGTGTTTAGAGTAACAAAGTGAATGCATAAATGAATGAATGTGTGTTTAGAAACTTTTCTTTTATGCTCTTTATTGTTTGTGGCATAAAAGCAAATATGTCTGTATGTATTTATGTATGTTACACATACAAGAGCTACTCTTTTATATTTAGGCCAATATTTAACTTTATTAAACTTTATTTTCCAAAACATAAATCCTTTGTACTTGTGCTCCTACAGTTTCTTTGAATACACGTTACAGTCGTAAAAAAACCCCCTCCCAAAAAAAGAAACAAAACAAAATATCAAATACATAAAACACAAAAATATCAAGAGTATAAAACTTTACATAATAGTAAATAATCATAATATGTACATATGTATGTACTCGTATGTACGTATGTATGTATTTTTGTATTTAGTATTTTGTTGTTGGATTTTATGAGGCCAAACAAGGCAGTAATACTTGTAAGCTGCTTTGTAAACACTGGCACACACAGTAATAAACACTCATGCAAGGACTTTCAAAATTCACATGTGAAAGTTTATGAAAATGATTTGTTTGCAATGTTTGCAGCTATAAAGAAAATAGAAATGTGAATAAGAAAGATGGTAAAAGGATAGTTTATTCCCCATTTAGTCATATTTTGTATTCGTTGTGGAGATAAGAAAACAGGGCCCCACCATTGTGAAGCAACAGTTGCATGTGTAACGGGAACTTAATTGTTTGGCAAATATTTATTTAAAGGATTGAAGTTTTGTTCGTCATAAAAAGTTCTAGTTTTTGTGATTTATAACCTACATCACAATAGTGGGAAGGGTATATTGGATTTGTGCTGATGTTTGTAACGCCCATAAATATTGGTCCAGCACCCACCTTAAAGTATACCGATCGACTCAGAATCACCTTCTGAGTCGATTTAATGATGTCCGTCCGTCTGAAACTGGTGAAAATCGGTGCATTATTTCACCTGGCTCCCATACAGATGTCCTCCCGAAATAGGAGTTTAACGATCATAAATGTTTGAATTATGCAAATATCCAAACAAATTTCACCACAGATGATTAGAAAATTAGGCCAAATCACATCTAAAAGGTTTGTGAAGATTGGTTCATAATTGATCGTAGCTCCCATATAAGGCCCACTTCCGAAAATCACTTTAACGACCATGAATTTCTTAAAAATGTTGTTATCCAAATAAAATTCAACAAAAATAAGTTTCATATATGTTGAATTTCACGTCAAGTAACCCAATTTTAAAAATCTATGTCTTCCGAATTGAAATTTGCACATGTGCCAAATATTGAAAATTCCTATTTTTGAGTTAAAAAATATTTTTTTTGATTGATATCCCACTGGCATACCATTAAGCGATTATAAAGGCCTTAAGGTAAATTGTAAAGGCTTTCTTTGGAAAAAGGGCCCAAATTAAAAAAAAAAATAAAATTTTTTTTCACCCCCTGGCCCACGATGTCGACCGATAACGTTCGCTTAGATAAGACTTAAGACACAAACTTTTTATCGTATCTATTTTTTTTTTACTCAATCAAGTTTGTTTATTCCACAATCAAGTTTGTGTCTTAAGTCTTATATAAGCGAACGTTATTTCGACATCGTTGGCCAGTGGGTTAAAATTAAAAAAAAATTTTTTTTTAAAAATTAAAAAAATATTTTTGGAATTATTGAAGAAATAGCTATCTAAAGTCCTTTGGACAATTTTTGCTAGGACCAATAGGTGAAAAGTTACATTCATTTAAAAAAAACCCTGTATGACCAAAATGTCCAACTCTGACCCCCTCTAACTCCGGCACTTCTGGACTGATAGAGCTGCAAATTTGTGTCTGGCCTACCATCCAATAGTACTAACCTTGGTGCAAATTTCATTCAAATCGGAAGACATCGATTTTTAAAATTGGGTCACTTGACGTGAAATTCATCATATATAGAAATGATGACACCTAATTTTATAATGGTTGGTCCATAATAAACCAAAACTCCCATACAAGACCCCCTTCGTAATTCACTTTAACCTGCATAAATCTGTTAAAAGTTTTTATATCGAGATAAAGTATAACATACATAATACGGAAGTCATGGCATACAATTTTTGGATGATCGGACCATAATAGTCGGGCTTGACCGACTATACTTTCTTACTTGTTTTTCTTAAATAAATGGAGTATTTAATAATTTTATGTTTAGAAAGTTGCAAATATGAAATCTTTGGTTGTGTTAAAACTAAAGTTATAAACGTTTATGTAGGTTTAATTTGGTTTATTGTATTGTTGCAATAACATGGTTGTGGCAACATTTAAATATGTTTGGCAACAGGTTTATTCAGCATTTAGTTTAGTTTCATTTCGTACTTTAAAATTAGTTGTTAATAGTTCAAAAGCTAAATTTGAATATTAAAGAAATTTAAATTTATATATATTCGTATTCAACTGATTTTCTTTCCTTATTTTGTAAGTATGCATCTATTTTCAATTTAATAGCAATAGTAGCCCTGAATTTTGAACTTGACTTATTTCACAAATAGTTTAAATCATCCTTTTAATTACAGTCTACTAATAACAGAAGCAAACAAACTGAAATTGTAAATAAATATCTCCAACATCATTATCACTTTCTAGCAAAAAAGACAGGAAATTCAGTTTGACAAATTCATATTGTTATTTTTATGAAACAACAATAAACCAAATGAAACATATAATATGACACTACAGACTATATGTACAGGGGTTTTCAACGAGATATGTTTTAAAACAAAAACAAAAGAAACTATTTATGTACAGCAAACAATAGGGTTTAAATTTTCCAGCGAAATTGAATTCACTGTAACTAATGTGCCAACAAGTAAAATGTGAAAAATGTCCTGCTAATATAATATGCTCCTGTTGGAAAACAAAGTTCTGATTGAAAAACTCTTTATATACATATGTACATATTTATATTTATAACACACAGGCATTTATATGTTTGTTATATATGTATGACTTTAGTTATGACAATTTCCTTTGTCGTCTATCCCTACAAAAAAAAAAAGAATTTATAAAACAGTATGTTATAAAAACTGTTACAGACTCATATATCGTTTTGCTATGTTCTGTGACATTTATGCTGCAACATTACGATACAAGGAAATAAATATGTCTGACTGCAAAAAAAAAACATCAAAAATTACTGGTTGCTACATGTACATAGTTTTTTTTTTTAGTTTTAAATGTAAAATTTCTTTCTGACAGTTTTTATTATTATTTAAAGTATTATGGATTGTGGTGCTGGAATTATTTGAAAGGAAATTATTTAATTTTGTTATGAAATGTGATATTTGAAATGCAGCTTAACCCTTAAAGGCATGAGGTCAGAATACTGAATCGTGAGTACACTACCCTTATATAAAATCACTCACTAAATATAAATTCGGCACCGTTTTTTCCGGAAAATTCAAAAAAGTAATTTTTTTTATGTACCATATATGGTACAGTATGCATTTAAGGGTTACGAGTAAATATACGTTCGAATATTTTAAAACAAACAAAAGTGTTCTTTACCCATGATCTATAATTCTTTTGCGTACAGGGCTATACAGTTAAGGGAAATCCTATAAATTCGTTTACACCCTATCGACTGTCTGATGTCCTCGTAATTATCAATAACACTGCAGCTGTAGTTAAATATTTCGAATTTGTTAGCCATCGACATATTAGCGGAAGAGACAAAGTGGAAACTACTGTCAAGTTTCTGTTGTCAAACTCCTATATAAAGGTAATGCCTTAATGGAGTATATGACTAAATTAAATCTCTTTTGTGTAATTTTGTTTAATGTTTTTTTTGAGTTTCTTTTCGAAGTGCATTTTACTATGTTATCAAGTAGCCAAATTGGTTTCATGGTGGACTTATCAATGTATTGGTCTTTAACCACCGATAGTAAGTAAGGTGCTATCATCATCTTCGAACAGCATACTTTCATGAGCGTCTAACTAGTTGTTATTGTAGTCTGCAAGTGTAAAGAGAAAATCTACAGAATAGATAATTTGATCAAAATCATCGTACCGCATTGATACCACCTTTAATAGTTTAACCGCCATATCATTATCAATTTGAGGGTGCTGTAGCTTAATTGGTTAGCGCATTTTATCATTAAGCATGAGTTGGTATTTATAGCCCGGGTTCGATTCCCAGCCACTGCCACTCAAACAACATCAGTTTCTGATAATTATTAGTTTTCTTCTATCTATCATAATGGCATTTAAACGCCACCGTAGTAAAATATTTAAATAAATGCTATGAAATCAAGCTTTAACATTAATGCGCCTACTCACCACCAGAGGCGCTGCAATGCGGCACTAAAACAAACATAATGCGCAATTGCAGAGTTGTGGTATAAAGCTTTCTTCTACTTTTACGACCTTTACTTCTTCAATCTAACCCCTTTCCAAAGAAAGTAACGATATATAGGCATATTAATTGCCTGTGTGTTACTTCTCTTTAAACAAAAAAAACAACAAAGGTGGTACATATAAGCGATATCTTTAAATGGTTTACTATAAGGATATGCTTAATGAGGAATTCATTATGAATCCAATTTGCTTTATGCTCAATGGAAGTAATATCATCTTACTCTCTAAATTGGTAGGAATAACACTGCAATTAGATTTTATAGACCCTGTTTCATCATAAAACATGATATCACATGATTGCATTATGTAGATTCGATTCTTTGTTTCTTTCCTAGCCATTCGTTTAAAGGTAAATGTTACGGAGCGATAGTAAAAGAGTAAGGCAAATTACAAATTCTGTTAATTGTAATGTAATTGTAATGTTAATAATCTTCTATTCTCTAATTAGTATAATCTCCATCTTGCTAGGATTTACAATAATAACTTTGATAATGCTACATTAGCTTAAATCCCTTACATGACTTCTTCTGTCTTTGTCATGGAATATTAAAAATGAACGTAGAACCGTTTAGGAGACAGTTTGTAACCTTAGAAATACAATTTTCTGATATCATTTCATTATCTTTCTTGGCAGATAGTTGGTAAAAATCCTCAGTATAAAGAGTATTATTCTGCACTAAAGTATGCTGTCCAATAATTTAACTTTATCCCTCTCACGTTCCTTTACTTTAAATCGTCGTTGTTAAATAAAAAAAGATTAACCCTCTTATTCATAAAAACTTACAACAGGTTTATAAAAGTCTTATAAAGCAAATTTCCATACAAAATTTGTTTCATAAACCTCTTATAAACCTGTTGTAAGTTTTATGACTAAGGGCATAAAACATTAAGTAAAACATTAAAAGAGCAAGATGCGAGACTTATACTTCGAAAGCCTGTGTAATAGTACGAGATATCTATCACCAAACCTTTGGGAATATAGATCCCGATACTACAGTTTCATTAATCTTGTCTAAACGCGGATAAAATTTAGATTGACCACAATTATTTAAATTTTTATACCCTTCACCTTCATGAGAAGGGTATATATGTATATAAGTTTGTCATTCCGTTTATAATTTCCACAATATAATTTTCCGACCCTATAAAGTATATATATTCTGGATCCTTATAGATAGCGGAGTCTATTAAGCCATGTCCGTCTGTCTGTCTGTTGAAATCAATTTTCTAAAGTCCCCAGATATCTTCGGCATCCAAATCTTCAATTATTCTGTCATATATGTTTTCGAGAAGTTTGCTATTTAAAATCTGTTAAATCCGTCAATAAATAACGGAGATATGAGCAAAAATCCGAGACAACCTCTGAAAATTTAATAAAAAAAAACTAATAAACTCATCAACAGATGGCGTTGATCACACATAGTTTATTAATATTGTTACTAACAAATTCATCAATAGATGGCGTGTTTAACATCAAAGTGTTCGAAAACTTTAAGGGCCATTATTACAACTTGCCTCTAATGTTCTTAATAGTAAAAGGTAACTTTAACTAAAGTGAGGATTAAAGTGACCTTTAAGATTTTTCGTTATTACAACTTCCTTGTAAAATAAAGTAATTTTTTTTCTACAATATGACAATACCAGTGAAAACCCGATTACTTTTGACAAATTACTGACAAGAAACAGTCAATTGTGTGTGTTTGTGAAAACATTTGTTTGTGGAAAAAATATAAATCAAACGTCTGCTTTCCATTTTTGTTTATCAAATTATTTATTGGCAAAACAAAATTAAAATTATTTTATTTTTCATGAATTTGACATTTTTCCAGAACATATGGCAACTTCAACCACATACCTCACTATAAAATTTAAAGGCAAGATGATCTTCCCTTTAGCTTATCGGTTGGTTTTAGACTAAAGTAAACTTGTAATAACCAAATACTTCTTATCTGTCCGATAACATCATACTTTTAACTATTGCCAAGTTGTAATAATGGGCCTAAGTGTGTTCTTAAACCGTAATATAAGTGTGTAAAAAGACAGTGTGTTTATTTTTATTTGTGTTTATGTACATTTAAATAAAGGCTCGTTATATTTTCTTCAAACTACTTGACGCTTTTATTTTGCAATTAAAAAGAATCCGGTTTATTTACAACAAATATGAAGGGTATATAAGATTCGGCATATCCGAATATAGCACTCTTACTTGTTACAATTAATTACATTTAACTGTATATTCTGATGTGATGTCGTAAACTATAATTTGTTAATGCTATTACTCAGATGATTATAGCAGTCATATGTATGTCATATTAGTAATTATAATCACCATCTGAGAACAAAATAATATGGAATACTACTTCAATATAAAAATCATTGCCACAAACATATATTAATATCTACAATCATATATATGAATGTCATAATCATGTAAATTGTAAGACTATGGTTGTCCGAATCATAATAATTATTTGGTATTGATCGTTCAAATAAAGAAATTAAAACAGTGCCCATGTTCTGTAACTTTAGTGAAAACTTCTCGCGTTGAAAAGATGTGAAACAAAATATTCCATCGTTTCTCGAAAAGTGATAAAAAAATGTGTCTGTAACTTATGTCGAAAACTAACAAAAGCGATTACGTCGTTACGTTATAAGTGTCAAAAAATACAACACTCTAAGCCGCTGTGAAAATTCAGTGTTTGAAACCGCTTATTACAAATATAGTTGACGGCGAACAAAACTTACTAAAATTTTAAAAATTTAAACGACGGCGATACAAAATAATTTATAGTACGACTTTAATGTGTGTTGTTTACAAACAATTTGCAATTAAATAAAAATAGTTTCGCGGTTAAAGTTGTACATATAAATTTTTCCCATTGCTCCTTAGAGTTTGCATTAGAGTTAATGCCATCAAATTGCCTTCTGGCGAATTCTAAGTTTTTACACATATAATCAACCAATTTTTCTTTTTGTCGCATATTTTTCTAAAATTATAAACAAAATAATTTATAAATAAAAAAAAAACAATTAAGAACATATTACTTACCTTTTCCGTGTTGTTATTCATTGCGATTTTAATATTTTTTCGTTTTAAAATTATATCCCGCCGCGTTTTTATTTCTGAGTATATTTGACAGTTCAAAGCGGGAACCTCTCTCACAAAAATTTTACAAACACACTTTTTCGGTAAGCTGGCGAGTAATTTTCTTACGTGACAGCGATTAGAACAACAACTGTTTGTTTCAATTTATGGCATTTCTGTTTTATTCCACACATTTTAATCGAAAAGTTTCTCGACGCGGAAGTTACAGAACATGGGCACAGGTCTATGATTATTAGGTTATTTCTATGTCTTTATTTAGTATCTATAATAAAGTTGTAACATCACTACATACTGTAATTAACTACATATTGTATTATCCAGTTAACTCTAGTTTAACCTAACACCCCATTACCGACCCTTAACAGATCATCCACTACCAAATAACTAAAGTAATAAATATCAATATAATAGACAAAGTTATTTTTCTGTCAAAACCAAACAAATTTCAAACAATAGTTGGAAGTTGTTTTTTCTGTTTCTATTGCAACAATAAGCATTACCAACATACATTTATGAATGTATGAACTTGCTTAGAATGAAATGGACATGTACCAAAACTATACAGATTATTATATAACAACTATATTTATAACCATAAAAAGAGAAAGAAACAAGAGCAGACATAACAATATCACCATATCAAAAATCAAATGAACTGGGACAAGAAAAATATAAAAAAAACAACAAAACGAAATCAAATGAAATAAAGGGTGTTCCAATTAGAACGCAATTTTAAAATTTGGCGCTATTCGAAGTGTCATTGTTTGACATTTGAACAATTGTTATTGTTTGCTAGTAGAAGGTACGAGGTTAGTAAAAATGGAGCGCTACACGAATGAACAACGCATTCTCATTGTGAAATTGTTTTACTAAAATGATGAAAGTTTTGCTGCTCCAGTTCACAAATTGCAATCAATTTGGGGTCACAATAATGCTCCAAAAGAGTCAACTGTAAAGAGATTAATGGATAAATTTCCCGAAACTGGGTCTGTTAGTGATGTAAAGACAACAACGCGCCTTCGATCAGGTCGATGGACCGAAAATGTCGCAGCTGTACGTGATGATGTTGCTCAAACTCCATCCATCTCAATTCGATACCGAGCTCAGGAATTTGGTGTCTCCAAATCCACTATGCAGCAGATTTGCAGCTTCATGCATACAAAGGTCAATTGACTCAGAAACTGAAGCCAGCTGGCCATGGACAGCGAAGGGAGTTCGTTAATTGGGTATTGGAGAGACAACATGAAAATGCTGATTTTGCCGATAAAATCATCTTCAGTGGCGAGGCCATATCCATCTTGATGGCTTCGTCAATAGGCAGAATTGTCGCATTTGGGGTGAGGAAAATCGAGGAATCGAGTGATTCACGAGAAGCAAATTCATCCTCAACGTGTCACTGTGTGGTGTGGTTTTTGGGCTGGAGGAATTGTTGGACCTTTCTTTATGAAAATGAGGCACGTCAAGCGCAAACAGTCAATGGTGTTCGGTATCATGAAATGATAACCAGTTTCTTCTTGCCTATAATTGAAGAAATTAATGTGGAGGGCATGTGGTTTCAACAAGACGGCGCCACATTTCATACAGCCAGAGAAACAATTCAATTGCTGCATCAGTCATTTAAAAATTGCGTTCTAGTTGGGACACCCTTTACATTGAATATTGGACATTTCATTCTAAATATGTTAAGTCTTAACTAATAGCAGCAGCAACTATGGCAACCACAAGGCACAGTGGGAGCGAAAGAATTATAATTGATAGCATATAGGTATTTACATTTTGATCTACGAATCGGCCCTACTGTGCTTGTTTGACATTTAAACATCATATACAAACAAAATAGCCTTCAAACACACAAACCCAGTTACAAACGGTATACGGTATGTTTAGTATAAAATATCAATTGAAAATCAAATGAACTTAGTTGACCATTTAAACTGCGAATACTACCTCACTCTAACACAGGCGCGGATCCAAGAATTGGTTTTGGGGGGGGGGGGGGGTGGGGTGGGGGGTAAATTTTACAAATTTTGTTTAAATTAAGTTTCAATTATTAAAAACCAAAATTATCTCAACAAATCTTTTACAAATTATTTTATTAACATTTGCATACAGTTTTTATTTAAAAGCTTAAAGAAATAAATGTTAATATTTAATATACTTAAACTAATATGTATTAAAAAACAAAAACTCCATAGTTTAAAATTCTTTAAAAATTGTACTTAAAACAATTATCATAAATATTTTTGATTTAAAATTTGTACTTAAAGGTTTAATAGTAATGTACAACATATTGTAGTTTTAAAGAAGCATTTTATGATTTCCTTTAGCTGCAAATTTTTCAATAACTTTATTAGGGCATATTTCTTCTTCGTGATGAATATTCATCATTGTTAACCCGTTAAGTGTTTCTTCCGACATTTTTGATCTTAAATATGTTTTTATGCGGCGAAGTGTTGAAAATGACCTTTCTGCTGTAGCGTTACTAACTGGCATTGTGATAAATATTTTTAGTATTTTGTGGAGATTCAAAAAAAAAATTTTAATTTGGTTTTGGGGGGGGAAATTTCCTTTCCCCCCCATGGATCCGCGCCTGCTCTAACAACACACAACTACTCGTGGTATGTATATGTGATTGTGTCACTGTATTTGATGACGATGTTGCTTTGCCATTTGCTGCAATCATTTCTACGTCCAAACGTCTGTCCAGCGATTCATATTGCGATATGTTGAGTACGGTCATGCCACAAAAGAATTGGATTGTATTTCTATTTTTGTTACTTATTTTTCTTTTGCTCTGTTGTTTTTTTTTTTTTTCCAACAATACCCAGTTAATAGAGAAAAATTGCTAAATGACCCATAAAACGTAGTGAGTGTATTGTAATAAAAATAAAACTACAACAAGAAAAATAACATTGATTTGCAAAAAAACAAAAAAATATCAATTGAACAGCAGACGTAAGATGGCAACAAGAAAAAAAAAAAACACGAGAAAACTATTCAAACTGCTATACGATTCTAACTGGACCTCGACTCCATTATAGAGAGAGTTTTTTTATTATTTGACAAATGACACAACAAAACGACAACTTGTTATATTGTAAAATTGCAAAATAGTGACTGTATTGACAAGGTGACTTGTTGTTTTAGTTTAGATTTGTACCTTTTTGTTTTATTTTGTTCAGTTATACTTACTAACTTATTAAAAAAAATCCATCAAAAACAATAAGAGCCTTAACAATAAAACATAAACCATAAACATAATGGCAATATGTTGCAAACAGCAAGTAGTTTATTAAAATTAATTTAAAGATTCTTTAGAGGACTGTGGGTAAATGTTATTGAAATATTTAAGCCTACAATGTTCTATGTTTGTTGTCCTTTCCATGTGCTTTACTATTTAATTAGGTAAATACAAAAGTTGACATCGCTTTTAACATATATGGTCTTAAAGATTAATTTCGATACTTATAACATAATTATAACAACTCAAAAATATTGATAAAACAATAGACATTTTCTCTGATAGTATTGCCCTCTATGACTCTTGTAGCTGTCATTCATCGATTCGATTGTTTCACCTTGACCTATCTATTCCAAGCAAAAGATTTTTTAAATCACTTCAAGATTACGCCATGCTCTTTTAGTCTGCGCAAGATTAAGTGTTTGAAACCGAACACATCAAAGCTTTCGATGGAATCATCATTTAAAACAGGAGTGCCCAAAAGTTGCTTATGTAAGAGAAAACACCAATACATTTAAATAAAAACTAATTTTTATTCATTCATTTTTGTTGTAAAAGCCAATACATACAAAGAAACAACACACTTTTTTAAACGGTATCATACGTTAAACAAAAACAAAATCTACATTGACGATCGCAGTCACCAATGTTTACCAGGGGCCAAATTACCGCATTCGATATCGAGTAAAATTGATCGTAATTTTCTTATTTAAAATTATGGCATTCGATATCGAGCAAGAAAATTAGTACATTTTATCATAATTTCGTTATCGAAATCATTTTTCGATACGATAGCTCATTCGATCACGAATGCGGTAATTTGGCCCCAGTAGAGCATACGAAAGTGTTGTTGCTTTGCGCTTGCGTGTATAGAGTGAAGTACGACAAAAAAACAAATAAGGCAAAGTTGTTTGTGTATTTCGTATTGCTAGTGCTGAGTGCTGTAATGAGTAAACAAAACATAAGAGTTTTTACAAATACAAAAGTGCACCAAGAGTATAGGGCTTGGGCACTCCTGATTTAAAATATGTAATGAATTATTGTAAACATTTTCAGGATTTTTTTTTTTTAAGATAAGATAAGTAACACTCAGACAATTAATATGCCTATATATAATTGCGCTACTTTCATTGGAAAGGGGATTGATTGAAGAAGTATAGGTGGTGAAGGAAGAAATCTTTTATATCACAACTCTGCAATTGCGCATTATGTTCGTTTTTAGTGCAGCATTGCAGCGCCTCTGGTGCTAAGTAGGCGCATTAATGTTAAAGCTTGATTTTATAGTTTTTATTTAATTATTATTTTACTTCGGTGGCGTTTCAATGCTATACCACCGAAGGAGGGCGCTGTGATAAATATTAGTCATGATAGATAGTTGACTTAATGACTTATGGCCAAATTCTCAGTCATTAGTTAACCATTGGTAAACTAATATACTAACTGTTCTTTAACTAATACTTGTTATTCTTATGGCAAACTAAGCATTGCGAATAAAGAATCATTAGTTAAGCCTTTGTCATTAGCTAACTAAAGACTGTGAATTCGGCCATTAATGTTGCTTTACTTAAACAACAAAATAAATGTAATTATAGTCATTTCCTAGACAAAAAAAAAAAAAATCAAATCAAATTGTAGTAGATAAATAAATTTCTTTATTTAAATTGTCAATGTCTGAACATCGCCAGTACAAACCAAAGACATTCCTTGCATCCGTATCAGAAGTATCTAGTTTGCAAGAATCTTTATATATTAAATAAAGATTTATTAATAATAAATAATATATGTATGTATATGTAGGTACACTGCTAACTCAACGGCTAGATAAATGTAAATTTAATATATTACACATGTTAATCAAGTCCTTACATACTTTGACACAGTCATTTGTTTAATAAAATTATGAACTTATTTTTTTCTAGCCAAGTAATAATATTAATTTTCAAACTAATTACTCTGTATAATTTATAATTTTTTCAGCTAAAATCCAAAATAAAAAAAAAATATAAAACTTTTTTTCAAATGGCAAATACCAGCAACATTAATATGCTGGAGTATGTGAAATTGTGTTTCAATTATCTAAATTTAATTATAATTACTTGCCCGCATATTTGCGTAGTGTATTATTTCATCATGTGTGTGTGTGTCTGTGAAAGTGTATGAGTGGAGGAAATGTTGGTAAAATTCATATGTGTTGTATATTAAACAGAGAGTGAACAGAGGTTTTATTTTCTCCCTTTTATGATAAACAACAATTTTTTTCAGCATCATTTAACGCAAATTAATTAAAATCCACTTAATGTAATTGTGCGTATTCTAAATATTCTCATATACAAATGCACAAACATTAATATGTATGTATGTATAAGTTTGACAGTAATGAATATGTGTGTTGAAGTATGTACATAAGTATAATAATACTGAATTTAGCAGAGCGTATTTTAACGTCATGTTTACATTACATTGTAAATATTATGTGTGCAAAAAAAACACAAACAGTTTGTTTAAATTATGTGAAATAATTTCTGTTGCTGTGATGAGTAAATAAATTTTATTTATTTAATTTATTCTCACGAGCTGTATGCAGTAGTATGGTACGAGTATAATAAACAAACTGTTTTTGTTTTGGCAAACATTTTATTTAAGTTTGTTAAATATATTTTTAATTTACATACTTGCCAATTCTGTTCTGTGTATCACTGACTGTCTACATACATACATGCATAGATAGTTAAGCTAATTATTAATTAACTTAAATCACACACTGCTACATTACGAGAACTACTCTCTTGCTGAAGGAATTTTTATGCAATTGTTTTTGGTTTGAATTATGTATATTTAGGTTTTAAATTACATTAAATCATAATTTTTGTTAAATTGTATAATTAATTTAAAATTCCTATAAATTCGTTTAAATGCATTATGTTTTTTTATTTAATTCCACTACTTTACCAGAATTATGAAATTTGTTTTCATTTTGTAAAATGTTATATTTGTAATAATATTTATTGTTTTTCAAAAACATACCTGGGGATTTAGGAACTATTTAACAAAATAATACCCAGCGGGAAAAAGATGCTATAAAGAGCCCTTCTAGAAGGCCTTCTTTGGCAGTGGGCTTTCACCTGCTTTGCCAAATCGTCTCAATTTTACATGGCGTGTCATTGTTAGTCAAGGCCTTGCCTACTCGCTACTGGTTACATGCCTGTTGGAAGCTCTACTTGAGGAGGTCAATTGGAAGGTCCACCATAGAAGGCATAATTAAAGGTCGGCTAAATAAATTTTGTTAAGGATTTATTAATTTTTATTACTGATAAGCAGGTCTGCCATATGAATTTCGGAAAAAATCGTCAAAACCCCGTTAAAAAAGAAAAAAAAAAAAAAAATCG